>CM057341.1:511865300-516665300 GCA_030015575.1 Agapanthus africanus
AGTTCCTAGTCGAGGGATTATCGAGACAGGGCATCGATACTCCAGAGTAGACTAGCGTAGGAGCTTATCGACCCATGTGATAGGCAGTGAATGATCCCATATCCATTGGTGTTTGACATCAGAGAAGGTATACAGGTGCTCAGTAGAGACTGGGTACACTGAACAGACTCGCCGAGAACTCCAAGATAGTATTATACCTATCGTCGGATAGCAGTTCTCTGGTGACAATGGTACAGGTTAGTCTGTAGACCCGAGATCGTCATAGAGTCTTGTGTGATTCCCACTGTGCTTTGATTTCCACCATACTACGGTCAAGAGATCATGCAAAAAGGTGGTTTTTGGGTACAGTCCAGAGTCACATGGAGGCAATGAGCGATAGGAAGGGTTTCGTCTCATCCGGTATTGGGAATTGATGTTGCGCTATGCTCGATTGGCCATAACAGGAAATCCCTTGCCATGGTTGCTGAGATTTACTGGTAAGTTTCATCAGTAGTTTCTCAAACCGTTATGGACCTTGCAACGGCATGACTTATCAGGCTATTGGGGTCTGACGTTATACCACCCCAGGATGTGATATGCGACATATCAGACGAAGAGACCGGACTGTACGGTAGTGTTACTGATTGGATTCGCAGGAGTTATAGAAGGCTTGCTTGTTGATCTTCTGATCGCTCAATACCCGGGTGGCTGTTATGTTTAGCAGACCTCTTGCGGCTTGTGGGTGTTTGATATGATCATCATCTACTGCCGGCGTATTGACGAGTCTTTAGAGTCCTACACAGAGATTTCCTGGTCCATGCGAAACGGAGTAGGAGCACATATGTGATATGTGCGGGACCGAGATTAATGCGCGTATATGATACCAGATTCTATTCTTGTGATATGTGACATCAAAGGTTATATGAGTTATAGCCAGGTTATCGGATCAAGTGTTGATTCGATAAGCTGTTACATTTGATATTAGTTTGTTATATGTAATATAGCCGGATTATTAAATCAAATGTTGATTTAATAATTTAATGTAGAATTAATATATTTGATATATTAAATTACATTAACTAATATTGGCTCACTTAAGTATTCATTTTTCTCATTATGATACATTAATATATATGTGATATATATTAATTGAATTGTTTTTGCACACATAAATATAAGTGATATATTTTAGTGTGTCATGCTAGGTTACATATGCAACATGTATGTATGCGAATCATACCATGCTATGGTTTATGTTAGGGTTTCATTTATCATTAAGTAATTACAAATTAGTGGATTTAATCAAAGCTAGAAGCTTGTAGAAGCTTGTTGATAAGCATTGACTAAGTCCACTCCTTTGTTTTTACTTAAGATATTTTGTGACCTAACCATTAACCCCTTACCATGGTTAACTCTCTACATGAGTTAGTATATGGTTGTTATACTCACCCATGGTTGCATTTGAACAAAATGAGATATTCTTTCATCATTTCATCACTTCATCTTCTTCTTCCTCTTGAAGCTTTCTAGCTTTTGAAAAAGTGATGAAATATTGTAAGAAAAATAAATCTAAAGTGGGCAAAATTCTTACTTCTTCATCCTCTACTATTAACCATTTAGTTTAGGGTGTTTGCTTCACTAATCTCACCATTAGTGAAGAGATAGCATGAGCTTGAGTCTCCTCAACGTAGATCATCTTCGGCTTCGAAGGCATTGAGCAACCTTATTCATTTCTTCATGTGATCCTTACTAGAGTTTGGATGTTTACTACTAGGGTCGAAGGGACTACAACACGGAGCTTTAAAAGTGAAGGACTGGTCTACAAAGGTTGTATTCTGCATTCACTTAGATGTAAAGTTGTTTACATATTATGTTTAACCCTAATTCTCTAGTTCGATTACATGGTTGGTTTGTTTAGCACCCCAAAAATTTTAAATTGCATGTTTGATACTTGCCAAAACCTTGCTAAGGTGCAGGTTTCACATACCAATCTTATAGGGTTACTAGGCACTGTCACAAGGGTCTACAAGGCATCAACCATGCCCGATTCAAAATTTAGACGTGCCGAACAACCCTAACCAAGATCTTAGACTAGAGATTAGGCGAAACAAATAGCAAGTAAACAACTTTACTTCTAAGAGTTTGGGATTACAACCTTTGTAGTCCAGTCCTTCACTTCATAAGCTCTGTGTTGTGGTCCCTTCGCTGCGATCATCAACTTCCCGGACTTTAGAGAGGCTCCACGAAGAGAAAGATGCATGCTTGCTTCCGATATTCGATAACAAAGATGATCTACCTTAAAGTTTCTTTAACACAAGCTCTCACTTACTAATAAAGTGAACACCCTAATCTAATTGGTTAGATTAGATGAGGATGATGAGATAGGAATTTTGCTCACATTTGTTTTCATAATCTCACACTAAATCATCACAAAAGAAAAACCTAGAAAGCTTTTTAAGAGCTCAAGGAAGAAGAAGAAGAATGAATAATCCTTTTGTGGTGAATAATGAAAAGTTATTCTCATTACAATTCGAACCATGGTTAAGTCAAGAAGGACATAACCATTGTAGAGATTTGACTAGGGTTAAAGGGTGTGGGTTAGGTTAGGAAATATCAAGCAAAATATCTAAACAAAATATCTTTGCAAGAAACAAAATAAAAGCTTCTAGAAGCTTCTAGAAAAGATTAACCCAAATCAAACCCTAACCATGTTTAATCTCCACTAATCATGTTGCATTTGTAATCATAACATGTTACAATATTTTATATCACATATATAATATATTTTTGTAACAAAAGAAAATAATATAATTAACATATATCAATGTATTACCCGGTGAGAAAATGAATAAATAAGTGAGCTTATATTAGTTAATGTAATTTAATATATCAAATATATAATTATACATTAAATTATCAAATCAACATTTCATCCGATAATCCGGCTATTTCACAAATAACCGACTAATATTATCTATATCAGTTCATCGAATCAACACTTGATCCGATGACCCGGCTATATCTCATATACCCGGCCGATATCTCATATCGCGAGAATCTAATATGGTATCACATACACGTATTGTTCTCGGTCCCGCACATATCACATATGTGCTCCTACTCCGTTTTGCCTGAGCTAAGAAACCTCTGTGTAGGACTCTGAAGAATCGTCAATACGCCGGCAGTAGGTGATGATCATATCAAACACCCACAAGCTGCAAGCGGTCAGCTAAACGTAACAGCCACCCAGATATTGAGTGATCAGAAGATCAACAACCAAGCCTATACATTCTCCTGCGAATCCAATCAGTAACACTGCCGTACAGTCCGGTCTCTTCGTCTGATATGTCGCATATCTCGCCTAGGGGTGGTAAACGTCAGACCCTAGTAGCTTGATAAGTCGTGTCGTTATGAGGTCCATAACAATTCGAGAAACTACTGATAACACTTACCAGTAAATCTCAGCAACCCTGGCAAGGGATTTCCAGTTATAGCCAATCGAATACATCGCAACATCAACTCCCTATACCGGGAGAGACGAATCCCCTCCTATCGCTCATTGCCTCCATGCGATTCGGGACTGTACCCAAAAGCCACCTTTTTGCACGCCCTCTTGGACGTGGTATGATGGAAATCAAAGCACAGTGGGAATCACACAAGACTTTATGACGATCTCGGGTCTACAGACTAACCTGTACCAGTGTCACCAGAGAACTGCCATCTGACGTGAGGTATAATACCATCTGGGAGTTCTCGGCGAGTCCGTCCAGTGTATCCAGTCTCCACTGAGAACCCGTATACCTTCTCTGATGTCAAACACCAATGGATATGGGAACATCCATCGCCCATCATATGGGTCAAGAAGCACATACGCTAGTCTACTCTGGTATATCGATGACCTGTCTCGATACACCTACGACTAGGAACATTTGAAGGATGTACTTGGCGACTACACTATCCCCACTAGTATGATCTGCATCATAGTCCTGGTAGTCAAGTACTCATCCTAAGGGCTTTATCAACATATAACATAGAGACAATCAGAGTACATGTTAAGATAAAGAGTAACCAGATAGTATACTATCATGTCGAGCAAGAAAGTCCTCCCTATATATGTCCAAGCATCCACTACATTATACAACGTATGTATAGTAATGGCCTCTAGGGCATACATATAACTAACAATCTCCTACTTGCACCAGGGCCATCAGTTGTGATATCGCATACCCAACAATCAGCTGTGGTTGAAGTATCTTATACTCAACCATCCCATAAAAGTCTCTACAGGGAAATAGGCCTTTATGAGTGGATCCGCGCTGTTGTCCTCTATGTCTACTCTCCTAACCTTGATCTCCCTGGAGATCAACCATCTCCATGATCAGGCGATACTGCCTAAGAATATGTCTGGATCTCTGATGGGAAGGGGGTTCCTTGGCATATGCTACAAATCCATTGTCATACAATGGCAGGAACGAAGTTCATCTTATGAACTTATATATATCTAGACTGCCTCTTTGGTAGCATCCTTGGTAACGATGTATCTTGCCTTTAATTGTCTAGTAAGTCACGGTATCTAACTTGGAACTCTTCCAACATACCGTCCCTCCGCTGAGGGTAAAGACAATGCCTGCGACTGACATTCAGTCGTCCTTATCACCCTGGAATCTTTTCCAGAGATTCTCCCCAGGATCGATTGATACCATCTCACTACAACTAGTGAGAATCCTAACATCCAATTAGATCTATCTTATAGATCCATAACCCAGGATTTAGCAGGTATCACCTTGATCCTATATGGAAAATCTTTGTTATAAGAGCAGATTGACCGAGCGTAGCATAGGAAACTCGTTCCCTATCAAGAGTATGTCATCCACGTGCTATACGAGGATCACAACCATACTCCCTACTACCTTTTTGTACATACAAGGTTCATCTACCATTTTGATGAAGTCAAACTCTTTGACTACAACATCAAAACAGACGTTCCAACTCCACGATACTTGATTTATCCCATAAAACATCATGCTCACGTTTCCGCTACTCCCACTATCTACGAAGCCCTCTGGCTGTGTACTTATAGACGCTCTCTTCCAAATCGTCATTTTAGAAAAGCAATCATGACACCCAACCGCTAGGTATCGTAGTCATGGTATGTAGCCATGGCAAGTAGGATCTGGATGGACTTAAGCATAGCTTTGAAAGTCTCAACTTTTCCATGTACACCAAGTAATCTTCTCAAGATATACTTGTGCTTGATGTGGATTTAACCCTTCAGATAAAGCATCCAAAGTCCATACTTTGTTGGTGTATAAGGATTCCATCTCAGATCGCTAAGCATCCAGCCATTCTCACAGAGTCTACACTCCTGATGGCCTGCTCGAAACAAGTTGGGTCATCATCTCATGATGCAATCCTCGCTCCCACTGTCATAGAGAAACCGAAGTATCTCTCAGGTGGATGAGGAACCCTACTCGATCGGCGGAGATGCTGAGGTTCGTTAGAAACTATTGAATCCTCCTGTTCTACGAAATCATCAGCTGCAATTTGTATAGCTGGAACTCTTTCCATTTCTACCTCATGACCACTAATTTCTTCATAAGAAATTCCCTTTCATAAAGGTGTCATGCTGAGAAACAAAACTTCTTTTGTTCCTCGGTTTGGTAGAAGATATTCCCATGCTAATGCTTGGGATATCCAACAAACTTCCACAGAACTGACCCTGCCTCGAGCTTGTCCGGATTTTGCTTTTAGACATTGGCCGGACAACCTCAAATCTTAACATCTTTAAGAGATGAGCTCTTCCCATACCATATCCCATATGAAGTGGTAAGCATCTGTTTTGGTTCGAACCCTATTCAATAGGCATGCAACTTCTCAAGTGCATAACCCTAAAAGAAAATAGGCTACTCAGTAGTACTCATCATAGAGCACACCATATCACATAGGGTGTAATTACTCCACCCCGATACACCGACGTGCTGTGGTGTATTCGGAAGAGTAATGCTGAGAGAGAATCTCATTCTCCTTTAGAATAGTCCAGGAATTCCGTGCTTAAGTATTCTCCTCCTTGATCACATCAAAGGACATAATACTTATACCCGTTTTTGGTTCTTTACTTCCAACTTATATTCTGTGAATATCTCAAATGTTTCGCACTTGTGTTTCATCAGGAACATATGTCTGAATCTTGAGAGATCATCAGTGAATATAATGAAGTACAAAGAACCGGTCCTGGCATGTGTAGACAGGAAACTTACATACATCATCATGTATCAATCCCAAGAGTTCACTAACTCTTTATCTGTTTCCAATAAACAGAGCTATGGTCATCTTATCTTTGTGACATGACCGGCAAGTTTCACAAGATGTAAATTCAAACTAATTTAAATATGCATCTAAATGTAACTTCAGTTAGTCGGGTCACATTGATATGACCTAGTCTACAATACCTCAAGAAGGATCCGTTCATTTCTGAACTCTTCCTCTTGTGTGTGTTCTGTACATTAAGGATTGTACGTTGATTTAGAACGTCTATGCTTTTAGATAACGTGCCTGAACCGATCAACTCTTGATATAGGAAATGTTCAAAACATTATCCAACAATACAAAATTATATCCTTCCTTATTAAATAAAGAGACTGAAATGATATTGTATATCAGGTTCGGTATCTAATAACATTCATTCAGAATCAATGTATTCTGGTAATACAGGGTCATAACTGCCAACAAACTTGGCTGCAACACTTGCATCATTTCCAACTCTTGAAACTTATCACCCGTTCTCAGTTCTCTACCGATCTGTAACCCATGTAACAATTTACATTTGCGGGATCCTGATCCGGTATCTCATACCCAGGACGTAAAGGATACTAAGAAACAGTTCTTGGTAATGAACACACCCGAAGAAGATGCATCGGCATGCACTTTCTTCGTTTGGGTTATACGGGAATTCTGGTAATCCCCTATTTCCTGCTCTGTCTTATAACAATTATAAGTTGGAGCGGGACCAACGTTCCTTAGCGCAGTATAACAAGCGGGTTCGGTCAATACATCCGTATTATTATCCTGATTAAGCCGTGACATAGTCGCTACCAGGAGAGAGAGAGAAGAAAACACTCATCGTATGCTCCTGCAAGATTAGATTGGTTATTAATATATCTAATCAGGTTGTCTCCTACTGTTTTAGTCAAATCTTCCTTCAAACCCTAAAAGGAAAAACTAGCCAGGATTAATTACACCCTACAAGTTCGCCAATCTTTCAGCCAGGCTAGTGCCGGTACTTTAAGGGAGGTTCCCCGTGCTTTCACACGGACCTAATTAAAATAAACCTCATTTTCCCAGGGGAATAACCTCGTTGACACTTTTCTAAACACCTACTTGATCGGCTAATTGTAATGTGTAAAACTCTCCCAGGAGTAACTCTTACTCGCAGCGGGTATCGGGATCCAACTATCTCATAGAAGGTGATCTCATTGCAAATTCCAACACTTGAAATTCCCAATAATATTTTGCCCCTAACGTCCTATGACCTTGACGCATGCCAACAAACCATAGTCCGCTAGTCAAGTTCAACCCGTACATTTTCTGATTGAATTAAACCCACCCGCACGACCCTTGACGCAGGACAACAAAGTCGCACGACTACCCTAATCCAATCACATCGTATGCAGCAGACAAGCACTAGTTAGCTACCGCACACTACGCCTTGATGCAGGCCAACAAACGTAGCACGAATACTAAATAGTACTTATCTGAAATGACGGAGGGCTAAGACAGATTTTTAAGAAAACCCTTTGCGTAATGAACTTGATATCGTTGTAGAATCGAGTGATTTTAAAAGGAGTGTTTTTTAGGCTTTTCTAGTTTCGCTAAAGAGGTCACTCCCGGTGAAGTGATCTCGGCTCTTTCCTTATCGAATAAAGTGCAGGATATTTCATAAATACCACTATGCAAAGCAGAAACTATAAAAAACAACCAAAAGACAAACCGAGTTTGTAGCATCTGCCAGTTATTGCTAAAGAGGTCACTCCGGTGAAGGAATCTCGGCTCTTTCCTTATCGAATAAGGTGCTGGATATTCAACAAGGAATACCGCTATGCAAAGCAAGAACTAGAGCTACCTGTTTTTGAGAAAAGTTTCAACAACATCTTAAGGTTTCTTTTAGTTTCATTAATTTCATTAATGAAGTCCCATTTTGTTATGCTTCACAAGCATCACATTTGAAATGAAATCTGCAATATAACATATATCACATATATATAATATAAATATTCGTCTCAGGCAGTAATATGATCTCATCACAGAACATTGCAGCAGAAGAATATATATGAAATATTGGATATACTAGGAGGTCCGTGTTTTAATACGAGCCTGTATAAAGCACGGATTCCATGGTCGCGATGAATAGCCAAACCCACATCCCTAGACCCCTACGAGAGCGGCAAGTAACACTGCCAATTCTAGGGTTAGGAGACCCGGTCTCAACTCCTCGAGATGGTCTCCCACTGGACCCTAGAACCCGGTTACTTGTGCTCCCCGCCTTGGGTCTACCTAATGTAGAAAAGTAAATAATATACAATGGTAACATCATCCTCAGCCCGGAAGTGCCCCAATAAAAGAATATTACATATAAATGAATTTTACATGAATGAAAAAGAAAAACTCTCATATCACATAAAACTCCTGGCTATTCAAAACACGACGATCCAATATAACATATCACAGCAACACATAATATCTCATATCATCAACGTAAGCAAGTATGCGTATCCCGATTGTCGTTGATGTATAGCAACGAAGCCGGCGATACACCACATACTACGCTTACGGTCACAGAAAAGAAAGTGTAAAACCACAACAGTTGGAATCCGCAACCTCCTTAGACATCTCATGCCTAACCAAATGAATTCCTTAGACATCGCATGCCTAACAATTATAAACCTTGCATTTTAGTCTCGATCTCGAAAACACTTTTCAATATCTAGTCGGGCAATTCAACAAGATTCCTGACTTTCTGATCGAATGCTCGTCGCAAACTTTAGTAGACGTTCGCACCCCCGAATGTCGTCGACGAAGTGCACTAAGGCGGAATACCGCTGCCGCGAGCACCCGAACGGATGCTTTTGGCAACGGGGTTCTCCTACAGTCACTTGGTCGGAGCTATGGGGCGTGGCTATCTATTAAGTTTACCCGGGGAGTATCGGCGTACGCTACGTGATTGTGACGGATTTTTGATCTCATCAAAATCCCGCGGCAACCGATCAAATGAGACTAAACTGCTAGATTTATAACATTCAAATTAGTTATCTCATAACTACTTGTGGATTCCAAATATTGTATCATATTCCAGAAAAATAGACAATGTTAAATTTTCCGATCGAAGAAACAAACACCCAAGATTTCCCAAATAGCTCAACACTTGAGCGGAGTTCAAAAAAACATCTATCATATGCCATAGTACTAATGGTCCAGCCATAGAAGGGTCAAACCAACACCTCACATGTGGCAACGCCGTACTTCCCCAAACCCTAAGGTTTAGAGGCGGTTCAGAAGGTCACATAATCGAGTTAAGGTTTGTGTTCTTCTAGAAATTCCACAGATACGCTTGCATGATTTCCGAAAGTTTTAAACTCAAGAAAAATTCAACACTTGAAAGTTTTTCATGTCGGGAAAAAATGAGTTCTTGATATCCGTTCGAACATTTTAACAGGTTCTAAATTATCCGGAAAACTAAACGAAATTAAACTTTCCGATCGAATCAACGAATACAAAGGATCAACAGAAAACTCAACACTTGAGTAATATTAAAAATTCCCAGAAGCATGTCGAATTAGCTACGGATGTTACTGTAGAAAAAGAAAACCTTAATGCCCCTATACGGTCGCGGAACCGCTGCGCAAGGCAGGGTATTGCCACGGTTCCGCGGCGCTTTAAGGGTATTATTGTCTCATTTTTCACAGTAATGCATAGAATTCCCTGCTTATTTTTCTGAGCATTTTTAATTCAGAAAAAATCAACATTTTTAAAAATTTCCAGAGAGGGGGGTAAAATGGGGTTTCGGGGTTCGATCGGACTTTAAACTTCGTCTAGACATCGCCTAAAGCTCTAGCCTGTCTCTGATACCACTGTAGGGTTACTAGGCACTGTCACAAGGGTCTATAAGGCATCAACCATGCCCGATTCAAAATTTAGACGTGCTGAACAACCCTAACCAAGATCTTAGACTAGAGATTAGTCGAAACAAATAGCAAGTAAACAACTTTACTTCTAAGAGTTTGGGATTACAACCTTTGTAGTCCGGTCCTTCACTTCATAAGCTCCGTGTTGTGGTCCCTTCGCTGCGATCATTAAGTTCCCGGACTCTAGAGAGGCTCCATGAAGAGAAAGATGCATGCTTGCTTCCGATCTTCGATAACAAAGATGATCTACCATGAAATTTCTTTAACACAAGCTCTCACTTACTAATGAAGTGAACACCCAAATCTAATGAGCTAGATTAGATGAGGTTGATGAGGTAGGAATTTGGCTTTCAATTGTTTTCATAATCTCACACTAAATCATCATAAAACAAAAACCTAGAAAGCTTTTTTAATAGCCCAAAGAAGAAGAAGAAGAATGAATAATCTTTTTGTGATGAATAATGAAAAGTTATTCTCATTACAATTGCAACCATGGTTAAGTCAAGAAGGACTTAACCATTGTAGAGATTTGACTAGGATTAAAGGGTGTGGGTTGGGTTAGGAAATATCTAGCAAAATATCTAAACAAAATATCTATACAAGAAACAAAATAAAAGCTTCTAGAAGCTTCTAGAAAAGATTAACCCAAATCAAACCCTAACCATGTTTAATCTCCACTAATCATGTTGCATTTGTAATCATAACATGTTACAATATTATATATCACATATATAATATATTTTTGTAACAAAAGAAAATAATACAATTAACATATATCGCATATATATCAATGTATTACCCGGTGAGAAAATGAATCAATAAGTGAGCTTATATTAGTTAATGTAATTTAATATATCAAATATATAATTATACATTAAATTATCAAATCAACACTGGATCCGATAATCCGGCTATTTCATAAATAACCGACTAATATTATCTGTATCAGTTCATCGAATCAACACTTGATCCGATGACCCGGCTATATCCCTTATACCCGGCCGATATCTCATATCGCGAGAATCTAATACGGTATCACATACACGTATTGTTCTCGGCCCTGTACATATCACATATGTGCTCCTACTCCGTTTTGCCTGAGCTAAGAAACCTCTGTGTAGGACTCTCAAGAATCATAGATACGCCGGCAGTAGGTGATGATCATATCAAACACCCACAAGCTGCAAGCGGTCAGCTAAACGTAACAGCCACCCAGGTATTGAGCGATCAGAAGATCAACAAGCAAGCCTGTACATTCTCCTGCGAATCCAATCAGTAACACTCCCGTACAGTTCGGTCTCTTCGTCTGATATGTCGCATATCTCGCCTAGGGGTGGTAAACGTCAGACCCCAGTAGCTTGATAAGTCGTGTCGATATGAGGACCATAATAGTTCGAGAAACTACTGATAACACTTACCAGTAAATCTCAGCAACCCTGGCCAGGGATTTCCAGTTATATCCAATCGAATACAGCGCAACATCAACTCCCTATACCGGGAGAGACGAATCCCCTCCTATCGCTCATTGCCTCCATGCGATTCGGGACTGTACCCAAAAGCCACCTTTTTGCACGCCCACTTGGACGTGGTATGATGGAAATCAAAGCACAGTGGGAATCACACAAGACTCTTTGACGATCTCGGGTCTACAGACTAACCTGTACCAGTGTCACCAGAGAACTGCCATCTGACGTGAGGTATAATACCATCTGGGAGTTCTCGGCGAGTCCGTCCAGTGTACCCAGTCTCCACCGAGCACCCGTATACCTTCTCGGATGTCAAATACTAATGGATATGGGAACATCCATCGCCCATCATATGGGTCAAGAAGCGCATACGATAGTCTACTATGGAATATCGATGCCCTGTCTCGATACACCTACGACTAGGAACATTTGAAGGATGTCCTTGGCGACTACACTGTCCCCACTTGTATGATCTGCATCATAGTCCTGGTAGTCAAGTACTCATCCTAAGAGTTTTATCAACATGTAGCATAGAGACAATCAGAGTACATATTAAGATAAAGAGTAACCAGATAGCATACTATAATTTCGAGCAAGAAAGTCCACCCTATATATGTCCAAGCATCCACTACATTATACAACGCATGTATAGTAATGGCCTCTAGGGCATACATATAACTAACAAATCTCAGAACCGAGAAAACACATGGTGGACGTCTCGAAATATCGTATAAAGAGAAACCGAATTTTTAAAACAATACATACTTTCTTTTGAAATATAATCATGATTCTCAAATCCAGAATCTTATGAAATATAATCGTAATGCATGATGTATGCAAACATATAACAGAAATGTGAGCATATCCGTATATCATGCAACATAGAACAGTAATGTGAGCATATCAGTATATCATGCGACATATCATAATGATGTGAGCATAGCATGTATATCATGCAACCTAGCATAATGATGTGCCAATTCTACTGTGTAAGTGACATAGCAATTATCGATGATGAAGTGTGTGAGCCGGCCAATCTGTGTAAGTGTAACATACGCATCATCGATAATGGTGTAGGTGTACTAGCACGGGTATATGTAATGCAATGAGAATGACATGAACGTAGAATAAGGTAAATTTTGAGTGCAATGCTATAAGGTATACGTCTCTATCACATATCCGAGTCGGTGAATCTATCAATCGGCATCCCGCCTCATAACATCACGTACGATACAATCCATCGTACGACATTCTCTAGTCAAGGGTATGGATCAATCATCAAGTAAAACTCATCACATACAGTATCCATCGTACAACGACATTAAACCATTAGGGATCCTATCAACCTATATGACAATGAGGGTACGGACCTAACATCTTGTACGGCATATCACTCATTATTCACATCATTATCCATATATATATATATATACCTATCTCTCAGGTCGCATCCGTATCAATCTCATATCACGGGACCGGCAAAGGTATCAATCATCTCATATCGACTCGCATCCATATAACGATATATAAAACCAAGTCATCATATCACATCGTATACTCTTTTCATCACAATAATATCTCACATCAAGTCATTTTACATATACATTCTATCTAATAAATCTCATGTCATGCTACTCTAAACCTCATACTTAATCTCGTGCAACTATATATCTATATATCGTGATTTACATTAACTTTTCACATCCTTATATATATCTTCGAGACATCCTTATCAATCATACCATTTCATACTAAACCTTTAATCACATCCATAGGTTCCTAGAATAGGTTTCTCTAACCATATCCTATATATCGGTTTCCATTTTATAATTGCGGGGGTACTATACGCCATACATCCGGCTTCCCCCGTAGATATAAATCAACTCACCTGCGGAACTCCTTGTTCAGCCGTAGTCGATGTGCTTCATCGTCTCGGAATCCACGCAAAGGTACCTACAATAAATACACAATCGTAATCGCTATTAACATCAAGTCCAGAAAACCTATACGGCACACGGTGCGCTCATAGGTTAGAACCTATAGCCTACGCATGCAAAAACAACCAATTATCCCTCGTCGTTGACGTACAAACATCCAGCGACAAACTACAGCATCAAATACCAAAACCCAAGTTTCAGAATCGCAAAACACGAAAACAGTAACTTAGTTTCCCACTCCCAGATTTCACCCTAGACTAAACTAAGGAATTTTGCATATTGGGCTGCTCTAAATATCACATAACAAAGCCACTCAATAAAAATATCCCAATTTCCCTCTGTTGTGGCCGCAATTTGCGGACACAGGGAATTTATTTGTGGCTTGATAGTTGAGTTGGGGTCTCGGGTCTTTAGGTTATGCTCTAAATCACCTGCACACATCTCTGTATTGGCAACTTGAATTATGGTGGTCTCGGGTCACTCCAGATTCCCATATACACTCAAAATCTGCCAAAAAGTCTATATTGGGAAATTCTAACTTCGTGTTTTGGTGCTAATCTATGGTCGTGGATAGTAAAACACCACTACGGTTTAAGTAAACACCCACTACAGGTTATAAGTCCACATAATCACCCAACCATTCTCTTGAATTTTCCAAACATCACATACCCTAACCAAATCACATTCTAAACTAACTAGGGTGCAAGAAACTAAAACTAAGCCAAATAAAAGGAATTATACCTCATGGATGCAACTTAAGCAAAATCCCTAGCTTCCCAGAGATGGGCAGCCCTCTCTCTCTCTCTCTCTCTCTCTCTCTTATTCTCACCCTCACTCTCTTACCCTCAATAATAGACTTTCATTTCTTTTCTTTTCTTAAAAACAAATATCAAAAAACACCAATGAAACAACATGCAACCAAAATGCAACATGTCATGTTGCACTAACCATGGAAAAATGTAGAAACACAGATTTGGCTTAATCGCGATTAGTAGTGCACTAATCAATTTTTATTTAAACTGCATATAATTAATTATAAAAATGTCAAATCCAATAAATATATTTTCAAATGAATAAATCTTTTTTATCTTCTATTATTTCACAATTATTGGTATGTATTTATACCATTTTACGAAAACCCCAAATTCGCAAATCAGGTAGTTTTCGCGAAATATATTACTTTAATATTAAATTCCAAAAATAATATTTTATATTTTCAGAAATGTTACAATTGGTTTTCTTCCTTCCCTACCATTCGGAACCAGCCAGAGGTTTGGAAGAAGACTATCCAATGAGCACAATAGGTGTACTCTCCTAAATACCAGAAGCCCTCGCAACCTGAAAGAAGTTAAAGAGAAAAAACAACTGAATAGTCCTATTCATTTTCTCCGGAACCGGAAACCATCCTCGAATATGAAACAAGTTTCTTCGATTTCATATGTAACTATACGATAGTCATATCCAATAAATGTGGATCTTCTGTCACGACCCAAAATTGGGCATATGACCGGCACTTAAACTACGTAACGTCAACAGGCGTAACGCAATTAAGTAAGCCGAAAAACCCAGCAATCTAAACCATTACAAGAAAGAAGGATAGATCACTTTTAAAAATCTCAATGCAAAAACTTTTAAACTTAAGTTTGTTTTTCATAAAAATTTTGGCAGCACCTCCTTTGTAAAAAACCAGCCCCGAAACGGGTACGAACATAAGATAAAAGTAAAGCATCCCCAAATGGGAGCAAATCTCACCCAACGGCGGAACAACTACCACAACAGATATACGACGCCGTAACGAAGAAAAGATAATACACATATATAAAAGGCCGGTTCACATAAGCACGATAACCAGAGTCATAAGAATATACAACATCGATCCTCACAACTCGTCTCTAAGTCAATACATGATGGTGGTAGATGGAGAGTACTAGATACAAGAAATATACAATTCACATCATCGAATAACGGAAACCCACCTATAGCAAACGGCTTCACAGCCAACCGTAATGGTATCCGCAAAAGTAGGGATAATAAGGCGCCCTGCCGTGACCACTCTGGTGATTAGACCTGAAAAAACCTGCGGCATAACGGGGATGAGTTGCCAACTCGTGAATAGTAAATAACATCATACAATAATCGCAAGTATATACTAACAGCGATAATCTATCACATGTAATCTGATAGCATAAGTATGACAATATGTATATGCGACAGTCATGAAAAGTACTCTATCAGATACAACTAATACATGAAGTAAATGCATATCAAATAAATACGGCGTATGGGGTAAAACATATCCTCCTCACAGAATCCTCATCGTGGCGAACCAGTGTCCATCAAGATATTCTAAATCCCCAAATACCTTCCTCAAACGGCCCCCATATCGGCCCTCATATCGGGCACATCCGCCCCTCATATCGGGAACATCAGCCCCTCATATCGAGCATATCAGCTCCTTATATCGAGCATATCAGCCCCTCATATCGCAATGAATAAGAATACATGCACAGATCAATATGATAATATATATTATTGGTATACATATATAAAAGTATCCCATACCAGATATATATATATATATATATATATATTATAGGTGTATATATATAACAGCGTCCTATACCACCGATATATGTATACATGTATATATATCAACGTCGCATACCACTGATATATATACATAAGAGTAAAACATCCAGAAACATCATATGAAATCCATATATCAATGCGAAATTCTTGAAATATAATATATGCAACATGAAACAGTAATATGAGCATATATAGGAAAAATCGCTATTTAACTGCAACCTGTTATTTAAATATATCATACGGTTCCTAATTTCTCCGAAACCAAACGCAACATCATATAAAGGTAAACATGTAGCTATAGCCAGGTATGCGTAACTATGTCGGTATAGAAAAATATGTGTATCTACCAATCAGTAATGATGTAATACCCGTTAGGTATATGTGTAGCTATATCAAGCTAGGTATGTGTATATACATGACAATAATGGTACAATACCCTCCAGGTATATGTGTAGCTAGCATGTAGTCATGGTAAGGTATAAGTGTAAGCATGTAGGTATATAGGTATGCTATATGTCATATGCACAATGGAATATGAATCAATGTCTCAATGTCCCTAACCACACAATATCACGTATGTAAAGGTGTTGTGCATGTCATGGCAATTATTGACGGTGTGGGTGACATACAATCAATGCTTGTGCAACATGAACCGTCAATAATAGTGCAGTGTTCAAGCACATCAAATAATAGTATGCAATGAAGTTTTATGCACAATCTTTATATGTGCAATATAAAAATACGGCTAATATCATATCATATCTAGCCCTGACGCATAACGCCATGCGGGCGAATTCCCCGTAGATGTTAAATCTACTCACCGACAGTAGCAGGCTAGGTAAATCCAATCACCTGCTTCCCTTTCTTCGCAGCGTCCGAAGTCCCCGCCTGCGATTCAATTAACACAAAACGTAGCCAGTGCAAAAATCTCAGAAATCGATCAATATCACGTACACACTACGTTTGACCAACGCAGCAACTCCAATCCAACTCATAAGTGTTCGTTTAAAGGCTAACGTGTGTAGCGACACACCAAAACTAACCCAAGTGTAGCAGCTACACAAGATCATGAACCGTGTCGGATAACGTAACACGCATACTCAAAACACTAGATTATGCACAAGTGATCCCAGATTTTGCATACTGTCAATACTCAAAAATCAAACAGTACCAAACACCTCTAAACAACTGCAGACAGCTACCCTCCAAAAACCAAAACCCAATCACCCTAAAAATCCGAGGTCGCTGGATTTTGCCTCCTTGTTGCCGGCCAAAACCGAGCCCCTTGTGTTCGTGCTCCAGGTGTAGTCTCAGGGTCACTAGTACAACACTACCACACTGCTGGATTTTTTTGTAATATTCCCAGGTCATAGCAAATCACAGAGACTCTATTATGACACTAAAAATATGATATTTGCACGAAATGATACCTCAAGTATTCTAAACAGCAACCAACAAGCAACACAACATAATAACACCTATTTAATAGTTTAGAGAGCATTACCTAGCTACTCTTGCTCAAAAATCCTAGCTTTCCAAGCTCCAAGGCAATATAGTGGCTAATAAGAACATTTGAGGTGTTTTCCATGGATTTTTGTGAAGTTTTGCAAGGTTTAGTGAAGGGATTAATGAGGGTTCAGTTTGGGAGTTGAGAGAATGAAAAACAATGAAATGAGAGAAGAATGAGAGAGTGAGGGAAGGATAATGAAGAGAGGTTGAGTGTAGGGTGAATCTTTTCCTTACACTCACTCCCCCCCCCCACCTCATTAATGCTCCATTAAAGCTCCATGACTCACCTAGCCACCTCTCTCTCTTTCTCAATCCAAAGTAAATAGATATTTTCTGACTCAAAATATCTAAGGCATGGTTAATTAGGACAAGGTTTAGCTTAAGGTGTCAAGGTTACTAAACGAGGTTAACACTAATATACCCTCACATTAACACACACAAGTGTGTGCAAGCCATAACAAATAATATAAAAATATAAATTAATTGTTATAAAATGTGAGGAACCCGATTTGGTAAATTTTTCCTTAAAAACCCGCATTAATGCACAATTAACACTAATCGCATTCCAAGGTGTTACAATCTCCCCCCTAAAGAAAATTTGTCACATAATTAAAATTTCAAACAAGTGTACCTTCAAATAGATAAGGGAATTTCTTTCGCATCTTGCTCTCGGCCTCCCGAGTGATCTCCTCACTATTCGGGCTACACCAAAGAACCTTCACAGATTGCAAGACCTTTGACCGAAGTTTCTTCACCTGCCGATCTAATATAACTACCGGCTGCTCGGTGAACGAAAGATCGCACTCAAGCTGAACGGTCTCGTGCTGAATCATATGAGAAGGGGCATGACGGTATCTACGAAGCATCGACACATGGAACACGGGGTGAACATCCGGAAAACTGTGCGGAAGCGCCAAACGGTAAGCAACGGTACCAACTCGCTCAAGGATCTCAAAAGGACCAACAAATCGGGGACTAAGCTTCCCCTTTCTCCCAAATCTCATAACGCCCTTCATTGGAGAAATCAGCAGGAATACGTGATCTCCCACAAAGCACTCAAGTATGCGACGACGACGGTCGGAATAAGACTTCTGTCTGCACTGGGCTGCTCCCATCCTGTCCTGAATGAGCTGGATCATCTCCGTAGTCTCCTGAATTAGCTGGTGTCCCAAAACCCTACTTTCACAGAGTTCGGTCTAACAGACTGGCGATCGACACTTCCTACCATACAAAGTCTCGAAAGGTGCCATCTGAATAGTCTCCTGAAAGATGTTGTTGTAGGAGAACTAAATCAACGGCAAGTGACGATCCTAACTGCCATCAAAATCAAGCACACATGTACGAAGCATATCCTCCAGAGTCTGTATAGTCCGCTCTGACTGTCCGTCGGTCTGCGGGTGGAAAGCAGTGCTAAAACTCAACCGCGTACCTAAAGCTTCCGAAAGCTTCTGCCAAAGACGGCTAGTAAATTGGGTGCCCCTGTCGAATACAATGCATGTGGGAACACCATGCAAACGCACAATCTTATTTATATACAACTGAGCATACTGAGCATAACCGAAAGTGCTCTTCACTGGAAGGAAGTGAGCCACTTTCGTCTACCTGTCAACAATCACCGAAATAGAGTCATACCCCTAACTGGTCCTGGATAGACCCACCACAAATTCTATGGAAATCTGCTCCCATTTCCACTTAGGAACGGGTAAAGGCTGCAACTCTCCAGCCGGTCTCTGATGCTCAGCCTTGACTTGCTAACAAGTCAGGCACCTCGAAACGAAGTCCGAAACATCGCGCTTCATCCCTTCCCACCAGTAAAAGTCCCTCAAGTCCCGGTACATCTTGGTGGAATCTGGATGAACGCTAAAGGCTGACTGATGTACCTGCTCTAGGATCTCACGTCTCAACCCATCAATATCTGGTACACACAAGTGAGTCCCGCAACGTAGCACACCCTGGTCATCAATCATGAACTTTCAAACTGTACCCTGTCGAACAAGCTCAAGAATCTCAACCGAACGGGCATCACTGGGCTGCGCCTCATGGATACAATCTAAAAGAAATAGACGGGCACGGGCATAAGCAAGCTGCCCCCCAGTGGAAGTGAACTCAAACTGTACTCTACCATCGTACAGGGTCTGCCAATCCACAGAAGACTGCCTCTGAACCGCGCTCAACTGGGACAAGCTACCCATGGGCCTACGACTCAAAGCGTCAGCTACCACATTCGTCTTGCCCGGGTGATAAAGGATCTCGCAATCATAATCCTTCACAAGCTCCATCCACCGGCGCTGTCTCAGATTCAGATCCCGCTGCTGGAAGATGTACTTCAAGCTCTTGTTGTCCGTGAAAATCTGACATGACTCCCCTTACAAGTAGTGTCTCTAAATCTTCAACGCAAAGACCACCGCAGCCATCTCAAGATCGTGAGTGGGCTAATTCTGCTCGTGCTTCTTCAGCTGCCTAGAAGCATAAGCAATCACTCTATCATGCTGCATCAGCACACACCCGAGCCCCACTCGAGACACATCATAGTAAACTACAAAGCCACCTGATCCAGAACGCAAAGATAGAAATGGGAAGTCGTCAACCGAGTATTCAACTGCTAAAAACTCTGCTCGCACGCATCAGTCTAAAGAAAAGGAACCCCCTTCCGGGTCAGTCCGGTCAGCGGTGTAGCGATACTCAAAAAATACTGCATGAAACGGTGGTAATAACCAGCTAAGCCAAAAATGTTGCGGACCTCTGTCACGGATATAGGTCTGGGCCAAAGCTGCACAGCCTCGATCTTCCTCGGGTCCACAAGAATACCGTCTCCCGTCACCACATGACCCAGGAAGTCGACTCGATCAAGCCAAAATGCGCACTTTGAGAATTTAGCATACAGCTGGTGCTATCTCAATATCTGCAAAGCAATCTTCAAGTATTGCTCATGCTCCTCTCGACTCCTAGAGTAGACCAGAATGTCATCAATAAACACAATAATGAACTGGTCGAGGAACGGCCTGAAAATCTGGTTCATCAGATCCATGAACGCTGCTGAGGCATTGGTGAGTCTGAACGACATCACTAGAAACTCATAATGCCTGTATCGTATACGAAAAGAAGTCTTCGGAATGTCATCATTCCGAACCCGCAACTGATGATAACCCGAACGCAAATCAATCTTGAAAAAATGTTTCGCACCCTGGAGCTGATCAAACAAATCATCAATGCGAGGTAAAGGATACCTATTTCGAACCGTAACTTGGTACAATTGACGATAATCAATACACAATCTCAAACTGCCATCCTTCTTCTTGACGAACAGCATAGGAGCTCCCCATGGCGAAACACTCAGACGCATAAGTCCATTATCAAGCAATTCTTGCAATTGATCTTTGAGCTCTCGAAGCTCCGCCAGAGCCGTCCGGTAAGGCGGTATAGAAATAGGCCCCGTGCCAGGAATCAGATCAATGCAAATCTCAATATCGCGCTCTGGCGGCAAACCGGGTAACTCATCGAGAAAAACGTCGAAAAACTCTCGCACGATAGGAACCCGGTCCAACGATCCTACTGTGGCCCCAATATCATAAATGAAAGACAAGAATCCCCGACATCCCCTCCTAAAAAGCCGACTAGTGCAAAGGGAAGAAATCAAACTGTGAGGGGCGGCACTACGGTCCCCCTGCACAACCCGAACAGACTCGCCCGGAAAACTAAAACTGACTGTCTTCTCACGGCAGTCCACCGACGCAGAACAAGCTGCCAACCAGTCCATGCCAAGGAGAACGTTGAAGTCCAACATATCCAGAAGGATCAAATCGATGGACGAATCTCTATCTCCAATCTGAACGGCACACGACCGAAACACATAACACGCCACAAAAGAATCACCAACAGGTGTAATCACAACAAGCGGCTGATCTAGCAAACACAACTCTCAGCCCAAACTCGGCACGAAGTGCGTAAAAACATACGAATGCGTTGATCCCTGATCAAACAAAACATGAGCCTCAAAAGAACATATAGAAAGAGTACCTGAAACCACTGCATTGGACGCCTGCGCGTCCTGATGATTCAAGGCAAACACCCGAGCCTGTCCTTTACCGACGACTGGCTGACCTCTACCTCTACCACCTTGCCCTCTTGGCACAAAACCACCGCGTCCTCGACCTCTCTGTACAAGAGTCTGACGCGGAGCAACAATAGGCATATGGAGCAACGCCCTCTGCGGTGGAGACGGTGGTAAGGTAACCTGCGTTACAGATGCCTCGCGGTCACGTGGCTTAGTACAATCTAGAACCCGATGAACCGAACTCCCGCACCGGTAACATCCAGATGAAAACTGCTGACTCCCCTGAGAATAAGAGCTAAAAAGCTGTCCTCATCCCGGACCTCCACTACCTCTAGAATCTGAACGGGAACAGTCACGACGTCTAAAGGCCCGCCTCCATGCTGAATCACCAGTACGAACCCTCTTTGGTTCCGGAGCAACCGACGCCTTAAAAAGACGCTCCTAAACCAACAGGGTTATGTCCACAGCTGCTGCATAGGCGTCGCAATGCTGAACGCTGATAGCAAGGAACAAATGGGTAAGCAGGCCTCGAACAAACCTCTTGACCCGCATCTCCTCCGTAGCTACCAAATACGGAGCATACACAGACAGCTCGGTAAACAGCACATCATACTCGGCCACCGTCATACCCTGAGTCTGGCGTAACGACTCGAATCTGCGCGCTCGAGCATCCATGATGCTCAGCGGAAGAAAACGCGCAAGAAACTCCGTCATGAACTCAGCCCAGGTCATATGATAAAGACTTGCGGCTCTGCCCTTCTCTAAGGACTCGCACCACTTCTGGGCCAGACCCTCCAAACTAAAGCTCGCGAACTCCACCCATCTCGCGTCGGAGCATCTAAGCGAATGACATATCCTAGCCATCCGGTTGATAAACGACTGCGGGTCCTCAGATGCATCGGTGCCAGTGAAAACCGGAGGCCTCAGCCTCATCAACTCCGATAACGATACGGTGATCACCTCCGTAGCTGCAGGTACAACCGCCTGAACAGTAGGCACTGACATGGTCCCCGTAACAGGTGGAACAACCGTCTGCCCCTACGCTCGAATGGCCTCAACTAACGTCCACATCATCTGGCGCAAATCCTACATACCAGCCCCTAGCATAGCCATATGGTCTGTTGAAGGTGGAACAATATGCTCCTGCACGACGGGCGTACCGCCCTGGTCAGTCCTCATCTCAGACGAGTCAACTCTGACCTCGGCCCTCGTGGCCGTCACTGCGCCCTCATAGTCTTCAGCGGCATAAAGGATGGAAATGGAATAGGATTCGATAAGAACACCGAAATCGGATCAAAAGGATATGTAAACACGGAAGGAATTTCAAGCAATAAGTCCTAAGGTCACTTAGGCGGAGCACCGTGTCGTAAGTATGCCGAGGAACATACGCACGCAATGTTACTCTGCTTAAGCTACATACTCCATCATACCAAGGTCATGCTACACTCCGAAAGAAAAAACCTAGCGCTCTGATACCAACTTTGTCACGACCCAAAATTGGGCACATGACCGGCACTTAAACTATATAACGTCAACAGGCGTAACATAATTAAGTAAGCCAAAAAACCCAGCAATCTAAACCATTAGAAGAAAGAAAGATAGATCACTTTTAAAAATCTCGATGCAAAAACTTTTAAAAATAAGTTTGTTTTTCATAAAAATTTCGGCAGCACCTCCTTTGTAAAAAACCAGCACCGAAACGGGTACAATCATAAGATAAAAGTAAAGCATCCCTAAATGGGAGCAAAACTCGCCCAACGGCGGAATAACTACCACAATAGATATACAACGCCGTAGCGAAGAAAAGATAATCCACATATATAAAAGGCCGGCTCAAATGAGTATGACAACCAAAGTCATAAGAATATACAACATCGATCCTCACAACTCATCTCTAAGTCAATACTTGAAGGTGGTAGATGGAGAGTACTAGATACAAGAAATATACAGTGTACATCATCGAATAACCGCAACCCACCTATAGCAAACGGCTTCACAGCCAACCGTAGCAGTAACCGTAAAAGTAGGGATAATAAGGTGCCCTGCCGCAACCACTCTGGTGATCAGACCAGAAAAACCCTGCGGCACAACGGGGGTGAGTTTCCAACTCGTGAATAACATCATACAGTAATCACAAGTATATACAAACAGCGATAATCTATCACATGTAATCTGATAGCATAAGTATGACAATATGTATATACGACAGTCATGAAAGGTACACTATCAGGTACTACTAATACAGGAAGTAAATGCATATCAAATAAATACAGAGTATGGGGTAAAACATACCATCCTCACGGAATCCTCATCATGGCGAACCAGTGTCCATCAAGGCAATCTAAATCCCCAAATTCCCTCCTCAAACGGCCCTCATATCGAACCCCATATCGGGCACATCAGCCACTCATATCGGGTACATCGGCCCCACATATCGCAATGAATAAGAATACATGCACAGATCATTATGATGATATATATTATAGGTATACATATATAACAGTGTCCCATACCACCGATATATATATATATATATATATATATTATAGGTGTACATATATAACAGCGTCCCATACCACTGATATATATATATATACATGTATATATATATCGGCGTCCTATACCACTGATATATATACACAGGAGTAAAACATCCAGAAACATCATCTGAAATCCATATATCAATGCGAAATCCATGAAATATAATTTATGCAACATGAAACAGTAATATGAGCCTATATAGGAAAAACCGCTATTTAATTGCAACCTGTTATTTAAATATATCATACGGTTCCTAATTTCTCTGAAACCAAACGCAACATCATATAAAAGTGAACATGTAGCTATAGCCACGTATGCATAACCATGTCGGTATAGCAAAATATGTGTATCTACCTATCAGTAATAATGTAATACTCTCCAGGTATATGTATAGCTATATCAAGCTAGGTATGTGTATATACATGTCAATAATAGTACAATACCCGCCAGGTATATGTATAGCTAGCATGTAGTCATGGCAAGGCATATGTATAAGCATATAGGTATACAGGTATGCTATATATCATATGCACAATGGAATAAGAATCAATGTCTCAATGTCCCTAACCATACAATATCACATATGTATAGGTGTTGTGCGTGTCATGGCAATTATTGACGGTGTGAGTGGCATACAATCAGTGCTCGTGTAACATGAACCGTCAATAATAATGCAGTGTCCAAGCACATCAAATAATAGTATGCAATGAGGTTTTATGCACAATCTCTATATGTACAATATAAAAATGCGGCTAATATCATATCTTATCTTGCCCTGACGCATAACGCCATGCGGGCGAATTCCCCGTAGTTGTTAAATCTACTCACCGACAGTCGCGGGCTAGGTAAATCCAATCACCTGCTTCCTTTTCTTCGCAGCGTCCGAAGTCCCCGCATGCGATCCTATTAACACAAAACGTAGCCAGTGCAAAAATCTCAGAAATCGATCAATATCACATACACACTACGTTTGACCAACGCGCCAACTCCAATCCAACCCATAAGTGTTCCTCTAACGGCTAACGTGTGTGGCGACACACCAAAACTAACCCAAGTGTAGCAGCTACACAAGATCACGAACCGTGTCGGATAACGTAACACACGTACTCAAAACACTAGATTATGCACAAGTGATCCCAGATTTTTCATACTGTCAATACTCAAAAATCAAATAGTACCAAACACCTCTAAACAACTGCATACAGCTACTCTCCAAAAACCAAAACCCAAGCCCCCTAAAAATCCGAGGCCGCCGGATTTTTCCTCCTTGTCGCCGGCCAAAACCGAGTCCCTTGGGTTCATGCTCCAGGTGTAGTCTCTGGGTCACGAGTAAAACACTACGACACTGCTAGATTTTTTTGTAAAATTCCCAGGTCATAGCAGATCACAGAGACTCTATTATGACACTAAAAATACGATATTTGCACGAAACGATACCTCATGTGTTCTAAACAGCAACTAACAAGATACACAACATAATAACACCTATTTAACAGTTTAGAGATAATTATCTAGCGACTCTTGCTCAAAAATCCTAGCTTTCCAAGCTCCAAGGCAACCTAATGGCTAATCAAGACATTTGAGGTGTTTTCCATAGATTTTTGTGAACTTTTGCAAGGTTTAATGAAGGGATTAATGAGGGTTCAGTTTGGGAGTTGAGAGAATGAAAAACAATGAAATGAGAGAAGAATGAGAGAGTGAGGGAATGACAATGAAGAGAGGTGAGTGTCGGGTGAATCTTTTCCTTACACTCACTCCCCCCACACCTCATTAATTCTCCATTAAAGCTCCATGACTCACCTAGCCACCTCTCTCTCTTTCTCAATCCAAAGTAAATAGATATTTCTCACTCAAAATATCTAAGGCATGGTTAATTAGGACAAGGTTTAGCTTAAGGTGTCATGGTTACTAAACGAGGTTAACACTAATATACCCTCACATTAACACGCATAAGTGTTTGCAAGCCATAACGAATAATATAAAAGCATAAAATAATTGTTATAAAACGCGAGGAACCCGATTTGGTAAACTTTTCCTTAAAAACACGCATTAATGCATAATTAACACTAATCTCATTCCAAGGTGTTACATCTTCGTAGTGATACGGGATGTTTTGGAGAAATTCAAAGGGTAAAAGCAGGAGTGGCAATGATATATGCAACTATGACAATCCAAAAGACAATGTGTTTTAAGAAGGTTCGGTTAACTTGGTTCATGAGTTTTTTCTAGGATCGGGCTATGGTCGCTGCCAGAGAGAGAGAGAAAAGAAACACTCAGCGTACACTCTAATCTATATCAGAATGGTTAATCACTTTATCTAATCAGGATGTCTCCCACTCCTCGAAACCCAAAGGAGAATTAGTCGGGATCATCTAAAATCACCCGACGAGAAAACCTACTCATCAGTGGGAATCGGGATCCAACTATCATCGCATGATAACTTGATGGAAGCCACTCAAGTTATCACACCCCAGAAGGTATGTGCATGCCTGGCAAGTTTCCTATATGTTTGAAACTCCCGATGTGATTTTTGCCCCATGCTCTTATGAACTTGACGAAGGCCAACAAATTATAAGCCGCAAGTCAAGTTTTACCAGTCATTGTCCAGATTAATCTAAACCCACCCATACTCGTCCTTGAGAAGGCCAACAAAATTGTACGACTGTCCTAGATTAATGCAAATCCATGCAACAGAAAAGTAACATATAGCTACCATACGCTATGCATTGACGAAGGACAACAATCATAGCATGAATACTAAGCGCTACTCGTCTGAAATGACGGAGGGCTACGCTGGTTTTTGGCGAAAAACCTTTAACGTAATGAACTTGATATCGTCGAAGGAATCCAAGTGGTTTTATAAGTATATAGTGGCGAAAACTTTTGCTAAAGAGGTCACTCCCGGTGAAGGGATCTAAGCTCTTTCCTCGTCGAATGAGGTGCAGGATATTCCAAACTGAATACCACGATGCAAAGCAAAAAGTAATCGACTATAGTGAAGTTATTATGCTAACGAAAACTTTTGCTAAAGAGGTCACTCCCGGTGAAGGGAGCTCAGATCTTTCCTCGTCGAATGAGGTGCAGGATATTCCGAACTGAATACCACTGTGCAAAGCAAAAGAGAACGTCTGTAATGTCTGTTTTTCAAAAAATACATGGTTCCAACAACATCAAATAGGTTTGTTTTATCCTTGCGTTAATCAAAATTAACGCAGTCCCATCAATTAAACATATCATACCAGATAAAGGAACGAAAATAAAATGCACGTATATGCCATCCGCATTCGACACTGGGCCTCGTCATAACCCGTTAGGTTACTTAACTAACGACAGAGCGGGGGCTGGACTAGCACGGGTGCAAAACATATACAACATCTACTAGTACACATATAAATATATATGACAATCGTCCCAGGCATGATATAAAGCAACATCACAGAAGCTCAGCCAAGCAACACAGAGTGGTGGATAATCCTGGAGCCTCGAGTTTCATTTGAGCCGCAAATGAGACCCGACGTTCCCTGTAGTGTGGATAGCCAGTGCAATGAAAACCTTGACCTCTATGAGTGCGGTGAGTTACCCGCCAATCCCAGAAGCAAGGCAACCCCAATCAAAAATGTGAATGGGCCACCCAGCACTTCACATAATCCGGTAACTTGAGAACGCCTCTGTGGGTCAACCTATACCCCCTACGAGTGCGGCGAATAGCCCGCCAATTCTAGAGTAAGGTTCCCTCCGTCTCAATGCCATGAGATACGGACCCGTTGCCCTCTAGAACCCAGCTATTCGTGCACCCCACCGCGGGGTAATCATAGTACAGAAAAGATAATAATATGTACAAGGGTGACATCGACCTTAACCCGGTTGTGCCCCAAACAAATAATATACAAACTGGCAGTGACGGCAGTCCATATGTCGGACGCTCGCCCTACAATATCAAATGTACAAATGAATCTAAATTGTACTACCATTGCACCACTGGCTATCTAACACGACGCTCCAACCACAACCATAGCACAACACAGAACATCAACGTGAATGTCACGTTCACAAACCTGTCTAAAAGAGTATATAGCAATTAGACGAGTTGTACCGCTCTAATGACATTCACGGTCGCAGATAGTAATGAATGTACTGAAAACCACACATTTAAAAATTTGATTGACTAAACTTTTCCAAATTGGCCCGAAATAAAAATCCAGCACTCAAACAAATCTTGGCCAAAACCATATATCAAAAAAATCATATTTCCATGAACTAGAGCCCCATAAAAAATTTGGGGCACTATAGCCCAAAAAGCGCGGCGGTTCCACCGCAAAATGTGAAATTTTTCTTCGGTTCCACGGCGGAATTTTGGAGTTTGGTGTCCAAATTTTTTTCGTAGCTCTAGTTTTACCACAACATACTTTTAAGATACCGAAATTTTTTTTAACAACTTTGAAATTCGCCAGCAAGCACATGAACATGGAACTGTGATACGGAAAAATTTGTTGATCGAGATTTTAACCTTATGCAAACAAGCTAGTAGGGTTTATGGGTTGGCTCTGATACCATGTTGGGTTTCGCCAGTGTCCCGACCATCAATCCGTGGCCAAATACGGAACAAAAGATTACAAAAACCAGCGCTAACGGAACCCATTCATACGGATCTACCATTAACCCTAGACTAGCAAACTAGAAAGAAGTTTAGATGGTTATACCGAATGATCCGTGTCCTTCGGTCTTCAACCATCTTCCTAAGCTCCTCGAGGCTTCCTTGATCAAGTTTGATCTCCGGTCTCCCCCATCGAAGATGATCCACACGAGAGTCTATGAATCGAGCTCCAACCTCATATCCGAGGTAACTAGGGTACCTAGATCGCTACACTAGATACCGTAAAAGTAGAGAGTGATGAAGGTTTAATTTGTCTCAAGACACCCTAGGTTTCTCAACACATAAGACTTGAAGAGTGGAGGAAGAAGAAGAAGCCATTGGAGGATGAGAGTGTTGTAGGAGAGAGAATGAATAATGGCTTAGTTTTTTTTTGTGTTGTGGGAGTTTTTATATAAATAATGGAGCCATCCGAAAATATCTGAAGTCTCCAAAATATCTCAAGTCAACAAAAGTCTCACAACAAACAAAAACCCTAAGCATGCTAGAATAGTAACCTTACGTCACTACTAAGTCATGCCACTAAAAAATGCAATAAACACCTCATCCTCCACCTCATAAACCTTTTAATCCAAAAAGGTTTAAAACATAATGAGGTGTAATCTTCTAAAAGTAATCTTGTAAGAAATTACAAGAATACCCCTCATCCGTATATACATACCTGCATCCGTATTCCGAAGAATACGAATACAAAGAGACGAAAATAATCAAGCAATATAATTAAACCAAAGCCCACTAGTATTATCCATTCGAAACATGATACGTGCACAAGTGCACGTTTATGATCGAACCCTGCCGTAAAACCATACGGTCTCTACATCGTTTTGCCGGAAGCAGGGATACCCTCTGTGTGGGACTCTAAAAACTCGTCAATACGCTGGCAGTGGGTTTAACCACAAGCACATCAGCGGTACTAGCTGTACGTAACGGCTACCCAGGTATTGAGTGAAAGGGAGACCGACAAGCAAACTCATCTTGAAACCCCTACTGAGCCTGACAGTGACAATATCCGTACAGTCCGGTCCGTTTGTCTATGAGTATCACATATCGAGTCTAGGGGGTGGATAATGTCAGACCCCTAATAACGCTACATTTCGTGTCGGTATGAAGCCCATCACCATCTGAGAAACTACTGATCCGAATCAGTAATTCTCGACTACCTTGGCCACGGATTTTTTGTGATGGCCACCCGTGCACACCGCGATATCAAACCCTAATACCGGGAGAGACGAATCTCCCGACAATCCGCTCACTGCCTCCATGTGGCTCGGGGCTGTACCTAACTAAAACCTATTTGTACGACTCTATTGAGCCGTGGTAGGGTAATAATCAAAGCATAGTGGGAACTTACACGAGACAAATGACGATCTCAGGTTGATAGACTAACCTGTACACATGTCATCAGGGAACTGCTATCTGACAATAGATATAATACCAATTAGCATGTTCCCGGCGAGTCCATCCGGTATACTTATAACCCAATGAGCTCCTGTATTTAATCTTAGGTGAACAAACTGACACCAATGGCTTGTGAGACCGGCCACCGCCCCTCGTCGGGGTCTCGATCAGTATACACTAGTCTACTCTGGAGTATCGATGCCCAGTCTCGAAACTCCTACGACTAGGGACATTTAAGGATGTGCCTATAGACCACCCAGCTCCCATATATATGATCGCCATCATAATGCTGGTAGTCAAGAAAGAATACTATGGGCTTTATCAACATATAATAGTGATTTGTAATGCCACCTAACGCTGTACATGATGATAAAAACAAACCGGATAGTATACTATCATCTCGAGTAAGACTGATCTACCGGTATAGGCCCCCCCTCAATCATCATAATCACCTGCCTGCGACTATGATAATTGCCTTGAGGGCACTGTAGCCAACTGTTTCATCATAGTCGATACCTGGTCGTTGACGAAAACTTTTTGCTACAGTTTAGCTTTGAAAGTCTCAACTTTTCCATTTACACCAATTTTCTTCTTAAAGATCCACTTGCACCCGATGGGTTTTACCCCTTCACGAGCAACTTCCAAAGTCCATACTTTATTGGTATACATGGATTCCATCTCAGATCGCATAGCATCCAGCCATTTTACGGAGTCTCCACTTGTGATGGCCTGCTCGAAAATAGTTGGGTCATCATCTTCTATGATGCAATCCTCGCTCCCACCGTCTGTAAGAAAACCGTAGTATCTTTCAGGTGGATGAGGAACCCTACTAGATCTGCGAAGTGGCTGAGATTCATCAAGGTCTATTGAATCCTCCGGTTCGGCCAAATCGTCAGTTATAGTTTGTGTAGCAGGAATTTCTTCCAGCTCTACCTCATTACCACTAATTTCTTTCATAAGAAATTCATTTTCTAAAAAGGTGGCATGTGGAGAAACAAACACTTTTTGTTCCTCGGTATGGTAGAAAATATATCCATATGAATCCTTTGGATATCCACAAACTTGCACAAAACAGACCTTGCCTCGAGCTTGTCCAGATTTTGCTTTTTAACATAGGCCGGATGTAACGTTTTAAAAAAATCGTTTAGGTGAATTTTCCAATAATCGGTAATATAACTTGTGTTTTCCGTAAAACTTAACTATAATTATTTTTCAACATAGACGTAATTATACCTATTTTAGCTATGTAATTTCTAGTATTTGGTATATAATTAGTCGCTTATAAATTGATAGTTTACATAAATATTTTTCCTTAATAAATTATTTTAAATATTATTATAAGTTGTCACTTATACATTTAATTAATGTAAATTAAAAATTACAATGGGTTAATTTCACATTAACGAACCATGACAACTTCACACTCACTTTGTTACATGATATTTCTTTTAAAAATTTTATATAGGTTTCTAGACAATTCTTGGAAAAGGTTAAATTGAAAAAAAAATTGGAGAGAAAAGATGATAAGATGTGATATGTATGTGAGGGTATGGTTACCTCTCTTTCTCTCACTCACCCACACACACAAACCCCTCTCATTCTTGGCCGAGCCAGCAAAATGGCAGCCCTTCTCTCTCTTCTCCAATTCTTTATCTCAAACTCCACCAAAAATTCATCCAAATATCCACAATAAATCAACACAAATCCTAGCTAAAATCTTCACAAATTTCCTTGTTCTAAGCTAGCTTGATTCTTGGCTCAAGTCTCTACATTTGATAGCATGTTTGGATTTCTTTCACAACCATTTTGAGGTAAAACCTTATTAAAAATTATTACTTTGTTCATATTTGTTCTAATCTAATTTTAATTAGCTGCTATAGGTTTAATTGAAAGATGAAGCTTTAAAGAGATGGGTTTGAGATTTAGTTAATGTTTACTTCACTAAATTATGGTTGCATGTGTAGATTAACATCTAAGGATCTTGCCAAATCTAATCTAGTTGTTAATTTTCCAATCGTTACTTTTAATTGTTCTAATTAATTGTGCATGCAAACTAAGTTTATAATTAGTGTGTAAATAGGTGAAATTAAAATATAGTTCGTAATTGTGTAGCCTAATTAAGATATTAAGTTAACATTGTGGCCATTAGTTTTGCCAAAACATCTAGATTGCACTAAAATGGTTAATTGATGCTTACTAGTTTTTTCGAATAAATAGATTTTAATTAAGTTTGAGGTTTTGATGATTTAATACCTATTTCTTAAAATATTTAGTGTGTTGGGAATGCGTGATTGGTACGATTGGGTTCTAGGTTTGGGGTTTGTCACGTATAGCGACCTTAGTTGTGGTGTGTGGCGTTGTCGCGAGCGCGTTTGTGCACCAAGTGCGTGCGCATCTAGTTAGTGCGCATTGGTTGACTTGTATCGTTTGTTCCCGTGACTATTCATATATCTATTCTCTTATTTACTTATGTGTGATTCTAGCATCGGATGCGGAGGAGTCGGACGTGGCGCAGAAATACAAGGCTAAGATCGGATCAGATTAGCCGAGGTGTCCCGGTGAGTAGATGTACACATCTATGGGGGGATCGTCTGGATGGCGCGAGGCGCCCGATAGTCAGGATTACTAGTAGTGCTTGTATTATATGCGTAGTCTCCTAGCCATTCATCAAATTGCATTGCATCATCATATATATATATATGATATTATCTCATAGGACACTTGCACCATTACCATTGGTCCATGCCGCACGTGCACTATTTTATGTGAACACACACGCCATTGGTAATTGCTATGTTCGAACACTATAGAACTTGCTAAGAATCGGTATCTGTGCATTTGCATCGGATATGATCTGTAGACTTGTACGTGTATATTCATTTCATTAAGATAGATACGTAGAATTGTTAGTCATATATACATACATCATTGCATTATGATTCATGCATAGCTTCTGGCCGTACTTCGCTTTGTATATACTACTGTATCATAGACTTCCATCATCATCGACATGTTTATATATTTTGATTCTTCTCGAGGATTTCAGTACTTATGAGATTTCTGGATTTTGGGGAAAACCGCAAGAATTTTATAAACCTATTATCATTTTAAAAATAGAAATTTACGATTTTCTCTTGATATGATGTGTGTAGTGTCCACCGTGAGTTTTCTCGGTTTTTGAGCTATATCATATACCCGATTCGAGGAGGGGGGTGCACCATCTGCGGGTACATGGTGGACCCGGTGCGGTACCTCGGGGCAAGAAGATCGCATATGTTGAAGTCAAAATTTGCACCCCGGTTGACCAAGTCAAAGTCAAGGTCAGCCCCAAGCCAAGTGGGCCCATGCCCGAGTCGAGCCGGAACATGAAGCGGCCGGCCCTCCTCCATGCCAAAATATAGATCATGTAATAAATAATTTTTATGTAATTTTTTATGCACGAATGTATGTAAAATGGGTATAAAGCCAAATATTTGTAAAGCCCATGGCTTATATGCAAAAAGAAATGGCACATAAGCCATGGGATGGGCAAAATGCCATTCTTCCAAAGCCCAAGGGGCTATATGTAAATATGTAAGCCTATAGAAGGCAAAATGATGATGAATAAAGCATATACACTTTTCATTCCAAAAAAAAATTAGGGCCTGTGTCTCTTTCTCTGTCCTTAAGGTTCCAAAACGTTCTTCTTTCTTTTTGAATTAAATCAAGAGTTTTACTCTTCCCTTTTCAAAACTAAATAATTTTTCACCACAAAACCCACAAAGGGGAACTTGGATCTACCATTAGATCTCAAAAAGTAAATATTTTTTAAATCTCACATCTCTTGATCTTCAAGATCCGGCCAAACGACAGAAAGATGAAGGAGACCCATCTCGAGAAACCCCACTTTGGGGAAGAACTAGAGCTCAAGGGGAGAAGCCCCTTCATCAGCTTCAAAACATCCAAGGAGTTTAACTCCTCACACACACACACACAAAAAAAATAATAATAAATGCTCCTTTCTGGGAGTACAACTCCTATTGCAGGGACCAAGTCCCTTTTTGTGCCCGAGCGCCCACATGGAGACACGTGGAGCGCTAGCGCTCTTGCGCTCAGGGCGCTAGCGCTCAAGCGCCCACGTGCTGACACGTGGAGCGCTAGCGCTCAAAGCGCTAGCGCTCTTGAGCTCGAAGCGCTAGCGCCCGGCGCCCGCGTGCTGACACGTGGAGCGCTAGCGCTCAAAGCACTCTTGCGCTCTAAGCGCTAGCGCTCTAAGCGCTAGCGCCCGAGCGCCCACGTGCTGACACGTGGAGCGCTAGCGCTCTTGCGCTCAGAGCGCTAGCGCCCCAGCGCCCACGTGCTGACACTTGGAGCGCTAATGCCCAAAGCGCTGGCGCTTTTCCATACGCATCCTTTGGATGCCCTTTCCCTTTTTTCTTATATATATATATATATATATATATGTATACACACACACACACATACTCTACAACACTCTCCCTCCAAAAAAAAAATTTTGGGGCCGGGGCGCTGCCCCGCACCCCGCAAGTGGGCTGCTGGCCCCCTTGACCCCCAGCCTACCCTAAGCAGGGGAATCTGTAATGCGCCTGACAAGCGCGCACGTATTCCAATCTCAATGGGGTGATGAAAAACACCCTACAGATTCTGGCACGCCCGGTGGGACCGATCTTTCCTCCCATATTTCGGGTTGAACGTTCATACGAACTTAATCAATATACATATCTGTATTTATACTAAAATAATGCTCTGTCAGGCAGGTTTTCAAGCAATCACTTTCCAACAATGTCTCCAAAGATGAACTCTGCTCTCGATACAGCTCCCATCTCCTATACGATGAAGATAGACTCCAGGACGGTCCTTCCGGCCAGTCTCGGGTGACAATGGGAGGAGGAGCCGCTACCATTTGGCTCTATTATGTCCGTGTCAGCTAACGCCGTCCCAGCTCCTCAAGCTCTGGTAACAGACAAGCCGGTCTCAAAGGGGAACAGGCCAAATGTGGTGATCTCGAAGGCTCCCCAACTGAAACGCAAGTCGGTGTTTGAGTTACTTTCCTCGGCCCCAGCTGGGGGCAAGGCCATCGACACCGACAAAGCTACAACGCGTCTCGAGCAAACTTCGGCGGTGCCCCTAACAACTGCTCGATCGGGTGTCTTCTCTAACCTCCCCGCTAATCGACTCACGATGGCTTCCCAGGAAACAGATGCCCGTCAAGCCCTTAAAATTGAGAAGCTAAGGCAGAAAAGGCTCAGATATAGAGCCAACAAAAGGGCTAGGGCTCCTGCTAGGCTGAACCTCATAGGGTTCGAAGAACAGGGTTACCCCGCCGAAGATGGGGAAATGGCTGAATATGTGGTCCACACTGTCTACACGGTGGGCACACATAGCAAGAGCAAGGACGGGGCAACCACATCTCAGATCCCATCTTGCTTGAATGTGGTTGCCGCTTCCCAAGAACAGCCGCCTCCGCTGGATGATGAAAACCCTCTCGATGAGGATGATATGCAGAAAGACCCTTCGGTCCATGAGGAGTCGGGCTCGGAAAGCGAAGATGAGCCAATCTTCCGTCCTAAGAATGCCGAGCAGCAACTTCTCCAAGAGCTCCGAAAACAGCTCAGAAGCAAAGACAAGGAGATGGCCAAGCTCTACTCAAAAATTGACGACTTGACAAATGTCATCTTACAGCTCACGGCCCAACTTGCCTCTCAGCCGCCCAATCATGCGCGGGGTCCTGCTCATGAACCGGGAAATGGTGTCCCAAGACAGCCGACGCCTATTCCCTCAAATCCAAAGGTGGGCGGACAGTACAAAAGCCAGTCGCATCCTATCTCGGGAAATATCTTGGCGGCCGATGACAGCAAACCGCTAACTCAAGATCAAATCATGGATTTGGTTGCCAACAAAGTCAAAACAATGGTAGCCGAAGCCGGAGAGCACAAAGATGCCAGCAGTAGCAGGAGACCATATCCTGCTCGATACGATCTTGTGGAGTTTCCCACTGGCCATGTTGTCCCCAAATTTGAAAGGTTCGATGGGACGGGAAATGCGAACCGGCACAATGCCCAATTTAAAGCATCGTGCGCAAATACCGGGGGAAATGATGTGCTCCTTCTCCGTCATTTTGTTAATAGCTTGACGGATGTTGCTTTCGATTGGTATGCAAGCATACCAGATGACTCGATCACGACGTTCTCTCAAATAGAATCCATGTTCAAGCAAAAGTTCATGAGTGTCAGTGATAAAATCACCATTGCCGACCTCGTAAGGACCGAGCCAAAGAACAACGAAAGCAACATGGATTTTATAGTCCGATGGCTCAATCTCTCTGTCAAATGTGAACCGCCATTGGAGCAAGACCAATCCGTCAGTATTCTTATTGAAAATCTGAAGGACTGGATGAAACCTTTCCTATGCACCGCAGGCCTTAAAACATTCCAAGAGCTGACCAAAAAGGTCCAAATGTTGGAACACTCAAAGCCCGAGTCCACTCAGGATCTTCAGTTCACAAACAGACCGAAACCTTGGAGGGACGACAACCGAAAGGGCGGGAGTTCTAATAGCACCGATTCTCTAAATAAGCAGAGAGCGGGCGGAGCAAAAACTAACAAATCTCAAGAGCCAACTTTGGAGGAAAGAAGAAATAAGATCTACTCTTTCCGAAGGGACAAGGTCTACAAAATTTTCAAAGATGCTCTGAAGAATGGCCTGCGGCTACCAGAACCAAAAAGGCTAAGTGAAGCGAGCACGACCGATCATCCTAATTTTTGCCCATACCACTGAGTTCTAGGGCACACTATTGAAGATGGTTGCATCTTCAAGGATTGGGTCTAGAAACAATACAAGGCGGGAGAAATATCATTGTCCCCTGGCATGTTAACAAACAATCAAGCTGCGACCGCCAGTTTCATACAGACGGCGACCGAAGCCCTTCAAGGACCTGATTCTCTCAGACATCTGCCTTTCTCTGAAAACAATCGACCACCACGTCATTAAACTGGAACAGTCGACCTCTAAGTCGTTAAACTGGGAATGTAAAAAAAATGTGTAAATAAAAAAAAGAAAGAAGGAATGTGTAAATAAATAAATAAAAAGAAAAGCCGAAATGATGGGGCAACCGCGAATAAATAGCCGAAATGATAGGGCAATTACGACCTTTGCGATGAGAAAAGCTGAAATGATAGAGCAATCGCGGTAAAACAAAAAAAACAACAAACAAAACAAAGGCGAAAGATGAGTCGCTCCTGGTACCATATTCCAGTGCAGCGATGCAGACGCCAACAAAAATTCAAATTTTCAGAAATTTTTCCGGCCCTACGGCCAGTCCCCAAATTGACTACCGTATACAATCCATGGGCTCAAATAATACTCATCACACTCATGCCCCACTGCAATCACCAGTTACGAGGCTGGTCTCCGCCTTTGGAATTATGCTCCATTGAGAAGACCCACTCATGTGTCTTCACGATACATGAGGAGAACAAACCTTTATGGGATCCTTACGACCCATAAAGAAAAAACACACTTAGGAGTCCTCACGACTCCTAAGGAGAAAATACACCTGCGGGATCCTTACGACTCGTAGGGAGAAAATGCTTTTATGGGACCCTCACGGCCTATAAAATTGAAAAGCCTTAAGTGATAGGGATCCAAACCTGTCTCCTAAGCCATCGCTCCCCAATCCCCAAGTGGCGAATGATGAGTTGCTCCTGGTACCATATTCCAGTGCAGCGATGTAGACGCCAACCAAATTCCAAATCCCAAAACGGCGAATGATGAGTCACTCCTGGTACCATATTCCAATGCAGCGATGCAGACGGCGACCAAATTCCAACTTCCATACCCCAATGACAAATGATGAGTCGCTCCTGGTACCATATTCCAGTGCAGCGATGCAGACGCCAACAAAGTCCCGAAATGTTTCCGGCCCTACGGTCTGGATCTTCCATCCTGCAAAACCGTATACAATCCACGGGCGTAAAACAACCCCAGTTTCTCCCAAGTCCTACCGGTGAGACCACATTCAAAGACCCACCAAAAATAAAGAAAAAATAAAGAAATAAAAATAAAATAAAATAAAATGGTATGTCCACAAGCAAAATGGGCACGGCTGAAAACCCGAAAGGGCTCCGTGAGTAAAAACAGCAGGACTGCCGGCGAGTTTGTGAAAACCCGGAAGGGCGCAAACTCGTGAAAAAGAGATGAAATACACTCACAAAGTCCTCTCGACTTTGTGAGGAGAAAATCCCCACGTGAGATCCTTACAACTCACAAAGGAGCAACACACAAGGAGTCCCCACGACTCCTAAGGAGAAAATACACCTACGGGATCCTTACGACCCGTAGGGAGAAAATGCTTTGTGAGACCCTTACGGCTCAATAAATTGAAAAGTCTTAGGTGATAGGGACCTAAAATCTGTCTCCTAAGCCATCACTTCCTGATAAACAACCGCAAATGATGATTCTCTCCTGGTACCATATTCCAGTGTAGCGATATTGATGCCAAGCAAAAACCAAATCCCAAATCCTCTCGGGGCAAATGATGAGTTGCTCCTGGCATTATTCCAGTGAAGCAATGCAGATGCCAAACAGAAAAAACCAATCCACAAATCCACTCATGACAGATGATTATTCGCTCCTGGTACCATATTCCAGTATAGCGATGATGATGCCAACTCAAATCAAACAAATCAAACCAACCAATTCCAACATCGACCTTTGCGTCAAACAGCGACACTCCGTACCGGGAAAACGTCAAGCAGACACTCCGTGCCGGGGACACGTCAACTAGTGACACTATGCATCGGGGAAACGTCCAACACAGACAATCCGCATCAGTGAAACGTCCAACAACGATACTCCGTAATGGGGAAACGTCAATCAGACACTTCGTATAGGGGACACGTCAACCAGCAGATACTCCACCTCGAGGAAACGTCAAGCAGATACTCCATGCCGGGGGCACATCGACAACGGACACTCCGTCTCGGGGACACGTCAACCAGCCGATACACCGCCTCGAGGAAACGTCAAGCAGACACTTCGTGTTGGGGGCACATCGACAACAGACACTCTGTCTCGGGGATACGTCAACCAGCCGATACTCCGCCTCGGGGAAACGTCAAGCAGACACTCCGTGCCGGGGGCACATCGACAACAGACACTCCGTCTCGGGGATACGTCAACCAGCCGATACTCTGCCTCAGGAAACGTTAAGCAAACACTCCGTGCCGGGGGCACATCGACAACAGACACTCCGTCTCGGGGACACGTCAACCATCCGATACTCCGCCTCAGGGAAACGTCAAGCAAACACTTCGTGCCGGGGGCACATCGACAACAGACACTCCGTCTCGGGGACACGTCAACCAGCCGATACTCAGCCTCGGGGAAACGTCAAGCAAACACTCCGTGCCGGGGGCACATCGACAACAAACACTCCGTCTCAGGGACACGTCAACCAGCCGACACTCCGCCTCGGGGAAACGTCGACCAGCGACACTCCGTACCGGGAAAACGTCCAACGCAGACACTCCGTACAGGGGAAACGTCCACCAGCGACACTACGTCCCGGGGAAACGTCCAACAAAGACACTCCGTACAGGGGAAACGTCCACCAGCGACACTCCGTACCGGGGAAACTTCCAACGCAGACACTCCGTGCCGGGGACATGTCAGCCAGCAGACACTCCATCTTGGGGACACGTCAGCCAGCAGACACTCCGTCTTGGGGACACGTCAACCAGCCGACACTCCGCCTCGGGGAAAACGTTGACCAGTGACACACCGTGCTGGGGGCACGTATACCAAATCACTCCGGTCCAGGGAAACATCTACCACGGACACTCCAACTCGGAGACGCGTCAAGCGTCGACCGTCCACGTCATAAAAACGGCAGTGCATCCCAAAAAGGGGGAAGCAAAGCAAGTCGCCTCCTCGCGAAAGAAAATCCATCAATTTCATGCACATGACCCAAATATGTGGTGTGTATTTATTGATGGGGGACACTTTGTTGATGTCAAAATTTGCACCCCGGTTGACCAAGTCAAAGTCAAGGTCAGCCCCAAGCCAAGTGGGCCCATGCCCGAGTCGAGCCGGAACATGTAGCGGCCGGCCCTCCTGCATGCCAAAATATAGATCATGTAATAAATAATTTTTATGTAATTTTTTATGCATGAATGTATGTAAAATGGGCATAAAGCCAAATTTTTGTAAAGCCCATGGCTTATGTGCAAAAAAAAATAGCACATGAGACATGGGATGGGCAAAATGCCATTTTTGCAAAGCCCAAGGGGCTATATGTAAATATGTAAGCCTATATAAGGCAAAATGATGATGAATAAAGCATATACACTTTTCATTCCCAAACGAAAATTAGGGTATGTGCCTCTTTCTCCTTCCTCAAGGTTCCAAAACCTTCTACTTTCTTTTTGATTTAAATCAAGAGTTTTACTCTTCCTTTTTCAAATCTAAATAGTTTTTCACCACAAAACCCACAAAGGGGAACTTGGATCTACCATTAGATCTCAAAAAGAAGAGATTTTTAAAATCTCACATCACTTGATCTTCAAGATCCGGCCAAACGACAGGAAGAAGAAGGAGACCCATCTCCAGAAACCCCACTTTGGGGAAGAACTAGGGCTCAAGAGGAGAAGCCCCTTCATCAGCTTCAAAACTTCCTTGGAGATTAACTCCTCATATATATATATATATATATATATATATATATATATATAGACACACACACACACACATAAAATAATAAGTGCTCCTTTCTGGGAGTACAACTCCCATTGCAGGTACCAAGTCCCTTTTTGCGCCCGAGCGCCCACGAGCTGACACGTGGAGCGCTACCGCTCTTGCACTCAGAGCACTAGCGCCTAAAGCGCTAGCACCCGAGCGCCCACCTGCTGACACGTGGAGCACTAGCGCTCGAAGCGCTAGCGCCCGAGCGCCCATTTAGAGCGCTAGCGCTCAAAGCGCTCTTGCGCTCAAAGCGCTCTTGCGCTCAGAGCGCTGGCGCCCGAGTGCCCACGTGCTGACACGTGGAGAGCGCTAGCGCTCTTGCGCTCAGAGCGCTAGCCCCCGAGCGCCCACGTGCTGACACGTGGAGCGCTAACGCCTAAAGCGCTGGCGATTTTCCCCACGCATCCTTTGGATGCCCTTTCCCTTTTTTATTTTACATATATATATATATATATATATATATATGTATACACGCACACAAACATACTCTGCAACACTCTCCCTCCCAAAAAAAAATTTTGGGCCTGGGCGGTGCCCTACACCCCGGAAGGGGGCTGCTCGCCCCCTTGAACCCCAGCCTACCCTAGGAAGGGGGAATTTGTGATGCGCCTGACAAGCGCGCGCGTATTCCCATCTCAATGGGGTAACGAAAAACACCCTACAGCATAGATGGCGTTGAGCGCGGCAGGGGAGCACTACCGACCGATTATTTTTGACACAGCGGATATCCGGAGGATACCGATGTAGTCGTGTGATTTGATGATATGGGTCGATACAAACAGACAGAGCCCATTATATTGAGATATTGAGATATTGAGACATTGAGATATAGAGATATTGAGACATTGAGAAATTGGGATATATATATATATATATATTGTGTCGATGCTTGACACGGATTTCTGATGATAATCCAGTTTTATTTTACAAAAGGTTTTACTAAGTTAAAGATACAGATTTTCTCATATCAGAGTTGTTCAGGTTTCGTGTTTGATTATGCATTCATGTTGCATTCATGTTAGTACATCGTATCATATCGATATGCGTAGGTGGTGACGCATTTGAGTGCATGCTTATGATAGCCTTATTAGATGTTACATACTACTCACGAGTTGGCAACTCACCCTCGTTGTGCCATACTATCTTGCAGGTTTGACCCGTCAGCGCAGTAGCGGCGGGCGTACTTCCTTTTTTGCTTCATTGCATCGATTTGCAGCTTTACTCATAGGTGGGTTGCGAGGATACTTTTGTTCCATCTTGTATTATTATTTGTATCTAGTATACTCCATCTACCCTTGTATATTAGACTAGACGGTGAGACTCGTGAGACTTGTATTTGTGGTATTTGGTGTCGATGCTCACTTGAGCCAACGTGGTGTTTCTCATTTCTTTCTTCCAGATGCTTATTTCGCACTTTTGATATACATATTGCATGTGGTTGTGATTCCGCCATTGGAGAATAGCTAGCTCCCGGTTGGGGATGCCTTTATTCTTTACTTTTATGTATTCATGTGTTGTACACGTTTGGGGCCAGTATTTACAAAGAAGACTCCGCCGAAATTTTCAGGAAAATTTGATGTTTTAAAATGCTTAAATGTGACTTTATTTTACTACATCTACTTTTTAAGCTAAGTTACCCTTTACTCTATTTCTTTAAATGGTTTAGATTTTTGGGCTTTGGCTTACTTAGATTACGTATGCCTTGAGACGTTTCGTAATTTAAGTGCCAGTCACGACCCGTACCTTCAGGTCATGACAAATGTTGGTATCAGAGCGATATGTTTTACCTTTCTGAGTGTAGGATGACCCTTGGTAGATGGAGTAGGTAACTTAAGCAGAGTGACATAGCGCGGGTATGTTCCGCGGTATACTTACGATACGGTACTCCGCCTAAGTGACCTTAGGATATATATTTTCTTGTATTTCCTTCCTTGATTCCGGAAATCCTTCGATTCGATCGCAATGTTCCAATCAATCCAGTTTCTCATTCCAGCAACTATGCCGCCGAAGACTACGAATGCCAGAGGGTTGCCGCTAGAAATGAGATTAGTATAGGCTCATTTGAGATGAAGACCGAGCAAGGCGGTATGCCTACCCATCAGGGATAGAGTGATCCGCCTTCTCCAGGAAGGATGGCTAGGCTGGAGTTGAGTATTCAGGACTTGTGACAGATGGGTGGATGGTTAGTTGAGGTTAGTCGAGGTCCGAGAGTCGATGATGTCCCTCCTACTGCAAGGACTGTGATTGTACCTGCTGCTCAGTCAGCTGTTTCTGTTGTTACCGAGATTATTTCTATATCCTTACAGGAGTTTTCGAGGCTGAAGCCTCCAGTTTTTACTGGCACCGATGAAGCGGAGGATCCGCGAACATTCCTCGACATGATGGCTGGGATTTACAGTTCAAAAAGATGTTTTGACGAGATATGGATTGAGCTTGCGAGTTTTCGTCTATAGAGGTCTTGCTCGGACATGGTCCAAGTCGGTTGAGATAGGCCGAGCTGCAAATCTACCTCCTATGAATTGGGATAAGTTCACAACTGTATTTCTTGCTCGTTTCCTTCTGGAGAGCGTTCGAAATGCCGAATTCATAGTTTCGAATCTTTACGAAAGACTTTAGAGATGACAGTGTCCGAGTACGACATTCATTTTACTCAGCTGTCCCGATATGCTCCTTACCTGGTGGACACTGAAGAGAAACGCATAAAGAGGTTTGTGTAGGGACTGGACATGCCTTAATTTCTTGGCCTCGGCACCCAGCTTTCGACTTTTACTCCGCTTCTATAGATGCGACCTTACTGTTGGAGGAGTGCATTTCTGAGAATTTAGTCGTTTCTGGACCAAAGCGGATTTGTACCGGTATGCCAACCCAGAGGCGGTTAGGTAGACGTAGTGACAGGTATTCTTTCGGTGTTTTCTTCCGATGAGTTTTTTTCTGATGTTGTTTGAAATGGTATCAATATATTTTGTATCGAGTTTTAGACGATAGTAGTCCTTGCTAAATCAGCCGCTTGTTGTAATTTCTTCCGTAGGCTAATCTTTTGTCGCTCAATATGTTTCTCATTCGAGTTTATTTTGTTCGTATCGAAGATAGGGATTCTTCTGTCAATTTGATTCTTCTCGATACTTTAGACTTCGAGGTCTTCCATCACGTGCCACCGAACCGAGCTCCAGGATTAGTTCTTCTAGGCATTGTTTGGTTAGCTACGTATTATGCGTCCGTGGACTGCCGTGAGAAGGCATTCATATTTAGCTTTCTGGGTGAGCCGGTTCTTGTTGTTCAGGGAGACCTTAGCGCCACCCTTCCAAATTTGATTTCTTCTCTTTGCGCTAGTCATCTTTTGAGAAAAGGATGTCAAGAATTCTTGGCATATGTTTGTGATGTTAGAGCCGCAGAGGTCCCGTTGGACCAGGTCCCGATTGTGAGGGGATTTCAAGATTTCTTTCCTAACAAGTTGCTTGGTTTGTTGCCAGAGCGCGATATTGAGTTTTGCTTTGACTTGATTCTCGGCACGGAGCCTTTTTCTATACCACCATATCGGATGGACCCGTCGGAGCTTAAAGAACTGAAGGATCAGTTGCAATATTTGTTGGATAAAAGGGCTTGTTCATCCGAGTGTGTCACCTTGGGGGTACTCCTGTCCTGTTCTTCAAGAAGAAAGACGACAGCTGTATTTGTGCATCGATTTTCGTCGGTTGAATTGGGCTACTATGCGGAACAAATATCCCTTACCTCGCATCGACGATTTATTTGATTAGTTCCAGAGTGCGGGACATTCCTCGAAGATTGACTTGCGGTCAGGATACTATCAGTTGTGGGTTCGAAAGGATGATATTCCAAAGACTACTTTTCGCACATGTTACAGGCATTATGAGTTCTTGGTGATGTCGTTCAATCTCACCAATACCCCAGCAGCGTTTATGGATTGGATGAACCGCATATTCAGGTCGTTTCTTGATCAGTTATTATCGTGTTCATTGATGACATTTTAGTACACTTTTGGAACCGAGTGGGGCCTGGGCAGTAATTGAGGATTTCGTTGTAAACCTTGAGGGAGCACCAGCTATTCGCTAAATTATCCATGTGTGTTTTCTGGTTGGATAGTGTAGACTTATTGGGTCACGTAGTTACGAGAGATGGTAAGTGTGGAACCGAAGAAGATCGAGGTCGTTCAGCACTAGCCCGGACCTGTACCAGTGATGGAGGTTCGCAGCTTTTTGGGTTTGGCCGAATTCTATCGATATTTGGTACATGATTTTTCTCATATAGCTGCAACATTGACCGGGTTGACCAGGAAGGGAGTTTCTTTTCTTTAGACCGAGGCATGCGAGCAAAGCTTTCAGCAGTTAAAGACTCGTTTGACTACGGCGCCAATATTATTTTGCCTTCAGGATCAAGAGGTTTTATTGGTTATTGCAATGCTTCTCGGCAGTTGAAGAAGCACGAGCAGAACTATCCTACGCATGACTTAGAGATGGCTGCGGTGATTTTTGCACTCAGGATCTGGAGACACCACTTATACGACGAGTCGTGCTAGATATTTACGGACTATAAGAACTTAAGGTACATCTTTCAGCAGCGAGATCTAAATTTGAGACGGTGCCGATGGATGGAGCTAGTGAAAGACTATGACTGTGAGATTCTTTATCGTCCGGGCAAGGCGAATGTTGGGGCAGATGCTTTGAGTCGGAGGCCCGGAGGTAGCTTTTCTTGTTTCAGCACAGTTTAGAGACAGTCGACAGCAGATTAGCAGATTCTTTGTGACAGCCGAGTACAGTTCGAGTTTACGTTCACCAGGGGGACCACTTTCCCATGTCCGTGCACATCCACAGTTGTTTGACCGTATCCATGAAGCACAGCCCGACGAGGCCCGTTTGTCAGAGATCATGAGGCAGGTTAGACAGGGCAGAGATCCAGAGATCGTGATCGATGATCAGGGTGTATTACTATTTGGGACTCGACTGTGTGTGCTAGATTCTAAGGGATTGAGATGCAAGATTTTGAGGAGGCGCACTAGTCGACATATAGTGTTCTTCCGGTTTCCACCAAGATTTATCATGACTTAAGAGATGTCTACTAGTATGAAGGGATGAAGAGAGATGTCACAGATTTATTTCGGGATCCTTGACGGGTCAGCAAGTCAAAGCCAAGCTTCAGAGACCAGCAGAAGATTTACAACTTTTGCCCATTCCGGAGCAGAAATGGGGGCAGATCTCTATGGAACTTATTGTGGGTCTACCTAGGACCAGTCGAGGGTATGATTCTATTTGAGTGATCGTAGACCGATGAACGAAGCAGCACACTTTTGCCAGTCAAGTCCACTTTTGAATCCGTTCAGTACGCTCAGATTTATATCGATGAGATCGTGCGACTACGTGGCATTCCGAATTGTATTGTGACCGACCGAGGCACCCAGCTCACCAGCCAACTATGGCAGAAAACTTCAGAAGGCTTTGGACACTAGATTGTGTTTCAGTACAGTTTTCCATCCGCAGAACGACGGTCAATCAGAGCAGACCATACAGACTCTTAAGGACATGCTCCGAGCTTGCGTTCTAGATTTCGTGGCTGTTAAGATTGTTACTTACCCTTGATAGAGTTCTCCTACAATAACGGCATCCAGGAGACGATTCAGATGGCACCCTTCGAGGCATTATATGGGAGGAGATGTTGATCGCCCGTATGTTGGACAGAACTCAGTGATAGTAGTATTTTGGGGTCTCAGATTGTGTAGGAGATGACCGAAAAGATTCAGTTTATTTGGGATAGGTTGAGAGCGGACCAGAGCAGGAAGAAATCTATTGCTGATAGACGCCGTCACAGACTTGAATTCGCTAAAGGTGATCATGTTTTCTTGAGGGTTTCTCCAATAAGGGGCGTGTTGAGATTCGGAAAGGAAAGAAGGCTTAGTTCCAGATATATGGGTTCTTTCGAGATTCTCGAGCGTATCGGCACGGTTGCTTATCGTTTGGCTCTTCCACCTAGCTTTCCAGAGGTTCACCCTGTGTTTCATATATTGATGCTCCACAAGTACCTTCATGACCCCTCTCACACGATACAGCATCAGACGATCCAGCTGGAGCGCAGTCTTTCTTTCACCAAGCTACTGATGGTCATTCCAGATCAGCAGGTGAAGAAACCAAGGTCAAGGACATACCGACCGTAATGGTTTTTTGGCGTGGCCCGAGCGGCAAAGTGGTCACGTGGGAAGACGAGGACGAGATGAGAGAAAACTATTCCCATCTCTTCGAGGATAAGCGTAGTTAGATTTTAAATTCGGGGACCGAATTTCTTTAAGGTGGGAAGATTGTAACGTTTTAAAAAAATCGTTTAGGTGAATTTTCCGATAATCGGTAATATAACTTGTGTTTTCCGTAAAACTTAACTATAATTATTTTTCAACATAAACTTAATTATACCTATTTTAGCTATGTAATTGCTAATATTTGGTATATAATTAGTCACTTATAAAATGCTAGTTTACTTAAATATTTTTCCTTAATTAATTATTTCAAATATTATTATAAGCTTTCACTTATACATTTAATTAATGTAAATTACAAATTAGAATGGGTCAATTTCACATTAATGAACCATGACAACTTCACTCTCACTTTATTACATGATAATTCTTTTAAAAAATTTCTATAGGTTTCTAGACAATTCTAGGAAAAGGTTAAATTGAAAAGAAAAAAAATTCAATTAAAGAGAAAAGATGATAAGATGTGATATGTATGTGGGGGTATGGTTACCTCTCTTTCTTTCACTCACCCACACACACAAACCCTTCTCATTCTTGGCCGACCCAGCAAAATGGCAGCCCCTATCTCTCTTCTCCAATTCTTCATCTCAAACTCCACCAAAAATTCAACCAAATATCCACAATAAATCAACACAAATCCTAACTAAAATCTTCACAAATTTCCTTGTTCTAAGCTTGCTTGATTCTTGGTTCAAGTATCTACATTTGATAGCATGTTTAGATTTTTTTCTCAACCATTTTGAGGTATAACCTTATTAAAAATTATTACTTTGTTCATATTTGTTCTAATCTAATTTTAATTAGGTGCTATACGGTTTAATTGAAAGATGAAGCTTTAAAGAGATAGGTTTGAGATTTAGTTAATGTTTACCTCATTAAATTATGGTTGCATGTGTAGATTAACATCTAAGGATCTTACCAAATCTAATCTAGTAGTTAATTTCCCAATCGTTACTTTTAATTGTTCTAATTAATTGTGCATGCAAACTAAGTTTATAATTAGTGTGTAAATAGGTGAAATTAAAATATAGTTAGTAATTGTGTGGCCTAATTAAGATATTAAGTGAACATTGTGGCTGTTAGTTTTGCTAAAACATCTAGATTGCACTAAAATGGTTAATTGATGCTTACTAGGTTTTTGGAATAAATAGATTTTAATTAAGTTTGAGATTTTGATGATTTAATACCTATTTCCTAATACATTTAGTGTGTTGGGAATGCGCGATTGGTATGATTTGGTTCTAGGTTTGAGGTTTGTCACGTATAGCGACCTTAGTTGTGGTGTGTGGCTTTGTCGCGAGCGCGTTTGTGCACCAAGTGCGTACGCGTCTAGTTAGTGCGTGTTGGTTGACTTGTACCGTTTGTTCCCATGACAATTCATATATCTATCATCTTATTTACTTATGTGCGATTCTAGGATCGGGTGCAGAGGTGTCGGACATGGCGCGGAAAGACAAGGCTGAGATCGGATCAGATTAGCAAAGGCGTCCCGATGAGTAGATGTACACATCTATTGGGGGATCGTCTGGATGGTGCGAGGTGCCCGATAGTCAGGATTACTAGTAGTGCTTGTATTTATATGCGTAGTCTCCTAGTCATTCATCTCATTGCATTGCATCATCTTATATATATATGATTTTATCTCATAGGACACTTGCACCATTACCATTGGTCCATGCCGCACGTGCACTATTTTATGTGAACACACACGCCATTGGTAATTGTTATGTCACGAACACTATAGAACTTGCTTAGAATCGGTATCTGTGCATTTGCATCATATATGATCTGTAGACTTGTAGTTGTATATTCATTTCATTAAGATAAATACGTAGGATTATTAGTCATATATACATACCTCATTGCATTATGATTCATGCATAGGTTCTGGTCGTACTTCGCATGGTATATACTACCGTATTATAGACTTCCATCATCGACATGTTTACATATTGTGATTCTTCTTGAGGATTTCAGTACTTATGAGATTTCTGGATTTTGGGGAAAACCGCAAGAATTTTATAAACCTATTATCATTTTAAAAATAGAAATTTGCAGTTTTCTCGTGATATGATGTGTGTGGTGTCCACCATGAGTTTTCTCGATTCTTGAGCTGTATCATATAACCGATTCGAGGAGGGGGATGCACCGTATGAGGGTACATGGTGGACCCGGTGCGGTGCCTCGGGGCAAGAAGATCGCATAGATGGCATTGAGCCCGGTAGGGGAGCACTACCGACCGGTTATTTTTGTTGCGGCACATATCCGGAGGATACCGATGTAGTCGTGAGATTTGATGATATGGGTCGATCCGAACTGACGGAGTCCGAGATATTGAGATATTGAGACATTGAGATATTGTGATATTGAGACATTGAGATATTGGGATATATATATATATATATATATATATTTTGTCGATACTTGACATGGATTTCTATCGATTTCTTATGATAATCCAGTTTTATTTTACAAAAGGTTTTACTAAGTTAAAGTTACAAATTTTCTCATACCAGACTTATTCAGGTTTCGTGTTTGATTATGCATTCATGTTGCATTCATGTTAGTACATCGTATCATATCGATATGTATAGGTGGTGAAACATTTGCGTGCATGCTTACTATAGCCTTATTAGATGTTACTTACTACTCACGAGTTGGCAACTCACCCCCGTTGTGCCACAGTATCTTGCAGGTTCGACCCGTCTGCGCAGTTGCGGCAGGCGTACTTCCTCTTTTGCTTCAATGCATCGATTTGCAGCTTTGCTCATAGGTGGGTTGCGAGGATACTTTTGTTCCATCTTGTATTATTATTTGTATCTAGTATACTCCATCTACCCTTGTATATTGGACTAGACGGTGAGACTCGTGAGACTTGTATTTATGGTATTTGGTGTCGATACTCACTTGAGCCTACGTGTTGTTTCTCATTTCTTGCTTTCAGATGCTTATTTCGCACTTTTGATATACATATTGCATGTGGTTGTGATTCCATCATTGGCGAAGAGCTAGCTCCCGCTTGGGGATGCCTTTATTTTTACTTTTATGTATTCATGTGTGTTTCCCCCAATCAGAACGAAACTCTATTTTTAAGACTGAAAAGTAAAGCACTGCTTCATAAAAGAGGCTAAGACACCAAAAGCAATTTATCCTTGCAAGAATCACATGCACCTAATAATAGCAAATTAAATCGTGCGATGCACAAGCATAACAGAGAGCTAAAATAAAAGAACCCTTAACAGATAATAAAATATTTGATTAAAAAGAAAACACTTGTTCATTTTTATTATTATTACATTTGAAAAAGATCACCAAATATGGGATCGGAAAGACAAGGATTCGCAAAGATAAGAAGAAGATTCCCCAGCTCCCTTTCTGTCTTGTCCACCACGTTGGAGCGGCGGTCCTCCCGAGAGGTAGACGCCCAACGATCGTCGCCACATTCGTCAGAAAAGGTGGCGATGACAACCCGGCGAGCCCGTATCTTGCTCAGCAAGTGGAAAGAGCAGTCCCTCAGGGCTTTGGTGATCAAGTGCGCTTCGAAGAAGCACTCGATCTTATCCTCGGCGGCATCAAGCATTGCCGAGGACATCTCTACTGGAGGAGGGGGAAGATCGGCGAGCACCGAGGCAAGGATCATCCGAAGCCAAATGGAGTGCGGAGGGAGAGGAGACCCCACACGAGTCAAAAGCTCGTACATCGGAGCATCGCACTGCTCGTCCGTAAGAGAAGGGTCCACCAAGTGCGCAGCAAAACGGGGAACGATGCCTCGAATAGGCACTTCCCATGGTTGTCGACGGGCATGAGGACGGTTACAAGCCATGATTGAAAAAGTTCTCTGAAGATGAGAGAAGAAAAGGCCCGGCTTTGAGTTATATAGAACAAGCACAGAAAATTCCATGCACAGTGGAATTATTTCCAAGACCCGGGAAATGAAAATTTTGGGAAATACAAGTCTGACTTGATAAAAGAAGATGAAAAGACATCTCAAGTGAAGCAACGCTTCCGATTCCCACCAATCAGAGCAAAGCTCTACTTTGAAAATTTAAATTTTTAATAAATGAAGCAACGCTTTAGATTCTCTGCGCTGTGTGCAAGATGCCACGTGTCAAAATCTGGCACGCCAGCGCGGAGAGCGCAGCACCCAAGGCAGCGCGCCCAATCTGAGCAAAGCTCTATTTAAAAAAAAATTAAAGGAAGCAACGCATCAGTTGCGCAAGCGCTGCGCTGCGCGACACGTGTCAGCGCAGGAGCGCAAGCGCTGCGCTGCGCGAAATGTGTCAGCGCAGTTGCGCAAGCGCTGCGCTGCGCGACACGTATCAGCGCAAGCGCAGATGCGCTGCGTTGTGCACGCGCGACACGTGTCAGCGCAGATGCGCTCGCGCAGTTGGCTGCGCTGTGCGCTGCGCGACACGTGTCTGCGCAGTTGCGCAAGCGCAGGTGCGCTGCGCGACTTGTGTCAGCACAGTTGCGTTGTGCGTTGCTTGACACGTGTCATGCACTGGGGCGTTTGCGCCAAACAGAATTAAATTCTAGCAAGATTTTTCTGTTCTTGTTAAAAGAAGAAGATTGCCTTCTGTAAAACAGCAGCCATTGGATCAAAGATCCAACGGTGGGGAAAATTCCCCAAATCACTCAGAGAAAGATCTCTTTAACAACTTTAAACAAATTTATGGGCACTATATAAAGGCCCCTAGACCCCAAATCAAAAGCATGAACATCATCATTAAGAACTCTGAAGAATTGTAGAGAATTCCTCAAGAACAAAAAAGGTAAAAACCTTTAGAGAAAAAAGAGAAAATTCTCTTATGAACAGATCACTGATCTAAGAACAAGATCAATGATCTTCATATGATAAGTGCTTCGCACTCTTTTGTGAACCACTGGTTCTCTGAAAACAAGAAAAACCAAGAAAATACTTTTTTTTCTTTGATCTAAATTGGATCAAGAAATCAAACAGTGCTTTGCACCTTTTTATGAACTATTGGTTCTGGAATCTTAAAGATTCTCAAATTATTGGAATAGTGCCTTGCACTTGCAAAAAACTGCACTGTTGCACTCCTGATATGGCGCAATCCACCAGAGAGCGCCACGTGTCAGCATTTGAATCACTTGCGCTTTGCGCTTTTAAGAAAGAGCCTTGCTCTATGAGATTGGCGCAACTCACCAGAGCGCGCCACGTGTCAGCAGTGCAAGCGCAGCGCACTGCGCTTGCGTAACACGTGTCATCACCACAAGCGCTTGCGCTCAGTGATTGGCGCAAAGCGCCTGACAAATGCAATGCATTATTTACTAAAGGGGCAGGCCCAAATCAGAAAGGCCTAGTAGGCCAAAATAAATTTCAAAGTAATAAATGGGCAGTGCCCAAGTAAAATTGATGCTATGCATCATTTATAAATGGGCAGAGCCCAAGTAAAATTGATGCTCTGCATCATTTATAAATGGGCAGAGCCCGAACAAAATTGATGCTCTGCATCCTTTATGGGCAGAGCCCAAACAAAAATAAAAAGTAATGTATTGCATTATTTAAACCAGGGCAAAGCCCTAGCACAGGTTTAATAGGCCAAAAACAAATAAAAGCGTTGAATATTTTTTAATTGGACTTAGCCCAATCATGGCCGTAAGTCCTCAAGTTAAATTGACTGACCGCAGCTGCTCTCTTAAATCAATTTACATCCGGTTTGAGGGTACATCTCCGAACTCCTTTGACTCCTATCGTTGTAATCCTTCAACGACGTCAGAGAAGTGACGGGTCCCGACAACCACACATCAACACGGACTGTGGGGTCCTTAAACTCATGGACTTAAGCGTCCTTAAACCAAAAGACGGATTGTGGGATCTTTAAACCCACGGACTCAAGCGTCCTTAAACTGAATCCGGACCACCATGTCCCTAAACTGGAATACGGACCACCATGTCCCTAAACTGGAATACGGACCACAACGTCCTTAAACTACCTATGGACCGCAATTTCCCTAAACTACCTATGGACCACTACGTCTCTAAACTGGAACAATAGAGCCCCCAAATGCTCTTTTGTCGGATCCAAACGATCCCGTTAAGATGATCTTAGTCTCAAATCATACTAACGTATCCTTAACGAACGTTTAAGTCGATCTTAGCCTCAATATGGCTAACGTATCCTTAAACTAAAACACCAAAGCCAAATCTAAGTAAATACGGATTTGGACTAATCCACGTCCTACGGGCGACGGCATCACTTAGTCTCCGTATACAATCCACGGGCAACCACAAACAAAACAAACACACACGACACGAAGTGAACATCTGGAGAAGGAGAAAGTGGCTACCGCGATGCGGTAGCGTAATTAACTGCAGGGGCTTGCGCCTGCAGGGAAGAGCGTCCCCACAATCAAAAACCCCTCAAGCGATGGGGAATCTGACGAAGTCTGCTACATCGGCCGCATCCATCTAAACCTCTGATACACGGTGCCATAAATCAACTTGGCATCTTCGGAGAGATGGACGGATAAAACCAAATAGCATCTGCCCCGAATCTCAGGCAAGACGTCCATGTCTTGGCCGCCATTCGGAGGGGAACAGATTCTGACATGCCTGGTGGGACCTTTTCCTCTTTCCACTCCACACTTCGTATGTCATATTCGTGAACGAATCGCAGTTTGTTAATGGTTGCCTTCGGATTTTAAGTTACTAAGATTTGGTCTTTTGCCTGGCGCAGAAATCAAGCATCGATGGCCTCTACCTGTTCGAAGTGCTCCAACAGCAGCTGCAACTCGCGTCTTGCCTCAACTGGGGGCATAACCTACGGGCCTCAAGTGGCCTCTTTGTTCACGATGCCCGTGGAGCAGATTACTCAAGCCACCAAAGGGCTTTTTTTCGAAACTATGCTTCCGCCAACAAGCTTCAGCACCCCCGTGCCCGTACAAGAAGCTCCTAAGAAGTCGGTCTTCGTTCGACTTACAGTTACTGCGGCCCTTCCCAACGGGTCGCCCAACACCAGTGCCTCGGTCTTCTCCAGGCTGGGCCAAAACTCCTGCGGGCCCATAATGAAGCTTGCGGCCCCAGAAAAGGTTATTCCAAAAAGTGTAGCCAAACCTGCTCCTGAAGTCATCAAGGCGGCTTCTCCTGCCAAGAGATCGGTCTTTACAAGACTGACCGTCCCAACTCCCACTCCTGCTCCTGCTGCTCAAAAGATATCAGTCTTCAACAGGCTGACACCGGCAACAGCCCTACACCTGAACAGGGGGTAAGAAGAAGCTATTTCTATCTCTGAACCAATACCGACAACTCGTCGCGCCCGCCGACGCCACTGGCGCGGGATACGGAAGACCGGGGGCAACTCCCCCTCTGGGATAACTCCACCAGTTTCAACGGTGGAAGTTAATGCTGCTGTTCCAACTGGGAACAGCTTTGAGCTACTGAATAGGGTACGCAGAAACTCGCCAACTGCGGTGCTCAAGAGATCTCCTACACCGGTAGAGACCGCTGTGGAAGCAGAAAAGCCGGAGCAGCCTCCTCAATCGCTGTCCTCCAGGATTTACATAACATGGCGACGAGTCCGAGAATCCGTGATCGATCCTAATTTCTCTCGTCAACACAAGAAGTCGAAAGGTCGACAAGAAGAAAATCCCCCGGTCAAACAACGAAAAGTGACGACCACATGGGCGCCCAAAGCAACGGCCCCCTCAACTTCAACGGCCCATAAGAGAAGAAGGCCGAAGAAAGTCCTCACGCCGATGGCGAATATCAAAGGTGGTGAACCCAAACGCCCTAAGTCAGGGGCATTGTAGTTCACACCGTCTACATGGCGTCTGGTAAAGAGGACAGTCGCATATCTACGGGTCATCGACCGCTTACACGGTCAGTGACCAAAGCGCAGGAGCAGCAGCAGAAGCTCCAAGAGATGATGAACTCGATGGCTGCACTTACTGGGCCAAAAGAAAGCCCTGAAACGTCCTCGGATGAACGCCAGGAGCAAGAAACTGACGCCGAATTCCTTCGTCGGATATTGGAGAAGAAGGATAAAGAGGCTGCTGAACAAGCAGCCAACATAAAGCGTATGGGTCTCCTGTTCCAAGACATAGTGGGGATGATGATCCAACCGGATCCTTCGGCCGAGGATCCCCCGATCGTCCTTGAAGACGATAGGGGAGAAACGTCGAATCCTCCGCCAGCTCTGTCAACCGCTAAGGAGGAGACAATCTCCAAAGCTGACTTGGACGATTACATAGCCCAACAAATACGGGTTCATCATGCGAATGAAGCAGCCGGCCAGGTCGTAAAAACGGGGCGGCCATATCCAAGTTGGTATGATCAAATAAAGTACCCGCCGGGCTACACAATTCCCAAGTTCCATGTCCATAAGGGGACGGGCAATCCCCACCAGCATGTCGCCCAGTTCAGGGCACTCTGCGGCAACACCGGCGGTGATGACAAGCTGTTGCTTCGCCAGTTCGTTGGCAGCTTATCAGATACAGCGTTCGAGTGGTACTCTGAGCTCCCAAACGACTCTATCAAGACCTTCACAGAGATGGAGCTGCTGTTTACCCAGCGTTTTGCAAGCGCCAGTGAACGCACCCCAATGACGGCACTGATTAACGCCAGGGTAAAGCCAGGCGTGACATGGGTTCAATATGCTATACGGTGGCGGAACTTATGGTCAAAATGCGAGCAGCGCATTGAGGAAGCTCCTGCAGTGGGTATGTTTGTGAGAACCCTTGATCCACAGGCAACCATCTCGTAATTTATGATGTTCTTCAAGCCGACTCCCTTCCAGGCCTTGATTGACAAGCTAGCGCAAATGGATCAAATGGGCCATAAACCCCCTTTTCCAAAGCCGGACTCCCGAAATGAAAAGGGGAAGGGAAAAGCTATCGTTGTCGCTAATGCCCAACAACAGCCGAGCAACTCGAAGCCGGTTGTTCGTCAAAATAATATGCACCCGTACATAGCCCTTGAAGAGAGGCTAGGACGTCCTTACTCATTTCCCCGAGATAAGACGAGAAGGTTATTCGAGCTGGCGTTGCGCAACCGACTCATGAATCTGCCGGAGCCAAAACGTCCGTCGCAACCAAATGATGTCAATGAGCCCAATTACTGTCCTTATCATCGAGTACTGGGTCATCCGATTGATGATTGCTACGTCTTCAAAAATTAGCTTCAAGACCAGTACCAACAGGGCAAGTTCGCGTTATCTGAAAAATGGAAGGTGAATCCCCCGCAGCCCCACACCTCTAAGAGGATGAATACGCCGGGGGCAACATGCTCTGTCGTTGAAGAAGCTCCTTGGGAGGTTGTATTATCAGCCAAGACAACGAGGATGCTAAACGATCTTCAAACATGCCCAGCGATTAGGTGGAAGAACCCGTTGGAACCTCAAATCATTGAATGAATGTTGAAGCTGCGTCCAACTCAAATGATCGATGGAAGTGGCCTAAGCATTCATAACCAGCCGTCGAAATCTTCAAAGAAGAAGAACAAGAAATCAAAGAAGCCCGTGAAGCCTGGCGACAAGCGCACGGACTTGCAAAAACAAATTGACGCGCTGGAGGAATACAACCAGAAGGCACGGACTCCCATTACATTCCAAGAGTTCTTCAATCATGTCTTCAAGAGGAAGATGAGGGAGAAAGTCATCTAATGAATCTGAAGAATACGTGGTGAGCTGTCATGTGATCTCTCATTCATTCATGGACGATGAGGAGACTCCTTGTACTGAAACGCTGGGGGCAGATCCTGAACCAAAAATTCTGGGGCCATCGGATGAAGTAATTGACGCATTCCTCAATGAAGCTCTCTTAAAAAGTAAAGCTGATCAGGAACGCGAGGCGGTCATATTTGAAAGGGCCAAGCGCCGGCGACTTGATGAAAGAGCTGAGACGCTCCCGCTAGAGCAAAATACATCCACTACCGACAAAAGCAAATTCAAGATGGGGAAAAGGTTTGTTATCAATGGGCATGAAGCTACCGTCCTCCGAAGGAAACATTACTGGTGAAATGGAAATTCACCCCTCCTATTGCTTATATCATCAGAAGGTTTTGCACACCACTCAAGGGTGCAAAGCTTTCGATAGATGGTGGCAAGGATATGTTGCTCATCGACAACATTTTAAGCGGGAGAAACGTAAAACTCGTCGGGAGCGAAAAAATATGACCGAAGGGTTTAACAGAACTACCGGTGATTGTCGCATGGTTAACGCCGGGGGATCACAGGTGCCGACATTCGGGAGCGATTCTGATGAGGAGCTGGAGCTTGTCCCTCTATTTAAAGAGTCCACCTCGGGAAAAGAAGAAGAGCCCAAGGTCTGCGAAAATATCCGGCACGTAATCGCACACTCCCTGAAAAGAATCTCGGACCCTCAAATAAGAAAGATAAGGGAAAAGAGAAGGTCCCTGAAGATATCGTCTTAGATGACCAAGTTGTGGAGGAGCTAAGTGCCAAAGACCCGCCGAAGAGAAAAAAGGTGGATTACAACGTCTTAGCGCATCTGAGGAAACTACCCTCGCAGATCAGCATTCTTGACGCCCTTTTGCTATCAAAGGAGGCGAGAGATTCGTTAATCAAGGCACTACAGGATCCGGAGCAATTCTAAGCTTTCCTGGTCGAGGAAAAGATGAAAGTTGAATTGGAGGAAGTGCACACGGCCGATGTCGCTTTTGGTGATGAAGACCTTCTCCTTGGGACGTGCGAACACAATCGCCCCCTTTATGTCTCAGGATACTGTCACGATATAAAGATAAGCAAAATCCTGATCGACAATGGATCCTCCGTTAACCTCCTCAATGTACGGGTGTTAAAAGAAATCTGCATGGGCGTCCAGCACTTTGCTCGGGATAAGATTACCATCTCCGGGTTTGACTCCCAATCATCAAGAACTCTTGGGTCTGTGATACTGACACTACGCTTTGGGCTACTCGTCACGGACATTAAGTTCCACGTCATAGACGCCAAGACATGCTACAACGCTTTGCTCGGCCGACCGTGGTTACACGAGTACAACCTCATCCCTTCTATACAACATCAGTGTATGAAATATTCTAAGGATGGTCTCGAGTATACCGTGGCGGGAGAACTGAACCCGTTCTCCGTGAACGAGGTCTGCAAATATGAAGATGCTAAATACTTCTTACCAGATTTCGAAGACACGGAGAGGTGTCACAAGCCGAAGAACAAAGCTGCTGCCACCATTCCTGTTTTCGGGAGTGATACCGAAGAAGAAGAAGAGATAGTTTACTCTGGGTCGTCTCGACACAACAAGCCAGGACCATCCGCTCCTACGTTGATCTTTGGTAGTGACTCGGAAGATGAGGTCCATGCTGTATTCTCTGCTCGACCTTCAATACAAACGTCCGCTGACGAAGGGCAAAGTCTACAAGTCGCAATGGTGCCGCCTAAACACCGTAAAGAACTGGTTGCACTTGATAGCTACAATGTAGAAGAGCTGCAGACGTTCTATATCCCTCCCAGGCGAGAAGGAGAAAAAGCAATTCTATTCTGCCGCTCTGAAGAAACCAGAGTGGAGAAAGAAATCTGGCATGGCGCGGACCCTACGCTTAACAATCTTCAGCCCATCCGTCTCCCCAGATTTTATATAGAGGGCTTGAAGAGGCTGCTAAAATGCCAGGGGATATCCTTCAAGCAGACCATTCGAAAAGCCAAGTTCTACGACAAAGTCTGGAACGTTCCCGGAACTCAACGCAAGTTGCCTAATGGAAGAATGGAATCAATAGGGCTTGGATACATCCGGTCAACGAAACGAGAGCTACTCCACGGTTGCTACGTCGTGTATGACTTTGATGAAGAAGCAGATGCTCAATGGGAGGATGCTAATCCTGAACCAGTTAAAGTTCCAGACACAAAAGTGCACAGTCCGTCGTTCAAAGAACAAATGGATAAACTTATAAGGGAAGCTGGTCAAAAAGTCCGAGAAGACCATAACCACGAAATGGTCATATACGAGAAAGCCAAAACGCAACGCCTCCTCCAGCAGGCCGTGAAAGATGAAAATGCCGCTCCTTGTCAACCTGTTATAAAGAAGGCTCGACGCAGAGGCAGAAATAAGTCGAAACGCGAAAAAGGCGCTCAACAGCAACGAAGCGGGGCTAAGAGGCCACGCAAGCGGGAACCGAGCGGTTCCGATCTATCCCTCATGAGAAAAATGGGTTGAGCATACTCTTTTCCTCGGGACAAGATGAAGAAAATACTTGACCTCACTCTAAAACATCGGATGCTTACACTGCCGGAGTCTAAACACCCAAAATAAGCAGGCGAGGTCTCACACCCAGACTATTGCTTTTATCACCGAGTGGTAGGGCATCCTCTCGAAGACTGCTTCACCTTCAAGAATTGGGTCGAAGATCAGTATCAGCTTGCCAAGTTCGCTCTGTCCGACAACTGGAGGGTAGCACCGCCGCAGAAGCACGAACCCAAGCCCACAAAAGAAGAACCAGTTCCTCATTGGAATTGGAAGCGAATTCATACTTGTCACATGATAACAATAGCAGAGGAAGAGCCCGAGAACATGGATGACCTTCCCTGGTGCTTCGAAAACAGCAACGATAAGGTAATCTCGGAATTTCCACCAGCGCCAAAAGAGCTGGAAGATGGAATTCATACCACCGCAGATAACCTCAAGAAAATTGAGTTGGGAACGGTGAACGACCCGCGACCGACATTCATTAGCGAGCTGCTGTCTGAAGAAAAGGTGGCTTCATTAAAAGACCTGCTTATGCAGCATAAGGATTGCTTCGCATGGAACTAGTCCGAAATGCCGGGACTGGATCCAGAAATTGCTGTGCATAAATTGGCGATATCCCCAGACGTCAAGCCGGTCAAACAAGCACCAAGAAGAATGCGGCTCGAGCTTGAGATGGGTATCAACACCGAGGTTAAGAAGCTGATCGACTCTGGCTTCATCCAGGAGGTCCAATATCCTGAATGGATCGCCAACATCGTTCCGGTGATGAAGAAGAATGGGACAGTGCGCATATGCGTAGACTTCCGGGATCTCAATAAAGCTTGCCCAAAGGACGATTTCCCAGTGCCAGTCACCGAACTAATGATAGACAATACGTCCACTCATGAGGTTTTCTCCTTCATGGACGGCTCGTCAGGTTATAATCAGATAAAGATGCATCCCGAAGACCAGAAGCACACCGCCTTCAGGACTCCTTTGGGTATATTTTGTTACAAGGTGATGCCCTTCGGTTTAAAGAATGCCGGCGCTATTTATCAGAGGGCCATGACGAAGATCTTCGATGACCATATACACGAAATCGTCGAATGCTATATCGACGATCTCGTGGTTAAAAGCAAATCATACGAGGAACATCTCGAGCATCTGAAGACCGTATTTCAATGCTTTCGGCAATACAACATGAAGATGAAACCCGACTCATAGCGCAAAAAAATCTGGAGGCCTATAAAACAAAGATGACGCGCTCATATGAAAGATTGACCCGGCCGAAGACATTCCGCCAAGGCGAACTCGTGCTAGTGGTCAAAAGGCCTATGATCCCCAATCGCGCCAAGCGGGGAAAGTTCGAGCCAAACTATGAAGGCCCGTACATCATAGACAAAGTCTACCAAGGTGGAGCCTATCTACTCATGGATATGCACGGTGAAAGGCCTTACAGGACAATAAATGGCCGATTTCTAAAGAAATACTACGCTTAGTGAGTTACTGCCTAGGTCAATGATAGATGACGACGACTATGTCCGCTCGCTATCTTCCTAAGCTCAAACTTTATAAGCAGTATCCAGCCTTCTCCTGAGCGCACCGAAACGTCCTTAAACTAATGGCGGACCGAAACGTCCTTAAACTAATGGCGGACCGAAACGTCCTTAAACTAACAACGGACCGAAACGTCCTTAAACTACTACCGCAGCATCCTTAGGCTGACGAGATGAATAAAAAAAAATATATAAAGATAAAAAAAAAATATTAAAAAAAACAAAAAAAACGGTATGTCCATAAGGAAAATGGGCACGGATGAAAACCCGAAAGGGCTCCGTGAGTAAAAAACAGCAGGGCTACCGGCGAGTGTTCATGAAAACCCGAAAGAGCGCGATCTCGTAAAAAAAAGAGAGAAAATAAAAAGAATAAAAAAAACGGTATGTCCATAAGCAAAAAGGGCACGGATGAAAACCCGAAAGGGCTCCGTGAGTAAAAACAGCAGGACTACCGGCGAGTGTTTGTGAAAACCTGAGAGAGCGCAATCTCGTTAAAGGACACTTCCAGGGTCCTCTCAACCTTGTAAGGAGAAACCACCCGCGTGATATCCTTACGACTCACAAGGGAGCAATACACTAAGGGATTCTCACGATTCCTAAGGAGAAAATACACTTGCGAGATCCTCACGACTCGTAAGGAGAACTCTCTTATAGGACCCTCACGGCTCATAAGATTTGAAAGTCTTAAGTTACAGAGACCTAAACCTGTGCTTAAGAAAACCCCACAACTTTTGATATTGCCCTATAAGTGGCTCAATACTGATCCTTGTATACAATCCACGGGCCCGAATGAACACTTCCCTAACCAAATTTCATCCGTGATTGGGGATATGTGTGCATGATGAACAACCCTTATAAGTCTTCTCGACTTACAAGGAGAAGACCCTCTCGTAGGATCCTTACGACTTACAGAGGAACATACACTTAGGAATCCTCACAATTCCCAAGGAGAAAATACACCTACAAGATCCTCACGACTTGTAGGGAGAAATACCTTTGTGAGACCCTTACGGTTCATGAAGTTAAAAGCCTTAGTCGACAGGACCTTAACCCTGTTCGCTAAGCCACCTTTGTTCAACACCGACGGAGGCAAATGATGATTTTCTCCTGGCAATATCCCAGTTGTAGCGGTGTTGATGCCGAAATCGATGTCCAATTTCAGGTTTACGGTGAAAAGCCGGTAGGCCGCACATGCATATGAAATAGCCGAAATGATGGGGCAGCTTGCAATAAAAAGCAGCAAGTAAAAATGTATGCATGCAAAATAGCCGAAATGATGGGGCAACTTGCAATAAAAAGCAGCAAGTAAAAATGTATGCATGCAAAATAGCCGAAATGATTGGGCAACTCGCAATAAAAAGCAGCGAGCGAAAATAAAATAAATAGCCGAAATGATTGGGCACCGCGAAAAATAGCCGAAATGATTGGGCAATCACGACCTTCGCGATATAAAAGCTGAAATGATAGAGCATCGTGGAAATAAAACAAAAAAATGATAAAACTTTGGCCCTACAGTTGAGATCACATCGATCCCTATATACAATCCAAGGGCGCAAACAAAGTGGGAACTATACTTTCCCAACAGAAAACGAAGCCAAATCTCGACGGTTCATCCCAATCCCGAAGAAACCAGTGTCTTCGACAAAATCTTTCGACTCAGGGAAACAAGTGTCCTTGACGAAGAAAATCCTGATTCGCGTCGACTCGCAGAGAAACCAGTGTCTCCGCGGGAAATTCTCGATTCGTTTCAACACCAGGGAAACAAGTGTCCTTGGCAAATACCTCAACTCAGGAAAACTAGCATCCTTGATGAGAGCCTCCTGATTCGCGTCGGCTCGTAGAGAAACCAGTGTCTCCGCGGGAAATTCCCGATACGTCTCAACCCCGAAGAAACCAGTGTCTTCGGCAAATCCTTCGACTCGAGGAAACAAGTGTCCTTGACGAAGAAAATCCTGATTCGCGTCGACTCGCAGAGGAACCAGTGTCTCCGCGGGAAATTCTCGATTCGTTTCAACACCAGGGAAACAAGTGTCCTTGGCAAATACCTCAACTCAGGGAAACTAGCGTACTTGATGAGAGCCTCCCGATTCATGTCGGCTCGCAGAAAAACCAGTGTCTCCACGGGAAATTCCCGATCCGTCTCAACCCCGAAGAAACCAGTGTCTTCGGCAAATCCTTTGACTCGAGAAAACAAATCTCCTTGACGAAGAAAATCTTGATTCGCGTCGACTCGCAGAGAAACCAGTGTCTCCGCGGGAAATTCTCGATTCGTTTCAACACCAGGGAAACAAGTGTCCTTGGCAAATACCTCAACTCAGGGAAACTAGCGTCCTTGATGAGAGCCTCCTGATTCGCGTCGGCTCGCAGAGAAACCAGTGTCTCCGCGGGAAATTCCCGATCCGTCTCAACCCCGAAGAAACCAGTGTCTTCGGTAAATCCTTTGACTCAGGGAAACAAGTGTCCTTGACGAAGAAAATCCTGATTCGCGTCGACTCGCAGAGAAACCAGTGTCTCCGCAGGAAATTCTCGATTCGTTTCAACACCAGGGAAACAAGTGTCCTTAGAAAATACCTCAATTCAGGGAAACTAGCGTCCTTGATGAGAGCCTCCTGACTAGCGTCGGCTCGCAGAGAAATCAATGTCTCCGCGGGAAATTCCCGATTCGTCTCAAATTGCAAGATGAAGCCTCAGGCAGCAGGGATAAAAAAATACTTGTTTCCTAAGCAATGAGACCCTGCAAGTCGGTCTAAAACGGTCTCTTACATACTATTCATGGGTCTCACTCTCCAAAGTCGAATTTCGACAAGGAGGGAAACAACCGCTTACGGGTTCTCTCGACTAGTAAGGGAGGAAAATTCTCTTATAAGATCGTTACGACTTATAAGAGAAAACACGCTTAGGAATCCTCACGATTCCTAAGGAGAAAATCCACCTACGAGATCCTCTCGATCCGTAGGGAGAAAAGTCTCTATGAGACCCTCACGGCTCATCGAGTTGAAAAGTCTTAGGCGGCAGATCTGAACCTGCGGCCTAACCCATCGTTATCTCTTGGAAAAATCTAGATGCTTACTCTATTATCTGTTTATCAAGACAGCATGTTAAGAATAAAAGAAAGAATAAAGCGACAAAAAGGATATCCTACGTACATTTGATCAAACATTTGAGACACATTCATTCATGCATGTGCAAAAGACTCAGAACGAGAAATAAGACAAGATGAAATAGAAATTTCCCATTCATATTGCAGAGGGTTCTTACAATCATAAAGAACTAAGCAAAGATATTGTCCAAAAGATTACAATGGCAAGACCTCAAATCCTAGACAGGGATTGAGGAACTCAAAAGTAACCTTGTCCAAAACTTTCCAAGCCTGGCGAACCATCCTAGTATGCTCCCTTTCGCGAGCACGAGTATCGGGATCCCTACTGATGTCCTCCTCCCTCCGATAAGCAGCAAGTATTGCAGATTGTTAAAAAGCTTGGTGCGGAAGATCGATAAGATTATCTCGCCTCCTCTTTGAGATTTGGCTCATCAGATACACCGAGTGCACCTTATCCTCGGTGGCATCCAATGCCCCAAGTGGCACACCAGCGCAGAATAGAGGAAGCGCTTCCCAAATTGCTCCCACAATAAGCTTCAGGAGAGGGGAGCGCCGAGGAAGCAGTTGGCCGTTGTATGCATCGAAGCGGTTCATGATTTCGGCACACTCGGCATTAGTAAATTCTCGATTTTGGGAATGGCCGAGTCGGCGGATGTCCCCGTAGGAGATAATCTAGTCGAGATCGTACATGTGGGCGTCCATCACTTCTATAAAAAAAAATTCGACAAAAATTAGCAACTCTTAAGAGTTTTGCTATACGATTTAAAAGGAGTAAAGCTCCATTAATGAATCAAGAAATTATAAATGAAATCTTTAAAAAAGCAGGACTCTATTGATGGAATCCTAACATAGTTCTCCTTAGTTCTCTTTGGACCCCTTTAGAGCAAAGCTCTGCTAAGTGAAACCCTAAATGGGTCTTCTTTAGATTAGGGATCTATTGAGAGCAAGGCTCTTAAAATTCATCTAATTTAATCCAAATGAATTTTTACCTAAAGATCTCTAGAGTTTGAACTTTTAAAAGTGCTTAAACAAAAGAGCAGGGCTCTGAACAAAATTCCTATGAAGAGATGAAAATCATCTAAAGGACCAAAAGTCCTATTTATAGGTATCAAGTGCCCTTTCAACTTCCAAAGGTTGCCACAACGGTTGGAATTCTGCCATCGTTGCGCTCGCGTTTGGAACCACACAAGTGCAACGGTGGGGGGGGGGGCATTTATTTCCCCCAATCAGAACGAAACTCTATTTTTAAGACTGAAAAGTAAAGCACTGCTTCATAAAAGAGGCTAAGACACCCAAGGCAATTTAACCTTGCAAGAATCACATGCACCTAATAATAGCAAATTAAATCGTGCGATGCACAAGCATAATAGAGAGCTAAAATAAAAGAACCCTTAACAGATAATAAAATATTTGATTAAAAAGAAATCACTTGTTCATTATTATTATTATTACATTTGAAAAAGATCACCAAATATGGGATCGGAAAGACAAGGATTCGCAATGATAAGAAGAAGATTCTCCATCTCCCTTTCTGTCTTCTCCACCACGTTCAAGCGGCGGTCCTCCCGAGAGGTAGACGCCCAACGATCATCGCCAAATTCGTCAGAAAAGGTGGCGATGATAACCAAGTGAGCCCGTATCTGGCTCAGCAAGTGGAAAGAGCAGTCCCTCAGGGCTTTGGTGATCAAGTGCGCTTTGAAGAAGCACTCGATCTTATCCTCGGCGGCATCAAGCATTGCCAAGGACATCTCTACTGGAGGAGGGGGAAGATCGGCGAGCACCGAGGCAAGGATCATCCGAAGCCAAATGGAGTGCGGAGGGAGAGGAGACCCCACACGAGTCAAAAGCTCGTACATCGCAGCATCGCACTGCTCGTCCGTAAGAGAAGGGTCCACCAAGCGCGCAGCAAAACGGGGAACGATGTCTCGAATAGGCACTTCCCATGGTTGTCGACGGGCATGAGGACGGTTGCAAGACATGATTGAAAAAGTTCTCTGAAGATGAGAGAAGAAAAGGCTCGGCTTTGAGTTATATAGACCAAGCACAGAAAATTCCGTGCACAGTGGAATTATTTCCAAGACCCGGGAAATGAAAATTTTGGGAAATACAAGTCTGACATGATAAAAGAAGATGAAAAGACATCTCAAGTGAAGCAACGCTTCCGATTCCCCCCAATCAGAGCAAAGCTCTACTTTGAAAATTTGAATTTTTAACAAATGACGCAACGCTTCAGATCCTCTGCGCTGTGCGCAAGATGCCACGTGTCAAAATCTGGCACGCCAGCGCGGAGAGCGCAGCGCCCAAGGCAGCGCGCCCAATCAGAGCAAAGCTCTATTTAAAACAAAATTAAAGGAAGCAACGGTTCAGTTGCGCAAGCGCTGCACTGCGCGACACGTGTCAGCGCAGTTACGCAAGCGCTGCACTGCGTGACACGTGTCAGCGCATTTGCGCAAGCGCAGTTGCGCTGCTTGACACGTGTCATGCACTGGGGCGTTTGCGCCAAACAGAATTAAATTCTAGCAAGATTTTTCTGTTCTTGTTAAAACAAGAAGATTGCCTTCTGTAAAACAGAAGCCCTTGGATCACATTACAGAACACAAGCAGCAGAAGTCAGCATATGAAATATTGGATATGCTAGGGGGTCCGTGTTTTAAATTTAGCCAGTAATGAATAACACGGATTCCACGGTCGTGATGAGTAGCCAAACCCACATTCCAAGACCCCTACGAGAGCGGAAAGCAACCCCGCCAATTCTAGAGTTAGAATACCCGGTCTCGACTCCTCGAGATAGTCTCCCACTAGACTCTAGAACTCGGTTACTTGTGCTCCCCACCTTGGGTCTATCCTAATGCGGAAAATTAAAAAATATACATCAATGGTGATATCATCCTCAACCTGGAAGTGTCCCGGTAAAAGAATATTACATCCAATTTTACATGAATGAAAATTGAAAACTCTTATCTCACGCATAAGCCCTCGGCTATTCAATCACGACGATCAAATATAACATATCACAGCAACACATAACATCACATGTCATCAACGTTAGTAAATATGTGTATCCCGAATTCCGTTGACATATAGCAATGTAACGTTTTGGAAATCGTTAAGGCAATTTTCCGGTTTTAGGGTAAAATAGTCGGTATTTTCCGTAAAAACCTAGAAGTGATCTTTTTGCAGTGTAGATTTCAATGCACCTAGTTTAGTTAGGAATTTGCTAGTTTGCGGGTTTTTGTAGGTCACTTGTATTTTTGGTGCATTTTAATAATTTTCCTTAATTAAAGTATTATTTTAAGTTTTTAAATATGCACTTAATTCGTGGTAATTACATTTTTGTTTGGTTTAATTACTACTAAAGTAAATCTATACTGATTTAATCACTAGATTTTAAATTAATTCCATCCATCCAAAATATCTAGATTTTTATGAATTAAAATGAATTTTTAATGAGAAAGGAAAGAGCTGGCATGAGATATTTAGTGCATTAATTAGCATTTATTGCATTTTTTGCTAGATTTTTCTTCACAAGTTGAACAACCCCCCCCCCACTCCTTGCTTGGCCGAGCCTTTCCCCCATTTCTGCCCTCTTTTTCTTTTGCTTCATTTCACGCTCTCCAAGCTGAAATAAATCCTCAAAAATCATCAATTATTTACACAAACTAATAATCAAATCATTACCCATTATTCTTCATCTCAAATCAAGCTTGGATCTTCACAAAAGACTTCATTTTGGAGGCAAATTTGGGAAATTAGTTGCTAGATTCAAAATCTAATTTGAGGTATAAATCCTAACGCTAATCTTTAATTTTTGTATTATAATCTTTAAGCTAGCTATTTAAATGATTAATATAGCTTTAATTTCATGTTTAGTTGATTCATGTTGATTTTGTGAAAATCTAGTTAGGGCTTGAGTTGATGGTATGGTTTATTGTTAACTTAAGACTAGGAAAAAACTTAACCTAGTGGAATGATAATTGTTATTATGTCCTAATTTGTCTTATTGAGTTTTTAGCAAACTAAGTTTTAACAAAGTATAATTGGGTGAGATTAAAATTAAGGAATTGGTTTAGATAACCTAGTTATGCTACTTTGCGATGTTTGTAATCACTAGATTTGTGTTAGCTTTAACTTGTGCTAAATTTTGCGATAAAATTGCTTACTAGGTTTCGGTATAAGTTGGACATAGGTTCTAATGTGCGTTGCGATGTTAATTGTATTATCTTCATCGCGAGATTTTGTGTTGTGTTTGCGCGATCGGTACGATCGGGGTCTTGGCTTGGTGGTTGTGTAGTTTTACGTTCCTAGCTAGGGTTGTGCCGATATCGTGCGCATTTTGTGCAGTGAGTGCATAGTGTGTTTATCTTGTGGACGTTATCCATGAGTTTCGTTATTTTGTGTCGACGCAAGATAATTAGCTTTATGTGATGTGCTTGTTATTTTAGGATCGCAGACGAGGACTTCGGACGCTGCGAAGAAAGGAGAGCAAGTGGTTGGCTTTAACTTAGCCAGGATCGATTGTGAGTAGATTTAACATCAACAGAGGAATCGCCCGCAAAGTGTTATGCGTCAGGGCTAGATATGATATGATATTAGCCGCATGTTTATATTGTTCATATAGAGATTGTGCATAAAACTTCATTTGTATATTATTATATGTTGTGCTTAGACTTGTACCCTTGGACACTGCATTATTATTGACGGTTCATGTTGCACGAGCACTGATTGTATGCCGCTCATACCGTCAATAATTTCCATGACACACACAACACCTATGCATACATGATATTGTATTGGCTAGGGACTTGAGAAATATCCTTATTTTATTGTGCATATGACATATAGCATACCTGTATACCTACATGCTTACACATATGCTTTGACTTGCCTACATGCTAGTTACCTATATACCTATATGGTATTGTACCATTAGTGATAGGTATATACACATATGAGACATAGCTACGCATACATCATGCATACATACTTGTACATATACGTGGAGGGTATTACATCATTATTCATAGATAGATACACATAACTTGCTATGCCGACGTGGTTACGTATACCTGGCTATAGCTACATGTTCACCTTTATTTGATGCTGTATGGACTTGGAGAAATTAGAAACCGCATGATATATAATAACTTGTTGCAGTTAGATAGCGGTTTTTCTTCATATGCTTATATTACTGTTTTATGTTGCATATGTTATATTCATGGATTTTCGCATTGAGATATAGATTTCACATGATGTTTTCTGGATTTGAGGACCGTGGTGGTTTCATGAAATTATGCAAGTATTCTTATTCTTTACCTGATATTTGGATGCATCCACTCAGAAATTTGTTTTAAACCGATACAGGATCGAGAGTGTCGATATTGGAGCACTTAAGATTCAAAGGATGTATATACCGATACGTGGAACACAAGTGTCGAGGTGAGACACTTGGGTTTCGAGGAACGTATTGATATCAGAAAACCAATACGTGGATCATGGGTGTCGATACCGGACACTTACGATTCGAGGAACGTATGAATATGGGAAAGACTGATACATGGATCACGGGTGTCGATACCGGACACTTACGATTCGAGGAACGTATGGATATGAGTATTTATATGTCGATGCTAGAAACTTATTTAAATGATATTTTTACTCTTAAGTATATATAATAGTGGAATGGGAAGCTGTTATATATATAGTTATATATATATATATATATATTAGTGGAAAGGGACGCTAATATATATGTATACATATCTAATTTATATACATCATCATAATAATCTTGCAAATATACTTATGCATTACATGAGATTTACTTGATATTGGACACTCAGGATGTAAGTCCACGTTGCCCACCCCGGTGCTTACGGGGAGGCGGAATAGGGAAAAAACAATTTTTTCTTAAGGAAACATGGACTAGAAACTAGAGGATCTTTGCTAAACAAAAACCTGGCAAACTAACTACAAGTTTAGCTACTCGGTTAGAAGGTTATACCTAGGTCTTGAACTCCTTCTCTTCTTGCTCCTTGGAGTGGTTTGAACGGCTCCTCCTCGTCGTCTTTTCTTTGCCGAAGAAGGATCCACCCGAAGGCCTCTACCTTGAGCTCTTACCTCAACCTAGAGGTAACTAAAGTGCTTGGCTTGCTAAACCTGGAACTCTAGAATGAGTAGAGTGAAGTCTTGAAGGTTTTATCTCAAGAGCTCATGGTTCTCAACACATGAGAGATGAAAGCTTTAAGAGAGGAAGAGGATGAGCTAATAGATGAGAGAGAATGAGCAAGTGAGAATGAGATAGCTTTTTTACAACCATGCTCCCAAAATAAGAATAATGATAATAATAATAATAATTAAGAAATTGTGATGGTTTGTTTTTGAATGACCATTATCATTTCATCATTTAATGCAATTGCAAGAAAAAAGACGCATCCTGTAAGTGAAATGATGATGGTCAATTGGTCAACAATAGTCAAATGGTCAACCGAAGTCAAAAAGTCAACAAAAGTCAAATGGTCAACTCAACCATGGCACAATTATCCTTAATTAATATTGTTAATCATATTTCTCATTCTCATTAGGGTTTTGAAAAAGTCAACGGTCAACAACCCTAATGAGATTCCTCTGCCTCTGTCAACTGTGCATACACACCCGCATCCGTGTTTCGAGGAACACGAATACAATGAGATAAAACCAATCCCAAAACATATACTAGGATCTGGCTTAAACCAAAGCCCGCTAGTAATAACTGCCCGGACACCAAACGTGCACAAGTGCGCGGATGTGAACGAACCCGGTCGCGAAACCATGCGACCTCTACTCTGTTTTGCCCAAAGGCGAAGAGCCCTCTGTGTGGGACTCTAAAGACTCGACGCTACGCTGGCAGTGGGTTTAACCACAGGCCATAAGCGGTACTAGCTGTACGTAACGGTCCCCAGGTAGATGCCGATAAGAAGACTGATGAGGTGAACCCATCCGAACTCCTACTGAGCCTGAATGTGACAATCTCCGTACAGTCCGGTCTGTTCGTCTGAGAGTATCGCATGTCGGGCCTAGGGGCGGTAAACGTCCGTCCCCTAATAGCGGTACAAGTCGTGTCGGGGTGTAGCCCAGAACACCCTGAGATAACACTGGAAACGCTACCAGTATATCTCGCTTGCCCTGGCCAGGCACTTTGTGTAATGCCTCTCCCAGACACAGCGTGATATCAACCCCCAATACCGGGAGAGACGAATCCTGTCTAACCGTCATTGCCTCCAAGTGCTTCGGGACTGCACCCAATTACTACCTGTTTGCACGACTCATTTTTGCCGTGGTAGGGTAGTAATCTAAGAACAGTGGGAACACACTCGAGGCGAAGTGACAGTGTCAAGTCAACGGACTATGCTGTACTCATGTCACCTGGGAACTGATAACTGACGATAGGTATAATACCAAACCAACAGTTCCCAGCGAGTCCTGTCCAGTGTACTCGTAACCTAACGAGCACCTGCATACTATCTCCAGTACGACGTACTGATGGCTGTGGGACAGACCATTTCCCCTCCTGGGATGAGAAGCGTATACACTAGTCTACACTGGAGTATCGATGCCCTGTGTCGATAATCCTACGACTAGGGACCTGTATAAGGATGTGCTTGTAGATTACCCAGCCCCCACTAGTGTGACTGCTATCACAACGCTGGTAATCAAGCAAAGATCTCAAGGGCTCCACTAATATGTATAAGCTATATGCTAAAAGAAACATACGCACATATTGAAGTAGAAACAAACCAAGTAGCATACTACCATTTCGAGCAAGATTGTCTATACAACTGTGAATATCCCAAGCTTCCAATAAGTAATATACACACTAGTATGATACAGTAATGGCCTCTAGGGCATATACACAAACAATCTCCCACGTGCACTAAGGCCACGTACTGGCGTATCGAAGACCTATCATCTCGATCAACCGCTCGAACTGAGTCTGGGGTATGGCCTTCATGAATGGATCTGCAGTGTTTTCTTCTATAGCAACCCTCCGAACCTCGATCTCCCGGCGATCCACGATCTCCCTGATCAGGTGATACCGCCTCAAGATGTGTCTGGACTTCTGATGGGACCTGGGTTCCTTCGCTAAAGCTATAGCCTCGTTGTTGTCACAATACAGAGGTATTGGATCAACAATGAATGGAACCACCTAGAGTTTTGTCAAGAACTTCCTCATCCAGACGGCTTCTTTTGCGGCATCAGATGCAGCGATATATTCCACTTCCATCGTCGAGTCAGCAACGGTTTCCTGTTTGGAACACTTCCAACACACCGTCCCTCCATTGAAGGTAAAGAAATAACCTGACATGGATTTGGAGACATCTTTGTCACTCTTGAAGCTGGAGTCAGCAAAGGCCTCCATCTGGAGGTCTTTTCCGCCGTAAACCAAAAACATATCCTTAGTCCTTCTCAGGTACTTCAGAATGTTCTTTACTGCTATCTAGTGTTTCTCCCCAGGGTTTGACTGATACCGGCTTACCACACTCAGTGCATAAGCTACATCTGGTCTGGTACACAACATCGCATACATTATAGAGCCTACCACAGATGCGTAGGGTATAATAGACATGCAATCCCTCTCCAAATCAGTCTTGGGAGACATCTCTTTCGAGAGGGTGATCCCATGACAAGCCGGTAAATTACAGCGCTTGAAATCTACCATACTAAATTTTTTCAGTATGGTGTCGATGTACCTAGACTGTGAAAGTCCTAATATCCTCTTGGACCTATCACGATGGATCCGGATCTCCGGAATGTAAGAGGCATCATCCAGGTCTTTCATGGAGAACCTGTGTGACAAGAACCCTTTGACAGATTATAGCATAGGAATGTCATTTCCTATCAAGAGAATGTCATCCACGTATAAAACGAGGAATACGACAGTTCGTGCTACAACTTTACTATAAATGCATGGTTCATCTGGATTTTTGTTAAAGCCAAATTCTTTGACCTTCTGATCAAAACAGATGTTCCAACTCCGCGATCCCTGCTTTAGTCTATAAATGGACTTAAGCAACTTGCACACTTTCCCGCTGCTCCCACTTTGAATGAAACCCTCTGGCTGGTCCATATAGACACACTCCTCCAAATTTCCATTTAGAAAAGCGGTCTTTACGTCCATCTGCCAAATCTCATAATCGTGGAAGGCAGCAATGGCAAGAAGGATCCAAATGGATCTGAGCATAGCCACTGGAGAAAAGGTTTCGTCATAGTCCAAACCAGGTCTTTGATGAAAACCCTTTGCAACAAGTCTAGCCGTATAGGTTTCAACCTGTCCATCAACAACAATCTTCCATTTGAAGATCCATTTATAGCCTACTGGTTTTACCCCTTCTGGAGCAATGTCCAAAGTCCATACTTTGTTGGTGTACATGGATTCCATCTCGGTTCGCATTGCATCCAGCCATTTTACCGAGTCAGTGCTCTGAATGGCCTGCTGGAAGCTAGTCGGCTCATCATTATCAAAGATGCAATCCTCTCTATCCCCGTCTATGAGAAAACCGTAGTATCTCTCGGGCGGATGTGACTGTCTACTACTCTTGCGGAGCGGTGCAGGAATGTCCTGTCCTTTTAAACCTTCTGGTTCTTCTAAGCTTTCAGTAATAGCTTGTGGTTCTGGAATTTCCTCAAGTTCTATTACGCTCCCACATATTTCTTTTTCTAAGAACTGATGTTCCAAAAAGTAGGCATGACGAGAGACAAAAACCTTTTGTTCTTCTGCGTAATAGAAAAGATACCCCCTGGAGTTCTTTGGGTATCCCATAAACTTGCACTGTATTGAGCGTGCCTCTAGTTTGTCCGCATGCTGCTTTTTGACAAAAGCTGGACATCCCTAAATCTTTAGATATTGAAGATAGGGTTTCTTCCCACTCCACATCTGATATGGTGTGGTAGGCACAGTCTTAGTTGGAACTCGGTTCAAAAGATATGCAGCTGATTCTAGTGCATATCCCCAAAAAATTCGCGGTAACTCAGCGTTACTCATCATGGAACGTACCATATCCAATAGGGTTCGGTTCCGTCTCTCCGATACACCGTTATGTTGTGGAGTGTATTGAGGAGTAAGCTGAGAGAGAATTCCATTCTCTTTTAGGTAATCCAGGAACTCGGCACTCAAGTATTCACCACCTCGATCAGATCTCAATGTCTTGATACTTTTGCCTGTTTGTTTTTCTACTTCATTTTTGTATTCTTGGAATTTTTCAAAGGCTTCAGATTTATGCTTCATTAAGAAGACATGCCCGAATCTTGAAAAATCATCCATAAAAGTAATGAAGTAAGAATAACCACTTCGCGCATGTGTAGACATTGGACCGCATACATCGCTGTGTATGAGTCCCAAGAGTTCGCTCGCTCTTACTCCATGTCCAGTAAATGGAGTCTTTGTCATCTTTCCTTTAAGACATGATTGACAAGTTGCATATGATTGATATTCAAATGGATCCAAATATCCTTCTTTATGTAACTTAGTCAACCTTCTCTCATTGATGTGACCTAGTCTACAATGCCATAAGAAAGCATGATTTATTTTTGGAGACTTTCTTTTGTGTGTATTCTGGACATTGAAAATTTGTGGTTGGTTCAATAAGTATATACCGTTGCTTAATGTACCTGACCCAATCAGAACATGATTAAGATGAATGTTTACAACATTGCTTACAAATGCAAAATCATAACCTTCTTTAGACATTAAAGATACAGATATGATATTACAAGTCGCACTGGGTACAAAATAACAATCACGCAAAACCAAAACATGTCCATCTGACAATCCCAAGTGATAGTCCCACACGGACTCAGCATCTATGCCAGCTCCGTTTGCAACTCTGAGGGTCATATCACCTGCATTCAAAATCCTACGCTTTCTCAGTGCCTGCAAAGAATTAAAGATATGAGATCCTGATTCGGTATCCAATACCCAAGAAGTAGAGTTTATTGATAGACAGTTTTCAATAACATACACACCTGAAGCCGAAGCCACAACTTGCTTCGGGTACTGGTTCTTGGCCTTCCAAGCCCTGCAATCTTTCTTCCAGTGTCCTTTCTTATGACAATAAAAGCACTCTTTTTTCCCCACAAGCTGTCCCACTACCTTTGCCATTTTTGCCTTTCCCTTGGCTTCCACTTTACTAACACCGCCCCTTGGTTTCATGGGGGCTTTCTTCTTCTTTCCTTTGGCTTTCGCCTTGGATCTAGAAGAAGAGGGTCCTCCAACAGACAAAGCGGGTGTTTCCCTTACTTTCTTCAGGGTGCCCTCTGCACTCCTCAACATGTTAAGGAGTTCCAGAAGTTCAACTTCCTTTCCTTGCATGTTGAAGTTCAGGATAAACTGGGCTTAAGTGGAAGGAAGGGACAGGAGAATCAAGTCAGTGTAGAGCTCATTCTCTAACGTGGTCCCGAGGTCCGCGAGCTCTTCAATGTAGCCAATCATCTGAAGCACGTGTTCCGCTACAGATGATCCGACGGCCAATCTCGCCGAAAACAACTTTTTCGAGTCTTTGTATCTGGCGATACGGGATTGCTCTCCATACAGATCCTTTGTATGGAGAAATATGGATTCTAGGTCCATATCCTCGTGCCTCCTGTGATGTTCATTGTCCATAGAGGCAAGCACGATGCACTTGGCCCTCGCGCAATCAATCTCCCAGGACTTACGGATTTCCTTATCCGCGACGCTGGATTGAGGACCTAGGACAGGGGGAGCTTTGGTGGTAAGAAGATACCCAACTTGTCATAAGTGATTTCCATTTTGACATTCCTGAGCCAATCTTTGTAGATTGGCCCTGTCAGTATGTTTTTATCTAGTAGTAACATAAGGCCGGTCGTGATGTTTGGTCGCTGCAATTAGGAGAGAGAGAAGAAACACTTTAGCATGATGCTCTTCCAAGTTTGGGTGGTTTTTAATTTGTCTAAACAGGATGGCTCCCACTGTTTCTCGAATCCTTCCTCAAACCAAAAAGAAAGAATTTGTTGGGATCAATCTCACCGTACAATACTTGCTTAACCGTTCAGCCAGGCCAGTGTTGGTACTTCGAGGGAGGTTTTACGACGCTTTCGCGAAGTTTCTTAATTAAATAACCTCTTTTCCTTGTGGGCGTAGCCCCGCTAACACCTTTCTAGACACCTACTTGGTTTATAGCATTGATCGTTAAGTGAGAAAGTTTCCCGAGGAGTAGAATATACTCACAGTAGGATCGGGATCCAAATATCCTCGTGTGATAAAACTGAAGGAATCCTACCAGAATCCTCACACTCCAAATGGTATGCAGCACTAACAAGTTTCAGCTTCTTTAGAAACTCTCGATGTGGATTTTTGCCCCATGCTCTTATGACCTTGACGTAGGACAAAATATCATAAGTTACATGTCAAGTTCTACCCATCATTTACCTGGTGAATTTGAACCCACCCGTACATACCCTTGACGTAGGCCAAAATGGCAGTACGACTGTCTCAAAACAACGCATCTATCTATGGAAGAGATAAATATCCGACAGCTACCAATCACTATGCCTTGGCGTAGGTCAAAATACATAGCTTGAATACTACCGAATATTTAACTGAAATGATGGAGGGCTACGAATGGTTTTGGCGAAACCGTGAACGTAGTGAACTTGATATATCGAAGGAACCTGATAGCTTTTAAAAGGAGTGGTTTAAGCTCCGCGTTTAAAAGTTGTTTTGAAAAGAAACCGAGTGGTTTTGAAATTGTTCCAACGATTTTAACTTTGGTTTATTTTCTTGCATTAATTTAATGCGTCCCATCAATTAATCCTACCATTGCAGAAAACAACGAAAATATGACGCACGCTTTTGCCATCCGCATTCGCCACGGGGCCCCGTCATCACCCATTAGGTTACTTAACTAACAACAAAGCGGGGGATGGACTAGCGCGGATGCAAAACATAATCAACGCCTACTAGATATCATATATAGATATATACATTCGTCAGATGCAATGATAGCCATTCCAGATCACAGATGAACACATTGGATATGCTAGGAATCTGCGTTTCGTTCGAGCCTGCAACGAAAGACGGATTACACGGTCGCGATGAATAGCCAAACCCCACCCTAGCCCCCTACGGGTGCGGCAAACTTCCCGCCAAGTACCCGAAGTGAGGCAACCTCCATCAACAACGTGAGTAGGCCACTCGGCACTTCAAACTACCCGGTAGTTTGTGCACCCCACCTTGGGTCTATCCGAGGAGCAAAAACAGTAAAAGAAATAATATACAATGGTGGCTACAACCTCATCCCGGATGTGCGGCCATAAAAATAATATTACATCAATTTACATATTACATCAAATGAAAGAAAAAAAAACTCTCATCTCACAAAAACCCCGGCTATTCATCCGCGACAATCCAACGAGTTCATATACACAATCCAACAACATTACAGTTCACAGATATGCACAACCCCCACTAATCGACGTATAGCGATTAGTCGATGTTCAGTGCATATATCACATTACAGATATAACTATTTAGCAAAAGTTTGTAGAACTTCGATCAAAACACCAATTTGTAACTACCCCAAACACAACTATGTTCTCTGGAAATTCTGGGCAGAAACAAAATACTTTAAAAATCCCAAAATAGAGCACTGAACAAACTGCAGCAAACACGAGTCGCGGCCGAGTCAACTCGGCCGTGGATCCGCGACGAAACGCGTGGTTTCGCCGTGCTTCCACGGTACGTTGACCGAGTCGTGGTCTCATTTTTCCTGCATGTTCTTAAAAAACCCTGCACCGATTTTTAAGGTATGTGGAATTATTTTTAGAGCAGTTTTAAAAATCGGCAGAAAGTTTAGTTTCTGGACATGTTTCGCGATTTTTTTTCGGATCGAACTTCTAATGACTTTGCTAACATGCTAGTTGTTATTTAGCTAGGCTCTGATACCACTGTAAGTCCACGTTGCCCACCCCGATGCTTACGGAGAGGCGGAATAGGTAAAAAACGATTTTTTCTTAAGGCAACATAGACTAGAAACTAGAGGATCTTTGCTAAACAAAAACCTAGTAAACTAACTACAAGTTTAGCTACTCGGTTAGATGGTTATACCTAGGTCTTGAACTCCTTCTCTTCTTGCTCCTTGAAGTGGTTTGAACGGCTCCTCCTCGTCGTCTTCTCTTTGCCGAAGAAGGATCCACCCGAAGGTCTCTACCTTGAGCTCCTACCTCAAACTAGAGATAACTAAAGTGCTTGGCTTGCTAAACCTGGAACTCTAGAATGAGTAGAGTGAAGTCTCGAAGGTTTTATCTCAAGAGCTCATGGTTCTCAACACATGAGAGATGAGAGCTTTGGAAGAGGAAGAGGATGAGCTAATGGACGAGAGAGAATGAGCAAGTGAGAATGAGATAGCTTTTTTACAACCATGCTCCCAAAATAAGAATAATGATAATAATAATAATAATTAAGAAATTGTGATGGTTAGTTTACGAAAGACCATTATCATTTCATCATTTAATGCAATTGCAAGAAACAAGAAGCATCTTGCAAGTGAAATGACGATGGTCAATTGGTCAACAATAGTCAACCGGTCAACCGAAGTCAAAAAGCCAACAAAAGTCAAATGGTCAACTCAACCATGGCACAATTATCCTTAATTAATATTATTAATCATATTTCTCATTCTCATTAGGGTTTAGAAAAAGTCAACGGTCAACAACCCTAATGAAATTCCTCTGCCTCTGTCAATTGTGCATACAAACCCGCATCCGTGTTCCGAGGAACACGAATACAATGAGATAAAACCAATCCCAAAACATATACTAGGATCTGGCTTAAACCAAAGCCCGCTAGTAATAACTGCCCGGACACCAAACGTGCATAAGTGCACGGATGTTAACGAACCCCGTTGCAAAACCATGCGACCTCTACTCTGTTTTTCCCAAAGGCGAACAGCCCTCTGTGTAGGACTCTAAAGACTCGACACTATGCTGGCAGTGGGTTTAACCACAGGCCGCAAGCGGTACTAGCTGTACGTAACGGTCCCCAGGTAGATGCCGATAAGAAGACTGATGAGGTGAACCCATCCAAACTTCTACTTAGCCTGAATGTGATAATCTCCGTACAGTCCGGTCTGTTTGTCTGAGAGTATCGCATATCGGGCCTAGGGTGCAGTAAACATCAGTCCCCTAATAGCGGTACAAGTCATGTCGGAGTGTATCCCAGAACACCCTGAGATAACACTGGAAACGCTACCAGTATATCTCGCTTTCCCTGGCCAGGGACTTTTTGTAATGGCTCTCCTAGACACAGCGCGATATCAACCCCCAATACCGGGAGAGGCGTAGCATGTCTAACCTGTAGGGATGCTGGGCACGCTCACAAGGGTCTTCGAGGCATCAACCATGCCCGATTTAAAATTTAGCCGTGCCGAACAACCCAAAGCCGGATCTTTAAACTAGAGTTTATGCGAAAACTAACATGTTAAACACTTTAACACTAAGTGAGAGGGATTACAACCTTTGTAGATCCGGTCCTTCACTTCTTAAGCTCCGTGTTGAGGTCCCTTCGCTGCGATCATCGTGTTCCGGACTCTCGAGAGGCTCCACGAAGAGAAAGATGCAGTCTTGCTTCCGATCATCGATAACATAGATGATCTACCTTGAAGTTTCATTAACACAAGCTAACACTCACCAAATGAATTGAACACCCTCATCTAAATGGCTAGGATAGATGAGGATGATGAAGTAGGATTTTTGCCCTCGTTTGTTTTCATATTCTCACTCATTTTCATCACTTAGCAAAAAGCTAGGAAGCTTTTTCAAAGAAAGAACTCAAGGAAGAAGATGATAGAATCCTTTTGTGATGAACAATAAAAGAAGATAATGATGAATAATGCAACCATGGTTGCTAAACCTTTGTAGAGAATTAACCAAGGGCTAGGGTTTGGGTTGGGTTAAAGCACGAGTCATTTGAAAATATCTTGCACAAAACAAAAAGAAACCTTCTAGAATCATCAAGAAGGAACTAACACAAAACAAACCCTAACCTTGTTTAATCTCCACTAAACATGTAGCATTAGTTATCATATCATGTTACAATATTATATATCACATATATAATATTTATCGTAACATTATAAAATAATACAATTAACATATATCGCTTATATATCAATGTATTACCCGAGTGAGAAAAAGAATCTTTTAGTGAGCTAATATTAGTTAATGTAATTTAATATATCATATATATTATTATACATTAAATTATCGAATCAACATTTAATCCGACAATCCGGCTATATCGCATATAACCAACTAATACGATGACCCGGCTATATAACATATACCCGGCCGATATCTCATATCGCGAGAATCCAATGCAGTATCACATACCGCATTATCCTCGGTCCCGCACATATCATATATGTGCTCCTACTCCATTTTGCCTGAGTCAAGAAACCTCTGTGTAGGACTCTAAATAATCGTCAATACGCCGGCAGTAGGTGATGATCATATCAAAAACCCACAAGCTGCAAGCGGTCAGCTAAACATAACAGCCACCCAGGTATTGAGCGCTCAGAAGATCAACAAGCAAGCCTGTAGATTCTCCTGTGAATCCAATCAGTAACACTCCCGTACAGTCCGGTCTCGTCGTATGATATGTCGCATATCTCGAATAGGGGTGGTAAACGTCAGACCCCAGTAGCTCGATAAGTCGTGTCGATTTGAGGTCTATAACAGTTCGAGAAACTACTGATAACACTTACCAGTAAATCTCAGCAACTCTGGCCAGGGATTTCCAGTTATAGCCAATCGAACACAGCACAACATCAACTCCCTATACCGGGAGAGACGAATCCCCTCCTATCGCTCATTGCTTCCATGTGATTCAGGACTGTACCCAAAAGCCACCTTTTTGCACGCCCTCTTGGACGTGGTATGATGGAAATCAAAGCACAGTGGGAATCACACAAGACTTTATGACGATCTCGGTTCAACAGACTACTCTGTACCAGTGTCACCGGAGAATTGCCATCTGACGTGAGGTATAATACCATCTGGGAGTTCTCGGCGAGTCCGTCCAGTGTACCCAGTCTCTACTGAGCACCCGTACACCATCCTTGATGTCAAACACCGATGGATATGGGATCATCCATCGCCCATCATATGGGTCAAGATACATATACGCTAGTCTACTCTGGTGTATCGATGCCCTGTCTCGATACACCCTCGACTAGGAACAGTTATAGGATGTACTCGTTAACTACCGTGGCCCCACTAGTATGATCTCATCATAGTCCCAGTAGTCGAGTACATATCATAAGGGCTTTATCAACATGTAACATGGAGACAATCAGAGTACATGTTAAGATAAAGTACAACCAGATAGCGTACTATCATGTCGAGCAAGAAAGTCCTCCCTATACATGTCCAAGCATCCATTACAATATACATCGTATGTACAGTAATGGCCTCTAAGGCATACATATAACTAACATAACCGTCACTTCCACCAAGTGCTTCGTGTAGGATTGCTAGGCACACGCACAAGGGTCTACGAGGCATCAACCATGCCCGATTAAAATTTTAGCCGTACCGAACAACCCAAAGCTGGATCTTTAAACTAGAGTTTATGCGAAAACAAGCATGTTAAACACTTTAACACTAAGTGACAGGGATTACAACCTTTATAGATCCGGTCTTTCACTTCTTAAGATCCGTGTTGAGGTCCCTTCGCTGCGATCATCGTGTTCCGGACTCTCGAGAGGCTTCACGAAGAGAAAGATACAGTCTTGCTTCAGATCTTCGATAACAAAGATGATCTACCTTGAAGTTTCATTAACACAAGCTAACACTCACTAAATGAAGTGAACACTCTCATCTAAAGGGCAAAGATAGTTGAGGATGATGAAGTAGTATTTTTGCTCTCTTTTGTTTTCATATTCTCACATATAAACATCACTTATGAAAAAGCTAGTGAAGGTTTTCATCAAGGAGGAAGAAGCAAGAAGAAGAGCTCAGTCCTTTTATGATGAATAATGAATTAATATAGTGGTTACAAATCTAACCAAGGGTTAAGAATGAAGGAGTTAACCCTTATAGAGAATTAACTAGAGTTAATGGTTTGGATTGGGTTAACATAATATCTTCACAAAATATCAAGCAAAACACAAAGTCAAAGCTTCATGAAGCTTCATGGAAGCTTCATCCAAAAGCTAACCCTAATCCAAACCCTAACCTAGTTTAAACCCTAAACCATTGTTAAATTTGTAACCATAACATGTTACAATATTATATAGCACATATACAATATATTTTATAACAATAGAAAATAATACAATTAACATATATCGCATATATATCAATGTATTATCCCGTGAGAAAATGAATCTTTTAGTGAGCTAATATTAGTTAATGTAATTTAATATATCATATATATTATTATACATTAAATTATCGAATCAACACTTGATCCGATAATCCGGCTATTTCACAAATAACCGACAAATACGATGACCCGGCTATATCACATATACCCGGCCGATATCTCATATCGCGAGAATCCAATACGGTATCTCATATCGCATTATCCTCGGTCCCGCACATATCACATATGTGCTCCTACTCCGTTTTACATAAGCCAAGAAACCTCTGTGTAGGACTCTAAAGATTCGTCAATACGCCGGCAGTAGGTGATGATCATATCAAACACCCACAAGCTGCAAGCGGTCAGCTAAACGTAACAGCCACCCAGGTATTGAGCGCTCAGAAAATCAACAAGCAAGCCTGTAGATTCTCCTGTGAATCCAATCAGTAACACTCCCGTACAGTCCGGTCTCGTCGTCTGATATGTCGCATATCTCGCCTAGGTGTGGTAAACGTCAGACCCCAGTAGCTTGATAAGTCGTGTCGATTTGAGGTCTATAACAGTTCGAGAAACTACTGATAACACTTACCAGTAAATCTCAGCAACCCTGGCCACAGATTTATAGTTATAACCAATCGAACACAGCACAACATCAACTCCCTATACCGGGAGAGACAAATCCCCTCCTATTGCTCATTGCCTCCATGTGATTCGGGACTGTACCCAAAAGCCACCTTTTTACACGCCCACTTGGACGTGGTGTTATGGAAATCAAAGCACGGTAGGAATCACAAAAGACTCTATGACGATCACGTATCAACAGACTACTCTGTTCCAGTGTCACCGGAGAACTTCCATCTGACGTGAGGTATAATACCATCTGGGAGTTCTCGGCGAGTCCGTCCAGTGTACCAGTCTCCACTGAGCACCCGTACACCATCCTTGATGTCAAACACCGATGGATATGGGATCATCCATCGCCCATCATATGGGTCAAGATGCGTATACGCTAGTCTACTCTGGTGCATCGATGCCCTGTCTCAATACACCCTCGACTAGGAACAGTTATAGGATGTACTCGTTAACTACCGTGGCCCCACTAGTATGATCTCATCATAGTCCCAGTAGTCGAGTACATATCCTAAGGGCTTTATCAACATGTAACATAGGGACAATCAGAGTACATGTTTAGATAAAGTACAACCAGATAGCATACTATCATGTCGAGCAAGAAAGTCCTCCCTATATATGTCCAAGCATCCATTACAATATACGTCGTATGTACAGTAATGGCCTCTAGGGCATACATATAACTAACACTTCGGGTCTGCACCCAACAACTACCTGTTTGCACGACTAATTTGAGCCGTGGTAGGGTAGTAATCTAAGAACAGTGGGAACACAGTCGAGGCGAAGTGACAGTGTCAAGTCAACGGACTATGCTGTACTCATGTCACCTGGGAACTGATAACTGACGATGGGTATAATACAAAACCAACAGTTCCCAGCGAGTCATGTCCAGTGTACTCGTAACCTAACGAGCACCTGCATACTATCTCCAGTACGACGTACTGATGGCTGTAGGACAGACCATTTCCCCTCCTGGGATGAGAAGCGTATACACTAGTCTACTCTGGTGTATCGATGCCCTGTCTCGATAATCCTATGACTAGGGACCTGTATAAGGATGTGCTTGTAGATTACCCAGCCCCCACTAGTGTGACAGCCATCACAACGCTGGTAATTAAGCAAAGATCTCAAGGGCTCCACTAATATGTATAAGCTATATGCTAAAAGAAACATACGCACATATTGAAGTAGAAACAAACCAAGTAGCATACTACCATTTCGAGCAAGATTGTCAATACAACTGTGAATATCCCAAGATTCCATTAAGTAATATACACACTAGTATGATACAGTAATGGCCTCTAGGGCATATACACTAACACAGGATATATGAGACTTACAGGATATGAGGGCCAATTTAGAGGCTGATTTGAGGAAATTTGCGATTTAGATTGTCTTGATGGTCACTGGTCCTGCCACGATGAGGATTCCGTGAGGATGACATGTTTTATCCCATACTCCGCATTTATTTGATATGCATTGCTTCATGTATTAGTAGTACCTGATAGAGTGCCTTTCATGACTGTTGTATATACATATTACTATTTATTGCAATCAGCTTGCATGTGAAATATTAGCGCAGTACGCGTATACTTGCGATTACCTACATATGTTATTTACTATTCACGAGTTGGCAACTCACCCCCGTTGTGCCACAGGGTTGTACAGGTTATCCCTCAGAGCAGTCAGAGGCAGGGCTTCCATCTATCGTATCATCTTTTGCAGCGGATACCGCCACGGCTGACTAGGTGCAGTTTTGCTATAGGTGGGTTTCGCGGTTATCCGATGTTGCTCATTTTATATTCGTTGTATCTAGTACTCTCCATCTACTACTTTCATGTATTAATTTAGAGACGAGATATGAGGACGATATTGTATATTTTTTGGTGACTCAGGATGTCTTTTATGCAGTTTTATTTATATCGTCTTTTATTTCTTCGCTACGGCGTCGTATATCTTCTTTGGTGGTTGTTTCCACCATTGGGCGTGGATTTTGCTCCCGTTGGGGATGCTTTACATATATATTTGTATGTACCCATTTTTAAGGTTAGTTTTTACAAAAGTGGTGCGGCAAAAATTTTTAAGAAAGTAAATTCGACTTTAAAGAATTTGTACTCGAGATTTTCAAAAGTTTTAACAATGTTCTTATCACTTACTACTTTTGATGGTTTAGATTGCTGGGTTTTCGGCTTGCTTGAATTTCGTTACGCCTGTAGACATTACGTAGTTTAAGGGCCGTCACGTGCCAAATATCGGGTCGTGACAAAGTTGGTATCAGAGCGCTAGGTTTTACCTTTCGGAGTGTAGGATGACCTTGGTATGATGGAGTAGGTAGCTTAAGCAGAATAATGTAGCGTGTGTATGGCCGCGGTATACTTACGACACGGTACTCCGCCTAAAGTGACCTAAGTACTAATTGCTTGAAATTCCTTCCTTGATATTACATATCCTTGTGATTCGATTTCCGTGTTCATATCGAATCCTATTTCCATTTATAGCCTATTGCCGCCGATGACTATGAGGGCTCAGAGAGAGGCAGTGAGAGCCAAGGTCAGAGTTCACTCGTTTGAGACGAGGACTGACCGGGACGGTACGCTCGTTGTTCAGGAGCAGTTTGATCCGCCTTCGATTGATCATATCGCGAGGCTTGAGGCAGATATGCAGGACTTACGCCAGATGATGAGGTCATTGGTTAAGGCCAGTCGAGCGCAGCGACAGAAGGTTGCCACCCCTGTTACCCAGTTATTCCTTGCTATCAGCACACAGCATTGTGTCACGTATACAGCAGCAGTGGATGCAGCCCGTTTAGCTGAGGGGCATCTTCCCGAGGCTTTAGGAGTTCCGAGACCGAGGAGAGCAGCAGTACCATATGTTACTTACCGCCTTAACCTCAGGGAGAGTCGTCTTGGTGCCTGTTGTTGATCCGCGTCAGACTTTTGTTCGGAGAGGTCGTCGTCGCGGATGATTTGTTCCGAGTGTACAGGATGGCATAGGAGGAGGACTTCCTGTTGCAGGTAGAGGACAGGCACGAGCTTTTGTTTCGACTCATCGGGACGCACGGGCGTCCAATGTAGAGTTTTCAGGTAATCTTTTCGCATGTTCTTTTGGTGCGCATGTTTGTTTAATTCGGGATCTATGCACTCGTTTGTTCTACACACTTCATGTCGTGGTTGGGCCGAGAGTTGTGTATGCTAGATCAGCCGTTTGTTGTGTTCACTCCTGTTAGCGATCCTTTGGTTATGCGAAACGTGTTTCGATCATGTGCCGATTGGGTAGGAGATAGAGATTCGTCCGTCGATTTGTTCCTTCTAGAGATGTTGGACTTTGACGTTTTCCGGGGCACGGACTGGTTAGCTACGTGCTATGTGTCTGTGGACTGCCGCGAGAAAACAATCAGGTTTTTGTTTTCCTGGTGAGTCAGTTCTTATTGTGCAGGGGGACAGTGGTGCCGTCTCTCACAGCTTGAATTCAGCCTTTTTCGCTAGTCGGCTTTTGAGGAGAGGATGTCGAGGATTCTTGGCTTTCATTCGTGATACCGGACCCACAGTGGAGTCGTTGGACCGGGTTTCTTGTGGGCGAGATTTTCCAACGTTGTTCCAGATAAGGCGGCGGTGCTTAGAGAGATTAATAATCTACTGCAGAGTTGCTAGATAGGAGGACTTATGCGTCTGAGAGTTTCGCTTTGAGGAATTCCTACTCTGTTCGTCAAGATGAAGGACGGCAGTTTTAGGTTGTGTATTTATTGATCGTCAATTGAACCGAGTTACGGTGCGGATTAGGCATCCTTTACCTCGCATTGATGATTTGTTCGATCAGCTCTAGGGTGCGAGACATTTTTCTAATTTTGTTTTGGGATCAGGTCATCATTGGTTGCGGATTCGAAGTAATGGCATTCCAAAGATTGCTTTTATGTGCGCTACGGGCTTTATGAGTTTTGGTGGTGTCGTTGGACTCACCAGTGCCCTAGCAGCATTCATAGATGTGATGAACCAGGTTTCTCAGGCCGTTCTTTGACCAGTGGTTTGTTGTGTTATAGATGACATTGTGGTCTCTTCCAAGAGTCGTGAAGAACGTGAGCAGCACTTGAGGATTGCTTTGCAGACATTGGGTGAGTACCAGCTGTTTGCTAGATTCTCGGAGTGTTCCTTCAGGCTTGATAGTGTTGACTTCCTAGGTCATGGGGTATGGGAGAAGGTATTTGTATAGACCCGAGGGAGATCGAGGCCGTACAGTTTTGGCCCAGACCTGATCAGGGGCAGAGGTCCGCAGATTTTTGGGCTTAGCCGGTTTTTACCGCCGTTTCATGCAGGATTCTTGTTTATTCGCTGCACCGTTGACCGGACTGACCAGGGAGAGTGTTCCTTTTCTTTAGACGGAGGCGTGTGTACTGACTTTTCAGTGGTTGAAGACTTGGTAGACGACTGCACTAGTTCTATCTTTGCTTTCTGCATCAGGCGACTTTGTCGTTTATTATGATGTTTCATGAGTGGGGCTCGATTGTGTACTGATGTGGCATATTAGAGTTATCGCTTATGCTTCCCAACAGTTAGAAGAGGTACAAGCAGGGTTATCCCACTCATGATCTGGTGATGGCCGCGGTGGTCGGGTGTTGAAGATTTAGAGACACTACTTGTACGGAGAGTCGTGTCAGGTTTTCACGGACCACCGGAGCTTAATCTTCCTGCTGAGGGATCTGAGTTGAGACAGCGCCGTTGGATGGAGCTTGTGAAGGATTGTGATTGTGAGATCCTTTATTTACCCATGGCGAGGCGATTGTGGTAGCTGATGCTTGAGTCGTAGGCCCGGAGTGCTTGTTCCAGTTGTGCGCAGTTCAGAGACAGTCTTCTGCAGATTTACAGTTCTTGTGCGACAGATGAGTATAGTGTAGTTTGCCTTTTCTAGGGGAAGGCTTGCTCATGTCCACGCCCGTCAACTTTTACTTAATCTTTTTCGTAAGGCACAGCCCGACGATGCTCGTTTGTTTGAGATTCTAAGCATGTTCGGCAGGGTAAAGATTCAGAGTTCTTGATTTATGATCAGGGTGTGCTATGATAGGGACTCGATGGCGTGTACCCGATACTGATGGGTAGAGATACAAGGTCCTAGAGCAGGTACATCAGTCAGCTTTCAGTGTTCATCCAAGTGCCACCGTGATGTAACGTGACTTGAGAGTTGGTTACTGGTGGGTAGGGGTGAAGAGTGAAGTTTCGGATTTCGTTTTGAGGTGCTTGGCTTGTCTGCGAGCTAAGGTTGAGCAATTGAGGCCAGCTGGAGAGTTGCAACCTTTTTACCATTCCAGAGTGAGAATGGGAGCAGATCTCCATGAAATTCATTGTGGGTCTACCCAGGACTAGTCGAGGGTATGACTCCTTTGTCCGGTTATGCTCAGTTTGCCCAGTTGTTCTTTGATAAGTTTGTGCGTTTGCATGGAGTTCCTTCATGCGTTGTATCCGATAGAAGCACCCAGCTTTCTAGCCGTCGTTGGCAGAAGCTTTTGGAAGCCTTGGGTACTGATTGAGCTTTAGCTCCGCTTTTCCATCTGTAGGCCGATGGTCAGATAGAGCGGACTATACAGACTCTGGAGGATATGCTTGTGCGTACGTACTAATTGTTGTTTGCAGTTGGGATCGTCACTTGCTATTGATAGGGTTCTCCTTCGATAACTGTTATCAGGAGACATTCCAATTGGCAACATTTAGGCTTTGGTTGATAGGTTGTGTCGATCTCCAGTCTATTTTTCTGACTCCGGTAGAGTAGGATTTTTGGACTCCAGCTAGTCTAGAGACTTCGGAGATGATCCAGTGGTTTAGGTCTGGATGAGAGCAGCCCAGTGCAGATAGAAGTCTTATGCCGACCGTGGTGGTCGCAGACTTGAGTTCGCAGTGGGAGATCATGTATTCCTTCGGATTTTTCCGATGAAATGGCATGTTGAGTTTTGGGAAGCTTAGTCCCAGAATTGGAGGTCCTTTTGAGATCCTTGAAGCGAGTTAGTACCGTTGCCTATGATAAGGCACTTCCGCCCAGATTTTGAGTATTCACCCCGTATTTCTTGTGTTGATACTTGCAAACACCTTCATGACCTTTCTCACATGATTCAGCATCAAACCAGTTAGCTTGGACGCGATCTTTTCGTTCACCGGTATCCGATAGTGTTAGTGGATCGGCAGGTGGAGAAATTTCGGTCAGGAGTCTGGCCATCTGTGAATGTTCTTTAGGGTAGCCGTCTAGTGAGGTGGTCACTTGAGAGGCTATGAGCGAGATGCGAAAGTTTGGCACTCATCTCTTTGAAGATTAGCATAATAAGAATTTTAAATTCAGGGACCGAATTTCTTTAAGGGGGGAAGATTGTAACGTTTTGGAAATCGTTTAGGCGATTTTCCGTTTTTAGGGTAAAATAGTAGGTGGTTTCCGTAAAAACCTAGAAGCGGTCTTTTTACAGTGTAGAATTCACTGCACCTAGCTTAGCTAGGAATTTAATAGTTTGCGGGTTTTTGTAGGTCACTAGTATTTTTGGTGCATTTTAATAATTTTCCTTCATTAAAATAATATTTTAAGTTGTTAAATTTGCACTTAATTCGTTGTAATTATATTTTTGATTGGGTTAATTACTACTAAACTGAATCTATGCTAAGTTAATAACTAGATTTTAACTTAATTCCATCCATCCAAAATATCTAGATTTTTGTGAATTAAAATGAATTTTTAATGAGAAAGGAAAGAGGTGGCATGAGATATTTAGTGCATTAATTAGCATTTATTGCATTTTTTGCTATATTTTTCTTCACAATTTGAACAACCCCCCCCCCCCAAACTCCTTGCTTGGCCGAGCCTTTCCCTCATTTCTGCCCTCTTTTTCTTTTGCATCATTTCACACTCTCCAAGCTCAAATAAATCCTCAAAAATCATCAATTATTCACACAAACTCATAATCAAATCATTACCCATTATTCTTCATCTCAAATCAAGCTTGGATCTTCACAAAAGACTTCATTTTGGAGGCAAATTTTGGAAATTAGTTGCTAGTTTCAAAATCTAATTTGAGGTATAAATCCTAACCCTAATCTTTGATTGTTGTATTATAATCTTTAAGCTAGCTATTTAAATGATTAATATAGCTTTAATTTCATATTTAGTTGATTCATGTTGATTTTGTGAAAATCAAGTTAGGGTTTGAGTTGATGGTATGGTTTATTGTTAACTTAAGACTAGGAAAAAATTTAACCTAGTGGAATGATAGTTGTTGTTATGTCCTAATTTGTCTAATTGAGTTTTTAGCAAACTAAGTTTTAACAAAGTATAATTGGGTGAGATTAAAATTAAGGAATTGGTTTAGATAACCTAGTTAAGCTACTTTGCGATGTTTGTAATCGCTAGATTTGTGTTAGCTTTAACTTGTGCTAAATTTTGCGATAAAATTGCTTACTAGGTTTCGGTATAAGTTGGACATAGGTTCTAATGTGCGTTGCGATGTTAATTGTATTATCTTCATCGTGAGATTTTGTGTTGTTTTTGCGCGACGGTACAATCGGGGTCTAGGCTTGGTGGTTGCGTAGTTTTGCGTTCCTAGCTAGGGTTGTGCCGATATCGTGCGCATTTTGTGCAGTGAGTGCACAGTGTGTTTATCTTGTGAAGGTTATCCATGAGTTTCGTTATTTTGTGTCAACGCAGGATAATTAGCTTTCTGTGATGTGCTTGTGATTTTAGGATCACAGACGGGGACTTCGGACGCTGCGAAGAAGGGAGAGCAAGTGGTTGGCTTTACTTAGCCAAGATCGATTGTGAGTAGATTTAACATCAACAGGGGAATCGCCCGCATGGCGTTATGCGTCAAGGCTAGATATGATATGATATTAGCCACATGTTTATATTGCACATATAGAGATTGTGCATAAAACTTCATTTGCATATTATTACTTGTTGTTCTTAGACTTGTACCCTTGGACACTACACTAGTATTGACGGTTCATGTTGCACGAGCACTGATTGTATGCCACTCGCACCATCAATAATTGCCATGACACGCACAACACCTATGCATACGTGATATTGTATTGGCTAGGTACTTGAGACAATGTCCTTATTTTTATTGTGCATATGACATATAGCATACCTGTATACCTACATGCTTACACATATGCTTTGACATGCCTACATGCTAATTACCTATATAGCTATATAGTATTGTACCATTAGTGATAGGTATATACACATATGAGACATAGCTACGTATACATCATGCATACATACTTGTACATATACCTGGAGGGTATTACATCATTTTTGATAGGTAGATACACATAACTTGCTATGCCAACGTGGTTACGTATACCTAGCTGTAGCTACATGTTCACCTTTATTTGATGTTGTATGGACTTGGAGAAATTAGAAACCGCATGATATATATTAACTTGTTGCTATTAGATAGCGGTTTTTCCTTCATATGCTCACATTACTGTTTTATGTTGCATATGTTATATTCATGGATTTTCGTATTGAGATATGGATTTCACATGATGTTTTCTGTATTTGAGGACCGTGATGGTTTCATGAAATTATGCAAGTATTCTCATTCTTTACCTGATATTTGGATGCATCCACTCAGAGATTTGTTTTAAACCGATACGGGATCGAGAGTGTCAATGTTGGGGCACTTATGATTCAAAGGATGTATATACCGATACGTGGAACACAAGTGTTGAGGTGAGACACTTGGGTTTCGAGGAACGTATCGATATCAGAAAACCGATACGTGGATCACGGGTGTCGATACCGGACACTTACGATTCGAGAAACGTATGAATATGAGAAAGACCGATACGTGGATCACGGGTGTCGATACCGGACACTTATGATTCGAGGAATGTATGGATATAAGTATTTATGTGTCGATGCTAGACACTTATTTTCATGATATATTTACTCCTAAGTATATATAATAGTGGAATGGGACGCTGTTATATATGCATATGCATATATATATATATATTAGTGCAATGGGACGCTAATATATATGTATACATATCTAATTTTTATACATTATCATAATAATCTTGCAAATATACTTATTCGTTACATGAGATTTACTTGATATTGGACACTCAGGATATATGAGACTTACAGGATATGAGGGCCAATTTGGGGGCTGATTTGAGAAAATTTGGGATTAGGATTGTCTTGATGGATACTGGTCCTGCCACGATGAGGATTCCATGAGGTTGACATGTTTTATCCCATACTCCGCAATTATTTGATATGCATTGCTTCATGTATTAGTAGAACCTGATAGAGTACCTTTCATAACTATTGCATATACATATTGCTATTCATTGCTATCAGCTTGCATGTGATAGATTAGCGCAGTACGCGCATACTTTCGATTACCTACATATGTTATTTACTATTCATGAGTTAGCAACTCACCCCCGTTGTGCCACAGGGTTGTACAGGTTGTCCTTCAGAGCAGTCAGAGGCAGGGCTTCCATCTTTCGTATCATCTTTTGCCGCGGATACCGCCACGGATGACTGGGTGTAGTTTTGCTATAGGTGGGTTTTGCGGTTATCCGATGTTGCTCATATTATATTCGTTGTATCTAGTACTCTCCATCGACCACTTTCATGTATTGACTTAGAGACGAGATTGAGGACGATATTGTATATTTTTTGGTAACTCAGGATGTCTTTTATGCAGTTTTATTTATATCGTCTTTTATTTCTTCGTTACGACGTCGTATATCTGCTATGGTGGTTGTTTCCACCTTTGGGCGTGGATTTTGCTCCCGTTGGGGATGCTTTACTTATATATTTGTATGTACCCATTTTTGGGGCTAGTTTTTACAAAGGAGGTGCTGCTGAAAATTTTAAGAAAGTAAATTGGACTTTAAAGAATTTGTACTCGAGATTTTCAAAAGTTTTAACAATGTTCTTATCACTTACTACTTTTGATGGTTTAGATTGTTGGGTTTTCGGCTTACTGGAATTGCGTTACGCATGTAGACATTACGTAGTTTAAGAGACGTCACGTGCCAAATTTCGGGTCGTGACAAGCAACGAGATCGGGGATACCCTACATATTACACTTACGGTCACAGAAAATAAATAAAAAACTACAATATTTAGAATCCACAAATCTTTCAGACATCATAGCCCCGAATATCTTATATTCTGAATTTCATGCCTAACTTATAAACCTGCATTTTAGTCTCAAATTGAGAACTATTTTCAAAAATTAGTCGGACAATTCAACAAGATTCCCGACTAAGTGATCGGGTACTATACGTGATTGCGATGGAGTTTTAATCCGAATCAAAACTCTGTGGCAATCGATCAAACGAGACTGAACGGTTAGATTTACAAAATACTAACTTGTTTTTTCAAAACTAATTATTGTGGATTCCAAATATTGTATCACATATCATCATAATCTAGATGATGTTAAAAATTTCGATCGACTTATCAGACACCCACAAATCATAAAGACCTCAACAACACGAGACTCACTAAAAACACCTAGAAAGTGCAAAATAAGATACTGGAGCAGCACAAGAAAAATGATGGCAAAACACCACAAAGTTGCGACAAAACCGTGGCCAAACTAGAGCTTAGGCCACGGTTCCGCGGCTCTTTATTGCCTCCTCGAATTTCCTGGAGCTCCACTAAATACCCTGCACCATATTCTGCATATTTTTAGTCTCGAAAATTTCAACTTTTGAAAAATGGACAGAAACTTGTCAAAAAACGGCTTCGAAAATTTGATCGAACACTTTAACGTCGTAAAGACTTTTCCTAATGTTCTAGTTTGGCTCTGATACCATGAAAGTCTACCCTAGGACCACCATGAGGGTTAAACCGGCATCAAGCATGCAATTTTAAAAATTTCTTGGTGCTAAGCTACACTAAGGATTAAACTAGATGATTAGGGTTTACAGGATATATCATAAGAACTATTCTAAGTGATGAAACTACAACCTTTGTAGATCGTGTCATTCTCTTCTAATGCTCTGGGTAGTAGTCCCCAGGCTCCACTTGAAGAAGTGAACGAACTTGCTTCACGATCTTCGTGTCGAAGATGATCCACCCGAAGTTCTTCCAATCCAAGCTACCTCTTCACTAAACTCTCTTTAGTGAAGGAAACACCCAAAACTCAAGTGCTAAGCAAGTGTAGAATGGTGAAGTAGGGGTTGTAAGCTCACTAGGTTGATGCAAAGCCCTATGGTTCACATCACATGTGAAAATTAGGTCTTTGAGGTAGAGAAAGAAGAAGATGGAGAGAGCTAGAGAGTGAAAAATGAGCTAAGGAAAATGAACTCTAGAAAATATCGAGTGAAAATGAGCAAAGGAAAATGAACTCAAGAAAATATTGAATGGCTCTCATATCTCTTGCATTATTGAAGTATGAATATTATCCAATAATAAAACATCAACCATACTTCAATAGTGCAAGGAAACCAATAAACAATAATATGTGTCATGCCTCACACCCATGCCCAAAATAACACCTTATTTTCCACCTCATTTCTATTTTATCAAAATAGAAATTCAACCATGCTTCATATATATATATATATATATATATATATATATATATATATATATTAAGAGAAGAATCTAATTAGTGAGCAATAATATTAGTTAATATATAATTATATCAAATATAAATATATATCATAATATTAAATCAACACTTGATTTAATAATCCGGTTATATCACATATAATCGACTAATATCATTTATCTGTATATCACATTATCAAATCAACACTTGATTCAATAATCTGGTTATATCACATATAACCTAACTGATATCAAATAACCGCCAGATTAGAAAACGGTATCACATGCTCGTATTTAATCAAGCCCCCGCACATATCAGCATATATGCCCTACTTTATTCCGCTTGAACTAGGAAACTTCTGTGTGAGACTCTAAAGACTCGTTAATATGCTAGCAGTAGGTAATGATCACATCAGTTACCCACAAGCCGTCAGCGGTACTAGCTGGACGTAACGGCTACCTAGGTATTGAGCGAATAGAAGATCAACAAGCAAGCTTGTCCAAACTCCCATGAAGCCTATAAGTAACACTTACCGTACAGTCCGGTCTCTTCATCTGATATGTCGCATATCGAGTCTAGGGGTGGAATCGTCAGACCCCAGTAACTTGATAATTCAGGCCGATGTGTGGCTCATAACAGTTCGAGAAACTACTGATAACACATACCAGTAAATCTCATCAGCCCTGACCAGGGACTTTCTGTTATAGCCTATCGAGTATAGCGCAACATCAACTCCTAATACCGAGAGAGAAGAAACCCTTCCTATCGCACACTGCCTCCATGTGACTCGGGACTGTACCCAAAATCCACCTGTATGCATAACTCATTTGAGCCGTGGTAGAGAGGAAATCAAAGCATAGTGAGAACCATACAAGACTCTATGACAATCTCGAGTCTACAGACTAACCTGTACCAGTGTCACCAGAGAACTGCTATCTGACGATAGGTATAGTACCATCTAGGAGTTCTCGGCGAGTCCTATTCGGTGCATCCATTCTCTAATGAGCACCTGTGTACAATCTTTGATGTCAAACATCAATGGTCATAGGATCAACCATCACCCCATACAGGGTCAAGAAACGTACACACTAGTCTACTTGATGCCCTGTCTCGATATCCCCTCGACTAGGAACAATTAAAGGATGTGCTTGTGGACTACACAGGTCCCAGTAGTATGATCCGCATCATAGTCCTGGTATTCAAGCAAACATTCTAAGGGCTTTATCAACATGTATCTGAGAGACATTATAATAATACAAGTGTAGATGTTAAGATAAAGAGCAACCAGATAGCATACTATCATATCGAGCAAGAAAGTCCTCTCTATATTTGTCCAAGCATCCACTATATCATACAATAATGGCCTCTAAAACATACATATTCCTAACATCGATCACATACATGTACTGGCTACACGGATGATGTTCGGACGGATAATACAAGCGGGCTTTGGATTAAGCCAGATCCTAGTATTATATTATTGGATTATTCCTGTCTCATTGTATTCGTATTTTTTGGAATATGAATACGGGTATGTATATACGGTGAGGGCATTCCTGTAATTTCATAAGAATGAGCTTCTAAAAGGAGACACCTCATTACTTGATTTATCTTTTTTGGGGAAAGGATTAGTGAGGTGGAATTTAGGGAGACACTTGAGGAATGGTTGAAAGCATGGCTTGGTATTTGTTTATTCATTTTTGGTTACTATTCAAGTATGGATGATTATTTTGTGAGTTAAATAATCCATGCTTGAATTATTGTATAGAGACTTAGCCATTCTCTCAGCCATTATCCATTATCTTTAGTTCATTTTTCACTTCCTCACTCTATCTCCTAATTTCCTCTCCTCCTCCCTCAAGCTCTAACCCTTCACATGTGTTGTGATTCATAGAGATCTTGAGATATATTAGTCCATTGATCATTCTCTACATCTACTTATGTCACGACCCAGAATTTAGCTTATGACTGGCACTTAAATCACGCAACGTTTAAAGGCGTAACGTAATTCAAGTAAGCCGAAACCCAGAAATCTAAACCTTTTGAGGAAAATAGTGGAGGTGCGGTTTTGAAATAAAGGTATAATAAAAATTAAGTTTTTCTTTAACGCATAGATAATGAACATGAAAAAGCAAGTGGATTATACTATAGTTGAAATCATTTTTCGTCTTTAAAAAAAATTGGGCAGCACCTCCCATGTATATTTTGATCCAAAAACCACAAACAAGCAATATATATAGGCATCATTAAGCGGGAGCTAACTCTTCGCCAAATGGCGGAATCACAACCACGCAAGTAAGCAATAGATATATACGACGCCCAACGGCGAATACCAACATAGAAAGAATAATAAAGCAAGACATCAAAAACCTCAAGGAAAGCGAACATACACCCATCGTTCTAATTCTCGCAACTCAAGTGTTCTAGTCTATTAATATACAAATTCTAGTTTCGGAATGGAGTTTATCTAGATACAACAGAATAATAAGTATGAGAGTAGACACGATCCAATATGTGTCCCACCTAACATAGCAAAACACCCTGGATGAAGCTGTGTGCAAGCGATACCGCAACTGATCCGAAGCGGTCATGTAAGTGCACGGCGGCGCCCCGGCCGTCGAGCCGACGCCGAAATGCGGAAGCGATGGTTTTCTTAAACTTTTTGTACCGGCACCACCGCGCACTATAAACCCGGATCGGGCCATTAAACTAGTCCTAGCTAACAAGAGAAGGATAGAGAGATATACCGAGCGATCCGTGTCCTCCGGTCTTCTCGTCGTCGTCCCGATCTCCCGCGGAGTGTCCGGTCTCCACCTCCTCGCCGGAAGGGCACCACATCGCCGGCTTCTTTTACGGGCTCCCACCTCTATACCGAGGCAACTCGGGCACGAAGTTGGCGAGTCGACGTGCCCAAGATTTGCTGTAGATTGTGTAGTGCTCTATGTCTCATTTAGGGTATTGGAAGTTGCCATATGGTGGAGGTATGAGATATGAACTTTTGGAGGAGGAGCTAAAATGATTTTGCCAAGCCAAATGACTGTAATTCCCTCATCCAAAAATTGGGACAGCCCTCACACAATGTGGCCGGCCATATGAGGTGAAGGAGGATGGGAGAAAATCCAAGTGGGGGTGTATCAATAATACAAGGAAAAAGAATGATAGATCATCAAGTCAAAAAGCAAACCACACTCCCTCATCATGACCAACCATCATCATCAAGCATGATGACTCCAAAAGGTCAAGCCATCATGAGGCAACAAGTCAAATAATGGTTCAATTATCATGAAAACTATCATGAAGCAAAAGAAAGTCAAGGGTGGGAGAAACATCATGATACAACAATATGCAAAGACAACCCTCCAAAATGCTTATTTGCACAAATGCAAATAAGCCCTCCTCCACCAATCTTCGGCCAATGAAAGATACAAAGAAATATGGCCGAAACCGGAAAACAAACTGGCAACTCCAAAAACCTGATACCGTAATAAATTACACGAAAACCCCGCTACTGTATATACACACACGCATCTGTATTCCGACCGAATACAAATGCAATGAGAAAAAATCTACACTATACAATACTAGGATCCGGCTTAAACCAAAGCCGGCTAGTATTATCCATCCGATCATGATCCGTGCAATACCGCACGTATCTGATCGAACCCTGCCATATCTCCATACGGCCTCTACAGCGTTTCGCCCGAAAACTTGAGCAACTGTCTGTGGGGAACTCTAAAGACTCGTCAATACTATGGCTGTGGATTTAACCACTAGCACGTCAGAGGTATTAGCCATACGTGACGGGCTACCATCTATTGACCAAAAGGGACGTCTGTGAGCGAACTCAGCCTGACACCCTACTGAGCCTGTCAGTGACAATATCCGTACAGTCCGGTCCGTTCGTCTATGAGCATCGCATGGCGGGCCTAGGGGGTTGGTAAAAGTCAGACCCCCAAAAGCGGTACAAGTCGTGTCGGAGTGTAGCCCAGAACACCCTGAGATACTACTGGAATACCTACCAGTAAATCTCCTGCCTCGGCCGAGGGCTTCGTGTAATGGCTCTCCGAGACACAGCGCGACCTCACCTCCAATACCGGGAGAGACGAACCCCTGAAGATCCGCTCACTGCCTCCATGTGGCTCGAGACAGTACCCAACTAAAACCAGTTTGCACGTCTCCTTTGAGCGTGGTAGGGTAGTAATCAAAGTACAGTGGGAACTCACACGAGACAAATGACGATCCTCAGGTAGATGAACTAACCTGTACACATGTCACCAGGGAACTGCTATCTGACGTCTGGTATAATCCCAACTTGCAGGTTCCCGGCGAGTCCTGTCCGGTGTACTCATAACCCAATGAGCACCTGTATATATCTTAGGTGAACCAACTGACACCAGTGGCTTATGAGACCGGCCACCGCCCCTCGTCGGGGTCTCGACTGTATACACTAGTCTACTCTGGAGTATCGATGCCCTATCTCGAAACTCCCACGACTAGGGACCTTTTAAGGATGTGCTTGTAGACTACCAGCTCCCACGTATATGATCGCCCTCATACTGCTGGCAGTCAAGCATGAATCCTAGGGGCTCTATCAACGTGTAATAGCGACCTGTCTGTTCACCAAAAGCAGTACACGATGATAAAGATAAACCAGATAGCATACTATCATCTTGAGTAAGACTGTCCTACCGGGATAGGTCCTCCCTCAATTATTGCAATCACGTTCCTGTGATCCAATAATTGACTCTGAGGGAATTATCTCCAACAATCTCCCACTTGCACTAAAGGCTAATTATTGCGATGTCACATACTCACAGCCCGTGTGATACCGAACACCCAACTCCTCTACTAGTCAGTCTCACAAATCCCGTTTGCGAAACTATGCGTTCGAGGAATAACCTCAGTGAGTGGATCCGCTTTGATGTTTCTTTTCTATGTCTTTCTATATCTCAAGTTCGCGGAGAAAGCCATCTCCCGAAAAGAGCAATACCAGTCTTAGAATGTGTCTGGATGTCTGATGGGACCTAGCTCATAAATGAACTCTAAATCCAAACTTCTTAGACTGTATCATTAACTGAACTTAATCAGTATCCTACGCCATGCCTCACTCGGTATTTTCTTGGACCACCTGTCCAAAAAACTGCCCCTCGTCAGAAGGAAAACTATAACTCTGACAACCTCCCTGTCGTCCAAGTCACTTTGGAAACCTGGAATGATAACTGTCTCTCGAATGAGGCTGTCGTTATCATATCCTTAGAACATCCACTTATGTTCTAAAACTGCTTCCGATCGTTTCTCCAGGATAGGATTAATATCAACTTATTGCATCTACTGCAAGAACAACACCTGGTGTGGTACTTGACATCTCATGATTGACTCAATTTCCTAAACAAGTGATCTGCCAATCATGCGCATCCCTCTCCTCTTTAGTCTGTAAGACACCTTTAGAGAGGGTGACTCCATCACCTGCAGGTACACTACCGTGCCAGGAGTCGTCCATTCTAAATACTCTTAGAATGCTGTCTAAGTACCCTTAATTGGGAAACTACCCAAATCTAGATCCAAAACCATAGATCTAGTAACCAGTATGTCTGATATAATGTCCAAGTCCCATGTGGAGAAACCAATGTGTGACGACCAAAGTATAACCGATCGTAGTATAGGAATATCACTTCCTACTCTGTGTATGTCATCCAAATACCATGACATCACACCCTACTACCTTCTCAACAGATCCATCCCCTAATCTGATGAAGTCAAACCTATGACTGTCACATCAGAAACAGAAGATCTATCACCGCTATTTCTGCTTTAGTCTATAAATAGACATAAGCCACCTGTCCACCATGCTTCCGCTGCTCCCACTGACTACGACAACCCTCTGGCAGAGTCATATAGACGTACACTTCTAAAGCTAGTTTAGAACGACGCTATACTCATCCTCCTGCCGGGTCTCACAGTCTGGAACAACAGCAATGGCAAGTCTGGGTAAACAAGAACCTCCCTGCCACCGTCCTGGAGCATACCGAAGTAACTCTCGGGTGCCTGAAGTTACCCACCATATCTGCGGAGTGGCCAATGGAATGTCATACTAGCTTGAATCTTTAGGCTCCTATCAAATCTTCAGTAATCGTTTGTGGTTCTGGAATCACTTCCAGTTCTACCATACTCCCACTACTGTTTTCTGAAAAAAAATCCATTTTTATTAAAACTGTGGCGAGTCAAGAACAATATCACTATTGATCTTTCTTATGGTAGAAAGTCAACCCTCGTCATAGCCTGGGTCAACCCACAAACAGCCATTATAAAAACGCGCCTTGAGTTATCCAGAGTCTGGTTTTAAGCATAAGCCGGACAACTCCCCGTACCTTAACATCGTTAAGATACGAACTGTTCTATATCCAACATAGAAACAGAGGCACTGATTTAATTGATCCAGATTCAAATCATGCAGCCGTCTCTAGTGCATGTCAAGTAAATGGAAGGAGGCTGATCAGCGTTACTCAACTTAGGAATGCTTCCAATTATGAGTAACTTGAAAGGGAAGCAAGTTCTCTTAATTATTACTATCAACTGAACACCATACACAAGTATCTACATCTTCGATCAACTTGAAGAATCCCGATACTTGCAACACCTGGTTCTCTACTTTATTCATATACCTACAACTTCTCAAAACTCAGACCTTGTATTTCTACGAAACACTTATCTAAGAACTAGAGAAGACATAAGTAAACCGAATATAGTACGAGAACCAACCCCTATGTCCTAATGGACACTGGACAATATACAATACTCTGTATAAGTCCCTTGAGTCTGATAACTCAATCCTTGTGTGTCGTAGGTTGAAAACTGTACTATGGTTATGAAGAATTACACCGCTGTTTAATGCTCCTTACCTAACCATCCACTGATATAGGTAAATGTCACCGACATAATTTCAAAAAGGTATATCTCACTCTATGAAAATAGACGTACAGATATATCAATTTGAAATTGGTGCATAACAACGGATATTCAAAACCAAATATTTGCCAACCGGCAAACAACCCAGGTGACTTCCTCAAATATCACCGATTACAACGAATTCCGATATAATGAGGATGATCACCTAATTCCCAATAACTTACTCCGACTCATCATCTGTAAAACCATACAGATGTGAGAATCATACATGGTAAATACATACCCTGAAGTAAGTATCTAATCGGGAAATCAATTTTCCTTTAACAGTACACAGTGAAACTGAAACATTGAAATGTTTCGTAGGGGTATCCGGGTATTCCTAGTAATGCCTCTTCCATTATCCAGATTCACAACTATAACCGTATATTTCTTTGCCACCTCTCCAAATCCCTTTATATGTCTTTAGTCATTACCTTCTGTACACCCCTTTAGGCCAAATGGTTTTCTTCCTTACCTACCGTTCGGCACCAGCCTATGGTTTGGAAGAAGACTATCCAATAAGCATAATGGGTGTACTGTCCTACTCCTAGGAGCACTCGCAATGCGAGAGAAGGTGAAGATAAAAGTCAACCGAATAAACCTTATTCCTATTTCTCCTGAACCAGAATCCATCCCCGAACTGGATCAAGTTCCTTTCGAGTTCGTATATAACCATACGATGGAGTATCCAATAAACTGTGGATCTTCGTAGTGATACGGAGTGTCCTGGAGAAATACAAAGGTGAAGTGGGAGTGATAATGAAATACCTGGTTTGGTCGTGAATAGCAGTCGCAATTTACTTTGCCCTCCTTCTAATCCCTTTCTTTGTCTTTACATAATACCTTCTGTACACCATCGTTAGGCTAATTGGTTTTCTTCATTCCCTACCGGTCGGCACCAGCCTAAGGTTTGGAAGAAGACTATCCAATTTGCGTAATAGGTGTACTATCCCCTAATCTAAGGGGTACTCGCAACCTGAGAGAAGGTAAAAGGAAAAGACAACTGAATAATCTTATCCGTTTTCTCTTGAACCGGAAACCATCCTCGAATAAATCCCTTCGAGTTCGTATATAACCATACGATGGTTTTGTCCAATGGAAGTGGATGTTCGTAGTAATACGGGGTGTCCTGGAGAAAAGGGTAAAAGTAGGAGTGGCAATGAGGTTTGCAACTCTGACAATCCAAAAGCCAGTGTTAAGAGGGTTCGGTTAATTTTAGTCTCTGAGTCATAGTCTAGGGTCGGGTCAATGGTCGCTGCCAAAGAGAGAGAGAAAAGAAACACTCAGCGTGCACTCTAACCTAGATCAAAATGGTTACCAATTTATCTAATCTGGAAACCTCCCACTGTAACCTCAAATTCTTCTCCAAACCCGAAAGAAGAATTAGTCGGGATCACCCGAGGAGTAAACCAACTCATCAGTGGGATTCGGGATCCAACTATCATCGCATGATAACGTGACGGAATCCGCTCACGCTATCATACTCCAGAAGGTATGCGCATATCTGGCAAGTTTCAGTTTCTTTAGAAACTCCCGATGTGATTTTTGCCCCATGCTTTTATGACCTTGGCGTGAGGTCAAAATATCATAAGTCACATGTCAAGTTCTACCCATCATTGTCCAGGTTAATTTGAACCCACCCGTACATACCCTTGACGTAGGCCAAAATAGTAGTACGACTGTCCCAAACCAACGCATCTATCTATGCAACAGATAAATATCCGGCAGCTACCAATCACCATGCCTTGGCGTGAGGTCAAAATACATAGCTTGAATACTACCGAATATTTAACTGAAATGATGGAGGGCTACGAATGGTTTCTGGCGAAAACCTTTAACGTAATGAACTTGATATCGTTGAAGGAACGAATAGCTTTTTGGAAAAATATAGTGACGAAAACTTTTGCTAAAGAGGTCACTTCCGGTGAAGGGATCTCGGCTCTTTCCCCATAGAATGAGGTGCAGGATATTCCAACTGAATACCACGATGCAAAGCAAAAGTAATCGGCTATAATGAAGTTATTGCCTTGACGCAAACATTTGTCCAAGGGGTCACTCCCGGTGAAGGGATCTTGGCCCTTGCCTCGTCGACTGAGGAGCAAGATATTCCAACTGAATACCACGATGCAAAACAAAAGTGAACGTCCTTGCAATAACAGCTTTTTGAAAAATGTTCCAACAACATCAGAATAGGTTTTTTAGCTTGCATTGATCCGAATCAACGCAGTCCCATCAATTGATCACACCACAAAGAACGAAAATATAATGATGTACGTATATGCCATCCGCATTCGCCACTGGGTCCCGTCATTACCCGTTAGGTTAGCTAACTAACGACAGAGCGGGGACTGGACTAGCACGGATGCAAAACATATACAACATCTACTAGTATATATATCAATATATAATATTTCGCTCAAGGCGTGATAAAATGCAACATCACAGAAATATACAGTATCACAGAACAATACAGATATCTGGGATCCCCGGGTTTCACAGAGCCGCTACTGAAACCCGACGTTCCCCTGGTCGTATGGATAGCCTGTGCAATGAAATCCTAGACCCCTACGGGCGCGGCAAGTTACCCGCCAAAACCTGAAGCGAGGCAGCCCCCTTCAGCAACGTGAATGGACCACCCAGCACTTCACGGAATCCGGTAACTTGGGCACCCCTCCTGGGTCAACCTGTACCCCCTACGAGTGCAGCGAATAGCCTGCCAATTCTAGAGTGAGGCCCCCTCCGTATCAATGCCATGAGATTCGGGCGCGTTGCCCTCTAGAATCCGGCTATCCATGCACCCCACCTTGGGGTAATCCTAGTACAGAAAGTAAAATATACATACAACGGGTACATCGACCGCATCCTGGTCGTGCCCCAAAATAATAATACAAACAGGCAGTGACGGCAGTCCACATGTCGGACGCTCGCCCCGCAATATCAAATGTACATAATACAACAAAACTGTACTAACATTGCATCCAGGCTATCCCCCACGACCAATCCGCAACATCGCAGCAATACACAGAACATCAACGTGAATGTCACGTTCGCAAATTCGTCTAACCGGGCTATAGCAGTCAGACAGGATTTACCGATCAAGTGACATTCACGGTCGCAGATATAATGTAAATACTATGAACTAATGTGTTTAAAATATCCGATCGATCAAATTTTACCAAGTGGGCCCCAAGCTTTACTGTAGCACTTAAAGAAATTCTGGGCCCAAACAAAGTATACCAAAACCCATATTTTCAACCCAGAAGGCCTCTCTAAAAAATTGGTGCAACGATTCCCTCATATTGCCGCGGAACCGCGGCCCAAGCAGGGGTTTGGCCGCGGTTCCGCGGTCGTTCTAGGGAATCAGTGGATCGAATTTTTACAGTTTTCTTCAAATTCCATGTACATACTTCTGCAACACACTAAAAAATTTTTGGAGCCCAAAAAATTTTAACAGAGAACTGATGCATGAGAAAAAACGCAGTTTTGGAATTTTGTTCGATCGAAGATGTAAACACATTAGACAAAGCTAGACTAGGTTAATGGTGAGGCTCTGAAACCACTGTAAGTGCACGGCGGCGCCCCGGACGTCGATCCGACGCCGGAATGCGGAAGCGATGGTTTTCTTAAACTTTTTATACCGGCACCACCGCGCACTATAAACCCGGATCGGGCCATTAAACTAGTCCTAGCTAACAAGAGAAAGGTAGAGAGATATACCGAGCGATCCGTGTCCTCCGGTCTTCTCGTCGTCGTCCCGATCTCCCGCTGAGTGTCCGTGTTAGTGTATATGCCCTAGAGGCCATTACTGTATCATACTAGTTTGTATATTACTTAATGGATGCTTGGGATATTCACCTTGTATATACAATCTTGCTCAAAATAGTAGTATGCTACTTGGTTTGTTTCTACTTCAATGTGTACTTGTGTTTATTTCAGTATATCACTTATACGCATTAGTGGAGCCCTTAGGATCTTTGCTTGATTACCAGCGTTGTGATGGCAGTCACACTAGTGGGGGCTGGGTAATCTATAAGCACATCCTTATTCAGGTCCCTGGTCGCAGGACTATCGAGACAGGGCATCGATACTCCGGAGTAGACCAGCGCATGCGCTTCTCATCCCAGTGTGGGAGACGGTCTGTCCCACAGCCGTCAGTACGTCGTACTTGAGATAGTATGCGGGTGCTCGTTAGGTTACGGGTACACTGGACAGGACTCGTCGGGAACTGACTAGTTGGTATTATACCTATCGTCAGTTATCAGTTCCCAGGTGACATGAGTACAGCTTAGTCCGCTGACTTGACACTGTCACTCCGCCTCGAGTGTGTTCCCACTGTACTTTGATCACTACCCTACCACGGCTCAAAGGAGTCGTGCAAACAGGTGGTGGTTGGGTGCAGTCCCGAAGCACTTGGAGGCAGTGACGGTTAGACAGGATTCGTCTCTCCCGGTATTGGGGGTTGACATCGCGCTGTGTCTAGGAGAGCCATTACACGAGTAGTCCCTGGCCAGGGCAAACGAGATATACTGGTAGGTTTCCAGTGTTATCTCAGGGTGTATTGGGCTTCACTCCGGCACGACTTGTACCGCTATTGGGGGACTGACGTTTACCGCCCCCTAGGCCCGCCATGCGATGTATCAGACGAACAGACCGGACTGTACGGAGAATGTCACGCTCAGGCTCAGTAGGAGTTCAGATGGGTTTCGCCTCGTCGGTCTTCTTGTCGGCATTACCTGGGGACCGTTACGCACAGCTAGTGCCGCTTGCGGTCTGTGGTTAAACCCACTGCCAGCGTAGTGTCGAGTCTTTAGAGTCCCACACAGAAAGCTTTTCGCCTTTAGGCAAAAGAGTAGAGGTCGCATGGTATTGCGACAGGTCGCATGGTTTTGCGACAGGGTTCGGTCACATCCGTGCACTTGTGCACGTGCAGTGTCCGGACAGTTTACACTAGCGGGCTTTGGTTTAAGCCAGATCCTAGTGTACCTTATGGGATTGGATTTATCCAGTTTGCATTCGTGTTCCTCGGAACGCGGATGCGGGTGTGTATGCACAGTTGACAGGGAGGCAGAGGCTGCGGATTCTCATTAGGGTTGTTGACAGTTGACCGTTGACTATTTGACTTTATGCTCAACCCTAATGAGAATATGATATGTGATTAACTATTATATTAATTAAGTATTATGGTGATATGGTTGTTGACTTTTTGACTTTCGTTGACTTGTTGACTTTGTTGACTTGTTGACTTTTGTTGACTTGTTGACCGGTTGACTAGGCTTGACTAGTTGACCATCATGATAACCATGGTTATCATTTCATGCCAAAGACTTTTTCTTGCTTGCTCATTTTGAGTAAAATGAGTGCATGACATGATAAGGTTATGGTTGCTTCTAACCATCACATAAGACTTTTTTGATATGATGAGTTATGATCACTTTGGATTATGAGAGGGTGAAAGACAAAAGAGTTGCTCATTCTTTCTTGCTCATTCTCTCTCTTGTTCTTGAGCTCTCCTCTTGCTCTCACCCTCAACCTCTTGCTCCCTCTCTTGATCTATGGTTCTCTTGTCTCATGAGTTGAGAATCAAGAACCATAGATAAAATCCCATTCTAAATCATCTCTACTCATTCTAGTTCACTAGGTTTAGCAAACCAAGTGAACTAGTTTCTTCAAAGAACGAAGAAGGAGCTAAAGGTTGGAGCTTTCAAGTGGATCTATCTTCGGCGTACGGAGACAACGAGAAGGAGCCATCGAACCACCATCGGAGCTTGAAAAGAAGGAGTTCAAGTTTAGGTATAACCATCTTCATCCGAGTAGCTAAATATCTTTAGCTTAGTATGCTAGTTTTAGTTTAGGTAAAGATCCCGACCTAGCTTAGTCCATGTTGCCTCTTGCGTTAAAATTTTGATTTTATACCGTTTCCGCCTCCCAGTAAGAACCGGGGGTCGCAACGTGGACTTACAGTGGTATCAGAGCCTAACTAAACTTAAACTAGCTTGGTAGTGAAGTGTAACGAAGTTCGGAACCGGAAAAATCCAAAAACCAAACTTTTACAAAAACTGAGTTTCTGTTGAATTTTTTTTGGCTCAAAATTCAAAACGTTACACTTGTAAATTCGGCTCAGGGTTTTTTGTGAACACCCAAGAAAAACGTTGCCCTAATTCGTTCAAACCGTCGCGCTTCCGCCGCACGAGGTAGGCATGTGCCGCGGAAGCGCCGCGGTTTGTCGTCTTCTCTGCATCGTTTTTCGTGCAGTGTGTGTCTGTGTTGGTTTTGGGATTTTTGGAATATATTATATGTGCCCAGATTTTCCAGAAAAGAAATTTCCTTTTGGGGTCCTATAATTCCGTATTTTTTTCCGAACTTCACTGCACTTTGACTTTGATGGTTATATCTGTGATGTTTGCATGTATTGAACGTCGGCTAATCGCTATAAGTCGATTGGTCGGGGTTATACATGATCTGTAATGTGCTGGAATGTGTATATAAATATGTTGGATTGTCGCGGGTGAATAGCCGGGGGTTGTGAGACGAGAGTTTTCTTTTCTTGCAATTCATGTAAATTTGTAAATTGATGTAATAATTATTTGTATGGCCGCACAACCGGGTCGGGGTTGTAGCCGTCAGTGTATAATTTCTTTTTACTGTTTTTGCTCCTAGGATAGACCCATGGAGGGGTGCACAAACTACCGGGTATGCCGAAGTGTCGAGTGGCCTACTCATGGAGATGAGGGAGGTTGCTACGCTTCGGGTACTTGGCGGGTAGTTTGCCGCACCCGTAGGGGTCTTGGGTGGGGTTTTGGCTATTCACCGCGACCGTGTAATCTGTTTTTGTTACAGGCTCGTACAAATTACAGATTCCTAGTATATCCAATGTATTTATCTGTGATCTGAAATGTTTATCATTGCAGTATATCTATATATGATATTATTTAGGTGTTGCTTATGTTTTACAGACGCGCTAGCCCAGCCTCCGCTCTGTCGTTAGTTAAGTAACCTAACGGGTAATGACGGGGCCCCGTGGCGAATGCGAATGGCATAAGCGTACGTCATATTTTGGTTGTTTTCTGCAATGGTAGGATTAAATGATGGGACGCATTAAAAGAACTAATGCAAGAATATCACGCATTAAAAGAACTAATGCAAGATAATAAACCAAGCTAAAGTCGTTGGAACACTTTCGAAAAACCACTCGGTTCTTTTCAAAAACAACTTTTAAAATGCGGAGCTTGAGCCACTCCTTTTAAAAGCTATCTCGTTCCATCGACCAAATCAAGTTCACTACGTTCACGGTTTTGCCAAAACCATTCGTAGCCCTCCGTCGTTTCGTATGAATATTCAATAGTATTCAAGCTGTGTTTGTTGACCTTCGTCAAGGCATAGTGATTGGTAGCTATTGGGTATTCATATGTAGCATAGATAGATGCGTTGGTTTGGGACATTCGCATTACCTTGTTGACCTTCGTCAAGGGTATATACGGGTGGATTCAAATTAACCTGGATAATGACGGGCAGAACTTGACATGTGACTTATGATTTGTTGACCTTCGTCAAGGTCATAAGAGCATGGGGCAAAAATCCACATCGGGAGTTTCATAAGTACTGAAACTTGCTAGATTTGCATACCATTTGGAGTGTGATGATTCTGGTAGGATTCCTTCAGTTTCGTCACGCGATGATATTTGGATCCCGATCCTACTGTGAGTATATGCTACTCCTCGGGAAATTTCTCACTTAACGATCAATGCTATAAACCTAGTAGGTGCCTAGAAAGGTGTTAGCGGGGCTACGCCCCCAGGGAAAAGAGGTTCTCTAATTAAGGAACTTCGCGAAAGCGTTGGAAAACCTCTCTCGAAGTACCGACACCGGCCTGGCTGAACGGTTAAGCAAGTATTGTACGGTGGGATTGATCCTGACTAATTCTTCCTTTATGGTTTGAGGAGGGATTCGAGAAACAGTGGGAGCCATCTTGTTTAGACAAACTAAAAACCACTCTAAACTTGCATGAGCATCATGCTGAGTGTTTCTTCTTCTCTCTCCTAATTGCAGCGACCAATCAACATGACTGGACTTAAGTTACTCCTAGATAAAAACAAACTGACAGGGCCAAACTACAAAGATTGGCTCAGGAATGTCACGATAGCAATCACTTATGACAAGCTGGGGTATCTTCTTACCACCAAAGCTCCCCCTGTCCCTGGTCCAACTTCCAGTGTCGCGGATAAGGAAATCCGCAAGACTTGGGAGATTGATAGCGCGAAGGCCAAGTGCCTCCTGCTTGCCTCGATGGACAACGAACATCAGAGGAGGCATGAGAATATGGACATGGAGTCCATATTGCTCCATACAAAAGAACTGTATGGAGAGCAATCACGTATCGCAAGATACGAAGCGTCGAAAAAGTTATTTTCGACAAGAATGGCCGTCGGATCATCAGTAGCCGAGCATGTGCTAAAGATGATCGGCTTCATTGAGGAGCTCGCTGACCTAGGGATCACATTGGAGAGTGAGCTATATACGGATATAGTTCTCCAGTCCCTTCCTTCCACTTACGCCCAGTTTATACTGAACTTCAACCTACAAGAAAAAGAGGTTGAACTATCAGAGCTCCTCAACATGCTGAGGAGCGCAGAGGGCACCCTACAGAAAGGTAGGGAAACATCCACTTTGTTTGTAGGAGGATCATCTTCTTCTAGGTCCAAGGCGAAAGCCAAGGGAAAGAAGAAGAAGGCCCCCGCCAAACCATGGGGCGGTGTTGGTAAAGTGGATACGAAGGGAAAAGGCAAAGCAACAAAGATAGCGGGGAAGCTTGTGGATAAGGAAGAATGCTTCTATTGTCATAAGAAAGGACACTGGAAGAATGATTGCAGGGCCTGGAAGGCCAGAACACAGGAATTGAAGCAGGTTGCAGCTTCAGCTTCAGGTGTGTATGTTATTGAAAACTGTCTTTCAATAAACTCTACTTCCTGGGTATTGGATACCGGATCAGGATCTCATATCTGTAATTCTTTGCAGGCGTTGAGAAACCGTAGTGTTTTGAAGGCAGGTGACATGACCCTCAAAGTTGCGAACGGAGCTAGCATGGATGCTAAAGCCGTGGGGGACTATCACCTGGGAATGTCAGATGGACATGTTTTGGTTTTGCGTAATTGCTTTTTTGTACCCAACGCAACTTGTAATATCATTTCTGTATCTTTAGTTTCTAAAGAAGGTTATGAATTTGCGTTTGTAAGTAATGTTGTAAACATTCACCTTAATCAAGTTTTGATTGGGTCAGGTACATTGAGTAATGGTATATACGTGTTAAACCAACCACAGATTTTCAACGTCCAGAATACACACAAAAGAAAGTCTCCGGAAATGAATCAGACTTTCTTATGGCATTGTAGATTGGGTCACATCAATGAGAGAAGGTTGACTAAGTTACATACAGAAGGATATTTGAATGCGTTCGAATATCAATCGTATGCCACTTGTCAATCTTGTCTCAAAGGAAAGATGACAAAGACTCCGTTTACTGGACAAGGAGTAAGAGCGAGCGAGCTCTTAGGACTCGTACACAGTGACGTGTGCGGTCCAATGTCTACACATGCCCGAAGCGGACATTCTTACTTCATTAGTTTTACGGATGACTTCTCAAGGTACGGTTATGTCTTCTTGATGAAACATAAGTCCGAGGCCTTTGGAAAATTCCAGGAGTATAAGAATGAAGTAGAGAAACAGACCGGCAAAAGTATTAAGATTCTAAGATCGGATCGAGGTGGAGAATACTTAAGTGCCGAATTCCTGAATTACTTAAAAGAGAATGGTATTCTCTCTCAGCTTACTCCTCCATACACTCCGCAACATAATGGTGTATCGGAGAGACGGAACCGAACCCTATTGGATATGGTTCGGTCCATGATGAGTAACGCTGAGTTACCGCGATCATTCTGGGGATATGCACTAGAAGCAGCTGCGTATCTCTTGAACAAGGCTCCCACCAAGACTGTGCCTACCACCCCATATGAGATGTGGACTGGGAAGAAACCCTGTCTTAAGTATCTTAAGGTATGGGGATGTCCAGCTTTTGTAAAAAAGCAGCATGCGGACAAGCTTGAGGCACGTTCAGTACAGTGTAAGTTTGTGGGATACCCAAGGAACTCTAGGGGGTATCTTTTCTATTCAGCTGAGGAACAAAAGGTCTGTGTTTCTCAGCATGCCCGCTTCTTGGAAACTGAGTTTTTGGAAACCCAGATAAGTGGGAACACAATAGAACTGGAAGAAGTTCCAGAACCACAGACTGTTACTGAAAGCTTAGTGGAACCAGAGGGTTCAACAGAACAGGACATTCCTGCGCCACTCCGCAGGAGTAGTAGGCAGACTCATCCGCCCGAGAGATACTGCGGTTTTCTCATAGACGGGGATAGAGAGGATTGCATCATAGATTATGATGAGCCTACTAGCTTCCAGCAGGCCGTTCAGAGCGTTGACTCAGTGAAATGGCTGGATGCAATGCGGACCGAAATGGAGTCCATGTACACCAACAAGGTATGGACGTTGGACATTGCTCCAGACGGGGTAAAACCCGTAGGATGCAAGTGGATCTTCAAAAGGAAGATTGGTGTAGATGGACAGGTTGAGACCTATAAAGCTAGGCTGGTAGCAAAGGGTTTTCGTCAAAGACCTGGCTTGGACTACGACGAAACCTTTTCTCCAGTAGCCATGCTGAAATCCATTCGGATCCTTCTTGCCATTGCTGCCTTCCACGATTATGAGATCTGGCAAATGGACGTAAAGACAGCTTTTCTAAATGGAAATTTAGAGGAGTGTGTCTATATGGACCAGCCAGAGGGTTTCATTCAGAGTGGGAGCAGTGGAAAGGTGTGCAAGTTGCTTAAGTCCATCTATGGACTAAAGCAGGCATCGCGGAGTTGGAACATCTGCTTTGATGAGACGGTCAAAGAATTTGGCTTTATCAAAAATCCAGATGAACCATGCATCTATAGTAGATTTGTAGCGAGAACTGTAGTATTCCTCGTTTTATACGTGGATGACATTCTCTTAATAGGAAATGACATTCCTATGCTACAATCTGTCAAGGGGTTCTTGTCACACAGGTTCTCCATGAAAGACCTGGGTGATGCCTCGTACATTCTGGGTATCCGGATCTACCGTGACAGATCCAAGAGGATATTAGGACTTTCACAGTCCAGGTACATCGACACCATACTGAAGAGATTCAGTATGGAAGATTCCAAGCGCGGTAACCTACCGGCTTGTCACGGGATCACCCTCTCTAAAGAGATGTCTCCCAAGACTGATTTGGAGAGGGATCGCATGTCTATTATACCCTACGCTTCTGCGGTAGGCTCTATAATGTATGCGATGTTGTGTACCAGACCGGATGTAGCTTATGCACTGAGTGTGGTAAGCCGGTATCAGTCAAACCCTGGGGAGAAACACTGGATAGCGGTAAAGAACATTCTCAAGTACCTGAGAAGGACTAAGGAGATGTTCTTGGTGTATGGCGGAAAAGACCTCCAGATCGAGGCCTTTGCTGACTCCAGCTTCCAGAGTGACAAGGATGATTCCAAGTCCATGTCGGGTTTTGTCTTTACCCTCAATGGAGGGGCGGTGTGTTGGAAGAGTTCCAAACAAGAAACCGTTGCAGACTCGACGATGGAAGCGGAATACATCGCTGCATCTGATGCCGCAAAAGAAGCTGTCTGGATGAGGAAGTTCTTGAAAGAACTTCAGGAGGTTCCGTCCATTGTTGATCCAATACCTCTGTATTGCGACAACAATGGGGCTATAGCTTTAGCGAAGGAACCCAGGTCCCATCAGAGATCCAGGCACATCTTGAGGCGGTATCACCTGATCAGGGAGATCGTAGATCGCCAGGAGATCGAGGTTCGGAGAGTCGCTTCAGAAGATAACACTGCTGATCCATTCACCAAGGCCCTGCCCCAGACTCAGTTCGAGCGGCTGATCGAGATGATAGGTCTTCGATACGCCAGTACATGGCCTTAGTGCAAGTGGGAGATTGTTAGTGTATATGCCCTAGAGGCCATTACTGTATCATACTAGTTTGTATATTACTTAATGGATGCTTGGGATATTCACCTTGTATATACAATCTTGCTCAAAATAGTAGTATGCTACTTGGTTTGTTTCTACTTCAATGTGTACTTGTGTTTATTTCAGTATATCACTTATACGCATTAGTGGAGCCCTTAGGATCTTTGCTTGATTACCAGTGTTGTGATGGCAGTCACACTAGTGGGGGCTGGGTAATCTATAAGCACATCCTTATTCAGGTCCCTGGTCGCAGGACTATCGTGACAGGGCATCGATACTCCGGAGTAGACCAGCGCATGCGCTTCTCATCCCAGTGTGGGAGACGGTCTGTCCCACAGCCGTCAGTACGTCGTACTTGAGATAGTATGCGGGTGCTCGTTAGGTTACGGGTACACTGGACAGGACTCGTCGGGAACTGACTAGTTGGTATTATACCTATCGTCAGTTATCAGTTCCCAGGTGACATGAGTACAGCTTAGTCCGCTGACTTGACACTGTCACTCCGCCTCGAGTGTGTTCCCACTGTACTTTGATCACTACCCTACCACGGCTCAAAGGAGTCGTGCAAACAGGTGGTGGTTGGGTGCAGTCCCGAAGCACTTGGAGGCAGTGATGGTTAGACAGGATTCGTCTCTCCCGGTATTGGGGGTTGACATCGCGCTGTGTCTAGGAGAGCCATTACACGAGTAGTCCCTGGCCAGGGCAAACGAGATATACTGGTAGGTTTCCAGTGTTATCTCAGGGTGTATTGGGCTTCACTCCGGCACGACTTGTACCGCTATTGGGGGACTGACGTTTACCGCCCCCTAGGCCCGCCATGCGATGTATCAGACGAACAGACCGGACTGTACGGAGAATGTCACGCTCAGGCTCAGTAGGAGTTCAGATGGGTTTCGCCTCGTCGGTCTTCTTGTCGGCATTACCTGGGGACCGTTACGCACAGCTAGTGCCGCTTGCGGTCTGTGGTTAAACCCACTGCCAGCGTAGTGTCGAGTCTTTAGAGTCCCACACAGAAAGCTTTTCGCCTTTAGGCAAAAGAGTAGAGGTCGCATGGTATTGCGACAGGTCGCATGGTTTTGCGACAGGGTTCGGTCACATCCGTGCACTTGTGCACGTGCAGTGTCCGGACAGTTTACACTAGCGGGCTTTGGTTTAAGCCAGATCCTAGTGTACCTTATGGGATTGGATTTATCCAGTTTGCATTCGTGTTCCTCGGAACGCGGATGCGGGTGTGTATGCACAGTTGACAGGGAGGCAGAGGCTGCGGATTCTCATTAGGGTTGTTGACAGTTGACCGTTGACTATTTGACTTTATGCTCAACCCTAATGAGAATATGATATGTGATTAACTATTATATTAATTAAGTATTATGGTGATATGGTTGTTGACTTGTTGACTTTCGTTGACTTGTTGACTTTGTTGACTTGTTGACTTTTGTTGACTTGTTGACCGGTTGACTAGGCTTGACTAGTTGACCATCATGATAACCATGGTTATCATTTCATGCCAAAGACTTTTTCTTGCTTGCTCATTTTGAGTAAAATGAGTGCATGACATGATAAGGTTATGGTTGCTTCTAACCATCACATAAGACTTTTTTGATATGATGAGTTATGATCACTTTGGATTATGAGAGGGTGAAAGACAAAAGAGTTGCTCATTCTTTCTTGCTCATTCTCTCTCTTGTTCTTGAGCTCTCCTCTTGCTCTCACCCTCAACCTCTTGCTCCCTCTCTTGATCTATGGTTCTCTTGTCTCATGAGTTGAGAATCAAGAACCATAGATAAAATCCCATTCTAAATCATCTCTACTCATTCTAGTTCACTAGGTTTAGCAAACCAAGTGAACTAGTTTCTTCAAAGAACGAAGAAGGAGCTAAAGGTTGGAGCTTTCAAGTGGATCTATCTTCGGCGTACGGAGACAACGAGAAGGAGCCATCGAACCACCATCGCAGCTTGAAAAGAAGGAGTTCAAGTTTAGGTATAACCATCTTCATCCGAGTAGCTAAATATCTTTAGCTTAGTATGCTAGTTTTAGTTTAGGTAAAGATCCCGACCTAGCTTAGTCCATGTTGCCTCTTGCGTTAAAATTTTGATTTTATACCGTTTCCGCCTCCCCGTAAGAACCGGGGGTCGCAACGTGGACTTACAGTCCGGTCTCCACCTCCTCGCGGGAAGGGCACCACATCGCCGGCTTCTTTTATGGGCTCCTACCTCTATACCGAGGCAACTCGAGCACAAAGTTGGCGAGTCGACGTGCCCAAGATTTGCTGTGGATTGTGTAGTGCTCTATGTCTCATTTGGAGTATTGGAAGTTGCCATATGGTGGAGGTATGAGATATGAACTTTTGGAGGAGGAGCTAAAATGATTTTGCCAAGCCAAATGACTGTAATTCCCTCATCCAAAAATTGGGACAGCCCTCACACAATGTGGCCAGCCATATGAGGTGAAGGAGGATGGGAGAAAATCCAAGTGGGGGTGTATCAATAATACAAGGAAAAAGAATGATAGATCATTAAGTCAAAAAGCAAACCACACTCCCTCATCATGACCAACCATCATCATCAAGCATGATGACTCCAAAAGGTCAATCCATCATGAGGCAACAAGTCAAATGATGGTTCAATTATCATGAAAACTATCATGAAGCAAAAGAAAGTCAAGGGTGGGAGAAATATCATGATACAACAATATGCAAAGACAACCCTCCAAAATGCTTATTTGCACAAATGCAAATAAGCCCTCCTCCATCAATCTTCGGCCAATGAAAGATACAAAGAAATATGGCCGAAACCGGAAAACAAACTGGCAACTCCAAAAACCTGATACCGTAATAAATTACACGAAAACCCCGCTACTGTATATACACACACGCATCTGTATTCCGACCGAATACAAATGCAATGAGAAAAAATCTACACTATACAATACTAGGATCCGGCTTAAACCAAAGCCGGCTAGTATTATACATCCGATCATGATCCGTGCAATACCGCACGTATCTGATCGAACCCTGCCATATCTCCATACGGCCTCTACAGCGTTTCGCCCGAAAACTTGAGCAACTGTCTGTGGGGGACTCTAAAGACTCGTCTATACTATGGCTGTGGATTTAACCACTAGCACGTCAGAAGTATTAGCCATACGTGACGGGCTACCAGCTATTGACCAAAAGAGACGTCTGTGAGCGAACTCAGCCTGACACCCTACTGAGCCTGTCAGTGACAATATCCGTACAGTCCGGTCCGTTCGTCTATGAGCATCGCATGGCGGGCCAAGGCGGTTGGTAAAAGTCAGACCCCCGAAAGCGGTACAAGTCGTGTCGGAGTGTAGCCCAGAACACCCTGAGATACTACTGGAATACCTACCAGTAAATCTCCTGCCTCGGCCGAGGGCTTCGTGTAATGGCTCTCCTAGACACAGCGCGACCTCACCCCCATTACCGGGAGAGACAAACCCCTGAAGATCCGCTCACTACCTCCATGTGGCTCGGGACTGTACCCAACTAAAACCTGTTTACACGTCTCCTTTGAGCGTGGTAGGGTAGTAATCAAAGTACAGTGGGAACTCACACGAGACAAATGACGATCCTCAGGTCGATGAACTAACCTGTACACATGTCACCAGGGAACTGCTATCTGATGTCTGGTATAATCCCAACTAGCAGGTTCCCGGCGAGTCCTGTCCGGTGTACTCATAACCCAATGAGCACCTGTATATATCTTAGATGAACCAACTGACACCAGTGGCTTATGAGACCGGCCACCGCCCCTCGTCGGGGTCTCGACTGTATACACTAGTCTGCTCTGGAGTATCGATGCCCTGTCTCGAAACTCCCATGACTAGGGACCTTTTAAGGATGTGCTTGTAGACTACCAGCTCCCACGTATATGATCGCCCTCATACTGCTGGCAGTCAAGCATGAATCCTAGGGGCTCTATCAATGTGTAATAGCGACCTGTCTGGTCACCTAAAGAAAAACACGATGATAAAGATAAACCAGATAGCATACTATCATCTTGAGTAAGACTGTCCTACCGGGATAGGTCCTCCCTCAATCATTGCAATCACGTGCCTGTGATCCAATAATTGACTCTGAGGGCAATATCTCCAACAGGTCAAACCAGCAAGAACTGTGGCATGACGGGGGTGAGTTGCCAACTTGTGAGTAGAAAACATCAGCAGGTAGAAATTGAATACACAACATTTTCCTAGGTAATACTATAACATAAAGGTAATACTACGATATCTAGGGTGACCATGTATGCCTAGATGTCAACAATCGAATCAATGCGAATGACATATATATAAATAACATCTGAAACATATGCCTGCATGCATATGGATAGCATCTATGTGTCCATCAACGACACCAATAATATCATGGAACCTGAGTGTCCAACATCGACACTCGAATCATCATGAAAACATATACCTGTATGTATGAGGATATTAACCACACGTGTCCATCAACGACACATCAAAATAATGGAACCTGAGTGTCCAACACCGACACTCGAAACATCATGAAAACCTGTGTCCAGCATCGACAAGTAAATCCTCATATCTTAGGCGCCGCATACTCAGATCGACCCTCATATCTATGTCATCTTAGGCGCCGCATACTCAGATCGGCCCTCATATCCATCTCACGACTCCGGTTGGTATCCTCTGGATATCTGCCGGGTCCAAAAATATCACCAGTAGGTAGTAGTCCATCTGCCAGGTTCGTCGTCTACTACAAAACATACCTTTCTTGCCCCGGGGTACCGTACCGGCTCCACCATGTACCCGCAGATGGCTCATCCAACTCCTCGAATCGGGTATCACATAGCTCAGAACCGAGAAAACTCATGGTGGACGCCTCGAAATATCATATCAAGAGACACCGCGTTTTTAAAACAATATACAATTTCCTTTGAAATATAGCCACGGTTCTCAAATCCAGAGATCTCATAAAAACAACATCTCAATGCATATAACCATAGAGTATGATGTATGCAACATAGAACAGTAATATGAGCATATCAAGTATATCAATCAAGAATGTCCTATGATAGTACTGAGTAATGAATGTACTTACGGTTATAAATAATATCATGATACAGCCGTTCTACTGTGCAACTGGCATGACAATTACCGATGATGAATGTGTGTGAGCCGGCAAATCTGTGTAAGTGTGACATGCGCATCATCGGTAACTATGAAGGTGTACTAACAGATGATATTATCTATCAATAAGTACTGAGAACATCACACGTTAATTACGAGGGATAAACCGATATAAACATGAATAATAATCAGATGGAAATCTTTATGTCGGCAATCCCGCCTCATAGAATCAAGTGTCGCAATATCCTCGATCATCGTCCTCAATTCACAAGCGTAGATCAATCATTCAGTATATCTTATCGCGTACGGTAATCCATAGTACGATGTCATCAATATAGATTAAGGATCTATCGTCCTATTCATCAATAAGGGTATGAATCTATAATCTCGTACAGCATATCTAATCAATCATATAACACATCTATATCCATTTCATATCGTAATATCGATCTCATGTCATATCAATATCGATCTCACATCAAGTCACTATAAATCTCATACTTGTCCCTTTTCAATTCTATACTTATCACGATTCACTTTCTTATTTCATATTCTCATATATCAATCTGAGTCATCTAAATCTATCATCTCAATATCCCACATCACGTTATCCTCTCTCTCTCTGTGTTTGTGTGTATCAATTTCTCATATATCACTTCGAGTCATCTATATCTATCATCTCAATATCCCACGTCATGTTATCCTGTATAGATATATCATATTCTCAAGCCAATATATCCATTAGTGTCAACATTTATCACATCATCTTTTACTAAAACCTTAATCATATCTGTAAGTTCGTAGCATATCCTTTCTCCAAATTATAATTTATACAAAGATCTTTCCATATCAAAGGTTGTAGGGGTGCTATACGCCATCCACCCGACTTCCCCCTTAGATATAAATCTACTCACCTGCTAAACTCCTTGTTTAGCCGTAGTCTATGTACTGTATCGTCTCAGATGTCCACACGGAGGTACCTACAATCAAACACATCGAAGTGCAATTAAAACCAAGTCCGGAAAACTGATACGGCACACGAAGTGCTTATAGGTTAGAACATATAGCTTACGCATGCTAGAACAACCAAATAACCCTCGTTGTTGATTTATAAACGTCCAACGACCAAATACAATATCAAATACCAAAACCCAACTTCAGAAATCGGAAAAAGAAATGCAGCAACAGAGGAAATCACTACCAGATTCTACCCTCAGTTAAACTAGGGAATTTTGCATATAGGGTTGCTCTAGATATCAGATAAGGGAACCATACACCAAAATCCAACACAATCCATCACATTATGGCCGTAATTTAAGGCCACGAAGAATAAATTTGCGGCCTCACATGAAGGGGAGGGGCTCAGGTTTCTAGGGTTGGTTCTAGGTTACCTGCTCGCCTCTCAGTAATGACAACTTAATTTATGGAGGTCTTGGGTCATCCCATATGCCTATATAGCATCGCAAACTGTCGAAATTCCATTGTCGGGAAATTATAACTTCGTCTAGTCTTCTAATTAGTTCAGAAAATCATTACCTAAGTCTTGCAAACACTCACTAAACCTCACTTGCATCATTACAAATCAAATCATCTACTAAACCTCAACCTAGAAAATTCTAAGATCACTAAACAAACTAAATCAAACCCTAACCTAACTAGGGGGTAAAGAAACAAACAGACAAGATGAGAAATGAAGGTTATAGCTCATGGATGCAACTCAAGAAAACCCCTAGACGCCCAAAGTCTTCAAAATCAAAACTTGAGCTTGCCATAGGGTGTAAGATGAAGTGGGGATTATTTTTTATGAAGGTTGCATGGGTTTTGATGAAGATTTGAGGTGGTTTCATGAAGGTAGAGAAGGGTGAAGGAGAAGGAGAAGGAGATAAGAAAATGGTGAAGAAATGAAGAAGGAAGAAGAATGGTTGAGGGTCAAGTATCTAGGAGCCATACCTTCTCTCTCTCTCTCTCTCTCTCATCACATGCCATCATGTGTCCCCCCTCTCTCTCTCCTCAATTATTCTCTTTTCTTTTCTTTCTCTCTTTTCCCAAATAAATCACAAGTCACAAATACAAATAAACAACATGCAACATGACATGGTGCACTAGCCATGAAAAATGTAAATAAAAATACGGATTTGGCTTAATCGCGATTAGTAGTGCACTAATCAAGTTTAATTAAAATTGCATATAATTAATTATAAAAATGCCAAAATCCGATAAATATCTTTATAATTAATAAATCATTTTAATCTCTAATTATTTCCCAAATACTGGTATATACTTATACCATTTTACGAAAAACCCTATTCGCAAATCGAATAGTTTTCGCGAAATATATTATTTTAATATTTAAATTCCAAAAATAATATTTTATATTTCTGAATTGTTACAACTTATTAGTCTCTTTTAGCAAATTAGGCCACTAAGTAACCTCACTTGAGGTTGAAGCTTGACCATAGGCCCTCTGGTGGATCTTCTTCGACATAAAGGAGACCGGCAACCGAGTTCGATTCTAGCTACCTAGGAGCCAAAGAAAGGAGAAGAAGGTTGAAGTTTGATCCAAGGAGCCAAGAACCAAAAGAATACCCGAAGGACTTGACACGAAGGTATAACGCTCTAACCGAGTAGTTAGAACCTTCTTGTAGTATATCTTAGCTAGTTAAGGTTTAGTCAAGATCCTAAGTTGATAAAGCCTATGTTGCAAAGCAAACTTGATCTTTTGACAAAGAAAAAATCGTTTTTTGATCTATTCCGCCTCCCAGCGAACTCGCGGGGTGTGCGACATAGACTTACACTGGTATCAGAGCCACTTTAACTTAAACTAGCTTGTTAGCAAATAGTTAGAACTTCGATCGAAAGAATTTTTTCCCGAAATCAATTTCTGGACCATGCTTGCTGTCAAATTTTTAAACGGTTCAAAAAATATTTTCAAAGGTCTTCAAAATACAAGCAGGGTTTTATAGGAATACAGAAGAAATTTCAGGCAGTGATCGGTCAAGACAGCCGTGGAAACGCGGCCAAACTCAGTGTTTGGCCGCCGAATCGCGGCCGAGTGAGGGCCGAGTCAATGCAAATTTCTTCTGTGGGTCTTATATTATGGAATATGATTTCTGGAATATTTTTTTTCTACCCAGAATTGTTTGTGTACTGGATTGTTCATGGGGCAGACACGAATTTGTTATTTGATCGAAATTCTAAGTTATTTGGCTAATCGGGTTTTCTGTGTTTGTATATATGTGTTGTTAAACGTTTGCTAATCGTTATACGTTGATTAGTGGGGGTTGCACATATCTGTGATCTGTGATGGCTTGTGTATATGGATTGTTGGATCGTCGTGAATGAATAGCCGGAGGATGCGAGAAGAGTGTTTTTCTTTTTTTCATTCATGTAAAATTTGTAAATTGATGTAATATTGTTTTGCGGGGCACATCCGGGTTGAGGTTGTGGCCACCGTTGTATTATTTCTTTTTACTGTTTTGGCACCTAGGATAGACCCAAGGTAGGGTGCACAAACTACTGGGTTCTTGAAGTATCGAGTAGCCTACTCATTTTATTGAGGGAGGTTGCTTCACTTCGGGAATTTGGTGGGTAATTTGCCGCACCCATAGGGGTGGGTCGGGTTTTTGCTATTCATCACGACTGTGGAATCCGTGTTTCGTTACAGCTTAAACGAAACATGAAAATCCGAGTATATTCAGTATATTCATCTGTGATTCTGTGATCTGGAATGCTTATTAATGCGTGAGACGAATGGCTATATATATATTATATATAATAAATGTTGCTTATGTTTTGCACCCGCGCTAGTCCAGCCCCCGCTCTGCCTGTAGTTAAGTAACTTAACGGTGTATGATGGGGCCCAGTGGCGAACGTGGATGGCATAAGCATACGTTCTATTTTCGTTTCTTTTAGTGCAATGATAAGGTTAATTGATGGGACCGCATTAATTCTAATTAATGCAAGGAAATAAACCTAAAATCCGATATCATTAGAACATGTCACGACCCGAAGATGTGGAACGTGACTGGCACTTAAATAACGCAACATCTAGAGGCGTAACGTGATCTAAGTAAGCCAAAGCCCAGAAATCTAAACCGTTTAATGAAATAGCATGAAGAAATACTTGTTTTAAAAAGTAGATTTTAACAAAATAAAGTCACTTCGAACATTTTAAAAGGGTCAAGTTTTTCCTGAAAATTTCGGCAGAGTTTCCTTTGTAAAAACTTGCCCCAAACGGGTACAAAACATGAACATGTATAAGCAATAATAAAAAGACATCCCCAAGCGGGAGCTAGCTCTTCGCCCAACCGGCGGAACACAACCACGGGCAAGATATATCATAATAATATGAAAACAACACTTTAAGAGCGGGAAAATCGAAAAGCATAAAGTCGGCTCACACGAGCTCGACATCAGATATCAAATAATACAAGCCTAACTGTCCAGTCTCTAGGTCACATATACAATGATAGAAATGGTAGACGGAGAGTACTAGATACAAATAAGATATACAAGCGGAACATACAGATACTCGCAATGAAAACCCACCTACACAAAAAGTCACGACCAATAGTAGCGGTATCCACAGAAGTAGAAAGAATAAGGAGTCCCGCCGCGACTACTCTGAGAGTCAGTCCTGTATTACACTGTGGCACAACGGCGGTGAGTTTCTAACTCGTGAGTAGTAAATAACATCATACAGGTAATCGCAAATATGCACGAAAACAACCATCCTATATATGTGGTCATAGCAGCATATGCACAGTAATATGAGATGCAGCAAAAATATCCAAATTAAGTACCACATCGGGGTACAACAACTATATGTGCAGTATGTCATAAAAGTCATGAGTGTGGGATAAGGACAAGGCCATCCCCGAAATCATCATCATAGAAATCCGATGTCCATCAACGACATCCTAAAATCCAAAAGTCTCATGCACCGTCCCTCGGATCGGCTCTTGTATCCATCTCGTCTCATAACTTCGGACGGTATCCTCCAGATATCTGCCGAGTTTCCATACAGTCACCGGTAGGTAGTGCTCCCCGTGCCTGGCTCATCGTCTATATCTCGAGCTTCTTGCCCCGGGGTGCCTCACCGGGTCCACCATGTACCCGCAGACGGTTCATCCAACTCCTCGAATCGGGTCTCGAAAACAAGCTCAGAACCGAGAAAACTCATGTTGGACACGAAATAACATATCAAGGGAAAACCGCAATTTTTTAATATTTCAAAATTTTTTTCAAAACGTACCTTACGGTTTCCCAAATCCAAGAAAAACAGAAATCTCATGAAAACATCATATGAGGTATACCACTATAGCGATGTATGCATGATGCAAATCATGATGCGTACTACCACAAGAAACATTATCTAACTGTCAATAATGAACGCGACACAACATATAATTATCATGGCAATTCTATAGTGTGTATGACATGGCAATTACTAACGGTGTGTGTGTGGCATATAATCAGTGCTCATGCAACATGAACCGTTAGTAATGATGCAGTGTCCTAATAATGATATGACAATGTGCAACAGGCAGTAGGATGTGCAATTGGTAATCACGCATTGTCACGACCCAAAATATTAGCTCGCAACCATCACTTAAATCACGCGACGTCTACAGGCGTAACGTAAATCAAATAAGCTGAAACCCAGAAATCTAAACCTTTTTAAGAAATAAAGATACAATAAATCATGTTTTGTCTTTTGAAAATTTGGGCAGCACATCCTTTGTAAAAACTAACCCCGAAAACAGGTACAACATAGAAAATGATAAAGCATCCCCAAACGAGAGTAAATCATGCCCAACGACGGAAACAACCACCACAAGTATAAAAACAAGTATACGATGCCCAACGGCGAAGATCCACACAAGGAAAATTAAAGCAAGACACCAACCCCAAAAGCGAACATAAAATCCATCGCTCAAGTCTCGCAACTACAAGTCTTCTAAGTCTGCAACATATATAAAAACTAGTTTCTGAATTGATGGAGTGACTAGATACAATATGAATAATGAATACAAGAGCGGCATGATCCAACATGTACCACCTACCACAAGCAATTCACCCGAAAACAGCTGTGTGGCAGCGATGCCGCAACTGATCCATGCAGTCAACCTGCAAGAACTGTGGCACAACGGGGGTGAGTTGCAAACTCGTGAATAGAAAAACATCACCAGGAAGAAATCGAAATAAACAACGATTCCTTGGTCAACTATATCATAAAGGTAATACTATGATATCTAGGGTGACCGTATCTGCATATATGCCAACACATAATAAATGCCTATCAGTAAGTGGATATCATCGAACAATATAATCAATGCATGTATGCAGGTGGATCTCGTCCAACAATAAAATCAATGCATGTATGAAGTGGATCTCGTCCAACAATATAATCAATGCATGTATGCAGTGAATCTCGTCCACGTGTCATCCACGGACACAACAACTCTTGCATGTAAATATCATAAAAGCATATGCAGGTAAATATGAGGATATAAAACAACGTGTGTCCCTCGCGACACAACAAAATCATGGAAACCTGAGTGTCTAACCTCGACACTCGAAACATCATGAAACCCGTGTCTAGCATCGACACGTAAATCCTCATGCCTCAGGCACCGTCCCCACGACTGGCCCTGAGGTCATGTTTGTATATCACTCCGGTCGGTATCCCCACGATAACCGCCGAGTCCAAATACTATCACCGGTAGGTACTTTCCCAGCCTTCCAAGCTCATCGCCTATCCTCTGCGAACTTCTTGCCGAGGGGAACCATACCGAGCTCCACCAAGTACCCGCACACGGCCAACTACACTCCTCGCATCGGGTATATATCATAAATCTCATAACCGAGAAATCTCATGCTGGACGCACTGAAATATCATATCAAGAGAAACCGGGTTTTCAAACAATACATAGTTTTCTTGAAATACCCCTACGGTTCTCAAATCCATAAATCACATGAAATCTATATCTCAATGTGTAAATCCATGAAAACTGATATATGCAACATAAAACAGCAATATGAGCATATTAAGGGAAACCGCTCTTTTAAAGAAATCCAGCTTTTAAAATATATCATGCGGTTCACAAATCCTCCGAAATCAAGTGCAGCATCATATGAGGTGTACATGTAACTATAGCACGATAAGTGTATCTACATGTAAGCAGGTATATATGATGCATCTCATAAGCACAATAGCACAATAAGCAACGTCTCAATATCAAATGTCAAAACAGAACCACTTAGGGGTATATGCAGCTATAACAAGATATGTGGGTATACATGTCAGTATGTATGCATGACGTGCATGTAGCTGTAGCAAGGTGTGCAACATATAACAGGATGTAAGCATATCCGTATATCTCATACAACGTGGAACGATGATATGAACATAGCAAATATATCATAGCATGATATAGCAATTCTACTGTGTAGTGGCATAGAAATTATCGATGATGAAGCGTGTGAGCCGGCAATCCTGTGTATGTGCAACATACGCATCATCGATAATGTGTAGATGTACTAGCACGGGTATATTTAATTCAATAAGAATAACATGATCGTAGCAATAAGTACATCATGAGCTAAAAGTTATAAGGTATACGTGTCTACAATATATATCCGAGTCGATGAATCTATCAATCGGCATCCAGCCTCACAACATCACGTACGGTACAATCCTTCGTACGGCATCCTCTAAACAAGGGTATTGCTAAATCAACAAGTAAAACTCATCACGTACGGTAATCTAACGTACTGCGGCATTAAACAAATAGGGATCCTATCAACCTATACATCATCGGGGGTACGGATCTAAGTCTCGTACGGGATATCACTCAATATGCAAAACATTATCCATATAGATATACTTATCTCTCAGGTCACATCCATATCAAACTCATATCAGGGGACCTACAAAGGTATCAAAGATCTCATATCGACCCGAAATCCATATAACGACATATCACACTAAGTCATCATATCACATCGTATACTCGTTCATCACATTAATATCTCCCATCATACTAATAGACGTCACACTTGTTCTCTTTCAATTCGCATCTATCATGATGCACTTATCATTTCATATTCTCCGAAGTCAAATGTTCATTAGCATCAACTCCAATCATATTATCGTTTGTAAATCCTACAATCATGTCCGTCGCATATCATTTATGAGGATAATATAATCAAACGATATTCCATATCAATATTTGAGGGGGTGCTATACGCTATCCACACAACTTCCCCCGTAGATATAAATCTACTCACCTGCTAAACTCCTTGCTTATCCGTGGTCGATGTGCTTCGTCTTCTCGGAATCCACGCGAAGGTACTTACAATATAAACACATATCGCAATATCGTCAAAATCAATGTCCGAAAACCAATACGGCATACGGTGCGCTCATAGGTTAGAACCTATAGCCTACGCTTGTAAAAACAACCAAACAACCCTCATCGTTGACGTACAAACATCCAACGACCCAATACAATATCAAATACTAAAACCAAGAATTCCAAAATATGGAAACATAGCCCAAAAACACCTCAATGTGCTCCAAGATTTTGGTTCATGTCAAATTAGCCAATTTTTCATAACAGGTTGCTCTAGATATAGGATAAGGAAGCCACTGTACAAAATTCATCACATTCCGCCCTAACTTAGTCGCAAATTGCGGCCAAAACGAATAAATTTGCGGCCAGAAAAAGGGGAAATGGGCTCAGGTTTCTAGGGTAGGTTCTTGGTTGCCTGCACGTCTCTCTGTGTTCGCTAAATATTTTTCAGGTCCTCCGGATCATAGCAGATTACAAAATCCCAACACAAATCACACAAAATACGATATCGTCCACTTTCAAAGTTCATATTTTCGGTTTATGTTCCAAGAATTGGCCAGTAAAACACTCTCTAAGGTCAAGTAAACACTCACTACACCTCAACTTATCATTTAACAGAAACTTATAATTTTCCAAGATCACATAACCTATTTATACCGATTTCTAACTAAACTAGGATATATACAACAAATACTTAACTAAAAGTGTATGGGTTACCTTTCTTGCACCCAAAGAACTTTCTTGAGTTGCCCAAGTCTTCAAAATTCAAACTTGCAAGGTCTAATGTGTTGAGGATGAAGGGGTGCATGTTTTTAATGAAGGGGGTATAGGGTTTTGGTGAAGGATTGGAGATGTGGCAATAGAGTTGTGAGGAAGTGATGGAGATGATGAAGATGAAGTAATAATGGAGGGGTGAAGGAAATGGGGCAGCCAAGCCTTCCTCTCTCTCTCTCTCTCTCTCTTAGCCTCACTCTCTACACAAATAATCTCTCCTACACTCACCTCCTACAAATTATCTATTCTTGTTTTACTCTCATTCTAACCATGGCATCTAAAACTATTCCATTCACACTCAAACCCTTTATTTCCTTTGCTTTCTCCTTGCATTCTTTTCTCACTAACTCAAAAACACACACATGCACACATGCACATGACATGTGCACAAGCCATGGAAAATGTGAAGATACGGATTTTACACAAAAATCCGATAAATATCATTAAAATAAATAAATCATTTTATTCTCCAATAAATTTCCAAATATTGGTATACACTTATACCACTTTACAACAACAACAGAGCCTTTTATCCCAAGCATATGGGGTAGGCTACATGAACCAACATGAGAATCACGCCGGGTCCAGCACATGAATCCTCTGTCTCCACTCACTTCTATCGAACAATATACTTTCATTGAGTCCTTTGACAACCATATCGTTTCGTATCACCTCCATCCATGTTTTCTTCGGTCTCCCTTTTGCCCTTTTGCCATTGCCCATATCGAGAGTATCTATTCGTCGAGCCGGTGCTTCCATAGGTCTGCATCGCACATGACCAAACCATCTTAGCCGGTTTTCCCGCATCTTCTCCTCCACAGGTGCTACACCAACTTTTGCACGAATATCCTCATTTCGCACCTTATCTTTTCTAGTGTTACCGCACATCCAACGAAGCATGCGCATCTCCGCTACGTGCATCTTCTGTGTATGATGCTTCTTAGGAGCCTAGCATTCTGTACCATATAATAAAGGAGGCCGAATAGCGCTCCGATAAAACTTCCCTTTCAATTTTAACGGAAAGTTACGATCACACAAAATCCCTGTTGCACTCCTCGATTTCAACCAACCAGTTTGGATCCTTTGATTAACATCACTATCGATCTCCCCATTCTTTTGGATGATGGAACCTAGATATCTAAACTGGTCGCTCGGTGATATCTCTTGCACTTCCAATGTTATACCAATATGGTTTTGACTTCTCTGGCTACTAAATTTGCAGTGCATATATGCTTTCTTGGACCTGCTCAATCTGAATCCCCGAGATTCCAATGTTTGCCTCCATAATTCCAATTTGGCATTAACCCCTGCTTTCGTCTCATTTACTAGAACAATATCATCAGCGAATAGCATACACCAAGGTACCTCATCTTGGATAGTTCTAGTAAGCTCATCCATCACGATGGTAAACAGGAATGGACTTAATGCAGATCCTTGATATAAACCAATAATAATCGGAAAATCACTCGTTAAGCCGCCGCAAGTTCTGACATTTGCCACTACTCCATCGTACATATCCTTGATTATGTCAATATACTTGATGGGGACCCCCTTCTTCATCATTGTCCCCCATAATACCTCTCTAGGTACCTTGTCGTACGCTTTTTCTAAATCAATAAATATCATATGTAAATCTCTTCTCCTCTCTCGAAAACGCTCGACAAGTTGATGAAGCAAATGAATAGCCTCTGTCGTCGATCGTCCAGGCATGAACCCAAACTGGTTCTCTGTTATCTTAATATCCTTCATTAGCCTGTATCACTCTCTCCCAAAGTTTCATGGTGTGACACATCAGTTTTATTCCACGGTAGTTTAAGCAACTTTGAATGTCACCCTTGTTCTTGTAAATAGGTATAAGGATACTTTTCCTCCATTCATTTGGCATCTTTTTTGTCTGCAAAATCTTATTAAACAGATCTGTCAGCCATTTAACGCCTATTTCTCCTAAGCATCTCCAAATCTCGATAGGAATCCCGTCAGGACCAACCGCTTTTCTTAAACCCATTCTGTTCAAAGCTTCTTTAACCTCATAAAGTCTTATTTTACGCATGAAATCACGGTTTTTATCTTGAGATTGAATGACAAGTGCATCCAAATTCTTAGTAAAGCTCTCATTGAACAATTTGTCAAAATAATCTCTCCATCTTTCCTTGATATCCTCATCTCGAACTAAAACCTTCTGATTTTCATTTTTGACACACTTCACCGCACATAAGTCTCTAGTCTTCCTTTCTCATGTAGGGTTCCTAGGCACTCTCAAGAGGTCTCACAAGGCATCAACCATGCCAATTTCGAATTTTACGGGTGCCGAGAAACCCTAATACGGATCGTTAACTAGAATTCTAGGCGAAACAAAACTAGTTAACAACTTAACTAAGGTTTATACGGAAGTACAACCTTTGTAGATCCGGTGCTCCACCTCCATAGCTCCGCAACGAAGTCCCCTTGCTGTCCAAATGAATTCCCGGGCTCTAGCGTCGGCTTCATCGGAGAATAGACGGGCTAGGTCGTCGATGTCCATGCCGAAGATGATCTACGTCGAGGCATCGCTAGATCAAGCTCCCACTTCACCAAGTCATGAATCTTGTGAAGAAAACACCCTATACTACTTGGCAAGAGGTAGAGGATGAAGAAATAGGAAGTGGGTTCACTTTAGAATTGGTTTTCTCACTCTTTATCATCACTTGCCATTGATGGAGGCAAGCTTTCTTCACATGAAGAAATGAAGAAGAAGAAGAATATTGTTATGATAAGAATTGTTGAAAATAGAAAAGAAAACAATTCTTATCATAAGCTAACCAAGGTTAGGTGTAGAGAATTAATTAGAGTTAAGTGGAATGGTTAGGATTAAGCATGAGACAAAATGGTCACAAAGTCAAAGTATTCATGAAGCTTCATGAATGAACAAAAGAATTCCACCATTTTTCTCTTTGCATTTAATTTTCTTTTATCAAAAAAAAATAAATAAATGTATAAATAAATCAATAAAAGAATTGTAAAAACCCTAATCATCCACTTAACCATAGTTTAATACTTTACACTTAACCAAAAAGCATGTATCATCAAACATGATACAATCATGTGCATAAAATCTCGCATATGCAATGCGCACACCCGAGTGAGAAAATCCATTTAAAGTGAACCGATACTAGTTAATGCAAAGTAATATATCAAATATATAATTATACATTAAATCATTAAATCAACACTTGATTTAACGATCCGGTCATATCACATATAACCGACTAGTATCCAATGTATCGGTTTATCGAATCAATCCTTGATTCGATAACTAGGGTATATCGCATATAACCTAATCGATACATTCATCGCGAGAATGGAATACGGTATCACATACACGCATTATTCTCGGTCCCGCACATATCTCATATGTGCTCCTATTTCGTTTCGCTTGAACCAGGAAACCTCTGTGTAGGACTCTAAAGACTCGTCAATACGCCGGCAGCAGATGATGATCATATCAAACATCCACAAGCCGCAAGCGGTCTGCTAAACGTAACGGCCACCCGGGTATTGAGCGATCAGAAGATCGTCGAGCAAGCCCGCTCACACTCCAGTGAATCCAACCAGTAACACTACCGTACAGTCCGGTCTGATCGTCTGATATGTCGCATATCTCGCCTAGGGGTGGTAAACGTCAGACCCCAATAGCTCGATAAGTCGTGTCGATATGAGGTCTATAACAATTCGAGAAACTACTGGTAATACTTACCAGTAAATCTCAGCAACCCTGGCCAGGGATTTCCTGTTATAGCCAATCGAACACAGCGCAACATCAACCCCCTATACCGGGAGAGACGAATCCCCTCCTATCGCTCATTGCCTCCATGTGACTCGGGACTGTACCCAAAAACCACCGTTTTGCACGCCCTCTTGGACGTGGTAAGATGGAAATCAAAGCACAGTGGGAACCACACAAGACTCTATGACGATCTCGGGTCAACAGACTACTCTGTACCAGTGTCACCAGAGAACTGCCATCTGACGTAAGGTATAATACCATCTGGGAGTTCTCGGCGAGTCCGTCCAGTGTACCCAGTCTCCACTGAGCACCCGTATATCATCTCTGATGTCAAACACCAATGGATATGGGATCATCCATCGCCTATCTGTATGGGTCGAGAAGGTATACGCTAGTCTACTCTGGTATATCGATGCCCCGTCTCGATACACCCACCATTAGGGACTTTGAAGGATGTACTTTTGAACTACCATGTCCCCACTAGTATGATCTGCATCATAGTCCAGATAGTCAAGTACATATCCTAAGGGCTTTACCAACATGTAACAGAGAGACAATCAGCGTACACGTTAAGGTAAAGAGCAACCAGATAGCATACTATCATGTCGAGCAAGAAAGTCCTCCCTATATATGTCCCAGCATCCACTACAATATACATCCTATGTATAGTAATGGCCTCTAGGGCATACATATAACTAACATCTCGCATCCGAGCAATCCGGTATATATCATTTGCAGCCTCTTTAGTGTCTAATTTTTTGTACACCTCCTTGTAGACCTTAGATTTAGCTTCCCGAACAGCTTTCTTAACTTCCTTTTTAGCCATTTTGTACTTCTCAAATCTCTCCACATCTCTACTTTTCTTCAAATCTTTATAAGAATCCCTTTTAATTTTAATAGCAGCCTTTACATCTTCATTCCACCATGATATGTCCTTAGATGGTGGAGCACCACCTCTCGACTCACCAAGTAGATCTCTAGCTACATTCTTGATACAACTAGCCATTTTGTTCCATATTTTGTCATGATCATCTTCCGACTGCCAATCCGCTTCTTGTACTACACGATCTATAAAAGCCTTTTGGTTACCTTTTTTCAATCGCCGCCATTTAATTTTAGGCTCTACCTTACGTCTAATCTTCCTAGGTTCTCTTCTAAATTGAAAATCTAGAACTAAAAGTCTATGTTGAGTGGTTACACTCTCACCTGGCACTACCTTACAGTCAATACAACAAGCTCTATCTATTCTTCTCGTCAGAAAAAAGTCTATTTGACTAGCACTTATACCACTTTATGAAAATCTCAATTTCGCAAATCAGGTATTTTTCGCGAAATATATTATTTTCATATTAAATTTCCAAAAATAATATTTTATATTTCAGAAATGTTATAATCTTCCCCCCTTAAATAAATTCGGTCCCCGAATTTATATTTAACTCCCCACATATTAAAACATTTCAATATCAACTCAAATCAATAGGGCTCCGAAATCACGGAAGATACAGAAATACCACAGCGCATCCTCTGCGCCGGAAAATGAGTACCGAACTCAAAACCGAACTCCGTCAAGCGTCATGCAAATCATCGGACTTGCACGCATATCATCGGAGTCACAATGGAGTTACAGATCTCGAAATCCACTACTGAAATCCAATATACACTAAGCTAATGCTATAATATGTATATAGTACAGACCCTTTTTTGAAAAAAAACTCCATAACTGAAATAACATATGCAGAATCTTTTTCTGAATCGCCGTGTGATATGTAACTCACGACACAAATGACGGACGCTCATTTGTAAAGTAATAATATACTTTCATATAAGTTTTGCTGAAAATATACGTTCCGCCCTTTCTAAAATATCCCAAAAGGTTTTCTTTTGTAAACGTTCATGACACTCGCAGACACGTAAGAAATAGCGAGTCTATAGCTCCTTTTTGAAAAACCTCTTGGTAACTTTTTATGCATGCAAAAATACTCAGGCAATGTCCTCCAATCAGTCATGTTCGGCTACTACATAATATAGTGCACATCATGAAAACAAAGAGCTCAAGAGCAAAATCAGCCTCAAAAGGCATGTCCAATAATCAGGTGCGTCTGATGCGAACGAAAATCAAATCCATGTACAGGTGCCACAATATGCACAAAAGTAAGACTAAGTGCAACGGATGTGCATGAAAACATCTGTCCAATGCAACTGGTGTGCACGACAACAACAACTAGTGCATTTATAGTGCACGAAAATCTCTATCCAGTGCAACTAACATGCACGAACGAAAAACCCAAATCGAGTGCATCAGGTGTGCACAAAATCATATCACATGCCCAACGTGCGCAAAAGTCCAAATCAAGTGCATCCGTCATGCATAAACGAAATCAAAATCAAGTGCATCCCACATGCACGAATAAAAATCGAAATCAAGTGCATCCCACATGCACGAATAAAAATCTAAATCAAGGGCATCCAACATGCACGAGAAATTTCTCACTCAAATGCATCCGATAAGGACAAAAACCAATACCAAGCGCCTAATATGCGCAAAAAATCTGACCCTAGCACGTCAGGTTCGTAAAACACCTCGCAACACAAATGCTCAAGACATAAATCGGGTGCAACCAAGGCACGGAGTATTAATCCGGTGCAACCAATGCACGAAATAACAATCTAGTGCAACAAAGGTACGAAATACGAATCTGGTGCAACAAATGCACAAAATACAAATCGGGTGCATCTAGTGCATGAAAAACCAAATCCAGTGCATCCAGTGCATGAAATATCAAATCTTGTGCATCTAGTGCACGAAATATCAAAACCCTGTGCATCTACTGTACGAAATATCAATCATGTGCATCCACTGCACGAAATATCAAACCCCGTGCATCCACTGCACGAAATATCAATCCTATTCATCCACTGCACGAAATATCAAATCATGTGCATCTAGTGCACGAAATATCATAACCACTGTAGGAAATCCAGGAAATCATAAACATGTGCAGCTAAGGCACAAAATCGACATCAACACAACGGTGTATAAAATATATATATATATATATAAATATATATATATATATATATATATCAAGTGTAATAACTATGCAAAAAATGTAAATACCCATTAGGTGGAGCCATGGTGCACGAAAACCATATCCTGAAACTCAATCACCAAAACTCAAATCCAAACGATATAAGCGTGATACTCGGATCACAAACGCAAATCGCAACAAATGACATTGAGGTACACTTCCTACAATGTCGAAAAAGTCGGAGCGCCTAAACTGGCAGAGCAAGAACATCCGCTTGCCTCCTGCTCACACTTTGGCGTCTTCTGTCTCTGGGTCCTCATTTCTCTGTGTCTTACCAATCTCGCACTCTATCGGCTCATCTGCCCGGTCAGGTGTGCTAACGGAAACGATTCCGCTCCGGCACTCCTCATGTCACATCTGGGCCAATTAGTATGATCACTTATAAAGCAGCACGTCACTGGCGTCGGCCTCTGGCCCTTTGAATACACGTGACACAACTGATTCTCAGTGCAATCTCATCGCAGCAGTGTCCTGGAAAGAACTGGCTCAAGGTCTCTTCCGATCTTTCCTATACCGAACTGTACGGAGGCTGGTACACTTACAAATCTTTTCTCGCTTTCTGGACATCTGCATTCCTAGTATAGTATTTTCTCGGGAACTGGCCGTATCCCAACGCCTCTGCATACACATCAGATCTCTAATCTCGACGGGGAGTAACAACAGCTCGTCAGCATCACGCACGAACCTCTTGTTCCACTCGTCCTTATTATTGTCCACCTCGACATCATCTTATGCTATCTGCGTACTGCAAATGTTCTCGGCGACAATCAATCCGGAATCACTCGCACGGACTCGAAATCACGAACTCGGTATCTTCATCACTCTGTAGAAGATATCTATTCGAACGCGTCCTTGGGAACCCATCCCAACTATCAGAGGAATACTCAATACTAGTCCATTCTCGATCAACTCACAACACATATGGGTGAGGTCCTCTATCCGAAACTGGTCATCTTACTGATCTTATATCGGAACATCCGACGAACAACGTCATCACTGGATCGATCTATTCTAGATCTGAGTAAGACTCTCCACGCTAGAAATCTTCAACTCAACTGGGCCTGCGTCGATACATCAAATCTGACGAATCACTTCGTCTCTCAACTCAAGATTGACTAGCTATCACCTGTCGCATCTCTGCCTGGAAGCTCCAGCAATCTCAGCTCGTAAGCTCTGGAAGCGACATCATATCAATCTCAGCAACAGCTGGGTCATCTGTCTACACGGTTGATGACATCATAAATCTCTGAGGTATGTTGCACATCAACAGTCCTCTCACAGCAGGCAGCCACTAACAGGGGCCCGATCATCCGGTACAAAACCGTACACTCGTCTCAAACAAGAGGTCAAAACACCACACTACATCGATACGTTCCCATGACACTAGAAAACATGATGGTTAGTCCTCATCCACGACGAGCTTGCCCTGATCGCAACACCAGCAGCAGCTCAATCTGCGCTCAAACAATGATGACAGGAACCTCAAACAAGTATCGACGAAAAAGATCAAAGTGATGAAATGAAACAACAGATCCAGAATGAATATATGGTCATAAAGAGGAATGGAATCAGTGAAAGTATGATCATATAATCGAATAGAATAAAGGATCTCAAATAGATGTAAAAAATCAAGGAAACGAAGAGAATCACAAGTCTCAAGATATGTACATCCTAAGGTCACTTAAGTGGAGTATCGTATCCTAAATATGTTGCGGAACATACGTACGGTACATCACTCTACTCAAGCTACCTACTCCATCAATCAGGGTCAACCTATGAAAGGAAAGTTCAGGTCTAACACCCCCTTGTTCAAGTCTAAGTTCCGTAAGGTCAAGCCTAGGTTCCAAAATATATACGCCCTAGACCCCACATAGTCAAACCTAGGCTCGAACTAAGGTTAAACCTAGCACTCTGATACCAACTTTATCACGACCCAAAATATTAGCTCGCGACAAGCACTTAAATCACGCGACGTCTACAGGCATAACGTAAATCAAGTAAGCTAAAACCCATAAATCTAAACCGTTTTAAGAAATAAAGATACAATAAATCATGTTTTGTCTTTTGAAAATTTGGGCAGCACCTCCTTTGTAAAAACTAACCACGAAAATGGGTACAACACAGGAAATAATAAAGTATCCCCAAACGGGAGCAAATAATGCCCAACAGCGGAAACAACCACCACAAGTATAAAAACAAGTATACAACGCCCAACGGCGAAGATCCACACAAGGAAAAGTAAAGCAAGACATCAAACCCAAAAGCGAACATAAAACACATCGCTCAAGTCTCGCAACTACAAGTCTTCTAAGTCTGCAACATATACAAAAACTAGTTTTTGAATTGATGGAGTGACTAGATACAATATGAATAATGAATACAAGAGGGGCATGATCCAACATGTACCACCTACCACAAGTAAGTCACCCGAAAACAGCTTTGTGCCAGCGATGCCGCAACTGATCCATGCGGTCAACCTACAAGAACTGTAGCACAACGGGGGTGAGTTGCCAACTCGTGAATTAAAAAACATCACCAGGTAGAAATCGAAATAAACAACGATTCCTAGGTCAACTATATCATAAAGGTAATACTATGATATCTAGGGTGACCGTATCTGCATATGTGCCAACACATAATAAATGCCTATCAGCAAGCGGATATCATCCAACAATATAATCAATGCATGTATGCAGATGGATCTCGTCCAACAATATAATCAATGCATGTATGCAGATGGATCTCTTCCAACAATATAATCAATGCATGTATGCAGGTGGATCTCGTCCAACAAAAAAATCAATGCATGTATGTAGTGGATCTCGTCCAACAATATAATCAATGCATGTATGTAGTGGATCTCGTCTACGTGTCACCCACTGACACAACAACTCCTGCATGTAAATATCATAAAAGCATATGCAGGTAAATATGAGGATATAAAACAACGTGTGTCCCTTGCAACACAACAAAATCATGGAAACCTGAGTGTCTAACCTCGACACTCGAAACATCATGAAACCCGCGTCTAGCATCGACACGAAAATCCTCATGCCTCTGGCACCATCCCCACTACTGGCACTGAGGTCAGGTCTGTACATCACTCTGGTCGGTATCCCCACATAACCGCCGAGTCCAAATACTATCACCGGTAGGTACTTGCCCAGCCTTCCAGGCAAATCGCCTATCATCTGCGAACTTCTTGCCGAGGGGAACCATACCGGTCTCCACCATGTACCCACACACGGCCTACTATACTACTCGCATCGGGTATATATCACAAATCTCAGAACCGAGAAATCTCATGGTGGACGCACTTAAATACCATATCAAGAGAAACCGGGTTTTCAAACAATACATAGTTTTCTTGAAATACACCCACGGTTCTCAAATCCATAAACACATGAAATCCATATCTCAATGCGTAAATCCATGAAAACTGATATATGCAACATAAAACAGCAATATGAGCATATTAAGGGAAAACCGCTATTTTAAAGAAATCCAGCTTTTAAAATATATCATGCGGTCCCCAAATCCTCCGAAATCAAGTGCAGCATCATATGAGGTGTACATATAACTATAGCAAGATAAGTGTATCTACATGTAAGCATGTATGTATGATGCATCTCATAAGCACAATAGCACAATAAGTAACGTCTCAATATCACATGTCAAAACAATACCACTTAGGGATATATGCAGCTATAGCAAGATTTTTGGGTGTACATGTCCGTAATTATGCATGATGTACATGTAGCTGTAGCAAGGTATGCAACATATAACAGGATGTAAATATATCCGTATATCTCATACAACATAGAACAGTGATATTAACATAGCAAATATATCATAGCATGATGTAGCAATTCTACTGTGTAGTGCCATAGCAATTATCGATGATGAAGCGTGTGAGCCGGCAAACCTGTGTATGTGCAACATACGCATCATCGATAATGGTGTAGGTGTACTAGCACAGGTATATTTAATGCAATGAGAATAACATGATCGTAGCAATAAGTACATCATCAGCTAAAAGTTATAAGGTATACGTGTCTACAATATATATCCGAGTCGGTGAATCTATCAATCGGCATCCAGCCTCACAACATCACGTACGGTACAATCCATCGCACGGCATCCTTTAAACAAGGGTATGGATAAATCAACAAGTAAAACTCATCGCGTGCAATAATCTAACGTACTGCGGCATTAAACAAATAGGGATCCTATCAACCTATACATCATCGGGGGTACGGATCTAAGTCTCGTACGGCATATCACTCAATATGCAAAACATTATTCATATAGATATACCTATCTCTCAGGTCACATCCATGTCAAACTCGTATCAGGGGACCTACAAAGGTATCAAAGATCTCATATCGACTTGAAATCCATATAACGACATATCACACTAAGTCATCATATCACATCGTATACTCGTTCATCATATTAATATCTCTCATCACACTTATAAACGTCACACTTGTTCTCTTTCGATTCGCATCTATCATGATTCACTTATCATTTCATATTCTCCTAAGTCAAATGTTCATTAGCATCAACTTCAATCATATTATCGTTTGTAAATCCTACAATCATGTCCGTCGCATATCATTTATCAGGATAAAATAATCAAACGATATTCCATATCAATGTTTGCGGGGGTGCTATACGCCATCCACCCGACTTCCTCAGTAGATATAAATCTACTCACCTGCTAAACTCCTTTCTTAGCCATAGTCGATGTGCTTCGTCTTCTCGTAATGCACGTGAAGGTACCTACAATATCAACACTTATCGCAATATCGTCAAAATCAATGTCCAAAATCCAATACGGCAAACGGTGCGCTCATAGGTTAGAACGTATAGCCTACGCATGCAAAAACAACCAATCAACCCTCGTCGTTGACGTACAAACATCCAACGACCCAATACTGTTGGAGATAGTGCCCTCAGAGTCAATTATTAGGTCACAGGTACGTGATTGTAATGATTGAGGGAGGACCTATCCCAGTAGGACAGTCTTGCTCGAGATGATAGTATGCTATCTGGTTTACCTTTATCATCGTGTACTGCTTTAGGTGACATGACACGTCGCTATTACACGTTGATAGAGCCCCTAGGATTCTTGCTTGACCACCAGCAGTATGAGGGCGATCATATAAGTGGGAGCTGGGGGTCTATAAGCTTATCCTTAAAAGGTCCCTAGTCGTGGGAGTTTCGAGACTGGGCATCGATACTCCATTAGTAGACTAGTGTATACAGTCGAGACCCCGACGAGGGGCGGTGGCCGGTCTCACAAGCCACTGGTGTCAGTTGGATCACCTAAGATGTATACAGGTGCTCATTGGGTTATGAGTACACCGGACAGGACTCGCCGGGAACATGCTAGTTGGTCATATACCAGATGTCAGATGGCAGTTCCCTGGTGACATGTGTGCAGGTTAGTTCATCGACCTGGGGATCGTCATTTGTCTCGTGTGAGTTCCCACTGTACTTTGATTACTACCCTACCACGGCTCAAAGGAGTCGTGCAAACAGGTTTTAGTTGGGTACAGTCCCGAGCCACATGGAGGCAGTGAGCGTATCTTCAGGGGTTCGTCTCTCCCGGTATTGGGGGTGAGGTCGTGCTGTGTCTAGGAGAGCCATTACACAAAGTCCTTGGCCAAGGCAAGGAGATTTAGTGGTAGGTATTCCAGTAGTATCTCAGGGTGTTCTGGGCTACACTCCGACACGACTTGTACCGCTTTTGGGGGTCTGACTTTTACCAACCCCCTAGGCCCGCCATGCGATGCTCATAGACGAACGGACCGGACTGCACGGATATTGTCACTGACAGGCTCAGTTGGGTGTCGGGGTGAGCTTCCTCATCGACGTCCCATTTGGTCAGTACCTGGTAACCCGTCACGTATTGGCTTATACCTCTGACGTGCTAGTGGTTAAATCCACAACCAAGGTGTTGACGAGTCTTTAGAGTCCCCCACATTCAGTTACTCAGCTTTCGGGCGAAAGGTTGTAGAGGCCGTATGGAGATATGGCAAGGTCGGATCAGATACGTGCGGTATTGCACGGATCAGGATCGGACAGTCTGTACTATAGGCCGTATGGTTATATGGCAGGGTTCGATCAGATACGTGCGGTATTGCACGGATCAGGATCGAACGGATATTACTGGCCGGTTTTGGTATAAGCCGGATCCTAGTATTGTACAGTGTAGAGTTTGTCTCATTGCATTTGTATTTCGGTCGAAATACAGATGCGGGTGTGTATGCACAGTATCGGGGTTTTCCTGTGATTTATTACGGGATCAGTTTTCTGGAGTTGCCAGTTTGCTTTCCGTTTCGGCCGATTTCCATTGTTCCGTTCATTGGCCGAAGATTGGTGGAGGAGGGCTTATTTGCATTGTTGCAAATAAGCATTAGTGGAGGGGGTTCTTTGCATCTTGTTGCATCATGATGGTTTTCATGATGAGCACCATCACTTGACTTTCCTTTTTCATGATTGCTTGACTTGGTGAGGTGATGGTTGAGGTGGAGTGTTGGTTTTTCCTTTGTCATCATGGTTGTTGATGATAAGGTTGTTGGAGTGTTAGTTTAGGCTTGTGATCATTTCTTTTGATGATAGCCTTTCACTTGCTTATTCTCTTGATTCACTCTCTTGAGTTGTGGGACTCTCTCCTTTTTCACTCACCCCTCACTTGCATGGCCGGCCTCTCCCCTCAAGGGCTGTCCAAAATTCTAGTGTAGGGATTTACACTCTTTTGGCTTGGCAAAAATCATATTAGCTCCTCCTCCAAAAAGCTTGTATCATCCCTCCACCAAAATGGCATCTCCATGAACCCCAAAGTGAGACTTGAGGACTACATATTCTACAGCAATTCTTGGGCACGTCGAGTAGCCGGCTTCGTGCCCGAGTTGCCTCGGCATCGAGGTGGGAGCCCGTAAACAAAGTAGGCGATGTGGTGCACTTCCGGCGACGAGGAGGAGACGGGACTTTTCCGCAGGAGATCCGGACGATGGCGAGAAGACCGGAGGACTTGGATCGTCGGTATATCTCTAACCCATCTTCTAGTTAGCTTAGACTTGTTAATGGTTACGATCCGGGTGTTTAGTGCGCGGTGGTGCCGGTTTGCTAAGTCCGCAAAATTAAAGTTTTTCACCGCTTCCGCACTCCGGCGTCGGATCGACGGCCGGGGCGCCGCCGTGCACTTACAGTGGTATCAGAGCCTCCCCATTAACTTAGTCTAGCTTTGTGTAATGTGTTTGCATATCCGATCGATCAAAAAGTTCCAAAACTGCATTTTACCCACGACAGTTTCTGTTGAAATTTTTCAGTCTCCAAAAATTTTTCAGGTTATAAAATATTGATGTACTGGAAAATCTAAGAGTTCTGTAAAAATTTGATGAAGTAACTCCACAGTTGGAGCGCGGAACCGCCGCGAAAACCCCATTTGTGCGGCCCTTCCGCCGCGCACTATTCACATCACTTCACCAATTTTTTACAGAGGCCTTCTGGGCTTAAAATATGGGTTTTGGAATATTAAAGTTGGGCCAATTGTTTCTGTGAGTGCTACAGTTTTCTTTGGGGCCCACTTGTTAATTGTTTGATCAATCGGAAATTTTTTAAACACATTTTTCACAGTATTTACATTATATCTGCGACCGTGAATGTCACTCGATCGGTAAATCCAGTCTAACTGCTATAGCCCGGTTAGACGGATTTACGAACGTGACTTTCACGTTGATGTTCTATGTATTTGCTGTGATGTTGCGGATCGGTCGTGGGGGATAGCCTGGATGCAATGCTAGTACTGTGCTGTTGTATTATGTACATTTGATATTGCGGGGCGAGCGTCCGACATGTGGACTGCCGTCACTGCCTGATTGTATTATTATTTTGGGGCACGACCTGGTTGCGGTCGATGTACCCGGTGTATGTATATTTTACTTTCTGTACTAGGATTGCCCCGCGGAGGGGTGCACGGATAGCCGGGTTCTGGAGGGCAACAAGCCCGCATCTCATGGCATTGAGACGGAGGGGGCTTCACTCTAGGATTGGCGGGCTATTCGCCGCACTCGTAGGGGGTACAGGTTGACCCAGGAGGGGTGCCCAAGTTGCCGGATTCCGTGAAGTGCTGGGTGGTCCATTCACGGCGCTGAAGGGGGCTGCCTCGCTTCAGGTTTTGGCGGGTGACTTGCCGCGCCCGTAGGGGTCTAGGATTTCATTGCACAGGCTATCCACACGACCAGGGGAACGTCGGGTTTCAGCAGTGGCTCTGTGAAACCCGGGGATCCCAGATATCTGTATTGTTTCTGTGATGCTGTACATTTCTGTGATGTTGCATTTTATTCACGCCTTGAGCGAATATAATATATTGGTATATATATTAGTAGATGTTGTATATGTTTTGCATCCGCGCTAGTCCAGTCCCCGCTCTGTCGTTAGTTAGCTAACCTAACGGGTAATGACGGGACCCAGTGGCGAATGCGGATGGCATATACGTACATCAGTATATTTTCGTTCTTTTTGGTGTGATCAATTGATGGGACTGCATTGATTCGGATCAATGCAAAGTTAAAAACAAACCTAATCTGATGTTGTTGGAACACTTTTTCAAAAAGTTGTTATTGCAAGGACGTTTACTTTTGTTTTGCATCGTGGTATTCATTAGAATATCCTGCTCCTCAGTCGACGAGGCAAGGGCCGAGATCCCTTCACCGGGAGTGACCCCTTGGACAAAAGGTTTGCGTCAGGGCATTAACTTCACTATAGCCGATTACTTTTGCTTTGCATCGTGGTATTCAGTTGGAATATCCTGCACCTCATTCTACGGGGAAAGAGCCGAGATCCCTTCACCGGGAGTGACCTCTTTAGCAACGGTTTTCGTCACTATATTTTCAAAAAGCTATCCGTTCCTTCAACGATATCAAGTTCATTACGTTAAAGGTTTTCGCCAGAAACCATTCGTAGCCCTCCGTCGTTTCAGACGGGTAGCACGTAGTATTCATGCTATGTTTGTTGACCTTCGTCAAGGCATAGTGTATGGTAGCTGCTTGTTACCTTTCTGCTGCATAGATAGATGCGTTGGTTTGGGACAGTCGTATAGCCTTGTTGACCTTCGTCAAGGGCTTGTACGGGTGGATTCAAATTAACCTGGATAATGACGGGTAGAACTTGACATGTGACTTATGATTTGTTGACCTTCGCCAAGGTCATAAGAGCATGGGGCAGAAATCACATCGGGAGTTTCAAAAGAACTGAAACTTGCCAGACATGCGCATACCTTCTGGAGTGTGATGACGTGAGCGGATTCCGTCACGTTGTCATGCGATGAGAGTTGGATCCCGATTCCCACTGATGAGTTAGTTTACTCCTCGGGTAACCCCGACTAATTCTTCTTTCAGGTTTGGAGGAGAATTTGAGGTACAGTGGGAGGATTCCAGATTAGATAAATTGGTAACCATTCTGATCTTGGTTAGAGTGCACGCTGAGTGTTTCTTTTCTCTCTCTCTTTGGCAGCGACCATTGACCCGACCCTAAGACTTTGACTCAGTGACCAAGTTGACCGAACCTTCTTAAACACCGGCTTTTGGATTGTCAGAGTTGCAGACCTCATTGCCACTCCTACTTTTACCCTTTTTCTCCAGGACACCCCGTATTACTACGAACGTCCACTTCCATTGGACAAAACCATCGTATGGTTAGATACGAACTCGAAAGAATTTATTCGAGGATGGTTTCCGGTTCTGGAGAAAACGGATAGGATTATTCAGTTGTCTTTTCCTTTTACCCTCTCTCAGGTTACGAGTACTCCTTGGTTTAGGGGTAGTACACCTATTACGCAAATTGGATTGTCTTCTTCCAAACCTTAGGCTGGTGCCGACCGGTAGGGAATGAAGAAAACCAATTAGCATAACGATGGTGTGCAGAAGGTATTAAGTTCAGACAAAGCAAGGGATTAGTAAGAGGGCAAAGTAAATTGCAACAGATATTCACGACCAAACCAAATATTTCATTACCACTCCCACATCACCTTTGTATTTCTCCAGGACACTCCGTATCACTACGAAGATCCACAGTTTATTTGGATACTCCATCGTATGGTTATATACGAACTCGAATGGAACTTGTTCCAGTTCGGGGATGGATTCTGGTTCAGGAGAAATAGGAATAAGGTTTATTCGGTTGTCTTTTATCTTCACCCTCTCTCATTGCGAGTGTTCCTAGGATGCGGACAGTACACCCATTATGCTTATTGGATAGTCTTCTTCCAAACCATAGGCTGGTGCCGAACGGTAGGGAAGGAAGAAAACCATTTGGCCTAAAAGGGTGTGCAGAAGGTAAAGACTAAAGACATATGAAGGGATTTGGAGAGGTGGCAAAGAACTATTCGGTTACAGTCGTGAATCTGGAAGAGGCATTACTAGGAATACCAGAATACCCCATCGGAACATTTCAATGTTTCAGTTTCACTGTGTAATGTTAAAGGAAAACTGATTTCCCGATTAGATACTTACTCCAGGGTATGTATTTACCAGGTACGATTCTCACATCTGTATGGTTTTACAGATGATGAGTGGGAGTAAGTTGTTGGGAATTGGGTGATTATCCTCATTATATCGGGATTCGTTGTAATCGGTGATATTTGAGGAAATCACCTGGGCTGTTTGCCGGTCGGCAAATATTTGGTTTTGAATATCCACTGTTATGCACCAATTTCAAATTGATATATCTGTACGTCTATTTTCATAGAGTGAGATATACCTTTCTGAAATTATGTCTACGACATTTACCTATATCAGTGGATGGTTAGGTAAGGAGCATTAAACAGCGGTGTAATTCTTCTTAACCATAAGTACAGTTTTCAACCTACGACACACAGTGAATGAGTTATCAGACTCAAGGGACTTATACAGAGTATTGTATGTTGTCCAGTGTCCATTAGGACAGAGGGGTTGGTCCTCGTACTATATTCGGTTTACTTATGACTTCTCTAGTTTTTAGAAAAGTGTTTCGTGGAAACACAGGGTCCGAATTTGGAGAAGTTATAGGTATTTGAATAGAGTAAAGAACCAGGTGTAGCAAGTATCGGGATTCTTCAAAGTGATCGAAGATGTAGATACTTGTATATGGTATTCAGTTGATAGTAGTGATTAAGAGAAATTGCTTCTCTTTCAGGTTACTCATAAATGGAAGCATTCCTAAGTTGAGTAACGCTGATCGGCCTCCTTCCATTTAGTTGACATGCACTGGAGACAGTTGCATGATTTGAATCTGGTTCAATTAAATTAGTGCCTCTGGTTCTATATATGATATAGAAAAGTTCATATCTTAACGATGTTAAGGTACGGGGAGTTGTCCGGTTTATGATTAAAACCAGACACTGGACAACTCAAGGCACGTTTCTGTAATAGCTGTTTGTGGGTTGACCCAGGCTATGACGAGGGTTGATTTTCTACCATCTGGACGAACAATAGCGATATTGTTCTAGACTCGCCACAGTTTTATTAAAAATGGATTTTTTCAGAAAAACAGTAGTGGGAGTATGGTAGAACTGGAAGTGATTCCAGAACCACAAACGATTACTGAAGATTTGATAAGGAACCTAAAGATTCAATCTGAATTGACATTCCATTGGCCACTCCGCAGATAAGGTGGGTAACTTCAGGCACCCGAGAGGTACTCCGGTAGCCTCAAGGACGGTGACAGGGAAGTTCTTGTTTACCCACAATTACCATTGCTGTTGTTCCAGGCTGCGAGACCCGGCGGGAGGATGAGTATAGCGTCGTTCTAAACTAGTTTTAGAAGTGCACGTCTATATGACTCTGCCAGAGGGTTGTCGTAGTCAGTGGGAGCAGCGGAAGCATTGGTGGACAGGTAGCTTATGTCTATTTATAGACTAGAGCAGATGTAGTGGAGAAAGATCATCTATTTCTGACGTGACAGTCATGGGTTTGACTTCATCAGAATAGGGGATGGATCTGTTGAGAAGGTAGTAGGGTGTGATATCCTGGTATTTGGATGATATACACAGAGTAGGAAAGGAAACTCCTACACTACGATCGGTTATAGTTTGGTCGTCACACAGTTGTTTCTCCACAAAGGAAATGGATTTTATATCAGACATACTGGTTACTAGATCTATGGTCTTAGATCTAGATTTGGGTGGTTTCCCAATCAGGGTACTTGACAGCGTTCTAAGAGTATTTAGGATGGGCGACTCCTGGCACGGTAGTGTACCTGCAGGTAATGGAGTCACCCTCTCCAAAGATGTCTTATAGACTAAAGTGGAGAGGGATGTGCATGATTGGCAGATCACTTGCTTAGGCAATTGAGTCAATCATGAGATGTCAAGTACCACACCAGATGTTGTTCTTGCACGAAATGCAATAAGTTGATATTGATCCAATCCTGGAGGAACAGTCGGAAGCAGTTTTAGAACATAAGTGGATGTTCTAGGGATATGATAACGATAGCCTCATTCAGGAGACAGTTATCATTCCAGGCTTCCAAGGTGACATAGACGACAAGGAGGTTGTCAGAGTTATAGTTTTCCTTCTGATGAGGGGCAGTATTTTGGACAGGTGATCCAAGGCAATACTGAGGGAGGCATGGCGCGCAGGATACTGATTAAGTTCAGTTGACGATACAGTCTAAGAAGTTTGGATTTGGAGTTCATTTATGAGCTATGTCCCATCAGACATCCAGACACATTCTAAGACAGGTATTGCTCATTTCGGGAGATAGGTTTCTCCGCGAACTTGAGATATAGAGAGACATAGAAAGAAACAACTAAGCGGATCCACTCACTGAGGCTATTCCTCGAACGCAATAGTTCCGCAAACGAGCTTTGTGAGACTGACTAGTAGAGGAGTTGGGTGTTCGGTATCACACGGGCTGTGAGTATGCGACATCGCAATAATTAGCCTTGAGTGCAAGTGGGAGATTGTTGGAGATAGTGCCCTCAGAGTCAATTATTAGGTCACAGGTACGTGATTGTAATGATTGAGGGAGGACCTATCCCAGTAGGACAGTCTTGCTCGAGATGATAGTATGCTATCTGGTTTACCTTTATCATCGTGTACTGCTTTAGGTGACATGACACGTCGCTATTACACGTTGATAGAGCCCCTAGGATTCTTGCTTGACCACCAGCAGTATGAGGGCGATCATATAAGTGGGAGCTGGGGGTCTATAAGCTTATCCTTAAAAGGTCCCTAGTCGTGGGAGTTTCGAGACTGGGCATCGATACTCCATTAGTAGACTAGTGTATACAGTCGAGACCCCGACGAGGGGCGGTGGCCGGTCTCACAAGCCACTGGTGTCAGTTGGATCACCTAAGATGTATACAGGTGCTCATTGGGTTATGAGTACACCGGACAGGACTCGCCGGGAACATGCTAGTTGGTCATATACCAGATGTCAGATGGCAGTTCCCTGGTGACATGTGTGCAGGTTAGTTCATCGACCTGGGGATCGTCATTTGTCTCGTGTGAGTTCCCACTGTACTTTGATTACTACCCTACCACGGCTCAAAGGAGTCGTGCAAACAGGTTTTAGTTGGGTACAGTCCCGAGCCACATGGAGGCAGTGAGCGTATCTTCAGGGGTTCGTCTCTCCCGGTATTGGGGGTGAGGTCGTGCTGTGTCTAGGAGAGCCATTACACAAAGTCCTTGGCCAAGGCAAGGAGATTTAGTGGTAGGTATTCCAGTAGTATCTCAGGGTGTTCTGGGCTACACTCCGACACGACTTGTACCGCTTTTGGGGGTCTGACTTTTACCAACCCCCTAGGCCCGCCATGCGATGCTCATAGACGAACGGACCGGACTGCACGGATATTGTCACTGACAGGCTCAGTTGGGTGTCGGGGTGAGCTTCCTCATCGACGTCCCATTTGGTCAGTACCTGGTAACTCGTCACGTATTGGCTTATACCTCTGACGTGCTAGTGGTTAAATCCACAACCAAGGTGTTGACGAGTCTTTAGAGTCCCCCACATTCAGTTACTCAGCTTTCGGGCGAAAGGTTGTAGAGGCCGTATGGAGATATGGCAAGGTCGGATCAGATACGTGCGGTATTGCACGGATCAGGATCGGACAGTCTGTACTATAGGCCGTATGGTTATATGGCAGGGTTCGATCAGATACGTGCGGTATTGCACGGATCAGGATCGAACGGATATTACTGGCCGGTTTTGGTATAAGCCGGATCCTAGTATTGTACAGTGTAGAGTTTGTCTCATTGCATTTGTATTTCGGTCGAAATACAGATGCGGGTGTGTATGCACAGTATCGGGGTTTTCCTGTGATTTATTACGGGATCAGTTTTCTGGAGTTGCCAGTTTGCTTTCCGTTTCGGCCGATTTCCATTGTTCCGTTCATTGGCCGAAGATTGGTGGAGGAGGGCTTATTTGCATTGTTGCAAATAAGCATTAGTGGAGGGGGTTCTTTGCATCTTGTTGCATCATGATGGTTTTCATGATGAGCACCATCACTTAACTTTCCTTTTTCATGATTGCTTGACTTGGTGAGGTGATGGTTGAGGTGGAGTGTTGGTTTTTCCTTTGTCATCATGGTTGTTGATGATAAGGTTGTTGGAGTGTTAGTTTAGGCTTGTGATCATTTCTTTTGATGATAGCCTTTCACTTGCTTATTCTCTTGATTCACTCTCTTGAGTTGTGGGACTCTCTCCTTTTTCACTCACCCCTCACTTGCATGGCCGGCCTCTCCCCTCAAGGGCTGTCCAAAATTCTAGTGTAGGGATTTACACTCTTTTGGCTTGGCAAAAATCATATTAGCTCCTCCTCCAAAAAGCTTGTATCATCCCTCCACCAAAATGGCATCTCCATGAACCCCAAAGTGAGACTTGAGGACTACATATTCTACAGCAATTCTTGGGCACGTCGAGTAGCCGGCTTCGTGCCCGAGTTGCCTCGGCATCGAGGTGGGAGCCCGTAAACAAAGTAGGCGATGTGGTGCACTTCCGGCGACGAGGAGGAGACGGGACTTTTCCGCAGGAGATCCGGACGATGGCGAGAAGACCGGAGGACTTGGATCGTCGGTATATCTCTAACCCATCTTCTAGTTAGCTTAGACTTGTTAATGGTTACGATCCGGGTGTTTAGTGCGCGGTGGTGCCGGTTTGCTAATTCCGCAAAATTAAAGTTTTTCACCGCTTCCGCACTCCGGCGTCGGATCGACGGCCGGGGCGCCGCCGTGCACTTACAAATACAATATCAAATACTAAAACCAAGAATTCCAAAATACGGAAACATAGCCCAAAAACACCTCAATGTGCTCCCAGATTTTGGTTCAGGTCAAATTAGCCAATTTTGCATAACAGGTTGCTCTAGATATAGGATAAGGAAGCCACTGTACAAAATTCATCACATTCCACCCCAACTTGGCCGCAAATTGCGGCCAAAACGAATAAATTTACAAACTGTTAGGATACCTACAACGGCAGCAAGGTTTCGGGAGGCATCACACATGCCAAGTTTAAATTTTTGCTATTGTAGATAACCCAAACACAAGATCTTTAACTAGAGAATCGAACAAAACATTGAAGCAAACAACATTACTTCTAAGAGTTTCGGATTACAACATTTGTAGTTCGTTCCTTCGCTTCATAAGCTCCGTGTTAAGGTCCCTTCGCTGCGATCATCATGAACCGGGATTCGAGAGAGGCTCCATGAGGTGAATGAGGCATCTTGCTTGAAGTCGTCCTTTTCGAAGATGATCTACCTCGAAGAATCCCAAGCTCTCACTTCTCTAATGAAGTATTAGTGAAGTGAACACCCGAATCTAAGTGGCCAGAATAGATGAGGATAATGAAGTAGGAATTTTGCTCTCTTTTGTTTTCAATTTCTCACTTTTAAATCACCACAAACAAAAAGCTAGAAAGCTTTTTCAAGAGGAAGAAGAAGAAGAAATCCTTTTGTGATGAATAATGAAATTGTTGTGTGAGCTTAGAAATGCAACCAAGGTTAAGAATGAGAAGCTTAATCCATGTAGAGAATAAACCATAGGCTAGGGTTCAATGGTTAGGTTAACAAATATCTAGATATTATCTAAAGGGTGGACTAAGTCAACACTTCCAAAATATCTCATATTAAATCCACCATTTAGAATTAACCTAAAATGAATGTTAACCCTAATTGAAACCCTAGCATGGTTTAATCTCAAAACCCAAATTGCATTTGTAACCCTAACATGTTACAATATTATATATCACATATATAATATATAATGTAACAAAGGAAAATAATACAATTAACATATATCGCATATACATCAATGTATTATCCAAGTGAGAAAAAGAATCAATAAAGCGAGCTTATATTAGTTAATGTAACTTAATATATCACATATATAATTATACATTAAATTATCGAATCAACACTTGATCTGATAACCCGGCTATATTCACATACAACCGATTAATATAACAAGTACCATTTTATCGAATCAACACTTGACTCGATAACCCGGCTATATCACATATACCCGGCCGATATCATATATCGCGAGAATAGAATACGATATCTCATATCGTATTAGTCTCGGTCCCGCACATATCACATATGTGCTCCTACTCCGTTTTGCCTGAGCCAGGAAACCACTGTATAGGACTCTAAAGAATCATCAATATGTCGGCAGTAGGTGATGATCATATCAAACACCGACAAGCTGTAAGCGGTCAGCTAAACGTAACAGCCACTCGTGTATTGAGCAATCAGAAGATCAACAAGCAAGCATGTACATTCTCTTGTGAATCCAATCAGTAACACTACTGTACAGTCCGGTCTCTTCGTCTGATATGTCGCATATCTAGTCTAGGGGTGGTAAACGTCAGACCCCAGTAACCGATAAGTCGTGTCGATGTAAGGCTCATAACAGGTCGAGAAACTACTGATAACACTTACCAGTAGCACTCCATATCAGCGCTGGCCAGGGACTTCCTGTTATAGCCAATCGAACACAGCACAACTTCAACTCCCTATACCGGGAGAGACGAAACCCTTCCTATCGCTCATTACCTCCATGTGATTCGGGACTGTACCCAAAAGCCACCGTTTTGCACGCCCTCTTAGACGTGGTAAAGTGGAAATCAAAGCACAGTGGGAATCACACAAGACTCTATGACGATCTCGGCTCTACAGACTAACCTGTACCAGTGTCACCAGGGAACTGCTATCTGACGATAGGTATAAATCCATCTAGGAGTTCTCGGCGAGTCCGTTCAGTATACCCAGTCTCCACTGAGCACCCGTACACCATCTTTGATGTCAAACACCAATGGATATGGGATCATCCATCGCCCAACATATGGGTCAAGATGCGTATACGCTAGTCTACTCTGGTGTATTGATGCCCTGTCTCGATACACCCTCGACTAGGAACAGTTATAGGATGTACTCGTTGACTACCCTGGCCCCACTAGTATGATCTCATCATAGTCCTAGTAGTCAAGTACATATCCCAAAGGACTTTATCAACATGTGAGAGCAAGACAGTAAACCAATACAAGTCAACATGTTAAGACAAAGTGCAACCAGATAGCATACTATCATATCGAGCAAGAAAGTTCTCTCTATATATATCCAAGCATCCACTATAATATACATCATATGTACAATAATGGCCTCTAGAGCATATACATAACTAACAATCTCCCATTTGCACTAAGGCCAGCTGTTGTAGTATCTCATACCTAACATCCCGAAGAGTCTCTCAAATTGTATCTGGGGTATGGCCTTCATGAGTGGATCCGCAGTGGTGTTCTTCGTATCAACTCTCCTGGCCTCGATCTCCCGGCAATCAACTATCTCCCGGATCAGGTGATACCGCCTCAAAATATGTCTGGACTTCTGATGGGACCTGGGTTCCTTGGCCAAAGCCACAACTCTATTGTTATCACAATACAAGGTTATTGGATGCTCAATGGACGGAACCACTCTAAGTTCAGTGATGAACTTCTTCATCCAGACAGCCTCTTTGGCAGCATCGTTGGCAGCAATGTATTCAGCCTCCATCGTCGAGTCTGCAACAGTTTCCTGTTTGGAACTCTTCCAACAAACCGCCCCTCCATTTAGGGTAAAGACAAATCCCGAGAGCGACTTAGAGTCGTCCTTATCACTTTGGAATCTCGAATCGGTAATGGACTCCACCTGGAGTTCTCCGTTACCATACACCAAGAACATCTCCTTGGTCCTTCTCAAGTACTTGAGAATGTTCTTTACAGCTATCCAGTGACTCTCTCCTAGATCTGCTTGATACCTACTCACTAAACTTAGTGAGTATGCTACATCGGGTCTGGTACATTACATCGCATACATAATAGAGCCTACTGCCGAAGCATAGGGTATCCCTTGCATGCGAGCACTCTCTAAATCAGTCTTGGGAGACATCTTTTTGGAAAGAGTGAGTCTAGAGATCGTGGGTTGGTTCCCACGCTTTGATTCTTCCATACTAAACCTCTTTAGTATGGTGTCAATGTACCTGGATTGAGACAATCCCAGTATCCGTTTAGATCTATCTCTATAGATCTTAATTCCTAAAATGCAGAAGGCATCACCTAGATATTTCATTAAGAATCTATATGATAAGAAGAGCTTGACCGAGTGTAGCATAGGAACATCATTTCCTATCAAGAGTATGTCATCCACGTACAATACGAGGAAGACACCCTTACTCTCTGCAACCTTCTTGTATATACATGGTTCATCTACGTTCCTGATGAAGTCAAACTCTTTGACTACTACATCAAAACAGATGTTCCAACTTCGCGATGCTTGCTTTAACTCGTAGATGGATTTAAGCAGCTTGCACACCTTTCCGTTGCTCGCACTATCTACGAAGCCCTCTGGTTGAGTCATGTACACGCACTCCTATAAATCACCATTTAGAAAGGCGGCCTTAACATCCATCTACCAGATTTCGTAGTCATGGTATGCAGCAATGGAAAGAAGGATCCAGATAGACTTAAGCATAGCCACTGGAGAAAAGGTTTCGTCATAATCCACACATGGTCGTTGACGAAAACCCTTTGCAACAAGTCTATCTTTGAAAGTCTCAACTTTTCCATCTACACCAAGTTTCTTATTAAAGATCCATTTGCTCCCAATGGGTTTTACCCCTTCAGGAGCAACTTCCAAAGTCCATACTTTGTTGGTGTACATGGATTCCATCTCAGATCGCATTACATCCAGCCATTTCACCGAGTCCCCACTCGTGATGGCCTGCTCGAAGCTAGTCTGGTCATCATCTTCCATGATGCAATCCTCTCTCCCACCATCAATGAGAAAACCGTAGTATCTGTCAGGTGGATGAGGAACCCTACTATATCGGTGGAAAGGCTGAGGTTCATTGGCTACTATCGAATCCTCTGGTTCTACCAAATCATCAGTTGTAGTTTGTGCTGCTGGAACTTCTTCCAGTTCTATCTCCTCGCCACTAGTTTCTTTATCAAGAAATTCCTTCTCTAAAAAGGTGGAGTATTGAGAAACAAACACTTTTTGCTCCTCGGCGTGGTAGAAAATATATCCTTAGGAATTCTTAGGATATCCCACAAACTTGCAAAGAACTGATCGTGCCTCGAGTTTGTCCGGATTTTGCCTTTTGACATAGGCCGGACAACCCAATATCTTAACTCGTTTAAAATATGGTCTCTTCCCACTCCATATCTCATATGGTGTGGTATGTACAGATTTAGATGGAACTTGATTCAATAGGTATGTTGTTGTCTCAAGCTCATAACCCCAAAAAGAAATAGGCAACTCAGCAGTGCTCATCATATAGCGCACCATATCTAATAGGGTGCGATTCCTCCGCTCCGATACACTATTGTGCTGTGGTGTATACGGAAGAGTAAGCTGGGAGAGAATCCTATTCTCTTTAGATAGTCCAGGAACTCATTGCTCAAGTATTCTCCTCCTCGATCAGATCGAAGGATCTTACTACTTTTGCCCGTTTGGTTCTCTACTTCGTGCTTATATTCTTTGAATTTCTCAAAAGCTTCAGACTTGTGTTTCAACAAGAACACATGTCCGTATCTTGAGAGATCATCAGTGAATGTAATGAAGTACGAAGAACCATTCCTGGTATGTGTAGACATGGGACCGCATACATCACTATGTACCAGTACTAAGAGTTCCTTAACTCTTTCTCCGTGTCCACTAAACGGAGTTTTGGTCATTTTTCCTTTGAGATATGAATGGCAAGTTTCATAAGATGATAATTCGAACGTATTCAAATATCCATCTTTATGTAACTTAGCTAGTCGTGTCGCATTGATATGACCTAGTCTACAATGCCATAAGTAGGATTCATTCATTTATGAACTCTTCCTCTTGTATGTGTTCTGTACATTAAGAACTGTAGTTAGATTTAGAACGTATATGCCAATATTTAACGAGCCTGATCCAATCAACTTTTGATCCAGGAAGATGTTCATACCATTATCATGTACTACAAAATTATATCCATCTTTACTTAATAAAGAAACTGATATAAGATTGCATATCAGGGTTGGAATGTAATAGCATTCGTTCATAATCAATGTATTACTATTTGGTAATATAAGGTGATATTTGTTAGTGTATATGCCCTAGAGGCCATTACTGTATCATACTAGTATGTATATTACTTAATGGAAGCTTGGGATATTCACCTTGTATTGACAATCTTGCTCAAAATGGTAGTATGCTACTTGTTTTGTTTCTACTTCAATGTGTACATGTGTTTATTTTAGTATATCACCTATACACATTAGTGGAGCCCTTAGGATCTTTGCTTGATTACCAGCGTTGTGATGGCGGTCACACTAGTGGGGCTGGGTAATCTATAAGCACATCCTTATGCAGGTCCCTGGTCGCAGGACTATCGAGACAGGGCATCGATACTCCGGATTAGACTAGCGCATGCGCTTCTCATCCCAGTGTGGGAGACGGTCTGTCCCACAGCCGTCGGTATGTCGTACTTGAGATAGTATGCGGGTGCTCGTTGGGTTACGAGTACACTGGACAGGACTCGTCGGGAACTGACTAGTTGGTATTATGCCTATCGTCAGTTATCAGTTCCCAGGTGACATGAGTACAGCTTAGTCCGCTGACTTGACACTGCCACTTCGCCTCGAGTGTGTTCCCACTGTACTTTGATTACTACCCTACCACGGCTCAAAGGAGTCATGCAAACAGGTGGTAGTTGGGTGCAGTCCCGAAGCACTTGGAGGCAGTGACGGTTAGACAGGATTCGTCTCTCCCGGTATTGGGGGTTGACATCACGCTGTGTCTAGGAGAGCCATTACACGAGTAGTGTTAGTGTATATGCCCTAGAGGCCATTACTGTATCATACTGGTTTGTATATTACTTAATGGATGCTTGGGATATTCACCTTGTATATACAATCTTGCTCAAAATAGTAGTATTCTACTTGGTTTGTTTCTACTTCAATGTGTACATGTGTTTATTTTTGTATATCGCCTATACACATTAGTAGAGCCCTTAGGATCTTTGCTTGATTACCAGCAATGTGATGGCCGTCACACTAGTGGGGCTGGGTAATCCATAAGCACATCCTTATGCAGGTCCCTGGTCGCAGGACTATCGAGACAGGGCATCGATACTCCGGAGTAGACCAGCGCATGCGCTTCTCATCCCAGTGTGGGAGACGGTCTATCCCACAGCCGTCAGTACGTCGTACTTGAGATAGTATGCGGGTGCTCGTTAGGTTACGGGTACACTGGACAGGACTCGTCGGGAACTGACTAGTTGGTATTATACCTATCGTCAGTTATCAGTTCCCAGGTGACATGAGTACAGCTTAGTCCGCTGACTTGACACTGTCACTCCGCCTCGAGTGTGTTCCCACTGTACTTTGATCACTACCCTACCACGGCTCAAAGGAGTCGTGCAAACAGGTAGTGGTTGGGTGCAGTCCCGAAGCACTTGGAGGCAGTGACGGTTAGACAGGATTCGTCTCTCCCGGTATTGGGGGTTGACATCGCGCTGTGTCTAGGAGAGCCATTACACGAGTAGTCCCTGGCCAGGGCAAACGAGATATACTGGTAGGTTTCCAGTGTTATCTCAGGGTGTTTTGGGCTTCGCTCCGGCACGACTTGTACCGCTATTGGGGGACTGACGTTTACCGCCCCCCAGGCCCGCCATGCGATGTATCAGACGAACAGACCGGACTGTACGGAGAATGTTACACTCAGGCTCAGTAGGAGTTCAGATGGGTTTCGCCTCGTCGGTCTTCTTGTCGGCATTACCTGGGGACCGTTACGCACAGCTAGTGCCGCTTGCGGTCTGTGGTTAAACCCACTGCCAGCATAGTGTCGAGTCTTTAGAGTCCCACACAGAAAGCTTTTCGCCTTTAGGCAAAAGAGTAAAGGTCGCATGGTATTGCGACAGGTCGCATGGTTTTGCGACAGGGTTTGGTCACATCCGTGCACTTGTGCACGTACAGTGTCCGGACAGTTTACACTAGCGGGCTTTGGTTTAAGCCAGATCCTAGTGTACCTTTTGGGATTGGATTTATCCAGTGTGCATTCGTGTTCCTCGGAACGCGGATGCAGGTGTGTATGCACAGTTGACAGGGAGGCAGAGGCAGTGGATTCTTATTAGGGTTGTTGACAGTTGACCGTTGACTATTTGACTTTTTGCTCAACCCTAATGAGAATATGATATGTGATTAACTATTATATTAATTAAGTATTATGGTGATATGGTTGTTGACTTTGTTGACTTGTTGACTTTTGTTGACTTGTTGACTTTGTTGACTTGTTGACTTTTGTTGACTTGTTGACTTTGTTGACCGGTTGACTAGGCTTGACTAGTTGACCATCATGATAACCATAACCATCATTTCATGGCAAAGACTTTTTCTTGCTTGCTCATTTGTGTAAAATGAGTGCATGAAATGATATGGTTATGGTTGCTTCAAACCATCACATAAGACTTTTGTTAGTATGATGAGTTATAATTGCTTTGGATTATGAGAGGGTGAAAGACAAAAGAGAGCCTCATTCTTTCTTGCTCATTCTCTCTCTTGTTCTTGAGCTCTCCTTTTGCTCTCACCCTTTTGCTCTTGCTCCCTCTCTTTAATCTATGGTTCTCTTGTCTCATGAGTTGAGAATCAAGAACCATAGATAAAATCCCATTCTAATTCTTCTCTACTCATTCTAGTTCACTAGGTTTAGCAAACCAAGTGAACTAGTTTCTTCAAAGAACGAAGAAGGAGCTAAAGGTTGGAGCTTTCAGGTGGATCTATCTTCGGCGTACGGAGACGACGAGAAGAAGCCAATCGGACCACCACAAGACGAAGGAGTTCAAGACAAGCAAGGTATAACCCCGTAACCGAGTAGCTAGAAACTCATAGTTAGGTTGTTAGATAGATGTTTAACCAAGATCCGGGTTTTAGGTCCATGTTACCACCTCCGTAAAAATCGTTTTTTACCAAATTCCGCATTCCCGAAAGTACCGGGAGAGGTAGCATGGACTTACAAGTAGTCCCTGGCCAGGGCAAACGAGATATACTGGAAGGCTTCCAGTGTTATCTCAGGGTGTTTTGGGCTTCACTCCGACACGACTTGTACCGCTATTGGGGGACTGACGTTTACCGCCCCCTAGGCCCACCATGTAATGTATCAGACGAACCGACCGGACTGTACGGAGAATGTCACATTCAGGCTCAGTAGGAGTTCAGATGGGTTTTGCCACGTCAGTCTTCTTGTCGGCATCCACCTGGGGACCGTTACGCACAGCTAGTGCCGCTTGCGGTCTGTGGTTAAACCCACTGCCAGCGTAGTGTCGAGTCTTTAGAGTCCCACACAGAAAGCTATTCGCCTTTAGGCAAAAGAGTAGAGGTCGCATGGTTTTGCGACAGGTCGCATGGTTTTGCGACAGGGTTCAGTCACATCCGTGCACTTGTGCACGTTTAGTGTCCGGACAGTTTACACTAGCGGGCTTTGGTTTAAGCCAGATCCTAGTGTACGTATTGGGATTGGTTTTATCCAGTTTGCATCCGTGTTCCTCGGAACGCGGATGCGGGTGTGTATGCACAGTTGACGGAGAGACAGAGGCCGAGGATTCTCATTAGAGTTGTTGACCGTTGACTGTTGACTGTTGACTTCTTGCTCAACCCTAATGAGAATATGATATATATATATATATAGCAATAATATTAATTAAGTATTATAGTGACATGGTTGTTCGAGGGTTGACTTTGTTGACTTGTTGACTTTGTTGACCGGTTGACTAGGTTAGACTAGTTGACCATCATCATCACAATGGTTGTCATTTACATGCAAAGACTTTTGCTTGCTTGTTGTAGTTTGCAAAATGAGTGCATGGAAATGATATTGCCTTTGTCATGATATGAACCATCACATAATACTTGGTTGACATTATGGCTAATGATGCTTTTGGATTATGAGAGGGTGAAAGACAAAAGAGAGGCTCATTCTTGCTTGACCTTTCTCTCTCTTGTTTTTGAGCTCTCATGCTCTTGCTCTCACCCTCTTCCTCTTGCTCTCTCTTTTTTAGTCTATGGTTCACTTGTCTCATGTGTTGAGAAGCAAGAACCATAGAGCAAAATCCCAACATACTCTTCTCTACTCATTCAAGCTCATAAGGCCTAGCAAGCCAAGTGATCTAGTTTCTTCAAAGTCCGAAGAACAAGCCAAAGGTAGAAGATTTCGGGTGGATCCATCTTCGACGCAAGGAGACGACGAGGTGAGGCCGATCCGAACTCCGGGACGAGTTGAAGACGAAAGAGTTCAAGAAAGGTATAGCCCCCTAACCGAGTAGGTAAACTCTTGTTAGGTTGTTAGTTAGCAGTTTAACAAAGATCCGGGTTTTGAGTCCATGTTACCGCCTCTAAGAAAATCGTTTTTCACCAAATTCCGCAAGCCCGTAAGTACCGGGAGAGGTAGCATGGACTTACAGTGGTATCAGAGCCTAGTTAAACTCTATCTAACATGTTAGCAAAGTAGCTAGAAGATCGATCAAAAGAAAAAGTCGCAAAACGAACCCGATATGATAAGTTTCTGCCGATTTTTTTTCTGTTCAAAAATTGATAAATTTTATCTTAAAAATCGGCTCTGGCTTTTGTGTGATCACCCACCAAATTTGGTCCAACGATCGAGTCAAAGCGCCGCGGTTCCGCGGCCGAGTTGACTCGGCCGAGGTCCAAGTTTGGTGCAGTGTTTTTCTGGGGTTGTTTTGGGATTTTTAGAATATATATTTTCTGCCCAGATTTTCCAGAACGAAAATTTCATTTTTGGGGTCCTGAAAATCCGTATTTTTGATCGAACTTCTAAAAGACTTTAGCTGACGGGTTTTTCTGTAATGTGATATTTGTATTGAACGTCTGCTAATCGCTATACGTCGATTAATAGGGGTTATACAAATCTGTGATCTGTAATGTTGCTGGAATGTGTATATGAATTCATTGGATTGTCGCTTGTGAATAGCCGGGGGTTGTGAGACGAGAGTTTTCTTTTCTTTCAATTCATGTAAATTTGTAAATTGCTGTAATAATTATTTGTATGGCCGCACAACCGGATCGGGGTTGTAGCCGTCATTGTATAATTTCTTTTTACTGTTTTTGCTCCTAGGATAGACCCATGGAGGGGGTGCACAAACTACCGGGTATGCCGAAGTGCCGAGTGGCCTACTCACGGAGTTGAGGGAGGTTGCTTCGCTTCGGGTACTTGGCGGGTAGTTTGCCGCATCCGTATGGGTCTTGGGTAGGGTTTTGGCTATTCACCGCGACCGTGTAATCTGCTTTTCGTTACAGGCTCGTACGAATTGCGGATTCCTAGTATATCCAATGTGTTCATCTGTGATCTGAAATGGCTATCATTGCAATATATCTATATATGATATTATTTAGGCGTTGCTTATGTTTTACAGCCGCGCTAGCCCAGCCCCCGCTCTGTCGTTAGTTAAGTAACCTAACGGGTAATGACGGGGCCCCATGGCGAATGCGAATGGCATAAGCGTACGTCATATTTTGGTTGTTTTCTGCAATGGTAGGATTAAATGATGGGACGCATTAAAAGAACTAATGCAAGAATATTACGCATTATAAGAACTAATGCAAGAAAATAAACTAAGTACAAGTCGTTGGAACACTTTGAAAACCACTCGGTTCTTTTCAAAACTAACTTTTAAATGCGGAGCTTGAGCCACTCCTTTTAAAAGCTATTTCGTTCCTTCGATTATATCAAGTTCACTACGTTCAAGGTTTCGCCAAAACCATCCGTAGCCCTCCGTCGTTTCATATGAATAATCAACAGTATTCAAGCTGTGTTTGTTGGCCTTAGTCAAGGCACAGTGTTTGGTAGCTGGTGGGTATTCATATGTTGCATAGATAGAATGCGTTGGTTTGGGACAGTCGTATTACTTTGTTGGCCATAGTCAAGGGTATATACGGGTGGGTTCAAATCAACCTGGACAACGACGGGTAGAACTTGACATGTGACTTATGATTTGTTGGCCTTAGTCAAGGTCATAAGAGCATGGGGAAAAAATCAACATCGGGAGTTTCAAAAGTACTGAAACTTGCTAGTGTTGCATACCATTTGGAGTGTGATGATCCTGGTAGGATTCCTTCAGTTTCGTCACACGATGATATTTGGATCCCGATCCTACTGTGAGTATATGCTACTCCTCGAGAAATTTCTCACTTAACGATCAATGCTATAAACCAAGTAGGTGCCTAGAAAGGTGTTAGCGGGGCTACGCCCCCAGGGAAAAGAGGTTCTAGAATTAACGAACTTCGCGAAAGCGTTGGAAAACCTCCCTCGAAGTACCGACACTGGCCTGGCTGAACGGTTAAGCAAGAATTGTACGGTGAGATTGATCCTGACTAATTCTTCCTTTTTGGTTTTGAGGAGGGATTCGAGAGACAGTGGGAGCCATCCTGTTTAGACAAATTAAAAACCACTCTAAACTTGCAATAGCATCATGCTGAGTGTTTTCTTCTCTCTCTCTTAATTGCAGCGACCAAGTGACCGCACCTAGGTTACATCTAGATAATAAAAATGACTGAATCTGACTGTTATGACTGGCAAAGGTCTGTCCAGATGTCCATTACCCATGACAAGCTGGGACACCTCTTAACTAATCAAAACCCCTGCCGTCTCAGGTCCAGTTTCCCCTGTCACGGATGTTTACATCCAAAGGACATCGGAAGAGGATTGTGCGAAAGCCAAGTGCCTCGTGTTAGCCTCAGTTGATGGTGCGAACCAGGGGCAACATGAGAAGATGGACTCAGTTTCTATCTTCCTCCATAAAAAAAATTTATATGGAGAGCAATCTCGTATCGCAAGATATGAGACCTCGAACGAATTGCTTCAAGCAAGGTTGGCTGTCGGGTCATCTGTAAGGGACAACGTCCTTACAGAGACCAGCTATTTTAAGCTCACGGACCTGGAGACCACGTTGAAGAATGGGTCAAGTACTGACTTAATTCTACAGTCCCTGCCCTCTGCTTATACCCTGAAAGAAACCAGGGAAGAAAAAGGAAAAGCAAGGGCAAAAGTTTCAGGACTGGATATAGTAAAAGAGGGACGTTCCTATTGTAACGGGAATGAACAGTGGCAAAAAGATTGCAGGGCTTGCAAAGCCAGTAGCCAGAATTCGAAGCATGTTGTGGCTTCGGCTTCGAGTGTGTTTGTAATAGAGAACTGTTTGTCAGTTAACCTTACTTCCTGGGTATTGGATACCGGATCAGGATCTCACATCTGTAATTCGTTACAGGCGCTGAGAAACCGTAGGGTTATCAGGAAAGGTGATATGACTCTCAGGGTTGCTAACGGAATGAGCATGGTGTAAGTGCACGGCGGCGCCCCGGCCGTCAAACCGACGGCCAAATGCGGAAGCGGTGATAAACTTTAATTTTGCGGACTTAGCAAACCGGCACCACCGCGCACTAAACACCCGGATCGTGCCATTAAACTAGTCTAGCTAACAAGAAGAAAGGGAAGAGATATACCGAGCGATCCGTGTCCTTCGGTCTTCATCTCCACTCCGATCTTTTGCGGAATCTCCATCCATCATCGTCTCGTCGGAAAGAGCACCACGTAGCCGGAATCTTTTACGGGCTCCCACCTCTTGACCGAGGCAACTCGGGCGCGAAGTTGGCTAGCCGACGCGTCCAAGGCTTGCTATGGAAATAGTGTAGAAGGTTAACTATTTGGGGTTTATGAGGTTGCCATGGTTGGAGGAATTTTAGCACAAGGATATTCATGGAGGCTTGAGGGAATAAATGGAGCATGCTTGAAAAATGAGCTCGGCCAAAACCAATTTGCTCACTGGAAATGATGTGGGAATAGTGCACCAACAAAAACAAGCCTCTGAGCAAACATAAATATATATACATTCCACAAAGAAAATTAATCCATACACTCATATAAACCTCCAGCACACTCACACTACAAAGAAGGGGGGCCCACGAAATTGCAAGCAAGGAATTTTCCACTCAAATTAAAACACACCCCTCATCCACCAACAGTGGCCGGCCCATCACTCCACTCATTACACAAACCATATCCTATCAAATCCTAATAAATGCAAGAATAGCAAAGAAGATTTCATAATCAAACTTTTGCAAGAAACCCCCTCAACAAAATGTTAATTGCAAACTTGCAATTAACACCCTCCAACGAAAAGTCCGACCGGGAAGGAAAAAGAGAAAACCGGCCGGAACGGAATGCAAACTGGCAACCCCAGAAAACTGGTCCCATAATAAATTACAGGAAAAACCCCGATACTGTGCATACACACCCGCATTTGTATTTCGACCGAAATACAAATGTAAAGAGACAAAATCTACACTATCAAATACTAAGATCCGGCTTAAGCCAAAGCCGGCTAGTAAAAACCGTCCGATCACGATCCGTGCAATACCGCACGTATCTGATCGAACCCTGCCATATCTCCATACGGCCTCTACAGCGTTTCGCCCGAAAGCTGAGTAACTGAAAGTGTGGTGGACTCTAAAGACTCGTCAATACAATGGCTGTGGATTTAACCACTAGCACGTCAGAGGTATAAGCCAATACGTAACGGGCCACCAGCTATTGACCAAAAGGGACGTCGATGAGCGAACTCATCCTGACACCCTACTGAGCCTGTCAGTGAGAATATCCGTACAGTCCGGTCCGTTCATCTATGAGCACCGCATGTCGGGCCTAGGGGGTGGGTAAAAGTCAGACCCCCAAAAGCGGTACAAGTCGTGTCGGAGTGTAGCCCAGAACACCCTGAGATACTACTGGAATACCTACCAGTAAATCTCCTGCCTTGGCCAAGGACTTTGTGTAATGGCTCTCCTAGACACAGCGCGACCTCACCCCCAATACCGGGAGAGACGAACCCCCGAAGATCCGCTCACTGCCTCCATGTGGCTCGGGACTGTACCCAACTAAAACCTGTTTGCACGACTCCTTTGAGCCGTGGTAGGGTAGTAATCAAAGCACAGTGGGAACTCACACGAGACAAATGACGATCCCCAGGTCGATGAACTAACCTGTACACATGTCACCTGGGAACTGCTATCTGACGTCAGGTATAAGACCAACTAGCATGTTCCCGGCGAGTCCTGTCCGGTGTACTCATAACCCAATGAGCACCTGTATACATCTTAGGTGATCCAACTGACACCAGTGGCTTGTGAGACCGGCCACCGCCCCTCGTCGGGGTCTCGACTGTATACACTAGTCTACTCTGGAGGATCGATGCCCTGTCTCGAATCTCCCACGACTAGGGACCATTTAAGGATGTGCTTATAGACCCCAGCTCCTACTTATATGATCGCCCTCATACTGCTGGAAGTCAAGAAAGAATCCTAGGGGCTCTATCAACGTGTAATAGCGACCTGTAAGGTCACCTGAAACAGTACACGATGATAAAGGTAAACCAGATAGCAAACTATCATCTCGAGTAAGACTGTCGTACCGGGATAGGTCCTCCCTCAATCATTGCAATCACGTGCCTGTGATCCAATAATTGACTCTGAGGGCACTATCTCCAACAATCTCCCACTTGCACTCAAGGCTAATTATTGCGATGTCGCATACTCACAGCCCGTGTGATACCGAACACCCAACTCCTCTACTGGTCAGTCTCACAAAGCTCGTTTGTGAAACTATTGCGTTCAAGGAATAGCCTCAGCGAGTGGATCCGCCTTGAAGTTTCTTTCTATTTTTCTCTATATCTCAAGTTCGCGGAGAAAGCCATCTCCCGAAATGAGCAATACCTGTCTTAGAATGTCTGGATGTCTGATGGGACCGAGCTCATAAATGAACTCCAAATCCAAACTTCTTAGACTGTATCGTCAACTGAATTTAATCAGTATCCTGCGCCATGCCACCCTCAGTATTGCCTTGGATCACCTGTCCAAAATACTGTCCCTCGTCAGAGGGAAAACTATAACTCTGACAACCTCCTTGTCGTCCAGGTCACCTTGGAAGCCTGGAGTGATAACCGTCTCCTAAAGGAGGAAGCCGTTATCATATCCCTAGAACATTCACTTATGTTCTAAAACTGCTTCCGACTGTTCCTCCAAGATTGGATCAATATCAACTTATTGCATCTAGTGCAAGAACAACATCTGGTGTGGTACTTGACATCTCATGATTGACTCAATTGCCTAAGCAAGTGATCTGCCAATCATGCGCATCCCTCTCTACTTTAGTCTATAAGACACCTTTAGAGAGGGTGACTCCATCACCTGCAGGTATACTACCCTGCCAAGAGTCGTCCATTCTAAATACTCTTAGAATTCTGTCAAAGTACCCTGATTGGGAAACCACCCAAATCTAGATCTAAAACCATAGATCTAGTAACCAGTATGTCTGATATAATGTCCAAGTCCCATGCGGAGAAAACACTGTGTGACGACCAAAGTATAACCGATCGTAGTATAGGAATATCACTTCCTACTATGTGTATGTCATCCAAAACCCGGATATCACACCCAACTACCTTCTCAACAGATCCATCCCCTATTCTGATGACGTCAAACCTATGACTGTAACATCAGAAATAGATGATCTATCTCCGCTATATCTGCTTTAGTCTATAAATAGATATAAGCCTGATGTCCACCAATGCTTCCGCTGCTCCCACTGACTGCGACAACCCTCTGGCAGAGTCATATAGACGTGCAATTCTAAAGCTAGTTCAGAATGACTCTATACTCATTCTCCGGCCGGGTCTCGCAGTCTGGAACAACAACAATGGCAAGTGTGGGTAAACAAGAACTTCCCTGTCACCGTCCTTGAGGCTACCGGAGTACCTCTCGGGTGCCTGAAGTTACCCACCTTATCTGCGGAGTGGCCAATGGAATGTCAAATCAGATTGAATCTTTAGGTTCCTTATCAAATCTTCAGTAATCGTTTGCGGTTCTGGAATCACTTCCAGTTCTACCATACTCCCACTACTGTTTTTGAAAAAATCCATTTTTATTAAAACTGTGGCGAGTCAAGAACAATATCACTATTGATCTTTCTTATGGTAGAAAGTCAACCCTCGTCATAGCCTGGGTCAACCCACAAACAGCCATTACAGAAACGTGTCTTGAGTTATCCAGAGTCTGGTTTTAATCATAAGCCGGACAACTCCCCGTACCTTAGCAATGTTAAGATATGAACTGTACTATATCCAATATAGAACCAGAGGCACTGATTTAATTGAACCAGATTCAAATCATGCAACTATCTCCAGTGCATGTCAACTAAATGGAGAGAGGCCGATCAGCGTTACTCAACTTAGGAATACTTCCAATTATGAGTAACCCGAAAGAGAAACAAGTTCTCTTAATCATTACTATCAACTGAATACCATACACAAGTATCTACATCTTCGATCACTTTGAAGAATCCCGATACTTGCTACACCTGGTTCTCTACTCTATTCAAATACCTATAACTCCTCAAAACTTAGACCCTGTGTTTCTACGAAACACATGTCTAAGAACTAGAGAAGTCAAAAGTAAACAGAATATAGTATGAGGACCAACCCCTCTGTCCTAATGGACACTGGACAACATACAATACTCTGTATAAGTCCGCTGAGTCTAACAACTCTTTCACTGTGTGTCGTAGGTTGAAAACTGTACTTATGGTTAAGAAGAATTACACCGCTGTTTAATGCTCCTTACCTAACCATCCACTGATATAGGTAAATGTCATCGACATAATATCAAAAGGTATATCTCACTCTATGAAAATAGACGTACAGATATATCAATTTGAAATTGGTGCACAACAGCGGATATTCAAAACCAAATATTTGCCGACCGGCAAACAACCCAGGTGATCTCCTCAAATATCACCGATTACAACGAATCCCGATATAATAAGGATGATCACCCAATTCCCAATAACTTACTCCTACTCATCATATGTAAAACCATACAGATGTGAGAATCATACCTAGTAAATACATACCCTGGAGTAAGTGTCTAATCGGGAAATCAGTTTTCCATTAACAGTACACAGTGAAACTGAAACATTGAAATGTTTCGTTGGGATATCCTGGTATTCCTAGTAATGCCTCTACCATTATCCAGATTCACAACTATAACCGTATAATTCTATGCCACCTCTCCAAATCCCTTTATATGTCTTTAGTCATTACCTTCTGCACACCCCTTTAGGCCAATTGGTTTTCTTCCTTCCCTACCGTTCGGCACCAGCCTATGGTTTGGAAGAAGACTATCCAATAAGCATAATGGGTGTACTGTCCTAATCCTAGGAGCACTCGCAATGAGAGAAGGTGATGATAAAAGACAACCGAATAAACCTTATTCCTATTTCTCCTGGACCAGAATCCATCCCCGAACTGGAACTAGTTCCTTTCGAGTTCGTATATAACCATACGATGGAGTATCCAATAAACTGTGGATCTTCGTAGTGATACGGAGTGTCCTGGAGAAATACAAAGGTGATTTAGGATTGGCGAAGAAATATTTGGTTTGGTCGTGAATATCAGTCGCAATTTACTTTGCCCTCTTACTAATCCCTTGCTTTGTCTTAATCTTAATACCTTCTGCACACCGTTTAGGCTAATTGGTTTTCTTCATTCCCTACCGGTCGGCACCAGCCTATGGTTTGGAAGAAGACTGTCCAATTTGCGTAATAGGTGTACTACTCCTAAACCAAGGAGTACTCGCAACCTGAGAGAAGGTGAAAAGAAAAGACAACTGAATAATCCTATTCGTTTTCTCCAGAACCGGAAACCATCCTCGAATTCCTTCGAGTTCGTATCTAACCATACGATGGTTTTGTCCAATGGAAGTGGACGTTCGCAGTAATACGGGGTGTCCTGGAGAAAAGGGTAAAAGTAGGAGTGGCAATGAGGTCTGCAACTCTGACAATCCAAAAGCTAGTGTTAAGAAGGTTCGGTCAACTTGGTCACTGAGTCGTAGTCTTAGGGTCGGGTCAATGGTCGCTGCCAGAGAGAGAGAAAAGAAACACTCAGCGTGCACTCTATCCTAGATCAGAATGGTTACCAATTTATCTAATCTGGAAACCTCCCACTGTAACTCAAATTCTCCTCCAAACCTGAAAGAAGAATTAGTCGGGGTCACCCGAGGAGTAAACCAACTCATCAGTGGGAATCGGGATCCAACTCTCATCGCATGATAACGTGACGGAATCCGCTCACGTCATCACACTCCAGAAGGTATGCGCATATCTGGCAAGTTTCAGTTCTTTTGAAACTCCCGATGTGGATTTTTACCCCATGCTCTTATGACCTTGACTTTGGCCAACAAATCATAAGTCACATGTCAAGTTCTGCCCGTCATTCTCCAGGTTAATTTGAGCCCACCCGTACAAGCCCTTGACTTTGGCCAACAAGGCTATACGACTGCCCCAAACCAACGCATCTATCTATGCTGCATATGAATAACCAACAGCTACCAAACACTGTGCCTTGACTTTCGCCAACAAACACAGCTTGAATACTATTGACTACCCATATGAAACGACGGAGGGCTACGAATGGTTTCTGGCGAAAACCTTTAACGTAATGAACTTGATCTCGTTGAAGGAACGGATAGCTTTTTAGAAAATATAGTGACGAAAACCTTTACTAAAGAGGTCACTCCCGGTGAAGGGATCTCGGCTCTTTCCCCGTAGAATGGGGTGCAGGATATTCCAACTGAATACCACGATGCAAAGCAAAAGTAATCGGCTATAGTGAAGGTATTGCCCTGACGCAAACTTCTGTCCAAGGGGTCACTCCCGGTGAAGGGATCTCAGCCCTTGCCTCGTCGACTGAGGAGCAGGATATTCCAAATGAATACCACGATGCAAAACAAAAGTGAACGTCCTTGCAATAACAGCTTTTTGAAAAGTGTTCCAACAACATCAGAATAGGTTTGTTTAACTTGCATTGATCCGAATCAACGCAGTCCCATCAATTGATCACACCAGAAAGAACGAAAATATACTGACGTACGTATATGCAATCCGCATTCGCCACTGGGTCCCGTCATCACCCGTTAGGTTAGCTTACTAACGGCAGAGCGGGGACTGGACTAGCGCGGATGAAAAACATATACAACATCTACTAATATATATACCAATATATTATATTTCGCTCAAGGCGTGAAAAGAAATGCAACATCACAGAAATGTACAGCATCACAGAACAATACAGATATCTGGGATCCCCGGGTTTCACAGAGCCACTACTGAAACCCGACGTTCCCCTGGTCGTGTGGATAGCCTGTGCAATGAAATCCTAGACCCCTACGGGCGCGGCAAGTCACCCGCCAAAACCTGAAGCGAGGCAGCCCCCTTCAGCTCCGTGAATGGACCACCCAGCACTCCACGGAATCCGGCAACTTGGGCACCCCTCCTGGGTCAACCTGTACCCCCTACGAGTGCGGCGAATGGCCCGCCAATCCCAGAGTGAAGCCCCCTCCGTCTCAATGCAATGAGATGCGGGCTTGTTGCCTTCCAGAACCCGGCTATCCGTACACTCCTCCGCGGGGTAATCCTAGTACAGAATGTAAAATATACATACACCGGGTACATCGACCGCAACCAGGTCGTGCCCCAAAAGAATAATACAATCAGGCAGTGACGGCAGTCCACATGTAGGACGCTCGTCCCGCAATATCAAATGTACATAATACAACAACACAGTACTAGCATTGCATCCAGGCTATCCCCCACGACCGATCCGCAACAACACAGCAAAACACAGAACATCAACGTGAAAGTCATGTTCGCAAATCCGTCTAACCGGGCTATAGCAGTTAGACCGGATTTACCGATCGAGTGACATTCACGGTAGCAGATATAATGTAAATACTGTGAAAAATGTGTTTAAAATTTTCCGATTGACCAAAAATTAACAAGTGGGCCCCCAAACAATACTGTAGCACTCACAGAAATAATTGGCCCAATTTTAATATTCCAAAACCCCTAATTTTAGTCCAGAAGCCCACTAGAAAAACCCGGCCCATTGATCCATACAAACGGCGGCGGAACCGCGGCTCCAAGTGGGTATTGGCCGCGGTTCAGCGCTCCTGTTGAAAGGTCAATGACTCCAATTTCCCCAGATGTCTTAGAACTCCCTGCACATCATTCTGAGACCACCTGAAAAATTTTTAGACACCAAAAAATCTTAACAGAAAACTGATGTGAGGTAAAATGTAGATTTTGGAATTTTGGTCGATCGGAAACGCAAAACACATCAAACGAAGTTAGACGAAGTTAATGGCGAGTCTCTGATGCCACTGTAAGTGCACGGCGGCGCCCCGGCCGTCAAACCGATGGCCAAATGCGGAAGCGGTGATAAACTTTAATTTTGCGGACTTAGCAAACCGGCACCACCGCGCACTAAACACCCGGATCGTGCCATTAAACTAGTCTAGCTAACAAGAAGAAAGGGAAGAGATATACCGAGCGATCCGTGTCCTTCGGTCTTCATCTCCACTCCGATCTTTTGCGGAATCTCCATCCATCATCGTCTCGTCGGAAAGGGCACTACGTAGCCGGAATCTTTTACGGGCTCCCACCTCTTGACCGAGGCAACTCGGGCGCGAAGTTGGCTAGCCGACGCGTCCAAGGCTTGCTATAGAAATAGTGTAGAAGGTTAACTATTTGGGGTTTATGAGGTTGCCATGGTTGGAGGAATTTTAGCACAAGGATATTCATGGAGGCTTGAGGGAATAAATGGAGCATGCTTGAAAAATGAGCTCGGCCAAAACCAATTTGCTCACTGGAAATGATGTGGGAATAGTGCACCAACAAAAACAAGCCTCTGAGCAAACATAAATATATATACATTCCACAAAGAAAATTAATCCATACACTCATATAAACCTCCAGCACACTCACACTACAAAGAAGGGGGGGCCCACGAAATTGCAAGCAAGGAATTTTCCACTCAAATTAAAACACACCCCTCATCCACCAACAGTGGCCGGCCCATCACTCCACTCATTACACAAACCATATCCTATCAAATCCTAATAAATGCAAGAATAGCAAAGAAGATTTCATAATCAAACTTTTGCAAGAAACCCCCTCAACAAAATGTTAATTGCAAACTTGCAATTAACACCCTCCAACGAAAAGTCCGACCGGGAAGGAAAAAGAGAAAACCGGCCGGAACGGAATGCAAACTGGCAACCCCAGAAAACTGGTCCCATAATAAATTACAGGAAAAACCCCGATACTGTGCATACACACCCGCATTTGTATTTCGACCGAAATACAAATGTAAAGAGACAAAATCTACACTATCAAATACTAAGATCCGGCTTAAGCCAAAGCCGGCTAGTAAAAACCGTCCGATCACGATCCCTGCAATACCGCACGTATCTGATCGAACCCTGCCATATCTCCATACGGCCTCTACAGCGAGTAACTGAAAGTGTGGTGGACTCTAAAGACTCGTCAATACAATGGCTGTGGATTTAACCACTAGCACGTCAGAGGTATAAGCCAATACGTAACGGGCCACCAGCTATTGACCAAAAGGGACGTCGATGAGCGAACTCATCCTGACACCCTACTGAGCCTGTCAGTGACAATATCCGTACAGTCCGGTCCGTTCGTCTATGAGCACCGCATGTCGGGCCTAGGGGGTGGGTAAAAGTCAGACCCCCAAAAGCGGTACAAGTCGTGTCGGAGTGTAGCCCAGAACACCCTGAGATACTACTGGAATACCTACCAGTAAATCTCCTGCCTTGGCCAAGGACTTTGTGTAATGGCTCTCCTAGACACAGCGCGACCTCACCCCCAATACCGGGAGAGACGAACCCCCGAAGATCCGCTCACTGCCTCCATGTGGCTCGGGACTGTACCCAACTAAAACCTGTTTGCACGACTCCTTTGAGCCGTGGTAGGGTAGTAATCAAAGCACAGTGGGAACTCACACGAGACAAATGACGATCCCCAGGTCGATGAACTAACCTGTACACATGTCACCTGGGAACTGCTATCTGACGTCAGGTATAAGACCAACTAGCATGTTCCCGGCGAGTCCTGTCCGGTGTACTCATAACCCAATGAGCACCTGTATACATCTTAGGTGATCCAATTGACACCAGTGGCTTGTGAGACCGGCCACCGCCCCTCGTCGGGGTCTCGACTGTATACACTAGTCTACTCTGGAGGATCGATGCCCTGTCTCGAATCTCCCACGACTAGGGACCATTTAAGGATGTGCTTATAGACCCCAGCTCCCACTTATATGATCGCCCTCATACTGCTGGAAGTCAAGCAAGAATCCTAGGGGCTCTATCAACGTGTAATAGCGACCTGTAAGGTCACCTGAAACAGTACACGATGATAAAGGTAAACCAGATAGCAAACTATCATCTCGAGTAAGACTGTCGTACCGGGATAGGTCCTCCCTCAATCATTGCAATCACGTGCCTGTGATCCAATAATTGACTCTGAGGGCACTATCTCCAACACATGGATGCTGTATCCGTAGGGGAATATCACCTAGGACTGACAATTGGGCAGATATTGATTCTGCGTAACTGTTTGTATGTACCAGGTGCGACTTGTAATATCATATCTGTATCCTTACTTTCTAAGGAAGGATATGATTTTGCTTTTGTAAGCGATGTAGTAAACATCCACCTAAATCAAGTACTGATTGGGTCAGGTACATTAAATAACGGTATATACGTATTGAATCAAGCTCAGATATTCAGTGTCCAGAACACACTTAAAAGAAAGTCTCCAAAATTAAATCAGGCTTTCTTATGGCATTGTAGACTGGGTCACATCAATGAGACACGGTTGACTAAGTTACATAAAGAAGGATACTTGGATCCGTTCGAGTACCAGTCTTATGCCACTTGTGAATCTTGTCTTATGGGAAAGATGACAAAGACTCCGTTCACTGGACACGGAGTAAGAGCGAGCGAGCTCTTGGGACTCATACACAGTGACGTGTGTGGTCCAATGTCTACACATGCGCGAAGTGGTTATTCATACTTCATTACTTTCACAGATGATTTCTCTAGGTATGGACATGTCTTCTTAATGAAGCACAAATCCGAGGCCTTTGGGAAATTTCAAGAATACAAGAATGAAGTTGAAAAACAAACCGGCAAAAGTATCAAGATTCTAAGATCGGATCGAGGTGGAGAATACTTGAGTGCCGAGTTTCTGGGCTACTTAAAAGAGAATGGAATTCTCTCTCAACTTACTCCTCCATACACACCACAACACAACGGTGTATCGGAAAGGAGGAATCGAACCCTATTAGATATGGTTCGTTCCATGATGAGTAAGGCTGAGTTACCGCGATCTTTCTTGGGTTATGCACTAGAAACAGCTGCACATCTCTTGAACCAAGCTCCTACTAAAACAGTGCCTACCACACCATATCAGATGTGGAGTGGGAAAAAACCCTGTCTTAAATCCTTTAAGACATGGGGATGTCCAGCTTTTGTAAAAAAGCAGCATGCGGACAAGCTCGAGGTACGCTCAGTACAATGCAAGTTTGTGGGATACCCAAAGAACTCCAAGGGGTATCTTTTCTATTACGCAGAGGAGCAAAAAGTCCTTGTCTCTCGTCATGCCCGCTTCTTGGAAACTGAGTTTTTAGAAAATCAGATAAGTAGGAGCGCAATAGAACTGGAAGAAATTCCAGAACCACAAGCTATTACTGAAACCTTAGTAGAACCAGAAGGTTCAGGGGAACCGGACATTCCTACGCCACTCCGCAAGAGTAGTAGGCAGTCTCATCCGCCCGAGAGATACTACGGTTTTCTCATAGACGGGGATAGAGAGGATTGCACCATGGATTATGGTGAGCCTACTAGCTTCCAACAAGCCATTAAAAGCGGTGACTCGGTAAAATGGCTGGATGCAATGCGGACCGAGATGGAGTCCATGTACACCAACAAAGTTTGGACTTTGGACTTTGCTCCAGAAGGGGCAAAACCCGTAGGCTGCAAATGGATCTTCAGAAAGAAGATTGGTGTAGATGGGCAGGTTGAAACCTATAAAGCTAGGCTCGTTGCAAAGGGTTTTCATCAAAGACCTGGTTTGGACTATGACGAGACCTTTTCTCCGGTGGCCATGCTTAAATCCATTCGGATCCTTCTTGCCATTGCTGCCTTCCACGATTATGAAATCTGGCAGATGGACGTAAAGACGGCTTTTCTAAATGGAAATTTGGAAGAGTGCGTCTATATGGATCAGCCAGAGGGATTCAATCAGAGTGGGAGCAGCGGTAAAGTGTGCAAATTGCTCAAGTCCATCTATGGACTCAAGCAGGCATCGCGGAGTTGGAACATCTGCTTTGATGATACTGTCAAAGAATTCGACTTTGTCAAAAACCCAGATGAACCATGCATTTACAGTAAGATTGTAGGGAGAAATGTGGTATTCCTCGTCTTGTTCGTGGATGACATTCTCCTAATAGGAAATGATATTCCTATGCTACAGTCAGTCAAAGGATTCTTGTCGCAGAGGTTCTCCATGAAGGACCTAGGCGATGCCAACTACATTCTGGGGATCCAGATCTATCGTGATAGATCTAAGAGGATGTTGGGACTTTCACAGTCAAGGTACATCGACACCATACTGAAATGATTCAGTATGGAAGATTCCAAGCGCGGTAATCTACCGGCTTGTCACGGAATCACCCTCTCCAAAGAGATGTCTCCCAAGACTGATTTGGAAAGGGCTCGCATGTCATCAATACCCTACGCATCTGCGGTAGTCTCTATTATGTATGCGATGTTGTGTACCAGACCAGATGTAGCATACGCATTAAGCGTTGTAAGCCGGTATCAGTCGAACCCAGGGGAGAAACACTAGATAGCAGTAAAGAACATTCTCAAGTACCTGAGAAGGACTAAGGAGATGTTCTTGGTGTATGGCGGAAAAGACCTCCAGATTGAGGCCTTTGCTGACTCCAGCTTCCAGAGTGATAAGGATGACTCCAAGTGTCACGACCCGAAAGTACGGAACGTGACCGGCACTTAGATTACGAAGCGTCTAGAGGCGCCACGTGACCTAAGTAAGCCGAAGCCCAGAAATCTAAACCAAAAAAAAAGAAAGAGAAGAAAAGTAAAGAAAACAAGTATAAAAACATCAGCAAATTTTACCAAAATTTCGGCAGAGTCTCCTCTGTAAAAACTGGCCCCCAAACGGGTACAACAAGTATAATATGAAAAAACAATAAAAAGCATCCCCAAACGGGTGCTAGCTCAACGCCAACAGGCGGAGACAACCACAACAATCACAATAATATACAACGCCAAAGGGCGAGGCTCAAATCTCAAAAGAAAACAAAACCACCAGATCAGAATAACACATGCGCGACTCTAAGGTCGAAATAAACAACTGGTCCAATAGACTTATCAAGTAATACAAATATGGTTGATGGAGCTTTCTAGATACAAATGAAATAATAAAAATACAACGGCGGTTCAGATACAAATGAACCAACCTACCGTGCAAATCACCCGAAATGAAATGATGTGCCAGCAACTGCCAAGGGAAACCTGTACATCGCACCTGTAAAGAATTTGGCACAACGGGGGTGAGTTGCCAACTCGTGAGTAGAAGATATCTACGAAAAGAAATCGAATGCACGACGCTATCCTAGGTCATAATAATACACTACTATATCATAAACATCTAGTAATAGCAGGGTAAAACTACGTGTAAATGCAGATACTCCGTGCTCGTGTCAGTGCCTCATATAGTACTATGTCATACGAATGGATATGCATGCACCATGAATATAAAATAATCAATCCTGAAATCCAGATATATCTGTATAAGAAATCTTTAGCTGTTATCATAGTAAAACGTGTATAGAAATCTGAAATATCAACAATGAAATCCATGGAAATCCATGTCAAGCATCGACACAAACATGTAAATCTCAAGTCTCATAGTCTCAATACCTCGGGCTCCGTCAGTCCGGATCGGCCCATAGCATCAAATCTCACGACAACGGTCGGTATCCTCCGGATATCCGCCGCGCCAGACATCACCGGTAGGTAGCCTTCCCCTGCCAGGCTCATCGTCTACAACTCGATCTTCTTGCCCCGGGGTACCATACCGGGCCCACCATGTACCCGAGACGGTTCATCCACTCCTCGAATCGGGTCTCGAAATCCAACAGAAAACATGAAATCTCATGGTGGACGACACATACATCACGAGGAAACCGCATCTTATGTTTTAAAAAGAGAGGAGGAAAGAGAGAGAAGTTTTATATATTCTTGCGGTTTTTCCCCAAAAATCCAGAAATCTCATAGAAACCCAAATCTCCAAATCATGAGTAAGTATATGATAAATGTCGGCATATGCCCCATAATACTGCATGATAACACGAAAATATGAATGCATGAATGTCTAAGTAATGAATATCATGTCTTATACTTAACATCAGAGAGTGATCACAATATTATATCGATTTAGTTGTTAACTGATTCTATCAATAAAAGATAATATGATCTAAAGTGTACGTGACATAGCAATTACCGATGATGATGTGTGTGAGCCGGCAAATAAGTGTGCGTGGAATATGCGCATCATCGGTAATGGTGCTGGTGTCCTAACAGGTAAAGTTTATACTGATTATAGCAACATATAAAAGAACATGCACCATGAGGATTACAGTATGAATGTGAATACATATGTGCATTATCCACTCCTCTGCGAGATACGAGTACAACTACTACTGTGTGAGTCGAACTTAAACCAGTGTCCATCTAACATCCTAAGGAACTAAACCTAATAGACTAGTCAGTAAGAAACTAGAGTCTACCTAAGGTCTGAATCAATATCTCTAATAGTCGGCGATTCCGCCTCAAAAGCATCACGTACGTAGTACGGCTTCCTCGAATCAAGAGTGTGGATCAATCATCAAATCTAAGCCTCGTACGGTAAAATCCTGTTAGTTATATGCATGCCCTAGAGGCCATTACTGTACATAGGATGTATATTGTAGCGGATGCTGGGACGTATATAGGGAGGACTTTCTTGCTCGACAGGATAGTATGCTATCTGGTTGAACTTTACCTTAACGTGTATACTGATTGTCTCTCTGTTACATGTTGGTAAAGCCCTTAGGATCTGTACTTGACTACCTGGACTATGATGAGGATCATACTAGTGGGGACATGGTAGTCCATAAGTACATCCTTAAAAGTCCCTAGTTGTGGGTGTATCGAGACGGCGCATCGATATACCAGAGTAGACTAGCGTGTACCTTCTCGACCCATACAGATGGGCGATGGATGATCCCATATCCATCGGTGTTTGACATCAGAGATGATATACGGGTGCTCAGTAGAGACTGGGTACACTGGACGGACTCGCCGAGAACTCCCAGATGGTATTATACCTCACGTCAGATGGCAGTTCTCTGGTGACACTGGTACAGAGTAGTCTGTTGACCCGAGATCGTCATAGAGTCATGTGTGGTTCCCACTGTGCTTTGATTTCCATCTTACCACGTCCAAGAGGGCGTGCAAAACGGTGGTTTTTGGGTACAGTCCCGAGTCACATGGAGGCAATGAGCGATAGGAGGGGATTCGTCTCTCCCGGTATAGGGGGTTGATGTTGCGCTGTGTTCGATTGGCTATAACAGGAAGTCCCTGGCCAGGGCTGATCAGAGAATTGCTGGTAAGTGTTACCAGTAGTTTCTCGACCCGTTATGAGCCTCATATCGACACGACTTATCGAGCTATTGGGGTCTGACGTTTACCACCCCTAGGCGAGATATGCGACATATCAGACGATCAGATCGGACTGTACGGTAGTGTTACTGGTCGGATTCACTGGAGTGTGAGCGGGCTTGCTCGTCGATCTTCAGATCGCTCAATACCCGGGTGGCCGTTACGTTTAGCAGACCGCTTGCGGCTTGTGGATGATTGATATGATCATCATCTGCTGCCGGCGTATTGACGAGTCTTTAGAGTCCTACACAGAGGTTTCCTGGTTCAAGCGAAACGAAATAGGAGCGCATATGAGATATGTGCGGGACCGAGAATAATACGAGTATGTGATACTGTATTCGATTCTCGCGATGTGACATTGATCGGTTATATGCGATATAGCCGGCTTATCGGATCAAGTGTTGATTCGATAAGATGTTACTAATGGTACCAGTCGGTTATGTGCGTCATGACCGGATCGTTAAATCAAGCGTTGATTTAATGATTTAATGCATAATTATATATTTGATATATTACTTTGCATTAACTAGTATCGGTTCACTTTAAATGGATTTTCTCGCTCGGTTGTGCGCATTGCATATGCGATATGATTTTGTGCACTTGTTTGTATCATATTTGATGATACATGCAAATTAGGGTTTGTGTAAAGAATTAAACCTTGGTTAAAGAAATGGTTAGGGTTTTTATTTGATTATTCATTTATTCATTTGTTTTTATTTTTGGAAAATAAAATTGCATAAAATAGAATGGTGGCTTCTTTTGTTTTCTTTCATGAAGCTTCATGAACTTTTGACTTAGTCACCATTTTGTCTCATGCTTAACCCTAACCAATTCAATTAACTCAAGTTAATTCTCTACACCTAACCATGGTGAGAATTATGATAAGAATGGATTTTTATTTATTCTTTTATTCTTATCATAATACTTATCTTCTTCTTGCTCTTCTTCTTCTTCATCTTCTTCTTTGAAAAAGCTTGAGGTCATCAATGGCGGATTGATGATTTGAGTGAGAAATCCAATTCTAAAGTCTACCCACTTCCTATTTCTTCATCCTCTACCTCTTGCCAAGTAGTAGAGTGTGTTTTCTTCACAAGTTTCTTGACTTGGTGAAGTGAGAGCTTGATCTTGCGATGCTTCGACGTAGATCATCTTCGGCATGGACATCGACGACCTAGCTCGCTTATTCTCCGATGAAGTCGACGCTAGAGCCCAGATTCTTTTTGGACAGCGGAGAGGACTTCGTTGCGGAGCTATGGAGGTGGAGCACCGGATCTACAAAGGTTGTATTTCCGATTCTCATAGTTAAGTGTTAACTAGTTAGCTTTTTCGCCTAGTTTTCTAGCAAACGATCCGTAGTCGGGTCTCTCGGCACCTAGATTTTTTGAATTTGGCATGTTCGATGCCTTGTGAGACCTCTTGAGAGTGCCTAGGAACCCTACAGTGGTATCAGAGCCTAGCTAGAGCCTTAGGCGAAGTCTAGACGGAATTTGAAGTCCGAACGACCCGAAACCCATCTCAAAATATGCTCTCTGTACATTTTCTAATTTCGAGGATTTTTCAACATTAAAAATATGCAGAAAAATCAGCAGGCAATTCTAAGGGAAACTGTAAAATTCGTGTGCGTAATTCCTTCAATGAGCCGCGGTTCCGCGGCACGAGCTTGCTTCGTGCGGCGGATCCGCGGCTGTTTTGTCCTTTGTGGCATACAAATTTGCACAGTAACTCTTATTAAATTATGCTGGATTTTCTGGGAATTTTTAATATTTATTCTAGAGTTGAATAATCTGGGATTGTTTTGGGGATTCGGTGTTTCGATCGGAGCATCAAATTTTGTCTGTGTGGCTTTCCGGATAAATTTTAGAATATGTTAAAAAGTTCGACCGGATATAAATACGCAATTTTTCCCCTGTCGGGAAATTTCCAAGTGTTGGATTTTTCCGTAGTTTAACGACGTTCTAAGTAGTGCAAGTAACGCGATGGTCCCTCTAGAAGACAACAAACCTTAACTCGATTATGTGACCATCTTGAACTGCCCTTTGAACCTTCGGGTTTGGGGCAGTACGGCGTGCCACATGTGAGGCGTTGGCTTGACCCTTCTACGGCTGGACCGTCGGTACTGAGGCACGAACTGAATGTTGTTAGACTTATTTCATGTGTTGATCTGTATCGGGAAAACTTGGGTGTTCGAATGTTCAATCGGAAAGTTTAACATTTTCTAATTATCCGGAATGGGATACAATAATTGGAATTCACAAGAAGTTATGTGATAACTGAATGAATGTTATAAACATAGCACTTTAGTCTCACTTGATCGGTTGCCACGGAATTTTGATGTGATCAAAAGTCCGTCGCAATCACGTAGCATACGCGGATACTCGCCGGGTAAACTTAATAGACAGCCTCACTCCATAGCCCCGACCAAGTGACTGTAGGAGAACCCCGTCGCCGAAAGCATCCGTTCGGGTGCTCGCGGAAGCGGTGTTCCGCCTTAGTGCACTTCGTCGACGGTATCAGGGGTGCGGCCGCCTACTGAAGTTTGCGACGAGCATTCGATCAGGCTGTCGGGAATCTTGTTGAATTGCCCGACTTGATATTGAAAAGTGTTTTCGATTTTGAGACTAAAATGCGGGGTTTATAATTGTTAGGCATGCGATGTCTAAAGAATTCATTTGATCAGGCATGCGATGTCTGAGGTGGTTGCGGATTCCAACTGTTGTAGTTTTACACTTTCTTTTCTGTGACCATAAGTGTAATATGTGATATCGCCGGTTTCGTTGCTATATGTCAACGGCAATTGGGATGCGCATATTTACTTACGTTGATGACATGTGATGTTATGTGTTGCTGGATATGTTATATTGGATCGTCGTGTTTGAATAGCCGGGTTTTTTTATGTGAGATGAGTGTTTTTCATTTTCATTCATGTAAAAACTTGTATGTAATATTCTTTTATTGGGGCACTTCCAGGTTGCGGAAGTAGTCACCCGTTGTATATTATTTACTTTTCCGCACTAGGACAGACCCAAGGAGGAGGGCACAAGTAACCGGGTTCTGGAGTCCAGTGGGAGACCAACTCGAGGAGTCGAGTCCGGGTCTCCTAACTCCAGAATTGGTAGGGTTGCTTGCCGCTCTCGTAGGGGTCTAGGGGTGTGGGTTTGGCTATTCATCACGACCGTGGAATCCGTGTTTTATACTGGCTCGTATTGAAAACACGGACGTCCTAGTATATCCAATATTTCATATGATTCTTCTGCTGCGATATCTGTGATGTGATCATGAGATGTTCTGTAATAGATACAGTATATAGTATATATGATATATTATATAGACGTTACTTATGTTTTACACCCGTGCTAGCCCTGCCCCGCTCTGCCGTTAGTTACCTAACCTAACGGTGCACGAGAGGACATCGAGGCGAATGCGGATGGCATAAGTGTACGTCGTATTTATCTGTAATGTTTAGGTACTTAAATGATGGGACTTCATTAATGTGATTAATGAAAATAAAAGAAACCTAAGATGTTGTAGAATCGAATTTCAAAATAAAACAGGTAGCTACAGTTCTTGCTTTGCACAGCGGTATATGTGATATATCCAGCACCTTATTCGATGAGGAAAGGACCGAGATCCCTTCACCGGGAGTGACTCCTTTAGCAATAACTGGCAGATGCTACACACTCGGTTTGTCTTTTGATTGATTTTAAGTGTTTTTTGCTTTGCACAGTGATATATATGATATATCCCGCACCTCATTCGACGAGGAAAGGACCGACGATCCCTTCACCGGGAGTGACTCCTTTAGCAAAACTAGAAAAGCCTCAAAAGCACTCCATTTAAAAATTCATTCGATCCTACAACGATATCAAGTTCATTACGCAAAAGGTTTTCAGAAAAACCTGTCGTAGCCCTCCGTCATTTCAGATACGTACTAGTTAGTATTCGTGCTGCGGTTGTTTGGCCTCCGTCAAGGCCTAGTGTACGGTAGCTAACTAGTGCTTATCTGCTAGCATATGATGCGATTGGATTAGGGTATTCGTACGGCGTTGTTTGGCCTCCGTCAAGGGTCGTGCGGGTGGGTTTAATTCAATCAGGAAATGACGGGTTGAACTTGACTAGCGGACTATGGGTTGTTTGGCCTCCGTCAAGGTCATAGCGAGCTAGGGGCAAAATATTATCGGGAATTTCAAGTGTTGAAATTTGCAATGAGATTGCATACCTTCTAAGAGATAGTTGGATCCCGATACCCGCTGCGAGTAAGTGTTACTCCTGGGAGAGTTTTATACATTACAATTAGCCGATCAATTAGGTGTCTAGAAAGGTGTCAACGGGGTTACGCCTCTGGGAAAACGAGGTTTACATTAATTAGGTTCGTGCGAAAGCACGGGGGACCTCCCTCAAAGTACCGACACTGGCCTGGCTGAAAGATTGGCGAACTTGTAGTGTGTAATTAATCCCGGCTCGTCTTTCCTTTTATGGTTTGAAGGAAGATTTGATAAAAAGCAGTGGGAGCCATCCTGATTAGATAAAATAAAAACCAATCTATTCTTGAAAGAGCGCACGCTGAGTGTTTTCTTCTCTCTCTCTCCTGGTAGCGACCATATCACGCCTTAATCAAGATAATAATACGGATTATTGACCGAACCCGCTTGTTATTCTGAGCTGGGGAACGTTGGTCCCGCTCCAAATTATAATTGTTATAAGACAGAGCAGGAAATTGGGGAATACCAGATTTCCCGTGCCGCCCAAACGAAGAGAGTGCATGCTGATGCATCATCTTCGGGTGTGTTCATTATACAGAACTGTTTCTCAATGTCCTTTACGTCCTGGGTATATGATACCAGATCAGGATCCCAGATATGTAATCTGTTACATAGGGCTACAGAAAGGTAGAGAACTGAGAACGGGTGATAAGTTTCATGAGGCAGAAAACGGGGCAAGAGTTGCAGCCAAGTCTGTTGGTCACTGTCACCCTGTATTACAATACATTGATTCTGAACGAATGTTATTAGATACCGAACCTGATATACAAAATTATATCTGTCTCTTTATTAATAAAGAAATGATAAAATTTTGTATTGTTGGATAATGTTTTGAACATTTCCTATATCAAAAGTTGATCGGTTCAGGCACGTTATCTAAAAGCATTGATGTTCTAAATCAAACTACAGTTCTTAGTATACAGAACACACACAAGAGGAAGAGTTCAGAAATGAACAAATCCTTCTTGAGGTATTGTAGACTAGGTCATATCAATGCGACCCGACTAGCTAAGTTCCACATAGATGCATATTTAAAACAGTTTGAATCTACATCTTATGAAACTTGCCAGTCATGTCACAAAGATAAGATGACCATAGCTCCGTTTATTGGAAATGGAGAAAGAGTTAGTGAACTCATGGGATGATACATGTTGATGTATGTAGGTCCCCAGTCTACACATGCCAAGACCGGTTCTTTGTACTTCATTACATTCTCTGATAATCTCTCGAGATTCAGACATATGTTCCTGTTGAAACACAAGTCCGAACCTTTTGAGATATTCACAGAATATAAGCGAGAAGTAGAGAACCAGAATACGGGTATAAGTATTATATCCTATGATGAGATCAAGGAGCAGAATACTTGAGCACGGAAATACTGGACTATTCTAAAGGAGAATGAGATTCTCTCTCAGCATTACTCCTCTGTATACACCATAGCACGATGGTATATCGGGGCGGAGCAGATACACCCTATTTGATATGGTGTGCTCTATGATGAGTAATACTGAGTTACCTTTTTCCTTTTGGGTGTTATGCACTTGAGAAGTTGCATACCTATTGAATAGGGTTCGAATCAAATCAATGCCTACAACTTCATATGTGATATGGAAAGGGAAGAGCCCATGTCTTAAGTTAGTTAAGATTTGGGGTTGTCCGGCCTATGTCTAAAAGCAAAATCCGGACAAACTCGAGGCAAGGTTAGTTATGTAGAACTGGAAAGGTTCCAGCTATGCAAACTACAGAAGATGATTAGACAGAACCAAAGGATTCAGTAGATACCAACGAACCTCAGCCTCTCCGCCGATCTAGTAGGGTTCCTCACCCACCTGAGAGATACTTCTGTTTCTCTATGACAGTGGGAGCGAAGATTGCATCATGAGATGATGAGCCAACTAGCTTCGAGCTGGCTATCAGGAGTAAGACTCTGTAAGAATGGCTGGATGCTTATCGATCTGAGATGGAATCCTTATACACCAACAAAGTTTGGACTTTAGTTGCTATATCTGAAGGGTTAAATCCCCATCAGGAGCAAGTATATCTTGAGAAGATTACTTGGTGTACATGGAAAAGTTGAGACTTTCAAAGCTAGAATTGTTAAAGGTTTTCGTCATCGACCAGGCGTGGATAATGATGAAACCTTTTCCAGTAGCTATGCTTAAGTCCATCCAGATCCTACTTGTCACGGCTACATACCATGACTGCGATATCTGGTGGTTGGGTGTCTTGACTGCTTTTCTAAATGATGATTTAGAAGAGAGCGTCTATAAGTACACAGCCAGAGGGCCTCGTAGACAGTGGGAGCAGCAGAAACGTGTGCAAGATGTTTTATATGATAAAGCAGGCATCGCGGAGTTGGAACATCTGTTTTTGATGAATTAGTCAAAGAGTTTGACATCATCAAAATGGTAGATGAACCTTGTATAAACAAAAAGGTAGTAGGGAGTATGGTGACGATCCTCGCAGAGTACGTGGATGACATACTCTTGATGGGGAAGGAGTTTCCTATGCTACGCTCGATCAATCTCCGGTTATCACAAGGATTCTCCACAAAGGATCAAAGTGATACCTCCTAAATCCTTGGTTTTTGGATCTATGAGATAGATCTAATTGGATGTTAGGACTCTCAATAGTTGTAGTGAGACGATATCAACCGATCCTGGGGAGAATCACTGGAAGGGTTCCAGGGTGATAAAGACGACTGAATGTCAGTCACAGGCATTGTCTTTACCCTCAGTAAAGGGACGGTATGTTGGAAGAGTTCCAAGCTAGATACCGTGACATACTAGACGATAAAGACAGCATACATCGCTACTTAAGATGCTACCAAAGAGGCTGTTTGGATGTATATTGGTTCATGAGATGAACTATGTTCCTCCCATTGTGTGACAATGGAGTTGTGGCTTATGCCAAGGAACGCAGGTCCCATCAGTGATCCAGACATATTCTAAGGCAGTATCACCTGATCGTGAAGATGGTTGATCTCCAGGTGATCAAGGTTAGGAGAGCAGACTCAGAGGACAACACAGCGGATCCACTCACAAAGGCCTGTTCCCAGAGAGAGACTTTTATGGGATGGTTCAGTATAAGATACTGCAACCACTGCTATCAGATGGCCCTAGTGCAAGTGGGAGATTGTTAGTTATATGTATGCCCTAGAGGCCATTACTGTACATAGGATGTATATTGTAGTGGATGCTGGGACGTATATAGGGAGGACTTTCTTGCTCGACATGATAGTATGCTATCTGGTTGAACTTTACCTTAACGTGTATACTGATTGTCTCTCTGTTACATGTTGGTAAAGCCCTTAGGATATGTACTTGACTACCTGGACTATGATGCGGATCATACTAGTGGGGACATGGTAGTCCATAAGTACATCCTTAAAAGTCCCTAGTCGTGGGTGTATCGAGACGGGGCATCGATATACCAGAGTAGACTAGCGTGTACCTTCTCGACCCATACAGATGGGCGATGGATGATCCCATATCCATCGGTGTTTGACATCAGAGATGATATACGGGTGCTCAGTAGAGACTGGGTACACTGGACGGACTCGCCGAGAACTCCCAGATGGTATTATACCTCACGTCAGATGGCAGTTCTCTGGTGACACTGGTACAGAGTAGTCTGTTGACCCGAGATCGTCATAGAGTCTTGTGTGGTTCCCACTGTGCTTTGATTTCCATCTTACCACGTCCAAGAGGGCATGCAAAACGGTGGTTTTTGGGTACAGTCCCGAGTCACATGGAGGCAATGAGCGATAGGAGGGGATTCGTCTCTCCCGGTATAGGGGGTTGATGTTGCGCTGTGTTCGATTGGCTATAACAGGAAGTCCCTGGCCAGGGCTGATCAGAGAATTGCTGGTAAGTGTTACCAGTAGTTTCTCGACCCGTTATGAGCCTCATATCGACACGACTTATCGAGCTATTGGGGTCTGACGTTTACCACCCCTAGGCGAGATATGCGACATATCAGATGATCAGACCGGACTGTACGGTAGTGTTACTGGTCGGATTCACTGGAGTGTGAGCGGGCTTGCTCGTCGATCTTCAGATCGCTCAATACCCGGGTGGACGTTACGTTTAGCAGACCGCTTGCGGCTTGTGGATGATTGATATGATCATCATCTGATGCCGGCATATTGACGAGTCTTTAGAGTCCTACACAGAGGTTTCCTGGCTCAAGCGAAACGAAATAGGAGCGCATATGAGATATGTGCGGGACCGAGAATAATACGAGTATGTGATACTGTATTCGATTCTCGCGATGTGACATTGATCGGTTATATGTGATATAGCCGGCTTATCGGATCAAGTGTTGATTCGATAAGATGTTACTAATGGTACCAGTCGGTTATGTGCGTCATGACCGGATCGTTAAATCAAGCGTTGATTTAATGATTTAATGCATAATTATATATTTGATATATTACTTTGCATTAACTAGTATCGGTTCACTTTAAATGGATTTTCTCGCTCGGTTGTGCGCATTGCATATGCGATATGATTTTGTGCACTTGTTTGTATCATATTTGATGATACATGCAAATTAGGGTTTGTGTAAAGAATTAAACCTTAGTTAAAGAAATGGTTAGGGTTTTTATTTGATTATTCATTTATTCATTTGTTTTTATTTTTGGAAAATAAAATTGCATAAAACAGAATGGTGGCTTCTTTTGTTTTCTTTCATGAAGCTTCATGAACTTTTGACTTAGTCACCATTTTGTCTCATGCTTAACCCTAACCAATTCAATTAACTCAAGTTAATTCTCTACACCTAACCATGGTGAGAATTAGGATAAGAATGGATTTTTATTTATTCTTTTATTCTTATCATAATACTTATCTTCTTCTTGCTCTTCTTCTTCTTCATCTTCTTCTTTGAAGAAGCTTGAGGTCATCAATGGTGGATTGATGATTTGAGTGAGAAATCCAATTCTAAAGTCTACCCACTTCCTATTTCTTCATCCTCTACCTCTTGCCAAGTAGTAGAGTGTGTTTTCTTCACAAGTTTCTTGACTTGGTGAAGTGAGAGCTTGATCTTGCGATGCTTCGACGTAGATCATCTTCGGCATGGACATCGACGACCTAGCTCGCTTATTCTCCGATGAAGTCGACGCTAGAGCCCAGAATCTTTTTGGACAGCAGAGAGGACTTCGTTGCGGAGCTATGGAGGTGGAGCACCGGATCTACAAAGGTTGTATTTCCGATTCTCATAGTTAAGTGTTAACTAGTTAGCTTTTTCGCCTAGTTTTCTAGCAAACGATCCGTAGTCGGGTCTCTCGGCACCTAGATTTTTTGAATTTGGCATGTTCGATGCCTTGTGAGACCTCTTGAGAGTGCCTAGGAACCCTACAAATCCATCGTACGGCATCCCAATATCGGGGTACGGTCAAGTATCTCCTAGGTGTCTCCTCATTCGTATAATGTCATATGTATCTTATTGTGATTAAGTCATACTTATATGATATCGGCATCAGGTCACCCCAATATAATGTCGTAATCAAGCTATACATATATCATATAGTGATCAGTCACAAGTTACAGTCCGGGTACTATTCTAGCGTCCCATGTACATCAATATCACCACCACTCCTTATAATTTATATATTCATGTTCATTGTCTCATTCTCTAATGATCCGCTAACACTTTATTACGAATGTATAGTCAAGAATCACGGCATCAAGCCCAGTTATACTGTTTCATCATACCTCAGATATCATATCACCTCAATGAATCACCTATACGTGTTGTATATATATGTATATACCTATACCTAGTTCTATATATATACACATACACGTACCCCTTGTCGATTTTCAGTGTGTGCGTAGGTGTGTTTCTATCTGAAACCTACGAACCTCTTCCAAGGTACTCATCCTCTGATATGGTTTTCCTAAATCAGTCTAGTCCAGCCTAGGGTCAATACTAGGGTCCTACTAGGGTCACGTCTGGTTTCCTAAAGTCAATAAGTACTATTCCTATTCTACGTTGCGGGGGTGCTAAACGCCATCCACCCGACTTCCCCCCGTAGATATGCATCTACTCACCTGGTCCATGTCTGCCGAAGACATTGTCGCCATCCTCCTCTTCATCGCCCGCAGTCCACGTGAGGGGTACCTAAACGCAAACATATGTAGTATTGTAAACTAAATCACATACAAAAGTCAAAACGACGAAAGGAACAAGCATAGGTTAAAACCTATGTCCCGTCCACGCAAAAGAACCAAATACCGCTCGATATCGACGTACAAACTCCGATGGATCGAGATAACATCATCAAACAACTTGTAGTTTCAAAACACATTACCTATATTGTAAAACATGATCAAATTCATCGAAACACTAAAATCGATCAAATCGTCCGTTTTCGAAAAACCCGAAAATGCCAATTTACCGTTTTTCATCGAAACTTAACATTTAAATGAAACCAATGTTCATAAAACTCATTAAATAGTATAACTAGACTATATAAACCACTACTATATTTTTAGCACCCTAATTTATATTAGTTTGGAAATTCTAGTTTGCAAACTTGCTCGATTTCGGTATTTTTAAGCAAAACTTCACAATTTCACTTCCAAACTTGATTTTGCATAACTTAAATCTTTAAACCACTCCTTGAAACCTTAAGGATTTTCTAAAAACCTAACTTTAGTTTTAATTCCTCATTTTAAACTAATTAACAAAACCTAGTTTAATAACATAGCAATATTATGACAATTTTTAAGGTGGAAGCTAGAAATTGCAACTAGATTATATTTCACTCTCATTTAACATGTTAATCCACACACTAATTCCACAAACTAATAATAAAACCGAAATTCTAATTTTATCTAACTTATTTACATGTTTTGTAAAAATCTAGTTTACAAAAATAACCTATTAAACAATTAAAATGCAACAACTATCAATTTTTGCTACAAAATTAGGTTAACCATTTCCTAGTATGTTAAACTAAAATTTTAGATCAAAACCTAAGAATCAAAACCCTAATAATAATTTAGTAACCATATTCTAGAAATTTAAATCTTGAAACAAAACCATAATTAAACATTTAGTTTGATTAGGTTGAAGTAAAATAGCAACAAATGAGAAATGGGTTTAGAATTATACCACTAAAATTTGAGATTACACATGCTTCATGACCTCCATGATGGATCTCTTGCTTTCAAATTCCAAGCCAAATAGAAGCAAAGAAAATTAGATAAGGTTGAATGATGAATTTATGATAATTTGTATTGATTTTTCATGGATTTTTGATGAAAATTTGAGGTGAAAAGGAGGTGGAGAATTTGAGGGCTGCCAAGGTGAGGGCCGGCCACCATCTTGAGGGGAGGGAGAGAAAGAAATTGTGTAGCCAAATGTAGAAACTTCCTCCATTAAATTCCTTCTTTATGTCTTTTCAACCTTTATTCATTTTCCTTTTTTTTTTCCAAAAAAAAACAAATTTCTAGAAGTCACTTGAAGAATGAAGTGAGAGGGGGCTGCCAAGGTCAGCCAAAAATAGTGTGAGGGAGTAAAATATAGTGTGGTTTTGTTTGGGAAAAGATAAAAGTTATACCGCACTCCGTTTGCACTAATTTCACCGAAAAAAGCCTTTTTCTTCGATATTTTCTAACACCGGATAACAACCCTATTTCAATTCAAAAACCACATGATAAAATTTTGTTTAATGTATAATGATGCACAAAATTTGTTTGAACTCATTCCAGTTTGTAATTTTCCTGAATTAATTGTATTAGTGACGGCTTAAAATAATATTAAAATAATTAATTTCGGAAAAATTTTCAGAAATTTTGAAATCTCACCAGTGGCTCAATAAACACCAAATACTAGCAATTACATAACTAGAATATTTATATTTAATTTTAAAATAAACATATTTGTATTTTGACTTTTTACAGAAAACCCCCTTATTTTACCGATTTTCCGAAATTTCACCAAAACGATTTTCACAACGTTACAATCTTCCCCCCTTAAAGAAATTCGGTCCCCGAATTTAAATTAAAACTCCCCCTCCAAATACTAAAACATTTATCAAAATACTCAAATCGTCGGGGCTCCGAAATCATCAATACATAACTAAAATCAACTCCGTCAAGCATAACGCAATCATCGGAGTTACGGCGAAGATAAAATATCAAACCCAATACGAAAACCAACATAATATATATCAAAACTATAACTTATATATATATATAGTGTGCATCTTAATAAAGAAGCATACAAAAAAAAAACCTCTTGAAAATCGTCGTGCGATGCACGTGTCACGGCATATGTAGCGGACGTTTATTTTATGAAAAAAAATAGCTATATATATATATATATATATATATATCTTTTATTTAACATACACGTCCCGCCTGGTTATTGAATCAATAGTAATGATTATAAAAACATACTGCTTAAACTGAAATCAATCCCAATCACATCAATAAAATATCATGTGCGTCCGGTGCACACTGAAATCGAAACCAAATACAGATACCACGAATACACACAACAACAAAACTAAGTGCAACAGGTGTGCACCAAAAACATCTGTCAAGTGCAACGGGCGTGCACGACTCTAATATCAGGTGCAGCTAATCTGCACAAAACCCCGATTTAGTGCATCTGGTGTGCACAAAATCGCATCAAGTGCGCCAAGTATGCGCACGAACCCTAATCAGGTGCACATGGTGCACGAAAACATACATTGAATATCAAAATCGAAATCACAGCACAAAAATGCATGAAAACTAGGTCAAAACACATGTCAAAATCACGTGTAACCCCTATGCACAAAATCAAATAAAAAAAAATTCTCAAAAAAAAATATATAAAACCAAATCAAGTGTACTGGTTGTGTACCAAACAACATCAATACAATTGATACATGAAACACAAATAGAATGTAATGAAGGTACACACATGAAATACCAATCGTAGAACAAAGTCCTCAAAATACAAAAATCCAATCAACGAAAATATGAAATTCAAATCACTAAATCACAATCGTAAACACTATCGTCAATTGCTTCGAACTCGTCTCTTCGTAGCTGTGCTGACTGCGCTACCAACGGCAATACTCATGTCTAGAGCCTCCCACATAGTCGATCCCTTCACTTGATGTCCGGACTACATTAAACTTTTCGATCGATCCATCAAAATCCCATAATTCCCCGAGAGCTCAACACTCAAGTACAGTTTAAAAATATCCGGTACATACCCCAGCATCGATGATCCAGCTGTAGAAGGGCAACCCAAGCCTCGCTAATGGCACAGTGGAACTGCCGTAAACCCTAAGGTTCAAGGACGTTCTCGTGGTCATTATGTCGAGTTAGGGTTTCATTCTTCTAGAGGGTCCATCGAAATACCTGCATGTTCTTCCGAATACTTTAAACTTAGGAAAATGGTTTTCTGATAATCGTTCGAACCCTTTAACTTCATCCGGACGGCATGTGAATATCCTTCGTCCGCACGCTAAGCAATGCTTCAATCCTCTAGAATAACCAATACTCTAATGGTTATCGCATTCGAACCGCAGCTCCCTTTGCCCGTGGTAACAGAAACCACCATCCGACATCGACGAAGATAGATCAAAGGAACGAATGAAATACGGTGCAAACAATGTACATCCTAAGGCTCCTTAAGCAGAGTAGCGTATCGTAAGTATGCCGCGGACCATACCCACGGTACGTTACTCTACCTAAATCGCCTACTCCATCAACCAAGGGTCACCTAGACTTATACAAGGTTAAACCTAGCGCTCTGATACCAACTTTGTCACGACCCGAAAGTACGGAACGTGACCGGCACTTAGATTACGAAGCGTCTAGAGGCGCCACGTGACCTAAGTAAGCCGAAGCCCAGAAATCTAAACCAAAAAGAAAGAAAGAGAAGAAAAGAAAAGAAAACAAGTATAAAAACATCAGCAAATTTTACCAAAATTTCGGCAGAGTCTCCTCTGTAAAAACTGGCCCCCAAACGGGTACAACAAGTATAATATGAATAAACAATAAAAAGAATCCCCAAACGGGTGCTAGCTCAACGCCAACAGGCGGAGACAACCACAACAATCACAATAATATACAACGCCAAAGGGCGAGGCTCAAATCTCAAAAGAAAACAAAACCACCAGATCAGAATAACACATGCGCGACTCTAAGGTCGAAATAAACAACTGGTCCAATAGACTTATCAAGTAATACAAATATGGTTGATGGAGCTTTCTAGATACAAATGAAATAATAAAAATACAACGGCGGTTCAGATACAAATGAACCAACCTACCGTGCAAATCACCCGAAATGAAATGATGTGCCAGCAACTGCCAAGGGAAACCTGTACATCGCACCTGTAAAGAATTTGGCACAACGGGGGTGAGTTGCCAACTCGTGAGTAGAAGACATCTACGAAAAGAAATCGAATGCACGACGCTATCCTAGGTCATAATAATACACTACTATATCATAAACATCTAGTAATAGCAGGGTAAAACTACGTGTAAATGCAGATACTCCGTGCTCGTGTCAGTGCCTCATATAGTACTATGTCATACGAATGGATATGCATGCACCATGAATATAAAATAATCAATCCTGAAATCCAGATATATCTGTATAAGAAATCTTTAGCTGTTATCATAGTAAAACGTGTATAGAAATCTGAAATATCAACAATGAAATCCATGGAAATCCGTGTCAAGCATCGACACAAACATGTAAATCTCAAGTCTCATAGTCTCAATACCTCGGGCTCCGTCAGTCCGGATCGGCCCATAGCATCAAATCTCATGACAACGGTCGGTATCCTCCGGATATCCGCCGCGCCAGACATCACCCGTAGGTAGCCTTCCCCTGCCAGGCTCATCGTCTACAACTCGATCTTCTTGCCCCGGGGTACCATACCGGGCCCACCATGTACCCGAGACGGTTCATCCACTCCTCGAATCGGGTCTCGAAATCCAACAGAAAACATGAAATCTCATGGTGGACGACACATACATCACGAGGAAACCGCATCTTATGTTTTAAAAAGAGAGGAGGAGAGAGAGAGAAGTTTTATATATTCTTGCGGTTTTTCCCCAAAAATCCAGAAATCTCATAGAAACCCAAATCTCCAAATCATGAGTAAGTATATGATAAATGTCGGCATATGCCCCATAATACTGCATGATAACACGAAAATATGAATGCATGAATGTCTAAGTAATGAATATCATGTCTTATACTTAACATCAGAGAGTGATCACAATATTATATCGATTTAGTTGTTAACTGATTCTATCAATAAAAGATAATATGATCTAAAGTGTACGAGACATAGCAATTACCGATGATGATGTGTGTGAGCCGGCAAATAAGTGTGCGTGGAATATGCGCATCATCGGTAATGGTGCTGGTGTCCTAACAGGTAAAGTTTATACTGATTATAGCAACATATAAAAGAACATGCACCATGAGGATTACAGTATGAATGTGAATACATATGTGCATTATCCACTCCTCTGCGAGATACGAGCACAACTACTACTGTGTGAGTCGAACTTAAACCAGTGTCCATCTAACATCCTAAGGAACTAAACCTAATAGACTAGTCAGTAAGAAACTAGAGTCTACCTAAGGTCTGAATCAATATCTCTAATAGTCGGCGATTCCGCCTCAAAAGCATCACGTACGTAGTACGGCTTCCTCGAATCAAGAGTGCGGATCAATCATCAAATCTAAGCCTCGTACGGTAAAATCCATCGTACGGCATCCCAATATCGGGGACGGTCAAGTATCTCCTAGGTGTCTCCTCATTCGTATAATGTCATATGTATCTTATTGTGATTAAGTCATACTTATATGATATCGGCATCAGGTCACCCCAATATAATGTCGTAATCAAGCTATACATATATCATATAGTGATCAGTCACAAGTTACAGTCCGGGTACTATTCTAGCGTCCCATGTACATCAATATCACCACCACTCCTTATAATTTATATATTCATGTTCATTATCTCATTCTCTAATGATCCGCTAACACTTTATTACGACTGTATAGTCAAGAATCACGGCATCAAGCCCAGTTATACTGTTTCATCATACCTCAGATATCATATCACCTCAATGAATCACCTATACGTGTTGTATATATATGTATATACCTATACCTAGTTCTATATATATACACATACATGTACCCCTTGTCGAGTTTCAGTGTGTGCGTGGGTGTGTTTCTATCTGAAACCTACGAACCTCTTCCAAGGTACTCATCCTCTGATATGGTTTTCCTAAATCAGTCTAGTCCAGCCTAGGGTCAATACTAGGGTCCTACTAGGGTCACGTCTGGTTTCCTAAAGTCAATAAGTACTATTCCTATTCTACGTTGCGGGGGTGCTAAACGCCATCCACCCGACTTCCCCCCGTAGATATGTATCTACTCACCTGGTCCATGTCTGCCGAAGACATTGTCGCCATCCTCCTCTTCATCGCCCGCAGTCTACGTGAGGGGTACCTAAACGCAAACATATGTAGTATTGTAAACTAAATCACATACAAAAGTCAAAACGACGCAAGGAACAAGCATAGGTTAAAACCTATGTCCCGTCCACGCAAAAAAACCAAATACCGCTCGATATCGGCGTACAAACTCCGATGGATCGAGATAACATCATCAAACAACTTGTAGTTTCAAAACACATTACCTATATTGTAAAACATGATCAAATTCATCGAAACACTAAAATCGATCAAATCGTCCGTTTTCGAAAAACCCGAAAATGCCAATTTACCGTTTTTCATCGAAACTTAACATTTAAATGAAACCAATGGTCATAAAACTTATTAAATAGTATAACTAGACTATATAAACCACAACTATATTTTTAGCACCCTAATTTATATTAGTTTGGAAATTCTAGTTTGCAAACTTGCCCGATTTCGGTATTTTTAATCAAAACTTCACAATTTCACTTCCAAACTTGATTTTGCATAACTTAAATCGTTAAACCACTCCTTGAAACCTTAAGGATTTTCTAAAAACCTAACTTTAGTTTTAATTCCTCATTTTAAACCAATTAACAAAACCTAGTTTAATAACATAGCAATATTATGACAATTTTTAAGGTGGAAGCTAGAAATTGCAACTAGATTATATTTCACTCTCATTTAACATGTTAATCCACACACTAATTCCACAAACTAATAATAAAACCCAAATTCTAATTTTATCTAACTTATTTACATGTTTTGTAAAAATCTAGTTTACAAAAATAACCTATTAAACAATTAAAATGCAACAACTATCAATTTTTGCTACAAAATTAGGTTAACCATTTCCTAGTATGTTAAACTAAAATTTTAGATCAAAACCTAAGAATCAAAACCCTAATAATAATTTAGTAACCATATTCTAGAAATTTAAATCTTGAAACAAAACCATAATTAAACATTTAGGTTGATTAGGTTGAAGTAAAATAGCAACAAATGAGACATGGGTTTAGAATTATACCACTAAATTTTGAGATTACACATGCTTCATGACCTCCATGATGGATCTCTTGCTTTCAAATTCCAAGCCAAATAGAAGCAAAGAAAATTAGATAAGGTTGAATGATGAATTTATGATAATTTGTATTGATTTTTCATGGATTTTTGATGAAAATTTGAGGTGAAAAGGAGGTGGAGAATTTGAGGGCTGCCAAGGTGAGGGCCGGCCACCATCTTGAGGGGAGGGAGAGAAAGAAATTGTGTAGCCAAATGTAGAAACTTCCTCCATTAAATTCCTTCTTTATGTCTTTTGAACCTTTATTCATTTTCCTTTTTTTTCCAAAAAAAAACAAATTTCTAGAAGTCACTTGAAGAATGAAGTGAGAGGGGGCTGCCAAGGTCAGCCAAAAATAGTGTGAGGGAGTAAAATATAGTGTGGTTTTGTTTGGGAAAAGATAAAAGTTATACCGCACTCCGTTTGCACTAATTTCACCGAAAAAAGCCTTTTACTTCGATATTTTCTAACACCGGATAACAACCCTATTTCAATTCAAAAACCACATGATAAAATTATGTTTAATGTATAATGATGCAAAAAATTTGTTTGAACTCATTCCAGTTTGTAATTTTGCTGAATTAAATGTATTAGTGACGGCTTAAAATAATATTAAAATAATTAATTTCGGAAAAAATTTCAGAAATTTTGAAATCTCACCAGTGGCTCAATAAACACCAAATACTAGCAATTACATAACTAGAATATTTATATTTAATTTTAAAATAAAGATATTTGTATTTTGACTTTTTACAGAAAATCTCCTTATTTTACCGATTTTCCGAAATTTCACCAAAACGATTTTCACAACGTTACACCAAGTCCATGTCGGGTTATGTCTTTACCCTCAATGGAGGGGCGGTTTGCTGGAAGAGTTCCAAGCAGGAAACCGTTGCTGACTCAACTATGGAAGCGGAGTACATAGCTGCTTGCGATGCCGCAAAGGAAGCTGTCTGGATGAAGAAGTTCCTCACGGAACTTCAGGTGGTTCCTACCAGTGTTGATCCAATACCATTGTATTGTGACAACAACGGCGCTATAGCATTAGCGAAGGAACCCAGGTCCCATCAGAAGTCCAGGCATATTTTGAGGCGGTACCACCTGATTAGGGAGATCGTTGATCGCCGGGAGATCGAGGTGAAGAGAGTAAATACGGAAGATAACACTGCTGATCCACTTACGAAGGCCTTACCCCAGACTCAGTTCGAGCGGCTGATCGAGATGATAGGTCTTCGATACGCCAGTACATGGCCTTAGTGCAAGTGGGAGATTGTTAGTGTATATGCCCTAGAGGCCATTACTGTATCATACTAGTATGTATATTACTTAATGGAAGCTTGGGATATTCACCTTGTATTGACAATCTTGCTCAAAATGGTAGTATGCTACTTGGTTTGTTTCTACTTCAATGTGTACATGTGTTTATTTTAGTATATCGCCTATACACATTAGTGGAGCCCTTAGGATCTTTGCTTAATTACCAGCGTTGTGATGGCGGTCACACTAGTGGGGCTGGGTAATCTATAAGCACATCCTTATGCGGGTCCCTGGTCGCAGGACTATCGAGACAGGGCATCGATACTCCGGAGTAGACTAGCGCATGCGCTTCTCATCCCAGTGTGGGAGACGGTATGTCCCACAGCCGTCAGTACGTCGTACTTGAGATAGTATGCGGGTGCTCGTTGGGTTACGAGTACACTGGACAGGACTCGTCGGGAACTGACTAGTTGGTATTATGCCTATCATCAGTTATCAGTTCCCAGATGACATGAGTACAGCTTAGTCCGCTGACTTGACACTGTCACTTCGCCGCGAGTGTGTTCCCACTGTACTTTGATTACTACCCTACCACGGCTCAAAGGAGTCGTGCAAACAGGTGGTAGTTGGGTGCAGTCCCGAAGCACTTGGAGGCAGTGACGGTTAGACATGATTCATCTCTCCCGGTATTGGGGGTTGACATCGCGCTGTGTCTAGGAGAGCCATTACACGAGTAGTCCCTGGACAGGGCAAACGAGATATACTGGAAGGCTTCCAGTGTTATCTCAGGGTGTTTTGGGCTTCACTCCGACACGACTTGTACCGCTATTGGGGGACTGACGTTTACCGCCCCCTAGGCCCGCCATGCGATGTATCAGACGAACAGACCGGACTGTACGGAGAATATCACATTCAGGCTCAGTAGGAGTTCAGATGGGTTTCGCCTCGTCAGTCTTCTTGTCGGCATCTACCTGGGGACCGTTACGCACAGCTAGTGCCGCTTGCGGTCTGTGGTTAAACCCACTGCCAGCGTAGTGTCGAGTCTTTAGAGTCCCACACAGAAAGCTATTCGCCTTTAGGCAAAAGAGTAGAGGTCGCATGGTTTTGCGACAGGTCGCATGGTTTTGCGACAGGGTTCAGTCACATCCGTGCACTTGTGCACGTTTAGTGTCCGGACAGTTTACACTAGCGGGCTTTGGTTTAAGCCAGATCCTAGTGTACGTATTGGGATTGGTTTTATCCAGTTTGCATCCGTGTTCCTCGGAACGCGGATGAGGGTGTGTATGCACAGTTGACGGAGAGACAGAGGCAGAGGATTCTCGTTAGGGTTGTTGACCGTTGACTGTTGACTATTGACTTCTTGCTCAATCCTAATGAGAATATGATATATATATATATATATTTAGCAATAATATTAATTAAGTATTATAGTGACATGGTTGTTGGAGGGTTGACTTTGTTGACTTGTTGACTTTGTTGACCGGTTGACTAGGTTGGACTAGTTGACCATCATCATCACAATGATTGTCATTTTCATGCAAAGACTTTTGCTTGCTTGTTGTAGTTTGCAAAATGAGTGCATGGAAATGATATTGCCTTTGTCATGATATGAACCATCACATAATACTTGGTTGACATTATGGCTAATGATGCTTTTGGATTATGAGAGGGTGAAAGACAAAAGAGAGGCTCATTCTTGCTTGACCTTTCTCTCTCTTGTTTTTGAGCTCTCATGCTCTTGCTCTCACCCTCTTCCTCTTGCTCTCTCTTTTTTAGTCTATGGTTCACTTGTCTCATGTGTTGAGAAGCAAGAACCATAGAGCAAAATCCCAACATACTCTTCTCTACTCATTCTAGCTCACAAGGCCTAGCAAGCCAAGTGATCTAGTTTCTTCAAAGTCCGAAGAACAAGCCAAAGGTAGAAGCTTTCGGGTGGATCCATCTTCGACTCAAGGAGACGACGAGGTGAGGCCGATCCGAACTCCGGGACGAGTTGAAGACGAAGGAGTTCAAGAAAGGTATAGCCCCCTAACCGAGTAGGTAAACTCTTGTTAGGTTGTTAGTTAGCAGTTTAACAAAGATCCGGGTTTTGAGTCCATGTTACCACCTCTAAGAAAATCGTTTTTCACCAAATTCCGCAAGCCCGTAAGTACCGGGAGAGCTAGCATGGACTTACAATATTCGCCAACTGCCTTGGCTGCAACATCTGTACCATTCCCTACTCTTACGGAATAATCACTCATTCCCAGTTCTCTACCTTTACGTAGACCACGTAACATATTACATATGTGGGATCCCGATCCGGTATCTAATACCCAGGACGTAGAGTGAACAGAGAAACAGTTCTCGATAACTAACACACCCGAAGAAGATGCATCAGCATGCTTGTTCTTCGCTTGGGCTGCATGAGAATCAAGATATTCTCCTATTCCCTGCTCAGACTTATAACAATTATAAGTTGGAGCAGGACCAACGTTCCCCTGCACAGTATAACAAGCGGGTTCAGTCAATACATCCATATTATTATCTTGATTAAGTCCTGACATGGTTGCTACCTGGAGAGAGAGAGAGAAGGAAACACTTTAGCGTATGCTCTTGCAAGATTAGATTGGTTATTATCTTATCTAATCAGGATGGCTCCCACTATTTTCATGAAATCTTCCTTCAAACCCTAAAAGGTAAGACTAGCCGGGATTAATTACACCTTATAAGTTCGCCAATCTTTCAGCCAGGTCAGTGTTGGTACTTTGAGGGAGGTTCCGCGTGCTTTCGCACGGACCTAACTAAAATAAACCTCGTTTTCCCATAGGCATAACCCTGTTAACACTTTTCTAGGCGCCTACTTGATCGGCTAATTTAACTGTGTAAAACTCTCTCAGGAGTAACTCTTAATCGCAGTGGGTATCAGGATCCAACTATGTCATAGTAGGTATGCAATCTCATTGCAAATTTCAACATTTGAAATTCCCGATAATTCTTTTGCCCCTAGCAACTTATGACCTTAACATAGTCAACAAATCATAATTGCTAGCCAAGTTCAACCTGTTGATTGATGGAGATTTTCTGTGTTTAAATTTACCGCAATCAAGACGGTGTCGCTTGGTAGCTAGCCGGTTGAGTACGGGTCGATCCACAGGGAGAAGGAATCATTTTCTTTATTTTCTAACGAGTTAAGTCCAATTAAGTTGGGTTTTGTTTTAAGATCTATGAATGAGAATAAGTTGATAAAAAGCTAGCTAGGGTTAGGGTTAGGATTAGGTTAGTTCGAAATAGGGAACTTCTCACTTTTTTCAATGCCTTAGTTGTGAATAAAGGTGTTAGGGTAATCGGCAACAACGGGGATTAGCACGACTGGGAAGAAACTTAGTTTCTTCCTTTTGGTCTTTGTCCGTCCGTTCTTGGCTCTTTGACCTAACCTCCGGTTAATTCAACCACAACCGGTCTAACTAGGGAATCACCGCTATCATGTAGGATAGGGTGCCATAGTGAGCGGATTATGGTTGATTTAAAAGGAGTCCATATTAAAATTATTTGGGCAAAAAAAGGAGTGAGAGAGATTTCCTTCTCTCAAACCTTCCCTTTCCTACTCCTGACAAGTGAGGAATTACTCACTCATTAGAAAGATAACAATAAAATTCATTTTTTTATTTTTATTGATGACCTAAATTGCAGATAAATAAAGAATAAATAAAAGTGTAGATAATAAATTGCAGATAAGAAGAATGCGAGATAATAAAAGACTTACTTTATTGATGACCTCTCAAGAACGCATTACAATTGAATTTAAAATTTAGATGTAGAATATAAAAAAAGGAATAAAAAATTAAGAGACGCATCCTAAGAAAGGCACCCTAAAAGAGGCACCCTGAAAGAGGCATACTTTATTTGGCTTTGAGCTCTCCTATTTATAGATAAGAAAAAAACCCTAGGTTAAAATCTGATCCACACTTGAAGTTACAAGACTACCCAAAGAAAGCCGGGTCAAAGCACCGACACCCACTGATACATGCACCGACACGTGCACTATACGGCCGCGGAACCGCGGCAGAAAGGCCTGTTTGGCCGCGGTTCCGCGGCCAATTGGTGGGATCATGGGTTCAATTTCTCAGGGTTTCTTCATGTTGCTTTTATCTTCTGTTTTCTTCACTTTGTTCCTCAGAATCTCTTCTATTTTCTTTCAGATTTCCAACAGTGCCGAATGATGTAGACTTTTTCCTTGAGCTTCGCGTTGAAGTTTTGAATCTTGTGCTGCCCTTGTAATTTGTGCATTGAACTGTCCAATGATTTTCATTTGTTCCTTTAACTAGTAGGCGGCATCATACGGATTCATCTATTGTTGGTCATAGTCTTACATTTATAGTGACTTTTCACGAATTTCACTGTAACGAGCTGAGAACCTGTAACCTGCAACTTTTTAGCAGACATGGATCAAAAGTACCTACTTATATGCAATGTGATTAAGAATGGACGGTATAAAAATGCAAAAATCTGATATGAACAAATACCCCCAAACTTATCTTTTTCTTGTCCCGAACCAAACCAATTTTATTCTCAAAAAGTCCTAACCTCACTTTCGCAGGGAATGCGATTGCACTGAGCTCGTGCAACAAGCCGTTAAACCTCTAGGTGTCCCTAGTAGGAGGAGTGTTGTCTCCTGAGGGTTTTCAGCGGATACTACCCACAAAATTCGATCAATTTGGCCGTTGATTCTAATTCTTCAATTCAGTATTCTAGCGAGGAAGTCTATTATCTTCAACTTAGATTTCATCAACCTATATTTTTCACACTTCCTTTTCATTTAACTTAAGATCATATACATTTTGCCAGTTTATAAAGCTTTCAGCATCTCCCGAGTTTTCCTTCTAAGGTGCAATCTTAACTCAGGAATTTTTATCATCTCTACTGAAGATATAAGCCCTATCTTTTATTCCTATCTCTCCTCCAAACTCCAATCATATACCCCTACGTGTGTGTAATTATCACCCCTACATTTGGAAATTCAATTCAAGCTATCATACTCTTGTCCATCTTCCAAAATACTTTTTAGTTGGTGAATTCTAGATGAAATTGCTCACACATCCTTCATGCGATAGTTAATACTTCTTGAGGTACTAAAAGACCGATTACAAAATGTGCTTGCGTAATTAGGCGTAATTCCTCGTCTTGTAATACCTAAGGCTTAGCAGTGACTCCAAAACCAGTTGGTCTAAGGCACTAGGTGATAAAGCACCCTCGCTATATTTTTTATTTATGCTGCCTTAAGTAATTACAAAACCAATGTTCATTTTTTTTATCTCTTTATTCACCACTTATACATTTATTTTATTTTCCTTCATACGAAGGATTTTAGACAAGAGCATTTCAAGGTATTCTCTACTATCCCAAGTTTCAAGGTGCGTGTATGTGCGTAAAGTAGGGTATATATTTTCAGAATTTGGACTTACGGTTCAGAATTATTTTTTTTAGACTTATACTTCAAATAAAGCATTCAATACTCTTCCCTTATTTCGACTTAGCCCAAGAACTGAACTCAAAATTTGTCTATTTCTAAATAAACTATAAGGGCGTATATTTTCTACAGTTAATCTTTAAGAAAGGTTATTTTTAGAGTTTTTAATTTACTAAGTTTAGGATCTAGTTTTTCCTAACTAGTCAACCGTCATGTTGAACTTGAGTCAAATATGGTCAAAATTGAACTTTTCAATTTTTATAAATTTTAAAATTTTAGATTTTTATGGATTTTAAAATAAGTATGCAAATGCAAAAATTATACACATGAATGCGAAGGAAGAAAGCTTACCGAGCACACCCCCAAACTTAAACTTGATAGTGTCCTCACTGTCAGGCTACACCAAGAGGGTCAAAATTGTTGGCACCCCCCTTATTATTATTATTATTAACAGAAAAATAAAACAAAATATATATACACAAAAAGGTCCCCCCCCCCGCCAAACATAAGTGAAACAGTGTTTCCACTGTTTAAGCGTTAAAGTTCAGAGTTAGGGAGGAGAAAAACACAGTATCAAGCTATACAAGGCCTTACACAGGCCAAAGGTGAGCACCAACCATTCAAAGAATTTATCATTATAAAGCGACGGTTGGTGAAAGAACACGTTGTATAGAGTAAGGAAGAAATGAGGTAAAGATAAGTGGTGTAATGGAAAAGATTTACGTCTCGATTTGTAGAGACGAAACAATAATGGTGAACGAAAACGAGAATTTGAATGATTAGGAATGGGAAGAATGGTCACATTCTTGTATGGGACAAGAAGAAATGATGGTGGTTCGACTTCTTCAGGTGGAGGTTGATTAATCACAAAATCCATGTCGTTTAGGAATGCGAGTTCGTCGGCGAAAATATCTTCAAAACTTTAATCGATGGTCTGATTGAACGTTTCAATTTCAATAAGTGTCGCGCCAGAATTCAACACACTTGATTTTTCAAAAATTAAGGAGATTGGAGACTCGTAAGGCTCATCAACCTTATTCTCAAAAGAGTTTAAATCAAGTTGTTTTTTCTAGAATTATCGAACTCAAAATATCGGATTGTGATTCATTAACACTCGCTATCATTAAAGGAAGATTAGAAGAAGAAACAGAGAAAGTGGGAGAAAGAAGTTGAATATGAACTTGAGGGTGGAGATGGAGTGTATAAATTAGCATAATCTATAATGACCGATGTGTAAAAAGTGATTGTGCTAATCTATCAACCCACTGAGAAATGAGGTCAAATCCCTCAAAATTCGTGAGAAAACATGGGTACGTCGAACTTGGTAAACCAGACATTGAAAATGAAAGTGTAACGGTTTCTTGCAAGGTCAGAGCGAGGATAGAGGGAAGTGATTGAGGAAGGGTATCGGTTAAAGGTTCAGGAGGGTGTGCGCAGTCAATGAAAGGGATAGAATGAATTGGAAAATCCGACTCCTCAAGTAAAACTGCTTCATCCACAATAATTTCCTCAATACACACCTCAAAATATAGCTTATCCATGCAATTCTCATCAAAATCAAGACGCATATGAAGTTCGGAAGAAACATTTAATGACTCGGGATGATGAATTGGAGAGAAAAATTCAGTCAAATATACGGGTTCGTCATCCAAAATATTCCCAGCGTCAATATCCTTAATCATATGAAAATTAATTTTCTCAGACACCTCAACAAAAGCATGGATATCAATCAATTTAGGTTCTAGAGTGGAGGTGTGGAGCTCAAAAGGATTGGTGATGGTTTCACTCGAAATGAACCCTTCACAATCAGGTAAATCAAACACTACAAATTCGCCCAACTCATTAAACGTTTTATCTTCAACTGGTGAATCATTTGGAACACTTGATAGAGATTCAAAACCGGAGTTGTGGGATTCAATTGGAGATGGATAGGTTTGATTTGGAAGGGTGTACAACTCACTCTCACCACTCAAATTCTCAATCTGTCCAACCGCCTCATCATAAATTGGGAAATGTGGACCTAGTTGGAAACTAGCTACCGGGTCACTAGGTTGTATGAGAGCGGCCATGGACGCATTCAAATCCATCATCTGTTGGCATGACGCTACCCTAAAGTCTTCCAACGCCTGTTCCAGACTAGACATGGGTTGTGAAGGAGTTTCAGTAAAAGATTCAAATTTGTTTGGATACTGAAAACTCCCTAAGAGCTGTGTAGAAGCAATGTCCAGGGAAGGTGTAAAAGTTGGGTAGGATGGATAGGAATAGAATGGTTGGACAGGGATAGGATCAAAATACGGATAAGAAGGTGAATGGAATTGTTGAACCAAAGAATTCGCATTGGTGAAAGGAGTGAAAGATCGGTTACGAGATTGTTCAATATGTTCAGCAATAGACATAGGTTTTGGGGTTACAACTGGACTCTCAAAAGAGGTATCAATATGAGAATAGGTGAATGTTTGAAATGGTTGATACGAAGTAGATTGCTGAGTCAATTGTTTGTCCTAGACGTGTCTATTCGATCTTTCAAAGAAATTTTGGGCATGGAGGGGTCGTTCGAAATTCGACCAAAACAAGAACCGTAGGAAGTAATGTCTGGTTATGGGTACCAAAGTTCGGCAAGAGTTTTGTGAGGTGTGGTACCCATGATGTAATGAGAGAAAGGAGAAGAAAAGGAATATGGATTTTATTTTATTTTATTTTGTAAAAAATTATTTGTTTTTGGAGTTTAGAAATTTTTGAAAGAGTTTTGCAAGAACGTATACGGACTTACTTCAAACAATCATAGTTAAAATATGCACAATCAAACCTAGAATTATGGTCTTCTAAGTCCACTAGACTGCTCCTAACTGTTCCAAAGTGGTAAGTTGTGAGATATCTCTCAAATCGCCTCTTCACGGCCAATTGTGGCCAAGTAAGCACAAATAAAGAAAGGAGGGTTCCGCTCATGAATCACCGTGAGGCGGGCCTTTTAAAATTACCTTTCTCACTTGTCTAGCTTATGCACCACAAAATCAGGTTTAGATAAACGAATGAATGCCTACAACCTTCCTCTGTCCTAATGAGCACGACAGTCCTAAATTGGCTGAGTCTAGATATTTTTTAATTAACTCAAGGGTGATGCATATGCTTTTTAGTGATTTTTGGGGTCTTAGGAAGGGTAATGAAATCCCCCCCAATCTTGATTGGTGTTATAGCCCCTTAGATTACGTATTAATTATGCAAAGCAGTTAACACACCAAAAATCTAAAACACTTGCAAAAAAAAAATTATTTGGCAGAGCAAAGAATCCTGTACAAAAACAATTTATTGGATAGGAGAAAGAGAATCCGTGAAAAGAAATCTACAGGAAAAATTTTTCAGTGGAGTGCAGAGGAGAGTAGATAAGAAATGAGATACTCACAGTGATTTTTAGGTGTTGAAGTCACCAGTTGACCGCGGTTCCGCGGTCAAACCCTTGATTCTGCCGCGGTTCCGCGGCGAATCAGTGAGTTGAGTTTGAATTTTAAGAATTTTTCTCTGTGCTGAGTTGGTTCTCCTCTTTCTGTTTAGATCTCCTGTTCTGGATTTGTTCACTGAGTTTATTCCAGATCTGAAACAGAGTTTGCTACATGCCTACACACTTGCACAAAAACCTTTCAAAAAGAACAAGATGATTTTTATTTTTTTTATTTTTTATTTTGTTTTAAAAAAATTCAAATTTTATAATTTTTTAATTTTTTTTTATTAACCCGAAATTACATAAAGAAAGAGACTGCCGTCTCCCCGGCAACGGCGCCATTTGATTGATGGAGATTTTCTATGTTTAAATTTACCGCAATCAAGACGGTGTCGCTTGGTAGCTAGCTGGTTGAGTACGGGTCGATAAACAGGGAGAAGAAATCCATTTCTTTATGCTCTAACGAGTTAAGTCCAATTAAGTTGGGTTTTATTTTAAGATCTATGAATGAGAATAAGTTGATAAAAAGCTTGCTAGGGTTAAGATTAGGTTAGTTCGAAATAGGAATCTTCACACTTCTTTCAATGCCTTAGTTGTGAATAAATGTGTTAGAGCAATCGGCAACAATGGAGAATAGCACGACTGGGAAGAAACTTAGTTTCTTCCTTTTGGTCCTTGTCCGTCCGTTCTTGGCTCTTAGCCCTAACCTCCGGTTAATTCAACCACAATCGGTCTCACTAGGGAATCACCGCTATCATTTATGATAGAGTGCCGTAGTGAGCGGATTATGGTTGATTTAAAGGGAGTCCGTATTAAAATTATTTGGTCAAAGAAAGGAGTGAGAGAGATTTCCTTCTCTCAAACCATCCCTTTCCTACCCCTAACAAGTGAGGAATTACTCACTCATTACGAAGATAACAATAAAATTCATTTTTTTATTTTTATTGATGATCTAAATTGCAGATAAATATAGAACAAATAAAAGTGCAGATAATAAATTGCAGATAAGAAGAATGCGAGATAATAAAAGACTTACTTTATTGATGACCTCTCAAGAACGCATTACAATTGAATTTAAAATTTAGATCTAGAATATAAAAAAGAGGAATAAAAAATGAAGAGAGGCATCCTAAGAAAGGCACCATAAAAGTGGCACCCTAAAAGAGGCATACTTTATTTGGTTTTGAGCTCTCCTATTTATAGATAAGAAAAAATCCTAGGTTGCAATCTGATCCACACTTGAAGTTACAAGACTACCCTAAGAAAGCTGGGTCAAAGTACCGACACCCACCGACACGTGCACAGACACATGCACTATACGGCCGTGGAACCGCGGCAGAAAGGCCTGTTTGGCCGCAGTTCCGCGGCCAATTGGTGAGATCATGGGTTCAATTTCTCAAGGTTGCTTCATGTTGCTTTTATCTTCTGTTTTCTTCACTTGGTTCCTCAGAATCTCTTCTATTTTCTTCCATATTTCCAACAGTGCCGAATGATGTAGACTTTTGCCTTGAGCTTCGCGTTGAAATCTTGAATCTTGTGCTGCCCTTGTACTTTGTGCATTGAACTGTCTAATGATTTTCATTTGTTCCTTTAACTAGTAGGCGGCATCATACGGATTCATCTATTGTTGGTCGCAGTCTTACATTTGTAGCTACTTTTCATGAATTTCATTGTAACGAGCTGAGAACCTGTAACCTGCACCTATTTAGCAGACATGGATCAAAAGTACCTACTTATATGCAATGTGATTAAGAATGGATGGTATAAAAATGCAAAAATCTGATATGAACACCCATCATTTCCCAATTGAATTAAACCCACCCGTACGACCCTTAACATTGTCAACAAAGTCGTACGACTACCCTAATCCAATCGCATCTCATGTTTTAGCAGATAAGCACTAATTAGCTACCGCACACTACGCCTTAGTCAACAAACATAGCACGAATACTAAGTAGTACTTATCTGAAATGACGGAGGGCTACGCAGGATTTTTTGAAAACCATGAGCGTAATGAATTTGATATCGTTGTAGAAACAAGTGATTTTGAAAAAGGAGTGTTTTTAGGCTTTTCTAGTTTTGCTGAAGAGGTCACTCCCGGTGAAAAGATCTCGGCTCTTTCTTTATCGAATAAGGCGCAGGATATTTCATAAATACCGTTGTACAAAGCAAGAACTATAGAAGCAATCAAAAACTAAACCGTGGGTTTGCAGTATCTGCTAGTTTTGCAAAAGAGGTCACTCCCGGTGAAGGGATCTCGGCTCTTTCCTTATCGAATAAGGTGCAGGATATTTCATAAATGTCGCTGTGTAAAGCAAGAACTATAGCTGCCCTTTTTATAAATTTGATTGTACAATATCTTTTAGGTTTCTTTCTTTCATTAATCTCATTAATGAATTCCATCATTTATGCTTCCTAAGTATCACTGAAGAAACGAAAGCAGTAATATTTATATATCATCATATATATAGTATAAGCATTCGTCTCAGGCAGTAATATGATCTCATCACAGAACATTGCAGAAGAAGAATCATATGAAATATTGGATATACTGGAATGTCCGTGTTTTATTTTGAGCCTGTATAAAACACGGATTCTACGGTCGCGAAGAATAGCCAAACCTACATCCCTAGGCCCCTACGAGAGTGGCAAGCAACCCTACCAATTCTAGGCTTAGGAGACCCGGTCTTGACTTCTCGAGATGGCCTCCCACTGGACCCTAGAACCCGGCTGCTTGTGTTCTCCGTCTTGGGTCTTTCCTAATGCGGAAAAGTAAATAATATACAATGGTGACATCATCCTCAACCCGGAAGTGACCTAATAAAAGAATATTACATACAAATGAATTTTACATGAATGAAAATAAAAACTCTCATCTCACATAAAAACCCCGGCTATTCAGAACACGACGATCCAATATAACATATTATAGCAACACATAACATCACATGCCATCAACGTCAGTAAATATGCGTATCCCAATTGTCGTTGATGTATAGAAACGAAACCGGCGATACACCACATATTACACTTACGGTCGCAGAAAAGAAAAATGTAAAACTACAACATTTGGAATCCACAATCTCCTTAGACATCATAAATCCGAAATATCACATATTTCGCATTTCATGCCTAACTGTATGAATTCCACATATTATATCACATTACAGAAAAAGCTAGATGATGTTAAACATTCCGATCGAATCAACAAACACCTAAAGTTTCCCAGATGCTCAACACTCGAGCGTAGTTTAGAAGTATCCATCACATGCCACAGTAGTAGTGAACCAGCCATAGAAAGGTCAACCAACGCCTCACTTGTGGCACCGCTAAACGATCACAAACCCTAAGGTTCAGTGACAGTTTTGACGGTCACAAAATCAAGTTAAGGTTTTGTTTTTCTATAGGGTTCACCTCATCACTTGCACGATATTTGAATGTTCTATAACTGTGAAAAGATCCAACTCTTAAAAAATTTCAGCAAAGGAAAAAGTCGGTATTTGATATCCGATCAAACTTTTTAATAACGTCTTAAATAACCAAAACAGAAACTAGAATTTTGAATACGAAACACACCGAATTTATAATGCGGTAAATTAACATCACATGTAATTTTAGCAAAAATAAACAACACCACAATTTCCAAACCCCAGAACCTGGACCACCCCACAAAACCCAAACCCTAACTCCCTGGAAAAACCGACGTCGCCGGAATTCTTGGCCTGGTCGCCGGCCAAAATCCGAGCAGAGGGGGTGGGGTTTGTGGTGTGCTCATATTGTATCACATACAACATTATGCAACAGTTAAAATAATTTTTTGACACCTGAAAAAATTCGACAGAAACTAGGGTTTTGCGTCGGGTATTTCGGAGTTGTTTCGGTTTCGTAATCCTAGACATATCCGTTCAATTCTCTAGCTAGGCTCTGATACCACTGTTGGGATACTTACAACGGCAGCAAGCTTTCGGGAGGCATCACACATGCCAAGTTTAAATTTTTGTCATTCTAGATAACCCCAACACAAGATCTTTAACTAGAGAATAAAACAAAACATCGAAGCAAACAACTTTACTTCTAAGAGTTTGGGATTACAACCTTTGTAGTCTGTTCTTTCGCTTCAAAAGCTCCGTGTTGAGGTCCCTTCGCTGCGATCATCATGAACCCGGACTCTAGAGAGGCTCCATGAGGTGAATGAGGCATCTTGCTTGAAGTCTTCCTTTTCGAAGATGATCTACCATGAAGAATCTCAAACCCAAGCTCAGACTTCTCTAATGAAGTATTAGTGAAATGAACACCCTAATCTAAGTGGATAGAATAGATGAGGATGATGAAGTAGGAATTTTTCTCTCTTTTGTTTTCAATTTCTCACTTTTAAATCACCACAAACAAAAAGCTAGAAAGCTTTTTCAAGAGGAAGAAGAAGAAGAATTTTTTTGTGATGAATAATGAAATTGTTGTGTGAGATTAGAAATGCAACCAAGGTTAAGAATGAGAAGCTTAACCCATGTAGAGAATAAACCGAAGGCAAGGGTTCAATGGTTAGGTTAACAAATATCTAGATAGTATCTAAAGGGTGGACTAAGTCAACACTTCCAAAATATCTCATATTAAATCCACCATTTAGAATTAACCTAAAATGAATGTTAACCCTAATTGAAACCCTAGCATGGTTTAATCTCAAAACCCTAATTGCATTGGTAACCCTAACATATTACAATATTATATATCACATATATAATATATAATGTAACAAAGGAAAATAATACAATTAACATATATCGCATATACATCAATGTATTATCCAAGTGAGAAAAAGAATCAATAAAGCGAGCTTATATTAGTTAATGTAACTTAATATATCACATATATAATTATACATTAAATTATCGAATCAAAAAATATAACCGACTAATATAACAAGTACCATTTTATCGAATCAACACTTGATCCGATAACCCAGCTATATCACATATACCCGACCGATATCACATATCGCGAGAATAGAATACGGTATCTCATATCGTATTAGTCTCGGTCACGCACATATCACATATGTGCTCCTACTCCGTTTTGCCTGAACCAGGAAACCTCTGTGTTGGACTCTAAAGAATCGTCAATACGCCGGCAGTAGGTGATGATCATATCAAACACCCACAAGCTGTAAGCGGTCAATACGAGGAATGCGACAGCTCTCCCTACAGCCTTCTTATAAACACAAGGTTCATCTGGATTTTTGATGAGATCAAACTCTTTGATGACATCATCGAAACAGATGTTCCAACTCCATGATGCCTGCTTTAACCCATATATGGATTTAAGCAATTTACATGCTTTCCCGCTGCTCCCACTGTCAATGAAGCCCTCTGGCTGATCCATATAAACGCATTCTTCTAAATTTCCATTTAGAAATACCGTTTTAACGTCCATCTGCCAGATTTCATAGTCGTAGTGAGCAGCAATAGCAAGTAGGATCCGAATGGATTTAATCATGGCTACGGGCGAAAAAGTCTCGTCATTGTCCAAACCTGGTCTTTGACGAAAACCCTTCGCCACAAGTCTTGCCTTATAGGTCTCTACCTGCCCATCTACACCAATCTTTCTTTTAAAGATCCATTTGCACCCCACAGGTTTTACCCCGGGGGTACAACGTCCAAAGTCCATACTTTGTTGGTGTACATAGACTCCATTTCGGATCTCATGGCATCCAGCCACTTCACAGAGTCTCCACTCATGATAGCTTGCTGAAAACTGGTAGGATCATCATCATTCATGATGCAGTCTTCTCTGTCACCATCAATGAGGAAACCGTAGTACCTTTCCTGTGGGCGAGAAGTCCTACCAGACCTACGGAGTGGCCGAGGTTCCTTAGTTTCTATTGCAACAGCCGGTTCAACCAAATCGTCATTTGTAGTTTGTGTCTCTAGAATCTCTTCTAGATCTACCACCTTGCCATCATCTTTATCTGTGAAAAACTCTTTTTCTAAGAATGTGGCATACTGAGAAACAAACACCTTTTATTCCTCTTTGTGGTAGAATAGATATCCATAAGAATTCTTTGGATATCCCACAAAGTTGCATATGACTGACCGTGTCTCGACTTTGTCCGGATTCTGCTTTTTAACATAGGCCGGGCAACCCCAAATCTTAATACTCTTAAGAGATGCTCTCTTCCCATGCCATATCTCATATGGCGTGGTAGACACGGTTTTGGTTGGGACCCTGTTCAGTAGAAACGCTGCAATCTCTAATGCATGTCCCCAGAACGAGACAAGTAACTCAGCATCACTCATCATGGAACGGACCATATCTAATAGGGTCCGATTTCGTCGTTCTGACACACCGTTGTGCTGTGGTGTGTAAGGAGGAGTGAGCTGAGAGAGAATCCCATTCTCTTTTAGGAAGTTTGCAAATTCTGTACTGAGATATTCTCCACCTCGATCTGATCGAAGCATCTTGATACTCAAGCCGGTTTGTTTTTCTACTTCTAGTTTGTATTCAGTGAATTTCTCGAAAGCTTCGGACTTGTGCTTTAATAAAAATACATGACCGAATCTTGAGAAATCGTCAGTGAACGTAATGAAGTATGAAAAAACGCCTCTAGCCTGTGTAGACATTGGCCCGCATACATCACTATGTATGAGGCCTAGGAGCTCAGTAGCTCTTTCTCCGTGTCCGATAAACGGAGTTTTGGTCATTTTACCCTTGATACAAGACTGGCAAGTCGCATAAGATTTATATTCAAAAGATTTTAAATATCCATCATTGTGTAACTTGTTTAGTCTTGTTTCGTTAATATGACTAAGTCTACAGTGCCAAAGAAAAGCTTAATTTATTTCTGAAAGTTTTCTTTTATTAGTGTGTTGTATACTGAAAACTGTGTGTTGATTTAGGACGTATATCCCGTTATTAAGCGTACCATACCAAACCAACATTTGATTCAGGTGAATGTTCATAACATTGTTCTGTAATACAAAATTATATCCTTCATTGTCTAACAAAGAAACAAATATTATATTACAAAGCATACTTGGTACAAAATAACATGGGTTCAAAACCAATATACATCCAGATGGCAACCCCAAGTGATACTCTCCCACTGCGACTGTATGAATATTGGAACCATTTCCAACGCGGAGAGTATGGTCACCTGTCTTCAAAACCTTGCTATTTCTAAGCCCCTGCATAGAATTGCAAATGTGAGAAGCTGAACCGGTATCCAATACCCAGGAAGCAGAGTTTATTGAAAAACAGTTTTCTGTCACAAACGCACCTGAAGCAGAAGCATCCCCATGCTTCTTCTTGAGATTTAAGTACTCCGTGCAGTTGCGCTTCCAATGTCCTGTCTTGTGGCAATGAAAACATTCCCCTTTCCCCGAGTCTCCAGCTTTGGACTTTTCCATTCCCTTCACCTTTTTAACTCCACCCTTCGGATTGGTGGACTTCTTCTTTTTCTTTCCCTTGGCCTTAGCTTTTGGGCGAGAAGAGGAAGACCGTCCAACAGTCATAACGGGAGTTCTTACTGATTTCATAGTGCTCTCTGCACTCCTTAACATATTAAGGAGTTCAGGGAGTTCCTTCTCCATGTTATGCATGTTGAAGTTCACTATGAATTGAGCAAAGGTGGAGGAGAGGGACTGCAGAATAATATCCGTATATTGTTCATTGTCCATCGTCCATCCAAGGTCCTCAAGCTCTTCTATAAGAGCTATCATCTTCAGAACATGGTCTCCTACTGGTGTGCCATGGGCCATTCGCATCTGAAATAATTTCTTTGATGCTTCATATCATAATACACGGGATTGCTCTCCATACAACTCCTTTGTATGGAGCAATATGGCGCGAATGTCCATATTCTCGTGCTACTTTTGATGTGTGGTATCCATCGATGCAAGCGCAAGGCATTTGGCCGTGGCACAGTCAGCGTCCCATGTCGTGCGGACTTCAATATCCGCAACTGAGGATTTTGGGCCTGGGACAGGCGGGGCTGGAGCCGTGAGGACATATGATACATTATCATATGTCAAGGCAATGTTTAGATTCCTCAGCCAGCCTTTATAATTCGTCCCATTCAGTTTGTTTTAATCTAGTAGAAGCTTGAGTCCAGTCATGGGTATCTGCCATTAAGAGAGAGAAAAGAATACACTCAGCGAAAGCTCTGGCATAGATCAGATTGGTTATTTTCTTGTCTAATCGATGTTTCCCACGGCTTTAATCGAGTTTTTCTTTCAAACCTTAAAAAGAAAAACTAGCCAGGATTAATTACAGTCTACAACTTCGCTAACCGTTCAGCCAGGCCAGTGTCGATACTTGAGGGAGGTTCCCCGTGCTTTCGCACGGACCTAATTAGAGCAAACCTCATTTTCCCAGAGGCATAGCCCCGTTAACACCTTTCTAGACACCTAATGAGTTAGCTAATTATAAATTGTAAAACTCTCCTAGGAGCAACTATTGCCCACAGTGGGATCGGGATCCAACCATCACATGGAAGGTATGCAATCTCATTGCAAATTTCAGCTATTGAAATTCCCGATATGGTTTTTACCCCTAGTACTTATGACCTTAACTATGGTCAACAAATCATAAGTACCAGTCAAGTTCTACCCGTCATTTCTTGATCAATTAGACCCACCCATATGATCCTTAACTATGGTCAACAAAGTCGCATGAATGTCCTAATTAATCTGCATCATATGCAGTGTAGGAAGACATCACTTAGCTACCGTACACTACGCGTTAACTAAAGTCAACAAACGTAGCACGAATACTAAGTACTCTACTTCCGAAAATGACGGAGGGTTGCGGATGATTTTTAAGAAAATCTTTAACGCTTTGAACTTGATATCGTTGTAGAATCAAATGGTTTTCAAAAGGAGTGGCTTAAGCTCCGCAGTTTTGAAATGTAGCTTTTTCATAAATAACCGAGTGGTTTTTAAATCCGATTCTACAATATCTTTTTAGGTTTATTTTCATTACATTAATCACATTAATGCAGTCCCATCATTTAAGTCCTTAAGCCAATCACAGAAAAGAAAAGAAAATAACACGTACGCTTATGCCATCCGCATTCGCCACAATGTTTCGTTATGCACCGTTAAGTTACTTAACTAACGGCATACCGGGAAGGGACTAGCGCGGGTGTAAAACATAAGCAACGTCTACTATATATCATATATATAATATATCAATCGTCTCAGATATACAGAACACAGGCAGCAGAAACAAATATATATAATGTGGGATATACTAGGACGTCCGTATTTAGTATTTAGCCAACAATAGAAAATACGGATTCTACAGTCGCGATGAATAGCCAAGCCCACACCCCTAGACCCCTATGAGAGCGGCAAGCGACCCTACCAATCCTGGAGTTTAGGAGACCCGGTCTCGACTCCTCGAGATGGCCTCCCACTGAACCCCAGAACCCGGTCACTTGTGCTCCCTTCCTTGGGTCTATCCTAATGCGGAAAAGTAAATAATATACAACACTGGTGGCATCAACCTCAATCCGGAAGTGCCCCGAATAAAAGAATATTACATTACATTTGAATTTTAAATGAATGAAAAATAAAACTCTCATCTCATATAAAATCCCCCGGCTATTCAATCGCGACAATCCTGCACATCATATCTCAGCAACACATAATATCATATATCATCAACGTAAGTAAGTATGCGTACCCCGATTGTCAGTGATGTATAGCAACGAAACCGGCGATATCGACATACTACACTTACGGTCACAGAAAAAGAAAGTGTAAAACTGCAATATCTGGAATCCACATTCTCTTTAGACATCGTAAATGTGAAATATCACATACTTCGTATTTCATGTCTAGCTATATGAATTCCACACATTGCATCACATTCCAGATAAATAGATAGTATTAAAGTTTTTCGATCGAATGATCAAATACACAAAATTCCCTAAAGCTCAACACTTGAGTGGAGTTCAAAAGTCCCGGAGTGTGGCACAGTAGTAGCGGTCCAGCCGTATAAGGGTCAAGCCAACGCCTCACATGTGGCATGCCGTACTGCCTCAAACCCTAAGGTTCAAAAGGCAGTTCAAGACGGTCACATAATCGAGTTAAGGTTTGTTTTCTTCTAGAGGGTCCACCACAAAAAAAAACTTGCACATATTTCCGAAAGATTTAAACCCCGTGAAAAGTGAGCAAATGATACTCGTTCGAACAAATCAATACTTTCTAATTTACCCGGAAAAGACACGAAATCAAAATTCCGATCGAATCATTGAACTCTTAACCATCCCCAGAACATATGTCACTGAAACCAGATTAAAAATACCCAAAAACATCTACAAGCAGGTAAAAGGAACATTGTATAAAAATGAGGCCTTAAAGGCTCTATACGGCCGCGGAGCTGCGGCCTAAGCAAGCTATGGCCGCGGTTCCGTGGTGGGATAGGCTCATTAGGGCTTCGTTTTTTACAGTTTTCCTTAGAATTTCCTGCTGAATTTTTTACATATTTTTAATTCTGAAAATAACCAGGTTTGGAAAAATGTCCAGAGAGGGTCTCGAAAATCCGTATTTCGGTTCGATCGGAGTTTTTACTTCGCTAAAGTGTCGCCTAATGTTCTAGGTCGTCACTAATACCAATGTTAGGTTTACCTAGCACCCTATGAAAGGTTTGGAAGCATCACATGTACCAAAGATTAGATTTTTATGGTGCTAAGTAAGCATACAAAGGATCTATCCTAGAAAATTAGGGTTTCAAAACTTTAACCAACATCATAAGTAACAAAGACTAGGGTTTTGAGAGTACAACCTTTGTAGCTCCCTACGCTAGACTCCTTGGCCACTTGAGGGTTGGAGAACGGTTAGCTTGAATTCTTCTAGTGTCCACGACGATCCACCCGAAGCTCCTTTGTCCAAGCTAGCAACTTCACTTAATCAAGAGAAAGAAATGAAGATAACACTCTAAACAAGTGGGCAAGACTTGTGTAGAATGATGTTGTGGTGGCTTTTCTCACTTCAAAAACCTAACTTGATGAGTATTTTGCTCACTACAAAAGTCTAGAGAGCAAAAGAAGAAGGAGGAAGAAGATGATGGCCTTTTAGAACAAGAGTGAAAGAAAAAACTCTTATGAGAAAATGAAAAATATATGTATATATATTTTCCACTTCTCATCTCAAACCATGGTTAAATGAAAAAGATATTATTGTATTTGAGTTTAAAACACAAAAAAAGATTAACCCATGGTTAATAAGTAGGTGAGCATGGTAAGTAGGTGAGCATGTTAATAAGAAGAGTGTAGAAACTAATCCATGAATTAACCCTTTTTCTTTTTTCTTTTGTTTTAACACAAATGCAATAATTATCCATATAAAAACCCATGGTGTGAGTCTTATATTGCCACCATTTTCAATGTATATGCAACCATGAAGGATGATGTATGTATGTATGTGTGCATGCACATCCATATGTGCATGAATCTAGAAAGAAAACATACATGCATGCATACATCCATCAAATACAAGAAAGGATTTCTAGTGAGAAACTAATGGTTAAATGATAAATCAACACTTGATTTATCAATACGGCCATATCACATACGACCCCACCAAAAGCAAGCTGCCCGATTAGTATACGGTATCTCATACGCGCATTTTAACCGGGTCCATGCGCATATCACATACGCGCACCACAACGTTTCGCCTGGACTAGGTAACTCCTTTGTGGGACTCTAAGACTCGTCAATACGCCGGCAGTGGGTGATGATCATATCAAGCACCCCCAAACCACAAGCGGTCAGCTAAACGTAACGGCCACCCGGGTATTGAGCGACCAGAAGAAAACAAGCGAACCTGCTATAACTCCTGTCGAGCCAACCGGCAACACTACTGTACAGTCCGGTCTCTTCGTCAAATATGCTGCATATCGAGCCTAGGGATGGTCACGTCAACCCTAATAACTCAATAAGTCATGCCGGTGAATGGTCTATAACAGATCGAGAAACTACTGATAACATTTATCAGTAAATCTCAGCAGCCCTAGCCAGGGACTTACTGATATAACCAGTCGAGCACAGCACAGCATCAACCCTCAATACCGGGAGAGACAAAACCCCTCCTATCGCTCATCGCCTTCGTGTGTCTCCAGACTGTACCCAACGGCCACCTGTTTGCACGACTCAGTAGAGCCGTGGTAGGGTGGTAATCAAAGTACAGTGGGAGAGCACACAAGACTCTATGAAGATCTCGGGTCTACAGACTAACCTGTACCAGTGTTACCTGAGAACTGCTATCCGACGATAGATATAATTCCATATAGGAGTTCTCGGTGAGTTCGTCCAGTGTACCCAGTCACCACAGAGCACCCGTATATGATCTCGATGTCAAACATCGATGAATATGGGAACATTCATCGCCCATCGTATGGGTCTAGTATCATATATGCTAGTCTACTCTGGTATATCAATGCCCCATCTCGATATACCTATGACTAGGGACATTCCAGGATAAGCTTATAAACTACAGATGTCCCACTAGTATGATCTCCATCATAATCACAGTAGTCAAGCCGATATCCTCAGGACTTTATCAGCATGTATGAATGAATAAAAGCATGATCAAATCAACATGTCAGATAAAGAAGAACCAGATAGCATACTATCATGTCGAGCAAGAATGTACACTGAATATATATACATGTATAAATACATCCACTATCACATAATGGCCTCTAAGGCATACATATATCCAACATAATGTGTTGAGGATGAAGGGGTGCATGTTTTTAATGAAAGGGGTATAGGGTTTTGGTGAGGGATTGGAGATGTGGCAATGGGGTAGTGAGGAAGTGATGGAGATGATAAAGATGAAGTAATAATGGAGGGGTGAAGGAAATGGGGAAGCTAAGTCTTCCTCTCTCTCTCTTAGAATCCGAAATCTTAAGATCCGGAGGCTTTGGATAGCGGAAGCAAAGGCAGCATTCATCCTCTAAAAACGTCTAACCGTTTGGCCTCACTCTCTACACAAAAAATCTTTCCTACACTCACCTCCTACAAAATATCTATTCTTGTTTTGCTTTCATTCTAACCATGGCATCTAAAACTATTCCATTCACATTCAAACCCTTTATTTCCTTTGCTTTCTCTTTGCATTCTTTTCTCACTAACTCACAAACATACACATGCACACATGCACATGACATGTGCAGAAGCCACGGAAAATGTGAAAATACGGATTTTATCCAAAAATCCAATAAATATCATTAAAATAAATAAATCATTTTATTCTCCGATAAATTTCCAAATATTGGTATACACTTATACCACTTTACGAAAATCCCAATTTCGCAAATCGGATAGTTTTCGCGAAATATATTATTTTAATATTAAATTTCCAAAAATAATATTTTATATTTTAGAAATGTTACACGCATAATCAATGAGTTTGCATATAAGAATATGTTCATATCACTGAATCTAGCCCTCGGCGCTTAACGCCTTACAGGAGATTCCCCCGTAGATGTTAAATCTAATCACTGGAACGCCTCAGCTAATCGAATCTGGCCACCGCTTTACCTTTCCTTGTCGTGTCTGACGTCTCCGCAACCGATCCTTGAATCGCAAAACGTAAGGCTAATCATCCGTTAAAATGCGAAGACAAAACGACTTTAAAGGAACTAATGTTCACAACTTAGACACATGTGCACTTGGTGCACAAAACGTATGTGACATCGCTCAAATCAACTCTATTTGCTGTTTCCCACAAAAACACCAAGCTGAGTGTCGCATCGCACGAATCGCATAAGACACAATACACACATTAAAGCAAAACAGTTCCGGATTTTGTCTGAAACAACACTAGGAAAAACATCCAAGATCAAATACCGTAAAATATCCTTAGAGATCTACTCCCAAAAACCCAACACCTTAAGGTTAAAACTACACCGGCGGTTCCGGCCATGAAGGAATTCTCGCCGGGTCTAGTGGGTTGGTTTGGGTCCGTGTTTCTAGGATAATTTCAGGGCTCTATATATAGCCTAGTGTACATGTTTGATTAATTTACAGACGTTCGTAAAGAGAGCAGATTGTAAACATCACTAAACTTGATTAAAAACCAATTTAAAACACTAAACTAAAGCAAATGGTGTTTTAGTGAAAACTGGGTGGATTAGTAAGTCTATTAATCTCTGACTACACATAATAACCCTAATTAGGCCATAAAAGCATTAACTTGTTCTAACCCTCTCATTAAATCTCTAAACATACAATAAAAGCTACTTAAACACCAATTAAAACTAATAAAGTAAAGATTAGTAACGAAATAAGCAAAACTTGATTGTTATACCTCAAAATGATTTGGGAAAAGATCCAAACTTTCTAGCCTTGCCATCCAAAATGAAGACTTGATTCAAAGAACCTTGCTTAGTCTAGAAAAATAGAATTTTTGTGATGATTTTGGAAGGAATTAGTGTTTGTTTGAGGAGGTTTGTAGTGAGGTAGTGAGGCTTTAGTAAAGAAAAAAGAAGGAGGGAGATGAGAGGGGGCTGCGGTTTTGGAAGAGAGAGAGGGAGAGTGTGAGTGATCCCATACCACCACACACACACTATGCCTCATTAATGCACCATGCCCATTTACATTTTATTTTATTTTTATTTTTATTTTCCATTCTCTCTTTATCTTTTCTATAATTCTAGAACCATCATGATTTTAAGGAAGTAGGCATGCTACAAAATGTGTTTAGTTGTGTCATGTTTACGAAAACTAATTTAACTAAGACTAACCTAAGACTAATTACTAGATTAGTGTTTAAGTGCAATATTAACAATAATTTAGTAATTAATAAATAAGGAAAATAATTAAGTGATCAAGTAATTTAATAAATAACTAATTAAATACCAATTAAGAAGCAGTTACATAAGTAAAACAGGTACGTTTAAGCATATGAAGAAAAATAATTATAACTAGGTTTTACGGAAAAACACGTGTTGTACTACTAATTAATACATAATTAACCTAAATGGTTTATTTTAAAGCATTGCAATCTTCCCCCCTTAAAAAAATTCGGTCCATGAATTTAAAAATCTAGCTACGCGTACCTTCGAAAAGATGGGGAAACTTCTTCCTCATCTCGTCCTCGGCTTCCCAGGTGACCTCTTCACTGCTCGGGCCACGCTATAGAACCTTTACAAACGGTAAGATCTTTGACCTCAGTTTCTTCACCTGCCGATCCAGAATGACTATCGGCTACTCGGTGAAGGAAAGATCGCGCTCCAGCTGGATCGTCTGATACTGAATCGCGTGAGAGTGTTCATGAAGGTACTTGCGGAGCATCGATACATGAAACATGGTGTGAACATCTGGAAACATGGTTGGAAGGGCCAAACGATAAGCAACTGCACCGACTCGCTCGAGAATCTTGAAGGGGCCCACATATCTGGGACTAAGCTTCCCTTTCTTCCCGAACTTCATCATGCCCTTCATCGGCGAGACCCACAAGAAAATATGATCACCTACGGCGAACTCAAGTATGCGACGACGTCTATCGGCATAAGATTTCTTCCTGCTCTAGGCCACTCTCATCCTATCCTGAATCAACTGGACCATCTCTGTCGCCTCCTACATAAGCTGCGGACCCAAAATACTACTCTCACTAAGCTCTGTTCAACAAACGGGCGATCGACACTTCCTCCCATACAATGCCTCGAAGGGGGCCATCTGAATCATCTCCTGGAAGCTGTTATTATAGGAGAACCCTATCAAGGGCAGGTGATGATCCCAATCTCCACCGAAATCAAGAACGCATGCTCGGAGCATATCCTCGAGAGTATGAATGGTCCGCTCTGACTGCCCCTCGGTCTGCGGATGGAAAGCTGTGCTAAAACTCAATCGGGTGCCTAAAGCCTCCTGATGTTTCTGCCAAAGACGGCTGGTGAACATAGTGCCTCTGTCGGACACAATGTAAGTCGAAACGCCATGTAGTCGCACAATCTCATCGATATATATCTGAGCATACTGGGCGATTCCGGAAGTGGTCTTCACTGGAATAAAGTGAGCCTCTTTCGTCAATTGGTCTACGATCACCTAAATAAAGTCATACCCTCGACTGGTCCTAGGTAGACGCACGATGAAATCCATAGAGATCTGCTCCCATTTCCACTCCGGAATAGGCAAAGGCTGTAACTCTCCTGCCGGCCTCTGATGCTCGGCCTTTACTTGCTGGCAAGTCTGGCACCTCGAAACAAAATCTGTGACATCTCTCTTCATCCCTTCCCACCAGTGGACATCTCTCAAGTCATGATATATCTTGGTGGAACCCGGATGAACACTGTATGCTAACTGATGCGCATTTTCTAAGATCTCGCGTCTGAACCCCTCGGAATATGGCACACACAGTCAAGTCCCAAATCATAGCACTCCCTGGCCATCGATCACGAACTCTGAATCTTTGCCCTGTCGAACCTGCCCCATGAACACTATAAAACGAGCATCGTTGGTCTGTGCTTCTCGGATACGATCAAGTAACAGTGGACGGGCGTGGACATAAGGAAGTTGTCCTCCAGTAGAAATAAACTCAAACTGTACTCGGCTGTCATATAGAATTTGCCAATATGCGGAAGACTGTCTCTGGACTGCGCTCACACAGGACAAGCTACCTCCGGGCCTCCGACTCAAAGCATCTGCCACAACATTCGCCTTACCCGGATGATAAATAATCTCGTAGTCATAGTCCTTCATGAGCTCCATGCAACGGCGCTGCCTCAAATTCAGATCTCGCTAGTGAAAGATGTACTTTAAGCTCTTATGGTCCGTAAATATCTGGCACGATTCGCCGTATAAGTAATGCCTCAAAATCTTAATTGCAAAGACCACCGCGGCCATCTCTAAGTCGTGAGTGGGATAGTTCTGCTCGTGCTTTTTCAACTGCCGAGAAGCATAAGCGATGACCCTGCCATGCTGCATCAACACACAGCCTAAACCCACTCGAGAAGCATCGCAGTAGACAACAAAGCCGCCCGGCCTTGAAGGCAAGGATAAAACTAGTGCAGTCGTCAAACAAGTATTCAACTGCTGAACACTTTGCTCGCAGGCCTCGATCCAAAGAAAAGGAACTCCCTTCCGGGTCAACCCGGTCAACGGTGCAGCGATACGAGAAAAATCCTGAACAAAGTGTCGGTAGTACTCGGCCAAACCTAAGAAGCTGTGAATCTCCATAACCGATATAAGTTTGGGCCAATGCTGTACGGCCTCGATCTTCTTCGGGTCTACTCGTATACCATCTTTCGTAACTACATGACCTAAGAAGTCAAGACTATCCAGCCAGAAAGCACACTTGGAGAATTTAGCGAACAGCTGGTGCTCTCTCAAAGTCTTCAGTATAATCCTCAAGTGTTGCTCATGCTTCTCTCGGCTCCGAGAGTAAACTAGAATATCATCAATGAACACGATAATGAACTGGTCGAGAAAAGGTCTGAATATGTGGTTCATCAAATCCATGAACGCTGTTGGGGTATTGGTGAGCCCGAACGACATCAACAAAAACTCATAATACCCATAGTGCGTACGGAAAGAAGTCTTCGGAATGTCATCATTCTGAACCAGCAACTGGTGATAACCAGACCGCAAGTCAATCTTCAAGAAATTCCCCGCACCCTGGAGCTGATCAAACAAATCGTCAATGCGAGGTAAGGGATATCTATTCCGCACGGTCACTCGATTCAACTGACGATAGTCGATGCACAAGTGCTTATTGTCGTCCTTCTTCTTGAAGAATGGGACAGAAGCGCCTCAAGGTGACACACTCGGTCGTATAAGCCCTTTATCCAGCAAATCTTGCAACTGATCCTTAAGCTCTTTAAGCTCCGCCGGGGCCATCCGATAAGGCGGTATAGAAATAGACCTCGTGCCAGGGATCAAATCAATGCAGAACTCGATATCGCTCTCTGGCGGAAATCCAGGAAACTCGTCAAGAAAGACATCGGGAAACTCCCTAACAATTGAGACCTGGTCTAGCGGGACCTCTGTGGCTCCAGCATCACGAATATACGCTAAGAATCCCTGACATCCTCTCCTCAAGAGCCGACTCGCGCGAAGGGAAGAAATCAGACTAGGGAGGGTGGCAATACGGTCTCCCTGAATAACAAGAACTGGCTCACCCAGAAATCTAAATCTAACCGCTTTCTCACGGCAGTCTACGGATGCATAACAAGTGGCTAACCAGTCCATGCCCAGTAGAACGTCAAAATATAATATATCGAGGATAATCAAATCAACAGAAGAATCCCTATCTTCAATACGAGCAGAACACGATCGAAATACATGTCGGGAAATAAAAGACTCTCCTACTGGAGTAATCACCACAAGCGGCAGACCTAGCAAGGACGACTCTCGGCCCAACCTCGGTACAATGTGTGTAGACACATAAGAATGCATGGAACCTGGATCGTACAATACACGCGCGTTGAAAGAACATACTAGAAGAGTACCTGTCACAACGGCATTCGATGCCTGCGTATCATGAGGAGTCAAAGCGAACACTCGGGCCTGTCCTCCACTAGTAACCAGTTGTCCTCTGCCTCTGCCACCTTGTCCTCTCTAAACCGGACTGCCACGACCACGGCCTCTCGGAGCATCGGTCTGGCATGGAGCAACAACGGGTGTAGGAGGTAAAGACCTCGAGGAGGGGGTGAAGGTGGTAAAGTCACATGTGGAACGGCTGCCCCGCCCTGGTATCACGACCCGAAATAGTACGTGACAGGCACTTGAATCATATGAAGTCTATAAGACCCTATCTAATTCAAGTAAGCCAAAAAATCCCAGAAATCTAAACCATTTGAAAAGAGAGAGAAGGAAAACTTTAGATTTAAAGCAAGTGGTTTAACAAAATAAGCCGTAGTATGCTTTGTCACGACCCGAAATAGTACCTGACTGGCACTTCAATTATATGAAGTCTATAAGACCCCATCTAATTCAAGTAAGCCAAAAGATCCCAGAAATCTAAACCATTTGAAAAGAGAGAGAAGGAAAAGTTTAGTTTTAAAGCGAGTGGTTTAACAAAATAAGCCGTAGTATGAATTTTTAAAACCTCAAGCCTTTTCTGAAAATTTCGGCAGAGTTTCCTTTGTAAATACTGACCCCATACGGGTACAACATATGAAATATATATATAAAGGCATCCCTAAGCGGGAGCGAGCTCTTCGCCAATTGGCGATCACAACCAAGCAAGCAATATAATATACAACGCCGAAGGGCGAGGATCAAAACTCAAAAGGAAACCAATATCATCAAGAAAATCATAATAATACAAGCGCGACTCTAAGGTCGAAAGAATATAGACCGGTCTTCTAAGTCTATAAATTAATACAAGTCTGGTTAATGGAGTTACTAGATACAACAGAAATAAATAATGTACAATGGTGGTCACGATAAAAGTGAACCCACCTACCGGAGCAATCACCCAGAAAGAAGCAGCGTGCCAGCAAAGCCGCCAAGGAAACCTGTACGGCAAAACCTGCAAGAAACTGTGGCACAACGGGGGTGAGTTGCCAACTCGTGGGAAGAAAACATCACCGAGCAGAAATCACATGTATAACTCAATCCTGGGTCATACGATAATAATAGCCTCAAATAATATAGCCTGAAGCATAATAATAATGGCAATGGTAAACATCTATACACACTATAATACCAAGTGCTCGTGTTTGTGCCTCGGGTAGCAACATACCATATATATGATGAATGAATGCATGAAATTAGAATACATCTAAATAAGAAAACTATTTTCTTATCTCAGTGAGATTTCTGTATAAAAAATCAAAATATCCTTAATGAAATCAACAGAAAATCAGTGTCTAGCATCGAAACGAAATATATATCTCGCTATCTCAATATCTCAGGCTCCGGCAATCCGGACTGGCCCGTATCATCAAATCTCAATAGCTCAGACTCCGGCAATCCGGACTGACCTATATCATCAAATCTCACGACAACGTCGGTATCCTCCGGATATACGCTGCGTCGCAATAAAATCACCGGTCGGTAGTGCTCCCCTGCCAGGCTCAACGCCATCATCTGTGACAATCTTGTCCCGGGGAACCGCACCGGGTCTACCATGCACCCACAGACGGTTCTTCCTCCTTCTCGAATCAGGTGTATGATATCTCTCAAGAGCCGAGAAAACTCATAGTGGACACCTCTCAAATCGTATCATGAGAAAACCACAATTTTATCTTTAGAAATGATAATCAGCTTATAAAATCCTTGCGGTTTCTCCAAATCCATAAATCTCATGGAAATCTGAAATCTCAAAATATAATGTCAATAAACAGTGGATACTGGCATAAGCCTCATAGTATTGCATAACAATTGAATATACATATGCATGAAATATCACAGTAATAAATGCAATATCTAAACTAACACAGTAATGACATATCGAGACTATCAGCTAACAAGCGATATCAGAAAAGTAATGTTCTCTAAAGTGTACGGGACATGGAAATTACCGATGATGATGTATGTGAGCCGGCAAGCAGGTGTACGTGGAGCATACGCATCATCAGTAATGGTTCTGATGTCCTGACAACAGATTTCATAATAACTAACGAAAATACATATAAGCATGCAATGCGATACGAACAGCGGGAATATATGGCAAATGAATAGTAAATGCAACAATAAAGAATGTACATAATATATATGAGTCATACAATTTTGGCATTTGAAATAATACGAATCGTGGTGTTTAGAAAATAGGGGCTACAGTGTTTTTAAGAAAATGTACGTCCTTTGAAATATCTGTTGTATCCCTTGGCCTGTCTTTAAATACTCACAATTCGTTAGTTTTAGAAATAAGTATGACTCAAGCCCATTCTAACATCTACTAAGTAAAGTACTGGACTAAATTAAGAGACTAATCGAAAGGGTAAGGAAAACCACCTAAGTCTGAGTCGATATATATATCTTGTAGTCGGTGATCCCGCTCAATAGTGTCACGTACGATACAATATATAATATGACATTCTCGAGTCAAGAGTGCGGATCAATCATCATAATTATATCTCATACGGTAAATCTATCTTACGGCATCCCAAATCTGGGTACGGGTCGAATATCACATTTATCTCATTATTCATCTGGTATCCTTATCATCATATCTTGAATTAGGGGTACTGATCTAAAGTCTAGTACATTCCGATACCATCAACATATATATATTCATGTGTATGAAAACACATCGCCTAAAGACCCACTATAAAATCATGTCGTATCTCATAATACGAACCAAGTCACATCACCGATCTCGTGGTATCATGCCCAATCACATCGACTCATCTCCAAGTACCATATACTATCCTCATCATACATATATACGTATACATACATACATATATATATATATATATACATACCCACATACATACATGTATATATATATATACATATCCCCATATATGCACAAGACATCGAATGTATGCGTGTGTGTGTGCGTTTGTGCAAAACATTACTCTTGGGTTTCGTAACTAAGAATTTAACAAAAAAACACTAACTTCTAATATTCTAACACTATCCCACGATCTCCTAAGGCTCCTATTACTATATATCCATGTTCATAAAAACACATATAATATATAACATAACGCATTCGCGTGCTACACTACGAAACTGCGGGGGTGCTATACGCCATCCACCCGACTTCCCCCGTAGATATATATCTACTCATCTTGATTCTCGCTTGCCAGAGTCGATGATGCCACGCTCTTCTCATCGTCTCGAAGTCCACGTGGGGGTACCTATAATTTCCAATGCGTCATATAGTAACAAGAATCGAATATGAAAACTCAAACGGCACGTGGGACACACATAGGTTAGAACCTACGGCCAATGCATGCAAGATCAACCGAACAACTCTCGATATCGATGTACAAACATCAAGTGATCGAGATAAAACACAAATACAAAAATTAAAGTCACAGAATTCGCAAAACCAAAATCAGAAACGATGTAAAACACTTCTAGATTTTACCCTAGGTGAAATTGGCCAATTATGCATATGTGGAGGGTCTAGTTTACTGGAGCTAAAGCCATGTACCAAACACGGACCCACTCACCCCCACCCTTGCCGCAATTTGCGGCAGAAGGAATAAATCTGCGGCCAAGAAATGGAATTGGGGTCTCGGGTCTTGGGTTTAGCTTCTAGGTTGCCTGCTTGTCTCACTGTGTCTGCAAAATATTTTATAAGGTCCTCGGGTTGTAGCAGTTCTCCAAAACACATCACCAAAGTCCAGAAAATCCGATATCGGGGTTTCTAAGTTTGGGGTTTAGGGTTCTATTCTCTGTTTGATCTAGTATTCTAGCACTAGGCGGGTTTGTAGTCACTACTAATCCTTAATTGCACCTTCCCATATCATAAAAACTTCTAACCCTCATCTAGGAATTTTCCATCATCACAAAACCTCAATAAATGGATTCTAAACTAGTTTAGAGGCTATAGAAATACAAGTACTGATCTATGGGTGAAAGAATTACCTCATTTGGCAACTCAAGAATTTTCTTGAGTTGCCCCAAGTCTTCAAAATCCAATTTTTATTGATCTCCCATGTTTTTAGTGAGCTTGTGCGCATTTTTCATGAAAGGAATGATGTGTTTTGATATGGGAATGGGGGTGAAGTGAAGTGGTGGAGGTGGTGGAGGGAGAGGGCAGCCAAGTTTGAGGAGAAGGGGAGGGAAATGATGAAGATGATGAATGATTAACAAAGAGCCATGGTCAATGAAGACCCCTCACCTCTCTCTCTCTTGCACATACCTCAATTCTATATTCATATCCCTTTTCTTTTCTTTATCTTTTCATTTCCTTTCCTTTTCATTTTCAAAAACAAAGCCGTGCTTGAAAAAATGAAAGTCATGGTAGAAAAAAATGTAGCAAATGTGTAAAATGACTTGGTGCATTTCACATGCACAAAACATCATCAATATGTGATTAGTGAACATTAATCAAGTTTAGGATAAACTTGTATGTAATTAATTATAAAAAATTTATAATTTGCCTAAATCACATAAATTCTTCAAAAAATCGCCATTCAATTTAACTTCCCGATATTTCCCATATTATCAGTATTTAATTATACCGTATAATTAAAATATTCATAATATTTATTATTTAAATATATAAATTCCCAAAAATAATATTTTATTTTTCTGAAATGTTACAAATTTCCCCCCTTAAATAAATTCGGTCGCCGAATTTAAATTTAAACTCCTCAAATACTAAAACATTTCAGTAAAAAGATCGAGTCGTCGGGGCTCCGAAATCATAATTACATAAAACACGTCGTAGCACAATGCATGTGCATGAAAAACGGATATAAATTCAAATCAAACTCCGTCAAGCATCCCGCAATCATCGGAGTTATGGTGAAGACACCAATGTCAAAGCCCAATACGAAAACCAACATGATATACATCAAACTATACATGTACGCATCGTTAAAACATCTGAAAGAAATGCATGCCAATCCTTTTCAAGTCGCTGTACGATGCGCGTATCACTGCACAGTGGTGGACGTCTATTGTAAGAAAATAACTATATATATATACCCTTTGTTTAACATACACGTCCCGCCGTTTTGAAAAATAATTTAGAAGGGTTTCCTTTGCTAAATGTCTCGTGTCATCTCGGACACGTAGGTTAATACTGAGACTATAGCTCCTTTTTGGAAATCCCTTCGATAACTATTAACACAATGCAAAAATATATTCAGGTACTGTCCTTTGACTAGTCCTGCTCAGTACTAAAACAAATAGTAAATATCATAAAAACGTACTGCTCCACAAGAATCAATCCCAAAATATACATAAGAATGCCACATGCATTTGGTGCGCACGGAAATCGAAATCTATGAATGTTGCATACATGTGCACAGAAACAAAATCTAAGTGCAACGGGTGTAGACGAAACACATGTCAAAGGCAACGTGTGTGCCTGACAGCAATATCAGGTGCATCTGATATATACGAAGAATCCCGATTTAGTGCATCTGGTGTGCACCAAAATCGCATCAAACGCGTCAAGTATGCGCAAAATCCAACTCAAGTGCACAAGTTGTACGAAAACAATATCGAATATCATAATCGAAATCGACGGTATACAATAAATCTCAATCCAAGTCAGGTATACCGTGGTATATAATCTCACAAACATGTGCATTAGCGTGCACAAAATCGAATCAAAATACTAAAGGTGCATGGAAACTACACCAAAAGCACAAGTCAAATAACATGTATACCATAGGCATGCAATCAAATCAACATCTCGAATGACATCAAATTAAAGTCAAGTGCAACTGTGGTGCACAAAATCTCAATCAAGCAAATAAATCGCCCAAAATACCGAAATCCAAGATGACGGAAACATTCCCGCTTTAGCACATCCTCTAAAGATCTCTGGCCAACTGTCATGGTCACTCATAACATGTCTCATCGACGATGCTGAACTCAGGCCTACTGGGTGTGCACAATACGACTGATCCTGGGTCCAGGTCTTCTCTTTTAGTATTTCCAGAAAGATCTTGTCGGGGTCTCTCCCAAATCTCATTTCTGCCGAACTGCCCGGAAGTTATCACCTTTTACTAAATCTATTTCTTGTTCCGGAATGGCTGCATACTCATCACAACTCCTTCTGGAAGATATATCCATATACAACGCCTCTTTATGTGCATCACATCTCTGATGTCAACGGAGTGGAGCGTCATCTCGTCGAAATCTCGTACGAACCTCTTACTCCACTTTTCTCTAATGTCGACTGATTCGGACTCGTCTCTTCGTGGCTGCATGGACTGCACTCCAACAGCAATACTCATATCTGGAGTCTCCCAAGAAATGTATCCCATCATATGATATCTGAACGATGTCGAACTTTTCAATCGATTCATCAAAGTTCCATAATCCCCCAAGAGCTCAACATCTTGAGTACAGTTTAATAGTATCCAGTACATGCCACAAGACCTATGGACCAACCGTAGAAGGGCAAACCCAAGCCTCATTAATGGCACCGCGGAACTGCCGCAAACCCTTAGGTTCAAAGGTGTTCCTATGGTCATTATATCGAGTTAGGGTTTCATTCTTCTAGAGAGTCCACAGAATAACTTGCATGTTTTTCCGAATACTTTAAACTTGGAAAAATGGATTTCTGGCATTCGATCGTTTTCTATCGACTCTCAACATGCCTGCGTGAAGTCTTCTCTAGCTGAAATCAATCAATCTGATGACCTCGCATCGGAGTATGCAACGAACCACATGTCCTAGTCATTCCTCCTTAGGTGACTAGCGATCTTCTATCATATCTCTAAGTATAAACTCATGCTGCAATAGCTCCAAACATCTGGGGCAGTATCTTGTCAGTCGCAGCAACATTTGGCTCATTCGTCCGCATGCTAAACAGTGCCTCAATCATCAAGAATAATCAGTGCATTGACGGTCATCACATTTTGGCTGGCCTCTAGCAGTGGCCCAATCCTCTGGTGCCGATCTGCACGTTCGAGAAATTTTAGTAAAAGCAATCCATCAAACGCTCATGGCGCGAAAACACAATAAAATGGTACATCTATGCAATCGCGTGTCCCTGGAATCACGCCCTGGTCAGTCCTTGTCCGTGACGAGCTCGTGCTGACCGCAACTCTAGCCGCAGCTCTCTCTGCCCGTGTAATCGTGGCAGCAAAAACCATAAACTGATATCGGTGAGGATAGATCATAGGAATGAATATAATACTGTGCAAGGAAATGTACATCCTAAGAATTCTTAATCGGAATAGCGTATCGTAAGTATGCCGCGGAACATACACATGGTACGTCACTCTACTTAAGTCACCTACTCCATCAACCAAGGTCAACCTACACGACGAAAGTTCGGGTCTAATACCCCCTCGACCAAGTCTAAGTTCCGTAATGTCAAGCCAAGGTTCCGAATATATATAAACGCCCTAGACTCCGCACAGTCAAACATAGAATCGAACCAAAGTTAAACATATCGCTCTGATACCAACTTTGTCATGACCTTAAATAGTATGTGACTGTCACTTGAATCATATGAAGTCTATAGGACCCCATCTAATTCAAGTAATCCAAAAGATCCCAGAAATCTAAACCATTTGAAAAGAGAGAGAAGGAAAAGTTTAGTTTTAAAGCAAGTGGTTTAACAAAATAAGCCGTAGTATGCATTTTTAAAACCTCAAGTCTTTTCTGAAAATTTCGGCAGACTTTCCTTTGTAAATACTTGCCCTAAATGGGTACAACACATGAAATATATATATAAAGGCATCCCCAAGCAGGAGCTAGCTCTTTGCCAATTGGCGGTCACAACCACGTAAGAAATATAATATACAACGCCAAAGGGCGAGGATCAAAATATAAAAGGAAACCAATATCATCAAGAAAACCATAATAATACAAGCGCGGCTCAAAGGTCGAAAGAATATACACTGGTCTTCTAAGTCTATAAATTAATACAAGTCTGGTTGATGGAGTTACTAGATACAACAGAAATAAATAAATGTACAAAGGTGGTCACGATACAAGTGAACCCACCTACCGAAGCAATCACCCAGAAAGAAGCAGTGTGCCAGCAAAGCCGCCAAGGAAACCTGTACGGCAAAACCTGTAAGAAACTGTGGCACAACGGTGGTGAGTTGCCAACTCGTGAGTAGAAAACATCACCGAGCAGAAATCGCATGTATGACTCAATTCTAGGTCATACGATAATAATATCCTCAAATAATATAGCCTGAAGCATAATAATAAAGGCAAGGTAAACATCTATACACACGTGTAATACCAAGTGCTCGTGTCTGTGCCTCAGGTAGCAATATATCATATATATGATGAATGAATGCATGAAAACAGAATACATCTAAATGAGAAAACTGTTTTCTTATCTCAGTGAGATTTCTTTATAAAAAATCGAAATATCCTCAATGAAATCAACAGAAAATCAGTGTCTAGCAATGACACGAAATATATATCTCGCTATCTCAATATCTCGGGCTCCGGCAACCCGGACTGGCCCGTATCATCAAATCTCAATACCTCAGGCTCCGGCAATCCGGACTGGCCTATATCATCAAATCTCAAGACTACGTCGGTATCCTCCGGATATCCGCCGTGTCACAATAAAATCACCGGTCGGTAGTGCTCCCCTACAAGGCTCAACGCCGTCATCTGCGACCATCTTGCCCCGGGTTACCGCACCGAGTCCACCATGCACCCACAGAACATTCCTCCTCCTCCTTAAATCGGGTGTATGATATCGCTCAAGAGCCGAGAAAACTCATGGTGGACACCTCTCAAATCATATCATGAGAAAACCGCAATTTTATCTTTAGAAATGATAATCAGTTTAAATCCTTGCGGTTTCTCCAAATCCATAAATCTCATGGAAATCCGAAATCTCAAAATCACGATGTCAATAAACAGTGGATACTGGCATAAAGTCTCAAAGTATTGCATAACAATTGAATATACATATGCATGAAATATCACAGTAATAAATGCAATATCTAAACTAACACAGTAATGACATATCGAGACTATCAGCTACAAGCGATATCAGTAAAGTAATGTTCTCTAAAGTGTATGTGACATGGCAATTACCGATGATGATGTGTGTGAGCCGGCAAGCAGGTGTACGTGGAGCATACGCATCATCAGTAATGGTGCTGATGTCCTGACAACATGTTTCATAATAACTAACGAAAACACATATAAGCAGGCAATACGATACGAACAGAAGGAATATATGGAAAATGAATAGTAAATGCAACAATAAAGAATGTACATAATATATATGAGTCATACAATTTTGGCATTTGAAATAATACGAATCGTGGTGTTTAGAAAATAGGGGCTACTGTGTTTTTAAGAAAATGTACGTCCTTTGAAATATCCTTAGTATCCCTTGGCCTGTCTTTAAATACTTACAATTCATTAGTTTACGAAATAAGTATGACTCGAGCCCATTTGAACATCTACTAAGTAAACTACAGGACTAAACTAATAGACTAAACGGAAGGGTAAGGAAAACCACCTAAGTCTGAGTCGATATATATAACTAATAGTCGGTGATCCCGCCTCAATAGTGTCACGTACGATACAATATATAATATGACATTCTCAACTCAAGAGTGCGGATCAATCATCAAAATTATATCTCGTACGGTAAATCCATCGTACGGCATCCCAAATCTGGGTACGGGTCGAATATCACATTTATCTCATTATTCATCTGGTATCCTTATCATCATATCCTGAATTAGGGGTACTGATCTAAATTCTAGTACATTCCGATACCATCAACATATAATATATATATATATATATGCGTGTGTATGAAAACACATCGCCTAAAGAACCGCTATAAAATATTGTCGTATCTCATAATATGAACCAAGTCACATCACCGATCTCGTGGCATCATGCCCAATCACATCAACTCATCTCCAAGTACCAAATAATATCTTCATCATTTATGTAAACGTATACACACACACCCACACACACACACACATACCCACATGCATACATGTATATATATATATATACATATCCCTATATACGCACAAGAACATCGAATGTATGCGTTTATGTGTGCGTGTGTGCAAAACATTACTCTAGGGTTTCATAACTAAGAATTTAACTAAAAACACTAACTTCTAATATTCTAACACTATCCCACGATCTCCTAAGGCCCCTATTACTATATATCCATGTTCCCAAAAACACATATAATATATAACATAACGCATTCACGTGCTACACTACGAAACTGCGGGGGTGATATACGCCATCCACCCGACTTCCCCCGTAGATATATATATCTACTCACCTTGATTCTCGCTTGCCGGAGTCGATGACGCCACGCTTTCCTCGTCGTCTCGAAGTCCATGTAGGGGTACCTACAATTTCCAATGCGTCATATAGCAACAAGAATCGAACATGAAAACCAAAATGGCATGCGGGACACACATAGGTTAGAACCTACGGCCAACGCATGCAAGATCAACCGAACAACTCTCGATATTGACGTACAAACGTCAAGTGATCAAGATAAAACACAAATACCAAAATTCAAGTTACAGAATTCGCAAAACCGAAATCAGAAACGATGTAAAACACATCTAGATTTTACCCTAGTTGAAAATGGACAATTTTGCATATGTGGAGGGTCTAGTTTACTGGAGCTAAAGCTATGGACCAAACACGGACCGACTCACCCCTACCCTGGCCGCAATTTGCGTCCATAAGGAATAAATCCAATGCCAAGAAATGGAATTGGGGGCACGGGTCTTAGGTTTAGCTTCTAGGTTGCCTGCTTGTCTCACTGTGTCTGCAAAATATTTTATAAGGTCCCCGGGTTATAGCAGTTCTCCAAAACACATCACCGAAGTCCACAAAATCCAATATCGGGGTTTCTAAGTGTGGGGTTTGGGGTTCTAGTCTCTGTTTGTTCCAGTATTCTAGCACTATGCGGGTTTGTAGTCACTACTAACCCTTAATTGCACCTTCCCATATCATAAAAACTTCTAACCCTCATCTAGGAATTTTCCATCATCACAAAACCTCAACAAATGGATTCTAAACTAGTTTAGAGGCTATAGAAATACATGTACTAAGCTAAGGGTGAAAGAATTACCTCATTTGGCAACTCAAGAATTTTCTTGAGATGCCCCAAGTCTTCAAAATCCAATTTTTCTTGATCTCCCATGCTTGTAGTGAGCTTGTGCACATTTTTCATGAAGGGGATGATGTGTTTTGATGTGGGAATGGGGGCGAGGTGAAGTGGTGGAGGTGGTGGAGGGAGAGGGCAGCTAAGGTTAAGGAGAAGGGGAAGGAAATGATGAAGATGGTGAATGATTAACAAAGAGCCATTGTCAATGAAGACCCCTCACCACTCTCTCTCTCTTGTGTTGGTTATGTATATGCCCTAGAGGCCATTGTTGTATATATGATGTATATTATAATGGATGCTTGGATATATAGAGAGAGCACTTTCTTGCTCGTCATGATAGTATGCTATTTGGTTTCACTTTATCTTAACATGTTGACTTGTAATAGTTTACTGTCTTGTTCTCACATGTTGATAAAGCCCTTAGGATATGTACTCGACTACTGGGACTATGATGAGATCATACTAGTGGGGTTAGGGTAGTCAACGAGTACATCCTATAACTGTTCCTAGTCGAGGGTGTGTCGAGACAGGGCATCGATACACCAGAGTAGACTAACGTATACGCATCTTGACCCATATGATGGGCGATGGATGATCCCATATCCATCGGTGTTTGACATCAAAGATGGTGTACGGGTGCTCAGTTGAGACTGGGTACACTGGACGGACACGCCGAGAACTCCCAGATGGTATTATACCTCACGTCAGATGGCAGTTCTCTGGTGACACTGGTACAGGTTAGTCTGTAGACCCGAGATCGTCATAGAGTCTTGTGTGCTTCCCACTGTTCTTTGATTTCCATCATACCATGTCCAAGAGGGCGTGCAAAACGGTGGCTTTTGGGTACAGTCCCGAATCACATGGAGGCAATGAGCGATACGAGAGGTTTCGTCTCTCCCGGTATAGGGAGTTGATGTTGTGCTGTGTTCGATTGGCTATAACTGGAAGTCCCTGGCCAGGGCGGATATTGAGTACTACTTGTAAGTGTTATCAGTGGGTTCTTGACCTGTTATGATCCTCACATCGACAAGACTTATCGGTTACTGGGGTCTGACGTATACCACCCATAAACTAGATATGCAACATATCAGACGAAGAGACCGGACTGTACGGGAGTGTTACTGATTGGATTCACAGGAGAATGTACAGGCTTGCTTGTTGATCTTCTGATCGCTCAATACCTGGGTGGCTGTTACGTTTAGCTGACCGCTTGCAGCTTGTGGGTGTTTGATATGATCATCACCTGCTACCGGCGTATTGACGATTCTTTAGAGTCCTACACAGAGGTTTCTTGACTCAGGAAAAACGGAGTAGAAGCACATATGTGATATGTGCGAGATCGAGAATAATACAATATCGGATACCGTATTCTATTCTTGCGATATATGATATCGTCCGGCGATATATGATATCGGCCGGCGATATTTGATATCAGCAGGGTCATCGGATCAAGTGTTGATTCGATGAATCGGTACATGATATATTAGTCGGTTATATTCGATATAGCCGGATTATCGGATCAAGTGTTGATTCGATAATTTAATGTATAATTGTATATGTGATATATTACATTACATTATCTAATATTGGCTCGCTTTATTCTTTCATTTTCTCACCGGATAATACATTGATATATATGCGATATATGTTAATTGTATTATTTTCTTTTGTTACAAAAATATATTATATATGTGATATATAATATTGTAACAAGTTATAATTACAAATGCAACATGATTAGTGTAGATTAAACATGGTAAGGGTTTGATTTGGGTTAATCTTTTCTAGAAGCTTCTAGAAGGTTTTGTTTTGTTTCTTGCAAAGATATTATGTGTTGATATTTTTGGAGTTATTTTCTTAATCCAACCACACCCTTTACCCTCGTTAAATCTCTACAATGGTTAAGTCTTTCTTGACTTAACCATGGTTGCAATTGTAATGATATAACATTTCATTATTGATCACAAAAGAATTAATCATTCTTCTTCTTCTTCCTTGAGCTCTTGAAAAGCTTTCTACGTTTTCCTTTTGTGATGGATTAAAGTGAGAATTTGATAAAAAAAAAAGAGAGCATAAATCCTACTTCATCATCCTCATCTAATCTAGCCAATTAGATTAGGGTGTTAACTTCATTAATACTTGATTAGTGAGTGAGAGCTTAAGTTAAAGAAACTTCAAGGTAGATCATCTTCGAAAAGGAAAAGTTCAAGCAAGTATGGATCATTCGGGTTGTGGAGCTTCTCTTGAGTCCGAGAGATCATAGATCACGGCAAAGGGACTACTACTCGGAGCTTATGAAGCGAAGGAGCGGACTACAAAGGTTGTAATCCCTCTCTCTTAGTTGTAAAGATGTTTACTTGCATGTTTAACCTTAATAATCTTGCAAAGATCCTCGCTTTGGGTTATTCGGCACGTCTAAATTTTAAATCGGGCATGGTTGATGCCTTATAGACCCTTATGACAGTGCCTAGTAACCCTACAGTGGTATCAGAGCCAAGGTAGAGCATTAGGCGACGTGTATGTGAAATTAAAAGTCCGATCGAACCTCAAAACGTCGGTTTTGAACCCCTCTCTGGAAATTTTTTAAAATTTTGATTTTTTCCGTATTAAAAATACTCAAAAAATTTAGCAGGCAATTCTAAGGATTACCATAAAATACGAGCCCCCAACCCCCTAAAGTCGCCGCGGAACCGCGGCTGGAACATGCTTCCCGCGGCGGTTCCGCGGCCGTACTTGGGAGTTAAGGCCTCGTATTTGTAGGGTTGATCCGTAGGTATTAATCTCCCACTTGCCCTAAGGCCAGTTATTGGCGTATCTCATACCCAACATCTCAAAAAGTCGCTCATGCTGCGGCTGAGGGAGGGCCTTGTTGAGTGGATCCGCGGCGTTATTCTTTGTGTCTACTCTCCTAATCTCGATCTCGCGGCGATCTACAATCTCTCGGATCAAATGAAAGCGTCTCGGGATGTGTCTGGATCGCTGATGGGACCTGGGCTCCATGGCTAACGCCATAGCCCCATTATTATCACAATACAATGGTATTGGATCAATAATGGTTGGAACTACTCCTGGCTCCGAGACGAACTTCCTCATCCAGACGGCTTCCTTGGCGGCATCATTTGCAACAATGTACTCAACCTCCATCGTAGAGTCTACAACGGTATCCTGTTTAGAACTCTTCCAACTTACCGCCTCTCCATTGAGGGTAAATAAAAACCCAGAGATAGATTTGCTGTCGTCTTTATCGCTCTGGAAGCTCGAATCAGTAAAGGCCTCCAATTGGAGATCTCCATTACCATACACCAAGAATAATTCTTTAGTCCTTCGCAAGTACTTAAGAATGTTCTTCACAGCTATCCAGTGTTCTCCTCTGGGTTGGATTGATACCTGCTTACAACACTAAGTGCATAAGCTACATCTGGGCGTGTACATAACATCGCATACATTATAGATCCTACTGCCGAAGCATAGGGTATAATGCTCATGCGAGCTCTCTCTTCATCGGTCTTTGGGCAAGAATTCTTAGAGAAAGTGACCCCATGGCAAGCGGGTAAGGCACCCCGCTTGAAGTCTTCCATACTAAACCTTTTTAGGATGGTGTTAATGTACCTGGTTTGGGACAATCCCAATAACCTCTTGGATCTATCCCTATAGATCCTAATGCCCAGAATGTATGTGGCATCACCCAGGTCCTTCATGGAGAACCTCAGTGATAAGAAAGATTTGACCGACTGTAGCATAGGAATATCATTTCCTATTAGAAGAATGTCATCCACATACAATACGAGGAATGTGACAGCTCTCCCTACAGCCTTCTTATAAACACAAAGTTCATCTGGATTTTTGATGAAATCAAACTTTTTGATAACATCATCGAAACAGATGTTCCAACTCCGTGATGCCTGCTTTAACCCATATATGGATTTAAGCAATCTACATGCTTTCCTGCTGCTCCCACTATCAATGAAGCCCTCTGGCTGATCCATATAAACGCATTCTTCTAAATCTCCATTTAGAAATGCCGTTTTAACGTCCATCTGCCAGATTTCATAATCGTAGTGAGCAGCAATAGCAAGTAGGATCCGAATGGATTTAAGCATGGCTACGGGAGAAAAGGTCTCGTCATAGTCCAAACCTGGTCTTTGACGAAAACCCTTTGCCACAAGTCTTGCCTTATAGGTCTCTACCTGCCCATCTACACCAATCATTCTTTTAAAGATCCATTTGCACCCCACAGGTTTTACCCCAGGGGGTACAACGTCCAAAGTCCATACTTTGTTGGTGTACATAGACTCCATTTCGGATCTCATGGCATCCAGCCACTTCACAGAGTCTCCAATCGTGATAGCTTGCTAAAAACTGGTAGGATCATCATCCTCCATGATGTAGTCTTCTCTGTCACCATCAATGAGGAAACCATAGAACCTCTCCGGTGGGCGAGAAGTCCTACCAGACCTACGGAGTGGCCGAGGTTCCTCGGTTTCTATTGCAACAGCCGGTTCAACCAAGTCGTCATTCGTAGTTTGTCTCTCTAGAACCTCTTCTAGATCTACCACATTGCTATCAGTTTCATTTGTGAAAAACTCTTTTTCCAAGAATGTGGCATACTGAGAAACAAACACCTTTTTTCCTCCTTGTGGTAGAATAGATATCCATAAGAGTTCTTTGGATATCCCACAAAATTACACATGACCGACCGTGTCTCGAGTTTGTCCGGATTCTGCTTTTTAACATAGGCCGGGCAACCCCAAATCTTAATTCTCTTAAGATATGGTCTCTTCCCATGCCATATCTCATATGGCATGGTAGACACGGTTTTGGTTGGAACCCTGTTCGGTAGAAATGCTGCAGTCTCCAATGCATGCCCCCAAAATGAGACGGGTAACTCAGCATCACTCATTATGGAACGGACCATATCTAATAGGGTCTGATTCCGTCGTTCTGACACACCGTTGTGCTGTGGTGTGTAAGGAGGAGTGAGCTGAGAGAGAATCACATTCTCTTTTAGGAAGTTTGCAAATTCTGTACTGAGATACTCTCCACCTCGATCTGATCGAAGCATTTTGATACTCAAGCCGGTTTGTTTTTCTACTTCGAGTTTATATTCAGTGAATTTCTCGAAAGCTTCGGATTTGTGCTTTAATAAAAATACATGACCGAATCTTGAGAAATCATCAGTGAAAGTAATGAAGTATGAAAAACCGCCTCTAGCCTGTATAGACATTGGTCTACATACATCAGTATGTATGAGTCCTAGGAGCTCAGTAGCTCTTTCTCCGTGTCCGGTAAACGGAGTTTTGGTCATTTTACCCTTAATACAAGACTGGCAAGTCGCATAAGATTTATATTCAAAATGGTTTAAATATCCATCTTTGTGTAACTTGTTTAGTCTTGTTTCGTTAATATGACCAAGTCTACAGTGCCAAAGAAAAGCTTCATTTATTTCTGAAAGTTTTCTTTTATTAGTGTGTTGTATGCTGAAAACTGTGTGTTGATTTAGAACGTATATCTCGTTATTAAGCGTACCATACCCAACCAACATTTGATTCAGGTGAATGTTCATAACATTGTTCTACAATACAAAATTATATCCTTCATTGTCAAACAAAGAAACGGATATTATATTACAAAGCATACTAGGTACAAAATAACATGGGTTCAAAACCAATATACACCCAGACGGCAACCCCAGATGATACTCTCCCACTGCAACTGTATGTACATTGGAACCATTTCCAACGCGGAGAGTATGGTCACCTGTCTTCAAAACCTTACTATTTCTCAGCCCCTGCATAGAATTGCAAATGTGAGAACCTGAACCGGTATCTAATACCCAGGAAGCAGAGTTTATTGAAAAACAGTTTTCTGTCACAAACACACCTGAAGCAGAAGCATCCCCATGCTTCTTCTTGAGATTTAAGTACTCCGTGCAGTTGCACTTCCAATGTCCTGTTTTGTGGCAGTGAAAACATTCCCCTTTCCCCGATTCTCCAGCTTTGGACTTGTCCTTCCCCTTAACCTTTTTAACTCCACCCCTAGGCTTGGTGGGCTTCTTCTTTATCTTTCCCTTGGCCTTAGCCTTTGGGCGAGAAGAGGAAGATTGCCCAACACTCAAAACGGGAGTTTTCACTGATTTCAGTGTGCTCTCTGCACTCCTTAACATATTAAGGAGTTCAGGTAGTTCCTTCTCCATGTTGTGCATGTTGAAGTTAACTATGAATTGAGCAAAGGTGGAGGGGAGGGACTGCAGAATAATATCCGTATATTGTTAATTGTCCATCGTCCATCCAAGGTCCTCAAGCTCTTCTATGAGAGCTATCATCTTCAGAACATGGTCTCCTACTGGTGTGCCAGAGGCCATTCGCATCTGAAACAGTTTCCTTGATGCTTCGTATCGTAATACGCGGGATTGCTCTCCATACAACTCCTTTGTATGGAGGAATATGGCGTGAACGTCCATATTCTCGTGCTGCTTTTGATGTGTGTTATCCATCGATGAAAGCGCGAGGCATTTGGCCATGGCACAGTCAGCGTCCCATGTCTTGCGGACTTCTTTATCCGCAACTGAGGATTTTGGATCTGGGACGGGCGGGGCTGGAGCCGTGAGAACATATGATACCTTATCATAAGTCAAGGCAATGTTCAGATTCCTCAGCCAGTCTTTATAATTGGTCCCATTCAGTTTATTTTTATCTAGTAGAAGCTTGAGTCCTGTCATAGGTATCTGCCATTAAGAGAGAGAAAAGAATACACTCAGCGAAAGCTCTTGCAAAGATCAGATTGGTTATTATCTTATCTAATCGATGTCTCCCACTGCTTTAATCAAGTTTTTCTTTCAAACCTTAAAAAGAAAACTAGCCAGGATTAATTACAGTCTACAACTTCGCTAACCGTTCAGCCAGGCTAGTGTCGGTACTTGAGGGAGGTTCCCCGTGCTTTCGCACGGACCTAATTAAAGTAAACCTCGTCATCCCAGAGGTGTTGCCCCGTTAACACCTTTCTAGACACCTAATGGGTTAGCTAATTGTAAACTGCAAAACTCTCCTGGGAGCAACTATTGCCCACAGTGGGATCGGGATCTAACCATCATATGGAAGGTATGCAATCTCATTGCAAATTTCAACTATTGAAATTCCCGATGTGGTTTTTTTACCCCTAGTACCTATAACCTTAACTATGGTCAACAAATTATAAGTATTAGTCAAGTTCTACCCGTCATTTCTTGATTAATTTGACCCACTCACATGACCCTTAACTATGGTCAACAAAGTCGCATGAATGTCCTAATTAATCTGCATCATTTGCAGTGTAGGAAGACATCACTTATCTACCGTACACTACGCCTTAACTATAGTCAACAAACGTAGCACGAATACTAAGTACTCTACTTCCTAAAATGACGGAGGGTTGCGGATGATTTTTAAGAAAATGTTTAACGCTTTGAAATTGATATTGTCGTAGAATCAAATGGTTTTCAAAAGAAGTGGCTTGAGCTCCGCAGTTTTGAAATGTAGCTTTTTCATAAAGAGCCGAGTGGTTTTCAAATCTGATTCTACAACATCTTTTTAGGTTTGTTTTCTTTACATTAATCATATTAATGTAGCCCCATCATTTAAGTCCTTAAGCCAATCACTGAAAAGAAACGAAAATACAACGTACGCTTATGCCATCCGCATTCGCCGCAATGTTTCGTTATGCACCGTTAGGTTACTTAACTAACGGCATACCGGGACGGGACTAGCGCGGGTGTAAAACATAAGCAACGTCTACTATATATCTCATATATAATATATCATTCGTCTCAGATATCACATCACAGAATACAGGCAGCAGAAACACAGACATGATAATATAGGATATATTAGGACATCCGTATTTAGTATTTAGCCAATAATAGAAAATACGGATTCCACAGTCGCGATGAATAACCAAGCCCACACCCCTAGACCCCTACGAGAGCGGCAAGCGACCCTACCAATTCTGGAGTTTAGGGGACCCGGTCTCGACTCCTCGAGATGGCCTTTCACTGAACCCCAGAATCCGGTCACTTGTGCTCCCCTCCTTGGGTCTATCCTAATGCGGAAAAGTAAATAATATACAACAGTGGTGGAATTAACCTCAGCCCGGAAGTGCCCCAAATAAAAGAATATTACATTTGAATTTTACATGAATGAAAAGAAAACTCTCATCTCACATAAAAAAAAACCGGCTATTCAATCGCGACAATCCTGCACATCATATCTCAGCAACACATAATATCATATATCATCAACGTAAGTAAGTATGCGTACCCCAATTGTCGTTGATGTATAGCAACGAAACCGGCGATATGCGACATACTACACTTACGGTCACAGAAAAGAAAGTGTAAAACTACAACATTTGGAATCCACAATCACTTTAGACATCGTAAATCCGAAATATCATATACTTCGCATTTCATGCCTAACTATATGAATTCCACATATTGTATCACATTCCAGATAAATAGACAGTATTAAACTTTCCGATCGAATAATCAAATACCCAAGATTTCCTTAATATCTCAACACTTGAGCGGAGTTCAAAAATCCCGGAACATGTCACAGTAGCAGCGGTCCAGCCGTAGAAGGGTCAAGCCAACGCCTCACATGTGGCACGCCGTATTGCCCCAAACCCTAAGGTTTAGAGGCAGTTCAGACGGTCACATAATCGAGTTAAGGTTTGTGTTCTTCTAGAGGATCCACCACGTTACTCGCACGTATTTCCGAAAGATTTAAACTCGAGAAAAAAACCAACACTTGAAAGTTTTTCGTGCCGGGAAAAAGTGAGTTAATGATATCCGTTCGAACTTTTTAATACTTCCTAAATTACCCGAAAACAGCATGAAATTAAATATTCCGATCGAATCAACGAATCCAAAATAATCCCCAGAACACTCAACACTTGAGTCAGATTAAAAATACCCAAAAATATTAACAAGCAGCTAAGAACATTACTGTACAAAAACGAGGCAATATCACTTCAGTACGGCCGCGGATCCGCGGCCCAAGCAAGGTCTGGCCGCGGTTCTACAGCGTAATGTACGGCTTATGGCTTTGTTTTTTACAGTATTGCTTATATTTCCCTGCTAATTTTTTTAAGTATTTTTAATTCAGGAAAAAACACAATTTTAAAAAATGTCCAGAGAAGGGTCAAAATCCGTATTTTGTGGTTCGATCGGAGTTTTAACTTAGCCTAAACATCGCCTAAAGCTCTAGCTTGGCTCTGATACCATTGTTAGGTTTACCTAGCACCTCATCAAGGGTTTGGAAGTATCACATGTGCCAAAATCAAATTTTTAAGGTGCTAAGTGAACATCCAATGAATCATAACTAGAAATTTAGGGTTTCTTATGACTAAGCATCACATGCAAAAGAAAAAGTATCACTAAGAGTGGAGATTACAACCTTTGTAGACCTCCCTTGGTGACTCCTTGGCACTTTGAGAGTTTGGAACGGATCGATGGAAGCCTTCCTAGTCCACGAAGATCCACCCGAAGTCTCTTTGCCCAAAGCTCCTTGCTTTACTTGGTATGTGAATGAAGTAGAGCAAACACCCTACACAAATGGGCTAGATGTGTATAGTATGATGATGTAGTTTGTATTCTATAATCAAAACTCTTTCTTTTTATCAACTTCACTCAAAGAAATTTTCAAGAGAGGAAGAAGAAGATGGTGGTTAATCTTGAGCTCAAAAGAAAATGTTATGAGTGAATTATTGAAATGAGAAAAGAATAATCCATATTAATCCTTCTCACTTCAACCATGGTTAGAATTATCTAGATCTTTATCAAATGAGTTTAAAAGGCAAAAGGATAATTAACTCAAGGTTAAAAAGTGGTTGAAGCATGGTCAAAGATGATAAACATTAACCTTGTGTGAATTATCCTTTCCTTTATTCAAAATGATAAATAAATAGATAACTGCTACAATATGAGTCTTGCATTGCCACCAAAAATGTATCAACAACCATGATACAATGTATGTATGTATGTATCCATGCACATCATCATGTGCATACATGCATGCATACAAAAATAGAAAAAGAGTTTAATTAAAGAATTAATCTAAGAGTCATTTGTTAAATCAACACTTGATCTTGCAAACCGGTCATATCACATACGACCCGACCAATAGAAAATGCCCGATTAATATACGGTATCACATATCCGTATTTAATCGGGTCCCCGCGCATATCTCATATGCACACCACATCTTTTCGCCTGAGCCAGGAAACTTCATTGTGGGACTCTAAGACTCGTCAATACGCCGGCAGTAGGTAATGATCATATCAAATACCTACAAGCCGCAAGCGGTCAGCTAAACGTAACGGCCACCCGGGTATTGAGCGATCAGAAGAAAACTAGCGAAGCTGTCAAAACTCCCGTTGAGCCAACCGGCAACACTACCGTACAGTCCGGTCTCTTCGTCAGATATGCTGCATATCGAGTCTAGGGATGGCAACGTCGACACCAATAACTCAATAAGTCGTGCCGATGAATGGTCTATAACAGATCGAGAAACTACTGATAACTCTTATCAGTAAATCTCAATAGCCCTGGCCAGGGACTTACTGATATAGCCAGTCGAGCACAGCACAGCATCAACTCCCAATACCGGGAAAGACGAAAACGCTCCTATCGCTCATCGCCTTCGTGTGTCTCGGGACTGTACCCAACGGCCACCTGTTTGCACGACTCAGTAGAGCCGTGGTAGGGTGGTAATCAAAGTACAGTAGGAGAACACATAAGACTCTATGACGATCTCGGGTCTACAGACTAACCTGCACCAGTGTCACCTGAGAACTGCTATCCGAAGATAGATATAATTCCATATAGGAGTTCTCAGTGAGTCCGTCCAGTGTACCCAGTCACCACTGAGCACCCGTATACGATCTCGATGTCAAACATCGATGAATGTGGGAACATCCATCGCCCATCATATATGTCTAGTATCATATACGCTAGTCTACTCTGGTATATCGATGCCCCGTCTCGATATACCTATGACTACGGACATTTCAGGATATGCTTATAAACTACAGATGTCCCACTAGTATGATCTCCATCATAATCACAGTAGTCAAGCCTTTATCCTCGGGGCTTTCTCAACATGTGTGAATGAATAAAAGCATGATCTAATCAACATGTCAGATAAAGAAGAACCAGATAGCATACTATCATGTCGAGCAAGAATGTACACTAAATATATATATATATATATATATATATATATATATATATATATACATGTATAAATACATCCACTATCAAATAATGGCCTCTAGGGCATACATATATCCAACAATATATACTTCTGAGAATTTTTAATCTTGCTCAACTGTTGAGTTCTCTGGAAATATTTTGTATTCGTTGATTCGATCGGAAAGTTTAATTTCGTTTAGTTTTCCAGATAATTTAGAACTTGTTAAAATGTTCGAACGGATATCAATAACTCGCTTTTTCCCGACATGAAAAACTTTCAAGTGTTGAATATTTCTTGAGTTTAAAACTTTCGGAAAAACATGCAAGCATATCTGTGGACCCTCTAGAAGAACGTAAGCTTAACTCGATTATGTGACAGTCAAAACTGCCACTGAACCCTAGGGTTTGTGGTAGTTTGGCGTTGCCACATGTGGGGCGTTGGTTTGACCCTTCTACGGCTGGTTCACTGGGGCGGTGACATGTTCAGGGATTTTTTGAACTCCGCTCAAGTGTTGAGCTATTTGGGAATTCTTGGGTGTTTGATTATTCGATCGGAAAGTTTAATATTATCTATTTATCTGGAATGTGATACAATATATAGAATTCATATAGTTAGGCATGAAATGCGAAGTATGTGATATTTCTGATTTATGATGTCTAAAGTGATTGTGGATTCCAAATGTTGTAGTTTTACACTTTCTTTCCTGTGACCGTAAGCGTAGTATTTGGTGTATCGCCGGTTTCGTTGCTATACATCAACGATAATCGGGATACGCATACTTGCTTACATTGATGATATGAGATATTATGTGTTGTTGTGATATGTTATATTGGATCGTCGTGTTCTAAATAGTCGGGGGTTTTATGTGAGATGAGAGTTTTTATTTTCATTCATGTAAAATTCATTTGTATGTAATATTCTTTTATTGGGGCACTTCCGGGATGAGGATGATGTCACCATTGTATATTATTTACTTTTCCGCATTAGGTAAACCCGAGAAGGGGAGCACAAGTAACCGGGTTCTAGGGTACAGTGGGAGGCCATCTCGAGGAGTCGAGACCGGGTCTTCTAACCCTAGAATTGGCAGTGTTGCTTGCCGCTCTCGTTGGGGTCTAGGGATGTGGGTTTGGCTATTCATCGCGACCGTGGAATCCGTGTTTTATACAGGCTCGAAATAAAACACGGACTTCCTAGAATATTCAATATTTCATATGTTATCTTCTGCTGCAATATTCTGTGATGAGATCATATTACTGTCTGAGACGAATGCTTATACTATATATATATATATATATATATATATATATGTTGATATATAAATATTACTGCTTTCATTTCTTCTGTGATGCTTAGGAAGCTTTAATTGATGGGATTTTATTAATGAGATTAATAAAAGATAAGAAACCTAAAAGATGTTGTAGAATCAAAACTTTATAAAAAGGGTAGCTACAGTTTTGCTTTGCACAGCGGTATATATGATATACCCTGCACCTTATTCGATGAGGAAAGAGCCGAGATCCCTTCACCGGGAGTGATCTCTTTAGCAGAACTGGCAGATGCTACAAACTCACGGATTAGTTTTTGATTGCTTCTATAGCTTTGCTTTGCGCAGCGGTATATATGATATACCCTGCACCTTATTCGATGAGGAAAGAGCCGAGATCCCTTCACCGGGAGTGACCTCTTTATCGAAACTGGAAAAGCCTAAAAAAACACTCATTTTCAAAATCACTTGTTTCTACAACGATATCAAGTTCATTACGCTCATGGTTTTCTGAAAAACCTGCGTAGCCCTCCGACATTTCAGATAGATAATACTTAGTATTCGTGCTGCGTTTGTTGGCTTTCATCAAGGCGTAGTGTGCGGTAGCTAACTATTGCTTATCTGTAGCATATGATGCGATTGGGTTGGGGTAGTCATACGGCTTTGTTGGCTTTCGTCAAGGGTCGTGCGGCTAGGTTTAATTCAATCAAGAAATGTACGGGTTGAACTTGACTAGCGGACTATGGTTTGTTGGCATTCGTCAAGGTCATAGCACGTTAGGGGTAAAAGAATTATCGGGAATTTCAAATGTTGAAATTTGCAATGAGATTGCATACCTTCTATGAGATAGATGGATCTTGATACCCACTGCGAGTAAAAGTTACTCCTGGGAGAGTTTTACACAGGACAATTAGCCGATCAAGTAGGTGTCTAGAAAGGTGTTAACGGGGTTAAGCCTCTGGGAAAACGAGGATTATTTTAATTAGGTCTGTGCGAAAGCACGGGGAACCTCCCTCAAAGTACCAACACTGATCTGGCTGAAAGATTGACGAAATTGTTGGGTGTAATTAATCCCGGCTAGTTTTTCCTTTTAGGGTTTAAAGGAAGGTTTGATAAAAATAGTGGGAGACATCCTGATTAGATAAGATAATAACCAATCTAATCTTGCAAGAGCTTACGCTAAAGTGTTTCCTTCTCTCTCTCTCCAGGTAGCGACCAAGTCAGGCCTTAAACAAGATAATAATATTGATGTATTAACTGAACCCGCTTATTATACTGAGCAGGGGAACGTTGGTCCCGTTCTTTCTTATAAGTGTTGTAACACTGAACAGGAAATAGCAGAATATCTGGATTATCATGCCGCCCAAACGAAGAACAAGCATGTTGATGCATCTTCTTCGGCTGTGTTAGTTATTGAGAACTGTTTCTCAGTTCACCCTACGTCCTGGGTATTAGATGCCGGATCGGGATCCCACATATGTAAATTGTTACGTGGGCTACATAAAGGTAGAGAACTGGGAAAGGGTGATTATTCCGTACAAGTAGGGAATGGTACAAATATTGCAGCCAAAGCAGTTGGCAAATATGACCTTGTATTACCAAGTAGTAATACATTGATTCTGAATGAGTGCTATTATATACTGAACATGATGTGCAACATTATATCAGTTTCTTTATTAAGTAAAGAAGGGTATAATTTTGTAATACAGGATAATGTTATGAACATCTTCCTAAATCAAAAGTTGATTGGATCAGACTCGTTACATAATGGCATATTCATTCTCAATCAAAATACAGTCCTTAATATACAAAACACACACAAGAGGAAGAGTTCAAATGAACGAATCCTTCGTATGGCATTGTAGACTTGGTCATATCAATGCGACACGACTAGCTAAGTTACATAAGGATGGATATTTGAATTCGTTCGAATTATCATCTTATGAAACTTGCCATTCATATCTCAAAGGAAAAATGACCAAAACTCCGTTTAGTGGACACGGAGAAAGAGTTGAGGAACTCTTAGGACTGGTACATAGTGATGTATGCGGTCCCATGTCTACATATGCCAAGAATGGTTCTTCCTACTTCATTACATTCACTGACGATCTCTCTAGATACGGACATGTGTTCCTGATGAAACACAAGTCTAAAGCTTTTGAGAAATTCAGAGAATATAACCACGAAGTAGAGAACCAAACGGACAAAAGTATTAAGATCTTTCGATCTGATCGAGGAGGAGAATACTTGAGCAATGAGTTCCTAGATTATCTAAAAGAGAACGGGATTCTCTCTCAGCTAACTCCTCCTTATACACCACAGCACAACGGTGTATCGGAGCAGAGGAATTGCACCCTATTAGATATGGTGCGCTCTATGATGAGCGCTGCTGAGTTACCTATTTTCTTCTGGTGGTATGCGCTTGAGACAGCCATACACCTATTGAATATGGTTCCTACCAAATCAGTGCCTACCACTCCATATGAGATATGGAAAGGGAACCGTCCATCTCTTAAGTATGTTAAGATATGAGGTTGTCCGGCCTATATCAAAAGGCATAATCCGGACAAACTCGAGGCAAGGTCTGTCCTATGCAAGTTTGTAGGATATCACAGGAATTCACAAGGGTATATCTTCTACCACACTGAGGAACAAAAGGTGTTTGTTTCTCGACATGCCACCTTTTTAGAAAAGGAATTTCTTGCAAAAGAGATTAGTGGCTCTGAGGTAGAACTAGAAGAAGTTCCAGCAGAATAAACTATAACAGAAGATTTGATGGAACCAGAAGATTCAGTAGTTCCTGACAAACACCAGCCTTTCCGCCGATCTAGTAGGGTTTCTCATCCACCTGAGAGACACTATGGTTTTCTCGTTGATGGTGGGAGCGAGGATTGCATCATGGAAAATGATGACCCGACTAGCTTCGAGTAGGCCATCACGAGTAGGGACTCTGTGAAATGGCTGGATGCAATACGATCTGAGATGGAATCCATGTACACCAACAAAGTATGGACTTTGGATGTTTCTCCTGAAGGGGTAAAACCCATTGGGAGCAAATAGATCTTTAAGAATAAACTTGGTGTAGATGGAAAAGTTGAGATTTACAAAGCTAGACTTGTTGCAAAGGGTTTTCGTCAACGACCAGGTGTGGATTATGACGAAACCTTTTCTCTAGTGGCTATGCTTAAGTCCATCCGGATCTTACTTGCCATTGCTGCATATCATGACTACGAAATCTGGCAGATGGATATTAAGACCGCCTCTCTAAATGGTGATTTAGAAGAGTGCGTGTACATGACTCAGCCAGAGGGCTTCATAGACAGTGGGAGCAGCGGAAAGGTGTGCAAGCTGCTTAAATACATTTATGGGTTAAAGCAAGCATCGTGGAGTTGGAACATCTGCTTTGATGTTGTGGTCAAAGAGTTTGACTTCATCAAAAACGTAGATGAACCTTGTATCTATAAGAAGGTTGCAGAGAGTAAGGTTGTCTTCCTCGTATTGTACGTGGATGACATACTCTTGATAGGAAATGATGTTCCTATGCTGCAATCGGTCAAGCTCTTCTTATCACAAAGATTCTTAATGAAAGATCTAGGTGATGCCTTCTGCATACTGGGAATTATGATCTATAGAGATAGATCTAAACGGATACTGGGATTGTCCAAATCCAGGTACATTGACACCATACTAAAGAGGTTTAGTATGGAAGAATCCAAGCGTGGGAACCTACCCACGATCTCTGGACTCACTCTCTCCAAAGAGATGTCTCCCAAGACTAATTTGGAAAGAGCTCGCCTGCAAGGGATACCCTATACTTCGGCAGTAGGCTCTATCATGTATGCAATGCTATGTACCAGACCCGATGTAGCATACTCACTAAGTGTAGTGAGTAGGTATCAAGCAGATCCTGGAGAGAGTCACTGGATAGCTGTGAAGAACATTCTCAAGTACTTGAGAAGAACTAAGGAGATGTTCTTGGTGTATGGTAATGGAGAACTCCAGGTGGAGTCCTTTACCGAGCTTCCAAAGTGATAAGGACGACTCTAAGTCGCACTCGGGATTTGTCTTTACCCTCAATAGAGGGGCGGTGTGTTGGAAGAGTTCCAACAGGATACTGTTGCATACTCGACGATGGAGGCTGAATACATCGCTGCCAACGATGCTGCCAAAGAGGCTGTCTGGATAAAGAAGTTCATTACTGAACTTGGAGTGATTCCATCCATTGAGCATCCAATACCTTTGTATTGTGATAACAATGGAGCTATGGCTTTGACCAAGGAACCCAGGTCCCATCAGAAGTCAAGACATATTCTGAGGCGGTATGACATGATCCGAGAGATAGTTGATCACAGGGAGATCGAGGTCAGGAGAGTTGATACGAAGGACAACACTGCGGATCGACTCACGAAGGACATTCCCCAGACACAGTTTGAGAGACTCTTCGGGATGCTGGGTATGAGATACTACAACAGCTGGCCTTAGTGCAAGTGGGAGATTGTTAGTTATGTATATGCCCTAGAGACCATTGTTGTACATATGATGTATATTATAATGGATGCTTAGATATATATAGAGAGGACTTTCTTGCTCGTCATGGTAGTATGCTATTTGGTTTCACTTTATCTTAACATGTTGACTTGTATTAGTTTACTGTCTTGTTCTCACATGTTGATAAAACCCTTAGGATATGTACCCGACTACTGGGACTATGATGAGATCATACTAGTAGGGCCAGGGTAGTCAACGAGTACATCATATAACAGTTCCTAGTCGAGGGTGTGTCGAGACAGGGCATCGATACACCAGAGTAGACTAGCGTATACGCATCTTGACCCATATGATGGGCGATGGATGATCCCATATCCATCGGTGTTTGACATCAAAGATGGTGTACGGGTGCTCAGTTGAGACTGGGTACACTGGACGGACTCGCCGAGAATTCCCAGATGGTATTATACCTTACGTCAGATGGCAGTTCTCTGGTAACACTGGTACAGGTTAGTCTATAGACCCGAGATCGTCATAGAGTCTTGTGTGATTCCCACTGTGCTTTGATTTCCATCATACCACGTCCAAGAGGGCATGCAAAACGGTGGCTTTTGGGTACAGTCCCGAATCACATGGAGGGAATGAACGATAGGAGGGGTTTCGTCTCTCCCGGTATAGGGAGTTGATGTTGTGCTGTGTTCGATTGGCTATAACTGGAAGTCCCTGGCCAGGGCGGATATTGAGTACTACTGGTAAGTGTTATCAGTAGGTTCTCAACCTGTTTTGAGCCTCACATCGACACGACTTATCGGTTACTGGGGTCTGACGTATACCACCCCTAGACTAGATAAGCAACATATCAGACGAAGAGACCGGACTGTACGGGAGTGTTACTGATTGGATTCACAGGAGAATGTACATGCTTGCTTATTGATCTTCTGATCGCTCAATACCTGGGTGGCTGTTACGTTTAGCTGACCGCTTGCAGCTTGTGGGTGTTTGATATGATCATCACCTGCTACCGGCGTATTGACGATTCTTTAGAGTCCTACACAAAGGTTTCTTGACTCAGGTAAAACGGAGTAGGAGCACATATGTGATATGTGCGGGATCGAGAATAATACGATATGAGATACCGTATTCTATTTTCGCGATATATGATATCGGCCAGCGATATTTGATATCAGCCGGGTCATCGGATCAAGTGTTGATTCGATGAATCGGTACATGATATATTAGTCGGTTATATTCGATATAGCCGGATTGTCCGATCAAGTGTTGATTCGATAATTTAATGTATAATTATATATGTGATATATTACATTACATTATCTAATATTCACTCGCTTTATTATTTCATTTTCTCACCGGATAATATATTGATATATATGCGATATATGTTAATTGTATTATTTTCTTTTGTTAGAAAAATATATTATATATGTGATATATAATATTGTAACAAGTTATGATTACAAATGCAACATGATTAGTGGAGATTAAACATGGTTAGGGTTTGATTTGGGTTAATCTTTTCTAGAAGCTTCTAGAAGCTTTTGTTTTGTTTCTTGCAAAGATATTATGCGTTGATATTTTTGGAGATATTTTCTTAACCCAACCACACCCTTTACCCTAGTTAAATCTCTACAATGGTTAAGTCTTTCTTGACTTAACCATGGTTGCAATTGTAATGATATAACATTTCATTATTCATCACAAAAGAATTAATCATTCTTCTTCTTCTTCCTTGAGCTCTTGAAAAGCTTTCTAGGTTTCCCTTTTGTGATGGATTAGTGTGAGAATTTGATAATAAAAGAAAGCATAAATCCTACTTCTTCATCCTCGTCTAATCTAGGCAATTAGATTTGGGTGTTCACTTCATTAATACTTGATTAGTGAGTGAGAGCTTGAGTTAAAGAAAATTCAAGGTAGATCATCTTCGAAAAGGAAGACTTCAAGCAAGCATGGATCATTCGGGTTGTGGAGCTTCTCTTGAGTCCGGGAGATCATGGATCGCGGCAAAGGGACTACTACTCGGAGCTTATGAAGCGAAGGAGCGGATTACAAAAGTTGTAATCCCTCTCTCTTAGTTGTAAAGATGTTTACTTGCATGTTTAACCATAATAATCTAGCAAAGATGCTCGCTTTGGGTTGTTCGGCACGTCTAAATTTTAAATCGGGCATGGCTGATACCTTATAGACCCTTGTGACAGTGTCTAGTAACCCTACATCTTGCCCATACCTCAATTCTATATTCATTTCCCTTTTCTTTTCTTTATCTTTTCATTTCCTTTCCTTTTCATTTTCAAAAACAAAGCCATGCTTGAAAAAATGAAAGTCATGGTAGAAAAAATTGCAGCAAATGTGTAAAATGACTTGGTGAATGTCACATGCACAAAACACCATCAATGTGAGATTAGTGAACATTAATCAAGTTTAGGATAAACTTATATATAATTAATTATAAAAAATTTATAATTTGCCTAAATCACATAAATTCTTCCAAAAATCACCATTCAATTTAACTTCCCAATATTTCCCAAATTATCGATATTTAATTATACCGTATCATTAAAATATTCATAATATTTATTATTTAAATATATAAATTCCTAAAAATAATATTTTTTTTCCTAAAATGTTACACTTGGCATACCTCAGTACAATCTCTGATGCGGTGATGCAGACCCCTACATCGAAAACATCCGGGCGACGGCTGCTGACCTTGTGGGTAAGAGCCATATAATTGGCCTCGTCTTAATCCTCTGCCGCCACCATCACCTGGGAAGAATCTGTCGCGGCGTCTACCTAACGGCCTCTGAGCTGGCACACTGGTACGAATCCGCTTCGGTCCTGGAACGACCGAAGTCTTAGAAATGCGCTCCTCTAACAGTAAGGTCGCGTCCATAGCAGCTGTATAGGTGTCAAAATGCTGTGCGCCGATAGAAAAAAACAGCTGTGTGTCAAGTCCCCGTACGACTCTCTTTATGCGTTTCTCTTCAGTGTCCACCAGGTAAGGAGCATATCTGGACAGCTGAGTAAAATGAATGTCGTACTTGGACACGGTCATCCCAGGAGTCTTGTGCAAAGACTCGAAACAACAGGCTCGAGCATCCCTAACGCTCACCGGAAGGAAACGAGAAAGAAACACTACCGTGAACTCATCCCAGGTCATAGGAGGTAGACCTGCAGCTCGGTCCCTCTCAACAGACTCGTACCACGTTTGAGCAAGACCCTCCAGACAAAAACTCGCAAGCTCGACTGATCTCTCATCAGAACAGATCAGTGAACGGCAAATCTTGGCCATCCTGTCGAGGAATGTCTGTGGATCCTCCACTGCATCTGTGCCCATGAAAACTGGAGGCTTCAGCCTCATAAACTCCTGCAGTGATAGTGTGATGGTCTCGGTAGTGGCAGGTACTGCTGTCTGGGCAGCAGGTACTATCACAGTCCCTGTAGTAGGAGGAATATCATCGGATCTCGGTGCTCGGATGGCCTCTACTAAAGATCCAACTATCTGGCGCAAATCCTGAATACTCTCCTCCAGCCCAGCAATCCGGCCTGGAGAAGGGGGATCAGTCTGTCCCTGAGGGATAGGCATACCGTCTTGGTCGGTCCTCATCTCAGACGAGCCCGCTATAACCTCGTCTCTTGCAGCAGCCCTCTAGCCCCTCGTAGTCTTCGACGACATAGTGGCTGGAACAAGGAAACAAAATTTGATACTTGCAGTCGAATCAAAGGACAAATGGAATCAAGGAAGAAAATACAAGCAAAAATATATATATCCAAAGGTCACTTAGGCGAAGTACCGTATCGTGAGTATGCCGCGGAACATACACACGCCACGTCACTTTGCTTAAGTCACCTACTCCATTTACCAAGAGTCATACTACACTCGGGAGGTAAAACCTAACGCTTTAATACCAACTTTGTCATGACCCGAAGATGTGGAACGTGACTTGCACTTAAATCACACAACGTCTAGAGGCGTAATATAATCTAAGTAAGCCAAAGCCCAGAAATCTAAACCGTTTAATAAAATATAGTGAAGAAATACTTGTTTTAAAAAGGTGATTTTAACAAAATAAAGTCACTTCAAACATTTTCAAAGTGTCTAGTTTTTCCTAAAAATTTCCGCAGCGTTTCCTTTGTAAAAAGTGGCCCCAAACGGGTAAAAAACATGAATATGTATAAGCAATAATAAAAAGACATTCCCAAACGAGAGCCAGCTCTTCGCCCAATTGGAGGAACACAACCATGGGCAAGATATATCATAATAATGTGAAAACAACACTTTAAGAGCGAGAAAACCGAAAAGCATAAAGTCGGCTCACACGAGCTCGACACCAGATATCAAATAATACAATCCTCACTGTCCAGTCTCTAGGTCACACATATAATGATATAAATGGTAGATGGAGAGTACTAGATACAAATAAGATATCCAAGCGGAACATACGGATACTCGCAACGAAAACCCACCTACACCAAAAGTCACGACCAATAGTAGCGGTAACCGCAGAAGTAGAAGGAATAAGGAATCCCGCCGTGACTACTCTGAGGGTCAGTCCTGCATTACACTGTGGCACAACGGGGGTGAGTTGCCAACTCATGAGTACTAAATAACATGTAGTAAATAACATCATATAGGTAATCGCAAGTATGCATGAAAACAACCATCCTATATATGTAGTCATAGCAGCATATGTACAGTAATATGAGATGCAGCAAAAATATCCAAATTAAGTACTACATCGGGGTACAACAACTATATGTGCAGTATGTCATAAAAGTCATGAGTGTGGGATAAAGACAAGGACATTCCCGAAATCATCATCATAGAAATCCGGTGTCCATCAACGACATCCTAAAATCCCAAAGTCTCAGGTGTCGTCCCTCGGATCGGCCCTCATATCCATCTCGTCTCATAACTCCGGACGGTGTCCTCCAGATATCTGCCGAGTTTCCATACAATCACCGATAAGTAGTGCTCCCCTGGTAGGCTCATCGTCTACATCTCGAGCTTCTTCCCCCGGGGTACCTCACTGGGTCCACCATATACCCGTAGACGGTTCATCCAACTCCTCGAATCGGGTCTCGAAAACAAGCTCAGAACTGAGAAAACTCATGGTGGACACGAAATATCATATTAAGGGAAAACCGCATTTTTAAAATATTTCAAATTTTTTATCAAAACGTACCTTGCGGTTTCCCAAATCCAAGAAAAACAGAAATCTCATGAAAACATCATATGAGATATACCACTATAGCAATGTATGCATGATGCAAATTATGATGCATACTAGCACAAGAAAGATTGTCTAACTGTCAATAATGAACACGCCACAACATATAATTATCATAGCAATTCTATAGTGTGCGTGACATCGCAATTACTAACGGTGTGTGTGTGGCATATAATTAGTGCTCGTGCAACATGAACCGTTAGTAATGATGCAGTGTCCTAATAATGATATGACAATGTGCAACAGGTAGTAGGATGTGCAATTGGTAATCACGCATAATCAATGTGTTTGCGTATAAGAATATGTTCATATCACTGAATCTAGCCCTCGGCGCTTAACGCCTTACAGGCGATTCCCCCGTAGATGTTAAATCTACTCACCGGAATGCCTCAGCTAATCGAATCCGGCCACCACCTTGCCTTTCCTTGCCGCGTTTGACGTCTCCGCAACCGAACCTAGAATCGCAAAATGTCAAAACGTAAGGCTAATCATCCGATAAAATGCGAAGAAAAAACGACTTTAAAGGAACTAACGTTCACAACTTAGACACATGTGCACTTGGTGCACAAAACGTGTATGACATCACTCAAATCAACTCTATTTGTCGTTTCCCACAAAAACACAAAGCTTAGTGTCGCATCGCACGAATCGCACAAGACACAATATACACATTAAAGCAAAACAGTTCCAGATTTTGTCTAAAACAACACTAGGAAAAACAACCAAGATCAAATACCCTAAAATATCCTAAGAGATATACTCCCAAAAGCCCAACACCCTAAGGCTAAAACTATACCGGCGGTGCCGGCCATGAAGGAATTCTCGCCGGGTCTAGTGGGTTGGTTTGGGTCCGGGTTTCTAGGATAATTTTAGGGCTCTATATATAACCTAGTGTACATGTTTGATTAATTTACAGACGTTCATAAAGAGAGAAGATTTTAAACATCGCTAAACTTGATTAAAAACCGATTTAAAACACTAAACTAAAGCAAATGGTGTTTTAGTGAAAACTGGGTGGATTAGTAAATCTATTAATCTCTGACTACACATAATAACCCTAATTAGGCCATAAAAGCATTAACTTGTTCTAACTCTCTCGTTAAATCTCTAAACATACAATAAAGGCTACTTAAACACCAATTAAAATTAATAAAGCAAAGATTAGTAACGAAATAAGTAAAACTTGATTGTTATACCTCAAAATGATTTGGGAAAAGATCCAAACTGTTAGTAATATGTATGCCCTAGAGGCCATTATTGTTGATATAGTGGATGCTTGGACATATATATAGAAGACTTTCTTGCTCGACATGATAGTATGCTATCAGGTTACCTTTATCTTAATATGTAGATTGTTATTTATATTGTCTATCTCTTACATGTTTATAAAGCTCTTAGGATATGTACTTGACTACCAGGACTATGATGAGATCATACTAGTGGGGCCATGGTGGTCCAAAAGTACATCCTTTAATCAGTTCCTAGTCGAGAGAATATCGAGACTAGGGCATCGATATTCCAGAGTAGACTAATGTGTATGTTTCTTGTCCCTTAGAAGACGGTGGTTGATCCCACAACCATTGGTGTGTGACATAAAATATTGTACACAGGTGCTCATTGGAGAATGGGTACACCGAACAGGACTCGCCGAGGACTCCTATGTGGTAGTATACCTATCGTCAGATAGCAGTCCTCTGGTGATACTGGTACATGTTAGTCTGTAAACCCGAGATCATCATAGAGTGTTGTGCGGCTCCCACTGTGCTTTGATTTCCTCCCTACCACGCTCAAAGGAGACATGCAAACAGGTGGATTTTTGGTACAGTCCCGAGTCGCATGGAGGCAATGAGCGATAGGAGGGGTTTCGTCTCTCTCGGTATTAGGGTTTGATGTTGCGCTATGCTCGATTGGCTATAACTGGAAGTCCCTGGCCAGGGCTGCTTATGAGATTTAATGATATGTGTTATCAGTAGTTTCTCGAACCGTTATAGGCCAGACATCAGCATGACATATCACGTTACTGGAGACTGACGTTAACCACCCCTAGACATGATATGCGATATATCAGACGAAGAGACCGGACTGTACGGTATTGTTACTGATAGGCTTCATGGAGACTATGGACAAGCTTGCTTGTTGATCTTCATATCGCTTAATACCCAGGTAGTCGTTACATCCAGGTAGTACCGCTGACGGCTTGTAGGTGGCTGATGTGATCATCACTTACTGCTGGCGTATTGACAAGTCTTTAGAGTCCCACACAGAAGTTCCCTGGTTCAAGCGAAACGAAATAGGACACATATGTGATATGTGTGTGGGCCTGATTAAATACGTGTATGTGATACCGTATTGTAATCTGGCAGTTATCTGTTATTGGTTCGGTTATATGTGATTTAACCAGATTGTCGAATCAAGTGTTGATTTGATAATATGATATACAGATATATGATATTAGTCGGTCATATGTGATATAACTGGATTATTAAATCAAGTGTTGATTTAATAATGTGATATATATTATATGTGATATAATTATATTTTAACTAATATCATTAGCTCACTAAATATTTTCTTATATGTATTAATATATATATATATGAGATATATATATATATATAAATATATATATGTAGCATGGCATGATTTCTTTTTTTGTGAAAAATAGAAACGAGGTGGAAAATGAGAGCATGGTTGCAAGCATGGTTTTTATTCATAGTTTATTCGTCTTGACTCACTATTCAAGCATGGTTGCAATTTTATATTGCAAAATTCCATGCTTGAATTAGTGGGGATCAAGTGTTGCCATTCATTCTAAGCTCATTTTAAACACTTAGCCATTTTTTCTTGAGTTGCTCCTATGGTTGCTCTCTAGCATCATCTTCTTCCTCAATTGCCATGGTTCAAGCTTCAACCCTCACATGAGATGTGAATCATGAAGCTCGAACACAAACTTGTGAGCTTTTTGTTGGCTATAGTGCCCTCAAGTCAATTATTGGATCGCAGGCACGTGATTGCAATGATTGAGGGAGGACCTATACCGGTAGAACAGTCTTACTCGAGATGATAGTATGCTATCTGTTTTGTCTTTATCGTTGTGGGCATGCTTCAGGTGACTTTACAGATCACTATTACATGTTGATAGAGCCCATAGGATTCTTGCTTGACTGCCAGTAGTGTGATGACGATCATATGTTAGTGTATATGCCCTAGGGGACATTATTGTATCATACTTGCATGTATATTACTTAATGGAAGCTTGGGATATTCACAGTTGTATATACAATCTTGCTAAACATGGTAGTATGCTACATGGTTTGAGTCTACTTTAATATGTGCATATGTTTCTTGTTACGTATCACTTATACATATTAGTAGAGCCCATAGGATCTTTGCTTTATTACCAGCGTTGTGATGGCAATCACACTAGTGGGGGTTGGGTAGCCTGTAAGCAACATCCTATACAGGTTCCTGGTCGTTGGATTATCGAGATAGGGCATCGATATTCCGGAGTAGATTAAATGTGTACGCTTCTCATCCTAGTTAGGGAGATGGTCTGTCCCATAGCCATCAGTACGTCGTACTGGAGATAGTATACAGGTGCTCGTTAGGTTACGGGTACACCGGACAGGACTCACAGGGGAATTGTTGGTTGGTATTATACCCATCGTCAGTTAAACAGTTCCAAGGTGACATGAGTACAGCATAATCCGCAGACTTGACACTGCTACTTCGCCTCGAGTGTGTCCCACTGTTCTTAGATTGCTACCCTACCATGGCTCAAAGGAGTCGTATAAACAGGTAGCAGTTAGGTGCAGTCCCGAGCACTTGGAGGCAGTGGCGGTTAGACAGGATTCGTCTCTCCCGGTATTGGGAGTTGATATCGCGCTGTGTCAGAGAGCCATTACGCAAAGTCCCTGGCCAGGGCAAGCAGGATTTACTGGTAGGTTCCAGTAGTTTCTCAGGGTGTAATGGGCTACGCTCCGACACGACTTATACCGCCATTAAGGGACTGACGCTTGCTGCCCCCTAGGCTCGAAATGCGATAGTCTTAGACGAACAGACCGGACTGTACGGAGATTGTCACGTCAGGCTCAGTAGGAGTTCGGATGGGTTTCCTCATCGGCCTTCTTATCGACATCTACCTGGGGACCGTTACGTACAGCTAGTGCCGCTTGCGGTCTGTGGTTAAACCCACTGCCAGCGCAGTGTCGAGTCTTTAGAGTCCCACACAGAGGGTTTCCCTGCTCCAGGCGAAACAATATAGAGGTCGTATGGTTTTACGACAAGGGTTCGGACGCGTACGTGTGTTTACGCACGTACGACGTTCGGACAGTTTTTACTAGCCAGCTTTGGTTTAAGCCAGATTCTAGTATCGGGTTATTGGATTTATACAGTCTAAAGTTTTTCCGTGTTTTCACGGATTGTAGGGGCGTTCTCGTAATTTGTCGGGAAGCTTCTAGAAGGATGATGACATGGAGGGTAAGGTGGCATTAGCATTTAATGAATTTGTGACTCACTCAGATGAATCATTCAAGTGAGTTAATAAAGCATTTATTGCTTAATGACTCACTTGATGATTCATTGTATCTATTTAATGAAGCATGATGATAATGCATTTTGATTTATTCATTTTGATTTTCTTATGCTTCATTATATATTAGAAGTGAGAAGCTTTTTCATTCATTTTCAAATACTCATCTTCTCTCTCCTCAAGATCTCTCTTGAAACCCTAATCCTCCCCTCTCATGTGTTGAGATCAAGGATTAGCTAGACTAATACATCCATAACCTCACTCTATATCCCCTAGGTAGCTTAGATTAGCACTTTGACCAACCTAGTTATCTCAAGTTAGAGATCAAGCTTGGCGTAGGAGCTCTCGGGTGGATCGTCTTTGACTCGAGGAGGCCGTTGAGGTGCCGATGTTCCAAGGAGCCTACGAGGAGTGGAGGACAGCGATGAAGACCCGAAGGACAAGTAACGTGAGCTATAACTTCGAATCCGAGTAGTTAAACCTCTCGTAGTTTGCTAGTAACGGTTTAGACACGATTCATGCGCTCAAGTCCGTGTTACGAAGCTTTGATAATCGTTTTTCATATATTCCGTCTCCCCACAAGTACGTGCAGTGCGTGACATGGACTTATAGTGGTATCAGAGCTAACTAAACCATTACTAGCTTGTTAGCAACTAATTAGAAGTTCGATCGATGGAAAAATGCGAAAAACGAAAAACCTTACCCTAACAGTTCTGTTAATTTTTAAAATGTCTAAAAAATTATTTGATATGCCTTAAAATTCACAGCAGGGAATTATAAGAATTCTAAGAAAATACGAGACCCTAACTCGGCAAGATAGCCGCGGATCCGCGGCAAGATGGTACTTTTAGCCGCGGATCCGCCGCCGAGTCAACTCCGAGTTGACTCGGATTTCCTCTGTAATTCATATTTTATGGTTTTCTGTTTTCCAGAATATTCTGTTTCTACCCAGGTTACTTCAGTGCTGCTTTGCTTTTGGGGTAGACACGGAAAAAGGAAGTCGATCGATGTTCTAAGATATTTGCTAATTGGGTTTTTATCTGTAATGTTTAATGTGTTCGTAAACCTCCCCTAACTGCTAGTATGTCGGTTGGCAGGGGGTTGCACATTTCTGTAATATTTACTATTTGTGCATATGGACTTGATTGGAGTGTTGTGATGATTAGCCGGGGTTTGAAATGGGTTTAATATTCATTCATTCGATGTAAATGTAATATGTTGTAATATTCTTTTGCGGGGCGCATCCAGGTTGCGGTTGTGGCCACCGTTGTATTATTTCTTTTTACTGTTTTTGCTCCTAGGATAGACCCAAGGCGGGGTACACAAACTACCGGGTACGTTGAAGTGTTTAGTGGCCTACTCACGTTGTTTAGGGAGACCGCTTCACTTCGGGTACTTGGCGGGTAGTTTGCCGTACCCGTAGGGGTCTAGGGTTGGGTAATGGCTATTCATCACAACTGTGTAATCCGCTTTTATTGCAGGCTCAAATCAAATGCGGATTGCTAGTATATCCAATAAAGTTCATCTGTGATCTGGAATGCTTATTATTGCGTCTGACGAATGTACAATATTTATATATGATAGCTATTAGACGTCACTTATATTTTACACCCGCGCTAGCCCAGCTCCCGCTCTGTCGTTAGTTAAGTAACCTAACGGGTGATGACGGGACCCCGTGGCGAATGCGGATGGCATAACAGGACGTAGTATTTTCGTTGTTTTCTACAATGATAGGATAAATGATGGGACGCATTATTATAATGCAAAGAAAATAAACCAAAGTTAAGTCGTGGAACAAATTTAAAAGAAACCACTCCGTTATTTTAAAAGATCAGAATTTTTTAATTGCGGAGCTTTAACCACTCCTTTTAAAAAGTATTAGGTTCCTTCGATTATATCAACTTCACTACGTTCACGGTTTTTTGCCAAAACCATTCGTAGCCCTCTGTCATTTCATTTAGGTATTCAGTAGTATTCAAGCTATGTATTTTGACCTAACGCCAAGGCATAGTGTTTGGTAGCTGCTGGGTATTCATTTGTTACATAGATAGATGTGTTAGTTTGGGACAGTCGTATTATCATTTTGGCCTAACGTCAAGGATATATACGGATGGGTTCAGATTAACAAGGATAATGATGGGTAGAACTTGACATGTGACTTATGACATTTTGACCTAACGCCAAGGTCATAAGAGCATGGGGCAAAAATCCATATCGGGAATTTCTAAAGAAACTGAAATTTGCAGAGAGAGCATACCATTTTGGAGTTTGATGAATGTTGGTAGGATTCCTTCAACATTATCATACGATGATATTTTGGATCCCGATCCTACTGTGAGTACATGCTACTTATCAGGAGATTCGTCACTTAACGATCAATGCTATAAACCAAGTAGGTGCCTAGAAAGGTGTCAGCGGGGTCACGCCCCCAGAGAAAAGAGGTTATTTAATTAAGAAACTTCGCGAAAGCATTGGAAAACCTCCCTCGAAGTATCGACACTGGCCTGGCTGAACGGTTAAGTAAGTATTGTACGGTGAGAATTGTCCTGACTAATTATTCTTTTATGGTTTGAGGAAGGATTCGAGAAACAGTGGGAGCCATCCAGTTTAGATAAACTAAAAACCAATCTAAACTTGCAACATCATCATGCTAAAATGTTTTCTTCTCTTTCTCTCATTGCAGCAACCTTGTGACCACACATAGGTTACATCTAGATAACAACTTGACTGAATCTGACTTATATGACTGGCATAGGTCTGTCCAGATGTCCATTGCCTATGACAAGCTGGACCACCCTATTACTACTCAAGATCCCGCCGTCCCAGGTCCATTTTCCACCATCGCGGATATGGATATCCGTCAGAAAAGGGAAAAGGATAAAACGAAAGCCAAGTGTCTCGTGTTGGCTTCAGTTGATGGTGTATACCAGAAGCAACACGAGAAGATGGACTCAGTTTCCATCTTTCTCCATAACAAAGATTTATATGGAGAGCAATCTCATATCGCAAGATATGAGACCTCGAATGAATTAATTCAAGCGAGGTTGGATTTCGGGTCATCTGTAGAGGACAACGTCCTTACAATGACTAGCTATATTGATGAGCTCCAGGACCTGGAGACCACGTTGGGAAATGATTCAGATACTGACTTGATTCTACAGTCTCTGCCTTCTACCCTGAAGGAAACCAGGGAAGTAGAAGAAAAGAGAAGGGCAAAAGTTTCGGGACTGAATGTAGTAAAAGAGGAACGTTCCTATTGTTACGGGATTGGGCATTGGCAGAAAGATTGCAGGGCTTTTGAAGCCAGTAGCCAGGATATGAAGCATGTTGTGGCTTCAGCCTCAAGTGTATTTGTAATTGAGAACTGTTTGTCAATTAACTCAACTTTCTGGGTACTAGATACCGGAGCAGGATCTCATATCTGTAATTCATTACATGCTTTGAGAAACCGTAGAGTTATGAAGGTAGGTGATTTGTCTCTCAGAGTTGCAAACGGAATGAGCATGGGCGCTGAATCCGTGGGAAAATATTGCCTAGGTTTGACAAGTGGGCAGATATTGATTCTACGTAATTGTCTGTATGTACCTAGTATGACTTGCAATATCATATCAGTATCCTCACTTTCAAGAGAGGGATATGATTTTACATTCGTAAGCGATGTAGTTAACATCCATCTAAATCAAGTTCTGATTGGGTCAGGTACATTAGATAACGGTATATACGTATTAAGTCAAGCTCAGGTTTTCAATGTCCAGAATACACTTAAAAGAAAGTCTCCGGAATTAAATCAGGCTTTCTTATGGCATTGTAGACTAGGTCACATCAATGAGAGAAGGTTGACTAAGTTACATAGAGAAGGATATTTGAATCCGTTCGAATATCAATCTTATGCTACTTGTGAATCTTGTCTCATAGGAAAGATGACAAAGACTCCGTTTACTGGACATGGAGTAAGAGCAAGCGAGCTCTTGGGACTCGTACACAGTGACGTATGCGGTCCAATGTCTACACATGCGCGAGGTGGTTATTCCTACTTCATTACTTTTACGGATGATTTCTCTAGATATGGATATATCTTCTTGATGAAGCATAAATCCGAGGCCTTTGAGAAATTCCAAGAATACAAGAATGAAGTGGAAAAACAAACAGGCAAGAGTATAAAGACATTAAGATCTGATCGAGGTGGTGAATACTTAAGTGCCGAGTTCCTGGATTACTTAAAAAAGAATGGGATTCTCTTTCAGCTTACTCCTCCATACACACCACAACACAACGGTGTATCAGAAAGGAGGAATCGAACCCTATTGGATATGGTTCGTTCCATGATGAGTAAGGCTGAGTTACCGCGATCTTTCTGGGGTTATGCTCTAGAATCAGCAGCGTATCTTTTGAACATAGTTCCTACCAAGACTGTGCCTACCACACCATATCAGATGTGGAGTGGGAAGAAACCCTATCTTCAGTATCTGAAGATTTAGGGATGTCCAGCTTTTGTTAAAAAGCAGCATGCGGACAAGCTCGAGGCACGATCAATACAATGTAAGTTTGTGGGATATCCAAAGAACTCCAGGGGGTATCTATTCTATTACGCAGAGGAACAAAAGGCTTTTGTTTCTCGTAATGCCCATTTTCTAGAACATCAGTTTTTAGAAAAGGAAATAAATGGGAACGAAATAGAACTGGAAGAAATTCCAGAACCCCAAACTGTTACTGAAAGTATGGTAGAACCAGAGGTTTCAGAAGAAAGGGACATCCCGATGCCACTCCGCAGGAGTAGTAGGCAGTCTCATCCGCCCGAGAGATACTACGGTTTTCTCATAGACGGGGATAGAGAGGATTGCACTATTGACTATGATGAGCCTACTAGCTTCCAGCAAGCCATTTAGAGCGGTGACTCAGTAAAATGGCTGGATGCAATGCGGACTGAAATGGAGTCCATGTACACTAACAAAGTATGGACTTTGGACATTGCTCCAGAAGGGGTAAAACCCGTAGGATGCAAATGGATCTTCAGAAAGAAGATTGGTGTAGATGGACAGGTTGAAACCTATAAAGCTAGACTTGTTGCAAAGGGTTTCCGTCAAAGACCTGGTTTGGACTATGACGAAACCTTTTCTCCAGTAGCTATGCTGAAATCCATTCGGGTCCTTCTTGCTATTTCTGCCTTCCACGATTATGAGATCTGGCAGATGGACGTAAAGATGGCCTTTCTAAATGGAAATTTGTAAGAGAGCGTCTATATGGATCAGCCAGAGGGATTCATTCAGAGTGGGAGCAGCGGTAAAGTATGCAAGCTGCTTAAGTCCATTTATAGACTAAAGCAGGCATTGCGGAGTTAGAACATCTATTTTGATAATGCTGTCAAAGAATTTGACTTTATCAAAAATCCAGATGAACCATGCATATACAGTAAGATTGTAAGGAGAGCTGTAGTATTCCTCGTCTTGTACGTGGATGACATTCTCCTAATAGGAAATGATATTCCTATGTTACAGTCAGTCAAAAGATTCTTGTCACAGAAATTCTCCATGAAAGACCTGGGTGATGCCACCTACATTCTGGGGATCCAGATCTATCGTGATAGATCAAAAAGGATGTTGGGACTTTCGCAGTCCAGGTAGATAGACACCATATTGAAAAGATTCAGTATGGAAGATTCTAAGCGCGGTAATCTACCAGCTTGTCACGGAATCACCCTCTCCAAAGATATGTCTCCCAAGACTGATTTGGAAAGGGATCGCATGTCGATTATACCCTACGCTTCAGCGGTAGGCTCTATAATGTATGCGATGTTATGTACCAGACCAGATGTAGCATACCCATTGAGTGTAGTAAGCCGGTATCAAGCAAACCCAGAGGAGAATAACTGGATAGTAGTAAAGAACATTCTCAAGTACCTGAGGAGGACTAAGGAGATGTTCTTAGTGTATGGTGGAAAAGACCTCCAGATTGAGGCCTTTGCCGACTCCGGCTTCCAGAGTGACAAAGATGACTCCAAGTCCATGTTGGGTTATGCCTTTACCCTCAATGGAGGGGCGGTCTGTTGGAAGAGTTCCAAGCAGGAGACCGTTGCTGACTCAACGATGGAAGCAGAGTACATAGCTGCTTGCGATGCCGCAAAAGAAGCTGTCTGGATGAAGAAGTTCCTTACAGAACTTCAGGTGGTTCCTACCAGTGTTGGTTCAATACCTCTGTATTGCGACAACAACGGCGCTATAGCTTTAGCGAAGGAACCCAGGTCCTATCAGAAGTCCAGACACATCTTAAGGCGGCATCACCTGATTAGGGAGATCGTAGATTACCGGGAGATCGAGGTGAAGAGAGTAGAGACGGAGAATAACATTGCTGATCCATTCACAAAGGCCATTCCTCAGACGCAGTTCGAGAGGCTATCCGAGATGATAGGTCTACGATATGCCAGCTCATGTCCCCAGTGAAAGTGGGAGATTGTTAGTGTATATGCCCTAGGGACCATTATTGTATCATACTTGCATGTATATTACTTAATGGAAGCTTGGGATATTCACAGTTGTATATACGATCTTGCTAAACATGGTAGTATGCTACTTGGTTTGAGTCTACTTTAATATGTGCATATGTTTCTTGTTACGTATCACTTATACATATTAGTAGAGCCCATAGGATCTTTGCTTGATTACCAGCGTTGTGATGGCAATCACACTAGTAGGGGCTGGGTAGTCTGTAAGCAACATCCTATACAGGTCCCTGGTCGTTGGATTATCGAGATAGGGCATCGATATTCCGGAGTAGACTAAGTGTGTATGCTTCTCATCCCAGTTAGGGAGATGGTCTATCCCACAGCCATCAGTACGTCGTACTGGAGATAGTATACAGGTGCTCGTTAGGTTACGAGTACACCGGACAGGACTTGCAGGGGAACTGTTGGTTGGTATTATACCCATCGTCAGTTAAACAGTTCCCAGGTAACATGAGTACAGCATAGTCCGCAGACTTGACACTGCTACTTCGCCTCGAGTGTGTCCCACTGTTCTTAGATTGCTACCCAACCACGGCTCAAAGGAGTCGTGCAAACAGGTAGCAGTCGGGTGCAGTCTCGAGCACTTGGAGGCAGTGGCGGTTAGATAGGATTCGTCTCTCCCGGTATTAGGAGTTGATATCGCGCTGTGTTAGAGAGCCATTACGCAAAGTCCCTGGCTAGGGCAAGCGAGATTTACTGGTAGGTTCCAGTAGTTTCTCAGGGTGTAATGGGCTATGCTCCGACACGACTTATACCGCCATTAGGGGACTGACGCCTGCCGCCCCTTAGGCTCGATATGCGATAGTCTTAGACGAACAGACCGGACTGTACGGAGATTGTCACGTCAGGCTCAGTAGGAGTTCGGATGGGTTTCCTCATCGGCCTTCTTATCGACATCTACCTGGGGACCGTTACATACAGCTAGTGCCGCTTGCGGTCTGTGGTTAAACCCACTGCCAGCGTAGTGTCGAGTCTTCAGAGTCCCACACAGAGGGTTTCCCTGCTCCAGGCGAAACGATATAGAGGTCGTATGGTTTTACGACAAGGGATCGGACGCGTACGTGTGTTTACGCACGCACGACGTTCGGACAGTTTTTACTAGCCGGCTTTGGTTTAAGCCAGATTCTAGTATCGGGTTATTGAATTTATACAGTCTAAAGTTTTTCCGTGTTTTCACGGATTGTAGGGGCGTTCTCGTAATTTGTCAGGAAGCTTCTAGAAGGATGATGACATGGAGGGTAAGGTGTCATTAGCATTTAATGAATTTGTGACTCACTTAGATGAATCATTCAAGTGAGTTAATGAAGCATTTATTGCTTAATGACTCACTTGATGATTCATTTTATCTATTTAATGAAGCATGATGATAATGCATTTTGATTTATTCATTTTGATTTTCTTATGCTTCATTATATATTAGAAGTGAGAAGCTTTTTCATTCATTTTCAAATACTCATCTTCTCTCTCCTCAAGCTCTCTCTTGAAACCCTAATCCTCCCCTCTCATATGTTGAGATCAAGGATTAGCTAGACTAATACATCCATAACCTCACTCTATATCCCCTAGGTAGCTTAGATTAGCACTTTGAGCAACCTAGTTATCTCAAGTTAGAGATCAAGCTTGGCGTAGGAGCTCTCGAGTGGATCGTCTTTGACTCGAGGAGGCCGTTGAAGTGCCGATATTCCAAGGAGCCTACGAGGAGTGGAGGACAGCAATGAAGACCCGAAGGACAAGTAACGTGAGGTATAACTTCGAATCCGAGTAGTTAAACCTCTCGTAGTTTGCTAGTATTGGTTTAGATACGATTCATGCGCTCAAGTCCGTGTTACGAAGCTTTGATAATCATTTTTCATATGTTCCGCCTCCCCGCAAGTTCGTGGGGTGCATGACATGGACTTACATCATATACGTGGGAGCTGGGGTCTATAAGAACATCCTTAAAAGTGCCTAGTCATGGGAGTTTTGAGATTGGGCATCGATACTCTCGAGTAGACTAGTATATACTGATCGAGACCCCGACGAGGGGCGGTGGACGGTCTCACAAGCCATTGGTGTCTGTTGGTTCACCTAAGATGTATACAGGTGCTCATTAGGTTATGAGTACACCGGACGGACTCGCCGGGAACCTGCTAGTTGGTACTATACCTATTGTCAGATAACAGTTCCCTAGTGAGATCTGTACAAGTTAGTCTATCTACCTAAGATCGTCATTTATCTCGTGTGAGTTCCCACTGTGCTTTGATTACTACCCTACCATGGCTCTAAGGAGTCGTGCAAACGGATTTTAGTTGGGTACAGTCCCGAGCCACATGGAGACAGTAAGCAGATAGTCAGGGGATTCATCTCTCCTGGTATTGGGGGTTGATGTCGCGTTGTGCACGGGTGGCCATCACCAGAAATTCTCGGCCAGGGTAGACGAGAATTACTGATCTAGGATCGGTAGTTTCTCAGGCGGTGAAGGGTTTCATACCGACACTGAATGTCAAGTTATTAGGGGTCTGACTTTATCCATCCCCCCTAGACTCGATATTCGATACTCATAGATGAACGGACCGGACTGTATGGATATTGTCACTGTCAGGCTCAGTAGGGGTTTCAGGATGAGTTTGCTCGTCGGCCTCCCTTTCGCTCAATACCTGGGTAGCCGTTACGTACATCTAGTGCCACTGACGTACTTATGGTTAAACCCACTGCCAGCGTATTGACGAGTCTTTAGAGTCCCATACAGAGGGTTTCCCTGGTTCGGGCGAAACGTTGTAGAGGCCGTATAGTTTTATGGCAAGGTTCGAGCATATATGTGCACTTGTGCATGGATCATGATCGGACGGATAATACTAATGGGATTTGGTTTAAGCTGGATCCTAATATTATATTGTTGGATTATTTTCGTCTCGTTGTATTCGTATTCAGTCGGAATACGAATGCGGGTATGTATATATGGATGAGGGGTATTCTTGTAATTCGTTACAAGATAACTTTAGGGTTGCCATTGTAAGTCCACGTTGCCCACCCCGGTGCTTGCGGGGAGGCGGAAAACGGAATAAAAATCGGATTTTTATCACTTTAGGCAACATGGACTAGACAAAGAAGGATCTTTGCTAAACAAAAACAAGCTAAAGCTAACTAGAAACTAGCTAAGGGTAGAATGGTTATACCTAGGGCTTTATGTCCTTCTCTCCTTGCTCCTTGGAGTAGTAGAAAGAGGTCACCTTTGTCGTCTTCTCACGTCGAAGAAAGATCCACCCGAAAGCCTCAACCTTTGGCTTCAACTCCAAGCTAGAAGTAACTAGGGTGCAAGAAGTGCTAATCCTAGAACCCTAGATGAGAGTAGAGATTATCAAGAAGAGGTTTTTCTCAAGCTCAAGTGTTTCTCAACACATGAGAGGGGAGAGCTTGAGGGAGAAGAAGAACAAGAGAGAGAAAGTGAATGAGAGAATGAGAGAATAAAACAACCACTCTCACATATATGTGTGAATTATTATAAATTGATAATTAGCTAGATAATTGTCATGGTTAATCAAGACATGACCATTATCATTTCATTTTTAATGCAAATTGCAAGGATCAAAGAGCATCTTCCAAATGAAATGATGATGGTCATAGTGTCAACCTAGGTCAACAAGTCAAGAAGGTCAAATGGTCAACAACCATAACCATGCACAATTATATTAAACTAATATCAATTAACCATAATACACACATAAGCATTAGGGTTAATAAAATGATAATGGTCATTAACCCTAATCAAAGTCCTCTCCCTCTGTCTCAAACAACTGTGCATACGCACCCGTATTCGTGATCCGAGGAACACGAATACAATGAGATAAAACCAATCCCAAATCATAAACTAGGATCCGTCTTAAACTAAAGCCCGCTAGTATAAGCTGTCCGGACTGCAAACGTGCACGAGTGCGCGGATAGGAACGAACCCTGTCGCAAAACCATGCGACCTCTACTCATTTTGCCTAAAGGCGAATAGCTCTCTGTGTGGGACTCTAAAGACTCGACTCTACGCTGGCAGTGGGTTTAACCACAGACCGCAAGCGGCACTAGCTGTACGTAACGGTCCCCAGGTAGATGCCGATAAGAAGACTGACGAGGTGAACCCCATCTGAACTCCTACTGAGCCTGTATGTGACAGTCTCCGTACAGTCCGGTCTGTTCTTCTGATACATCGCATGGCGGACCTAGGGGGTGGTGAACGTCAGTCCTCAAATAGCGGTACAAGTCGTGTCGGAGTGTAGCCCAGAACACCCTGAGATAACACTGGAAACCTACCAGTATATCTCGCTTGCCCTGACCAGGGACTACTCATGTAATGGCTCTCCTGGACACAGCGCGATGTCAACCCCCAATACCGGAAGAGACGAATCCTGTCTAACCGTCACTGCCTCCAAGTGCTTCGGGACTGCACCCAAAAACTACCTGTTTGCACGACTCCTTTGAGCCGTGGTAGGGTAGTAATCAAAGTGCAGTGGGAACACACTTGAGGCGAAGTGACAGTGTCAAGTCAGCGGACTAAGCTGTACTCATGTCACCTGAGAACTGATAACTGACGATAGGTATAATACCAACCAACAGTTCCCTACGAGTCCTGTCCAGTGTACTCATAACGTAACGAGCACCTGCATACTATCTCAAGTACGACGTACTGACGGCTGTGGGACAGACCGTCTCCCACGCTGGGATGAGAAGCGCATACGCTAGTCTACTCCGGAGTATCGATGCCCTGTCTCGATAATCCAACGACCAGGGACCTGTATAAGGATGTGCTTATGGATTACCCAGCTCCCACGAGTGTGAGCGCCATCACAACGCTGGTAATCAAGCAAAGATCCTAAGGGCTCTACTAATATGTATATCAGCGATATGTTAAAAGAAACACATGCACATATTAAAGTAGAGACAAACCAAGTAGCAAACTACCATTTTGAGCAAGATTGTATATACAACTGTGAATATCCCAAGCTTCCATCAAGTAATATACAAACTAGTATGATACAGTAATGGCCTCTAGGGCATATACACTAACAATCTCCTACTTGCACTAAGGCCATGTACTGTCGTATCGAAGACCTATCATCTCGATCAGCCGCTCGAACTGAGTCTGGGGCAAGGCCTTGGTGAATGGATCTGCAGTGTTCTCTTCTGAAGCAACCCTCCGAACCTCGATCTCCTGGCGATCCACGATCTCCCTGATCAGGTGATACTGCCTCAAGATGTGTCTGGATTTCTGATGGGACCTGGGTTCCTTCGCTAAAGCTATAGCCCCGTTGTTGTCGCAATACAGAGGTATTGGGTCAACAATGGACGGAACCACCTGAAGTTCTTTCAAGAACTTCCTCATCCAGACAGCTTCTTTTGCGGCATCAGATGCAGCGATGTATTCCGCTTCCATAGTCGAGTCAGCAACGGTTTCCTGTTTGGAGCTCTTCCAACACACCGCCCCTCCATTGAGGGTAAAGACAAAACCCGACATGGACTTGGAATCATCCTTGTCACTCTGGAAGCTGGAGTCAGCAAAGGCCTCAATCTGGAGGTCTTTTCTTCCATACACCAAGAACATCTCCTTAGTCCTTCTCAGGTACTTGAGAATGTTCTTTACCGCTATCCAATGTTTCTCCCCAGGGTTTGACTGATACCTGCTTACCACACTCAGTGCATAAGCCACATCTGGTCTGGTACACAACATCGCATACATTATAGAGTCTACCGCAGAAGCGTAGGGTATAATAGACATACGATCCCTCTCCAAATCAGTCTTGGGAGACATCTCTTTGGAGAGGGTGATCCCGTGACAAGCCGGTAGATTACCACGCTTGGAATCTTCCATACTGAATCTCTTCAGTATGGTGTCGATGTACCTAGACTGTGAAAGTCCTAATATCCTCTTGGATCTGTCACGGTAGATCCGGATACCCAGAATGTATGAGGCATCACCCAGGTCTTTCATAGAGAACCTGTGTGACAAGAACCCCTTGACAGATTGTAGCATAGGAATGTCATTTCACATTAAGAGAATGTCATCCACGTATAAAACGAGGAATACTACAGTTCTCGCTACAAATCTACAATAGATGCATGGTTCATCTGTATTTTTGATAAAGCCAAATTCCTTGACCGTCTCATCAAAACAGATGTTCCAACTCCGCGATGCCTGCTTTAGTCCATAAATGGACTTAAGCAACTTGCACACCTTTCCGCTGCTCCCACTCTGAATGAAACCCTCTGGTTGTTCCATATAGACACACTCCTCTAAATGTCCATTTAGAAAAGCTATCTTTACGTCCATCTGCCAAATCTCATAATCGTGGAAGGCAGCAATGGCAAGAAGGATCCGAATGGATTTCAGCATAGATACTGGAGAAAAGGTTTCGTCATAGTCCAAACCAGGTCGCTGACGAAAACCCTTTGCTACCAGTCTAGCTTTATAGGTCTCAACCTGTCCATCTACACCAATCTTCCTTTTGAAGATCCACTTGCATCCTACGGGTTTTACCCCATCTGGAGCAATGTCCAACGTCCATACTTTGTTGGTGTACATGGACTCCATTTCGGTCCGCATTGCATCCAGCCATTTTACCGAGTCGACGCACTGAATGGCTTGCTGGAAGCTAGTAGGCTCATCACAATCTATGATGTAATCCTCTCTATCCCCGTCAATGAGAAAACCGTAGTATCTCTCAGACGGATGAGACTGCCTACTACTCCTGCGGAGTGACGTGGGAATGTCCTGATCTTTCGAACCCTCTAGTTCTACTAAGCTTTCAGTAATAGCTTGTGGTTCTGGAATTTCTTCCAGTTCTATTGTGCTCCCACTAATTTCTTTTTCTAAGAACTGATGTTCCAGAAAATGGGCATTACGAGAAACAAGGACTTTTTGTTCCTCTGCGTAATAGAAAAGATACCCCCTGGAGTTCTTTGGGTATCCCACAAACTTGCACAGTACTGAGCGTGCCTCTGATTTGTCCGCATGCTGCTTCTTGACATAAGTTGGACATCCCCAAATCTTCAAGTATTGAAGATAGGGTTTCTTCCCACTCTATAACTTATATGGTGTGGTAGGCACAGTCTTAGTGGGAACTCGGTTCAAAAGGTATGCAGCTGTTTCTAGCGCATATCCCCAGAACGATTGCGGCAACTCAGCGTTACTCATCATGGACCGTACCATATCCAATAGGGTTCGGTTCCGTCTCTCCGATACATCGTTATGTTGCGGAGTGTATGGAGGAGTAAGCTGAGAGAGAATTCCATTCTCTTTTAAGTAATCCAGGAACTCGGCACTCAAGTACTCACCACCTCGATCAGATCTCAGTGCCTTGATACTTTTGCCTGTTTGTTTTTCTACTTCATTCTTGTATTCCTGGAATTTTTCAAAAGCTTCGGATTTATGCTTCATCCAGAAGACATGTCCGAATCTTGAGAAATCATCCGTAAAAGTAATGAAGTAAGAATAACCGCTTCGTGCATGTGTAGACATTGGACCGCACACGTCGCTGTGTACGAGTCCTAAGAGCTCGCTCGCACTTACTCCGTGTCCAGTGACGGAGTCTTTGTCATCTTTCATTTGAGACAGGATTGATAAGTTGCATACGATTGATATTCGAACGGATCCAAATATCCTTCTGCATGTAACTGAGTCAACATTCTCTCATTGATGTGACCCAGTCTACAATGCCATAAGAAAGTTTTATTGATTTCTGGAGACTTTCTTTTGTGTGTATTCTGGACATTGAAAATCTGCGGTTGGTTTAATACGTATATGCCGTTGTTTAATGTACCTGACCCAATCAAAACTTGATTAAGGTGAATGTTCACTACATTACTTACAAATGCAAATTCATAACCTTCTTTAGATAATAAAGATACAGAAATGATATTACAGGTTGCATTTGGTACATAATAACAACTACGCAAAACCAAAAAGTGTCCATCTGACAGTCCCAGGTGATAGTCCCCCACGGCCTCAGCATCCATGCTAGCACCGTTTGCAACTCTGAGGGTCATGTCACCTGCCTTCAAAACTCTACGCTTTCTCAACGCCTGCAAAGAATTACAGATATGAGATCCTGATCCGGTATCCAATACCCAGGATGTAGAGTTTATTGATAGACAGTTTTCAATAACATACACACCTGAAGCTGAAGCCGCAACTCGCTTCAAATCCTGTGTTCTGGCATTCCAAGCCTTGCAATCCTGTTTCCAGTGACCACTTTTGTGACAGTAGAAGCATTCTTCCTTCCCCACCAGCTTTCCCGCTACCTTTGTTGCTTTTCCTTTTCCCTTCGTATCCACTTTACTGACCCCGCCTCTTGGTTTGGTGGGGGCTTTCTTCTTCTTACCCTTGGCTTTCGCCCTGGATCTAGAAGAGGATGATCCTCCTACAAACAAAGTGGTTGTCTCCCTACCTTTCTGTAGGGTGCCCTCTGCACTCCTCAGCATGTTGAGGAGCTCTGAAAGTTCAACTTCCTTTTCCTGTAAGTTGAAGTTCAGGATGAACTGGGCGTAAGTGGAAGGAAGGGACTGGAGAATCAAGTCCGTATAGAGCTCATTCTCCAACGTGGTCCCAAGTTCTACGAGCTCCTCTATGTAGCCAATCATCTTAAGCACGTGTTCTGCTACCGATGATCCGACGGTCAACCTTGCCGAAAACAACTTCTTCGACACTTCGTATCGGGCGATACGAGACTGCTCTCCATACAGTTCTTTTGTATGAAGAAATATGGACTCTAGGTCCATATTCTCGTGCCTCCTCTGATGTTCGTTGTCCATCGAGGCAAGTACGAGGCATTTGGCCTTCGCGCAATCTATTTCCCAGGTCTTATAGAATTCCCTATCTACGACACTGGTTTTGGGACCTGGGACAGGGGGAGCTTTGGTGGTAAGGAGATACCCCAGCTTGTCGTAAGTGATTGCCATCTTGACATTCTTAAGCCAATCTTTGTAGTTCGGCCCTGTCAGTATGTTTTTATCTAGTAATAACTTAAGTCCGGTCATGTTGAATGGTCGCTGCAATTAGGAGAGAGAAAAGAAACACTTTAGCATGATGCTCTTGCAAGTTTAGAGTGGTTTTTAGTTTGTCTAAACAGGATGGCTCCCACTGTCTCTCGAATCCCTTCTCAAACCGTAAAGAAAAGATTAGTCAGGATCAATCTCACCATACAATACTTGCTTAACCGTTCAGCCAGGCCAGTGTCGGTACTTCGAGGGAGGTTTTCCAACGCTTTTGCGAAGTTCCTTAATTAAGTAACCTCTTTTTCCTGTGGGCGTAGCCCCGCTAACACCTACTAGGTTTATAGTATTGATCGTTAAGTGAGAGTTTTCCCGAGGAGTAGTATATACTCACAGTAGGATCGGGATCCAAATATCATCGCGTGATAAAACCGAAGGAATCCTACCAGAATCATCACACTCTAAATGGTATGCAGCGCTAGCAAATTTCAGTACTTATGAAACTCCCGATGTGGATTTTTGCCCCATGCTCTTATGACCTTGGCGTGAGGTCAAAATGTCATAAGTTACATGTCAAGTTCTTCCCATCATTATCCCGGTTAATTTGAACCCACCCGTACCTACCCTTGACGTAGGCCAAAATGGCAGTACGACTGTCTCAAACCAACGCATTCTATCTATGCAACAGATAAATATACGGCAGCTACCAATCACTATGCCTTGGCGTGAGGTCAAAATACATAGCTTGAATACTACCGAATATTTAACTGAAATGATGGAGGGCTACGAATGGTTTTGGCGAAACCGTGAACGTAGTGAACTTGATATAATCGATGGAACGAGATAGCCTTTAAAAGGAGTGGTTCAAGCTCCGCGTTTAAAAGTTTAGTTTTGAAAAGAACCGAGTGGTTTTCAAAGTGTTCCAATCGACTTTTACTTGGTTTATTTTCTTGCATTAGTTCTTTTAATGCGTCCCATCATTTAATCCTACCATTGCAGAAAACAACCAAAATATGACGTACGCTTATGCCATTCGCATTCGCCACGGGGCCCCGTCATCACCCGTTAGGTTACTTAACTAACGACAGAGCGGGGGCTGGGCTAGCGCGGCTGTAAAACATAAGAAACGCCTAAATAGTTATAATATATAAATATATAGCAATGATAGACATTACAGATCACAGATGAATACATTGGATATACTAGGAATCCGCAATCCGTTCGAGCCTGCAACGAAAAGCGGATTACACGGTCGCAGTGAATAGTCAATACCCCACCCAAGACCCCTACGGGTGCGGCAAACTACCCGCCAAGTACCCGAAGCGAAGCAACCTCCCTCACCACCGTGAGTAGGCCACTCGGCACTTCGAGATACCCGGTAGTTTGTGCACCCCCTCCATGGGTCTATCCTAAGAGCAAAAACGGTAAAAAGAATTAGACAATGACGGCTACAACCCCGACCCGGTTGTGCGGCCATACAAATAATATTACATCAATTTACATGTTATAATGAATGAAAGAAAAAAAAACACTCATCTCACATCCACCCCGGCTATTCACCCGCGACAATCCAACGCATTCATATACACATACCATCATCAAACACAGATCACAGATATGTATAACCCCCACTAATCGACATATAGCGATTAGCCGACGTTGAATACATATATACATCACAAATATAACCCTTTAGTCAAAGTGTATTGAAGTTCGATCAAAAATACGGATTTATAGGCCCCCAAAAACAAATTTCTTTTCTGGAAAACCTAGGCACATATAAACCATCTTAAAAATCCCAAAACCAAACCAGAAGAACACTGCACCAAACTCGACCCAGAACCGAGCCAACTCGGCCGCGGTTGCGCGGCAATAGCTTGCTATTGCCGTGGAACCGCGGCTCTTTGGTCGATTCACTGGACCGGGTTTGGTGGCTTTCTTTACAAAACCCTGAGATGATTTTTGGAGTATGATATATTTTATTTTGAACAGGAAAAATTTTAACAGAAAGTTAGGGTTTTTGATATTTTGGTTTTTCGATTTTTCCGATCAAACTTCCATACACTTTCACTACCTAGCTAGTTTATGTTTAGTTAGGCTCTGATACCACTGTAAGTCCACGTTGCCCATCCCGGTGCTTGCGGGGAAGCGGAAAACGGAATAAAAATCGAATTTTTATCACTTTAGGCAAACATGGACTAGACAAAGAAGGATCTTTGCTAAACAAAAACAAGCTAAAGCTAACTAGAAAATAGATAAGGGTAGAATGGTTATACCTAGGGCTTTATGTCCTTCTCTCCTTCCTCCTTGGAGTAGTAGAAAGAGGTCACCTTTGTCGTCTTCTCACGTCGAAGAAAGATCCATCCGAAAGCCTCAACCTTTGGCTTCAACTCCAAGTTACAAGAAACTAGGGTGCAAGAAGTGCTAATCCTAGAACCCTAGATGAGAGTAGAGATTATCAAGAAGAGGTTTTTCTCAAGCTCAAGTGTTTCTCAACACATGAGAGGGGAGAGCTTGAGGGAGAGGAAGAACAAGAGAGAGAAAGTGAATGATAGAATAAGAGAATAAAACAACCATTCTCACATATATGTGTGAATTATTATAAATTGATAATTAGATAGATAATTGTCATGGTTAATCAAGACATGACCATTATCATTTCATTTTTAATGAAAATTGCAAGGATCAAAAAGCATCTTCCAAATGAAATGATGATGGTCAAAGTGTCAACCTAAGTCAACAAGTCAAGAAGATCAAATGGTCAACAACCATAACCATGCACAATTATATTAAACTAATATCAATTAACCATAATACACACATAAGCATTAGGGTTAATAAAATGGCAATGGTCATTAACCCTAATCAAAGTCCTCTCCCTCTGTCTCAAGCAACTGTGCATACGCACCCGTATTCGTGATCCGAGAAACACGAATACAATGAGATAAAACCAATCCCAAATCATATACTAGGATCCGGCTTAAACCAAAGCCCGCTAGTATAAGCTGTCCGGACAGCAAACGTGCACGAGTGCACGGATGTGAACGAACCCTGTCGCAAAACCATGCGACCTCTACTCATTTTGCCTAAAGGCGAATAGCTCTCTGTGTGGGACTCTAAAGACTCGACTCTACGCTGGCAGTGGGTTTAACCACAGACCGCAAGCGGCACTAGCTGTACGTAACGGTCCCCAGGTAGATGCCGATAAGAAGACTGACGAGGTGAACCCCATCTGAACTCCTACTGAGCCTGTATGTGATAGTCTCCGTACAGTCCGGTCTGTTCGTCTGATACATCGCATGGCGGGCCTAGGGGGGCGGTGAACGTCAGTCCCCTAATAGCGGTATAAGTCGTGTCGGAGTGTAGCCCAGAACACTCTGAGATAACACTGAAAACCTACCAGTATATCTCGCTTGCCCTGGCCAGGGACTACTCGTGTAATGGCTCTCCTGGACACAGCGCGATGTCAACCCCCAATACCGGGAGAGACGAATCCTGTCTAACCGTCACTGCCTCCAAGTGCTTCGGGACTGCACCCAAAAACTACCTGTTTGCACGACTCCTTTGAGCCGTGGTAGGGTAGTAATCAAAGTGCAGTGGGAACACACTTGAGGCGAAGTGACAGTGTCAAGTCAGCGGACTAAGTTGTACTCATGTCACCTGGGAACTGATAACTGACGATAGGTATATTACCAACCAACAGTTCTCGACGAGTCTTGTCCAGTGTACTCGTAACCTAACGAGCACCCGCATACTATCTCAAGTACGACGTACTGACGGCTGTGGGACAGACCGTCACCCACGCTGGGATGAGAAGCGCATACGCTAGTCTACTCCGGAGTATCGATGCCCTGTCTCGATAGTCCAACGACCAGGGACCTGTATAAGGATGTGCTTATGGATTACCCAGCTCCCACGAGTGTGAGCGCCATCACAACGCTGGTAATCAAGCAAAGATCCTAAGGGCTCTACTAATATGTATATCAGCGATATGCTAAAAGAAACACATGCACATATTAAAGCAGAGACAAACCAAGTAGCATACTACCATTTTGAGCAAGATTGTATATACAACTGTGAACATCCCAAGCTTCCATCAAGTAATATACAAACTAGTATGATACAGTAATGTTCTCTAGGGCATATACACTAACAGCCATTTCTTTTCTTGCTTTAAACATTTAATTTAATGTTTATTGTGTGGAAAATGTGAGGTTATGTTTTGGCTTGTGGCAATGAATGTGGCATGTACACTAAGTTTTGTTTGGTGTGAGATATTTGTAAGATATTATTGTGAGAGGCAGATCTTTTTCTTGGCTTGGGATTTTCTTTAGTTTCTCACTTATATCTCACAACAAACACACACAAGAAAAAAGAGGAGAAACATTTTTCTTCACTTGCCATTTTTCTTTTGCCAAAACATGAGCTCACACTTTCTCATCCATGGCTTCTTCTTCAACCTCCATCCAAATCCTCTCATGAGTTGAGAATCCTTGGGTGTTTTGAGACAATCTAATCACACACATACTCTACTTCATCTTGGCTATCTAGGCTAGCAAACTAGATACTCGAGTTGCATCGGTTTTGAAGTGGGAGCCCATATTACGAACCCTCGACGTGGATCTTTTTCAATGTGGGGAGACCGGAGATCAAACTTGATCGAGGAAGCCGCGAGAAGCTTAGGACAAAGGTTGAAGACCGAAGGACACGGATCGATCGGTATAACCTCTCTAAACTCCTTGATAACTAGTATAGGGTTAATGGTTCAATCTGGGATTTAGGGTTCCGTTAGCGCCGGTTTTTAAAGTTTTTGTTCCGCTTTTGGTCACGAATTGATGGTCGGAGCGCTGGCGTAACCCAACACCGTATCAGAGCCAACCTATTAACTGCATACTAGTTTATTTAGATGATATTAAAGTATCGAAACCGAAACAACTCCGAAATATCACTCGATGTATTGCATTCTCTGTCGAATTTTATTTAGTCTTCTAAAAATATTTTAGCAACTGCAGAAGACTACTATGGTGACCACTAGACTGCACCCCAAATACGAGCCCATTTCACCCGACTAGACCCGGCTACACTTGCAAAATTTCCGGCCTGGCCATTCCAGGATTAGAGTTTGGATTTCGTATTTTGGGTGTGTGCTAGTCTATGGAATATTGGTTCGGTGGTATTGCTAGTTTAGCCCAGTATGGATATGGTTTTATTCTCAAGTTTGGGGGCTATTCGGGGTTATTTTGATATCGATATTTCTAACACTGTTTAAAGTTTTACAGTACTTACATTACTATCTGCGACCGTTAATGTCATTAGAGCGGTATAACTTGTCTAATTGCTATAGTTCTTTTAGACGGGTTTGCGAACGTGACATTCACGTTGATGTTCTGTGTTGTACTGTGTGTTGGCTGATTCGTCGTGGTGGATAGCCTGGGTGCAATATTAGTACAGATTAGTTTTATTTGTACATTTGATATCGCGGGGCAAGCGTCCGACATGTGGACTGCCGTCACTGCCTGTTTGTATATTATTTGTTTGGGGCATGACCGGGTTGAGGTCGATGTCACCGTTGTATATATTTTCTTTTCTGTACAAGGATTACCCCGCGGTGGAGTGCACGGATAGCCGGGTTCTAGAGAGCAACGGGCCCGCATCTTATGGCATTGAGACAGAGGGGGCCTCACTCTAGAATTGGCGGGCTATTTGCCGCACTCGTAGGGGGTATAGGTTGACTCAAGGAGGGGTGCTCAAGTTACCGAATTCCGTGAAGTGCCGGGTGTCCCATTCACTTTGATGAAAGGGGCTGCCTCGTTTCTGGTTTTGGCGGGTAACTTGCCGTGCTCGTAGGGGTCTAGGTTTTCATTGCACAGGCTATCCACACGACCAGGGGAACGTCGGGTTTCAGTTGCGGCTCAACAGAAACCCGGGGCTCCGAGATTATCGGTTTGTTCTGTGATGCTTATCGCTTTTTCTGTGATGTTGCATTTATCATGCTTGGAGCGATTATTATATATTGTTATATATACTAGTAGATGTTGTATATGTTTTGCACCCGCGCTAGTCCAGTCACTGCTCTGTCGTTAGTTAAGTAACCTAACGGGTGATGACAAGCCACAGTGGCGAATGCGGATGGCATATACGTACATCATATTTTCATTCTTTTCTGGTGTGATTAATTGATGGGACTGTGTTGATTCTGATCAATGCAAGGAAAACAGACCTATTCGATGTTGTTGGAATAAATTTTCAAAAGCTGTTATTACAAGGACGTTTTCTTTTGTTTTGTACAGCGGTATTCGGTTATGAATATCCAGCACCTCATTCCACGAGGCAAGGGCCGAGATCCCTTCATCGGGAGTGACACCTTGGGCAGAAGTTTGCATCAGGGTAACAACTTCATTATAGTCGATTACTTTTTTTCTTTGCATCGCGGTATTCAGTTAGGAATATTCTGCACCTCATTCCATGAAGAAAGGGCCGAGATCCCTTCACCGGGAGTGACCTCTTTAGCAAAGGTTTTCGCCTATATATATTTATAAAGCTATCTGATTCCTTCAACGATATCAAGTTCATTACGTTAAAGGTTTTTCGCCAAAAACCATTCGTAGCCCTCCGTCATTTCAAACGGGTAGCACTTAGTATTCATGCTATGTATGTTGGCCTTCGTCAAGGTATAGTGTATGTTAGCTATTTGTTACTTTTCTGTTGCATAGATAGATGCGTTAGTTTGGGACAGTCGTACTACTATTTTGTCCTTCGTCAAGCGTATGTACGGGTGGGTTCAAATTAACCTGGACAATGATGGGTAGAACTTGACATGTGACTTATGATATGTTGGCTTTCGTCAAGGTCATAAGAGCATGGGGCAGTAATCACATCGGGAGTTTCAAACATACAGGAAACTTTCCTGGCATGCGCATACCTTCTGGAGTGTGATAACTTGAGTGGATTCCATCAAGTTATCATACGATGATAGTTGGATCCCGATTACCACTGATGAGTTGGTTTACTCCTCGGGTGATTTTAGATGATCCCGACTAATTCTTCTTTTGGGTTTGGAGGAGAATTTGAGGATACAGTGGGAGACATCCTGATTAGATAAAGTGATTAACAATTCGGATCTAGGTTAGATTGCACGCTGAGTGTTTCTTTTCTCTCTCTCTCTTTGGCAGGGCCATGTCCCGACCCTAGACTAGAACTCAGGAACCAAGTTAACCGAACCTTCTGAAAACTCGCTGTCTTTTGTATTGTCAAGTGTTAGTTATATGTATGCCCTAGAAGCCATTACTGTACATAGGATGTATATTGTAGTGGATGCTGGGACATATATAGGGAGGACTTTCTTGCTCGACATGATAGTATGCTATCTGGTTGACCTTTACCTTAACGTGTACACTGATTGTCTCTCTGTTACATGTTGGTAAAGCCCTTAGGATGTGTACTTGACTACCTGGACTGTGATGCGGATCATACTAGTGGGGACATGGTAGTCCATAAGTACATCCTTCAAAGTCCCTAGTCGTGGGTGTATCGAGACGGGGCATCGATATACCGGAGTAGACTAGCGTATACCTTCTCGACCCATACAGATGGGCGATGGATGATCCCATATCCATTGGTGTTTGACATCAGAGATGATATACGGGTGCTCAGTAGAGACTGGGTACACTGGACGGACTCGCCGAGAACTCCCAGATGGTATTATACCTCACGTCAGATGGCAGTTCTCTGGTGACACTGGTACAGAGTAGTCTGTTGACCCGAGATCGTCATAGAGTCTCGTGTGGTTCCCACTGTGCTTTGATTTCCATCTTACCACGTCCAAGAGGGCGTGCAAAACGGTGGTTTTTGGGTACAGTCCCGAGTCACATGGAGGCAATGAGCGATAGGAGGGGATTCGTCTCTCCCGGTATAGGGGGTTGATGTTGTGCTGTGTTCGATTGGCTATAACAGAAAATCCCTGGCCAGGGTTGCTGAGATTTACTGGTAAGTGTTACCAGTAGTTTCTCGAATTGTTATAGACCTCATATCGACACGACTTATCGAGCTATTAGGGTCTGACGTTTACCACCCCTAGGCGAGATATGCGACATATCAGACGATCAGACCGGACTGTACGGTAGTGTTACTGGTTGGATTCACTGGAGTGTGAGCGGGCTTGCTCGTCGATCTTCAGATCGCTCAATACCCGGGTGGCCGTTACGTTTAGCAGACCGCTTGCGGCTTGTGGGTGTTTGATATGATCATCACCTGCTGCCGGCGTATTGACGAGTCTTTAGAGTCCTACACAGAGGTTTCCTGGCTCAAGCGAAACGAAATAGGAGCGCATATGAGATATGTGCGGGACCGAGAATAATGCGTGTATGTGATACCGTATTTCATTCTCGCGATGAATGTGTCGAATGGTTGTATGCGATATAACTTAGTTATCGAATCGAGGATTGATTCGATAAGCCGATACATTGGATACTAGTCGGTTATATGCGATATGACCGGATCGTTAAATCAAGTGTTGATTTAATGATTTAATGTATAATTATATATTTGATATATTACTTTGCATTAACTAGTATCGGTTCACTTTGAATGGATTTTCTCACTCGGATGTGCGCATTGTATATGCGATATGATTTTGTGCACATGTTTGTATCATGTTTGATGATGCATGCTTTATTGGTTAAGTGTAAAGATTAAACCATGGTTGTGAATGGTTAGGGTTTTGTTTTCTTTTTCATTTATTTATTTATTATTTAGTTATTCATTTGGAAAAAGAAAAAGGGTGAGAAAAATGGTGGCATTCTTTTAATCTTTCATGAAGCTTCATGAACACTTTGACTATGTCACCATTTTTGTCTCATGCTTAACCCTAACCACTCCACTAACCCTTGTTCACTCTCTACACTTTACCATGGTTACCTTTATGATAAGAATGATTATTCTTTTCTTTTTTAAATTAACTTATCATAACATTCTTCTTCTTCTTCTTCTTCCTTTCTTCACTTGAAGAAAGCAAGCTCCATCAATGGTGATTGATGGAAATGAGTGAGAAATCCAATTCTAAAGTCTACCCACTTCCTATTTCTTCATCATCTACCTCTTGCCAAGTAGTAGAGTGTGTTTCCTTCACAAGTTTTCATGACTTGGTGAAGGTGGAGCTTGATTTAGAGATGCCTCGACGTAGATCATCTTCGGCATGGACATCGACGACCTAGCTCGCCATTTCTCCGACGAAGCCGACGCTAGAGCCCGGGAATTCATTTGGACAGCGAGGGGACTTCGTTGCGGAGCTATGGAGGTGGAGCACCGGATCTACAAAGGTTGTATTTCCGTTTACTTGTAGTTAAGTGTTAACTAGTTTAATGTTTCGCCTAGAAATCTAGCCAACGATCCGTTCTAGGGTTTCTCGGCACCGTTTAAATTTGAAATTGGCATGGTTGATGCCTTGTGAGACCTCATTAGGGTGCCTAGGAACCCTACAGTCAAGGTTGCATACTTCATTACCACTCCTACTTTTACCCTTTGCATTTCTCCGGAACATTCCGTATTACTTCGAAGATCCCCTTTTATTGGATATGACCATCGTATAGTTACATACAAATTCGAAGAAACTTGTTTCAGATTTGAGAATGGTTTCCGGTTCTGGAGAAATTGAATAGGACTTCTTTCAGGTTATGAGGGCTTCTAGGATTAGGAGAGAGTACACCTATTGTGCTTATTGGATAGTCTTCTTCCAAACCATAGGCAGGTGTCGAAAGGTAGAGAATGAAGAAAACCAATTAGCTTAAGTGTGGTGTACAGAAGGTAATAAGTAAAGACAAATAAAGGGATTAGAAAGAGGGCAAAGTAAAATGCGACTGCTATCATTCACGACCAAACCGCGTAGCTCATCGCCACTTCTACTTCACCTTTGCATTTCTCTTGTTTAGGAGAAATTGAATAGGATTATTTAGGTTGTCTTTTATCATTACCTTCTCTCAGGTTGCGGGGGCTCCTTGGATTGTGAGGGTACACCTATTACGCTTATTGGATAGTCTTCTTCCAAACTATAGGCCGGTGCCGAACGAAAGGGAAGGAAGAAAACCATTTAGCCTAAGGATGGTGTACAGAAGGTGATTAAAGATAAATAAAGGGATTTGGAGAGACAGCAAAGGAAATATACGGTTACAGTCATGAATCTGGATAATGGAAGAGGCATTACTAGGAATACTCGGCTACCCCTTTGAAACATTTTCATGTTTCAGTGTCACTATGTGTTGTTAATCGAAAACTTATTTCCCAATTAGATCCTTACTCCACGGTATGTATTTACCAGACTTGATTCTCACATCTGTATGGTTTTACAGATGATGAGTGGGAGTAAGTTATTGGGAATTAGGTGATTATATGCTCATTATATCGGAATTCGTTGTAATTGGTGATATTTGAGGAAATCGCCTGGGGTTTTACCTGACGACAAATATTTGGTTTTGGATATTCGTTGTTATGCGCCAATTTCAAACTAATATATATGTACGTTTATTTCATAAAGTGAGATATAACTTTTTGAAATTATGTCCATGACACTTACCTATATTAGTTGATGGTTAGTTAAGAAGGATTCAACAGCGATGCAATTCTTCTTAACCATAAGTACAGTTTTCAACCTACGACGCACAGGGTTTGAGTTATTCAACTCAGGAGACTTGTACAAAGTATTGTATGTTGTTCAGTGTCCATTAGGACAGAGGGGTTGGTCCACATACTATATTCTGTTTACTTATGACTTCTCCAGTTTTAGATAAGTGTTTCATAGAAATACAAGGTCCAAATTTTGAGAAGTTATAGGTACAAGAATAAAGTAGAGAACCATATGTTGCAAGTACCAGCATTCTTCAAGGTGATCGAAGATGTAGATACTTGGTTTTGGTATTCAGTTGATAGTAATGCTTTTGAGAACTTGCTTCACTTTCAGGTTACTCATATCTGGATGCAATCCTAGTTGAGTAATGTTGATCAGCCTCCTTCCATTTAGTTGACATGCACTGAAGACAGCTACATGATTTGAATCTGGTTCCAATTAATTCAGTGCCTCTGTTTCTATATTATATATAGAATGGTTCATATCTTAACGATGTTAAGGTATATAAAGTTGTCCGGCTTATTCTTAATACCAGACTCTGGAAAACTCAAGGCACGTTTCTGTGATGGCAGTTTGTGGGTTATCCCAGGCAATGACGAGGGTTAACTTTCTACCATCTGGAAGATTAATAGTGATATTGTTCTTGACTCGCCATAGTATTAGTAAAATGGATTTTTTAGAAAACAATAGTGGGAGTATGGTAGAACTGGAAGTGATTCCAGAACTACAAACGATTACTGAAAGTTTAATATAACCTAAAGATTCAATCGGGTATGATATTCCATTGGCCACTCTACAGATATGGTCGGTAACCTCAGGCACCCGAGAGGTACTCCGGTATCCTCAAGGACGATGTCAGGGAGATTCTTGTTTACCCAGACTTTCCATTACTGTTGTTCTAGACTATGAGACCCGGCAGGAGGATGAGAATAGCGTCGTTATAAACTAGTTTTAGAAGTGCACGTGTATATGACTCTGCCAGAGGGTTGTTGTAGTCAGTGGGAGCAGCGGAACTATAGTGGACAAGTGGCTTATATCTATTTATAGACTAAGGCAGATATAGTAGACAAAGATCATCTATTTGATGTGACAGTCATAGGTTTTGACTTCATCAGAATAGGAGATGGATCTGTTAAGAAGGTAGTAGGGGGTGATGTCCTTGTATTTGGATGACATGCACTTTATAGGAAGTGAAATTCCTATACTATGATTGGTTATACTATGGTTGTCACACGGTTGTTTTTTTACATAGGATATGGATATAATATCAGGCATTTCTGGTTACTAGATCTATGGTTTTAGATCTAGATTTGGGTAGTTTCCCAATCTGGGTACTTAGACAATATTCTAAAGGTGTTTTAGAATGGACGACTCCTGGTAAGGTGGTGTACCTGCAGGTGATGGAGTCACCCTCTCTAAAGGTGTCTTGCAGACTAAAGAGGAGAGGAATGTGCATGATTGGCATATCTCTTGCTTAGGAAATTGAGTCAGTCATAAGATGTCAAGTACCACACTAGATTTGTTTTTGCACTAGTTGAAATAAGTTTATATTAATCCAATACTGGAGAAACATTCAGAAGCGATTTTAGAACATAAGTGGATGTTCTAAGGATTTGGTAACGACAGCCTCCTTCGGGGGACGATTATCATTCCCGGCTACCAAGGTGACATGGATGAGAGAGTGACTGTCAGAGTTATAGTTTTCCTTCTTTTGAGGGGTTGTAGTTTGGACAGGTGGTCCAAGCGGATACTGAGGGAGGCATGGCGCAGGATACTAATTAAATTCAGTGGATGATACAGTCTAAGAAGTTTGCTGGATTTGAAGTTCATTTGTGAACTGGGTCCCCATCAGATATCCAGATATATTCTAAGACGGGTATTGCTCATTTCGGGAGATAGCTTTCTCCGCGAACTTGAGATAAAGAGAGATATAGAAAGAAACATTGGAGTGGATCCACTCACTGAAGCTATTTCTCGAACGCAATAGTTTCGCAAACGAGCTTTGTGAAACATATTAGTAGAGAAGTTGGGTATTCAGTATCACACGGGCTGTGAGTATGCGACACCGCAATAATTAGCCTTAAATGCAAGTGGGAGATTGTTGGCTATAGTGCCCTCAAGTCAATTATTGGATCGCAGGCACATGATTGCAATGATTGAGGGAGGACCTATACTGGTAGGACAGTCTCACTCGAGATGATAGTATGCTATCTGGTTTGTCTTTATTATCGTGTACATGCTTCAAGTGACATTACAGATCAATATTAAATGTTGATAGAGCCTATAGGATTCTTTCTTGACTACCAACAGTATGATGGCGATCATATACGTGGGAGTTGGGTGGTCTATAAGCACATCCTTAAAATATCCCTAGTCGTGGGAGTTTCGAGACTGGGCATCGATACTCCAAGAGTAGACTAGTGTATACGGATCGAAACCCCGACGAGAGGCGGTGGTCGGTCTCACAAGCCATTGGTGTTAGTTGGTTCACCTAAAATGTATACAGGCGCTCATTGGGTTATGAGTACACCGGACGGACTCGCAGGGAACATGCTAGTTGGTATTATACCTATTGTCAGATAGCAGTTCCCTGGTGACATGTGTACAGGTTAGTCAATCGACCTGAGATCGTCATTTGTCTCGTGTGAGTTCCTACTGTGCTTTGATTACTATCCTACCACGGCTCAAAGGAGTCATGCAAACAGGTTTTAGTTGGGTACAGTCCCGAGGCACATGGAGGCAGTGAGCATATTGTCATAAATGATGTAGCCTTCAAGAAGCATTAATAAAATGACAATAGGCAGTAGTTTATTTTATCTGACTGAGTTGGAATCCGTGTTTGCCATGCCACTTTAAGCGATCGAATTCATAGAAAGAACATTAAAATTATTTGATTGTTTGTTCATATGAATGACAGGAAAATAAGGCAACATTTGGTTTTTTGACAAATTTGAAATGTGCTATTTTTTTTATAAAATAATTTACCCTAAAAGAAATGATAAAATTACAACAATGAATAATGGTGGGTGTGACCTAAAATAACATATATAAAGTCAATCCAAAACAATATGTTAATTGTTAATTTAACTAAGGGGACGAAACTTAAAAAAACAGAATGGAAAAAACTGATTCATATAACCGACCTCAACATTTTGGAGTAAAGGCTAAAATGGTAGTGCATGCTGGGCCTCCATTTATTAACTTCGAAGATTCAGTTGGGCAAAGCATCACCATCTTTATGTGGCCTTTTTGCCTTAAAACTTACAAGGCAAAATGAAGATTTAAAAGGCAATGTTGAATACCAATTGGACTCAAACTTCCAACTTGCATGGTGCTTTGAAGTGTCCATACCAATTTTCGCATGTTTCTACCCTTAAATTAACTCACCTAAACTTCCAACTAATTAACTGAAAATATCAAATCAAATCAAATCAGCTCCCATGTGAGCACTATCTTCACCTCGCTCTCTCATGACTCATTTGCCATGCTAACCGCCTCAAAGAGCATGTGATCACTTAGCTCATCCGTACAATCAAGTCAAATAAACAAACGTGGATTAGTTGAATGTAATCAGAATCTTAACATTGGGAATTATACCCATAATTGGATTATGATTGTTAGTTAAGTATAAATGCTCAAGGAGAGACAAAGCTGAGTGCTGGTTAATGAAGTGTCACATGCATATTTCAGAAGGCAGTTGGAACAATAGCTACTAAAACAATCATTATATTTATCCATTTAGGATGGAACGATGATGAGAAAAATGGTTTTTGCTTCCATGTATAGAAAGGCCGGCTTGAATTCTTCGAGGGATAAATTTCACTAGTAAGTATCATGGATTTTCAGTGGTTTGTTTTTTATAACAGTAACGTTTTTTAATTATATAAACCAAAGACAATATTTTAAATTTCATATCATGTCTCTTTTGTGGCGAGAAACTTTTGTCAATATGCATCTCTTTGTTATCTCATGAAAGAAACTAAAAATGCCTAAAGCTCTAGGTATTTATGTGAAATTAAGCGCTAGGTGGCATAGTAACATAATTCGCGAATTATTCGGCGAATTCATGAATAATTAGCGAATTTTTGATCAGCCGATTAAATCTCCGATTTAATCGCCGTTGTCGAACAGACGGAATAATTCGCGAATTATTCGAAAAAATAACGAATAATTCAAAAAAAACTGCGAATAATTCAAAAAATCAAAACCTAGCGTCTCATATATTAATTTCTTGCTCTAAATCTTTCCCGAACATTTCCCGAACACTTGCCGAATCTTTACCGAATACCTGCCGATTTTTTCCGAATAGTTCTCCGAATCCGAACTTTCGACCTCGCCGAATTATACCCGAATGACGAATTTGTGACTATGCTGGTGGTATTATCAGGTTCATGATGAAAGATCATGGTGTATTAGTGAATATAACCCTTATTTAAAATTAATATATATATATATATATATATATATATATATATATGAGACTGACTTTTCTAAGATTACTACTTAAAAAGTCTAAGCACACCAAAGCTAATCATCCTCGTAAAAAGAAATTATAAAACAGATTGAAAAAGAAAAGCCATATTGATCACAAGTTTTAAAATTATTTTCTTAAACCTGAAACAACTCTATCATTTTTCTTATATTGGAACTTCATGTAATTCTGGATTCTTTTAGTCTTGTCATGAATATTGGTTAGTATTATATTCACAAACTCAAGGAGATCATGTGTCCTTTCATTTTTTTTTCCAAACAATACTCCTACATATAAGAAAAATCCTCGAACTTTTTATTTATTTCCCCCTCCACAATAAAAAAAAACCCCACCCCACACTGCCCCAAAAAAATCTATGGTCAATATACAAATACAATTGCGATGCATGCACCTGCAAGCAGCTAAGTGTATACACACCCTGGTTACATAATATTCTTTCCACGACATTTTTTTTCTCTAAGAAAAAGGATATAGATCCCACTCAAATAAAACATTTCATTACAAATATGAAATAAGAAAGGTTACAGAAACAAGTAAACAAAGAAAAAACAAATTCAAGAAAACCACCTCTCTACACACAACAAAAAATTAACTAAAAAGATATTTAAATCATTTCTCCACAAGATTCTTTAAAAAAATTGATGGATTGTGTAGATGTAGACATCCTCCTCTTTAAAGCACTCATCAAAAAATCTAGCAGAATATTAACTTTATGAAGTACAACTAAAGAAGAGCACTTTTTATCACGGAAGATCCTGTAATTTCTTTCGTCCCAAATACAGCAGAATGCCATGACAAACATATCCCGAGCGTTCCTAATTATTTTTTTTTACCATTTTCATTATTCACTTCGTCCACAAGGAGACCCATAGTTGTTGGATTTTCTTTAATCTTCAATAAGAGTATTTTATTATTCCATATCGATTTTACAAAAGATCATCTAAAGAAAATATGCTCAATTGCTTTAGATTCCTTATTGCACAAGATACACAAAGTTCCTAGTGAACTCCTTTTTTGTTCGTAACATCTAAACTGAGAAGATTTCCTTTAATTGTAACCTGGCTGCATGTGGATTTTAAATTTCGATAGAACATTGCGTCTTTATAAAATTCCTATAATAGGACACTTGCAACCACCAATTGTTATGAATCCGTATAAGGACACTTTCCACAACAAAATTTATGTTCTTTTTGTTTTTTATCCTCAATCCGACAATTACTTTGTACTAAATACATCCATTAGTTACATTCTTTAGTTTTTCCATATACAAAATTGTGAAACTATTTGTAATTTACTTTCAAGAAACATCAGGTTGCGAGGTTATTTGTAAATGTGGCAACAAGAGCTCCCAATTTGTTCACTCGTTTATTAGTCAGTGTGAATGCTTTGGAAGGGCACAGGGAGCGACGTGAAATTGGATCTACAGTCAAAGTCCTTGAACAGGTGTATGCCTTTGAGAATGCTTATTTTTCTCTTGTATTGAAATAATAATTACAGAATAATATTTTAGATGCATAATTACTATTACTTGTGAAATAAACAAATTAATACGATTATTTAATTTAGTTTTAGTATAAAAGTATTAATTAATTAAACATATAAACATTAGAAATTTCATTTAAAATGCTAAAAGTATTAACTAATTAATGTATCTTTGAATATCCGTATCCGTATCTGCATTCATATATCTTGATATTTGAATCCGTGTCCAAAAAATTGAAAAGATCTGTATCAATATACGTATTCGACGACATACGATAAGATATATTTATATCCGCATCCGTATATGAGCAGATCTGAAAATGAATATCTGGATCCTGGTGCAGATAAATATCCCGAGCTGGGAATCTTAATGCAATCCTAAACTAAAGGGCCGTTAGATAAATAAATCCTGTGGGCCCAAATGGATGAGAGGTAAAGGTCAATCATAACCATTTGACACAAGAAAAGCTGGTTGCTTCTTGTCTTTTGTGGTCCCCACATTTATGTCATTTTGGCTAGTTGCTCGTTTTATGTCTAAATATGTTAATAACACGATGTTAATATATTTGATGAGTGTGACTGGTTATTTTGATAAGTCTAAGTTTTGGGACATGATGGTCATAATATGGGACCCCTGGAACCTTGGATATATTTATTGGATCAAAGTCGGCATTGATATGCGCGTATGAATGCAAAGATTGACTAATTGAGGATTAGATTGTGATATCTCAGCCTTTAGAATTTCTTTTTGCCAAAAAAAAGGAAGGGAAAAAAAAAAGACCAATTCGACACTCGGCAACATCGACAATAATTGTTTTCATAATTAATTTTGAGATTTTCCTTTTTTTAACATCGAGTATTATATTCATAGAAGAGAAATGATGATGCTTAATATCAGCAATCTCTAGGATCAAGACACGCGGCAGATGACGTGTTTCAAGATTCAGAAGAAAGGGCCCACGGGGGTCGATAAGGCCACCCTACGCCCGACCTGCAAGCACAAGCTAGCCCTCATCGGGACCCCCTGCAAATTAGCCTCCTCGGCCCCTCAGCTCGCCTCGAGCTGCCACAGGACCAAAACTCCTCGGCCTCCTCGCTCGTCCCCGAGCTCCCGCCGAGGCCGTCTTCCTCGGCCCTCGGACCGACTCCACCACTCACGGGCGTATCCGCCGCTCCGCGAATCTCGCCGTGCGTGGATTTTAAGCCAGCAACGTCCCACGTTCCACGCCATCACGATCCCCATTAATGGGCGATCCGCTCTCTACGCGGGTGTGACGTCGGGAGCGTAACTGCCAGTGAGATTCTCGCACCTGCTGCTGCGTGCCGCCACCGTTATATAAACCTCCATCACAGAAGGGTCAAGTAAGCCATTCTTGACTCTTCTAAGCAGTTACTCTGCTCGGATCCCATCACTAACTTGATCGTCGGAGGGTCCTTGGTGGTACCAAACCACCCCGGGACTTCTTTGCAGGTGCTCGGCACCAAACTCCTCATTCCACTTCTTCCTCCAAAACCCATTGAGACCCACACGCAACAAGAGATAATCAACAAATTCCACCGGGAGATCAACGGAAGACAACATCTGACGGAGACCCGAAAAGGACCTCCATCAGTTGGCGCCGTCTGTGGGAAACACACCATAAAACACAAAGTTGGCCTTCCGATCTCCGCCCAAATGGCAAGCAGCCACCCTGAAGATCCCGGTACCAGCTGCCGCCTTCCACTTGTAAGTCTACGGTAGCGCCCCGGCCGTCAATCCGAGACCAAAATGCGGAAACGAAAACTTTTTCTTAAACTTGAAACTGGCGCTATCGTATACTTTCACTCGGATCGAACAATTAACATTAACTAGCAACTAGAGAAAGGTTAGAAAGGCTATATCGATTGATCCGTGTCCTTTAGTCTTTGGCCACCTTCCCAAGCTCCTCGCGGCATCTCCGATCTCCGGTCTTTTCGTCAGAAAGGACACCACATCAATGAGTCTTTTTACGGGCTCCCGCTTCGTCCGAAGCAACTCGGACACGAAATTTGCTAGCCGACGTGTCCAAGGTGATGTAGAGAATGTGTGTGATCACTTTGTCTCAAGCATCCATTGATTCTTAACGTATGAGAGTGTATGGATGGAGTTTGAAGATGATGCTATCAATGGAGATGGTGAGCTCAAGAAAGAAGGAGGAAGAATGAGAGCTTTCTTTTGTGTTGTATGATAAAATGAGAGTGAGATAGAATGTTAAACATAAGAGCAAACCCTTGCCCCTTGGCTGCCCTCTCTCTTTCTTCTTATCATTTCAACTCATAAATCAATCAATAATGTGACAATATGCACAAAGAAAGAGACCATGAGTCATCACATGTGCATGTGTCACAATTAATGCTCCAAATCATGACTTTGAGCTCATTATTTCTATTTGTAAACATTAATCCAAATGTTTACAACAATAAAAATATATGGCAACATCCAAAGTAAACTCGTGACGGATCACAAGGATACCCCTCACCTGTATATACATATCTGCATCCGCATTCCGACTGAATGCGAATGCGATGAGACTAAAGTGATCCAACAAATCTAATATTAGGATCCGGCTTAAACCAAAGCCCACTAGTATGATCCGTCTGATCATGATCCGTGCACTACTGCACGTATATGATCGAACCCTGCCATATATCATACGGCCTCTACAACGTTTTGCTCGAAGCTTGAGAAACTGTCTGTGGGGGACCCTAAAGACTCGTCAATACTTTGGCTGTGGATTTAACTACTAGCACGTCAGTGGTACTATCCGTATGTAACGGGATACCAGGTATTGACCAAAAGGGAGGTCGATGAGCGAACTCATTCTGACACCCTACTGAGCCTGTCAGTGACAATATCCGTACAGTCCGGTCCGTTCGTCTATGAGTATCGCATGTCGGGCCTAGAGGGTTGGTAAAAGTCAGACCCCCAAAAGCGGTACAAGTCGTGTCGGAGTGTAGCCCAGAACACCCTGAAATACAACTGAAATACCTACTAGTAAATCTCCTGCCTTGGCCAAGGACTTCGTGTAATGGCTCTCCTAGACACAGCGCGATCTCACCCCCAATATCGGGAGAGATGAAACCCTTGCGGATCCGCTCACTGCCTCCATATGGCTCGGGACTGTACCCAACTAAAACCTGTTTGCACGACTCCTTTGATCCGTGGTAGGGTGGTAATCAAAGCACAGTAGGAACTCCCACGAGACAAATGACGATCTCAGGTCGATGAACTAACCTGTACACATGTCACCAGGGAACTGCTATCTGACACTAGGTATAAAACCAACTAGCATGTTCCCGGCGAGTCATGTCCGGTTTACTCATAACCCAATGAGCACCTGTATACGTCTTAGGTGAACCAACTGACACCAATGGCTTGTGAGACCAGCCACCGCCCTTCGTCGGGGTCTCGATCCGTATACACTAGTCTACTCAGGAGTATCGATCCCCTATCTCGAAACTCCCTCGGCTAGGGACCTTTTAAGGATGTGCTTATAGACCATAGCTCCCACGTATATTGTCACGACCCGAAAGTACGGAACATGACCGGCACTTAAACTACGAACGTCCCGAGGCGTACGTAATCTAAGTAAACCGAAAACCCAGAAATCCAAACCAAGAAAAGATATAGAGTGCAGGAAAACCAACTTAAAGCAAGTAGTTTCAATAGCATAAGCCGAATTATGCGGGTTTCTAAAAACATCAAAAATTTACTGAAAATTTCGGCAGAGTCTCCTTTGTAAATACTGGCCCCCAAACGGGATACAACATGAATAGAATACGAAATCAAGAAAAAGGCATCCCCAAGCGGGAGCTAGCTCTTCGTCTATCGACGGTCACAACCACACAAGAGATATAATATACAACGCCAACGGCGAGGATCAAAACTCAAAAGGAAACTCAAAACCACCAGAAATATAACGAGCGACTCTAAGGTCGAAAGAATAAACAACACTGGTCTCTATCTCAATAAATACATGTTTGGTTGATGGAATTTACTAGATACAACGGAATAATATTATACAAGGTAATATGATGGGTACGATACAAGAAAAAACCACCTACTAGCAAGCCACCCGGAAATGGAACTGAGCCCGCAAAGCCGTAATGAAACCTGTACGGCAAACCTGCAAGAAACTGGGCCACAACGGGGGTGAGTTGCCAACTCGTGAATAGAAAAACATCTACGCACAGAAATCGCATAAATAACGCAATCCTAGGTCAAAGATCATAATATAGCCTCAAAAATGTATATAACATGTAGCCTATAACAAGGCTAGGGTAAATATCTAACCCGAGTGTAATCTCATGTGCCCGTGTCAGTGCCTCAGGTAGCAATATATCATATGAATGAGGTATGAATGCATGAAAATAGAATACATGTAAATGAAGAAACTGTTTTCATAAATTAGTGAGATTTCCTTCGTATTTTTAAACTGAGGTATCATAAATGAAATCAGTATCAACAGTGTCTAGTATCGACACAAAACATAAATCCCACTGTCTCGAAATATCAATCTCTCAATCTCAATATCTAGGGCGCCGTCAGTCCAGACCGGCCCCAACCATCCATCTCAAGACCACGACGGTATCCTCCGGATATCCGACGCGTCAGGTAATATCACCGGTAGGTAATCTGTCCCCTGCCAGGCTCAACGTCAACACCACATTCATCTTGCCCCGGGGTACCATACCGGGCCCACCATGTACCCGTGACGGTTCCTCCACTCCTCGACACGGATCTCGAAAACCACAGCAAACTCATGGTGGACGACACTTTACATCACTAGAAAACCGCAACATTTTATATTTTAAAAGATCATAAGTTGTAAATTTTGCGGCTTTCCCCAAAATCCAGAAATATCATAAATCTCAAGAAATCATCACAAGTGCATATGTCAATGATAATGAATGCATATGGTATCAATAAGCAAGTTGCAATGTATGATTAATAAACTAGGCATGTAAGGCAGGTGCACTAATATCATATCAACTACTAACTAACAAGCTAAGTCAAGCAAATATATTCTCTAAAGTGTACGTGACATGGCAATTACCGATGAAGATGTGTGTGAGCCGGCAAGTAGGTGTACGTGGTACATACGCATCATCGGTAATGGTGCTGGTGTCCTAACAGCATGATATCAATAATGGAATATGCAGCAAAATAAGTATGCGAGGCAGAGCGAACAACAATAATATGCGGGAGCTGAATACTAGACACAACGATAACTAATCTGTAATAATCTAATATAAGTCCTACAAATGGTACCTTTTGAAATAACACAAATCATGGGGTTTTGAAAATAGGGGATACGGTGTTTTTATGAAAAGATAAGTCTTTTGAAATATCCATAGGATCCCTTGGGCTGTCTTTTAAAATACCCACGATTCATTAGTTTTTGAAATAGGTAGGAGTCTAATCTAATCTAACAACTACACTAAACTATACAGCTGAACTAACAATCTGAACTACAGGTAAGGAAACCGCCTATCATCTGAGTCGATACATATACCTACCTGTATATGTATAGTCGGTGATCCCGCCTCAATAATATCATATCCGATACCATATCTATAATCAGACATCCCAAGTCAAGAGTGCGGATCAATCATCAATATAGCTCGTACGTAAATCCGTCGTACGGCATCCCAATCTGGGTACGGGTCAATATCACATTCATCATACTATTCACCGGGTATCCTCTTTATCAAATATCATGATCGGGGTACTGATCTACGTCTAGTACCATACTGATACCGCCTAAGTATGCATGCCGGTGTAAGAATCACTACGCCAAAAGACCCGCTAAAACATCATGTCGTATCTCAATACGAACCAAATCACATCACCGATCTCCTGGCCTCAAGCCCAATCTCATAGACTCATCTCAATTTCCAAATACTATTCTCAAATCTAGTATATGAACACATAGTCCCATACCTATGTGAACACATAAATATATATTCCCATATACGCACATATAAAAGAAAGAATGTATGCAAGTATGTATGTGTGTATGTGTAGTGCAACACTACCCTAGGGTTCGCAACACTAAGGTAATCCAACACACTAATATCCATCCTAAGCAACGTTATTAATCCCAAATGACATATAAAAAAATGTTGGTGTGTATACGCATCCGTATACACCACCACGGACTGCGGGGGTGCTATACGCCATCCACCCGACTTCTCCCCATAGATATAAATCTACTCACCTGGTCCTCGCTCGCCGGTGCCGACGTCGCCACGCGCTTGCTTGTCGTCTCGAAGTCCACATGGGGTACCTACATATCACAACGTATCGTATTGCATAAAAACCCAATTCAAAATCAAAACGGTATACGAAAACTAAATCGGCACGCGTATCATGCATAGGTCAAAACCTATCGCCTACACATGCAAGAATAGCCAAACCAACCCTCGATGTCGATGTACAAACGTCAAAACATCGAGAAAAACCCCAAACACACTCATTTGTACAGTTACAAGCACTAATTATAATATAAAATTGCTTAAAATTCGCAAAACCCCAATTTCACTTAAAAAGTCATTTTTCCGAAAATCTAGCAAGCACAATTCGCCGTTTTTGTACAAAACATGATGTTTTAACAAAACTAATGGCCATAAGGCTCACTAACCATCTTAATTAAGTCATAAAAACAATTCCCATAATTTAATCTCGTTAATTTCCAAAAACCCTAAAATTCTAGTTTACAAAATACCTAAATTTTAATAATTTTATAGCAAAAAATGCACAAACCACAATCTAGCTTGGATTTTCATGAACTAAAGTATTAAACTACACTTAATAATGTTAAAGAAGTCATGAAAAGTATATTTAGATTTTTCTCTTAATTATAATCATAGTTTTCAAAACCTAGTTAGCAAATTAGCGTAATCGTCACAATTTAATTTAACAAAAATGCAACCTAGCAACTTACTTTGATTTAGCAACCATTAATATGTTAAAACATCACACAAGCATAATCTCATAACATAAAACCCTAACTAGCAATTAACCCTATTCTAGAATTCCCAAGCTTTCAAATTAAAACCTAATTAAGCATCTAATTAGATAATAAGGAAGTATTATAGCAACAATTAAGTAACTAATCAAAAATCAAACCATGAGACAAATATTTATACCTCACAAAACTTGAATCAAACATGCAACCTAGCCTCACAAACTTGCTTCTTTCACCATGATCCATACTAGAATACGTAAAGGAAAAATGGGTAAGAATTGGATTTGAGTTTTAGCTTGATTTTAGATGGAATTTTGGAGATTTTTTTGAAGGGTTTTGAGTGAAATGAGATGAGAAAAAGGGGAGGACAGCAAGAGGGAGGCTCGGCTGCATCATGAGGAGGAGAGGAGTGAGAGTGAGGTGGGGAAAAGCAAGTGAAGAAAGTTCAAAGTCAACACAAAAGTCAAAGCCCATACTTCAATTAACTTCTTCTCTCTTTATTCTTTTCTTTTCAAATCTTCAAGTGGGGAAAATTGATGGGGCTGCTGAATTCAGCCATGAGAGGAAATAAATGGGGGTGTGTGGGTATGGGTATGGGTGTGGGGTGATGAAAAATGATAAATACAATACCCCAAGGATCCATTTACGCAAAAAAAAGCCTTTTTTCTTCAATAACTTCTAAACCGTTTTGGCAAATGATTTCGTTCCAAAAAATCACATGATAAAATTTTATTTAATGTTTTATGTTGCACAAAATTTTTTTCAACTCATTCCAATTTGTAATTTTCCCTAATTAAATGTATTAGTGACGGCTTAAAATAATAATAAAATAATATTTTTTTAGAAAATTTGAAATTTCACCAGCGGCTCAATAAACACCAAATAATAGCAATTACATAGCTAGAATATGTATATTTAATTTTTATAATAAGATATTTGTATTTTGACATTTTACAGAAAACCCCTTATTTTACCGATTTTTTTCGAAATTTCACCGAAACGATTTTCAAAACGTTACAATCTTCCCCCCTTAAAGAAATTCGGTCCCCGAATTTAAATTGAAACTCCCCCCAAATACTAAAATATTTCAGCCAAAACCATCTAATCGCTGAGGCACCGAAATCATAAATACATAAAACGCATCATAGCGCAATGCATGCGCATGAAAAATAAGCATATAACTCAAAATCAAAACTCCGTCAAGCATCTCGCAATCATCGGAGTCAAGGTGAAGACACGAATGCCAAATCTCAAGCAAGACCGATATGCTATAAATCGGAACTATACATGTAAATATCAGGAGGAAATGCATGCCAAATCCTTTAAGTTGCTGTGCAATGCACATAACACTGCACAGTGGCGGACGTCTATCATAAGAAAATAACTATATACATATATACCTTTGTTTGAAATGTACGTTCCGCCGTTTTGGGAAACAATTTAGAAGGGTTTTCCTTGTTTTAAACGTTTCGCGTCATATCAGACACGTAGGTAAATACTGAGACTATAGCTCACTTTTTGGAATTCCCTTCAATAGCTATCAATGCATGCAAAATACATTCAGGTACTGTCCTCTGACTAGTCCTGCTTAGTACGAAAACACATCGCAATTATTATAAAAAAAACGTACTGCTCTATAAGAAATCAATCCCAAAATACGTATATGAATACTACGTGCGTCTAGTGCGCACGACAATCAAAATCCATATACGTGCCATATAAGTGCACAGAAATAAGATCTAAGTGCATCGGGTGTGCACAAAGCATCTGTCGTAGGCAACGTGTGTGCCTGACAGCAAAAATCAGGTGCATCTGACATGCACGAAAAAATCTCGATTTAGTGCATCTGGTGTGCACCAAAATCGCATCTCAAGACATGCGCTCAACATGCGCGAAAACCCAAAACCAGGGCATCCATCATCCACGAAATCATGAAATCCAATATCAAGCACCGAACATGCGCAAAATCAAATCAGATGCACAAGGTGCACAAAACAGATATCGAGTATCACAATCGAAATCGAAGTCCAGCGTATCTAAGTGCACAAAAGGCGTATCACTGCACTGCAAGCATATATAAACCATACAGAGTGCAGGAACCAAATCGTGTGCGTGCATATGCACAAAATCAACTCAAATGTCTAAAACCGTAAAATCACAAACATGTGAATCCAAAGCACGAAAACGATATCAAGTGCAACACTGTGCAAAGATCGTAAATCCTCAATCATCAAAATCAAATCATGCGAATAAATCACCCAAAACATCGAAATCAATAATGGCGGAATAGTACCGCTCAAGTGCATCCTCTAAGAATCTCGGCCAACTGTCACGGTCACTAGTGGGACGTCTCGTCGATGATCATGAACTCTGTCCTGCTGGTGTGTGTAACCATGACCACTCCTGGGTCAAGGTCTTCACTGTGAATTACCAATCTTTCGGTCCATCGGCTCATCGGCCCTGTCAGGTGTGCTAACGGGGACGATTCCGTTCTGGCACTTCTCTGGTCATCTCTTGGTCAATCATCGCGACCACTCGTAAGATAGCATATCAATGGCGTCGGCCTCTGTTTCTCTGAATGTACATGACACATCTGATCCTGGGTGCAAGTATCATTGCAGCAGTGTCCTGGAAGGAATCCTGCTCACGGCCTCTTCCATGTCTCGTCTCTGCCAACTGTCCGGAAGTCATTGTCCCTTCCTATATCTGCATCTTGCTCTGGAACGACTGCATACTCATTGCGACTCCTTCTGGAAGGTAAGTCCAAGTACCATGCCTCGGCATGCGCATCGCATCTCTGATGTCGGCGGAGTGGAACGTCATCTCATCTAGATCTGGTACGAACCTCTTACTCCATTTTTCTCTAATGTCGTCTGCTTTGGACTCGTCTCGTCGTGGCTGCATGGACTGAGCTCCAACGGCTATCCTCGTATCTGGAGTCTCCCAAGAAATGCATCTCACCACCTAGCATCCGACTTAAGTCGAGCCATCCGATCGAGTCGTCAAAACCTCATAATCCCCCAAGAGCTCAACCTCTTGGGCACAGTTTAATAGTATCGAGTACATACCACAGCATCGGTGGTACAGCCGTAGAAGGGCAAACCCAAGCCTCACTAATGGCGCCGTAGAACTGCCGCAAACCCGAAGGTTCAAAGGCTTTCACACGGTCATTAAGTCGAGTTAGGGTTTCATTCTTCTAGAGGGACCATAGAATTGCCTGCATGTCTTTCCGAATACTTTAAACTTGGAATAGTAGGTTTCTGACATTCGATCGTCTCTGTCGACTCCCAACGTCTCCGCGTGAAGTCGTCTCTAGCTGGAATCAATCTATCTGATGACCTCGCATCGGGGTAGCGAACGATCCACATGTCCTAGTCATTCATCCGCGATGACTAGCGACCTTCTATCATCTCTTAGTACAACTCGTTCTGCACTAACTCCAGCATCTGGGGCAATACCTCGTCGTTCGCAGCAATAACTGGCTTGCTCGTCTGCACGCTGAACAGTGCCTCGATCATCATGAATAAGCAACACACCAACGGTCATCAAGATCTGGCTGGCCTCTATCATTGGCTCAATCCTCTAGTGTCGATCAGCACATCCGAGTAACCTCATAAAGGCGATCCGCCAAATGCTCGTGGCACGGAAACACAGTCAAAAGACACCTCTCTACAATCGGGTGTCGCCGGAATCATGCCCTGGTCAGTCCTCGTTCGTGACGAGCTCGTGCTGACCGCAACTCTAGCCGTAGCTCTCCCTGCCCGTAATCGTGGCAGCAAAACCAAACTGGTACCGATGAGGCTAGATCAGGAAGGAATATAGTACTGAACAAGGAAATGTACATCCTAAGGCTTCTTAAGTGGAGCGGCGTGTCGTAAATATGCCGCGGAACATACCAACGGTACGTCACTCTACTTTAGTCACCTATTCCATCAACCAAGGGTCATCCTACGCTCCGAAGGTAAAACCTAACGCTCTGATACCAACTTTGTCACGACCCGAAAGTACGGAACATGACCGGCACTTAAACTACGAACGTCTCGAGGCGTACGTAATCTAAGTAAACCGAAAACCCAGAAATCCAAACCAAGAAAAGATATAGAGTGCAGGAAAACCAACTTAAAGCAAGTAGTTTCAATAGCATAAGCCGAATTATGCGGGTTTCTAAAAACATCAAAAATTTACTGAAAATTTCGGCAGAGTCTCCTTTGTAAATACTGGCCCACAAACGGGATACAACATGAATAGAATACGAAATCAAGAAAAAGGCATCCCCAAGCGGGAGCTAGCTCTTCGTCTATCGACGGTCACAACCACACAAGAGATATAATATACAACGCCAACGGCGAGGATCAAAACTCAAAAGGAAACTCAAAACCACCAGAAATATAACGAGCGACTCTAAGGTCGAAAGAATAAACAACACTGGTCTCTATCTCAATAAATACATGTTTGGTTGATGGAATTTACTAGATACAACGGAATAATATTATACAAGGTAATATGATGGGTACGATACAAGAAAAACCCACCTACTAGCAAGCCACCCGGAAATGGAACTGAGCCCACAAAGCCGTAATGAAACCTGTACGGCAAACCTGCAAGAAACTGGGGCACAACGGGGGTGAGTTGCCAACTCGTGAATAGAAAAACATCTACGCACAGAAATCGCATAAATAACGCAATCCTAGGTCAAAGATCATAATATAGCCTCAAAAATGTATATAACATGTAGCCTATAACAAGGCTAGGGTAAATATCTAACCCGAGTGTAATCTCATGTGCCCGTGTCAGTGCCTCAGGTAGCAATATATCATATGAATGAGGTATGAATGCATGAAAACAGAATACATGTAAATGAAGAAACTGTTTTCATAAATTAGTGAGATTTCCTTCGTATTTTTAAACTGAGGTATCATAAATGAAATCAGTATCAACAGTGTCTAGCATCGACACAAAACATAAATCCCACTGTCTCGAAATATCAATCTCTCAATCTCAATATCTAGGACGCCGTCAGTCCAGACCGGCCCCTACCATCCATCTCAAGACCATGACGGTATCCTCCGGATATCCGACGCGTCAGGTAATATCACCGGTAGGTAATCTGTCCCCTGCCAGGCTCAACGTCAACACCACATTCATCTTGCCCCGGGGTACCATACCGGGCCCACCATGTACCCATGACGGTTCCTCCACTCCTCGACACGGATCTCGAAAACCACAGCAAACTCATGGTGGACGACACTTTACATCACTAGAAAACCGCAACATTTTATATTTTAAAAGATCATAAGTTGTAAATTTTGCGGCTTTTCCCAAAATCCAGAAATATCATAAATCTCAAGAAATCATCACAAGTGCATATGTCAATGATAATGAATGCATATGGTATCAATAAGCAAGTTGCAATGTATGATTAATAAACTAGGCATGTAAGGCAGGTGCACTAATATCATATCAACTACTAACTAACAAGCTAAGTCAAGCAAATATATTCTCTAAAGTGTACGTGACATGGCAATTACCGATGAAGATGTGTGTGAGCCGGCAAGTAGGTGTACGTGGTACATACGCATCATCGGTAATGGTGCTGGTGTCCTAACAGCATGATATCAATAATGGAATATGCAGCAAAATAAGTATGCGAGGCAGAGCGAACAACAATAATATGCGGGAGCTGAATACTAGACACAACGATAACTAATCTGTAATAATCTAATATAAGTCCTACAAATGGTGCCTTTTGAAATAACACAAATCATGGGGTTTTGAAAATAGGGGATACGGTGTTTTTATGAAAAGATAAGTCTTTTAAAATATCTATAGGATCCCTTGGGCTGTCTTTTAAAATACCCACGATTCATTAGTTTTTGAAATAGGTAGGAGTCTAATCTAATCTAACAACTACACTAAACTATACAGCTGAACTAACAAGCTGAACTACAGGTAAGGAAACCGCCTATCATCTGAGTCGATACATATACCTACCTGTATATGTATAGTCGGTGATCCCGCCTCAATAATATCATATCCGATACCATATCTATAATCAGACATCCCAAGTCAAGAGTGCGGATCAATCATCAATATAGCTCGTACGTAAATCCGTCGTACGGCATCCCAATCTGGGTACGGGTCAATATCACATTCATCATACTATTCACCGGGTATCCTTTTTATCAAATATCATGATCGGGGTACTGATCTACGTCTAGTACCATACTGATACCGCCTAAGTATGCATGCCGGTGTAAGAATCACTACGCCAAAAGACCCGCTAAAACATCATGTCGTATCTCAATACGAACCAAATCACATCACCGATCTCCTGGCCTCAAGCCCAATCTCATAGACTCATCTCAATTTCCAAATACTATTCTCAAATCTAGTATATGAACACATAGTCCCATACCTATGTGAACACATAAATATATATTCCCATATACGCACATATAAAAGAAAGAATGTATGCAAGTATGTATGTGTGTATGTGTAGTGCAACACTACCCTAGGGTTCGCAACACTAAGGTAATCCAACACACTAATATCCATCCTAAGCAACGTTATTAATCCCAAATGACATATAAAAAAATGTTGGTGTGTATACGCATCCGTATACACCACCACGGACTGCGGGGGTGCTATACGCCATCCACCCGACTTCTCCCCGTAGATATAAATCTACTCACCTGGTCCTCGCTCGCCGGTGCCGACGTCACCACGCGCTTGCTTGTCGTCTCGAAGTCCACATGGGGTACCTACATATCACAACGTATCGTATCGCATAAAAACCCAATTCAAAATTGAAACGGCATACGAAAACTAAATCGGCACGCGTATCATGCATAGGTCAAAACCTATCGCCTACACATGCAAGAATAGCCAAACCAACCCTCGATGTCGATGTACAAACGTCAAAACATCGAGAAAAACCCCAAACACACTCATTTGTACAGTTACAAGCACTAATTATAATATAAAATAGCTTAAAATTCGCAAAAACCCCAATTTCACTTAAAAAGTCATTTTTCCGAAAATCTAGCAAGCACAATTCGCCGTTTTTGTACAAAACATGATGTTTTAACAAAACTAATGGCCATAAGGCTCACTAACCATCTTAATTAAGTCATAAAAACAATTCCCATAATTTAATCTCGTTAATTTCCAAAACCCCTAAAATTCTAGTTTACAAAATACCTAAATTTTAACAATTTTATAGCAAAAAATGCACAAACCACAATCTAGCTTGGATTTTCATGAACTAAAGTATTAAACTACACTTAATAATGTTAAAGAAGTCATGAAAAGTATATTTAGATTTTTCTCTTAATTATAATCATAGTTTTCAAAACCTAGTTAGCAAATTAGCGTAATCGTCACAATTTAATTTAACAAAAATGCAACCTAGCAACTTACTTTGATTTAGCAACCATTAATATGTTAAAACATCACACAAGCATAATCTCATAACATAAAACCCTAACTAGCAATTAACCATATTCTAGAATTCCCAAGCTTTCAAATTAAAACCTAATTAAGCATCTAATTAGATAATAAGGAAGTATTATAGCAACAATTAAGTAACTAATCAAAAATCAAACCATGAGACAAATATTTATACCTCACAAAACTTGAATCAAACATGCAACCTAGCCTCACAAACTTGCTTCTTTCACCATGATCCATACTAGAATAGGTAAAGGAAAAATGGGTAAGAATTGGATTTGAGTTTTAGCTTGATTTTAGATGGAATTTTGGAGATTTTTTTGAAGGGTTTTGAGTGAAATGAGATGAGAAAAAGGGGAGGACAGCAAGAGGGAGGCTCGGCTGCATCATGAGGAGGAGAGGAGTGAGAGTGAGGTGGGGAAAAGCAAGTGAAGAAAGTTCAAAGTCAACACAAAAGTCAAAGCCCATACTTCAATTAACTTCTTCTCTCTTTATTCTTTTCTTTTCAAATCTTCAAGTGGGGAAAATTGATGGGGCTTCTGAATTCAGCCATGAGAGGAAATAAATGGGGGTGTGTGGGTGTGGGTATGGGTGTGGGGTGATGAAAAATGATAAATACAATACCCCAAGCATCCATTTACGCAAAAAAAAAGCCTTTTTTCTTCAATAATTTCTAAACCGTTTTGGCAAATGATTTCGTTCCAAAAAATCACATGATAAAATTTTATTTAATGTTTTATGATGCACAAAATTTGTTTCAACTCATTCCAATTTGTAATTTTCCCTAATTAAATGTATTAGTGACGGCTTAAAATAATAATAAAATAATATTTTTTTAGAAAATTTGAAATTTCACCAGCGGCTCAATAAACACCAAATAATAGCAATTACATAGCTAGAATATGTATATTTAATTTTTATAATAAGATATTTGTATTTTGACTTTCTACAGAAAACCCCTTATTTTACCGATTTTTTTCGAAATTTCACCGAAACGATTTTCAAAACGTTACATATATGATCGCCATCATACTGGTGGTAGTCAAGCAAGAATCCTAAGGGCTCTATCAATGTGCAATAGTGACCTGTAATGTCACCTCAAGCATGTACACGATGATAAAGATAAACCAGATAGCATACTATCATCTTGAGTAAGACTGTCCTACCGGCATAGGTCCTCTCTCAATTATTGCAATCACGTACCTGTGATCCAATAATTGACTTTGAGGGCACTATATTCAACAATCTCCCATTTGCACTCAAGGCTAATTATTGCGATGTCGCATACTCACAGCCCGTGTGATACCGAACACCTAACTCCTCTACTAATCAGTCTCACAAAGCCCGGTTATGAAACTACTGTGTTCGAGGAATAGCCTCAGTGAGTGGATCTGCTCTGATGTTTCTTTCTATGTATCTCTTAATCTCTAGTTCGCGGAGAAAGCCATCTCCCGAAATGAGCAATACCTTGTTAGTTATATGTATGCCCCAGAGGCCGTTACTGTACATACGATGTATATTGTAGTGGATGCTTGGACATATATAGGGAGGACTTTCTTGCTCGACATGATAGTATGCTATCTGATTGTACTTTATCTTAACATGTACTCTGATTGTCTCTATATTACATGTTGATAAAGCCCTTAGGATATGTACTTAGCTACTGGGACTATGATGAGATCATACTAGTGGGGCCACGGTAGTCGATGAGTACATCCTATAACTGTTCCTAGTCGAGGGTGTATCGAGACAGGGCATCGATGCACCAGAGTAGACTAGCGTATACGCATCTTGACCCATATGATGGGCGATGGATGATCCTATATCCATCAGTGTTTGACATCAAGGATGGTGTACGGGTGCTCAGTAGAGACTGGGTACACTGGAAGGACTCGCCGAGAACTCCCAGATGGTATTATACTTCACGTCAGATGGCAGTTCTCCGGTGACACTGGTACAGAGTAGTCTGTTGATCCGAGATCGTCATAGAGTCTTGTGTGATTCCTACTGTGCTTTGATTTCCATCATACCACGTCCAAGAGGGCATGCAAAACGGTGGCTTTTGGGTACAGTCCCGAATCACATGGAGGCAATGAGCAATAGGAGGGGATTCATCTCTCCCGGTATAGGGAGTTGATGTTATGCTGTGTTCGATTGGCTATAACTGGAAATCTTTGGCCAGGGTTGCTGAGATTTACGGGTAAGTGTTATCAGTAGTTTCTCGAACTGTTATAGATCTCATATCGACACGACTTATCAAGCTACTGGGGTCTGACGTTTACCACCCCAAGGAGAGATATGCGACATATCAGACGACGAGACCGGACTGTACGGGAGTGTTATTGATTGGATTCGCAGGAGAATGTACAGGCTTGCTTGTTGATCTTCTGATCGCTCAATACCTGGGTGGCTGTTACGTTTAGCTGACCGCTTGCAGCTTGTAGGTGTTTGATATGATCATCACCTACTGCCGGCGTATTGATGATTCTTTAGAGTCCTACACAGAGGTTTCTTGACTCAGGCAAAACGGAGTAGGAGCACATATGTGATATGTGCGGGACTGAGGATAATGCGATATGAGATACCATATTCTATTCTCACGATATTTAATATCAGCCGGGTCATCGGATCAAGTGTTGATTCGATGAATCGGTAAATGAGATATTAGTCGGTTATATGCGATATAGCCGGATTGTCGGATCAAGTGTTGATTCGATAATTTAATATATAATTATATATTTGATATATTAAATTACATTAACTAATATTAGCTCACTAAAAGATTATTTTTCTCACTCGGGTAATACATTGATATATATGCGATATATGTTAATTGTATTATTTAATTTTGTTACAATAAATATTATATATGTGACATATAATATTGTAACATGATATGGTTATTAATGCAACATAATTAGTGGAGATTAAACATGGTTAGGGTTTGATTTGGGTTAAGTTATTCTAGAAGTTTCTAGAAGGTTTTCTTTTTTGTTTTGTGCTTAGATATTTTAAAGTGACTCATTTTTAACTCAACCCAAACCATAGCCCTAGTTAAATCTCTACAATGGTTACTTGAACCATGGTTGCATTTCTAACCTTATCATAACTTTCATTATTCATCACAAAAGCATTCACTATTCTTCTTCTTCATCTTCCTGGATGAAAAGCTTTCTTCCTTTGATTTTGTGATGAAAAATGAGTGAGAATAAGAAAAAAAATAAGAGCAAAAACCCTACTTCATCATCCTCATCAACCCTTGCCCTTTAGATGAGAGTGTTCACTTCATTTAGTGAGTGAGAGCTTGTGTTAATGAAACTTCAAGGTAGATCATCTTTGTTATCGAAGATCGGAAGCAAGCTTGCATGTTTCTCTTCGTGGAGCCTCTCGAAAGTCCGGAACACGATGATCGCAGCGAAGGGACCTCAACACGGAGCTTGAGAAGTGAAGGTCCGGATCTACAAAGGTTGTAATCCCTCTCACTTTGTGTTAAAGTGTTTAACATGCTTGTTTTCGTCTAATCTCTAGTTTAAAGATCCGGCTTTGGGTTGTTCGGCACGACTAAATTTTAAATCGGGCATGGTTGATGCCTCGTAGACCCTTGTGCATATGCCTAGCAACCCTACAGTGGTATCAGAGCCAAGCTAGAGTTTTAGGCGAAGTCTGGGCGAAATTTAATGTCCGATCGAACCCCGAAACCCCATTTTAACTTAGTTTCTGGAAATTTTTCAAAACTATTGGTTTTTTCATATTAAAAATATCCAGAAAATCATGCAGGGAAATATAGGAATTACTGTGAAGTACGGACCAGAGATACGATCACTTGACCGCGGAACCGCGGCCAAACCATGCACGTAGCCGCGGTTCCGCGGCGGAATCGTGAAATTAGGGCCCACTGCTTCACAGTAATATTCCTGGGTTCTTTTGCATTCTTCTGGGAATTTTTAAATTTACTCAAGTGTTGAGTTTTCTGGGTTGTATTGGGGACTCGTTGATTCGATCGGATAATTTAACTTCGTTTAAGTTTTTCCGGGTAATTTTAGAAACTGTTAAAAAGTTCGAACGGATATCAATAACTCACTTTTTCCCCTGCCGGAAAATTTCCAAGCGTTGGATTTTTCCGTAGTTTAAGAACGTTCTAAGTCATGCAAGCAACGCGGTGGACCCTCTAGAAGACAACAAACCTTAACTCGATTATGTAACCGTCTTGAACTGCCTCTAAAGCTTAGGGTTTGTAGCAGTACGGCGTGCCACATGTGAGGCGTTGGCTTGACCCTTCTACGGCTGGACCATTGGTACTGTGGCATGTGATTGATGTTTTAAAACTAATTTCAAGTGTTGAGAACTATTTGAGAAATCTTGGGTGTTTGATTATTCGATCGGAAAGTTTAACACTGTCTATTTATCTGGAATGTGATACAATATTTGGAATCCAGATACAGTTATGAGATAACTAATTTGAATGTTATAAATATAGCAGCTTAGTCTCAGTTGATCGGTTGCCACGGGATTTTGATGCGATCAAAAGTCCGTCGTAATCACGTAGCGTACGCGGATACTCGCCGGGTAAACTTAACAGACAGCCACGCCCCAAAGCTTCGACCAAGTGACTGTAGGAGAACCCCGTCGCCAAAAGCATCCCTTCGGGTGCTCGCGACAGCGGTGTTCCGCCTTAGTGCACTTCGTCGACGGCATCGGGGGTGCGGCCGTCTACTAAAGTTTGCGATGAGCATTCGATCAGTATGTCGGGAATCTTGTTGAATTGCCCGACTTGATATTGAAAAGAGTTTTCGATAATGAGACTAAAATGCGGGGTTTATAATTATTAGGCATGAGATGTCTAAGGAATTCATTTGGTTAGGCATGTGATGTCTAAGGAGGTTGCGGATTCCATCTGTTGTAGTTTTACACTTTCTTTTATGTGACCGTAAGCGTAGTATGTGGTGTATCGCCGGCTTCGTTGCTATACATCAACGACAATCGGGATACGCATACTTGCTTAGGTTGATGATATGTGATATTATGTGTTGCTATGATATGTTATATTGGATCGTCGTGTTTTGAATAGCCGGGGTTTTATGTGAGATGAGAGATTTTCTTTTTCATTCATGTAAAATTACTTTGTATGTAATATTCTTTTATTGGGGCACTTCCGGGCTGAGGATGATGTCACCTTTGTATATTATTTACTTTTCCGCATTAGGTTGACCCAAGACGGGGAGCACAAGTAACCGGGTTTTAGGGTCCAGTAGGAGACCATCTCGAGGAGTCGAGATCGGGTCTCCTAACCCTAGAATTGGCAGTGTTGCTTGCCGCTCTCGTAGGGGTCTAGGGATGTGGGTTTGGCTATTCATCGCGACCGTGGAATCCGTGTTTTATACAGGCTCGTTAAAACACGGACGTCCTAGTATATCCAATATTTCATATATATTCTTCTGCTGCAATGTTCTGTGATGAGATCATATTACTGCCTGAGACGAATGTTTATATTATATATATGAGATATATGTTATATTGCAGATTTCGTTTCAAATGTGATGCTTGTGAAGCATAATAAAATGGGACTTCATTAATGAGATTAATGAAACTAAAAGAAACCTAAAGATATTGTAGAAACTTGTTTAAAAACTGGTAGCTTTAGTTCTTGCTTTGCATAGCGGTGTTCCTTGTAGAATATCCAGCACCTTATTCGATAAGGAAAGAGCCGAGATCCCTTCACCGGGAGTGACCTCTTTAGTGAAACTAGCAGCTGCTACAAACTCTGTTTGTCTTTTGATTGCTTCTATAGTTCTTGCTTTGCATAGTGGTATATATGATATACCCTGCACCTTATTCGATGAGGAAAGGGCCGACGATCTCTTCACTGGGAGTGACCCCTTTAGCAAAACTAGAAAAGCCTAAAAAACACTCCATTTAAAATCACTCGATTCTATAACGATATCAAGTTCATTACGCAAAAGGTTTTCTTAAAAACCTGTCGTAACCCTCCGTCATTTTAAGAAGTAGAGTACTTAGTATTCGTGCTGTGTTTGTTGACCTTAGTTAAGGAACAGTGTACGGTAGCTAAGTGATGTCTTCCTATATAGCATATGATGTGATTAGTTAGGACAGTCATATGACTTTGTTGACCTTAGTTAAGGATCATGTGGGTGGGTCTATTTAATCAAGAAATGACGGGTAGAACTTGACTAGTGCTTATGATTTGTTGACCATAGTTAAGGTCATAAGTCACCAGGGATAAAATATTATTGGGAATTTCAAGTATTGAAATTTTCAATGAGATTGCATACCTTCTATGAGATAGTTGGATCCCAATACCCGCTACGAGTAAGAGTTACTCCTGAGAGAGTTTTACACATTACAATTAGCCGATCAAGTAGGTGTCTAGAAAGGTGTTAACGGGGTTACGCCCCTGGGAAAACGAGGTTTACTTTAATTAGGTCCGTGCGAAAGCACGGGGCACCTCCCTCAAAGTACCGGCACTGGCCTGGCTGAAAGATTGGCGAACTTGTAGCGTGTAATTAATCCCGACTAGTCTTTCCTTTTAGGGTTTGAAGGAAGATTTGACTAAAACAGTAGGAGACATCCTGATTAGATATATTAGATAACCAATCTAATCTTGCAAGAACGCACGCTGAGTATTTTCTTCTTTCTCTCTTCTGGTTACGACTATGTCACGCCTCAATCAAGATAATAATACGGATGTATTGACCGAACCCGCTTGTTATACTGCGCTAAGGAACGTTGGTCCCGCTCCAACTTATAATTGTTATAAGACAGAGTAGGAAATAGAGGATTACCAGAATTTCTGTGCCACCCGAACGAAGAAAGTACATGTTGATGCATCTTCTTTGGGTGTGTTCGTTACTGAGAACTGTTTCTCAGTATCCTTTACGTCCTGGGTATTTGATACCGGAACAGGATCCCACATATGTAATTTGTTATATGGGCTACAGAAAGGTAGAGAACTGAGAACGGGTGATAAAATTCATGAGATAGAAACGGTGCAAGTGTTGTAGCCAAGTCTGTTGGTAGTTATCACCCTGTATTAGAAAATACATTAATTCTGAACGAATGTTATTAGATACCGAACCTGATATACAACATCATATCAGTCACTTTATTAGTAAAGAAGGATATAATTTTGTATTGTTGGATAATGTTTTGAACATTTCCTATATCAAGAGTTGATCGGTTCAGGCATGTTATCTAAAAGCATTGACGTTCTAAATCAAACTACAGTTCTTAGTATACAGAACACACACAAGAGGAAGAGTTCAGAAATGAACGAATCCTTCTTGAGGCATGGTAGACTAGGTCATATCAATGCGACCCGACTAGCCAAGTTACATTTAGATGCATATTTAAATTAGTTTGAATTTACATCTTGTGAAACTTGCCGGTCATGTCACAAAGATAAGATGACCATAGCTCTGTTTATTGGAAACAAAGAAAGAGTTAGTGAACTCTTGGGATTGATACATACTGATGTATGAAGGTCCCCTGTCTACACGTGTCAAGACTGGTTCTTTGTACTTCATTACATTCACTGATTATCTCTCAAGATCCGGACATATGTTCCTGTTGAAACACAAGTCTGGAACTTTTGAGAAATTCAATGAATATAAGCTGGAAGTGGAGAAATAAAAACGGGTAAAAGTATTATGTCCTTTGATGAGATCAAGGAGGAGAATAGATGAGCATGGAATTCCTGCAATATTCTAAAAGAGAATGAGATTATCTCTCAGCATTACTCCTCCGTATACACCACAGCACATCGGTGTATCGGGGCGGGGCAAACACACCCTATTAGATATGGTGCACTCTATGATGAGTACTACTGAGTTTCCTATTTCCTTTTGGGAGTTATGCACTTGAGAAGCTGCATACCTATTGAATAGGGTTCCAATCAAATCAGTTGCCTACCACTTCATATGTGATATGGAATGGGAAGAGCCCATATCTTAAGTTTGTTAAGATTTGGGGTTGTTGAGCCTATGTCTAAAAGCATAATCCGGACAAGCTCAAGGCAAAGTCAGTTCTGTAGAAGTTTGTTGGATATCCCAAGCATTCGCAAGGGAATATCTTCTACCTAACCAAGGAACAAAAGATGTTTTGTTTCTCAGCATGCCACCTTTGTGAAAGGGAATTTCTTGAGAAGAAATTAGTGGTCATGAGGTAGAACTGGAAAGAGTTCCAGCTATTCAAACTGCAGCTGATGATTTGGTAGAACCAAAGGATTCAATAGTAACCAACGAACCTCAGCCTCTCCGCCGATCTAGTAGTGTTCCTCACCCACCTGAGAGATACTTCGGTTTCTCTATGACAGTGGGAGCAAGGATTATATCATGAGATGATGACACAACTATTTTCGAGCTGGCCATCAGGAGTGGGACTCTGTAAGAATGGCTAGATGCTTAGCGATCTGAGATGGAATCCTTATACACCAACAAAGTATGGACTTTGGTTGCTTTATCTGAAGGGTTAAATCCCCATCAGGAGCAAGTATATCTTGAGAAGATTACTTGGTGTACATGGAAAAGTTGAGACTTTCAAAGCTATGCTTAAGTCCATCCAGATCCTACTTGCCACGGCTACATACCATGACTACGATATCTGGTGGTTGAGTGTCATGACTGCTTTTCTAAATGATATTTTAGAAGAGAGCGTCTATAAGTACACAGGCAGAGGGCTTCGTAGACAGTGGGAGCTGCGGAAATGTGTGCAAGATGCTTTATAGGATAAAGTAGGCATCGCGGAGTTGGAACATCTGTTTTGATGTGGTAGTCAAAGAGTTTGACTGCATCAAAATAGTAGATGAACCTTGTATATACAAAAAGGTAGTAGGGAGTATGGTGATGATCCTCGTAGAGTACAGGGATGACATACTCTTGAAAGGGAAGGAGTTTCCTATGCTACGCTCGGTCAATCTCCGCTTATCACAAGGATTCCCCATATAGGATCAAAGTGATACCTCCTAAATCCTGGGTTTTGGATCTATGAGATAGATCTAATTGGATCTTAGGATTCTCACTAGTTGTAGTGAGATGGTATAAATCGATCGTGGGGAGAATCACTGGAAAGGTTCCAGGGTGATAAGGACGACTGAATGTCAGTCGCAGGCATTGTCTTTACCCTCAGTGGAGGGACGGTATGTTGGAAGAGTTCCAAGCTAGATACCGTGACATACTAGACGATTAAAGGCAATATACATCGTTACCAAGGATGCTACCAAAGAGGCAGTCTTGATATATAAGTTCATGAGTTGAACTTCGTTCCTACCATTGTGTGACAATGGAGCTGTGGCTTTAGCCAAGGAACTACTGTCCCATCAGAAATCCAGATATAATTCTTAGGCAGTAGCACCTGATCATAGAGATGGTTGATCTCTAGGGAGATCGAGGTTAGGAGAGTAGACACAGAGGACAACAGCGCGGATCCACACACAAAGGCCTTTTTCCCAGTAGAGACTTTTATGGGATGGTAGAGTATGAGATACTTCAACCACAGCTAATTGTTGGGTATGTGATACCACAACAGATGGACCTAGTGCAAGTGTGAGATTGTTAGTTATATGTATGCCCTAGAGGCCATTACTGTACATACGATGTAAATTGTAGTGGATGCTTGGACCTATATAGGGAGGACTTTCTTGCTCGACATGATAGTAAGCTATCTGGTTGTACTTTATCTTAACATGTACTCTGATTGTCTCTATATTACATGTTGATAAAGCCCTTAGGATATGTACTCGACTACTGGGACTATGATGAGATCATACTAGTGGGGCCACGGTAGTCGACGAGTACATCCTATAACTGTTCCTAGTCGAGGGTGTATCGAGACAGGGCATCGATGCACCCGAGTAGACTAGCGTATACGCATCTTGACCCATATGATGGGCGATGGATGATCCCATATCCATCGGTGTTTGACATCAAGGATGGTGTACGGGTGCTCAGTGGAGACTGGATACACTGGACGGACTCGCCGAGAACTCCCAGATGGTATTATACCTCACGTCAGATGGCACTTCTCCGGTGACACTGGTACAGAGTAGTCTGTTGACCCGAGATCGTCATAGAGTCTTGTGTGATTCCCACTGTGCTTTGATTTCCATCATACCACGTCCAAGAGGGCGTGTAAAAAGGTGGCTTCTGGGTACAGTCCCGAATCACATGGAGGCAATGAGCGATAGGAGGTGATTCGTCGCTCCCGGTATAGGGAGTTGATGTTATGCTGTGTTCGATTGGCTATAACTGGAAATCCCTGGCCAGGGTTGCTGAGATTTACTGGTAAGTGTTATCAGTAGTTTCTCGAACTGTTATAGACCTCATATCGACACAACATATCAAGCTATTGGGGTCTGACGTTTATCACCCCTAGGCAAGATATGCGACATATCAGACGATGAGACCGGACTGTACGGGAGTGTTACTGATTGGATTCGCAGGAGAATGTACATGCTTGCTTGTTGATCTTCTGATCGCTCAATATCTGGGTGGCTGTTACATTTAGCTAACCGCTTGCAGCTTGTGGGTGTTTGATATGATCATCACTTACTGCCGGCGTATTGAGGATTCTTTAGAGTCCTACACAGAGGTTTCTTGACTCAGGCAAAACGGAGTAGGAGCACATATGTGATATGTGCGAGACCGAGGATAATGCGATATGAGATACCGTATTCTATTCTCGCGATATTTAATATCAGCCGGGTCATCGGATCATGTGTTGATTCGTTGAATCGGTAAATGAGATATTAGTCGGTTATATGCGATATAGCTGGATTGTCGGATCAAGTGTTGATTCGATAATTTAATGTATAATTATATATTTGATATATTAAATTACATTAACTAATATTAGCTCACTAAAAGAATCTTTTTCTCACTCGGGTAATACATTGATATATATGCGATTTATGTTAATTGTATTATTTAATTTTGTTACAATAAATATTATATGTGTGATATATAATATTGTAACATGATATGGTTATTAATGCAACATGATTAGTGGAGATTAAACATGGTTAGGGTTTGATTTGGGTTAAGTTATTCTAGAAGTTTCTAGAAGGTTTTCTTTTTTGTTTTGTGCTTAGATATTTTAAAGTGACTCATCTTTAACTCAACCCAAACCCTAGCCCTAGTTAAATCTCTACAATGGTTACTTGAACCATGGTTGCATTTCTAACTTTATCATAACTTTCATTATTCATCACAAAAGCATTCACTATTCTTCTTCTTCATTTTCCTTGATGAAAAGCTTTCTTGCTTTGATTTTGTGATGAAAAATGAGTGAGAATAAGAAAACAAATGAGAGCAAAAATCCTAATTTATCATCCTCATCTACCCTTGCCCTTTAGATGAGAGTGTTCACTTCATTTAGTGAGTGAGAGCTTGTGTTAATGAAACTTCAAGGTAGATCATCTTTGTTATCGAAGATCGGAAGCAAGCTTGCATCTTTCTCTTCGTGGAGCCTCTCGAGAGTCTGGAACACGATGATCGCAGCGAAGGGACCTCAACATGGAGCTTAAGAACTGAAGGACCGGATCTACAAAGGTTGTAATCCCTCTCACTTAGTGTTAAAGTGTTTAACATGCTTGTTTTCGCCTAATCTCTAGTTTAAAGATCCGGCTTTGGGTTGTTTGGCACGGCTAAATTTTAAATCGGGCATGGTTGATACCTCGTAGACCCTTGTGCATGTGCCTTGCAACCCTACAAACCTGTCTTAGAATATTTCTGGATATCTGATGGGACCTAGTTCATAAATGAACTCCAAATCCAAACTTCTTAGACTATATCGTCAACTGGATTTAATCAGTATCCTGCACCACGCCTCTCTCAGTATCCGCTTGGACCACCTGTCCAAAATACTGCCCCTCGTCAGAGAGAAAACTATAACTCTGACAGTCACTCTGTCATCCAGGTTACCTTGGAAGCCTGGAATGATAACCGTCCCTCGAAAAAGGCTGTCGTTATCATATCCCTAGAACATCCACTTATGTTCTAAAACTGCTTCCGAGTGCTTCTCCAGGATAGGATCAATATCAACTTATTGCATCTAGTACAAAAACATCTTGTGTGGTACTTGACATCTCATGATTGACTCAATTGCCTAAGCAAGTGATATGCCAACCATGCACATCCCTCTCCCATTTAGTCTATAAGACACCTTTAGAGAGGGTGACTCCATCACCTGCAGGTATACTACCGTGCCAGGAGTCGTCCATTCTAAAACACATATAGAATGCTGTCTAAGTACCCAGATTGGGAAACTACCTAAATCTAGATCTAAAACTATAGATCTAGTAACCAGAATATCTGATATTATATCTATTCCTTATGTGGAGAAACCACTGTGTGACAACCAAAGTATAATCGATCGTAGTATAGGAATTTCACTTCCTACTATGTGTATGTCATCCATATACCAGGACATCACACCCTACTACCTTATTAACAGATCCATCCCCTATTCTGATGAAGTCAAACCTATGACTGTCACATCAGAAATAGATGATCTATCTCTGCTATATCTGCTTTAATCTATAAATAGACATAAGCTACTTGTCCACTATGCTTCCGCTGCTCCCACTGACTACGACAACCCTCTGGCAGAGTAATATACACGTGCACTTCTAAAGCTAGTTCAGAACGGCGCTATACTCATCCTCCTGCCCGGTCTAATAGCCTGGAACAACAGTAGTGTCAAGTCTGGGTAAACAAGAACCTCCCTGTCACCGTCCTTGAGCATACCGAAGTACCTCTCGAGTGCCTGAGGTTACCCACTATATCTGCGGAGTAGCTAATGAAATGTCAATCCTGATTGAATCCTTAGGTCCCTATTAAATTTTCAGTAATCGTCTATGGTTCTGGAATCACTTCCAGTTCTACCATACTCCCACTACTGTTTTCTGAAAAAATTCATTTTTATCAAAACTGTGGCGAGTCAAGAACAATATCACTATTGATCTTCCAGATGGTAGAAAGCCAACCCTCGTTATAGCCCGGGTCAACCCACAAACTGCCATTACAGAAAACGTGCCTTGAGTTATCCAGAGTCTGGTTTTAAGCATAGGCCGGACAACTCCCCGTACCTTAACATTGTTAAGATATGAACTATTCTGTATCCTAATATAGAAACAGAGGCACTGATTTAATTGGAACCAGATTCAAATCATGCAGCTGTCTCCAGTGCATGTTAACTAAATGGAGAGAGGCCGATCAGCATTACTCAACTTCGGAGTACATCCAGATATGAGGAACCTGAAAGAGAAGCAAGTTCTCATAATCATTACTATCAACTGAATACTATACACAAGTATCTACATCTTCGATCACCTTGAAGAATCCTGATACTTGCAATACCTAGTTCTCTATTTTATTCATATACCTATAACTTCTCAAAACTTAGACCTTGTATTTCTACGAAATACTTGTCTAAAACTAGAGAAGTCACAAGTAAACAGAAAATAGTATGAGGACCAACCCCTCTTTCCTAATGGACACTGGACAACATACAATACTTTGTATAAGTCTGGTGAATTGAATAACTCAAACCCTGTGCGTCGTAGGTTGAAAACTGTACTATGGTTATGAAGAATTACACCGCTGTTGAATGCTCCTTATCTAACCATCCACTGATATAGGTAAATGTCATGGACATAATTTCAAAAAGTTATATCTCACTTTATAAAAATAAACGTACAGATATATCAATTTGAAATTGGTGCATAACAACGGATATTCAAAACCAAATATTTGTTGTCCGGCAAACAATCCAGGTGATTTTCTCAAATATCACCAATTACAACGAATCCCGATATAATGAGGATGATCACCCAATTCCCAATAATTTACTCCCACTCATCATCTGTAAAACCATACAGATGTGAGAGTCATACCTGGTAAATACATACCCTGGAGTAAGTACCTAATTGGGAAATCAGTTTTCTACTAACAATGCACAGTGAAACTGAAACATGTAAATGTTTCGAATGGGTATCCGGATATTCCTAGTAACGCCTCTTCCATTATCCAGATTCATGACAGTAACCGTACATTTCTTTGCCATCTCTCCAAATCCCTTTATTTGTCTTTACCCATTACCTTCTGTACACCCTCTTAGGCTAAATGGTTTTCTTCCTTCCCTACCATTCAGCACCAGCCTATGGTTTGGAAGAAGACTATCCAATAAGCGTAATAGGTGTACTGTCCTAATCCTAGGAGCACTCGCAACCCGAGAGAAGGTAAAGATAAAAGACAACTGAATAAACCTCATTCCTATTTCTCCTGAACCAGAATCCATCCCCGAACTTGAACAAGTCCTTTCGAGTTCGTATATAACCATACGATGGACTATCCAATAAACTGTGGATCTTCGTAGTGATACGGGGTGTTCCGGAGAAATACAAAGGTGAAGTAGGAGTGGCGATGAAATACTTGGTTTGGTCGTGAATGATAGCAGTCGCAATTTACTTTGCCCTCTTTCTAATCCCTTTATTTGTCTTAACTTATTACCTTCTGTACACCATTGCTAGGCTAATTGGTTTTCTTCATTCCCTACCGTTCGGCACCTGCCTATCGTTTGGATGAAGACTATCCAATTAGCGTAACAGATGTACCATCCTAATCCAAGGAGCACTCGCAACCTAAGAGAAGGTAAAAGGAAAAGACAACTGAATAGTCCTATTCATTTTCTCCAGAACCGGAAACCATCCTCGAATCTGGAATAAGTTCCTTCGAGTTCGTATATAACCATATGATGGTTTTATCCAATGGAAATGGATGTTCGTAGTAATACGGGATGTTCTGGAGAAAATGTTAAAAGTAGGAGTGGCAATGAGGTATGCAACTCAGACAATCCAAAAGCCAGTGTTTTAAGAAGGTTCGGTTAACTTGGTCACTGAGTCATAGTCTAGGGTCGGGCCATGGTCGTTGCCAAAGAGAGAGAGAAAAGAAACACTCTGCATGCACTCTAACCTAGATCAGAATAGTTATCAATTTATTTAATCAGGAAACCTCCTACTGTAACCTCAAATTCTCCTCCAAACCTGAAAGAAGAATTAGTCAGAATCACCCGAGGAGTAAACCAACTCATCAGTAGGAATCGGGATCCAACTATCATCGCATGATAACGTGATGGAATCCACTCACGTTATCACACTCCAGAAGGTATGCGCATATCTGGCAAGTTTCAGTTTCTTTAGAAACTCCCGATGTGATTTTTACCCCATGCTCTTATGACCTTGACGAAGGTCAACAAATCAAAAGTCACATGTCAAGTTCTACCCGTCATTGTCCAGGTTAATTTGAACCCACCCGTACAAGCCCTTGACGAAGGTCAACAAGGCTATACGATTGTCCCAAACCAACGCATCTATCTATGCAATAGAAAGGTAACAAGCAGCTACCGTTCACTATGCCTTGACGAAGGTCAACAAACATAGCATGAATACTAAGTGCTACCCGTCTGAAATGACGGAGGGCTACGAATGGTTTTTGGAGAAAAACCTTTAACGTAATGAACTTGATATCGTTGAAGGAACCAGATAGCTTTTTATAAAAATATAGTGGCGAAAACATTTGCTAAAGAGGTCACTCCCGGTGAAGAGATCTCGGCTCTTTCCCCGTAGAATGAGGTGCAGGATATTCCAACTGAATACCACGATGCAAAACAAAAAGTAATCGACTATAGTGAAGTTATTACCCTGATGCAAACTTCTGTCTAAGGGGTCACTCCCGGTGAATGGATCTCGGCCATTGCCTTGTCGACTGAGGTGCTGGATATTCATAACCGAATACCAATGTGCAAAACAAAAGAGAACGTCCTTGTAATAACAGATTTTTGAAAAATGTTCCAACAACATCAGAATAGGTTTGTTTAGCTTGCATTGATCCGAATCAATGCAGTCCCATCAATTGATCACACCAGAAAAGAATGAAAATATGATGTACGTATATACCATTCGCATTCGCCACTGGGTCCCGTCATCACCCGTTAGGTTACTTAACTAACGACAGAGCGGGGACTGGACTAGCGCGGGTGTAAAACATATACAACATCAACTAGTATATATATCAATATATAATATTCGCTCATGGCGTGATAAAATGCAACATCACAGAGAGTAATAAGCATTACAGAACAATACAGATAATCTGGGATCCCCGGGTTTCCTTTGAGCCGCAAGTGAAACCCGACATTCCCCTGGTCGTGTGGATAGCCTGTGCAATGAAATCCTGACCCCTACGGGTGCGGCAAGCTACCCGCCAAAACCTGAAGCGAGGCAGCTTCCTTCAACAAAGTGAATGGGCCACCCAGCACTTCACGGAATCCGGTAACTTGAGCACCCCTAATTAGGTTAACCTATACCCCCTACGAGTGCGGCGAATAGCCTGCCAATTCTAGAGTGAAGCCCCCTCCGTCTCAAAGCCATGAGATGCGGGCTCGTTTCCCTCTAGAACCCGGTTATCCATGCACCCTACCTGTCACGACCCGCAGGGTACGGAACGTGACTGGCACTTAAGTTTACGAAACGTCTCAAGACGTCCGTAAAATAAGTAAGCCAAAGCCCAGAAACCAAAACCAAATAAGCAAAAGAGTGAAGGAAAACCAATCAATTGAAAGCGAGTTTATCAAATAAGTCATATAAAACCTTTTTAAAAACAATATCAATTTTTCCGAAAATTTCGGCAGAGTCTCCTTTGTAAATACTGGCCCCCAAAATGGGTACAACAAGAATATATATCAATACAACAAATAAGGCATCCCCAAGCGGGAGCTAGCTCTTCGCCACAAGGCGGTCACAAATCCCACGCAATATAAAACAACAACATGCAAAATAATCATAAAGATGCATAAGAAAAACAGCATGTCGACTCAAGTGAGCTCGACCCCAAAATACAGCATAAAAAGTCCACAAATCTCACAGTCTCATCTCTAAGTCAATATACAACAATACTGGTAGATACAGTAGATGAAGTACTCTAGATATAAAAATATACAAGATGGTACAAAAATAATAATACCACCCACCTACGAGCAAAAACCTCGAGTCCTGGCAAGAGAGGCAAAAGAAGCGGTGCGTCCGCCGCTACTGTGCTGACGGAGCGGACCTGCAAAAGACTGTGGCACAACGGGGGTGAGTTTCCAACTCGTGAGTAATAAATAACATCTATAGAGGCTATCGCAAGTATGCACACAAGCATCCTAGCATCTATAATACAGGTATGGCAGGACATAATAGCAGGTATGTATGCAATATGAATATACTAGCAGGTATGAACGCAATGTGAATCAACTCATGATCTGAATGTATAAGTATAAGAATCATGTCTTTCCTTTAGGAATCTCTTTTGAAATACCAGCACAATACCAATAGAATCAACAAGAACCTGTGTCCAGCAACGACACCTCAAAACTATCACAATCTCATATATCCATGTCATAGTATCTCTGGCCTCAGCCATCCGGCTGACCCATCTCAATATCAATATCTCATCATCTCGCGGCCACGGTCGGTATCCTCTGGATATCCGCCATGCCAAACAGTCACCGGTAGGTAATCCGTCCCCTGCCAGGCGCATCGTCAGCAACACGAGCTTCTTGCCCCGGGGTACCTTACCGGGCCCACCATGTACCCGAGACGGTTCATCCAATTCCTCGAAACGGGTCTCGAAAACCACAACAAACTCATGGTGGACGACACTTACATCACTAGAAAACCGCAATTTACATATTTAAAAAAAAAATATAATAAGTTTAGAAATTTTGCGGCTTTCCCCCGAAATCTAGAAATATCACAAAATCTCAAGAAATCCTCATAAATGCATATGCCAATGATAATGAATGCATATGGTATCAATAATCAAGTTGCGATGTATGATTGATAGACTAGGCATGAACAAATAACATGATGAGGTACATGCACATGAATAGCAATCCTACGATTTCATTTTAAGGAATTAAAGGCAATAGCACAGGTTAAAGCATCAATTATGGTAAAAGGTTTCAAATTGTAGGTTATCTAGTGTGGTGGCAAGGCAATTACCAGGGCGTGTGTGTAAGCATGAATAGTGCTCGTGCTGCATATAAAAACCGTGGCAATGGTGCAGGTGTCCTATAGAATGGGTTTGCATATGTATGTCAAATAAAGCATGGATGAAATTACTAATACTACGAGAAATCTTTAACTACTTAAACTATCGGGCGACCTGCGTCATCCAATGATAGTCCCCCGTAGATGTTAAATCTACTCACCGGAATCCCTAGCTAGTCACATCCAATCACCGCTTTCCCCTTTTGTGCCGCGTCTGACGTCTCCGCGACCGAACCTGGAATTTACATCAATACCAAACATAGGGTTACATATCAAGAACGACGCAAATTCCAAATGAAAATACTAACGTTCACAAGCTAGGTACAACGTGCACAAGGTGCGCGGAACACACGCGAAAAATCGCAAAAACTAACTAAAATCGTCGATTTGGTCGCCCAGCAAAGCTAAAACCCGATCACTCAAAAAAACCGTACTCACACATCCTAAATGTCATAGGATATGCCAAAAATATCATCAAGATATCGCAAATAATTCATCACAATATTTTTAGAAAAACCTAGTAAGCACTAAAAATTCCAAATTCGTGCAAACATCGCGTATTTGCGATAAAGTGCTCACATCATCGCACAATCCTACAATCCACACAACTAGATAGCCACAACACTCAATTTAACCCATTTACCATGCTTCAAAACACATTTTCCATAAACAAACCCTTTCTAGAATTTCATAACTAGCAATCTTAATCCAAACTATACATGAAAAACTCTAAATTAACACTAGTTTATAGCCCAATTAGCAAGTTAACCTCTTAGATTAGGTTAGCAAAACAACTAGATAACAAAATAAATTTAATTAACCTACTAATTATTTCTAAAACCCTAGTTTAATTTCCAACCATGAACTAGAAAAAACTAGATTAGGATTTTGCTAAGCTTTTAACACTAAAACCATTTAATTAAAGGAATTTAACCAAAAGAAATTAATTTGGTGGAAATTATACCTCAAGATCTATGGATCTAGCATGATTTTTTTCCTCTAAAATTGCCTCCTTTCCACATGTTTTCAACTAAACTAGGCTTGAGAAGGGGTAGCACAAGGATTTGTTTTGGTTTTGTGAAGAAATTTGTGGATTTTGATGGTTTTTGAGATGAATTTGTGAACCAAAAGAGAGGGGAAAAAATGAGGGGGAGGGCTGCAGGTTTCGGCCTGAAGAAGGAAGAGGGGAATGGTGTGGTGTGTGGGAATTGTCACCAAGTCAAACCCCCCTCTAAGTCAAATACACCATACCTCCAAAATAATATATTTTAAAACCTACACTTTAACTCAATTCATCACCTAACAAATGAGTTTAAAAAAAAAGAGAGAGGGAGAAATTTCTGCAGTTGGGCCAGCCAAGGGAGATGTGAGGATGTGTGTGTGAGAGTGCACAAAAAAAATTATGCAAAAAGACCCCCGACAAGTCCAAAATTGCAAGTTTTAGCTTAAATTCAATAAATTTCGTTTTCCATAATAAAAATTAGTTAAAACTTGAAATAAAATACTAAAAATTTATATTACAACTAGATTTTAATTAACATGATTTTAAAGATTAAAATTATCCCAAAGAAATTTATATTTATCGCTAATTTAATGTATTTTCTTACCGGCTTAAAATAATATTAAAAAAATGAAAAATAGGGAAATTTTTTTAAATGACCAAAAATTAATAAGTAACTCATTAGCTACTAAAAACTAGCAATTACCTATCCAAATTAGGTATAATTAGTCCTAAACTGCAAAATAACAAAAAAGACGGTTTACGGAAAAATACCGAATTTTCACCGATTTTCAGGAAAACACCAAAACGACTTTTCAAGGCGCTACAATCTTCCCCGCTTAAAGAACTTCGGTCCCCGAATTTAAAAATATAACTACGCGTACCTTCAAAGAGATAGGGATATTTCTTCCTCATCTCGCCCTCGGTCTCCCAGGTGACCTCCTCGCTGACCTTGACGGTCGATAACCTTCGATCTCAACTTCTTCACCTGCAGATCCAGGATGGCCACCGGCTGCTCTGCAAAAGAAAGGTCACGCTCTAGCTGGACTGTCGGGTGCTGAATCGCATGCGAAGGGTCGTGAAGGTACTTGCGGAGCATCGAAACATGGAAGACGGGGTGAACATCGGGAAAGCTAGGTGGAAGAGCCAAACGATATGCGACTGCGCCGACACGCTCGAGAATCTCGAAGGGACCCACAAATCTGGGACTAAGCTTTCCTTTTCGCCCAAATCGCATCACGCCCTTCATCGGAGAGACCCTCAGAAAAACATGATCGCCAACTTCGAACTCTAGCCTGCGACGGCGCCTGTCTGCATACGATTTCTGCCTGCTCTGAGCTGCTCTCATCCGGTCTCGAATCAACTGTATCTTCGCTGTCGTCTCCTCAACAAGCTGCGGCCCTAAAATACTGCTCTAGCTGAGCTCTGTCCAACAAACGGGCGATCTGCATCTCCTGCCATACAATGCCTCGAAAGGTGCCATCTGAATAGTATCCTGGAAGCTGTTGTTGTAGGAGAACTCCACTAAAGGTAAATGATGATCCCAGCTACCGCCGAAGTCTAAAACGCACGCTCTGAGCATGTCCTCGAGAGTTTGAATGGTCCGCTCTGACTGCCCGTCGGTCTGTGGATGAAACGCTGTGCTGAAACTCAAACGAGTGCCTAAAGCTTCCTGAAGTCTCTGCCAAAGTCGGCTGGTGAACTGGGTGCCTCGATCTGACACGATACAAGTCGGTACGCCATGCAACCGCACGATCTCGTCGATATAAAGCTGGGCATACTGAGCGAAGCTGAAAGTGGTCTTCACTGGCAGGAAGTGAGCCGCTTTCGTCAATCGATCTACGATCACCCAGATGGAGTCGTACCCTCGACTGGTCCTGGGTAGACCCACAACGAAATCCATCGAAATCTGCTCCCATTTCCACTCCGGAATGTGTAATGGCTGTAGCTCTCCTACGGGCCTCTGGTGCTCGGCCTTGACTTGCTGACAAGTCAGGCATCTCGATACAAACTCCGCATTGTCCCTCTTCATCCCGTCCCACCAGTAGGTCTCTCTCATATCATGGTACATCTTGGTGGAACCGGGGTAGACACTATACACAGATCGGTGTGCCTCCTCAAGAATGTCGTGCTGCAATCCATCAGCATCTGGTACGCACAGTCTAGATCCATATCGTAAAATCCCCTGATCATCAATCACGAACTCGGAAAATCTGCCCTGTCCCATCTGTGCCATGATCTCTGAGCAACGGTCGTCTCTGCGCTGTGCCTCATATATACAGTCAAGCAACTGTGGGCGTGCACGAACATGCGTGAGCTGTCCCCCTGTCTGAGTGAACTTGAACTCAACTCGGCTGTCGCATAAAATCTGCCAATCTGCTGACGACTGCCTCTGCACTGCGCGCAAATAGGATAGACTACCCCTGGGCCTCCTGCTCAAAGCATCTGCCACTACATTCGCCTTGCCTGGGTGATATAAGATCTCGCAGTCGTAGTCTTTCACCAACTCCATCCAACGACGCTGTCTGAGGTTCAGGTCTCGCTGCTGAAATATGTATTTTAAGCTCTTGTGGTCTGTGAATATTTGGCACGACTCGCCATATAGGTAATGTCACCATATCTTCAGTGCAAAGACCACTGCAGCCATCTCCAAATCGTGAGTGGGGTAGTTCTGTTCATGCTTCTTCAACTGTCGAGAAGCATATGCGATCACCCGGCCATGCTGCATCAATACGCATCCTAACCCCACTCGCGAAGCATCACAATAAACCACAAATCCGCCTGATCCCGAAGGCAAAGATAATACCGGCGCCGTAGTCAAACGAGTCCGTAGCTGCTGAAAACTGTGCTCGCACTCCTCCGTCCAAACGAAAAGAACTCCCTTCCGGGTCAAACCGGTCAAAGGTGCAGCTATACGGGAGAAGTCCTGAACAAAACGCCTATAGTAGCCCGCCAGGCCTAGAAAACTACGGATCTCAGTAACCGATGTAGGTCGGGGCCACTGCTGAACAGCCTCAATCTTCTTCGTGTCCACACATATGCCGTCTCTCGTAATCACGTGACCTAAGAATCCGACGCTGTCCAGCCAGAATGCACACTTGGAGAACTTTGCAAATAGCTGGTGCTCCCGCAGAGTCTATAATGTAATCCGCAAGTGCTGCTCGTGCTCCTCTCTGCTCCGGGAGTACACCAAGATATCGTCGATAAACACGATGATGAACAAGTCAAGATACGGCCTGAATGTATGGTTCATCAAATCCATGAATGCTGCTGGGGCATTGGTGAGTCCGAACGATATCACCAAAACCTCATAGTGGCCGTAGCGCGTGTTAGTGTATATGCCCTAGAGGCCATTACTGTATCATACTAGTTTGTATATTACTTAATGGAAGCTTGGGATATTCACAGTTGTATATACAATCTTTCTCGAAATGGTAGTATGCTACTTGGTTTGTCTCTGCTTTAATATGTGCATGTGTTACTTTTAGCATATTGCTGATATACATATTAGTAGAGCCCTTAGGATCTTTGCTTGATTACCAGCGTTGTGATGGCGCTCACACTCGTGGGAGCTGGGTGATCTATAAGCACATCCTTATACAGGTCCCTAGTCGTTGGACTATCGAGACAGGGCATCGATACTCCGGAGTAGACTAGCGTATGCGCTTCTCATCCCAGTATGGGAGACGGTCTGTCCCACAGCCGTCAGTACGTCGTACTTGAGATAGTATACGGGTGCTCGTTAGGTTACGAGTACACTGGACAGGACTCGTCGGGAACTGTTGGTTGGTATTATACCTATCGTCAGTTATCAGTTCCCAGGTGACATGAGTACAGCTTAGTCCGCTTACTTGACACTATCACTTCGCCTCGAGTGTGTTCCCACTGCACTTTGATTGCTACCCTACCACGGCTCAAAGGAGTCGTGCAAACAGGTAGTTTTTGGGTGCAGTCCCGAAGCACTTGGAGGCAGTGACGGTTAGACAGGATTCGTCTCTCCCGGTATTGGGGGTTGACATCGCGCTGTGTCCAGGAGAGCCATTACACGAGTAGTCCCTAGCCAGGGCAAGCGAGATATACTGGTAGGTTTCCAGTGTTATCTCAGGGTGTTCTGGGCTACACTTCGACACGACTTGTACCGCTTTTAGGGGACTGACGTTCACCGCCCCCTAGGCCCGCCATGCGATGTATTAGACGAACAGACCGGACTGTACGGAGATTGTCACATACAGGCTCAGTAGGAGTTCAGATGGGGTTCACCTCGTCAGTCTTCTTATCGACATCTACCTGGGGACCGTTACGTACAGCTAGTGCCGCTTGCGGTCTGTGGTTAAACCCACTGCCAGCGTAGTGTCGAGTCTTTAGAGTCCCACACAGAGAGCTATTCGCCTTTAGGCAAAATGAGTAGAGGTCGCATGGTTTTGCGACAGGGTTCGTTCACATCCGCGCACTTGTGCACGTTTGCTGTCCGGACAGCTTATACTAGCGGGCTTTGGTTTAAGCCGGATCCTAGTATATGATTTGGGATTGGCTTTTTCTCATTGTATTCGTGTTCCTCGGATCACGAATACGGGTGCGTATGCACAGTTGCTTGAGACAGAGGGAGAGGACTTTGATTAGGGTTAATGACTATTGTCATTTTATTAACCCTAATGCTTATGTGTGTATTATTGTTAATTGATATTAGTTTAATAATTGTGCATGGTTATGGTTGTTGACCATTTGACCCATCTTGACTTGTTGACCTTGTTGACACTTTGACCATCATCATTTCATTTGGAAGATGCTCTTTGATCCTTGCAATTTGCATTAAAAATGAAATGATAATGGTCATGTCTTGATTAAGCCATGACAATTATCTCACTAATTTTATAATTACAATAATTCACATATATGAGAGAATGCTTCATATTATTCTCTCATTCTATATTTCACATTCTCTCTCTTGTTCTTCCTCTCCCTCAAGCTCTCCCTTCTCATGTGTTGAGAAACACTTGAGCTTGAGAAAAACCATCTCTTGATAATCTCTACTCTCATCTAGGGTTCAAGGATTAGCACTTCTTGCACCCTAGTTACTTCTAGCTTGGAGTTGAAGCCAAAGGTTGAGGCTTTCGGGTGGATCTTTCTTTGACGGGAGAAGACGACAAAGGTGACCTCCTTCCACCACTCCAAGGAGCAAGGAGAGAAGGACTTAAAGCCCAAGGTATAACCTTTCTAGCACTTAGCTAGTTTCTAGTTAGCTTTAGCTTGTTTTTGTTTAGCAAAGATCCTTCATAGTCTAGTCCATGTTGCATAAGCTCATAAAAATTCGATTTTTATTCCGTTTTCCGCCTCCCCGCAAGTACCGGGGTGGGCAACATGGACTTACAGTGGTATCAGAGCCTAACTAAACATAAACTAGCTAGGTAGTAGAGTGTATCGAAGTTCGAATCGGAAAAATCGAAAAACCGAGTTTTCAAAACCCTAAGTTTCTGTTAAATTTTTTTCTATTCAAAACAAAATTTGTTATACTCCAAAAATCATCTCAGGGTTTTGTAAAGAAAGCCACCAAAAACGAACCAATGATTCGACCAAAGAGCCGCGGTTCCGCGGCAATAGCAAGCTATTGCCACGCAACCGCGGCCGTATTGGCTCATCACTGGGTCATGTTTGGTGCAGTGTATTTCTGGCTTGGTTTTAGGATTTTTAAGATGGTTTATATGTGCCCAGATTTTCCAGAATAGAAATTTGTTTTTGGGGGCCTATAAATCCGTATTTTTTTCCGAACTTCAATACACTTTGACTAAAAGGTTATATCTGTGATTTTTACATGTATTGAACGTCGGCTAATCGCTATATGTCGATTAGTCGGGGTTATACATATCTATGATCTGTGATTAGATGATGGTATGCGTATATGAATGGGTTGGATTGTCGCGGATGAATAGCCGGGGTGGATGTGAGATGAGTGTTGCTTTTTCTTTCATTCATTGTAATATGTAAATTGATGTAATATTATTATTTGTTTGGCCGCATAACCGGGTCGGGGTTGTAGCCGTCATTGTATAATTCTTTTTACTGTTTTTGCTCCTAGGATAGACCCATGGAGGGGGTGCACAAACTACCGGGTATCTCGAAGTGCCGAGTGGCCTACTCACGGTGGTGAGGGAGGTTGCTTCGCTTCGGGTACTTGGCGGGTAGTTTGCCGCACCCGTAGGGGTCTTGGGTGGGGTATTGGCTATTCACCGCGACCGTGTAATCCGCTTTTCATTGCAGGCTCGAACGGATTGCGGATTCCTAGTATATCCAATGTATTCATCTGTGATCTGTAATGTCTATCATTGCTATATATTTATATATGATAACTATTTAGGCGTTGCTTATATTTTACAGCCGCGCTAGCCCAGCCCCCGCTCTGTCGTTAGTTAAGTAACCTAACGGGTGATGACGGGGCCCCGTGGCGAATGCGAATGGCATAAGCGTACGTCATATTTTGGTTGTTTTCTGCAATGGTAGGATTAAATGATGGGACGCATTAAAAGAACTAATGCAAGAAAATAAACCAAGTAAAAGTCGATTGGAACACTTTGAAAACCACTCAGTTCTTTTCAAAACTAAACTTTTAAACGCGGAGCTTGAACCACTCCTTTTAAAAGCTATCTCGTTCCATCGATTATATCAAGTTCACTACGTTCACGGTTTCGCCAAAACCATTCGTAGCCCTCCGTCATTCCACATGAATGGTCAAAAAGTATTCAAGCTATGTATTTTGGCCAAAATCAAGGCATAGTGATTGGTAGCTATTGGGTATTCATGTGCAGCATAGATAGATGCGTTGGTTTGGGACAGTCGTACTGCCATTTTGGCCAAAGTCAAGGGTAGGTACGGGTGGGTCCAAATTAACCAGGAGAATGACGGGTAGAACTTGACATGTGACTTATGATATTTTGGCCAAAGTCAAGGTCATAAGAGCATGGGGCAAAAATCCACATCGGGAGTTTCATAAGTACTGAAACTTGCTAGCGCTGCATACCATTTGGAGTGTGATAATTCTGGTAGGATTCCTTCGGTTTTATCACGCGATGATATTTGGATCCCGATCCTACTGTGAGTATATGCTACTCCTCGAGAAAACTCTCACTTAACGATCAATGCTATAAACTTAGTAGGTGTCTAGAAAGGTGTTAGCGGGGCTACGCCCACAGGGAAAAGAGGTTACTTAATTAAGGAACTTCGCGAAAGCGTTGGAAAACCTCCTTCGAAGTACCGATACTGGCCTGGCTGAACGGTTAAGCAAGTATTGTACGGTGAGATTGATCCTGACTAATCCTTTCTTTACGGTTTGAGAAGGGATTCGAGAGACAGTGGGAGCCATCCAGTTTAGACAAACTAAAAACCACTCTAAACTTGCAAGAGCATCATTCTAAAGTGTTTCTTTTCTCTCTCCTAATTGCAGCGACCATTCATCATGACCGGACTTAAGTTATTACTAGATAAAAACATATTGACAGGGCCAAACTACAAAGATTGGCTCAGGAATGTCAAGATGGCAATAACTTACGACAAGTTGGGGTATGTCCTTACCACCAAAGCTCCCCCTGTCCCAGGTCCCAAAACCAGTGTCGTAGATAGGGAAATCTACAAGACCTGGGAAATAGATTGCGCGAAGGCCAGATGCCTCGTACTTGCCTCGATGGACAACGAACATTAGAGGAGGCACGAGAATATGGACCTTGAGTCCATATTTCTTCATACAAAAGAACTGTATGGAGAGCAGTCTCGTATCGCAAGATACGAAGTGTCGAAGAAGTTGTTTTCGGCAAAGTTGGCCGTCGGATCATCGGTAGCGGAACACGTGCTTAAGATGATTGGCTACATTGAGGAGCTCGCGGACCTTGGGACCACGTTGGAGAATGAACTCTATACTGATTTGATTCTCCAGTCCCTTCCTTCCACTTACGCCCAGTTTATTCTTAACTTCAACATGCAAGGAAAGGAGGTTGAACTTTCCGAACTTCTGAACATGTTGAGGAGTGCTGAGGGCACCCTACAGAAGGGTAGGGAGACATCCACTTTGTTTGTAGGAGGATCTTCCTCTTCTAGGTCCAGGGCGAAAGCCAAGGGCAAGAAGAAGAAAGCCCCCGCCAAACCAAGAGGCGGTGTCGGTAAAGTGGATACGAAGGGAAAAGGAAAAGCAACAAAGATAGCGGGAAAGCTGGTGGGGAAGGAAGAATGCTTCTATTGTCACAAAAGTGGTCACTGGAAACAGGATTGCAAGGCTTGGAAGGCCAGAACACAGGATTTGAAGCGAGTTGCAGCTTCAGCTTCAGGTGTATATGTTATTGAAAACTGTCTATCAATAAACTCTACATCCTGGGTATTGGATACCGGATCAGGATCTCCTATCTGTAATTCTTTGCAGGCGTTGAGAAAGCGTAGAGTTCTGAAGGCAGGTGACATGACCCTCAGAGTTGCAAACGGTGCTAGCATGGATGCTGAGGCCGTGGGGGACTATCACCTGGGATTGTCGGATGGACATTTTTTGGTTTTGCGTAGTTGTTATTATGTACCAAATGCAACCTGTAATATCATTTCTGTATCTTTATTATCTAAAGAAGGTTATGAATTTGCATTTGTAAGTAATGTAGTGAACATTCACCTTAATCAAGTTTTGATTGGGTCAGGTACATTGAACAACGGTATATACGTATTAAACCAGCCACAGATTTTCAATGTCCAGAATACACACAAAAGAAAGTCTCCAGAAATTAATAAAACTTTCTTATGGCATTGTAGACTGGGTCACATCAATGAGAGAAGGTTGACTAAGTTACATGCAGAAGGATATTTGGATTCGTTCGAATATCAATCGTATGCAACTTGTCAATCCTGTCTCAAAGGAAAGATGGCAAAGACTCCGTTCACTGGACACGGAGTAAGAGCGAGCGAGCTCTTGGGACTCGTACACAGCGACGTGTGCGGTCCAATGTCTACACATGCATGAAGCGGTTATTCTTACTTCATTACTTTTACGGATGACTTTTCAAGGTACGGTTATGTCTTCTTAATGAAACATAAATCCGAGGCTTTTGAAAAATTCCAGGAATATAAGAATGAAGTAGAAAAACAAACAGGCAAAAGTATCAAGGCACTGAGATCTGATCGAGGTGGTGAATACTTGAGTGCCGAGTTCCTGGGTTACTTAAAAGAGAATGGAATTCTCTCTCAGCTTACTCCTCCATACACTCCGCAACATAACGGTGTATCGGAGAGACGGAACCGAACCCTATTGGATATGGTACTGTCCATGATGAGTAACGCTGAGTTGCCGCGATCGTTCTGGGGATATGCGCTAGAATCAGCTGCATACCTTTTGAACCGAGTTCCAGCTAAGACTGTGCCTACTACACCATATCAGATGTGGTGTGGGAAGAGACCCTATCTTTATCACATTAAGACATGGGGATGTCCAGCTTTTGTAAAAAAGCAGCATGCGGACAAGCTCGAGGCACGCTCAGTACAGTGCAAGTTTGTGGGATATCCAAAGAGCTCCAAGGGATATTACTTCTATTGCGAAGAGGAACAAAAAGTCCTTGTTTCTCGCCATGCCCACTTTCTAGAACACTAGTTCATAGAAAAAGAATTAAGTAGGAGCGCAATAGAACTGGAAGAAATTCCAGAACCACGAGCTATTACTGAAAGCTTGGTTGAACCAGAGGGTTCGAAAGATCAGGACATTCCCACGCCACTCCGCAGGAGTAGTAGGCGGTCTCATCCGCCCGAGAGATACTACGGTTTTCTCATTGACGGGGATAGAGAGGATTGCATCATAGACTTTGATGAGCCTACTAGCTTCCAGCAAGCCATTCAGAGCGTCGACTCGGTAAAATGGCTGGATGCAATGCGGACCGAAATAGAGTCCATGTACACCAACAAAGTATGGACGTTGGACATTGCTCCAGATGGGGTAAAACCCGTAGGTTGCAAGTGGATCTTCAAAAGGAAGATTGGTGTAGATGGACAGGTTGAGACCTATAAAGCTAGACTGGTAGCAAAGGGTTTTCGTCAGCGACATGGTTTGGACTATGACGAAACCTTTTCTCCAGTAGCTATGCTGAAATCCATTCGGATCCTTCTTTCCATTGCTGCCTTCCACGACTATGAGATTTGGCAGATGGACGTAAAGACAGCTTTTCTAAATGGACATTTAAAGGAGTGTGTCTATATGGATCAGCCAGAGGGTTTCATTCAGAGTGGGAGCAGCGGAAAGGTGTGCAAGTTGCTTAAGTCCATTTATGGACTAAAGCAGGCATCGCGGAGTTGGAACATCTGTTTTGATGAAACGGTCAAGGAATTTGGCTTTATCAAAAATCCAGATGAACCATGCATCTATTGTAGATTTGTAGCGAGAACTGTAGTATTCCTCGTTTTATACGTGGATGACATTCTCTTAAAAGGAAATGACATTCCTATGCTACAATCTGTCAAGGGGTTCTTGTCACAAGTTCTCCATGAAAGACCTGGGTGATGCCTCATACATTCTGGGTATCCGGATCTACCGTGACAGATCCAAGAGGATATTAGGACTTTCGCAGTCCAGGTACATCGACACCATACTGAAGAGATTCAGTATGGAAGATTCCAAGCGCGGTAATCTAGCGGCTTGTCACGGGATCACCCTCTCCAAAGAGATGTCTCCCATGACTGATTTGGAGAGGGATCGCATGTCTATTATACCCTACGCATCTGCGGTAGGCTCTATAATGTATGCGATGTTGTGTACCAGACCGGATGTGGCTTATGCACTGAGTGTGGTAAGCAGGTATCAGTCAAACCCTGGGGAGAAACATTGGATAGCAGTAAAGAACATTCTCAAGTACCTGAGAAGGACTAAGGAGATGTTCTTGGTGTATGGCGGAAAAGACCTACAGATTGAGGCCTTTGCTGACTCCAGCTTCCAGAGTGACAAGGATGATTCCAAGTCCATGTCGGGTTTTGTCTTTACCCTCAATGGAGGGGCGGTGTGTTGGAAGAGCTCCAAACAGGAAACCGTTGCTGACTCAACTATGGAAGCGGAATACATCGCTGCATCTGATGCCGCAAAAGAAGCTGTCTGGATGAGGAAGTTCTTGAGAGAACTTCAGGTGGTTCCGTCCATTGTTGACCCAATACCTCTGTATTACGACAACAACGGGGCTATAACTTTAGCGAAGGAACCCAGGTCCCATCAGAAATCCAGACACATCTTGAGGCGGTATCACCTGATCAGGGAGATCGTGGATCACCAGGAGATCGAGGTTCGGAGGGTTGCTTCAGAAGATAACACAGCAGATCCATTCACCAAGGCCTTGCCCCAGACTCAGTTCGAGCGGCTGATCGAGATGATAGGTCTTCGATACGCCAGTACATGGCCTTAGTGCAACTGGGAGATTGTTAGTGTATATGCCCTAGAGGCCATTACTGTATCATACTAGTTTGTATATTACTTAATGGAAGCTTGGGATATTCACAGTTGTCTATACAATCTTGCTCGAAATGGTAGTATGCTACTTGGTTTGTCTCTGCTTTAATATGTGCATGTGTTTCTTTTAGCATATTGCTGATATACATATTAGTAGAGCCCTTAGGATCTTTGCTTGATTACCAGCGTTGTGATGGCGCTCACACTCGTAGGAGCTGGGTGATCTATAAGCACATCCTTATACAGGTCCCTAGTCGTTGGACTATCGAGACAGGGCATCGATACTCTAGAGTAGACTAGCGTATGCGCTTCTCATCCCAGCGTGGGAGACGGTCTGTCCCACAGCCGTCACTACGTCGTACTTGAGATATTATACGGGTGCTCGTTAGGTTACGAGTACACTGGACAGGACTCGTCGGGAACTGTTGGTTGGTATTATACCTATCGTCAGTTATCAGTTCCCAGGTGACATGAGTACAGCTTAGTCCGCTGACTTGACACTATCACTTCGCCTCGAGTGTGATCCCACTGCACTTTGATTGCTACCCTACCACAGCTCAAAGGAGTCGTGCAAACAGGTAGTTTTTGGGTGCAGTCCCGAAGCACTTGGAGGCAGTGACGGTTAGACAGAATTCGTCTCTCCCGGTATTGGGGGTTGACATCGCGCTGTGTTCAGGAGAGCCATTACACGAGTAGTCCCTGGCCAGGGCAAGCGAGATATACTGGTAGGTTTCCAGTGTTATCTCAGGGTGTTCTGGGCTACACTCCGACACGACTTGTACAGCTATTAGGGGACTGACGTTCACCGCCCCCTAGGCCCGCCATGCGATGTATCAGACGAACAGACCGGACTGTACGGAGATTGTCACATACAGGCTCAGTAGGAGTTCAGATGGGGTTCACCTCGTCAGTCTTCTTATCGACATCTACCTGGGGACCGTTACGTACAGCTAGTGCCGCTTGCGGTCTGTGGTTAAACCCACTGCCAGCGTAGTGTCGAGTCTTTAGAGTCCCACACAGAGAGCTATTCGCCTTTAGGCAAAATGAGTAGAGGTCGCATGGTTTTGCGACAGGGTTCGTTCACATCCGCGCACTTGTGCACGTTTGCTGTCCGGACAGCTTATACTAGCTGGCTTTGGTTTAAGCCGGATCCTAGTATATGATTTGGGATTGGCTTTTTCTCATTGTATTCGTGTTTCTCGGATCACGAATACGGGTGCGTATGCACAGTTGCTTGAGACAGAGGGTGAGGACTTTGATTAGGGTTAATGACTATTGTCATTTTATTAACCCTAATGCTTATGTGTGTATTATTGTTAATTGATATTAGTTTAATAATTGTGCATGGTTATGGTTGTTGACCATTTGACCCATCTTGACTTGTTGACCTTGTTGACACTTTGACCATCATCATTTCATTTGGAAGATGCTCTTTGATCCTTGCAATTTGCATTAAAAATGAAATGATAATGGTCATGTCTTGATTAAGCCATGACAATTATCTCACTAATTTTATAATTACAATAATTCACATATATGAGAGAATGCTTCATATTATTCTCTCATTCTATATTTCACATTCTCTCTCTTGTTCTTCCTCTCCCTCAAGCTCTCCCCTCTAATGTGTTCAGAAACACTTGAGCTTGAGAAAAACCATCTCTTGATAATCTCTACTCTCATCTAGGGTTCAAGGATTAGCACTTCTTGCACCCTAGTTACTTCTAGCTTGGAGTTGAAGCCAAAGGTTGAGGCTTTCGGGTGGATCTTTCTTTGACGGGAGAAGACGACAAAGGTGACCTCCTTCCACCACTCCAAGAAGCAAGGAGAGAAGGACTTAAAGCCCAAGGTATAACCTTTCTAGCACTTAGCTAGTTTCTAGTTAGCTTTAGCTTATTTTTGTTTAGCAAAGATCCTTCATAGTCTAGTCCATGTTGCCTAAGCTCATAAAAATTCGATTTTTATTCCGTTTTCCGCCTCCCCGCAAGTACCGGGGTGGGCAACGTGGACTTACAGCGCGTGCGGAAAGCTGTCCTCGGTATATCCTCCTGTCGAACTCGCAGCTGATGGTACCCTGATCGTAAGTCGATCCTCGAAAAATACCCCGCACCCTGAAGCTGGTCGAACAAATCATCAATGCGTGGCAACGGATATCTGTTCCGCACGGTAACCTTGTTTAGCTGGCGGTAGTCGATACATAAGCGCAAACTTCCATCCTTCTTCTTGACAAACAGGATCGGAGCACCCCACGGAGAAACGCTAGGTCGAATAAGCCCCTTATCTAACAAATCCTGCAACTGATCCTTCAGCTCTCGAAGCTCTGCCGGGTCCATCCGATAAGGCGGTATAGAAATAGGCCCCGAGCCGGGAATCAAATCGATGCAGAACTCAACGTCGCGCTCAGGCGGTAGCCCAGGCAGCTCGTCAGGGAAAACATCAGGGAACTCATAAACAACCGGAACCTGGTCCAACCGAACCTCTGTAGCTCTAGTATCACAGACATAGGCTAAGAATCCCTGACATCCCTTTCACAAGAGCTGACCAGCGTGAAGAGACGAAATCAAGCTTGGAAGGGTGACGCTGCGGTCTCCCTGAATAACAAGGACTGGCTCTCCCGGAAAGCTAAATCTGACTGCCTTCTCACGGCAGTCCACCGAAGCATAACAAGTGGCGAGCCAATCCATGCCCAGAAGCACATCAAAGTCCAACATATCGAGGAGAATCAAATCAACCGATGAATCCCTCTCCCCGATACGAACGGAACACAAACGAAACACAAAACGAGCGACAAACGACTCGCCTACCGGGGTAATAACAACAAGCGGCTGATCTAACAACGACGACTCATGGCCCAACCTCGGTGCAAAGTGTGCAGAGACGTACGAATGTGTGGAACCTGGGTCGAATAATACCCGTGCGTCGAAAGAGAAAACTGGCAAGGTACCTGTCACAACGGCATTGGATGCCTGCGCATCCTGCGGTGTCAAAGCAAATACTCGGGCCTGTCCTCCACCGATAGCGGGCTGACCTCGACCACGGCCTCTGCCTCCTCATCCTCTCTGAATAGGACCGCCGCGTCCACGGCCTCTGGGTGCACCTAACTGGCGTGGAGCATCGCCTGTGGTAGGAAGTAGGGCTCTCTGGGGAGGGGGTGGTGATGGCGGTAGGGTCACATGCGGAACTGTCGCCGCTCCATGTCGTCTTGCCGGACAGTCTCTGACAAGATGGTGCGGACTCCCGCACCCAAAACACCCTGGCGACGGCTGCTGTCCCAGGGGATATGAACCATATAACTGACCCCGTCCAAATCCTCTTCCGGGCCCATCCCTCGGAAAGAATCTGGCACGCTGCCTCTGAGACGACACCTCGGTGCGAATCCTCTTCGGCCCAGAAACGGCCGAAGTCTGTGATATGCGTGCCTCCATCCGTAATGCCGTATCCATAGCAGCTGAATAAGTGTCGTAGTGCTGGGCGCCAATGGCAAGATATAGCTGGGCATCAAGTCCCTGTATGAACCTCTTCACCCTCTTCGCTTCGGTATCTACCAGGTACGGGGCATATCGGGACAACTGTGTAAACTGAATGTCATACTCAGACACCGTCATCCCAGGTGTCTTGACCAAGGCCTCGAAGCTACGAGCTCTGGCGTCACGAACGCTCTCTGGGAGGAAACGAGCTAGAAAGACCGCTGTAAACTCGGCCCAAGTCATAGGCGGTAGACCTGCAGCTCGACCTCTCAAGACTGACTCCCACCATATCTGCGTGAGACCCTCTAGACGGAAACTCGCAAGCTCCACCCATCGATCATCCGAACATCTCAGCGAACGGCAGATCCTGGCTAAACTGTCAAGGAACGTCTGTGGGTCCTCCGCTGCCTCGGTGCCGGTGAATACTGGAGGTCTCAGCCTCATGAAATCCTGTAGTGAAACCGGGATGGTCACGGCGGTAGTAGTAGGAGCAGGTATCATAGTAGTCTGGGATGTAGTAGGTGCGTCATCCGGCCTCGGTGTACGACTGGCTGCAACTAGGGATCCTACCATCTGACGTAGCTCCTGCATACTCCCCATCATCTGTCGCAACTCCTCCATACCAGTCTCAAGCCTATCCATACGGCCTGGGGAAGGTGGATCGGTCTGTCCCTGCGGCGTAGGCATACCACCCTGCTCAGTCCTAGTCTCGGATGAGCCAGCTCGAATCTCGTCTCGGGCGGCAGCCCTCTGTGCTCTCGTAGCCTTCGGCGGCATAGTGGCTGGTACAGGAAAAAGGATAATAAGAACAATGCAATAGAATCATAGGATACACAGAATTGAAGAAGGAATTTCAAGCAAGTATATCCTAAAGTCACTTAGGCAGAGTACCGTATCGCAAGTATGCCGCGGACATACACACGCTACGTTACCCTACTTAAGTCACTTACTCCATCTACCAAGGGTCATCCTACACTCAAAAAGGTAAAACCTATCGCTCTGATACCAATTTTGTCACGACCCGCAGGGTACGGAACGTGACTGGCACTTAAGTTTACGAAACGTCTCAAGACGTCCGTAAAATAAGTAAGCCAAAGCCCAGAAACCAAAACCAAATAAGCAAAAGAGTGAAGGAAAACCAATCAATTGAAAGCGAGTTTATCAAATAAGTCATATAAAACCTTTTTTAAAACAATATCAATTTTTCCGAAAATTTCGGCAGAGTCTCCTTTGTAAATACTGGCCCCCAAAATGGGTACAACAAGAATATATATCAATACAACAAATAAGGCATCCCAAAGCGGGAGCTAGCTCTTCGCCACAAGGCGGTCACAAATCCCATGCAATATAAAACAACAACATGCAAAATAATCATAAAGAAGCATAAGAAAAACCGCATGTCGACTCAAGTGAGCTCGACCCCAAAATACAGCATAAAAAGTCCACAAATCTCACAGTCTCATCTCTAGGTCAATATACAACAATACTGGTAGATACAGTAGATGGAGTACTCTAGATACAAAAATATACAAGATGGTACAAAAATAATAATACCACCCACTTACGAGCAAAAACCTCGAGTCCTGGCAAAAGAGGCAAAAGAAGCGGTGCGCCCGCCGCTACTGTGCTGACGGAGCGGACCTGCAAAAGACTGTGGCACAACGGGGGTGAGTTGCCAACTCGTGAGTAATAAATAACATCTATAGAGGCTATCGCAAGTATGCACACAAGCATCCTAGCATCTATAATACAGGTATGGCAGGACATAATAGCAGGTATGTATGCAATATGAATATACTAGCAGGTATGAATGCAATGTGAATCAACTCATGATCTGAATGTGTAAGTATAAGAATCTTGTTTTTCCTTTAGGAATCTCTTTTGAAATACAAGCACAATACCAATAGAATCAACAAGAACCCGTGTCCAGCAACGACACCTCAAAACTATCACAATCTCATATATCCATGTCATAGTATCTCTGGCCTCGGCCATCTCAATATCAATATCTCATCATCTCGTGGCCACGGTCGGTATCTTCTGGATATCCGCCGTGCCAAACAGTCACCGGTAGGTAATCCGTCCCCTGCCAGGCTCATCGTCAGCAACACGAGCTTCTTGCCCCGGGGTACCTTACCAGGCCCACCATGTACCCGAGACGGTTCATCCAACTCCTCGAAACGGGTCTCGAAAACCACAACAAACTCATGGTGGACGACACTTACATCACTAGAAAACCGCAATTTACATATTTTAAAAAAAAAATAATAAGTTTAGAAAATTTGCGGGTTTCCCCCGAAATCCAGAAATATCACAAAATCTCAAGAAATCCTCATAAATGCATATGCCAATGATAATGAATGCATATGGTATCAATAATCAAGTTGCGATGTATGATTGATAGACTAGGCGTGAACAAATAACATGATGAGGTACATGCACATGAATAGCAATCCTACGATTTCATTTTAAGGAATTAAAGGCAATAGCACAGGTTAAAGCATCAATTATGGTAAAAGGTTTCAAATTGTAGGTTATCTAGTGTGGTGGCAAGGCAATTACCAGGGCGTGTGTGTAAGAATGAATAGTGCTCATGCTGCATATAAAAACCCTGGCAATGGTGCAGGTGTCCTATAGAATGGGTTTCATATGTATGTCAAATAAAGCATGGATGAAATTACTAATACTACTAGAAATCTTTAACTACTTAAACTATCGGGCGACCTGCGCCATCCAACGATAGTCCCCCGTAGATGTTAAATTTACTCTCCGGAATCCCTAGCTAGTCACATCCAATCACCGCTTTCCCCTTTCGTGCCGCGTCTGACGTCTCCGCGACCGAACCTGGAATTTACATCAATACCAAACATAGGGTTACATATCAAGAACGACGCAAATCCCAAACGAAAATACTAACGTTCACAAGCTAGGTACAACGTGCACAAGGTGCGTGGAACACACGTGAAAAATCGCAAAAACTAACTAAAATCGTCGATTTGGTCGCCCGGCAAAGCTAAAACCCGATCACTCAAAAAAACCGCACTCACACATCCTAAATGTCAAAGGATATGCCAAAAATATCATCATGATATCGCAAATAATTCATCACAATATTTTTAGAAAAACCTAGTAAGCACTAAAAATTCCAAATTCGTGCAAACATCGCGTATTTGCGATAAAGTGCTCACATCATCGCACAATCCTACAATCCACACAACTAGCTAGCCACAACACTTAATTTAACCCATTTACCATGCTTCAAAACACATTTTCCATAAACAAACCCTTTCTAGAATTTCATAACTAGCAATCTTAATCCAAACTATACATGAAAAACCCTAAATTAACACTAGTTTATAGCCCAATTAGCAAGTTAACCTCTTAGATTAGGTTAGCAAAACAACTAGATAACAAAATAGATTTAATTAACCTGCTAAAGATTTCTAAAACCCTAGTTTAATTTCCAACCATGATCTAGAAAAAACTAGATTAGGATTTTGCTAAGCTTTTAACACTAAAACCATTTAATTAAAGGAATTTAACCAAAAGAAATTAATTTGGTGGAAATTATACCTCAAGATCTATGGATCTAGCATGATCATTTGCCTCTAAAATTGCCTCCTTTCCACATGTTTTCAACTAAACTAGGCTTGAGAAGGGGTAGCACAAGGATTTGTTTTGGTTTTGTGAAGAAATTTGTGGATTTTGATGGTTTTTGAGATGAATTTGTGAACCAAAAGAGAGGGGAAAAAATGAGGGGAAGAGCTGCAGGTTTGGGCCTGAAGAAGGAAGAGGGGAATGGTGTGGTGTGTGGGAATTGTCATCAAGTCAAACCCCCCTCTAAGTCAAATACACCATACCTCCAAAATAATATATTTTAAAACCTACACTTTAACTCAATTCATCACCTAACAAATGAGTTTAAAAAAAAAGGGAGAGGGAGAAATTTCTGCAGTTGGGCCAGCCAAGGGAGATGTGAGGATGTGTGTGTGAGAGTGCACAAAAAAAATTATGCAAAAAGTCCCCCGACAAGTCCAAAATTGCAAGTTTTAGCTTAAATTCAATAAATTTCGTTTTCCATAATAAAAATTAGTTAAAACTTGAAATAAAATACTAAAAATTTATATTACAACTAGATTTTAATTAACATGATTTTAAAGTTTAAAATTAGCCCAAAAAAATTTGTATTTATCGCTAATTTAATGTATTTTCTTACCGGCTTAAAATAATATTAAAAAAATGAAAAATCGGGAAATTTTTTTAAATGACCAAAAATCAATAAGTAACTCATTAGCTACTAAAAACTAGCAATTACCTATCCAAATTAGGTATAATTAGTCCTAAACTGCAAAATAACAAAAAAGACGGTTTACGGAAAAATACCGAATTTTCACCGATTTTCAGGAAAACACCAAAACGACTTTTCAAGGCGCTACACCTCCGCGGGGTAATCCGAGTACAGAAAAGAAAAATATATACAACGGGTACATCGACCTCAGCCCGGTCATGCCCCAAAAGAATAATATACAAACAGGCAGTGACGACAGTCCACATGTCGGATGCTCGCCCCGCAATATCAAATGTACAAATATAACCAAACTGTACTACCATTGCATCCAGGCAATCCACCACGACGAATCCGCAATATCACAGCACAACACGGAACATCAACGTGAATGTCACGTTCGCAAATCCGTCTAAAAGAGCTATAGCAATTAGACAAGATTTACTGCTCGAATGGCATTCAGGTCGCAGATATAAAGTAAGCACTGTGAACTAACTTATTTAAAATATTCGATCGACAAAATTTCCCGAAGTGGGCCCCAAGCACAAATCCAGTACTGTAACAAATCTGGACCCAAACAAAATATTCTAGAAACCCCAATTCCAAGATTAAGACCACTGTAGAAAAATTGGTGCAGAGATGACACATAATGGCGGCGAAACCGCGGCCAAAACATAGGTATGGCCGCGGTTCCGCAGCGGCACTGCAGCATCATGCTACCAAATTTTCACAGATGTCTTAAAAAAGCCTGCCTGATTTTCTGAAACACTCAAAATAATTTTTCGTCCACAAAAACATTTCGATATAAACGGCATAAATTGGAATCGCGATTTTGGAAATTTCGTTCGATCGATCTTCTAAACACGTTATAACAAGTTAGTAAAGGTTAATGGCGTGGCTCTGATACCATATAAGTCTACGGTAGCGCCCTGGCCGTCAATCCGAGGCCAAAATGCGGAAATGAAAAAACATTTTCTTAAACTTGAAACTGGCGCTATCGTATACTTTCACTCGGATCGAACCATTAACATTAACTAGCAACTAGAGAAAGGTTAGAAAGGATATACCGATCGATCCATGTCCTTCGGTCTTTGGCCACCTTCCCAAGCTCCTCGCGGCATCTCCGATCTCCGGTCTCCGTGTCGGAAAGGGCACCACATCAATGAGTCTTTTTACGGGCTCCCGCTTCGTCCGAAGCAACTCGGACACGAAGTTTGCTAGCCGACGTGTCCAAGGTGATGTAGAGAATGTGTGTGATCACTTTGTCTCAAGCATCCATTGATTCTCAACGCATGAGAGTGTATGGTTGGAGGTTGAAGATGATGCCATCAATAGAGATGGTGAGCTCAAGAAAGGAGGAAGAAGGAAAGCTTTCTTTTGTGTTGTATGATAAAATGAGAGTGAGATAGAATGATAAACACAAGAGCAAACCCTTGCCCCTTGGCTGCCCTCTCTCTCTCTTCTTATTATTTCAACTCATAAATCAATCAATAATGTGACATATGCACAAAGAAAGAGACCATGAGTCATCACTTGTGCATGTGTTATCATTAATGCTCCAATCATGACTTTGAGCTCATTATTTCCATTTGTAAACATTAATCCAAATGTTTACAACAATAAAAAGATATGGCAACATCTAAAGTAAACTCGTGACGGATCACAAGGATACCCCTCACCTGTATATACATACCAGCATCCGCATTCTGACTGAATGCGAATGCGATGAGGCTAAAGTGATCCAACAAATCTAATACTAGGATCCGGCTTAAACCAAAGCCCACTAGTATGATCCGTCCGATCATGATCCATGTACCACTGCACGTATATGATCGAACCCTGCCATATATCATACGACCTCTACAACGTTTCGCCCGAAACTTGAGAAACTGTCTGTGGGGGACTCTAAAGACTCGTCAAAACTTTGGCTGTGGATTTAACCACTAGCACGTCAGTGGTACTCTCCGTACGTAACGGGCTACCAGGTATTGACCAAAAGGGAGGTCGATGAGCGAACTCATCCTGACACCCTACTGAGCCTGTCAGTGACAATATCCATTCAGTTCGGTCCGTTCGTCTATGAGTATTGCATGTCGGGCCTAGGGGGTTGGTAAAAGTAAGACCCCCAAAAGCGATACAAGTCGTGTCGGAGTGTAGCCCAGAACACCCTGAGATACTATTGGAATACCTACCAGTAAATCTCCTGCCTTGGCCAAGGATTTCGTGTAATGACTCTCCTAGACACAGTGCGATCTCACCCCCAATACCGGGAGAGATGAAACCCCTGCGGATCCGCTCAGTACCTCCATGTGGCTCGGGACTGTACCCAAGTAAAACCTATTTTCACGACTCCTTTGAGCCGTGGTAGGGTAGTAATCAAAGCACAGTGGGAACTCACACGAGACAAATGACGATCTCAGGTCGATGAACTAACCTGTACACATGTCACCAGGGAACTATTATTTGACGCTAGGTATAAAACCAACTAGCATGTTCCCGGCGAGTCCTGTCCAGTGTACTCATAACCCAATGAGCACCTGTATACGTCTTAGGTGAACCAACTGACACCAATGGCTTGTGAGACTAGCTACCACCCCTCGTCGGGGTCTCGATCCGTATATGCTAGTCTACTCTGGAGTATCGATGCCCTGTCTCGAAACTCCCTCGGCTAGGGACCTTTTAAGGATGTGCTTATAGACCCCAGCTCCTATGTATATGATCGCCATCATACTGCTGGTAGTCAAGCAAGAATCCTAAGGGCTCTATCAACGTGCAATAGTGACCTGTAATGTCACCTAAAGCATGTATACGATGATAAAGATAAACCAGATAGCATACTATCATCTTGAGTAAGACTGTCCTACCGGCATAGGTCCTCTCTCTATCATTGCAATCACGTGCTTGTGATCCAATAATTGACTTTGAGGGCACTATATCCAACACCACTCACCGAAGGCAGGGGTGAGCCTCCTCCAATGACCGTCATCAACGCCCTCGCAGGCCTGATAGATCGGCCGCAATCCCTCGTGGAGGCCCTCGTCCGCATCCAAACGGCCGGGCCTGGGCTCCAGATCGCCGCTCCACCGCCTCTAGAAGACTCTGCCCTCATCTGGACGGCTGACCACCAGCAGGCAACAACTCCTGGCCACCAATCTCTCAAGCCGGTGCTCCCTGAGGCCCGCTGGGAGCCCCACGGCTCCACACCAAGATCCGCCACCAGAACGCCCTGCCCCGAGCCTCCATGCGACCCTTATCCCCCTGAGGAGATGTCAGTCACCTCGCCTATCCACATGCGTAGTCGACACCACCATACTTGGTGGGGCTGCACAGAAGGGGTTCACCTCGGCGGTCCCAGAGCCACCTCGCCTCGGGATCTGAGACACCTCGTCGAGAGGAACCGAGGCCGCTCCCAGACGCAGGTCACCCGCAGCGGAGGCCAGGGATTCCAAGGCGCCGATTCCTTAGGATACCACGGTCGGCTTGACGCCCTCGAAAAGAAAATCGAGGGCATGCGCCGGGAGGCTCACCTCTCGAGCGACAGTGCTAAGTATGCCTCCGACTCGCTCACAAAGCCGTTCACCGAAGAACTGCTAGCCGTCCACGTCTCCTCGTGCAACAAGCCCCTAAAGGTCTCTCTGTTCGACGGGAAAACCGACCCGAAGGACCATTTGGACGCTTTCACCGCGGGGATGAGCTTCCAGGATCACTCCGCCGCCGCCCAGTGCAGAGCCTTTTCGGCCACCCTTATCCACGCAGGTCGGGACTGTTTCTGGGGGCTCGAGCCCCGCTCGATTTCGACCTTCAATGAGCTTGCTACCCAGTTCCTCGTCCATTTCGTGGGGAACCGTCGACAGAAGCGCACGGTCGACTACCTCTTCACAGTTAAGAAGGGGGACAAGGAAACGTTCAAGGCCTACATTACCCGTTTCTACAACGCCCTTCTCGAGGTACCCGAGCACCGGGACGAAACCGTCATCACGGCGCTAAGATTTGGCCTGAGGCACAAGGAATGGTTACGCTCCTTCGCGTTGGCGCAACCTAAGACCATGGCCGAGATCAAGGCGTGGACCGAGCGCGATGTTCAGCTGGAATTCAAGGTGAATGCTAACCTTTCTAGGGTAGAACGGTCCGACCAGAAGAAGAGGGCTCGGGAGGAGAGGCTGGAGCGTCAGCAGCCCTACCACCCAAAGTTCCAGGAGTATACCCCTTCAACGTCTCCCTAGCAGTGTTGCTGGAAGAGGCCCAGAATGAGGGGTTCTTCAAGTTCCCTCCGATCCCGTGTCAAGCCGCAAAGCGAACCCAGGGCCTCTACTGCGCTTTCCACCGGGTACTGGGCTACACCATGGAGGACTGCAAACAACTGAGGGACTACATCGAAGAGCTCATCCGGTCTGGGCACTTCGCTGCCTACTTGAGGGACAAACGGCAGGCCGACCGCGAGCAGGAGCAGCATCACCCTCCAGCCAACGTGACCATCGGTCAGATCATGCTCGTTTCAGCGGACGGCCAGCCCGGAGCTCAGGGAACCCCATACCCTAGGCCAAGCGCGGAGGCCAACAGCCCCTCAGGGAGCTCGGCCCAAGCCAATAAAGTCATCAACTAGGCTGTACCTTTCTTTTAAAGTAATGTAAATTCTCCTGGGATCTATTGTTAATTTTATAAAGATCAATGAAGCATTGCGAAAAGGGAAGAAAAACTTTGTTTATTCAAAAGGTATTATGGGCTCCTCAGCCATACATGCAGAAAGAAAAGAAAATTACAACAGTGGGGGAAGGGGGTTCAGCGAGCACTGCTCGTGGTACTCGGTAAAGATCTCCGCCAACCGGGGCCTTGCAAGGTCCAACCTTTGTCCCCGGTTCCCCCGTGCACGTTGATCCCGAGCCTCAGCTCGTAGCATTCATAGACGAGCGCCTCTGAGCGGGCCAGCCGGTTCGCGGAGTTTAGGCCGAAGCGCCTCAAAGACCGCAGCTTGCCCACGGCCTTGTCAAAGAGCAGCTCAGACAGGGGGTTATAAAGACCCGGCGACGTCCTCCATATGGAGTACATCAGCAGCTCACGCAGGGAGGATCATTTGCGGAGCAGCTAACCGAAATGGTCTTCAATGCTCCCGTAGACCAGCTGCACCGTGTCCTCGGTGCAGTACGGGTCGTAAAGGTACACATCTTCAAAGTGGACAATGTCGGGGATGGTAAACGGGAAGTCCTGCATTCTCGACGACCTGTTTACGAAGGATGGAAGGACCAGTACTCCTTCAGCCTTATATAGCCCAACAGTCGCCCGCTTTTCACCCAAGGAGTCGCCGCCACGTGGCAGCCATCAAGCCTTCTCCGGTGGAATCGAAGCGACGTGCCCCTAGCGCTTCGCCTCCTCCCTCATTCAATGCACTGGCTACGCACGTCGTTGCCCCGACCGTTCCCATTCCCCACACCTATAGCTGGACTGTCGGGCTGCACCTCACTAAGATTCAACCTGGCAGCTACCCTGCTCGGTCATCCCCAGCGGGCAGCTTCCCTGCCACAACGCCGGGGATCAAAAAACCCTCCCAGAGGCAGTTGAGCATGAGGATCCCTCGCTTGGCTATCCCCAGCGGGCAGCTTCCCTGCCACAACGCCGGGGATTAAAAAGCCCTCCCAGAGGTAGTCGAGCCTGAGGATCCCTCGCTCGGCTATCCCCAGCGGGCAGCTTCCCTGCCACAATGCCGGGGATAAAAAGCCCTCCCAGAGGCAGTCGAGCACGAGGATCCTTCGCTCGGCTTTCCCCAGCGGGCAGCTTCCATGCTACTGTAGGGTTCCTAGGCACTCTTGTGAAGGTTCATAAAGCATCAAACATGCCCGAATAAAATTTTAGATGTGCCGAACAACCCAAAGCCGAGATCTTTGCTAGATTATTAGGGTTTAACATGCAAGTAAACATCTTTACTACTAAGTATGAGGGATTACAACCTTTGTAGTCCGCTCCTTCGCTTCACAAGCTCCGAGTAGAAGTCCCTTCGCCGTGATCCACGATCTCCTGGACTCAAGAGAGGCTCCACGACTTGAACGATCCATGCTAGCTTGTAGTGTTCCGCTTCTCCGATGATCTACGTCGAACTTGCTATAACTCAAGCTCTCTCACTCTAATGAGGTGAACACCCTAATCTAATGGGCTAGATTAGATGAGGATGATGGAGTAGTATTTATGCTTTATTTTTATATCATTTTCTCACAAGAACTCATCACAAAAGAAATCACCAGTGAGCTCTTTTCAAAAAATCAAGAGAGAAGAAGATGAAGAATAATGAGATAATTTCTTTTGTGATGAATAGTAGATAAGAATATATGATTGATTATGGAACCACGGTCAAGGATGGGAAGCTTAACCTTTGTAGAGAATAAACTAGAGCTAGGGTTTGGTTAGGTTAAGTAATGAGTCATGGATAAATATCAACCATAATATCTTAACCAAGACAAAAGCAATGCTTCTAGATGGTGCAAGAAGAAGCTAACCCTAATCAAACCCTAATCTCTTTTTATCATCCTTAAACATGTTTCATAATAAATCATATCATGTTACTATAATATATATCACATATATATTATATTTGTAACAAAAGAAAATAATACAATTAATATATATCGCATATATATCAATGTATTATCCGGTGAGAAAACGAAATAATAAAGTGAGCCAATATTAGATAATGTAATATAATATATCATATATATTATTATACATTAAATCATCGAATCAACACTTGATCCGACAATCCGGCTATATCGAATATAACCGACTAATATATCATGTACCGATTCATCGAATCAACACTTGATCCGATGATCCGGTTCATATCTAAATATCGCGAGAATATAGTACGGTATCACATATCGCATTATCCTCGGTCCTGCACATATCACATATGTGCCTCTACTCCGTTTTGCTTGAGCCAAGAAACCTCTGTGTTGGACTCTAAAGAATCGTCAATACGCCGGTAGCAGGTGATGATCATATCAAACACCCACAAGCTGCAAGCGGTCAGCTAAACGTAACAGCCATCCAGGTATTGAGCGATCAGAAGATCAACAAGCTAGCATGTCCGTTCTCCTGTGAATCCAATCAGTAACACTCCCGTACAGTCCGGTCTGTTCGTCTGATATGTCGCATATCAAGTCTAGGGGTGGTATACGTCAGACCCCAGTAACCGATAAGTCGTGTCAATGTGAGGCTCATAACAGGTCGAGAAACTACTGGTAACACTTACCAGTATATCTCTATATCAGCCCTGGCCAGGGACTTCCAGTTATAGCCAATCGAATACAACACAACATCAACTCCCTATACCGGGAGAGACGAATCCCCTCCTATCGCTCATTGCCTCCATGTGATTCAGGACTGTACCCAAAAGCCACCGTTTTGCACGCCCTCTTGGACGTGGTAAGGTGGAAATCATAGCACAGTGGGAATCATACAAGACTCTATGACGATCTCGGGTCTACAGACTACCCTGTACCAGTGTCACCGGAGAACTGCCATCTGACGTGTGGTATATCACCATCTTGGAGTTCTCGGCGAGTCCGTCCAGTGTACCCAGTCTCCACTGAGCACCCGTATACCATCTCTGATGTCAAACACCGATGGATATGGGATCATCCATCGTCCATCATATGGGTCAAGATGCGTATACGCGAGTCTACTCTGGTGTATCGATGCCCTATCTCGATATACCCTCGACTAGGAACAGTTATAGGATGTACTCATCGACTACCGTGGCCCTACTAGTATGATCTCATCATAATCCCAGTAGTCGAGTACAGATCCTAAGGGCTTTATCAACATATGAGAGAAAGACAGTAAACCAATAAAAGTCAACATGTTAAGATAAAGTGAAACCAAATAGCATACTATCATGACGAGAAAGAAAGTCCTCTCTGTATATATCCAAGCATCCATCATAATATACATCATATGTACAACAATGGCCTCTAGGGCATATACATAACTAACAATCTCCCACTTGCAGTAAGGCCAGCTGCTGTAGTATCTCATACCTAGCATCCCGAATAATCTCTCAAACTGTATCTGGGGAATGGCCTTCGTGAGTGGATCCACAGTGTTGTCTTTCGTATCTACTCTCCTGACCTCGATCTCCCGGCGATCAACTATCTCCCTGATCAGGTGATACCGCCACAGAATATGTCTGGACTTCTGATGGGACCTGGTACCTTGGCCAAAGCCACAGCTCCATTGTTATCGCAATACAGAGGTATTGGATGCTCAATGGATGGAACCACACCAAGTTCACTAATGAACTTCTTCATCCAGACGCCACTTTGGCAGCATCGTTGGCAGCGATGTATTCAGCCTCCATCGTCGAGTCTGCAACGGTATCCTGTTTGGAACTCTTCCAACATACCGCCCCTCCATTGAGGGTAAAGACAAATCCCGAGTGCGACTTAGAGTCGTCTTTATCACTTTGGAAGCTGGAATCGGTAAAGGACTCCACCCGGAGTTCTCCGTTACCATACACCAAGAACATGTCTCTAGTCCTTCGCGAGTACTTGAGAATGTTCTTCATAGCTGTCCTGTGACTCTCTCCAGGATCTGCTTGATACCGACTCACTACACTTAGTGAGTATGCTACATCGAGTCTGGTACATAGCATCGCATACATGATAGAGCCTACTGCCGAAGCATAGGGTATCCCTTGCATGCGAGCTCTCTCCAAATCAGTCTTGGGAGACATCTCTTTGGAGAGAGTGAGTCCAGAGATCGTGGGTTGGTTCCCACGCTTGGATTCTTCCATACTAAACCTCTTTAGTATGGTGTCAATGTACTTGGATTGGGACAATCCCAGTATCCTTTTGGATCTATCTCTATAGATCCTAATCCTCAATATGCAGGAGGCATCACCTAGATCTTTCATTGAGAATCTTTGTGATAAGAAGAGCTTGACTGATTGCAGCATAGGAATATCATTTCCTATCAAGAGTATATCATCCACGCACAATACGAGGAAGAAAACCTTACTCTCTGCTACCTTTTTATAGATACAAGGTTCATCTATATTTTTGATGAAGTCAAACTCTTTGACTACAACATCAAAACAGTTGTTCCAACTCCGCGATGCTTGCTTTAAACCATAAATGGATTTAAGCAGTTTGTACACCTTTCCGCTGCTCCCACTATCTACTAAGCTTTCTGGCTGAGTCATATACACGAACTCTTCTAAATCACCGTTTAGAAAGGCGGTCTTTATATGCATTTGCCAAATTTCGTAGTCATGGTATGCAGCAATGGCAAGTAAGATCCGGATGGACTTAAGCATAGCCACTGGAGAAAAGGTTTCGTCATAATCCACACCTGGTCGTTGACGAAAACCCTTTGCTACAAGTCTAGCTTTGAAAGTCTCAACTTTTCCATCTACACCAAATTTCTTTTTAAAAATCCACTTGCTCCCAATGGGTTTTACCCCTTCAGGAGCATTTTCCAAAGTCCATACTTTATTGGTGTACATGGATTCCATCTCAGATCGCATTGCATCCAGCCATTTCATAGAGTCACTACTCGTGATGGCCTGCTCGAAACTAATCGGGTCATCATCTTCCATGATGCAATCCTCATTTCCACCATCAATGAGAAAACCGTAGTATCTCTCAGGTGGATGAGAAACCTTGCAAGATCGGCGGAGAGGCTGGGGTTCGTCGGGTACTACTGAATCCTCTGGTTCTACCAAGTCTTCTGTTATAGTTTGTGTTGCTGGAACCTCTTCCAGTTCTACCTCAATGCTGCTATTCTGTTTCATAAGAAAACATTTTTCTAAGAAAGTGGCATGTCGAGAAACAAACACCTTTTGTCCCTCGGGGTGATAGAAGATATACCCTTGTGAATTTTTGAGATATCCTACAAACTTACATAAGACAGATCTTGCCTCGAGTTTGTCCGGATTTTGTCTTTTGACATAGGCTGGACAACCCCATATCTTAACATACTTAAGAGATGGTCTCTTCCCTTTCCATATCTCATATAGAGTGGTAGGCACTGATTTGGTAGGAACCATATTCAATAGGTGTATGGCTATCTCAAGCTCATACCCCCAGAAGGAAATAGGTAACTCAGCTGTACTCATCATTGAGCGCACCATATCTAATAGGGTGCGATTCCTTCGTTCCGATACACTGTTGTGCTGTGGTGTATAAGGCGGAGTAAGCTGAGAGAGAATCCCATTCTCTTTTAGATAATCTTGGAACTCATTGCTTAAGTATTCTCCTCCTCGATCAGATCGAAGGATCCTAATACATTTGCCCGTTTGGTTCTCTACTTCGTGCTTATATTCTCTGAATTTCTCAAAAGTTCAGACTTGTGTTTCAACAGGAACACATGCCCGTATCTAGAGAGATCGTCAGTGAATGTAATGAAGTAGGAAGAACCGTTCCTGGCGTGTGTAGACATGGGACCGCATACATCACTATGTACCAGTCCTAAGAGATCCGTAACTCTTTCTCCGTGTCCACTAAACGGAGCTTTGGTCATTTTTCCTTTGAGACATGAATGGCAATTATCATAAGATGATAATTTGAATGGATTCAAATATCCATCCTTATGTAACTTAGCCAGTCGTGTCGCATTAATATGACCAAGTCTACAATGCCACAAGAAGGATTCGTTCATTTCTAAACTTTTCCTCTTGTGTGTGTTTTGTATATTGAAGACTGTATTTTGATTTAGAATGAATATGCCATTATGTAACGAGCCTGATGCAATCAACTTTTGATCTAGGAATATGTTCATAACATTATCCTGTACTACAAAATTATATCCTTCTTTACTTAATAAAGAAACTGATATAATGTTGCATATCATGTTCGGTATATAATAGCACTCATTCAGAATCAGTGTATTACCACTTGGTAATACTAGGTGATATTCGCCAACTGCTTTGGCTGCAAAATTTGCCCCATTCCCTACTTGAACGGAATGATCACCTTTTCCCAGTTCTCTACCTTTTCGTAGCCCATGTAACAATTTACATATATGGGATCCTGATCCGGTATCTAATACCCAGGACGTAGGGTGAACTGAGAAAGTTCTCAATAACTAATACACCTGAAGAAGATGCATCAACATGCATGTTCTTTTGGGCGGCTAGAGAATCCAGATATTCTCCTATTCCCTGTTCAGTCTTATAACTCTTATAAGAAAGAACGGGTCCAACGTTCCCCTGCTCAGTATAATAAGCGGGTTCAGTCAATACATCCATATTATTATCTTGATTATGGCCTGACATGGTCGCTACCTGGAGAGAGAGAGAAGAAAACACTTTAGCGTATGCTCTTGCAAGATTAGATTGGTTATTATCTTATCTAATCAGGATATCTCCCACTGTTTTTATCAAATCTACCTTCAAACCCTAAAAGGTAAGATTAGCCGGGATTAATTAGACCCTATAATTTCGTCAATCTTTCAGCCAGATCAGTGTCGGTACTTGAGGGAGGTTCCACGTGCTTTCGCACGGACCTAATTAAAGTAAACCTCATTTTCCCAGAGGCGTAACCTCGTTAACACTTTTCTAGACACCTACTTGATCGGCTAATTGTCCTGTGTAAAACTCTCCCAGGAGTAACTCTTACTCGCAGTGGGTATCGGGATCCAACTATCTCATAGGAGGTATGCAATCTCATTGCAAATTTCAACACTTGAAATTCCCGATAATGCTTTTCCCCCTAACGTGCTATGACCTTGACGAATGCCAAACAACTCATAGTCCGCTAGTCAAGTTCAACCCGTACATTTCTTGATTTAATTAAACCCACCCGTACGACCCTTGACGAATGCCAAACAACGTCGTACGAATACCCTAATCCAATCGCATAATATGCTACAGATAAATAGTAAATAGCTACCGTACACTACGCCTTGACGAATGCCAAACAACCATAGCACGAATACTAAGTAATATCTATCTGAAATGTCGGAGGGCTACGACAGGTTTTTCTGAATACCTATTGTGTAATGAACTTGATATCGTTGTGGAATCAAGTGAAATTTCGAAATGGAGTGATTTTGAGGCTTTCATTAGTTTTGCTAAAGAGGTCACTCCCGGTGAAGGGATCTCGGCTCTTTCCCTATCGAATAAGGTACAGGATATATCATATATATCGCTATGCAAAGCAAAACTCTAAAAGCAATCAAAAGACAAACAGAGTTTTGTAGCATCTGCCAGTTTCGCTAAAGAGGTCACTCCCGGTAAAGGGATCTCGGCTCTTTCCTCATCGAATAAGGTGCAGGGTATATCATATATACCGCTATACAAAGCAAGACTGTAGCTACCCTTTTTATAAAGTTTTGATTCTACAACATCTTTTAGGTTTCTTTTCTTTTTATTAAGCTCATTAATAAAATACCATCAGCTTATGCTTCCTAAGCATCACAGAAGAAACGAAAGAAGTAATATTTATATATCAGCATATATATATATATATAATATAAGTATTCGTCTTAGGCAGTAATATGATCTCATCACAGAACATTGCAGCAGAAGAACATATATGAAATATTGGATATACTAGGACGTCCGTGTTTTCAATACTAACCTGTATAAAACACGGATTCCACGGTCGCGACGAATAGCCAAACCCACATCCCAAGACCCCTACGAGAGCGGCAAGTAACACCGCCAATTCTAGGGTTAGGAGACCCGGTCTCGACTCCTCGAGATGGCCTCCTACTGGACCCTAGAACCCCGTTACTTGTGCTCTCCTCCTTGGGTCTATCCTAATGCGGAAAAGTAAATAATATATAACACTGGTGACATCAACCTCAACCCAGAAGTGCCCCAAATAAAAGAATATTACATTACAAATGAATTTTACATGAATGAAAATAAAAACCCTCATCTCATATAAAACCCCCGGCTATTCAGAACACGACGATCCAATATAACATATCACAGCAACACATAATATCGCATATCATCAACGTAATTAAGTATGCATACACCGATCGTCGTTGATGTATAGAAACGAAAACCGGCAATACAACTACATACTACCCTTACGGTCACAGAAAAAGAAATTGTAAAACTACAATATTTGGAATCCACAATCACTTTAGACATCGTAAATCCGAAATATCACATACTTCGCATTTCATGCCTAACTCTATGAATTCCACATATTGTATCACATTCCAGATAAATAGACAGTATTAAACTTTCCGAACAGATAATTAAATACCCAAAATTTCCTAAATTGCTCAACACTTGAGCGGAGTTCAAATAATCCCAGAATATGTCACAGTACCGGTGATCCAGCCGTAGAAGGGTCAAGCCAACGCCTCACATGTGGCTCGCCGTACTGCCCCAAACCCTAAGGTTTAGAGGCAGTTCAAGACGGTCACATAATCGAGTTAAGGTTTGTTGTCTTCTAGAGGGTCCACCGTGTTACTTGCACATTTTTCCGAAAAATTTAAACCTGATAAAAATTCAACACTTGAAAGTTTTTCGTGCCGGGAAAAAGTGAGTTAATGATATCTGTTCGAACATTTTAACAGTTTCTAAATATCCGGAAATAATAACGAATTTAAATATTCCGATCGAATCTACGATTACAAAATAAACCCCAGAATAATCAACACTTGAGTCAGAATAAAAAATACCCTGAAAGTATAAAAGCAGTAAAAGGAATTACTGTGAAAAAATAAGTGTCCAATCAAACAGTAGTGCCGCGGATCCGCGGCCCAAGCAAGGTACGGCCGCGGTTCCGCGGCGCTCTGTAGGGATGACGTCATCATTTTTCACCATAATTCTTGAATTTACCTGCTGAATTTTTTAGGTATTTTTAATTCAGAAAAAATCGCATTTTTGAAAAATATCCAGAGAGGGGTTCATTTTCGTCGTATCGGGTTCGATCGGAGTTTTAACTTCGTGTACACGTCGCTTAATGCTATAGTTAGGCTTTGATACTACTGTAGGGTTCCTAGGCACTCTTGTGAAGGTTCATAAAGCATCAAACATCCCCGAATAAAATTTTAGATGTGCCGAACAACCCGAAGCCGGGATCTTTGCTAGATTATTAGGGTTTAACATGCAAGTAAACATCTTTACTACTAAGTATGAGGGATTACAACCTTTGTAGTCCGCTCCTTCACTTCACAAGCTCCGAGTAGAAGTCCCTTTGCCACGATCCACGATCTCCCGGACTTAAGAGAGGCTCCACAACTCGAACGATCCATGCTAGCTTGTAGTGTTCCGCTTCTCCGATGATCTACGTCGAAGTTGCTATAACTCAAGCTCTCTCACTCTAATGAGGTGAACACCCTAATCTAATGGGCTAGATTAGATGAGGATGATGGAGTAGTATTTATGCTTTTTTTTATATCATTTTCTCACAAGAACTCATCACAAAAGAAATCACTAGTGAGCTCTTTTCAAAAAATCAAGAGAGAAGAAGATAAAGAATAATGAGATAATTTCTTTTGTGATGAATAGTAGATAAGAATATATGATTGATTATGGAACCACGGTCAAGGATGAGAAGCTTAACCTTTGTAGAGAATAAACTAGAGCTAGGGTTTGGTTAGGTTAAGTAATGAGTCATGGATAAATATCAACCATAATATTTTAACCAGGACAAAAGCAATGTTTCTAGATAGTGCAAGAAGAAGCTAACCCTAATCAAACCCTAATCTCTTTTTATCATCCTTAAACATGTTTCATAATAAATCATATCATGTTACTATAATATATATCACATATATATTATATTTGTAACAAAAGAAAATAATACAATTAATATATATCGCATATATATCAATGTATTATCCGGTGAGAAAACGAAATAATAAAGTGAGCCAATATTAGATAATGTAATTTAATATATCATATATATTATTATACATTAAATCATCGAATCAACACTTGATCCGACAATCCGGCTATATCGAATATAACCGACTAATATATCATGTACCGATTCATCGAATCAACACTTGATCCGATGATCCGGTTCATATCTAAATATCGCGAGAATATAGTACGGTATCACATATCGCATTATCCTCGGTCCTGCACATATCACATATGTGCCTCTACTCCGTTTTGCCTGAGCCAAGAAACCTCTGTGTAGGACTCTAAAGAATCGTCAATACGCCGGTAGCAGGTGATGATCATATCAAACACCCACAAGCTGCAAGCGGTCAGCTAAACGTAACAGCCACCCAGGTATTGAGCGATCAGAAGATCAACAAGCTAGCATGTCCGTTCTCCTGTGAATCCAATCTGTAACACTCCCATACAATCCGGTCTGTTCGTCTGATATGTCGCATATCAAGTCTAGGGGTGGTATACGTCAGACCCCAGTAACCGATAAGTCGTGTCGATGTGAGGCTCATAACAGGTCGAGAAACTACTGGTAACACTTACCAGTATATCTCTATATCAGCCCTGGCCAGGGACTTCCCGTTATAGCCAATCGAACAGAGCACAACATCAACTCCCTATACCGGGAGAGACGAATCCCCTCCTATCGCTCATTGCCTCCATTTGATTCGGGACTGTACCCAAAAGCCACCATTTTGCACGCCCTCTTGGACGTGGTAAGATGGAAATCAAAGCACAGTGGGAATCACACAAGACTCTATGACGATCTCGGGTCTACAGACTACCCTGTACCAGTGTCACTGGAGAACTGCCATCTGACGTGTTGTATATCACCATCTGGGAGTTCTCGGCGAGTCCGTCCAGTGTACCCAGTCTCCACTGAGCACCCGTATACCATCTCTGATGTCAAACACCGATGGATATGGGATCATCCATCGCCCATCACATGGGTCAAGATGCGTATACGCTAGTCTACTCTGGTGTATCGATGCCCTATCTCGATATACCCTCGACTAGGAACAGTTATAGGATGTACTCATCGACTACCGTGGCCTCACTAGTATGATCTCATCATAATCCCAGTAGTCGAGTACAGATCCTAAGGGCTTTATCAACATGTGAGAGAAAGACAGTAAACCAATACAAGTCAACATGTTAAGATAAAGTGAAACTAAATAGCATACTATCATGACGAGCAAGAAAGTCCTCTCTGTATATATCCAAGCATCCATCATAATATACATCATATGTACAACAATGGCCTCTAGGGCATACACATAACTAACAGCCACAACGCCGGGGATCAAAAAGCCCTCCCAGAGGCAGTCGAGCCCAAGGATCCATCGCTCGGCTATCCTTCAGGACAAAAGCCCTCACCAAGAGGCACCAGGCAGTAACCCTGCCCGGCCAAGGGTCCTTGGTAGGCTTCTACTGCCCCTCCCGCGCTAAGGACTAAAGTCCTCCCATAGGCAGTCGAGTCCTTGCTCGGCTATCCCCGGCTGGTAGCTTCCAACCACAACCGACAGAGATCAAAGTCCTCGCCAAGAGGCACTGGGCAGTAACCCTGCTCGGTCCCCGTCCTGAGGGATCAAAGCCCTCGTAAGAAGCAACCGAGCAACTACCCTGCTCGGTCAACTCCGGCTGGTAGCTCCCTACCCTCGACGCCAGCGATCAAAAGCCCTTACGAAAGGCACCAGAGCGGCTACCCTGCTCGTTCATCCCAGGCTGATAGGTTCCTACCCACGACGCCAGAGGTCAAATCCCTCGCCAAGAGGCAACCACGTAGCTTCATTGCCCGGTCATCCTTAGTGGGCTTCTTACAGCCCCTCCAGCACTAAGGACCCAAGTCCTCCCAGGGGCAGTCGAGTCCTTGCTCGGCCATCCCTGGCGGGTAGCTCTCTTACCATAACGCCAGGGACCAGAAAGCCCTTGCAAGAGGTGACAGGGAAGGTACCCTGTCCAGTCACCCCCGGATGGTGGTCAATGCTCGAAATCAGAGATGCCTTATGGCCCGCGAAGGATCCGAGACCCCAGCGAGGGGCATCAGGTCTATCCAAGCCTAAACGATCTCCCCTCGACTCTGGGGCCCAGGGGGATACCTCCTCGACAGCGCTTGGCGCACTCATCGGCCAGTGATTGAAGTCAACTCGACAGACGATCGCCAGACAGATGGCCAACCTGACATTAAAGCACAACAGTACAAGCAAAGATATCTTAGGAGCATTCTTCATAAACAGATGGAAGAGCGCAATTCTATGGAGCCGAAGAAAAACTTTATTACTACCAAAGACAAAAGTTTTACAAAAGGTATTTTTTGGGCTCCCCAGCCTTACAAAATTCAAGAAAACAAAATAAAGGAGGGGAACGGGGCTCTACACCTCTGGGCCTGGCATGACCTCGAGGTCCTCGACCTCCACCACGTGGCGCGCTGGGTCCTCGGCGACCTCCTCGCCAAGAACCTCTTCCCCTTGCTCGTCGGCGCCCACAATGGGGAACCCGACCCGGAGATCTGCGTCGGCGAACTCCGGCATCGTGGACTTAATGGCATCGAGGGCGTCGTGCCAAATGCAGGTCGTGGCCATAGCTAAGTCGTCATAGAATTCTTTCGACTTCTTATAGCCCTCCACCGCCCTCGATTCGGCCGAATTGGCCGCCTCAGCCGCCGCCCCCAGCTCCTTCCGGAGGGCCTTCACCGACCTCTTCAGGTTGCCGGCGAGCACCTGGGCGTCCTCGAGCTTGACCTCGGCAATCACCGCAGCTTCGCGGTGCCGGGCCACCTCCTGTTTTTCGGCCTCCACCTCGCCTTCCAGGGCGGTGACCCTCACCGTCATCGCCTCCAGCTCCCGCTTGGAGCTCTCTTGCAACGAGGCGAACTGACCTGCAGCCTCCAGCGCCGGGGCTACCACCTCAGCCTCCATGCGCAGGGCGAGGGCTACGTGCTGGAGAACCTGGAAAACACGGAAAAATCAGAAAGATGAAGGAATCACTGAATCTCACAATGAACCAAAAAGAACTTACCTGCACGGACTCCTGGGCGATGGACGCCAGCTGAGCCCTGAAGGTCCTCCAGGGACTCTACCCTCTGCCGAGGTCTTTATCTCGTGCAGAAGGCTGTCCGCCACGGACAGCCCCGATGGCACCGCAAATCGGAGGCCCCCTTCCTCCACCACGGTCGGTGAGGACCGACCCCAGGAGGGCCTCTTGGAGCTCCTCTTGAGCGGCTCCGAGGGAGAGCCGATCTCCTCTTCAGAAGCCGGGTCCTCCTGGATCAGGGCCCGCTTCCAGCCCGATACTCTGTTGGGGCCCGGGGCGAGATCCGCCCCCGGGCGCTCACGGAACGCTGCCACCGAAGCGGTCGGAGCCGGGGCGGGCTAAGCCCAAGAAGAACTGGCGCCCCCAGCCCTAATAGGCTGCCTCGGCTGGTGCATGGAAGCTCGGAGGGAGACGAAGTCCATGGGTCCTGCATGAAACAAACACCCAACAAATCAGCAACAGGAGTAAAACACAAACCCAAAAGCAAGCCTAACTTACTGATGAACTCGACGGGGATAAGCCCGGCCCAACTCAAGACCCTCTCGGATAGCAGCACGTCAGGTCGAGGGATGAGCTCCCACGACGCCACTCTCACCGCGGCGGGGTCATCGGACTGGTTCCCTGGCAGACATTTCTCCCTCGACCACTTGGTAGGCACGGGCCAGTCCTCGCCCCCGGGAGGTGAAACGAAGAAAAATTTCTTTTTCCAATCAGGATAGAGGAGGGAAAAGCCATGACCCCGGTCCCATCAGCGCCCCTTGGCCGCTTCCTGAAGGTAAGATAAACCCATCTCGGGTCGCCCCCTCGACCACCAGGGTGACTCTTGAAGACGAGGGAGGAATCGAGAAGTGGAAGGCTGAAGGGAACCGCCTGTAACTTCAGAAGGATCAAGAACCCAAGAAAGATCCTCCACGAGTTCGGCGCTAACTAGCGGGGGGCCAAACCGAAGAAATTCAGTATGGCGACGACCTCAGGAGAGAAGGGCAGGTGCATTCCGCCCCAAAAAGCTTCCAAATACAGGGTGATCTCCCTGCCTCTTACCTGATGTGCCCTCTCTCTTTCCTTAGCCATTCGAAGCGTGTAGCGTGAGGGGATGCGGAAGCTAGCCGAAGCATTGGCAAGCTCGTCCTCATGCCTCACCCAGCACGAGGTACTAGGGGCCACATCTAGCTCCTCCTCCCTGGAGGCGGTCCCCGCCTCACGATCCCGGGGAGAGGATCCAACCCCTGCTCCCCGAGGAGACTCAGACACAGCTAAAGGGACCCTAGCACCTACTCCTACAACATCTACAGATTCTACAGAGGAAGACATCTAACCTTGGAAAAGAAAATCTTCAAGGGCTGAAAACGGGTGAAGAGAGACGAGCGCCGAGCAACCGAGACTTGAGAGAGGAAAATATGAAGGTGTAAGTGCCCTAGAGCGGACCCCACCCATGTTTATTGCTGCATACGGCTTCATCCAAAGGCGCCCGTCATCTCCCGCCGAAACGGCTCCTCACACCCAGCGGCTCCGATTGCTCTACGTGTCAGTTGTGTGCTGGACCGCGTCCCATCGGACGCTGCAGGCCTGCGTATGTCGCATCAGCCAATCGGCGCTCGACACGTGGGCCATCGCTTCAGTTGCAAAGTGGACGAACCGGCGCACCTTCTTTAAATGCAGAGATCTCTCCATGATTCGCTAGCGGAAAAGACAACCGATGGCCCGAGGACTCGTCCCGACAAAGCCCTAGAAAGGAACTCACCTCGGGAGGCCCGGCAGTCCACTCCTGGCCCGACCCGCTAGCTGGCCGGGACAAGAGTGAGGGGCTAATGCTGATGCTCAATATCGGCAATCTCCAGGATCAAGACACGTAGCAGATGACGTGTCCCAAGACTCAGAAGAAAGGGACCACGGGGGCCTACCAGGCCACCCTACGCCCGACCTGCAAGCACAAGCTAGCCCTCCTCGGGGCTCCCTGAAATTTGCCTCCTCGACCCCTCAGCTCGCTTCGAGCTGCCACAGGACCAAGACTCCTCGGTCTCCTCGCTCGTCCCCGAGCTCCCCCCGAGGCCGTCTTCCCCGGCCCTCCGACCAACTCCACCACTCACAGGCGTATCCGCCGCTCCGCGAATCTCACCATGCGCGGATTTTACGCCAGCAACGTCCCACGTTCCTTGCCATCACGATCCCCATTAATGGGCGATCCGCTCTCTACGCGGGCGTGACGTCGGGAGCGTAACTACCGGAGAGATTCTCGCGCCTGCTGCTGCATGGCGCCACCGTTATATAAACCCCAATCACAGAGGGGTCAAGTAAGCCATTCTTGACTCTTCTAAGCCGTTACTCTGCTCGGATCCCATCACTAACTTGATCGTCGGAGGGTCCTTGGTGGTACCAAACCACCCCGGGACTTCTTTGCAGGTACTCGGCACCAAACTCCTCATTCCACTTCTTCCTCCAAAACCCCTTGAGACCCACACGCAACAGGAGATAATCAACAAAGTCCACCGGGAGATCAACGGAAGACAACATCTGATGGAGACCCGAAAAGGACCTCCATCAAGAAATATAAAACTTTTGACTAAATAAAAGAATTTGGAGAAATATTCTATGCATTGATTCAGCCACTTAGGGTAAATATTTTTCCTTGATTTCCTCTATATATACATGGCAACATATCAGAGTGTACAATCATTATATCATCTATACAATCAATCTATCATTGATGCATATCCATGACATTTAAAATATTTGTCATGTTTAATATGCCTTGAGCAGACTCAAGGCGGGTCAAGAATCGAGATTTGCTTCATAAGATATTACGTCGAGCAATAATATTAGCATTCATAGAAGTCAATAATTTGAAGAGTAACATAGGAAAAGAAAATGTTCCAGCTAGATAACGTTGTCGAATGAAATGCCAGTCTATCTCGATATAATTCGTATGTTTATGGAAAAACAAAATTCTTAGAAATTTGAATAGAGCCTTTGTTATTATTATAGTGAAGAGGAGCAGGTGATAGAGATAAAACATGCATGTTGCATAGAGTTGATGTAACCAAACAATTTCGATCGATATGGATGCTATTGCACGATATTCAGCTTCTACACTGAAGCACAATACAATGTCCTCCTTTGAAGCCGTCCAAGAAATAAGGTTAGGCCAAGAAAAATACAAATCCCACTAGTAAATCGTTGGTCTATAACATCATCCACTAAACACTCGTGTAGGCATTAAGTGTTGGATATGTATGCCCTAAAAGCCATTATTGTATTGGATGCTGGGGGTATGTATGTACAGAACAGTCTTGCTCGATATGATAGTATGCTATTTGGTTTGTCATTATCTTAACTTGTGTATATATTTTACTTTTTATTATGTATCACTAATACATATTGATAAAACTCGTAAGATTCGTACTTGACTGCCAACATTATGATGGCGATCATATTTGTAGGGGCAGAGTAGTCCATAAGCACATTCTTAAATGTCTCTGGTCGTAGGAGTATCGAGAGTGGATATCGATATTCTAGAGTAGACTAGTGTATACGTTTTTTGTTTTCGAAAGGGGCGATGGCCAGCCTCGCAGCCATTGGTGTACGACACCAAAGATTGTATACATGCGCTCCTTAGAAAATGAGTTACACTGGACAAACTCGCCGAGAACTCCTAAATGCTATTATACCTATCGTCAGATAGCAGTTCTTTGGTGACATGAGAACATGGTAGTCTTTAGATCTGACATTGTCATTTATTTCGAGTGTGTTCCTACTATACTTAGATCACTACCCCACTACGGCTTTAAAGAGTCATGCAAATAGGTTTTAGTTGGGTACAGTCCCGAATAACTTGGAGACAGAGAGCGATATAAGGGATTCGTCTCTCCCGGTATAGGGAGTTAATGTCGCGCTGTTCACAGTTGACCAATACTATAAGTTCTTAGCCAAGATAGATGAGATTTACTGAAAATGTGATCAGTAATTACTCGAGATGGTCTTCAGCCACATCGGCACGACTTACTGGATTATTAGGGGCCTGGAATTTTCAACCCCCTAGATCCGGTATGAGACACTCTCAGATGAAGAGACCAGACTTGTAACAATTCAGAAAATTAAAATATTATTTTTGGAAAATAAATAAATAAAATAATAAATTTTATGAATACTATTAAGGTATAGAAATTAGTTTTAATGGAATTGTATGATTTTATATGTATATAATTTGGAAAATAATTGGAAATTAATATGAATTATTAATTTTGAAAGTATTTATTTGAATTGGACATTTTATAAATTACTATACAATTATTTGTATACAAGTTTAGTACTAAACTTGATTAATATTTTATTAATTATGCATTAACCTTATATACGTATCATGCTATGCAACATGTCATATGGTAACAATTATTCATATTTATTGAACCGTGGCTTTATGTTTTGATTTGCTTTAATTTGTTTTGTTTTTTTAAAGAAAAAAAATAATAATGGTGGGGACATGAGTGCATGGTTGAGAGAGAGAGAGAGAGAAGAATTGGGAAGGTTCTACCAACCATGAGACTTCTTCCATACTTATTTCTTCACCTCCTTCATCATTCCCTTCTTCATCTCCTCATTCTTCACCTCCTCCATCCTCACTACCACCCCAAGTTCACCATCAAAACCACCCCAAAACCCCATACAACCTTCACAAATAATGTTCCTCACATCACTACAAACACCATGATAGGATCAAGTTGGGACTTTGAGCACTTTGACCATCTCAAAATTTTCTTGAGTTGCTTTACGAAGGTAATTCCCTCGCTTCTAGTTAAGTATTTGAGTTTCCTAATCTCCTATAGTGATTTAGAGTTAAACTAGTGAAGGGTTATGATCATGAAAAATTCTAAGATGAGTTTTAGGGGATATTTTGAGTTGTGAAGTTGTATTTGAGATTTAGATAGTGACCACAACCCTTGTAGTGATAGAATTCTGGACCAAACTGAGATTAAAAGTCCCAAACTTGAAAATTTAGTTTTCCGATATCGGGTTTTTGTGAATATGTGATGATGAAATAGGATTTGCTACGACCCGGAGACTCTGAAAAATATTTAGCAAACCTAGAGGGATATGCAGGAAATTATAAACATACCCTAGAAACCCAGGCCCCTAATTCCCTTACCTGGACGCCAAAATATACAATCTGGCAGCAATTTGCGGCCTGGACATGGAGTCTGGGTCTCCTTCTTGGTCCATGGCTCCTTCATCTGATATTTAGACCTACTACATATGCAAAATGTTCTAATTTCACTAAGAGTAAAATCTGGGAGTGTTTTCCCAACTTGCTGTTTTCGTTTTGCGACTTTTGTTAACTTGAGTTTTGGTATTTGAGTTTTGATTCAGTCGTTTGACGTTTGTACGTCAACGTCGAGAGTTATTTAGTTATTCTTGGATGTGTAGACCATAAGTTCTAACCTATGTATGTCTTATTTGCCGTATCGGTTTTCGGACACGATTTTGATGTCGATACGACGCGCTTGAACTGTAGGTACTTTTGTGTGGATTTCGGGATGATAAGAGAGAGAAAGGCATTTATTGATTTCGGATAAAGCGAGGATAGTAGGTGAGTAGATGTATATCTATAGGGGAAGTTGGGTGGATGGCGTATACCATCTTCGCAACTGTAAATTAGGATACTTATATATATATATATATGTCAATGTTGGATATGTAGACTTAGCTAATAGGTTTGTAGGAAACTATATGTTAGAATAAGCATACTCGTAGGAAGGTATGCCCTTAGCCTTATTTTCTTTTAGTCTTGAGCCTTTAGGATATATTTTGTCACACGCACGCGCGCACACTTGGTATGATATGTGTGTATATGTATGTGTGTGTGTATATGTATATATATGATCACACACACACACACACATACATATACATATACATATAGGTGTAAGATGAGGATATGATATATCAAAAGGATTTGAGTCGATATGATCGGACATGATGTCACGAGATTATGATATATGATTTGTGATTGAGACATCATATTATGATATGATATATTAAAGGATCATTGGGCGATATACATATAACATGCGACAACATGTGACTAGATGAGATAATATACTGTACGTGACCTTAGATTCGTACCCTTGATTATGATATTGTACGACGGATGATACCGTACGAGATATGATACATATGATGATTAACCTGTATTCGTGATCCGAGGATATCATACGACGGATTATACCGTACGATATGTGACATATATATTGATTGATCCACACTCTTGACTTAAGGAAGCTGTACGAGGAACTATACCGTACGTGATATTATGAGGCTGGATCGCTGACTGATAGACATATCGACTCGGAAATGTTATAGTTTTCTAATCACCTTCGACTCGGATATGTTTTAGTCTTTCAATCACTTAAGTAGATATTAGAATATAATTAGAGCCATACTTATTTTCAAAACTAACAAATCGTATGTATTTTCAAAAGACAAACCCGAGGAACGCTACGAATTTTCAAAACGGTATCTCTTTTTCTCAAAAACACCGTAGCCATTATTTTTCTAGAAACAAAGATTCGTGCTATTTTAAATAATATAACTGTATGGCTCGTATATAGATATATATTTTATATTGTTGCGTTTACTATTTAATTTTCTGCTATGTTCATATTATTTCCATTACATTTTATATATATACATGTTCTTTCTTTAGCTGTTATGACCTCATTTGCTAAGACACATGCACCATTACCAATGATGCGTATGTTGCACGTACACTTACTTTCTGGCTCACACACATCATCATCGGTAATTTCCATTCCATACACACATTAGAAATCATTACTTCGTCATATAACCTGATAACTTGGAGCTTAATAGTATTGCTTAGCATTCATGATCTTACATGCTAGTTTAGATATCGCATTTCTTATTTAGATGCAACATTCATTTAGATAAACATTCTATTTATGCACTGTAGATTGGCTTTGTACCGGTGTTCATTGTTTCATTATTGGCTCATGATTATGAGATTTCGGTTTTCATGAAATTTCTAGATTTAGGAAACCGCTTGTGAATTTTGAAAACTTATGATCTTTTTAAAAGAAAAATGCGGTTTTTCTTGATATGATGTGTGCCGTCCACCATGAGTTTTCTCGGTTCTTGAGCTATATGTATACCGATTCGAGAAGAGAGGAGGCACCGTCTGCGAGTACATGGTGGACCCGGTGAAATACCCCGGGGCAAGAAGATCGTATAGAGAGACGTTGAGCTCGGCAGGGGGGCACTACCGACCGGTGATAGTTTGGCTCGACAGATATCCGGAGGTTACCGACCGGAGTCATGTGATCAGATGGATATGGGGCCGATCGGATGAGACGGAGCCTGAGATATGAGGATTATGTGTCGCTGCTGAACACGATCTTCATGATATTTTCGAGTGTCGAAGCTGGGTACTCAGGTTTTATAATGATTTAGTCTGTCGTTACTGGACACACGTTGGATGATGTATTTATACATGATACACATGACATGTTACCACATTATGATACGGACACGAGTACATTGGTTTTATACTTATGCTTATACTATTACCCTTGTACCACTCGACGTCATTATATAATTATATTACTGTATGACCTAGGAGATCATCATGTAAGTCTACGGTAGCGCCCCGGCCGTCTATCCGAGGCCAAATGCGGAACAAAAACTTTTATAAACTGGCGCTAACGCAAACTTTCACCCGGATCGTACCATTAACCCTTAACTAGCAAACTACAAAGAAGTTAGAATGGCTATACCGATCGATCCGTGTCCTTCGGTCTTTATCCACCATCCTTTGCTCCTCGCAGCATCTCCGATCTCACTCGATCTCCGATCTCCTCGTCGAAGTGGCACCACGTCAAGGAATCATTTTACGGGCTCCCGGTTCAAACCAAAGCAACTCGGACATGAAGTTTGCTAGCCGACATGTCCAAGGTGATGTAGAGAATGTGTGTGACAATTTTGTCTCTAGACACCCATGGATTCTCAACTCATGAGAGAGATGGGTGGAGGTTGAAGAAGAAGCCATTGGAGGAAATGGTGAGCTCTAGAAAGAGAGGCAAGTGAAGAAAGAGACTTGTTGATTGTGTGAGATATTTTAGAGAGCAAATATAAATCATATCCAAAAGAATAATTCCATGCCATTACATGGCAGCCCCCTCTCTCCAAAATATCCCCCATAATCATAATTACCCCCAAAATCAATCCATGTCACATATAATGGTCACCCAAACCAAGACCATGAGTTACCAAGTGTATGTGACATGAAATGATGCAAATGGACAAAACATGCACTCACATTTTCCTCCACTAAACATTTAAACTAAATGTTTAATCCAACAAAAAGATATGGCATCAACTAAAGTAAACTCGTGATGGATCACAAGGATACCCCTCAACTGTATATACATACCTGCATCCGTATTCCGACTGAATACGAATGCAATGAGACGAAAGTAATCCAACAAATCTAATACTAGGATCCGGCTTAAACCAAAGCCCACTAGTATGATCCGTCCGATCATGATCCGTGCACTAGTGCACGTATATGATCGAACCCTGCCATAAAACCATACGGCCTCTACAACGTTTCGCCCAAACTTGAAAAACTTTCTGTGGGGGACTCTAAAGACTCGTCAATACGCTGGCAGTGGGTATAACCACAAGCATGTCAGTGGTACTAGCTGTACGTAACAACTACCAAGGTATTGAGCAAAGGGAGGCCGATAAGCAAACTCATCCTGAAACCCTACTGAGCCTGTCAGTGACAATATCCGCACAGTCCGGTCCGTTCGTCTATGGGTATCGCATATCGGGCTAAGGAGGCTGGAAAACGTCAGACCCCCAATAGCGGTATAAGTCGTGTCAGAGTGTAGCCTAGAACACCCTGAGATACTACAGAATACCTACCAGTAAATCTCACTTGTCTTGGCCAAGGACTTCGTGTAATGGCTCTCCTAGACACAGTACGATCTCACACCCAATACCGGGAGAGACGAATCCCCTGCCGATCCGCTCACTGCCTCCATGTGGCTCGGGACTGTACCCAACTAAAACCTATTTGCGTGACTCCTTTAAGCAGTGGTAGGGTAGTAATCAAAGCACAGTGGGAACTCACACGAGACAAATGACGATCTCAGGTCGATAGACTAACCTGTACAATGTCACCAGGGTACTGCTATCTGACGTCAGGTATAATACCAACTAGCATGTTCCCGGTGAGTCCTGTCCGGTGTACTCATAACCTAATGAGCATCTGTATACGTCTTAGGTGAACCATCTTACACCAATGGCTTGTGAGACCGACCTCCGCCCCTCATCCGGGTCTCGATCGTATACACTAGTCTACTCATGGAGTATCGATGCCCAGTCTCAAAACTCCCACGACTAGGGACACTTCAAGGATATGCTTATAGACTACGCAACTCTCACGTATATGATCCCCATCATACTGCTGGTAGTCAAGCAAGAATCCTAAGGGCTCTATCAACGTGTAATAGTGATCTGTAATGTCACCTAAAACATATACACGATGATAAAGGCAAACCAGATAGCATACTATCATCTCGAGTAAGACTGTCCTACCGGCATAGGTCCTCCCTCAATCATTTTAATCACGTGCCTGCGATCCAATAATTGACTTTGATGGCACTATATTCAACATTCTCCCACCTGCACTTAAGGCTAATTATTGTGATGTCGCATACTCACATCCCGTGTGATACCGAACACCCAACTTTTCTACTGATCAGTCTCACAAACCTTGTTTGTGAAAATATTGCGTTCCAGAAATAGCCTCAGTGAGGGGATCCGCTATGATGTTTCCTTTTATGTCTCTCTTAATCTCAAGTTCGCGGAGAAATCTATCTCCCGAATTGAGTAATACCTGTCTTAGAATATGTCTGGATATCTGATTGGACCTAGTTCACAAATGAACTCCAAATCCAAATTTCTTAGACTGTATCGTCAACTGAACTTAATCAGTATCCTGCGTCATACCTCCCTCAGTATTCCCTTGTACCACCTATCCAAATTACTGCCCCTCGTCAGAGGGAAAACTATAAATCTGACAGTCACTCTGTCAGCCAGGTCACCATGGAAGCCTGGAATGATAACTGTCTCCCGAAGGAGGCTGTCGTTATCATCTCCCTAGAACATTCACTTATGTTCTAAAACTGCTTCCGAACGTTTCTCCAGGATTGGATTAATATCTGAACTTATTGCATCTAGTGCAAAAACAACATCTGGTGTAGGACATGACATCTCATGATTGACTCAGTTGCCTAAGCAAGTGATATGCCAATCATGCATATCCCTCTTCTCTTTATTAACATTTCAGAAAAATAAGATATTATTTTTGGGAAATTATATAATTAAATAATAAATATTATGAATATTTTGATAATGCGGTATAATTAATTACAGATAAATTGAGAAATATTTGGAAAATTATGTTAATTATTGAATTTGAAAGAGATTACAAGATTTGGGCATTTATAGATTGTTATATAATTAATTACATTCCATTTTTATGCTAATCACGATTAAAAATCACTAATCATGCATTAAGCTTTTTTTTTGCATGTGAGATGCACCAAGTCATTTTTTCACATTTGCTACATTTTGCTATCACGACTTTTTCCTTATTTTCATGCGTGGTTGGTTTAATATGAGAAGAAGAGAAAAGAAAAGAAAAGAAAAGAAAAGAAAAGGAATAAAGAATAATGTATGGGCAAGAGAGAGAAGAGTGAGGTGAGGGGTTTTTGACCTTAAGTCCCATTTGTTTCCCCCTTCATTTTTTTTCATCATTCTCACTCCCTCCTTCACTCATGGCTGCCCTCTTCTCCACCTCCACTTCATCATCACAAACAACACCAAATCAAACTCAAAACATCATCTCCATTTCATTAAAAACATGCATAAGCCCACTACAAACACTTTGGACCAAGAAAAATTGGATTTTGAGGACTTGGGGCAACTCAAGAAAATTCTTGAGTTGCCAAATGAGGTAATTTCTTTACCATTAGTGTAGTATTTCATTCACTTTAGCTTCCATGCAAGTTTAAAAGTGTTTAAGTGTAGATTAGTGGACTTTGAAAATTTCAAGTTAAGGTTAGGGTTTGAATTGAATCCAAAAGGGTAATTGAGATTAGTAGAGCCTATACAACCCCTGTAGTGATAGTATATTGAACTAAAACAGAGACTTAAACCCCAATTCGTAAACTTAGAAATCTCCAATATCGTATTTTGTGGAAATTGTGATGTGTTTTGGAGAACTGCTATAACCCGGGTGACCTGAAAATTATTTAGCGAAGACTGAGAGATGTGCAGGAAAACTAGAAGCTACCCTTGAGCCTCGAGCCCCTGATTCCACTTTGAGACCGCAATTTTAATCATTCTGGCCGCAAATTGCGGCCAGGGTAAGGTGGTTTGGGTCCGTGTTTGGTCTATGGTTCCATTGTCTGTAAACTAGATCCTTCCCATATGCAAAATTGGCTAATTTCACCTAGGATAAAATATGGGACCATTTTCTTGAGTTGCTGCATTGTTTTACGACTTCGTTTTATCTTTGGTTTTGGTATTTAGGTTTTTAACTCGATGGTTTGATGTTTGTACAACGACATCAAGGATTTGTTTGGCCTTTCTTGCATGCGTAATCCGTAGGTTCTAACATATAGGCTTTTAGCGTGTCGTTTTGGTTTTGAATTGGATTTTAATGTGACACGATATGTTATGACATGTAGGTACCCCCACATGGATTTCGAGACGACGAGAGGAGCGTAGCTTCATCGACTCCAGTAAGCAAGGATCAATATGAGTAGATATATATCTACGGAGGAAGTTGGGTGGATGGCGTGTAGCATCCCCGCAGTTTCATAGTGTAGTTTACGAATACGTTTACCTATATATATAAATATGTTTATTGTGAGACTAAATGATTCTCAAGATAGGTTTTAGATGTTCATGGGTTAGTTTTAGTGTATTAGAAGTAACTTAGTTATTTTCTTAGTCGCGAACTCTAGAGTTAAGGTTTACATACACGCGCGCGCGCGCACACACACGCATACATTTCATTACTTGTGCGTATATGGGGATATATATATATATATACGTATATGTATGTGAGTATGTATATATATATATATGTATATGTATACATATACTTAGATATGACGATAGTATGTGGTACTTGGAGATGAATCGATGAGATTGGGCATGATGCCATAAGATCGGTGACATGATTTGGTTCGTATTATAAGATACGCCATGTTATTATAGCCGGTCTTTAGGCGATGTGTTTTCATACACACGCATATATATATGTGGATGGTATCAGATTGTACTAGATTTTAGATCAGTACCCTAATACAGGATATGATGATAAGGATACCAGATGAATAAATGAGATAGATGTGATATTTGATCCGTACCCAGATTTGGGATGCCGTACGATAGATTACCGTACGAGATATGTTTATAATGATTGATCCGCACTCTTGACTCAAGGATGTCATATTATATATTATATCGTATGCGATACTATTGAGGCGGGATCACCGACTATATATATATATATATCGACTGAGACTTAGGTGGTTTCCCATACACTTTCGACTAGCCTGTTAGTTTAGTCCTGTAGTTTACTTGTAGATGTTAGACTAGACTCGAGTCATACCTATTTCAAAACTAACGAATCGTGACTATTTTAAAGACAGGCCAAGGGATTCTACGGATATTTCAAAGGATGTACCTTTTCTAAAAAAACACCGTAGCCCTTATTTTCTAAACACACGATTCGTGTTATTTCAAATGTCAAGACTGTATGACTCATAAATATTAATGTAGATTATTCATTGCTGCGTTTGTTATTCATTTTCTGCATATTCTTGTTATTCACATCACATTGCATGTTTAAATGTACATTATTATTATTATAAAACCATGCTGTCAGGACACCGGCACCATTACCGATGACGCGTATGTCTACGAACACTTACATGCCGGCTCACACACATCATCATCGGTAATTGCCATGTCACGTACACTTTAGAGAATATTAGTTCATTGTTATCGCTTGTTAGCTGATAGTTCCGATATATCATTATTGTGCTAGTTAGATGTTATATTTATTACTGTGATTTTTCGTGTATATTTATATATTCATTGTGTAACGTTTTAGAAATTGTTATGCGAATTTTTCCGTTTTAGGATAAAATAGTCCGTGTTTCCCGTTTTAATCCGGATGAGATCAAATTTCAGTACAGACTTGACTGCATCTAGTTTAACTAGAATAGTGCTAGTTTGCGGGCTTTGGGGGTCAATTGGAAGTTTTGGTTCATATAGAATTTTTCCCTAATTAAATTATTATTTTAAGTTTTTAATTATGCACTTTATTAGTAGTAATTACAATTTTTTGTTTGGGTTAATTACTTCTAATGTGAATCTATGCTAATCCAATCACTAGTTTTAGCTTAATCCATCCATTAGAAATATCTAGATATTTGTGTGACAAAAGAAAATTTTTTAAAGAAAAGAACGAGGTGCCTTTGGAGATAATTATGCATTAATGAGCATTTATTTCTTTTAGCTAGAATTTTCTTCTCAATTTTCACAAAACACCCCCCATTTCCTTGCTTGGCCGAGCCTTTCCCCGTTTCTGCCCCCTCATTTGCTTTGCTCAATTTCATCTTCTCCAAGATCAAAAATTCTTCAAAAATCCTTAAATAATCCCACAAAACTCTTAAACAAATAATAACCCAATATTCTTCATCACAAATCTTGCTTTGATCTTCAATAAAAACATCATATTGGAGGCTAAAATGATGGATCGAGTTGCTATTTTGTGTTCTTGAGATGTATAATTTCAAACCCTAATCTTAAATTGTTATGTTTAAATCATTAAGTTAGCTATTTAATTGTTTAATATAGCTTAATTTGCATGATTAGTTGTTTCATGATAATTTAGGGAAGTTCAAGTTGGGGTTTAACTTGATGATTTGGTTAATTGTTAATTGAAGACCAGGAAAATTTAACCTAGTGGGAGAATGATAGTTGTTGTTAATTCCTAATTTGTCTAATTGAGTTTTTAGCAAACTATGTATTTAACAAAGCATAATTGGGTGATTTTAAAATTATGGAAATTGTTTGGATAACCTAGTTAAGCTACTTTGCGATGTTTGTAATCGGATTTGTGTTAGCTTTAACTTGTGCTAAATTTGCGATAGAATTGCTTACTAGGTTTCGGTATAAATTGGACGTTGGTTCTAATGAGCGTCGTGATGTTATATATATTATCTTCATCACGATGTATTGTGTTGTGTTTGCGCGATCGGTACGATCAGAGTCTAGACTTGGTGTTGCGTAGTTTAGCAATCCTAGCTAGGGTTTTTCCGATGTCGTGCGTGTTTTGTGCACTAGGTGCGCAGTATAATTTTCTGGGCGTTATCCTTGCGTTTCGTTATCTGTGTGTCGGCGTAGGATATTTAGCTTATGTGATGTGTTTGCGAAATTTTAGTGTCGCAAGCGGGGACTTCGGACGCTGCGAATAAAGTGAAGCAGGTGGTCGGATTTTCGTAGCTCGAGATCACTAGTGAGTAGATTTAACATCTACGAGGAAATCACCCGTATGGCGTTATGCGTCAGGGCTGGATATTGATATGATAGCTGTATGTTATTCGCATATGAGTTGATTGCGCATGAGCGTCATTGCATATTATTAACAGTTGTTCCTTGACTTGTACCTATTGGATACAACATCATTACTGACGGTTCATTTGCACGAGCACTAATTTATATGCTACATCCACACCGTCGGTAATTGCCATGACACGCACAACCCACATACATACGCGATATTGTTATGAATAGGGATAATTGAGATAGTGACTCTTATTCCATTTCTCATATACTTTTCTATAGCTACATGTACATCATGCACACATACTGACATGTACACCCACATATCTTGCTATAGCTGCATATACCCCTAAGTGGTATTGTATTGACATGTGGTATTGAGATGTTGATTATTGTACTATTGCGCTTATGAAATGTATCATACATACTTGCTTACATGTAGATACTTATACCTTGCTACAGTTACATGTACACCTCATATGATGCTGCACTTGATTTCGGAGGATTTGGAAACCGCATGATATATTTTAAAGCTGGATTTATTTAAAAGAGCATTTTTCCCTAGATATGCTTATATTGCTGTTTTATGTTGCATAAATCAGTTTTCATGGATTTATGCATTGAGATATGGATTTCATGTGATTTATGGGTTTGAGAACCGTAGGGGTATTTCAAGAAACTATGTTTTGTTTGAAAACCCGGTTTCTCTTGATATGATATTTCAGTGTGTCCACCATGAGATTTCTCGGTTCTGAGATGTGTGATATATACCCGATGCGAGAAGTGGAATGGGCCGTGTGCGGATACATGGTAGAGCTCGGTATGGTTCTCCTCGGCAAGAAGATCGTAGATGATGGCGATGAGCCTGGAAGGCTGGGCAAGTACCTACCGGTGATTGTATTTGGACTCGGCGGTTATCGTGGGGATACCGACTGGTGTGATGTATGACATCAGGGCCAGTCATAGGGATGGCGCCTGAGATATGAGGATTTACGTGCCAATACTTGACACGGGTTTCGTGATTTTTACGTATCGTCGATAGACATGCGTGGTTGATATCCTCATATATTTACATGCATATGTTTTCATGATATTTTGGGTGTCGATGTTTGACACTCAGGTTCCATGAGACTTACAGGATATGAGGGCTGATCTGAGGATGCGGTGACTAAGGATTTTGGGATTTGATGTGTCAGTGAAGGACACTGGGGTTTTTCCATGCAGATAATTTTTGCATGAGGTTTTATTATATCATCCTACACTTAGGATTATTTTGTTATGCATTGCTTCTTGTAGTTGTAGTATCCTGATGATGTATCTTTACATGATTGTTGCATATTCATATTTCCATAGTTATGATATCAGATTACATGTGATATATTATCGCTGTTCGTGCATACTTGCGATTACAGTATGATGTTATTTACTATTCACGAGTTGGAAACTCACCCCCGTTGTGCAACAGTGTTTTGCAGGACTTACCCTCAGAGTAGTCACGGCAGGGCGCCTTTTTATCTCTACTTTTGCGGATACCGCTACGGTTGCCTGTGAGGCCTTTGCTTTTAGGTGGGTTCGCGGTTATCCATTTTGTTCATTTTATATCTTTTGTTGGATCTAGTACTCTCCATCTACCACTTCATGTATTTGATGTAGAGACGACTTGTGAGGTTTTGGTGTTGTATGTATTTTGGTGACTTTGGGTGCCGTGCTCGTGGGAGCCGGTCTTGTTGTAAAGTTTTACCTCCTTATGCTGTTTTCATTTATATTTCTTCGCTTCGGTGTCGTATATATTCTTGTAGTGGTTGTCTCCGCCGTTGGGCATGAGTTTCTCCTGTTTGGGATGTTTTATTTATATTCTATGTTGTACCGATTTTCGGGGCTAGTTTTTACAAAGGAGGTGCTGCCGAAATTTTCAAGAAAGAAAACTAAAAGTTAAAGGTTTTACTTGAGATTTTCCAAATGTTTTAAACTATGTTTTTCTCCGCTTATCCAGTTTTGGGTGGTTTAGATTTCGTGGTTTCGTCTTACTTAAGTTGCGTACGCCTGTTGACGTTATGTAGTTTAAGTGCCGGTTACAGGCTTAAATTTTGGGTCGTGACACATTACCATGATGTTAGGGGTCAGTCCGGATTTCCAGAGCCCAGTATTCACTGTTATTGACCCTTTATTTCGAGATTTTGGATTTTCATGAGATTTATGGATTTGGAGAAACCGCAAGGATTTTATAGACCGATTATCATTTCTAAAGATAAAATTAAGGTTTTCTCATGTTATGATTTGAGATATGTCCACCATGATTTTTCTCGGCTTTCGAGCGATATCATACACCCGATTCGAGGAGGAGGAGGAACCGTCTGTGGGTGCATGGTGGACCCGGTACGGTACCCCGGGACAAGATGGTCGCAGATGATGGCGTTGAGCCTGGCAGGGGGAGCACTATCGACCGTTGATTTTTTTATGACTCGACGAATATCCGGTGGATACCGATCGGAGTATGGGCCAGTTTTGATAGCCGGAGCCCTAGATACCGAGATTTGATGATATAGGCCAGTCTGGATTGCTGGAGCCTGAGATATTGAAACAATGAGATATATATATTTTGTGTCGATGCTCGACACTGATTTCTGTTAATTTCATTGATGATACTTTGATTTTTACAGATATCTCACTGAGATATGAAAAACAGTTTCCTTATTAGATGCATTCTGTTTTCATGCATTCATACATTATATATATGATATGTTGCTACCTGTGGCACTAACACGAGCACTTGGTATTACACTTATGTATAGATGTTTACCCTTTCCATTTTATCATGCTTCAGGCCATTTATTTGAGGATATTACTGATCGCATGATCTAGGATTGAGTCATCCATACAATTTCTGCTCGGTGATGTTTTCTACTCACGAGTTGGTAACTCACCCACGTTGTTCCACAGTTTTTTGCAGGTTTTGCCGTACAGGTTTTCTTGGCGGCTTTGCTGGCACACTGCTTCTTTCTAGGTGATTGCCTTAGTAGGTGGACTCACTTGCATGTTCAGTTGTATCTAGAAACTCCATTAACCAGCCTTGTATATTATTTAGACTTAGAAGACCCGTGTATTATTCTTTCGACCTTAGAGTCGCGTTTGTATTATTATGGTTTTCTTGATGATTTTGAGTTCCCTTTTGAGTTTTGATTCTCGCCCTTCGGCGTTGTATATTATATTGCTTGCGTGGTTGTGACAGCCAATTGGCGAAGGGATAGCTCCCGCTTGGGGATGCCTTTATTCATATTATGTATGTTTGTACCCGTTTAGGGCCAGTATTTACAAAGGAAACTCTGCCGAAATTTTCAGAAAGAACATGATGTTTTAAAAATGCATACTTCGGCTTATGTTGTTAAACTAATAGCTTTAAAACTAAACTTTTCATTCTTTCTTCTTTTAAATGGTTTAGATTTCTCGGATTTTGGCTTCCTTGAATTAGATGGCGTCCTATAAACTTCATATGATTCAAGTGCCAGTCAAGTGCCATTTCGGGTCGTGACAAAGTTGGTATCAAAGAGCTAGGTTAACCTTGGTTCGAGTCTATGTTTGACTATGCGGAGTCTAGGGAGTTTGTATATATTCGGAACCTAGGCTTGACCTTACGGAACTTAGACTTAGTCGAGGGGGTATTAGTCCCGAACTTTCGTCGTATAGGTTGACCTTGGTTGATGGAGTAGGTGACTTAAGGAGAGTGACGTACTGTGTGTATGTTCCGCGGTATACTTACGATACGCTACTCCGCTTAAGAAGCCTTAGCATGTACATTTCCTTGCACAACATTATATTCATTCCCATGATCTATCCTCATCATTATCGGTTTATGGTTTTTGCTGCCAAGATTGCATAGGTAGAGAGAGCTACGGCTAGAGTTGCGTCAGCATGAGCTCGTCATGGATGAGGACTGACAACGGCGTGATTTCAGGGACCCACGATTGCATAGATGTATCGTCCTATTGTGTTTTTGCTGCATGAGCGTTTGATGGATCGCTTTTACAAGATTTCTCGGTAGTGCAGATCAGCACCAGAGGATTGGGCCACTGCTAGAGGCCAGTCAGAATGTGATGACCGTCAATGCACCGATTATACTTGATGATTGAGGCACTGCTCAGCGTGCGGACGAATGTGCCAGTTGCTGCCGCGAATAACAAGATATTGCCACAGATGTTTGAAGATAACGCCGCACGAGTTGTATTTAGAGATATGATAGAAGATCGCTAGTCACCTAAGGAGGAATGACTAGGACATGTGATTCTTTGCTAACCACGATGCAAGGTCATCAGATTGATTGATTCCAACTAGAGACGACTTCACGCAGGTACATTGGGAGTCGAAGGAAAACGATCGAATGTCAGAAATCCATTTTCCTAGTTTAAAGTATCGGAAATACATGCAAGTAATTCCGTGGACCCTCCAGAAGAATGAAACCCTAACTCGATATAATGACCATGAGAACACTTTGAAACCTTAGGGTTTGCAGCAGTTCCGCGGTGCCATTAATGAGGCTTGGGTTTGCCCTTCTACGGCTGGTCCATAGGTGCTGTGGCATGTACTGGAATACTGTTAAACTGTACTCAAGATGTTGAGCTCTTGGGGGATTATGGAACCTTGACGAATCGATCGAAAGGTTCGACGTCATTCGGATATCATGTGATGGGATACATTGCTTGGGAGACTCCAGATACGAGTATAGCCGTTGGAGCGCAGTCCATGCAACCACGAAAAGACGAGTCCGAATTCGACATTAGAGAAAAGCGGAGTAAGAGATTCGTACGAGATTTCGATGAGATGACGTTCCACTCCGTTGACATTAGAGATGTGATACGCATGCAGAGGCGTCGAATATGGATATATCTTCCAGGAGGAGTCATGATGAATATGCAGCCGTTCCGGAACAAGAAACAGATTTAGTAAAGGATGATAACTTCCGGGCAGTTCGGCAGAAACGAGATTTGGGGGAGATATCGACAAAACCTTTCTGGAAAACTTTGAGAAGACTTGGACCCAGGACCGGTCATATTGCTCACACGCAGTAGGCCAGAGTTCAGCATCGTCGACGAGATATATTATGAGTGACCACGACAGTGGGCCAGAGATTTTTAGAGGATGTGCCAGAGCGGTACTGTTTCCGCCATCGTTGATTTCGGTATTTTGGACGATTTATTTGCATGATTGAGATTTTGTGCACCACAGTTGCACTTGACTTCGATTTGAAATCATTCGAGATGCTGATTTTGATTTCATACCTATGGTATGCATGTGATTTGGCTTGTGTTTTCGGCATAGTTTGGATGCACTTTTAGTATTTTGATTTGAGTTTGTGCACGCTGATACACATGGTTGTGAGATTATATACCACGGTATACCGATTTGGATTTGGATTGAAATGTGTCGTATACCGTCGATTTCGATTGTGATACTCGATATTTGTTTTCTTGCACCTTGTGTACTTGATTTGGATTCTTGCGCATAGTTGACGCGCTTGATGCGATTTTGGCGCATGCTAATTGTTAGTTATATGTATGCCCTAGAGGCCATTACTATACATAGGATGTATATTGTAGTGGATGCTTGGACATATATAGGGATGACTTTCTTGCTCGACATCATAGTATGCTATCTGGTTGCTCTTTACCTTAACGTGTACACTGAATATCTCTCTGTTACATGTTGGTAAAGCCCTTAGGATGTTTACTTGACTACCTAGACTATGACGCGGATCATACTAGAGGGGACATGGTAGTCCATAAGTACATCCTTCAAGGTCCCTAGTCGTGGGTGTATCGAGACAGGGCATCGATATACTAGTATTGACTAGCGTATACCATCTTAACCCATACAGATGGGCGATAGATGATCCCATATCCATTGGTGTTTGATATCAGAGATGATATACGGGTGCTCAGTGGAGACTGGGTACACTGGACGGACTCGCCGAGAACTCCCAGATGGTATTATACCTTACGTCAGATGGCAGTTCTCTGGTGACACTGGTGCAGAGTAGTCTGTTGACCCGAGATCGTCATAGAGTCTTGTGTGATTCCCACTGTGCTTTGATTTCCACCTTACCACGTCTAAGAGGGCGTGCAAAATGGTGGTTTTTGGGTACAGTCCCGAATCACATGGAGGAAATGAGCGATAGGAGGGGATTCGTCTCTCCCTGTATAAGGAGTTGATGTTGCGCTGTGTTCGATTGGCTATAACCGGAAATTCCTGGCCAGGATTGCTGAGATTTACTGGTAAGTGTTACCGGTAGTTTCTCGAACTTTTATAGACCTCATATCGACACGACTTATCGAGCTACTGGGGTCTGACGTTTACCACCCCTAGGCAAGATATGCGACATATCAAACGAACAGACCGGACTATACGGTAAGTGTTACTGGTTGGATTCACAGGAGTGTGAGCGGGCTTGCTCGTTGATCTTCTGATCGCTCAATACCCGGGTGGCCGTTACGTTTAGCAGACCGCTTGCGGCTTGTGGGTGTTTGATATGATCATCACCTGCTGCCGGCATATTGACGAGTCTTTAGAGTCCTACACAGAGGTTTCCTGGCTCAAGAGAAACGAAATAGGAGCGCATATGAGATATGTGCGGGACCGAGAATAATGCTTGTATGTGATATCGTATTCAATTCTCGCGATGAATGTATCGAACAGTTGTATGCGATATAATCTAGTTATCGAATCGAAGATTGATTCGATAAGTCAATACATTGGATATTAGTCGGTCATATGCGATATGACCGGATCGTTAAATCATGTGTTGATTTAATAATTTAATGTATAATTATATATTGGATATATTACTTTACATTAACTAGTGATGGTTCACTTAAGATTATTTTTCTCACTTGATGTGCACATTGTATATGTGATATATTTTTGTGCACTTGATTGTATCATGTTTGATGATACATGCAAATTTGGGTGTGTGTTTATTTTAAACCATGGTTTAGATTAATGGTTAAGGTCTTATTTTCTTTCTTTATTTATTTTTGACAAAACTAAATGGTGGCTTTTTGTTATTTTGGCTTGAAGCTTCAAGAAGCATCAAAGCATCTTTGAAAAAGTCATGCCATTTTGTTTTGTTCCTAAACCCTAACCATTTACTTAACCCTAGTTCATTCTCTAAATGAGTTAACACTAACCCATGGTTGCATTATGATAACCATCACTTCATTTTTCTTTTTGGGATTAATTCATATTTCATTTTCTTTTTTCTTCTTCTTGTTGATGAAGAAAGAAAAGCTTTCTACAAAAATGTCAAGTGATGAAATCATGTGAGAAATCCAAATCCAAAGTGAACGCACTTCCTATTTCTCCATCCTCTACCACTTGCCAAGTAGTATAGGGTGTTTTCTTCACAAGTTTCATAGCTTGGTGAAGTTGGAGCTTGATCCTGTGTTGCCTCGACGTAGATTATCTTCGGCATCGAAGTCGACGACCTAGCCCGATCATTTCTCCGATGAAATCAACACTAGAGTCCGAGATCCGATGATCGCAGTGAGGGGACATCGTCACGGAGCTAAGGAAGTGGAGGACCGGATCTACAAAGGTTGTAATCACTTTCCTCTTAGTTAAAGTTGTTAACTCGCATTGCATCGCCTTACCTCTAGTTACGATCTTGCTTAGGGTTTGTAGGCTCATAGAAAATTTTTGAATTTGGCATGTTTGATCTGTTGTGGAACATCATGTGTGTGCCTAGGAACCCTACAGTTGTATCAGAGCCTAGCTAGAGCCTTAGACGATGCGTAGACGGAGTTAGAAACCCGATCGAACCTGAAACCCTAATCCATGACCCCTCTCTGTACATTTTTTCAAAACTGGGTTTTTTCCATATTAAAAATGCTTAAAAAATTCAGCAGGAAGTTCTAAGAATTACGGTGCAAAAATGACCAAAAGATACGCCTAAAACGCGGCGGAACTGCGGTAGAAGCTTGGTTCTGCGGCGGTTCCGCGGCCATATGATGAGATCAGCCTTCAATATTTGCACAGTAATTTGTTTTTTCAGGTGCTGAGTTTTCTGGGAATTTTTAATTTGAACTCAAGAGTTGAGTTTTCTGGGGTGTATTGGGGACTCGGTGTTTCGATCAGAAAGTTTAACTCCGTCTATGTGTTTTCCGGATAATTTTTGAATATGTTAAAAAGTTTGACCGGATATAAATACCCACTTTTTCCCCTGCCGGGAAATTTCCAAGTGTTGGATTTTTCCGTAGTTTAATGACGTTCTAAATAGTGCAAGTAACGCGATGGTCCCTCTAGAAGACAACAAACCTTAACTTAATTATTTGACCGTCTTGAACCGCCCTTTGAACCTTAGGGTTTGGGGCAGTACGGCATGCCACATGTGAGGCGTTGGCTTGACCCTTCTACGGCTGGACCGTTGGTACTGAGGCATGAAGTGAATGTTTTAAAACTTGTTTCATGTGTTGAGTTGTTTCGGGAAAACTTGGGTGTTCGATTGTTCGATCGGAAAGTTTGACATTTTCTATTTATCCGGAATGTGATACAATAATTGGAATTCATAAGTTGTTATGAGATAACTGAATGAATGTTATAAATCTAGCGGTTTAGTCTCACTTGATCGGTTGCCACGGAATTTTGATGTGATCAAAAGTCCGTCGCAATCACGTAGCGTACGCGGATACTCGCCGTGTAAACTTAATAGACAACCTCACTCCATAGCCCCGACCAAGTGACTGAAGGAGAACCCCGTCGCCGAAAGCATCCGTTCGGGTGCTCGCGGCAGCGGTGTTCCGCCTTGGTGCACTTCGTCGGCGGCATCGGGGGTGCAGCCGTCTACTGAAGTTTGCGACGAGCATTCGATCAGGATGTCGGGAATCTTGTTGAATTGCCCGACTTGATATTGAAAAGAGTTTTCGATAATGAGACTAAAATGCGGGGTTTATAATTGTTAGGCATGTGATGTCTAAGGAATTCATTTGATTAGGCATGCGATGTCTAAAGTGTTTGCGGATTCCAACTGTTGTAGTTTTACACTTTCTTTTCTGCGACCGTAAGTGTAATATGTGATATCGCCGGTTTCGTTGCTATATGTCAACGACAATTGGGATGGGCATATTTACTTACGTTGATGACATGTGATGTTATGTGTTGCTGGATATGTTATATTGGATCGTCGTGTTTGAATAGCCGGGGTTTTTTTTATGTGAGATGAGTGTTTTTCTTTTTCATTCATGTAAAAACTTGCATGTAATATTCTTTTATTGGGGCACTTCCAGGTTGCGGAAGATGTCACCTTTTGTATATTATTTACTTTTCCGCACTAGGATAGACCCAAGGAGGAGGGCACAAGTAACCGGGTTCTGGAGTCCAGTAGGAGACCAACTCGAGAAGTCGAGTGCGGGTCTCCTAACTCTAGAATTGGTAGGGTTGCTTGCCGCTCTCATAGGGGTCTAGGGGTGTGGGTTTGGATATTCATCGCGACCGTGGAATCCGTGTTTTATACTGGCTCGTATTGAAAACACGGACGTCCTAGTATATCCAATGTTTCATATGATATTTTCTGCTGCGTTATCTGGGATGTGATCATGTGATATGTTCAGATAAATATTGTATATAGTATATATGATATATTATATAGACGTTGCTTATGTTTTACACCCGTGCTAGCCCTGCCTCGCTCTGGCGTTAGTTACCTAACCTAACGGTTCAGACGGGACATCGAGGCGAATGCCGATGGCATAAGCGTACGTTATATTTTTCTGTGATGTTTAGGTAGACTTAAATGATGGGACATCATTAATGAGATTAATGAAATAAAAGAAACCTAATGATGTTGTGGAATTGAATTTCAAAAATAAAACAAGTAGCTACAATTCTTGCTTTGCACAGCGGTATATATGATATATCCTGCACCTTATTCGATGAGGAAAGGGCCGACGATCCCTTCACCGGGAGTGACCCCTTTAGCAATAACTGGGAGATGCTACACCCCTCGGTTTGTCTTTTGATTGCTTCTATAGTTTCTGCTTTGCACAGTGATATATATGATATATCCCGCACCTCATTCGACGAGGAAAGGGCCGATGATCCCTTCACCGGGAGTGACCCTTTTAGCAAAACTAGAAAAGCCTCAAAAACACGCCATTTTTAAAATCATTTGATTCTACAACGATATAAAGTTCATTACGCAAAAGGTTTTCTTAAAAACCTGTCATAGCCCTCCGTCATTTCAGATAGGTAATAGTTAGTATTCGTGCTGCGTTTGTTGACTCAGCCAAGGCAGAGTGTGCGGTAGCTGATTAGTGCTTATTTGCAAAGCATATGATGCGATTGGATTAGGGTAGTCGTGCGGCCTTGTTGACTCAGTCAAGGGTCGTACGGGTGGGTTTAATTCAATCGAGAAATGACGGGTTGAACTTTACTTGCGGTCTATGGTTTGTTGACTCAGTCAAGGTCATAGATCGCATGGGGCAAAATATTATCGGGAATTTCAAGTGTTGAAATTTGCAATGAGATTGCATACCTTCTATGAGATAGTTGGATCCCGATACCCGCTGCGAGTAAGAGTTACTCCTGGGAGAGTTTTATACATTACAATTAGCCGATCAAGTAGGTGTCTAGAAAGGTGTTAACGAGGTTACGCCTATGGGAAAATGAGGTTTACATTAATTAGGTTCGTGCGAAAGCACGGGGGGCCTCCCTCAAAGTACCGACACTGGCCTGACTGAAAGATTGTCGAACTTGTAGTGTGTAATTAATCCCGGTTAGTCTTTCCTTTTAGGGTTTGAAGGAAGATTTGATAAAAACAGTGGGAGCCATCCTGATTAGATAAAATAATAACCAATCTTTTCTTGCAAGAGCGCACGCTGAGTGTTTTCTTCTCTCTCTCTCTCCAGGTAGCGACCATATCACGCCTTAATCAAGATAATAATACGGATATATTGATCGAACCCGCTTGTTATACTGAGCTGGGGAACGTTGGTCCCGCTCCAACTTATAATTGTTATAAGACGGAGCAGGAAATTAGGGAATACCAGATTTCCCGTGCCGCCCAAACGAGGAAAGTGCATGTTGATGCATCTTCTTCGGGTGTGTTCGTTACATAGAACTGTTTCTCAGTATCCTTTATGTCCTGAGTATGTGATACCGGATTAGGATCCCGCATATGTAATCTGTTACATGGGCTACAGAAAGGTAGAGAACTGAGAACGGGTGATAAGTTTCATGAGACAGAAAACGGTGCAAGTGTTGCAGCCAAGTCTGTTGGTCACTGTCACCCAGTATCCTAAATACATTGATTCTAAACGAATGTTATTAGATACCGAACCTGATATACAAAATCATATCAGTCTCTTCATTAGTAAAGAAATGATAAAATTTTGTATTGTTGGATAATGTTTTGAACATTTCCTATATCAAAAGTTGATCGGTTCAGGCACGTTATCTAAAAGCATTGATGTTCTAAATCAAACTACAGTTCTTAGTATACAGAACACACACAAGAGGAAGAGTTCGGAAATGAACGAATCCTTCTTGAGGCATTGTAGACTAGGTCATATCAATGCGACCCGACTGGCTGAAGTTACATTTAGATGCATATTTAAATTAGTTTGAATTTACATCTTGTGAAACTTGCCGTTCATGTCACAAAGATACAATGACTATAGCTCTGTTTACTGGAAACAGAGAAAGAGTTAGTGAACTCTTGGGATGATACATGTTGATGTATGAAGGTCCCCTGTCTACACATGCCAAGACCGGTTCTTAGTACTTCATTACATTCTCTGATAATCTCTCGAGATTCAGACCTATGTTCCTGTTGAAACACAAGTCCGAACCTTTTGAGATATTCATAGAATATAAATTAGAAGTAGAGAACCAAAATACGGGTAAAAGTATTATGTCCTTTGATGTGATCAAGGAGGAGAATACTTGAGCACGGAATTCCTGGATTATTCTAAAGGAGAATGAGATTCTCTCTCGGTATTACTCCTCTGAATATACCACAGCACAATGGTGTATCGGGGCGAAGCCATCACACCCTATATGATAAGGTGTGCTCTATGATGAATACTACTAACTTACCTATTTCCTTTTGGGAGTTATGCACTTGAGAAGCTGCATACCTATTGAATAGGGTTCAAATCAAATCAGTTGCCTACCACTTCATATGTGATATGGAAAGGGAAGAGCCCATATCTTAAGTTGGTTAAGATTTGTGAGTTGTCCGGACTATGTCTAAAAGCAAAATCCGGATAAGCTCGAGGCAAGGTCTGTTATGTAGAACTGGAAGCAGTTCCAGCTATGCAAACTACAGCAGATGATTTGGTAGAACCGAAGGATTCAATAGTAACCAATGAACCTCAGCCTCTCCGCCGATCTAGTAGGGTTCCTCACCCACCTGAGAGATAGTTTGGTTTCTCTATGACAGTGGGAGCAAGGATTGCATCATGAGATGATGACCCAACTAGTTTCGAGCTGGCCATCAGGAGTGGGACTCTGTAAGAATGGCTGGATGCTTAGCGATCTGAGATGGAATCCTTATACACCAACAAAGTATGGACTTTGGTTGCTATATCTGAAGGGTTAAATCCCCATCAGGAGCAAGTATATCTTGAGAAGATTACTTAGTATAGATGGAAAAGTTGAGACTTTCAAAGCTAGACTTGTTAAAGGTTTTTGTCATTGACCAGGCGTGGATAATGATGAAACCTTTTCCAGTGGCTATGCTTAAGTCCATTCGGATCCTACTTGCCACGGCTACATACCATGACTACGATATCTGGCTGTAGGGTGTCATGACTGCTTTTCTAAAATGATGTTTTAGAAGAGAGCGTCTGTAAGTACACAGCCAGAGGGCTTCGTAGACAGTGGGAGCAGCGGAAACGTGTGCAAGATGTTTTATGTGATGAAGCAGGCATCACGGAGTTGGAACATCTGTTTTGATGTGGTAGTCAAAGAGTTTGACTTCATCAAAATAGTAGATGAACCTTGTATATACAAAAAGGTAGTAGGGAGTATGGTGGTGATCCTCGTAGAGTACGTGTATGACATACTTTTGATAGGGAAGAAGTTTCCTATGCTACGCTCGATCAATCTCCGTTTATCACAATGATTCTCCAAATAGGATCAAACCGATACCTACTAAATCCTGGGTTTAGAATCAATGAGATAGATCTAATTGGATGTTACGATACTCACTAGTTGTAGTGAGATGGTATCAATCGATCCTGGGGAGAATCACTGGAAGTGTTCCAGGGTGATAAGGACGACTGAATGTCAGTCACAGGCATTGTCTTTAACCTTAGTAAAAGGACGGTATGTTGGAAGAGTTACAAACTATATACCGTGGCATACTAGACGATTAAAGGCAAGATACATCGTTACCAAAGATGCTACCAAAGAGGAAGTCTGGGTGTATATTAGTTAATGAGATGAACTTAGTTTCTCCCATTGTGAGACAATGGAGTTGTGGCTTATGCCAAGGAACGTCCGTCCCATCAGTGATCCAGACATATTCTAAGGCTGTATCACCTGATAATGGAGATGGTTGATCTCCAGGGGATCAAGGTTAGGAGAGCAGACTCAGAGGACAACACGGCGGATCCACTCACAAAGGCCTTTTCCCAGAGAGAGACTTTTATGGGATGGTTGAGTATGAGATACTACAACCACTGCTATCAGATGTCCCTAGTGCAAGTGGGAGATTGTTAGTTATATATATGCCCTAGAGGCCATTACTATACATAGGATGTATATTGTAGTGGATGCTTGGACATATATAGGGAGGACTTTCTTGCTCGACATGATAGTATGCTATCTGGTTGCTCTTTACCTTAACGTGTACACTGAATGTCTCTCTGTTACATGTTGGTAAAGCCCTTAGGATGTTTACTTGACTACCTGGACTATGATGCGGATCATACTAGTGGGGGCATGGTAGTCCATAAGTACATCCTTTAAGGTCCCTAGTCGTGGGTGTATCGAGACAGGGCATCGATATACCAGTGTAGACAAGCGTATACCTTCTCGACCCATACAGATGGGCAATGGATGATCCCATATCCATTGGTGTTTGACATCAGAGATGATATACGGGTGCTCAGTGGAGACTGGGTACACTGGACGGACTCGCCGAGAGCTTCCAGATGGTATTATACCTTACGTCAGATGGCAGTTCTCTGGTGACACTGGTGCAGAGTAGTCTGTTGACCTGAGATCGTCATAGAGTCTTGTGTGATTCCCACTGTGCTTTGATTTCCACCTTACCACGTCCAAGAGGGCGTGCAAAACGGTGGTTTTTGGGTACAGTCCCTAATCACATGGAGGCAATAAGCGATATGAGGGGATTCTTCTCTCCCGGTATAGGGAGTTGATGTTGCGCTGTGTTCGATTGGCTATAACCGGAAATCCCTGGCCAGGGTTGCTGAGATTTACTGGTAAGTGTTACCAGTAGTTTCTCAAACTGTTATAGACCTCATATCCACACGACTTATCGAGCTACTGGGGTCTGACGTTTACCACCCCTAGGCATGATATGCGACATATCAGACGAACAGACCGGACTGTACGGTAAGTGTTACTGGTTGGATTCGCAGGAGTGTGAGCGGGCTTGCTCGTTGATCTTCTGATCGCTCAATACCCGGGTGGCCGTTACGTTTAGCAGACCGCTTGCGGCTTGTGGGTATTTGATATGATCATCACCTTCTGCCGGCGTATTGACGAGTCTTTAGAGTCCTACACAGAGGTTTCCTGGCTCAAGCGAAACGAAATAGGAGCGCATATGAGATATGTGCGGGACCGAGAATAATGCGTGTATGTGATACCGTATTCTATTCTCGTGATGAATGTATCGATTAGTTGTATGCGATATAACCTAGTTATCGAATCGAAGATTGATTCGATAAGTCGATACATTGGATATTAGTCGGTCATATGCGATATGACCGGATCGTTAAATCAAGTGTTGATTTAATGATTTAATGTATAATTATATATTGGATATATTACTTTACATTAACTAGTGATGGTTCACTTAAGATTATTTTTCTCACTTGATGTGCACATTGTATATGTGATATATTTTTGTGCACTTGATTGTATCATGTTTGATGATACATGCAAACTTGGGTGTGTGTTTATTTTAAACCATGGTTTAGGTTAATGGTTAAGGTCTTATTTTCTTTCTTTATTTATTTTTGACAAAACTAAATGGTGGCTTTTTGTTATTTTGGCTTGAAGCTTCAAGAAGCTTCAAAGCATCTTTGAAAAAGTCATGCCATTTTGTTTTGTTCCTAAACCCTAACCATTTACTTAACCCTAGTTCATTCTCTACATGAGTTAACACTAACCCATGGTTGCATTATGATAACCATCACTTCATTTTTCTTTTTGGGATTAATTAATATTTCATTTTCTTTCTTCTTCTTCTTCTTGATGAAGAAAGAAAAGCTTTCTACAAAAATGTCAAGTGATGAAATCATGTGAGAAATCCAAATCCAATGTGAACCCACTTCCTATTTCTTCATCCTCTACCACATGACAAGTAGTATAGGGTGTTTTCTTCACAAGTTTCATGGCTTGGTGAAGTTGGAGCTTGATCTTGTGTTGCCTCGACGTAGATCATCTTCGGCATCGAAGTCGACGACCTAGCCCAATCATTTCTCCGATGAAATCAACACTAGAGTCTGAGATCCGATGATCGCAGCGAGGGGACATCGTCACGGAGCTAAGGAAGTGGAGGACAGGATCTACAAAGGTTGTAATCACTTTCCTCTTAGTTAAAGTTGTTAACTCGCATTCCATCGCTTTACCTCTAGTTACGATCTTGCTTAGGGTGCTTTAACATTGGTGTCTTCGCCATAACTCCGATGATTGCAGGATGCTTGACGGAGTTTTGATATTGGTTTATATACTCATTTTTCATGCACATGCATTGCGCTACAATGTGTTTTATGTATTTATGATTTCGGAGCCTCGATGACTTGGTCATTTTACTGAAAATGTTTTAGTATTTGAGGGGTTTAAATTTAAATTCGGGGACTGAATTTCTTTAAGGGGGGAAGATTGTAACATTTCAGAAAAATAAGATATTATTTTTGGGAAATTATATAATTAAATAATAAATATTATGAATATTTTGATAATGCGGTATAATTAATTTCAAATAAATTGAGAAGTATTTGGAAAATTATGTTAATTATTGAATTTGAAAGAGACTACAAGATTTGGGCATTTAAAAATTGTTATATAATTAATTATATTCTATTTTTATGCTAATCGCGATTAAAAATCATTAATCATGTAATAAGCTTTTTTGTGCATGTGACATGCACCAATTCATTTTTTCACAATTGCTACATTTTGCTACCATGACTTTTTCCTTATTTTCATGCATGGTTGGTTTAATATAAGAAGAAGAGAAAAGAAAAGAAAAGAAAAGAAAAGAAAAGAGAAGGAATAAAGAATAAGGTATGGGCAAGAGAGAGAAGAGAGAGGTGAGGGTCTTGATCAGTCGAAAATACTGCATTTCTAACACGGCAATTTCCCAACCTTTTGCAGTCAAGTAGAGGTATCCGGTATTCATATCACACATATTTGCAAAACACATGTAAAATACTGAATTACTTGTACTGTATACTAAAACCGGCACTTTTAGGGAAATTGTGTGTTTTTCATGGCATCGCATCATCCTTGTATTGCGCAACTCTTGTCTGGGGTCTAATGCAGGAAATCACAGAAGCAGAGCCCAAAAATTGGGAAAAGATCTGATAAAAGATGCGCCAACTCAAAGGCTGAAGATTTGGTAGTGATACAGAAATCCAAATAAAATTCCACACATCAGAAAGAGGCCCAAAACTCAGCCCAAGAATTACCATGCAAAAATGAAGAATCGAGGCCACTAAAGGGCCGCGGATCTGCGGCCCAAACCCCCTTGGCGCCGCTGATCCGCGGCCATATAGTGAGATCATTGCACCAAATTTTGCCACGTGCTCTCCTCTAACGGCCAAAGCTTCCAGAAGACCCCAGAAGCTCCACGTGGCACATCTAGAAGGCTCGGCTTAACAAACTCTTGGAGGGAAATTCAAATTTTGTGCTTAGCTAACTTTTTGGAGGGAAATTTAAATCTTTTGGTTAACTAACTTGTGGAGGGAATTCAAATTTCAATTCTAGATCTAGAGGTTTATAAAAAGGAGCCTAGATCTAGGGTGCAAATTGTTCAAAAATTCATTCATCTCTCCCTCTTCCCTCCACAAGTTTAGTGACAAAACTTGTGTCAAATTCCAATTCAACCTCAAGATCAAGATCCCGAGATAAATTCAAGCAAGAATTCCTTCAACCTTTAGAAGCGACGCCGGATTTTCAACGGAGCAAGAGATCCACGCCGATCCGCGACTCAAGGAGCCGAGCGAAGCCGAAATCGACGATCTAGTTCCTACCTTTTGTAAATTCAAGAGAGTTGTAACGAAATTTGTCGATAAATAATGGTGAATTTTCTATATTCTTGCTTATCTTTTAATTCAAGCATAATGATTAGATCTTAATTTGTGATTGTGTTTGTGATCATGATGTTTGAGTAATCTCCGCTCGTGTAGGAGTTGTGACGATCTTTAGATGATGATGATTTAGATATTCTTACAATTCTTAAATCCTATAATGCTTTGAAATTCTAGTGAATCAAATGATTAATGACCAAATTTCGAGATGTTGCTTTCTAGATCGTGTTCACTCAAAACTAGGGAACAACTATTAACCATTTGATTAACTAGAAGCTAGAATTTGAATGCGATCTATCGAAAGGACAAAGGATGAGTTGCGGAATCCCTAATTTTCCCGCACGATCCTTAAACCTCGATGAATTTGCATCGATCTAGTATCAATTCGTTAATGGCTAAGAATGAGTAATCATTAGATCTCATCACATCTATACATCCGATCTACTCCTACGAGCTATAACTATAATCTTGAGTGTTGATTGGAAATTATCTCTCATCTTAATTCTTGTTTTTAACATTTCTTTTAGATCTAGATTTTTCTTACTCTTGATCTTCAATTACAAATCATGAATTGTTTTCTTTTCTTTGCCTTAAATTTTCAACTCATCTAATTCAAGAATTGAACAGATCTCACTTTCCCTGTGGACGATCCGCACTTACTAACGCGCTACATCCGACACCGTTATTGATTGCGGTCAAATATTTTTGGTTGTGATTTCTATATACAATTTTCTAAAAAAAAACAACACATCACAAAAATCATTCAAATCAAAATGGCGCCGTTGCCGGGGATCGTGTGCTATTTGTTCATTTTTTGAAATTTGAGTTGAAAAGTTTATTCCATCTACATTTTTAAAGATCAAAACTCGCCCAAAACACTAAACGATTTGTTGTGGTTACTTGCAAGGAAATCTGGAGCTTGCTGTGAAATTGGAAAATTATTTGGAAAATTCCAGAGAGCTAAGGAAGTGTTCAGGAGTGCTCTGGTGAAATTTTGTGCAGAGAGGAGCTCAAGGCGCGGCGGAAGCACGGCATTAGACGACTTGTGCGGCGGAAGCGCGGCCTATTGAGGGCTTCTCTGTAAAAATTTTAGCAGGTAATTTCTATCTTTCTTATCTTCTTCCTAAAATCTGCTCCAACTAACAATTTGTTGCAGGCTTCTTTGCAAAAATCGCAGCGCCGCAAAAAGCAAAATAAATTGTGCTTGTTTTTGATTTTGTGGTTGTTTGGATAATTAATACGGACATTAAGGGGCACGGCCAAATCCAGATTAGGTGGGGAGTTCATTACCCTTCCTAAGCCCCAAAAATCACAAACCTGCATCCGCATTACCCTCATTAACTAAAAAATATCTAGAGATGACTCTAAGGACCGTCGCACTCACTTAGGACAGAAGAATGCCGTGGGTAATTCATTGCTTATCCACGTTTCTTTTTGTGGTGTCTAAGGAAAGTGTGTCGAAGGCTAGTGGTTACTTAATTAGGCCCACTTCTTACGTAGTGGAGAACCTCCCACTTACCTGGCACTTACCTGGCCACAGGAGAAACAAAGAGGCAGTAGAGGATTTTATCCTGCGACCTGTCTTTTGGAAGTTAGGAGCGGTCTAGAGATTTGACCTAGGTGACCACTAGATTTTAGGGTTTTGCTTGTTGCATTAGTTGTGATCGCATCATCTTTTCAAAATCCGTATCATTTTACAAAACAAACACCGCATTCACTTCATTTCCCCTAATTATAAATCACGTTGCCACTTGTACTAACCCCTTTTAGTGCAAGATAGGCTGGACACGGGATTCTAGTGCCCGACTTGTTCGCGTCCCCTCGATCGACTCCGAAGTTGGTATTTCTCCATTTACCTTTCTTTTACCCACCACCACACCTACACCGATGGATCCGTCTCCATCGAACCTCTTCATCGCTGCTCTGCCACCGTCCGTTGGTGCGCAGAATTCTCCCCGCATCTCTCTCCATGAGAGGTGCTACCCTTTGCGAGGTCCTCTCTCGACCTGCTTATCCATTCCACCAGCCAACGGGGATAACTTTGAAATTAAGCCCCAGTACATCAACCTTCTACCCAAATTCCACGGTCTCGAGACTGAAGACGCGTACGTTTTTATTACCAAATTTGAAAACGTATGCGCAATGATGGGTACATCACAACTTTCTGTGGATGCCATGCGCCTACGACTTCTTCCATTTACCTTGTGCGATATAGCCGAGAAGTGGCTGTATAACACCACCGCACATTCCATCATGAATTGGGAAGAATTCGTTGCGGCATTCCTTAAGAAATTCTACCCTATGCAAAAGACAGCTCGAATCCGTAGCGAACTATATCAATTCTCCCAGCTTCCGGCTGAACCATTCTCAAAATACTTTGACCGATTCAAGGATCTTTTGGTTCAATGCCCACATCACGGCATCCCGAGTGTCAGTTATATGTATGCCCTAGAGGCCATTACTGTACATATGATGTACATTGTAGTGGATGCTAGGACGTATATAGGGAGGACTTTCTTGCTCGACATGATAGTATGCTATCTGGTTACACTTTACCTTAACGTGTATACTGATTGTCTCTCTGTTACATGTTGGTAAAGCCCTTAGGATGTGTACTTGACTACCTGGACTATGATGCGGATCATACTAGTGGGGACATGGTAGTCCATAAGTACATCCTTCAAAGTCCTTAGTCGTGGGTGTATCGAGACAGGGCATCGATATACCAGAGTAGACTAGCGTATACCTTCTCGACCCATACAGATGGGCGATGGATGATCCCATATCCATTGGTGTTTGACATCAGAGGAGATATACGGGTGCTCAGTAGAGACTGGGTACACTGGACGGACTCGCCGAGAACTCCCAGATGGTATTATACCTCACGTCAGATGGCAGTTCTCTGGTGACACTGGTACAGAGTAGTCTGTTGACCCGAGATCGTCATAGAGTCTTGTGTGGTTCCCACTGTGCTTTGATTTCCATCTTACCACGTCCAAGAGGGCGTGCAAAATGGTGGTTTTTGGGTACAGTCCCGAGTCACATGAAGGCAATGAGCGATAGGAGGGGATTCGTCTCTCCCGGTATAGGGGGTTGATGTTGCGCTGTGTTCGATTGGCTATAACAGGAAATCCCTGGCCAGGGTTGCTGAGATTTACTGGTAAGTGTTACCAGTAGTTTCTCGAACAGTTATAGACCTCATATCGACACGACTTATCGAGCTATTGGGGTCTGACGTTTACCACCCCTAGGCGAGATATGCGACATATCAGACGATCAGACCGGACTGTACGGTAGTGTTACTGGTCGGATTCACTGGAGTGTGAGCGGGCTTGCTCGTCGATCTTCATATCGCTCAATACCCGGGTGGCCGTTACGTTTAGCAGACCGCCTGCGGCTTGTTGGTGTTTGATATGATCATCGCCTGCTGCCGGCGTATTGACGAGTCTTTAGAGTCCTACACAGAGGTTTCCTGGCTCAAGCAAAACGAAATAGGAGCGCATATGAGATATGTGCGGGACCGAGAATAATGCGTGTATGTGATACCGTATTCCATTCTCGCGATGAATGTATTGATTAGGTTATATGCGATATACCCTAGTTATCGAATCAAAGGTTGATTTGATAAGCCGATACATTGTATACTAGTCGGTTGTGTGCGACATGACCGGATCATTGAATCAAGTGTTGATTTAATTATTTAATGCATAATTATATATTTGATATATTACTTTGCATTAACTAGTATCGGTTCACTTTAAATGGATTTTCTCACTCGGGTGTGCGCATTGCATATGCGATATGATTTTGTGCACATGCTTGTATCATGTTTGATGATACATGCCTTTTGGTTAAGTGTAAAGAATTAAACCTTGGTTAATGAAATGGTTAGGGTTTTCTATTTCCTTATTCATTTTATTCATTTATTTATTCTTTTGGAAAAAGAAAAGCAAATGAGAAAATGGTGGCTTTATTTGTTTTGTTCATGAAGCTTCATGAAGACTTTGACCATGTGACCATTTTGTCTCATGCTTAACCCTAACCATTCCATTCAACCATGATTAACTCTCTACACATTACCATGGTTAAGATTATGATAAGAATGATTTTATTATTCTTATGATAATTAACATATCATATCATTTCTTCTTCTTCTTCCTTGAACTCAAGAAGAAAACCTTTCTTCATCAATGGTGGATTGATGAACTGAGTGAGAAATCCAAAACTAAAGTCTACCCACTTCCTATTTCTTTATCCTCTACCACTTGCCAAGTAGTAGTGTGTGTTTCCCTCACAAGTTTTCAAGACTTGGTGAAGGTGGAGCTCGATCTAGCGATGCCTCGACGTAGATCATCTTCGGCATGGACATCGACGACCTAGCTTGCCCATTCTCCGACGAAGCCGACGCTAGAGCCCGGATTTGATTTGGACAGCGGAGAGGACCTCATCTCGGAGCCGTGGAGGTGGAGGACCGGATCTACAAAGGTTGTATTTCCGTATCTCTTAGTTAATTGTTAACTAGTTTATTTTATCGCCTAGATTTCTAGCAAACGATCCGTAGTCGGGTCTCTCGGCACCTAGAATTTTTGAAATTGGCATGTTCGATGCCTTGTGAGACCTCTCTAGTGTGCCTAGGAACCCTACAGTGGTATCAGAGCCTAGCTAAAGCCTTAGGCGATCGGTAGACGAAGTTAGAGATCCGATCGAACCGCGAAACCCCAAGCAAAATCGCTCTCTGTATATTTTTCAAAACTGTTGAATTTTGTGAAATAAAAATATGCAGAAAAATAAGCAGGAAAAACTAAGAATTACTGTGAAGTTTGGTCGACTAATTCAATAATTGGAGCGCGGAACCGCGGCCAAACCAGGGGTTTGGCGGCTCTTCCGCGGCCCAAATTTCGACTTAGTCCCTCAAATTTCATATATTTATTCTTAGGTACTTTCTTGGAAATTTTTGATGTGAATTTTTTAATTCCACTATGGTGTTGAGTTTTCTAGGGTTTTATTGGGGATTCGTTAATTTGATCGGATAATTTAACTTTGTTTATGTTTTTCCGGATATTTTAGAAACTATTAAAATGTTCGACCGGATATAAATACCCAATTTTTCCCCTGCCGGAAAATTTCCAAGTGTTGGATTTTTCCGTGGTTTAAAGACGTTCTAAGTAGTGCAAGTAACGCGATGGACCCTCTAGAAGACAACAAACCTTAACTCGATTATGTGACCGTCTTGAACTGCCCTTTGAACCTTCGGGTTTGGGGCAGTACGGCGTGCCACATGTGAGGCGTTGGCTTGACCCTTCTACGGCTGGACCGTTGGTACTGAGGCAGGAAATGAATGTTTTTAGACTTATTTCATGTGTTGATCTGTTTCGGGAAAACTTGGGTGTTTGAATGTTCGATCGGAAAGTTTAACATTTTCTATTTATCTGGAATGTGATACAATAATTGGAATTCATAAGAAGTTATGAGATAACTGAATGAATGTTATAAATCAAGCACTTTAGTCTCACTTGATCGGTTGCCACGGAATTTTGATGTGGTCAAAAGTCCGTCGCAATCACGTAGCATACGCGGATATTCGCCGGTAAACTTAATAGACAGCTACACCCCATAGCCCCGACCAAGTGACTGTAGGAGAACCCCGTCGCCGAAAGCATCCGTTCGGGTGCTCACGGTAGCGGTGTTCCGCCTTGGTGTACTTCGTCGACGGTATCGGGGGTGCGGCCGTCTACTGAAGTTTGCGACGAGCATTCGATCAGGATGTCGGGAATCTTGTTGAATTGCCCGACTTGATATTGAAAAGAGTTTTCGATTTTGAGACTAAAATGCGGGGTTTATAATTGTTAGGCATGTGATGTCTAAGGAATTCATTTGGTCAGGAATGCGATGTCTGAGTAGGTTGCGGATTCCAACTGTTGTAGTTTTACACTTTCTTTTCTGTGACCGTAAGTGTAATATGTGATATCGCCGGTTTCGTTGCTATATGTCAACGACAATTGGGATGGACGTATTTACTTACGTTGATGACATGTGATGTTATGTGTTGCTGGATATGTTATATTGGATCGTCGTGTTTGAATAGCCGGGGGTTTTTATGTGAGATGAGTGTTTTTCATTTTCATTCATGTAAAAACTTGTATGTAATATTCTTTTATTGGGGCGCTTCCAGGTTGCGGAAGTTGTCACCGTTTGTATATTATTTACTTTTCCGCACTAGGATAGACCCAAGGAGGGGAGCACAAGTAACCGGGTTCTGGAGTCCAGTGGGAGACCAACTCGAGGAGTCGAGTCCGGGTCTCCTAACTCTAGAATTGGTAGGGTTGCTTGCCGCTCTCGTAGGGGTCTAGGGGTGTGGGTTTGGCTATTCATCACGACCGTGGAATCCATGTTTTATACTGGCTCGTATTGAAAACACGGACGTCCTAGTGTATCCAATATTTCATATGTTTCTTCTGCTGCGATATCTCTGATGTGTTTCTGTGATGGATATAGTATATAGTATATATGATATATTATATAGACGTTACTTATGTTTTACACCCGCGCTAGCCCTGCCCTGCTCTGTCGTTAGTCACCTAACCTAACGGTGCACGAGGGGACATCGAGGCGAATGCGGATGGCATAAGTGTACGTCATATCTATCTGTGATGTTTAGGTACTTAAATGATGGGACTTCATTAATGTGATTAATGAAATAAAAGAAACCTAAGATGTTGTAGAATTGAATTTCAAAATAAAACAGGTAGCTACAGTTCTTGCTTTGCACAGCGGTATATATGATATATCCTGCACCTTATTCGATAGGGAAAGGACCGAGATCCCTTCACCGGGAGTGACTCCTTTAGCAATAACTGGCAGATGCTACACCCTCGGTTTGTCTTTTGATTGCTTTTAAGAGTTTTTGCTTTGCACAGTGATATATATGATATATCCCGCACCTCATTCGATGAGGAAAGGACCGACGATCCCTTCACCGGGAGTGACTCCTTTAGCAAAACTAGAAAAGCCTCAAAAGCACTCCATTTTAAAATCATTTGATTCTACAGCGATATAAAGTTCATTACGCAAAAGGTTTTCTTAAAAACCTGTCGTAGCCCTCCGTCATTTCAGATAGGTAATTGTTAGTATTCGTGCTGCGTTTGTTGACTCAGTCAAGGCGTAGTGTGCGGTAGCTGATTATTGTTTATCTGCAAAGCATATGATGCGATTGGATTAGGGTAGTCGTGCGGCCTTGTTGACTCAGTCAAGGGTCGTGCGGGTGGGTTTAATTCAATCGAGAAATGACGGGTTGAACTTTACTTGTGGTCTATGATTTGTTGACTCAGTCAAGGTCATAGGTCGCTTGGGGCAAAATATTATCGGGAATTTCAAGTGTTGAAATTTGCAATGAGATTGCATACCTTCTATGAGATAGTTGGATCCCGATACCCGCTGCGAGTAAGAGTTACTCCTGGGAGAGTTTTATACGTTACAATTAGCCGATCAAGTAGGTGTCTAGAAAGGTGTCAATGGGGTTACGCCTCTGGGAAAATGAGGTTTACATTAATTAGGTTCGTGCGAAAGCACGGGGGACCTCCCTCAATGTACCGACACTGGCCTGGCTGAAAGATTGGCGAACTTGTAGTGTGTAATTAATCCCGGCTAGTCTTTCCTTTTAGGGTTTGAAGAAAGATTTGATAAAAAGCAGTGGGAGCCATCCTGATTAGATAAAATAATAACCAATCTATTCTTGACAGAGCGCACGCTGAGTGTTTTCTTCTCTCTCTCTCCAGGTAGCGACCATATCACGCCTTAATCAAGATAATAATACGGATTATTGACCGAACCCGCTTGTTATACTGAGCTGGGGAACGTTGGTCCCGCTCCAACTTATAATTGTTATAAGACAAAGCAGGAAATTGGGGAATGCCAGAATTCCCGTGCCGCCCAAACGAAGAGAGTGCATGCTGATGCATCATCTTCGGGTGTGTTCATTATAGAGAGAACTGTTTCTCAGTATCCTTTACGTCCTGGGTATGTGATACCAGATCAGGATCCCAGATATGTAATATGTTACATAGGGCTACAGAAAGGTAGAGGACTGAGAACGGGTGATAAGTTTCATGAGGCAGAAAGCGGGGCAAGAGTTGCAGCCAAGTCTGTTGGTCACTGTCACCCTGTATTACAAATACATTGATTCTGAGCGAATGTTATTAGATACCGAACCTGATATACAAAATCATATCAGTCTCTTTATCAGTAAAGAAATGATAAAATTTTGTATTGTTGGATAATGTTTTGAACATTTCCTATATCAAAAGTTGATCGGTTCAGGCACGTTATCTAAAAGCATTAATGTTCTAAATCAAACCACAGTTCTTAGTATACGGAACACACAAAAGAGGAAGAGTTCAGAAATGAACGAATCCTTCTTGAGGTATTGTAGACTAGGTCAGATCAATGCGACCCGACTGGCTAGAGTTACATAAAGATGCATATTTAAATTAGTTTGAATTTACATCTTGTGAAACTCGCCAGTCATGTCACAAAGATAAAATGACCATAGCTCCGTTTATTGGAAACAGAGAAAGAGTTAGTAAACTCTTGGGATGATACATGTTGATGTATGTAAGGTCCCCTGTCTACACATGCCAAGACCGGTTCTTTGTACTTCATTACATTCTCTGATGATCTTTCGAGATTCAGACCTTTGTTCCTGTTGAAACACAAGTCCGAACCTTTTGAGATATTCACAGAATATAAGTTAGAAGTAGAGAACCAAAATAAGGGTATAAGTATTATGTCCTTGGATGCGATCGGGGAGAAGAATACTTGTGCATGGAATTCCTGGTCAATTCTAAAGGAGAATGAGATTCTCTCTCGGCATTACTCCTCCGTATACACCATAGCACGATGGTATATCGGGGCAGAGCAATAGCACACTATGTGATATGGTGTGCTCTATGATGAGTAATACTGAGTTACCTTTTTCCTTTTTGGGAGTTATGCACTTATGAAGTTGCATACCTATTGAATAGGGTTCAAATCAAATCAGTTGCCTACCATTTCATATGTGATATGATAAGGGAAGAGCCCATATCTTAAGTTGGTTAAGATTTGGGGTTGTCCGGGCTATGTCTAAAAGAAAAATCCGGATAAGCTCGAGGCAAGGTCTGTAATGTAGAACTGGAAAGGTTCCAGCTATACAAACTGCAGCTGATGATTTGAAAGAACCAAAGGATTCAATAGTTACCAACGAACCTCAGCCTCTCCGCCAATCTAGTAGGGTTCCTCACCCACCTGAGAGATACTTCGGTTTCTCTTTGACAGTGGGAGCTAGGATTGCATCATGAGATGATGACCCAACTTGTTTCGAGCTGGCCATCAGGAGTAGGACTCTATAAGAATGGCTGGATGCTTAGCAATCTGAGATGGAATCCTTATACACCAACAAAGTATGGACTTTAGTTGCTATATCTGAAGGGTTAAATCCCCATCAGGAGCAAGTATATCTTGAGAAGATTACTTGGTGTATATCGAAAAGTTGAGACTTTCAAAGCTAGACTTGTTAAAAGTGTGCATCATAGACCAGGTGTGGATAATGATGAAACCCTTTTCAAGTAGCTATGCTTAAGTCCATCCAGATCCTACTTGTCACGGCTACATACCATGACTACGATATCTGGTGGTTGGGTGTCATGACTGCTTTTCTAAATGATGTTTTAGAAGAGTGTGTCTATAAGTACACAGCCAGAGGGCTTCGTAAACAGTGGGAGCAGCGGAAACGTGTACAAGATGCTTTATTTGATAAAGCAGGCATCGCGGAGTTGGAACATCTGTTTTGATGAAGTAGTCGAAGAGTTTGACATCATCAAAATGGTAGATGAACCTTGTATAAACAAAAAGGTAGTAGGGAGTATGGTGGTGATCCTCGTACAGTACGTGGATGACATACTCTTGATAGGGAAGGAGTTTCCTATGCTACGCATGGTCAATCTCCGGTTATCACAATGACTCTCCACATAGGATCAGTGATACCTACTAAATCCTGGATTTTGGATCTATGAGATAGATCTAATTGGATGTTAAGATTCTCACTAGTTGTAGCGAGATGGTATCAATCGATCCTGGGGAGAATCACTGGAAGGGTTCCAGGGTGATAAAGACGACTGAATGTCAGTCACAGGCATTGTCTTTACCCTCAGTAAAGGGACGATATGCTGGAAGAGTTCCAAGCCAGATACCGTGACAAACTAGACGATAAAGGCAAGATACATCGCTACTTAAGATGCTACCCTAGAGGCTGTTTGGGTGTATATTGGTTCATGAGATGAACTATGTTCCTACCATTGTGAGACAATGGAGTTGTGGCTTATGCCAAGGAACGCCGGTCCCATCAGTGATCCAGACTTATTCTATGGAAGTATCACTTGATCATGGAGATGGTTGATCCCCAGGGAGATCGAGGTTAGGAGAGTAGACTCAGAGGACAACACAGCGGATCCACTCACAAAGGCCTGTTCCCAGAGAGAGACTTTTATGGGATGGTTGAGTATGAGATACTACAACCACTGCTACAGATGGCCCTAGTGCAAGTGCGAGATTGTTAGTTATATGTATGCCCTAGAGGCCATTACTGTACATATGATGTACATTGTAGTGGATGCTAGGACGTATATAGGGAGGACTTTCTTGCTCGACATGATAGTATGCTATCTGGTTACACTTTACCTTAACGTGTATACTGATTGTCTCTCTGTTACATGTTGGTAAAGCCCTTAGGATGTGTACTTGACTACCTGGACTATGATGCGGATCATACTAGTGGGGACATGGTAGTCCATAAGTACATCCTTCAAAGTCCCTAGTCGTGGGTGTATCGAGACAGGGCATCGATATACCAGAGTAGACTAGCGTATACCTTCTCGACCCATACAGATGGGCGATGGATGATCCCATATCCATTGGTGTTTGACATCAGAGGAGATATACGGGTGCTCAGTAGAGACTGGGTACACTGGACGGACTCGCCGAGAACTCCCAGATGGTATTATACCTCACGTCAGATGGCAGTTCTCTGGTGACACTGGTACAGAGTAGTCTGTTGACCCGAGATCGTCATAGAGTCTTGTGTGGTTCCCACTGTGCTTTGATTTCCATCTTACCACGTCCAAGAGGGCGTGCAAAATGGTGGTTTTTGGGTACAGTCCCGAGTCACATGAAGGCAATGAGCGATAGGAGGGGATTCGTCTCTCCCGGTATAGGGGGTTGATGTTGCGCTGTGTTCGATTGGCTATAACAGGAAATCCCTGGCCAGGGTTGCTGAGATTTACTGGTAAGTGTTACCAGTAGTTTCTCGAACAGTTATAGACCTCATATCGACACGACTTATCGAGCTATTGGGGTCTGACGTTTACCACCCCTAGGCGAGATATGCGACATATCAGACGATCAGACCGGACTGTACGGTAGTGTTACTGGTCGGATTCACTGGAGTGTGAGCGGGCTTGCTCGTCGATCTTCATATCGCTCAATACCCGGGTGGCCGTTACGTTTAGCAGACCGCCTGCGGCTTGTTGGTGTTTGATATGATCATCGCCTGCTGCCGGCGTATTGACAAGTCTTTAGAGTCCTACACAGAGGTTTCCTGGCTCAAGCAAAACGAAATAGGAGCGCATATGAGATATGTGCGGGACCGAGAATAATGCGTGTATGTGATACCGTATTCCATTCTCGCGATGAATGTATTGATTAGGTTATATGCGATACATTGTATACTAGTCGGTTGTGTGCGACATGACCGGATCATTGAATCAAGTGTTGATTTAATTATTTAATGCATAATTATATATTTGATATATTACTTTGCATTAACTAGTATCGGTTCACTTTAAATGGATTTTCTCACTCGGGTGTGCGCATTGCATATGCGATATGATTTTGTGCACATGCTTGTATCATGTTTGATGATACATGCCTTTTGGTTAAGTGTAAAGAATTAAACCTTGGTTAATGAAATGGTTAGGGTTTTCTATTTCCTTATTCATTTTATTCATTTATTTATTCTTTTGGAAAAAGAAAAGCAAATGAGAAAATGGTGGCTTTATTTGTTTTGTTCATGAAGCTTCATGAAGACTTTGACCAAGTGACCATTTTGTCTCATGCTTAACCCTAACCATTCCATTCAACCATGATTAACTCTCTACACATTACCATGGTTAAGATTATGATAAGAATGATTTTATTATTCTTATGATAATTAACATATCATATCATTTCTTCTTCTTCTTCCTTGAACTCAAGAAGAAAACCTTTCTTCATCAATGGTGGATTGATGAACTGAGTGAGAAATACAAAACTAAAGTCTACCCACTTCCTATTTCTTCATCCTCTACCACTTGCCAAGTAGTAGTGTGTGTTTCCCTCACAATTTTTCAAGACTTGGTGAAGGTGGAGCTCGATCTAGCGATGCCTCGACGTAGATCATCTTCGGCATGGACATCGACGACCTAGCTTGCCCATTCTCCGACGAAGCCGACGCTAGAGCCCGGATTTGATTTGGACAGCGGAGAGGACCTCATCTCGGAGCCGTGGAGGTGGAGGACCGGATCTACAAAGGTTGTATTTCCGTATCTCTTAGTTAATTGTTAACTAGTTTATTTTATCGCCTAGATTTCTAGCAAACGATCCGTAGTCGGGTCTCTCGGCACCTAGAATTTTTGAAATTGGCATGTTCGATGCCTTGTGAGACCTCTCTAGTGTGCCTAGGAATCCTACACCGAGATGGGATCTTTGCCGAATCATATATGAGGGCAGTAACCCTACCACTAAACAAAACCTTGAAAACATGTGTCAAGGCACCTTTATGACCAAGGATGATGGGGAAGCATGGAAATTTTTAGAAGAGTTCGCTGAAAAGTCTTTATAGTGGGAGACTGGAACCCAGCCATCGAGTAGGGGTGGCATACACCAAATAGACGTGTCCATAGGTGTTCGAGCTGAGATGGCAGCAATGCAAAAGAAGCTCGACGCTATGGAACACAAATTCTTAGCAGCCTCCCTAAACCCAATGTCGCTTCCCAAAACTGTATGTGGGTGCTGTTCTGATCCTTCTCACTTGACGGAAGAATGTCCATTAAACTCTCAGTTTCGAGGTCTCGAGCATACCAATGCCGCATTTCAAAGACCTGGAAACGACCCTTTTTCTTCCACATATAATCAGGGTTGGAGGAATCACCCGAATTTTGCTTGGAACCAATCCCAAAACACGGTTCCAAACCCGAATCAATTTCAAAGGGTCCTTCCTCCACAACAGCAACCACTTCAACTCACCCAGCACCCCTACCAGTCACAAAATTTCCAAAACCAGGTCGACCCTCCTGCACCTTCTAATCCTATGCAGTCGACCTCTTCTGACGAGTTCTCTCTATTCGCTCAAACCATAAAATCACTCTTGTCAAATTTCACAGAAATGTCGGCCGAGGTTAGGTCTTCCGTTGGTGAGATAAAGAAAAACTCAGCGTCCCAAGCTGAGAGTATCAAAACAATGGAAGCTGAGATTGCACGACTTAAGGCCGAAATGAGTGCAAGAGAGAAAGGGAAACTCCCAGCTCAACCTTTGCCCAATCCTGGCTATTCACATCATGTGAATGCAATCACCATGTTGAGATCTAGGAGAGTGCTGGATAACCATATTGGGGAAGAAGTTGATGATATTGAGAATCCTATCAACACCCCGGCTGAGACCTTCCCTCACACACACACTTCTACGTCTGATTCTTGTTCTTCTACCCCACCGCCTTCTCGCGAGCCTATTCTCCATTTCCCTCTAGGCTCGACACCTCAGCCCACCTCTTTCAGTCTACCACCGACGATCCCCAATTCTATTTTGGGATTGGGGCCACACACACTTCCTTCTCCTATGATGGACCCAGCGCTCATTGCTAAAGCACCTTACCCTAATCGGTTAAGGGCTAACACATCGAGTCCACATATGGAGAAGATTTTGGACAAGTTTAAGCAAGTTAACATCAACATCCCTCTCCTAGATGCCATCCAACAAGTTCCGTCCTATGCGAAAACTCTTAAGAACTTGTGCACTAGGAGGAGGAAGACTCAGGTGCCCAAGAAAATTTTCATGGCAAAGACTGTAGACACGGCTTTCCCCCAACAATTACCGAGGAAACGTAAGGATCCTGGATATCCTACTATTTTCATTTCTATCGGGGAAAAACACATTAACCGTGCTCTACAAGATCTGGGCGCTAGTGTTAACTTGCTTCCATACTCAGTCTATGAGCAATTAGGGATCAGAGAGTTGAAACCAGCCCATTGCACTCTTCAGATGGCTGACCGATCAAGCACCAAAGCTAGGGGTGAACTGGAGGATTTGTTAATAAAAATCGGGGAATTCGTATTCCCTGTGGATTTTATTGTACTAGATACACAGCCTGTAGCAAACCCACGGAATCAAATTCCGATGATTTTAGGTCGCCTCTTTTTGGCCACTTCCAACGCTATCATCAACTGTCGTAATGGTTCTATGACCCTATCCTTCGGGAATAGGTCAATAGAGCTGAACATTTACAAGTTGGGAAGTGTACCCTCCGAACCTACTGCTCATTTCTGTTCTGTCGACTTAATGGATGTCGACAGCAGCGAATTTGATGATCCTCCTGATACTGATCTTGACTCTTTTCATACGTTATTGTTTGACCCAACTATGTATCATACACATACGAACTCTTCCACAGAGATGTCCGGGTCAACAACTAACACTGAATATGAACTGTTCTTAGAGTCTGAAGATCACCCCGCACCTTGTGATGACATTATTCTTCGGGGTATTGATGAAACTTTTGAGGAGATCTTCGCTGATGAACTCGCATTTCTGAATAACACTGGTGTTGAGATGATTCATCTCCCAATCACTGAAATTGAACCTCCACCTCTTCCTCTGAACTGTAAAAAGAATGCGAGTTATCTATCACATTCACTGCTTCGTCTCTCCAAAATCAGACGCACACACACTCTCTTCCACCACTTAACCTTTCCCCACTTCTTCTTCCACCAACCAGAGCACTGCATTGATAAAATTTTTGAATGGTTGGTGTTGACATTCGGTCTTTACAAAGCTTGGCATCGACCACTGATTTTTGACCCCCTCATGTGATTTTCAAAGCTTAACATTGCATAACTCAAGTTTGGGGGGGGGACAATTTTTCTGGCTCTTGAAAAGAAAATTTTTACAAAAATTTTGAATGAAAAGAATAAGTTTGGGGAAGGATCTTCACTTATATATTTTGCCCCCACTAATAAATTCCTCCCAGGCTTACAGGTTTTGTAGATATAGCGGTTGGCAACAGTGAGGACACTGTTGAAAACAAGTTTGGGGGAGGTTGGTGCTTAGTTTTGCATCATGCACAAAACATTTCTTTAAAAACCATATAAATTTAAAAATTTTCAAAATCCATAAAAATTCTGTGTACATATTTTTGGTTCATCATTTTTTGTAAATAATTTTTCAAAACCCATAAAAACCTATAAAAATTTTAAAAAAATTTCAAAATCCATAAAGAATTCAAAATTTTTCAAAACTCATAAAAATTTTAAAATTTTTCAAAATATAAAAATATTTAATATTTAATGAAAGATTAGATAGTGAACAATTACATCCATGAGATTAGAAAAAATTTAAGAAAACCAAAAAAATTAGAAGTTTTCTTATACGAACTAGTAATAAGTTGTTATGAGCCGTTGTCCCAAGGGTTAATAAGATGAAGGAAGTCACTAATCCGAGGATAAAAATAAGTCTGAAAAATAGTTTCTTTTCTGGAAAGCCAAACATTTTGAACGTTGATACCCTGCTATTCGCACTTACACACGTCTTAAAGCCCGGGATAGTAGAGGATACCTTGAAATGCTCGTCTTAAAGCCGATGTATGAAGGAAATAAAAAAAAGTGAATAAAAAAATATAAAGTGGTGAGAAAAATGGACACTGGTCTTTGTTATCACCGAGGGCAATAAAAATATATATATAGCGAGGGTGCCTCTTCACCTAATGCCCTAAGGCCAACTGGTCTGGGAGTCACTGCTATGCCTAAGGTGGTGCAAGACAAGGAAAATACACCAAATAAGCAAACACATGAGTAATCGGTCGGTTAGTACCTCAAGAAGTATTAATGGTCGCATGAAAGTGTGTGAGCAAATTCAGCTAAATATTCATTAATTAAAAAGTACTGAGGCAGAAGGGCAAGAGTATGATAGCTTGAATTGAATTCTCCGGGTGTAGGGATGTCTTTACACACACGCAGGGTTATATGATCGATGTTTGGAAAAAAGATAGGAATGAAGAATAAGACGATGTTTTATTGAGGGAGGACGTGATTTCTGACATCTTTTCATGACCATTAAGATAGGGCTCATGACAACCGAAAAGATAGCTTAGTTGGAAACCCTAATTTTCAAGGCTTTTCTTTTACAATTCTTTTCTTTAAATGTAATATTCATGATCTTTCTTTTATTATTGGATTTTGTGGGTGTAATCTGCTGAAAACCCACAGGAGACATCACTCCTCCTACTAGGGACACCTAGAGGTTTAAAGGCTTGTTGCACGTGCTAAGTGCAATCGTATTGCCTATGAAAGTGTGCTTTTCTCTTTCTTTATTTTCTCCTTCTCTTTTTAATAAAACAATTCGATCGAGACGATCGAAAATAAGTTTGGGGGAATTTGATCAGTCGAAAATACTGCATTTCTAACACGGTAATTTCCCTACCTTTTGCAGTCAAGTAGAGGTATCCGGTATTCATATCACACATATTTGCAAAACACATGTAAAATACTGAATTACTTGTACTGTATACTAAAACCGGCACTTTTAGGGAATTTGTGTGTTTTTCATGGCATCGCATCATCCTTGTATTGCGCAACTCTTGTCTGGGGTCTAATGCAGGAAATCACAGAAGCAGAGCCCAAAAATTGGGAAAAGATCTGATAAAAGATGCGCCATCTCAAAGGCTGAAGATCTGGTAGTGATACAGAAATCCAAATAAAATTCCACACATCAGAAAGAGGCCCAAAACTCAGCCCAGGAATTACCATGCAAAAATGAAGAATCAAGGCCACTAAAGGGCCGCGGATCCGCAGCCCAAACCCCCTTAGAGCCGCGGATCCACGGCCATATAGTGAGATCATTGCACCAAATTTTTCCACGTGCTCTCCTCTAACGGCCAAAGCTTCCAGAAGACCCCAGAAGCTCCACGTGCCACATCTAGAAGGCTCGGCTTAACAAACTCTTGGAGGGAAATTCAAATTTTGGGCTTAACTAACTTTTTGGAGGGAAATTTAAATCTTTTGGTTAACTAACTTGTGGAGGGAATTCAAATTTCAATTCTAGATCTACAGGTTTATAAAAAGGAGCCTAGATCTAGGGTGCAAATTTTTCAAAAATTCATTCATCTCTCCCTCTTCCCTCCACAAGTTTAGTGACAAAACTTGTGTCAAATTCCAATTCAACCTCAAGATCAAGATCCCGAGATAAATTCAAACAAGAATTCCTTCAACCTTTAGAAGCGACGCCGGATTTTCAACGGAGCAAGAGAACCACGCCGATCCGCGACTCAAGAAGCCGAGCGAAGCCGAAATCGACGATCTAGTTCCTAGCTTTTGTAAATTCAAGAGAGTTGTAACGAAATTTGTCGATAAATAAAGGTGAATTTTCTATATTCTTGCTTATCTTTTAATTCAAGCATAATGATTAGATCTCAATTTGTGATTATGTTTGTGATCTTGATGTTTGAGTAATCTCCGCTCGTGTAGGAGTTGTGACGATCTTTAGATGATGATGATTTAGATATTCTTACAATTCTTAAATCCTATAAAGCTTTGAAATTCTAGTGAATCACATGATTAATGACCAAGTTTCAAGATGATGCTTTCTAGATCGTGTTCACTCGAAACTAGGGAACAACTATTAACCATTTGATTATCTAGAAGCTAGAATTTGAATGCGATCTATCGAAAGGACAAAGGATGAGTTGCGAAATTCCTTATTTTCCCGCACGATCCTTAAACCTCGATGAATTTGCATCGATCTAGTATCAATTCGTTAATGGATAAGAATGAGTAATCATTAGATCTCATCACATCTATAGATCCGATCTACTCCTACGAGCTATACCTATAATCTTGAGTGTTTATTGGAAATTATCTCTCATCTCAATTCTTGTTTTTAACATTTCTTTTAGATCTAAATTTTTCTTACTCTTGATCTTCAATTACAAATCATGAATTGTTTTCTTTTCTTTGCCTTAAATTTTCAACTCATCTAATTCAAGAATTGAACGGATCTCACTTTCCCTGTGGACGATCCGCACTTCCTAACGCGCTACATCCGACACCGTTATTGATTGCGGTCAAATATTTTTGGTTGTGATTTATATATACAATTTTCTAAAAAAAAACAACACATCACAAAAATCATTCAAATCAGGTCTTTGACCTTAGGTCTCATTTGTTTTCCCCTTCAATTTTTTTTATCATTCTCACTCCCTCCTTCACCCATGGCTGCCCTCTTCTCCACCTCCACTTCATTCTCACAAACAACCCCAAATCAAACTCAAAACATCATCTCCATTTCATTAAAAACATGCACAAGCCCACTACAAACACTTTGGACCAAGAAAAATTGGATTTTGAGGACTTGGGGCAACTCTAGAAAATTCTTGAGTTGCCAAATGAGGTAATTTCTTTACCATTAGTATAGTATTTCATTCACTTTTGCTTTCATGCAAGTTTAAAAGTGTTTAAGTGTAGATTAGTGGACTTTGAAAATTTCAAGTTAAGGTTAGGGTTTGAATTGAATCCAAAAGGGTAACTGAGATTAGTAGAGACTATACAACCCCTATAGTGATGGTATATTGAACTAAAATAGAGACTTAACCCCAATTCGCAAACTTAGAAATCTCCAATATCGCATTTTTGTCGAAATTATGATGTGTTTTGGAGAACTGCTATAACCCGGGTGACCTGAAAATTATTAGCGAAGATTGAGAGATGTGCAGGCAACCTAGAAGCTACCCTAGAGCCCCGAGCCCCTGATTCCACTTTGAGGCCACAATTTTAATCATTCTGGCCGCAAATTGCGGCCAGGGTAAGGTGGTTTGTGTCCGTGTTTGGTCCATGGCTCCATTGTCAGTAAACTAGACCCTTCCCATATGCAAAATTGGCTAATTTCACCTAGGGTAAAATCTGGGACCATTTTCTTGAGTTGCTGCATTGTTTTACGACTTCATTTTAACTTTGGTTTTGGTATTTAGGTTTTTAACTCGATGGTTTGATGTTTGTATGTCATGACCAGAAAAAGCACGTGACTGGCATTTGAATCATATGAAGTCTATAGGACTCCATTCAATTCAAGTAAGCCAAAAGCCCAGAAATCTAAAACCATTTTTAAGTGATAAATAAAGGAAAACTAGTTCTAAGAAGTGAAGAAAACATGTTTTAAAAACAAGGTTTTTAAATAAGTAAGCCGAATAGGCAATTTAAAAGTCTCAATGTCTTTTCTGAAAATTTCGGCAGAGTTTCCTCGGCTTGGGTTTGCCCTTAATGAGGCTTGGGTTTGCCCTTCTACGGCTGGTCCATAGGTGCTGTGGCATGTACTGGAATACTGTTAAACTGTACTCAAGATGTTGAGCTCTTGGGGGATTATGGAACCTTGACGAATCGATCGAAAGGTTCGACGTCATTCGGATATCATGTGATGGGATACATTGCTTGGGAGCATCCACTACAATATATATATGCATAATAAAATGGCATCCCCAAACGGGAGCCAGCTCTTCGTCAATCGACGGTCACAACCACGCAAGCAATATAATATACAACGCCAAGGGCGAGAATCAAAACTCAAAGGAAAACTCAAATCAGCTTGAAAACCATAATACTACAACTCGCGACTCTAAGGTCGAATTTATACACAACTGGTTTTCTAAGTCTGAAACAATATACAAGTTTGGTTGATGGAATTTCTAGATACAACTGAATAATACATATACAATGGTGGTTCTGATGCAAAATAATCCACCTACCAAAGCAAGTCACCCGTAAGGAAAGCAGTGTGCCAGAAAAGCCGCAGTGAAACCTGTACGGCAAAACCTGGAAGAAACTGTGGCACAACGGGGGTGAGTTGCCAACTCGTGAATAGAAAACATCACAGAGCAGAAATCGTTTGTATGACACAATCCTAGGTCAATACGATCAGATATATATATAAACCTCAAATGAATAAGTCTAAAGCATGATAAGGTGGCAATATAACATCTATACATGAGTGTAGTGCCAAGTGCTCGTGCCAGTGTCTCAGGTAATAACAGATCATAATATGAGGTATGATCAATGTCGACTATATCATGAAATCTATAAGTATGAGGATATCATCCAACTATGTAATCAATGTCATCATGTATGTGGATCTTGTCCAACTATGTGATCAAAGTCATCAATATCAACTATATGTATGTGGATATCGTCCACGTGTCACCCAATGACAAAAACATCATGCATGTAAATATCATCAAGCATATGCATGGAAATATGAGGATGTAAATCAACATGTGTCGCTCGCGACATGTCAAAATCATGGAACCTGAGTGTCAAGCATCGACACTCGAAAACATCATGAAACCTGTACCTAGCATCAGCACGTAAATCCTCATATACATAGGGCTTCGTCAGTCCGCATCGGCCCGTCTCATCTCTCAACTCCGGTCGGTATCCCCCAGATATCCGCCGAGCTCAAAAAAGTCACCGGTAGGTAGTACTCCCCTGCCAGGCTCACCGTCTAACATATACGAGTCTTCTTGCCCTGGGGTACCTCACCGGGTCCACCATGTACCCGCAGACGTGCCTACCGCTCCTCGAATCGGGTTTCACATGCCACTCTCCCAACCAAGAAAACACATGGTGAACGCCCTGAAATATCATATCAAGGGTAACCGAGTTTTTCAAACAATACATACCTTCTTTTAAAATACCTACGGTTCCCAAATCCAGGAATATCATGGAAACAACATATCTCAATGCGTATAATCAGAATGTATGATGTATGTGACATATAAAAGAAATGTAAGCATATCAGTATATCATGCAACATGGAATAGTAATATGCACATATTTAGGGAAGACCGCTTCTTTAAAATGAATCAGTTTTAAAAAGTATCTTGCGGTTCCCAAATCTCCAAGTCAAGCAAGAATCATCTATGTATGTGCAAATATGTATGTGTACAATTATGAGTGTACAACAGGTAGGTGCACGAGTATGAGTGTACAATAAGTATGTACCCGAGTATGAATGTACAATAGGTATGTGCACAAGTATAAGTGTACAATATGTAAGTACACGAGTATGAGTGTACAATAGGTATGTGCACAAGTATGAGTGTACAATCAGTATGTACACGAGTATGAATGTACAATAGGTATGTGCACAATTATGAGTGTACAATATATAAGTACACGAATATGCCATGCAAGGGTCATATCCTGAATGCAACAGTACTACAGTGTAGTGACATGGCAATTATCGATGATGAAGTGTATGAACCGGTAAGCAGGTGTACGTGGAACATATGCATCATCGATAATGGTGCTGGTGTCCTAATAGCAAGGATTTTATATAACAATAAAGATATTTAACATGCAATGCGATGCAAACAATAAGAATCTGTGGCAAATGAATAATAAACACAACAGTGCAGAATCTACATCAATATATCTATGCCATACTATTTTGCCATTTGAAAGAAGTCAAATCGGGGTTTTTTGGAAAATAAGGGCTACGACGTTTTTAAGAAAAGATGCGTCTTTTGAAATATCCGTAGAATCCCTTTACCTGTCTTTAAAATATTCCCGATTCGTTAGTTTTTGAAATATGTATTGTTAGTTGTGTGTATGCCCTAGAGGCCAGTATTGTACAGATGATGTATATTATATTGGATACTTGGACATATATAGAGATGACTTTCTTGCTCGATATGATAGTATGCTATCTGGTTACTCTTTATCTTAACATGTACACTTGTCTCTTTAAACTGTCTTATAGTTACATGTTGGTAAAGCCCTTAGGATGTATACGTGACTACCTGGACTATGATGCGGATCATACTAGTGGGGACATGGTAGTCCATAAGTACATCCTTCAAGGTCCCTAGTCGTGGGTGTATCGAGACAGGGCATCGATATACCAGTGTAGACTAGCGTATACGCTTCTCGACCCATGAGATGGGCGATGGATGATCCCATATCCATTGGTGTTTGACATCAGAGATGGTATACGGGTGCTCAGTGGAGACTGGGTACACTGGACGGACTCGCCGAGAACTCCCAGATGGTATTATACCTCACGTCAGATGGCAGTTCTCAGGTGACACTTGTACAGGTTAGTCTGTAGACCCGAGATCGTCATAGAGTCTTGTGTGATTCCCACTGTGCTTTGATCTCCACCTTACCACGTCCATGAGGGCGTGCAAAACAGTGGTCTTTGGGTACAGTCCCGAGTCACATGGAGGCAATGAGCGATAGGAGGGGTTTTGTCTCTCCCGGTATTGGGGGTTGATGTTGCGCTGTGCTCGATTGGCCGTAACAGGGAAGTCCCTGGCCAGGGCTGATCAGAGATTTGCTGGTAAGTGTTACCAGTAGTTTCTTGACCCGTTATGAGCCTCACATCGGCACGACTTATCGGTTATTGGGGTCTGACGTTTACCACCCCTAGACTTGATATGCGACATATCAGACGAACAGACCGGACTGTACGGTAAGTGTTACTGGTTGGATTCATAGGAGTATGAGTGGGCTAGCTCGTCGATCTTCTGATCGCTCAATACCCGGATGGCCGTTACGTTTAGCAGACAGCTTGCGGCTTGTGGGTGCTTGATATGATCATCATCTGCTGCCGGCGTACTGACTGTAGGGTTCCTAGGCACACTAAGGAGGTCTCACAAGGCATCAACCATGCCAATTTCAAAAATTCTAGGTGCCGAGAAACCCTAATACGGATCGTTGGCTAGAAATCTAGGCGAAAATGAAACTAGTTAACACTTAACTACAAGAATACGGAAATACAACTTTTGCAGATCCGGTCCTCCACCTCCATAGCTCCGCAATGAAGTATCCTCGCTGTCCAAGTCGAACCCCGGGCTCTAGCGTCGGCTTCATCGGAGAATAGACGGGCTAGGTCATCGACGACGTGCCGAAGATGATCTACGTCGAAGCATCACTAGATCAAGCTCCACCTTCACCTAGCCATGAAAACTTGTGAAGGAAACACACTCTACTACTTGACAAGAGGTAGAGGATGAAGAAATAGGAGGTGGGTTCACTTTAGATTTGGATTTCTCACTCTTTTTCATCACTTGCCATTGATGGAGGCAAGCTTTCTTCACTTGAAGAAATGAAGAAGAAGAAGAATATTGTTATGATAAGTAAATTAAAAAAGAAAAGAATAATCCATTCTTATCATAATAGAACCTTGGTTAGGTGTAGAGAGTGAATCATGGTTTAGTGGAATGGTTAGGTTTAAGCATGAGACAAAAATGGTTACTTTATGAAAGCTTCAAGAAGTGACGGGTTGAACTTGACTTGCGGTCTATGGTTTGTTGACCTTGTCAAGGTCATAGATCGTTCGGGGCAAAATATTATCGGGAATTTCAAGTGTTGAAATTTGCAATGAGATTGCATACCTTCTATGAGATAGTTGGATCCCGATACCCGCTGCGAGTAAGAGTTACTCCTGGGAGAGTTTTACACATTACAATTAGCCGATCAAGTAGGTGTCTAGAAAGGTGTTAACGAGGTTACGCCTCTGGGAAAACGAGGTTTACATTAATTAGGTTCGTGCGAAAGCACGGGGGACCTCCCTCAAAGTACCGACACTGGCCTGGCTGAAAGATTGGCGAACTTGTAGTGTGTAATTAATCCCGGCTAGTCTTTCCTTTTATGGTTTGAAGGAAGATTTGATAAAAAGCAGTGGGAGCCATCCTGATTAGATAAAATAATAACCAATCTATTCTTGCAAGAGCGCACGCTGAGTGTTTTCTTCTCTCTCTCCTGGTAGCGACCATATCACGCCTTAATCAAGATAATAATACGGATATTTGACCGAACCCGCTTGTTATACTGAGCTGGGGAACGTTGGTCCCGCTCCAACTTATAATTGTTATAAGACAGAGCAGGAAATTAGGGATTACCAGAATTCCCGTGCCGCCCAAACGAAGAGAGTGCATGCTGATGCATCATCTTCAGGTTTGTTCATTATACAGAACTGTTTCTCAGTATCCTTTACGTCCTGGGTATTTGATACCAAATCAGGATCTCAGATATGTAATCTATTACATAGGGCTACAGAAAGGTAGAGAACTGAGAACGGGTGATAAGTTTCATGAGGCAGAAAACGGGACAAGAGTTGCAGACAAGTCTGTTGGTCACTGTCACCCTGTATTACAATACATTGATTCTGAACGAATGTTATTAGATACCGAACCTGATATACAAAATCATATCTGTCTCTTTATTAGCAAAGAAACGGTAAAATTTTGTATTGTTGGATAATATTTTGAACATTTCCTATATCAAAAGTTGATCGGTTCAGGCATGTTATCTAAAAGCGTTGATATTCTAAATCAAACTATAGTTCGTAGTATACGGAACACACACAAGAGGAAGAGTTCAGAAATGAACGAATTCTTCTTGAGGTATTGTAGACTAGGTCATATCAATGCGACCCGACAAGCTAAGTTCCACATAGATGCATATTTAAATCTGTTTGAATTTACATCTTATGGAACTTGCCAGTCATGTCACAGAGATAAGATGACCATAGCTCCGTTTACTGGAAACAGAGAAAGAGTCAGTGAACTCTTGGGATGATACATGTTGATGTATAAAGGTCCCCTGTCTACACATGCCAAGACCGGTTCTTCGTACTTCATTACATTCTCTGATGATCTCTTTAGATTCAGACATATGTTCCTGTTGAAACACAAGTCCGAACCTTTTGAGATATTCACAGAATATAAGTTAGAAGTAGGGAACCAATAAGGGTATAAGTATTATGTCCTTTGATGCGATCAGGGAGGAGAATACTTAAGCACGGAATTCCTGGATGATTCTAAAGGAGAATGAGATTCTCTCTCAGCATTACTCCTCTGTATACACCATAGCATGATGGTATATCAGGGCGGAGCAATCACACCCTATATGATATGGTGTGCTCTATGATGAGTATTACTGAGTTACCTATTTCCTTTTGGGAGTTATGCGCTTGAGAAGCTGCATACCTATTGAATAGGGTTCAAATCAAATCAGTTGCTTACCACTTCATATGTGATATGGAATGGGAAGAGCCCATCTCTTAAACTAGTTAAGATTTGGGGTTGTCCGGCCTACGTCAAAAAGCAAAATCCGGACAGGCTCGAGGCAAGGTCTGTTATGTACAACTGGAAAGGTTCCAGCTATACAAACAACAGCAGATGATTTGGTAGAACCAAAGGATTCAATAGTTACCAACGAACCTCAGCCTCTCCGCCGATCTAGTGAGGTTCCTCACCCACTTGAGAGATACTTCGGTTACTCTATGACAGTGGGAGCGAGGATTGCATCATGAGATGATGACCCAACTAGCTTCGAGCAGGCCATCGAGAGTAAGACTCTGTAAGAATGGCTGGATGTTTATCGATCTGAGATGGAATCCATGTACACCAACAAAGTATGGACTTTGGTTGCTATATCTGAAAGGTTAAATTCCCATCAGGAGCAAGTATATCTTGAGAAGATTACTTGGTGTACATGGAAAAGTTGAGACTTTTAAAGCTAGACTTGTTAAAAGTTTGCATCATTGACCAGGTGTGGATAATGATGAAACCTTTTCTAGTAGCTATGCTTAAGTCCATCCAGATCCTACTTGTCACGGCTACATACCATGACTGCGATATCTGGTGGTTGGGTGTCTTGACTACTTTTCTAAATGATGATTTAGAAGAGAGCGTCTATAAGTACACAGCCAGAGGGCTTCATAGACAGTGGGAGCAGCGGAAACATGTGCAAGATGCTTTATAGGATTAAAGCAGGCATCGCGGAGTTGGAACATCTGTTTTGATGAAGTAGTCAAAGAAGTTGACATCATCAAAATGGTAGATGAACCTTGTATATACAAAAAGGTAGTAGGGAGTATAGTGACGATCCTTGTAGAGTACGTGGATGACATACTCTTGATAGGGAAGGAGTTTCCTATGCTACGCTCGATCAATCTCCGCATAACACTATGATTCTCCATATAGGATTAAACTGATACCTACTAAATCCTGGGTTTTGGATCTATGAGATAGATCTAAATGGATATTAGGATACTCACTAGTTGTAGTGAGATGGTATCAATCAATCCTGGGGAGAATCACTGGAAGTGTTCCAGAGTGATAAGAACGACTGAATGTCAGTCACAGGCATTGTCTTTACCCTCAGTAGAGGGACGGTATGTTGGAAGAGTTCCAAGCGAGATACCGAGACATACTAGACGATAAAGGCAGGATACATCGCTACTTAATATGCTACCGAAGAGGCTGTTTGGGTGTATATTAGTTCATGAGATGAACTTTGTTCCTACCATTGTGTGACAATGGAGTTGTGGCTTATGCCAAGGAACGTCCGTCCCATCAGTGATCCAGACATATTCTAAAGCAGTATCACCTGATCATGGAGATGGTTGATCTCCAGGGGATCGAGGTAAGGAGAGTAGACTTAGAGGACAACACGGCGGATCCACTCACGAAGGCCTATTCCCAGAGAGAGATTTTTATGGGATGGTTGAGTATGAGATACTGCAACCACTGCTACAGATGGCCCTAGTGCAAGTAGAAGATTGTTAGTTATATGTATGCCCTAGAGGCCATTACTGTACATATGATGTATATTGTAGTGGATGCTGGGACGTATATAGGGAGGACTTTCTTGCTCGACATGATAGTAAGCTATCTGGTTGTACTTTACCTTAACGTGTACACTGATTGTCTCTCTGTTACATGTTGGTAAAGCCCTTAGGATGTGTATTTGACTACCTGGACTATGATGCGGATCATTCTAGTGGGGACATGGTAGTCCATAAGTACATCCTTCAAAGTCCCTAGTCGTGGGTGTATCGAGACGGGGCATCGATATACCAGAGTAGACTAGCGTATACCTTCTCGACCCATACAGATGGGCGATGGATGATCCCATATCCATTGGTGTTTGACATCAGAGATGATATACGGGTGCTCAGTGGAGACTGGGTACACTGGACGGACTCGCCGAGAACTCCCAGATGGTATTATACCTCACGTCAGATGGCAGTTATCTGGTGACACTAGTACAGAGTAGTCTGTTGACCCGAGATCGTCATAGAGTCTTGTGTGGTTCCCACTGTGCTTTGATTTCCATCTTACAACATCCAAGAGGGCGTGCAAAACGGTGGTTTTTGGGTACAGTCCCAAGTCACATGGAGGCAATGAGCGATAGGAGGGGATTCGTCTCTCCCGGTATAGGGGGTTGATGTTGCGCTGTGTTCGATTGGCTATAACAGGAAATCCCTGGCCAGGGTTGCTGAGATTTACTGGTAAGTGTTACCAGTAGTTTCTCGAATTGTTATAGACCTCATATCGACACGACTTATCGAGCTATTGGGGTCTGATGTTTACCACCCCTAGGCGAGATATGCAACATATCAGACGATCAGACCGGACTGTACGGTAGTGTTACTGGTTGGATTCACTGGAGTGTGAGCGGGCTTGCTCGTCGATCTTCAGATCGCTCAATACCCGGGTGGCCGTTACGTTTAGCAGACCGCTTGCGGCTTGTGAGTGATTGATATGATCATCACCTGCTGCCGGCGTATTGACGAGTCTTTAGAGTCCTACACAGAGGTTTCCTGGCTCAAGCGAAACGAAATAGGAGCGCATATGAGATATGTGCGGGACCGAGAATGATACCAGTATGTGATACTGTATTCGATTCTCGCGATATGTGACGTTGATCGGTTATATGTGATATAGCCGGGTTATCGGATCAAGTGTTGATTCGATGAGTTGTTACTGTTGATATTAGTCGGTTATAGGCGATATGACCGGGTCGTTAAATCAAGTGTTGATTTAATGATTTAATGCATAATTATATATTTGATATATTACTTTGCATTAACTTGTATCGGTTCACTTTAAATGGATTTTCTCACTCGGATGTGCGCATTGCATATGCGATATGATTTTGTGCACTTGCTTGTATCATGTTTGATGATACATGCCTTTTGGTTAAGTGTAAAGAATTAAACCTTGGTTAATGAAATGGTTAGGGTTTACTTTTTCCTTATTCATTTCATTCATTTATTAATCTTTTTCTTTTTGGAAAAAGGAAAAGATATGAGAAGAAATGGTGGCTTTTATTTGTTTGCACTTGAAGCTTCTTGAAGCTTTCATAAAGCCACCATTTCTTCTCATATCTTTTCCTTTTTCCAAAAAGAAAAAGATTAATAAATGAATGAAATGAATAAGGAAAAAGTAAACCCTAACCATTTCATTAACCAAGGTTTAATTCTTTACACTTAACCAAAAGGCATGTATCATCAAACATGATACAAGCAAGTGCACAAAATCATATCGCATATGCAATGCGCACATCCGAGTGAGAAAATCCATTTAAAGTGAACCGATACTAGTTAATGCAAAGTAATATATCAAATATATAATTATGCATTAAATCATTAAATCAACACTTGATTTAACGGCCCGGTCATATCGCATATAACCGACTAATATCAATAGTAACAACTTATCGAATCAACACTTGATCCGATAACCCGGCTATATCACATATAACCGATCAACGTCACATATCGTGAGAATCGAATACAGTATCACATACTGGTATCATTCTCGGTCCTGCACATATCTCATATACGCTCCTATTTCGTTTCGCTTGAGCCAGGAAACCTCTGTGTAGGACTCTAAAGACTCGTCAATACGCCGGCAGCAGGTGATGATCATATCAATCACCCACAAGCCGCAAGCGGTCTGCTAAACGTAACGGCCACCCGGGTATTGAGCGATCTGAAGATCGACGAGCAAGCCCGCTCACACTCCAGTGAATCCAACCAGTAACACTACCGTACAGTCCGGTCTGATCGTCTGATATGTCGCATATCTCGCCTAGGGGTGGTAAACGTCAGACCCCAATAGCTCGATAAGTCGTGTCGATATGAGGTCTATAACAATTTGAGAAACTACTGGTAACACTTACCAGTAAATCTCAGCAACCCTGGCCAGGGATTTCCTGTTATTGCCAATCGAATACAGCGCAACATCAACCCCCTATACCGGGAGAGACGAATCCCCTCCTATCGCTCATTGCCTCCATGTGACTCGGGACTGTACCCAAAAACCACCGTTTTGCACGCCCTCTTGGACGTGGTAAGATGGAAATCAAAGCACAGTTGGAACCACACAAGACTCTATGACGATCTCGGGTCAACAGACTACTCTGTACCAGTGTCACCAGAGAACTGCCAACTGACGTGAGGTATAATACCATCTGGGAGTTCTCGGCGAGTCCGTCCAGTGTACCCAGTCTCCACTGAGCACCCGTATATCATCTCTGATGTCAAACACCAATGGATATGGGATCATCCATCGCCCATCTGTATGGGTCGAGAAGGTATACGCTAGTCTACTCTGGTATATCGATGCCCCGTCTCGATACACCCACGACTAGGGACTTTGAAGGATGTACTTATCGACTACCATGTCCCCACTAGTATGATCCGCATCATAGTCCAGGTAGTCAAGTACACATCTTTAGGGCTTTACCAACATGTAACAGAGAGACAATCAGTGTACACGTTAAGGTAAAGTACAACCAGATAGCATACTATCATGTCGAGCAAGAAAGTCCTCCCTATATACGTCCCAGCATCCACTACAATATACATCATATGTACAGTAATGGCCTCTAGGGCATACATATAACTAACATTGACGAGTCTTTAGAGTCCTACACAGAGGTTTCCTGGCTCAAGCGAAACGAAATAGGAGCGCATATGAGATATGTGCAGGACCGAGAATAATGCGTGTATGTGATACTGTATTCCATTCTCGCGATGAATGTTTCGATTGGTTGTATGCGATATAACCTAGTTATCGAATCATTGATTCGATAAATCAATACATTGTATACTAGTCGGTTATGTGCGACATGACCGGATCATTGAATCAAGTGTTGATTTAATGATTTAATGTATAATTATATATTTGATATATTACTTTGCATTAACAAGTATTGGTTCACTTTAAATGGATTTTCTCACTTGATGTGCAACTTGTATATGTGATATATTTTTGTGCACATGTTTGTATCATGTTTGATGATACTTGCTCATTTGGTTAAGTGTATAGAATTAAACCATGGTTAAGTTGATAATTAGGGTTTTGCTTATTCATTTATTTATTTATTTGGAAAAGATTTTGATGAGAATGGTGGCTTTCTTTGTTTCTAGTTGAAGCTTCATGAAGCTTTGACTTTGTAACCATTCTTGTCTTCATGCTTAACCCTAACCCTTCCATGTAACCATGGTCAATTCTCTACACTCTACATTAGTTAGTATATGATAAGTATTCATTTTACTTTTCAATTTTAAATTAAGACTTATCATATTCTAGCTTCATCTTCTTCTTCATCTTCAAAGAAAAAGCTTAAGTCCATTAATGGCAACTTGAGCTAAAGTGTGAGAAATCCAATTCCAAAGTGAACCCACCTCCTATTTCTTCATCCTCTACCTCTTGCCAAGTAGTATAGGGTGTTTACTTCACAAGTTTCACAACTTGGTGAAGTTGGAGCTTGATCTTGTGTAACCTCAACGTAGATCATCTTCGGCACGAAGCCGACGACCTTGCCCGCTCATTTCTCCGATGAATCCGATGAGAGAGTTCGGGATTCGAGATGGACAGCGAGGGAACGACTACATGGAGCTAAGGAAGTGGATAACCGGATCTACAAAGGTTGTAGATTTCTTCTTTTAGTTAAGTTGGTAACCAGAGTTCGGGATTCGAGATGGACAGCGAGGGAACGACTACATGGAGCTAAGGAAGTGGATAACCGGATCTACAAAGGTTGTAGCTTTCTTCTTTTAGTTAAGTTGTTAACTAGTTTATTGTTTCGTCTAAAATTCTAGTTAACGATCCGTATTAGGGTTTCTCGGCACTCGTAAAATTTCAAATTGGCATGGTTGATGCCTTGTGAGACTTCATTAGCGTGCCTAGGAACCCTACAGTGGTATCAGAGCCTAGCTAGAGCCTTAGGCGAAGTCTAGACGACGTTTGAAACCCGATCGAACCGAAACCCTAATTCCCGATATGCTCTCTGGACTTTTTCTAAAATCTGGGATTTTTCCATATTAAAAATGCTTAAAAAATTCAGCAGGGAATTCTAAGAATTACGATGCAAAATTTATCCCATGATCTGCTAAGGGCGCGGCGGAACCGCGGCAGAAGCCAAGCTTCTGCGGCGGTTCCGCGGCCATCTGATGACATCATCTGTCCATTTTTGCACAGTAATTCCTATTTAATTATGCTGAATTTTCTGGGAATTTTTAATTTGACTCAAGAGTTGTGTGTTCTGGGGTTGTATTGGGAATCGACGATTTGATCGGATTATCAAACCTTGTCTATGTGGCTTTCCGGATATTTTAGAATATGTTAAAAGGTTCGACCGGATATAAATACCTAACTTTTCCCCTGCCGGAAAATTTCCAAGTGTTGGATTTTTCTGTGGTTTAAGGACGTTCTAAGTAGTGCAAGTAATGCGATGGTCCCTCTAGAAGACAACAAACCTTAACTCGATTATGTGACCGTCTTGAACTGCCCTTCGAACCTTCGGGTTTGGGGCAGTACGGCGTGCCACATGTGAGGCGTTGGCTTGACCCTTCTACGGCTGGACCGTTGGTACTGAGGCATGAAGTGAATGTCTTTGAACCTATTTCATGTGTTGAACGGTTTCGGGAAAACTTGGGTGTTCGAATGTTCGATCGGAAAGTTTAATATTTTCTATTTATCCGGAATGGGATACAATAATTGGAATTCACAAACAGTTATGAGATAACTGAATGAATGTTATAAATCTAGCGGTTTAGTTTCATTTGATATTGAAAAGAGTTTTCGATAATGAGACTAAAATGCGGGGTTTATAACTGTTAGGCATGTGATGTCTAAGTATTTCATTTGATTAGGCATGTGATGTCTAAAGAAGTTGCGGATTCCAACTGTTGTAGTTTTACACTTTCTTTTCTGTGACCGTAAGTGTAATATGTGATATCGCCGGTTTCGTTGCTATATGTCAACGACAATTGGGATGCGCATATTTACTTACGTTGATGACATGTGATGTTATGTGTTGTTGGATATGTTATATTGGATTGTCGTGTTCGAATAGCCGGGTTTTTTTTTATGTGAGATGAGTGTTTTTCATTTTCATTCATGTAAAAACTTGTATGTAATATTCTTTTATTTGGGGCACTTCCAGGTTGCGGAAGCTGTCACTCTTTGTATATTATTTACTTTTCCGCATTAGGATAGACCCAAGGAGGGGAGCACGAGTAACCGGGTTCTAGGGTCCAGAGGGATACCATCTCGAGGAGTCGAGTCCGGGTCTCCTAACCCTAGAATTAGCAGGGTTGCTTGCTGCTCTCGTAGGGGTCTAGGGGTGTGGGACATGACCGTGGAATCCGTGTTTTATACTGGCTCGTATTAAAAACACGGACGTCCTAGTATATCCAATGTTTCATATGTTTCTTCTGCTGCGATTTCTGTGATGTGATCATGTGATGTTCTGTGATAGATACTGTATATAGTATATATGATATATTATATAGGCGTTACTTATGTTTTACACCCGCGCTAGCCCTGTCCCGCTCTGCCGTTAGTTACCTAACCTAACGGTGCACGAGGGGACATCCAGGCGAATGCGGATGGCATAAGTGTACGTCGTATTTATCTGTGATGTTTTAGGTATTTAAATGATGGGACTTCATTAATGTGATTAATGAAAGAAAAGAAGCCTAAGATGTTGTAGAATCAAATTTTAAACAAAACAGGTAGCTACAGTTCTTGCTTTGCATAGCGGTATATATGATATACCCTGCACCTTATTCGATGAGGAAAGGACCGAGATCCCTTCACCGGGAGTGACTCCTTTAGCAATAACTGGCAGATGCTACACACTCGGTTTATTTTTTTGATTGCTTTTATAGTTTCTGCTTTGCACAGGGATATATATGATATATCCCGCACCTCATTCGACGAGGAAAGGGCTGACGATCCCTTCACCGGGAGTGACCCCTTTAGCAAAACTAGAAAAGCCTCAAAATCACTCCATTTCAAAACTTTATTTGATTCTACAACGATATCAAGTTCATTACGCAATAGGTTTTCAGAAAAACCTGTCGTAGCCCTCCGTCATTTCAGATAAGTAGTAGTTAGTATTCGTGCTACGTTTGTTGGCCTGCGTCAAGGCGTAGTGTGCGGTAGCTAACTAGTATTTATCTGTTTATGCATATGATGCAGATTGGATTAGGGTAGTCGTGCGACCTTGTTGGCCTGCGTCAAGGGTCGTACGGGTGGGTTTAATTCAATCAGGAAATGACGGGTTGAACTTGACTAGCGCACTATGATTTGTTGGCCTGCGTCAAGGTCATAGGATGCTATGGGCAAAATATTATCGGGAATTTCAAGTGTTGAAATTTGCAATGAGATTGCATACCTTCTATGAGATAGTTGGATCCCGATACCCACTGCGAGTAAGAGTTACTCCTGGGAGAGTTTTACACATTGCAATTAGCTGATCAAGTAGGTGTCTAGAAAGGTGTCAACGGGGTTACGCCTCTGGGAAAACGAGGTTTACATTAATTAGGTTCGTGCGAAAGCACGGGGGACCTCCCTCAAAGTACCGACACTGGCCTGGCTGAAAGATTGGCGAACTTATAGTATGTAATTAATCCCGGCTAGTCTTTCCTTTTAGGGTTTGAAGGAAGATTTGATAAAAACAGTGGGAGCCATCCTGATTAGATAAGATAACAACCAATCTGATCTTGCAAGAGCATACGCTAAAGTGTTTTCTTCTCTCTCTCTCCAGGTAGCGACCATGTCATGCCCTAATAAAGATAATAATATGGATGTATTGACTGAACCCGCATGTTATACTATGCTGGGGAACGTTGGTTCCGTTCTTTCCTATAAGAGTTATAGGACTGAACAGGATATAGGGGAATACCAGGATTCCAATGCCACCCGAATGAAGAAAGTACATGTTGATTCATTTTCTTCGGGTGTGTTCGTTACAGAGAACTGTTTCTCCATTTGCTCTACGTCCTGGGTATTAGATACCGGGTCAGGATCCCATATATGTAATCAGTTACATGGGCTTAGAAAAGGTAGAGAACTTGGAGAAGGTGATAAAGACATTAGAGTTGGAAATGGTGCAATTGTTGCAGCTAAGACTGTCGGGGAATATCACCTTGTATTACCAACTGGTAATATATTGGTTCTGAACGAATGCTATTACATGCCGAACCTGATATGCAACATTATATCGGTTTCTTTATTGAGTAAAGAGGGATATAATTTTGTATTACAGGATAATGTTATGAACTTTTTCCGTAATCAAAAGTTGGTTGGATCAGGCACGTTGTGCAATGGCATTTATGTTCTAAATCAATCAACAGTTCTGAGCATAACAAACACACATAAGAGGAAGAGTTCAGAACTGAACGAATCCTTCTTGTGGCATTGTAGACTGGGTCACATCAATGCGACATGACTAGCTAAGTTGCATAAAGATGGATATTTAAATCCGTTTGAATTTTCATCTTATGACACTTGCCAGTCACGTCTCAAAGGCAAGATGACCAAAACTCCGTTTACGGGACACGGAGAAAGAGTTACCGAACTCTTGGGACTAATACATAGTGATGTATGTGGTCCCATGTCTACACATGCCAGGGATGGTTCTTCGTACTTCATTACATTCACTGACAATCTCTCTAGATTCGGATATGTGTTCCTGATGAAACACAAATCAGAAGCTTTTGAGAAATTTAGAGAATATAAACAAGAAGTCGAGAACCAAACCGGAAAAAGTATTAAAATCCTTCGATCTGATCGAGGAGGTGAATACTTAAGCAATGAATTCCTGGACTTCCTAAAAGAGAATGGGATTCTCTCTCAGCTGACACCTCCATATACACCACAGCACAACGGTGTATCAGAACGGAGGAACCGCACCCTATTAGATATGGTGCGCTCTATGATGAGCACGGCTGAGTTACCTATTTCCTTCTGGGGATATGCACTGGAAACAGCTGCAGACCTATTGAATATGGTTCCCACCAAAACCGTGCCAACCACTCCATATGAGATATGGAAAGGAAAGAGACAATGTCTTAATTATGTTAAGATATGGGGTTGTCCGGCATATGTAAAAACGCAAAATCTGGACAAACTCGCGGCAAGGTCCATTCTGTGTAAGTTTATTGGATATCCCAAACATTCGCGCGGGTATATCTTCTACCATACCGAGGAACAAAAGGTGTTTGTTTCTCGACATGCTACCTTTTTAGAAAAGGAATTTCTTGATAAAGAGATTAGTGGCAAGGAGGTAGAACTGGAAGAGGTTCCAGCAATACAGACTACGACAGAAGATACTACGGTTTTCTCATGGATGGTGGGAGCGAGGATTGCATCATGGAGGATGATGACCCAACTAGCTTCGAGCAGGCCATCACGAGTAGGGACTCAGTGAAATGGCTGGATGCTATGCGGTACGAGATGGAATCTATGTACACCAACAAAGTATGGATTTTGGATGTTGCTCCTGAAGGGGTAAAACCCATCGGGAGCAAGTGGATCTTCAAGAAAAAACTTGGTGTAGATGGGAAAGTGGAGACTTTCAAAGCTAGACTTGTAGCAAAGGGTTTTCTTCAAAGACCAGGTATGGACTATGACAAAACCTTTTCTCCAGTGGCTATGCTTAAATCCATCCGGATCTTGCTTGCCATCGCTGCATATCATGATTACGAAATCTGGCAAATGGATGTTAAGACCGCCTTTCTAAATGGTGATTTAGAAGAGTGCGTGTACATGACTCAGCCAGAGGGCTTCGTAGACAGTGGGAGCAGCGGAAAGGTGTGCAAGCTGCTTAAATCCATTTATGGATTAAAGCAAGCATCGCGGAGTTGGAACATCTGCTTTGACGTCGTTATCAAAGAGTTTGATTTCGTCAAAAATCCAGATGAACCTTGTATCTACAAGAAGGTGGCAGAGAGTAAGGTTGTCTTCCTCGTATTGTACGTAGACGACATACTCTTGATAGGAAATGATATTCCTATGCTGCAATCGGTCAAGCTTTTCTTATCACAAAGATTCTCAATGAAAGATCTTGGTGATGCCTCCTGCATATTGGGAATCAGGATCTATAGAGATAGATCCAAACGGATTTTGGGATTGTCCCAATCCAGGTACGTTGACACCGTACTAAATAGATTTAGTATGGAAGAATCCAAGCGTCGGAACTTGCCCACGATCTCTGGAGTCACTCTCTCCAAAGAGATGTCTCCTAAGACTGATTTGGAGAGAGCTCGCATGCAAGGGATACCCTATGCTTCGGCTGTAGGCTCTATCATGTATGCGATGCTATGTACCAGACCCGATGTAGCATACTCACTAAGTATAGTGAGCAGGTATCAAGCTGATCCTGGAGAGAGTCACTGGACAGCTGTGAAGAGCATTCTCAAGTACTTACGAATGACTAAAGAGATGCTCTTGGTGTATGGTAACGGAGAACTCCAAGTGGAGTCCTTTACCGATTCGAGCTTCCAGAGTGATAAGGACGACTCTAAGTCGCAGTCGGGATTTGTCTTTACCCTTTACGGAGGGGCGGTTAGCTGGAAGAGTTCCAAGCAGGAAACCGTGGCAGACTCGACGATGGAGGCTGAATACATCGCTGCCAACGATGCTGCTAAAGAGGCTGTCTGGGTCAAGAAGTTCATTATTGAACTTGGAGTGGTTCCATCCATTGAGCATCCAATACCTTTGTATTGCGATAACAATGGAGCGGTGGCTTTGGCCAAGGAACCCAGGTCCCATCAGCGATCCAGGCATATTCTGAGGCGGTATCACCTGATCCGGGAGATAGTTGATCGCCGGGAGATCGAGGTCAGGAGAGTTGACACGAAGAACAACACGGCGGATCCACTCACGAAGGCCATTTCCCAGATACAGTTTGAGAGACTCTTCGGGATGCTCGGTATGCGATACTACAGCAGCTGGCCTTAGTGCAAGTGGGAGATTGTTAGTTATGTGTATGCCCTAGAGGCCAGTATTGTACAGATGATGTATATTATATTGGATGCTTGGACATATATAGAGATGACTTTCTTGCTCGATATAATAGTATGCTATCTGGTTACTCTTTATCTTAACATGTACACTTGTCTCTTTAAACTGTCTTATAGTTACATATTGGTAAAGCCCTTAGGATGTGTACTTGACTACCTGGACTATGATGCGGATCATACTAGTGGGGACATGGTAGTCCATAAGTACATCGTTCAAGGTCCCTAGTCGTGGGTGTATCGAGATGGGGCATCGATATACCAGTGTAGACTAGCGTATACGCTTCTCGACCCATGAGATGGGCGATGGATGATCCCATATCCATTGGTGTTTGACATCAGAGATGGTATACGGGTGCTCAGTGGAGACTGGGTACACTGGAAAGACTCGCCGAGAACTCCCAGATGGTATTATACCTCACGTCAGATGGCAGTTCTCAGGTGACACTTGTACAGGTTAGTCTGTAGACCCGAGATCGTCATAGAGTCTTGTGTGATTCCCACTGTGCTTTGATCTCCACCTTACCACGCCCATGAGGGCGTGCAAAACGGTGGTCTTTGGGTACAGTCCCGAGTCACATGGAGGCAATGAGCGATAGGAGAGGTTTTGTCTCTCCCGGTATTGGGGGTTGATGTTGCGCTGTGCTCGATTGGCCGTAACAGGGAAGTCCCTGGCCAGGGCTGATCAGAGATTTGCTGGTAAGTGTTACCAGTAGTTTCTCGACCCGTTATGAGCCTCACATCGGCACGACTTATCGGTTATTGGGGTCTGACGTTTACCACCCCTAGACTTGATATGCGACATATCAGATGAACAGACCGGACTGTACGGTAAGTGTTACTGGTTGGATTCACAGGAGTATGAGCGGGCTAGCTCGTCGATCTTCTGATCGCTCAATACCCGGATGGCCGTTACGTTTAGAAGACCGCTTGCGGCTTGTGGGTGCTTGATATGATCATCATCTGCTGCCGGCGTATTGACGAGTCTTTAGAGTCCTACACAGAGGTTTCCTGGCTCAAGCGAAACGAAATAGGAGCGCATATGAGATATGTGCAGGACCGAGAATAATGCGTGTATGTGATACCGTATTCCATTCTCGCGATGAATGTTTCGATTGGTTGTATGCGATATAACCTAGTTATCGAATCATTGATTCGATAAATCGATACATTGTATACTAGTCGGTTATGTGCGACATGACCGGATCATTGAATCAAGTGTTGATTTAATGATTTAATGTATAATTATATATTTGATATATTACTTTGCATTAACTAGTATTGGTTCACTTTAAATGGATTTTCTCACTTGATGTGCAAGTTGTATATGTGATATATTTTTGTGCACATGTTTGTATCATGTTTGATGATACTTGCTCATTTGGTTAAGTGTATAGAATTAAACCATGGTTAAGTTGATAATTAGGGTTTTGCTTATTCATTTATTTATTTATTTGTTTATTTATTTATTTGGAAAAGATTTTGATGAGAATGGTGGCTTTCTTTGTTTCTAGTTGAAGCTTCATGAAGCTTTGACTTTGTAACCATTCTTGTCTTCAAGCTTAACCCTAACCCTTCCATGTAACCATGGTCAATTCTCTACACTCTACCTTAGTTAGTATATGATAAGTATTCATTTTACTTTTCAATTTTAAATTAAGACTTATCATATTCTAGCTTCATCTTCTTCTTCATCTTCAAAGAAAAAGCTTAAGTCCATAATGGCAACTTGAGCTAAAGTGTGAGAAATCCAATTCCAAAGTGAACCCACCTCCTATTTCTTCATCCTCTACCTCTTGCCAAGTAGTATAGGGTGTTTACTTCACAAGTTTCACAACTTGGTGAAGTTGGAGATTGATCTTGTGTAACCTCGACGTAGATCATCTTCGGCACGAAGCCGACGACCTTGCCCGCACATTTCTCCAATGAAGCCGATGAGAGAGTTCGAGATTCGAGATGGACAGCGAGGGAACGACTACATGGAGCTAAGGAAGTGGATAACCAGATCTACAAAGGTTGTAGCTTTCTTCTTTTAGTTAAGTTGTTAACTAGTTTATTGTTTCGTCTAAAATTCTACTTAACGATCCGTATTAGGGTTTCTCGGCACTCGTAAAATTTGAAATTGGCATGGTTGATGCCTTATGAGACTTCATTAGCGTGCCTAAGAATCCTACAGGTATGATATCGGCCTAGCCTAACATATACTAGTAAAACTAGAGCTGTAATTAACAAGTCAATCAGGAAGGGTATGGAAACCACCTAAATCTGAGTCGATATATATATATGTATATATATATATATAAAATATAATAGTCGGTGATCCCGTTTCAGAGGTACCGCGTGCGATACAATATCATATGACATCCTCGAGTCATGAGTGTGGATCTATCATCAAATAAAGCTCGTACGGTAAATTATCGTACGGCATCCCCAATAGCTGGGTGCGGGTCAATATCACATTCATCTCATCAATTATCAGGTATCATTATCATCATATCACATGATCTGGAGTACTGATCTATGTCTAGTACAAATCGATACCATCTATAAATATAAATGCGTGTATGAAACACACGCCCAAAGGCCTGCTACAATCTCATGTCGTATCCCAAATACAAATCACAATATATCACCGATCTCATGGCACCATCCCCAATATCATCGACTCATCTCCAAATATCATCCACTAACCTCATCATCCAGGTATAAGTATAACAGATAAGCAGGTGTGTGCGTGTGGGTGTAAACCTATTCTAGGGTTCGCAATTAGGAATTATACTAGTTTACCTCTACGCTCTAATCCAACTATGGTACACCTAATCTCATCTCAAATATCCACGACACACAATAAGCTATCATATATAGTATATATATGCTATACTAAACATCGAACTGCGGGGGTGCTATACGCCATCCTCCCGATTTCCCCCGTAGATATAATCTACTCACCTTGAATCCTGTGTGTCGGTGTCGATGTCGCCTTCATCTTGTTCATCATCTCGAATCATCGTGGGGGTACCTACATGTCACACGTATCGCATCGCATTAAAACTAAATCGAAACCAAAACGGCACGCGAAAACCAAAACGATACGCTTAAAAGCTTATAGGTTAGAACCTATAGGTACGCTTTCAAAACCGTCAAACAATCCTCGATATCGTCGTACAAACGCCAAGTAATCGAGGTAAAATGCAATTATACAAATCCAGAATTTAAAATACGAAATACGAAAACACGAATCAAAACAGCAACTATAGAAAAGGGTCCCAGATTTCATCCTAGGTCAAATTGGTCAATTTTGCATATGCCAAGGGTCTAGTTTACATGAAAAAAAGCTTCAGAACCAACATGAGCCAAAATGGTGGGACCCAGGCCGCAATTTACGGCCAATTGGATTAAATCTGCTGCCAGTTTGGGGAATTAGAGGCTAGGGTTTTGGGGTGAGCTTCCAGGGTGCCTGCATATCTCTCTGTGTTTGCGAAAAAATTTTCAGAGTCTCGGGGTGATAGCAGATTCCATTTAACCCTCACAGATTCCACAATTTCCCGATATCGGCTTTTCTAAATCCATATTCCGGGTTTTAGTCTCTGTTTTAGGCCTGAATTCTAGCACTAGGGGGTTTGTGTGGCCTCTACTGAGCTTAATTACCCCTCACCACTCTCACTTCCCATTAACCCTAACTAGAGTTTTCCTAAGTCCTCAAAACCACTCGATATCAACATGAAACAAGTATGGATGCATAAGGAATTAAAACACTACACTATTGGTGCAGAAATTACCTCCTTTGGCAACTCAAGAAAATTCTTGAGTTGCTCAAAGTCCTCAAAATCTTCTCTTTCTTGGTCCATGGGGTAGCCAGTGAGCTTGTGTATCCTTTTTGTGAAATGGGGTTTGGGTTTTGAGTTAATTTTCATGGTGTATTGGGGGATTGAAGATGGAGGAGGAGGGGGTGTGCAGCAACAGCAGCAACAAAGGGAGGAGAGGGGAGAGAAATGAGAGGATGAAATGATGAGGGATGGCTCATGACTCAAGTTGACCCTCACCCACTCTTTCTCTCTCTTCACCATACCTAATATAATACTCTTTTCTTTTCTAATCCATTTTCCTTCTCTCCTCAATAGTAAACCCAAAACAAAGCATGGTAGAAAATGCACAAGTGAAAAAAGACTTTGTGCAAGCTAAGTGCACAAAACACACTTAATTCGCGATTAGCGATTTTTAATCGCGATTAGCACTAAAATAGCGTATAGTTAATTATAAAAACTTAAAATTTGCATAATTCACATAAAACACTCTCTTTTAGAATTTTCCAAATTTTTTCCCAATTTATCGGTATTTAATTATACAGCCTTATTTAAAATATTCAATATTTTATTATTAAATTATAAAAATTCCCTAAAAATAATATTTTATTATTTTGAAATGTTACAATCTTCCCCCCTTAAAGAAATTCGGTCCCCGAATTTAAATTTAAACCCCTCAAATACTAAAACATTTCAGTAAAAGACTAAGTCGTCGGGGCTCCGAAATCATCAATACATAAAACGCATCATAGCGCAATGCATGCGCATGAGTAATGAGCAGATAACTCAAAAGCAAAACTCCGTCAAGCATCCCGCAATCATCAGAGTTAAGGTAAAGACACAAATGTCAAATCCGAAACAAAACCAATATGATATATATCAGAATTATACATGTAGACATCAAATCTATACATATAAATAGCTGAAAGAAAGGCATGCCAAACCCTTTTAAGTCGCTGTGCGATGCGCATAACACTGCATAGTGGCGGTCGTCTATTGTAAGAAAATAACCATATGTGTATATATCTTTGTTTAATATGTACGTTCCGCCGTTTTGAAAACAATTTAGAAGGGTTTTCTTGTTTTAAACGTTTCGTGTCATATCAGACACGTAGGTAAATACTGAGACTATAGCTCCCTTTTTCTGGAAATCCCTTCGATAACTATCAATGCATGCAAAATACATCCAGGTACTGTTCTCTGACTAGTCCTGCTCAATATGAAAACAAATAGCAAATATCATGAAAACGTACTGCTCTATAAGAAATCAATCCAAAAATGTATATAAGAATACCCAGTGCGTCTGGTGCGCATGGAAACCAAAATCCATATATGTGCCATACATGTGCACAGAAACAACATCTAGGTGCAACGGGTGTGCACGAAACATCTGTCATAGGCAACGTGTGTGCCTGATAGCAAAATCAGGTGTATCTGACATGCACGAAGAATCCCGAATTGGTGCATCGGGTGTGCACCAAAATCGTATCTCAAAACATGCGCTCAACAAGCGCGAAAATCCAAATCAGGTGCATCCATCATGCCCGAATAAAATCTAAATCATGCGTACTCAACATGCATGAAATCACGAAATCCAATATCAAGCGTAGAACATGCGCAAGTCCAATCAAATGCATGGAGTACACGAAATCAACATCAATATAAGAATCAAAATCGGTGGTTTACAATACGGCTCAATCAAAATCAGGTATACCGCGGTATATAAGCTCACAACCATGTGCATCAGCGTGCTCAAATCAAATCAAAACACTAAAAGTGCATGTAAACGATGCCGAGGGCATAAGTCAAATCTCATGCATAACATAGGCATGAAATCAAAATCAACATATCGAATGACATCAATCGAAGTCAGGTGCAACCGTAATGTACAAAATATAAATCCGGTGCAACAAAGGCACAAAATATAAATCTGGTGCGATAAACGCACGAAACATAAAACTGGTGCGACAAACGCACGAAGTATAAAACTGGTGCATCCTGTGCAAGAAATACAAATACGGTGCATCCTGTGCACAAAACCCAAACAATAACTTAAATGCATAAATAGCAACACCGAGTGTACCAAGGTGTAAAAATCATAAACTGTGCAACTGCGTGCACAAAACACATATCAATACACTACAAGCACATATAAGCTATACCGAGTGCAAAAATCAAATCATGTGTGTATCATATACACAAAATCAACTCAACTGTATGAAATCCATGAAGTCATAAGCATGTGCAGCCAAGGCACGAAAACGATATCAGGTGCAATAACTGTGCACAAATCATAAATCAACACAACGGTGTATAAAGCACATCTCAAGTGTAACAACTATGCGCAAGATATAAATGCCCAGTAGGTGCAACCATGGTGCACAAAAACAAATATCATGGAACTCAGCCATCAAGACTAAATCATGCGAGTAAATAGCCCAAAATACCGAAATCAAAGGTGACGGATACGTGATAATCGAATCACAAAATCACAAATCATAAATACCGTCGTCAGTATATCCTCTTTCAAGGTCGAGAAGGTGTCGGTGCGTCCAATGCTAGCAGCGCAAGATATCCACTTGCCTCTTGCTCACGGTCTGGCGTCCTCTGTCTTTGGGCCCTTACTTCTCTGTGGATTACCAATATTGAAATCCGTCGGCTCATCGGCCCTGTCAGGTGTGCTAACGGAAACGATTCCGTTCTGGCACTTCTCTGGTCAATCCTCACGGCCACTCGTATAGCAGCACATCACTGGCGCTGACCTCTGGTCCTCTGAATACACATTACCTATCTGATCCCTAATGCAAACCTTATCACAGCGATGTCCTGGAAGGAATCCTGCTCAACGTCTCTTCCGACCTCGCCTATGCCGAACTGTATGGAGGCGGGTACTCTTGCATAATCTCTTCTCGCTCTATGGACATCTGCGTCCTTAGCACATCATTTCCTCGGAAGCTGGTCGTGTCCCAACGCCTCTGTAGACATATCCGACCTTTAATCTTAATGGGGAGTAATAACAGCTCGTTAGCATCTCGCACGAACTTCTTATCCCACCTGTCTGTATCATCGTCCGCTTCGATGCCACGTCTCGATCTGCACACTGCAAATGTTCTCGGCTACAGTCAATCCGAAGTCTCTCACGCGAACTCGAAATCACGAACTCAGTATCTTCATCACTCCGTGGAAGATATCTAGCCGAACACATCCTCAGGAACTCGTTCCAATATGCGGAGGTATACTCCATACACGTCCATTCTTGATCAATTCACAACGCATCTGGGTGAGGCCCTCTATCCGAACCTAGTCAACTATCTCGTCGATGATGCCGAACTCTGGCCTGCTGGGTGTGCGCAATATGACCACTCCTGGGTCCAAGTCTTCTTGTAGTATTCCAGAAAGGTCCTATCGAGGTCTCTCAAATCTCGTTTCTGCCGAATTGCCCGGAAGTTATCATCTTTACTATATCTGTTTCTTGTTCCGGAACGGCTACATACCCATCGCGACTCCTTCTGGAAGGTATATCCATATACAACGCCTCTGTATGCGTATCGCATCTCTGATATCAGCGGAGTGGAACGTCATCTCATCAAGATCTCGTACGAATCTCTTACTCCACTTTTCTCTGCTGTCGACTGCTTTGGACTCGTCTCATCGTGGCTGCATGGACTGCGCTCCAATGGCTATGCTCGTATCTGGAGTCTCTTAAGCAATGTATCCCATCACATGATATCCAAAAGATGTCGAACCATTCGATCGATTTGTAAGAACCTCATAATCGCCCAAGAGATCAACATCTTGAGTACAGTTTAATAGTCTTCCGGTACATACCACAGCACCTGTGGACCAACCGTAGAAGGGCAAACCCAAGCCTGACAAATGGCACCGCTAAACTGCCACAAACCCTAAGGTTCGGAGGTGTTCCATGGTCATTACGTCGCATTAGGGTTTCATTCTTCTAGAGGGTCCATAGCATTACTTGCATTGTCTTCCGAATACTTTAAACTTGGAAATGGGTTCCTGTCATTCGATCGTCTCTATCGACTCTCAACGAATCTGCGTGAAGTCATCTCTAGCTGAAATCAATCTATCTGATGACCTCGCATCGGGGTAAGCGAACGAACCACATGTCCTAGTCATTCATCTTCGGGTGACTAGCGACTCGCCATCATATCTCTAAGTGTATACTCATGCTGCGGTAGTTCTAACGTCTGGGCGATATCTTGTCATTTGCAGCAGCAACTGGCTCATTCGTCTGTACGCTGAAAAGCGCCTCCATCATCATGAATAAGCGATACATCAATGGTCATCACATCCTGACTGGCCTCTAGCAGTAGCCTGATCCTCTGGTGCCGATCAGCACATCCGGGAAATCTCGTAACAGCGATCTGTCAAACGCTCATGGCGTGAAAACACAATAAAACGACGCCTCTGTACGCGATCGTACGTCTCTGGAATCACGCCCTGGTCAGTCCTCATCCGTGACGAGCTCATGCTGACGCAACTCTAGCCGTAGCTCTTTCTGCCCGTGTAATCGTGGCAGCAAAATCATAACCAATATCGGTGAGGATAGATCATATGAATGAATATAATACTGTGCAAGGAAATGTACATCCAAGGGTTTCTTAAGCGGAGTAGCGTATCGTAAGTATGCCGCGGAACATACGTACGGTACGTCACTCTACTCAAGCTACGTACTCCATTAACCAAGGGTCATCCTATGCGACGAAAGTTCGGATATAATACCCCCTCGACTAAGTCTAAGTTCCGTAAGGTCAAGCCTAAGTTCCGTATATATATATAAACGCTCTAGGCTCCGCATAGTCAAACTTAGACTCAAATAATGGTTAACTTAGCGCTCTGATACCAATTTTGTCACGACCCGAAATAGCACGTGACTGGCACTTGAATCATATGAAGTTTATAGGACTCCATTCAATTCAAGTAAGCTAAAAGCCCAGAAATCTAAAACCATTTTAAAGTGATAAATAAAGGAAAACTAGTTTTAAGAAGTGAAGAAAACAAGTTTTAAAAACAAGGTTTTTAAATAAGTAAGCCGAATAGCCAATTTAAAAGTCTCAATGTCTTTTCTGAAAATTTCGGCAGAGTTTCCTTTGTAAATACTGGCCCCGAACGGGGTATAGCATGAATAATATATATATGCACAATAAAAAGGCATCTCCAAGCGGGAACTAGCTCTTCGTCAATCGACGGTCACAACCACGCAAGAAATATAATATACAACGCCTAGGCCGAGGATCAAAACTCAAAGGAAAACTCAAATCAGCTTGAAAACCATAATATTACAACGCGCGACTCTAAGGTCGAATTTATACACAACTTGTTTTCTAAGTCTGAAACAATATACAAGTTTGGTTGATCGAATTTCTAAATACAACTGAATAATACATATACAATGGTGGTTCTGATGCAAAATAATCCACCTATTAAAGCAAGTCACCCGTAAGGAAAGCAGTGTGCCAGAAAAGACGCAATGAAACCTGTACGGCAAAACCTGCAAGAAACTGTGGCACAACGGGGGTGAGTTGCCAACTCGTGAATAGAAAACATCACAGAGCAGAAATCGTATGTATGACACAATCCTAGGTCAATACGATCAGATATATATATAAACCTCAAATGAATAAGTCTAAAGCATGATAAGGTGGCAATATAACATCTATACATGAGTGTAGTGCCAAGTGCTCGTGCCAGTGCTCGTGCCAGTGCCTCAGGTAATAACATATCATAATATGAGGTATGATCAATGTCGACTATATCATGAAGTCTATAAGTATGTGGATATCATCCAACTATGTAATCAATGTCATCATGTATGTGGATCTCATCCAACTATGTGATCAAAGTCATCAATGTCAACTATATGTATGTGGATATCGTCCACGTGTCACCCAATGACAAAAATATCATGCATGTAAATATCATAAAGCATATGTATGGAAATATGAGGATGTAAATCAACATGTGTCGCTCGCGACATGTCAAAATCATGGAACCTGAGTGTCAGGCATTGACACTCGAAAACATCATGAAACCTGTGCCTAGTATCGGCACGTAAATCCTCATATACATAGGGCTCCGTCAGTCCGCATCGGCCCGTCTCATCTCTCAACTCCGGTCGGTATCCCCCAGATATCCGCCGAGCTCAAAACAATCACCGGTAGGTAGTACTCCCCTGCCAGGCTCACCGTCTAACATATACGAGTTTTCTTGCCCCGGGGTGCCTCACCGGGTCCACCATGTACCCGCAGACAGTGCCTACCGCTCCTCGAATCGGGTTTCACATACCACTCTCAGAACCAAGAAAATACATGGTGGACGCACTGAAATATCATATCAAGGGTAACCGAGGTTTTCAAACAATACATACCTTCTTTTAAAATACCCACAGTTCCCAAATCCAGAAATATCATGGAAACAACATATCTCAATGCGTATAATCAGAAATCATGATGTATTCGACATATAAAAGAAATGTGAGCATATCAGTATATCATGCAGCATGGAATAGTGATATGCACATATTTAGGGAAGTCCGCTTCTTTAAAATGAATCAGTTTTAAAATGTATCTTGCGGTTCCCAAATCTCCAAGTTAAGCCAGAATCATCTATGTATGTGCAAATATGTATGTGTACAAGTATGAGTGTACAACAGGTAGGTTCACGAGTATGAGTGTACAATAAGTATGTACACGAGTATGAATATACAATAGGTATGTGCACAAGTATAAGTGTACAATATATAAGTACAGGAGTATGAATGTATAATAGCTATGTGCACAAGTATGAGTGTACAATAAGTATGTACACGAGTATGAATGTACAATAGGTATGTGCACAAGTATGAGTGTACAATATGTAAGTACACGAATATGCCATGCAAGGGTCATATCCTGAATGCAATAGTACTACAGTGTAGTGACATGGCAATTATCGATGATGAAGTGTGTGAACCGGCAAGCAGGTGTACGTGGAACATATGCATCATCGATAATGGTGCTGGTGTCCTAACAGCATGGATTTGATATAACAATAAACATATTTAACATGCGATGCGATGCAAATAGTAAGAATCTGTGGCAAATGAATAATAAACACAACAGTGCAGAATCTACATCAATATATTTATGTCGTACTGTTTTTCCATTTGAAAGAAGAAGAATCGGGGTTTTTAGGAAAATAAGGGATACGATGTTTTTAAGAATAAACGCGTCTTTTGAAATATCCGTAGAATCCCTTTACCTGTCTTTAAAATATTCCCGATTCATTAGTTTTTGAAATAGGTATGACATCGGCCTAGCCTAACTATACTAGCAAAACTACAGCTCTAACTAACAAGTCAATCAGGAGGGGTATGGAAACCACCTAAATCTGTGTCGATATAAATATATAAAATATATAAGTCGGTGATCCCGCCTCAGAGGTACCGCGTACGATACAATATCATATGACATCCTCGAGTCATGAGTGCGGATCTATCATCAAATAAAGCTCGTACGGTAAATCATCGTACGGCATCCCCAATAGCTGGGTGCGGGTCAATATCATATTCATCTCATCAATTATCAGGTATCATTATCATCGTATCACATGATCTGGGGTACTGATCTAAGTCTAGTACAAATCGATACCATCTATATAAATATAAACGCGTGTGTGAAACACACGCCCAAAAGCCCGCTACAATCTCATGTCGTATCCCAAATATGAATCACAATATATCACCGATCTCATGGCACCATGCCCAATATCATCGACTCATCTCCAAATATCATCTAATATCCTCATCATCCAGGTATAAGTATAATAGATAAGCAGGTGTGTGTGTGTGGGTGTAAACCTATTCTAGGGTTCGCAACTAGGAACTATACTAGTTTACCTCTACGCCCTAATCCAACCATAGTACACCTAATCTCATCTCAAATATCCATGACACACAATAAGCTATCATATATAGTATATATATGCTATACTAAACATGAACTGCGGGGGTGCTATACGCCATCCACCCGACTTCCTCCGTAGATATAATCTACTCACCTTGAATCCTGCGTATCGGTGTCAATGTCGCCTTCATCTTCTTCATCGTCTCGAATCATCATGGGGGTACCTACATGTCACACGTATCGCATCGCATTAATACGAAATCGAAACCAAAACGACACGCGAAAACCAAAACGATACGCTTAAAAACTTATAGGTTAGAACCTATAGGTACACTTTCAAAACCATCAAACAATCCTCGATATCGTCGTACAAACGCCAAGTAATCGAGGTAAAATGCAATTATACAAATCCAGAATCTAAAATACGAAATACAAAAACACGAATCAAAACAGCAACTATAGAAAAGGGTCCCAGATTTCACCCTAGGTCAAATTTGTCAATTTTGAATATGCCAAGGGTCTAGTTTACATGAAAAAAAGCTTCAGAACCAACATGAGCCAAAATGGTGGGACCCAGGCCGCAATCTGTGGCCAATTGGATTAAATCTGCTGCCAGTTTGGGGAATTAGGGGCTATGGTTTTGGGGTTAGCTTCCAGGGTGCCCGCACATCTCTCTGTGTTTGCAAAAAAATTTTCAGAGTCTCGGGGTGATAGCAGATTCCATTTAACCCTCATAGATTCCACAATTTCCCGATATCCGCTTTTCTAAATCCGTATTCCGGGTTTCTAGTCTCTGTTTTAGGCCTGAATTCTAGCACTAGGGGGTTTGTGTGGCCTTTACTGAGCTTAATTACCCCTCATCATTCTCACTTCCCATTAACCCTAACTAGAGTTTTCCTAAGTCCTCAAAACCACTCGATATCGACATGAAACAAGTATGGATGCATAAGGAATTAAAACACTACACTAATTGTGCAGAAATTACCTCCTTTGGCAACTCAAGAAAATTCTTGAGTTGCTCAAAGTCCTCAAAATCTTCTCTTTCTTGGTCCATAGGGTAGCTAGTGAGCTTGTGCATCCTTTTTGTGAAATGGAGTTTGCGTTTTGAGTTGATTTTCATGGTGTATTGGGGGATTGAAGATGGAGGAGGAGGGGGGTGTGCAGCAGCAGCAACAACAAAGGGAGGAGAGGGGAGAGAAATGAGAGGATGAAAAGATGAGGGATGGCTCATGACTCAAGTTGACCCTCACCCACTCTTTCTCTCTCTTCACCATACCTAATATATTACTCTTTTCTTTTCTTTTCTAATCCATTTTCCTTCTCTCCTCAATAGTAAACCTAAAACAAACCATGGTAGAAAATGCACAAGTGTGATAAAAGACTTTGTGCAAGCTTAGTACACAAAACACGCTTAATTGGCGATTAGCGATTTTTAATCGCGATTAGCACTAAAATAGCGTATAGTTAATCATAAAAACTTAAAATTTGCATAATTCACATAAAACACCCTCTTTTAGAATTTTCCATAATTTTCCAAAAATTTTCCCAATTTATCGGTATTTAATTATGCCGCCTTATTTAAAATATTCAATATTTTATTATTAAATTATAAAAATTCCCCAAAAATAATATTTTATTATTTTGAAATGTTACATTGTACATTGACATCGAGGATTTGTTTGGCCTTTCATGCATGCGTAGTCCGTAGGTTCTAACCTATAGGCTTTTAGCGTGTCGTTTTGATTTTGAATTAGATTTTAATGCGGCACGATATGTTATGACATGTAGGTACCCCTATGTGGATTTCGAGACGATGAGGAGAGCATGGCGTCATTGACTCCAGCAAGCAAGGATCAATGTGAGTAGATATATATCTATGGGGGACGTCGGGTGGATGGCATATAGCACCCCCGCAGTTTCGTTGTGTAGTATATGAATACGTATACCTATATATATAAATATATTTATTGTGAGACTAGATGATTCTCAAGATAGGTTTTAGATGTTCATGGGTTAGTTTTAGTGTATTAGAAGTAACTTAGTTATTTTCTTAGTCGCGAATCCTAGAGTTAAGGTTTACATACACGCGCGCGCACACACACATACATTTCATTACTTGTGCGTATATGGAGATATATATACATATATGTATGTGAGTATGTGTGTGTGTGTGTATATATATGTATGTATGTATGTATACATATATTTGGATATGAGGATAGTCTGTGGTATTTGGAGATGAGTCGATGAGATTGGGCATGATGCCATGAGATCGGTGATATCATTTGGTTCGTATTATAAGATACGACATATTATTATAGCGGGTCTTTAGTTGATGTGTTTTCATACACACGCATATATATGTGGATGGTATCAGATTGTACTAGATTTTAGATCAGTACCCTAATACAAGATATGATGATAAGGATACTAGATGAATAAATGAGATAGATGTGATATTTGACCCGTTCCTAGATTTGAGATGCCGTACGATAGATTTACCGTACGAGATATGTTTATGATGATTGATCCACACTCTTGACTCGAGGGTGTCATATTATATATTGTATCGTATGTGATACTATTGAGGGGGGATCACCGACTATTATATATATATATATATATATATATATATATATCGACTCAGACTTAGGTTGTTTCCCTTACCCTTTCGACTAGCCTATTAGTTTAGTCCTGTAGTTTACTTGTAGACGTTAGACTTGACTCGAGTCATACCTATTTCAATACTAACGAATCGTGAGTATTTTAAAGACAGGCCAAGCGATTCTATTGATATTTCAAAGGACGAACATTTTCTAAAAAAACACCGTAGCCCTTATTTTCTAAACACATGATTTGTGTTATTTTAAATGTCAAGACTGTATGACTCATAAATATTAATGTAGATTATTCATTGTTGCATTTGTTATTCATTTTCCGCATATTCTTGTTATTCTCATCGCATTGCATATTTAAATGTACTTTATTGTTATTATGAAACCATGCTGTCAGGACACCAACACCATTACCGATGATGCGTATATCTATGAACACTTACTTGCCGGCTCACGCACATCATTATCGGTAATTTCCATGTCACGTACACTTTAGAGAATATTAGTTTATTGTTATCGCTTGTTAGCTGATAGTTCCGATATATCATTATTGTGCTAGTTAGATGTTGCATTTATTACTATGATTTTTCATGTATATTTATATATTCATTGCCATGATATTAGGGGCCAGTCCGGATTGCCGAATCCTAGTATTCACTGTTATTGACCCTTTATTTTGAGGTTATGGATTTCCATGAGATTTATGGATTTGGAGAAACCGCAAGAATTTTATAAATTGATTATCATTTCTAAAGATAAAATTGCGGTTTTCTCTTGTTATGATTTGAGATATGTCCACCATGAGTTTTCTCGGCTCTTGAGCGATATCATACACCCAATTCGAGGAGGAGGAGGAACCGTCTGTGGGTGCATGGTAGACCCGGTGCGGTACCCTGGGGCAAGATGGTCGCAGATGATGTCGTTGAGCCTGGCATGGAAGCACCACCGACCGGTGATTTTATTGTGACTCGATGGATATCCGGAGGATACCGATCGGAGTATGGGCCAGTCCGGATAGCCGGAGCCCTAGATACTGAGATTTGATGATACAAGCCAGTCTGGATTGCCGGAGTCTGAGATATTGACACAGCGAGATATATATATTTTGTGTCGATGCTAGACACCGATTTCTGTTGATTTCATTGATGATACTTCGATTTTTACAGATATCTTACCGAGATATGAAAAACAGTTTCCTTATTAGATGCATTCTGTTTTCATGCATTCATATATTATATATATGATATGTTGCTACCTGAGGCACTGACACGAGCACTTGGTATTACACTTATGTATAGATGTTTACCCTTGCTATTTTATGATGCTTCAGGCCATTTTATTTGAGGATATTACTGATCGTATGACCTAGGATTGAGTCATACATACGATTTCTGCTCGGTAATGTTTTCTACTCACGAGTTGGCAACTCACCCCTGTTGTGCCACAGTTTCTTGCAGGTTTTGCCGTACAGGTTTTCTTGGCGGCTTTGCTGGCGCACTGCTTCTTTCCGGGTGATTGCCTTAGTAGGTGGACTCACTTGCATCATGACCACCATTGTATATTTTTTTATTTCAGTTTTATCTAGAAACTCCATCAACTGGCCTTGTATATTATTTAGACTTAGAAGACCGGTGTATTATTCTTTCGACCATAGAGTCGCGTTTGTATTATTATGGTTTTCTTGATGATTTTGAGTTCTCTTTTGAGTTTTGATCCTCGCCCTTCGGTATTGTATATTATATTTCTTGCGTGGTTGTGACCGCCAATTGGCAAAGAGCTAGCTCCCGCTTGGGGATGCCTTTATTCATATTATGTATGTTTGTACCCGTTTGGGGCCAGTATTTACAAACGAAACTCTGCCGAAAATTTCAGAAAGAACTTGATGTTTTAAAAATGCATACTTCGGTTTATGTTGTTAAACTACTTGCTTTAAAACTAAACTTTTCCTTCTTTATTCTTTTAAATGGTTTAGATTTCTGGGATTTTGGCTTACTTGAATTAGATAGGGTCCTATAGACTTCATATGATTCAAGTGCCAGTCACGTGCCATTTCGGGTCATGACATCTTTAGTCTGTAAGACACCTTTAGAGCGGGTGACTCCATCACCTGCAGGTACACCGCCATGCCAGGGGTCATCCATTCTAAAACACCTTTAGAATGCTGTCTAAGTAACCAGATTGGGACACTTCCCAAATCTAGATCTAAAACCATAGTTGTAGTAACCAGAATGCCTGATATTTTATCCATATCCTATGTGGAGAAACCACTGTGTGACAACCAAAGTATAACCGATCGTAGTATAGGAATTTCACTTCCTACTTTGTGTATGTCATCCAAATACCAGGACATCATACTCTACTACCTTCTTAACAGATCCATCCCCTATTTTGATGAAGTCAAAACCTATGACTGTCACATCAAAAATAGACGATCTATCTCCGCTATATCTGCTTTTGTCTATAAATAGACACAAACTACTTGTCCACTATGCTTCCGCTGCTCCCACTGACTACGACAACCCTCTGGCAGAGTCATATACACGTCCACTTCTAAAGCTAGTTTAGAACGACGCTATACTCATCCTCCTGCCGAGTCTCACAGTCTAGAACAACAGTAACGGCAAGTCTGGGTAAACAAGAATCTCCCTGTCACCGTCCTTGAGGATACCGGAGTACATCTCGGGTGCCTGAGGTTACCCATCATATCTGCGGAGTGGCTTATGGAATGTCAAATCTGATTGAATCTTTAGGTCTTATTAAATTTTCAGTAATCGTTTGCGGTTCTGGAATCACTTTCAGTTCTACCATACTTCCACTACTGTTTTCTGAAAAAGTCTATTTTACTAAAACTGTGGCAAGTCAAGAACAATACACTGTTGATCTTCAAGATGGTAGAAAGTCAACCCTCGACATAGCCCGAGTTAACCCATAAACTGCCATTACAGAAATGTGCCTTGAGTTATCCAGAGTCTGGTTTCAAGCATCAGCCGGACAACTCCATATACCTTAACATTGTTAAGATATTAACTATTCTATATCCAATATAGAAACAGAGACACCGATTTAATTGTTACCAGATTCAAATCATGCAGCTGTCTCCAGTGCATGTCAACTAAATGGAGAGAGGCCGATCAGTATTACTCAACTTAGGAGTGCGTCCAATTATGAGTAACCCGAAAAAGAAGCAAGTTCTCAAAATCATTACTATCAACTGAATACCTCACACAAGTATCTACATCTTCGATCACCTTGAAGAATCCCGATACTTACAACACGTAGTTCTCTACTTTATTCTTGTACCTATAACTTCTCAAAACATGGACCTTGTATTTTTACGAAACACTTGTCTTAAACTTGAGAAGTCACAAGTAAACAGAATATAGTACGAGGACCAACCCCTCTGTCCTAATGGACACTGGACAACATACAATACTCTGTATAAGTCCCCTGAGTTGAATAACTCAAATCTTGTGCATCGTAGGTTGAAAACTGTACTATGGTTATGAAGAATTGCACCGCTGTTCAATGCTCCTTATTTAACCATCAACTGATATAGGTAAATGTCATGGACATAATTTCAAAAAGTTATATCTCACTTTATAAAATAAATGTATAGATATATCAGTTTGAAATTGGTGCATTACAATGGATATACAAAACCAAATATTTGTCGTCCGGTAAAAACCCAGGCGATTTCCTCAAATATCACCAATTACAAAGAATCCCGATATAATGAGGATGATCACCTAATTCCTAATAACTTACTCCCACTCATCATCTGTAAAACCATACAGATGTGGGAATCAAATCTGGTAAATACATATCCTGGAGCAAGGTCTTAATTGGGAAATCAGTTTTCTATTAACAACGCATAGTGAAACTGAAACATGAATATGTTTCGAAGGGATATCCGGGTATTCTTAGTAATGCCTCTTCCATTATCAGATTCATGACCGTAACCGTATATTTCTTTGCCATCTCTCAAACTCCCTATATTTGTCTTTACTCATTACCTTCTGTACACCCCCTTAGGCTAAATGGTTTTCTTCCTTCCCTACCGTTCGGCACCGACCTATGGTTTGGAAGAAGACTATCCAATAAGCGTAATAGGTGTACTGTCCTAATCCTAGGAGTACTCGTCATCTGAGAGAAGGTAAAGATAAAAGACAACTGAATAAACCTTATTCTATTTCTCCTGAACCAGAATCCATCCCCGAACTGGAACAAGTTCTTTCGAGTTCGTATATAACCATACGATTGATGTATCCAATGAAACTGGATGTTCATAGTGATACAGGGAGTTCTGGAGAAATACAAAGGTGAAATAGGAGTGGTGATGAGATACTCGGTTTGGTCGTGAATGATAGCAGTCACAGTTTACTTTGCCCACTTTCTAATCCCGTTATTTGTCTTTACTTATTACCTTCTGTACACCACACTTAGGATAATTGGTTTTCTTCATTCCCTACCTTTCGGCATCAGCCTATGGTTTGGAAGAAGACCATCCAATAAGCGCAATAGGTGTACTCTTCTAATCCTAGGAGGCCTCATAACCTGAGAGAAGGTAAAAGGAAATGACAACTGAATAATCCTATTCAATCTCTCCAGAACCAGAATCCATCCTCGAATCTGGAACAAGTTCCTTCGAGTTCGTATATAGCCATACGATGGATTTATCTAATGGAAGTGGATATTCGTACTGATACTGGGTGTTCTGGAGAAATGCAAAGGGTAAAAGAAGGAGTGGCAATGATTTATGAAACCCAGACAATCCAAAAGCCAGTGTTTTAAGAAAGTTTGGTTAACTTAGTCACTAAGTCATAGTTTAGGGTCGGGCCATGGTCGCTGCCAAGAGAGAGAGAAAAGAAACACTCTGCTTGCACTCTAACCTAGATCAAAATGATTATCAATTTATCTAATCAGGAAGTCTCCCACTGTACCCTCAAATTCTCCTCCAAACCTGAAAGAAGAATTAGTCGGGATCATCTAAAATCACCCGAGTAGTAAACCAACTCATCAGTGGGTATTATGATCCAACTATCATCGCATGATAACATGATGGAATCCACTCACGTTATAACACTCCAGAAGGTATGCGCATGCCTGGTAAGTTTCCTGTATGTTTGAAACTCCCGATGTGATTTTCACCCCATGCTCTTATGACCTTGACGAAGGTTAACAAATCATAAGTCACATTTTAAGTTCTACCCGTCATTGTCCAGGTTAATTTGAACCCACCCGTACTCGCCCTTGACGAAGGTCAATAAGGCTGTACGACTATCCCAAACCAACGCATCTATCTATGCAACAGAAAAGTAACAAATAGCTACCATACACTATGCCTTGACGAAGGTCAACAAACATAGCAAGAATACTAAATGCTACCCGTCTGAAATGACGGAGGGTTACGAATGGTTTTTGGCGAAAAACCGTTAACTTAATGAACTTGATATCGTTGAAGGAACCGGATAGCTTTTTATAAAAATATAGTGGTGAAAACCTTCGCTAAAGAGGTCACTCCCGGTGAAGGGATCTCGGCTCTTTCCCCGTAGAATGAGGTGCAGGATATTCTAAACTGAATACCGCGATGCAAAGCAAAAAGTAATCGACTATAGTGAAGTTATTACCCTGACGCAAGCTTCTTCCCAAGGGGTCACTCCCGATGAAGGGATCTCGGCCCTTGCCTCGTCGAATAAGGTGCTGGATATTCCAAACTCAATACCGCTGTGCAAAACAAAAGAGAACATCCTTGTAATAACAGCTTTTTGAAAATTGTTCCAACAACATCGAATATTTTTTTTACTTGCATTGATCCGAATCAACGCAGTCCCATCAATTAATCACACCAGAAAAGAACGAAAATATGATGTACGTATATGCCATCCGCATTCTCCACTGGGTCCCGTGATCACCCGTTAGGTTACTTAACTAACGACAGAGCGGGGACTGGACTAGCGTGGGTGTAAAATATATACAACATCTACTGGTATATATATCAATATATAATAATCGCTCCATGCATGATAAATGCAACATCACAGAAATGTAATAAGCATCACAGAATAATACATATATCTGGGAGCACCGGGTTTCCTTTGAGCCGCAAGCGAAACCAGACGTTCCCGCGGTCATGTGGATAGCCTGTGCAATGAAACCTAGACCCCTACGAGTGCGGCAAGTTACTCGCCAAAACATGAAGCGAGACAGCTCCCTTTAGCAGAGTGAATGGACCACCCTGCACTTCACGGAATTCGGTAACTTGAGCACCCCACCTTGGGTCAACCTGTACCCACTACGAGTGCGGCGAATAGCCGCCAATTCTAGAGTGAAGCCCCCGCCGTCTCAAAGCCATGAGATGCGGGCCCGTTGCCCTCTAGAACCCGGCTATCCATGCAATCCACCGAGGGGTAATCCTAGTACAGAAAAGAAAATATGTACAACGGTGACATCGACCTCAACCCAGTCGTGCCCCAAAACAATAATATACGAACAGGCAGTTGTTGGATATATGTATGCCCTAGAGGCCATTATGTGATAGTGGATGTATTTATACATGTATATATATTCAGTGTACATTCTTGCTCGACATGATAGTATGCTATCTGGTTCTTCTTTATCTAACATGTTGATTTGATCATGCTTTTATTCATTCATACATGCTGATAATGCCCTGAGGATATCGGCTTGACTACTGTGATTATGATGGAGATCATACTAGTGGGACATCTGTAGTTTATAAGCATATCCTGGAATGTCCCTAGTCGTAGGTATAGGGAGATGGGGCATTGATATACCAGAGTAGACTAGCGTATATGATACTAGACCCATACGATGGGCACTGAATGTACCCACATTCATCGATGTTTGACATCGAGATCATATACGGGTGCTCAGTGGTGACTGGGTACACTGGACGGACTCACCGAGAACTCCTATATGGAATTATATCTATCGTCGGATAGCAGTTCTCAGGTGACACTGGTACAGGTTAGTCTGTAGACCCGAGATCGTCATAGAGTCTTGTGTGCTCTCCCACTGTACTTTGATTACCACCCTACCACGGCTCTACTGAGTCGTGCAAACAGGTGGCCGTTGGGTACAGTCCCGAGACACACGAAGGCGATGAGCGATAGGAGGGGTTTCGTCTCTCCCGGTATTGGGAGTTGATGCTGTGCTTGTTGGAGATAGTGCCCTCAGAGTCAATTATTGGATCACAGGCACGTGATTGCAATGATTGAGGGAGGACTTATCCCGGTAGAACAGTCTTACTCGAGATGATAGTATGCTATCTGGTTTACCTTTATCATCGTGTACTGTTTCAGGTGACCTTACAGGTCGCTATTATACGTTGATAGAGCCCCTAGGATTCTTGCTTGACGACCAGCAGTATGATGGCGATCATATACGTGGGAGCTGGGGTCTATAAGCACATCCTTAAATGGTCCCTAGTCGTGGGAGTTTCGAGACTGGGCATCGATACTCCATTAGTAGACTAGTGTATACAGTCGAGACCCCGACGAGGGGCGGTGGCCGGTCTCACAAGCCACTGGTGTCAGTTGGTTCACCTAAGATGTATACAGGTGCTCATTGGGTTATGAGTACACCGGACAGGACTCGCCGGGAACCTGCTGGTTGGGATTATACCAGACGTCAGAGAGCAGTTCCCAGGTGACATGTGTACAGGTTAGTTCATCGACCTGAGATCATCATTTGTCTCGTGTGAGTTCCCACTGTGCTTTGATTACTACCCTACCACGGCTCAAAGGAGTCGTGCAAACAGGTTTTAGTTGGGTACAGTCCCGAGCCACATGGAGGCAGTGAGCGGATCTGCAGGGGTTCGTCTCTCCCGGTATTGGGGGTGAGGTCGCGCTGTGTCTAGGACAGCCATTACGCAAAGCCCTCGGCCGAGGCAGGAGATTTACTGGTAGGTATTCCAGTAGTATCTCAGGGCGTTCTGGGCTACACTCCGACATGACTTGTACCGCCTTTGGGGGTCTGACTTTTACCAACCCCCTAGGCCCGCCATGCGATGCTCATAGACGAACGGACCGGACTTTACGGATATTGTCACTGACAGGCTCAGTAGGGTGTCAGGATGAGTTCGCTCATCGACGTCCCTTTTGGTCAATAGCTGGTGGCCCGTCACGTATTGGCTTAAACCTCTGACGTGCTAGTGGTTAAATCCACAGCCATAGTATTGACGAGTCTTTAGAGTCCACCACACTTTCAGTTACTCAAGCTTTCGGGCGAAACGCTGTAGAGGCCGTATGGAGATATGGCAGGGTCCGATCAGATACGTGCGGTATTGCACGGATCAGGATCGGACGGTTTGTACTAGTGGCCGTATGGGTATATGGCAGGGTTCGATCAGATACGTGCGGTATTGTAAGGATCAGGATCGAACGGATATTACTAGCCGGCTTTGGTTTAAGCCGGATCCTAATTTAGTACAGTGTAGATTTTGTCTCATTGCATTTGTATCCGGACGGAATACAGATGCGGGTGTGTATGCACAGTATCGGGGTTTTCCTATAATTTATTACGGGACCAGTTTTCTGGAGTTGCCAGTTTGCATTCCGTTCCGGCCGGTTTTCCTTTGTTCTTTCCCGGCCGGACTTTTCCGATGGAGGGGGTTATTTGCAAGTTTGCAAATAACACTTTGTGGAGGGGGTTTCTTGCAAATGTCTTCATTATGATATCTTTCATCCATGATTTTGCATTAATGAGATTTGAAAGGTTATGGTGTGAATAGAAGAAATAAGCATGGTTGATGTTTGGATGTGGTCACCCATTCCTTTTTCCTACACTTACCTTCCTTCTTGTTTTGTGATTTTTCTCACCACCATTTCCATACAATTGAGGCCGGCCACTTTGTGAGAAGGGATGAGGAATTTTTTCATTTGGTAGAGTGGGAAAATTATTATCTCATTTGTATACACCAAAGTTCATCTCCATTTTGTTCATTACTTCCCTCCATCCAATGGCAACTTCATTACCCCAAATGAGACAAGCATCATCTACACTACATTCTACAGAAAACCTTGGGCACGTCGACTTGCCAGCTTCGTGCCCGAGTTGCCTCGGTATTGAGGTGGGAGCCCGTAATAGATACAGACGATGTGGTGCCCTTCCGGCAAGGAGGCGACGACCGGAGTTTCCGCGGGAGATCGGGACGATGACGAGAAGACCGGAGGACTCGGATCACTCGGTACATCTCTCACCCCATCTCTAGTTAGCTAGTATAGGTTAATGGTTTCGATCCGGGTATATTGTCCGCGGTAGCGCCAGTTTAAAAGATAAGAAAAATTTTGATTCCGCATTTTGGCCTCGGATAGACGGCCGGGGCGCTGCCGTGGCGCAACATGGTATCAGAGCCACGCCATTAATCTTATCTAGCTTGTTCTAATGTGTTTTACTTATCCGATCGACCAAAATTCTAAAAACCGCGTTTTTGCATGCATCAGTCTTCTGTCGATTTTTTCCGGGCTCGAAAAATTTTTCAGGTGATCGCAGAATGATGTACAGGGAGTTCTAAGAACACTGAAAAAATTCGACAACACGATCCCTCCGTACGATCGCGGATCCGCGGCCATGACCACTCTGGAGGCCGCGGATCTGCCGCATGATTGAGGGATCATGTCATCGTTTTTTTGCAGTGGGCTTCTGGGCCAAAAATAGGGGTTTTGGAATATTAAAATTGGGCCCAGAATTTCTGTGAGTGCTACAGTATTGCTTGGGGGCCCACTTGTTAATTTTTGATCGATTGGATATTTTAAACACATTATTTCACAGTATTTACATTATATCTGCGACCGTGAATGTCACTCGATCGGTAAATCCGGTCTAACTGCTATAGCCCGGTTAGAAGGATTTGCGAACGTGACTTTCACGTTGATGTTCTATGTATTGCTGTGATGTTGCGGATCGGTCGGTGGGGATAGCCTGGATGCAATGTTAGTACAGTTTTGTTTTATATGTACATTTGATATTGCGGGGCGAGCGTCCGACATGTGGACTGCCGTCACTGCCTGATTGTATTATTATTTTGCGGCACGACCTGGTTGCGGTCGATGTACCCGGTGTATGTATATTTTACTTTCTGTACTAGGGTTACACCGCGGAGGGGTGCACGGATAGCCGGGTTCTAGAAGGCAACGGGCCCGCATCTCAGGGCATTGAGACGGAGGGGGCTTCAGTCTAGAATTGGCGGGCTATTCGCCGCACTCATAGGGGGTACAGGTTGACCCAGGAGGGGTGCCCAAGTTACCGGATTCCGTGAAGTGCTGGGTGGTCCATTCACGGTGCTGAAGGAGGCTGCCTCGCTTCAGGTTTTGGCGGGTGACTTGCCGCGCCCGTAGGGGTCTAGGATTTCATTGCACAGGCTATCCACACGACCAGGGGAACGTCGGGTTTCAGCAGCGGCTCTGTGAAACCCGGGGCTTCCAGATATCTGTATTGTTCTGTGATGCTGTACATTTCTGTGATGTTGCATTTTTATTCACACCTTGAGCGAAATATAATATATTGGTATATACATTAGTAGATGTTGTATATGTTTTTCATCCGCGCTAGTCCAGTCCCCGCTCTGCCGTTAGTTAGCTAACCTAACGGGTGATGACGGGATCCAGAGGCGAATGCGGATGGCATATACGTACGTCAGTATATTTTCGTTCTTTGTGGTGTGATCAATTGATGGGACTGCATTGATTCGGATCAATGCAAGTTAAAAAAAACCTATTCTGATGTTGTTGGAACACTTTTCAAAAAGCCGTTATTGCAAGGACGTTCACTTTTGTTTTGCATCGTGGTATTCAATTGGAATATCCTGCTCCTCAGTCGACGAGGCAAGGGCCGAGATCCCTTCACCGGGAGTGACCCCTTGGACAGAAGTTTGCGTCAGGGCATTAACTTCACTATAGCCGATTACTTTTGCTTTGCATCGTGGTATTCAGTTGGAATATCCTGCACCTCATTCTACGGGGAAAGAGCCGAGATCCCTTCACCGGGAGTGACCTCTTTAGCAAAGGTTTTCGTCACTATATTTTTATAAAAGGCTATGCAGTTCCTTCAACGATATCAAGTTCATTACGTTAAAAGGTTTTTCGCCAAAAACCATTCGTAGCCCTCCGTCATTTCTTATGGGTATTATTTAGTATTCGTGCTGCGTTTGTTGACTCCGTCAAGGCGTAGTGTACGGTAGCTAAGTGGTGCTTGTTTGTTGCATAAATGGGATTGATTAGGACACTCGTGCGGCCTTGTTGACTCCGTCAAGGGCACGTACGGGTGGGTTTAATGCAATCCAGATAATGACGGGTTGAACTTGACTAGGACTCTTTGATTTGTTGACTCCGTCAAGGTCACTTGAGTCCTAGGGGTAAAAAAACAAACATCGGGTGTTTCAAAAGAACTGAAACTTGCCAGACATGCGCATACCTTCTGGAGTGTGGTGACGTGAGTGGATTCCGTCACGTTATCATGCGATGATAGTTGGATCCCGATTCCCACTGATGAGTTGGTTTACTCCTCGGGTGACCCCGACTAATTCTTCTTTCAGGTTTGGGGAAGAATTTGAGGTTACAGTGGGAGGTTTCCAGATTAGATAAATTGGTAACCATTCTGATCTAGGATAGAGTGCACGCTAAGTGTTTCTTTTCTCTCTCTCTGGCAGCGACCATTGACCCGACCCTAGACTATGACTCAGTGACCAAGTTGACCGAACCTTCTTAAACACTGGTTTTGGATTGTCTGAGTTGCAAACCTCATTGCCACTCCTACTTTTACCCTTTTCTCCAGGACACCCCGTATTACTACGAACGTCCACTTCCATTGGAAAAAGCATCGTATGGTTATATACGAACTCGAAGAACTTCGAGGATGGTTTCTGGTTCTGGAGAAAACGAATAGGATTATTCAGTTGTCTTTTCTTTTCACCCTCTCTCATTGCGAGTACTCCTTGGTTTAGGAGATAGTACACCTATTATGCAAATTGGATAGTCTTCTTCCAAACCTTAGGCTGGTGCCGAACGGTGGGGAATGAAGAAAACCAATTAGCATAACGATGGTGTGCAGAAGGTATTAAGTTAAGACAAAGAAAGGGATTAGTAAGAGGGCAAAGTAAATTGCGACTGCTATTCACGACCAAACCGAGTATTTCTTCGCCAATCCTAAATCACCTTTGTATTTCTCCAGGACACTCCGTATCACTGCGAAGATCCCAAGTTTTTGGATACTCCATCGTATGGTTATATACGAACTCGAAAGGAACTTGTTCCAGTTCGGGGATGGATTCTGGTCCAGGAGAAATAGGAATACGGTTTATTCGGTTGTCTTTTCTCTTCACCTTCTCTCGCATTGCGAGTGCTCCTAGGATTAGGACAGTACACCCATTATGCTTATTGGATAGTCTTCTTCCAAACCATAGGCTGGTGCCGAACGGTAGGGAAGGAAGAAAACCATTTGGCCTAAGGGGTGTGCAGAAGGTAATGACTAAAGACATATAAAGGGATTTGGAGAGGTGGCAAAGAATTATACGGTTATAGTTGTGAATCTGGATAATGGTAGAGGCATTACTAGGAATACCAGGATACCCCACCGAAACATTTCAATGTTTCAGTTTCACTGTGTAATGTTAAAAGAAAACTGATTTCCCGATAAGATACTTACTCCAGGGTATGTATTTACCAGGTATGATTCTCACATCTTTATGGTTTTACAGATGATGAGTGGGAGTAAGTTATTGGGAATTAGGTGACCATCCTCATTATATCGGGATTCGTTGTAATTGGTGATATTTGAGGAAGCCACCTGGGTTGTTTGCCGGTCGGCAAATATATATGGTTTTGAATATCCACTGTTGTGCACCAATTTCAAATTGATATATCTGTACGTCTATTTTCATAGAGTGAGATATACCTTTTGATATTATGTCGATGACATTTACCTATATCAGTGGATGGTTAGGTAAGGAGCATCAAACAGCGGTGTAATTCTTTTTAACCATAAGTACAGTTTTCAACCTACGACGCACAGTGAAAGAGTTGTTAGACTCAGCGGACTTATACAGAGTATTGTATGTTGTCCAGTGTCCATTGGGACAGAGGGGTTGGTCCTCATACTATATTCTGTTTACTTTTAACTTCTCTAGTTCTTAGACATATGTTTCGTAGAAACACAGGGTCTAAGTTTTGAGGAGTTATAGGTATTTGAATAGAGTAGAGAACCAGGTGTAGCAAGTATCGGGATTCTTCAATGTGATCGAAGATGTAGATACTTGTGTATGGTATTCAGTTGATAGTAATGATAAAGAGAAATTGCTTCTCTTTCAGGTTACTCATAATTGGAAGCATTCCTAAGTTGAGTAACGCTGATCGGCCTCTCTCCTTTTAGTTGACATGCACTGGAGACAGCTGCATGATTTGAATCTGGTTCAATTAAATCAGTGCCTCTGGTTCTATATTGGATATAGTACAGTTCATATCTTAACATTGTTAAGGTACGGGGAGTTGTCCGGCTTATGATTAAAACCAGACTCTGGATAACTCAAGGCACGTTTCTGTAATGGCTGTTTGTGGGTTGACCCAGGCTATGACGAGGGTTGACTTTCTACCATCTGGAAGATCAATAGTGATATTGTTCTTAACTCGCCACATTTTAAAAAGAAATGGTTATTTTTCAGAAAACCGTAGTGGGAGTATGGTAGAACTGGAAGTGATTCCAGAATCGCAAACGATTACTGAAGATTTGATAAGGAACCTAAAGATTCAATCTGATTTGACATTCCATTGGCCACTCCGCAGATAAGGTGGGTAACTTCAGGCACCCGAGAGGTACTCCGGTAGCCTCAAGGACGGTGACAAGGAAGTTCTTGTTTACCCACACTTGCCATTGTTGTTGTTCCAGGCTGCGAGACCCGGCAGGAGGATGAGTACAGCGTCGTTCTAAACTAGCTTTAGAAGTGCACGTCTATATGACTCTGCCAGAGGGTTGTCGTAGTCAGTGGGAGCAGCGGAAGCATTGGTGGACATCAGGCTTATGTCTATTTATAGACTAAAGCAGATATAGCGGAGATAGATCATCTATTTCTGATGCGACAGTCATAGGTTTGACGTCATCAGAATAGGGGATGGATCTGTTGAGAAGGTAGTACGGTGTGATATCCGGGTTTTGGATGACATACACACAGTAGGAAGTGACATTCCTATACTACGATCGGTTATACTTTGGTCGTCACACAGTGGTTTCTCCACAAGGGACTTGGACATTATATCAGACATACTGGTTACTAGATCTATGGTTTTAGATCTAGATTTGGGTAGTTTCCCAATCTGGGTACCTTGACAGCATTCTATGAGTATTTAGAATGGACGACTCCTGGCACGGTAGTGTACCTGCAGTTGATGGAGTCACCCTCTCTAAAGGTGTCTTACAGACTAAAGGGGAGAGGGATACGCATGATTGACAGATCACTTGCTTAGGCAATTGAGTCAATCATGAGATGTCAAGTACCACACCAGATGTTGTTCTTGCACTAGATGCAATAAGTTGATATTAATCCAATCCTGGAGAAACAGTCGGAAGCAGTTTTAGAACATAAGTTGATGTTCTAGGGATGTGATAACGACAGCCTCTTTTAGGAGACGGTTATCATTCCAGGCTTCCAAGGTGACATGGATGGCAGATTGGCTGTCAGAGTTATAGTTTCTCCTTCTGACGAGGGGCAGTATTTTGGACAGGTGGTCCAAGGCGATACTGAGGGAGGCATGGCGCTGGGTACTGATTAAGTTCAGTTATCGATACAGTCTAAGAAGTTTGGATTTGGAGTTCATTTATGAGCTAGGTCCCATCAGATATCCAGACATATTCTAAGACAGGTATTGCTCATTTCGGGAGATGGTATTCTCCGCGAACTTGAGATTTAGAGAGACATAGAAAGAAACTTCACAGCGGATCCACTCACTGAGGCTATTCCTCGAACACAATAGTTTCGCAAACAGGCTTTGTGTGACTGACTGGTAGAGGAGTTGGGTGTTCGGTATCACACGGGCTGTGAGTATGCGACATCGCAATAATTAGCCTTGAGTGCAAGTGGGAGATTGTTGGAGATAGTGCCCTCAGAGTCAATTATTGGATCACAGACACGTGATTGCAATGATTGAGGGAGGACCTATCCCGGTAGAACAGTCTTACTCGAGATGATAGTATGCTATCTGGTTTACCTTTATCATCGTGTACTGTTTCAGGTGACCTTACAGGTCGCTATTACACGTTGATAGAGCCCCTAGGATTCTTGCTTGACGACCAGCAGTATGATGGCGATCATATACGTGGGAGCTGGGGTCTATAAGCACATCCTTAAATGGTCCCTAGTCGTGGGAGTTTCGAGACTGGGCATCGATACTCCATTAGTAGACTAGTGTATACAGTCGAGACCCCGACGAGGGGCGGTGGCCGGTCTCACAAGCCACTGGTGTCAGTTGGTTCACCTAAGATGTATACAGGTGCTCATTGGGTTATGAGTACACCGGACAGGACTCGCCGGGAACCTGCTAGTTGGGATTATACCAGACGTCAGAGAGCAGTTCCCAGGTGACATGTGTACAGGTTAGTTCATCGACCTGAGATCGTCATTTGTCTCGTGTGAGTTCCCACTGTGCTTTGATTACTACCCTACCACGGCTCAAAGGAGTCGTGCAAACAGATTTTAGTTGGGTACAGTCCCGAGCCACATGGAGGCAGTGAGCGGATCTGCAGGGGTTCGTCTCTCCCGGTATTGGGGGTGAGGTCGCGCTGTGTCTAGGAGAGCCATTACGCAAAGCCTTCGGCCGAGGCAGGAGATTTACTGGTAGGTATTCCAGTAGTATCTCAGGGCGTTCTGGGCTACACTCCGACACGACTTGTACCGCCTTTGGGGGTCTGACTTTTACCAACCCACTAGGCCCGCCATGCGATGCTCATAGACGAACGGACCGGACTGTACGGATATTGTCACTGACAGGCTCAGTAGGGTGTCAGGATGAGTTCGCTCATCGACGTCCCTTTTGGTCAATAGCTGGTGGCCCGTCACGTATTGGCTTATACCTCTGACGTGCTAGTGGTTAAATCCACAGCCATAGTATTGACGAGTCTTTAGAGTCCACCACACTTTCAGTTACTCAAGCTTTCGGGCGAAACGCTGTAGAGGCCGTATGGAGATATGGCAGGGTCCGATCAGATACGTACGGTATTGCACGGATCAGGATCGGACGGTTTGTACTAGTGGCCGTATGGGTATATGGCAGGGTTCGATCAGATACGTGCGGTATTGCACGGATCAGGATCGAACGGATATTACTAGCCGGCTTTGGTTTAAGCCGGATCCTAGTTTAGTACAGTGTAGATTTTGTCTCATTGCATTTGTATCCGGACGGAATACAGATGCGGGTGTGTATGCACAGTATCGGGGTTTTCCTGTAATTTATTACGGGACCAGTTTTCTGGAGTTGCCAGTTTGCATTCCGTTCCGGCCGGTTTTCCTTTGTTCTTTCCCGGCCGGACTTTTCCGATGGAGGGGGTTATTTGCAAGTTTGCAAATAACACTTTGTGGAGGGGGTTTCTTGCAAATGTCTTCATTATGATATCTTTCATCCATGATTTTGCATTAATGAGATTTGAAAGGTTATGGTGTGAATAGAAGAAATAAGCATGGTTGATGTTTGGATGTGGTCACCCATTCCTTTTTCCTACACTTACCTTCTTTCTTGTTTTGTGATTTTTCTCACCACCATTTCCATACAATTGAGGCCGGCCACTTTGTGAGAAGGGATGAGGAATTTTTTCATTTGGTAGAGTGGGAAAATTATTATCTCATTTGTATACACCAAAGTTCATCTCCATTTTGTTCATTACTTCCCTCCATCTAATGGCAACTTCATTACCCCAAATGAGACAAGCATCATCTACACTACATTCTACAGCAAACCTTGGGCACGTCGACTTCCCAGCTTCGTGCCCGAGTTGCCTCGGTATTGAGGTGGGAGCCCGTAATAGATACAGACGATGTGGTGCCCTTCCGGCAAGGAGGCGATGACCGGAGTTTCCGCGGGAGATCGGGACGATGACGAGAAGACCGGAGGACTCGGATCACTCGATACATCTCTCACCCCATCTCTAGTTTGCTAGTATAGGTTAATGGTTTCGATCCAGGTATATTGTCCGCGGTAGCGCCAGTTTAAAAGTTAAGAAAAATTTTGATTCCGCATTTTGGCCTCGGATAGACGGCCGGGGCGCTGCCGTGGCGCAACAATGCTGTGCTCGACTGGTTATATCAGTAAGTCCCAGGCCAGGGCTGCTGAGATTCACTGATAAGTAATATCGGTAGTTTCTCGATCTGTTATAGAGCATTCACCGGCACGACTTATGGAGTTATTGGGGTCGACGTGACCATCCCTAGGCTCGATATGCAGCATATCTGACGAAGAGACCGGACTGTACGGTAGTGTTGCCGGTTGGCTCGACGGGAGTTGTAGCAGGTTCGCTTGTTTTCTTCTGATCGCTCAATACCCGGGTGGCCGTTACGTTTAGCTGACTGCTTGCGGCTTGGGGGTGCTTGATATGATCATCACCCACTGCCGACGTATTGATGAGTCTTAGAGTCCCACAAAGGAGTTACCTAGTCCAGGCGAAACGTTGTGGTGCGCGTATGCGATATGCGCATGGACCCGGTTAAAATGCGCATATGAGATACCGTATATTAATCGGGCGGCTTTCTTTTGGTTGGGTCATATGTGATATGGCCGGATTGATAAATCAAGTGTTGATTTATCATTTAACCATTATTTTCTCACTAGAAATAATTTCTTGTATTTTTTATGTATGCATGCATGTATGCATTCTTTCATGATTCATGCACATATGGATGTGCATGCACACATACATACATACATCATCTTTCATGGTTGTATATGCATTGAAAATGGTGGCAATATAAGACTCACACCATGGTTTTGTATATGGATTATTATTACATTTGTATTTGTTTTAAAATCAAAAGAAAAGATAAAGATTAACACATGGTTTCTACACTCTTCTTCACCTAACCATGTTCACCTACTTATTAACCATGGGTTAATCTTTCTTTTGTGTTTTAAACTCAAATACAATAATATCTTTATCATTTAACCATGGTTTGAGATGAAGGGTGAAAAATATATATACATATATTTTCCATTTTCTTCATAAGAGTTTTTCTTTCACTCTTATTCTAAAAGGCCATCATCTTCTTCCTCCTTCTTCTTTTGCTCTCTAGACTTTTGTAGTGAGCAAAATACTCATCAAGTTAGGTTTTTGAAGTGAGAAAAGCCACCACAATATCATTCTACACAAGCCTTGCCCACTTGTTTAGAGTGTTATATTCATTTCTTTCTCTTGATCAAGTGAAGTTGCTAGCTTGGACAAAGGAGCTTCGGGTGGATCGTCGTGGACACTAGAAGACTTCAAGCTAACCGTTCGTCAACTCTCAAGTGGCCAAGGAGTCTAGCATAGGGAGCTACAAAGGTTGTACTCTCAAAACCCTAGTCTTTGTTACTTATGATGTTGGTTAATGATTTGAAACCCTAATTTTCTAGGATAGATCCTTTGTATGCTTACTTAGCACCATAAAAATCTAATCTTTGGTACGTGTGATGCTTCCAAACCTTTCATAGGGTGCTAGGTAAACCTAACATTAGTATCAGAGCCGACATAGAACATTAGGCGACACTTTAACGAAGTAAAAACTCCGATCGAACCAAAATACGGATTTTCGGGACCCTCTCTGGACATTTTTTCAAACCTGGTTATTTTCAGAATTAAAAATACTTAAAAAATACAGCAGGAAAATCTAAGAAATACTGTGAAATATTAAGCCATGAGCCGTTCAAGCCGCCGCGGAACCGCGGCCAATCCTTGCTTAGGCCGCGGCCGTACAGAGGCTTCATGGCTTATTATTTACACAGTAATTCCTATACCTGCTTGTATATTGTTTTAGGTATGTTTAATCTGATTCTTGTGCTGAATATTCTTGGGATGGTTTTGAGTTCAATGGTTCGATCGGAATTTTGATTTCGTATCTTTTCCGGGTAAATTAGAAAGTATTGAATTGTTCGAACAAGTATCATTTACTCACTTTTTCACGGGGTTTAAATCTTTCGGAAATACGTGCAAGTTTTTTTGTGGTGGACCTTCTAGAAGACAACAAACCTTAACTCGATTATGTGACCGTCTTGAACTGCCTTTTGAACCTTAGGGTTTGAGGTAGTATGGCGTGCCACATGTGAGGCGTTGGCTTGACCCTTCTACGGCTGGACCGCTACTACCGTGTCACACTCCGGGTTTTTTGAACTCCGCTCAAGTGTTGAGCTTTAGTGTATTTTTGGGTATTTGATTATTCGTTCGAAGAATTTAATACTGTTTTTTTATCTGGAATGTGATACAATATGTGGGATTCACATAGTTAGGCATGAAATGCGAGGTATGTGATATCTCGGATTTACGATGTCTAAAGAGAATGCGGATTCCAAATATTGTAGTTTTACACTTTCTTTGCTGTGACCGTAAGTGTAGTATGTCGATATCGCCGGTTTCGTTGCTATACATCAACGACAATTGGGGTACGTATACTTACTTACGTTGATGATATATGATATTATGTGTTGCTGAGATATGATGTGCAGGATTGTCGCGATTGAATAGCCGGGGGGTTTTATGTGAGATAAGAGTTTTATTTTTCATTCATGTAAAATTCAAATGTAATGTAATATTCTTTTATTCGGGGCACTTCCGGGTTGAGGTTGATGCCACCAGTGTTGTATATTATTTACTTTTCTGCATTAGGATAGACCCAAGGAGGGGAGCACGAGTGACCGGGTTCTGGGGTTCAGTGGGAGGCCATCTCGACGAGTCGAGACCGGGTCTCCTAAACTCCAGGATTGCTAGGGTCGCTTGTCGCTCTCGTAGGGGTCTAGGGGTGTGGGCTTGGCTATTCATCGCGACTGTGGAATCCGTATTTTCTATTGTTGGTTAAATACTAAATACGGACGTCCTAGTATATCCCACATTATATGTATATGTTTCTGCTGCCTGTGTTCTGAGATATCTGAGACGAATGACATATTATATATTTTATATATAGTAGACATTGCTTATATTTTACACCCGCGCTAGTCCCGTCCCGGTATGCCGTTAGTTATGTAACCTAACGGTGCATAACGGAACATTGCGGCGAATGCGGATGGCATAAGCGTACGTGTTATTTTTGTTTCTTTTCTGTGATTAGCTTAAGGACTTAAATGATGAGACTACATTAATATGATTAATGTAAAGAAAATAAACCTAAAAAGATGTTGTAGAATCGGATTTGAAAACCACTCGGCTCTTTATGAAAAAGCTACATTTCAAAACTGCGGAGCTTAAGCCACTCCTTTTGAAAACCATTTGATTCTACAACGATATCAAGTTCAAAGCGTTAAAGATTTTCTTAAAAATCATCCGCAACCCTCCATCGTTTTAGGAAGTAGAGTACTTAGTATTCGTGCTACGTTTGTTGACTTTAGTTATGGCGTAGTGTATGGTAGCTAAGTGATGTCTTCCTACACTGCATATGATGCAGATTAATTAGGACATTCATACGACTTTGTTGACCATAGTTAAGGGTCATATGGATGGATCTAATTAATCAAGAAATGACGGGTAGAACTTGACTGGTATTTATGATTTGTTGACCTTAGTTAAGGTCATAAGTACTAGGGGTAAAAACCACATCGGGAATTTCAATAGTTGAAATTTGCAATGAGATTGCATACCTTCCATGTGATGGTTGGATCCCGATCCCACTGTGGGCAATAGTTGCTCCTAGGAGAGTTTTACAGTTTACAATTAGCTAACTCATTAGGTGTCTAGAAAGGTGTTAACGGGGCTACGCCTCTGGGAAAACGAGGTTTACTTTAATTAGGTCCGTGCGAAAGCACGGGGAACCTCCCTCAAGTACCGACACTGGCCTGGCTGAACGGTTAGCGAAGTTGTAGACTGTAATTAATCCTGGCTAGTTTTCTTTTTAAGGTTTGAAAGAAAAACTCGATTAAAACAGTGGGAAACATCGATTAGACAAGATAATAACCAATCTGATCTATGCAAGAGCTTTCGCTGAGTGTATTCTTTTCTCTCTCTTAATGGCAGATACCCATGACTGGACTCAAGCTTCTACTAGATAAAAATAAACTGAATGGGACCAATTATAAAGACTGGCTGAGGAATCTAAACATTGCCTTGACATATGATAAGGTATCATATGTCCTCACGGCTCCAGCCCCGCCCGTCCCAGGCCCAAAATCCTCAGTTGCGGATATTGAAGTCCGCAAGACATGGGATGCTGACTGTGCTACGGCCAAATGCCTCGCGCTTGCATCGATGGATACCACACATCAAAAGCAGCATGAGAATATGGACATTCATGCCATATTACTCCATACAGAGGAGTTGTATGGAGAGCAATCCCGTGTATTACGATACGAAGCATCAAAGAAATTGTTTCAGATGCGAATGGCCCCTGGCACACCAGTAGGAGACCATGTTCTGAAGATGATAGCTCTTATAGAGGAGCTTGAGGACCTTGGATGGACAATGGACAATGAACAATACACGGATATTATTCTGCAGTCCCTCCCCTCCACCTTTGCTCAATACATAGTGAACTTCAACATGCACAACATGGAGAAGGAACTCCCTGAACTCCTTAATATGTTAAGGAGTGCAGAGAGCACTATGAAATCAGTAAGAACTCCCGTTATGACTGTTGGACAGTCTTCCTCTTCTCGTCCAAAAGCTAAGGCCAAGGGAAAGAAAAAGAAGAAGCCCACCAATCCTAAAGGTGCAGTTAAAAAGGTGAAGGGAAAGGAAAAGTCCAAAGCTGGAGACTCGGGGAAAGGGGAATGTTTTCATTTCCACAAGACAGGACATTGGAAGCGCAACTGCACGGAGTACTTAAATCACAAGAAGAAGCATGGGGATGGTTCTGCTTCAGGTGCGTTTGTAACAGAAAACTGTTTTTCAATAAACTCTGCTTCCTGGGTATTAGATACCGGTTCAGGTTCTCACATTTGCAATTCTATGCAGGTGCTGAGAAATAGCAAGGTTTTGAAGACAGGTGACCATACTCTCCGCATTGGAAATGGTTCCAATGTACATACAGTCGCAGTGGGAGAGTATCACTTGGGGTTGCCATCTGGATGTATATTGGTTTTGAACCCATGTTATTTTGTACCAAGTATGCTTTGTAATATAATATCTGTTTCTTTGTTAGACAATGAAGGATATAATTTTGTATTGCAGAACAATGTTATGAACATTCACCTGAATCAAATGTTGGTTGGGTAAGGTACGCTTAATAACGGGATATATGTCCTAAATCAACACACAGTTTCCAGTATACAACACACTAATAAAAGAAAACTTTCAGAATTAAATGAAGCTTTTCTTTGGCACTGTAGACTTGGTCATATTAATGAAACAAGACTAAACAAGTTACATAAAGATGGAAATTTAAACTCTTTTGAATATAAATCTTATGCGACTTGCCAGTTTTGTATCAAGGGTAAAATGACCAAAATTCCGTTTACCGGACACGGAGAAAGAGCTACTGAGCTCCTAGGCCTCATACATAGTGATGTATATGGGCCAATGTCTACACAGGCTAGAGGCGGTTTTTCATACTTCATTACGTTCACTGACGATTTCTCAAGATTCGGTGATGTATTTTTATTAAAGCACAAGTCCGAAGCTTTCGAGAAATTCATTGAATATAAACAAGAAGTAGAAAAACAAACCAGCTTGAGTATCAAGATGCTTCGATCAGATCGAGGTGGTGAGTATCTTAGTACAGAATTTGCAAACTTCCTAAAAGAGAATGGGATTCTCTCTCAGCTCACTCCTCCTTACACACCACAGCACAACGGTGTGTCAGAACGACGGAATCGGACACTATTTGATATGGTCCATTCCATGATGAGTGATGCTGAGTTACCCGTCTCATTTTGGGGGCATGCATTGGAGACTGCAGCGTTTCTACTAAACAGGGTTCCAACCAAAACCGTGTCTACCACGCCATATGAGATATGGCATGGAAAGAGACCATCTCTTAAGAGAATTAAGATTTGGGGTTGCCCGGCCTATGTTAAAAAGCAGAATCCGGACAAACTCGAGACACGGTCAGTCATGTTTAACTTTGTGGGATATCCAAAGAATTCTTATGGATATCTATTCTACCACAAAGAGGAACAAAAAGTGTTTGTTTCTCAGTATGCCACATTCTTGGAAAAAGAGTTTTTCACAGAAAAAGATGATGGCAAGGTGGTGGATCTAGAAGAGATTCTAGAGACACAAATTACAAATGACGATTTGGTTGAACCAGCTGTTGCAATAGAAACTGAGGAATCTCGGCCACTCCGTAGGTCTGGCAGGACTTCTCGCCCATTAGAGAGGTACTACGGTTTCCTCATTGATGGTGACGGAGAAGACTGCTTCATGGATGATGATGATCCTACCAGTTTTCAGCAAGCTATCACGAGTGGAGACTCTGTGAAGTGGCTGGATGCCATGAGATCCGAAATGGAGTCTATGTACACCAACAAAGTCTGGACTTTAGACGTTGTACCCCCTGGGGTAAAACCTGTGGGGTGCAAATGGATCTTTAAAAGAAAGATTGGTGTAGATGGGCAGGTGGACACCTATAAGGCAAGACTTGTGGCGAAGGGTTTTCGTCAAAGACCGGGTTTGGACTATGACGAGACTTTTTCTCCCGTAGCCATGCTTAAATCCATTCGGATCCTACTTGCTATTTCTGCTCACTACGACTATGAAATCTGGCAGATGGACATTAAAACCGCATTTCTAAATGGAAATTTAGAAGAATGCGTTTTTATGGATCAGCCAGAGGTCTTCATTGACAGTGGGAGCAGCGGGAAAGCATGTAAATTGCTTAAATCCATATATAGGTTAAAACAGGCATCATGGAGTTGGAACATCTGTTTCGATGATGTCATCAAAGAGTTTGATTTCATCAAACATCCAGATGAACCTTGTGTTTATAAGAAGGCTGTAGGGAGAGCTGTCACATTCCTCATATTGTACGTGGACGGCATTCTTCTGATAGGAAATGATATTCCTATGCTACAGTCGGTCAAATCTTTCTTATCACTAAAGTTCTCCATGAAGGACCTGGGTGATGCCACATACATTCTGGGCATAAGGATCTATAGGGATAGATCCAAAAGGTTATTGGGATTGTCCCAAACCAGGTATATTAACACCATCCTAAAAAGGTTTAGTATGGAAGACTCCAAGCGGGGTGCCTTACCCGCTTTCCATGGGGTCACTCTCTCCAAGGACTCTTGCCCAAAGACCGATGAAGAGAGAGCTCGCATGAGCATTATACCCTATGCTTCGGCAGTAGGATCTATAATGTATGCGATGTTATGTACACGCCCAGATGTAGCTTATGCACTTAGTGTTGTAAGAAGGTATCAATCCAACCCAGGGGAGAACCACTGGACAGCTGTGAAGAACATTCTTAAGTACTTGCGAAGGACTAAAGAATTGTTCTTGGTGTATGGTAATGGAGATCTCCAAATGGAGGCCTTTACCGATTCGAGCTTCCAGAGCGATAAGGACGACAACAAATTTATCTTTGGGTTTGTATTTACCCTCAATGGAGGGGCGGTAAGTTAGAAGAGTTCCAAACAGGATACCGTTGCAGACTTTACGATGGAAGCTGAGTACATTGCTGTGAATGATGCCGCCACGGAAGCCGTCTGGATGAAGAAGTTCGTCTCGGAGCTAGGAGTAGTTCCAACCATTATTGATCCAATACCTTTGTATTGTGACAATAATGGGGCTATGGCATTGGCCAAGGAGCCCAGGTCCCATCGGCGGTCCAGACACATCGAGGCGCTTTCATTTGATCCGGGAGGTAGTAGATCGCCGCGAGATCGAGATTAAGAGAGTAGACACAAAGAATAACGCAGCGGATCCATTCACCAAGGCACTCCCTCAGCCGCAGCATGAGCGACTTTTTGAGATGTTGGGTATGAGATACGCCAATAACTGGCCTTAGTGCAAGTGGGAGATTGTTGGATATATGTATGCTCTAGAGTCCATTATGTGATAGTGGATGTATTTATATATGTATATATATTCAGTGTACATTCTTGCTCGACATGATAGTATGCTATCTGGTTCTTCTTTATCTAACATGTTGATTTGATCATGCTTTTATTCATTCATACATGCTGATAAAGCCCTGAGGATATCGGCTTGACTACTGTGATTATGATGGAGATCATACTAGTGGGACATCTGTAGTTTATAAGCATATCCTGGAATGTCCCTAGTCGTAAGTATATCGAGATAGGGCATTGATATACCAGAGTAGACTATCGTATATGATACTAGACCCATACGATGGGCGATGAATGTTCCCACATTCATCAATGTTTGACATCGAGATCATATACGGGTGCTCAGTGGTGACTGGGTACACTGGACGGACTCACCGAGAACTCCTATATGGAATTATATCTATCGTCGAATAGCAGTTCTCAGGTGACACTGGTGCAGGTTAGTCTGTAGACCCGAGATCGTCATAGAGTCTTGTGTGCTCTCCCACTGTACTTTGATTACCACCCTACCACGGCTCTACTGAGTCGTGCAAACAGGTGGCCGTTGGGTACAGTCCCGAGACACACGAAAGGGATGAGCGATAGGAGGGGTTTCGTCTCTCCCGGTATTGGGAGTTGATGCTGTGCTGTGCTCGACTGGTTATATCAGTAAGTCCCTGGCCAGGGCTGCTGAGATTCACTGATAAGTAATATCGGTAGTTTCTCGATCTGTTATAGAGTATTCACCGGCATGACTTATGGAGTTATTGGGGTCGACGTGACCATCCCTAGGCTCGATATGCAGCATATCTGACGAAGAGACCGGACTGTACGATAGTGTTGCCGGTTGGCTCGACGGGAGTTGTAGCAGGTTCGCTTATTTTCTTCTGATCGCTCAATACCCGGGTGGCCGTTACGTTTAGCTGACTGCTTGCGGCTTGGGGGTGCTTGATATGATCATCACCCACAGCCGGCGTATTGATGAGTCTTAGAGTCCCACAAAGGAGTTACCTAGTCCAGGCGAAACATTGTGGTGCGCGTATGCGATATGCGTATGGACCCGGTTAAAATACGCGTATGAGATACCGTATATTAATCGGGCGGCTTGCTTTTGGTTGGGTCGTGTGTGATATGGCCGGATTGATAAATCAAGTGTTGATTTATCATTTAACCATTATTTTCTCACTAGAAATACTTTCTTGTAATTTTGATGTATGCATTCTTTCATGATTCATGCACATATGGATGTGCATGCACACATACATACATACATCATCTTTCATGGTTGTATATACATTGAAAATGGTGGTAATATAAGACTCACACCATGGTTTTGTATATGGATTATTATTACATTTGTATTTGTTTTAAAATCAAAAGAAAAGATAAAGATTAACACATGGTTTCTACACTCTTCTTCACCTAACCATGTTCACCTACTTATTAACCATGGGTTAATCTTTCTTTTGTGTTTTAAACTCAAATACAATAATATCTTTATCATTTAACCATGGTTTGAGATGAAGGGTGAAAAATATATATACATATATTTTCCATTTTCTTCATAAGAGTTTTTCTTTCACTCTTGTTCTAAAAGGCCATCATCTTCTTCCTCCTTCTTCTTTTGCTCTCTAGACATTTGTAGTGAGAAAAATACTCATCAAGTTAGGTTTTTGAAGTGAGAAAAGCCACCACAACATCATTCTACACAAGCCTTGCCCACTTGTTTAGAGTGTTATCTTTATTTCTTTCTCTTGATCAAGTGAAGTTGCTAGCTTGGACAAAGGAGCTTCGGGTGGATCGTCGTGGACACTAGAAGACTTCAAGCTGACCGTTCTTCAACCCTCAAGTGGCCAAGGAGTCTAGCGTAGGGAGCTACAAAGGTTGTACTCTCAAAACCCTAGTCTTTGTTACTTATGATGTTGGTTAAAGATTTGAAACCCTAATTTTCTAGGATAGATCCTTTGTATGCTTACTTAGCACCATAAAAATCTAATCTTTGGTACATGTGATGCTTCCAAGCCTTTCATAGGGTGCTAGGTATACCTAACAGCAGTGACGGCAGTCCACATATCGGATGCTCACCCCGCGATATCAAATGCACAAATAAAACTAAACTGTACTAATATTGCACCAAGCTATTATCACGACCCAAAGTTTGGATTTGACCGGCACTTAGATTGCATAATATCTCAAGATATTTACACAACCCGAGTAAGCCAAAAGCCAAGACCACAACCCTTTTTTTGCGGAAATTTTATGAAAATTTAGTTTTTAAGTAAAAATCACAGTTTTAAGTAATTTAGATCTTAACAGTAACTCACTATTGAATTTATAATAAAACAATTATAAAGTGTTATGTTTGGTTACTTCACAAGTTGGGATCAACAATGTTATCAGCGGAAATAAGTATACAACTTATATGACATCAAAAAAACCTCAGACATAAGTAAAAGAAATACCACTTAACATAACTAAGCGTCTCATCAGTCAAGTAATATATATACAACTACCACTCTCGTTCTAAGTCATAATACAAGGTCTGATGGAGATATTCTAGATTTAATATACAATACCAAAGGAGAATGTTACTACATTTGTAACTCACCTATCAAAAAATGCGATAAAAGCTGAAAAGTGGATCTGCACTGCTGCTAACCGTCCACTCTACTCCTGCAAGAAACTGTGGCACAACGGGGGTGAGTTGCCAACTCAGTGAATAAGACTAACATATAACGGCAGATAATTTAAATATGACAACTATAACAAATTGCAATAAGGATAAGTATGATGCATGATAGCATGTGAAAACATGAATTTATACTAATAATCATATAAATCAAGAATGAAATCTCATCACTTATTTCCAAATCAAGTTCATCTTTCCGTGTCCAACATCGACACAAATCTTCTGTTTCCCTCAGGCCTCGTTCCTCGAACGATCCTGTAATCAATAACACCGGTCGGTATCATCTAGATATCCGCCGTGTTTCAATACTATTTCCGGTATCAAGTATCCTCGATAGGCTCCCCCGCCTCAAATGCGGCTATCCTGCCCCCCGGTCTCGACCGGGTCCACCATGTATCCAACTGTATATGTCCAACACTCAGTCTGGATAACGTAAAAATCCACGACCGTATATCTCCCCCACTCGGTCCGTAAAAAAAGCAATTCATAAAAACAATATCTTATGGTGTACATCTTACATTAATATAAAAAATCACTAAAGTTATACAATAATATGGAAAACTCAAATCCATAAATCCTCAATAATACAAATGCCATTTATATCAACTCAGAATACTCGGATACTAAATATGATGTCGTTGATGCAAGTTACAACTATTAGTAATAATTAACGTATGATAGGAATCATATTTAACAGGATAATTATTTAGTGTAAAAGTGACATGTTACTATCGACGAGGTGTAGTGTAACATGTAAAGATGTGCACGTGCGGCATAACTCGTCGATAATTGTGCATTATTCTAACATCTATTAACATAGTGATGTATAGGTATATATGAATGCATATTATTAACTTCGCATATAAAGTCAAATCTTTCAATTTAACAAAATACAGGCTTATCACGCCATCTTTACACAATCTCCCGGTAGATGTTTAGTCTACTCACCGGAATACATCGTAACTACCCAGGAATCGCCAATCCTTTTCCTTTCTTTCCGGCCTCCGAAGTTCCCGCACTCAAATCTAACATTGAGTTAACTTGTATAAGAAAACGGCTACATTCCGATACGGCAAAATCATGAAAACATAAGTTGTACGTACTAATTATACTACGTACGACTATTGCAAACGATCTAACACATAAATTTACTGAAATTTAACCCAACGCTGTTTCGCAACAGAAAACAGAACGCGTTACGTTTCACCTGTGTCGTATTTGAGAATTTTGATCCTTTTTCTGATATTTGCTCCGAGATTTTATATACAGTTAAACTAACTTAATTAAACAATACCAAATTATCCCAACATCTATACAGAGACCTACTCCAAACCCCAAAATACCAAACCTCCCTATAAATCCGGCGACGCCGGAATTTGCCTATACCTCGCCGGCCAAAATCCGAGCCCCTGGGTTCGTGTTCCTATGGTTTGTTCTACGTCCAACATACAAGATTAAGAAACTGTTTGGTTAAGTTAACTTTTATCTAAACTATAGCAGATTAAAACAAAGCTCAGTTTTGCCTAAAATACGATATTATAGACATTTTGATTTCTAATTTAAACTAGTTACAAAACTAAATTCCTACAGTGATTAAGGATTTTACCTACAAGGGATTGCTGGAAGAACTCTCTCCAAGATGCACAAGCTCCTAGTTCCAAGCTTGATGGTGGAAATCCTAGAACTTAGCTCTTCCCTTCTCCTTTCTTTTGTTCTCTCTTGCTTGTTCTAGTTTTCCTTTTCTTTCTTTTAATTTTTCAGATTTTAAATTAGCTAAATGATCTGAACACATGCTATATATAACAAAGGTAAGAGTGATGTGTAGTAGGAGGTGTCAAAGATCAAGGTGTGCCATCCTCATGCAAAGAGGAGGTTTGTGTGTGTGTTGTGCAAGCAAGAAGGATGTGTCAAGGTATTATCATTTCCAAATTGATTTATCTTGTGATAAATTCTGAACTAAACCTTATTTAACATCTTTTCTACTTACAACCTTAAAAATTCCAATTTGCACAATTTCCTAAATTTTTACACGAAGACCCCTCACTAACTATGTTATTATATAACACTATTTTAATTAAAATGAAGCTAAATTTTACATTAAAACCCTTATAATTTATTTATGTTACATATTAAAATTTTAATTTAATTTGTTTTACAAACTATTTATGAAAATGTCTTATTTGGTTTTAATAACTTTTTAATTTAACATTTTATTATTTAATTAATTAATTTTATTTTTTTCTAAAATTTCAAAATGCTACAATATTCCCCCTTAAGAAAATTCGGTCTCTGAATTTAAAACTTATCTAGACGTACCTTCAAAAAGATGTGAAAATTTCTTTCGCATCGCATCTTCGGTCTCCCAAGTGATCTCTTCGCAATTCGTTCCCCGCCAAAGAACCTTTTGTAAGTCCATATTGCGACCCCCGGTGCTTACGGGGAGGCGGAAACGGTATAAAAAAAAACGAATTTTTATCGCAAGAGGCAACATGGACTAAACAAGGTCGGGATCGTTGTCTAAACTAAAACTAGTATACAAGCTAAAGAGAGTTAGCTACTATGGAAGATGGTTATACCTAAACTTGAACTCCTTCTTCATCAAACCTTGTAGAGGTGGATGGTTCTCTTTTCGTCGCCTTCTCCCGTCGAAGATGGATCCACCTCGAAGGCTCGACCTTTGGGCTCTTCCTCGATCTTTGAGTGAACTAGGGTTTCCGGCTTGCTAAACCTTCATCCTAGAATGAGTAGAGAGTGATTAGGGTTTGCTTTTCTTTCTAATGAGAATGATTCTCAACACATGAGAAGGTTTCTCTTTTCTAGAGGAAGAAGAAGATGAAGTGAGGAGAGAGAGAGGTTATGATAGAATGAGCTATCATTTCCTTTCTTGCAACCATAATGCAAAAAGAAAATGAATTATCAAAATAATAATAATCAAAATGAAAAGGTTGATGGAAAGTTTTAGAATGACTAATATCATTACAAGCATTAAATGAAAATGCAAGAATCAAGAGCATCTTTCTCTTGTAATGATAATGGTCAAATGTTCAACCATGGTCAACAAGTCAACCATGGTCAACAAGTCAACAAAAAACTAACCATGACACAATTTCATTTTATTATATATTATTAAATGATATAATACAAATCCATTAGGATTTGGAAAAATACAACTGTCAACTGTGCATACGCACCCGTTCCGAAACCCTAATGAAAGATCATCTTCCTCCTCCTCAAAAAGAACTGTGCATACACACCTGCATTCTTGTTCCGAGGAACATGAATACTGAGAGATAAAAGCAACCCCAAATACTATACCAGTATCCGGCTCAAACCAGAGCCCGCTGGTAAAATCTGTCCGGACTCCAAACGTGCACAAGTGCGCGGATGAGAACGAACCCTGTCGCAAAACCATGCGACCTCTACTCTGTTTTGCCCAGAGGCGAATACCCTCTGTGTGGGACTCTAAAGACTCGACACTACGCTGGCAGTGGGTTTAACCACAGACCGCAAGCGGCACTAGCTGTGCGTAACGGTCCCCAGGTAGATGCCGACAAGAAGGCTGACGAGGTGAAACCCCATCTGAACTCCTACTGAGTCTGAATGTGACATTCTCCGTACAGTCCGGTCTGTTCGTCTGATACATCGCATGGCGGGCCTAGGGGGCGGTAAAACGTCAGTCCCCCAATAGCGGTACAAGTCGTGTCGGAGTGAAGCCCAAAACACCCTGAGATAACACTGGAAACCTACCAGTATATCTCGCTTGCCCTGGCCAGGGACTACTCGTGTAATGGCTCTCCTAGACACAGCGCGATGTCAACCCCCAATACCGGGAGAGACGAATCCTGTCTAACCGTCACTGCCTCCAAGTGCTTCGGGACTGCACCCAACCACCACCTGTTTGCACGACTCCTTTGAGCCGTGGTAGGGTAGTGATCAAAGTGCAGTGGGAACACACTCGAGGCGAAGTGTCAGTGTCAAGTCAGCGGACTAAGCTGTACTCATGTCACCTGGGAACTGATAACTGACGATAGGTATAATACCAACCTGTCAGTTCCCGACGAGTCCTGTCCAGTGTACTCGTAACCCAACGAGCACCCGTATACTATCTCCAGTACGACGTACTGATGGCTGTGGGACAGACCATCTCCCATACTGGGATGAGAAGCGCATACGCTAGTCTACTCCGGAGTATCGATGCCCTGTCTCGATAGTCCTACGACTAGGGACCTGTATAAGGATGTGCCTATAGATTACCCAGCCCCCACTAGTGTGACTGCCATCACAACGCTGGTAATCAAGCAAAGATCCTAAGGGCTCCACTAATGCGTATAAGTGATATACTGAAATAAACACAAGTACACATTGAAGTAGAAACAAACCAAGTAGCATACTACTATATTGAGCAAGATTGTTTATACAAGGTGAATATCCCAAGCTTCCATCAAGTAATATACAAACTAGTATGATACAGTAATGGCCTCTAGGGCATATACACTAACAATCTCCCACTTGCACTAAGGCCATGTACTGGCGTATCGAAGACCTATCATCTCGATCAGCCGCTCGAACTGAGTCTGGGGTAGGGCCTTGGTGAATGGATCTGCAGTGTTCTCTTCTGAAGCAACCCTCCGAACCTCGATCTCCTTGCGATCCACGATCTCCCTGATCAGGTGATACCGCCTCAAGATGTGCCTGGATCTCTGATGGGACCTGGGTTCCTTTGCTAAAGCTATAGCCCCGTTGTTGTCGCAATACAGAGGTACTGGGTCAACAATGGACGGAACCACCTGAAGTTCTTTTAAGAACTTCCTTATCCAGACAGCTTCTTTTGCGGCATCAGATGCAGCGATGTATTCCGCTTCCATAGTCGAGTCTGCAACGGTTTCCTGTTTGGAACTCTTCCAACACACCGCCCCTCCATTGAGGGTAAAGACAAAACCCGACATGGACTTGGAATCATCCTTGTCACTCTGGAAGCTGGAGTCAGCAAAGGCCTCAATCTGGAGGTCTTTTCCGCCATACACCAAGAACATCTCCTTAGTCCTCCTCAGGTACTTGAGAATGTTCTTTACCGCTATCCAATGTTTCTCCCCAGGGTTTGACTGATACCGGCTTACTACACTCAGTGCATAAGCTACATCCGGTCTGGTACACAACATCGCATACATTATAGAGCCTACCGCAAAAGCGTAGGGTATAATAGACATGCGATCCCTCTCCAAATCAGTCTTGGGAGACATCTCTTTAGAGAGGGTGATCCCGTGACAAGCCGGTAAGTTACCGCGCTTGGAATCTTCCATACTGAATCTTTTCAGTACGGTGTCGATGTACCTGGACTGTGAAAGTCCTAATATCCTCTTGGATCTATCACGATGGATCCGGATCCCCAGGATGTATGAGGCATCACCCAGGTCTTTCATGGAGAACCTTTGTGACAAGAACCCCTTGACAGATTGTAGCATAGGAATATCATTTCCTATTAAGAGAATGTCATCCACGTATAAAACGAGGAATACTACAGTTCTCGCTACAAATCTACTATAGATGCATGGTTCATCTGGATTTTTGATAAAGCCAAATTCCTTGACCGTCTCATCAAAACAGATGTTCCAACTCCGCGATGCCTGCTTTAGTCCATAGATGGACTTAAGCAACTTGCACACCTTTCCGCTGCTCCCACTCTGAATGAAACCCTCTGGCTGATCCATATAGACACACTCCTCTAAATTTCCATTTAGAAAAGCGGTTTTTACGTCCATCTGCCAAATCTCATAATCGTGGAAGGCAGCAATGGCAAGAAGGATCCGAATGGATTTCAGCATGGCTACTGGAGAAAAGGTTTCGTCGTAGTCCAAGCCAGGTCTTTGACGAAAACCCTTTGCTACCAGCCTAGCTTTATAGGTCTCAACCTGTCCATCTACACCAATCTTCCTTTTGAAGATCCACTTGCATCCTACGGGTTTTACCCCGTCTGGAGCAATGTCCAACGTCCATACCTTGTTGGTGTACATGGACTCCATTTCGGTCCGCATTGCATCCAGCCATTTCACCGAGTCAATGCTCTGAACGGCCTGCTGGAAGCTAGTAGGCTCATCATAGTCTATGATGCAATCCTCTCTATCCCTGTCTATGAGAAAACCGTAGTATCTCTCGGGCGGATGAGACTGCCTACTACTTCTGCGGAGCGGCATAGGAATGTCCTGTTCATTTGAACCTTCTGGTTCCACTAAGCTTTCAGTAATAGTCCGTGGTTCTGGAATTTCTTCCAGTTCTACTGTGCTCCCACTTATCTGGTTTTCCAAAAACTCAGTTTCCAAGAAGTAGGCATGACGAGAAACAAGGACTTTTTGTTCCTCTTCACAGTAGAAGAAATATCCCTTGGAGTTCTTTGGATATCCCACGAACTTACACTGTACTGAACGCGCCTCGAGCTTGTCCGCATGCTGCTTTTTAACAAAAGCTGGACATCCCCAAGTCTTGATGTGACTGAGATGGGGTCTCTTCCCACACCACATCTCATATGGTGTAGTAGGCACAGTCTTAGTAGGAACTCGGTTCAAAAGGTACGCAGCTGATTCTAGTGCATACCCCCAGAATGATCGCGGTAACTCAGCGTTACTCATCATGGACCGAACCATATCCAATAGGGTCCGGTTCCGTCTCTCCGATACACCGTTATGTTGCGGGGTGTATGGAGGAGTAAGCTGAGAGAGAATCCCATTCTCTTTTAAATAATTCAGGAACTCGGTACTTAAGTATTCTCCACCTCGATCCGATCTTAGAATCTTGATACTTTTGCCGGTCTGTTTTTCTACTTCATTCTTAAATTCCTGGAATTTTTCAAAAGCTTCGGACTTATGTTTCATTAAGAAGACATAATCGTATCTTGAAAAATCATCCGTAAAAGTAATGAAGTAAGAATAACCGCTTCGCGCATGTGTAGACATTGGACCGCACACGTCGCTGTGTACGAGTCCCAAGAGCTCGCTCGCTCTTACTCCGTGTCCAGTGAACGGAGTCTTTGTCATCTTTCCTTTGAGACAGGATTGACAAGTGGCATATGATTGATATTCGAACGGATCCAAATATCCTTCTGTATGTAACTTAGTCAACCTTCTCTCATTGATGTGACCCAGTCTACAATGCCATAAGAAAGTCTGATTAATATCTGGTGACTTTCTTTTGTGTGTATTCTGGACATTGAAAATCTGTAGTTGGTTTAATACGTATATACCATTGCTCAATGTACCTGACCCAATCAGAACTTGATTAAGGTGAATGTTAACAACATTACTTACAAACGCAAATTCATAACCTTCTTTAGAAACCAAAGATACAGAAATGATATTACAAGTTGCGTTGGGTACAAAAAAACAATTACGCAAAACCAAAACATGTCCATCTGACATTCCTAGGTGATAGTCCCCCACGGCTTTAGCATCCATGCTAGCTCCGTTCGCAACTCTGAGGGTCATGTCACCTTCCTTCAAAAACCTACGGTTTCTCAATGCCAGCAAAGAATTACAGATATGAGATCCTGATCCGGTATCCAATACCCAGGAAGTAGAGTTTATAGAAAGACAGTTTTCAATAACATACACACCTGAAGCTGAAGCCGCAATCTGCTTCAGTTCCTGTGTCCTGGCTTTCCAAGCCCTGCAATCTTTCTTCCAGTGTCCACTCTTGTGACAATAGAAGCATTCCTCTTTACCAACAAGCTTCCCCGCTATCTTTGTTGCCTTTTCCTTTCCCTTCGCACCCACTTTACTAACACCGCCCCTTGGTTTGGCGGGGGCTTTCCTCTTCTTTCCCTTGGCTTTCGCCTTGGACCTAGAAGAAGAAGATCCTCCTACAAACAAAGTGGATGTATCCCTACCCTTCTGTAGGGTGCCCTCTACGCTCCTCAGCAGGTTGAGGAGTTCTGAAAGTTCAACTTCCTTTTCTTGCAAGTTGAAATTCAGTATGAACTGGGCGTAAGTGGATGGAAGGGACTGGAGAATTATATCCGTGTAGAGTTCACTATCCAACGTGGTCCCAAGTTCCGCGAGCTCCTCAGTGTAGCCAATCATCTTAAGCACGTGGTCCGCTACCGATGATCCGACGGCCAACTTAGTCGAAAATAACTTCTTCGACACTTCGTATCTTGCGATACGAGACTGCTCTCCATACAGTTCTTTTGTATGAAGAAATATGGATTCCAAATCCATATTCTCGTGCCTCCTCTGATGGTCGTTGTCCATCGAGGCAAGTACGAGGCATCTGGCCTTCGCGCTGTCTATCTCCCAAGTCTTACGGATTTCCTTATCCGCGACGCTGGAGGTGGGACCTGGGACGGGGGGAGCTTTGGTGGTAAGAAGATACCCCAGCTTGTCGTAAGAGATTGCCAATTTGACATTCCTGAGCCAATCTTTGTAGTTTGGCCCTGTCAATATGTTTTTATCTAGAAGTAACTTAAGTCCAGTCATTTCGATTTGGTCGCTGCAGAGGGAGAGAAGAAAACACTTAGCACGATGCTCTTGCAAGTTTAGAATGGTTTTTAATTTGTCTAAACAGGATGGCTCCCACTGTCTCTCGAATCCCTCCTCAAACCACAAAGGAAGAATTAGCCGGGATCAATCCCACCGTACAATACTTGCTTAACCGTTCAGCCAGGCCAGTGTCGGTACTTCGAGGGAGGTTTTCCAACGCTTTCGCGAAGTTCCTTAATTTAAGAACCTCTTTTCCCTGGGGGCGTAGCCCCGCTAACACCTTTCTAGGCACCTACTAGGTTTATAGCATTGATCGTTTAGTGAGAATTTTCCCGAGGAGTAGCATATACTCACAGTAGGATCGGGATCCAAATATCATCGCGTGACGAAAATGAAGGAATCCTACCATAATCATCACACTCCAAATGGTATGCAAATCTAGCAAGTTTCAGTACTTATGAAACTCCCGATGTGGATTTTTGCCCCATGCTCTTATGACCTTGACTTTGGCCAACAAATCATAAGTCACATGTCAAGTTCTTCCCGTCGTTCTCCAGGTTAATTTGAATCCACCCGTACATACCCTTGACTTTGGCCAACAAGGCAGTACGACTGTTCCAAATCAACGCATCTATCTATGCTGCACATGAATATCCAATAGCTACCAATCACTATGCCTTGACTTTGGCCAACAAACACAGCTTGAATACTATTGACTATTTATGTGAAATGACGGAGGGCTACGAATGGTTTTGGTAAAACCGTGAACGTAGTGAACTTGATATAATCGACGGAACGAGATAGCTTTTAGAAGGAGTGGCTCAAGCTCCGCATTTAAAAGTTAGTTTTGAAAAGAACCGAGTGGTTTTTCGAAAGTGTTCCATCGACTTAAACTTGGTTTATTATCTTGCATTAGTTCTTTTAATGCGTGATATTCTTGCATTAGTTCTTTTAATGCGTCCCATCATTTAGTTCCTACCATTGCAGAAAACAACCAAAATATGACGTACGCTTATGCCATTCGCATTCGCCACGGGGTCCCGTCATCACTCGTTAGGTTACTTAACTAACGACAGAGCGGGGGCTGGGCTAGCGCGGCTGTAAAACATAAGCAACGCCTAAATAGAAAGCAATGATAGACATTACAGATCACAGATGAATACATTGGATATACTAGCAATCCGCATTCCTTTCGAGCCTGAAACGAAAAGCGGATAACACGGTCGCGGTGTAGCAAATACCCCACCCAAGACCCCTACGGGTGCGGCAAACTACCCTCCATGTTCCCGGTAGTTTGTGCACCCTACCATGGGTCTATCCTAGGAGCAAAAACAGTAAAAAGAATTATACAATGACGGCTACAACCCCGACCCGGTTGTGTGGCCAAACAAATAATATAATTACATCAATTTACATTTACAATGAATGAAAGAAAAACAAAAGCTCATCTCACATCCACCCCGGCTATTCACCCGCGACAGTCCAACACATTCATATACACATTCCAGCACATTACAGATCATGTATAACCCCGACTAATCGACTTATAGCGATTAGCCGACGTTCAATACATGCAAGCATCACAGATATAACCATCATAGTCAAAGTGCAGTGAAGTTCGGAAAAAATACGGAATTATAGGACCCCAAAAGGAAATTTCTTTTCTGGAAAATCTGGGCACATATAATATATTTTAAAAATCCCAAAACCAACACACAAACACACTGCACGAAAAATGATGCAGAGAAGACAACAACTCGCGGCGGTTCCGCGGCGGATAAGAAGGCTCACGCGGCGGAAGGGCGGCAGTTTAGACGAATCACTGTATCGTTTTTCTTGGGTGTTCACACAAAACCCTGAGCCGAATTTACAAGTATAAAGTTTTTCATTTTGACCAGAAAAAATTTCAACAGAAACTCAGGTTTTTGTAAAGTTTGGTTTTTGGATTTTTCCGGTTCCGAACTTCGTTACACTTCACTACCAAGCTAGTTTATGTTTAGTTAGGCTCTGATACCACTGTAAGTCCATATTGCGACCCCCGGTGCTTACGGGGAGGCGGAAACGGTATAAAAAAAAACGAATTTTTATCGCAAGAGGCAACATGGACTAAACAAGGTCGGGATCGTTGTCTAAACTAAAACTAGTATACAAGCTAAAGAGAGTTAGCTACTATGGAAGATGGTTATACCTAAACTTGAACTCCTTCTTCATCAAACCTTGTAGAGGTGGATGGTTCTCTTTTCGTCGCCTTCTCCCGTCGAAGATGGATCCACCTCGAAGGCTCGACCTTTGGGCTCTTCCTCGATCTTTGAGTGAACTAGGGTTTCCGGCTTGCTAAACCTTCATCCTAGAATGAGTAGAGAGTGATTAGGGTTTGCTTTTCTTTCTAAAGAGAATGATTCTCAACACATGAGAAGGTTTCTCTTTTCTAGAGGAAGAAGAAGATGAAGTGAGGAGAGAGAGAGGTTATGATAGAATGAGCTATCATTTCCTTTCTTGCAACCATAATGCAAAAAGAAAATGAATTATCAAAATAATAATAATCAAAATGAAAAGGTTGATGGAAAGTTTTAGAATGACTAATATCATTACAAGCATTAAATGAAAATGCAAGAATCAAGAGCATCTTTCTCTTGTAATGATAATGGTCAAATGTTCAACCATGGTCAACAAGTCAACCATGGTCAACAAGTCAACAAAAAACTAACCATGACACAATTTCATTTTATTATATATTATTAAATGATATAATACAAATCCATTAGGGTTTGGAAAAATACAACTGTCAACTGTGCATACGCACCCGTTCCGAAACCCTAATGAAAGATCATCTTCCTCCTCCTCAAAAAGAACTGTGCATACACACCTGCATTCTTGTTCCGAGGAACATGAATACTGAGAGATAAAAGCAACCCCAAATACTATACCAGTATCCGGCTCAAACCAGAGCCCGCTGGTAAAATCTGTCCGGACTCCAAACGTGTACAAGTGCGCGGATGAGAACGAACCCTGTCGCAAAACCATGCGACCTCTACTCTGTTTTGCCCAGAGGCGAATACCCTCTGTGTGGGACTCTAAAGACTCGACACTACGCTGGCAGTGGGTTTAACCACAGACCGCAAGCGGCACTAGCTGTGCGTAACGGTCCCCAGGTAGATGCCGACAAGAAGGCTGACGAGGTGAAACCCCATCTGAACTCCTACTGAGTCTGAATGTGACATTCTCCGTACAGTCCGGTCTGTTCGTCTGATACATCGCATGGCGGGCCTAGGGGGCGGTAAAACGTCAGTCCCCCAATAGCGGTACAAGTCGTGTCGGAGTGAAGCCCAAAACACCCTGAGATAACACTGGAAACCTACCAGTATATCTCGCTTGCCCTGGCCAGGGACTACTCGTGTAATGGCTCTCCTAGACACAGCGCGATGTCAACCCCCAATACCGGGAGAGACGAATCCTGTCTAACCGTCACTGCCTCCAAGTGCTTCGGGACTGCACCCAACCACCACCTGTTTGCACGACTCCTTTGAGCCGTGGTAGGGTAGTGATCAAAGTGCAGTGGGAACACACTCGAGGCGAAGTGTCAGTGTCAAGTCAGCGGACTAAGCTGTACTCATGTCACCTGGGAACTGATAACTGACGATAGGTATAATACCAACCTGTCAGTTCCCGACGAGTCCTGTCCAGTGTACTCGTAACCCAACGAGCACCCGTATACTATCTCCAGTACGACGTACTGATGGCTGTGGGACAGACCATCTCCCATACTGGGATGAGAAGCGCATACGCTAGTCTACTCCGGAGTATCGATGCCCTGTCTCGATAGTCCTACGACTAGGGACCTGTATAAGGATGTGCCTATAGATTACCCAGCCCCCACTAGTGTGACTGCCATCACAACGCTGGTAATCAAGCAAAGATCCTAAGGGCTCCACTAATGCGTATAAGTGATATACTGAAATAAACACAAGTACACATTGAAGTAGAAACAAACCAAGTAGCATACTACTATATTGAGCAAGATTGTTTATACAAGGTGAATATCCCAAGCTTCCATCAAGTAATATACAAACTAGTATGATACAGTAATGGCCTCTAGGGCATATACACTAACACCTTTACAGATGGAAGTACCCTTTACTCAGTTTGTTTTCCTGCCGGTCTAGAATAGCTACAGGCTGCACTGTGTAGGATAAATCCGGTTCAAGCTGTAAGGTCTGATGCTGGATCACGTGAGAAGGATCGTGAAGATACTTGCGAAGCATTGATACGTGAAACACCGGTTGCACATCGAGAAATCTCAGTGGAAGTGCTAACCGATAAGCTACAGCACCCACTCTTTCCAGAATCTCGTACGGTCCGACATATCTGGGGCTAAGCTTTCCCTTTTCCCGAAACGCATTACAACTTTCATCGGAGATACATGAAAGAACACATGATCTCCCACATCAAACTCGAGTCTACGACGTCGTCGATCTGCATAAGATTTCTGTCTGTACTGGGCCGCTCTCATTCTGTCTCGTATCAGCTGAATATTTTCTGTAGTCTCCTGTACTATCTACGGTCCCAAAATGCTACTCTCGCTCAGTTCCGTCAAGAAAATGTGAGATCGACATTTCCTCCCATACAAAGCATCAGAAGGTGCCATCCGGATCGTCTCCTGAAAACCGTTATTGTACGAAAATTCCATCAAAGGTAGGTGACGATCCCAACTACCACCGAAATCAAGGCTGCAAGGACGAACCATATCCTCAAGAGTCTGAATGGTCCGCTCTAACTGACCATCCGTCTGTGGGTGAAAAGCTGTACTAAAACTCAATCGTGTACCAAGAGTTTCTTGAAGTTTCTGCCATAGCGTGCTAGTAAACTAGGTACCCCTATCTGACACTATGCTCGTCGGAACTCCATGCAATCGGACAATCTCGTCGATATAAATCTGAGCATACTGTGCAAACCCATACGTTGTCTTCACCGGAAGAAAATGAGCCGCCTTTGTCAATCTATCTACAATCACCCAGATGCAGTCATACCTTCTGCTAGTCCTGGGTAGACCCACAACGAAATCCACAAAAATATGTTCCTATTTTCACTCCGAAATGGGCAAGGGCTGCAACTCTCCTGCCAGCCTCTGGTGCTCAGCCTTGACTTGCTGACAAGTCAAGCATCTCGAAACAAACTCTGCAACATCCCTCTTCATTCCTTCGCACCAATAAATATCCCTCAAGTCATGATACATCTTGGTGGAACTAGGATGAATACTGTAAGCAGATCGATGGGCCTCCTCTAAGATCTAACGTCTCAATCCATCAGAATCTGGCACAAAAAGATGAGTCCCAAAATGTAATACTCCATGGTCATCTATCACGAACTCCGACTCTCTTCCCTGCCTAACCTGATCCATAATCTCCGATATACGAGCATCTGCGGGCTGTGTCTCTCGAATACGATCTAATAACTGAGGACGGGTGCGAACATGTGCTAACTGTCCTCCTGTAGATATGAACTCGAACTGTACACAACTATCATATAAAATCTTCCAGTCTGTAGAAGACTGTCTCCGTAAGGTGCGCAAATAAGATAAGCTACCTCTAGGCCTTCGACTCAAGGCATCTGCTAAAACATTCGCTTTGCCTGGATGATACAAGATCTCACAATCATAATCCTTCACGAGTTCCATCCATCTACGCCGCCTTAGATTCAGATCTCTCTGCTGAAAAATATACTTTAAGCTCTTATGATCTGTGAAGATTTGGCACGACTCACCGTACAAGTAATGCCTCCAAATCTTTAGTGCGAATATCACAGCAGCCATCTCTAAATCTTGAGTGGGGTAGTTCTGCTCGTGCCTTTTCAACCGTCGAGAAGCATAAGCTATAACCCTGCCTTGCTACATCAATATACAGCCTAAACCCACTTGAGAAGCATCGCAATACACAATAAAACCACCTGACCCAGAAGGTAAAGATAAGACGGGTGCAGTCGTCAAGCGAGTCTTCAACTGCTGGAAACTCTGTTCACATGCATCTATCCAAAGAAATGGAACTTCCTTCCTAGTCAACCCGGTCAACGGTGCAACGATCCGAGAAAAATCCTGCACAAAGCGTCGCTAGTAACCCTCCAGACCTAAGAAATTTCGAACCTCCGTAAGTAACACAGGTCTGGGCCAGTACTGTACCGCTTCGATCTTCTTTGGGTCCACACGTATCCCATCTCTCGTAACTACGTGACCCAAGAAATCTACACTATCCAGCCAGGAAGCACACTTAGAGAATTTAGCGAACAGCTGATGCTCATTCAAGGTCTGCAACGTAATACGCAAATGCTGCTCGTGCTCCTCTCAGCTACGGGAATAAACAAGAATATCATCTATGAATACTATAATAAACTGATCAAGGAATGGCCTGAAGATACGGTTCATCATATCCATGAAAGCTGCTGGGGCGTTGGTGAGTCCAAACGACATCACCAGAAACTCGTAATGCCTATATCGTGTGTGAAAAGCAGTCTTCGGAATGTCATCCATCTGAACCATCAACTGGTGATACCTTGACCGTAAATCAATCTTTGAGAAGTAGCCAGCTTCCTGCAGCTGATCGAATAAGTCATCGATACGAGGTAATGGATACCTATTTCGCACAGTAACTCGATTCAGCTGCCTGTAGTCGATGCACAGTCTCATACTACCGTCCTTCTTCTTAACAAATAAGACAGGAGCTCCCCACGGTGATACACTTGGACGAACAAGTCCTCTATCCAACAACTCTTGCAACTGGTTTTTGAGTTCTTTGAACTCCGTCGGGGCCATCCGATAAGGTGGTATAGAAATAGGCCCAGCACCCGGAATCAATTCAATGCAAAATTCAATATCGCGATCGGACGGTAATCCTGGTAACTCAGCCAAAAACACATCCGGAAATTCTCGTGCGATCGAAACCTGGTCCAACGGAATCTCAGTGGCTCCTATGTCCTGAACAAATGCTAAGAACACATGACAACCCTTCTTTAAGAGTCGTCTCGCACAAAGAGCAGAAATCAGGTTGGCAGGAGTCATATTGCAGTCCCCCTGCACAACAAAGATCGGTTCACCTGGAAAACAAAATCTAACCGCTTTCCCCCGACAATCTACATAAGCATGACAAGCGGCCAACCAATCCATACTAAGAAGTACATCAAAATCTAACATATCCAGGAGAATTAAATCAACTAAAGAATCCCTATCACCAATACGTACTGAACAAGATCTGAATACGTGTCGAGCTACAATGGAATCCCCCACTGGAGTAATCACAACTAGCGGTAACTCTAACAGCGACGACTCTCTCCCTAGAGAAAGTGCAAAGCGTGAAAATAAATACGTAAGAATGTGTAGAACCAGGATCAAATAGAATATGTGCATCTAACGAACATACTGCAAGAGTACCTGTCACAACTGCATTGGATGCGCAAAGACTCGTGCTTGGCCCCTGCCCGCATCCTGTCGTCCTCTACCCCTATCTCCTCAACCTATCTGAAAGCGTCCTGCAAAGCTTCAACCATATGGTGCAACTGCCCGGCGCGTAGTACCAACTGGGGGAGGAAGTAAAGTCATCGACGTAGAAGGTGGAGGGGGTAAGGCAGCCTGTTGAACAATGGTCCCTCCTTGGGATCTACAGTCCCTCTCGTAATGTCCTGGAAGTCCGCAACTAAAACATATAGACGGGGTCCTCTGATCCTCGGGATAAGAACTAAACATCTGGCCCTGGGTCCAACCTCATCCGAAACTGCGGCCTGGAGTGTACCTACCTCTGCCTCTACCAAACTGCCTAGTCATCGACCCGATCGGTCTACTCCTCTTTGGCTTCGGAACAACCACTGCCTCGCTCAAACGCTCCTCCACTCGTATCGCTGCATCCATGGCCTACGCATGCATATTAAAATGCTGGGATCCTATAACCAGAAACAACAGCGTGTCTAGACTCCTTATAAACCTCTTCACCCGAAGCTTCACCATAGGAACTAAGTATGGAGCATAGCGCGACAACTGGGTGAATCGTAAATCATAATCTGCTACCGACATACTCACTGATTACCGCAACGCTTCAAAACTGCTAGCTCTAGCGTCCCTCACACTCTGTGGAAGAAATCTGGTAAGAAAGACCTCGGAAAACTCGGTCCACGACATCGGAGGAAGACCCATAGCTCGCCCTCTCTCCATTGACTCACACCACTCCTGTGCAAGTCCCTCCAAACGAAAGCTAGTCAGCTCAACTGATCTCGCATCAGAACATCGCAATGATCTGCCAATCTTTTCCATCCTATCAAGAAAGGATTGAGGATCCTCCACTACATCAGTTCCTGTAAATACCGGAGGTCTCAACCTCATAAACTCAGGAAGCAATACCTCCATCACCCTCATGTCTACCAGTGCGACCGTCTACGTGGGCTGTACCTCAGACTCAGCCATGGTCGGTGCTGGATCCTGTCTCTGTACTCGAGTGGCCTCAGCTAGCTGTCTTACCACCCGCTGCAATCCTAACATGCCCTCCTCTATCTAGTCAGTCGATCTGGAGGAGGGGGATCAACATGCTCACACACCGCCAGACTGTCCGGTGTACCAGTCGCCATCACAGGTGGATTCGCCCTAGCTGTATCTCTGGCTGCAGCTCGCCTAACTCGCATAGCCATAGCGACTGGAGCAAGAAACAAGAGTTGATAAGGCTTACGAATAAGGATAATCAATATCTGAGAGTCAAAGGAAGAATAAATCAAGATATATATTCTAAGGTTAGTTAGGCTGAGTATGGTAACGTAAATATGCCGCGGAACATACATACGGTACTGTACTCATCCTAATTCACCTACTCCATCAAACCAAAGGTCATCCTACGTAACGAACTCATGTCGACTTAGTTTAACTCACTACTCGATTCCGTAATGTTAATCCTAAGCTCTGATACCAATTTTGTCATGATCCAAAGTTTGGATGTGACCAGCACTTAGATTGCATAATATCTCAAGATATTTACACAATCCGAGTAAGCCAAAAACCAAGATCAAAACCCTTTTTTTTGAGGAAATTTTATGAAAATTTAGTTTTTAAGTAAAAATCACAGTTTTAAGTAATTTAGATCTTAACAATAACTCACTATTGAATTTATATTAAAACAATTATAAAGTGTTAAGTTTGGTTACATCCCTAGTTGGGATCAACAATGTTAACATCGGGAATAAGTATACAACTTATATGACATCAAAAGAATCTCAGACATATGTAAAAGAAATACCATTTAACAAAACTAAGTGATCTCATCTGTCAAATAATATACATACAAACACCATCTCGTTCTAAGCCATAATACAGGGTTTGATGGAGATATTCTAGATTCAATATATAATACCAAAAAAGAAGGTTACTACATATGTAACCCACCTATTAAAAAATGCGATAAAAGCTGAAAAATGGATCTGCACTGCTGCTAACCGTCCGCTCTACTCCGGCAAGGAACTGTGGCACAACGGGGGTGAGTTGCCAACTCAGTGAATAAGACTAATATATAACGACTGATAATGTAAATATGACAACTATAACAAATTGCAATAAGGATAGGTATGATGCATGATAGCATGTGAGAACATGAATTTATACTAATAATCATATAAATCAAAAATGAAATCTCATCACTTATTTCTAAATCAAGTTCATCTTTCCGTGTCCAACATCGACACAAATCTTCTGTTTCCCTCATGCCTCGTTCCTCGAGCGATCATGTAATCAATAACACCGGTCGGTATCATCTAGATATCCGCCGTGTTTCAATACTATCTCAGGTGTTGAGTATCCTCGCTAGGCTCCCCTGCCTTAAATGCGGCTATCCTGCCCCCCGGTCTTGACCGGGTCCACCATGTATCCAACTGTGTATCTCCCCCACTCAGTATGGATAACGTAAAAATCTGCGACCGTATATCTCCCTCAGTCGGTCCAGAATAAAACCAATTCATAAAAACAGTATCTCATGCTGGACATCTTACATTAATATGAAAAATCACTAAAGTTATACGATAATATGGAAAACTCAAAACTATAAATTCTTAATAATACAAATGCATCTTATATTAACTTAAAATACTCGGATACTAAACATGATGTCATTGATGCAAGTTACTACTGTTATTAATAATTAAGGTATGATAGGAATCATATTTAGCAGGATAATTATTTTGTGTAGAAGTGACATGTTAATATCGACGAAGTGTAGTGTAACATGTAAAGATGTGCACGTGCGGCATAACTCGTCGATAATTGTGTGGTGTTCTAACATCTATTAACATAGTGATGTATAGGTATATATGAATGGATATTATTAACTTCGCATATAAAGTCAAATCTTTCAATTTAACAAATTACGGGCGTATCACGCCATCTTTACACAATCCCCCGGTAGATGTTTAGTCTAATCACCGAAATACGTCGTAACTACTCAGAAATCGCCAATCCTTTTCCTTTCCTTGCGGCCTCCGAAGTTCCCGCATTCAAATCTTACATTGAATTAATTTGTATAAGAAAACGGCTACATTCCGATACGGCAAAATTATGAAAACACAAGTTGTACGTACTAATTATACTACGTACAACTATTGCAAACGATCTAACACTTAACTTTACTGAAATTTAACAAAACGCTATTTCGCAACAGAAAACAGAACGCATTATGTTTCACCCGTGTCATTTTTGAGAATTTTGATCCCTTTTCCGATATTTGCTCCCAGATTTTATATACAGTTAAACTAACTTAATTAAACAATACCAAATTATCCCAACATCTATACAGAGACCTACTCCAAACCCCAAAACACCAAACCTCCCTACAAATCCGGCGACGCCCGAATTTGCTTATGCCTCGCCGGCCAAAATCCGAGCCCCTGGGTTCGTGTTCCTATGTTTTGTTCTAGGTCCAACATACAACATTAAGGAACTGTTTGGTTAAGTTAACTTTTATCTAAACTATAGCAGATTAAAACAGAGCCCAGTTTTGCCTAAAATACGATATTATAGACATTTTGGTTTCTAATTTAATCTAATTACAAAACTAAATTCCTACAGGGATTAAGGATTTTACCTACAAGGGATTGCTGGAAGAACTCCCTCCAAGATGCACAAGCTCCTAGTTCCTAGCTTGATGGTGGAAATCCTAGAACTTAGCTCTTTCCTTCAAGTTTCTTTTGTTCTCCCTTACTTGTTCTAGTTTTCTTTTTCTTTCTTTTAATTTTTCAGATTTTAAATTAGCTAAATGATTTGAACACATGCTATATATGACAAAGGTAAGAGTGATGTATAGTAGGAGGTGTCAAAGATCAAGGTGTGCCATCCTCATGCAAGGAGGAGGTGTTGTGTGTGTTGTGCAATCAAGAAGGATGTGCCAAGGTATTATCATTTCCAAATTGATTTATCTTGTGATAAATTCTGAACTAAACCTTATTTAACCACTTTTCTACTTACACCCTTAAAAATTCCAATTTGCACAATTTCCTAAATTTTTACACAAAGACCCCTCCCTAACTATGTTATTATATAACACTATGTTAATTAAAATGAAGCTAAATTCTACATTAAAACCCTTATAATTTATTTATGTTACATATTAAATTTTAATTTAATTTGTTTTACACACTATTTATGAAAATGTCTTATTTGGTTTATGATTATACGAATTGAGATATGCTGTTTTCAAGTGATTTTTGGATTTGAGAACCGTGGTTATTTTAAAAGAATGTATGTATTGTTTTAAAAACCCGGTTTCTCTTGGTATGATATTTCAGTGCGTCCACCATGCGTTTTCTCGGTTCTGAGATTGGCATGCGAAACCCGATTCGAGCAGTGGTAGGCACCGTCTGCGGGTACATGGTGTACCCGGTGAGGTACCCTGGGGCAAGAAGACTCGTATTGTTAGGCGGTGAGTCTGGCAGAGGAGTACTACCTACCGGTGATAGTATTTGGACTCGACGGTTATCCGGAGGATACCGACCGGAGTCATGAGATGGATTTGATGGTCGACCAGAGTAAGCGGTGCCTGAGGGACGATCTGAGGATGCGGCGCCTGAGATATGAGGATTTACGTGTCGATGCTGGACACAGGTTTCATGATGTTTCGAGTGTCAGTGTTGGACACTCAGGTTCCATGATTTGATGTGTCGTTGATGGACACACATTCTTTGATATCCTTTTATATTTATATGCATATGCTTTTATGATGTTTCGAGTGGACGAGATCCACATGCATACATGCATTCATTATATTGTTGGATGATATCCACATGCATACTGGCATTGATTATTGTTGGCATATATACAGACACGGTCACCCTAGATATCATAGTATTATCTTTATGATATAGTTGACCTAGGAAGTCGTTGTTTATTCGATTTCTACCTGAAGATGTTTTCTACTCACGAGTTGGCAACTCACACCCATTGTGCCACAGTTCTTGCAGGTAGACCGCATGGATCAGTAGCGGCATCGCTGGCACACAGTTGCATTCGGGTGATTTGCTTTAGTTAGTGGTACATGTTGGATCGTACCACTATTGTATTTATTATTCCTGTTGTATCTAGTTAACTCCATCAATCAGAAACTAGTATTTGTATATGTAGTAAGACTTAGCAAGTCTTGTAGTTGCGAGACTTGAGTGATGGGTTTTCTATTCGCTACTTGTGGGTTTGATGTCTTGCTTTACATTGTCTTTTGGGTGTTGATCTTCGCCGTTGGGCGTCGTATACTTACTTTATGACTTGCGTGGTTTTGAATCCACCGGTTGGCGAAGAGCTAGCTCCCGCTTAGGGATGCCTTTATTATTATTATGTATATGCGGCTTTGGTCAAAATATACAAAGGAGGTGCTGCCTAAATTTTTAAAAGACGAAATATGTTTTTCAACTAGTAAATCAAATTGCATTTTTCATGTTCCTTTATCTATGCATTTAAGAAAACATTTGATTTCATCATACCTTTATTTCAAAACTTCACCTCTTTTATTTTCCTAAAAAGGTTTAGATTTCTGGGCTTCGGCTTACTTGATTTACGTTACGCCATTAGACGTGGCGTGATTTAAGCGCCGGTCACAAACTAAATTCAGGGTCGTGACAAAGTTGGTATCAAATAGGTTAGGTTTAACCCTGGTTCGAGGCTAGGTTTGACTATGTGGAGTCTAAGGTGTAAATTATTCGGAACCTAGGCTTGAAATTATGAAACTTAGACTTGAACAGGTGGTATTAGACCCGAACTTTCATTCCATAGGTTGACCTTGATTGAAGGAGTAGGTAGCTTGAGTAGAGTGACGTACCGTACGTATGTTCCGTGGCATATTTACGATACGATATTCCACTTAAGGAACCTTATGATGTACATATTTTAAGATCTGTGATTCTCTTCATCCCCTTAATCATACATCCAATTTAGTTCCTTGATTCTATTCGTTTCCATGATCATACTCTCACTGATTCCGTTCCTCCTTATGATCATGTATCCATTTCGGGATTTATTGATTCCTTTCATTTCTTTGATCTACCTTCATTGACACATGCTTGAGGTTTCTGTCACCATAGTTTGAGCATAGATTGAGCTGCTGCTAGTGATGCGGTCATGGCGAGATCGTCATGGATGAGGACTGACCATCAAGTTTTCTGGTGACATGGGAACGTCTCGAGTTAGTGTTGGTGTTGTGACCTCTCGTGTGAGGAGAGTGTTTGGTTTTGCACCGTATGACCGGGCCACTGATAGAGGCTGCCAGATTGAGAGGATTGTTGGTGTACAACCTACCTCAGAGATTATGATGTTGTCTACCGTGCAGACAGATGACCCAGCTGTTGCTGAGATTGATGGGATATTGCTTCCAGAGCTTATGAGCTGAGATCACTGGAGCTTTCAGGTAGAGATGTGACAAATGATAGCTAGTCTATCATGAGTTGAGAGACGAAGGTAATTCATCAGATTTGATGCGCCGACGCAGGCCCAGTTGAGTGAAAAATTTCCAGTACGGAGAATCTTTTTCAGATCTAGAGTAGATCGACCCAGAGATGACGTTGATCGTTGGATGATCCGATAAGAGATCAGTACATTGACCAGTTTTGGATAGAGGACCTCACCCAGATGCGTTGTTGGTTGATCGAGAATGGACGAGTATTAAGTATTCCTTCGATGGTTGGGACGAGTTCCCGAGGACGTGTTTGGTTAGAGATCTTCTATAGAGTGATGAAAATACCGAGTTCGCGATTTCGAGTCCGTGTAAGAGATTCCGGATTGACTGTAGTCGAGAACAATTGCAGTGCGCAGATAGCATGACGTGACGTCGAAGTGGACGATAATAAAGACGAGTGGAACAAGAGGTTCGTACGAGATGTTAACAAACTGTTGTTACTCCCCGTTGAGATTAGAGATCGGATATGGTTAGTTAGATGTATGCCCTAGAGGCCATTACTGTACATACGTTGTATATTGTAGTGGATGCTTGGACATATATAGGGAGGACTTTCTTGCTCGACATGATAGTATGCTATCTGGTTACTCTTTATCTTAACATGTACTCTGATTATCTCTATGTCACATATTGATAAAGCCCTTAGGATGAGTACTTGACTACCAGGACTATGATGCAGATCATACTAGTGGGGACAGTGTAGTCGCCAAGTACATCCTTCAAATGTTCCTAGTCGTGGAAGTACCGAGATAGGGCATCGATACTCTAGAGTAGACTAGCGTATGCGCTTCTTGACCCATATGATGGGCGATGGATGATCCCATATCCATTGGTGTTTGACATCAGAGAAGGTATACAGGTGCTCAGTGGATACTGGGTACACTGCACGGACTCTCCGAGAACTCCCATATGGTATTATACCTCACGTCAGATGGCAGTTCTCTGGTGATACTGGTACACGTTAGTCTGTAGACCCAAGATCATCATAGAGTCTTGTATGATTCCCACTGTGCTTTGATTTCCATCATACCATGTCCAAGAGGGCATGCAAAACGGTGGCTTTTGGGTACAGTCCCGAATCACATGGAGGCAATGAGCGATAGGAGGGGTTTCGTCTCTCCCGGTATAGGGAGTTGATGTTGCGCTGTGTTCGATTGGCTATAACTAGAAATCCCTGGCTAGGGTTGCTGAGATTTACCGGTAAGTGTTATCAGTAGTTTCTCGAACTGTTATGGATCTCATATCGACACGACTTATCAAGCTACTGGGGTCTGACGTTTACCACCCTTAGCCGAGATATGTGACATATCAGACGAAGAAACCGGACTGTACGGGAGTGTTACTGGTTGGATTCACGGGAGAATGTACAGGCTTGCTTGTTGATCTTCTGATTGCTCAATACCTGGGTGGCTGTTACGTTTAGCTGACCGCTTGCAGCTTGTGGGTGTTTGATATGATCATGACCTACTGCCGGCGTATTAACGATTCTTCAGAGTCCTACACAGAGGTTTCCTGGCTCAGGCAAAATGGAGTAGGAGCGCATATATGATATGTGAGGGACCGAGAACAATACGTGTATGTGATACCGTATTATATTCTCGCGATATGAGATATCGGCCGTGTATATGTGATATAGCCGGGTCATCGGATCAAGTGTTGATTCGATGAACTGATACAGATTTATTAGTTAGTTATTTGTGAAATAGCCGGATTATCGGATCAAGTGTTGATTCGATAATTTAATGTATAATTATATATTTGATATATTAAATTATATTAACTAATATAAGCTCAATTAAAGATTCTTTTTCTCACTCGGGTAATACATTGATATATATGTGATATATGTTAATTGTATTATTTTATTTTGTTACAATAAATATTGTATATGTGATATATAATATTGTAGCATGTTATGGTTATAAATGCAACATAATTTGTGGAGTTTAAATATGGTTAGGGTTTGGATTAGGGTTAAGCTTTCATGAAGCTTTCAAGAAGCTTCTTGAAGCTTTGACTTTGACCTTGATATTTTGTGATATTTTGCAAAGATATTTATTTAACCCAACCCAACCCTTTAACCTTAATCAAATCTCTACAAGGGTTAACTCTTCTTACTTAACCCATGGTTGCAATTCTAACCATCACTTGATTCATTATTCTTCACAAAAGGAAAATTCTTGTTCTTCTTTCTTGAGTTCTTGAAAAGCTTTCAAACTTTTTCAAATATGATGATATTGAGTGAGATAAAGAAAACAAAAGAGTGCCAAATTCCTACTTCATCATCCTAATCTATTCTAGCCACTTAGATTAGGGTGTTTGCTTTGCTAATACTTGATTAATGAAGCAAACGCTTGGGCTTGAGTTTCTTCAAGGTAGATCATCTTTATTATCGAAGATCGGAAGGAAGCTTGCATCTTTCTTTTCATGGAGCCTCTCTAGAGTTTGGGTACTCAATGATCGCAGCGAAGGGACCTCAACACGGAGCTTTAGAAGTGAAGGAACGGACTACAAAGGTTGTAATCCCAAACTCTTAGAAGTAAAGTTGTTTACTTGCATATTTAACCCTAATTATCTAGCAAAGATCCTCGCTTTAGGTTGTTCGGCACGTCTAAATTTTAAATCGGGCATGGTTGATACCTTATAGACCCTTGTGACAATGCCTAGTAACCCTACAGTGGTATCAGAGCCAGGCTAGAGCATTAGGCGACGTCTAGACGAAGTTTAAAGTCAGATCGAACCCCGAAACCCCATTTTACACCCCTCTCTGGAAATTTTTAAAAATGTTGATTTTTTCTGTATTAAAAATACTCAGAAAATTAAGCAGGGAATTCTAAGGATTACTGTAAAAAACGAGCCCATAATACCTTTAAAGAGCCACGGAACCACGGCAATACCCTGCTTTGCGCGGCGGTTCCGCGGCCAAAAATGAGAATTAGGGTTTACTGTTTGCATAGTAACATCCGTAGGCATTTCTACTTGCTTCTTGGAATTTTTAATGTTACTCAAGTGTTGAGTTTTCTGGAGATCTTTTGTATTCGTTGATTCGATCGGATAATTTAACCTCATTTAACTTTTTCCGGGTAATTTAGAACGTGTTAAAAAGTTCGAACGGATATCAATAACTCACTTTTTCCCCTGCCGGAAAATTTCCATTTGTTGGATTTTTCCTTAGTTAAAGAACGTTCTAAGTCGTGCAAGTAACGCGGTGGACCCTCTAGAAGAACATAAACCTTAACTCGATTATGTGACCGTCTGAACCACCTATAAACCTTAGGGTTTGGGGCAGTACGGCGTTGCCAAATGTGAGGCGTTGGTTTGACCCTTCTACGGATGGACCATCGGTACTGTGGCATGTGATGAATACTTTTTGAACTCCGCTCAAGTGTTGAGCTATTTGGGAAATCTTGGGTGTTTGTTTATTCGATCGGAAAGTTTAACATTGTCTATTTATCTGGAATGTGATACTGTAGGGTTCCTAGGCACCCTAATGAGGTCTCACAAGGCATCGAACATGCCAATTTCAAAATTTACGGTGCCGAGAAACCCTAAACTACGGATCGTTGGCTAGATTTCTAGGCGAACAAAGTAACTAGTTAACACTTAACTGAGAGATACGGAAATACAACCTTTGTAGATCCGGTTCTCCACCTCCATAGCTCCGCAATGAAGTCTCCTCGCTGTCCATAACAAGTCCCGGGCTCTAGCGTCGGCTTCATCGGAGAATGGACGGGCTAGGTCATCGATGTCCATGCCGAAGATGATCTACGTCGAGGCATCGCTAAATCAAGCTCCGACTTCGCCAAGTCAAGAAACTTGTGAAGAAAACACACTCTACTACTTGTCAAGAGGTAGAGGATGAAGAAATAGGAAGTGGGTAGACTTTAGAATTGGATTTCTCACTTGTTTTCATCAATCACCATTGATGAAGTAAGCTTCTTCATGTGAAGAAGATGAAGAAGAAGAAGAAAGTGTTATGATAAGTTATTTTAAAAAAAGAAAAGAAAATAAAAACTTATCATAATCTAAACCATGGTCAAGTGTAGAGATTAAACTAGGGTTAGTGGGAATGGTTAGGGTTAAGGATGAGATAAGAATGGTTGACTTGATCAAAGCTTCAAGAAGCTTCAACAAGAAACAAAATTAGCCACCATTCTTTTCTCTTTATCTTTTCCAAAAGAATAAACAAATAAATGAATAAATAAATAAAGGGAGAAAAACAAAACCCTAACCACTCTCACAACCATGGTTTAATCTTCACACAAATCCAAGTTAACATGTATCATCAAACATGATACAATCATTTGCACAAAAAGTATATCACATATACAACTTGTACACCAAGTGAGAAAATCCATTTAAAGTGAACCAATAACAGTTAATGCAAAGTAATATATCAAATATATAATTATGCATTAAATCATTAAATCAACACTTGATTTAACGATCCGGTCATATCGCATATAACCGACTAGTATCCAATGTATCGGCTTATCGAATTAACCCTCGATTCGATAACTAGGTTATATCGCATATAACCATTCGATACATTCATCGCGAGAATAGAATACGGTATCACATACACGCATTATTCTCGGTCCCGCACATATCTCATATGCGCTCCTATTTCGTTTCGCTTGAGCCAGGAAACCTCTGTGTAGGACTCTAAAGACTCGTCAATACGCCGGCAGCAGATGATGATCATATCAAACACCCGCAAGCCGCAAGCGGTCTGCTAAACATAACGGCCACCCGGGTATTGAGCGATCAGAAGATCGACGAGCAAGCCCGCTCACACTCCAGTGAATCCAACCAGTAACACTACCGTACAGTCCGGTCTGATCGTCTGATAAGTCGCATATCTCGCCTAGGGGTGGTAAACGTCAGACCCCAATAGCTTGATAAGTCGTGTCGATATGAGGTCTATAACAATTCGAGAAACTACTGGTAACACTTACCAGTAAATCTCAGCAACCCTGGCCAGGGATTTCCTGTTATAGCCAATCGAACACTGCGCAACATCAACTCCCTATACCGGGAGAGACGAATCCCCTCCTATCGCTCATTGCCTCCATGTGACTCGGGACTGTACCCAAAAACCACCGTTTTGCACGCCCTCTTGGACGTGGTAAGATGGAAATCAAAGCACAGTGGGAACCACACAAGACTCTATGACGATCTCGGGTCAACAGACTACTCTGTACCAGTGTCACCAGAGAACTGCCATCTGACGTGAGGTATAATACCATCTGGGAGTTCTCGGCGAGTTCGTCCAGTGTACCCAGTCTCTACTGAGCACCCGTATATCATCTCTGATGTCAAACACCAATGGATATGGGATCATCCATCGCCCATCTGTATGGGTCGAGAAGGTATACGCTAGTCTACTCTGGTATATCGATGCCCCGTCTCGATACACCCACGACTAGGGACTTTGAAGGATGTACTTATGGACTACCATGTCCCCACTAGTATGATCCGCATCATAGTCCAGGTAGTCAAGTACATATCCTAAGGGCTTTACCAACATGTAACAGAGAGACAATCAGCGTACACGTTAAGGTAAAGGGTAACCAGATGGCATACTATCATGTCGAGCAAGAAAGTCCTCCCTATATATATCCCAGCATCCACTACAATATACATCCTATGTACAGTAATGGCCTCTAGGGCATACATATAACTAACAGATACAATATTTTGAATCCACAAGTAGTTATGAGATAACTAATTTGAATGTTGTAAATCTAGCACTTTAGTCTCAATTGATCGGTTGCCATGGGATTTTGATGTGATCAAAAGTCCGTCGCAATCACGTAGCGTATACGGATACTCGTCGGGTAAATTTAATAGATAGCCATGCCCCATAGCCCCGACCAAATGACTGTAGGAGAACCCAGTCGCCAAAAGCATCCGTTCGGGTGCTCGCGGCAGCGGTGTTCCACCCAGTACACTGCGTTGACGGCATCCGGGGGTGTGGCCGTCTACTAAAGTTTGCGACGAGTATTCGATCAGGATGTCGGGAATCTTGTTGAATTGCCCGACTAGATATTGAAAAGTGTTTTCGAGATCGAGACTAAAATGCGGGGTTTATAATTGTTAGGCATGCGATGTCTAAAGAATTCATTTGGTTAGGCATGAGATGAATAAGCATGTTGCGGATTCCAATTGTTGTAGTTTTACACTTTCTTTTCTGTGACCGTAAGCGTAGTATGTGGTGTATCGCCGGCTTCATTGCTATACATCAACGATAATCGGGTTACGCATACTTGCTTACGTTGAGGATATGAGATATTATGTGTTGCTGTGATCTGTTGTATTGGATCGTTGCGTTTTGAATAGCTGGGGGTTTTATGTGAGATGAGTGTTTTTATTTTCATGCATGTAAAAATTCATTGTTTGTAATATTCTTTTATTGGGGCACTTCCGGGCTGAGGATGATGTCACCATTGTATGTTATTTATTTTTCCGCATTAGGTAGACCCAAGGCGGGGAGCACAAGTAACCGGGTTCCAGGGTCCAGTGGGAGGCCATCTCGAGGAGTCGAGACCGGGTCTCTGTTCATACCATAATTTTGCATTATTATATTCCCCATTCTTATTCATTTTACAAATAAACAGGTGCTTTTGATCCATGTCTGCTACATAGTTGCAGGTTACAAGTTCTCGGAACAAAAACAGTGAAATTGATCAAAAGATGATACAAAGTGAGACTACGACCGATAAATGGTGGAATCTTGATCATGTCTACAGTTTGAAGACTAAACGAAGATCAATGTATAAGTTAACAAAGTAAAATGGTAGTGCAAGGTTCAAGACTTCGACACGAAGCAAACGGTAAAATCCACGACATTATTCACTGTGGAAATCTGGAAGAAATATAGAAGCCAATCTGAGAAAACAACTGAAGAAAATAGAAGGAAAAATGCAACAGAAGAATACATAGAAACATGAGCTAAAGAAGCCCCTACTTGGCCGCGGAACCGTGGCCAAACCTTGCTCTTGGCCGCGGATCCGCGGCCGTGCTAAGCCCGTATCAGTGGACAAAATTTTGGCGGCTGGCAGTGCGTTGACTAATTCTTTTCTTAGGGGTAAAATTGTAATTGCAGATATGACACGATTGTAACCCTAAGGTTTCTATGTTATATAAATAGAAACCCTAAAACATGTTTTAGGTTATGCCTCTTCTTGTGCCTCTTTTCATTGAATAAAATTCAGATTTCTATCAAGTTTTGAGAGCATCAATTTTGTAAGTAGTTTTTATTTTGCCCTAGTTCTTAATTCTTCTTTCTGTCCTAGTTTAATTTATTCTTTGCCCTAGTTTAATTTAGATTAGAACTTTTTATTAATCTGCAGTAGTTAGATACTTAATCTTTTAAATCAAAAACTCATAAAAATCATGTTTTTCATAGATCCCCTAATGAGCGAGTAGTTCTTTGCTTGTTAGGGTTAGGAATAAGGAAGGTTTGAGAGATGGAAATCTCTCACCCCTTTCTTTCCCATCACATATTAATAATTAGGACTCCATGCATACATACACATACCGCTCCGTACGGCACCCGACCCTCGAGGTAACGGTGATAACGTAGTATAAAAGACCGGATGTGCATGTTTTCTATGGAGGTTAGGGTAAGGATTAAGAAAGGACGGACAAGGACCTAGAGGAAGAAATATCGTTTCTTCCCGATCGTCCCAATCCACTTTATTAATAATTACCATAACTCCTAAAGAGATCTAATTTAGGGCATTGAAAGCGGTGGGAAATCATAATTTTCCAAACTTAACCTAAATTTAACCCTAGCAAGATTTCTAAATCCTTGTCTAAATCAACTTAGTTTTAGTGATAAAGATCCAAACACCATTTGGAATTAACTCGTTAGAACAATTAGGAAATACACAATATCCCTGTGGACCGACCCGTACTCTCCGGCTAGCGACCAAGCGACGTTGTTCTTGATTGCGGTTATAAATATCTTTGATTCATCTTTTAAAAGCGCATAAGCATTAGTGCATTAAATCAAATGGCGCCGTTGCCGGGGATGGCGTATTGTTTTCTTTTTGCAATTTCGGGTTAATATAAATTAAAAAAATCATAAAAACTAAAAAAATAAAAATATAAAAATTTTATCATCTTTTTATTGTTTGAATGGTGTTTCTTATGAATTTTGCAGGATCAACGAATGAGTTCAGATCTGGAAAAATCCAGAGATCAAAACACAAAATCCTAGATCCGAACGACAGAGAAAAGTCAAATCAGAGGAGCAGAATTTTTTTCGGGAAAGGAGCCGCCTCCTCCACCGCGGAACCGCCGCGCATACCCTCTTCTGACCGCGGAAACGAGGCTACTTGGTCGAGTCAGCACGTGGAAAAATCTCGGTGAGCTTCCTTTATTTCCTTCCTCTGAACCCTAACATCTCCTCTGTAAAATCTCCTGCAGGATTCTTGGCACTAAAAAATCTCTCCCCCTTCTAATAATTGATCATGTGCAGGATTCTTTGCACCGCGGTAATAAAAAATTTGTTTGCAAGTGATTGTGTTTACTGTTTGCACACTTTAAATCGGACTTTAAGGGGCTTGAAACCAATCCAGATTGGGTGGGGATTTCATCACCCTTCCCAGGACCCCAGAAATCATATATGGCATATTGATTGACCATCATTTAAATAAAAAAAGATTAAACTCAGACCTAAGGACTTCACGCTCAATACGACAAAGGACTAGTTGTAGGCATCGACCGTTGATCCTAACCTGACTTTGTGGTGTCTAGGCAAGTGTGTCTAAGGAAATGGTTACTTAATTAGGCCCACTACTTACGTAGTGGAAAACCTCCTACTTACCTGGCACTTACCTGGACACAATTGGCGGTGAAGAGGCGGTTTGAGGTCCTATTTTTTGCCCTTTGGAACAGTTAGGAGCTGTCTAGCTAACCTAGGCTACCCTAGATTTAAGCCTGATTGTGCATTTGTGGTTGATTGAACGTGTGTCTAAGCCATTTATCAAAAATCATTTTGCAAAAAGTACCACATAAAAAAAAGGGAAAATTTTTACAAAAACTTGCAACTTGTCGCTAAAAATCCGTGCACCCCACTTACACCACTTTCTTTCCATCGACGTTTTCTTCCCCCCCACATTCTGTTTTTCACTTTTTTGACTACACTACCTCTTTAGTGTATGTCCGGTTGGACTAGGGACACTAGCGCCCGATTAGTCCGTATCTCGTTGGTACCGACCGACGAAGCTTTCGACTCCAAAGTCGAAATTCCTTCCTCTTCCTTACCTTCACCTTCACATTCTTCCTCTGAATGGATGTTGGGTTTTAATCCTAACAACTCCTTACCCACGGGATTGATTCCACCTCCGTTAGGTGTGAATAACCGGCAACACCCGCCTGTTGAAGCGCCCCAACGAATCGCGGTCCAGGATCTTTTCTACCATGTCCTCACCGTCTTACCTACTTGTCTTTCACTCCCACCGGCAAATGGGGACAATTTTGAGATCAAACTCCACTTCATCAATATGTTGCCAAAATTTCACGGAATGGAATCCGAAGATACCTATATCTTCATAAACAAATTCCAAAACGTTTGCGCAATGATTAAAACAACCCAATTATCAGATGATGCTATAAGGCTAAGGGTCATTCCTTTCACCTTATGTGACTTAGCTGAGATTGGTTATACAGCACGGCATCACATTCAATTAAAAATTGGGACGAGTTTGTTAAAACTTTTCTTAAAAAGTTTTATCCTCATCACACGAACGCGAGAATTCGCAATGAGATTATACAATTTTCCCAGCTTCCTTCCGAACCATTTTGGAAGTGTTTTGAAAGATTCAAAGACCTACTTGTTCAATGCCCTCACCATGGGATCGAAAATTGGCAACTTTGCCAAACTTTATACGAGGGATTGAACCCAGTAACGAAGCAGTTGTTGGAAACTATTTGTCAAGGTCACTTTCTAACAAAATCTAGTGAGTAAACTTGGCAGTTTCTCGAGGATCTTGCTGAACAAACACTTTAGTGGGAAAGCACTAAGACAACCTCATCTTCTTCTGTTGGTCAATCTAGGGCAGGCATACATCAATTAGATATGTCGATTGCAATGAAGGCCGAAATGGCCGCACTTATGAAAAAGCTAGAAGCAATTGAGACCAAAATCTCATCGCCTTCTCCTGCCCCTGCTTTACCCCCACGAACTGTGTGTGTTTGTTGTTCGGATCCATCACACCTTACCGAAGAGTGTCCTTACAATCCTCCTATTCAAGGGCACGATAAAGTCAATGCTGCCTTTCAGCAACGACAAAGAAATGATCCATACTCTTCGACTTATAATCCGGGTTGGAGGAGTCACCCAAATATTGCTTGGAATCAAAATCAACAATTCCAAGGAAAAAACAACTTTCAAAGGCCTCCTCCTCCACAACAACAAGCACCCCAACAAACTCAATACCAGCAACCTTTCCAACCACAACCTTACCCAAATCAAACGAACAATTTTGTGCCTAACAATTTTTGCCCTCAAAAAAATTTTGTTCAACCAAATGATGATAAGGTTACCTCGCTAGAAAGAAGTCTAGATGCGTTTCTCAAACAATCTACACAATCCACAGCAAGGTTGGAGACATCCATTCAGTCTTTGGTGCACAACAATACTTCACATGATCAAAGTGTCAAATCTATTGAGGCCCAAATTGCGCAACTAACTGCTGCATTGAGAGAGCGAGAAAAGGGATAGCTTCCATCCCAACCATTGCCAAATCCTGGTCACACACACAACACACATGTTGCATATGAACAACAAAATCATAATGTAAATATTGTGACCACGATGAGATCTGGAAGAGTGTTGCATAATAACATGGGCAATAGTGATGACACCCCCGCCGGTGGTTCTTCTTCATCTTCTTCTTTTCCATCATCTTCTTCTTCATCTTCATTTTCTTCGTTAGAGCCTATTCTTCATTCATCAAAAGGCTCTTTTTCTTCTGATCCGAACGGACCCACATCTCAGTTCACGAACACACCCACACTAGGATCCGTTCCAACTCCATATTCTACTCTACAGATATTGGACTCAACAGATTTTCAAAATGCTCCATTTCCAAACAGGTTGAGATCCAATAAACCAACTCCACAAATGGAGAAGATTATAGAGTTATTTAAACAGGTTAGCATAAATATACCTCTCTTGGATGCAATCCAACAAGTCCCTTCTTACGCGAAAATCTTAAAGGGCTTATGCTCCTCGAACAGAAAGTCTCAGACACCCAAGAAAGTGCTAGTAGATAGTGCCGTGAGCAATGCTATTAACCAACGTCAACCCTTACCCCAAAAACGAAAGGACCCTGGCTGTCCTACAATTTCAATAACAATTGGGGATAAGAATATCAATCGAGCACTTTTAGATCTTGGGTCTAGTGTTAGCCTGCTTCTCTACTCCGTGTACGAGCAATTAGCTGTTGGAGAGTTGAAACCCACTCGTTGTACTCTCCAAATGGCTGATCGATCAATCACCCATCCTGAGGGTGAGTTAGAGGATGTGTTGATCAAAGTAGGGGACTTCATATTCCCCGTTGATTTTATTGTTATGGACACACAACCTATTGCTAACCCACGGAACCAAATTCCGGTGATCCTCCGTCGACCATTTTTGGCCACTTCCAATGCCGTAATCAATTGTCGTAATGGCTCCATGACTCTATCCTTCGAGAAGATGTCTAGTGAGTTCAATAATTATAAGATAGGAAGTCTGCCCCCCCGTGCCTAAAGATAGTGCACGAGAAGTTTACTCGATTCACGAAATCACGCAGGAGGACTGCGAGCTTGAAAAATTTCTGTTTGATGACAACAGTTTTGACGCCACTAGTGCGCACCTCCTGGAATCTAACACAGTTTGCACAACCGATGTTGATTATGAATGTTTCACTTTTTCGGATGATTTTGATGACTCACCGCCCGAGTATGAGTCCTTTGAATTTTTGGATGAGTTAGTTGTACCATCCGATTCGGTTGCTTAGAGTGATTTCGAACCATTGTTGGAATCCTTTGAGTTCGAGGTAGATTCTCCAATTTTACCTTTGATTGTTTCGCCTCCGAAACTCAAATTCAAGCCCTCGCCGTCTCACCTTAAATACGCTTACCTGGGTGAGAATGAGACCTTTCCAGTTATCATATCAGCCTCTCTAGCCCTCAAGCAAGAGAAAGCCTATTTAATGGTCTTACAAAATAACCGGCAGGCTTTTGGCTGGACTATGGCGGACATCGAGGAGATTAGTTCCCTCATAATTGAATATCATATGCATATGATGGATGATACCAAGTCAATAAAGGATCCACTAAAATATCTCGGGGATTGTGTGGATAATCAACCTCCTCTTTTAGAAGTTGAACCACCCCCTTTTCTTTTAATAAGCTACGAGAATGCCAATATTCCATTGATTTCTGATCATTCACATTCTCGTTTTGATTCATCATCACCTCCTATCTCTTCACTTCCACGTACATACAGACACTTTCTATACCACCACTTATCTCTTCCCTAATTCTTCTTGGCTCAGTATAACATGTTCTTCCACCGACCGATACTTTACATTGATAAATTTTTCAACTGGTTGGTGTTGACTTTTGGTCTTTGCAAAGTTTGGCATTGACTTGTAACATCGTTTAACTGAAGTTTGGGGGGGACCTTTTTGTAAATATATTTTTTGTTTTTCTTTTAACAATAAAAAATTAAAATATTTTTTTGTAAATAAATAAACAGGGGAGCGCCGACAATTTTGACCCTCTTGGTGTAGCATGACAGTGAGGACACTGTCAAGTTTATGTTTAGGGGTATGCTCGGTAAGCTTTCTTCCTTCGCATTCATGTGTATATTTTTGCATTTGCATACTTATTTTAAAAACCCATAAAAATTAAAAAATTATAAAAATTGAAACATTCAATTTTGGCCTTAATTGATTTGAGTTTGACAAATAGGTTAAATAGCTAGGAATAACTAGATGTTATATTTTATAAATTAAAAACCCTAAAAATAACCTTTCTTAAAATTTAACGGTAGAAAGTATATGTCTTTGTAGTTTATTTAGAAATAAGTAAATTTTGAGTTCACTTCTTGGGCTAAGTTAAAATAAGGGAAAAGTATTGATATTTTTATTAAAGTATAAGTCTGAAAAATAATCCCTAAGCTTAAGTCTAAATTCTGAAAATATATACCCTACAAATTGCACAAACACGAATCTTGAAACTTGGAATAGTAGAGAAGACCTTGAAATGCTCTTGTCTAAAGTCCTTAGTATGAAGGAAAATAAAATAAAAATACAAGTGTGAATAAAGAGATAATAAAAAAATGAACACTGGTTTTTGTAATTACTTAAGGCTGCATTAATAGAAAAAATATTTAGCAAGGGTGCTTCATCACCTAGTGCCTTAGACCAATTGGTCTTGGAGTCACTGCTAAAAGCCTTAGGTGTTACAAGACTAGGAATTACGCCTTAATGTGCAAATACATTTTGTAATCGGTCGTTAGTACCTCAAGAAGTATTAACGGTCGCATGAAGGATGTGTGAGCAATTTCATCTAAAAAGTTCACCAACTAAAAGTACTTTGGACGATGGACAAGAGTATAATAGCTTGATTTGAATTTCCAAGTATAGGGGTGATATATACACATACGTAGGAGTATGTGATTGGGATTTAGATAAGAAATAGGAATGAATAATAAGACTTATATCTTTAATAGAGATGATAAAAATTCCTAAGTTGAGATGGAACCCTAGAAGGAAAACTTAAAAGATGCTAAAAACTAAGTAAATTTACAAGAACATATATAATGTTAAGTTAAATGATAAGGAAGCGTGAAGAATATGGGTGGATAATTTCTAAGTCGAAGGGAATAAAATTCCTTGTTAGAAAACCTAATTGGAGAATAAAAGTCGATAAACCAAAATTGATAGGATTTTGTGGGTAGTATCCGCTGAAAACCTTCAGGAGACAACACTTCTCCTACTAGGGACACCTAGAGGTTTAACGGCTTGTTGCACGAGCTTAGTGCAATCGCGTTTTCCTGCGAAAGTGAGGCTAGGTCTTTTTCGAAAATAAAACTAAGGTTTGCTCGAGGACGAGCAAAAGATAAGTTTGGGGGTATTTGTTCATACCATAATTTTGCATTATTATATTCCCCATTCTTATTCATTTTACATATAAACAGGTGCTTATGATCCATGTCTGCTACATAGTTGCAGGTTACAGGTTCTCGGAACAAAAACAGTGAAATTGGTGAAAAGATGATATAAAGTGAGACTACGACCGATAAATGTTGAAATCTTGATCATGCCTACAGTTTGAAGACTAAACGAAGATCAATGAACAAGTTCACAAAGTACAAAGGCAGTGCAAGGTTCAAGACTTCGACACGAAGCAAACGGTAAAATCCACGACATTATTCACTGTGAAAATCTGGAAGAAATCTAAAAGCCAATCTAAGAAAACAACTGATGAAAATAGAAGTAAAAATGCAACAGAAGAATACCTAGAAACATGAGCTAAAGAAGCCCGTACTTGGCCACGGAACCGCGGCCAAACCTTGCTCTTGGCCGCGGATCCGCGGCCGTGCTAAGCCTGTATCAGCGGACAAAATTTTGGCGTCTGGCAGTGCGTTGACTAGTTCTTTTCTTAGGGGGTAAAATTGTAATTGCAGATATGACGCGATTGTAACCCTAGGATTTCTATGTTCTATAAATAGAAAACCTAAAACCTGTTTTAGGTTATGCCTCTTCTTGTGCCGCTTTTCATTGAATAAAATTCAGATTTCTATCAAGTTTTGAGAGCATCAATTTTGTAAGTAGTTTTTATTTTTCCCTAGTTCTTAATTCTTCTTTCTTCCCTACTTTAATTTATTCTTTGCCCTAATTTAATTTAGATTAGAACTTTTTATTAATCTTCAGTAGTTAGATACTTAATCTCTTAAATCAAAAACTCATAAAAATCATGTTTTTCATAGATCCCCTAATGAGCGAGTAGTTCTTCCCTTGTTAGGTTTAGGAATAGGGATGGTTTGAGAGATACAAATCTCTCACCCCTTTCTTGCCCATCACATATTAATAATTAGGACTCCATGCATACATACACATACCACTCCCTACGGCACCCTATCCTCGAGGTAACGGTGATACCGTAATATAAAAGACCGGATGTGCATGTTTTCCATGGAGGTTAGGGTAAGGATTAAGAAAGGACGGACAAGGACCTAGAGGAAGAAACATCGTTTCTTCCCGATCGTCCCAATCCCCTTTATTAATAATTACCATAACTCCTAAAGAGATCTAATTTAGGGCATTAAAAGCGGTGGGAAATCTTAATTTTCCAAACTTAATCTAAACCTAACCCTAGCAAGATTTCTAAATCCTAGTCTAAATCAACTTAGTTTTAGTGATAAAGATCCAAACACCATTTAGAATTAACTCGTTAGATCAATTAGGAAATACACAACATCCCTGTGGACCGACCCGTACTCACCGGCTAGCAACCAAGCGACGCCGTTCTTGATTGCGGTAAAATATTTTTGATCATAAAAATCTCATTCAAATCAGTCTCCTAACCCTAGAATTGGCAGTGTTGCTTGCCGCTCTCGTAGGGGTCTAGGGATGTGGGTTTGGCTATTCATCGCGACCGTGGAATCCGTGTTTTATACAGGCTCGTATTAAAACACGGACCTCCTAGTATATCCAATATATCATATATGTTCTTCTGTTGCAATGTTCTGTGATGAGATCATATTACTGCCTGAGACGAATGTTTATATTATATATATGAGATATATGTTATATTGCAGATTTCGTTTCAAATGTGATGCTTGTGAAGCATAATAAAATGGGACTTCATTAATGAGATTTATGAAACTAAAAGAAACCTAAAGATGTTGTAGAAACTTGTTTAAAAAAAAACTGGTAGCTCTAGTTCTTGCTTTGTATAGCGGTATTTCTTGTAGAATATCCAGCACCTTATTCGATAAGGAAAGAGCCGTGATCCCTTCACCGAGAGTGACCTCTTTAGCGAAACTAGCAGATGCAACAAACTCGGTTTGTCTTTTGATTGTTTCTATAGTTTTTGCTTTGCATAGTGATATTTCTGAAATATCCTGCACCTTATTCGATGAGGAAAGAGCCGACGCTCCCTTCACCGGGAGTGAGCTCTTCAGCAAATCTAGTGAAAGCCTAAAAACATTCCATTTAAAAATCACTCGATTCTACAACGATATCAAGTTCATTACGCAAAGGGTTTTCTTAAAAACCTGTCGTAGCCCTCCGTCATTTCAGATAAGACTACTTAGTATTCGTGCTACGTTTGTTGACCTTAGCCAAGGCGTAGTGTGCGGTAGCTAATTAGTGCTTATCTGTATAAGCATATGATGCGATTGAGTTAGGGTAGTCGTGCGACTTTGTTGACCTTAACCAAGGGTCGTGCGGGTGGGTTTAATTCAATCGGGAAATGACGGTTTGATCTTGGCTAGCGCTTTTGCTTTGTTGACCTTAGCCAAGGTCATAAGTTGCTAGGGACAAAATATTTTCGGGAATTTCATGTGTTGAAATTTGCAATGAGATTACATACCTTCTATGATATAGTTGGATCTCGATACCCGCTGAGAGTAAGAGTTACTCCTGGGAGAGTTTTACACATTACAATTAGCCGATCAAGTAGGTGTATAGAAAGGTGTCAACGGGGTTATGCCTCTGGGAAAATGAGATTTACTTTAATTAGGTCAGTGCGAAAGCACGGGAAACCTCCCTCAAAGTACCGGCACTGGACTGGCTAAAAGATTGACGAACTTGTAGAGTGTAATTAATCCCGGCTAGTCTTTCCTTTTAGGGTTTGAAGGAAGATTTGACTAAAACAGTGGGAGACATCCTGATTAGATATATTAATAACCAATCTAATCTTGCAAGAGCATATGCTGAGTGTTTTCTTCTATCTCTCTCCAGGTAGCGACCATGTCACGGCTTAATCAAGATAATAATACGGATGTATTGACCAAACCCGCTTGTCATACTACGCTATGGAATATTGGTCCCGCTCCAACTTATAATTGTTATAAGACAGAGCAGGAAATAGGGGATTACCAGATTTCCCGTGCCACCCAAACGAAGAAAGTACATGCTGATGAAACTTCTTCGGGTGTGTTCATTACCGAGAACTGTTTTTCAGTATCCTTTACGTTCTGGGTATGAGATACCGGATCAGGATTCCGCAAATGTAATTTGTTACATAGGCTACATATAGGTAGAGAACTGAGAACGGATGATAAGTTTCAAGAGTTGGAAATGATGCAAGTGTCGCAGCTAAATCTGTTGGCAGTTATCACCCTGTATTATTAGAATACATTGATTCTGAACGAATGTTATTAGATACCGAACCTGATATACAACATCAGATCAATCTCTTTATTAGTAAAGAAGGATATAATTTTGTATTGTTGGATAATGTTTTAAACATTTCCTATATCAAGTGTTGATCGGTTCAGGCACGTTATCTAAAAACATAGACGTTCTATATCAAACCACAGTTCTTAACGTACAGAACACACACAAGAAGAAGAGTTCAGAAATGAACGAATCCTTCTTGAGGCATTGTAGACTAGGTTATATCAATGCAACCCGAATAGCTGAAGTTACATAAAGATGCATATTTAAATTAGTTTGGATTTACATCTTGTAAAACTTGCCAGTCATGTCACAAAGATAAGATGAATACAGCTCCGTTTATTGGAAACAGAGAAAAAGTTAGTGAACTCTTGGGATTGATACATGCTGATGTATGAAGGTCCCCTGTCTACACATGCTAAGACCGGTTCTTTCTTCTTCATTACATTCACTGATTATCTCTCAAGATCCAGACATATGTTCCTATTGAAACAAAAGTCTGGAACTTTTGAGAAATTCAATGAATATATGTTAGAAGTAGAGAACAAAAAACGGGTATAAGTATTATGTCCTTTGATGAGATCAAGGAGAAAAATACTTCAGCACGGAATTCCTGAACTATTCTAAAGGAGAATGAGATTCTCTCTCAACATTACTCCTCCGTATACACCACAGCACGTCGGTGTATCGGGGCGGAGCAATCGCACCCTATGTGATATGGTGTGCTCTATGATGAGTACTACTGAATTGCCTATTTTCTTTTGGGGTTATGCACTTAAGAAGTTGCATACCTATTGAATAGGGTTCCAACCAAATCAGATGCCTACCACTCCATATGTGATATGGTATGGTAAGAGCCCATCTCTTAAGGAAGTTAAGATTTGGGGTTGACCGGCCTATGTCAAAAGCAAAATCCGGACAAGCTCGAGGCAAGGTCAGTTCTGTGGAAGTTTGTTGGATATCCCAAGCATTTGCAAGAGAATATCTTCTACCACACCGAGTAACAAAAGATGTTTTATTTCTCGGCATACCACTTTTTGAGAAAAAGGGAATTCATTGTGAAGAAATTAGTGGTCATGAGGTAGAACTGGAAGGAGTTCTAGCTATATAAACTGCAGCTGATGATTTGGTAAACCCGGAGGATTCAATAGTTTCTAACGAATCTCAGCCTCTCCGTCGATCTGGTAGTGTTCCTCATCCACCTGAGAGATACTTCGGTTTCTCTATGACAGTGGGAGCGAGGATTGCATCATGAGATGATGACCTAACTAGTTTCGAGCAGGCCATCAGGAGTGGGACTCTGTAAGAATGGCTTGATGCTTAGCTATCTGAGATGGAATCCTTATACACCAACAAAGTATGGACTTTGGTTGGTTTATCTGAAGGGTTAAATTTCCATCAGGAGCAAGTATATCTTGAGAAGATTACTTGGTGTACATGGAATAGTTGAGACTTTCAAAGCTATGCTTAAATCCATCCAGATCCTACTTGCCACGGCTACATACCATGACTACGATATCTGGCGGTTGGGTGTCATGACTGCTTTTCTAAATATTGATTTGGAAGAGAGCATCTATAAGTACACAGTCAGAGGGCTTCGTAGATAATAGGAGCAGCGGAAACGTGAGCAAGATGTTTTATGTGATAAATCAGGCATCGCGGAGTTGGAACGTCTGTTTTGATGAAGTAGTCAAAGAGTTTGACTTTGTCAAAATGGTAGATGAACCTTGTATATACAAAAAGGTTGTAAGGAGTATGGTGGTGATCCTCGTATAGTACGTGGATGACATACTCTTGATAGGGAAGGAGTTTCCCATGCTACGCTCGGTTAATCTCCTCTTAACATAAAGATTCTCCATATAAGATGAAGGTGATACCTCCTAAATCCTGGGTTATGGATCTATGGGATAGATCTAATTGGATGTTAGGATTCTCACTAGTTGTAGTGAGATGGTATCAATCGATCCTGGGGAGAATCACTGGAAAGGTTCCAGGGTGATAAGGTCGACTGAATGTCAGTCCCAGGCTTTGTCTTTACCCTTAATGGAGGGACGGTATGTTGGAAGAGTTCCAAGCTGGATACCGTGACTTACTAGACGATTAAATGCAAGATACATCGTTACCAAGGATGCTACCAAAGAGGCAGTCTGGATATATATATAAGTTCATGAGATGAACTTCGTTCCGGCCATTATGTGACAATGGAGTTGTGGCTTATGCCAAGGAACCCCCGTCCCATCAGAGATCCAGACATATTCTAAGGCAGTATCACCTGATCATGGAGATGGCTGATCTCCAGGGAGATTAAGGTAAGGAGAGAAGACATAGACGACAACTGCGCGGATCCACTCACAAAGGCCTAATTCCCAGTAGAGACTTTTATGGGATGGTTGAGTATGAGATACTTCAACCACAGCTTATTGTTGGGTATGAGATACTACAATAGATGGCCCTAGTGCAAGTGGGAGATTGTTAGTTATATGTATGCCATAGAGGCCATTACTGTACATACGTTGTATATTGTAGTGGATGCTTGGAAATATATCGGGAGGACATTCTTGCTCGACATGATAGTATGCTATCTGGTTACTCTTTATCTTAACATGTACTCTGATTGTCTCTATGTCACATGTTGAAAAAGCCCTTAGGATGAGTACTTGACTACCAGGACCATGATGTAGATGATACTAGTGGGGACAGTGTAGTCGCCAAGTATATCCTTCAAATGTTCCTAGTCGTGGGAGTACCGAGATAGGGCATCGATACTCCAGAGTAGACTAGTGTATGCGCTTCTATACCTATATGATAGGCGATGGATGATCCCATATCCATTGGTGTTTGACATCAGAGAAGGTATACGGGTGCTCAGTGGAGACTGGGTACACTGGAGGGACTCGCCGTGAACTCCTAGATGGTATTATACCCCACGTCAGATGGCAGGTCTCTGGTGACACTGGTACAGGTTAGTCTGTAGACCCGAGATCGTCATAGAGTCTTGTGTGATTCCCACTGTACTTTGATTTCCATCCTACCACGTCCAATAGGGTGTGCAAAAAGGTGGCTTTTGGGTACAGTCCCGAATCACATGGAGGCAATGAGCGATAGGAGGGGTTTCGTCTCTCCCGGTATAGGGAGTTGATGTTGCGCTGTGTCCGATTGGCTATAACAAGAAATCCGTGGACAGGGTTGCTGAGATTTACCGGTAAGTGTTATCAGTAGTTTCTCGAACTTTTATGGACCTCATATTGACACGACATATCAAGCTACTGGGGTCTGACGTTTACCACCCTTAGGCGAGATATGCGACATATCAGACGAAGAGACCGAACTGTACGGGAGTGTTACTGGTTGGATTCACAGGAGAATGTACAGGCTTGCTTGTTGATCTTCTGATTGCTCAATACCTGGATGGCTGTTACGTTTATCTGACCGCTTGCAGCTTGTGGGTGTTTGATATGATCATCACCTACTGCCGGCGTATTGACGATTCTTTAGATTCCTACACAGAGCTTTCCTGGCTAAGGCAAAATGGAGTAGGAGCGCATATATGATATGTGAGGGACCGAGAACAATACCTGTATGTGATACCGTATTAGATTCTCGCGATATGAGATATCGGTTGGATATATGTGATATAGCCAGGTCATCGGATCAAGTGTTGATTCGATGAACTGATATAGATTATATTAGTCGGTTATTTGTGAAATAGACGGATTATCGGATCAGGTGTTGATTCAATAATTTAATGTATAATTATATATTTGATATATTAAATTACATTAACTAATATAAGCTCACTTAAAGATTCTTTTTCTCACTCGGGTAATACATTGATATAAATGCGATATATGTTAATTGTATTATTTTATTTTATTACAATAAATATTGTATATGTGATATATAATACTGTAACATGTTATGGTTATAAATGCAACATGATTTGTGGAGTTTAAATATGGTTAGGGTTTGGATTAGGGTTAAGCTTTCATGAAGCTTTCAAGAAGCTTCTTAAAGCTTTGACTTTGACCTTGATATTTTGTGATATTTTGCAAAGATATTTATTTAACCCAACCCAACACTTTAACCATAGTCAAATCTCTACATGGGTTAAGTCTTCTTACTTAACCCATGGTTGCAATTCTAACCATACACTTGATTCATTATTCAACACAAAAGGAAAATTCTTCATCTTCTTCCTTGAGTTCTTGAAAAGCTTTCTAGCTTTTTCAAATATGATAATATTGAGTGAGATAAAGAAAACAAAAGAGTGCTAAATTCCTACTTCATCATCATAATCTATTCTACTTAGATTAGGGTGTTTGGTTTGCTAATACTTGATTAGTGAAGTAAAAGCTTGGGCTTGAGTTTCTTCAAGGTAGATCATCTTTGTTATCGAAGATCGGAAGCAAGCTTGCATCTTTATCTTCATGGAGCCTCTCTAGAGTCCGGGTACTCGATGATCGCAGCGAAGAGACCTCAACACGGAGCTTTAGAACGAAAGGTGTCACGACCCGAAGGTACGGAACGTGACCGGCACTTAAATTACGAAGCGTCTAGAGGCGCAACGTAATTTAAGTAAGCCGAAGCCCAGAAATCTAAACCATATAAAAGAAAAAGTAGAGGAAAACATATTGTAAAACAAGTATAAAAGCAAGATCAAATTTTCTCAAAAATTTCGGCAGAGTCTCCTTTGTAAAAACTGGCCCCAAACGGGTACAAACAAGTATAATATATACAAACAATAAAATGGCATCCCCAAGCGGGAGCTAGCTCTACGCCAACAGGCGGAAACAACCATACCATGCACAATAATATACAACGCCAAAGGGCTAAGCTCAAAACTTAAAGAAAACAAATCCACCAAACCATAATAATACATGCGCGACTCTAAGGTCGAAATAAATAACTGGTCCTTTAAACTTATCAAGTAATACAAGCTTGGTTGATGGAGCTTACTAGATATCAATGAAATAATAAAAGTACAACGGCGGTCCTGATACAAGTGAACCAACCTACCATGGAAATCATCCTGAATGAAATGATGTGCCAGCAAGCTGCCAAGGAAATCTGTACATCAAACCTGTAATAAAATTTGGCACAACGGGGGTGAGTTGCCAACTCGTGAGTAGAAGACATCTGCGAAAAGAAATCGAATGCACGACGCTGTCCTAGGTCATAATAATAAACTAATATATTACTAGTCATATAGTAATGGAAGGGTAATAAACTACGTGCAAGTACAAATGCTCCGTGCTCGTGCCAGTTCCTCAAATAGTAATATGTCATGTGAATGAGTATGCATGCACCATGAATGTAAAACAATCAATCCTGAAATCTGGATATATCTGTACAAGAATCTTTAAATTTTATCATGGTAAATTTGTATAGAAATCTGAAATATCATCGATGAAATCCATGGAAATCCATGTCAAGCATCGGCACAAAACATGTAAATCTCATGTCTCAATACCTCATAGTCTCAATATCTCCGACTCCATCAGTCTGGATCGGCCCATAACATCAAATCTCACGACAACGGTCGGTATCCTCCGGATATCCGCCGCGCCAGACATCACCGGTAGGTAGTCTTCCCCAGCCAGGCTCATCGTCTACAACTCGATCTTCTTGCCCCGGGGTACCATACCGGGCCCACCATGTACCCGAGACGGTTCATCCACTCCTCGAATCGGGTCTCGAAATCCAACAGAAAATATGAAATCTCATGGTGGACGACACATACATCACGAGAAAACCAAAACTTATATTTTAAAAAGAGAGGGAGAAAGAGAGAGAAGTTTTTATATATATTCTTGCGGTTTTCCCCAAAATCCAGAAATCTCATAAAAATCCAAAATCCCAAAATCATGAGTAAGTAAATGGTAAGTGTCGGCATAAGCCCCATAATACTGCATGATAACATGAAAATGTGAATGCATGAAATGTCTAAGTAATAAATGCAATGTCTAGACTAACACCTGAGAGTCATCACAATACTATATTGATCTAGCTTTTAACTGATTCTATCCATAAAAGATAATATGTTCTAAAGTGTACGTGACATAGCAATTACCGATGATGTGTGTGTGAGCCGGCAAATAAGTGTACGTGGAACATGCGCATCATCGGTAATGGTGCTGGTGTCCTAACAAGCAGAATTTTATACTAACTAAGGAAACATATGTATAAACATCCAACGTGATGATTACAATATGAAAATAAAGGAAAAATGAGTACTAACCACTCATTTGGAATATACATATCTAACTACATTTTTATGACTTGAGCCTAAACTGGTATCTATTTAACCCCCTAAGAACTAAACTAAAGAAACTAGTCAATCAGCAGTAAGAATCTACCTAGGGTCTGAGTTCATATCTCTAATAGTCGGCGATCCAGACTCAATAGCGTCACGTACGTAGTACGACTTTCTCGAATCAAGAGTGCGGATCAATCATCACATCTACACCTCGAACGGTAAAATCTATCGTACGGCATCCTAATATCGGGGTACGGCTCAAGTATCACCTACGTACATCATCATTCGTATAATATCATCATCAAACAATGTCATGATCAAGGGTACAGTACTGAAATCTCATACATTCTAATATCATCAATCATATATCATTACCAGCATAATTTTACATCGTCAATTGGTCCTCAGAAATATCATATCACAAATATCATATCACGATTAATTCACACATTTCACTTCGTGATTAAGGCACATATATCATGTCGAGATTAAGTCACCTATATCATGTCGTAGCCAAGCCACCCATATTTCATATCGTAATCAAGTCACCGGTTACAGTCCGGGTTATATTCTAGAGTTTCGTATATCTCAATGTCATCATCACCTAATATCATTTATGTATACATTGTTAGTGTATATGCTCTAGAGGCCATTACTGTATCATACTAGTTTGTATGTTACTTAATGGAAGCTTGGGATATTCACCTTGTATATACAATCTTGCTCAAAATAGTAGTATGCTACTTGGTTTGTTTCTACTTCAATGTGTACATGTGTTTATTTTAGTATATCGCCTATACACATTAGTGGAGCCCTTAGGATCTTTGCTTGATTACCAGCGTTGTGATGGCAGTCACACTAGTGGGGCTGGGTAATCTATAAGCACATCCTTATGCAGGTCCCTGGTCACAGAACTATCGAGACAGGGCATCGATACTCCGGAGTAGACTAGCGCATGCGCTTCTCATCCTAGTATGGGAGACGGTCTGTCCCACAGCCGTCGGTACGTCGTACTTGAGATAGTATGCGGGTGCTCGTTGGGTTACGAGTACACTGGACAGGACTCGTCGGGAACTGACTAGTTGGTATTATGCCTATCGTCAGTTATCAGTTCCCAGGTGACATGAGTACAGCTTAGTCCGCTGACTTGACACTGTCACTTCGTCTCGAGTGTGTTCCCACTGTACTTTGATTACTACCCTACCACGGCTCAAAGGAGTCGTGCAAACAGGTGGTAGTTGGGTGCAGTCCCGAAGCACTTGGAGGCAGTGACGGTTAGACAGGATTCGTCTCTCCCGGTATTAGGGGTAGACATCGCGCTGTGTCTAGGAGAGCCATTACACGAGTAGTCCCTGGCCAGGGCAAACGAGATATACTGGTAGGCTTCCAGTGTTATCTCAGGGTGTTTTGGGCTTCACTCCGACACGACTTGTACCGCTATTGGGGGACTGACGTTTACCGCCCCCTAGGCCCGCCATGCGATGTATCAGACGAACAGACCGGACTGTACGGAGAATGTCACATTCAGGCTCAGTAGGAGTTCAGATGGGTTTCGCCTCGTCAGTCTTCTTGTCGGCATCTACCTGGGGACCGTTACGCACAGCTAGTGCCGCTTGCGGTCTGTGGTTAAACCCACTGCCAGCGTAGTGTCGAGTCTTTAGAGTCCCACACAGAAAGCTATTCGCCTTTAGGCAAAAGAGTAGTGGTCGCATGGTTTTGCGACAGGTCCATGGTTTTGCGACACGGTTCGGTCACATCCGTGCACTTGTGCACGTACAGTGTCCGAACAGTTCACACTAGCGGGCTTTGGTTTAAGCCAGATCCTAGTGTACCTTTTGGGATTGGTTTTATCCAGTATGCATTCGTGTTCCTCGGAACGCGGATGCGGGTGTGTATGCACAGTTGACGGAGAGACAGAGGCAGAGGATTCTCATTAGGGTTGTTGACCGTTGACAGTTGACTATTGACTTTTTGCTCAACCCTAATGAGAATATGATATGTGATTAACAATTATATTAATTAAGTATTATGGTGACATGGTTGTTGAGGGATTGACTTTGTTGACTTGTTGACTTTTGTTGACTTTGTTGACCGGTTGACTAGGCTTGACTAGTTGACCATCATGATAACTATAGCTATCATTTCATGGCAAAGACTTTTGCTTGCTTGCTCTTTTGTGCAAAATGCGTGCATGAAATGATATGGCTATGGTTGCTTAAACCATCACATAATACGTGATTGATATGAGGTGTTATGATTGTTTTGGATTATGAGAGCCAAATGAGAAAAGTCTTCTCTCATTCTTTCTTGCTTATTCTCTCTCTTGTTCTTGAGCTCTCATCTTCCTCCTCTTGCTCTCCCTCTCTTGATTCTATGGTTCACTTGTCTCATGAGTTGAGAACCAAGAACCATAGATAAAATCCCATACAAACTCTTCTCTACTCACTCTAGTTCACAAGGTTTAGCAAGCCGAGTGAACTAGTTTCTTCAAAGTTCGAAGAAGGAGCCAAAGGTTGAAGCTTTCAGGTGGATCTATCTTCGGTGCAAGGAGATGACGGGGAGAAGCCGATTCGGACGACCATCAAAGCTTGAAGACGAAGGAGTTCGAGAAAAAGAAAGGTATAACCCCCTAACCGAGTAGTTAGCAACTCGTAGTTAGGTTGTTAGTTAGATGTTTAACAAAGATCCGGGTTTTAAGTCCATGTTACGACCTCTAAGAAAATCATTTTTTTATCAAATTCCGCTTGCCCGAAAGTACCGGGAGAGGTAGCATGGACTTACAGTGGTATCAGAGCCTAGTTAAACTCTATCTAACATGTTAGCAAAGTAGCTAGAAGATCGATCAAAGAAAAAAGTCCCGAAATGAACCCCGATTTCATACTTGCTGTCGATTTTTTATGTTCTGTAAAAATAATAAATCATGCATCAAAAATCGACTCAGGGTTTTTAGAGTGCACTGTAGAAAGACGGTCCCCTGATCTCATCATTGCGCCGCGGAAACACGGCAATAGCTTGCTATTGCCGCGGTTCCGCGGCCGTCTTGGCTCCTCTCTGGTTGTTCTTTGCTACAGTATGCTTATAGGGGTATTTTGGGATTTTTGGAATATATATTTTCTGCCCAGATTTTCCAGAACGAAAATTTTATTTTTGGGGTCGTGAAAATCCGTATTTTTGATCGAACTTCTAAAAGACTTTAGCTGACGGGTTTTTATTTTCTGTAATGTGATATTTGTATTGAACGTCTGCTAATCGCTATATGTCGATTAGTGGGGGTTATACAAATCTGTGATCTGTAATGTTGCTGGAATGTGTATATGAATATGTTGGATTGTCGCGGGTGAATAGCCAGGGGTTGTGAGACGAGAGTTTTCTTTTCTTTCAATTCATGTAAATTTGTAAATTGATGTAATAATTATTTGTATGGCCGCACAACCGGGTCGGGGTTGTAGCCGTCATTGTATAATTTCTTTTTACTGTTTTTGCTCCTAGGATAGACCCATGGAGGGGGTGCACAAACTACCGGGTATGCCGAAGTGCCGAGTGGCCTACTCATGGAGTTGAGGGAGGTTGCTTCGCTTCGGGTACTTAGCGGGTAGTTTGCCGCACCCGTAGAGGTCTTGGGTAGGGTATTGGCTATTCACCGCGACCGTGTAATCTGCTTTTCGTTACAGGCTCGTACGAATTGCGGATTCCTAGCATATCCAATGTATTCATCTGTGATCTGAAATGGCTATCATTGCAATATATCTATATATGATATTATTTAGGCGTTGCTTATGTTTTACAGCCGCGCTAGCCCAGCCCCCGCTCTGTCGTTAGTTAATTAACCTAACAGGTAATGACGGGGCCCAGTGGCGAATGCGAATGGCATAAGCGTACGTCATATTTTGGTTGTTTTCTGCAATGGTAGGATTAAATGATGGGACGCATTAAAAGAAATAATGCAAGAATATCACGCATTAAAAGAACTAATGCAAGATAATAAACCAAGCAAAAGTCGTTGGAACACTTTCGAAAAACCACTCGGTTCTTTTCAAAACCATCTTTTAAATGCGGAGCTTGAGCCACTCCTTTTAAAAGATATCTCGTTCCATCGACTATATCAAGTTCACTACGTTCACGGTTTCACTAAAACCATTCGTAGCCCTCCGTCATTTCACATGAATAGTCAATAGTATTCAAGCTATGTATGTTGGCCAAAGTCAAGGCATAGTGATTGGTAGCTATTGGGTGTTCATGTGTAGCATAGATAGATGCGTTGGTTTGGGACAGTCGTACTGCCATTTTGGCCAAAGTCAAGGGTAGGTGCGAATGGATCCAAATTAACCTGGATAATGACGGGTAGAACTTGACATGTGACTTATGATATTTTGGCCAAAGTCAAGGTCATAAGAGCATGGGGCAAAAATCCACATCGGGAGTTTCAAAAGAACTGAAACTTGCTAGTGTTGCATACCATTTGGAGTGTGATGATTCTGGTAGGATTCCTTCAGTTTCGTCACGCGATGATATTTGGATCCCGATCCTACTGTATGTATATGCTACTCCTCGGGAAATTTCTCACTAAACAATCAATGCTATAAACCTAGTAGGTGTCTAGAAAGGTGTTAGCGGGGCTACGCCCCCAGGGAAAAGAGGTTATTTAATTAAGGAACTTCACGAAAGCGTTGGAAAACCTCCCTCAAAGTATCGACACTGGCCTGGCTGAAAGGTTAAGCAAGTATTGTGCGGTGGGATTGATCCCGACTAATTCTTCCTTTATGGTTTGAGGAGGGATTCGAGAAACAGTGGGAGCCATCCTGTTTAGACAAACTAAAAACCACTCTAAACTTGCAAGAGCATCATGCTGAGTGTTTCTTCTCTCTCTCCTAATTGCAGCGACCATTCAACATGACTGGACTTAAGTTACTTCTAGATAAAAACATACTGACAGGGCCAAACTACAAAGATTGGCTCAGGAATGTCAAGATGGCAATCACTTACGACAAGCTGGGGTATCTTCTTACCACCAAAGCTCCCCCTGTCCCTGGTTCCACTTCGAGCGTCGCGGATAAGGAAATCCGTAAGACTTGGGAGATTGATAGCGCGAAGGCCAAGTGCCTCGTACTTGCCTCTATGGACAATGAACATCAGAGGAGGCACGAGAATATGGACTTGGAATCCATATTTCTTCATACAAAAGAACTGTATGGAGAGCAATCTCATATCGCAAGATACGAAGCGTAGAAAAAGTTATTTTCGGCAAAGATGGCCGTCGGATCATCAGTAGCAGAACACGTGCTTAAGATGATCGGCTACATTGAGGAGCTCGCGGACCTAGGGACCACATTGGAGAGTGAGCTCTATACGGACTTAGTTCTCCAGTCCCTTCCTTCCACTTACGCCCAGTTTATACTGAACTTCAACTTACAAGAAAAAGAAGTTGAACTTTCAGAGCTCCTCAACATGCTGAGGAGCGCAGAGGGCACCCTACAGAAAGGTAGGGAAACATCCACTTTGTTTGTAGGAGGATCATCTTCTTGTAGGTCCAAGGCGAAAGCCAAGGGAAAGAAGAAGAAAGCCCCCGCCAAACCAAGAGGCGGTGTTAGTAAAATGGATACGAAGGGAAAAGCTAAAGCAACAAAGAAAGCGGGGAAGCTTGTGGATAAGGAAGAATGATTCTATTGTCATAAGAAAGGACACTGGAAGAATGATTGCAGGGCCTGGAAGGCCAGAACACAGGAATTGAAGCAGGTTGCAGCTTCAGCTTCAGGTGTGTATGTTATTGAAAACTGTCTTTCAATAAACTCTACTTCCTGGGTGTTGGATACCGGATCAGGATCTCATATCTGTAATTCTTTGCAGGCGTTGAGAAACCGTAGTGTTTTGAAAGCAGGTGACATGACCCTCAGAGTTGCGAACGGAGCTAGCATGGATGCTAAAGCCGTGGGGGACTATCACCTGGGAATGTCAGATGGACATGTTTTGGTTTTGCGCAATTGCTTTTTTGTACCCAACGCAACTTGTAATATCATTTCTGTATCTTTTGTTTCTAAAGAAGGTTATGAATTTGCGTTTGTAAGCAATGTTGTAAACATTCACCTTAATCAAGTTCTGATTGGGTCAGGTACATTGAGCAATGGTATATACGTATTAAGCCAACCACAGATTTTCAATGTCCAGAATACACACAAAAGAAAGTCTCCGGAAATAAATCAGACTTTCTTATGGCATTGTAGACTGGGTCACATCAATGAGAGAAGGTTGACAAAGTTACATACAGAAGGATATTTGAATCCGTTCGAATATCAATCGTATGCCACTTGTCAATCCTGTCTCAAAGGAAAGATGACAAAGTCTCCGTTCACTGGACACGGAGTAAGAGCGAGCGAGCTCTTGGGACTCGTACACAGCAACGTGTGCGGTCCAATGTCTACACATGCGCGAAGCGGTTTATCTTACTTCATTACTTTTACGGATGACTTTTCAAGGTACGGTTATGTCTTCTTAATGAAACATAAGTCCGAAGCCTTTGGAAAATTCCAGGAATATAAGAATGAAGTAGAAAAACAGACCGGCAAAAGTATCAAGATTCTAAGATTGGATCGAGGTGGTGAATACTTGAGTGCCGAGTTCCTGGACTATTTAAAAGAGAACGGAATTCTCTCTCAGCTTACTCCTCCATACACTCCACAACATAATGGTGTATCGGAGAGACGGAACCGAACCCTATTGGATATGGTACGGTCCATGATGAGTAACGCTGAGTTACTGCGATCATTCTGGGGGTATGCGCTAGAATCAGCTGCATACCTTTTGAACCGAGTTCCCACTAAGACTATGCCTACCACACCATATGAGATGTGGTGTGGGAAGAGGCCCCATCTTAATCACATTAAGACATGGGGAAGTCCATCTTTTGTCAAAAAGCAGCATGCGGACAAGCTCGAGGCACGCTCAGTACAGTGCAAGTTTGTGGGATATCCAAAGAACTCCAAGGGATATTTCTTCTACTGCGAAGAGGAACAAAAAGTTATTGTTTCTCGTCATGCCCACTTTCTAGAACACCAGTTCTTAGAAAAGGAAATTAGTGGGAGCGCAGTAGAACTGGAAGAAATTCCAGAACCACGAGCTATTACTGAAAGCTTAGTGGAACCAGAGGGTTCAAAAGAACAGGACATTCCTACGCCGCTCCGCAGGAGTAGTAGGCAGTCTCATCCGCCCGAGAGATACTACGGTTTTCTCATAGACGGGGATAGAGAGGATTGCATCATAGATTATGATGAGCCTACTAGCTTCCAGCAGGCCGTTCAGAGCGTTGACTCAGTAAAATGGCTGGATGCAATGCGGACCGAAATGGAGTCCATGTACACCAACAAAGTATGGACGTTGGACATTGCTCCAGACGGGGTAAAACCCGTAGGATGCAAGTGGATCTTCAAAAGGAAGATTGGTGTAGATGGACAGGTTGAGACCTATAAAGCTAGACTTGTTGCAAAGGGTTTCCGTCAAAGACCTGGCTTGGACTATGACGAAACCTTTTCTCCAGTGGCTATGCTGAAATCCATTCGGTTCCTTCTTTCCATTGCTGCTTTCCACGATTATGAAATCTGGAAAATGGACGTAAAGACCGCTTTTCTAAATGGAAATTTAGAGGAGTGTGTCTATATGGACCAACCAGAGGGTTTCATTCAGAGTGGGAGCAGCGGAAAGGTGTGCAAGTTGCTTAAGTCCATCTATGGACTAAAGCAGGCATCGCGGAGTTGGAACATCTGTTTTGATGAGACGGTCAAGGAATTTGGCTTTATCAAAAATCCAGATGAACCATGCATCTATTGTAGATTTGTAGCGAGAACTGTAGTATTCCTCATTTTGTACGTGGATGACATTCTCTTAATAGGAAATGACATTCCTATGCTACAATCTGTCAAGGGGTTCTTGTCACACAGGTTCTCCATGAAAGACCTGGGTGATGCCTCATACATCTTGGGGATCCGGATCCATCGTGATAGATCCAAGAGGATATTAGGACTTTCACAGTCCAGGTACATCGACACCATACTGAAAAGATTCAGTATGGAAGATTCCAAGCGCGGTAACCTACTGGCTTGTCACGGGATCACCCTCTCTAAAGAGATCTCTCCCAAGACTGATTTGGAGAGGGATCGCATGTCTATTATACCCTACGCTTCTGCGGTAGGCTCTATAATGTATGCGATGTTGTGTACCAGACCGGATGTAGCTTATGCACTGAGTGTGGTAAGCCGGTATCAGTCAAACCCTGGGGAGAAACACTGGATAGCAGTAAAGAACATTCTCAAGTACCTCAGAAGGACTAAGGAGATGTTCTTGGTGTATGGAGGAAAAGACCTCTAGATCGAGGCCTTTGCTGACTCCAGCTTCCAGAATGACAAGGATGATTCCAAGTCCATGTCGGGTTTTGTCTTTACCCTCAATGGAGGGGCGGTGTGTTGGAAGAGTTCCAAACAGGAAACCGTTGCAGACTCGACGATGGAAGCGGAATACATCGCTGCATCTGATGCCGCAAAAGAAGCTGTCTGGATGAGGAAGTTCTTGAAAGAGCTTCAGGTTGTTCCGTCCATTGTTGATCCAATACCTCTGTATTGCGACAACAACGGGGCTATAGCTTTAGCGAAGGAACCCAGGTCCCATCAGAGATCCAGACACATCTTGAGGCGGTATCACCTGATCAGGGAGATCGTGGATCGCCAGGAGATCGAGGTTCGGAGAGTCGCTTCAGAAGATAACACTGCGGATCCATTCACCAAGGCCTTGCCCCAGACTCAGTTCGAGCGGCTGATCGAGATGATAGGTCTTCGATACGCCAGTACATGGCCTTAGTGTAAGTGGGAGATTGTTAGTGTATATGCCCTAGAGACCATTACTATATCATACTAGTTTGTATATTACTTAATGGAAGCTTGGGATATTCACCTTGTATATACAATCTTGCTCAAAATAGTAGTATACTACTTGGTTTGTTTCTACTTCAATGTGTACATGTGTTTATTTTAGTATATAGCCTATACACATTAGTGGAGCCCTTAGGATCTTTGCTTGATTACCAGCGTTGTGATGACAGTCACACTAGTGGGGCTGGGTAATCTATAAGCACATCCTTATGCAGGTCCCTGGTCGCAGGACTATCGAGACAGTGCATCGATACTCCGGAGTAGACTAGCGCATGCGCTTCTCATCCCAGTATGGGAGACGGTCTGCCCACAGCCGTCGGTACGTCGTAGTTGAGATAGTATGCGGGTGCTCGTTGGGTTACGAGTACACTGGACATGACTCGTCGGGAACTGACTAGTTGGTATTATGCCTATCGTCAGTTATCAGTTCCCAGGTGACATGAGTACAGCTTAGTCCGCTGACTTGACACTGTCACTTCGCCTCGAGTGTGTTCCCACTGTACTTTGATTACTGCCCTACCACGGCTCAAAGGAGTCGTGCAAACAGGTGGTAGTTGGGTGCAGTCCCGAAGCACTTGGAGGCAGTGACGGTTAGACAGGATTCGTCTCTCCCGGTATTGGGGGTTGACATCGTGCTGTGTCTAGGAGAGCCATTACACGAGTAGTCCCTGGCCAGGGCAAACGAGATATACTGGTAGGCTTCCAGTGTTATCTCAGGGTGTTTTGGGCTTCACTCCGACACGACTTGTACCGCTATTGGGGGACTGACATTTACCGCCCCCTAGGCCAGCCATGCGATGTATCAGACGAACAGACCGGACTGTACGGAGAATGTCACATTCAGGCTCAGTAGGAGTTCAGATGGGTTTCGCCTCGTCAGTCTTCTTGTCGGCATCTACCTGGGGACCGTTACGCACAGCTAGTGCCTCTTGCGGTCTGTGGTTAAACCCACTGCCTGCGTAGTGTCGAGTCTTTAGAGTCGCACACAGAAAGCTATTCGCCTTTAGGCAAAAGAATAGAGGTCGCATGGTTTTGCGACAGGTCGCATGGTTTTGCGACAGGGTTCAGTCACATCCGTGCACTTGTGCACGTACAGTGTCCGGACAGTTCACACTAGCGGGCTTTGGTTTAAGCCAGATCCTAGTGTACCTTTAGGGATTGGTTTTATCCAGTATGCATTCGTGTTCCTCGGAACGCGGATGCGGGTGTGTATGCACAGTTGATGGAGAGACAGAGGCAGAGGATTCTCATTAGGGTTGTTGACCGTTGACAATTGACTATTGACTTTTTGCTCAACCCTAATAAGAATATGATATGTGATTAACAATTATATTAATTAAGTATTATGGTGACATGGTTGTTGAGGGATTGACTTTGTTGACTTATTGACTTGTTGACTTTTGTTGACTTGTTGACTTTGTTGACCGGTGGACTAGGCTTGACTAGTTGACCATCATGATAACTATAGCTATCATTTCATGGCAAAGACTTTTGCTTGCATGCTCTTCTGTGCAAAATGAGTGCATGAAATGATATGGCTATGGTTGCTTAAACCATCACATAATACTTGATTGATATGAGGTGTTATGATTGTTTTGGATTATGAGAGCCAACTGAGAAAAGTCTTCTCTCATTCTTTCATGCTCATTCTCTCTCTTGTTCTTGAGCTCTCATCTTCCTACTCTTGCTCTCCCTCTCTTGATTCTATGGTTCACTTGTCTCATGAGTTGAGAACCAAGAACCATAGATAAAATCCCATACAAACTCTTCTCTACTCACTCTAGTTCACAAGGTATAGCAAACCGAGTGAACTAGTTTCTTCAAAGTTCGAAGAAGAAGCCAAAGGTTGAAGCTTTCAGGTGGATCTATCTTCGGCGCAAGGAGACGACGGGGAGAAGCCGATTCGGACGACCATCGAAGCTTGAAGACGAAGGAGTTCGAGAAAAAGAAAGGTATAACTCCCTAACCGAGTAGTTAGCAACTCGTAGTTAGGTTGTTAGTTAGATGTTTAACAAAGATCCGGGTTTTAAGTCCATGTTACCACCTCTAAGAAAATCATTTTTTATCAAATTCCGCTTGCCCGAAAGTACCGGGAGAGGTAGCATGGACTTACATACATATCCATTTTCTCATTTCCAACGATCCGCTAACATCATAACACGACTGTCCATCCAAGAGATAACGACATCAAGCCCAGTTATATTGTCTCATCCCCATATATCATATAACATCCTTATCTCACATATACATGTTGTATGTATATATATACCTATACACATTCCTATATATATACACACATACACACACACACACACATACACTTAAACACCAAGTCAAGTTTCTGTGTGTACCTGTGTGTCTACCTGAAACCTACGAATCTCCTCCAAGATATTCATCCTATGGTAAGGTCGTTCTAAATCAGTCTAGTCCAACCTAAGGTCATTACTAGGGTCCTACTCACCAAGAATCTAAGGTCACGTCTGGCTTCCTATTGACAATAAGTTATATTCCTATTCTACGTTTGCGGGGGTGCTAAACGCCATCCACCCGACTTCCCCCGTAGATATACACCTACTCACCTAGTCCTTGTCTGCCGAAAACGATGTCGCCCTCCTCTTCTTCTTCGTCCGAAGTCCACGTGAGGGGTACCTATATGCAAACACATATAATATCGTAAACTAAATCATGGACAAAACCAAAACGACGCACGAAACGCGCATAGGTTAAAACTTATGCCCCGCTCATGCCAAAGAACCAAATATCGCTCGATATCGGCGTACAAACGACGATTGATCGAGATAAAACACCAACAAATAACTCGTAGTTTTAAACTCATTACTTATAATAGAAAACATGATTTAATTCATCGAAACCCTAAAATCGATCAAATCCTCCGATTTCGTAAAACCCGAAAACGACAATTTACCGTTTTACTTCAAAATTTGATGTTTCAATGAAACTAATGGTCATAATGCTAATTAAGTACCATAACTAAATTATAGAGACCACTACTATATTTTTAACAATTTAATTTGTATTAAATTGAAATTCTAGTTTGCAAACTTGCCCGATTTCGATACTTTTAAGCAAAATTTCACTTCTAGACTTGATTTTGCATGAATTAACTTATTAAACTACAATTCATGATGATAATAATATAATGAAACCATAATTAAATTTTAAATCTCATTTATTTATGAATTTCTAAAATCTAGTTAGTAAAATAGCATTTTTATCACAATTTTCTATTATCAACCTCAAATTAGTAACTAAATTAGGTTTTTCATTCCGATAACATGTTAATATTCTCATTAAAACAACAATCTATTAATAGAAACCTTAATTAGAATTTTATATCACCAATATATATGTTTTATAAAAACCTAGTTAGCTAAATTGCTTAATTAAAACAATTTTGGATGAACAAATTATTATTCAACAACCATGCAAGATTTTTCTATTCTAAAAATGTTAAACTAGCTATTATAACCCTACTTAATTAATAAAAACCATAACTTGATTTTATAAACCCTAACTTGAATTTTGAAACTTGCAATTGAAAGCGCAATTAATTTTGCAATTAAGCTAGATTAATAAAGCAAACAACAACTTAACTATGGTTTAGGATTTTATACCTCAAAGGTTGTGGATCAACATGAAAACTTAGCTTCCCAAAAATGCTAATTTGCTCCAAGAACCAAGCTAAAATGAGCAAGGAATGGTGGTAGGAATAAAATTAGGGATTTGTGGATTTTTATTTGGATTTTTGTAGGATTTTTGATGATTTTTGGAGGGAAATTAAATTTGGAAAATGGGGGGGCTGCCATAGGGGATGAGGCCGGCCACAACATAAGGAAGAGGGAGAGAAAGAAAGAGTGAGGAATTGTGTAGAAACTTCACCCAAAATATCACTTCACTTTAAGTCTTTTCATCACTTTATTTAATTTTATTCATTTCTTTTCTAATACAACTAAAGAAAATTCTAGAGACATGGAAAAATTTGGAAATAAATTTTGCATGATACACACTAGATTCTAGTATGAAATGGTTTACTTTGCAATTTAAACCCATTCAAATTTGTAATTTACACTAATTTAGTGTATAAATAATTCTTATGTTAATATTTAAAATAATTAATTTTGGAAAAATATTTAATTAAACTAAAAATTTATAAGTGACTAAATAAACATCATTTACTAGTAATTACATAATTACAATAGGTCTTTTTAAAATTTATAATGAAAATAATTACGGTTTAGTTTTACGAAAAATACGTTTTACTTTACCGAAAATCATAAAATTCACTTAAAGAATTTTATTTATTTAATTATTTATTTATTTACAAAACGTTAAAATCTTCCCCCCTTTAAGAAATTCGGTCCCTGAATTTAAATTAAAACTCCCCCCAATTACTAAAACATTCAGCCAAAATACTCAAATCGTGGGGCTCCGAAATCATCAATATATAACTAAAATCAACTCCGTCAAGCATAACGCAATCATCGGAGTTATGGTGAAAATAAAATATCAAAACCAAATACGAAAACCAACATAATATACATAAAAACTATAACTTAAATAGTGCGCGTCGTAGTAAAATCGGCTAAACATCTTAATAAAGAAACACGCAAAAACCTCTTTTTAAAATCGCCGTGCGATGCACGCGTCACGGCATAAGTAGCGGACGTTTATTTAAAAAAATAGCTTTACATATATATATATATATATATATATATATATCTTTTATTTAACATATACGTCCTGCCTGGTTACTAAATCAAATAGTAATGATTATAAAAACATACTGCTCCAACTAAAATCAATCAGAATCACATCATAAAAATATCATGTGCGTCCGGTGCGCACTGAAATCGAAACCAAATACAAATGCCATGAATACGCACAGAAACAAAACTGAGTGCAACGGGTGTGCACCAAAAACATCTGTCAAGTGCAACGGGCTTGCACGACACTAATATCAGGTGCATCTAATCTGCACAAAACCCCGATTTAGTGCATCTGGTGTGCACAAATCGCATCAGGTGCACCAAATGTACGCAAGAATCTCAATCAGGTGCACATGGTGCACGAAAACATACACCGAATATCAAAATCAAAATGACAGTATGAAAATGCATGAAAACTAGGTCGAAGCAAATGTCAAAATTGTTAGTTATATGTATGCCCTAGAGGCCATTACTGTACATACGATGTATATTGTAGTGGATGCTAGGACATATATAGGGAGGCCTTTCTTGCTCGACATGATAGTACGCTATCTGGTTTTACTTTATCTTAACATGTACTCTGATTGTCTCTATGTTACATGTTGATAAAGCCCTTAGGATATGTACTCGACTACTGGGACTATGATGAGATCATACTAGTGGGGCCACGGTAGTCAACGAGAACATCCTATAACTGTTCCTAGTCGAGGGTGTCTCGAGACAGGGCATCGATGCACCAGAGTAGACTAGCGTATACACGCCTTGACCCATATGATGGGCGATGGATGATCCCATATCCATCGGTGTTTGACATCAAGGATGGTGTATGGGTGCTCAGTGAAGACTGGTTACACTGGACGGACTCGCTGAGAACTCCCAGATGGTATTATACCTAACGTCAGATGGAAGTTCTCCGGTGACACTGGTACAGAGTAGTCTGTTGACCCGAGATCGTCATTGAGTCTTGTGTGATTCCCACTGTGCTTTGATTTCCATCATACCACGTCCAAGAGGGCATGCCAAAAGGTAGCTTTTGGGTACAGTCCCGAATCACATAGAGGCAATGAGCGATAGGAGGGGATTCGTCTCTCCCGGTATAGGGAGTTGATGTTGCGCTATGTTCGGTTGGCTATAACCGGAAATCCCTGGCCAGGGTTGCTGAGATTTACTGGTAAATGTTATCAGTAGTTTCTCGAACTGTTATAGACCTCATATCGACACGACTTATCAAGCTACCGGGGTCTGACGTTTACCACCCCTAGGCGAGATATGCGACATATCAGACGACGAGACCGGACTGTACGGGAGTGTTACTGATTGGATTCACAGGAGAATGTACTGGCTTGCTTGTTGATCTTCTGAGCGCTCAATACCTGGGTGGCTGTTACATTTAGCTGACCGCTTGCAGCTTGTGGGTGTTTGATATGATCATCACCTACTACTGGCGTTTTGACGATTCTTTAGAGTCCTACACAGAGGTTTCTTGGCTCAGGCAAAACGAAGTAGGAGCATATATGTTATATGTGCGGGACCGAGGATAATGCGATATGAGATACCGTATTGGATTCTCGCGATATGAGATATCGGCCGGGTATATATGATATAGCCGGGTCATCGTATTAGTCGGTTATATGCGATATAGCCGGATTGTCGGATCAAGTGTTGATTCGATAATTTAGTGTATAATAATATATATGATATATTAAATTACAATAACTAATATTAGCTCACTAAAAGATTCATTTTCTCACGGGATAATACATTGATATATATGCGATATATGTTAATTGTATTATTTTCTATTGTTACAAAATATATTGTATATGTGATATATAATATTGTAACATGTTTGGGTTACAAATTTAACAATGGATTAGGGTTTAAACTTGGTTAGGGTTTGGATTAGGGTTAGCTTTTGCATGAAGCTTCCATGAAGCTTCATGAAGCTTTGACTTTAGCTTCCATGAAGCTTCATGAAGCTTTGACTTTGTGGTTGCTTGATATTTTGTGAGATATTATGTTAACCCAATCCAAACCATTAACTCTAGTTAACTCTCTACAAGGGTTAATTCTTTTCATGCTTAACCCTTAGTTAGATTTGTAACCACTACAATAATTCATTGTTCATCACAAAAGGATTAAGTTATCATCTAGATTTATCTTCTTCTTCCTTGAGCTTCTTTTAAAAAAAGCTTTCTTTTATGACGAAAGTGAGTGCGAAAAAGATTATAAAAGAGAGCAAAAATCCTACTTCATTATCCTCATCTATCCTTGCCATTTAGATAAGGGTGTTCACTTCATATTATGAGTGTTAGCTTGTGTTATCGAAACTTCAAGGAAGATCTTTGTATCGAAGATCGGAAGCAAGACTGCATCTTTCTCTTCGTGAAACCTCTCGAGAGTCCGGAACATGATGATCGCAGCGAAGGGACTTCAACACGGAGCTTTAGAAGTGAAGGACCGGATCTACAAAGATTGTAATCCCTCTCACTTAGTGTTAAAGTGTTTAGCATGCTCGTTTTCGCCTAAAGCCTAGTTTAAAGATCCGGCTTCAGGTTGTTCGGCACGGCTAAAATTTTAATCGGGCATGGTTGATGCCTCGTAGAACCTTGTGCGCGTGCCTAGCAACCCTACAGTGGTATCAGAGGCTAGCTAGAGCTTTAAGCAAAGTGTAGACGAAGTTAGAAACCCGATCGAACCCCGAAATCCCAATCAACACCCCTCTCTGTACAATTTTTAAAACAGTGGATTTTTCCAAATTAAAAATATCCAAAAATTACAGCCGGGGATTATAGGAGTTACTGTGGAGCACGTGACCCCAAGTCGTCTAATGAGCCGCGGAACCGCGGCGCCAACCTGGATTGCACGGCTGTTTCGCGGCCATAAAGGAGGCTCTTGTCACGTGCTCTGCACAGTAATGCCCAACTTTATTTACTGTGTTTTCTGGGAATTTTTAAATTACACTCAAGAGTTGAGTTATCTGAGTTGTTTTGGGGACTCGATGTTTCGATCGGATTGTTTAACTTTGTTTATGTTATTCCGGGTATTTTAGAACATGTTAAAAAGTTCGACAGGATATAAATAACCCACTTTTTCCCATGACGGGAAATTTCCAAGTGTTGAATTTTTCCGTAGTTTAAGAACGTCTAAGTAGTGCAAGTAACGCGATGGACCCTCTAGAAGACAACAAACCTTAACTCGATTATGTGACCGTCTTGAACTGCCCTTTGAACCTTAGGGTTTGGGGCAGTACGGCGTGCCATATGTGAGGCGTTGGCTTGACCCTTCTACGGCTGGACCGTTGGTACTGTGGCATGAAGTGGATGTTTTTAAACTTATTTCATGTGTTGAGCTGTTTCGGGAAAACTTAGGTGTTTGATTGTTCGATCGGAAAGTTTAATATTTTCTATTTATCTTGAATGTGATACAATATTTGTAATCCACAAGTAGTTATGAGATAACTGATTTGAATGTTTTAAACATAGCACTTTAGTCTCATTTGATCGGTTGCCACGGAATTTTGATGTGATCAAAAGTCCATCGCAATCACGTAGCGTACGCGGATACTCGCCGGGTAAACTTAACAGACAGCCACGCCCCATAGCCCCGACCAAGTGACTGTAGGAGAACCCCGTCGCCAAAAGCATCCATTCGGATGCTCACGGCAGCGGTGTTCCGCCTTAGTGCACTTCGTCGACGGCATCCGGGGGTGCGGCCGTCTACTAAAGTTTGCGACGAGCATCGATCAGGTTGTCGGGAATCTTGTTGAATTGCCCGACTTGATATTGAAAAGAGTTTTCGATAATGAGAATAAAATACAGGGTTTATAATTGTTAGGCATGCGATGTCTAAGGAATTCATTTGCTTAGGCATGAGATGTCTAAAGAGGTTGCGGATTCCAACTGTTGTAGTTTTACACTTTCTTTTCTGTGACCGTAAGCGTAGTATGTGGTGTATCGCCAGCTTCGTTGCTATACATCAACGACAATCGAGATACGCATGCTTGCTTACGTTGATGATATGAGATATTAAGTGTTGCTGTGATATGTTATATTGGATCATCGCGTTCTGAACAGCCGGGGGTTTATGTGAGATGAGAGTTTTTTCTTTTTCATTCATGTAAAATTCATATGTATGTAATATTCTTTTATTGGGGCACTTCCGGGCTGAGGATGATGTCACCATTGTATATTATTCACTTTTCCGCATTAGGTAGACCCAAGGTGGGGAGCACAAGTAACCGGGTTCTAGGGTCCAGTGGGAGACCATCTCGAGAAGTCGAGACCGGGTCTCCTAACCCTAGAATTGGCAGTGTTTCTTGCCGCTCTCATAGGGGTCTAGGGATGTGGGTTTGGCTATTCATCGCGACCGTGGAATCCGTGTTTTATACAGGCTCGTATTGAAAACACGGACATCCTAGTATATCCAATATTTCATATATGTTCTTCTGCTGCAATGTTCTGTGATGAGATCATATTACTGCCTGAGATGAATGTTTATATTATATATATGAGATATATGTTATATTCAAGATTTCGTTTCAAAAGAGATGCTTGTGAAGCATAACAAAATGGGACTTCATTAATGAGATTAATGAAATAAAAGAAACCTGAAGATGTTGTAGAAACTTGTTTAAAAACTGGTAACTCTAGTTCTTGCTTTGCATAGCGGTGTTCCTTGTAGAACATCCAGCACCTTATTCGATAAGGAAAAAGCCTAGATCCCTTCACCGGGAGTGATCTCTTTAGTGAAACTAGCAGATGCTACAAACTCGGTTTGTCTTTTGATTGCTTCTATAGTTCTTGCTTTGCATAGTGATATTTGTGAAATATCCTGCACCTTATTCGATGAGGAAAGGGCCGACGATCCCTTCACCGGGAGTGACCCCTTTAGCAAAACTAGAAAAGCCTCAAAAACACTCCATTTAAAAATCACTCGATTCTACAACGATATCAAGTTCACTATGCAAAGGAATTTCTTAAAAACCTGTCGTAGCCCTCCGTCATTTCAGATAAGTACTAGTTAGTATTCGTGCTGCGGTAGTTTGGCCTCCGTCAAGGCGTAGTGTACGGTAGCTAACTAATGCATATCTGCTAGCATACGATGCGATTGGATTAGGGTATTCGTATGGCGTAGTTTGGCCTCCGTCTAGGGTCGTGCGGATGGGTTTAATTCAATCAGGAAATGACGGGTTGAACTTGACTAGCGGACTATGGGTAGTTTAGCCTCCGTCAAGGTCATAGGACGCTAGGGGTAAAATATTATTGGGAATTTCACGTGTTGAAATTTGCAATGAGATTGCATACCTTCTATGAGATAGTTGGATCCCGATACCTGCTGCGAGTAAGAGTTACTCCTGGGAGAGTTTTACACATTACAATTAGCCGATCAAGTAGGTGTCTAGAAAGGTGTTAATGGGGTTATGCCTCTGGGAAAATGAGGTTTACTTTAATTAGGTTCGTGCGAAAGCACGGGGGACCTCCCTCAAAGTACCGACACTGGTCTGGCTGAAAGATTGGCGAACTTATAGCGTGTAATTAATCCCGGCTAGTCTTTTCTTTTAGGGTTTGAAGGAAGATTTGATTAAAACAGTGGGAAACATCCTGATTAGATATATTAGATAACCAATCTAATCTTGCAAGAGCATACGCTGAGTGTTTTCTTCTCTCTCTCTCCAGGTAGCGACTATATCACGCTTTAATCAAGATAATAATACAGATATATTGACCGAACCCGCTTGTTATTCTGAGCTGGGGAACGTTGGTCCCGCTCCAACTTATAAATGTTATAAGACAGAGCAGGAAATTAGGGAATACCAGATTTCCCGTGCCGCCCAAACAAAGAAAGTGCATGTTAATGCATCATCTTCAGGTGTTTTCATTACAGAGAACTGTTTCTCAGTATCCTTTACGTCCTGGGTATGTGATACCGGATCAGGATCCCGCATATGTAATCTGTTACATGGGCTACAGAAAGGTAGAGAACTGAGAACGGGTGATAAGTTTCATGAGATAGAAACGGTGCAAGTGTTGCAGCCAAGTCTGTTGGTCACTATCACCCTGTATTACCAGAATACATTGATTCTGAACAAATGTTATTAGATACCGAACCTGATATACAACATCATATCAGTCTCTTTATTAGTAAAGAAAGATATAATTTTGTATTGTTGGATAATGTTTTGAACATTTCCTATATCAAGAGTTGATCGGTTCAGGCACATTATTTAAATGCATTGACGTTCTAAATCAAACTACAGTTCTTAGTATACAGAATACACACGAGAGGAAGAGATCAGAAATGAACGAATCCTTCTTGAAGCATTGTAGACTAGGTCATATCAATGCGACCTGACTAGCAGAAGTTACATAAAGATGCATATTTAAATTAGTTTGAATTTACATCTTGTGAAACTTGCCGGTCATGTCAAAGAGATAAGATGACCACAGCTCCGTTTATTGGAAACAGAGAAAGAGTTAGTGAACTCTTGGGATTGATACATACTGATGTATGAAGGTCCCCTGTCTACACATGACAAGACCGGTTCTTTGTACATCATTACATTCTCTGATGATCTTTCAAGATTCAGACATATGTTCCTATTGAAACACAAGTCTGAACCTTTTGAGATATTCACAGAATATAAGTTAGAAGTAGAGAACCAAAAACAGGTAAAAGTATTATGTCCTTTGATATGATCAAGGAGGAGAATACTTGAGCACGGAGTTCCTGGACTATTCTAAAAGAGAATGAGATTCTCTCTCAGCATTACTCCTCCGCATACACCACAACACGTCGGTGTATCGGGGTAGAGCAATAGCACCCTATGTGATATGGTGTGCTCTATGATGAGTACTACTGAGTTTCTTATTTCCTTTTGGGAGTTATGCGCTTGAGAAGATGCATACCTATTGAATAGGGTTCAAATCAAATCAGTTGCCTACCACTTCATATGTGATATGGAAAGGGAAGAGCCCATATCTTAAGTTTGTTAAGATTTGGGGTTGTCCGGCCTATGTCTAAAAGCAAAATCCGGACAAGCTCAAGGCAAGGTCTGTTATGTAGAACTGGAAAGGTTCCAGCTATACAAACTATAGCAGATGATTTGGTTGAACCAAAGGATTCAATAGAAACCAACGAAACTCAGCCTCTCCGCCGATCTAGTAGGGTTCCTTACCCACCTGAGAGATACTTGGGTTTTCTCTATGACAGTGGGAGCGAAGATTGCATCATGAGATGATGACCCAACTAGTATCGAGCTGGCCATTAGGAGTGAGACTCTGTAAGAATGGCTGGATGCTTATCGATCTGAGATGGAATCCTTATACACCAACAAAGTATGGACTTTGGTTGCTTTATCTGAAGGGTTAAATCCCCATCCGGAGCAAGTATATCTTGAGAAGATTACTTGGTGTACATGGAAAAGTTGAGACTTTCAAAACTAGAGTTGTTAAAGGTTTGCATCATTGACCAGGTATGGATTATGATGAAACCTTTTCTAAGGAGCTATGCTTAAGTCCATCTAGATCCAACTTGCCACGGCTACATACCATGACTACGATATCTGGCGGTTGAGTGTCATGACTGCTTTTCTAAATGATGTTTTAGAAGAGAGCGTCTATAAGTACACAGCCAGAGGGCTTCGTAGACAGTGTGAGCAGCGGAAACGTGTGCAAGATGATTTATAGGATAAAGCAGGCATCACGGAGTTGGAACATCTGTTTTGATGCGGTAATCAAAGAGTTTGACTTCATCAAAATGGTAGTTGAACCTTGTATATACAAAAAAAGGTAGTAGGGAGTATGGTGGTGATCCTCGTAGAGTACGTGGATGAAATACTCTTGATAGGGAAGGAGTTTCCTATGCTACGCTCGGTCAATCTCCGCTTATCATAAGGATTCTCCATATAGGATCAAAGCGATACCTCCTAAATCCTGTGTTTTGGATCTATGAGATAGATCTAATTGGATGTTAGGATACTCACTAGTTGTAGTGAGATGGTATTAATCAATCCTGAGGAGAATCACTGGAAAGGTTCCAAGGTGATAAGGACGACTGAATGTCAGTCGCAGGATTGTCTATACCCTCAGTGGAGGGACGGTATGTTGGAAGAGTTCCAAGCTAGATACCGTGACTTACTAGACGATTAAAGGCAAGATGAATCGTTACCAAGGATGCTACCAAAGAGACAGTCTGGATATATACAAGTTCATGAGATGAACTTCGTTCCTACCATTGTGTGATAATGGAGTTGTGGCTTTAGCCAAGGAACTACCGTCCCATCAGAAATCCAGATATAATTCTTAGACAGTATCACCTGATCATGGAGATGGTTGATCTCCAGGGAGATCGAGGTTAGGAGAGTAGACACAGAGGACGACAACGCGGATCCACTCATAAAGGCCTTTTTCCCAGTAGAGACTTTTATGAGATGGTTGAGTATGAGATACTTCGACCACTGCTAATTGTTGGGTATGTGATACCACAACAGATGGCCCTAGTGCAAGTGGGAGATTGTTAGTTATATGTATGCCTTACAGGCCATTACTGTACATACGATGTATATTGTAGTGGATGCTAGGACATATATAGGGAGGACTTTCTTGCTCGACATGATAGTACGCTATCTGGTTGCACATTATCTTAACATGTACTCTGATTGTCTCTATGTTACATGTTGATAAAGCCCTTAGGATATGTACTCGACTACTGGGACTATGATGAGATCATACTAGTGGGGCCATGGTAGTCGACGGGTACATCCTGTAACTGTTCCTAGTCGAGGGTGTATCGAGACAGGGCATCGATGCACCAGAGTAGACTAGCGTATACGCATCTTGACCCATATGATGGGCGATGGATGATCCCATATCCATCGGTGTTTGACATCAAGGATGGTGTACGGGTGCTCAGTGGAGACTGGTTACACAGGACGGACTCGCCGAGAACTCCCAGATGGTATTATACCTTACGTCAGATGGCAGTTCTTCGGTGACACTGGTACAGAGTAGTCTGTTGACCCGAGATCGTCATAGAGTCTTGTGTGATTCCCACTGTGCTTTGATTTCCATCATACCACGTCCAAGAGGGCGTGCAAAAAGGTGGCTTTTGGGTACAGTCCTGAATCACATGGAGGCAATGAGCGATAGGAGGGGATTCGTCTCTCCCGGTATAGGGCGTTGATGTTGCGCTGTGTTCGCTTGGCTATAACCGGAAATCCCTGGCCAGAGTTGCTGAGATTTACTGGTAAGTGTTATCAGTAGTTTCTCGAACTGTTATAGACCTCATATCGACACGACTTATCAAGCTACTGGGGTCTGACGTTTACCACCCCTAAGCGAGATATGCGACATATCAGACGACGAGACCGGACTGTACGGGAGTGTTACTGATTGGATTCACAGGAGAATGTACTGGCTTGCTTGTTGATCTTCTGAGCGCTCAATACCTGGGTGGCTGTTACATTTAGCTGACCGCTTGCAGCTTGTGGGTGTTTGATATGATCATCACCTACTACCGGCGTATTGACGATTCTTTAGAGTCCTACACAGAGGTTTCTTGGCTCAGGCAAAATGGAGTAGGAGCACATATGTGATATGTGCGGGACCGAGGATAATGCGATATGAGATACCGTATTGGATTCTCGCGATATGAGATATCGACCGGGTATATGTGATATAGCCGGGTAATCGTATTAGTCGGTTATATGCGATATAGCCGGATTGTCGGATCAAGTGTTGATTCGATAATTTAATGTATAATAATATATGTGATATATTAAATTACATTAACTAATATTAGCTCACTAAAAGATTCATTTTCTCACGGGATAATACATTGATATATGTTAATTGTATAATTTTCTATTGTTACAAAATATATTGTATATGTGATATACAATATTGTAACATATTAGGGTTACAAATTTAACAATAGATTAGGGTTTAAACTTGGTTAGGGTTTGGATTAGGGTAAGCTTTTGCATGAAGCTTCCATGAAGCTTCATGAAGCTTTGACTTTGTGGTTGCTTGATATTTTGTGAGATATTATGTTAACCCAATCCAAACCATTAACTCTAGTTAACTCTCTACAAGGGTTAACTCTTTTCATGCTTAACCCTTGGTTAGATTTGTAACCACTACAATAATTCATTATTCATCACAAAAGGATTAAGTTATCATCTTGATTTATCTTCTTCTTCCTTGAGCTTCTTTTAAAAAAAGCTTTCTTTTGTGATGAAAGTGAGTGAGAAAAAGATTATAATAGAGAGCAAAAATCCTACTTCATCATCCTCATCTATCCTTGCCATTTAGATGAGGGTGTTCACTTCATATTATGAGTGTTAGCTTGTGTTATCGAAACTTCAAGGTAGATCATCTTTGTATCGAAGATCGGAAGCAAGACTGCATCTTTCTCTTCGTGGAACCTTTCGAGAGTCCGGAACACGATGATCGCAGCGAAGGGACTTCAACACGGAGCTTTAGAAGTGAAGGACCGGATCTACAAAGGTTGTAATCCCTCTCACTTAGTGTTAAAGTGTTTAGCATGCTCGTTTTCGCCTAAACCCTAGTTTAAAGATCTATCTTCGAGTTGTTCGGCATGGCTAAAATTTTAATCGGGCATGGTTGATGCCTCGTAGAACCTTGTGCGCATGCCTAGCAACCCTACAAAAATCATGTGTAACCCATATGCACGAAATCAAATCAATATCTCAAAATATGTAAAACCAAATCGAGTGCACTGGGTATGTACAAAACAGCATCAATACAACTGATATATGAAACACGAATAAAGTGTAATAAAAGTACGCATAGGAATTACCAATCGTAACACAAAATCCTCAAAGTACCAAAATCCAAACAACGGAAATATGAAATTCAATTCACCAAATCACAATTGTAAACACTATCATCAATGTGCGCCTTTTCTAACGTCGACTGATTGGACTTGTCTCTTCATCGCTGTGCTGACTGCGCTGCAACCGGCTAAGCTAATATCGAGAGCCTCCCGTGTAATCTATCCCTTCACCTGATATTCGGACTGCGTTAAACTTTTCAATCGATTCATCAAAATCCCATAATTCCCCGAGAGCTCAACACTCAAGTACAGTTTAAAAATATCCAGTACATGCCTCAGCATCTGCGAACCAGCCGTAGAAGGGCAAACCCAAGCCTCACTAATGGCACTGCGGAACTGCCGTAAACCTTAAGGTTCAAAGGCGTTCTCATGGTCATTATGTCGAGTTAGGGTTTCATTCTTCTAGAGGGTCCATAGAAATACCTGCATGTTCTTCTGAATACCATAAACTTGGGAAAATGGGTTTCTGACAATCGTTCGAACCTTTTAACTTCGTCTGGACGGCATGTGAATACACTTCGTCCGCATGCTAAACAATACTTCAATCCTCAAGAATAAACGATACCCTAATGGTCATCACAAACGATCCGCAGCTCCCTCTGCCCGTGCGACCGTGGTGACAGAAACTACCATCCGATATTGACGAAGATAGATCAAAGGAACGAATGAAATGCGGAGCAAAGAAATGTACATCCTAAGGCTCCTTAAGTAGAGTACCGTATCATAAGTATGCCGCGGATCATACCCACGGTATGCCACTCTACTATGTCACCTACTCCATCAACCAAGGGTCACCCTAGACTAATACAAGGTTAAACCTAGCGCTCTAATACCAATTTTGTCACGACCCGAAGGTACGGAACGTGAACGGTACTTAAATTACGAAGCGTCTAGAGGCGCAACGTAATCTAAGTAAGCCGAAGCCCAAAAATCTAAACCATATAAAAGAAGAAGTAGAGGAAAACTTATAGGAAAACAAGTTTAAAAGTAAAATCAAATTTTCTCAAAAATTTCGGCAGAGTCTCCTTTGTATAAACTGGCCCCAAACGGGTACAAACAAGTATAATATATAAAAACAATAAAATGGCATCCCTAAGAGGGAGCTAGCTCTACGCCAACAGGTGGAAACAACCACACCATGTGCAATAATATACAACGCCAAAGGGCGAGGCTCCAAACTCAAAAAAAAACAAATCCACCAAACCATAATAATACATGCACGACTCTAAGGTTGAAATAAATAACTGGACCTTTAAACTGATCAAGTAATACAAGTTTGGTTGATGGAGCCTACTATATATCAATGAAATAATAAAAGTACAACGGTGGTCCTGATACAAGGGAACCAACCTACCATGCAAATCACCCTGAATGAAATGATATGCCAGCAAGCTGCCAAGGAAATCTGTACATCGAACCTGTAATAAAATTTGGCACAACGGGGGTGAGTTGCCAACTCGTGTGTAGAAGACATCTGCGAAAAGAAATCGAATGCACGACGCTGTCCTAAGTCATAATAATAAACTAATATATTACTAGTCATCTAGTAATGGCAGGGTAATAAACTATGTGCAAGTGCAAATACTCCGTGCTCGTGCCAATGCCTCAAATAGTAATATGTCATGTGAATGAGTAAGAATGCACCATGAATGTAAAACAATCAATCCTGAAATCTGGATATAGCTGTACAAGAAATCTTTAAATTTTATTATGGTAAATTTGTATAGAAATCTGAAATATCATAGATGAAATCCATGGAAATCCGTGTCAAGCATCGATACAAAACGTGTAAATCTCATGTCTCAATACTTCATAGTCTTAATATCTCATAGTCTCAATATCTCGGGCTCCGTCAGTCCGGATCGGCCCATAACATCAAATCTCACGACAACGGTCGGCATCCTCCGGATATCCGCCGCGCCAGACATCACCGGTAGGTTGTCTTCCCTTGCCAGGCTCATCGTCTACAACTCGATCTTCTTTCCCCGGGGTACCATACCGGGCCCACCATGTATCCGAGACGGTTCATCCACTCCTCCAATCGGGTCTCGAAATCCAACAGAAAACATGAAATCTCATGGTGGGCGACACATACATCACGAGAAAACCGCAACTTATATTTTAAAAAGAAAGGAAGAAAGAGAGAGAAGTTTTTATATATATTCTTGCGGTTTTCCCCAAAATGCAGAAATCTCATAAAAATCCAAAATCCCAAAATCATGAGTAAGTAAATGGTAAGTGTCGGCATAAGCCCCATAATACTGCATGATAACATGAAAATGTGAATGCATGAAATGTCTAAGTAATAAATGCAATGTCTAGACCAACACCTGAGAGTCATCACAATACTATATTGATCTAGCTTTTAGCTGATTCTATCCATATAAGATAATATGTTCTAAACTGTACGTGACATAGCAATTACCGATGATGTGTGTGTGAGCCGGCAAATAAGTGTACGTGGAACATGCGCATCATCGGTAATGGTGCTGGTGTCCTAACAGGCAGAGTTTTATACTGACTAAGGAAACATATGTATGAACATGCAACATGATGATTACAATATGAAAATAAAGGGAAAATGTGTACAAACCACTCATTTGGAATATACATATCTAACTACATTTATATGACTTGAGCTTAAACTGGTATCCATTTAACCCCCTAAGAACTAAACTAAAGAAACTAGTCGATCAGCAGTAAGAATCTACCTAAGGTCTGAGTTCATATCTCTAATAGTCGGCGATTCAGACTCAATAGCGTCACGTACGTAGTACGACTTCCTCGAATCAAGAGTGCGGATCAATCATCACATCTACGCCTCGCACGGTAAAATCCATCGTACGGCATCCCAATATCGGTGTACGGGTCAAGTATCACCTACGTAGATCATCATTCGTATAATATTATCATCAAATAATGTCACGATCAAGGGTACTGTACTGAATCGCATACATTCTAATATTATCAATTATATATCATTACCAGCATAATTATACATCGTCAATTGGTCCTTAGAAATATCATATCACATTTATCATATCACGATTAATTCACACATTTCACATCGTGATTAAGGCGCATATATCATATAGAGATTAAGTCACCTATATCATGTCATAGCCAAGCCACCCATATTTCATATCGTAATCAAGTCACAGGTTACAGTCCGGGTTCTATTCTAGAGTTTCGTATATCTCAATGTCATCATCACCTAATATCGTTTATGTATACATATCCATTTTCTCATTTCCAACGATCCGCTAACATCATAACACGACTGTCCAGCCAAGAGATAACGGCATCAAGCCCAGTTATATTGTCTCATCCCCATATATCATATAACATCCTTATCACACATTTACATGTTGTGTGTATATATATATATACCTACACACATTCCTATACACACACACACATACATACACACACATACACATATACACCAAGTCAAGTTTCTGTGTGTACGTGTGTGTGTGTCTACCTGAAACCTACGAATCTCCTCCAAGATATTCATCCTATGGTAAGGTCTTTCTAAATCAGTCTAGTCCAACCTAAGGTCATTACTAGGGTCTTACTCACCAAGAATTTAAGGTCACGTCTGGCTTCCTAATGACAATAAGTAATATTCCTATTCTATGTTTGCGGGGGTGCTAAACGCCATCCATCCGACTTCTTTCGTAGATATACATCTACTCACCTGGTCCTTGTCTTCCGAAAACGATGACGCCCTCCTCTTCTTCCTCGTCCGAAGTCCACGTGAGGGGTACCTATATGCAAACACATATAATATCGTAAACTGAATCACGGACAAAACCAAAACGACGCACGAAACGCGCATAGGTTAAAACCTATGACCCGCTCATGCCAAAAAACCAAATATTGCTCGATATCGGCGTGCAAACGCCGATTGATCGAGATAAAACACCAACAAACAACTCGTAATTTTTAAACTCATTACTTATAATATAAAACATGATTTAATTCATCGAAACTCTAAAATCGATCAAATCGTCCGATTTCGTAAAACCCGAAAACGCCAATTTACCGTTTTACTTCAAAACTTGATGTTTAAATGAAACTAATGGTCATAATGCTCATCAAATAGCATAACTAAATTATAGAGACCACGACTATATTTTTAACACCTTAATCTGTATTAAATTGAAATTCTAGTTTGCAAACTTGCCCGATTTCGATGCTTTTAAGCAAAATTTCACAATTTCACTTCTAGACTTGATTTTGCATGAATTAACTTATTAAACTACAATTCATGATGATAATAATATAATGAAAGCATAATTAAATTTTAAATCTCATTTATTTAAGAATTTCTAAAATCTAGTTTGCAAAATAGCATTTTTATCACAATTTTCTATTATCAACCTCAAATTTGTAACTAAATTAGGTTTTTCATTCCGATAACATGTTAATATTCTCATTAAACAAACAATCTAATAATAAAAACCTTAACTAGAATTTTATATCACCAATATATATGTTTTAAAAAAACCTAGTTAGCTAAATTGTTTAATTAAAACAATTTTGAATGAACAAATTATTATTCAACAACCATGCAAGATTTTTCTATTCTAAAAATATTAAACTAGCTATTATAACCCTACTTAATTAATAAAAACCATAACTTGATTTTATAAACCCTAACTTGAATTTTGAAACTTGCAATTGAAACCACAATTAATTTTGCAATTAATCTAGATTAATAAAGCAAACAACAACTTAACTATGGTTTAGGATTTTATACCTCAAAGCTTGTGGATCAACATGAAAACTTAGCTTCCCAAAACTGCTAATTTTCTCCAAGAACCAAGCTAAAATGAGCAATGAATGGTGGAAGGAATTAAATTAGGGATTTGTGGATTTTTATTTGGATTTTTGTAGGATTTTTGATGATTTTTGGAGGGAAATTAAATTTGGAAAATGGGGGGGGGGTTGCCATGGGGGATGACGCCGGCCACAACATGAGGAAGAGGGAGAGAAAGAAAGAGTGAGGAATTGTGTAGAAACATCACCCAAAATATCACTTCACTTTAAGTCATTTCATCACTTTATTTAATTTTATTCATTTCATTTCTAATACAACTAAAGAAAATTCTAGAGACATGGAAAAATTTTGAAATAAATTTTGCATGATATACACTAAATTCTAGTATGAAATGGTTTACTTTTGCAAATTAAACCCATTCAAATTTGTAATTTACACTAATTTAGTGTATAAATAAAGCTTATGTTAATATTTAAAATAATTAATTTAGGAAAAATATTTAATTAAACTAAATTTTTTTAAGTGACTAAATAAACATCATTTACTAGTAATTACATAATTAAAATAGGTCTTTTTAAAATTTAGAATGAAAAATAATTACGGTTTAGTTTTACGAAAAATACGTTTTATTTTACCGAAAATCATAAAATTCACATAAAGAATTTTATTTATTTAATTATTTATTTTTAAAACGTTACAAAAGGATTGGACTACAAAGGTTGTAATCCCAAACTCTTTGAAGTAAAGTTGTTTAACCCTAATTATCTAGTAAAGATCCTCGTTTTAGGTTATTCGGCACGTCTAAATTTTAAATCGGGCATGGTTTATGCCTTATAGTCCCTTGTGACAGTGCCTAGTAACCCTACAATATGTATACAAGGCGTTGGGATGCGGCCAGTTCCCGAGGTAATGCTGTGCTGAGAACGCAGATATCCAGAAGATGAGAAAAGATTATGTATGAGTACCAGCCTCCATATAGTTCGGTATAGGCGAGATCGGAAGAGAATTTGAGCAGGTTTCTTCCAGGACACTGCTGCGATAAGATTTGCACCTAGGATCAGTTGTGTCACGTGTATTCAAAGGGTCAAAGGCCGACGCCAGTGATGTGTTGCTTTACGAGTGGTCATACAAATTGGCCGAGAGATGACCAGAAGAGTGTCAGAGCGGAATCGTTTCCGTTAGTACACCCGACCGGGACGATGAGCCGATGGATTGCGAGATTGGTAACCCAAAGAGAAAATGAGGACCCAGAGACCGAGGTCCCCAGACCGTGAGCAGGTGGCAAGAGGATGTTCTTGCTCTGTCAGTTTTGGGCGCACCGACATTTTTTGACATTGTAGGAGGTGTACCTCAATGTCATTTGTTGCAATTTGTGTTTATGATCCGAGTATCACACTTTTATCGCTTGGGTTTAAGTTTTGATATTTGAGTTTCATGATATTGTTTTCGTGCACCATGGCTGTGTTAGTGTATATGCCCTAGGAGCCATTATTGTATCATACTAGTTTGTATATTACTTAATGGAAGCTTGGGATATTCACAGTTATATTAACAGTCTCGCTCAACAAAGTAGTATGCTACTTGGTTAGTAACTATCTTAATATGTGTATATGTTAGCATATCGCGAATACATATTGATAGAGCCTTTGGGATCTTACTTGACTACCAGCGTTGTGATGGCAGTCACACTAGTGGGGGCTGGGTAGTCTACAAGCACATCCTTTTTCAGGTCCCTAGTCGTAGGATTATCAAGACAGGGCATTGATACTTCGGAGTAGACTAGTGTGTATGCTTCTCATCCCAGCAGGGGAAATGGTCAATCCTACAACCATTAGTACATTGTACTGGAGATAGTATACAGGTGCTCGTTGGGTTACGGGTACACCGGACAGGACTCGCAGGGAGCTGTTGGTTGGTATTATACCCGTCGTCTGTTAACAGATCCCAGGTGACATGAGCACAGCATAGTCCGGAGACTTGACACTGCTTCTTCGTCTCGAGTGTGTTCCCACTATTCTTAGATTGCTACCCTACCACGGCTCAAAGGAGTCTTGCAAATAGGTAGCAGTTGGGTGCATTCCCGAAGCACTTGGAGGCAGTGGCGGTTAGATAGGATTCGTCTCTCCCGGTATTGGGAGTTGATATCGCGCCGTGTTTGGAGAGCCATTACGCAAAGTCCCTGGCCAGGGCAAACGAGATTTACTGGTAGGATTTCCAGTAACTTCTCAAGGTGTAATGGGCTTCACTCCGACACGACTTATACCGCTTTTAGGAGACTGACGCTTGCCGCCTCTAGGCCCGATATGCAATAGTCTTAGACGAACAGACCGGATTGTACGGAGATTATCACATCAGGCTCAGTAGGAGTTCGGATGGGTTTCCTCATCGGCCTTCCTATCGACATCTACCTGGGGACCGTTACGTACAGCTAGTGTCGCTTGCGGCCTGTGGTTAAACCCATAGCCAGCGTAGTGTCGAGTCTTTAGAGTCCTACACAGAGAGTTTCCCTGCTTCAGGCGAAACGATATAGAGGTCATATGGTTTTACGACAGGGTTCGGACACATACGTGTATTTATGCACGTACGATGTTTGGAAAGTTTTTACTAGCCGGCTTTAGTTTAAGCCAGATTCTAGTAGTGGATTATTGGATTTATACAGTTTCAGTATTTCCGTGTTTTCACGGATGGGAGGGGCATTCTTGTCATTAGTCGAGAAGTTTCTAGAAGAAAGATGAGGTGGAGAGCTTAGGTGGAATTTGCATTAAATGGATTAGTGACTCATGGAGTGATTCATCTAAATGAGTTAAAGAAGCATTTATTGCTTAATGACTCATGAGATGATTCATCCAAAGTGAATTAATGAAGCATGGTTGATATTATTATATGTTATTCATTTAGATAATTATCATGCTTCATATATTCACAAATGAGTGATAATTCATTTATTCTGACTTTCACATTCTCTCTCCTCAAGCACTCTCTCTTTAAAGACCTAACCCTAATCCTCTCATGTGTTGGGATCTAAGGGTTAGCAAGACTAATAGATCCCTAATCCATCTCTATATCCTCTAGGTTACCTTGATTAGCAATCATAGCCACCTAGTTACCTCAAGTGAGAGATAAAGCTTAGAGAAGGAACTCTCGGGTGGATCTTCTATCACATCGAGGAGGCCGACGAGGAGGTGAACTACGAGAACAAGAAAGACTTGAATCTTTAGGTATAATCATCTATTTTAATAGTTAATCACTTCTAGTTAGTTGTTAGTTAGGGTTTAACAAAGATCCGTAAACTTAGTCGATATTAACTCAAACAAAATGATTGTTTTACCTATTCCGCATCCCCGCGTCATGTGGTGTGTCTAACGTCGACTTACAATTGTATCAGAGCCTAGCTTAACCATAATTAACATGTTAGCAAAATCATTAGAAATTCGATCGCATAACGAACCCGAAAATACGACGTTTTCACATAGTTTTTGCCGTTTTTAAAACGGGGTCTAAAAATTTTTCAGGGACCCTTAAAAATATAAGCAGGGAATTTTAAGAATTGTGAAGAAATTTAGGATGTGAATCGGCCATACCACCACGGAACCACCGCCAATCCAAGCCATCCACCGCGGATCCGCTGCCGAGTTGACTCCGAGTCAACCAATATTTGCTCAGTTATTCTTCTGTGTTGATATTGTGTTTTCTGGGATGATTTGTTTCTGCTCAGGTTTTATGTGCATAGAGAATTGTTTGGAGTAGATTCATTTCTGTTGCTTGATCAAAATTCTAAGATGTTTGGCTAACTTGATTATATCTGTGTTGTGTTTAATGTGTTCGTAAACCTCCCCTAACTGCTAGTATGTCGATTAGCAAGGGGTTGCACATTTCTGTAATGGTTTTTACTGGTTTGTGATTATGGACTTGTTGGATTGTCGTGAATGGATAGCCGGGGATGTGAGACGAGTGTTTCTTTCATTCAAATGTAAATTGTAATTTTTTGTAATATTCTTTTGCGGGGCACATCCGGGTTGAGGTTGTAGCCACCGTTGTATTATTTCATTTACTGTTTTCTGCTCCTAGGATAGACCTAAAGTGGGGTACACAAACTACCGGGTACTTTGAAGTGTTTAGTGGCCTACTCACGTCGTTGAGGGAGACCACTTCACTTCGGGTACTTGGCGGGTAGTTTGCCGTACCCGCAGGGGTCTAGGGTGGGGTTTTAGCTATTCATCGCGACTGTGTAATCCGTCTTTCTTTGCACGCTCAAAAGGAATGCGGATTCGTAGAAAATCCAATATGTTCATCTGTGATCTGGAATGCCTATTATTGCGTCTAACGAATGTACAGTATCTATATATAATATCTAGTAGGCGACACTTATGTTTTGCACTCGCGCTAGCCCAGCCCCCGCTCTGTCGTTAGTTAAGTAACCTAACGGGTGAATGATGGGGCCCAGTGGTGAATTCGGATGGCATAAGAGGACGTTGTATTTTCGTTGTTTTCTGCAATGATAGGTTAATTGATGGGACGCATTATATTAATGTAAAGAAAATAAACCAAAGTTGAATCGTTGGAACAGTTTAAAAGAAACCACTCGGTTATTTTAAAACAGAAGATATTTTTTTTAATTGCGGATCTTAAACCACTCCTTTTAAAAGCTATCAGGTTCCTTTGATCATATCAAGTTCACTACGTTCACGGTTTCGCCAAAACCATTCGTAGCCCTTCGTCATTTCATTTGCGTATTCAGTAGTATTCAAGCTATGCATTTTGACCAACGCCAAGGCATAGTGTTTGGTAGCTGCTGGGTATTCATTTGTTGCATAGATAAATGAGTTAGTTTGGGATAGTCGTATTATCATTTGGCCAACGTCAGGGGTATGTACGGATGGGTTCAAATTAACAAGATAATGATGGGTAGAACTTGACATGTGACTTATGACATTTTGACCAACGCCAAGGTCATAAGAGCATGGGGCAGAAATTGATATCGGGAATTTCTAAAGAAACTGAAATTTGCTAAGAGTTGTATACCATTTGGAATGTGATAATTTGGGTAGGATTCCTTCGGCTTTATCACACGATGATATTTGGATCCCGATCCTACTTTGAGTATCCGCTACTCATCAGGAGATTCGTCACTTAACGATCATTGCTATAAACTAAGTAGGTGTCGAGAAAGGTGTCAGCGGGGCTACGCCCCCAGAGAAAAGAGGTTATTTAATTAATGAACTTCGCGAAAGCGTCGTAAAACCTCCCTCGAAGTACCGACACCGGCCTGGCTGAACGGTTAAGCAAGTATTGTACGGTGAGAATAGTCTTGACTAGTTCTTCCTTTTTGGTTTGAGGAGGGATTCGAGAAACAGTGGGAGCCATCCTGTTTAGATAAACTAAAAACAATTCTAAACTTGCAAGAGCATCATGCTAAAGTGTTCCCCTTCTCTCTCATTGCAGCGACCCAGAACATGACAGGCCTTAAGTTATTATTAGATAAAAATATTTTGACAGGACCAAACTATAAAGATTGGTTCCGGAATGTTAAGATGGTTATTACCTATGACAAATTGGGGTATGTCCTTACTACAAAGGCCCCTGCCGTCCCAAGTCCAGAATCCAGTGTCGCGGATAAGGAAATCCGCAAGACCTGGGAGTTAAACTGCATGAAGGCCAAGTGCATCATGCTTGCCTCTGTGAATAATGAACATCAGAGGAGGCACGAGAATATGGATCTAGAATCCATATTTCTCGACACCAAGGAACTGTATGGAGAGCAATCTCGTATAGCTAGATACGAGAGCTCGAAGAACTTGTTTCAGTCAAGGATGGCCGTCGGATCATCTGTAGGAGAACATGTCCTTAAGATGATTAGCTATATTGAAGAGCTCGCAGACCTCGGGATAATATTAGAGAACGAGCTGTATACAGACTTGATTCTCCAGTCCCTTCCTTCCACCTACGCCCAATTTATCTTGAATTTCAACATTCAAGGTAAAGAAGTTGAACTTCCAGAACTCCTTAACATGTTGAGGAGTGCAGAGGGCACATTGTAGAAGGTAAAGGAAACACCCACTATGTTTATTCATGGTGCTTCCTCTTCCAGGTCCAAGGCAAGGGCCAAAGGAAGGAAGAAGAAGGCCGCTAGCAAACCAAGAGGTGGTGTTGGTAAGGTGGGAGTCAAGGGAAAGGCAATGGTTGTGGTGCCAGTAGTGGCAAAGGACGAGTGCTTCCACTATCATAGGAAAGTCCATTGGAAGAAAGATTGCAAAGATTGGATTGCCAAGAACCAGGACCCGAGGCAAGTTGTGGCTTCGGCTTCAGGTGTGTTTGTAATTGAAAATTGTCTGTCAATCAGCACTACTTCCTGGGTATTGAATACCGGATCAGGATCTCATATATGCAATTCATTGCAGGCACTGAGAAACCGTAGAGTGCTGAAGGTTGGTGATATGGCCCTCTAGGTTGCTAACTGAGCTAGCGTGGGTGCTGTGCCAATAGGGGATTATCACCTTGGATTGACGAGTGGACATATTTTGGTTTTGCGCACCTGTTTTTGTGTACCTAGTTTAACGTGTAATATCATATCAGTATCGTTGTTATCAAAAGAAGGTTATGATTTCACGTTTGTAAGCGATGTTGTTAACATCCACCTCAATCATGGTTTGATTGGGTCCGGTACACTAGATAACGGTTTATACGTATTAAACCAATTGTAGATTTTCAATATCCAGAACACACTAAAAAGAAAGTCTCCAGATATAAATCAGGCTTTCTTATGGCATTGTAGACTAGGTAACATCAATGAGACAAGGTTAACTAAGTTACATAGAGAAGGATAGTTGGATCCGTTCGAATATCAATCTTATGCCACTTGTCAATCATGTCTCAAAGGAAAGATGACAAAGACTCCATTCACTGGACATAGAGTAAGAGCGAGCGAGCTCTTAGGACTCATACATAGCGATGTGTGTGGTCCAATGTCTACACATGCAAGAGGCGGTTTTTCATATTTTATTACTTTTACGGATGATTACTCTAGGTATGGATTCATTTTCTTAATGAAACATAAATCCGAGACCTTTGAGAAATTCCAAGATTATAAGAATGAAGAAGAAAAACAAACCGGCAAAAGTATCAAGACACTGAGATCTGATCGAGGTGGTGAATACTTAAGTGCCGAGTTCCTGAGTTACCTAAAAGGGAAAGGAATTCTCTCTCAGCTTACTCCTCCATACACTCCACAGCATAATGGTGTATCGGAAAGACGGAACCGAACCTTATTTGATATGGTGCGTTCCATGATGAGTAATGGTGAGTTACCGCGATCTTTCTGGGGTTATGTGCTAGAATCAGCTGCATATCTATTGAACAGGGTTCCTACCAAGACTGTGCCTACCACACCATATCAGATGTGGAGTGGGAAGAAACCCTATCTTCAGTATCTTAAGATATGGGGATGTCCAGCTTTTGTTAAAAAGTAGCATGCGGATAAACTCGAGACATGCTCAGTATAATGTAAGTTTGTGGGATATCCAAATAACTCCAAGGGGTAATTTTTCTATTACGTAGAGGAACAAAAGGTTTTTGTTTCTCATAATGCCCATTTTCTAGAACAGTAGTTTTTAGAAAAGGAAACAAGTAGGAGCGCAATAGAACTGGAAGAAATTTCAGAACCACAAACTACTACTGAAAGTTTGGTAGAACCAGTAGTTCCAGAAGAATAGGATATTCCTGCATCCCTCCGCAGGAGTAGTAGGCCGTCTCATCCGGCTGAGAGATACTACGGTTTTCTTATAGACGAGGATAGAGAGGATTGTGTCATTGATAATGATGAACCTACTAGTTTCCAGTAGGCCATGCAGAGCGGCGACTCGGTACGATGGCTGGATGCAATGCGGACCGAGATAGAGTCCATGTACACCAACAAAGTATGGACTTTGGACTTTGCTCCAGATGGGGTAAAACCCATAGGATGCAAATGGATCTTCTAGAAAAAATTTGCTGTAGATGGACAGGTAGAAACCTATAAGGCTAGACTTATTGCAAAGGTTTTTTGTCAAAGACCTAGTTTGGACTATGACGAAACTTTTTCTCTACTGGCTATGCTCAAATCAATTCGGATCCTTCTTGCCATTGCCACCTTCCATGATTATGAGATCTGGCAGATGGACGTAAAGACGGCTTTTCTAAATGATAATTTAGAAGAGTGTATCTATATGGATCAGCTAGAAGGTTTCAATCAGAGTGGGAGCAGCAGGAAAGTGTGCAAGCTGCTTAAGTCCATTTATGGACTAAAGCAGGCGTCGCGGAGTTGGAACATCTGTATTTACGAAACGGTCAAAGAATATGACTTTATCAAAAATCCAGATGAATCATATATATATATTAAAATTGTAGCACGAACTGTCGTATTCCTCGTGTTGTACGTGGATGACAATCTATTGATAGGAAATGATATTCCTATGCTACAATCTGTCAAAGGATTCTTGTCACACAGGTTCTTCATGAAAGACCTGGGTGATGCCTCTTACATAATGAGGATCCAGATCTATCGTGATAGATCTAAGAGGATGTTGGGACTTTCACAGTCCAGGTATATCAACATTATACGAAAAAGATTCAGTATGGAAGATTCTAAGCGCGGTAATTTACCGGCTTGTCACGGAATCACCCTCTCCAAAGAAATGTCTCCCAAGACTGATTTGGAAAGGGATCGCATGTCGATTATACCCTACGCTTCTGCGGTAGGCTCTATAATGTATGCGATGTTGTGCACCAGACCAGATGTAGCTTATCACTGAGCGTGGTAAGCCGGTATCAGTCAGACACATGGGAGAAGCACTGGATAGCAGTAAAGAACATTCTCAAGTACCTGAGAAGGGCTAAGGATATGTTCTTGGTTTATGGTGGAAAAGACCTCCAGATCGAGGCTTTTGCTGACTCCAGCTTCCAGAGTGACAAGGATGACTCCAAGTCCATGTCAGGTTATGTCTTTACCCTCAACAGAGGGGCGGTGTGCTGGAAGAGTTCCATGCAGGACACCGTTGCTGACTCGACGATAGAAGCAGAGTATATAGCTGCTTGCGATGCCGCAAAAGAAGCAGTCTGGATGAAGAAGTTCTTAACAGAACTTCAGGTGGTTCCATCCATTATTGATCCAATACCTCTGTATTATGACAACAACGGGGCTATAGCTTTAGCAAAGGAACCCAGGTCCGATCATAAGTCCAGACACATCTTGAGGCGGTATCACCTGATCAGGGAGATTATAGATTGCTAGGAGATCGAGGTCCGGAGAGTTGCTACAGAGGAGAACACTGCAGATCCATTCAAAAAGGCCTTACCTCAGATACAGTTTGAGAGGCTACTCGAGATGATAGGTCTTGGATACGCCAGTACATGTCCCTAGTGCAAGTGGGAGATTGTTAGTGTATAAGCCCTAGGAGCCATTATTGTATCATACTAGTTTGTATATTACTTAATGGAAGCTTGGGATATTCACAGTTATATTAACAGTCTCGCTCAACATAGTAGTATGCTACTTGGTTAGTATATATTTTAATATGTGTATATGTTAGCATATCGCGAATACATATTGATAGAGCCTTTAGGATCTTGCTTGACTACCAGCGTTGTGATGGCAGTCACACTAGTGGGGGCTGGGTAGTCTACAAGCACATCCTTTTTCAGGTCCCTAGTCGTAGGATTATCAAGACAGGGCATCGATACTCCGGAGTAGACTAGTGTGTACGCTTCTCATCCCAGCAGGGGAAATGATCTGTCCCACAGCCATTAGTACGTTGTACTGGAGATAGTATACAGGTGCTCGTTGGGTTATGGGTACACCGGACAGGACTCGTAGGGAACTGTTGGTTGGTATTATACCCGTCGTCAGTTAATAGTTCCCAGGTGACATGAGTACAACATAGTCCACAGACTTGACACTGCTGCTTCGTCTCGAGTGTGTTCCCACTATTCTTAGATTGCTACCGTACCACGGCTCAAAGGAGTCATGCAAACAGGTAGCAGTTGGGTGCAGCCCCGAAGCACTTGGAGGCAGTGGCGATTAAATAGGATTCGTCTCTCCCGGTATTGAGAGTTGATATCGCGCTGTGTTTGGAAAGCCATTACGCAAAGTCCCTGGCCAGGGCAAACGTGATTTACTGGTAGGATTTCCACTAGCTTCTCAAGGTGTAATGGGCTTCACTCCGACACGACTTATACCGCTTTTAGGGGACTGACGCTTGCCACCCCCTAGGCTCGATATGTGATATTCTTTGACGAACAGACCGGACTGTACGGAGCTTGTCACATCAGGCTTAGTAGGAGTTTGGATGGGTTTCCTCATCGGCCTTCTTATCGACATCTACCTGGGGACCGTTACATACAGCTAGTGCCGGTTGCGGCCTGTGGTTAAACCCACTGCCAGCGTAGTCTCGAGTCTTTAGAGTCCTACACAGAGAGTTTCCCTGCTTCTGGCGAAACGATATAGAGATCGTATGGTTTTACGACTGGGTTTGGACACATACGTGTATTTATGCACGTACGATGTTCGGACTGTTTTTACTAGCCGGCTTTAGTTTAAGCCAGATTCTAGTATTGGATTATTGGATTTATACAGTCTCAGTATTTCCTTGTTTTCACGGATGGGAGGGGCATTCTCGTAATTAGTCGAGAAGCTTCTAGAAGAAAGATGAGGTGGAGAGCTTAGGTGGAATTTGCATTAAATGGGTTAGTGACTCATGGAGTGATTCATCCAAATTAGTTAATGAAGCATTTATTGCTTAATGACTCATGAAATGATTCATCCAAAGTGAATTAATGAAGCATGGTTTTTATTATTATATGTTATTCATTTAGATAATTATCATGCTTCATATATTCACAAATGAGTGATAATTTATTTTATTCTGACTTTCACATTCTTTCTCCTCAAGCTCTCTCTCTTCAAAGACCTAACCCTAATCCTCTCATGTGTTGAGATCTAAGGGTTAGAAAGACTAATAGATCCTTAATCCATCTCTATATCCTTTAGGTTACCTTGATTAGCAATCAAAGCCTCCTAGTCACCTCAAGTGAGAGGTTAACGCTAGGAGAAGGAACTCTCGGGTGGATCTTCTATCACATCGAGGAGGCCGACGAGGAGGTGAACTATAAGAACAAGAAGGAATTGAATCTTTAGGTATAATCATCTATCATAGTTGTTAATCACATCCAGTTAGTTGTTAGTTAGGGTTTAGCAAAGATCCGTAAAGTTAGTAGATGTTAACTGAAACAAAATGATTGTTTTACCTATTCCGTCTCCCCGCATCATGTGGGGTGTCTAACGTCGACTTACAGGCTGCACCTACTAGGTATTTATATTTTGTGCATAGTTATTGCACTTGACATACGTTTTACACACCGTTGTGTTGATTTATGTTTATGCACCGCTACATTGGTTTGCGATTTGTACATGTCTATTGCACCTGATTCGATTTTGTGCCTTGGTAGGACGTATTGATGATTCTGTGGATTTCAAACAGTTGATTTGATTTGTGCATGTGGTAATTTGATTTATCCACTCGGTATAGTTCATATGTGCTTGCAGTGCATTGATACGTGTTTTGTGCACGCAGTTGCACACGTTTTTGACATTATACACCTTGGTACACTTGGTGTTGCTTTTTATACGCATTTGAGTTATTGATGAGTTTCCGTGTACTTGTTGCACCGGGCTTTGTATTTTGTGCATTTGGTGCAACCAGATTTGTATTTTGTGCATTTGATGCACCAGATGTGTATTTCGTGCACTTAATGCACCAGATTTGTATTTTGTGCGCTTGATGCCCCAGGTTAGTATTTTTGTGCATTGTTGCACTAGATTTGCATTTCGTACATTTATTGCACCAGATGGGTATTTCGTACATTGGTTGCACTAGATTTATTCTCCGTACCTTGGTTGTACCCGATTTATGTCTTTGAGCATGTGTGTTACCATATTTGTGTTTTTGTGTGAGTTTGCACTTGATGTTCGTTTTCATGCATGCTATTTCACCAGACGCTTTTTACGGACCTGACGCGATTGGATTGGATTTTGCACATATTAGGCGCTTGGTATTGGATTCTGTGCGCATCGAATGCACTTGAGTAAGATATTATTCATGCATGACGGATGCGCTTGATTGAGATTTTATTCATGCATGTTGTATGCACTTGATTTAGATTTCATTTATGCATGACGGATGTACTTGATTTGGATATTCGCGCATGTTCGGCGCATGATATGAGATGTGATTTTGTGCACACCAGATGCACTCGAATGGGATTTTCATTCGTGCATATTAATTGCACTGGATTGAGATTTTTGTGCACTATAGATGCACTAGATGTTGTTGTCGTGCACACCCGTGTCACTGGACAGATGCTATCGTGCACACCCATTGCACTTAGTTTTGCTTTTGTGCATATCGTAGCACTTGAATTGGATTTGATTTTCCGTGCACACCAGACGCACGTGATTATTGGATACGCCTTTCGAGGATGATTTTTCTTGTGAGCACTTTGCTTTCATGATGGGCACTATATTCTGTAGTAGCCGAACATAACTGATCCGAGGACAGTACTGTTCATATCAGAATTTTGCATTATTATATTCCCCATTCTTAATCATATTGAAAATAAATAGGTTCTTTTGATCCATGTCTGTTAAATAGTTGCAGGTTACAGGTTCTCGGAACAATACAGTGAAAATGGTGAAACGACGTTACAAATGTGAGACTACGACCAACAAATAGATGAATCTGCAAGATGCCGCCTACAGAACAAATGAAGATTAATGAACAGTTCGATTGCACAAAGAATGAAGGCAGCACAAGATTCAAGACTTCAACACAAAGCGAACGGTAAAAGTCCACAACATTCTGCACTGTGGAAATCTGAAAGAAAATAGAAGATATTCTTAGAAACCAAATGAAGAAACCAGAAGAAAAAGGCAACATGAAGAAACCCTAGAAAAATGAGACAGAAAGCCCACTATATGGCCGCGGATCCGTGGCCAAACAAGGCTTATGGCCGCAGATCCGCGGCCGTGCTGTACACGTGACGGCGCGTGTCGGTGCGTGTCGGTGGAGTCGGTGCATTGACCCGGTTTTTTTAGGGTAGTTATGTAATTCTATATGTGGATCAGATGTAAACCCTAGGGTTTCTATTATCTATAAATAGGAAGCCTATAGCTCTTTTTGGAGCATGCCTTTTTTAATTTATAGAATTTAAATTTCCATTCCATTGTAATTGTCAAAGTGTGCATCAATAAAAAGTAAGTTTTTTTTATCTTGAATTTCTTATCTGCAATTTTATTTCTCTGTAATTTTTCATCTGCCGTAGTTATTTTCCGCAAGTTAATTATGCTATTAAAAGAAAATCACAAATATGAATTCCATTGTTAATTCCCTAATGAGTGAGTAGTTCCTCACTTGTTAGGGTTTGGACTGGGTCGGTTTGAGAGATGAAATCTCTCACTCCTTTCTTGCCCGCATAATTTTATAAATAGGACTCTACGAAAAACAATCACCCACCACTCACTACGGCACCCTATCCTACGAGATAGCGGTGATTCCCAAGTTAGACCGGTCGTGGTTGATTTAGATAGAGGTTAGGGCTAAGAATTAAGAAAGTGTTAGTTATATGTATGCCCTAGAGGCCATTACTTTACACAGGATGTATATTGCAGTGGATGCTGGGACATATATAGGTATGACTTTCTTGCTCGACATGATAGTACGCTATCTGGTTGCTCTTTCTCTTAACATGTATACTTTCTGTCTCTCTGTTACATGTTGATAAAGCCCTTAGGATGTGTACTCGACTTATAGGACTATGATGTAGATCATACTAGTGGGGCCTGGGTAGTCCATGAGTACATCCTTCAATGTTCCTATTCGTGGGAATATCGAGACGGGGCATCGATATTCCAGAGTAGACTAGCGTATATCTTCTCGACCCATGTGATGGGCGATGGATGATCCCATATCCATTGGTGTTTGACATCAGAGATGATATGCGGGTGCTCAGTGGAGACTGGGTACACTGAACGGACTCGCCGAGAACTCCCAGATGGTATTAAACCTCACGTCAGATGGCAGTTCTCTGGTGACACTGGTACAGCTTAGTCTGTTGACCTGAGATCGTCATAGAGTCTTGTGTGTCTCCCACTGTGCTTTGATTTCCACCCTACCACGGCTCTACTGAGCCGTGCAAACAGGTGGTTTTTGGGTACAGTCCCGATTCACATGGAGGCAATGAGCGATAGGAGGGGATTCGTCTCTCCCGGTATTGGGGGTTGATGTTGCGCTATGCTCGACTGGCCATAACTGGAAATCCATGGTCAGGGTTGCAGTGATATACTGGTAAAAGTTATCAGTAGTTTCACGCTTGTTATGGACCTTACATCGGCATGACTTATCAAGCTACTGGGGTCTGACGTTTACCACCCCTAGGCGAGATATGCGACATATCAGACGAACAGACCGGACTGTATGGTAAGTGTTACTGGTTGGATTCGCAGGAGTGTGAGCGGGCTTGCTCGTTGATCTTTTGATCGTTCAATACCCGGGTAGCCGTTACGTTTAGCAGACCGCTTGCGGCTTGTGGGTGTTTGATATGATTATCACCTGCTGCCGGCGTATTGACGAGTCTTTAGAGTCCTACACAGAGGTTTCCTGGCTCAAGCGAAACGAAATATGAGTGCATATGAGATATGTACGGGACCGAGAATAATACCAATATGTGATACTGAATTCCATTCTCGCGATTTGTATCATCGGATGGTCATATAAGATATAGCCGGGTTACCGAATCAAATGTTGATTCGATACGATGATGCACTAGATATTAGTCGGTTATATGCAGTATGACCGGATCATTAAATCAAGTGTTGATTTCATGATTTAATGTATAATTGTATATAGGATATATTACTTTACATTGAATAGTATTGTTCACTTAAGATTGATTTTCTCACTTGATGTGCACAAGTAGTATATGTGATATATTTTTTGTGCACTAGTTTGTATCATGTTTGACGATACATGCAAACTTGGGTGTGTATATACTTTAAACCATGTTTAGGTTAATTGTTAGGGTTTTAACTTATTTATTTATTTTATTTATTCATTTTTGGCAAAAATAAAATGGTTTCTTTCTTTAGTTGCTTTAAGCTTCATGAAGCTTCTTAGCATCTTTGAAAAGTCTTAACCATTTTGTTTTTTTTTCCTTTAACCTAACCATTACCTCTAAACTCTAGTTTACTCTCTACATTAGTTACCTCACCCATGGTTGCTATATGATAGATTCACTTGATTTTCTATTATTGATAATTCACTTTCTTTTCTTTCTTCTTCTTCTTCTTCATGAAGAGAAGAAACCATTGCTAGAAAATTCCAAGTGATAGTGAGAAATCCAAATCCAAAGTGAACCCACTTCCTATTTCTTCATCCTCTACCACTTGTCATGTTGTATAGGGTGTTTTCTTCACAAGTTTCATGATCTAGTGAAGATGGAGCTTGAGTTTGAGTCGCCTCGACGTAGATCATCTTCGGCACCGAAGTCAACGACCTAGCCCGCCCATTTCTCCGATGAAACTGACGCTAGAGTCTGGGATTCCGATGATCGCAGCGGAGGGATGTCAACACGGAGCTAGAGAAGTGGAGGACCGGATCTACAAAGGTTGTAGTCTCTTTCACTTAGTAACAAAGTAGTTTGCTTGCATTTATTTTCGCCTTACCTCTAGTTAACGATCTAGTATAGGGTTCTTTGGCACACATAAATTTTTGATTTTGGCATGGTTGATCAGTTGTAGAACCTCATGGGTGTGGTTAGGAACCCTACAGTGGTATCAGAGCCTAGCTAGAGCTTTAGGCGAAGTGTAGACGAAATTAGATATCCGATCGAACCCCGAAACCATAATCGCAACCCCTCTGTGTACATTTTTGAAAACAGTGGATTTTTCCAAATTAAAAATATCAAAAAAATACAGCAGGGTTTTATTGGTATTACTGAGAAGAACGTGACCGTAACTCCGTCAATGAACCGCGGAACCGCGGCGCCGCCCTGGCTTGCGCGGTGGTTCCGCGGCCATACTGTAGCCTTATTTGTCACGGTTTGCACAGTAATGTTAATCTGAATTTCCTGTGTTTTCTGGGAATTTTTAAATTATTCTCAAGAGTTGAGTTTTCTGGGTTGTTTTAGGGACTCGATGTTTCGATCGGATTGTTTAACTTTGTTTTTGTTTTTCCGGGTATTTTAGAACATGTTAAAAGGTTCGACCGGATATAAATACCCAATTTTTCCCCTGCCGGAAAATTTCCAAGTGTTGGATTTTTCCGTAGTTTAAGAACGTCTAAGTAGCGCAAGTAACGCAATGGACCCTCTAGAAGACAACAAACCTTAACTCGATTATGTGACCGTCTTGAACTGCCCTTTGAACATTAGGGTTTAGGGCAGTACGGCGTGCCACATGTGAGGCGTTGGCTTGACCCTTCTACGGCTGGACTGTTGGTACTGTGGCATGAAATGGATGTTTGTAAACTTATTTCATGTGTTGAGCTATTTCGGGAAAACTTGGGTGTTTGATTGTTCGATCGGAAAGTTTAACATTTTCTATTTTATCTGGAATGTGATACAACATTTGGAATCCACAAGTAGTTATGAGATAACTGATTTGGATGTTATAAACATAGCAGTTTAGTCTCTAATGATCGGTTGCCACGGAATTTTGATGCGATCAAAAGTCCATCGCAATCACGTAGCGTACGCGGATACTCGCCGGGTAAACTTAATAGACAGCTACACCCCATAGCCCCGACCAAGTGACTGTAGGAGAACCCCATCGCCGAAAGCATCCGTTCGGGTGCTCGCGGCAGCGGTGTTCTGCCTTAGTGCACTTCGTCGACGGTATCGGTGGTGCGGCCGTCTACTAAAGTTTGCGACGAGCATTCGGTCAGGATGCCGGGAATCTTGTTGAATTGCCCGACTTGATATTGAAAAGAGTTTTCGATAAATGAGACTAAAATGCGGGGTTTATAATTGTTAGGCATGCGATGTCTAAGGAATTCATTTGGTTAGGCATGCGATGTCTAAAGAGTTTGCGGATTCCAACTGTTGTAGTTTTACACTTTCTTTTCTGTGACCGTAAGTGTAATATGTGATATCGCCGGTTTCGTTGCTATATGTCAACGACAATTGGGATGGGCATATTTACTTACGTTGATGACATGTGTTGTTATGTGTTGCTGGATATGTTATATTGGATCGTCGTGTTTGAATAGCCGGGTTTTTTTTATGTGAGATGAGTGTTTTTCCATTTTCATTCATGTAAGAACTTGTATGTAATATTATTTTATTGGGGCACTTCCAGGTTGCGGAAGATGTCACCGTTGATGTATATTATTTACTTTTCCGCATTTGGATAGATCCAAGGAGGGGAGCACAAGTGACCGGGTTCTAGGATCCAGTAGGCGACCATCTCGAGGAGTCGAGTCCGGGTCTCCTAACCCTAGAATTGGTAGGGTTGCTTGCCACTCTCGTAGGGGTCTAGGGGTATGGGATTGGCTATTCATCACGACCGTGAAATCCGTGTTTTATTCAGGCTCAAAATAAAACACGGACGTCCTAGTATATCCAATATTTCATATGATATTTTCTGCTGCGTTATCTGTGATGTAATCATGTGATATGTTCAGATAGATATTGTATATAGTATATATGATATATTATATAGACATTGCTTATGTTTTACACCCGCGCTAGCCCTGCCTCATTCTGGCGTTAGTTACCTAACCTAACGGTGCAGACGGGACATCGAGGCGAATGCGGATGGTATAAGCGTACGTTATATTTATCTGTGATGTTTTGGTGGACTTAAATGATGGGACATTCATTAATGAGATTAATGAAAGAAAATAAACCTAAAAGTTGTTGTGGAATCGAATTTCAAAAATAAAATCAGGTAGCTACAGTTCTTGCTTTGCACAGCGGTATATATGATATATCCTGCACCTTATTCGATGAGGAAAGGGCCGATGATCCCTTCACCGGGAGTGACCCCTTTAGCAATAACTGGCAGATGCTACAACCCTCGGTTTGTCTTTTGATCGCTTCTATAGTTTCTGCTTTGCACAGCGGTATATATGATTTATCCTGCACCTTATTCGATGAGGAAAGGGCCGACGATCCCTTCACCGGGAGTGACCCCTTTAGCAAAACTAGAAAAGCCTAAAAAACACTCCATTTAAAAACCATTTGATTCTGCAACGAGATCAAGTTCAAAGCGTTAATGGTTTTCTCAAAAACCATCCGCAACCCTCCATCATTTTAGGAAGTAGAGTACTTAGTATTCGTGCTGTGTTTGTTGACCATAGTCAAGGCACAGTGTACGGTAGCTAAGTGATATCTTCCTACACCACATATGATGCGATTAGTTAGGACAGTCGTGTGACTTTGTTGACCTTAGTTAAGGGTCATGTGGGTGGGTCTAATTAATCACGAAATGACGGGTAGAACTTGACTAGTGCTTATGATTTGTTGACCATAGTCAAGGTCATAAGTGCTAGGGGTAAAAACCTTTATCCGGAGTTTCAAGTGTTGAAATTTGCAATGAGATTGCATACCTTCTATATGATAGTTGAATCCCGATACCCACTGCGAGTAATTGTTACTCCTGAGAGAGTTTCACACTTTGCAAGTAGCCGATCAAGTAGGTGTCTAGAAAGGTGTCAACGGGGTTACGCCCCTGGGAAAATGAGGTTTACTTTAATTAGGTCCGTGCGAAATCACGGGGAACCTCCCTCAAAGTACTGACACTGGCCTGGCTGAGAGATTGGCGAACTTGTAGAGTGTAATTAATCCCGGCCAGTCTTTCCTTTTAAGGTTTGAAGGAAGATTTGATAAAAACAGTGGGAGCCATCTTGATTAGATAAAATATATAACCAATCTAATCTTGCAAGAGCGCACGCAGAGTGTTTTCTTCTCTCTCTCTCCAGGTAGCGACCATATCACGCCTTAATCAAGATAATAATATGGGTGTATTGACCGAATCCTCTTGTTATACTGAGCTGGGGAACGTTCGTCCCGCTCCAACTTATAATTGTTATAAGACCGAGCAGGAAATAGGGAAATACCAGGATTCCCATGCCGCCCAAACGAAGAAAGTGCATATGATGCATCTCCTTCGGGTGTGTTCATTATAAAGAACTGTTTCTCAGTGTCCTCTACGTCCTAGGTATTAGATACCGGATCAGGATCCCGCAAATGTAATCCGTTACATGGGCTACAAAAAGGTAGAGAACTAAGAACGGGTGATAAGTTTCATGAGACAGAAAATGGTGCAAGTGTTGCAGCCAAGTCTGTTGGTCACTGTCACTCTGTATTTCCAAATACATTGATTCTGAAAAAATGCTATTAGATACCGAACCTGATATACAAAATCATATCAATCTCTTTATTTATTAAAGAAGGATATAATTTTGTATTGTTGAATAATGTTTTGTACATTTCCTATATCGGTTCAGGCACGTTATCTAAAAGCATTGACGTTTTAAATCAAACTACAGTTCCTAGTATACAGAACACACACAAGAAGAAGAGTTCAGAAATGAACGATTCCTTCTTGAGGTATTGTAGACTAGGTCATATCAATGTGATCCGACTAGCTGAAGTAACATTTAGATGCATATTTAAATCAGTTTGAATTTACATCTTGTGAAACTTGCCAGTCATGTAACAAAGATAAGATGACCATAGCTCTGTTTACTGGAAACAGAGAAAGAGTCAGTGAACTCTTAGGACTGATACATAGTGATGTATAGAGGTCCCCAGTCTACATATGCCAAGACTGGTTCTTTGTACTTCCTTACACACATGTTTCTGTTGAAACACATGTCTGAAGCTTTTAAGAAATTTAAAGAATATAAGTTAGAAGTAGAGAACCAATAAAGGTATAAGTATTATGTCCTATGATGTGATCAGGGAGGATAATACTTGTGCATAGAATTCTCGGACTATTCTAAAGGAGAATGAGATTCTCTCTTGGTGTTACTCCTCTGAATATACCACAGAACAACGGTGTATCGGGGCGGAGCAATCGCACCATATTAGATATGGTGTGCTCTATGATGAGTATTACTGAGTTACCTATTTCCTTTTGGGGTTATGCACTTGAGAAGCTGCATACCCATTGAATTGGGTTCGAATCAAATCAGTGCCTACCACTCCATATAAGATATGGTATGGGAAGAGCCTGTCTCTTAAGTAAGTTAAGATTTGGGATTGTCCGTCCTATGTCAAAAGCAAAATCCGGACAAGATCGAGGCATGGTTAGTTCTGTAGAACTGGAAAGGTTCCAGCTATACAAAACTGCAGCTGATGATTTGACAGAACCAAAGGATTCACTAGTCCCCGACGAACCTCAGCCTCTCCGCCGATCTAGTAGGGTTCCTCATCCGCCTGAGAGATACTTCGGTTTCTCGATGACAGTGGGAGCAAGGATTGCATCATGAGATGATAGCCCAACTAGTTTTGAGCAGGCCATCAAGAGTGGGGACTCTGTAAGAATGGCTGGATGCTTAGCGATCTGAGATGGAATCCATGTACACCAACAAAGTATGGACTTTGGTAGCTATATCTGAAGGGTTAAATCCCCATCAGGAGCAAGTATATCTTGAGAAGATTACTTGGTGTAGATGGAAAAGTTGAGACTTTCAAAGCTAGACTTGTTAATGGTTTTCATCATCGACCAGGCGTGGATAATGATGAACTTTTTCCAGTAGCTATGCTTAAGTCCATCCGGATCCTACTTAACATTGCTACATACCATGACTACGATATCTTGTGGTTGGGTACCATGACTACTTTTCTAAATAATAATTTAGAAGGGAACGTCTATAAGAACACAGCCAGAGGGCTTCGTAAACAGTAGGAGCAGCGGAAACGTGTGCAAGTTGCTTTACAGAATAAAGCAGGCATTGCGGAGTTGAAACATCTGTTTTGATGTGGTAGTCAAAGAGTTTGACTTCATCAAAATGGTAGATGAACCTTGTATATACAAAAAGATAGTGGGGAGTATGGCAGTGATCCTCGTATTGTACGTGGACAACATACTCTTGAAAGGAAAAGGAGTTTCCTATACTACGAACGGTCAATTTCCTCTTATCACAAGGATTCTCCAAATAGGATAAAGGTGATACCTCCTAAATCCTGGGATTTGGATCTATGAGATAGATCTAAATGGATGTTAGGGTTCTCACTAAGTTTAGTGAGATAGTATCAACCGATCCTGGGGAAAACACTGGAAATGTTCCATACTGATAAGCACGACTGAATGTCAGTCGCAGGCATTGTCTTTACTCTCAGTGAAGGGACGGTATGTTGGAAGAGTTCCAAGCTAAATACCGTGGCAAACTAGACGATAAAGGATGGTAACATCTCTATCAAAGATACTACCAATGAGGCAGTTTGGGTGTATATTGGTTCATGAGATGAACTAGGTTCCTACCATTGTGTGACAATGGAAGTGTGGCTTTGGCCCAGGAACCCTGGTCCCATCAGGGACCCAGACATATTCTGAGGCAGCATCACCTGATCATGGAGATAGTTGATCTTCAGGGTGATCGAGGTTAGGAGAGTAGATTCAGAGGACAACACGACGGATCCACTCACAAAGGCCTTTTCCTAAAGAGAGACTTTTATGGGATGGTTGAGTATGAGATACTGCAACCACTGCTACAGATGGCCCTAGTGCAAGTGGGAGATTGTTAGTTATATGTATGCCCTATAGGCCATTACTGTACACAGGATGTATATTGTAGTGGATGCTGGGACATATATAGGTATGACTTTCTTGCTCGACATGATAGTACACTATCTGGTTGCTCTTTATCTTAACATATATACTTTCTGTCTCTCTGTTACATGTTGATAAAGCCCTTAGGATGTGTACTCGACATCCAAGACTATGATGTAGATCATACTAGTGGGGCCTGGGTAGTCCATAAGTACAACCTTCAATGTTCCTAGTCGTGGGAATATCGAGACGGGGCATCGATATTCCAGAGTAGACTAGCGTATATCTTCTCGACCCATATGATGGGCGATGGATGATCCCATATCCATTGGTGTTTGACATCAGAGATGATATGCGGGTGCTCAGTGGAGACTCGGTACACTGAACGGACTTGCCGAGAACTCCCATATGGTATTATACCTCACGTCAGATGGCAGTTCTCTGGTGACACTGGTACAGCTTAATCTGTTGACCCAAGATCGTCATAGAGTCTTGTGTGTCTCACACTGTGCTTTGATTTCCACCCTACCACGGCTCTACTGAGTTATGCAAACAGGTGGTTTTTGGGTACAGTCCCGATTCACATGGAGGCAATGAGCGATAGGAGGGGATTCGTCTCTCCCGGTATTGGGGGTTGATGTTGCGCCATGCTCGACTGGCCATAACTGGAAATCCCTGGCCAGGGTTGCAGTGATATACCGGTAAGAGTTATCAGTAGTTTCATGCTTGTTATGGACCTTACATCGGCATGACTTATCAAGCTACTGGGTCTGACGTTTACCAACCTTAGGCGAGATATGCGACATATCAGACGAACAGACCGGACTGTATGGTAAGTGTTACTGGTTGGATTCGCAGGAGTGTGAGCGGGCTTGCTCGTTGATCTTCTTATCGTTCAATACCCGGGTGGCCGTTATGTTTAGCAGACCGCTTGCGGCTTGTGGGTGTTTGATATGATCATCACCTGCTGCCGGCGTATTGACGAGTCTTTAGAGTCCTACACAGAGGTTTCCTGGCTCAAGCGAAACGAAATCGGAGTGCATATGTGATATGTGCGGGACCGAGAATAATACCAGTATATGATACTGAATTCCATTCTCGCGATTTGCATCATCGGACGGTCAATTAAGATATTGCCGGGTTACCGAATCAAATGTTGATTCGATATGATGATGCACTTGATATTAGTCGGTTATATGCAGTATGACCGGATCATTAAATCAAGTGTTGATTTAATGATTTAATGTATAATTGTATATTGGATATATCACTTTACATTGACTAGTAGTGTTCACTTAAGATTGATTTTCTCACTTGATGTGCACAAGTAGTATATGTGATATATTTTTTGTGCACTAGTTTGTATTGTAGGGTTACTAGGCACACTCAAGAGATTTCACAAGGCATCAACTATGCCAAACAAAAATTTTACGGTGCCGAGAAACCCTAAACTAGATCGTTAACTAGAAGTTAAGGCGAAAAGCGAGCAAGCAAACGACTTTACTACTAAGTGAAAGGGATTACAACCTTTGTAGATCCGGTCCACCACTTCTTTAGCTCCGTGTTGACGTCCCTCCGCTGCGATCATCGGATCCCGGACTCTAGAAATGGTTTCGTCGGAGAAATGATCGGGCTAGGTCATTGACTTCGAGGCCGAAGATGATCTACGTCGGGGAGACTCAAACTCAATCTATTTCCTTCACTCGGTCGAAAACTTTGAGAAGAGAACACCCTATACTACATGGCAAGTGGTAGAGGATGAAAAAATAGGAAGTGGGTTCACTTTAGAATTGGATTTCTCACTCTTTTTCTCATGATGCCATTGGAGCTAGCAAGCTTTTTCAAGCTTGATGAACATGAAGAAGAAGAAAAGAAATTTCCATTAAAAGAATAATATGATCACTTATCCTTTTAATCATGGCACCATGGTTGAGTTAAGCCCTCATGCTTAACTCATGTAGAGATTTAACCATAGCATAAAGTTAAGGGTTGGGTTAGCTAATATCTTAAGCAAATGACAAAAGAGTTGACTTTGTCAATGTTCATCAAGCTCCATGAAGCTTGATAATTTTGACCAAAGTCACACTCTTTTGTTATATGCTAATGAAAATAGTAAACCCTAATCTAACCTTGATATGGTTCAAGTCTCATACACACAACTTGTTTGTATCATGAAGCATGATACAAACATGTACACTTGCATATATCACATATAAACAATGTGCACATTCAAGTGACAAAATCAATCTTAAGTGAACCAATACTAGTTAATGTAAAGTAATATATCAAATATATAATTATACATTAAATCATTAAATCAACACTTGATTTAACGATCCGGTCATATCGCATATAACCGACTAATATCAATAGTAACAAGTTATCGAATCAACACTTGATCCGATAACCCGGCTATATCGGATACAACCGATCAATGTCACAAATCGCGAGAATAGAATACAGTATCACATTCTGGTATTATCCTCGGTCCCGCACATATCTCATATGCGCTCCTATTTCATTTCGCTTGAGCCAGGAAACCCCTGTGTAGGACTCTAAAGACTCGTCAATACGCCGGCAGCAGGTGATGATCATATCAAACACCCACAAGCCGCAAGTGGTCTGCTAAACGTAACGGCCACCCGGGTATTGAGCGATCAGAAGATCAACGAGCAAGCCCGCTCACACTCCTGTGAATCCAACGAGTAACACTACCGTACAGTCCGGTCTGTTCGTCTGAGATGTCGCATATCTCGTCTAGGGGTGGTAAATGTCAGACCCCAATAACTCGATAAGTCGTGTCGATATGAGGCTCATAACGCGTCGAGAAACTACTGGTAACACTTACCAGTAAATCCCTAAAGCAGCCTTGGCCAAGGACTTCCTGTTATAGCCAATCGAACACTGCGCAACATCAACTCCCTATACAGGGAGAGACGAAACCCCTCCTATCGCTCATTGCCTCCTTGTGGTCCGGGACAGTACCCAAAAGCCACCTTTTTGCACGCCCTCTTGGACGTGGTATGATGGAAATCAAAGCACAGTGGGAATCACACAAGACTCTATGACGATCTCGGGTCTACAGACTAAGCTGTACCAGTGTCACCAGAGAACTGCCATCTGACGTAAGGTATAATACCATCTGGGAGTTCTCGGCGAGTCCATCCAGTGTACTCAGTCTCCACTGAGCACCCATATATCAACTCTGATGTCAAACACCAATGGATATGGGATCATCCATCGCCCATCTGTATGGGTCGAGAAGGTATACGCTAGTCTACTCTGGTATATCGATGCCCCGTCTCGATACACCCACGACTAGGGACTTTGAAGGATGTACTTATGGACTACCATGTCCCCACTAGTATGATCCGCATCATAGTCCAGGTAGTCAAGTACACATCCTAAGCGCTTTACTAACATGTAACAAAGAGACAATCTGTGTACACGTTAAGGTAAAGAGCAACTAGATAGCATACTATCATATCGAGCAAGAAAGTCATCCCTATATATGTCCAAGCATCCACTACAATATACATCTTATGTATAATAATGGCCTCTAGGGCATACATATAACTAACAATCTCCCACTTGCACTAGGGCCATCTGATAGCAGTGGTTGTGGTATCTCATACTCAACCATCCCATAAAAATCTCTCTCTGGGAAAAGGCCTTTGTGAGTGGATCCGCCGTGTTGTCCTCTGAGTCTACTCTCCTTGTTAGTGTATATGCCCTAGGGGCCATTATTGTATCATACTAGTTTGTATATTACTTAATGGAAGCTTGGGATATTCACATGTATATAACAGTCTTGCTAAACATGGTAGTATGCTACTTGGTTTTTCTATCTTAATATGTGAGTATACGTATTGATAGAGCTCTTAGGATCTTGCTGGACTACCGGCGTTGTGATGGCAGTCACACTAGTGGGGGCTGGGTAGTCTATAAGCACATCCTTATTCAGGTCCCTAGTCGTAGGATTATCGAGACAGGGCATCGATACTCCGGAGTAGACTAGTGTGTACGCTTCTCATCCCAGTTGGGGAGATGGTCTGTCCCACAGCCGTCAGTACGTCGTACTGGAGATAGTTTGCAGGTGCTCGTTGGGGTACGGGTACACCGGACAGGACTCACAGGGAACTGTTGGATGGTTTTATACCAGTCGTCAGTGAACAGTTCCCAGGTGACATGAGTACAGCATAGTCCGCAGACTTGACACTGCTACTTCGCCTCGAGTGTGTCCCACTGGTCTTAGATTGCTACCCTACCACGGCTCAAAGGAGTCGTGCAAACAGGTAGCAGTTGGGTGCAGTCCCGAGCACTTGGAGGCAGTGGCGGTTAGACAGGATTCGTCTCTCCCGGTATTGGGGGTTGATATCGCGCTGTGTCAGAGAGCCATTACGCAAAGTCCCTGGCCAGGGCAAGCGAGATTTGCTGGTAGGTTCCAGTAGTTTTTCGGGGTGTAATGGGCTTCCCTCCGACACGACTTATACCGCTATTAGGGGACTGACGCTTGCCACCCCCCTAGACCCGATATGCGATAGTCTTAGACGAACGGACCGGACTGTACAGAGATTGTCACATCAGACTCAGTAGGAGTTCGGATGGGTTTCCTCATCGGCCTTCTTATCGACATCTACCTAAGGAACGTTACGTATAGCTAGTGCCGCTTGCGGTCTGTGGTTAAACCCACTGCCAGCGTAGTAGTCGAGTCTCTAGTGTCCCACACAGAGAGTTTCCCTACTCCAGGCGAAACGATATAGAGGTCGTATGGTTTTACGACAAGGGTTCGGACGCATACGTGTGTTTACGCACGTACGACTTTCGGACAGTTTTTACCAGTCGGCTTTGGTTTATGCCAGTTACTGGTATCCGGTTATTGGATTTATATAGTCTATAGTTTTTCCGTATTTTTGCGGAAAGGAGGGGCGTTCTCGTAATTACGCGAGAAGCTTCTAGAAGGTGGTGACTAAGGAGGTTTAGGTGGCATATACAATGAATGTGATTAGTGAGTCATATGGATGATTCATCCATGTCATTAATGCATCATAAATGCTTAATGACTCATGGAGATGAATCATCTCTAGATATTATCAAGCATGGTTGTTAAATTGATTTATTTTCTTTTCTTGATAAAACGAAATGCTTGATATATATTATCATAACTCATTATTCTCACTTCATTATTATGTTCATCTTCTCTCTCCTCAAGCTCTCCCTCTTCAAACCCTAATCCTCCCTTCTCATGTGTTCAGTACAAGGATTAGTTAGACTAAATAAACCATAACCCTCACTCTATATCACCTAGCTTCTTTGATTAGCACTTAAAGAAAGTTAGTTGCCTCAAGTTTAGAGGCTAAGCTTGGAGTAAAGCTCTCGGGTGGATCGTCTACTACTTCGAGAAGGCCGAGGAGGAGGTGGAGTTCGCAAAGACGAAGGACACGATTCGTTAGGTATAATCCCTAAACATAGTAGTATAGAACTTCTATGTTTCTTGTTAGTTATCGTTTAGCTTCGATTCATGCGGTTAGTCGATGTTTAGCATATAAACAAGATCGTTTTTCATATTTCCGTCTCCCCGCAAGTCGTGGGGTGTTGTACATCGACTTACACTCCTAACATTGATCCCCTGGAGATCAACCATCTCCACGATCAGGTGATACTGCCAAAGAATATATCTGGATCACTGATGGGACAGGCGTTCCTTGGCATAAGCCACAACTCCATTGTCACACAATGGCAGGAACAAAGTTCATCTCATGAACTAATATACACCCAGACTTCCTATTTGGTAGCATCTTTGGTAACGATGTATCTCGCCTTTAATCGTCTAGTATGTCACGGTATCTAGCTTGGAACTCTTCCAACATACCGTCCCTCCACTGAGGGTAAAGGCAATGCCTGCGACTGACATTCAGTCGTCCTTATCACCCTGGAACCTTTCCAGTGGTTCTCCCCAGGATCTATTGATACCATCTCACTATAACTAGTGAGTATCCTAACATCCATTTAGATCTATCTCATAGATCCAAAACCCCGGATTTAGTAGGTATCATTTTGATCCTATATGGAGAATCCTTGCGATAAGCGGAGATTGACCGAGCGTAGCATAGGAAACTCCTTCCCTATTAAGAGTATGTCATCCACGTACTCTACGAGGTGTAGGGTTCCTGGGCACTCTAATGAAGTCTCACAAGGCATCAACCATATAAACAAGATCGTTTTTCATATTTCCGCCTCCCCGCAAGTCGTGGGGTGTTGTACATCGACTTACAGTGGTATCAGAGCCTCGCTAAACAATAAATAACTTACTTGCAAATTTGTATGAATTTCGAACGGAAAAAACGAAACCGGAAAAGCCCGAAATCATAAGTTTCTGTCGATTTTTAAATGAAGTCCAAAATTTTTTCAGGGATGTTCAGAAAGCTTGAAAAGACAGTAGAAGAACACCCAAGAAAATTGGGCCCCTGAATCGCCTAAAGCGCCGTGGAACCGCGGCAGATCCCACCGATCCGTCGCGATTCCGCCGCCGAGTTGACGATTTAGGAACCCAATTTTCTTGTGTTGCTTCTCTGTGATATTTGGTATTTTCTGGAATTTTTTTATTTTTTGCTCAGGTTTCAGATTTACAGAGAAGTATTGGAGCAAAATTAAAAGTGTTTAATCGATCGAAATTATACAGTATTTCTTGTTGGATTATATCTGTGTTTGTATAATGTGTTCGTAAACCTCCCCTAACTGCTAGTATGTCGGTTGGCAGGGGGTTGCACATTTCTGTAATGGTTTTTACTGTTTATGGATATGAACTGTGTTGGACTGTTGTGATGTATAGCCGGGGTTTTGTGATGGGTTATTATTTAATTCATTTGATGTAAATGTAATTTGTTGTAATATTATTTTGCGGGGCACATCCAGGTTGCGGTTGTAGCCACCGTTGTATTATTTCATTTTACTGTTTTTGCTCCTAGGACAGACCCAAGGTGGGGTGCACAAACTGCCAGGTGGGTAGTTTGCCGTACCCGTTGGGGTCTTGGGTGGGGTAATGGCTATTCATCACAATTGTGTAATCCGTCTTTTGTTGCAGGCTCAAAACAAACACGGATTGCTTGCAAATCCAATAAAGTTCATCTGTGATCTGGAATGCCTATTATTGCGTCTGACGAATGTACAATATCTATATATGATAGCTATTTAGACGTCACTTATGTTTTACACCCGCGCTAGCCCAGCCCCCGCTCTGTCGTTAGTTAAGTAACCTAACGGGTGATGACGGGACCCCGTGGCAAATGCGGATGGCATAAGAGGACGTTGTATTTTCGTTGTTTTCTGCAATGATAGGTTAATGATGGGACGCATTATTTATAATGCAAAGAAAATAAACCAAAAAGTTTAATCGTTGGAACAATTTAAAAGAAACCACTCAGTTAATTTTAAAAACAGATATTTTTAAATGCGGAGCTTTAACCACTCTTTTTAAAAGCTATCAGGTTCCTTCGGTTATATCAAGTTCACTACGTTCACGGTTTCGCCAAAACCATTCGTAGCCCTCCGTCATTTCATCTGGGTATTCAGTAGTATTCAAGCTATGTATTTTGACCTAACGCCAAGGCATAGTGTTTTGTAGCTACTGGGTATTCATTTGTTGCATAGATAGATGAGTTAGTTTGGGACAGTCGTATTATAATTTTGGCCGATCGTCAAGGATATATACGGATGGGTTCAAATTGACAAGATAATGATGGGTAGAACTTGACATGTGACTTATGACATTTTGACCTAACGCCAAGGTCATAAGAGCATGGGGCAGAAAAATATATATCGGGAATTTCTAAAGAAACTGAAATTTGCAAAGAGTTGCATACCATTTGGAGTTTGATGAATGTTGGTAGGATTCCTTCAACATTATCATACAATGATATTTGGATCCTGATCCTACTGTGAGTATATGCTACTTATCAGGAGATTCGTCACTTAATGATCAATGCTATAAACCAAGTAGGTGTCAAGAAAGGTGTCAGCGGGGTTACGCCCCCAGAGAAAAGAGGTTATTTAATTAAGGAACTTCGCGAAAGCGTTGGAAAACCACCCTCGAAGTATCGACACTAGCCTGGCTGAATGGTTAAGCAAGAATTGTACAGTGAGAATAGTCCTGGCTAATTCTTCTTTTATGGTTTGAGGAAGGATTCGAGAAACAGTGGGAGCCATCCACTTTAGACAAACTAAAAACCACGCTAAACTTGCAAGAGCATCATGCTAAAGAGTTTTCTTCTCTCTCTCCTAATTGCAGCGACCCTGAAAATGACTGGACTTAAGTTACTTTTAGAGGAAAATATACTGACAGGGCCAAACTATAAAGATTGGCTGCGGAATGTCAAAATGGCTTTGACCTATGACAAATTGGGGTACGTCCTCACCGCTACGGCACCTGCTGTCCCTGGTCCCAAATCCAGCAATGCGGATAAGGAAATCCGCAAAACCTGGGATTTAGATTGCGCGAAAGCCAAGTGCATCGTGCTTGCCTCGATGAACAATGAACATCAGAGGAGGCACGAGGATATGGACCTAGATGGCATATTTCTCCATACAAAGGAACTTTATGGAGAGCAATCTCGTATAGTAAGATGCGATACCTCTAAGAACTTGTTTCGAGCGAGGTTGGCTGTCGGGTCATCAGTAGGAGAACATGTCCTAAAGATGATCGGCTATATTAAAGAGCTCGCAGACCTTGGGACGACTTTGGATAATGAGCTCTATACAGACCTTATTCTCCAGTCCCTTCCTCACACCGACGCCCAGTTTATCCTGAACTTCAACATTCAAAGAAAAGAAGTTGAACTTCCGGAACTCCTGAACATGTTAAGGAGTGCAGAGGGCACCTTGCAGAAGACAAGGGAAACACCCGCTATGTTTGTTGGCGGTGCATCTTCTTCCGGGTCCAAGGCAAGGGCCAAAGGAAGGAAGAAGAAGGCCGCCACCAAACCTAGAGGAGGTGTTAGTAAGGTGGGAGGGAAGGGAAAGAAAAAGTTTGCGGTACCGGTAGTTGGCCCGGATGAGTGCTTCCATTGTCACAGGAAAGGGCACTGGAAGAAGGATTGCAAGGCGTGGAACGCCAAGAACCAGGAACCGAAGCAAGCTGTGGCTTCGACTTCAGGTGTGTTTGTAATTGAGAATTGTCTGTCGAATAACTCTACTTTCTGGGTATTGGATACCGGATCAGGATCTCATATTTACAATTCATTGCAGGCACTGAGAAACCGTAGAGTGCTGAAGGAAGGTGATATGACCTTAAAGGTTGCTAACGGTGCTAGCGTGGGAGCTGCGTCCGTCGGGGATTATCACCTAGGATTGACAAGTGGACACATTTTGGTTTTACATAACTGTTTTTTTGTACCAAGCTTAACGTGTAATATCATATCAGTTTCCTTGTTATCAAATAAAGGTTATGATTTCACGTTTGTAAGAGATGTTGTTAACATCCACCTTAATCATGGTTTGATTGGGTCAGGTACACTAACTAACGGTATATATGTTTTAAACCAACTCCAAATTTTCAATGTCCAGAACACACTTAAAAGAAAGTCTCCAGATTTAAATAAAGCTTTCTTATGGCATTGTAGACTGGGTCACATCAATGAGAGAAGGTTGACTAAGTTGCATAGAGAAGGATATTTGGACTCGTTCGAATATCAAACTTATGACACTTGTCAATCTTATCTCAAAAGAAAGATGACAAAGACTCCATTTACTGGACATGGAGTAAGAGCGAGCGAGCTCTTAGGACTCATACACAGCGATGTATGCGGTCCAATGTCTACACATGCAAGAGGTGGTTTTTCCTATTTCATTACTTTCACGGATGATTACTCAAGGTACGGATTCATTTATCTGATGAAACATAAATCCGAGGCTTTTGAGAAATTCCAAGAGTATAAGAATGAAGTAGAAAACCAAACTGGCAATAGTATCAAGACACTTAGATCTGATCGAGGTGGTGAATACTTGAGTGCCGAGTTCTTAGGTTACCTAAAAGAGAAAGGAATTCTCTCTCAGCTTACTCCTCCATACACTCCACAGCATAACGGTGTATCGGAGAGACGGAATCGAACCCTATTGGATATGGTACGATCCATGATGAGTAATGCAGAGTTACCGTGATCTTTCTGGGGTTATGCGCTAGAATCAGCGGCGTATCTTTTGAACATGGTTCCTACCAAGACTGTGCCTACCACTCCATATCAGATGTGGAGCGGGAAGAAACCCCATCTACAGTATATAAAGATTTGGGGATGTCCAGCTTTTGTTAAGAAGCAGCATGTGGACAAGCTCGAGGCACGATCAGTAAAGTGTAAGTTTGTGGGATATCCAAAGAACTCCAGGGGATATCTATTCTATTACGCAGAGGAACAAAAGGTATTTGTTTCTCGTAATGCCCATTTTCTAGAACATCAGTTTTTAGAAAAGGAATCAAGTGGGAGCGAAATAGAACTGGAAGAAATTCCAGAACCACAAACTAATACTGAAAGTTTGGTAGAACCGGTAGTTCAAGAAGAACAGGAAATTCCCGCACCCCTCCGCAGGAGTAGTAGGCCGTCTCATCCGCCTGAGAGATAATACGGTTTTCTCATAGATGGGGATAGAGAGGATTGCATCATAGATGATAATGAACCTACTGAATTCCAGCAGGCCATCCAGACCGGCGACTCGGTACGATGGCTAGATGCAATGCGGACCGAAATGGAGTCCATGTACACCAACAAAGTATGGATTTTGGACTTTGCTCCAGATGGGGTAAAACCCATAGGATGCAAAAGGATCTTCAAGAAAAAGATTGGTGTAGATGGACAGGTGGAAACCTATAAGGCTAGACTTGTTGCAAAGGGTTTTCGTCAAAGACCTGGTTTGGACTATGACGAAACTTTTTCTCCAGTGGCTATGCTCAAATCCATTCGGGTCCTTCTTGCTATTGCTGCCTTCCATGATTATGAAATCTGGCAGATGGACGTAAAGACGGCTTTTCTAAATGGAAATTTACAAGAGTGCGTCTATATGGATCAGCCAGAGGGTTTCAATCAGAGTAGGAGCAGCGGGAAAGGATACAAGGTGCTTAAGTCCATTTATGGACTAAAGCAGGCATCGCGGAGTTGGAACATCTGTTTTGATGAGACAGTCAAAGAATATGACTTTATCAAAAATCCAGATGAACCGTGCATATATAGTAAAGTTGTAGCCAGAAGTGTCGTATTCCTCGTCTTGTACGTGGATGACATTCTATTGATAGGAAATGACATTCCTATGCTACAATCTGTCAAAGGATTCTTGTCACACAGGTTCTCCATGAAAGACCTGGGTGATGCCTCTTACATTCTGGGGATCCGGATCTATCGTGATAGATCCAAGAGGATGTTGGGACTTTCGCAGTCCAGGTATATCGACACTGTACTGAAAAGATTCAGTATGGAAGATTCTTAGCGCGGTAATCTACCGGCTTGTCACGGAATCACCCTCTCCAAAGAGATGTCTCCCAAGACTGATTTGGAAAGGGAACGCATGTCTATTATACCCTACGCTTCTGCGGTAGGCTCTATAATGTATGCGATGTTGTGCACCAGACCAGATGTAGCTTACACACTGAGCGTGGTAAGCCGGTATGAGTCAGACCCAGGGGAGAAAGCACTGGATAGCAGTAAAGAACATTCTCAAGTACCTGAGAAGGACCAAGGAGATGTTCTTGGTTTACGGCGGAAAAGACCTCAGGTTGGATGCCTTTGCTGATTCCGGCTTCCAGAGTGATAAGGACGATTCCAAGTCCATGTCGGGTTATGTCTTTACCCTCAATGGAGGGGCGGTGTGCTGGAAGAGCTCCAAGTAGGACACCGTTGCTGACTCGACGATGGAAGCGGAGTATATAGCTGCTTGCGATGCCGCAAAAGAAGAAGTCTGGATGAAGAAGTTCCTAACAGAACTTCAGGTGGTTCCTACCATAGTTGATCCAATACCTCTGTATTGCGACAACAACGGAGCTATAGCTTTAGCAAAGGAACCAAGGTCCCATCAGAAGTCCAGACACATCTTAAGGCGGTATCACCAGATCAGGGAGATCATTGATCGTCAGGAGATCGAGGTACGGAGAGTTGCTTCTGAAGAGAACATTGCTGATCCATTCACGAAGGCCCTACCTCAGATTCAGTTCGAGAGGCTACTCAAGATCATCGGTCTTTGATATACCAGTACATGGCCCTAGTGCAAGTGGGAGATTGTTAGTGTATATGCCCTAGGGGCCATTATTGTATCATACTAGTTTGTATATTACTTAATGGAAGCTTGGGATATTCACATGTATATAACAGTCTTGCTAAACATGGTAGTATGCTACTTGGTTTTTCTATCTTAATATGTGAGTATACATATTGATAGAGCTCTTAGGATCTTGCTTGACTACCGGCGTTGTGATGGCAGTCACACTAGTGGGGGCTGGGTAGTCTACAAGCACATCCTTATTCAGGTCCCTAGTCGTAGGATTATCGAGACAGGGCATCGATACTCCGGAGTAGACTAGTGTGTACGCTTCTCATCCCAGTTGGGGAGATGGTCTGTCCCACAGCCGTCAGTACGTCGTACTAGAGATGCAGGTGCTCGTTAGGTTACGGGTACACCGGACAGGACTCACAAGAAACTGTTGGATGGTTTTATACCAGTCGTCAGTGAACAGTTCCCAGGTGACATGAGTACAGCATAGTCCGCAGACTTGACACTGCTACTTCGCCTCGAGTGTGTCCCACTGTTCTTAGATTGCTACCCTACCACGGCTCAAAGGAGTCGTGCAAACAGGTAGCAGTTGGGTGTAGTCCCGAGCACTTGGAGGCAGTGGCGGTTAGACAGGATTCGTCTCTCCCGGTATTGGGGGTTGATATCGCGCTGTGTCAGAGAGCCATTACGCAATGTCCCTGGCCAGGGCAAGCGAGATTTGCTGGTAGGTTCCAGTAGTTTCTCATGGTGTAATGGGCTTCCCTCCGACACGACTTATACCGCTATTAGGGGACTGACGCTTGCCACCTCCTAGGCCCGATATGCGATAGTCTTAGACGAACGGACCGGACTGTACGGAGATTGTCACATCAGACTCAGAAGGAGTTCGTATGGGTTTCCTCATCGGCCTTCTTATCGACATCTACCTGGGGACCGTTACGTACAGCTAGTGCCGCTTGCGGTCTGTGGTTAAACCCACTGCCAGCGTAGTAGTCGAGTCTTTAGAGTACCACACAGAGAGTTTCCCTACTCCAGGAGAAACGATATAGAGGTCGTATGGTTTTACGACAAGGGTTCGGACGCATACGTGTGTTTACGCACGTACGACTTTCGGACAGTTTTTACCAGTCAGCTTTGGTTTAAACCAGTTACTGGTATCCGGTTATTGGATTTATACAGACTAAAGTTTTTCCGTATTTTTGCGGAAAAGAGGGGCGTTCTCGTAATTGCGCGAGAAGCTTCTAGAAGGTGGTGACTAAGGAGGTTTAGGTGGCATATACAATGAATGTGATTAGTGAGTCATATGGATGATTCATCCATGTCATTAATGCATCATAAATGCTTAATGACTCATGGAGATGAATCATCTCTAGATATTATCAAGCATGGTTGTTAAATTGATTTATTTTCTTTTCTTGATAAAAAGAAATGCTTGATATATATTATCATAACTCATTATTCTCACTTCATTATTATGTTCATCTTCTCTCTCCTCAAGCTCCCCCTCTTCAAACCCTAATCCTCCCCTCTCATGTGTTGAGTACAAGGATTAGTTAGACTAAATAAACCATAACCCTCACTCTATATCACCTAGCTTCTTTGATTAGCACTTAAAGAAAGTTAGTTGCCTCAAGTTTAGAGGCTAAGCTTGGAGTAAAGCTCTCGGGTGGATCGTCTACTACTTCGAGAAGGCCGAGGAGGAGGTGGAGTTCGCAAAGACGAAGGACACGATTCGTTAGGTATAATCCCTAAACATAGTAGTATAGAACTTCTATGTTTCTTTTAAGTTATCGTTTAGCTTCGATTCATGCGGTTAGTCGATGTTTAGCATATAAACAAGATCGTTTTTCATATTTCCGCCTCTCCGCAAGTCGTGGGGTGTTGTACATCGACTTACACTCCTAACCTTGATCCCCTGGAGATCAACCATCTTCACGATCAGGTGATACTGCCAAAGAATATGTCTGGATCACTGATGGGACAGGCGTTCCTTGGCATAAGCCACAACTCCATTGTCACACAATGGCAGGAACAAAGTTCATCTCATGAACTAATATACACCCAGACTTCCTATTTGGTAGCATCTTTTGTAACGATGTATCTCGCTTTTAATCGTCTAGTATGTCACGGTATCTAGCTTGGAACTCTTCCAACATACCGTCCCTCCACTGAGGGTAAAGACAATGCCTGCGACTGACATTCAGTCGTCCTTATCACCCTGGAACCTTTCCAGTGATTCTCCCCAGGATCGATTGATACCATCTCACTATAACTAGTGAGTATCCTAACATCCATTTAGATCTATCTCATAGATCCAAAACCCCGGATTTACTAGGTATCATTTTGATCCTATATGGAGAATCCTTGCGATAAGCGGAGATTGACCGAGCGTAGCATAAGAAACTCCTTCCCTATTAAGAGTATGTCATCCACATACTCTACGAGGTGTAGGGTTCCTAAGCACTCTAATGAAGTCTCACAAGGCATCAACCATGCCAATTTCAAATTTTACGGGTGCCGAGAAACCTAATACGGATCGTTGACTAGAGTTTAGGCGAAATAAGAAACTAGTTAACAACTTAACTAAAGGAGAGAGGCTACAACCTTTGTAGATCCGTTTCTCCACTTCCTTAGCTCCACGTAGGCGTCCTCTCGCTTTCCATCTCGAATCCCGGACTCAATCGTCGGCTTCATCGGAGAAATAGGCGGGCTAGGTCGTCGGCTTCGTGCCGAAGATGATCTACGTCGAGGCATCACAAGTTCAAGCTCCAACTCCATCAAGTTGTGAAACTTGTGAAGAAAACACCCTATACTACTTGGCAAGAGGTAGAGGGTGAAGAAATAGGAGGTGGGTTCACTTTAGAATTGGATTTCTCACACTTTAGCTCAAGTTGCCATTAATGGACTTAAGCTTTTTCTTTGAAGATGAAGAAGAACATGAAGCTAGAATATGATAAGTGTTAAAGAAAATAGAAAAGAAAATAGATACTTATCATATACTAACTATGGTAGAGTGTAGAGAATAGACCATGGTTACTTGGAATGGTTAGGGTTAAGCATGAAGACAAGAATGGTTACAAAGTCAAAACTTCATGAAGCTTCCACTAGAAACAAAGAAAGCCACCATTCTCTCCAAAATATTTTCCAAATAAAAGAATAAATAAATAAATGAATAAGCAAAACGCTAATCATCTACTTAACCATGGTTTGATTCTTTACACTTAACCAATTAAACATGCATTATCAAACATGATACAAACATGTGCACAAAAGTATATCACATATACAACTTGCACATCAAGTGAGAAAATCCATTTAAAGTGAACCAATACTAGTTAATGCAAAGTAATATATCAAATATATAATTATACATTAAATCATTAAATCAACACTTGATTCAATGATCCGGCCATGTCGCACATAACCGACTAGTATACAATGTATCAATTTATCGAATCAATGATTCGATAACTAGGTTATATCGCATACAACCAATCGAAACATTCATCGCGAGAATGGAATACGGTATCACATACACGCATTATTCTCGGTCCTGCACATATCTCATATGTGCTCCTATTTCGTTTCGCTTGAGCCAGGAAACCTCTGTGTAGGACTCTAAAGACTCGTCAATACGCCGGTAGCAGATGATGATCATATCAAGCACCCACAAGCCGCAAGCGGTCTGCTAAACGTAACGGCCATCCGGGTATTGAGCGATCAGAAGATCGACGAGCTAGCCCGCTCATACTCCTGTGAATCCAACCAGTAACACTTACCGTACAGTCTGGTCTGTTCGTCTGATATGTCGCATATCAAGTCTAGGGGTGGTAAACGTCAGACCCCAATAACCGATAAGTCGTGCCGATGTGAGGCTCATAACGGGTTGAGAAACTACTGGTAACACTTACCAGCAAATCTCTGATCAGCTCTGGCCAGGGACTTCCCTGTTACGGCCAATCGAGCACAGCGCAACATCAACCCCCAATATCGGGAGAGACGAAACCCCGCCTATCGCTCATTGCCTCCATGTGACTCGGGACTGTGCCCAAAGACCACCGTTTTGCACGCCCTCATGGACGTGGTTAGGTGGAGATCAAAGCACAGTGGGAATCACACAAGACTCTATGACGATCTCGGGTCTACAGACTAACCTGCACAAGTGTCACCTGAGAACTGCCATCTGACGTGAGGTATAATACCATCTGGGAGTTCTCGGCAAGTTCGTCCAGTGTACCCAGTCTCCACTGAGCACCCGTACACCATCTCTGATGTCAAACACCAATGGATATGGGATCATCCACCGCCTATCTCATGGGTCGAGAAGCGAATACGCTAGTCTACACTAGTATATCGATGCCCCGTCTCGATACACCCACGACTAGGGACCTTGAAGGATGTACCTATGGACTACCATGTCCCCACTAGTATGATCTGCATCATAGTCCAGGTAGTCAAGTACACATCCTAAGGGCTTTACCAACATGTAACTATAGGATAGTTTAAAGAGACAAGTGTACATGTTAAGATAAAGAGCAACCAGATAGCATACTATCATATCGAGCAAGAAAGTCATCTCTATTTATATGTCCAAGTATCCAATATACATCATCTGTACAATACTGGCCTCTAGGGCATACATACAACTAACAATCTCCCACTTGCACTAGGGCCAACTGCTGTAGTATCGCATACCGAGCATCCCGAAGAGTCTCTCAAACTGTATCTGGGGAATGGCCTTCGTGAGTGGATCCGCCGTGTTGTTCTTCGTGTCAACTCTCCTGACCTCGATCTCCCGGCGATCAACTATCTCCCGGATCAGGTGATACCGCCTCAGAATATGCCTGGATCGCTGATGGGACCTGGGTTCCTTGGCCAAAGCCACCGCTCCATTGTTATCGCAATACAAAGGTATTGGATGCTCAATGGATGGAACCACACCAAGTTCAGTAATGAACTTCTTGATCCAGACAGCCTCTTTGGCAGCATCGTTGGCAGCGATGTATTCAGCCTCCATCGTCGAGTCTGCCACGGTTTCCTGCTTGGAAATCTTCTAGCTAACCGCCCCTCCGTAAAGGGTAAAGACAAAACCCGACTGCGACTTAGAGTCGTCCTTATCACTCTGGAAGCTCGAATCGGTAAAGGTCTCCACTTGGAGTTCTCCGTTACCATACACCAAGAGCATCTCTTTAGTCCTTCGTAAGTACTTGAGAATGCTCTTCACAGCTGTCCAGTGACTCTCTCCAGGATCAGCTTGATACCTGCTCACTATACTTAGTGAGTATGCAACATCGGGTCTGGTACATAGCATCGCATACATGATAGAGCCTATAGCCGAAGCATAGGGTATCCCTTGCATGCGAGCTCTCTCCAAATCAGTCTTGGGAGACATCTCTTTGGAGAGAGTGACTCCAGAAATCGTGGGTAAATTCCCACGCTTGGATTCTTCCATACTAAACCTCTTTAGTATGGTGTCAATGTACCTAGATTGGGACAATCCCAATATCCGTTTGGATCTATCTCTATAGATCCTGATTCCCAATATGCAGGAGGCATCACCAAGATCTTTCATTGAGAATCTTTGTGATAAGAAGAGCTTGACCGATTGCAGCATAGGAATATCATTTCCTATCAAGAGTATGTCGTCCACGTACAATACGAGGAAGACCACCTTACTCTCTGCTACCTTCTTGTAAATACAAGGTTCATCTGGATTTTTGACGAAATCAAACTCTTTGATAACGACGTCAAAGCAGATGTTCCAACTCCGCGATGCTTGCTCTAATCCATAAATGGATTTAAGCAGCTTGCACACCTTCCCGCTGCTCCCACTGTCTACGAAGCCCTCTGGCTGAGTCATATACACGCACTCTTCTAAATCACCGTTTAGAAAGGCGGTCTTAACATCCATTTGCCAGATTTCGTAATCATGATATGCAGCGATGGCAAGCATGATCCGGATGGATTTAAGCATAGCCACTGGAGAAAAGGTTTCGTCATAGTCCACACCTGGTCTTTGACGAAAACCCTTTGCTACAAGTCTAGCTTTGAAAGTCTCCACTTTCCCATCTACACCAAGTTTTTTCTTGAAGATCCACTTGCTCCCGATGGGTTTTACCCCTTCAGGAGCAACATCCAAAGTCCATACTTTGTTGGTGTACATGGATTCCATCTCGGACCGCATAGCATCCAGCCATTTCACTGAGTCCCTACTCGTGATGGCCTGCTCGAAGCTAGTTGGGTCATCATCCTCCATGATGCAATCCTCACTCCCACCATCCATGAGAAAACCGTAGTATCTCTCAGGTTGGCGAGGAACCCTACTAGATCGGCGGAAAGGCTGGGGTTCGTCGGGTACTACTGAATCCTCTGGTTCCACCAGATCTTCTGTTGTAGCTTCTGTAGCTGGAACCTCTTCCAGTTCTACCTCATGACCACTAATCTCTTTTTCAAGAAATTCCTTTTCTAAAAAGGTGGCATGCCGAGAAACAAACACTCTTTGTTCCTCAGGGTGGTAGAAGATATACCCTTGTGAATTCTTGGGATATCCTATAAAATTGCATAGAACAGACCGTGCCTCGAGTTTGTCCGGATTTTGTTGTTTGACATAGGCTGGACAACCCCATATCTTAACATAGTTAAGACATGGTCTCTTCCCTTTCCATATCTCATATGAAGTGGTAGGCACTGATTTGGTGGGGACCATATTCAATAGATGTATGGCTGTCTCAAGCGCATACCCCCAAAAGGAAATAGGTAACTCAGCTGTGCTCATCATAGAGCGCACCATATCTAATAGGGTGCGGTTCCTCCTTTCTGATACACCGTTGTGCTGTGGTGTATATGGAGGAGTCAGCTGAGAGAGAATCCCATTCTCTTTTAAGAAGTCCAGGAATTCATTGCTTAAGTATTCACCTCCCCGATCAGATCGAAGGATTTTAATACTTTTTCCGGTTTGGTTCTCGACTTCTTGTTTATATTCTCTAAATTTCTCAAAAGCTTCAGACTTGTGTCTTATCAAGTACACATGTCCGTATCTTGAGAGATCGTCAGTGAATGTAATGAAGTACGAAGAACCATCCCTGGCATGTGTAGACATGGGACCGCATACATCACTATGTATCAGTCCCAAGAGTTCGGTAACTCTTTCTCCGTGTCCCGTAAACGGAGTTTTGGTCATCTTGTCTTTGAGACATGACTGGCAAGTGTCATAAGATGAAAATTCGAATGGTTTCAAATATCCATCCTTATGCAACTTAGCCAGTCGTGTCACATTGATGTGACCCAGTCTACAATGCCACAAAAAGGATTCGTTCAGTTCTGAACTCTTCCTCTTGTGTGTGTTTGTTATGCTCAGAACCGTTGATTGATTTAGAACATAAATTCCAATGCACAACGTGCCTGATCCAACCAACTTTTGGTTACGGAAAATGTTCATAACATTATCCTGTAATACAAAATTATATCCCTCTTTACTCAATAAAGAAACCGATATAATGTTGCATATCAGGTTCGGCATGTAATAGCATTCGTTCAGAACCAATGTATTACCAGTTGGTAATGCAAGGTGATATTCCCCGACAGTCTTAGCTGCAACAATTGCACCATTTCCAACTCTAATGTCTTTATCACCTTCTCCAAGTTCTCTACCTTTCCTAAGCCCATGTAACTGATTACATATATGGGATCCTGACCCGGTATCTAATACCCAGGACGTAGAGCAAATAGAGAAACAGTTCTCTGTAACGAACACACCCGAAGAAAATGCATCATCATGTACTTTCTTCATTCGGGTGGCATGGGAATCCTGGTATTCCCCTATATCCTGTTCATTCCTATAACTCTTATAAGAAAGAACGGAACCAACGTTCTCCAGCACAGTATAACATGCGGGTTCGGTCAATACATCCATATTATTATCTTTATTAGGGCATGACATGGTCGCTACCTGGAGAGAGAGAGAAGAAAACACTTTAGCGTATGCTCTTGCAAGATCAGATTGGTTATTATCTTATCTAATCAGGATGGCTCCCACTGGTTTTATCAAATCTTCCTTCAAACCTTAAAAAGAAAGACTAGCCGGGATTAATTACACACTACAAGTTCGCCAATCTTTCAGCCAGGCCAGTGTCGGTACTTTGAGGGAGGTCCCCCGTGCTTTCGCACGAACCTAATTAATGTAAACATCGTTTTCCTAGAGGCGTAACCCCGTTGACACCTTTCTAGACACCTAATTGATCGGCTAATTGTAATGTGTAAAACTCTCCCAGGAGTAACTCTTACTCGCAGTGGGTATCAGGATCCAACTATCTCATAGAAGGTATGCAATCTCATTGCAAATTTCAACACTTGAAATTCCCGATAATGCTTTTGCCCCTAGCGTGCTATGAACTTGACGAAAGCCAACAAACCACAGCCAGCTAGTCAAGTTCAACCCGTACATTTCTTGACTGAATTAAACCCACCCGCACGACCTTTGATGAAAGCCAACAAAGCCGTACGACTACCCTAATCCAGTCGCATCATATGCAGCAGATAAGCATCACATAGCTACCGCACACTACACCTTGACGAAAGCCAACAAATGTAGCACGAATACTATATGCAACTTATCTGAAATGACAGAGGGCTACACAGGTTTTTTTGAAAACCATGAGCGTAATGAACTTGATATCGTTGTAGAATCAAATGAAGTTTTTGAAATGGAGTGATTTTGAGGCTTTTCTAGTTTTGCTAAAGGGGTCACTCCCGGTGAAGGGATCGTCGGCCCTTTCCTCGTCGAATGAGGTGCGGGATATATCATATATATCACTGTGCAAAGCAGAAACTATAGAAGCAATCAAAAAACAAACCGAGTGTGTAGCATCTGCCAGTTATTGCTAAAGGAGTCACTCCCGGTGAAGGGATCTCGGTCCTTTCCTCATCGAATAAGGTGCAGCGTATATCATATATACCGCTATGCAAAGCAAGAACTGTAGCTACCTGTTTTATTTTAAAATTTGATTCTACAACATCTTTTAGGCTTCTTTTCTTTCATTAATCACATTAATGAAGTCCCATCATTTAAATACCTAAAACATCACAGATAAATACGACGTACACTTATGCCATCCGCATTCGCCTTGATGTCCCCTCGTGCACCGTTAGGTTAGGTAACTAACGACAGAGCAGGACAGGGCTAGTGCGGGTGCAAAACATAAGTAACGTCTATATAATATATCATATATACTATATACTGTATCTATCATAGAACATCACATGATCACATCACAGATATTGCAGCAGAAGAAACATATGAAACATTGGATATACTAGGACGTCCGTGTTTTCAATACGAGTCAATACGGGCCAGTATAAAACACGGATTCCACGGTCGTGATGAATAGCCAATCCCATACCCCTAGACCCCTACGAGAGCGGCAAGCAACCCTACCAATTCTAGGGTTAGGAGACCCGGACTCGACTCCCCGAGATGGTCTCCCACTGGACCCTAGAACCCGGTTACTTGTGCTCCCCTCCTTGGGTCTATCCTAATGCGGAAAAGTAAATAATATACAAAAGGTGACATCTTCCGCAACCTGGAAGTGCCCCAATAAAAGAATATTACATACAAGTTTTTTTACATGAATGAAAATGAAAAACACTCATCTCACATAAAAACCCCCGGCTATTCAAACACGACAATCCAATATAACATATCCAGCAACACATAACATCACATGTCATCAACGTAAGTAAATATGCGCATCCCAATTGTCGTTGACATATAGCAACGAAACCGGCGATATCACATATTACACTTACGGTCACAGAAAAGAAAGTGTAAAACTACAACAGTTGGAATCCGCAACCTCTTTAGACATCACATGCCTAATCAAATGAAATACTTAGACATCACATGCCTAACGGTTATAAACCCCGCATTTTAGTCTCATTATCGATAACTCTTTTCAATATCAAATGAAACTAAACCGCTAGATTTATAACATTCATTCAGTTATCTCATAACTGTTTGTGAATTTCAATTATTGTATCCCATTCCGAATAAATAGAAAATATTAAACTTTCCAATCGAACATTCGAACACCCAAGTTTTCCCGAAACCGTTCAACACATGAAATAGGTTCAAAGACATTCACTTCATACCTCAGTACCAACGGTCTAGCCGTAGAAGGGTCAAGCCAACGCCTCACATGTGGCACGCCGTACTGCCCCAAACCCGAAGGTTCAAAGGGCAGTTCAAGACGGTCACATAATCGAGTTATGGTTTGTTGTCTTCTAGAGGGACTGATTAATGTCAAAAATATGAGTTTACCGCAATCAGAAACGGCGTCGCTTTGCAGCTAGCCGGTGAGTACGGGTCGATCCACAGAGACGGGTAAATTCCTTTTATGTGTTTTAACGAGTTGATTCAATTTGTCGTTTTGGTTGGTTTATAACAATCTATGAAAACTAGATCTAATTAATCTAATTAAAAGTCTTGCTAGGGTTAGGCTTAGGGGAAGTTTTGGAGATTAACGTTTTTCATCACCGCTTTCAATACCTACTTTTTTTAGATCTATTAGGTGTTAAGTTAATTATCAATAAAGTGGATACGAATCTTTTGGGATGATGTTTCTTCCTTTAGATTCGTATCCTTCCTTTGTTGATAATCACCCTAACCCCCACGGAAAACGCGCGCAACCGGCCCTTTACACTACGGTTCATCGTTACCTCGATGGGTAGGATGCCGCAGGGAGCGGTTGTGCTCGTATGCGTGGAGTTCTAGTTCGTTAGGTTAAAGTGGTATTGAAAGGGGTGAGAGATCTCATCTCTCAACCCTTTCCCTAAGGCTAACCCTAACAAGCGAGGAGATTACTCGCTCATTAGGGGATGAGAAAACATTCTAGAAAATAAAAGCAATGAAATAAAATTAGCTACTAATTTGATGGCTCCCTCCAAGTAGAAGACAGAAGAGATCTGAATATCATTCCCAGAAATTCTGAATTTTAATTAATTGAAAAGAGGCATAGGGTTTTACAATTTTAGATTACAATTTATAAGCAAACAGGAGAATTTAGGATTACGGGATTCGCACATGTGCAATTACATATTTGACCCCTAAAAATCCCAACACCCGCACCGTCTCACCGACACGCCAATTTTCCACCGACACGCGCACTAGATGGCCGCGGATCCGCGGCATTGGTTGGCTTGGGCCGCGGATCCGCGGCCCTTTGGTGAGCTTGGCTCACCAAAATTCCTGGGATGCATACTGGGTATTTGGGCTTTCTATTTCCATAGTTCTTTTATCTGTTGGGCTTCTGGGTCTTCTCCAGATCTTCAGTGAAAACTTGTTTGTATCTTTTGACCGTTCACATGACATTTTGGATCATGTACTGTTCTTCGACTAGGATCCGTCTACTTGTTTGGTCAAAAGTCCATTTCTCTGTCGTTTTGTGTCTTTTTCGCTGTATTTGCTCCAGAAACCTGTATCCTGTAATATGCAACAAACGTGCGTCAAGAGTATCTATTTACTTATAAAACGGATAAGAATAGGGGAATGAAAAATGTAATATTATGGTCTGAACAAATACCCCCAAACTTACCTTTTTGCTCGTCCTCGAGCAAATTTATTATTTATTCACTAAAATCCTAACCGCACTTTCGCAGGGAAACACGATTGCACTGAGCACGTGCAACAAGCCGTTAAACCTCTAGGTGTCCCTAGTAGGAGGAGTGTTGTCTCCTGAGGGTTTTCAGCGGATTACACCCACAAAATCCTATCAACTCGGCCTATTGACTTTTGTTTTCCGATTAGGTTTTCTAACAAGGAATTCTATTATCTTTTGACTCGCAAATTGTCCACCCATATTCTTCACGCTTTCTTATCATTTAACTTAAGATTATATATATCCTGCAGACATACTTAGCTTTCGGCATTTCCTAAGTTTTCCTTCTAGGGTTCCACCTCCACTTAGGAATTTTTATCAATTCTACTAAACATACAAGTTCTATTCTTCATTCCTTTCTCTTATCTAAATTCAAATCACATATCCCTACGTGTGTGTATATATCACCCCTACACTTGGAAATTCAAATCAAGCAATCATACTCTCATCCATTATCCAAAGCACTTATTAATTAGTGAATTTTTAAAAGAAATTTGCTTACACATTCTTCATGCGACCGTTGATACTTCTTGAGGTACCAACGACCGATTACAAAATGCGTTTGCACTTTAAAGCGTACTTCCTAGTCTTTGCAACACCCCAGGCTTTAGCAGTGACTCCCAAACCAGTTGGTCTAAGGCACTAGGTGATAAGGCACCCTCGCTAAATATTTTTCTACTTTTTTTTAGCCTTAAGTAATCACAAAAACCAGTATTCATTTTTTTTTCTTTATTCACACTTTTTCTTTTATTTTCTTCGTACTAAGGACTTTAGACAAGAGCATTTCAAGGTCTCTTCTACTATTCCAAGTTTCAAGGCGCGTGATTGTGCAAATTGTAGGGCATACGTTTTCAGAATCTAGACTTAAGCTAGGAACTATTTTTCAAACTTATACTCTAATAAGAACAACAATACTCTTCCCTTGTTTCGACTTAGTCCAAGAAGTGAACCCAAAATTTGCTTATTTCTAAATAAACTACACGGCATATACTTTCTACCGTTAAACTTTAAGGAATGTTATTTTTAGGGTTTTTAATTCACTAAGTCTAAGATCTAGTTGTTCCTAAATAGTTAACTTATTTGTCAAACTCAAGTCAATTAGCCAAAATTGAATACAATAATTTTTATAATTTTTTAAAATTATCAATTTTTTATGGGTTTTCAAATAAGTATGCAAATGCAAAAATATGTATGTATAAATGAATGCGGAGGAAGAAGACGTACCGAGTATAAATACCCCCAAACTTGAACTTGACAGTGTCCTCACTGTCATACTAAACCAAGAGGGTCAAAATACCGGCACTTCCCTGTTTATTTATTTATAATTTTTTATTGTTAAGAAAAACAAAAATATACACAAAAAGGCCCTCCCCCAAACTTCATTTAAACTATGTTAGACATTACTGCCAAACTTTGCCTAGACCAAACGTCAACACCAACCAGTCGAAAAATTTATCAGTAAAGAGTATTGGTTGGTGGAAGAATAAGTTGTAGCGATTCGCAAAGAATTGGGAAAGATAGAAGTAGTGGTATGGGAGGTGTGGAGGTGAATATACAGGTGATGGTGATGCATCGAAACGAGAATGTAAATGATCAGCAATCAGTGGAGTATTGGCATTCTCGTAACTTATTAAAAGAAATGGGGGTATTTCAACTTCTAAAGGAGGAGGTTGACTCACCACAATACCCCCAAAATGTTCCTGTGGGTCCTCTATTGACTTGGTATCATCCATCAATTGTGTATGATATTCACTTATGAGGGAACTTATCTCCTCGATGTCCGCCATAGTCCAACCGAAAACTTGCCGCCTATCTTGTAAGACCGTTAAGAGGGCGTTCTCTTGCTCGAGGGCTAGATAGGCCGATATGATAATGGGAAAGGTCTCATTCTCACCTATGTAGGCATATCTAAGGTGAGACGGCAAGAGCGTGAGTTCGAATTTCTGAGGCGAAAGAATCATTGCGGAATCTACCTCGAACTCAAAGGACTCTAACACAGGTTCGAAATCACTGCAAACAACCGATTCGGATGGTTCGACTGATTCATCCAAAAATTCAAACGACTCATATTCGGGCTGTGAGTCGTCATCATCCAAAAAAGTGAAACATTCATAATCAACATCGGTTGTGTCAACGGTAGTAGGCTCAAGGAGGGACGCACTAGTGGCGTCAAAACTGTTTTCATCAAATAGAAATCTTTCAAGCTCGCAGTCTTCCTGCGTGATTTCGTGAATAGAGCAAACTTCTCGTGTACTAGTTTTAGGTACGGGGGGCAGACTTCCCATCTTATAAATATTGAACTCACTAGACCTCTTTCCGAAGGATAGAGTCATGGAGCCATTGCGACAATTTATTACGGCATTGGAAGTGGCCAAAAATGGTCGACCAAGAATCACCGGAATTTGGTTTCTTGGGTTAGCAACAGGTTGTGTATCCATAACGATAAAATCAACGGGGAATATGAATTCCCCGACTTCGATCAACACATCCTCTAGTTGACCTCTTGGATAGGTGATTGATCGATCAGCCATTTGCAGAGTGCAACGAGTGGGTTTCATCTCTCCAACCCCTAATTGTTCGTACACAGAGTAAGGAATCAGGTTAACACTAGACCCAAGATCTAAAAGTGCTCGATTAATTTTCTTATCCCTAATTGTGATGGAAATCGTAGGACAGCCAGGGTCCTTTCGTTTTTGGGTTAAGGTTTGATGGTGGTTAATAGCATTGCTCACTGCACTAGCCACTAGCACTTTCTTGGGTACTTGAGATGCCTTTCTCTTCGAGGTGCATAAGCCCTTTAAGATTTTCGCATATGAAGGGACTTGTTGGATGGCATCCAGGAGAGGTATATTTATGCTAACCTGCTTAAATATCTCCACAATCTTCTCCACTTGTGTATTTGGTTTATTAGGACTCAACCTGTTTGGAAATGGTGCATTTTGAAAATTAGTTGTGTCAAATGTCTGTAGAGCAGACTGTGGATTAGGAACGGATCCCTGTGTAGATGTGTTCGTGTTGTGAGAAATGGATCCATTAGAGCTAGAAGAAGTAGAGCCATGTGAAGGGTGGAGAATAGGCTCTAAAGAAAAAGGTGAAGAAGAAAGTGAAGAAAATGAAGAAGGGGAAGGTGACGATGGAGAAGAAGAAGAAGAACCACCGGCGGGGATGTCATCATTAGTTTCCACATTATTTTGCAACTCTCTTCCGGATCTCAACGTGGTCACCGCATTTACATTGTGATTGTGATATGCGTTTTGTGTGTGACCAGGATTTGGCAATGGTTGAGATGGAAGCTTTCCCTTTTCTCTCTCGCTCAATGCAGCAGTTAATTGTGCAATTTCTGCCTCAATAGATTTGATACTTTGATCGTGTGAGGCATTGTTATTCATTAAAGATTGAACATAACTTTCAAATCTTGCTGCGGATTCTGTAGATTGCTTGAGAAATGCTTCTAGACTTTTCTCGAGCGAGCTAACCTTATCATCATTTGGTTGAACTAAGTTGTTCGTTTGATTTGTATAAGGTTGTTGTTGGAAAGGTTGCTGGTTTTGAGTTTGTGAAGGTGCTTGTTGTTGTTGTGGAGGAGAAGATATTTGAAAATTGTTATTTCCTTGGACTTGTTGATTTGGATGACTCCTCCACCCCTGATTGTATGTCGAAGAGTACGGATCATTTCTTTGTCGTTGCTGAAATGCAGCATTGACTTGATCCTGTCCTTGAATAGGTGCATTATAAGGACACTCTTCGGTTAGATGCGATGGATTCGCACAACAAGCACAAACAGTTCGTGTGGGTAGAGTAGGGGCAGGAGAAGACGATGAGATTTTGGTCTCAATGGCTTCTAGCTTTTTCATAAGTGAGGCCATCTCGGCCTTCATAGCAATCGACATATCTATTTGATGTATTCCTGCCCTAGATTGACCAACAGAAGAAGAAGATGTGTCTTGGTACTCTCCCACTGAATTGTTTGCTCACTTAGATCCTCAAGAAACTGCCACGCTTCGTCGCTAGACTTGGAAAGAAAATGACCTTGACATATAGTTTCTAGCAACTGCTTCGTTGCTGCGTTCAATCCCTCGTATAATGTTTGGCAAAGTTGCCAACTTTCGAACCCATGATGAGGGCATTGAACAAGTAGGTCTTTAAATCTCTCGAAGCACTTCCAAAATGGTTCGGAAGGAAGCTGTGAAAATTGTATAATCTCGTTTCGAATTCTAGCAGTTTTGTGATGAGGATAGAACTTTTTCAGAAAAGCTCTCACAAACTCGTCCCAATTTCTAATGGAGTGTGATGCGGTGCTGTATAGCCACTTCTCGGCTAGGTCACATAAGGTAAAAGGAATGACCCTTAGCCTTATTGCGTCATCACTTAATTGGGTTGTCTTCATCATGGCGCAAACGTTTTGGAATTTATTAATGAAAATATATGCATCTTCGGATTCCAAACCATGAAACTCAGGTAGCATATTGATGAAGTATGGTTTTATTTCAAAATTATCCCCATTCGGCGGTGGGGGTGAAAGACATGTGGGTAAAGAAATGCGGACGGGGTAGAAGAGATCCTGGAGCGCAACTCGTGCGGGCGCTACAACAGGCGGTAGATTCGGGTTATTCGCACCAGGCGGAGGTGGAATCATTCCCGTCGGTAAGGTATCGTTGGGGTTGAATCACGACATACCTTCGAAAGAAGAATTTGAAGGTGGAGGTAAGGAAATGGACGGAATGTCGACGAAGGGTTCGTCGAAGGGTTCGTCGGTCGGTACCAACGAAACACGGACTAATCGGGCGTTAGTATCCCTAGTCCAAAGTGACATACACTAAAGGAGTAGTGTAGTCAGAAAAAAAATAGAAAAACAGAATGTGTGGGTAAGATAACGTCAATGGAGGAGAAATGGTGGAAGTGAGGTGCAAGTTTTCTTAGCGGCAAGTTGCAAGTTTTGAAAAGATTTTTCTTTATTTTTTTATTGGAGAGTTTTGCAAGAAGGTTTTAGAAAATGGGACTCGTGACACAAATGTATCAACCACACATGCACAATCAGGCCTAGATCTAGGGTCGCCTAGGTCTACTAGACAGCTCCTAACTAGGGCTAGAAATAGACCTCAAACCGCCTCTTCATGGACAAATACGGCCAGGTAAGTGGGAAGGAACCACCACTACAGTGGGCCTAATTAATAACCACTAGCCTAGACACCGCAATGTCGGTTAGGATAAACGGCCGATGCCTACCCTAGTCCTTTTCCTATTGAGCTCGCTGTCCTTAGGTCTGAGTCTAATCTTTTTTAATTAAAGGTGGTCGATGCAAGATGCTTTAGGTGTTTTCTGGGGTCCTGGGAAGGGTGATGAAATCCCCGCCCAATCTGAGTTTGGTCAATTAGCCCCTTAGAGTCCGGTTAAATTATGCAAAACAATAAAATTTCACTTGCAATCAATTTTTAGCGTGGCGCAAAGAAACCTGCAGAAAATCTGTTATTTAGAAGGGGGAGAAAGACTCTTTACGCAAAGAATTCCTACAGAAAACTTTTACAGAGAGATATATTGTAGGTTGCAGAGGGGAGGAAAAGAGAGCAAACCGTGCAAAAATGATGCGCTGACATGGCAGATCAGCGGCGGTTCCGCGGCGTGGGGTATTCTTTTGCGGCGGAAGCGCGGCGGGATGAAGGAATCAGGCTCTGAAAAATTTTGTGCTTCTCTGTACTGATGGTTCCTCTCTGTTTGTATGTACCAATTTTTGTTTTGCCCTCTGTAAATTTCCAGATCCTCAATTCTTCGCTGTTCCTGCAAGATTCAAACAATAAACCCTTCAAACAGATCAAAATTGATAATTTTTGTAATTTTTTTTTTATATTTTCAGATTTTTATACTTTTTAAAATTTATATCAACCCGAAAATTCACAAAAAGAAAAATTACGCCATCCCCGGCAACGACGCCATTTGATTAATGTCAAAAATATGAGTTTACCGCAATCAGAAACGGCGTCGCTTTGCAGCTAGCCGGTGAGTACGGGTCGATCCACAGAGACGGGTAAATTCCTTTTATGTGTTTTAACGAGTTGATTCAATTTGTCGTTTTGGTTGGTTTATAACAATCTATGAAAACTAGATCTAATTAATCTAATTAAAAGTCTTGCTAGGGTTAGGCTTAGGGGAAGTTTTGGAGATTAACGTTTTTCATCACCGCTTTCAATGCCTACTTTTTTTAGATCTATTAGGTGTTAAGTTAATTATCAATAAAGTGGATACGAATCTTTTGGGATGATGTTTCTTCCTTTAGATTCGTATCCTTCCTTTGTTGATAATCACCCTAACCCCCACGGAAAACGCGCGCAACCGGCCCTTTATACTACGGTTCATCGTTACCTCGATGGGTAGGATGCCGCAGGGAGCGGTTGTGCTCGTATGCGTGGAGTTCTAGTTCGTTAGGTTAAAGTGGCATTGAAAGGGGTGAGAGATCTCATCTCTCAACCCTTTCCCTAAGGCTAACCCTAACAAGCGAGGAGATTACTGTAAGTCGATGTACTACACCCCAATACTTGTGGGGATGCGGAATTTTCAAAAACGAACTTGTTTAGTGAACGAACATCGACTAACCGCTTGAATCGAAGCTAAACGATAACTAACCAAACATATAGTTGTTCTAAACTACTATGCTTAGGGATTATACCTATCGAAACTAGTCCTTCGTCTTTACGATCTCCTTGTTCTCCTCGGCCTTCTCTAGGTAGTAGACGATCCACCCGAGAGCAAAACTCCAAGCTTAGCCTCTAAACTTGAGGCAACTAACCTTCTTGGATTGCTAATCAAAGAAGCTAGATGAAATAGAGTGATGGTTATGGATTGATTAGTCTAACTAATCCTAGATCTCAACACATGAGGGTGAGGATTAGTCTTTTGAAGAGAGAGAGCTTGAGGAGAGAGAATCTGAATAATATTATGAGAATAAGTTATGAGTATCATATCATATATGAAGCATTTTCTAATAAGAAGAAAAGAATAAAGAGTGATGAATAATCATGCTTCATAAAATATCTAGTGGTGATTCATTAGCATGAGTCATTAAGCAATAAATGTGCATTAATGAAATGAATGAATCACCACCATGACTCATATAACTCATTCAATGAATATGACACATAACCCTCCTTAGTCACCATCTTCTAGAAGCTTCTCGAGTAATTACGAGAACGCCCCTCCGATCCGTAAAAATACGGAAAAACTTTAGACCGTATAAATCCAATAACCGGATACCAGTAACTGGCTTAAACCAAAGCCGACTGGTAAAAACTGTCTGAAAGTCGTACGCGCGTAAACGCACGTATGCGTCCGAACCTTTTGTCGCAAAACCAGGCAACCTCTATATCGTTTCGCCTGGAGTAGGAAACTCTCTGTGTGGGACTCTAGAGACTCGACTACTACGCTGGCAGTAGGTTTAACCACAGACCGCAAGCGGCACTAGCTGTACGTAACGGTCCCCAGGTAGTTGTCGATAAGAAGGCCGATGAGGAAACCCATCCGAACTCCTACTGAGTCTGATGTGACAATCTCAATACAGTCCGGTCCGTTCGTCCAAGACTATCGCATATCGGGCCTAGGGGGGCGGCAAGCGTCAGTCCCCTAATAGCGGTATAAGTCGTGTCGGAGTGAAGCCCATTACACCCTGAGAAACTACTGGAACCTACCAGCAAATCTCGCTTGCCCTGGCCAGGGACTTTGCGTAATGGCTCTCTGACACAGCACGATATCTACTCCCAATACCGGGAGGGACGAATCCTGTCTAACCGCCACTGCCTCCAAGTGCTCGGGACTGCACCCAACTGCTACCTGTTTGCACGACTCCTTTGAGCCGTGGTAGGGTAGCAATCTAAGAACAGTGGGACACACTCGAGGCGAAGTAGCAGTGTCAAGTCTGCGGACTATGCTGTACTCATGTCACCTGGGAACTGCTCACTGACGACTGGTATCAAACCAACCAACAGTTCCCCGTGAGTCCTGTCCGGTGTACCCGTAACCTAACGAGCACCTGCATACTATCTCCAGTACGACGTACTGACGGCTGTGGGACAGACCATCTCCCCAACTGGGATGAGAAGCGTACACACCAGTCTACTCCGGAGTATCGATGCTCTGTCTCGATAATCCAACGACCAGGGACCTGAATAAGGATGTGCTTGTAGACTACCCAGCCCCCACTAGTGTGACTGCCATCACAACGCTGGTAGACAAGCAAGATCCTATGAGCTCTATCAATACGTACACTCACATATTAAGATATAGCAAGACTGTTATATACATGTGAATATCCCAAGCTTCCATTAAGTAATATACAAGCTAGTATGATACAGTAATGGCCTTCTAGGGCATAAACACTAACAATCTCCCACTTGCACTAGGGCCATGTACTGGCATATCGTAGACCAATGATCTCGAGTAGCCTCTCGAACTGAATCTGAGGAAGGGCCTTCGTGAATGGATCAGCAATGTTCTCTTCAGAAGCAACTCTCCGAACCTCGATCTCCTGACGATCAATGATCTCCCTGATCAGGTGATACCGCCTTAAGATGTGTCTGGACTTCTGATGGGACCTTGGTTCCTTCGCTAAAGCTATAGCTCCGTTGTTGTCGCAATACAGAGGTATTGGATCACCTATGGTAGGAACCACCTGAAGTTCTGTTAGGAACTTCTTCATCCAGACTGCTTCTTTTGCGGCATCGCAAGCAGCTATATACTCCGCTTCCATCGTCGAGTCAGCAACGGTGTCCTGCTTGGAGCTCTTCCAGCACACCGCCCCTCCATTGAGGGTAAAAACATAACCCGACATGGACTTGGAATCGTCCTTATCACTCTGGAAGCCGGAATCAGCAAAGGCCTCCAACCTGAGGTCTTTTCCGCCGTAAACCAAGAACATCTCCTTAGTCCTCCTCAGGTACTTGAGAATGTTCTTTACTGCTATCCAGTGTTTCTCCCCTGGGTCTGACTGATACCGGCTTACCACGCTCAGTGCGTAAGCAACATCTGGTCTGGTACACAACATCGCATACATTATAGAGCCTACTGCAGAAGCGTAGGGTATAATAGACATGCGTTCCCTTTCCAAATCAGTCTTGGGAGACATCTCTTTGGAGAGGGTGATTCCGTGACAAGCCGGTAGATTACCGCGCTTAGAATCTTCCATACTGAATCTTTTCAGTACAGTGTCGATATACCTGGACTGCGAAAGTCCCAACATCCTCTTGGATCTATCAGGATAGATCCGGATCCCCATAATGTAAGAGGCATCACCCAGGTCTTTCATGGAGAACCTGTGTGACAAGAATCCTTTGACAGATTGTAGCATAGGAATGTCATTTCCTATCAATAGAATGTCATCCACGTACAAGACGAGGAATACGACACTTCTGGCCACAACTTTACTATATATGCACGGTTCATCTGGATTTTTGATAAAGTCATATTCTTTGACTGTCTCATCAAAACAGATGTTCCAACTCCGCGATGCCTGCTTTAGTCCATAAATAGACTTAAGCAGCTTGCATACTTTTCCGCTGCTCCCACTCTGATTGAAACCCTCTGGCTGATCCATATAGACGCTTTCTTCTAAATTTCCATTCAGAAAAGCCGTCTTTACGTCCATCTGCCAGATTTCAAAATCATGGAAGGCAGCAATAGCAAGAAGGACCCGAAAGTTTCGTCATAGTCCAAACCAGGTCTTTCACGAAAACCCTTTGCAACAAGTCTAGCCTTATAGGTTTCCACCTGTCCATCTACACCAATCTTTTTCTTGAAGATCAATTTGCATCCTATGGGTTTTACCCCATCTGGAGCAAAGTCCAAAGTCTATACTTTGTTGGTGTACATGGACTCCATTTCGGTCCGCATTGCATCTAGCCATCGTACCGAGTCGCCGCTCTGGATGGCCTGCCGGAAGTCAGTAGGTTCATCATCATCTATGATGCAATCCTCTCTATCCCCATCTATGACAAAACCGTAGTATCTCTCAGGCGGATGAGACGGCCTACTACTCCTACGGAGGGGTGCGGGAATGTCCTGTTCTTCTTGAACTCCTGGTTCTACCAAACTTTCAGTAGCAGTTTGTGGTTCTGGAATTTCTTCCAGTTCTATTTCGCTCCCACTTATTTCCTTTTCTAAAAACTGATTTTCCAGAAAATGGGCATTACGAGAAACAAAAACCTTTTGTTCCTCTGCGTAATAGAAATAATATCCCTTGGAGTTCTTTGGATATCCCACAAACATACATTTTACTGATCGTGCCTCGAGCTTGTCCACATGCTGCATTTTAACAAAAGCTGGACATCCCCAAATCTTTATATGTTGAAGATGGGGTATCTTCCCAGTCCACATCTGATATGGAGTGGTAGGCACAGTCTTGGTAGGAGCCCTGTTCAAAAGATATGCCGCTGATTCTAGCGCATAACCCCAGAAAGATCGCGGTAACTCAGCATTACTCATCATGGATCGTACCATATCCAATAGGGTTCGATTCCGTCTCTCCGATACACCGTTATGCTGTGGAGTGTATGGAGGAGTAAGCTGAGAGAGAATTCCTTTCTCTCTTAGGTAACCAAGGAACTCGGCACTCAAGTATTCACCACCCCGATCAGATCTTAGTGTCTTAATACTATTGCCGGTTTGGTTTTCTACTTCATTCTTATACTCTTGGAATTTCTCAAAAGCCTCGGATTTATGTTTCATCAGATAAATGAATTCGTATCTTGAGTAATCATCCGTGAAAGTAATGAAATAGGAAAAACCACCTCTCGCATGTGTAGACATTGGACCGCATACATCACTGTGTATGAGTCCTAAGAGCTCGCTCGCTCTTACTCCTTGTCCAGTAAATGGAGTCTTTGTCATCTTTCCTTTGAGACAAGATTGACAAGTGTCATAGGATTGATATTCGAACGTGTCCAAATATCCTTCTCTATGCAACTTAGTCAACCTTCTCTCATTGATGTGACCCAGTCTACAATGCCATAAGAAAGCTTTATTTAAATCTGGATACTTTCTTTTTAGTGTGTTCTGGACATTGAAAATTTGGAGTTGGTTTAACACATATATGCCGTTATTTAGAGTACCGGACCCAATCAAACCATGATTTAGGTGGATGTTAACATCTCTTACAAACGTGAAATCATAACCTTTATTTGATAACAAGGAAACTGATATGATATTACACGTTAAGCTTGGTACAAAATAACAGTTATGTAAAACCAAAATATGTCCACTCGTCAATCCTAGGTGATAATCCCCGACGGACGCAGCTCCCACGCTAGCTCCGTTAGCAACCCTGAGGATCATATCACCTTCCTTCAGCACTCTACGGTTTCTCAGTGCCTGCAATGAATTGCAAATATGAGATCCTGATCCGGTATCCAATACCCAGGAAGTAGAGTTGATCGACAGACAATTCTCAATTACAAACATACCTGAAGTCGAAGCCACAGCTTGCTTCGGTTCCTGGTTCTTGGCGTTCCACGCCTTGCAATCCTTCTTCCAGTGCCCTTTCCTGTGACAATGGAAGCACTCATCCGGGCCAACTATCGGTACTGCTATCTTTTTCTTTCCCTTCTTTCCCACCTTACTAACACCTCCTCTATGTTTGGGTGCGGCCTTCTTCTTCCTTCCTTTGGCCCTAGCCTTGGACCCGGAAGAAGATGCACCGCCAACAAACATAGCGGGTGTTTCCCTTGCTTTCTTCAAGGTGCCCTCTGCACTCCTTAACATGTTCAGGAGTTCCGCAGGTTCAACTTCTTTTCCTTGAAGATTGAAGTTGAGGATAAACTGGGCGTAGGTGGGAGGAAGGGACTGGAGAATAAGGTCTGTATACAGCTCATTATCCAAAGTCGTCCCAAGGTCTGCGAGCTCTTCAATATAGCCGATCATCTATAGGACATGTTCACCTACCGATGACCCGACAGCCAACCTCGCTCGAAACAAGTTCTTAGAGGTCTCGTATCTTGCTATACGAGATTGCTCTCCATAAAGTTCCTTTGTATGGAGAAATATGCCATCCAGGGACATATCCTCGTGCCTCCTCTGATGTTCATTATCCATAGAGGCAAGCACGACGCACTTGGCTCTCGCGCAATCTAAATCCCAGGTTTTGCGGATTTCCTTATCCGCATTGCTGGATTTGGGACCAGGGACAGCAGGTGCCGTAGCGGTGAGGACGTACCCCAGTTTGTCATAGGTCAAAGCCCTTTTGACATTCCGCAGCCAATCTTTATAGTTTGGCCCCGTCAGTATATTTTTTTCTAAAAGTAACTTAAGTCCAGTCATTTTCAGGGTCGCTGCAATTAGGAGAGAGAGAAGAAAACTCTTTAGCATGATGCTCTTGCAAGTTTAGAGTGGTTTTTAGTTTATCTAAACTGGATGGCTCCCACTGTTTCTCGAATCCTTCCTCAAACCATAAAAGAAGAATTAGCCAGGACTATTCTCACCGTACAATACTTGCTTAACCGTTCAGCCAGGCCAGTGTCGATACTTCGAGGGAGGTTTTCCAACGCTTTCGCGAAGTTCCTTAATTAAATAACCTCTTTTCTCTGGGGGCATAACCCCGCTGACACCTTTCTGGACACCTACTAGGTTTATAGCATTGATCGTTAAGTGACGAATATCCTGATAAGTAGCATATACTCACAGTAGGATCGGGATCCAAATATCATCGTATGATAATGTTGAAGGAATCCTACCAACATTCATCAAACTCCAAATGGTATGCATCTCTTTGCAAATTTCAGTTTCTTTAGAAATTCCCGATATAAGTTTTTGCCCCATGCTCTTATGACCTTGGCTTTGGTCAAAATGTCATAAGTCACATGTCAAGTTCTACCCGTCATTATCTTGTCAATTTGAACCCATCCGTATATACCCCTGACTTTGGTCAAATGGTAATACGACTGTCCCAAACCAACTCATCTATCTTATGCAACAAATGAAAACCCAGCAGCTACCAAACACTATGCCTTGACTTTGGCCAAAATGCATAGCTTGAATACTACTGAATACCCAAATGAAATGACGGAGGGCTACGAATGGTTTTGGCGAAACCGTGAACGTAGTGAACTTGATATAACCGAAGGAACCTAATAGCTTTTAAAAGGAGTGGTTAAGTCTCCGCATTTAAAAATATCTGTTTTTAAAATTAACCGAGTGGTTTCTTTTAAACTGTTCCAACGATTTAAACTTTGGTTTATTTTCTTTGCATTATAGATAATGCGTCCCATCATTAACCTATCATTGCAGAAAACAATGAAAATACAACGTCCTCTTATGCCATCCGCATTCGCCACGGGGTCCCGTCATCACCCGTTAGGTTACTTAACTAACGACAGAGCGGGGGCTGGGCTAGCGCGGGTGTAAAACATAAGTGACGTCTAAATAGCTATCATATATATAGATATTTTACATTCGTCTGACGCAATGATATTCATTCCAGAACACAGATAAACAATATTGGATTTGCAAGCAATCTGTATTTCTTTTGAGCCTGCAAGAAAAGACAGATTACACAGTTGTGATGAATAGCCGTTACCCCACCCTCGACCCCTACGGGTACGGCAAACTACCCGCCCGGCAGTTTGTGTACCCCACCTTGGGTCAGTCCTAGGAGCAAAAACAGTAAAATGAAATAATACAACGGTGGCTACAACCGCAACCTGGATGTGCCCCGCAAAAATAATATTACAACAAATTACATTTACAACAAATGAATTAAACAATAACCCATTGCATAACCCCGGCTATACACCACAACAGTCCAATACAGTTTATATGCACAAACAGATATAACCATTACAGAAATATGCAACCCCCTGCCAACCGACAAACTAGCAGTTAGGGGAGGTTTACGAACACATTTATCAATCACAGATATAATCCAACATGCAAATACTGTACAATTTCGATCGATTAAACATCTTTAATATTGCTCCAAAAACTGCTCTGTAAACTGGAAACCTGAGCAAAATTAAAATATTCCAGAAAATCCCAAATATCATACAGAAGCAACACAAGAAAATTGGCTTCCTGAATCGCCAACTCAGCGGCGGATCCGCGGCGACTCAGTAGGCTGAGGCCGCGGTTCCGCGGCTAGTTAGGCGATTCAGGGGACAATTTTTCTTGTGTGTTCTTATGTGGTTATTTCAAGCTTTCTGCACTCACCTGAAAAATTTTAGGACTTCATTTTAAACTCGACAGAAACTTGACAGATTTAGGGTTTTCCGGCTTCGTTTTTCCGTTCGAAATTCGTACAAATTTGCGATTAAGTTATTTATTGTTTAGCGAGGCTCTGATACCACTGTAAGTCGATGTACTACACCCCAATACTTGTGGGGAGGCGGAATTTTCAAAAACGAACTTGTTTAGTGAACGAACATCGACTAACCGCTTGAATCGAAGCTAAACGATAACTAACCAAACATATAGTTGTTCTAAACTACTATGCTTAGGGATTATACCTATCGAAACTAGTCCTTCGTCTTTACGATCTCCTTGTTCTCCTCGGCCTTCTCTAGGTAGTAGACGATCCACCCGATAGCAAAACTCCAAGCTTAGCCTCTAAACTTGAGGCAACTAACCTTCTTGGATTGCTAATCAAAGAAGCTAGATGAAATAGAGTGATGGTTATGGATTGATTAGTCTAACTAATCCTAGATCTCAACACATGAGGGTGAGGATTAGTCTTTTGAAGAGAGAGCTTGAGGAGAGAGAATGTGAATAATATTATGAGAATAAGTTATGAGTATCATATCATATATGAAGCATTTTCTAATAAGAAGAAAAGAATAAAGAGTGATGAATAATCATGCTTCATAAAATATCTAGTGGTGATTCATTAGCATGAGTCATTAAGCAATAAATGTGCATTAATGAAATGAATGAATCACCACCATGACTCATATAACTCATTCAATGAATATGACACATAACCCTCCTTAGTCACCATCTTCTAGAAGCTTCTCGAGTAATTACGAGAACGCCCCTCCGATCCGTAAAAATACGGAAAAACTTTAGACTGTATAAATCCAATAACCGGATACCAGTAACTGGCTTAAACCAAAGCCGACTGGTAAAAACTGTCCGAAAGTCGTACGCGCGTAAACGCACGTATGCGTCCGAACCCTTTGTCGCAAAACCATGCAACCTCTATATCGTTTCGCCTGGAGTAGGAAACTCTCTGTGTGGGACTCTAGAGACTCGACTACTACGCTGGCAGTGGGTTTAACCACAGACCGCAAGCGGCACTAGCTGTACGTAACGGTCCCCAGGTAGTTGTCGATAAGAAGGCCGATGAGGAAACCCATCCGAACTCCTACTGAGTCTGATGTGACAATCTCTATACAGTCCGGTCCGTTCGTCCAAGACTATCGCATATCGGGCCTAGGGGGGTGGCAAGCGTCAGTCCCCTAATAGCGGTATAAGTCGTGTCGGAGTGAAGCCCATTACACCCTGAGAAACTACTGGAACCTACCAGCAAATCTCGCTTGCCCTGGCCAGGGACTTTGCGTAATGGCTCTCTGACACAGCACGATATCTACTCCCAATACCGGGAGGGACGAATCCTGTCTAACCGCCACTGCCTCCAAGTGCTCGGGACTCCACCCAACTGCTACCTGTTTGCATGACTCCTTTGAGCCGTGGTAGGGTAGCAATCTAAGAACAGTGGGACACACTCGAGGTGAAGTAGCAGTGTCAAGTCTGCGGACTATGCTGTACTCATGTCACCTGGGAACTGCTCACTGACGACTGGTATCAAACCAACCAACAGTTCCCCGTGAGTCCTGTCCGGTGTACCCGTAACCTAACGAGCACCTGTATACTATCTCCAGTACGACGTACTGACGGCTGTGGGACAGACCATCTCCCCAACTGGGATGAGAAGCGTACACACCAGTCTACTCCGGAGTATCGATGCTCTGTCTCGATAATCCAACGACCAGGGACCTGAATAAGGATGTGCTTGTAGACTACCCAGCCCCCACTAGTGTGACTGCCATCACAACGCTGGTAGACAAGCAAGATCCTATGAGCTCTATCAATACGTACACTCACATATTAAGATAGAAAAACCAAGTAGCATACTACTATGTTTAGCAAGACTGTTATATACATGTGAATATCCCAAGCTTCCATTAAGTAATATACAAGCTAGTATGATACAGTAATGGCCTTCTAGGGCATAAACACTAACAATTACTCGCTCATTAGGGGATGAGAAAACATTCTAGAAAATAAAAGCAATGAAATAAAATTACCTACTGATTTGATGGCTCCCTCCAAGTAGAAGACAGAAGAGATCTGAATATCATTCCCAGAAATTCTGAATTTTAATTAATTGAAAAGAGGCATAGGGTTTTACAATTTTAGATTACAATTTATAAGCAAACAGGAGAATTTAGGGTTATGGGATTCGCACATGTGCAATTACATATTTGACCCCTAAAAATCCCAACACCCGCACTGTCTCACCGACACGCCAATTTTCCACCGACACGCGCACTAGATGGCCGCGGATCCACGGCATTGGTTGGCTTGGGCCGCGGATCCGCGGCCTTTTGGTGAGCTTGGCTCACCAAAATTCCTGGGATGCATACTGGGTATTTGGGCTTTCTATTTCCATAGTTCTTTTATCTGTAGGGCTTCTGGGTCTTCTCCAGATCTTCAGTGAAAACTTGTTCGTATTTTTTGACCGTTCACTTGACATTTTGGATCTTGTACTGTTCTTCGACTAGGATCCGTCTACTTGTTTGGTCAAAAGTCCATTTCTCTGTCGTTTTGTGTCTTTTTCACTGTATTTGCTCCAGAAACCTGTATCCTGTAATATGCAACAAACGTGCGTCAAGAGTACCTGTTTACTTATAAAACGGATAAGAATAGGAGAATGAAAATTGTAATATTATGGTCTGAACAGGGACCATCGCATTACTTGCTCTACTTAGAACGTCCTTAAAACACAGAAAAATCCAACACTTGGAAATTTTCCGGCAGGGGAAAAGTTGGGTATTTATATCCGGTCGAACCTTTTAACATATTCTAAAATATCCGGAAAGCCACACAGACAAGGTTTGATAATCCGATCGAATCGTCGATTCCCAATACAACCCCAGAACACTCAACTCTTGAGTCAAATTAAAAATTCCCAGAAAATTCAGCATAATTAAATAGGAATTACTGTGCAAAAATGGACAGATGATGTCATCAGATGGCCGCGGAACCGCCGCAGAAGCCAGGCTTCTGCCGCGGTTCCGCCGCGCCCTTAGCATATCATGGGATAAATTTTGCATCGTAATTCTTATAATTCCCTGCTGAATTTTTTAAGCATTTTTAATATGGAAAAATCCCAGATTTTAGAAAAAGTCCAGAGAGCATATCGGGAATTAGGGTTTCGGTTCGATCGGGTTTCAAACGTCGTCTAGACTTCGCCTAAGGCTCTAGCTAGGCTCTGATACCACTGTAGGGTTCCTCGACACTCTAATGAAGTCTCACAAGGCATCAACCATGCCAATTTCAAATTTTACGGGTGCCGAGAAAACCTAATACGGATCGTTGACTAGAGTTTAGGCGAAATACGAAACTAGTTAACAACTTAACTAAAGGAGAGAGGCTGAAACCTTTGTAGATCCGTTTCTCTACTTCCTTAGCTCCACGTAGGCGTCCTCTCGCTGTCCATCTCGAATCCCGGACTCAATCGTCGGCTTCATCCGAGAAATAGGCGGGCTAGGTCGTCGGTTTCGTGCCGAAGATGATCTACGTCGAGGCATCACAAGTTCAAGCTCCAACTCCATCAAGTTGTGAAACTTGTGAAGAAAACACCCTATACTACTTGGCAAGAGGTAGAGGGTGAAGAAATAGGAGGTGGGTTCACTTTAGAAATGGATTTCTCACACTTTAGCTCAAGTTGCCATTAATAGACTTAAGATTTTTCTTTGAAGATGAAGAAGAAGATGAAGCTAGAATATGATAAGTGTTAAAGAAAATAGAAAAGAAAATAGATACTTATCATATACTAACTATGGTAGAGTGTAGAGAATAGACCATGGTTACTTGGAATGGTTAGGGTTAAGCATGAAGACAAGAATGGTTACAAAGTCAAAGCTTCATGAAGCTTCAACTAGAAACAAAGAAAGCCACCATTCTCTCCAAAATCTTTTCCAAATGAAAGAATAAATAAATAAATGAATAAGCAAAACCCTAATCATCTACTTAACCATGGTTTGATTCTTTACACTTAACCAATTAAACATGCATTATCAAACATGATACAAACATGTGCACAAAAGTATATCACATATACAACTTGCACATCAAGTGAGAAAATCCGTTTAAAGTGAACCAATACTAGTTAATGCAAAGTAATATATCAAATATATAATTATACATTAAATCATTAAATCAACACTTGATTCAATGATCCGGCCATGTCGCACATAACCGACTAGTATACAATGTATCAATTTATCGAATCAATGATTCGATAACTAGGTTATATCGCATACAACCAATCGAAACATTCATCGCGAGAATGGAATACGGTATCACATACACGCATTATTCTCGGTCCTGCACATATCTCATATGTGCTCCTATTTCGTTTCGCTTGAGCCAGGAAATCACTGTGTAGGACTCTAAAGACTCGTCAATACGCCGGTAGCAGATGATGATCATATCAAGCACCCATAAGCCGCAAGCGGTCTGCTAAACGTAACGGCCATCCGGGTATTGAGCGATCAGAAGATCGACGAGCTAGCCCGCTCATACTCCTGTGAATCCAACCAGTAACACTTACCGTACAGTCCGGTCTGTTCTTCTGATATGTCGCATATCAAGTCTAGGGGTGGTAAACGTCAGACCCCAATAACCGATAAGTCGTGCCAATGTGAGGCTCATAACGGGTCGAGAAAACTACTGGTAACACTTACCAGCAAATCTCTGATCAGCCCTGGCCAGGGACTTCCCTGTTACGGCCAATCGAGCACAGCGCAACATCAACCCCCAATACCGGGAGAGACGAAACCCCTCCTATCGCTCATTGCCTCCATGTGACTCGGGACTGTGCCCAAAGACCACCATTTTGCACGCCCTCATGGACGTGGTAAGGTGGAGATCTAAGCACAGTGGGAATCACACAAGACTCTATGACGATCTCGGGTCTACAGACTAACCTGCACAAGTGTCACCTGAGAACTGCCATCTGACGTGAGGTATAATACCATCTGGGAGTTCTCGGCGAGTCCGTCCAGTGTACCCAGTCTCCACTGAGCACCCGTACACCATCTCTGATGTCAAACACCAATGGATATGGGATCATCCATCGCCCATCTCATGGGTCGAGAAGCGAATACGCTAGTCTACACTGGTATATCGATGCCCCGTCTCGATACACCCACGACTAGGGACCTTGAAGGATGTACCTATGGACTACCATGTCCCCACTAGTATGATCTGCATCATAGTCCAGGTAGTCAAGTACACATCCTAAGGGCTTTACCAACATGTAACTATAGGACAGTTTAAAGAGACAAGTGTACATGTTAAGATAAAGAGCAACCAGATAGCATACTATCATATCGAGCAAGAAAGTCATCTCTATATATATGTCCAAGCATCCAATATACATCATCTGTACAATACTGGCCTCTAGGGCATACATACAACTAACACGAGGATCACCACCATACTCCCTACTACCTTTTTGTATATACAAGGTTCATCTACCATTTTGATGATGTCAAACTCTTTGACTACCACATAAAAATAGATATTCCAACTCCGCGATGCCTGCTTTATCACATAAAACATCTTGCACACGTTTCCGCTGCTCCCACTGTCTACGAAGCCCTCTGACTGTGTACTTATAGACTCTGTCTTCTAAATCATTATTCAGAAAAGCAGTCAAGACACCCAACCGCCAGATATCGTAGTCATGATATGTAGCCGTAGCAAGTAGGATCTGGATGGAATTAAGCATAGACCCCAGAAAAGGTTTAATCATTAGCCACAACTGGTCTATGATGCAAACCATTAACAAGTCTAGCTTTGAAAGTCTAAATTTTCCATGTACACTAAGTAATCTTCTCAAGATATACTTGCTCCTGATGGGGATTTAACCCTTCAGATAAAGCAACCAAAGTCCATACTTTGTTGGTGTATAAGGATTCCATCTCAGATCGATAAGCATCCAGCCATTCTTACAGAGTCCTACTACTGATGGCCAGCCCGAAACTAGTTGGGTCATCATCTCATGATGCAATCCTCGCTCCCACTGTCATCGAGAAAACGAAGTATCTCTCAGGTGGGTGAGGAACCCTACTAGATCGGCGGAGAGGCTGAGGTTCGTTGGTTGCTATTGAATCCTTTGGTTCTACCAAATCAGCAGCTGCAGTTTGTATAGCTGGAACTCTTTCCAGTTCTACCTCATGTCCACTAATTTCTTCACCAGAAATTCCCTTTCACAAAGGTGGCATGTTGAGAAACAAAAAATTTTTGTTCCTCAGTTTGGTAGAAGATATTCCCTTTCGTATGCTTAGGATATCTAACAAACTTCCGCAGATCTGAGTTTTCCTCGAGCTTGTCCGGATTTTGCTTTTAGACATAGGCTGGACAACCCCAAATCTTAACTGACTTAAGAGATGGGCTCTTCCCTTTCCATATCTCATATGAAATGGTAGGCATCTGATTTGATCGGAACCCTATTCAATAGGTATGCAACTTCATAAGTGCATAACTCCCTAAAAGGAAATAGGAAACTCAGTAGTACTCATCATAAAGCACACCATATCACATAGGGTGTTATTGCTCCGCCCCGATATACCATCGTGCTATGGTGTATACAGAGGAGTAATGCTGAGAGAGAATCTCATTTTCCTTTAGAATAGTCCAGGAATCCCGTGCTCAAGTATTCTCCTCCTTGATCACATCAAAGGACATAATACTTTTACCCGTATTTTGGTTCTCTACTTCTAGCTTATATTCTGTGAATATCTCAAAAGGTTCGGACTTGTGTTTCAACAGGAACATATGTCTGAATCTAGAGAGATCATCAGTGAATATAATGAAGTACAAAGAACCAGTCTAGGCATATGTAGACAGGGGACTTTACATACATCAACATGTATCAATCCCAAGAGTTTACTAACTCTTTCTCTGTTTCCAATAAACAGAGTTGTGGTCATCTTATCTCTGTGACATGACTGGCAAGTTTCACAAGATGTAAATTCAAACTAATTTAAATATGCATCTATATGTAACTTCAGTTAGTCGGGTCGCATTGATATGACCTAGTCTAGAATACATCAAGAAGGATTTGTTCTTTTCTGAACTCTTCCTCTTGTGTGTGTTCTGTATACTAAGAACTGTAATTTGATTTAGAACGTCAATACTTTTAGATAACGTGCCTGAACCGATCAACCTTTGATATAGGAAATGTTCAAAACATTATCCAACAATACAAAATTATATCCTTCTTTATCTAAATAAAGAGACTGATAAGATTTTGTATATCAGGTTCGGTATCTAATAACATTTGTTCAGAATCAATGTATTCTGGTAATACAGGGTGACAGTGACCAACAGACCTGGCTGCAACACTTGTACCGTTTTCTGTCTCATGAAACCTATCACCCGTTCTCAGTTCTCTACCTTTCTGTAGCCCTATATAACAAATTACATATGCGGGATCCTGATCTGGTATCACATACCCAGGACGTAAAGGATACTGAGAAACAATTCTATGTAACGAACACACACGAAGATGATGCATCAATATGCACTTTCTTCATTTGGGCGGCACGGGAAATCTGGTATTCCCCAATTTCCTGTTCTGTCTTATAACATTTATAAGTTGGAGCGGGACCAACGTTCCCCAGCTCAGTATAACAAGCCGGTTCGGTCAATATATCCGTTTTATTATCTTGATTAAGGCGTGACATGGTCGCTACCTGGAGAGAGAGAGAAGAAAACACTCTGCGTGCGCTCTTGCAAGATCCGATTGGTTATTATTTTATCTAATCAGGATGGCTCCCACTGTTTTTATCAAATCTTCCTTCAGACCCTAAAAGGAAAGACTAGCCGGGATTAATTACACGCTACAAGTTCACCAATCTTTCAGCCAGGCCAGTGTCGGTACTTTGAGGGAGGTCCCCCAAGCTTTCGCATGAACCTAATTACAGTAAACCTCGTTATCCCAGAGGCGTAACCCCGTTAACACCTTTCTAGACACCTACTTGATCGACTAATTGTAATGTGTAAAACTCTCCCAGGAGTAACTCTTACTCGCAGTGGGTATCGGGATCCAACTATCTCATAGGAGGTATGCAATCTCATTGCAAATTTCAACATTTGAAATTCCCGATAATATTTTGCCCTAAGCGATCTATGACCTTGACTGAGTCAACAAACCATAGACCGCAAGTAAAGTTCAACCCATCATTTCTCGATTGAATTAAACTCACCCGCACGACCCTTGACTGAGTCAACAAGGCCGCACGACTACCCTAATCCAATCGCATCATATGCTTTGCAGATAAGCACTAATCAGCTACCGCACACTACGCCTTGACTGAGTCAACAAACGCAGTACGAATACTAACTATTACCTATCTGAAATGACGGAGGGCTACGACAGGTTTTTAAGAAAACCTTTTGCGTAATGAACTTTATATCATTGTAGAGTCAAATGATTTTAAAAATGGAGTGTTATTGAGGCTTTTCTAGTTTTACTAAAGGGGTCACGCCCGGTGAAGGGATCGTCGGCCCTTTCCTTGTCGAATGAAGCGCGGGATATATCATATATATCACTGTGCAAAGCAGAAACTATAGAAGCAATCAAAAGACAAACCGAGTGTGTAGCATCTGCCAGTTATTGCTAAAGGGGTCACTCCCGGTGAAGGGATCTCGGCCCTTTCTTCATCGAATAAGGTGCAGGATATATCATATATACCGCTGTGCAAAGCAAGAACCGTAGCTACCTGTTTTTGAAAATTCGATTCCACAACATCTTTAGGTTTCTTTTCTTTCATTAATCACATTAATGATGTCCCATCATTTAAGTTACCTAAACATCACAGATAAATACGACGTACACTTATGCCATCCGCATTCGTCTCGATGTCCCCTCGTGCACCGTTAGGTTAGGTAACTAACGACAGAGCGGGACAGGGCTAGCGCGAGTGCAAAACATAAGTAACGTCTATATAATATATCATATATACTATATACAGCATTTATCACAGAACATCAAATGATCACATCACAGATATCGCAGCAGAAGAAACATATGAAATATTGGATATACTAGGACGTCCGTGTTTTCAATATGAGCCAGTATAAAACACGGATTCCACGGTCGCGATGAATAGCCATACCCACACCCTTAGACCCTTATGAGAGCGGCAAGCAACCCTACCAATTCTAGAGTTAGGAGACCCGAACTCGACTCCTCGAGTTGGTCTCCCACTGGACTCCAGAACCCGGTTACTTATGCCCTCCTCCTTGGGTCTATCCTAGTGTGGAAAAGTAAATAATATACATCAACGGTGACAACTTCCGCAACCTGGAAGTGCCCCAATAAAAGAATATTACATACAAGTTTTTACATGAATGAAAATGAAAAACACTCATCTCACATAAGACCCCCCCGGCTATTCAAACATGACGATCCAATATAACTTATTCAGCAACACATAACATCACATGTCATCAACGTAAGTAAATGTGCGCATCCCAATTGTCGTTGACATATAGCAACGAAACCGGCGATATAAAATATTACACTTACGGTCGCAGAAAAGAAAGTGTAAAACTACAACAGTTGGAATCCGCAAACTCTTTAGACATCGCATGCCTAACCATCTGAATTCCTTAGACATCACATGCCTAACAATTATAAACCCCGCATTTTAGTCTCATTATCGAAAACACTTTTCAATATCAAGTCGGGCAATTCAACAGGATTCCCGACATTCTGATCGAATGCTCGTCGCAAACTTTAGTAGACGGCCGCACCCCCGATATCGTCGACGAAGTGCACCAAGGCGTAACACCGCTACCGAGAGCACCCGAATGGATGCTTTCGGCGACGGGGTTCTCCTACAGTCACTTGGTCGGGGCTAAGGGGTGTAGCTGTCTATTAAGTTTACCCGGCGAGTATCCGCGTGCGCTACGTGATTGCGACGGACTTTTGATCACATCAAAATTCCGTTGCAACCGATCAAGTGATACTAAAGTGCTATGTTTATAACATCCAAATCAGTTATCTCATAACAACTTGTGGATTCCAAATATTGTATCACATTCCAGATAAATAGAAAATGTTAAACTTTCCGATCGAACAATCAAACACCCAAGTTTTCCCGAAACAACTCAACTCTTGAAATAAGTTCAAAAACATCCATTTCATGCCACAGTACCAAGGTCCAGCCGTAGAAGGGTCATGCCAACGCCTCACATGTGGCACGCCGTACTGCCCCAAACCCGAAGGTTCAAAAGGCAGTTCAAGACGGTCACATAATCGAGTTAAGGTTTGTTGTCTTCTAGAGGGACAATCGCTTTACTTGCACTACTTAGAACGTTATTAAACTACGGAAAAATCTAACACTTGGAAATTTCCCGCCAGGGGAAAAATTGGGTATTTATATCCGGTCGAACTTTTTAACATATTCTAAAAATATCCGGAAAACATAACAAAATTAAATTCTCCGATCGAATCGACGATTACCAAATAAACCCCCAGAAAACTCTACACTTGAGTCAGTTTAAAAATACCCATAAAATAGCACTATAGAATATAAGAATTACTGTGCCAAGAAAAAGATCCAATCCCTCCTTACGGCCGTGGATCCGCGGCCCAAGCATGGTACGGCCGTGGTTCCGCGGCGGTTTGGAAGGATCAGGAGGTCGAATTTCACCAAAATTCGTATACTTCCCTGCTTGATTTTTCAGGTATTTTTAATTCAGAAAATACACAGATTTGAAAAAATGTACAGAGAGGGGGTAAACTTGGACGTATCGGGTTCGTTCGGAGTTTTAACTTCGTTAACAGATCGCCTAAAGCTCTAGTTAGGCTCTGATACCACTGTAGGGTTCCTAGGCACACTATGGAGGTTCCACAAGGCATCAACCATGCCAAACAAAAATTTTACGGTGCCGAGAAACCCTGAGGTAGATCGTTAACTAGAAGTTAAGGCGAAAAGCTAGCAAGCAAACGATATTGCTACTAAATGAAAGGGATTACAACCTTTGTAGATCCGGTCCACCACTTTTTTAGCTCCGTGTTGACATCCCTCCGCTGCGATCATCGGATCCCGGACTCTAGAAATGGTTTCGTCGGAGAAATGATCGGGCTAGGTCATTGACTTCGAGGCCGAAGATGATCTACGTCGGGGAGACTCAAACTCAAGCTATTCCTTCACTCGGTCGAAAACTTTGTGAAGAGAACACCCTATACTACATGGAAAGTGGTAGAGGATGAAAAATAGGAAGTGGGTTCACTTTAGAATTGGATTTCTCACTCTTTTTCTAATGATGTCATTGAGGCTAGCAAGCTTTTTCAAGCTTGATGAAGATGAAGAAGAAGAAAAGAAATTTCCATTAAAAGAATAATATGATCACTTATCCTTTTAATCATGGCACCATGGTTGAGTTAAGCCCTCATGCTTAACTCATGTAGAGATTTAACCATAGCATAAGGTTAAGGGTTGGGTTAGCTAATATCTTAAGCAAATGACAAAAGAGTTGACTTTGTCAATGTTCATCAAGCTTCATGAAGCTTGATAACTTTAACCAAAGTCACACTCTTTTGTTATATGCTAATAAAAATTGTAAACCCTAATCTAACCTTGATATGGTTCAAGTCTCATACACACAACTTGTTTGTATCATCAAGCATGATACAAACATGTACACTTGCATATATCACATATAAACAATGTGCACATTCAAGTGAGAAAATCAATCTTACGTGAACCAATACTAGTTAATGTAAAGTAATATATCAAATATATAATTATACATTAAATCATTAAATCAACACTTGATTTAACAATCCGGTAAAATCGCATATAACCGACTAATATCAATAGTAACAAATTATCGAATCAACACTTGATCCGATAACCCGGCTATATCGCATACAACCGATCAATGTCACAATTCGGGAGAATAGAATACAGTATCACATACTGGTATTATCCTCGGTCCCGCACATATCTTATATGCGCTCCTATTTCGTTTCGCTTGAGCCAGGAAACCCCTGTATAGGACTCTAAAGACTCGTCAATACGCCGGCAGTAGATGATGATCATATCAAACACCCACAAGCCGCAAGCGGTCTGCTAAACGTAACGGCCATCCGGGTATTGAGCGATCAGAAGATCAACGAGCAAGCCCGCTAACACTCCTGTGAATCTAACGAGTAACACTACCGTACAGTCCGGTCTGTTCGTCTGATATGTCGCATATCTCGTCTAGGGGTGGTAAACGTCAGACCCCAATAACTCGATAAGTCATGTCGATATGAGGCTCATAACCGGTCGAGAAACTACTGGTAACACTTACCAGTAAATCCCTAAAGCAGCCTTGGCCAAGGACTTTCTGTTATATCCAATCGAACACTGCGCAACATCAACTCCCTATACCGGGAGAGACGAAACCCCTCCTATCGCTCATTGCCTCCTTGTGATTCGGGACAGTACCCAAAAGCCACCTTTTTGCATGCCCTCTTTGACATGGTATGATGGAAATCAAAGCACAGTGGGAATCACACAAGACTCTATGACGATCTCGGGTCTACAGACTAAGCTGTACGAGTGTCACCAGAGAACTGCCATCTGACGTAAGGTATAATACCATATGGGAGTTCTCGGCGAGTCCGTCCAGTGTACCCAGTCTCCACTGAGCACCCATATATCAACTCTGATGTCAAACACCAATGGATATGGGATCATCCATCGCCCATCTGTATGGGTCGAGAAGGTATACGCTAGTCTACTCTGGTATATCGATGCCCCGTCTCGATACACCCACGACTAGGGACTTTGAAGGATGTACTTATGGACTACCATGTCCCCACTAGTATGATCCGCATCATAGTCTAGGTAGTCAAGTACACATTCTAAGGGCTTTACCAACATGTAACAGAGAGACAATCAGTGTACACGTTAAGATAAGGAGCAACCAGATAGCATACTATCATATCGAGCAAGAAAGTCATCCCTATATATGTCCAAGCATCCACTACAATATACATCTTATGTATAATAATGGCCTCTAGGGCATACATATAACTAACATGTATCATGTTTGATGATACATGCAAACTTGGTTGTGTGTATACTTTAAACCATGTTTAGGTTAATGGTTAGGGTTTTAACTTATTAATTTATTTTATTTATTCATTTTTGGCAAAAATAAAATGGTTTCTTTCTTTAGTTGCTTTAAGCTTCATGAAGCTTCTTAGCATCTTTGAAAAGTCTTAATCATTTTTTTTTCCTTTAACCTAACCATTACTTCTAAACTCTAGTTTACTCTTTACATTAGTTACCTCACCTATGTTTGCTATATGATATATTCACTTGATTTTCTATTATTGATAATTCACTTTCTTTTCTTTCTTCTTCTTCTTCTTCATGAAGAGAAGAAACCATTGCTAGAAAATTCTAATTGATGAATCCAAGTGAGAAATCCAAATCCAAAATGAACACACTTCCTATTTCTTCATACTCTACCACTTGCCATGTTGTATAGGGTGTTTTCTTCACAAGTTTCATGATCTAGTGAAGATGGAGCTTGAGTTTGAGTCGCCTCGACGTAGATCATCTTCGGCATCGAAGCCAACGACCTAGCCCGCCCATTTCTCCGATGAAACCGACGCTAGAGTCCGGGATTTCGATGATCACAGCGGAGGGACGTCAACACGGAGCTAGAGAAGTGGAGGACCGGATCTACAAAGGTTGTAGTCTCTTTCACTTAGTAGCAAAGTAGTTTGCTTGCATTTATTTTCGCCTTACCTCTAGTTAACGATCTAGTATAGGGTTCTTTGGCACACATAAATTTTTGATTTTGGCATGGTTGATCAGTTGTAGAACCTCATGGGTGTGCCTAGGAACCCTACAGAAAGGACGGACAATGGCCAAAAGGAAGAAACGAAGTTTCTTACTGATCGTGCTAACCCCCTTTGTTAATTATTAGCTTAACACCTAAGATCTTAATTAGGGGAAAGAAAGCGGTGAGTAAAATTAACTTTCCAAATTAACCTAATCCTAACCCTAGCAAGTGTAAGTCCATGCTACCTCTCCCGGTACTTACGGGCTTGCGGAAATGATGAAAAATAATTTTCTAGAGGCGGTAACATGGACTCAAAACGGATCTTTGTTAAACTATCTACCTAACAACCTAACTAGGAGTTGTTAACTACTCGGTTAGGGGGTTATACCTTTCTTTCTTGAACTCCTTCGTCTTCGACTCTTGATGGTGTACGGATCGGCTTCACCCCGTCGTCTCCTTGCGCCGAAGAACGATCCACCCGAAAGCTTCTACCTTTGGCTTCTTCTTCGAACTTTGAAGAAACTAGTTCACTTGGTTTGCTAAACCTTGTGAACTAGAGTGACTAGAAGAGAGTGTGTTGGGATTTTTCTCTATGGTTCTTGCTTCTCAACACATAAGACAAGTGAACCATAGACTAGAGATAGAGCAAGAGGAAGAGGGAGAGCTCAAGCAAGAGAGAGAAAGCAAATGAGAGAATGAGTAACTCTTTTTCCCTCTTGGCTCTCATAATCCAAAGCCATCATAACAAATAATACCAATCAAGTATTATGTGATGGTTTAAGTCAAAATAGCCATATCATTTCATGCACTCATTTTGCATAAGATAAACAAGCAAGCAAAAGTCTTTGCCATGAAATGATAGCCATTGTCATGATGGTCAACTAGTCCAACCTAGTCAACCGGTCAACAAAGTCTACAAGTCAACAAAGTCAACCCTTCAACAACCATGTCACTATAATACTTAATTAATATTATTGTTAATTATATTTCATATTCTCATTAGGGTTTAGCATAAAGTCAACAGTCAACAGTCAACAGTCAACAACCCTAATGAGAATCCCCTGCCTCTGTCTCTCTGTCAACTGTGCATACACACCCGCATCCGCGTTCCGAGGAACACGAATACATACGAGATAAAACCAATCCCAAAAGGTACACTAGGAACTGGCTTAAACCAAAGCCCGCTAGTGTCAACTGTCCGGACACTAAACGTGCACAAGTGCACGGATGTGACCGAACCCTGTCGCAAAACCATGCGACCTCTACTCTTTTGCCTAAAGGCGAATAGCTCTCTGTGTGGGACTCTAAAGACTCGACACTACGCTGGCAGTGGCTTTAACCACAGACCGCAAGCGGCACTAGCTGTATGTAACGGCCCCCAGGTAGATGCCGACAAGAAGACTAACGAGGTGAAACCCATCTGAACTCCTACTGAGCCTGAATGTAACAATCTCCGTAAAGTCCGGTTTGTTCGTCTGATACATCGCATGACGGGTCTAGGGGGCGGTAAACGTCTGTCCCCTAATAGCGGTACAAGTCGTGTCGGAGTGAAGCCCAGAACACCCTGAGATAGCACTGGAAACCTACCAGTATATCTCGCTTGCCATGGCCAGGGACTACTCGTGTAATGGCTCTCCTAGACACACCGCGATGTCAACCCCCAATACCGGGAGAGACGAATCCTGTCTAACCGTCACTGCCTCCAAGTGTTTCGGGACTGCACCCAAAAACTACCTGTTTGCATGACTCCTTTGAGCCGTGGTAGGGTACTAATCAAAGTACAGTGGGAACACACTCGAGGCGAAGTGACAGTGTCAAGTCAGCGGACTAAGCTGTACTCATGTCACCTGGGAACTGATAACTGACGATAGGTATAGTACCGATCAACAGTTCCCGACGAGTCCTGTCCAGTGTACTCGTAACCTAACGAGCACCCGCATACTATCTCAAGTACGACGTACTGACGGCTGTGGGACAGACCGTCTCCCACACTGGGATGAGAAGCGCATACGCTAGTCTACTCCGGAGTATCGATGCCCTATCTCGATAGTCCTGCGACTAGGGACCTGCATAAGGATGTGCTTATAGATTACCCAGCCCCCACGAGTGTGACTGCCATCACAACGCTGGTAATCAAGCAAAGATCGTAAGGGCTCCACTAATGTGTATAGGTGATATGCTAAAATAAACACATGTACACATTAAAGCAGAAACAAACCAAGTAGCATACTACTATATTGAGCAAGATTGTCTATACAAGGTGAATATCCCAAGCTTCCATTAAGTAATATACAAACTAGTATGATACGGTAATGGCCTCTAGGGCATATACACTAACAATCTCCCACTTACACTAAGGCCATGTACTGGCGTATCGAAGACCTTTCATCTCGATCAGCCGCTCGAACTGAGTCTGGGGTAAGGCCTTTGTGAGCGGATCAGCAGTGTTATTTTCCGTAGAAACTCTCCGAACCTCGATCTCCTGGTGACCCACGATCTCCCTGATCAGGTGATACCGCCTTAAGATGTGTCTGGACTTCTGATTGGACCTGGGTTCCTTCGCTAAAGCTATAGCCCCGTTGTTGTCGCAATACAGCGGTATTGGATCAACAATGGACGGAACCACCTGAAGTTTAGTTAAGAACTTCCTTATCCAGACGGCTTCTTTTGCGGCATCTGCAGCAGCGATATATTCCGCTTCCATCGTCGAGTCGGCAACGGTTTCCTATTTGGAACTCTTCCAACACACCGCCCCTCCATTGAGGGTAAAGACATAACCCGACATGGACTTGGAATCATCCTTGTCACTCTGGATGCTTGAGTCAGCAAAGACCTCGATCTGGAGGTCTTTTCCGCCATACACGAAGAACATCTCCTTAGTCCTTCTCAGGTACTTGAGAATGTTCTTTACCGCTATCCAGTGTTTCTCCCCAGGGTTTGACTGATACCGGCTTACCACACTCAGTGCATAAGCTGCATCTGGTCTGGTACACAACATCACATACATTATAGAGCCTACCGCAGAAGCATAGGGTATAATAGACATGCGATCCCTTTGCAAATCAGTCTTGGGAGACATCTCTTTGGAGAGGGTGATCCCGTGACAAGCCGGTAGATTACCGCGCTTGGAATCTTCCATACTGAATCTTTTCAGTATGGTGTCGATGTACCTGGACTGTGAGAGTCCCAGTATCTTCTTGGATCTGTCATGATAGATCCGGATCCCCAGAATGTATGAGGCATCACCCAGGTCTTTCATGGAGAACCTGTGTGACAAGTACGCTCTGACAGATTGTAGCATAGGAATGTCATTTCCTATTAAGAGAATGTCATCCACGTATAAAACGAGGAATACTACAGTTCTCGCTACAAATCTACTATAGATGCATGGTTTATCTGGATTTTTGATAAAGCCAAATTCCTTGACCGTCTCATCAAAACAGATGTTCCAACTCCGCGATGCCTGCTTTAGTCCATAGATGGATTTAAGCAACTTGCACACCTTTCCACTGCTCCCACTCTAAATGAAACCCTCTGGCTGGTTCATATAAACACACTCCTCTAAATTTCCATTTAGAAAAGCGGTTTTCACGTCCATCTGCCAAATCTCATAATCGTGGAAGGCAGCAATGGCAAGAAGGATACGAATGGATTACAGCATAGCCACTGGAGAAAAGGTTTCGTCATAGTCCAAACCAGGTCTTTGTCGAAAACCCTTTGCAACAAGTCTAGCCTTATAGGTCTCAACCTGTCCATCTACACCAATCTTCCTTTTGAAGATCCACTTGCATCCTACGGGTTTTACCCCATCTGGAGCAACGTCCAACGTCCATACTTTGTTAGTGTACATGGACTCCATTTCGGTCCGCATTACATTCAGCCATTTTACCGAGTCAACGCTCTGAACGGCTTGTTGGAAGCTAGTAGGCTCATCATAATCAATGATGCAATCCTCTCTATCCCCGTCTATGAGAAAACCGTAGTATCTCTCGGGCGGATGAGACTTCCTACTACTTCTGCGGAGCGGCGTAGGAATGTCATGATCTTTCGAACCCTCTGGTTCTACTAAGCTTTTAGTAATAGCTCGTGGTTCTGGAATTTCTTCCTGTTCTACTGCGCTCCCACTTATCTGATTTTCCAAAAACTCAGTTTCCAAAAAGTGGGCATGACGAGAAACATAAATCTTTTGTTCCTCTTCGCAATAGAAGAAATATCCCTTGGAGTTCTTTGGATATCCCACAAACTTGCACTGTACTGAGCGTGCCTCGAGCTTGTCCGCATGCTGCTTTTTGACAAAAGCTGGACATCCCCATGTCTTAATGTGATTAAGATAGGGTCTCTTCCCACACCACATCTGATATGGTGCGGTAGGCACAGTCTTAGTTGGAACTCGGTTCAAAAGGTATGCAGCTGATTCTAGTGCATATCCCCAGAATGATCGCGGTAACTCAGCGTTACTCATTATGGACCGTACCATATCCAATAGGGTTCGGTTCCGTCTTTCCGATACACTGTTATGTTGCAGAGTGTATGGAGGAGTAAGCTGAGAGAGAATTCCATTCTTTTTTAAGTAATCCAGGAACTCGGCACTTAAGTATTCACCACCTCGATCAGATCTTAGTGTCTTGATACTTTTGCCGGTTTGTTTTTCTACTTCATTCATATATTCCTGGAATTTTCCAAAGGCTTCAGATTTATGTTTCATTAAGAAGACATAACCGTACCTTGAAAAGTTATCCGTAAAAGTAATGAAGTAAGAATGACCGCTTCGCGCATTTGTAGACATTGGACCGCACACGTCGCTGTGTACGAGTCCCAAGAGCTCGCTCGCTCTTACTCCGTGTCCAGTGAACGGAGTTTTTGTCATCTTTCCTTTGAGACAGGATTAACAAGTGGCATACGATTGATATTCGAACGGATCCAAATATCCTTCTGTATGTAACTTTGTCAACCTTCTCTCATTGATGTGACCCAGTCTACAATGCCATAAGAAAGTCTGATTTATTTCCGAAGACTTTCTTTTGTGTGTATTGTGGACAATGAAAATCTGTGGTTGGTTTAATACGTATATACCATTGCTTAATGTACGTGACCCAATCAGAACTTGATTAAGGTGAATGTTTACAACATTACTTACAAACGCAAATTCATAAACTTCTTTAGAAATCAAAGATACAGAAATGATATTACAAGTTGCGTTGGGTACAAAAAAGCAATTACGTAAAACCAAAACATGTCCATCTGACATTCCCAGGTGATAGTCCCCCACGGCCTTAGCATCCATGCTAGCTCCGTTTGCAACTTTGAGGGTCATGTCACCTGCCTTCAAAACCCTACGGTTTCTCAACGCCTGCAAAGAATTACAGATATGAGATCCTGATCCGGTATCCAATACCCAGGAAGTAGAGTTTATTGATAGACAGTTTTCAATCACATACACACCTGAAGCTGAAGCCGCAACTTGCTTCAGATCCTGTGTTCTAGCTTTCCAAGCCCTGCAATCTTTCTTCCAGTGCCCACTCTTATGACAGAAAAAGCATTCTTCCTTTCCTATAAGCTTCCCCGCTTTCTTTGTTGCTTTTGCCTTTCCCTTCGTATCCACTTTACTAACACCGCCCCTTGGTTTGGCGGGGGTTTTCTTCTTCTTTCCCTTGGCTTTCGCCTTGGACCTAGAAGAGGAAGATCCTCCTACAAACAAAGTGGATGTTTCCCTACCTTTCTGTAGGGTGCCCTCTGCACTCCTCAGCATGTTGAGGAGCTCTGAAAGTTCAACTTCCTTTTCTTGCAAGTTGAAATTCAGGATGAACTGGGCGTAAGTGGAAGGAAGGGACTGAAGAATCAAGTCCGTATAGAGCTCATTCTCCAACGTGGTCCCAAGGTCCGCGAGCTCCTCTATGAAGCCAATCATCTTAAGCACGTGTTCTGCTACCGATGATCCGACGGCCAACTTTGCCGAAAATAGCTTCTTTGACACTTCGTATCTTGCGATACGAGATTGCTCTCCATACAGTTCTTTTGTATGGAGAAATATGGATTCGAGGTCCATATTCTCGTGCCTCCTCTGATGTTCATTGTCCATAGAGGCAAGCACGAGGCACTTGGCCTTCGCGCAATCGATTTCCCAGGTCTTACGGATTTCCTTATCCACGACGCTGGTTTTGGGACCTGAGACAGGGGAAGCTTTGGTGGTAAGGAGATACCCTAACATGTCATAAGTGATTGCCATTTTGACATTCCTGAGCCAATCTTTGTAGTTTGTCCATGTCAGTATGTTTTTATCTAGTAATAACTTAAGTTCGGTCATGATGTTTGGTCGCTGCAATTAGGAAAGAGAGAAGAAACACTTTAGCATGATGCTCTTGCAAGTTTAGAGTGGTTTTTAATTTGTCTAAACAGGATGGCTCCCACTGTCTCTCGAATCCCTCCTCAAACCAAAAAGGAAGAATTTGTCAGGATCAATCTCACCGTACAATACTTGCTTAACCGTTCGGCTCGGCTGGTGTCGGTACTTCGAGGGAGGTTTTCCAACGCTTTCGCGAAGTTCCTTAATTAAATAACCTCTTTTCCCTGTGGGCGTAGCCTCGCTAACACCTTTCTAGACACCTACTTGGTTTATAGCATTGATCGTTAAGTGAGAAATTTCCCGAGGAGTAGCATATACTCACAGTATGATCGGGATCCAAATATCATTGCGTGACAAAACTGAAGGAATCCTACCAGAATCATCACACTCCAAATGGTATGCAGCGCTAGCAAGTTTCAGTTCTTTTGAAACTCCCGATGTGGATTTTTTTTGCCCCATGCTCTTATGACCTTGACTTTGCCAACAAATCATAAGTCACATGTCAAGTTCTGCCCGTCATTCTCCAGGTTAATTTGAGCCCACCCGCACATACCCTTGACTTTGGCCAACAAGGTAGAACGACTGCCCCAAACCAACACATCTATCTATGCTGCACATGAATGCCCAATAGCTACCAATCACAATGCCTTGACTTTGGCCAACAAACATAGCTTGAATACTATTGACCATCCATGTGAAACGACGGAGGGCTACGAATGGTTTTGGCGAAACCGTGAACGTAGTGAACTTGATATAATCGATGGAATGAGATAGCTTTTAAAAGGAGTGGCTCAAACTCCGCATTTAAAAGTTGGTTTTTGAAAGGAACCGAGTGGTTTTTGAAAGTGTTCCAACGACTTTTACTTGGTTTATTTTCTTGCATTAGTTCTTTTAATGCGTCCCATCATTTAATCCTACCTTGCATAAAACAACCAAAATATGACGTACGCTTATGCCATTCGCATTCGCCACGGGGCCCCGTCATTACCCGTTAGGTTACTTAACTAACGACAGAGCGGGGGCTGGGCTAGCGCGGCTGCAAAGAATAAGCAACGCCTAAATAATATTATATATAGATATATTGCAATGATATCCATTTCAGATCACAGATGAACACATTGGATATACTAGGAATCCGCAATTCATACTAGCCTGTAACGAAAAGCGGATTACACGGTCACAGTGAATAGCCAATACCCTACCCAAGACCCCTACGGGTGCGGCAAACTACCCGCCAAATATCCGAAGCGGAGCAACCTCCCTCAACGACGTGAGTAGGCCACTCGGCACTTCGAGATACCCGGTAGTTTGTGCACCCTACCATGGGTCTATCCTAGGAGCAAAAACAGTAAAATGAAATTATACAATGACAGCTACAACCCCAACCCGGTTGTGAGGCCATACAAATAATATTACATCAAATTACAAATTTACATGAATTGAAAGAAAAGAAAACTCTCGTCTCACAACCCCCGGCTATTCACCCGTGACAATCCAATGAATTCATATACACATACCATCAACATTACAGATCACAGATTTGTATAACCCCCACTAATCGACATATAGCGATTAGCAGACGTTCAATACGAATATCACATCACAGATATAAACCCGCTAACATTAGTCTTTAGAAGTTCGATAAAAATACGGTTTTTCAAGCCCCAAAAACAAATTTTGCTTTCTGGAAAATCTGGGCTGAAAAGACATATTGTAAAAATCCCAAAACACCCATATGAACAAACTGCAAGAAAGATTCCCCACGGCCGAGTCAACTCGGCCGCGGAACCGCGGCGGGAGCACGCTCCCGCCGCATTTCCGCGACGCTTTGATCGGATCAGTGGACCAATTTTTTGCAGTTTCTTCGAAAAACCCTGAGCCGAATTTTAAAGCATGATTTATCATTTTTTGAACAATGGAAAAATTCGACAGAAAGTTGATAATCCGGGTGTTTTTCGCGACTTTTTTTTCCGATCGAACTTCTACTTACATTGCTAAAATTTTCGATAGTGTTTAACCTTGCTCCGATACCACTGTAAGTCCATGCTACCTCTCCTGGTACTTACGGGCTTGCGGAAATAATGAAAAACAATTTTCTAAGGGAGGTAACATGGACTCAAAACGGATCTTTGTTAAACTATCTACCTAACAACATAACTAGGAGTTGTTAACTACTCGGTTAGGGGGTTATACCTTTCTTTCTTGAACTCCTTCGTCTTCAACTCTTGATGGTGTACGGATCGGCTTCACCCCGTCGTCTCCTTGCGCCGAAGATCGATCCACCCGAAAGCTTCTACCTTCGGCTTCTTCTTCGAACTTTGAAGAAACTAGTTCACTTGGTTTGCTAAACCTTGTGAACTAGAGTGAGTAGAGGAGAATGTGTTGGGATTTTTCTCTATGGTTCTTGCTTCTCAACGCATGAGACAAGTGAAGCATAGACTAGAGAGAGAGCAAGAGGAAGAGGGAGAGCTCAAGCAAGAGAGAGAAAGCAAATGAGAGAATGTGTAACTCTTTTTCCCTCTTGGCTCTCATAATCCAAAGCCATCATAACAAATAATAGCAATCAAGTATTATGTGATGGTTTAAGTAAAAATAGCCATATCATTTCATACACTCATTTTGCACAAGATAAACAAGCAAGTAAAAGTCTTTGCCATGAAATGATAGCCATTGTCATGATGATGGTCAACTAGTCCAACCTAGTCAACAAAGTCAACCCCTCAACAACCATGTCACTATAATACTTAATTAATATTATTGTTAATTATATTTCATATTCTCATTAGGGTTTAGCAAAAAGTCAATAGTCAACAGTCAACAGTCAACAACCCTAATGAGAATCCCCTGCCTCTGTCTCTCTGTCAACTGTGCATACACACCCGCATCCGCGTTCCGAGGAACACGAATACATACGAGATAAAACCAATCTCAAAACGTACACTAGGATATGGCTTAAACCAAAGCCCGCTAGTGTCAACTGTCCGGACACTAAACGTGCACAAGTGCACGGATGTGACCGAACCCTGTCGCAAAACCATGCGACCTGTCGCAAAACCATGCGACCTCTACTCTTTTGCCTAAAGGCGAATAGCTCTCTGTGTGGGACTCTAAAGACTCGACACTACGCTGGCAGTGGGTTTAACCACAGACCGCAAGCGGCACTAGCTGTGCGTAACGGCCCCCAGGTAGATGCCGACAAGAAGACTGACGAGGTGAAACCCATCTGAACTCCTACTGTGCCTGAATGTGACAATCTCCGTACAGTCCGGTCTGTTCGTCTGATACATCGCATGGCCGGCCTAGGGGGCGGTAAACGTCAGTCCCCTAATAGCGGTACAAGTCGTGTCGGAGTGAAGCCCAGAACACCCTGAGATAGCACTGGAAACCTACCAGTATATCTCGCTTGCCCTGGCCAGGGACTACTCGTGTAATGGCTCTCCTAGACACAGCGCGATGTCAACCCCCAATTCCGGGAGAGACGAATCCTGTCTAACCGTCAGTGCCTCCAAGTGCTTCGGGACTGCACCCAAAAACTACCTGTTTGCACGACTCCTTTGAGCCATGGTAGGGTAGTAATCAAAGTACAGTGGGAACACACTCGAGGCGAAGTGACAGTGTCAAGTTAGCGGACTAAGCTTTACTCATGTCACCTGGGAACTGATAACTGACGATAGGTATAGTACCAACCAACAGTTCCCGACGAGTCCTGTCCAGTGTACTCGTAACCTAACGAGCACCCGCGTACTATCTCAAGTACGACGTACTGACGGCTGTGGGACCGACCGTCCCCCACACTGGGATGAGAAGCGCATACGCTAGTCTACTCCGGAGTATCGATGCCCTGTCTCGATAGTCCTGTGACTAGGGACCTGCATAAGGATGTGCTTATAGATTACCCAGCCCCCACGAGTGTGACTGCCATCACAACGCTGGTAATCAAGCAAAGATCCAAAGGGCTCCACTAATGTGTTTAGGTGATATGCTAAAATAAACACATGTACACATTAAAGCAGAAACAAACCAAGTAGCATACTACTATATTGAGCAAGATTGTCTATACAAGGTGAATATCCCAAGCTTCCATTAAGTAATATACAAACTAGTATGATCCAGTAATGGCCTCTAGGGCATATACACTAACAGCAAGGTTTTAATCCAAATCAAATTCAACCTCAGTTTTTATAGAAAATCAAAACCTACCACAAATAGGAATTGACTCGTTAGAACAGCTAGAAAAGAACACGTTTTCCCTGTGGACCGACCCGTACTCAACCGGCTAGCTACCAAGTGACACCGTTATTGATTGCGGTTAATTCTTTGATTTCAAAACGCATACGCACGCAAAACATCGTGTCAATCAAATGGCGCCTTTGCCGGTAGTTATTTTCTTTTTGTAATTTCGGGTTAATTAAAAATTAAAAAAATCATAAAAACTAAAAAATTTAAAACAAAAAAAATTATCATCTTGTTATTTTTTGAAGGGTTTTTGTGTGAATTGTGCAGGATCGGAAAGACGAACAGATTCAGATTTGGAAAAATCCAGTAAACAAAACAGCAAACAGCAGATCTGAACATACAGAGGAGAGCCACAACAGACAGCAGAAAACTTTTGGAGGCTTGAACAGATTCCTTGACCGCTGAACTGCAGCACTTGCCTGCTTTTGACCGCGGATCCGCCGCGTGTTGGTAACATCAGCAACTAAAAACTTCTCTGTAAGCATTCTTTTCCTCTCTTCTTCCCTCTGAAATCCTCTGAAAAATTTTCCTGCAGGGTTCTTTGTATAAAACTTCTCCCTCTTCTCCAATAAATTGATTTTGTGCAGGATTCTTTGCGCTGCAAATAAAAGAAATTTTTTTTGGCAAGTGTTTTGGATTTTTGTGTGTTTACTGCTTTGTATTTTTCAAAAACGGACTTTTAAGAGGCTATAACACCAATCCAGATTGGGTGGGGATTTCATTACCCTTCTTAGGACTCCAAAAATCACAATAAGCATTTTGCATCAACCCTTGAGTTAATTAAAAAATATTAGTCTCAGCCAATAAGGACTGTCGTGCTCATTAGGACAAAGGAAAGGTTGTAGGCATCGGTCGTTTATCTAAACCTGACTTTGTGGCGCCTAGGCTAGACATGTGGGAAAGGTAATTTTAAAAGGCCCGTCTCACGGTGATTCGTGAGTGGATCCCTCCTTTCTTTACTTGTGCTTGCCTGGGCACAATTGACGGTGAAGAGGCGATTCGAGGATCTCACAAGTTGCCCTTTGGAACAGTTAGGAACAGTCTAGTCGAGATAGGAGACCCTAGCTCTAGGCTTGATTGTGCATATTGTGATTGCTTGAAAGTGTGTCTAAGCTCCTTATAAAAATCTTTTGCAAAAACTCCTTATAAAATAAAAATAAAAACCACAAAACAAAAATTTTTACAAAAACTTGCCATTTTGTCGCTAGAAATCCATTGCACCCCAATTGCACCCACTTTCTCTCATTGACGTTTTCTTACCACCACCTTCTGTTTTTACCTTTTGACAACATTACACCTCGTTAGTGTATGTCCGATTTGACTAGGGACACTAGCGCCCGTTTAGTCCGTATCTCATTAGTGCCTACTGACGACGCTTTCGACTAAGAAGTCGAAATTCCCTCCACTTCTTTACCTTCATCTTCAAACTCATCATCTTCTAAGGAGATGTCGGGATTCAATCCTAACAACCCCTTACTTACGGGACTGATTCCACCTCAACTGGGTGCGAATAACCCACCACACCCTCCTGCCGAAGCGCCCCAACGAATCGTGCTCCAGAATCTTTTCTATCCCATCCGCACATCACTTCCTACTTGTCTTTCACCGGCTAATCGGGATAACTTCGAAATTAAACCCCACTTCATCAATATGTTACCCAAATTTCATGGGCTGGAATCCGAAGATGCCTACATCTTCATTAACAAATTCCAGAATGTTTGCGCAATGATGAAGCCCACACAACTTTCTGATGATGCTATAAGGCTACGTGTCATTCCATTCACTTTATGTGACCTAGCGGAAAAAAGGTTATATAGCATAACATCGCACTCCATAAAAAATTGGGAAGAGTTTGTTAAGGCTTTTCTAAAAAAAATTTACCCACACCACAAGACCGCGAGAATTCGCAACGAAATTATTCAAATTTCCCAGCTTCCTTCCGAACTTTTTTGGAAGTGTTTCGAAAGATTTAAGGACCTTCTTGTTCAGTGCTCTCACCACGGTATCGAGAATTGGCAACTTTGCCAAACTTTATACAAAGGACTGAACCTAGCAACTAAGCAGTTGTTAGAAACCATTCGTCAAGGTCACTTTCTTACAAAATCGAGCGAGGAAGCTTGGCAATTTCTCGATGATCTTGCTGAACAAACACTTCAGTGGGAAAGCACTAAGACCACTTCATCTACTTCATCAGGTCAGTCTAGGACAGGCATACATCAACTTGATATGTCGATTGCAATGAAGTCCGAAATAGCTGCACTCACGAAAAAGCTTGAAGCAATTGAGAGCAAATTCTCATCGCCTTCTCTTGCCCCAGCTTTAACCCCACGCACTATTTATGCTTATTGTTCGGATCCGTCCCATCGAACCGAAGAGTGTCCTTACAACTCGCCTGTTCAAGGACAAGATCAAGTCAATACTGCCTTTCAGCAATGACAAAGAAATGATCCATACTCTTCAACTTATAATCCTGGTTGGAGGAGCCACCCAAATTTTGCTTGGAACCAAAATCAACAACAATTCCAAGGCAATAACAATTTTCAAAGGCATCCTCTACAACAACAAGCCCCTCAGCAAACTCAATATCAGCAATCTTTCCAACCCCAACCATACCAAAACCAAATGAACAATTTTGTACCAAACAACTTTTATCCTCAAAACAATTTTGTTCAGCCGAATAACGATATGGTTTTCTCGCTAGAACAAAGTCTGGATGCGTTTTTAAAACAATCTACGCAATCTTCAGCCAGCATCCAATCGTCCATTCAGTCTTTGGTGCAACACACTGCTTCACATGATCAGAGCATCAAAACAATTGAAGCCTAAATTGCACAACTGAATGATGCGTTAAGCGAGCGAGAGAAGGGGAAACTTCCATCTCAACCACTGCTAAATCCTGGTCACACACAACATACATATGTTTCTCATGAACAACAAAATCATAATGTGAGTGCCGTGACTGCATTGAGATCTGGAAAGGTATTGCACAACAACATTGGTAATAATGATGAAACCCCGGCCGCCGCTTCTTCTTAATCTTTATCATCTTCTTCATCTTCTTCATCTTCTTCAGAGCATGTTCTTCATTCTTCATGAGGCTCTACTTCTTCTAATTCGAACGGACCTACATCTCACTCCACGATAACACCAACACTGGGATCCGTTCTAACTCCGCAATCTACTCCACAAACATTGGACTCAACAAATTTTCAAAAATATTCCATTTCCAAACAGGTTGAGATCCAATAAACTTACTCCACAAATGGAGAAGATTGTGGAGTTATTCAAACAGGTTAGCATTAACATGCCTCTCTTGGATGCAGTCCAACAAGTCCCTTCTTACGTTAAAATCTTAAAGGACTTATGTACCAAAAAGAGGAAATCGCAGGTACCTAAGAAAGTTTTTGTGGCTAGTGCAGTAAGTGATGCTCTTACACAACCTTTACCCCAAAAACGTAAGGACACTGGCTGTCTTACAATTTCAATAACAATTGGGGCTAAGAACATCAATCGCGCACTTTTAGATCTTGGTGCCAATGTTAATTTGCTTCCCTATTCAGTATATGAACAATTAGGCATTGGAGAGCTGAAACTCACACATTATACTCACCAAATGGTCGACCGATCCATCACCCATCCTAGTGGAGAGTTAGAGGATGTGTTAATTAAAGTAGGGGACTTTATTTTTCCCGTTGATTTCATTGTTATGGACACACAACCTGTAGCAAACCCCCGGAGTCAAATTCCGGTGATACTCGGTCGACCATTCCTTGCAACTTCTAATGCGGTGATCAATTGTCGAAATGGTTCAATGAACCTATCTTTTGGAAACATGACAATTGAACTCAACATTTTTAAGTTGGGGAATCAGCCCTCCAAGACTAATGCTAATATACTTGATGTTTGCTCGATCCAAGAGATCACGCAGGAGGACTGCAAGCTCGAAAAATTTCTGTTCGATCACAGCAGTTTTGACGCCACTAGTGTGTTCCTCCTTGAATCTGACACAGCTTTCACACCCGATAACGATTACGAGTGTTTCAGTTTTTCGGACGATTTTGAAGAATCACCACCCGAGTTTGAGTCCTTTGAATTTTCGGATGAGTTAGCTGAACCATCCGACTCGGTTGCTTACACTCGCTTCGAACCATTGTTGGAATCCTTCGAGTTCGAGACAGTTTCACCAATTTTACCATCAATTGTTTCGCCTACAAAACTCGAACTCAAGCTATTTCCATCTCACCTTAAATATGCCGACTTAGGTGAGAATGAGACCATTCCTGTTATCATATCGTCCTTTCTAGCCCTCGAGCAAAAGAAAGCCCTTTTAATGGTCTTACAAAATAATCGGCAAGCTTTTGGATGGACTATGGCGGATATCAAGGGGATTAGTCCTCTAAAATTTGAACATCATATACATATGATGTATGATACCAAGGCAGTAAGGGATCCACAGAGACGCCTTAACCCCATAATGAAGGAGGCTGTTAAAAAGGAAATTGTAAAATGTCTTGATTGTGGAATCATTTACCATATCTCTGATAGCCAGTGGGTTAGTCCTATTCACGTTTTCCCAAAGAAATCGGGCATAACGGTCATAACTAATGAGGCGAATGATTTAATACCTACTCGCACCCAAACTGTGTGGCGAGTTTGCAACGATTATACAAAACTCAACGCCGTGACACAGAAAGACCACTTTCCATTACCTTTTATTGACCAAATGCTAGAACGATTGGCTGGGCATGAATTTTACTGCTTTTTGGATGGCTACTCCGGCTTTAATCAAGTTTCCATCGCCTAAAAGGACCAAGACAAGACCACATTTACTTGTTCTTTTAGTATATTCGCTTACCGTCGCATGCCCTTTGGGTTATGGAATGCACCCGCTACTTTCCAGCGCTGTATGATGGGCATCTTTTTAGACATGGTGGAAAAATTCTTGGAGATTTTTATGGATGACTTCTCCATTTTCGGCGACTCCTTTGATGAGTGTTTGCTACATTTAGACGGAGTTCTTACCCGTTGTAGGGATAAGAACCTCACATTAAATTGGAAGAAATGCCACTTTATGGTACGAGAGGGTATTGTCTTTGGACATATCATCTCGCAAAACGGCATTAAGGTTGATAAAGCTAAGATTGAAGTCATTTCCAAACTTCCTCCTCCCAAGTGCGTCAATGACATCCGAGCCATCCTTGGCCATGCCAGTTCCTAAAGACGGTTCATCAAGGATTTTAGCAAGATAGTTAGACCCTTGACTCTTTTGTTGGCCAAGAACACCACTTTTGATTTTGACTCAACCCGCATGAAGGCGTTCGAGTCGTTGAAAAACTCACTTATTTCCGTGCCCATTCTTTCATCTCCTGACTGGACACATCCATTTGACATTATGTGCGATGCATCTGATTTCGCCATTGGTGCTGTTCTTGGAGATCACATAAATAAGATGCCGCACGTAATTATTACGCTAGCCGAACATTAAACGATGCCCAGTTGAATTACACAACAACTGAAAATGAATTCCTAGCTGTTTTGTTTGCACTAGAAAAATTCAGGCCCTATTTAATCGGCTCTCCAGTCATCGTTTAAAAGGACCACTCAGCTCTTCGCCATCTTTTCGCGAAGCAAGATGCTAAATCTCAGCTGATACGTTAGATCTTCTTGCTACAAGAGTTTGACCTTGTCATAAGAGACAAGAGAGGATGTGAAAACGTAGTCGCCGACCACCTTTCACGACTCCTTTCTTCGCCTACACTTCAAATTCCTATTATAGACGTTTTTCCAGATGAGCAGCTCTTAACTGTGTCATGCGTACCTTGGTTCGCTGATATCGTAAATTATTTGGCCACCGAACTAATACCAAACGATTGGTTGAATCAGGACAGACTCCGATTCCTGTCCCAAGTAGAACATTTTTATTGGGATGAACCGTATCTCTTTAAATACTGTTCCAACCAAATCATTCATCGGTGTGACCTCGACAACGAGTTTAAGAGCGTGCTGCCATTCTGCCACGATCAAGCGTGTGGCGGACATTTTGGCCCCAAGAAGACAGCAGAAAAAAATCTTGCAATGTGGCTTCTACTGGCCACGACTTTTTGAAGACGCATACGAAAACAGCAAGACATGCTCCCGGTTCCAACACTTGGGCGGGATATCTCGGAGAAATGAATGCCGCTCCAACCAATTTTGGTTGTAAAAATTTTTGACGTTTGGGGGATAGACTTTATGGGACCATTTCCCAACTCTTTTTGGAACATGTATATTCTACTTGTTGTTGACTATGTTTCAAAATGGGTCGAGGCTGTGCCCAGCCGAACTAATGACAACAAGGTTGTTGTTAGATTTCTCAAAGAAAACATTTTTTCGCGGTTTGGGCATCCTCGCGCGATTATCAGTGATAATGGATCTCACTTTTGTAATTGGACTTTCGAGTCCTTAATGCGAAAATACTCCATTACTCACAAGCTGTCAAAGTCGAATCACCTCGAAACTTGTGGGCAAGCCGAGATTTTGAATCGGCAGATTAAACAGATATTGGAGAAAACGGTTTCTAAAAACCGTAATGATTGGTCATCAAAACTGATTGATGCACTTTGGGCATTCCGTACTGTAAGTCCATGTCACACACCCCACGAACTTGCTTGGAGGCGGAATATATGAAAAACGATTATCAAAGCTTCGTAACACGGACTTGAGCACATGAATCGTATCTAAACATTACTAACTAACTACTTGAGGTTTTAACTACTCGGATTTGAAGTTATACCTCATGTTACATGTCTTTCGGGTCATCATCGCTGTCCTCCACTCCTCATAGGCTCCTTGGAACATCGGCACCTCAACGGCCTCCTCGAGTCAAAGACGATCCACCCAAGAGCTCCTACGCCAAGCTTGATCCCTAACTTAAGATAACTAGATTGCTCAAAGTGCTAATCTAAGCTACCTAAGGGATATAGAGTGAGCTTATGGATGTATTAGTCTACCTAACCCTTGATCTCAACACATGAGAGGTTAGGGTTAGGGTTTGAAGAGAGAGTGAGCTTGAGGAAAGAGAAGGTGAAGATAAGAATGAGAATGAATAATGAGCTCATGTGAATTTAACAACCATAACAATTTATCAAATAAATAAATATAAATGATTAATCATCATGGTTGATTCATTCACCTAGTGTGATTCATCATATGACTCACTAACTAATTAATGCATCATTTAATACAAAGGATGAATTACACAAATGAGTCATTAAGCAATAAATGCTTACGCCACCTTAACCCCTTAGTCACCACTCTTCTAGAAGCTTCCCGACAAATTACGAGAACGCCCCTCTAATCCGTGAAAACACGGAAAAACTTTAGACTGTATAAATCCAATAACCCGATACTAGAATCTGGCTTAAACCAAAGCTGGCTAGTAAAAACTGTCCGAACGTCATACGTGCGTAAACACACGTACGCGTCCGAACCCTTGTCGTAAAATCATACGACCTCTATATCGTTTCACCTGGAGCAAGGAAACTCTCTGTGTGGGACTCTAAAGACTCGACACTACGCTGGCAGTGGGTTTAACCACAGACCGCAAGCGGCACTAGCTGTACGTAACGGTCCCCTGGTAGATGTCGATAAGAAGGCCGATGAGGAAACTCATCCGAACTCCCACTGAGCCTGATGTGACAATCTCCGTACAGTCCGGTCTGTTCGTCTAAGACTATCGCATATCGAGCCTAGGGGGCGGCAAGCGTCAGTCCCCTAATAGCGGTATAAGTCGTGTCGGAGCGAAGCCCATTAAACCCTGAGAAACTACTGGAACCTACCAGTAAATCTCGCTTGCCCTGGCCAGGGACTTTGCGTAATGGCTCTCTGACACAGCGCGATATCATCTCCCAAAACCGGGAGAGACGAATCCTGTCTAACAACTACTGCCTCCAAGTGCTCGGGACTACACCCAACTGCTACCTGTTTGCACGACTCCTTTGAGCCGTCGTAGGGTAGCAATCTAAGAACAGTAGGACACACTCGAGGGGAAGTAGCAGTGTCAAGTCTGTGGACAATGCTGTACTCATGTCACCTAGGAACTGTTAACTGACGACGGGTATAATACCAACCAACAGTTCCCCTGCGAGTCCTGTCCGGTGTACCCGTAACCTAACGAGCACCTGTATAATATCTCCAGTACGACGTACTGATGGCTATGGGATAAACCATCTCCCCAACTGGGATGAGAAGCATACACACTAGTCTACTCTGGAGTATCGATGCCCTGTCTCGATAATCCTACGACTAGGGACCTGTATAGGATGTTGCTTATAGACTACCCAGCCCCCACTAGTGTGACTGCCATCACAACGCTGGTAGTTAAGCAAAGAACCTATGGGCTCTACTAATTTGTATAAGTGATACGTTACAAGAAACATATGCACATATTAAAGTAGACAGAAACCAAGTAGAATACTACCATTTTTAGCAAGACTGTATATACAACTGTGAATATCCCAAGCTTCCATTAAGTAATATACAATCTAGTATAATACAATAATGGCCCCTAGGGCACATACACTAACAATCTCCCACTTGCACTACGGTCATGAGCTGGCATATCGTAGACCTATCATCTCGAATAGCCTCTCGAACTGCGTCTGAGGAGTGGCCTTTATGAATGGATCAGCAATGTTATTCTCCGTCTCTACTCTTTTCACCTCGATCTCCCGACGATCTACGATCTCCCTGATCAGGTGATATCGCCTTAAGATGTGTCTGGACTTCTGATGGGACCTGGGTTCCTTCGCTAACGCTATAGCGCTGTTGTTGTCACAATACAGAGGTATTGGACCAACACTGGTAGGAACCACCTGAAGTTCTGTGAGGAACTTCTTCATCCAGACAGCTTCTTTTGCGGCATCGCAAGCAGCTATATACTCCGCTTCCATTGTTGAGTCGGCAACGGTCTCCTGCTTGGAACTCTTCCAACAGACCGCCCCTCCATTGAGGGTAAAGTCATAACCCGACATGGACTTGGAGTCATCTTTGTCACTCTGGAAGCCGGAGTCGGCAAAGGCCTCCATCTGGAGGGCTTTTCTGCCATACACCAAGAACATCTCTTTAGTCCTCCTCAGGTACTTGAGAATTTTCTTTACTAATATCCAGTGATTCTCCCCTGGGTTTGCTTGATACCGGCTTACTACGCTCAATGCGTATGCCACATCTGGTCTGGTACATAACATCGCATACATTATAGAGCCTACCGCTGAAGCGTAGGGTATAATCGACATGCGATCCCTTTCCAAATCAGTCTTGGGGGACATATCTTTGGAGAGGGTGATTCCGTGACAAGCCGGTAGGTTACCGCGCTTAGAATCTTCCATACTGAATCTTTTCAATATGGTGTCTATGTACCAGGACTGTGAAAGTCCCAACATCCTTTTTGATCTATCACGATAGATCTAGATCCCCAGAATGTAGGTGGCATCACCGAGGTCTTTCATGGAGAATTTCTGTGGCAAAAAACTTTTGACTGACTGTAACATAGGAATATCATTTCCTATTAGGAGAATGTCATCCACGTATAATACGAGGAATACTACAGCTCTCCCTACAATCTTACTGTATATGCATGGTTCATCTGGATTTTTGATAAAGTCAAATTCCTTGACAGTATCATCAAAACAGATGTTCCAACTCCGCGATGCCTGCTTTAGTCCATAAATGGACTTAAGCAGCTTGCATACTTTACCGCTGCTCCCACTCTGAATGAATCCCTCTGGCTGATCCATATAGACGCTCTCTTCTAAATTTCCATTTAGAAAGGCCGTCTTTACGTCCATCTGCCAGATCTCATAATCGTGGAAGGCAGCAATAGCAAGAAGGACCCGAATGGATTTCAGCATAGCTACTGGAGAAAATGTTTCGTCATAGTCCAAACCAGGTCTTTGACGGAAACCCTTTGCAACAAGTCTAGCTTTATAGGTTTCAACCTGTCTATCTACACCAATCTTCTTTTTGAAGATCCATTTGCGTCCTACGGGTTTTACCCCATCTGGAGCAATGTCCAAAGTCCATACTTTGTTAGTGTACATGGACTCCATTTCGGTCTGCATTGCATCCAACTATTTTACTGAGTCACCGCTCTGAATGGCTTGCTGGAAGCTAGTAGGCTCATCATAGTCAATAGTGCAATCCTCTCTATCACGGTCTATGAGAAAACCGTAGTATCTCTCGGGCGTATGAGACTGCCTACTACTCCTGTGGAGTGGCGTCGGGATGTCCCTTTCTTCTGAAACTTCTGGTTCTACCATACTTTCAGTTGTAGTTTGTGGTTCAGGAATTTCTTCCAGTTCTATTTCGCTCCCACTTGTTTTCTTTTCTAAAAACTGATGTTCTAGAAAATGGGCATTACGAGAAACAAAAACCTTTTGTTCCTCTGCGTAATAGAAATAATATCCTTTGGAATTCTTTGGATATCCCACAAACTTACACTGTACTGATCTTGCCTTGAGCTTGTCCACATGCTGCTTTTTAACAAAAGCTGGACATCCCCATATCTTCAGATGCTGAAGATGGGGTTTCTTTCCACTCCATATCTGATATGGCGTGGTAGGCACAGTCTTGGTAAGAGCCATGTTTAGAAAATATGCCGCTGATTCTAGCGCATAACCCCAGAATGATCGCGGTAACTCAACGTTACTCATCATGGAACGAATCATACCCAAAAGGGTTCGATTCCTCCTTTCCGATACACCGTTATGTTGTGGCATGTGTGGAGGAGTAAGCTGAGAGAGAATTCCATTCTCTTTTAAGTAACCCAGAAACTCGGCACTTAAGTATTCACCAACTCGATCAGATCTCAGTGTCTTGATACTTTTGCCGGTTTGTTTTTCCACTTCATTCTTTTATTCTTGGAATTTCTCAAAAGCCTCGGATTTATGCTTCATTAAGAAGACATATCCATACTTAGAGAAATCATCCGTAAAAGTAATGAAGTAGGAATAACCACCTCGCGCATGTGTAGACATTGGACCGCATACGTTACTGTGTACGAGTCCCAAGAGCTCGCTTGCTCTTACTCCGTGTCCAGTAAACGGAGTTTTTGTCATATTTCCAATGAGACAAGATTCACAAGTAGCATAAGATTGATATTCGAACGGATTCAAATATCCTTCTCCATGTAACTTAGTCAACCTTCTCTCATTGATGTGACCTAGTCTACAATGCCATAAGAAAGGCTGATTTATTTCCTGAGACTTTCTTTTAAGTGTATTCTGGACATTGAAAACCTGAGCTTGACTTAATACGTATATACCATTATCTAATGTACCTGACCCAATCAGAACTTGATTTAGGTGGATGTTAACTACATCGCTTACGAATGTAAAATCATATCCCTCTCTCGAAAGTGAGGACACTGATATGATATTACAAGTCATACTAGGTACATACAGACAGTTACGTAGAATCAATATCTGCCCACTTGTCATACCTAGGCGATATTTTCCCACGGATTCAGCGTCCACGCTCATTCCGTTTGCAACTCTGAGAGACAAATCACCTACCTTCATAACTCTACGGTTTCTCAAAGCATGTAATGAATTACAGATGTGAGGTCCTGCTCCGGTATCTAATACCCAGGAAGTAGAGTTAATTGAAAAATAGTTCTCAATAACAAACACACTTGAGGCTGAAGCCACAACATGCTTCGTATCCCGGTTACTGGCTTCTAAAACCCTGCAATCTTTCTGCCAATGTCCAATCCCATAAAAATAGGAACTACCCTCCTTTACTACATTAAGACCCGAAACTTTTGCCCTTCTCTTTCCTTCTGCTTCCCTGGTTTCCTTTAGGGTAGAAGGTAGAGACTGTAGAATTAAGTCAGTATCTAACCTGTTTCCCAACGTGGTCTCCAGGACCTGGAGACCACGTTGGGAAACAGGTTAGATCTGGAGTTCATCAATATAGCTGGTCATTGTAAGAACGTTGTCCCTTACAGATGATCCGAAAACCAACCTCGCTTGAATTAATTCGTTCGAGGTTTCATATCTTGCTATATGAGATTGCTCTCCATATAAATCTTTGTTATGGAGAAAGATGGAAACTGAGTCCATCTTCTCGTGCTGCTTCTGGTATACACCATCAACCGAAGCTAGCACGAGGCACTTGGTTTTCGCTTTATCCTTTTCCCTTGTCTGTCAGATATCCATATCCGTGACGGTGGAAACTGGACCTGGGACGGTGGGATCTTGAGTAGTAATAGGGTGGTCTAGTTTGTCACAGGCAATGGACATCTGGACAGACCTTTTCCAGTCATATAAGTTAGATTCAGTCAATTTGTTATCTAGACGTAACCTATGTGTGGTCACAAGGTCGCTGCAATTAAGGGAGAGAGAAGAAAACATTTTAGCATGATGCTGTTGCAAGTTTAGATTGGTTTTAAGTTTATCTAAACTGGATGGCTCCCACTGTTTCTCGAATCCTTCCTCAAACCATAAAAGAAGAATTAACCAGGATTATTCTCACCGTAAAATACTTGCTTAACCTTTTAGCCAGGCCAGTGTCGATACTTCGAGGGAGGTTTTACAACGCTTTCGCGAAGTTCCTTAATTAAATAACCTCTTTTCTCTGGCGGCGTAGCCCCGCTGACACCTTTCTCGACACCTACTTGGTTTATAGCATTGATCGTTAAGTGACGAATCTCCTGATAACTAGCATGTACTCACAGTAGGATCGGGATCCAAAATATCATCGTATGATAATGTTGAAGGAATCCTACCAACATTCATCAAACTCCAAAATGGTATGCTCTCTCTACAAATTTCAGTTTCTTTAGAAATTCCCGATATAAATTTTTGCCCTATGCTCTTACGACCTTGGCTTTGGTCAAAATGTCATAAGTCACATGTCAAGTTCTACCCATCATTATCCAGGTTAATTTGAACCCATCCGTACATACCCCTGACTATGGTCAAATGATAATACGACTGTCCCAAACTAACTCATCTAACTATGCAACAAATGAATACCCAGCAGCTACCAAACACTATGCCTTGACTTTGGCCAAAATACATAGCTTGAATACTACTGAATACCCAAATGAAATGACGGAGGACTACGAATGGTTTTGGCAAAAACCGTGAACGTAGTGAACTTGATATAATCGAAGGAACCTGATAGCTTTTTTTTAAAGGAGTGGTTAAAGCTCCGCAATTAAAAATTCTGCTATTTTAAAATAACCGAGTGGTTTCTTTTAAATTTGTTCCAACGATTGAACTTTGGTTTATTTTCTTTGCATTATAATAATGCGTCCCATCATTTATCCTATCATTGCAGAAAACAACGAAAATACTACGTCTTCTTATGCCATCCGCATTCGCCACTGGATCCCGTCATCACCCGTTAGGTTACTTAACTAACGACAGAGCGGGGGTTGGGCTAGCGCGGGTGTAAAACATAAGTGACGTCTAATAGCTATCATATATAGATATTGTACATTCGTCAGACGCAATAATAAGCATTCCAGATCACAGATGAACTTTATTGGATTTACTAGCAATCCGCACTTGCTTTGAGCCTGCAATAAAAGACGGATTACAAAGTTGTGATGAATAGCCATTACCCCACCCTAGACCCCTACGGGTACGGCGAACTACCCGCCAAGTACCCGAAGTGAAGCGGTCTCCCTCAATGACGTGAGTAGGCCTCTAAACACGTCCACGTACCCGGTAGTTTGTGTACCCCACTTTGGGTCTATCCTAGGAGCAAAAACAGTAAAAAGAAATAATACGACGGTGGCTACAACCGCAACCTGGATGTGCCCCACAAAAGAATATTACATCATATTATATTTACATCGAATGAATGAATATTAAACCCATCTCAAACCCTGGCTAATCATCATAACACTCCAATCAAGTCCATATACACAAACAATAAACATTACAGAAATGTGCAACCCCCTGCCAACCGACGTACTAGCAGTTAGGGGAGGTTTACGAACACATTAAACATTACAGATAAAAACCCAATTAGCAAATATCTTAGAATATCGATCGATTACCATATTCCCTGTCTACCCCAAAAGTAAACCTGCAATGAAGTAACCTGGGCAGAAACAGAACATACAAAAAAACAGAACACCAAAATATATGAATAACAGAGCAAATCCGAGTCAACTCGGAGTTAACTCGGCGGCGGATCCGCGACAGAAGCACTCTATTGCCGCGGATCCGCGGCCAAAAAACCGAGTTGGAACTTCGTATTTTCCCAGTGTTCTTATAATTCCCTGCTGTGAATTTTAAGGTATGTCAAATATTTTTTCAGACACTTTTAAAATTAACAGAAACTTGGAATTTTCGGGGTTTTGTTTTCGTGTTTTCCATCGATCGAACTTCTAATTAGTTGCTAACAAGCTAGCAATGGTTTAGTTGGCTCTGATACCACTGTAAGTCCATGTTACGCACCCTACGAACTTGCGGGGAGGCGGAATATATGAAAAACGATTATCAAAGTTTCGTAACACGGACTTGAGCGCATAAGTCATATCTAAACCATTACTAACTAACTACTTGAGGTTTTAACGACTCGGATTTGAAGTTATACCTCACGTTACATGTCTTTCGGGTCTTCATCGCAGTCCTCCACTCTTCGTAGGCTCCTTGGAACATCGGCACCTCATCGGCCTCCTGGAGTCAAAGACGATCCACCCGAGAGCTCCTACGCCTAGCTTGATCTCTAACTTGAGATAACTAGGTTGCTCAAAGTGCTAATCTAAGCTACCTAAGGGATATAGAGTGAGGTTATGGATGTATTAGTCTAGCTAACCCTTGATCTCAACATATGAGAGGTTAGGGTTGGGGTTTGAAGAGAGAGTGAGCTTGAGGAGAGAGAAGGTGAAGATAAGAATGAGAATGAATAATGAGCTCATGTGAATTTAACAACCATAACAATTTATCAAATAAATAAATATAAATGATTAATTATCATTGTTGATTCATTCACCTAGTGTGATTCATCATGTGACTCACTAACTAATTAATGCATCATTTAATACAAAGGATGAATCACACAAATGAGTCATTAAGCATTAAATGCTTATGCCACCTTAACCCCTTAGTCACCACTCTTCTAGAAGCTTCCCGACAAATTACGAGAACGCCCCTCTAATCCAAGAAAACACGGAAAAACTTTAGACTGTATAAATCCAATAACCCGATACTAGAATCTGGCTTAAACCAAAGCTGGCTAGTAAAAACTGTCCGAACGTCTTACGTGCGTAAACACACGTACGCGTCCGAACCCTTGTCGTAAAATCATACGACCTCTATATCGTTTCACCTGGAGCAGGGAAACTCTCTGTGTGGGACTCTAAAGACTCGACACTACGCTGGCAATGGGTTTAACTACTGACCGCAAGCGGCACTAGCTGTACGTAACGGTCCCTAGGTAGATGTCGATAAGAAGGCCGATGAGGAAACTCATCCAAACTCCCACTGGGCCTGATGTGACAATCTCCGTACTGTCCGGTCTGTTCGTCTAAGACTATCGCATATCGAGCCTAGGGGGCGGCAAGCGTCGGTCCCCTAATAGCGGTATAAGTCGTGTCGGAGCGAAACCCATTACACCCTAAGAAACTACCGGAACGTACCAGTAAATCTCGCTTGCCCTGGCCAGGGACTTTGTGTAATGGCTCTCTGACACAGCGCGATATCATCTCCCAATACCGGGAGAGACGAATCCTGTCTAACCACTACTGCCTCCAAGTGCTCGGGACTGCACCCAACTGCTACCTGTTTGCATGACTACTTTGAGCCGTGGTATGGTAGCAATCTAAGAACAGTGGGACACACTCAAGGCGAATTATCAGTGTCAAGTCTGCGGACTATGCTGTACTCATGTCACCTAAAAACTGTTAACTGACGACGGGTATAATACCAACCAGCAGTTCCCCTGCGAGTCCTGTCCGGTGTACCCGTAACCTAACGAGCACCTGTATACTATCTCCAGTACGACGTACTGATGGCTATGGGACAGACCATCTCCCCAACTGGGTTGAGAAGCGTACACACTAGTCTACTCTGGAGTATCGATGCCCTGTCTCGATAATCCTACGACTAGGGACCTGTATAGGATGTTGCTTATAGACTACCCAGCCCCCACTAGTGTGACTGCCATCACAACGCTGGTAGTTAAGCAAAGAGCCTATGGTCTCTACTAATATATATAAGTGATACGTTACAAGAAACATATGCACATATTAAAGTAGACACAAACCAAGTAGCATACTACAATTTTTAGCAAGACTGTATATACAACTGTGAATATCCCAAGCTTCTATTAAGTAATATACAATCTAGTATGATACAATAATGGACCCTAGGGCATATACACTAACACGTACTGCCAATAAGACCGATCTTGGCATGTCTCCATACAAAATTGTTTAAGGAAAGGCTTGCCAGCTTCCAGTTAAATAGAGCATAAGGCATTTTTGGCAATTAAAGAGTTGAACCTGTCCTTGGGAGATGCGGGCAGCAATAGAAAGTTGCAGTTGAATGAATTAGACGAGCTGTGGGATGAAGCCTGTTGGAGATAGTGCCTTCAAAGTCAATTATTGGATCGCAGGTACGTGATTTTAATGATTGAGGCAGGACCTATACCGATATGACAGTCTTGCTCGAGATGATAGTATGCTATCTAGTTTGTCTTTATCATCGTATACATGCTTTAGTTCACTATTGCATGATGATATAGCCCATAGGATTCTTGCTTGACTACCAGCAGTATGATGGCGATCATATACATGGGAGCTGGGGTCTGTAAGCACATCCTTAAAGTGTCCCTAGTCGTGGGAGTTTCAGGACAGGGTATCGATACTCCAGAGTAGACTAATGTATACAGTTGAGACCCCGACGAGGGGCGGTGGCCGGTCTCACAAGCCACTGGTGTCAGTTGGATCACCTAAGATGTATACAGGTGCTCATTGGGTTATGAGTACACCGGACAGGACTCGCCGGGAACATGCTAGTTGGTATTATACATATCGTCAGATAGCAGTTCCTTGGTGACATGTGTACAGGTTAGTTTGTCGACCTGTGATCGTCATTTGTCTCGTGTGAGTTCCTACTGTGCTTAGATTACTACCCTACCACGCTCAAAGGAGTTGTGCAAACAGGTTTTAGTTAGGTACAGTCCCGAGCCACATGGAGGCAGTGAGCGGATTGTCGGGGATTCGTCTCTCCCGGTATTGGGGGGGAGATCGCGCTGTGTCTAGGAGAACCATTACACAAAGCCCTCGGCCGAGGCAGGAGATTTACTGGTAGGTACTCCAGTAGTATCTCAGGGTGTTCTGGGCCACTCTCTGACACGACTTATACCGCTATTGGGGGTTTGACGTTACTAGCCCCCTAGGCAGATATGCGATACTCATAGACGAATGGACCGGACTGTATATATATTGTCACTGTTAGGCTCAGAAGGGTTTAGAGATGAGTTCGCTCGTCAGCTTCCCTTCCAATCAATACATAGGCAAACGTTACGTACAGCTCGTGCCTCTGACGTGCTAGTGGTTATACCCAGTGCCAGTGTGTTGATAAGTCATTAGAGTCCCCACAGACAGTTTCCCAAGTTCGGGCGAAACGTTGTAGAGGCCGTATGGTTTTATGGAAGCGTTCGGAAAATGCACGTGCGTATTCGCACGCGTCATTTTTCGGGCAGATAATACAGGTCGGCTTTTGTTTAAGCCGGATCCGAGTATTATACAATGTAGATATAATATCTTTGTCTCAGATGCATTTGTATTCGGTCGTAATATAAATGCGGGTATGTTTATACAGTTACGGGGTTATCCTAAAATTCGTTTCAGGATCAATTTTTGGAAGTTGCCAGTTTCCAGTTTTCTATCAGCCGTATTTAACATTCGGTTAAATGCGGATTTAACTTTTCTTCTTGGGTGAGTCATGAGGGTGAGTCATGCTTCTAGAAGGTTCTAGAAGTGATGACAAGGTTAGTGACTCATGGTTGTATTTAATGTTCATTTAATGCAAGTGTGACTAAGCTTAATGATTCATCCTTTGCTTTTTAATGTGTTCATACTTGGTGTCATTAGTGAGTCATGATAAGCTTCATTGTTGTGGTCACCTCCTAGCTCCTACACTCACCCCCTTGCCTGTATCATGGCCGGCCATTCATTTGGTGGAAAGATGGTTATTATTTGGAAAAAAGATATAAGTTTTGGCGCATAGAAATTAGATGTGATCGATTTCCCTTTTTCATTCGATCCAAAAGGCAACTTCATTAACCGTTCGTCCACAGCCTTGGACGTAACGAGACAAAGTGTTCCACTCATTCTCTACAACATCTTGGTCGTCTCTTTTAGCAAACTTGACGATCGAGTTGCCTCGGTTCAGAGGCAGGAGCCCGTTTAGTGATCCGTCGACGTGGTGCCACCTGGATGAGAAGACTGGAAATTCAGGAGATCGGAGCAGCCGCAAGAAAGCGTGGGATGATGGTTGAAGACCGAAGGACTCGGATCGTTCGGTATAACACTTCTACCCTCTTTGTAGTTTGTTAGTTTAGCTTTAATGGTAGATCCGGGTTATAGTACGCGATAGCGCCAGTTGTAAAAAGTTTTTGTTCCGCATTTGGCGTCTGTTAGACGGCCGGGGCGCTACCGTGGACTTACAGTGGTATCAGAGCCTCACCATTAAGCTATACTAACTTGTGCTAACACGTTTAATAGATTGATCGAACGGAATTTCCGAAATCACAATTTTCAAGCACACAAGTTTTTGTCGATTTTTAAAAGGGTCCAAAAATTATTTTGCATATCACAGAAAGTTGTGCAGGGTTTTATAAGCTCTCTGTAGAAATTTGGTCACGTGACCCCACCAGACCACCGCGGATCCGCGGTCAAACCTAGGGTTTGACCGCGCATCCGCGGCCAATCTGTGGGAGCAGTGGTCCAAATTTCTGTAGTGGGTTCTTCTGTGGAAATTGCGGTTCTTGGTATATATCTTTTGGGCCCAGATTTTGTTACTGTACAGCAGATGTACGTGGGGCCCACTTTGGAAAATTTAGTCGATCGAAATTTTAAATTTGTTAGTTTACAGTTCTTCATTCATATCACCGACCGGGAATGTCATTCGATCGGTAAACCGCGTCTGATTGCTATAGTTCTTTTAGACGGGTTTGCGAACGTGACATTTGCGTTGATGTTCTGTGTTTTGCTGTGATGTTGCGGATTTGTCGTGGTGTATAGCAGGGTGCAATTATAGTGCAGTTTGGATTTATTTGTACAATTGATATTGCGGGGGGAGCGTCCAATATGTGGACTGCCGTCACTTCCTGTTTGTATAATATTCTTTTGGGGCACGACCGGGTCGAGGTCGATGTACCCGTTGTACATATTTTTATATCTGTACTAGGTTTATCCCGCGAAGGAGTGCACAGATAGCCAGGTTCTGGAGAGCAATGGGTCCGTATCTCATGGCTTTGAGATGCAGAGGGACCTCACTCTAGAATTAGCAGACTATTCGCCGCACTCGTAGGGGGTACAGGTTGACCCAAGGAGGGGTGCTCAATTTACCGGATTCCGTGAAGTGCCGGGTATTCCATTCACTATGCTGTGGGGGACTACCTCGCTTCAGGTTTTGGCGGGTAACTTGCCGCACCCGTAGGGGTCTAGGTTTCATTACACAGGCAATCCACACGACCAGAGGAACGTCGGGTTTCAGTAGCGGTTCTGTGAAACCCGGGGATCCCAGATTATCTGTATTGTTCTGTGATGCTTTTTACTTTTCTGTAATGTTGCATATTATCACGCCTGGAGCGATTATTGTATATTAGTATATATACTATTAGATGTTGTATATGTTTTACACCCGCGCTAGTCCATCCCCCGCTTTGTCGTTAGTTAAGTAACCTAACGGGTGATAACGGGACCCAGTGGCCAATGCGGATGGCATATACGTACATATTATTTTCGTTCTTTTCTGGTGTGATTGATTGATGGGACTGCATTGATTCTTATCAATGCAAGGTTAAAACAAACCTTTATTTGATATTGTTGGAACAAATTTTAAAAGTGTTATTACAAAGAAGTTTCCTTTTGTTTTGCATAGTAATATTCAGTTGGAATATCCTGCACCTCATTCGACGAGGCAAGGGTCGAGATCCCTTCACCGGGAGTGACCCCTTGGGCAGAAGTTTACGTCAGGGTAGTAACCTTACTATAGTCGATTACAAGTTGCTTTGCATCGCGGTATTCAGTTAGAATATCCTGCACCTCATTCCACGAGGAAAGAGCCGAGATCCCTTCACAGGGAGTGACCTCTTTAGCAAAAGGTTTTCGTCACTATATTTTTATAAAAAGCTATCAGGTTCCTTCAACGAGATCAAGTTCATTACGTTAAAGGTTTTTTCGCCAAAAACCAGCCGTAGCCCTCCGTTATTTCTTTTGGGTATTCAGTAGTATTCAAGCTATGCATTTTAGCCAAAGTTAAGGCATAGTGTTTGGTAGCTGCTGAGTATTCATCTGTTGCATAGATAGATGAGTTGGTTTGGGAAAGTCGTTCTGCCATTTTGGCCAAAGTGAAGGGCATGTGCGGGTGGGTTAAAATTGACCTGGATAGTGACGGGTAGAACTTGGCATGTGACTTATGACATTTTGACCAAAGCCAAAGTTATAAGAGCATAGGGCAAAAATCACATCGGGAGTTTCAAACATAAAGGAATCTTGCCAGTCATGCGCATACCTTCTGGAGTGTGATAACTTGAGTGGCTTCCATCAAATTATCATGCGATGATAGTTGGATCCCGATTCTCACTGATGAGTTGGTTTACTCTTTGGGTGATCCCGACTAATTCTTCTTTCTGGTTTGGAGGAGAATTTGAGATAACAGTGGGAGGTTTCCTGATTAGATAAATTGATAACCATTCTGATCTAGGTTAGAGTGCACGCAGAGTGTTTCTTTTCTCTCTCTCTTTGGCAGCAACCTTTTACCAACCCTAGACTATGACTCAGTAACCAAGTTGACCGAACCTTCTTAAAATACTAGCTTTTGGATTGTCTATAGTTGCATAAGTCATTGCCGCTCCTTCTTTTACCCTTTGTATTTCTCAAAATACCCCGTATTACTACGGATATCCACTTCCATTGGATAGATCCATCGTATGGTTTTATACGAACTCGGAGGGACTTCTTCGAGGATGGATCCAGTTTCAGGAGAAATAGAATAAGGTATTATTCAGTTGTCTTTCATTATCACCTTCTCTCATGTTGCGAGGGCTCCTTAGTCTAGGAGAGTACACCTATTATGCTTATTGGATAGTCTTATTCCAAACCATAGGCTGGTGCCGAAAGGTAGGGAATGAAGAAAACTAATTAGCCTAAGTAGGGTGTGCAGAAGGTAATAACTAAAAACAAAATAAAGGAATTAGAAAGAGGGCAAAGTAAATTGCGACTGTTATCATTCACGACCAAACCACGTACTTCATCGCCACTCCTATTTTCACCTTTTCCTTTTTCCCAGTTCGGGAGAAATAGAATAAGGTTCTATTCAGTTGTCTTTTATCATCACCTTCTCTCAAGTTACGAGTACTCCTAGGATTAGGAGAGTACACCAATTATGCTTACTGGATAGTCTTCTTCCAAACCATAGGCTGGTGCCAAACGGTAGGGAGGGAAGAAAACCATTTTAGCCTAACGAAGGTGTACAAAAGGTAACGACTAAAGACAAATAAAGGGATTTGGAGAGATGGCAAAGAAATATACGGTTAAAACTCATGAATAGGATTATGGAAGAGGCATTACTATGAATACCAGGATACCCATACGAGACATTTTAATGTTTCAGTTTCACTGCGCATTGTTAAAGAAAACTGATTTCCCGATTAGATACTTACTCCTGGGTATGTATTTACCAGGTAAGATTCTCACATCTATATGGTTTTACAGATGATGAGTGGGAGTAAGTTATTGGGAATTAGGTGATCATCCTCATTATATCGGAATTCGTTGTAATTGGTGATATTTGAGGAAATCACCTAGGTACAGTTTTCAACCTACGATGCGCAGGTTTTGAGTTATTCAACTCAGCGGGCTTATACAGAGTATTGTATGTTGTCCAGTGTCCGTCAGGACAGAGGGGTAGGTCCTCGTACTATGTTCTGTTTACTTATGACTTCTCTAGTTTTTAGACAAGTGTTTCGTAGAAATAAAATGTCTAAGTTTTAAGAAGTTGTGTGTATAAGAATAAAGTAGAGAACCAGTTGTCGCAAGTATCGGGATTCTTCAAAGAGATCGAAGATGTAGATTCTTGTGATAGTATTCAGATGATAGTAATGGTTTTGAGAAACTTGTTTCTCTTTCGGGTTACTCATAATTGGATGTATTCCTAAGTTGAGTAATGCTGATTAACCTCTCTCCATTAAGTTGATATGCACTGGAGACAGCTGCATGATTTGAATCTGGTTCCAGTTAAATTAGTGCCTCTATTTCTATATTGTATATAGAATGGTTCATATCTTAACGATGTTAAGATATGGGGAGTTGTCCAGCTTATGCTTAAAACCAGACACTGGATAAATCAAGGCATGTTTCTGTAATGGCAGTTTGTGGGTTGACCCTGGCTTTGACGAGGGTTGACATTTCTACCATCTAGAAGATCAATAGTGATATTATTCTTGACTCGCCACAGTTTTATTAAAATGGACTTTTCAGAAAACAGTAGTGGGAGTATGGTAGAACTGGAAGTGATTCCAGAACCGCAAACGATTACGAAAAATTTAATAGGACCTATATATTCAATGAGGTTTGACATTCCATTAGCCACTCTGCAGACATGGTGGGTAACCTCAGACACCCGAGAGGTACTCAGGTAGCCTCAAGGACGGTGACAGGAAGGTTCCAGTTTACCCAGACTTGACACTACTGTTGTTCCAGACTATGAGACCCGGCAAGAGGATAAGTATAACGTCGTTCTAAACTAGCTTTAGAAGTGTACGTGGATATTATTCTGCCAGAGGGTTGTCGTAGTCAGTGGGAGCAGCGGAAGCATAGTGGGCAAGTAGCTTATGTCTATTTATAGACTTGAGCAAATATAGCGGAGATAAGATCATCTAATTTTGATGTGACAGTCATGGCTTTGACTTCATCAGAATAGGGGATGGATCTGTTAAAGAAGGTAGTAGGGTGTGATGTCCTGGTATTTGGATGACGTACACAGAGTAGGAAGTAAAATTCCTATACTACGATCGGTTGTCCTGTGGTCATCACACAGTTGTTTCTCCACAAGGATATGTATATAATATTAGATATTCTGGTTTCTAGATCTATGGTTTTAGATCTAGATTTGGGTAGTTTCCCAATGTGGGTACTTTGACAGTATTCTAAATGGTTTTTAGAATAGATGACTCCTGGCATGGTTGTGTACCTGCAGGTAATGGATTCACCCTCTCCAAAGGTGTCTTACAGACTAAAAGGGAGAGGGATGTGCATGATTGGCAGATCACTTGCTTAGGCAATTGAGTCAATCGTAAGAGGTCAAGTACCACACCAGATGTTGTTTTTGCACTAGATGCGATAAGTTTATATTAATCCAATCCTGAAGAAACATAAGGAAGCAGTTTTAGAACATGAGTGAATGTTCTTGGGATTTGATGACGGCAGCCTCCTTCGGGAGACGATTATCATTCCAGGCTTCAGAGGTGACATGGATGACAGAGTGATTGTCAGAGTTATAGTTTTTCCCTATGATGAGGGATAGTATTATGGAAAGGTGGTCCAAGAGGATACTGTGGGAGGCATGGTACTGGATACTGATTAGGTTCAGTGATCGATACAGTCTAAGAAGTTTGGATTTGGAGTTCATTTATGAACTAGGTCCCATCAGGTATCCAGACATATTCTAAGACAGGTATTACTCGATTCGGGAGATGGCTTTCTCCGCGAACTTGAGATTTAGAGAGATATAGAAAGAAACATCAGGGCGGATCCACTCACTGAGGTTATTTCTCGAACACAAGATTTTTACAAACTAGCTTTCTGAAACTGATAAGTAAAGAAGTTGGGTGTTCGGTATCACACGGGCTGTGAGTATGCAACATCGCAATAATTAGCCTTAAGTTCAAGTGGGAGATTGTTGGAGATAGTTCCCTCAAAGTCAATTATTGGATCGCAGGTACGTGATTGCAATGATTGAGGCAGGACCTATACCGATATGACAGTCTTGCTCGAGAGGATAGTACGCTATCTGGTCTGTCTTTATCATCGTATACATGCTTTAGTTCACTATTGCATGATGATAGAGCCCATAAGATTCTTGCTTGACTACCAGCAGTATGATGGCGATCATATACGTGGGAGCTGGGGTCTATAAGCACATCCTTAAAGTGTCCCTAGTCGTGGGAGTTTCGAGACAGGGCATCGATACTTCAGAGTAGACTAGTGTATACAGTCGAGACCCCGACGAGGGACGGTGGACGGTCTCACAAGCCACTGGTGTCAGTTGGATCACCTAAGATGTATACAGGTGCTCATTGGGTTATGAGTACACCGGACAGGACTCGCCGGGAACATGCTAGTTGGTATTATACATATCGTCAGATAGCAGTTCCCTGGTTATATGTGTACAGGTTAGTTTGTCGACCTGAGATCGTCATTTGTCTCGTGTGAGTTCCCACTGTGCTTAGATTACTACCCTACCATGCTCAAAGGAGTTGTGCAAACAGGTTTTAGTTGGATACGGACCCGAGCCACATGGAGGCAGTGAGCGGATCGTCGGGGATTCGTCTCTCCCGGTATTGGGGATGAGATCGCGCTGTGTCTAGGAGAGCCATTACACAAAGCCCTCGGCCGAGGCAGGAGATTTACTGGTAGGTACTCCAGTAGTATCTCAGGGTGTTCTGGGCCACTCTCTGACATGACTTATACCGCTATTGGGGGTCTGACGTTACTAGCCCCCTAGGCAGATATGCGATACTCATAGACGAACGGACCGGACTGTATGTATATTGTCACTGTTAGGCTCAGTAGGGTTTAGAGATGAGTTCGCTCGTCAACTTCCCTTCCAATCAACACATAGGCAAACGTTACGTACAGCTCATACCTCTGACGTGCTAGTTGTTATACCCTGTGCCAGTGTGTTGATGAGTCATTAGAGTCCCCCACAAACAGTTTACCAAGTTCGGACGAAACGTTGTAGAGGCCGTATGGTTTTATGGCAGGGTTCGGAAAATGCACGTGCGTTTTCGTACGTGTCATTTTTCGGGCAGATATTTCTGGTCGGCTTTGGTTTAGGCCGGATCCGAGTATTATACTATGTAGATATAATATCTTTGTCTCAGATGCATTTGTATTCGGTCGTAATATAAATGCGGGTATGTTTATACTGTTACGGGGTTATCCTGAAATTCGTTTCAGGATCACTTTTTGGAAGTTGCCAATTTCCAGTTTTCAATCAGCCGTATTTAACATTCGGTTAAATGCGGATTTATCTTTTCTTCTTGGGTGAGTCATGAGGGTGAGTCACGCTTCTAGAAGGTTCTAGAAGTGATGAACAGGTTAGTGACTCATGGTTGTATTTAATGCTAATTTAATGCAAGTGTGACTAAGCTTAATGATTCATCCTTTGCTTTTTAATGTGTTCATACTTGGTGTCATTATTGAGTCTTGATAAGCTTCATTGTTGTGGTCACCTCCTAGCTCCTACACTCACCCCCTTGCCTGTATCATGGCCGGCCATTCATTTGGTGGAAAGATGGCTGTTATTTGGAAAAAAGATATAAGTTTTGGAGCATAGAAATTAGATGTGATCGATTTCCCTTTTTCATTCGATCCAAAAGGCTACTTTATTAACCGTTCGTCCACGGCCTTAGTCGTAACAAGACAAAGTGTTCCACTCATTCTCTACAACATCTTGGTCGTCTCTTTTAGCAAACTTGACGATCGAGTTGCCTCGGTTCAGAGGCGGGAGCCAGTTTAAAGATCCGTCGACGTGGTGCCACGTGGATGAGAAGACTGGAAATTCAGGAGATCGGAGCAGCCGCAAGAAAGCGTGGGATGATGGTTGAAGACCGAAGGACTCGGATCGTTCGGTATAACACTTCTACCCTCTTTGTAGTTTGTTAGTTTAGCTTTAATGGCAGATCTGGGTTATAGTACGCAATAGCGCCAGTTGTAAAAAGTTTTTGTTCCGCATTTGGCGTCTGTTAGACGGCCGGGGCGCTACCGTGGACTTACAAAGACTATGAGAACGCAGTATTTGTTAAAAACCGAACGAAGGTGTTCCACGACAAACACCTTATGCGCAATACTTTCAAACCTGGTGAACAGGTTTTGCTTTACGATACCCGGTTACATTTCTATCCCGTCAAGCTGAAATCTCGATGGAAAGGGCCATTTTTGGTACGCACCGTATATCCGCATGGTGCGGTCGATCTAGAAAACTCGGATGACGGTTCACTGTTTAAAGTGAACGGACATCGATTTAAACCGTTCCTCACTGCGGACCCTTCGGAGGAGCTCCTGTTTTTGCAGGAGCCGATTTATATTGACCGATCATCCTCCATTTATCCCTAAATTTTCGATCATCTAGCCAAAACACTGTTTCAAACATGTTTGGGGGTATGTATCATTTGTAATTATATAAAAACAAAATAAAAAAAATAAAAATTTGAAAATAAAAAAATATTCCGGTATTTTTGTAAATTTCCAGTTTTAATAAAATAAAAATAAAAAAATAAACATTGGAGTGCCGACAATTTTGACCCTCTTGGTATAGCCTGACAGTGAGGACATTGTCAAGTTTAAGTTTGGGGGTATACTCGGTAAGCTTTCTTCCTACGCATTCGTGTGTATATTTTTGCATTTGCATACTTATTTTAAAACCCATAAAATAAATTGAAAATATTTAAAAATTATAAAAATTGAAAAATTCAATTTTGGCCATAATTGACTTAAGTTTGACAAGACGGTTGAATAGTAGGGAAAAACTAGATCCTAAACTTAGTAAATTAAAAAACCTAAAAATAACCTTTCTTAAAATTTAATGGTAGAAAATATATGTCCTTGTGCTTTACTTAGAAATAGGCAAATTTTGAGTTCACTTCTTGGGCTAAGTCAAAACAAGGGAAGAGTATTGAAATTTTTATTGAAGTGTAAGTCTGAAAAATAATTCCGAACCTTAAGTCTAAATTCTGAAAATATATACCCTACAACTTGCACAAACACACACCTTGAAACTTGGAATCGGAGAGTATACCTTGAAATGCTCTTTTCTAAAATCCTTAGTATGAAGAAAAATAAAAGTACAAGTGTGAATAAAGAAATTAAAAAAAATGAACACTGATTTTGTAATTACTTAAGGCTGCATAAATAAAATATATAGCGAGGGTGCTTTATCACCTAGTGCTTTAGACCAACTAGTTTGGGAGTCACTGCTAAAGCTTTAGGTATTACAAGACGAGGAATTACGCCTTAATACGCAAACACATTTTGTAATCGGTCGGTAGTACCTCAAGAAGTATTAACGGTCGCATGTAGAATGTGTGAGCAATTTCATCTAAAATTCACCAACTAAAAATACTTTGGACGATGGACAAGAGTATAATAGCCTGATTGAATTTCCAAGTGTAGGGGTGATACATACACACACATAGAGGTATATGATTGGGGATTGGATGTGAGATAGGAATGAAAAATAGGAATTATATCTTCAGTAGAAATGATAAAAATTCCTAAATTGAGATGGAACCTTAGAAGGAAAATTCAAAAGATTCTTAAAGCTAAATAAATATACAGAACATATACAATCTTAAGTTAAATAATAAGTGAGTGTGAAACATACGGGTTGATAATTTCTAAGTTAAAGATAATGGATTTTTTTGCTAGAACATTGATTGAAGAATGAAAGTCAGTAGGTCAAATTGGTCAGATTTTGTAGGTAGTATCCGCTGAAAACCCTCAAGAGACAACACTCTTACTACTAGGGACACCTAGAGATTTAACGGCTTGTTGCACGAGCTCAGTGCAATCGCGTTTCCCTTCGAAAGTGAGGTTAGGTTTTTTTCGAGAATAAACTAGTTTTGCTCGGGACGAGCAAAAGATAAGTTTGGGGGTATTTGTTCATATCAGAATTTTGCATTATTATATTCCCCATTCTTAATCATATTGCAAAAAATAGGTGATTTTGATCCATGTCTGTTAAATAGTTGTAGGTTACAGGTTCTCGGAACAATACAGTAAAAATGGTGAAAAGACGTTGCTAATGTGAGACTACGACCAACAAATAGATGAATCTGTAAGATACCGCCTACAGAACAAATGAAGATTAATGAACATTTCTATTACACAAAGAACGAAGGCAACACAAGATTCAATATTTCAACACGAAGCGAACGGTAAAAGTGCACAACATTCTACACTGTAAAAATCTGGAAGAAAATAGAAGATATTCTGAAAAACAAAGTGAAGAAACCAGAAGAAAAATGCAACATGAAGCAATCCTAGAAAAATGAAACAGAAAGCCCACTATATGGCCGCGGATCCGCGGCCAAACAAGGCTTATGGCCGCAGATCCGTGGCCGTGCTGTACACGTGTCGGCGCGTGTCAGTGCGTGTCGGTGGAGTCGGTGCATTGACCCGGTTTTCTTAGGGTAGTTTTGTAATTCTAGATGTGGATCAGATGTAAACCCTAGGGTTTCTATTATCTATAAATAGGAAGCCTACAGCTCTTTTTGGAGCATGGCTTTTTTAATTTCTAGAATTTAAATTTCCATTCCATTGTAATTGTCAAAGTGTGCATCAATAAAAAGTAAGTTTTTTTTCTCTTGAATTTCTTATCTGTAATTTTATTTCTCTGTAATTTTTTTATCTGCCGTAGTTATTTTCTGCAAGTTAATTAGGCTATTAAAAGAAAATCACAAAAATGAATTCCATTGTTAATTCCCTAATGAGTGAGTAGTTCCTCACTTGTTAGAGTTAGGATTGGGTCGGTTTGATAGATGAAATCTCTCACTCCTTTCTTGCCCTCATAACTTTATAAATAGGACTCTATGTAAAACAATCACCCACCGCTCACTATGCATCCTATCCTACGAGATAGCGGTGATTCCCTAGTTAGACCTGTCGTGGTTGATTTAAATAGTGGTTAGGACTAAGAATTATGAAAGGACGGACAAGGGCCAAAAGGAAGAAACGAATTTTCTTCCTGATCGCGCTAATCCTTTTTGTTAATTATTACCTTAACACCTAAGATCTTAATTAGGGTAAAGAAAGCGGTGAGTAGAATTAACTTTCCAAATTAACCTAATCCTAACCCTAGCAAGATTTTAATCCAAATCAAATTCAACCTCAGTTGTTATAAAAAATCAAAACCTACCACAAATAGAAATTGACTCGTTAGAACAATTAGAAAAGAACACGTTTTTCCTGTGGACCGACCCATACTCAACCGGCTAGCTACCAAGCGACACCGTTATTGATTGTGGTTAATTCTTTGATTTCAAAACGCATACGCACGCAAAACATCGTGTCAATCAAGTACCTGAGTATCTTGCATGCATTAAAAGTTTAACCGGAGGTTTTCAAAAATGAACAATAGTCTCGCTATTCCTACATGTCCGCGAGCGACACGGACATTTACAAAACAAAAACTTTTGGGATGTTTTAAAAAACAGCGGAATGTATAATTTGAGCAAAAACATATATAGGTATATTTACTACTTTACAAATGAGCTTCCGTCCCTTATGACGTGAGTTACGCATCACACAGCGATTCAGAAAAGATTTTAGCATGTGTTTTATTCAGTTTTTGAAAGTTTTTCTAAGGATGCGTACTATACACGTATTATAGTATTTGACAAGTGCATATTTGATTTCAGTAGTGGATTTCAAGATCTGTATCTCCATTGTAACTCCAAGGATATGCATACAAATCCGATGATTTGCGTGACGCTTGACGGAGTTCGATTTTTAGTTTTATACTCGTTTTCAGGCGCATGTGATGCGCTGTAGTATTTCTATATCTTCCGTGATTTCAGAGCCCCATTGATTTGTGTTGTTTTTTGAAATATTTTAGCATTTCGGGGTTTAAGTTTAAATTCGGGGACCGAATTTATTTAAAGGGGGAAGATTGTAAAGTATCAGAAAATATAAAATATTATTTTTGGAATTTAATATTAAAATAATATATTTCGCGAAAACTATACGATTTGCGAAATTGGGGTTTTCGTAAAAGGGTATAAATATATACCAATAATTATGAAATAATTGGAGATTAAAATGATTTATTCACTTAAAAATATATTTATCGGATTAGGCATTTTTATAATTTATTATACGCAGTTTGGATAAAAATTGATTAGTGCACTGCTAATCGCGATTATGCCAAATCCGTGTTTCTACAGTTTTCCATGGTTAGTGCATCATGACATGTTGCATTTTGTTACATATTGTTTTCCTTTGTGTTTGTTCATTTCTTTTGGTTCTATTTTTGTGAGAAAAGAAAGAAATGAGAGTATTTTATTGAGGAGAGAGGGGGGGACCACATCATGACTTGAGGCATGGCTTATGAGAAAGAGTGAGGTGAGAATAAGAGAGAGAGAGGGCTAACTTCACAATTCCCCCATTGTTTTCTCCACATGCATTCCTTCATCTTCCTCAACTTATCTCCCTCCACCTTCACGCCCAAGCTTCATCTCAATTTCCTTTCCAAAACCCTACACCCTCTTCATTAAAAATGATCCCCGTCTCACCCTCATCACTTTGGACCCATCAAAGTTGGATTTTGGAGACTTTGGACTTCTAGGGTTTTGCTTGGTTGCATCCATGAGGTAAAATTTCTTTCATTTAGTTTAGTTTAAGTTTCCTAGCATTCTAGTTAGTTTAGAATTAGTTTAAGGTGTGGATTTGTGAACTTGGAAATTCAAAAGAAGGGTTTGGGTGTTTGTGTAGAATGATGATGTGTAGTGGCTGTCTGCGGACCTTAGTGTGGATTTTTATGCCTAAAAATAGAGAATACGGACTTAGGATATTACCCATGTCGGTTTTTTGACGTTTAGTGGCCTACAGGGAATTTGGAGCAACCTAGGGTAATTCTGAGAAAAACAAACAATACCAGCGACCTATTTAAGACACTTGGAGACCACCCAGCGTATACGAAACCCAACAGAGCAGATTAGGCCGAGGTGGCCGAATTTGGGGGCAATGTGGCCGGCCTCAGTGTGGACATTTGGGTCTAGGTTTGGTCTGTAGCTCAGTTACTTCATATACAACCCCACTGCATTGTTTGTTTAGGCTCTTTTCACCTGACTAAAAATCTGGGAATGAATTCTTGAGTTGCTGTTTTAGTGTCGGGTTATGTTTTCCGATATTAGATTTCTTGGTTTTAGTATTGGATTTGTATTTGGTTGTTGGGCGTTTGTATGTCAACAACAAGGGTTTTTTTGTTGTTTTTGCATGCGTAGGCTATAAGTTTTACCCTATGAGGATTGGTTTTCCGGATTCGATTTTAATAGCATTGCGACTATGTATTTATTGTATGTACCTTCGCGTGGATTCCGAGACGACGGAACATGGCGTCATCGACTTCGGCAATCAAGGATCAAGGTGAGTAGATCTATATCTACGGCGGAAGTCGGGTGGATGGCGTATAGCACCCCCGCAAATTATAAATGGAAACCGATCTATAGGATACAGTCGTAGAAACCTAGATTAGAAAAATAGGCATACGGTTAAAAGAGATAGTTAGCGATGATATGAGTGATTGAATATATATATTGGCATATGAGAAAAAAGCTTTAGGGATATGAAAAGTGAATGTGAATTACGACTTATAGATATGTAGTTGCACTAGAATAAGTATGAGTTTTAGAGTAACATGACATTTGATGTATAACGTAGAATGTATATATAAAATTGACTTGATGTAAGATGACTTAATGCGATGAAAAAAATATACAATGTGATATGGTGACTTGATTGATATGTCGGTATATGGATGCGAGCCGATAAGAGAGGATTGATGTAACATTTTAGAAAAATAAAATATTATTTTGGGAATTTTTATAATAAAATAATAAATATATTGAGTATTTTAATATTGCGGTATAATTAAATACCGATAAATTGGGAAAAAATTGGAAAATTATGGAAATTACTAAAAAGAGTGCGTTTTATTGGATTTAAGCAAATTGTGAAATTTTATGATTTATTATATTCCATTTTAATACTAATCGCGATTAAATATCGCTAATCGCGCATTAAACTTGTTTTGTGCAAAACATGCACCATGTCACATTTACAAACACTTGTTACATTTTTCCTATCATGTGTTTCCTTTTTCAAGTATGGTTTTGTTTTGATAAGAATAGAAAACAAAACAAAAGAAAATGAAAGAAAAGAAAAAGATAAAGGATTAGAATATTAGGCATGGGCAAGAGAGAGGGTGAGGGTGAGGGGTCAAACCTTGGACCATGAATCTTTTCCCTTCACTTTTTCCTCAACATTTTTCCCTCTCCCTCAAGCTCAGCAGCTGCCCTCTCCCTCCACCACCTCCTACACCTTACTTCAACCCCAAAACAACACCAAAACATCATCTTCTTTTCACAAAATTTGTGCACAAGCTCACATGCTGCACTTTGGACCAAGAAAGTTTGCATTTTGGTGCCGTAAGGGATTCATGAGTGCAAAATGAGGTAAATTCTGAACCACTAGTGTAGAATTTGGTTTACTTTAGCTTCCATGCATGTTTATAAATGATTAGGTGATGTTTAGTAGGGATTGGAAATTTCTAGAAAAGGATTAGGGTTTGAATTGATTCCAAAAGCGTAATTGAGGCTAATAGTGATCTTAAAACCCCTGTATGGATTGTAAAATGGACTGAAACCAGAGAATAGAACCCTAAACCCAAACTTAGAAATCACGACATCGGCAGATTTTATGGAAATCGTGATGTATTTTGGTATCTGCTCTCACCCGGGACAACTGAAAAATATTTAGCAAATACAGAGACACAAGTAGGAAACCTAGAACCTAAACCCAAAACCCTGGACCCTAACCCGATTGCCAGGCTGCAGATTTATTCATTTGGGCCGCAATTTGCGGCCTTGGTACACCCAATTTGCTTCGTTCTTGTTCCAGGGCTTTATCTCCAGTAAATTAGACCCTCCATATATGTAAAATTGGCTAATTTCACTTAGGCTAAAATCTGGGACCTTTTTCTTGAGTTGCTGCATTGTTTGTGACTTTGTTTTAATTTAGGATTTGGTATTTGATTTTGTGTTCCGTTATCTGATGTTTGTACGTCAGCGACGGGGGTTGATTGATGGTTTTGTAGGCGTAGGCTATAGGTTTTAACCTATGAGCGAAACATGTGCCATTTTGGTTTTCGGACTTGATTTTAATATGCATTTGTGATTGTGTATTGGTTGTAGGTACCCCCATGTGATTTCAAGACGATGAGGATGAGCGCGGCGTCATCGGCATCAGCAAGCGAGGATCAAGGTGAGTAGATATATATCTACGGGGGAAGTCGGGTGGATGGCGTATAGCACCCCCGCAGTTCGTAGTATAGCTTATATATATATATATATATATATATGGTTATATATGTGATTTATGTTACATGGATGATTATCAAGATATGATTTTGTGTTCATGGTTTAGTTTAGGGTAGTTAGAAGTAACTTAGTTTAGATTCTTAGTCGCGAACCCTAGAATAAGGTTTACACCCACACGCGCACACACACTTGCATACTTTTATTTACCTGTGCGTATATGGGGATACACACACACACACACACACACTTAGGTATGGGACTATGTGTGTGTGTGTGTGTGTGTGTATATATATACACATATATTACCTACACATGGATGATGGGGATTGTATATGGTATTTGGAGATGAGTCGATGAGTTGGGCATGATGCTATGAGATCGGTGATATGTTTTGATTCGTATTTTGAGATACGACATAAGATTTTAGCGGGCCTTTAGGCGTGCGTTTTCATAGACGCATATTTATACATAGATGGTATCGGTTTGTAATAGACTTAGATCAGAACCCCTATTACAGGATATGATGATACTGGATACCAGATGAATAATGAGATGAATGTGATATTTGACGTGTACCCAGATTTGGGATGTCGTACGACGGATTTACGTACGAGCTATATATTGATGATAGATCCGCACTCTTGACTCGAGGATGCCATAATATATATTGTATCGTATGCGATACTATTGAGGCGGGGTCACCGACCATTATATGTATATGTATCGACTCGAATTTAGGTGGTTTCCTTATCTTTCCGATTAGCCGGTTAGTTAGTCTTGTAGTTTACTTGTAGACGTTAGACTAGACTCGAGTCATACCTATTTCAAAAACTAACGAATCGTAAGTATTTTAAAGACAGGCTAAGGGATACTACGGATATTTTCAATGGATGTACTTTTTCATAAAAACACCGTAGCCCTATTTTCTAAACACCATGATTCGTGCAACTTTCAAATACTAAAGACTCTATGACTCATATATAGGAATGTACATTTCTTTATTGCTGCATTATTATTCATTTACCATTTTTCTGCTGCTCGCATTGCATTGCGTGCCTTTATGTTGTTGATTCATATTTCTTTGTGCATATGACATGTAACATACATGTATACCTACATGCTTACACATATGCCTTTACATACATACATATTCACCTTTATATGATGTTGTATGAATTTGGAGAATTCAGGAAACCGCATGATATATTTTATAACTTGTTGCGGTTAAATAGCGATTTTTCTTTATATGCTCATATTACTGTTTCATGTTGAATATATTATATTCATGGGTTTCGCATTGAGATATAGTTTTCATATGATGTTTTATGGATTGTTTTACTCCTGCGTATATATATCAGTGGTATGGGACGCTGATATATATATATATGTGTGTGTGTGTGTGTGTGTGTGTGTGTGTACCCATCGTATATATATATCTGTGGTATGGGACACTGATATATATATATACACCGACATCATATATCATCCTAATGATATATGCAAATATACTTATTCATTATATGTGTGGGCCTATATGGTCGATGAGAGGGGCCTATGTGCTCGGGGCCTATGTGCTCGATGTGAGGGCATATATGGTCGATGAGAGGGGCCTATGTGCTCAGGGCCTATGTGCTCGATGTGAGGGGCCTATATGGTCGATGAGAGAGGCCTATGTGCTCTATACGAGTGGGGCCTATATGGTCGATATGAGGGGCATATATGGTCGATGTGAGGGGCCTATGTGCCCGATGTGTGGATGGCATGTTTTATTCCATACTCCGCATTTATTTTATATGCATTGCTTCATGTATTAGTAGTACCTGATAGAGTGCCTTTCATGACTATTGCATATACATATTGCCATTTAATGCTTCATGTATTAGTAGTATCTGATAGAGTACCTTCATAATTGTTGCGTACATATTGGATACATGATATATGAGATTTACTTGATATTGGGATATTGAGATATATATTTTTGTGTTGATGCTTGACACTGATTTTCTGATGATTTCATTGATGATACTTGAATGTTTATTTAAAATCTTACTATATTAAGAAAACAGTTTTCTCATTCATGATGTCTTTTGTTTTCATTTTACTGTATTCATACCTCATATTTACGATATTTTGCTACCTGAGGAACTGACACGAGCATAGGATTACACTTATGTTTAGATGTTTATCCATGCCTTTTTATTATGCTTCATACATTATCATATTGAGGATATATATATATATATATATATATATATATTACTGATCGTTTGACCTAGGATTTAGTCATACATACGATTTATGCTCTGTGATGTTTTCTACTAACGAGTTGGCAACTCACGCCCGTTGTGCCACAGTTTCTCGCAGGTTTTGCCGTACATGTTATGTTGCGGCTTTGCTGGCACACTGCTTTCCTTCCGGATGATTGCTATGGTAGGTGGGTTCACTTGCATCGTGACCACCATTGTACATTTATTTATATTCAGTTGTATCTAGTAAAACTCCATCAACCAGACATGTATATGTATTTGACTTAGAGACCAGTTGTATTTTCTTTCGACCTTAGAGTCGCTCATTGTATTATTATGGGTTTTCATGTTGATTTGAGTTTTCTTTTCTATTTTGATCCTCGCCCTTCGGCATTGTATATTATATTGCTTGCGTGGTTGTGACCGTCGATTGACGAAGAGCTAGCTCTTGCTTGGGGATGCCTTCTATCATTATGCATATATTATTCATGTTGTACCCCTTTTGGGGCCAGTATTTACAAAGGAAACTCTGCCGAAATTTTATGAAAAGACTTGATATTTTAAAATGCATATTCAGCTTATGTTATTTAAAAACCCCTTGTTTTAAAACATATTTTCTTCACTTCTTTCTTTAAATGGTTTAGATTTCTGGGATTTCTTGGCTTACTTGAATTAGATGGGATTCTATAGACTTCATAAGATTCAAGTGCCAGTCGCGTTCCTTTTGGGTCGTGACAAAGTTGGTTTCAGAGCGCTAGGTTAACCTTGGTTCGAGTCTAAGTTTGACTATGCGGAGCCTAGAGCGTTGTATATATTCGGAACTTAGGCTTGACCTTACGGAACTTAGACTAAGTCGAGGGGGTATTACACCCGAACTTTCATCACGTAGGTTGACCTTGGTTGATGGAGTAGGTGATTTCAGTAGAGTGACGTACCGTGTGTATGTTCCACGGCATACTTACGATAAGCTATTCCGCTTAAGGAGCCTTAGAATGTACATTATCTTGCACAGTATTATATTCATTCCTATGATCTATCCTCATCGATATTGGTTTATGGTTTTGCTGCCACGATTGCAAGGGCAGAGAGAGCCACGGCTAGAGTTGCGTCAGCACGAGCTTGTCACGTACGAAGTCTAACCAGGGCGTGATTCCAGGGACACACAATTTCATATAGGTGTCATTTTATTGTGTTTTCGCGCTATGAGCGTTTGATGGATCGCTTTTACGAGATTTCTCGGACGTGCAGATCAGCACCAGAGGATCAGGCTACTGCTAGAGGCCAGCCAGAATGTGATGATCGTCAATGCACCGATTATTTGATAATTGAGGCACTGTTCAGCGTGTGCACAAATAAGCCAGTTGTTGCTGTGAATGACGAGATATTGCCCCAGATGTTTGGAGCTATTGCTGCACGAGTTGTACTTAGAGATAAGATAGAAGATCGCTAGTTACCCATGGGGGAAGGACTAGGACATGCGATACGTTGCCTACCCCGATGTGAGGTCATCAGATTGATTGATTCCAGCTAGAGACGACTTCACGCAGATACGTTGAGAGTCGAAAAAGTCGATCGAATTTCAGAAGCCCATTTCCAAGTTTAAAGTATTCAGAGACAAATGCAAGTAATGCTATGGACCCTCTAGAAGAATGAAACCCTAACTCGACATAATGACCATGAGAACGCTTTGAAATCTTAGGGTTCGCGGCAGTTCCGCAGTGCCATTAGTGAGCCTTGGGTTTGCCCTTCTACGGTTGGTCCACAGGTACTATGGCATGTACATGAATACTATTAAACTGTGCTCAAGATGTTGAGCTCTTGGGGGATTATGGAACTTTGAAAAATCGATCGAGAGGTTCGGCGTTATTCGGATATCATGTGATGGGATACATTGCTTGGGAGACTCCAGATACGAGTATAGCCGTTGGAGCACAGTCCATGCAGCCACGAAGAGACGAGTCCGAAGCAGTCGACATTAGAGAAAAGTGGAGTAAGAGGTTCATACGAGATCTTGATGAGATGATGTTCCACTCCACCGACATCTGAGATGTGACATGCATACAGAGGTGTTATATATAGATATATCTTCCAGAAGGAGTCGTGATGAGTATGCAGCCATTCCGGAACAAGAAACAAATATAGAAAATGGTGATAACCTCCGGGATGTTCGGCAGAAACAAGAATTGAGAGAGATCTCGATAGGACCTTTCTAGAATATGCCTAGATCAACTATACTGTATTATTCTTCGTGTCAACCCTCCTGACCTCGATCTCCCAGCGATCAACTATCTCCCGGATCAGGTGATACCGCCTCAGAATATGCCTGGATCACTGATGGGACCTGGGTTCCATGGCCAAAGCCACCGCTCCATTGTTATCATAATACAAAGGTATTGGATCCTTAATGGATGGAACCACTCCAAGTTCAGTTATGAACTTCTTGATCCAGACAGCCTCTTTGGCAGCATCGTTGGCAGCGATGTATTCAGCATCCATCGTCGAGGCTGCCACGTTTTCCTGCTTGGAACTCTTCCAGCATACGGCCCCTCTGTAGAGGGTAAAGACAAATCCCGAGTGCGACTTAGAGTCGTCCTTATCACTCTGGAAGCTCGAATCGGTAAAGGACTCCACTTCGAGTTCTCCGTTACAATACACCAAAAGCATCTCTTTAGTCCTTCGTAAGTACTTAAGAATGCTCTTCATAGCTGTCCAATGACTCTCTCCAGGATCTGCTTGATACCTGCTCACTACACTTAGTAAGTATGCTACATCGGGTCTGGTACAAAGCATCGCGTACATGATAGAGCCTACTGTCAAAGCATAGGGTATCTCCTGCATGTGACCTCTCTCCAAATCAGTCTTGGGAGACATTTCTTTGGATAGAGTGAGCCCTGAGATCATGGGTAAAAACTCATGCTTGGACTCTTCCATACTAATCCTCTTTAGTATGGTGTCAATGTACCTGGAATGGGACAATCCCAGTATCCATTTAAATCTATCTCTATAGATCATAATCCCCAAGATGTAAGAGGCGTCCCCTAGATCTTTCATTGAGAATCGTTGTGATAAGAAGAGCTTGACCAATTGTAGCATAGGAATGTCATTTCCAATCAAGAGTGTGTCATCCACATACAATACGAGGAAGACAACCTTACTCTCTACCACCTTCTTGTATATACAAGGTTCATTTACGTTTTTGACGAAAGCAAACTCTTTGATAACGACATCAAAGAAGATGTTCCAACTCCGCGATACTTGCTTTAATTCATAAATGGATTTAAGCAGCTTGCACACCTTTCCGCTGCTTCCACTAGCTACGAAGCCTTCTGGCTGAGTCATGTACACGCTATCTTCTAAATCACCATTCAGAAAGGCGGTCTTAACATCCATTTGCCAAATTTCGTAGTTATGATATGCAGCGATGGCAAGCATGATCTGGATGGATTTAAGCATAGCTACTGGAGAAAAGGTTTCGTTATAATCGACACCTGGTCGTTGACAAAAACCCTTTGCAAAAGTCTAGCTTTGAAAGTCTCCATTTTCCCATCAACACCAAATTTTTTCTTGACGATCCGCTTGCTCCCAATGGGTTTTACCCCTTAAGGAGCATCTTCCAAAGTCCATACTTTATTGGTGTACATGGATTCCATCTCGGACCGCATTGCATCAAACCATTTCACCGAGTCACCACTCATGATGGCCTGCTCGAAACTAGTTGGGTCATCATTCTCCATGATGCAACCTCGCTCCCACCATCCATGAGAAAACCTTAGTATCTCTCAGATGGGTGAGAAACCCTACTAGATCGGCGCAGAGGCCGAGGTTCGTTGGGTACTATTGAGTCCTTGGGTTCCACTAAATCTTCAGTTTGAGTTTGTGTAGCCGTAATTTCTTCTATTTCTACCCTGTTGCCACTAATTTCTTTTGCAAGGAATTCCTTTTCTAAAAAGGTGGCATGTTGAGCAACAAACACCTTTTGTTCCTCACCAAGGTAGAAAAGATATCCATGTGAATGTTTGGGATATTCCACAAACTTGCATAGAACTGACCGTGCCTCGAGTTTGTCCGGATTTTGCCTTTTGACATAGGCCGGACAACCCCATATCTTAACTCGTTTAAGATATGGTCTCTTCCCACTCCATATCTCATATGGTGTGGTAGGTACAGATTTAGATGGAACTTGATTCAATAGGTATGCTGTTGTCTCCAGCGCATACCCCCATAAGGAAATAGGTAACTCAGCTGTGCTCATCATAGAGTGCACCATATCTAATACGGTGCGGTTCATCCATTCCGATACAACGTTGTGTTGTGGTGTATATGGAGGAGTTAGCTGAGAGGAATCCCATTCTCTTTTAGGATGTCCAGGAATTCATTGCTCAAGTATTCACCTCGTCGATCAGATCGAAGGATTTTAATACTTTTCCCGGTTTGGTTCTCGTCTTCTTGTTTATATTCTCTAAATTTCTCAAAAGGTTCTGATTTGTGTTTCATCAGGAACACATATCCGAATCTAGAGAGATCGTTAGTGAATGTAATGAAGTGTGATGAACCATTCCTGGCATGTGTAGGCATGGGATAGCATACATCACTATGTACCAGTCCCAAGAGTTCCGTAACTCTTTCTCCGTGTCCTGTAAACGGAGTTTTGGTCATCTTGCCCATGAGATATGACTGGCATGTGTCATAATATGAAAATTCGAAAGGATTCAAATATCCATCCTTATGCAACTTAGCTAGCCGTGTCGCATTGATGTAACCCAGTCTACAATGCCATAAGAAGGATTCGTTCAGTTTTAAACTCTTCCTCTTGTGTGTGTTTGTTATGCTCAGAACTGTTGATTGATTTAGAATATAAATGCCATTGCACAACGTGCCTGATCCAACTAACTTTTGGTTCAGGAAAATGATAATAACATTATCCTGTAATACAAAATTATATCCCTTTTTACCTAATAAAGAAACCGATATAATGTTGCATATTAGGTTCGGCATGTAATAGCATTCGTTCAGAATCAATGTATTACCAGTTGGTAATACAAGGTGATATTACCCGACAGTTTTAGCTGCAACAATTGCACCATTTCCAACCCTTATGTCTTTATCATCTTCTCCAACTTCTCTACCTTTTCTTAGCCTATGTAACTGATTACATATATGGGATCCTGACCCGATATCTAATACCCAGGACGTAGAGCAAATGGAGAAACGGTTCTCAGTAACGAACACACCCGAAGAAAATGCATCAACATGTACTTTCTTCATTTGGGTGGCATGGGAATCCTTGTATTCCCCTATATCCTGTTCAGTCTTATAACTTTTATAAGAAAGAACGGAACCAACATTTCCCAGCACAGTATAACATGTGTGTACAGTCAATACATCCATATTATTATCTTGATTAAGGTATGATATGGTCGCTAACTAGAGAGAGAGAGAAGAAAAAACTTTAGCGTATGCTCTTGCAAGATTGGATTGGTTATTATTTTATCTAATCAGGATGGCTCCCACTGTTTTTATCAAATCTTCTTTCAAACCCAAAAAGGAAAGTCTAGCTGGGATTTATTACACCCTACAATTTCGCCAATCTTTCAGCCCGGCCAGTGTCGGTACATTGAGGGAGTTTCCCCGTGCTTTCGCACGGACCTAATTAAAATAAACCTCGTTTTCCCAGAGGCATAACCCCGTTGACACCTTTCTAGACACCTACTTGATTGGCTAATTGTCCTGTGTAAAACTCTCCCAGGAGTAACAATTACTCGCAGTGGGTATCGGGATGCAACTATCTCATAGAAGGTATGCAATCTCATTGCAAATTTCAACAGTTGAAATTCCCGATAATAGTTTGCCCCTAACGATCTATGACCTTGACAAGGTCAACAAACCATAGACCGCAAGTCTAGTTCAACCCATCATTTCTTGATTGAAATAAACCCACCCGTACGACCCTTGACAAGGTCGACAAGGCTATACGACTACCCCAATCCAATCTGCATCATATGCATAAGAAGATAAGCACTAATTAGCTACCGCACACTACGCCTTGACAAGGTCAACAAACGCCGCACGAATACTAAATACTATTTATCTGAAATGACGGAGGGCTACCACAGGTTTTTGCGAAAACGTTTTGCGTGATGAACTTGATATCGTTTGGAGAAACAGGTGAATTTTGAAAAGGAGTGTTTTTTAGGATTTCATTAGTTTTGCTAAAGAAGTCATTCCCGGTGAAGGGATCTCGGCTCTTTCCTCATCAAATAAGGTGCGGGATATATCATATATATCACTATGCAAAGAAAAACAACAAAAGCAATCAAAAGACAAACCGAGTGTTGTAGTATCTGCCAGTTTTTCTAAAGAGGTCATTCCCGGTGAATGGATCTCGGCTCTTTCCTCATCGAATAAGGTGCGGGAAATATCATATATATCACTATACAAAGCAAAAACTGTAGCTACCCTTTTTGAAAATTTGATTCTACAATATCTTTTTGGTTTATTTTCTTTCATTAATCACATTAATGAAGTCCCATCATTTAAGTCACCTAAACATCACAGATAAATACAACGTACACTTATGCCATCCGCATTCACCTCGATATCCCGTCATGCACCGTTAGGTTAGGTAACTAACGACAGAGTGGGGCAGGGCTACCGTGGGTATAAAACATAAGTAACGTTTATATAATATATCATATATACTATATACAGTATCCATCTCAACATATCAAATGATCACATTACAGATATCGCAGCAGAAGATACATATAAAATAATCGATATACTAGGAGGTCCGTGTTTTATTTTGAGCCTCTATAAAACACGGATTCTACGGTCGCGATGAATAGCCAAACCCATACCCCTAGACCCCTACGAGAGCGGCAAGCAACCCTACCAATTCTAGAGTTAGGAGACCCGGACTCGACTCCTCGAATTGGTCTCCCACTGGAGTATAGAACCCGGTAACTTGTGCTCTCCTCCTTCAGTCTATCCTAATGCAGAAAAGTAAATAATATACATCAATGGTGACGTCAACCTCAATCCGGAAGTGCCCCAATAAAAGAATATTACATACATTTAATTTTACATAAATGAAAATAAAAACTCTCATCTCACATAAAAAAAACCCACCTATTCAAAACGCAACGATCCAATATAACATATCCAGCAACTCAGGACATCACATGTCATCAACGTAAGCAAGTATGTGCACCCCAATTGTCGTTGACATATAGCAACGAAATCGGCAATACACATACTATGCTTACGGTCGCAGAAGAAGTATCACATACTATTAGGCGATGTTAAACCCTTTGATCGAATCACCGAACACCCGTATTTCCCCGCAAGCTCAACACTTGAGCACCGTTAAACAATACCCAAAGTCCATGCCACAGTATTTAATGGACCAGCCGTAGAAGGGCAAGCCCAAGCCTCGTTTGTGGTGCCACTAACTACGGTAAACCCTAAGGTTTAGTCGTAGTTTGGTGGTCACATCTCGATTTAGGGTTTCATTCTTCTAGAGCATCCATAGCAATACCTGCATTATATATCGAGTGCGTTCAACCTGCGAAATACCGGTGTTTGATAATTCGTTCGACCTGTTTAACGTCGCCAAAGTTACCAATACAATGCTATAAAAATACGAATACGAAATACTCCGTAAAGAGCCCATTTCCAAACTAACATCACATGCAATTTTGGACTTCAAAACAATACCAGAAACCCCAAATCATGAGTTAAAGATCACATGTGCAATACGAGCCAGAAACGAACACAACCGGCCGGCGTCGCCGAAAAACTAGGCTTGGTCGCCGGATCGAATTCGAGCCCCCCCCACTCGTATTTCACCTGTGTACTGAAAACATCTTAAAAGTCACTCTGTAGTTGTTTAAATAATTTTTAGACCACTTTTTAAAAATTTTCCATAGATCATTTTCATGGGTTTCTAAAACCGTATTTTTTGCGGAGTTTTTCGGTTTCGGATTATCGTAACATCGTCTAGGTTTCTAGTTAGGCTCTGATACCATGAAGGGATTTCCTTAGCACCACTACTAGGGTTTGGTAGCATCACACATGCCATATTAAAAAATTAGGGGGTGCTAATGAAACTATCCTAAGGATCAAACTAGAAAAGCTAGGGTAACAAAAAGATAGAAAGCTTTTTACCACTAAGTGAAATAGAAATACAACCTTTGTAGATCGGTCCTTCACTTCAATAGCTCTTTGTTGTAGTCCCTTCGTTGCGATCAAGGCACTCCCGGACTCTAGCATGGCTTCTCGAGGTGAAAACGGCGATCTTTCTTGAAGTCTTGGAGGCCGAAGATGATCTACGTCGAGGAATACTAACTCAAGCTGCTACTTCACTAACTAAAGGATTAGTGAAGCAAACACCCTATACTAAAGTGCTAATCTAGTAGAGGATGAGGAAATAGGAAGTGGGCTCACTTTAGAATTATTTTTCTCACAATATTTTCTCTCTTTTGAAAACCTAGCAAGCTTATCTCAAGGAAGAAGAAGATGAGCTCAAGCAAATGAGAATAAACTTGTGAGGAGATAGAATGAACCATGGGTGAGTGTGTATCATATACTAACTCATGTAGATACATAACAATGGCTAATTGTAATGGTTAGGTTACTAAATATCTTAAGTAAAACAAAACTAGTGGAATTAGTCAATGCATTCACAAGCTTCCACTAGCTTCATGCATCAAGCTATTATTCCACTAGTTTTAGAATTACTTTAAACATTAAAACCCATTATCATAATTATCATGGTGTAAGTCTCATACACCCATGTAAGTTGTATCAAAAACCATGATACAAAACAAAATACAATTTAATATATATCACATATATATTAAGTGTACACTTGTGAGAAAATAAATGCTTAAGTGAGCAAATGTTAGTTAATGTAAATTAGTATATCAAATATACAATTATACACTAAATTATCAAATCAACACTTGATTTAATAATCAGGCTATATCTCATATTACCGACTAACATCCAATGTATCGACTTATCGATTCAACACTTGATTTGATAATCCGGCTATATCACATATAACTGACCAATACAAAAGTCGCGAGAATAGAATACGGTATCACATACACGCATTATTCTCAGTCCCGCACATATCACATATGTGCTCCTATTTCATTTTGCCTGAGCCAGTAAAACCTCTATGTAGGATTCTAAAGACTCGTCAATACGCTGGCAGTAGGTGATGATCACATCAGGCACCCACAAGCCGTCAGCGGTACTAGCTGGACGTAACGGCTACCCGAGTATTGAGAGATCAGAAGATCAGCAAGCATGCCCGCTCCAACTCCTGCAAAAGGCTGACGGTAACACTTGTTGTACAGTCCGGTCTCCTCGTTTGATATGTCGCATATCAAGTCTAGGGGTGGTAAACGTCAGACCCCAAAAACCGATAAGTCATGCTGATGTGAGGCTCATAACAGGTCGAGAAACTACTGGTAACACTTACCAGTAAATCTCTAAATCAGCCCTGGCCAAGGACTTCCCTGTTATGGCCAATCGAGTACAGCGCAACATCAACTCCTAATATCGGGAGAGAGGAAACCTGTCCTATTGGTCATTGCCTCCATGTGACTTGGGACTGTACCTAAAAATCACCGTTTTGCATGCCCTCTTGGACGTGGTAAGGTGGAAATCAAAGCACAGTAGGAATCACACAAGACTCTATGACAATCTCGGGTCTACAGACTAACCTGTATAAGTGTCCCCAGAGAACTGCCATCTGACGTGAGATATAATACCATCTGAGAGTTCTCGGCGAGTCCGTCCAGTGTACCCAGTCTCCACTGAGCACCCATATACCATCTCTGATGTCAAACACCAATGGATATGGGATCATCCATCGCCCATCTCATGGGTCGAGAAGCTTATACGCTAGTCTACTCTGGTATATCAATGCTCCGTCTCGATACACCCATGACTAGGGCCATTAATGGATGTACTTATGGACTACCATGGACCCACTAGTATGATCTACATCTTAGTCCTGGTAGTCAAGTACACATCCTAAGGGCTTTACCAACATGTAACCATAAGACAGTATCGAGAGGCAAGTATACATGTTAAGATAATGAGAAACCAGATAGCATACTATCATATCGAGCAAGAAAGTCCTCTCTTTATATGTCTAAACATCCAATATAATATGCATCATATGTACAATACTGGCTTCTAGGACATACATACAACTAACACGTACTTATCTTCCTTGAAATTCTCAGAAGATTCTGATTTGTGTTTCAATAAGAACACATGTCCGTATCTTGAGAGAAGATCGGTGAATGTAATAAAGTACGCGAAACCATCCCTGGCATGTGTAGACATATGATCACATACATCACCATGTATCTGTCCAAGAGTTCAGTAGCACTTTCTCCATTTCTAGTAAACGGAGATTTGGTCACCAAGTCTTTGAGACATGACTGGCAAGTTTCATAAGATGTAAATTCGAATGGATTCAAATATGCATCCTTATGGAACTTTAGCTAGTCTTGTTTCATCGATATGACCCTGTCTACAATTCCACAAGAAGACTTCGTTCATTTCTGAACTGTTCCTCTTGTGTGTGTTCTATATGTTTAGAACTGTAGTTTGATTCTGAACCTGTACACTGTTATACAACGTACCTTACCCAATCAACACTTGATTTCGGAAAATATTCACAATATTATTGGTACGAAATAACAGTCGCTCAGAATCAATGTATTACCAGTTGGTAACACTAGGTGATATTTGCCAACTGCTTGGGCTGCAACAATTGCACCATCTCTACTACCAGAGACATATCACCCTTTCCAAGTTCTCCACCTATCTATAGCCCATGTAACAAATTACATGTGTGGGATCCTCATCCGGTATCCAATACCCAGGACGTAGAGTAAACAGAGAAACGGTTCTTGGTAATGAACACACCCGAAGACAATGCATCAACATGCTTTTTCTTCATTTTGGTGGTGTGGGAATCCGAATATGCCGCTATTCCTTGCTCAGACTTATGACAATCATAAGATAGAGTGGAACCTAGCCAAGTATAATGAGTAGGTTCGGTCAATACATCTATATTATTATCTTGATTAAGGAATGTCATTAGTCGCTACCAGGAGAAAGAGAGAAGGATAATCACTTTGCTTGCGCTCTTTGCAAGATTAGATTGGTTATCTTATCTAATCAGGATGGCTCCCACTGTTTTTATCAAATCATCCTTCAAACCCTAAAAGGTAAGATTAGCGGGGATTAATTACATTCTACAAATTCGCTAACCGGTCAGCCAGGCAAGTGTCTGTACTCCAAGGGAGGTCCCCGTGCTTTCACACGGACATAATTAAAATAAACTTCATTTCCCTAGAGGCATAACCCCGTGACACCTTTCTAGACACCTACTTGATTAGCTAATTATAATGTGCGAAACTCTCGCAGGAGTAACTCTTACTCGCAGTGGGTATCGGAATCCAACTATCATATAGAAGGTATGCAATCTCATTGCAAATTTCAACACTTAAATTCCCGATAATAGTTTTTACCCTTAGCGTTCTATAACCCTGATGGAGGCCAAACTACCCATAAGGCGCTAGTCAAGTTCAACCTGTTCATTTCTTGATTGAATTAGACCCACCCGCATGAACCTTGACGGGGGCCAAACAACGTCGTATGACAATCGCATCTCATGCGACAGACAAGTACTAATCATCTACCGTACACTACGCCTTGACGGATGCCAAACTACCGTAGCACGAATACTAAAATAGCACTTATCTTAAATGACGGAGGGCTACGCAGGTTTTTAAGAAAACCATGAGCGTAATGAACTTGAAATCGTTGTAGAATCTAATGATTTTGAAAAGGAGTGTTTTTTATGCTTTTTCTAGTTTCGCTAAAGAGATCACTCCCGGTGAAGGGATCATGGCTCTTTCCTCATCGAATGAGGTGCTGGATATTCAGCAATACCAGTATGCAAAGCAAGAACTGGAGAAGCAATTAAAAACAAAACCGAGTGAGTTGTAGCATTTACCAGTTTCGCTAAAGAGGTCATTCCCGGTGAAGGGATCTCGGCTCTTTCCTCATCTATGAGGTGCTGGATATTCATCAAGGAATACTACTATGCAAAGCAAAAACTAGAGCTACACTTTTTAAAAGTTTGATTCTACAACATCTTATGATTTCTTTCTTTTCATTAATCTCATTAATGAATTCCCATCATTTAATGTTTCCTAAACATTACAGAAAAGTGAAACGAAAATAAAACGTACGCTTATGCCATCCGCATTCGCCACTAGGTCCCGTCATGCACCGTTAGGTTACTTAACTAATAGCAGAGCGGGGGCTAGACTAGCGCGGGTGCGAAACATAAGCAACGTTTATTATATATCATATATATAATATTACATTCATCTCACACAGTTATTTGATCAACATCATAGAACCAAGCAGCAGAAGCAATATATGAAATATTAGATAGAATAGGATTTCCGTGTTTTAAATTTAGCCAATAATGTAAAGCACGGATTCCACGGTCGTGATGAGTAGCCAAACCCATATCCCTAGACCCCTATGAGAGCGGTAAATAACCCTACCAATTCTAGAGTTAGGAGACTTGGTTTCAATTCCATGAGATGGTCTTCCACTAGACTCTAGAACCCGGTTACTTGTGCTCCCCGCCTTGCGTCTATCCGAATGCGGAAAGGTAAATAATATACAACAGTGGAGACATCACCCTCCACCCGGATGTGCCCTAATAAAAGAATATTACATACAAATTTTGTTGGATATGTATGCCTTAGAGGCCATTATTGTATATGTATACATATTGTTGCTTGGACATATATATGTACAGGACAGTCTTGCTTAATATGATAGTATGCTATCTTGTTTGTCTTTATTTTAACATGTGCATGTTTTACTTGCTATTACATATCTTTTATACATGTTGATAAAGCCCGTAGGATCATTTCTAGACTACATGCGTTGTGATGGCGATCATACTTGTGGGAGCTGGGTAGTCGGCACGCACATCCTTAAATGGTCCCTAGTTGTTGGAGTATCGAGACTGGGCATCGATATTCCAGAGTAGACTAGTGTATATATTTCTAGACCCCGGTGAGGGGCGATGGTTTGGTCCCACAACCATTGGTCTTTAGACCTAAGATCGTATATAGGTGCTCACTGGATGTAAGTACACCGGACTGACTCGCCGAGAACTTCCAGATGGTACTATAACTATCGTCAGATGGATGTTCTCAGGTGACATGAGTACAGGGTAGTCTTTAGACCTGAGATCGTATTTTTTCTCATGTGATTTCTCACTGTGCTTTTATCACTACCCTACCACGGTTCTACTGAGTCGTGCAAACAGGTTTTGGTTGGGTACAGTCCCGAGCCACATGGAGGCAGTGAGCGATTGTCGGGGATTCGTCTCTCCCGATATTGGGAGTCGATATCGCACTGTGTTCGATTGGTTAGGACCATAAGATCTTGGCCAAGTTAGTTGGGATTTACAGATAGACTGATCAATAGTTTCCCGGATTGGTCCTGAGCTATATCGGCACGAATTACCGGGTTATTAGGGTCTGACGTTTACCAGCACCCATACCCGGTATGCGATACTCTCAGGCGAAGAGACGTGACTGTATGGAGATTGGCATAGATAGGCTAAGTAGGGATCTGGATGAGTTTGCTCGTCGGCCTTCCTTTTCGACAGGTACCCGTATAGCCGTTACGTACAGCTAGTGCCGCTGACGTGCTTGTGCTTATTGATTTATCCAGTAACTCACTGCTGGCGTACTATCGAGCCTTTAGAGTCCCACATAAAGGGTTTCCCTGGTTCAAGCGAAATTATGAAGTAGCCGTATTGGATACATGCAGGGTCTCGTTCAATTGATGTACTTTGTACTCGGACTTTCGATCGGACAGTTGATAGTACTAGCCGACTCGGTTTTAAGCCGGATTATTAAATCAGGAATTGATTTAATAGTTTACATATATGTATTTCGATATGTATATTCTAATATTACGTTCTTCGTGTTATTTTATCTCTTTAGGCATTCGTGTTTTTTATTTGAATGTAGGTATGTATTTACAGCAGACTGTAATCTGTATTTTGTTACAGATTACCTTCTAGACGGTGGACACCTCATCATAGACTTTTCCATTTATTGATAAATGGAAATGAGGTGGAAATTAAGGAGAGGGAGGCATGGTGAGTGGTATGGCTTCAATAGTTCACAAATGAATTATTTATTCATTTGTGGTTACTATTGAAGCATGGCTACACTTGTTTATTCATGAGAATTCATTCACAAAACCTTTGTGTTGTTTTTCTCTCTCATGCATGCTTCATAATTTCTTGAGCTCCCATTTTTCTTCATCTCCTCGTTCCTCTTGAGTTTCCTCCACCTTCATCATCTTCCTCTTCACTACCCTTCTCAAGAGTTGAGAAACAATTGAAGAGGCAAGAAAGAGATAGCAAACACTTAGATCTTCACACTACATCCTAGATTACTTGGTTTAGCAACCCAATTTCTCTAGTTGCTCCACTTGACATATTGTGAGGAGCTAGATCCATGGATCATATTCCTCAGGTGGATCATCTATGACAAAAGAGGACTGGAGAGAAAGATCGATCGGGGAGAACCAAAGGAGCCAACAAAGAAGATCAAGCATGTTCAAGGTGGCCACTTGGAGCTAATGATGAGGAAAGAAGACCGAAGGACTTGGTTCGTTTGGTGAGATTTCTGCATCATAGTAGATAGCACTACTTTAGTTTTGTTAGATAGTTTTATGGAATGATCCGGGTTAAAGGTTTTTCTAGTGCTATGTTCTAATCGTTAGAAAAAATTTTGTTCCGCATTTGCTCACGGTAGTTGGCCGGGGCACTAGCGTAACCTTTCATGGTATCAGAGCCAGCCCATAAACCCTACACGTGTAAGTTTAAACAATTTTAAAACAATGAAACCGAAACAACTCCGTAACATTGAAACCAAACTGCAGTTTCTATCGAATTTTTAAAGGCTTCAAATTTTTTTTATGCAAGTGCAGAGTGATCCTCAGACTGTGAGATGTACCCAGAAAAAAAATGATGCAATTCAACCATGTTATGGCCGGCCACACCGTCAAAAAATCTGGCCTCACCGGTTTTGTAGTGGAGAATTAGGTCGAGTTTTGTTCTGGGTTCTTATCTCTTGGAGTTTGGGTTTCAGGTGTTGTTTGTTTTTTGCCCAAATTTGATGTTCTATTGTTTTTCAGTTTGGGGAAATTTGGTGTTCGAAATCGTTATATTTTAACAACTGTTTAATTGTTATCGGTACTTAGATTAGCATCTGCGACCGTGAATTTCATTTGATCGGAAAATCCATCTATCTGCTATATGTCCTTTTAAACGAGTTTACGAACATGACATTCGCGTTGATGTTTTGTGTTTCTGCTGTGATTGTGGGTGGATAGTCGTGGTGGATAGCATGTGGTACAATGTCAATGGTACAATTAAGATTCATTTGTATATTCATATTGCGGGGCGAGCGTCCGACATGTGGACTGCTGTCATTGCCGGATTGTATATTATTTGTTTGGGGCACGACCGGGTTGAGGTCGATGTCACCATTTGTACATATTATTTTCATTTTCTGTACTAGGATTACCCCGCGGTGGAGTGCACGAATAGCCGGGTTCTAAAAGGCAACAAGCCCCCATCTCATAACGTTGAGACAGAGGGGGCTACATTCTAGAATTGGCGGGCTATTCGTCGCACTCGTACGGGGTATAGGATGACCCACGGAGGGGCGTCCAAGTTTCCGGATTTCGTGAAGTGTTGGTTGGCCCATTCACTTTGTTGAAGGGGGTTGCCTCACTTCTGGGATTGGCGGGTAACTTGCCGCGCTCGTAGGGGTCCAGGTTTTCATTGCACAGGCTATCCACACGACCGGGAATGTCGGGTTTTATTTGCGGCTCAAATGAAACCCGGGGCTCCAAAATTATCCACCATTCTGTATTGTTGGCTGTGATTCTATGGCTTTGCTTATTATCATGCCTGGGACGAATGTTATATATACTTATATATACTAGTAGATATTGTATATGTTTTGCACCCGCGCTAGTCTAGCCCCAGCTTTGTCGTTAGTTAAATAACCTAACGGGTCATGACGGGGCCACGTGGCGAATGCAGATGGCATATACATGCATCGTATTTTCGTTCTTTTCTGGTTTGATAGGGTTAAACTAATGGGACCGCATTAATTTTGATTAATGCAAGATAATAAACCTAAAAGATGCTGTTGGAACAAATTTCAAAAAACTGTAGTTATATTCTTTCGCTTTGCACAGTGATATTCGGTCATGAATATCCAGCGCCTCATTCCAGGAGGCAAGATCCGAGATCTCTTCGCAGGGAATGAACTCTTGAACGAAAGTCTATACTGTAGATTACTTGGTTTTTTCAAAAATAGAAGTTTTTCAAAAGGCGGAGCTTAAACCACTCCATTTCAAAACTGCCCAGGTTCCTTCAAAGATATCAAGTTCATTACGTTAACGGGTTTTTTCACCAAAAATCCTGCCGTAGCCCTCTGTCATTTCCTATGAGTATTACTCTGTATTCATGTTGCGTTTTTTGACCCTGTCAAGGCGTAGTGAACGGTAGCTGGGTGGTGTTTGTTTGTAGCACATGATGCTATTAACTAGGACAGTCACATAGCCTTGTTGACCTTGTCAAGGGCTTATGCGGGTGGGTCTGGGGTAATCTAGATAATGACAGGTTGAACTTGACCGGCAATTTATGATTTGTTGACCTTGTCAAGATCATAGGTTGTTAGGGGTAAAAACCATATTCGGGAGTTTCAAATATACAGGAAAGTTGCTAGCGTTGCATAACTTCTGGAGTATGGTAACTAGAGTGGCTTCCGTCTAGGTTATCATGCAATGATATTTGGATCCCGATCCCACTAATGAGTAGGATTACTCCTGGGAGATTTTTTCACTTAACAATCAATGCTATAAACCAAGTAGGTGTCTAGAACGGTGTTAGCGGGGTAACGCCTCCAGGGAAAAGAGGTTATATAATTAAGGAATTTCGCGAAAGTGTTGGAAAACCTCTCACAAAGTACCAACACTAGCCTGGCCGAAAAGTTAAGCAAATATTGTGATGTGTGATTAATCCCAACTGATTCTTCTTTTAAGGTTTGAAGAAGAATACGAGGAAATAGTGGGAGCCATCCTGATTAGATAAACTAATAACCAATCTAATCTTGCAAGACCGCACGCTGAGTGTTTCTTTTCTCTCTCTCCAGGTAGCAACCATTTCACGCCCTAATCAAGATAATAAAATGTATCGCTTGACCGATCCGAATTCTTATTCGGGGCGGGGCAACGTCTGTTCGGCTCTAACTTATGACAACAGTCATAAGTGTGAGCATGGGAAAGAGAATTGTTTGAATTCCTTGATGACCCCATCGAAGAAGAAACATACTATTGTGTCTTCTTCAGGAGTTCTGGTTATTGAGAACTGTTTTTCGGTCAGTCCCACCTCCAGGGTACTTGATACCGGGTCTGGATCTCATATCTGTAATTTATTATGGGGACTGAGAAAAAGTAGGATGGTTGGATCTGGTGATATGTCCCTCAGAGTAAGGAACGGAGCACAAGTTGATGCTTCTGCCGTCAGTGAATATCACCTAGCATTCCCAAATGGCAATACTATGATTTTGAATAGCTGCTACTATATACCTTCCATGGTTTGCAACATCATATCAGTTTCTTTACTAGATAAAGATGGATATAAGTTTGTTCTTGATAGAAATATCATGAACATTTACCTTAATCAGGTATCGGTTGTAGAAGGTACACTGTGTAATGGTATCTATGTTCTTAATCAAAACACAGTTCTCCGTATACAAAACAAATGCAAGAGGAAGAGTTCATATGTGAACGAATCCTACTTGTGGCATTGTAGAGTTGGTCATATCGGAGAGAAAAGACTGAGTAAGTTGCATAAAGATGGACTTTTGGATACGTTCGAATTTTCATCTTATGAAACTTGTCAATCTTGTCTAAAAGGAAAGATGACCAAATCTTCATTCACCGGACACGGAGAAAGAGCAGCAGAGCTCTTAGGACTCATACATAGTGATGTATGTGGTCCAATGTCTATACATGCAAGGGGTGGGTTCTCATACTTCATCACATTCACTGACGATCTCTTTAGGTTCGGATATGTGTATCTTATGAAACACAAATCTGAATCTTTTAAGAAATTCAAAGAATTCAGAAACGAAGTAGAGAACCAGACTGGAAAAAGTATTAAGGTCCTCCGATCTAATAGAGAAGGGTTGTACTTAAGCACGGAATTCCTAGAATATCTAAAAGAGAATGGAATTCTCTCTCATCTTACTCCTCCGTGTACACCACAGCACAATGGTGTGTCGAAGAGGAGGAATCGTACCGTATTGGACATGGTTCGCTCCATGATGAGTAATGCTGAGTTACCTATTTCATTTTGGGGACATGTACTTGAAACAGCGGCACATATGTTTAATCATGTTCCATCCAAGTCCGTGCCTAAAACACCATTTATGATGTGGAATGGTAAGAAACCGTATCATAAAAAATTTAAGATATGGGGTTGTCCGGTTTACGTTAAAAAGAATAATCCGGACAAACTGGAGGCATGGTTAGTTCTATGTAAATTTGTGGGATATGTAAAGAATGGTTATGGATATCTGTTCTACCACACTGAGGAACAGAAGGTGTTTGTATCTCGCCACGCTACCTTTTTGGAAAGGGAGTTTCTTGCAAAAGAAGCTAATGGGAGTACGATAGAACTGGAAGAAACTTCTGAACCACAAAATGTAACTAAAGATTTGGTGGAACCCCTAGATTCAGTGATCCTACACGAACCTTAGCCACTCCTCAGATCTGGTAGGATTTCTCATCCACCCGAGAGATTCTACGGTTTTCTCATAGACGGGGATCGAGAAGATTGCATCTTGGAAGAATATGATCCTACTAGTTTCAGGCAGGCCATTATCAGTAGGGACTCTGATAAATGGCTGGATGCTATGCGATCCGAAATGGAGTCCATGTATACCAATAAAGTGTGGACCTTGGATATTTCTCCACCTGGGGTAAAAAATGTTGGATGCCAATGGATCTACAAAAGGAAATTTGGTGTAGATGGATAGGTGGAAACCTATAATGCTAGACTCGTTGCAAAAGATTTTCATCAAAGAGAAGGTGTGGACTATGACGAAACCTTTTCTCCAGTGGCTATGCTCAAATCCATTCGGATCCTACTTTCCATTGCTGCCTTCCATGACTATGAGATCTGGCAAATGGACGTAAAAACGGCTTTTCTAAAAGGAAGTTTAGAAGAGTGCATTTATATGGATCAGCCGGAAGGTTTCGTAGACAGTGGGAGCAGCGGGAAGGGGTGCAAGTTGCTTAAATCCATTTATGGATTAAAGCAGGCATCGCAGAGCTGGAACATCTGTTTTAATGAAACAATCAAGGAATTCGACTTCATCAAGAATGAGGATGAGCCTTGTATTTATAAGAAGATTGTAGGACGAACTGTTGTGTTCCTAGTCTTTTACGTGGACGACATTCTTTTGATAGGAAATGACATTCCTATGCTACAATCGGTCAAGCTATTCTTATCACAAAGGTTCTCCATGAAGGACCTAGGTGATGCTTCGTACATTCTGGGGATTAAGATCTACAGAGATAGATCCAAGAGATTACTGGGACTTTCACAGTCTATGTACATAGAGACCGTACTAAAGAGATTTAGTATGGAAGATTCCAAGCGTGGTAACATACCCGCATTGCACGGAATCACACTCTCCAAGGACATGTCTCCCAAGACTGACGAGGAGAGGGTTCACATGAGCACTATACCCCACGCTTCGGTGGTAGGATCTATAATGTATGTGATGCTATGTATAAGGCCAGATGTAGCTTATGCGCTAAGCATGGTGAGCCGGTATCAGACGAACCCAGGTGAAGACAACTGGACAGCAGTAAAGAACATTCTCAAATACCTAAGAAGGACTAAGGAGATGTTCTTGGTTTACGGTAATGGAGACCTAAAGGTCGAGTCCTTTACCGATTCAAGCTTCCAGAGTGACAAGGATGACAACAAGTCAGTCTCGGGTTTTGTGTTTACCCTCAACGGAGGGGCGGTGTGTTAGAAGAGATCCAAACAGGATACTGTCGCAGACTCGACGATGGAAGCTGAATACATTGCTGCAAGCGATGCCGCAAAAGAGGCGGTCTGGATGAAGAAGTTCATTAGTGAACTTCAGTTAGTTCCGTCCATTGTTGACCCATTACCTTTTTATTACGATAACAATGGGGCTATAGCTTTAGCGAAGGAACCACGGTCCCATCAGAAACCCAGGCACATCTTAAGACGGTATCACTTGATCAGGGAGATCGTAGATCACCCGGAGATCGAGCTCCAGAGAGTGGATACAAAAGTCAACACTGCGGATCCATTCACCAAGGACTTTCCTCAAGCACAGTTCGAGAGACATTTTGAGATATTGGGTTTGTGGTAAACCAAAAGCTGGCCCTAGAGTAAACGTTGGATACTCGGTACGCCAATATATGGCCTTAGTGCAAGTGGGAGATTGTTGGATATGTATACCCTAGAGGCCAATATTGTATATGTATACATATTGTTGCTTGGACATATATATGTACATGACAGTCTTGCTCGATACGATAGTATTATATCTGGTTTGTCTTTATCTTAACATGTGCATGTTTTACGTGCTATTACATATATTTTATACATGTTGATAAAGCCCGTAGGATCATTGCTAGACTACCTGCGTTATGATGGCGATCATACTTGTGGGAGCTGGGTAGTCAGTACGCACATCCTTAAATGGTCCCTAGTCATGGGAGTATCGAGACTGGGCATCGATATTTCGGAGTAGACTAGTGTATATGTTTCAAGACCCCGGCGAGGGGCGATGGTTTGGACCCGCAACCATTGGTCTTTAGATATAAGATCGTATACAGGTGCTCACTTGCGGTGAGTACACCGTACGGACTAGCCGAGAACATCCAGATGGTATTATACCTATCATCAGATGGAAGTTCTCAGGTGACATGAATACAGGGTAGTCTATAGACCTGAGATAGTCATTTGTCTCGTATGAGTTCCTACTTTGCTTTGATCACTACCCTACCACGGCTCTACCGAGTCGTGCAAACAGGTTTTGGTTGGGTACAGTCTCGAGCCACACGGAGGCAGTGAGCAATTGTCGGGGATTCATCTCTCCCTGTATTGGGAGTCGATATCACACTGTGTTCGATTCATCAGGACCATAAGACCTTGGCCAAGACAGTTGGGATTTACTAATAGACTGATCAGTAGTTTCCCGGGTTGGTTCTGAGCCACATCAACACAAATTACCGGGTTATTAGTGTCTGACTTTTACCACCACCCTAGACCCGGTATGCGATACTCTCAAACGAAGAGACCGGACTGTATGGAGATTGTACAAGATAGGCTCAGTAGGGATCTTGATGAGTTTGCTCGTCAGCCTTCCTTTTCAACAGGTACCCATGTAGCCGTTATGTACAACTAGTGCTGCTGACGTGCTTGTGCTTATGGATTTATCCAGTAACTCACTACCGGCGTACTTTCGAGTCTTTAGAGTCCCACACAGAGGGTTTCACTGGTTTAGGCGAAATGATTTAGTAGCCGTATTGGATACGTGTAGGGTCTCGATCGATTGATGTACTTTGTACTCGGACTTTCGATCGGACAGTTGGTAATATTAGCCGACTCGGGTTTGAGCTGGATTATTAAATCAGGTATTGATTTAATAGTTTACATATATGTATTTGGATATGTATATTCTAGTATTACGTTCTTCGTGTTATTCTATCTCTTTTGACATTCGTGTTTTTTATCCGGATGCAGGTTTGTATATACAGCGGACTGTAATCCGTATTTTGTTACAGATTACCATCTAGAAGGTGGACACCTCATCATGGACTTTTCCATTTATTGATAAATGGAAATGTGGTGGAAGTTAAGGAGAGAGAGGAGGCATGGTGATTGGCATGGCTTCACTAGTTCACAAATGAATTATTTATTCATTTGTGGTTACTATTGAAGCATGGCTACACTTGTTTATTCATGAGAATTCATACACAAAACCTTTGTGTTGTTTTTCTCTCTCATGCATGCTTCATAATTTCTTGAGCTATCATTTTTCTTCATCTCCTCCCGCCTCTTGAGTTTCCTCCACCTTCATCATCTTCCTCTTCACTACCCTTCTCATGAGTTGAGAAACAAGTGTAGAGGCAAGAAAGAGATAGCAAACACTTAGATAAACACCTAGATCTTCACACTACATCCTAAATTACTTAGTTTTGCAACCCAAGTTCTTTAGTTGCTCCACTTGACATATTGTGAAGAGCTAGAGCTATGGATCATATCACTCGGGTGGATCCACTACGACAAAGGAGGACCGGAGAGCAAGATCGATCGCAACCTGAGAGAAGGTGATAATAAAAGACAACTGAATAATCCAATTCTATTTCTCTTGAACCTGGATCCATCCTCGAAGAAGTCCCTTCGAGTTCGTATATAACCATACGATGGATCTATCCAATGGAAGTGGATGTCCGTAGTAATACGGGGTGTTCTGAGAAATACAAAGGGTAAAAGAAAGAGCGGCAATGACTTATGCAACTCGGACAATCCAAAAGCCAGTATTATAAGAAGGTTCGGTCAACCTGGTCACTGAGACATAGTCTAGGGTCGGTCAGAAGTCGCTGCCAAAAGAGAGAGAGAGAAAAGAAACACTTTGCGTGCACTCTAACCTAGATCAGAATGGTTATCAATTTATCTAATCAGTAAACCTCCCAATGTAATCTCAAATTCTTCTCCAAACCTGAAAGAAGAATTAGTCGGGATCACCCGAAGAGTAAGCCAACTCATCAGTGAGAATCGGGATCCGACTATCATCACATGATAACTTGATGGAAGCCACTCAAGTTATCACACTCCAGAAGGTATGCGCATGCCTAGCAAGTTTGCTTTATGTTTGAAACTCCCGATATTATTTTTGCCCCAAGCTCTTATGACCTTGACTAAGGGCCAACAAATCATAAGTCACATGTCAAGTTCTTCCCGTCATTGTCCTGGTTAATTTGAACCCACCAGTACATACTTTTGACTAAGGGCCAATAAAATAATACGACTGTCCCAAACCAACGCATTTATCTATCCAAAAAATGAATACCCAGCAGCTACCAAACACCATGCCTTGACTAAGGGCCAACAAACATAGCTTGAATACTACTGACCATCCATATGAAATGACGGAGGGCTATGGCTGGTTTTTGGCGAAAAAACCTTTAACGTAATGAACTTGAGTTCGTTGAAGGAACCTGATAGCTTTTTATAAAAATATAGTGGCGAAAAACCTTTGCAAAAGAGGTCACTCCCGATGAAGGGATCTCGGCTCTTTCCTCGTGGAATGAGGTGCAGGATTTTCCAACTGAATACCGCGATGCAAAGCAACTTGTAATCGACTATATTAAAGTTATTACCCTGACGTAAACTTCTGCCAAAGGGGTCTTTCCCGGTAAAGGGATATTAGCCCTTGCCTCGTCGAATGAGGTGCAGGATATTCTAAACTGAATATCACTATGCAAAACAAAAGTAAACATCTTTGTAACAACACTTTTTTAAAATTTGTTCCAACAACATCAAATATGGGTTTGTTTTATCCTTGTATTGATAAAAATCAATGCAGTCCCATCAATCAATCACACCAGAAAAGAACAAAAATAAAATGTACGTATATGCCATTCGCATTCGCCACTGGGTCCCGTCATCACCCGTTAGGTTACTTAACTAACGACAGAGCGGAGGCTAGACTAGCGCGGGTGTAAAATATATACAACATCTAATAGTATATATACCACTATACAATAATCGCTCCAGGCGTGATAATATGCAACATTATAGAAAAGTAATAAGCATCACAGAACAATACAGATAATCTGGGATCCCCGGGTTTCACAGAGCCGCTGCTGAAACCCGATGTTCCCCTGGTCGTGTGGATAGCCTGTGCAATGAAAGCTAGACCCCTACGGGTGCGGCAAGTTACCCGCCAAAACCTGAAGCGAGATAGTCCCCACAGCATAGTGAATGGAACACCCGGCACTATAGGGAATCCGGTAAATTGAGCACCCCTCCTTGGGTCAACCTGTACCCCCTACGAGTGCGGCGAATAGTCTGCCAATTTTAGAGTGAGGTCCCTCTGCCTCTCAAAGCCATGAGATACGGACCCGTTGCCCTCCAGAATCCGGCTATCCGTGCACTCCTTCATGGGATAAACCTAATACAGAAGTAAAAATAAGTACAACGGGTACATCGACCTCAACCCGGTCATGCCCCAAAAGAATATTATACAACAGGCAGTGACGGCAATCCACATGTTGGACGCTCGTCCCGTAATATCAAATTTACAAATAAATCCAAACTGCACTACCATTGCATACTGCTATCCACCACGACATATCCGCAACATCACAGCACAACACAGAACACCAACGCGAATGTCACGTTCGCAAACCCGTCTAAAAGAACTATAGCAATTAGACGCGGTTTACCGATCAAATGACATTCCCGGTCGGAGATATAATGTAAATATTGCATACTAACAAGTTTAAAGTTTCGATCGACTAAATTTCCCGAAGTGGGCCCCACGTACATCTGCGGTACAGTAACAAAATCTGGGCCCAAATGAATTATACCAAAAACCACATTTTCAGAAAAGAAGCTCTATGTGAAAAATTGATGCACTGTTCCCACTAAAGCGCCGCGGATCCGCGGTGCTCTTGTGGGATCACGTGCCCAATTTTCAGCCGTATGCTTAAAAAACCCTGCTTAATATTCTGTGATATGTAAAATTATTTTTAGACCCTGTTTAAAATCGACAGAAACTTAAGCACTTGAAAATTGTGATTTCGGAAATTCTGTTCGATCAATCTTTTAAACGTGTTAGTACAAGTTAGTATAGCTTAATGGTGAGGCTCTGATACCACTGTAAGTCCAAGGGAGTGCCCCGGCCGTCTAACAGATGCCAAATGCGGAACAAAAACTTTTTACAACTGGCGCTATCGCGTACTATAACCTGGATCAGCCATTAAAGCTAAACTAACAAACTAAAAAGTTGGTAGAAGAGTTATACCGAACGATCCGAGTCCTTCGGTCTTTAACCATCATCCCACGCTTTGTTGCGGCTGCTCCGATCTCCTGAATCTCCAATCTTCTCGTCCAGGTGGCACCACGTCGACAGATCTTTAAACGGGCTCCCGCCTCTGAACCGAGGCAACTCGGTCGTCATGTTTGCTAAAAGAGACGACCAAGATGATGTAGAGAATGAGTAGAACACTTTGTCTTATTACGTCCAAAGTTATGGATGAACGGTTAATGAAGTTGCCTTTTTGGATCGGGTGAAATGAGAAATGAGGCTATCTTAATTTCCATGAATCCAATACAATAATATTTTCAAAACAACAACCATGATCCTCTCAAGAGAGGGGGCCGGCCACTATATAGCAAGAGTGAGGTGAAGGTATGAGAGAGGAGGGGGTGACCATAAGGATATGAAGCTTATCATAACATTAATACAAAGAATGAGTCATACAACACCTAGTATGAACACAATCAATGCAAACCAATCACAATTAACCTAGTCACCTTATCATTAAATGCACCATTAATGACCTAATGACTCACAAGCCTTGTCACCCGCTCTAGAACCTTCTATAACACTGACTCACCTCATCAAGAAAAGATAAATCCGCATTTAACCGACTGTTAAATACGGCTGATAGAAAACTTGAAACTGGCAACTTCCAAAATTGATCCTGAAACGAATTTCAGGATAACCCCGTAATAGTATAAACATACCCGTATTTGTATTACGACCGAATACAAATGCATATGAGACAAAGATATTATATCTACACGGTATAATACTGGGTTCCGGCTTAAACCAAAGCCTACCAATATTATCTGCCCGAAAAATGACACGTGCGAAAACGCACATGCATTTTCCGTACCCTGCCATAAACCCATACGGCCTCTACAACGTTTCGCCCGAACTTGGGAAAGTGTCTGTGGGGGACTCTAATGACTCATCAACACACTGGCACTGGATATAACCACTAGCACGTCAGAGGTACGAGCTGTACGTGACGGTTGCGTATGTATTGATTGGAAGGGAAGCTGACGAGCGAACTCATCTCATAAACCCTACTGAGCCTAACAGTGACAATATACATACAGTCCGGTAAGTTCGTCTATGAGTATCGCATATCTGTCTATGGGGCTAATAACGTCAGACCCCCAATAGCGGTATAAGTTGTGTCAGAGAGTTGCCCAGAACACCCTGAGATACTACTGGAGTACCTACCAGTAAATCTCCTGCCTCGGCCGAGGGCTTTGTGTAATGGCTCTCCCAGACACAGCGCGATCTCACCCCTAATACCGGGAGAGACGAATCCCCTGCCGATCCGCTCACTTGCCTTCATGTAGCTCGGGACTGCACCCAAAAAAGACCTGTTTGCACGACTCCTCTGAGCCGTGGTAGGGTAGAAATCAAAGCACAGTGGGAACTCACACGAGACAAATGACGACCTCAGGTCGATGAACTAACATGTACACATATCACCAGGGAATTGCTATCTGACGCTAGGTATAATACCAACTAGCAGATTCCCGGCGAGTCCGGTCCGGTGTACTCATAACCCAATGAGCACCTGTATACATCTTAGGTGAACCAACTAACACCAATGGCTTGTGATACCGGCCATCGCCCCTCGTCGGGGTCTCGACTTTATACACTAGTCTACTCTGGAGTATCGATGCCCTGTCTCGAAACTCCCACGACTAGGGACACTTTAAGGATGTGCTTACAGACCCCAGCTCCCACGTATATGATCGCCATCATACTGCTGGTAGTCAAGAAAGAATCCTATGGGATCTAGCATCATGCAATAGTGAACTGAAGCATGTATACGATGATAAAGACAAACCAGATAGCATACTATCATCTCGAGCAAGACTGTCATATCGGTATAGGTCCTGCCTCAAACATTGCAATCATGTACCTGCGATCTAATAATTGACTTTGAGGGCACTATCTCCAACAATCTCCCACTTGCACTTAAGGCTAAATATTGCGATGTCGCATACTCACATCCAGTGTGATACCGAACATCCAACTTCTCTACTAATCAGTTTCACAAAGCTAGTTTGTAAAACTCTTGTGTTCGAGAAATAGCCTCAGTGAATGGATCTGTCCTGATGTTTCTTTCTATATCTCTCTAAATCTCAAGTTCGCGGAGAAAGCCATCTCCCGAATCGAGTAATACCTTTCATAGAATATGTCTGGATATCTGATGGGACCTAGTTCATAAATGAACTCCAAATCCAAACTTCTTAGACTGTATCGATAACTGAACCTAATCAGTATCCAGCACCATGCCTCCCACAGTATCCTTTTGGACCACCTGTCCATAATACTGTCCCTCGTCAGAGGGAAAACTATAACTATGACAATCACTCTGTCATCCATGTCACCTTTGAAGCCTGGAATGATAACCATCTCCCGAAGGAGTTTGCCGTCATCAAATCCGTAGAACATACACTTATTTTCTAAAACTGCTTCCTTATGTTTCTCCAGGATTGGATTAAAATAAACTTATCGCATCTAGTGTAAAAACTACATTTGGTGTGGTACTTGACATCTCATGATTGACTCAAATTCCTAAGCAAGTGATCTGCCAATCATGCACATCCCTCTCTCCTTTAGTCTCTAAGACACCTTTAGAGAGGGTGACTCCATCACCTACAGGTACACCACCATACCAAGAGTCATCTATTCTAAAATACTATTAGAATACTGTCATAGTACCCACATTGGGAAACTATCCAAATTTTGATCTAAAACCAGAATGTCTGAAATTATATCCATATCCTTTATGGAGAAACAACTGTGTGACGACCAAAGTACAACCGATCGTAGTATAGGAATTTTAGTTCCTACTCTGTGTATGTCATCCAAATACCAGGACATCACACACTACTACCTTTTTAACAGATTCATCCCCTATTCCGATGAAGTCAACGCCATGACTATTACATCCAAAATTAGATGATCTATCTCCGCTATATTTGCTTTAGTCTATAAATTGACATAAGCTACTTGCCCACTATGCTTCCGCTGCTCCCACTGGCCACAACAACCCTCTGGCAGAATAATATATACGTGCACTTCTAAAGCTAGTTTAGAACGACGCTATACTTATCCTCTTGCCGGGTCTCATAGTCTGGAACAACAGTAGTGTCAAGTCTGGGTAATCAAGAACCTCCCTGTCACCGTCCTTGAGGCTACCGGAGTACCTCTCGGGTGTCTGAGGTTACCCACCATATCTGCGGAGTGGCTATTGGGATGTCAAATCTGATTTAATATATAGGTCCTATCAAATTTTTCGTAATCGTTTGCGGTTCTGGAATCACTTCCAGTTCTACCATACTTCCACTACTGTTTTCCGAAAAAACCCATTTTACTAAAACTGTGGCGAGTTAAGAACAATATCACTATTGATCTTCCAAATGGTAGAAAAATCAACCCTCGACATTGTTAGGATTACCTAGCACCCTATGTAGAGTTTGGAAGCATCATATGTCACAAAGATCAAATTTTTATGGTGCTAAGTAAGCATACAAAGGATCTATCCTAGAAAATTAGGGTTTCTAAACATTAAAGGCAACAAAGACTAGGGTTTTGAGAGTACATCCTTTGTAGCTCCCTTCGCTAGACTCTTTGGCCTCTTGAGTGTTGGAGGAAGGTTCTCTTGAAGTCTTCTAGTGTCCACGACGATCCACCCGAAGCTCCTAGTCCAAGCTTGCAACTTCACTTTTCAAGAGAAGAAATGAAGATAACACTATAAACAAGTGGGCTAAACTTGTGTAGAATGATGTTGTGGTGGCTTTTCTCACTTCAAAAACCTAACTTGATGAGTATATTGCTCACTACAAAAGTCTAGAGAGCAAATGGTGAAAGAGGAAGAAGATGGTGGCTTTCTTTTAACAAGAGTAAAAAGATAACTCATATGAAGAAAAATGAAAATATATGTATATATATTTATTTCTTCTCATCTCAAACCATGGTTAAATGTTTAAGATATTATTTAATTTGAGTTAAATCACAAAGAGAAGGTTAACCCATGGTTAGAAGAAGGTGAGCATGGTTAGGTTAAGGAAGAGTGTAGAAACTAGCCATGAATTATCCTTTTTCTCCTTCTTTTTTATTTTAACAAAAATTAAATAATTATCCATATATTTAATCCATGGTGTGAGTCTTATATTGCCACCATTTTCAATGTGTAATCAACCATGATAGATGATGTATGTATGTATGTATGTATGCACATCCATATGTGCATCAAACTAAAAGAAAGAAAGCATACACGCATGCATACATCCATCATGTACAAGAAAGGATTTCAAGTGAGAAAACTAATGGTTAAATGATAAATCAACACTTGATTTATCAATCCGGCCATATCACATATGACCCCACCAAAAGCAAGCCGCCCGATCAATATACGGTATCCTATACGCGCATTTTAATCGGGTCCATGCGCATATCACATACGCGCACCACAACGTTTCGCCTGGACTAGGTAACTCCTTTGTGGGACTCCAAGACTCGTCAATACGCAGGTAGTGGGTGATGATCATATCAAGCACCCCCAAGCCGCAAGCGGTCAGCTAAACGTAACGGCCACCCGGGTATTGAGCGATCAGAAGAAAATAAGCGAACCTGCTACAACTCCCGTCGAGCCAACCGGCAATACTACCGTACAGTCCGGTCTCTTCATCAGATATGCTGCATATCGAGCCTAGGGATGGTCATGTCGACCCCAATAACTCAATAAGTCATGCCAGTGAATGGTCTATAACAGATCGAGAAACTACTGATAACACTTATTAGCAAATCTCAGTAGCCCTGGCCAGGGACTTACTGATATAACAAGTCGGGCACAGCACAGCATCAACTCCCAATACCGGGAGAGACAAAACCCCTCCTATCGCTCATCGCCTTCGTGTATCTCGGGACTGTACCCAACGGCCACCTGTTTGCACGACTCAGTAAAGCCATGGTAGGGTGGCGATCAAAGTACAGTGGGAGAACACACAAGACTCTTTGACGATCTTGGGTCTATAGACTAACCTGTACAAGTGTCACCTGAGAACTGCTATCCGATGATAGATATAATTCCATATCGGAGTTCTCGGTGAGTCCGTCCAGTGTACCCAGTCACCACTGAGCACCCGTATATGATCTTGATGTCAAACATCGATGAATGTGGGAACATTCATCGCCCATCGTATGTGTCTAGTATCATATACGCTAGTCTACTCTTGTATATCAATGCCCTGTCTCGATATACCTACGATTAGGTACTTTCCAGGATATGCTTATCGACTACAGATGTCCCACTAGTATGATCTCCATCATAATCAGATTAGTCAAGCCGATATCCTCAGGGCTTTATCAGCATGTATGAATGAATAAAACCATGATCAAATCAACATGTCAGATAAAGAAGAACCAGATAGCAAACTATCATGTCGAGCAAGAATGTATACTGAATATATATACACATGTATAGATACATCCACTATCATATAATGGCCTCTAGGGCATACATATATCCAACAATCTCCCACTTGCACTAAAGCCAGTTATTGGCGTATCTCATACCCAACATCTCAAAAAGTCGCTCATGCTGCGGCTGAGGGAGGGCCTTGGTGAATGGATCCGCGGCGTTATTCTTTGTGTCTACCCTCCTAATATCGATCTCGCGGTGATCTACAATCTCCCGGATCAAATGAAAATGCCTCAGGATGTCTCTGGATCGCTGATGGGATCTGGGCTCCTTGGCTAACGCCATAGCCCCATTATTATCATAATACAAAGGTATTGGATCAATAATGGTTGGAACTACTCCTAGCTCCGAGACGAACTTCTTCATCCAGACGGCTTCCTTGGCGGCATCATTCGCAGCAATGTACTCAGCTTCCATCGTAGAGTCTGCAACGGTATTTGTTTGGAACTCTTCCAACTCACCGCCCCTCCATTGAGGGTAAATACAAACCCAGAGATAGATTTGTTGTCGTCCTTATCGCTCTGGAAGCTCGAATCGGTAAAGGCCTCCATTTGATGATCTCCATTACCATACACCAAGAACAATTCTTTAGTCCTTCGCAAGTACTTAAGAATGTTCTTCACAGCTGTCCAGTGATTTTCCTCTGGGTTTGATTGATACCTGCTTACAACACTAGGTGCATAAGCTACATCTGGGCGTGTACATAACATCGCATACATTATAGATCCTACTGCCGAAGCATAGGGTATAACACTCATGCGAGCTCTCTCTTCATCGGTCTTTGGGCAAGAATCCTTGGAGATAGTGACCCCATGGCAAGCGGGTAAGGCACCTCGCTTAGAGTCTTCTATACTAAACCTTTTTAGAATGGTGTTAATGTACCTGGTTTGGGACAATCCCAATAACCTTTTGGATCTATCCCTATAGATCCTTATGCCCAGAATGTATGTGGCATCACCCACGTCCTTCATGGAGAACCTTAGTGATAAGAAAGATTTGACCGACTGTTGCATAGGAATATCATTTCCTATCATAAGAATGGCGTCCACGTACAATACGAGGAATGTGACAGCTCTCCCTACAGCCTTCTATAAACACACGGTTCATCTGGATTTTTGATGAAATCAAACTCTTTGATGACATCATTGAAACAGATGTTCCAACTCCATGATGCCTTCTTTAACCCATATATGGATTTAAGCAATTTACATGCTTTCCCACTGCTCCCACTGTCAATGAAGCCCTCCGGCTGATCCATATAAACGCATTCATCTAAATTTCCATTTAGAAATGCGGTTTTAACGTCCATCTGCCAGATTTCATAGTCGTAGTGAGCAGCAATAGCAAGTAGGATCCGAATGGATTGAAGCATGGCTACGGGAGAAAAAGTCTCGTCATAGTCCAAACCTGGTCTTTGACGAAAACCCTTCGTCACAAGTCTTGCCTAATAGGTCTCCACCTGCCCATCTACACCAATCTTTCTTTTAAAGATCCATTTGCACCCCACAGGTTTTACCCCAGGGGGTACAACGTCCAAAGTCCATACTTTGTTGGTGTACATAGACTCCATTTCGGATCTCATGGCATCCAGCCACTTCACAGAGTCTCCACTCGTGATAGCTTGCTGAAAGCTGGTAGGATCACCATCATCCATGATACAGTCTTCTCCATTAACATCAATGAGGAAACCGTAGTACCTCTCCGGTGGGCGAGAAGTCCTACCAGACCTGCGGAGTGGCCGAGGTTCCTCAGTTTCTACTGCAACAGCCGGTTCAACTAAATCGTCATTTGTAGTTTGTGTCTCTAGAACCTCTTCTAGATCCACCACCTTGCCATCATCTTTATCTGTGAAAAACTCTTTTTCCAAGAATGTGGCATACTGAGAAACAAATACCTTTTGTTCCTCTTTGTGGTAGAATAGATATCCATAAGAATTCTTTGGATACCCCACAAAATTACACATGACTGACCGTGTCTCGAGTTTGTCCGGATTCTGCTTTTTAACTTAGGTCGGGAAACGCCAAATCTTAATTCTCTTAAGAGATGGTCTCTTCCAATGCCATATCTCATATGGCGGGGTAGACACGGTTTTGGTTAGAACCCTGTTTAGTAGAAATGCTGTAGTCTCCAATGCATGCCCCCAAAACGAGACGGGTAACTCAGCGTCACTCATCATGGACGAGACCATATCTAATAGGGTCCTATTCCGTCGTTCAGACACACCGTTATGCTGTGGTGTGTAGGGAGGAGTGAGCTGAGAGAGAATCCCATTCTCTTTTGGGAAGTTTGCAAATTCTGTACTGAGATACTCACCACCTCGATCTGATCGAAGCATCTTAATACTCAAACCGGCTTGTTTTTCTACTTCTTGTTTATATTCAATGAATTTCTCGAAAGCTTCGGACTTGTGCTTTAATAAAAATACATGACCGAATCTTGAGAAATCGTCAGTGAATGTAATGAAGTATGAAAAACCGTCTCTAGCCTGTGTAGACATTGGCCCGCATACATCACTATGTATGAGGCCTAGGAGCTCAGTAGCTCTTTCTCCGTGTCCGGTAAACGGAGTTTTGGTCATTTTACCCTTGATACAAGACTGGTAAGTCGCATAAGATTTATATTCAAAAGCCTTTAAATATCCATCTTTGTGTAACTTGTTTAGTCTTGTTTCGTTAATATGACCAAGTCTACAGTGCCAAAGAAAAGCTTCATTTAATTCTGAAAATTTTCTTTTATTAGTGTGTTGTATACTGAAAACTGTGTGTTGATTTAGGACGTATATCCCGTTATTAAGTGTACCATACCCAACCAACATTTGATTCAGGTGAATGTTCATAATATTGTTCTGCAATATAAAGTTATATCCTTCATTGTCTAACAAAGAAACTGATATTATATTACATAGCATACTTGGTACAAAATAACATAGGTTCAAAACCAATATACACCCAGATGGCAACCCCAAGTGATACTCTCCCACTGTGACTGTATGTACATTGGAACCATTTCCAACGCGGAGAGTATGGTCACCTGTCTTCAAAACTTTGCGATTTCTCAGTCCCTGCATAGAATTGCAAATGTGAGAACCTGAACCGTTATCTAATACCCAAGAAGCAGAGTTTATCGAAAAACAGTTTTCTGTCACAAACACACCTGAAGCGGAAGCAACCCCATGCTTCTTCTTGAGGTTCAAGTACTCCGTACAGTTGCGCTTCCAATGTCCTATCTTGTGGCAATGAAAACATTCACCTTTCCCCAAGTCTCCAGCTTTGGACTTTTCCTTTCCCTTCACCTTTTTAACTCCACCCTTAAGAATGGTGGGCTTCTTCTTTTTCTTTCCCTTGGCCTTAGCTTTCGGGTGAGAAGAGAAAGACTGTCCAACAGTCATAACGGGAGTTTTTACTGACTTCATAGTGCTCTCTGCACGCCTTAACATATTAAGGAGTTCAGGTAGCTCCTTCTCCATGCCATGCATGTTGAAGTTAACTATGAATTGAGCAAAGGTGGAGGGGAGGGACTGCAGAATAATATCTATATATTATTCATTGTCCATAGTCCACCCAAGGTCCTCAAGCTCTTCTATAAGAGCTATCATCTTCAGAACATGGTCTCCTACTGGTGTGCCGGGGGCCATTCGCATCTGAAACAATTTCTTTGATGCTTCGTATCGCAATACGCGGGATTGCTCTCCATACAGCTCCTTTGTATGGAGCAATATGGTTTGAATGTCCATATTCTCGTGCTGCTTTTGATGTGTATTGTCCATCGATGCAAGCGCGAGGCATTTGGCCGTGGCACAATCAGCGTCCCATGTCTTGCGGACTTCTTTGTCCGCAACTGAGGATTTTGGACCTGGGACGGGAGGGGCTGAAGCCGTGAGGACATATGATACTTTATCATAAGTCAAGGCTATTTTCAGATTCTTCAGCCAGTCTTTATAATTGGTCCCATTCAGTTTGTTTTTATCTAGTAGAAGCTTGAGTCCAGTCATTGGTATCTGCCATTAAGAGAGAGAAAAGAATACACTCAGCGAAAGCTCTTGCATAGATCAGATTGGTTATTATCTTGTCTAATCGATGTTTCCCACTGCTTTAATCGAGTTTTTCTTTCAAACCTTAAAAAGAAAAACTAGCCAGGATTAATTACAGTCTACAACTTCGCTAACCGTTCAGCCAAGCCAGTGTCGGTACTTGAGGGAGGTTCCCCGTGCTTTCGCACGGACCTAATTAAAGTAAACCTCGTTTTCCCAGAGGCGGAGCCCCGTTAACACCTTTCTAGACACCTAATGAGTTAGCTAATTGTAAACTGCAAAACTCTCCTAGGAGCAACTATTGCCCACAGTGGGATCGGGATCCAACCATCATATGGAAGGTATGCAATCTCATTGCACATCTCAACACTTGAAATTCCCGATGTGATTTTTACCCCTAGTACTTATGACCTTAACTATGGTCAACAAATCATAACTACCAGTCAAGTTCTACCCGTCATTTCTTGATCAATTAGACCCACCTATATGACCCTTAACAATAGTCAACAAAGTCGTATGAATGTCCTAATTAATCTGCATCATATGCAGTATAGGAAGACGTCACTTAGCTACCGTACACTACGCCTTAACTAAAGTCAACAAACGTAGCACGAATACTAAGTACTCTACTTCTTAAAATGACGGAGGGCTGCGGATGATTTTTAAGAAAATCTTTAACGCTTTGAACTTGATATCGTCGTAGAATCAAATGGTTTTCAAAAGGAGTGGCTTGTGCTCCGCAGTTTTGAAATATAGTTTTTTCATAAAGAGCCGAGTGGTTTTCAAATCTGATTCTACAACATCTATTTAGGTTTATTTTCTTTACATTAATCATATTAATGTAATCCCATCATTTAAGTCCTTAAGCCAATCACAGAAAAGAAACGAAAATAACACGAACGCTTATGCCATCCGCATTCGCCACAATATTCCGTTATGCACCGTTAAGTTACTTAACTAACGGCATACCGGGTCGGGACTAGCGCGGGTGCAAAACATAAGCAACGTCTAATATATATCTCATATATAATATATCATTCGTCTCAGATATCACAGAACACAGGCAGCAGAAACATATATATAATGTGGGATATACTAGGACGTCCGTATTTAGTATTTAGCCAACAATAGAAAATACGGATTCCACAGTCGCGATGAATAGCCAAGCCCACACCCCTAGACCCCTACGAGAGCGGCAAGCGACCCTACCAATCCTGGAGTTTAGGAGACCCGGTCTCGACTCCTCGAGATGGCCTCCCACTGAACCCCAGAACCCGGTCACTTGTGCTCCCCTCCTTGGGTCTATCCTAATGCGGAAAAGTTAATAATATACAACACTGGTGACATCAACCTCAACCCGGAAGTTCCCCAAATAAAAGAATATTATATTACATTTGAATTTACATGAATGAAAATATAAAACTCTCATCTCACATAAAAAAAACCCCGGCTATTCGATCGCGACAATCCTGCACATCATATCTCAGCAACACATAATATCATATATCATCAACGTAAGTAAGTATGCGTACCCCGATTATCATTGATGTATAGCAACGAAACTGGCGATATCGAACATACTACACTTACGGTCACAGAAAAGAAAGTGTAAAACTACAATATTTGGAATCCACATTCTCTTTAGACATCATAAATGCGAAATATCACATACTTATTTCATGCCTAAACTATATGAATTCCACATAATGTATCACATTCCAGATAAATAGACAGTATTAAAGTTTTCGACCGAATGATTAAATACCCAAAATTCCCTAAATCTCAACACTTGAGCGGAGTTCAAAAACCCGGAGTGTGACACAGTAGTAGCGGTCCAGCCGTAGAAAGGTCAAGCCAACGCTTCACATGTGGCACGCCGTACTGCCCCAAACCCTAAGGTTCAAAGGGCAGTTCAAGACGGTCATATAATCGAGTTAAGGTTTGTTGTCTTCTAGAGGGTCCACCACAAAACTTGCACGTATCTCCAAAATATTTAAACCCCGTGAATAGTGAGCAAATGATACTCGTTCGAACACTTCAATAATTTCTAATTTACCCGGAAAAGTAAAGAAATGAAAATTCCGATCGAATCGTCGAGTCCAAAACCATCTCCAGAATATACAGTACTAGATTCAGATTAAACATACCTAAAACAATATACAAGCAGTTATAAGAATTACTGTGCAAATAGGAAGCAATGAATCCTCTGTACGGCCGCGGAGCCGCGGCCTAAGCAAGGATTTGCCGCAGTTCCGCGGCGGTTTGTACGGATCATGGATTCGTATTTCACAGTGTTTCTTAGTTTTTCCTTCTGTATTTTTTAAGTATTTTTAATTCTGAAAAATGACAGATTTTTAAAAATATCTAGAGAAGGTCTCGAAACGTCGTATTTTGGTTCGATCGGAGTTTTTGCTTCGTAAAAGTGTCGCCTAATGTTCTAGGTCGGCTATGATACCAATGTTAGGATTACCTAGCACCCTATGTAGAGTTTGGAAGCATCACATGTCACAAAGATCAAATTTTTATGGTGCTAAGTAAGCATACAAAGGATCTATCCTAGAAAATTAGCGTTTCAAAACATTAAAGGCAACAAAGACTAGGGTTTCGAGAGTACAACCTTTGTAGCTCCCTTCGCTAGACTCTTTGGCCTCTTGAGTGTTGGAGGAAGGTTCTCTTGAAGTCTTCTAGTGTCCACGACGATCCACCCGAAGCTCCTAGTCCAAGCTTGCAACTTCACTTTTCAAGAGAAGAAATGAAGATAACACTCTAAACAAGTGGGCTAAACATGTGTAGAATGATGTTGTGGTGGCCTTTCTCACTTCAAAATCCTAACTTGATGAGTATATTGCTCACTACAAAAGTCTAGAGAGCAAATGGTGAAGGAAGAAGAAGATGGTGGCTTTCTTTTAACAAGAGTAAAAAGATAACTCCGATGAAGAAAAATGAAAATATATGTATATATATTTATTTCTTCTCATCTCAAACCATGGTTAAATGTTTAAGATATTATTTAATTTGAGTTAAATCACAAAGAGAAGGTTAACCAATGGTTAGAAGTAGGTGAGCATGGTTAGGTTAAGGAAGAGTGTAGAAACTAGCCATGAATTATCCTTTTTCTCCTTCTCTTTTATTTTAACAAAAATTAAATAATTATCCATATATTTAATCCATGGTGTGAGTCTTATATTGCCACCATTTTCAATGTGTAATCAACCATGATAGATGATGTATGTATGTATGTATGTATGTATGTATGTATGTATGCACATCCATATGTGCATCAAACTAAAAGAAAGAAAGCATACATGCATGCATACATCCATCATGTACAAGAAAGGATTTCAAGTGAGAAAACTAATGGTTAAATGATAAATCAACACTTGATTTATCAATCCGGCCATATCACATATGACCCCACTAAAAGCAAGCCGCCCGATCAATATGCGGTATCCTATACGCGCATTTTAATCGGGTCCATGCGCATATCGCATACGCGCACCACAACATTTCGCCTGGACTAGGTAACTCCTTTGTGGGACTCTAAGACTCGTCAATACGCCGGCAGTGGGTTATGATCATATCAAGCACCCCCAAGCTGCAATCGGTCAGCTAAACATAACGGCCACCCGGGTATTGAGCGATCAGAAGAAAACAAGCGAACCTGCTACAACTCCCGTCGAGCTAACCGGCAACACTACCGTACAGTCCGGTCTCTTCGTCAGATATGCTGCGTATCGAGCCTAGGGATGGTCATGTCGACCCCAATAACTCAATAAGTCATGCCGTTGAATGGTCTATAACAGATCGATAAACTACTGATAATACTTATCAGCAAATCTCAGCAGCCCTAGCCAGGGACTTACTGATATAACCAGTCGGGCACAGCACAGCATCAACTCCCAATACCGGGAGAGACGAAACCCCTCCCATCGCTCATCGCCTTTGTGTGTCTCGGGACTGTACCCAACGGCCACCTGTTTGCACGCCTCAGTAGAGCCGTGGTAGGGTGGCAATCAAAGTACAGTGGGAGAACACACAAGACTCTATGACGATCTCGAGTCTACAGACTAACCTGTACCAGTGTCACCTGAGAACTGCTATCCGACGATAGATATAATTCCATATAGGATTTCTCGGTGAGTCCGTCTAGTGTACCCAGTCACCACTGAGCACCCGTATATGATCTTGATGTCAAACATCGTTGAATGTGGGAACATTCATCGCCCATCGTCTGGGTCTAGTATCATATACGCTAGTCTACTCTGGTATATCAGTGCCCCGTCTCGATATACCTACGACTAGGGACTTTCCAGGATATGCTTATAGACTACAGATGTCCCACTAGTATGATCTCCATCATAATCAAAGTAGTCTAGCCGATATCCTCAGGGCTTTATCAGCATGTATGAATGAATAAAAGCATGATCAAATCAACATGTCAGATAAAGAAGAACCAGATAGTATACTATCATGTCGAGCAAGAATGTATACTGAATATATATACACATGTACAAATACATTCACTATCATATAATGGCCTCTAGGGCATACATATATCCAACAATAAAGCCCGGGTCAACCCACAAACTGCCATTACAGAAACGTGCCTTGAGTTATCCAGTGTCTGGTTTTAAGCATAAGCTGGACAACTTCCCTTACCTTAATATCGTTAAGATATGAACTATTCTATATACAATATAGAAATAGAGGCACTAATTTAATTGGAACCAGATTCAAAAACATGCTGCTGTCTCCAGTGCATATTAACTTAATGGAGAGAGGTTAATCAGCATTACTCAACTTAGGAATCCATCCAATTATGAGTAACCCGAAAGAGAAACAAGTTTCTCAAAACCATTACTATCATCTGAATACCAATCACAAGAATGTACATCTTCGATCTCTTTGAAGAATCCCGATACTTGCGATACCTGGTTCTCTACTTTATTCTTATACTCACAACTTCTCAAAACTTAGACATTGTATTTCTACGAAACACTTGTCTAAAACCTAGAGACGTTACAAGTAAACAGAACATAGTACGAGGACCTGCCCCTTTGTCCTGACGGACACTGGAAAACAAACAATACTCTGTATAAGTCCGCTGAGTTGAATAACTCAGAACCTGTGTATCGTAGGTTGAAAACTGTACCCAGGCGATTTCCTCAAATTTCACCAATTACAACTAATTCCGATATAACGAGGATGATCACCTAATTCCCAATAACTTACTCCCACTCATCATCTGTAAAAAAACCATACAGATATGAGAATGAAACCTGGTTGATACATACCCTGGAGTAAGTATGTAATCGGGAAATCAGTTTTCCTTTAACAATGCACTGAAACATGAAAATGATTCGTAGGGGTATCCTGGTATTCCTAGTAATGCCTCTTCCATAATCCTATTCATGACTGTAACCGCATATTTCTTTGCCATCTCTCCAAATCCTTTTATTTGTCTTTAGTCGTTACCTTCTGTACACCATCGTTAGGCTAAATGGTTTTCTTCCTTCCCTACCGTTCGGCACCAGCCTATGATTTGGAAGAAGACTATCCAGTAAGTATAATAGGTGTACTCTCCTAATCCTAGGAGTACTCGTAACTTGAGAGAAGGCGATGATAAAAGACAACTGAATAATACCTTATTCTATTTCTCCAGAACTGGGGAAAAAGCAAAAGGTGAAATAGGAGTGGCGATGAAGTACGCGGTTTGGTCGTGAATGATAACAGTAGCAATTTACTTTGCCCTCTTTCTAATCCTTTATCTTGTCTTTAGTTATTACCTTCTGTACACCCTACTTAGGCTAATTGGTTTTCTTCATTCCCTACCTTTCGGCACCAGCCTATGGTTTGGAATAAGACTATCTAATAAGCGTAATAGGTGTACCCTCCTAAACCAAGGAGCCCGCGCAACCTGAGAGAAGGTGATAATAAAAGACAACTGAATAATCCAATTTTATTTCTCCTGAACCTGGATCCATCCTCGAAGAAATCCCTTCGAGTTCGTATATTACCATACGATGGATCTATCCAATGGAAATGGATGTCCGTAGTAATACGGGGTGTTCTGAGAAATACAAAGGGTAAAAGAAAGAGCGGCAATGACTTATGCAACTCGGACGATCCAAAAGCCAGTATTATAAGAAGGTTCGGTCAACTTGGTCACTGAGTCATAGTCTAGGGTTGGTCAGAAGTCGCTGCCAAAAGAGAGAAAGAGAAAAGAAACACTCTGCGTGCATTCTAACCTAGATCAGAATGGTTATCACTTTATCTAATCAGTAAACCTCCTACTGTAATCTCAAATTCTCCTCCAAACCTGAAAGAAGAATTAGTCGGGATCACCCGAAGCGTAAGCCAACTCATCAGTGAGAATTGGGATCCAACTATCATCGCATGATAACTTGATGGAAGCCACTCAAGTTATCACACTCCAGAAGGTATGCGCATGCCTGGCAAGTTTTCTTTATGTTTGAAACTCCCGATGTTATTTTTGCCCCATGCTCTTATGACCTTGACTAAGGGCCAACAAATCATAAGTCACATGTCAAGTTATTCCAGTCATTGTCCTGATTAATTTGAACCCACACGTACATACTCTTGACTAAGGGCCAACAAAGTAATACGACTGTCCCAAACCAACGCATTTATCTATGCAACAAATGAATACCCAGGAGCTACCAAACACCATGCCTTGACTAAGGGCTAACAAACATAGCTTGAATAATACTGACCATCCATAAGAAATGACGGAGGGCTACAGCTGGTTTTTGGCGAAAAAACCTTTAACGTAATGAACTTGATTTCGTTGAAGGAACCTGATAGCTTTTTATAAAAATATAGTGGCGAAAAACCTTTGCAAAAGAGGTCACTCCCGGTGAAGGGATCTCGGCACTTTCTTCGTGGAATGAGGTGCAGGATATTCCAACTGAATACCGCGATGCAAAGCAACCTGTAATCGACTATATTAAAGTTATTACCCTGACGTAAACTTCTGCCCAAGGGGTCTTTCCCGGTAAAGGGATATCAGCCCTTGCCTCGTCGAATGAGGTGCAGGATATTATAAACTGAATATCACCATGCAAAACAAAAGTAAACATCTTTGTAACAACACTTTTTTAAAATTTGTTCCAACAACATCAAATATGGGTTTGTTTTAACCTTGCATTGATAAAAATCAATGCAGTCCCATCAATCAATCACACCAGAAAAGAACGAAAATAAAATGTACGTATATGCCATCCGCATTCGCCACTGGGTCCCGTCATCACCCGTTAGGTTACTTAACTAACGACAGAGCGGGGCTGGACTAGCGCGGGTGTAAAACATATACAACAAGTAATTGTATATATACCAATATACAATAATCGCTCAAGGCGTGATAATATGCAACATTACAGAAAAGTAATAAGCATCACAGAACAATACAGATAATCTGGGATCCCCGGGTTTCACAGAGCCGCTGCTGAAACCCGATGTTCCCCTGGTCGTGTGGATAGCCTGTGCAGTGAAACCTAGACCCCTACGGGTGCGGCAAGTTACCTGCCAAAACCTGAAGCGAGGTAGTCCCCACAGCATAGTGAATGGAACACCCGGCACTTCACGGAATCCGGTAAATTGAGCACCCCTCCTTGGGTCAACTTGTACCCCCTACGAGTGCGGCGAATAGTCTGCCAATTTTAGAGTGAGGTCCCTCTGCCTCTCAAAGCCATGAGATACGGACCCGTTGCCCTCCAGAATCCGGCTATCCGTGCACTCCTTCACGGGATAAACCTAATATAGAAGTAAAAATATGTACAACGGGTACATCGACCTCAACCCGGTCGTGCCCCAAAAGAATATTATACAATAGGCAGTGACGGCAGTCCACATGTTGGACGCTCGCCCCGCAATATCAAATTTACAAATAAATCTAAACTGCATTACCATTACACACTGCTATCTGTTAGTTATATGTATGCCCTAGAGGCCATTACTGTACATTGGATGTATATTGTAGTGGATGCTGGGACATATATATGTGGGACTTTCTTGCTCGACATGATAGTACGCTATCTGGTTGCTCTTTATCTTAACATGTATACTCTCTGTCTCTCTGATTACATGTTGATAAAGCCCTTAGGATGTGTGCTCGACTTCCAGGACTATGATGTGGATCATACTAGTGGGGCCTGGAGAGTCCATGAGTACATCCTTCAATGTTCCTAGTCGTGGGAATATCGAGACGGGGCATCGATATTCCAGTATAGACTAGCATATATCTTCTCGACCCATGTGATGGGCGATGGATGATCCCATATCCATTGGTGTTTGACATCAGAGATGGTATGTGGGTGCTCAGTGGAGACTGGGTACACTGAACGGACTCGCCGAGAACTCCCAGATGGTATTATACCTCACGTCAGATGGCAGTTCTCTGGTGACACTGGTACAGCTTAGTCTGTTGACCCGAGATCGTCATAGAGTCTTGTGTGTCTCCTACCGTGCTTTGATTTCCACCCTACCACGGCTCTACTGAGCGTGCAAACAGGTGGTTTTTGGGTACAGTCCCGATTCATATGGAGGCAATGAGCGATAGGAGGGGATTCGTCTCTCCCGGTATTGGGGGTTGATGTTGCGCTATGCTCGACTGGCCATAACAGGAAATCCCTGGCCAGGGTTGCAGTGATATGCTGGTAAGATTTATCAGTAGTTTCATGAATGTTATGGACCTTACGTCGGCATGACTTATCAAGCTACTGGGGTCTGACGTTTACCACCCCTAGGCAAGATATGCGACATATCAGACGAACAGACCGGAATGTATGGTAAGTGTTACTGGTTGAATTCACAGGAGTGTGAGCGGGCTTGCTCGTCGATTTTCTGATCGCTCAATACCCGGGTGGCCGTTACGTTTAGCAGACCGCTTGCGGCTTTTGGGTGTTTGATATGATCATCATCTGTTGGCGGCGTATTGACGAGTCTTTAGAGTCCTACACAGAAGTTCCCTGGCTCAAGCGAAACGAAATAGGAGCGCATATGAGATATGTGCGGGACCGAGAATAATGCGTGTATGTGATACCGTATTCCATTCTCGCGATGAATGTATCGATTGGTTGTATGCGATATAACCTAATTATCGAATCAAAGATTGATTCGATAAGCCGATACATTGGATACTAGTCGGTTATATGCGATATGACCGGATCGTTAAATCAAGTATTGATTTAATGATTTAATGCATAATTATATATTTGATATATTACTTTGCATTTACTAGTATTGGTTCACTTTAAATAGATTTTCTCACTTGAAGTTCACAAGTTGTATATGTGATATACTTTTGTGCACTTGTTTGTATCATGTTTGATGACACATGCTCACTTGGGTTTGTGTAAAGAATTAAACCATGGTTAAGTTAATGATTAGGGTTTACATTTTTCTTATTCATTTTTTTTTTCATTTTGGAAAAGATAAATAAGGAATGGTGGCTTTCTTTGTTTGCTTGTTGAAGCTTCATGAAGCTTTGAACAAGTCCACCATTCTTGTCTCATGCTTAACCCTAACCATTCAAATTAACCATAGTCTATTCTCTACACCTAACCATGGTTAGTATATGATAAGTATTCATATTATTTTCCTTTTTGAAAATAACTTATGATATTCTTTCTTCATCTTCTTCTTCTTCAACAAAGGAAGAAAGCTTGCCTCCATCAATGGAAAATTGAGAAAAAGAGTGAGAAATCCAATTCTAAAGTGAACCCACCTCCTATTTCTTCATCCTCTACCTCTTGCCAAGTAGTATAGGCTGTTTTCTTCAAAAGTTTCATGACTTGGTGAAGTTGGATTTTGATCTTGAGTTGCCACGACGTAGATCATCTTCGGCATCGAAGTCTACGACCTAGCCCGCCCATTTCTCCGATGAAGCCGATGCTAGAGTCATGGATTCGATTTGGACAGCGGAGGGACGTCATCACGGAGCCTAGGAGGTGGAGGACCGGATCTACAAAGGTTGTAGCTTCTTTCCTTTAAGTTAAAGTTGTTTACTTCCTTCGCATCACCTATAAATCTAGTTAACGATCCGTATTAGGGTTTGTAGGCACATGGAAAATTTTGAATTAGCCATGTTTGATCACTTACGAGACCTCATTAGTGTGCCTAGGAACCCTATAGTGGTATCAGAGCCTAGCTAGAGCCTTAGGCGAAGTGTAGACGATGTTAGAATTCCGATCGAACCCCGAAACCCTAAAAATGACCCCTCTCTGTACATTTTTACAAAACTAGGTTTTTTCTAGATTAAAAATTCTTAAAAAATTCAGTAGGAAATTCTAAGAATTACGGTGCAAAAATTACCAAAAGTTACGGCCAAAGCGCGGCGGAACCGCGGCAGAAGCATGGGTTCTGCGGCGGTTCCGCGGCCAAATTATGTGATTACGCTTCCATTTTTGCACAGTAATTTGTCTCTTCAGGTGCTGAGTTTTCTGGGAATTTTTAATGTTTACTCAAGAGTTGAGTTTTCTGGGTTGTATTGGGAGTTCGTAGATTCGATCGGATTATCAGACTTTGTCTATGTGTCTTTCCGGGTAATTTTTGAATATGTTAAAAAGTTCGACCGGATATAAATACCCACTTTTTCCCCTGTCGGGAAATTTCCAAGTGTTGGATCTTTCCGTGGTTTAATAATGTTCTAAGTAGTGCAAGTAACGCGATGGACCCTCTAGAAGACAACAAACCTTAACTCGATTATGTGACCGTCTTGAACTGCCCTTTGAACCTTCGGGTTTGGGGCAGTACGGTGTGCCACATGTGAGGCGTTGGGTTGACCCTTCTACGGCTGGACTGTTGGTACTGAGGCACGTAGTGAATGTTTTTGAACTTATTTCATGTGATGAGCTGTTTCGGGAAAACTTGGGTGTTCGATTGTTCGATCGGAAAGTTTGACATTTTCTATTTATCCGGAATGTGATACAATATTTCGAATCCACAAGTAGTTATGAGATAACTGAATGAATGTTATAAGCATAGCACTTTAGTCTTACTTGATCGGTTGCCATGGAATTTTGATGTGATCAAAAGTCCATCGCAATCTCGTAGCGTACGCGGATACTCGCCGGTAAACTTAATAGACAGCCTCACCCCATAGCCCCGACCAAGTGACTGTAGGAGAACCCCGTCGCCGAAAGCATTCGTTTGGGTGCTGGCGGCGGTGGCGTTCCGCCTTAGTGCACTTCGTCGACGGTATCGGGGGTGGGGCCGCCTACTAAAGTTTGCGACGAGCATTCGATCAGGATGTCGGGAATCTTGTTGAATTACCCGACTTGATATTGAAAAGTGTTTTCGATAATGAGACTAAAATGCGGGGTTTATAATTGTTAGGCATGCGATGTCTAAGTATTTCATTTGATTAGGCATGCGATGTCTAAAGAGGATGCGGATTCCAACTGTTGTAGTTTTACACTTTCTTTTCTGTGACCGTAAGTGTAATATGTGATATCGCCGGTTTCGTTGCTATATGTCAACGACAATTGGGATGCGCATATTTACTTACGTTGATGACATGTGATGTTATGTGTTGCTGGATATGTTATATTGGATCGTCGTGTTTGAATAGCCGGGGGTTTTTATGTGAGATGAGAGTTTTTCATTTTCATTTATGTAAAAACTTGTATGTAATATTCTTTTATTGGGGCACTTCCAGGTTGCGGAAGATGTCGCCGTTGATGTATATTATTTACTTTTCCGCATTAGGATAGACCCAAGGAGGGGAGCACAAGTAACCGGGTTCTAGGGTCTAGTGGGAGACCATCTCGAGGAGTCGAGTCCGGGTCTCCTAACCCTAGAATTGGTAGGGTTGCTTGCCGCTCTCGTAGGGGTCTAGGGGTGTGGGATTGTCTATTCATCACGACCGTGGAATCCGTGTTTTATACTGGCTCGTATTAAAAACACGGACGTCCTAGTATATCCAATATTTCATATGATATTTTCTGCTGAGTTATCTGTGATGTGATCATGTGATATGTTCAGATAGATATCATATATAGTATATATGATATATTATATAGACGTTGCTTATGTTTTACACCCGCGCTAGCCCTGCCTCGTTCTGGCGTTAGTTACCTAACCTAACGGTGCAGACGGAACATCGAGGCGAATGCGGATGGCATAAGCGTACGTTATATTAATCTATGACGTTTAGGTGGACTTAAAAGATGGGATATTCATTAATGAGATTAATGAAAGAAAATAAACCTAATTGATGTTGTGGAATCGAATTTCAAAATAAAACAGGTAGCTACAGTTCTTGCTTTGCATCGCGGTGTTCATTGCAGAACATCCTGCACCTTATTCGATGAGGAAAGGACCGAGATCCCTTCACCGGGAGTGACTCCTTTTGCAATAACTGGCAGATGCTACACACTCGGTTTGTCTTTTGATTGCTTCTATAGTTTCTGCTTTGCACAGTGATATATATGATATATCCCGCACTTCATTCGATGAGGAAAGGGCCGACGATCCCTTCACCGGGAGTGACCCCTTCAGCAAAACTAGAAAAGCCTCAAAAACATTCCATTTAAAAACCATTTGATTCCGCAACGAGATCAAGTTCAAAGCGTTAAAGGTTTTCTTAAAAACCATTCGCAACCCTCCGTCATTTTAGGAAGTAGAGTACTTAGTATTCGTGCTACGTTTGTCGACCATAGCCGAGGCGTAGTGTGCGGTAGCTAAGTGATGTCTTCCTACAAAGCATATGATGCGATTAGTTAGGAAAGTCATGTGGCTTTGTTGACCTTAGCCAAGGGTCATGTGGGTGGGTCTAATTAATCACGAAATGACGGGTAGAACTTGACTAGTACCTATGATTTGTTGACCTTAGCCAAGGTCATAGGTGCTAGGGATAAAAACCATTATCGGGAGTTTCAAGTGTTGAAATTTGCAATGAGATTGCATACCTTCTATATGATAGTTGGATCCCAATACCCACTGCGAGTAATTGTTACTCCTGGAAGAGTTTTGCACTTTACAATTAGCCGATCAAATAGGTGTCTAGAAAGGTGTCAACGGGGTTACGCCTTTGGGAAAACGAGGTTTACTGTAATTAGGTCCGTGCGAAAGCACGGGGAACCTACCTCAAAGTACCGACACTGGCCTGGCTGAAAGATTGGCGAACTTGTAGAGTGTAATTAATCCCGGCTAGTTTTTCCTTTTAAGGTTTGAAGGAAGATTTGATAAAAACAGTGGGAGCCATCCTGATTAGATAAAATATATAACCAATCTAATCTTGCAAGAGCGCACGCAGAGTGTTTTCTTCTCTCTCTCTCCAGGTAGCGACCATATCACGCATTAATCAAGATAATAATATGGATGTATTGACCGAACCCGCTTTTTATACTGAGCTGGGGAACGTTGGTCCCGCTCCAACTTATAATTGTTATAAGACAGAGCAGGAAATAGGGAAAACCAGAATTCCTATGCCGCCCAAACGAAGAAAGTGCATATGATGCATCGCCTTCGGGTGTGTTCATTATACAGAACTGTTTCTCAGTATCCTCTGCATCCTGGGTATCTGATACCGGATCGGGATCCCAGATATGTAATCTGTTACATAGGGCAACAGAAAGGCAGAGAACTGAGAACGGGTGATAAGTTTCATGAGACAGAGAACGGGGCAAGTGTTGCTGCCAAGTCTGTTGGTCACTGTCACCCTGTATTACCAGTACATTGATTCTGAACGAATGTTATTAGATACCGAACCTGATATACAAAATCATATCAGTCTCTTTATAAGTAAAGAAAGGATATAATTTTGTATTGTTGGATAATGTTTTTGAACATTTCCTATATCAAAAGTTTATCGGTTCAGGCGCGTTATCTAAAAGCATTGATGTTCTAAATCAAGCTACAGTTCCTAGTATACAGAACACATACAAGAGGAAGAGTTCAGAAATGAACGAATCCTTCTTGAGGCATTGTAGACTAGGTCATATCAATACGACCCGACTAGCTGAAGTTACATTTTAGATGCATATTTAAATCAGTTTGAATTTACATCTTATGAAACTTTCCAGTCATGTCACAAAATTAAGATGACCATAGCTCTGTATATTGGAAACAGAGAAAGAGTTAGTAAACTCTTGGGACTGATACATGATGATGTATGTAAGGTCTCCTGTCTACAAATGCCAGGACTGGTTCTTTATACTTCATTACGTTCTCTGATAATCTCTCAAGATTCAGACATATGTTCCTGTTGAAACACAAGTCCGAACCTTTTGAGATATTCACAGAATATAAGCTAGAAGTCGGGAACCAATATGGGTATAAGTATTATGTCCTATGATAAGATCAGGGAGGAGAATACTTGTGCATGGAATTCTTGGATATTCTAAAAGAAAATGAGATTCTCTCTCAGTATTACTCCTCTGAATGCACCACAGCACAACGGTGTATCGGGGTGGAGCAATCGCACCATATTGGATATAGTGTGCTCTATGATGAGTACTACTGAGTTACCTATTTTCTTTTGGGGTTGTGCACTTGAGAAGCTGCATACCTATTGAATTAGGTTCGAATCAAATCAGTGCCTACCACTCCATATGAGATATGGTATGGGAAGAGCCCATCTCTTAAGTAAGTTAAGATTTGGGATTGTCCGGCCTATGTCAAAAGCAAAATCCGGACAAGATCGAGGCAAGGTCAGTTCTGTAGAACTGGAAAGGTTCCAGCTATACAAAACTGCAGCTGATGATTTGACAGAACCAAAGGATTCAATAGTTCCCGACGAACCTCAGCCTCTCCGCCGATCTAGTAGGGTTCCTCATCCGCCTGAGAGATACCTCGGTTTCTCGATAACAGTGGGAGCGAGGAATGCATCATGAGATGATGACCCAACTAGTTTCGAGCAGGCCATCGAGAGTAGGGACTCTGTAAGAATGGCTGGATGCTTAGCGATCTGAGATGGAATCAATGTACACCAACAAAGTATGGACTTTGGTTGCTATATCTGAAGGGTTAAATCCCCATCAGGAGCAAGTATATCTTGAGAAGATTACTTGGTGTAGATGGAAAAGTTGAGACTTTCAAAGCTAGACTTGTTGAAGGTTTTCGTCATCGACCAGGCATGGATAATGATGAAACGTTTCCAGGGACTATGCTTAAGTCCATCGAGATCCTACTTTCCATTGCTACATACCATGACTACGATGTCTGGTGGTTGGGTGCCATGACTACTTTTCTAAATAATGATTTAGAAGAGAACATTTATAAGAACACAGCCAGAGGGCTTCGTAAACAGTGGGAGCAGCGGAAATGTATGCAAGTTGCTTTACATGATAAAGCAGGCATAGCGGAGTTGGAACGTCAGTTTTGATGTGGTAGTCAAAGAGTTTGACTTCATCAAAATGGTAGATGAACCTTGTATGTACAAAAAGGTAGTAGAGAGTAAGGTGGTCATCCTCGTATTGTACGTGGACAACATACTCTTGATAGGAAAGGGATTTCCTATACTACGCTCGTTCAATCTCTGCTTATCACAAGGATTCTCCAATAGGATCTAAGTGATACCTCCTAAATCCTGAGTTTTCATCTATGAGATAGATGTAATTGGATACTCGGATTCTCACTAGATGTAGTGAGATCGTATCAATCGATCCTGGGGAGAATCACTTGAAGGGTTCCAGGGTGATAAGGACGACTGAATGTCAGTCACAGACATTGTCTTTACCCTCAGTAAAGGGGCGGTATGTTGGAAGAGTTCCATGCTAGATACCGTGGCAAACTAGACGATAAAGGCTGGTAACATCGCTATTAAAGATACTACCAAAGAGGCAGTTTGGGTGTATATTGGTTTATAAGATGAACAAGGTTCCTACCATTGTATGACAATGGAAGTGTGGCTTTGGCCAAGGAACCCCGATCCCATCAGTGACCTAGACATATTCTGAGGAAGCATCACCTGATCATGGAAATAATTAATCTCCAGGGTGATCGAGGTTAGGAGAGTCGACTCAGAGGACAGCACAGCGGATCCACTCACGAAGGCCTTTTCCTAAAGAGAGACTTTTAGGGGATGGTTGAGTATGTGATACTGCAACCACTGCTACAGATGGCCCTAGTGCAAGTGGGAGATTGTTAGTTATATGTATGCCCTAGAGTCCATTACTGTACATTGGATGTATATTGTAGTGGATGCTGGGACAAATATAGGTGGGACTTTCTTGCTCGACATGATAGTAAGCTATCAGGTTGCTCTTTATCTTAACATGTATACTCTCTGTCTCTCTGATTACATGTTGATAAAGCCCTTAGGATGTGTGCTCGACTTCCAGGACTATGATGTAGATCATACTAGTGGGGCCTGGAGAGTCCATGAGTACATCCTTCAATGTTCCTAGTCGTGGGAATATCGAGACGGGGCATCGATATTCCAGTGTAGACTAGCGTATATCTTCTCGACCCATGTGATGGGCAATGGATGATCCCATATCCATTGGTGTTTGACATCAGAGATGGTATGCGGGTGCTCAGTGGAGACTGGGTACACTGAACGGACTCGCCGAGAACTCCCAGATGGTATTATACCTCACGTCAGATGGCAGTTCTCTGGTGACACTGGTACAGCTTAGTCTGTTGACCCAAGATCGTCATAGAGTCTTTTGTGTCTCCCACCGTGCTTTGATTTCCACCCTACCACGGCTCTACTGAGTCGAGCAAACAGGTGGTTTTTGGGTACAGTCCCGATTCACATGGAGGCAATGAGCGATAGGAGGGGATTCGTCTCACCCGGTATTGGGGGTTGATGTTGCGCTATGCTCGACTGGCCATAACAGGAAATCCCTGGCCAGGGTTGCGGTGATATGCTGGTAAGAGTTACCAGTAGTTTCACGAATGTTATGGACCTTACGTCGGCATGACTTATCAAGCTTCTGGGGTCTCACGTTTACCACCCCTAGGCAAGATATGCGACATATCAGACGAACAGACCGGACTGTACGGTAAGTGTTACTGGTTGGATTCATAGGAGTGTGAGCGGGCTTGCTCGTCGATCTTCTGATCGCTCAATACCCGGGTGGCCATTACGTTTAGCAGACCGCTTGTGGCTTGTGGTTGTTTGATATGATTATCATCTGCTGCCGGCGTATTACCGAGTCTTTAGAGTCCTACACAGAGGTTCCCTGGCTCAAGCGAAACGAAATAGGAGCGCATATGAGATATGTGCTGGACCGAGAATAATGCGTGTATGTGATACCGTATTCCATTCTCGCGATGAATGTATCGATTGGTTGTATGCGATATAAGCTAGTTATCGAATCAAAGATTGATTCGATAAGCCGATACATTGGATACTGGTCGTTTATATGCGATATGACCGGATCGTTAAATCAAGTATTGATTTAATGATTTAATGCATAATTATATATTTGATATATTACTTTGCATTAACTAGTATCGGTTCACTTTAAATGGATTTTCTCATTTGAAGTTCACAAGTTGTATATGTGATATACTTTTGTGCACTTGTTTGTATCATGTTTGATGATACATGCTCACTTGGGTTTGTGTAAAGAATTAAACAATGGTTAAGTTATTGATTAGGGTTTACATTTTTCTTATTCATTTATTTATTTTTTCATTTTGGAAAAGATAAATAAGGAATGGTGGCTTTCTTTGTTTGCTTGTTGAAGCTTCATGAAGCTTTGAACAAGTCCACCATTCTTGTCTCATGCTTAACCCTAACCATTCAAATTAACCATTGTCTATTCTCTACACCTAACCATGGTTAGTATATGATAAGTGTTCATATTATTTTCCTTTTTGAAAATAACTTATGATATTCTTTCTTCATCTTCTTCTTCTTCAACAAAGGAAGAAAGCTTGCCTCCATCAATGGCAAATTGAGAAAAAGAGTGAGAAATCCAATTCTAAAGTGAACCCACCTCCTATTTATTCATCCTCTATCTCTTGCCAAGTAGTATAGGGTGTTTTCTTCACAAGTTTCATGACTTGGTGAAGTTGGAGTTTGATCTTGAGTTGCCTCGACGTAAATCATCTTCGGCATCGAAGTCGAAGACCTAGCCCGCCCATTTCTCCGATGAAGCCGATGCTAGAGTCATGGATTCGATTTGGACAGTGGAGGGACGTCATCACGGAGCCTAGGTGGTGGAGGACCGGATCTACAAAGGTTGTAGCTTCTTTCCTTTAAGTTAAAGTTGTTTACTTCCTTCGCATCACCTATAGATCTAGTTAACGATCCGTATTAGGGTTTGTAGGCACATGGAAAATTTTGAATTAGCCATGTTTGATCCCTTACGAGACCTCATTAGTGTGCCTAGGAACCCTACACTATCCACCACGACATATCCGCAACATTACAGCACAACACAGAACATCAACGCGAATGTCACGTTCGCAAACCCGTCTAAAAGAACTATAGCAATTAGACGCGGTTTACCGATCAAATGACATTTCCGGTCGGAGATATAATGTAAATATTGCATACTAACAAGTTTAAAATTTCGATCGACTAAATTTCCCGAAGTGGGCCCCACGTACATCTGCTGTACAGTAACAAAATCTAGGCCCAAAAGAACTATACCAAAAACCACATTTTCCAAAAAGGAGCTCTCTGTGAAAAATTGATGCACTGTTCCCACCAAAGCGCCGCGGTTCCGCGGTCAAACCCTAGGTTTGACAGTGGATCCGCGGTGCTCTTGTGGGATCACGTGCCCAATTTTCAGCCGTATGCTTAAAAAACCCTGCTTAATATTCTGTGGTATGTAAAATTATTTTTAGACCATGTTTAAAATCGACAGAAACTTAAGCACTTGAAAATACCACTGTAAGTCCACGGCAGCGCCCCGGCCGTCTAACAGACGCCAAATGCGGAATAAAAACTTTTTACAACTGGCGCTATCGCGTACTATAACCCGGATCTGCCATTAAATCTAAACTAACAAACTACAAAGTGGGTAGAAGAGTTATACCGAACGATCCGAGTCCTTCGGTCTTTAACCATCATCCCACGCTTTGTTGCGGCTGCTACGATCTCCTGAATCTCCAATTTTCTCGTCCAGGTGGCACCACGTCGACGGATCTTTAAACGGGCTCCCGCCTTTGAACCGAGGCAATTCGGTCGTCAAGTTTGCTAAAAGAGACGACCAAGATGATGTAGAGAATAAGTAGAATACTTTGTCTCATTACGTCCAAAGCTATGGACGAACAGTTAATGAAGTTGCCTTTTTGGATCGGGTGAAATGAGAAATGAGGCTATCTTAATTTCCATGAATCCAATACAATAATCTTTTCAAAACAACAACCATGATCCTCTCAAAAGAGGGGGCCGGCCATTATATAGCAAGAGGAAGGTGAGGGTAGGAGAGAGGAGGGGGTGACCACTAGGATATGAAGCTTATCATAACATTAATACAAAGAATGAGTCATACAACACCTAGTATGAACACAATCAATGCAAACCAATCACAATTAACCTAGTCACCTTGTCATTAAATGCACCATTAATGACCTAATGACTCACAAAGATTGTCACCCTCTCTAGAACCTTCTAGAACACTGACTAACCTCATCAAGAAAAGATAAATCTGCATTTAACCGACTGTTAAATACGGCTGATAGAAAACTGGAAACTGGCAACTTCCAAAAGTGATCCTGAAACGAATTTCAGGATAACCCCGTAATGGTATAAACATACCCGCATTTGTATTACGACCGAATACAAATGCATCTGAGACAAAGATATTATATCTACACGGTATAATACTGGGTTCCGGCTTAAACCAAAGCCTACCAGTATTATCTGCCCGAAAAATGACAGGTGCGAAAATGCATGTGCATTTTCCGAACCCTGCCATAAACCCATACGACCTCTACAACGTTTCGCCCGAACTTGGGAAAGTGTCTGTGGGGGACTCTAATGACTCATCAACACACTGGCACTGGGTATAACCACTAGCACGTCAGAGGTACGAGTTGTACATGACGGTTGCGTATGTATTGATTGGAAGGGAAGCTGACGAGCGAACTCATCTCATAAACCCTACTGAGCCTAACAGTGACAATATACATACAGTCCGGTCTATTCGTCTATAAGTATCGCATAACTTCCTAGGGGGCTAGTAACGTCAGACCGCAAATAGCAGTATAAGTCGTGTCAGAGAGTAGCCCAGAACACCCTGAGATACTACTGGAGTACCTACCTGTAAATCTCCTGCCTCGACCGAGGGCTTTGTGTAATGGCTCTCCCAGACACAGCGCGATCTCACCCCCAATACCGGGAGAGACGAATCCCCTGCCGATCCGCTCACTTGCCTCCATGTGGCTCGGGACTGTACCCAAAAAAGACATGTTTGCACGACTCCTTTGAGCCGTGGTAGGGTAGAAATCAAAGCACAGTGGGAACTCACACGCGACAAATGACGACCTCAGGTCGATGAACTAACCTGTACACATGTCATAAGGGAATTGGTATCTGACGTTAGGTATAATACCAACTAGCAGATTCCCGGCGAGTCCTGTCCGGTGTACTCATAACCTAATGAGCACCTGTATACATCTTAGGTGAACCAACTAACACCAATGGCTTGTGAGACCGGCCATCGCCCCTCGTCGGGGTCTCGACTGTATACACTAGTCTACTCTGGAGTATTGATGCCCTGTCTCGAAACTCCCACGACTAGGGATACTTTAAGGATGTGCTTACAGACCCCAGCTCCCACGTATATGATCGCCATCATACTGCTGGTAGTCAAGCAAGAATCCTATGGGCTCTATCATCATGCAATAGTGAACTAAAGCATGTATACGATGATAAAGACAAACCAGATAGCATATTATCATCTCGAGCAAGACTGTCATATCGGTATAGGTCCTTCCTCAATCATTGTAATCACGTACCCGCGATCCAATAATTGACTTTGAGGGCACTATCTCCAACAATATGTGTCCTACTTCGTTTCGCCTGCACCAGGGAACTTCTGTGTGGGACTCTAAAGACTCGTCAAAACGCCAGCAGTAGGTGATAATCACATCAGACACCTATAAGCCTTCAGCGGTACTAGCTGGACGTAATGGATACCCGGGTATTGAGCGATATGAAGATCAACAAGCAAGCCTGTCCATTGTCTCCATGAAGCCTATCAACAACACTACCGTACAGTCCGGTCTCTTTGTCTGATATGTCGCATATCATGTGTTTGGGTGGTAAACGTTAGTCCCCAGAAACGTGATAAGTCATGCCGATGTCTGTCCTATAACGGTTCGAGAAACTGCTGATAACACTTATCAGTAAATCTTGGCAGCAGCCCTGGCATGGGACTTCCAGTTATATCCAATCAAGCATAGCTCAACATCAACACCCAATACCGGGAGAGACGAAACCCCTCCTATTGCTCATTGCTTCTATGCGACTCGGGACTGTACCCAAAATCCACCTATTTGCACGTCTCCTTTGAGTATGGTAGGGAGGAAATCAAAGCACAGTGGGAGCCGCACAAGACTCTATGACAATCTCGGGTCTACAGACTAACCTGTACCGGTGTCACCAGAGGCCTGTTACCTGAAGATAGGTACACTACCACATAGGAGTCCTGTTCGGTGTACCCATTCTCCAATGAGCACCTGTGTAAATTCTTTGATGTCACACACCAATGGTTGTGGGATTAACCATCGCCCTCTAAGGGACAAGAAACGTACACACTAGTCTACTCTGGAATATCAATACCCTAGTCTCGATATTCCCTCTATTAGGAACTTATTAAATGATGTACTTTTGGACCACCCTGGCCCTACTATTATGATCTCATCATAATCCTGGTAGTCAAGTACATATCCTAAGGGCTTTATCAACATGTAAGAGACAAACTGTATAAATACTAGTCTACATGTTAAGATAAAGGTAACCTGATAGCATACTATCATGTCGAGCAAGAAAGTCCTCAATATATATGTCCAAGCATCCACTATATCATCAATAATGGCCTCTAGAGCGTACATATTCCTAAAAACATAAGTAGAGTGACGTACCATGTGTATGTTCCTATTGGGTTACGGTAGCGCTTCGGCCATCTACCGTGGCCATATACGGAACAAAATTTTTGTAATACTGGCGCTACCATAACCCGATACTCGGATCTTCCATAAACTCTATATTAGCAAACATATAAAGAGGCATTAAATGGTTATACCGAATGAACCAAGTCCTTCGGGTCTTCAACCATCATCTCAATCTCCTAGGGGTCGCGGATCGAATTTGGTTGCCGGTCTTCCTCCATCTATGATGATCCACCGGAGGGAAACAGTGCAAGCTTCAGCCTTGTCTTGTAAGGCAACCGACGCTCCAAGGTTGCTAGGAATGGAGAGTGAAGGTGTAGGATTATCACACTATTGTTTTTCTTTCATCATAAATGCTCAAAGAGCAACCATAGAAGATGAAGAAGGAGGTGAGGAAACATATGGCATGAGCAACTAAACAAATGGCTAAGTGTTTTCTCCAAGTGAGAATGAGATGAAGCAAGTGAGGAAAATCAATTCAAGAATGAATCAAGTCAATAATAGATGGCATGGCATGTAAAGAATAATGGCCACAATAATTCAACTATGGAAAAATATCTCCTCAATTTCCATTAAACAAATCGATGCCATACTTCTCTACATGCCATGACCCATGCTCATGCCAACTCACCCTCCACCTCATTTCCCAATTTGATTTTCTAAAATGAAAATCAAATAATGAGCCTGCCATCTTCTAGAAGCTATTCCGTATAAATACGGAATGCAATCCGGTACACGTATCGAAATACATATAGGCGTATTCCTATAAATAATACGAAGAGCCAAGAGAGAAAATGAATAGTGAACAATAATACTAGAATACATATATATAAATACATATATATAAATTATTAAATCAAAACCTGATTTAACAATCCGGCTTAATCAAGCCGCTAGTATTATCAACCGTCCGATTAAAGTCTGTGTAGCCTATACACATATTTAATCGGACACCTGTATGTACCAACGTACGTCATATACACCATATCGCCTGAACCGTGAAAACACTCTTTGTGGGACTCTAAAGACTCGTCAATACGCTGCCAGTGAGTTTAACCACAAGCACGTCAGCGGTACAAGCTGTACGTAACGGCTATCCAGGTATTGAGCGAAAGAAAGGCCGACGAGCAAACTCATCCATACGCATACTGAGCCAGACAGTGACACTCTCCGTACATTCCGGTCTGTTCGTCTAAGAGTATCGCATATCGAGTCTAGGGGGTGGAAAGTCAGACCCCTAATAATGTGATAATTCATGTCGGTATGAAACCCATCACCACCTGAGAAACTACCGATTCTAGATCAGTATTCTCGACTACCTTGGCTAAAGATTTCTGGTGATGGACACCCATGCACTACGCGATATCAACCCCAAATACCGGGAGAGAAGAATCCCCCACGATCCGCTCACTGCTTCCATGTGGCTCGGGACTGTACCCAACTAAAACCTGTTTGCACGACTCTTTTGAGCCGTGGTAGGGTAGTGATCAAAGCACAATGGGAACTCACACGAGACAAATGACGATCTTAAGTCTACAGACTAACATGTACACATGTCACCTGGGAACTGCTATCTGACAATAGGTATAATACAAATTAGGAGGTTCCCAGCGAGTCCGTCCAGTGTACTCATAACCCAATGAGCACCTATATACTATCTTAGGTGACTAACTGGCACCAATGGCTTGTGAGACCGGCCACCGCCCCTAGTCACGGTCTGGATAAGTTTATACTAGTCTACTCCGGAGTACTGATGCCCAGTCTCGATACTCCCACGACTAGGGACATTTAAGGATGTGCTTATAGACCACCCACCTCCCACGTATTTGATCGCCATCATAATGCTGGTAGTCAAGAAAGAATCCTATGGGCTCTATCAACATGTAATAGTGATCTATAATACCACCTGAAGCATGTACATGATATTAAAGACAAACCAGATAGCATACTAACATCTCGAGTAAGACTATTCTACCGGTATAGGTCCTCCCTCAATCATAATATTCACCTGCCTGCGACTATGATAATTGCCTTGAGGGCACTATAGCCAACAATCTCCTACTTGCACTTAAGGATAATTATTACGGTGTCGCATACTCACAGGCCGTGTGATACCGAACACCAAACTTCTTGTTAGTTGTATGTATGCCCTAGAGGCCAGTATTGTACAGATGATGTATATTATATTGGATGCTTGGACATGTATAGAGATGACTTTCTTGCTCGATATGATAGTATGCTATCTGGTTGCTCTTTATCTTAACATGTTTACTAGTCTCTTTAAACTGTCTTATAGTTACATGTTGATAAAGCCCTTAGGATGTGTACTTGACTACCTGGACTATGATGCAGATCATACTAGTGGGGACATGGTAGTCCATAAGTACATCCTTCAAGGTCCCTACTCGTGGGTGTATCGAGACAGGGCATCGATATACCAGTGTAGACTAGCGTATACGCTTCTCGACCCATGAGATGGGCGATGGATGATCCCATATCCATTGGTGTTTGACATCAAAGATGGTGTACGGGTGCTCAGTAGAGACTGGGTACACTGGACGGACTCGACGAGAACTCCCAGATGGTATTATACCTCACGTCAGATGGAAGTTCTCAGGTGACACTTGTACAGGTTAGTCTGTAGACCCGAGATCGTCATAGAGTCTTGTGTGATTCCCACTGTGCTTTGATCTCCACCTTACCACGTCCATGAGGGTGTGCAAAACGGTGGTTTTTGGGTACAGTCCCGAGTCACATGGAGACAATGAGCGATAGGAGGGGTTTCTTCTCTCCCGGTATTGGGGGTTGATGTTGCGCTGTGCTCGATTGGCCGTAACAGGGAAGTCCCTGGCCAGGGCTGATCAGAGATTTGCTGGTAAGTGTTACCAGTAGTTTCTCGACCCGTTATGAGCCTCACATCGGTACGACTTATCGGTTACTGGGGTCTGACGTTTACCACCCCTAGACTTGATATGCGACATATCAGACGAACAGACCGGACTGTACGGTAAGTGTTACTGATTGGATTCACAGGAGTGTGAGCGGGCTAGCTCGTCGATCTTCTGATCGCTTAATATCCGGGTGGCCGTTACGTTTAGCAGACCGCTTGCGGCTTGTGGGTGCTTGATATGATCATCGTCTTCTACCGGCGTATTGACGAGTCTTTAGAGTCCTACATAGAGGTTTCCTGGCTCAAGCGAAACGAAATAGGAGCGCATATATGATACGTGCGGGACCGAGAATAATGCGTGTATGTGATACCGCATTTCATTCTCGCGATGAATGTCTCGATTGGTTGTATGCGATATGACCTAGTTATCAAATCATTGATTCGATAAATCGATACATTGGATACTAGTCGGTTATGTGCGACATGACCGGATCATTGAATCAAATGTTGATTTAATGATCTAGTGTATAATTATATATTTGATATATTACTTTGCATTAACTAGTATTGGTTCACTTTAAATGGATTTTCTCTCTTGAAGTTCACACATTGTATATGTGATATATTTTGTGTGCACTTGATTGTATCATGTTTGATGATACTTGCTCATTTGGTTAAGTGTAAAGAATTAAACCTTGGTTAAGTAAATGATTAGGGTTTTTATTTATTCACTCATTTATTTATCCATTCTTTATTTATTTAAATAGATAAAAGAAAACAAAATGACTTTTTTTTATCATGAAGCTTGTTGAAGCTTCATGAAGCTTTGACTAAAGAGACCATTTTGTCTTCATGCTTAACCCTAACCATTCCCACTTACCATGGTCTATTCTCTACACTTGACCTTAGTTAAGATATGATAAGTATTGATTTCTTTTCTATTATGAAAAGATTTTTGTCATATTCTATCTTCATCTTCTCCTTCTTCTTCAAGAAAGAAAACTAGACTCCATCAATGGCATCTTGAGTTCTAAAGTGAGAAATCCAATTCTAAAGTGAACCCACCTCCTATTTCTTCATCCTCTACCTCTTGCCAAGTGGTTTTGGGTGTTTTCCTCACAAGTTTCATAACTAGGTGAAGTCGGAGCTTGATCCAGTGTAGCCTCGACGTAGATCATCTTCGGCATCGATGCCGACGACTAGTCCGCTCATTTCTCCGATGAAGCCGATGAGAGAGTTCGGGATTCGAGATGGACAGCGAGGGAACAACTACATGGAGCTAAGGAAGTGGATAACCGGATCTACAAAGGTTGTAGCTTTCTTCTTTTAGTTAAGATGTTAACTAGTTTATTGTTTCGCCTAAAATTCTAGTCGACGATCCGTATTAGGGTTTCTCGGCACTCATAAAATTTAAAATTGGCATGGTTGATGCCTTGTGAGACCTCTTGAGAGTGCCAAGGAACCCTACAGTGGTATCAGAGCCTAGCTAGAGCCTTAGGCGAAGTGTAGACGACGTTTGAAATCCGATCGAATCGAAACCCTAATCCCAAACTTGCTCTCTGGACTTTTTTCAAAAACTGGGTTTTTTCCATATTAAAAATATGCAGAAAAATCAGCAGGTGATTGTAAGAGTTACTGTGAAATTCGATAGCCTAATGCCATAGAAGCGTGGCGGAACCGCGGCATTAGTATGACTAATGCGGCGGTTCCGCGGCCATCTAGTCTCCTCTGTTGTTCAATTTTGCACAGTAATTCCTATGTTACAGTGTTGGTTTTCCTGGGAATTTTTAATCTGAACTCAAGAGTTGAGTTTTCTGGGTTGTATTGGGGATTCGATGATTCGATCGGATTATCAGATTTTGTCTATGTGGATTCCAGATATTTTTTTGAATATGTTAAAAAGTTCGACCGGATATAAATACCCAACTTTTCCCCTGCCGGAAAATTTCCAAGTGTTGGATTTTTCTCAGGTTTAAAGACGTTCCATGTAGTGCAAGTAACGCGATGGTCCCTTTAGAAGACAACAAACCTTAACTCGATTATGTGACCGTCTTGAACTGCCCTTTGAACCTTCGGGTTTGGGGCAGTACGGCGTGCCACATGTGAGGCGTTGGCTTGACCCTTCTACGGCTGGACCGTTGGTACTGAGGCATGAAGTGAATGTCTTTGAACCTATTTCATGTGTTGAACGGTTTCGGGAAAACTTGGGTGTTCGAATGTTCGATCGGAAAGTTTAATATTTTCTATTTATCCGGAATGGGATACAATAATTGGAATTCACAAACCGTTATGAGATAACTGGATGAATGTTATAAATCTAGCGGTTTAGTCTCACTTGATATTGAAAAGAGTTTTCGATAATGGGACTAAAATGCGGGGTTTATAATTGTTAGGCATGTGATGTCTAAGTATTTCATTTGATTAGGCATGCGATGTCTAATGAGGTTGTGGATTCCAACTGTTGTAGTTTTACACTTTCTTTTCTGTGACCGTAATGATAATATGTGATGTCGCCGGTTTCGTTGCTATATGTCAACGACAATTGGGATGCCCATATTTACTTACGTTGATGACATGTGATGTCATGTGTTGCTGGATATGTTATATTGGATTGTCGTGTTTGAATAGCCGGGTTTTTTTTATGTGAGATGAGTGTTTTTCATTTTTATTCATGTAAAAACTTGTATGTAATATTCTTTTATTGGGGCACTTCCAGGTAGCGGAAGTTGTCACCTTTTGTATATATTATTTACTTTTCCGCATTAGGATAGACCCAAGGAGGGGAGCATAAGTAACTGGGTTCTAGGGTCCAGTGGGAGACCATCTCGAGGAGTCGAGTCCGGGTCTCCTAACCCTAGAATTGGTAGGGTTACTTGCCGCTCTCGTAGGGGTCTAGGGGTATAGGATTGGCTATTCATCACGACCGTGGAATCCGTGTTTTATACTGGCTCGTATTGAAACACGGACGTCCTAGAATATCCAATGTTTTATATGTTTCTTCTGCTGCGATATCTGTGATGTGATCATGTGATGTTCTGTGATAGATACAGTATATAGTATATATGATATATTATATAGATGTTACTTATGTTTTGCACCCGCACTAGCCCTGCCCTGCTCTGTCGTTAGTTACCTAACCTAACGGTGCACGAGGTGACATCCAAGCGAATGCGGATGGCATAAGTGTACGTCGTATTTATCTGTGATGTTTAGGTGCTTTAAATGATGGGACTTCATTAATGTGATTAATGAAAGAAAAGAAACCTAAGATGTTGTAGGATCAAATTTTAAACAAAACAGGTAGCTACAGTTCTTGCTTTGCATAGCGGTATTTTTGATATACCCTGCACCTTATTCGATGAGGAAAGGACCGAGATCCCTTCACCGGGAGTGACTCCATTAGCAATAACTGGCAGATGCTACACACTCGGTTTGACTTTTGATTGCTTCTATAGTTTTTGCTTTGCACAGTGATATATATGATATATCCCGCACCTCATTCGACGAGGAAAGGGCAGACGATCCCTTCACCGGGAGTGACCCCTTTAGCAAAACTAGAAAAGCCTCAAAATCACTCCATCTCAAAACATCATTTTGATTCTACAAAGATATCAAGTTCATTACACTCATGGTTTTCAGAAAAACCTGCGTAGCCCTCCGTCATTTCAGATAAGTACTACTTAGTATTCGTGCTACGGTAGTTTGGCATTCGTCAAGGCGTAGTGTACGGTAGCTAACTAGTATTTATCTGCTTATGCATATGATGCAGATTGGATTAGGGTATTCGTACGGCATTGTTTGGCATTCGTCAAGGGTCGTGCGGGTGGGTTTAATTCAATCAAGAAATGTACGGGTTGAACTTGACTAGTGGACTATGGGTTGTTTGGCATTCGTCAAGGTCATAGAACACTAGGGGTAAAATATTATTGGGAATTTCAAGTGTTGAAATTTGCCATGAGATTGCATACCTTCTATGAGATAGTTGGATCCCGATACCCACTGCGAGTAAGAGTTACTCCTGGGACAGTTTTACACATTGCAATTAGCTAATCAAGTAGGTGTCTAGAAAGGTGTCAACGGGATTACGCCTCTGGGAAAACGAGGTTTACATTAATTAGGTTCGTGCGAAAGTACGGGGGACCTCCCTCAAAGTACCGACCCTGGCCTGGCTGAAAGATTGGCGAACTTGTAGTGTGTAATTAATCCCGGCTAGTCTTTCCTTTTAGGGTTTGAAGGAAGATTTGATAAAAACCAGTGGGAGCCATCCTGATTAGATAAGATAATAACCAATCTGATGTTGCAAGAGCATACGCTAAAGTGTTTTCTTCTCTCTCTCTCCAGGTAGCGACCATGTCATGCCCTAATAAAGATAATAATATGGATGTATTGACCGAACACGCATGTTATACTGTGCAAGGGAACGTTGGACCCGTTCTTTCTTATAAGAGTTATAAGACTGAACAGGGAATAGGAGAATTTCTAGATTCTCAAGCCGCCCAAAAGAACATGCATGTTGATGCATCTTCTTCGGGTGTGTTAGTTATTGAGAACTGTTTTTCAGTTCACCCTACGTCCTGGGTATTAGATACCGGATCGGGATCCCACATATGTAAGCAGTTACATGGGCTACGGAAAGGTAGAGAACTGGGTAAAGGTGATCATTCCGTTCAAGTAGGGAACGGTGCAAATGTTGCAGCCAAAGCAGTTGGCGAATATCACCTAGTATTATCAAGTGGTGATACAATGATTCTGAATGAGTGCTATTATATACCGAACATGATGTGCAACATTATATCAGTTTCTTTATTGAGTAAAGAAGGATATAATTTTGTAGTACAGGATAATGTTATGAACATATTCCTAGATCAAAAGTTGATTGCATCAGGCTCGTTACATAATGGCATATTCATTCTAAATCAAAATACAGTCCTCAATATACAAAACACACACAAGAGGAAAAGTTCAGAAATGAACGAATCCTACTTGTGGCATTGTAGACTTGGTCATATCAATGAGACACGACTGGCTAAGTTACATAAGGATGGTTATTTGAATCCGTTCGAATTATCATCTTATGATACTTGCCATTCATGTCTCAAAGGAAAAATGACCAAAGCTCTGTTTAGTGGACACAGAGAAAGAGTTACTGAACTCTTAGGACTGGTACATAGTGATGTATGCGGTCCCATGTCTACCCATGCCAGGAACGGTTCTTCCTACTTTATTACATTCACTGACGATCTCTCTAGATACGGGCATGTGTTCCTATTGAAACACAAGTCTGAAGCTTTTGAGAAACTCAGAGAATATAAGCAAGAAGTAGAGAACCGAACGGGCAAAAGTATTAAGATCCTTCGATCTGATCGAGAAGGAGAATACTTGAGCAATGAGTTCCAAGATTATCTAAAAGAGAATGGGATTCTCTCTCAGCTTACTCCACCTTATACACCACAGCACAACGGTGTATCGGAACGAAGGAATCGCACCCTATTAGATATGGTGCGTTCAATGATGAGTACAGCTGAGTTACCTATTTCCTTCTGGGGGTATGCACTTGAGACAGCCATACACCTATTGAAAATGGTTCCTACCAAATCAGTGCCTACCACTCCATATGAGATATGGAAAGGGAAGAGACCATCTCTTAAGTATGTTAAGATATGGGGTTGTCCAGCCTATGTCAAAAGACAAAATCCGGACAAACTCGAGGCAAGATCAGTCTTATGTAAGTTTGTAGGATATCCCAAAAATTCACAAGGGTATATCTTCTACCACCCCGAGGAACAAAAGGTGTTTGTTTCTCGACATGCCACTTTCTTAGAAAAAGGTTTTCTTATGAAACAGATTAATGGCATTGAGGTAGAACTAGAAGAGGTTCCAGCATCACAAACTATAACTGAAGATTTAGTAGAACCAGAGGATTCAGTAGTACCCGACGAACCCCAGCCTCTCCGCCGATCTAGCAGGGTTTCTCGTCCACCTGAGAGATACTACGGTTTTCTCATTGACGGTGGAAGCGAAGATTGCATCATGGAAGATGATGACCCAACTAGTTTCGACCTGGCCATCACGAGTAGGGACTCAGTGAAATGGCTGGATGCTATGCGGTCCGAGATGGAATCCATGTACACCAACAAAGTATGGACTTTGGATGTTGCTCCTAAAGAGGTAAAACCCATCGGGTGCAAGTGGATCTTCAAGAAAAAACGTGGTGTAGATGGGAAAGTGGAGACTTTCAAAGCTAGACTTGTAGCAAAGGGTTTTCGTCAAAGACCAGGTGTGGACTATGACGAAACCTTTTCTCCAGTGGCTATGCTTAAATCCATCCGGATCATGCTTGCCATCGCTGCATATCATGACTACGAAATCTGGCAAATGGATGTTAAGACCGCCTTTCTAAATGGTGATTTAGAAGAGTGCGTGTACATGACTCAGCCAGAGGGCTTCGTAGACAGTGGGAGCAGCGGGAAGGTGTGCAAACTGCTTAAATCCATTTATGGATTAAAGCAAGCATCGCGGAGTTAGAACATCTACTTTGACATCGTTATCAAAGAGTTTGATTTCGTCAAAAACCCAGATGAACCTTGCATCTACAAGAAGGTAGCAGAGAGTAAGGTGGTCTTCCTCGTATTGTACGTGGACGACATACTCTTGATAGGAAATGATATTCCTATGCTGCAATCGGTCAAGCTCTTCTTATCACAAAGATTCTCAATGAAAGATCTTGGTGATGCCTCCTGCATATTGGGAATCAGGATCTATAGAGATAGATCCAATCGGATATTGGGATTGTCCCAATCCAGGTACATTGACACCATACTAAAGAGGTTTAGTATGGAAGAATCCAAGCGTGGGAACTTGCCCACGATCTCTGGAGTCACTCTCTCCAAAGAGATGTCTCCTAAGACTGATTTGGAGAGAGCTCGCATGCAAGGGATACCCTATGCTTCGGCTGTAGGCTCTATCATGTATGCGATGCTATGTACCAGACCCGATGTAGCATACTCACTAAGTATAGTGAGCAGGTATCAAGCTGATCCTGGAGAGAGTCACTGGATAGCTGTGAAGAGCATTCTCAAGTACTTGCGAAGGACTAAAGAGATGCTCTTGGTGTATGGTAACGGAGAACTCCAAGTGGAGTCCTTTACCGATTCGAGCTTCCAGAGTGATAAGGACGACTCTAAGTCGCAGTAGGGATTTGTCTTTACCCTTTACGGAGGGGCGGTTAGCTGGAAGAGTTCCAAGCAGGAAACCGTGGCAGACTCGACGATGGAGGCTGAATACATCGCTGCCAACGATGCTGCTAAAGAGGCTGTCTGGATCAAGAAGCTCGTTACTGAACTTGGAATGGTTCCATCCATTGAGCATCCAATACCTTTGTATTGCGATAACAATGGAGCGGTGGCTTTGGCCAAGGAACCTAGGTCCCATCAGCGATCCAGGCATATTCTGAGGCGGTATCACCTGATCCGGGAGATAGTTGATCGCCGGGAGATCGAGGTCAGGAGGGTTGACATGAAGAACAACACGGCGGATCCACTCACGAAGGCCATTCTCCAGATACAGTTTGAGAGACTCTTCGGGATGCTCGGTATGCGATACTACAGCAGCTGGCCCTAGTGCAAGTGGGAGATTGTTAGTTGTATGTATGCCCTAGAGGCCAGTATTGTACAGATGATGTATATTATATTGGATGCTTGGACATATATAGAGATGACTTTCTTGCTCGATATGATAGTATGCTATCTGGTTGCTCTTTATCTTAACATGTTTACTAGTCTCTTTAAACTGTCTTATGTTACATGTTGATAAAGCCCTTAGGATGTGTACTTGACTACCTGGACTATGATGCAGATCATACTAGTGGGGACATGGTAGTCCATAAGTACATCCTTCAAGGTCCCTAGTCGTGGGTGTATCGAGACAGGGCATCGATATACCAGTGTAGACTAGCGTATATGCTTCTCGACCCATGAGATGGGCGATGGATGATCTCATATCCATTGGTGTTTGACATCAGAGATGGTGTACGGGTGCTCAGTGGAGACTGGGTACACTGGACGGACTCGCCGAGAACTCATAGATGGTATTATACCTCACGTCAGATGGCAGTTCTCAGGTTAGTCTGTAGACCCGAGATCGTCATAGAGTCTTCTGTGATTCCCACTGTGCTTTGATCTCCACCTTACCACGTCCATGAGGGCGTGTAAAACGGTGGTCTTTGGGTACAGTCCCGAGTCACATGGAGACAATGAGCGATAGGAGGGGTTTCGTCTCTCCCGGTATTGGGGGTTGATGTTGTGCTGTGCTCGATTGGCCGTAACAGGGAAGTCCCTGGCCAGGGCTGATCAGAGATTTGCTGGTAAGTGTTACCAGCAGTTTCTCGACCCGTTATGAGCCTCACATCGGCATGACTTATCGGTTACTGGGGTCTGACGTTTACCACCCCTAGACTTGATATGCGACATATCAGACGAACAGACCGGACTGTACGGTAAGTGTTACTGATTGGATTCACAGGAGTGTGAGTGGGCTAGCTCGTCGATCTTCTGATCGCTTAATACCCGGGTGGCCGTTATGTTTAGCAGACCGCTTGCGGCTTGTGGGTGCTTGATATGATCATCATCTGCTACCGGCGTATTGACGAGTCTTTAGAGTCCTACATAGAGGTTTCCTGGCTCAAGCGAAACGAAATAGGTGCGCATATGAGATATGTGCGGGACCGAGAATAATGCGTGTATGTGATACCGCATTTCATTCTCGCGATGAATGTCTCGATTGGTTGTATGCGATATGACCTAGTTATCGAATCATTGATTCGATAAATCGATACATTGGATACTAGTCAGTTATGTGCGACATGACCGGATCATTGAATCAAATGTTGATTTAATGATCTAGTGTATAATTATATATTTGATATATTACTTTGCATTAACTAGTATTGGTTCACTTTAAATGGATTTTCTCACTTGAAGTTCACACATTGTATATGTGATATATTTTGTGTGCACTTGATTGTATCATGTTTGATGATACTTGCTCATTTGGTTAAGTGTAAAGAATTAAACCTTGGTTAAGTAAATGATTAGGATTTTTATTTATTCACTCATTTATTTATCCATTCTTTATTTATTTAAATAGATAAAAGAAAACAAAATGGCTTCTTTTTATCATGAAGCTTGTTGAAGCTTCATGAAGCTTTGACTAAAGAGACCATTTTGTCTTCATGCTTAACCCTAACCATTCCCACTTACCATGGTCTATTCTCTACACTTGACCTTAGTTAGGATATGATAAGTATTGATTTCTTTTCTATTATGAAAAGATTTTTATCATATTCTATCTTCATCTTCTCCTTCTTCTTCAAGAAAGAAAACTAGACTCCATCAATGGCATCTTGAGTTCTAAAGTGAGAAATCCAATTCTAAAGTGAACCCACCTCCTATTTCTTCATCCTCTACCTCTTGCCAAGTGGTTTTGGGTGTTTTCTTCACAAGTTTCATAACTAGGTGAATTCGGAGCTTGATCCAGTGTAGCCTCGACGTAGATCATCTTCGGCATCGAAGCCGACGACTAGTCCGCTCATTTCTCCGATGAAGCCGATGAGAGAGTTCGGGATTCGAGATGGACAGCGAGGGAACAACTACATGGAGCTAAGGAAGTGGACAACCGGATCTACAAAGGATGTAGCTTTCTTCTTTTAGTTAAGATGTTAACTAGTTTATTGTTTCGCCTAAAATTCTAGTCGACGATCCGTATTAGGGTTTCTCGGCACTCATAAAATTTAAAATTGGCATGGTTGATGCCTTGTGAGACCTCTTGAGAGTGCCAAGGAACCCTAAACTTCTCTACTAATCAGTCTCGCAAAGCCCGTTTGCGAAACTATTGCATTCGAGAAATAGCCTCTGTGAGTGGATCCACTCCAGTGTTTCTATCTTTATCCCTCTATATCTCAATTTCGCGGAGAAAGACTATCTCCCGAAAAGAGCAATACCTGTCTTAGAATTTGTTTGGATATCAGATGTGACCTAGTTCACAAATGAATTCCAAATCCAACAAACTTCTTAGACTGTATCGTCCACTGAATTTAATCAGTATCCTGCGCCATGCCTGCCTCAGTATCCACTTGGACCGCCCGTCCAACATACTGCCCCTCAGAAGAAGGAAAACTATAACTCTGACAGTCACTCTGTCATCCATGTCACCTTTGAAGCCTAAAATGATAACCGCCTCTTGAAGGAGGCTGCCATTACCATATACCAAGAATATTCACTTATGTTCATAACTTCTTCCTACCATTTCTCCAAGATTGGATTAATATATATGCTTATTGCAGCCAGTGCAAAAGTAATATCTGATGTTGTACTTGACATCTTATGATTGACTCAATTGCCTAAGAAAGTGATATGCCAATCATGCAAATCCCTCTCCCCTTTAGTCTGAAAGAAATCTTTAGAGAGGGTGACTCCATCACCTGCAGGTACACCACCATGCGAGGAGTCTTCCATTCTAAAACACATTAAAATAGTGTCAAGTACCCAAATCGGGCACTTCCTAAATCTAGATCTAAAACCATAGATCTAGTGACCAGAAACCCTAATATTTTATCCAGATCTTATATGGAGAAACACCTTGTGATAACCACAGTATATAACCGATCGTAGTATAGGAAGATCTCTCCCTATCAAGTGCATGTCATCCAAATACCTGGACATCACTCTCTACTACCTTCTTACCAGATCAATCTCCTATTCTGATGAAGTCAAAAACAATGAATGTCATATCAGAAATAGATGATCTATTTCCGCTATACCTGCTTTAATCTATAGATAGACATAAGCTACTTGCCGACTATGCTTCTGCTGCTCCTACTGAATACAACAACCTTCTGACAGAGTCATATATACGTGCACTTCTAAAGCCAGTATAGAACGATGTTATACTCATCCTCCTACTGGGTCTTATAGTCTAGAACAGCAATGGAAAGTCTGGGTGAACAAGAACCTCCGTGTCACCGTTTCTGAGAAGACCGAAGTACTCTTCAGGTGCCTGAGGTTACCCACTAAATCTGCGGAGTGGATATTGGAACGTCGGAACCAATTGAATCCTCAGGTTCAATTTAATTTTCAGTAATCGATTGTGGTTCTGGAATCACTTCTAGTTCTACCATACTCCAATTAATGTTTTCTGAAAAGAATCCATTTTACTAAAACTGGTTGCAAGTCGAGAACAATATAACTATTGATCTTCCAGATGGTAGAATGTTAATCCTCATCATAGCCCGGGATAACCCACAAACTGCCATTACTGAAACGTGCCTAGACTTTTTCCAGAGTCTGGTTTTAATCATAATTCGGACAACTCCATTACGTTAACATTGTTAAGATATGAACCATTCTATATACAATATAGAAACAGAGACACTAATTTAATTGGAACCAGATTCAAATCATGCAGCTGTCTCTAGTGCATGTCAACTATGTGGAATGAGGCCAAGTAGCATTACTCATCTAGGAGTGCATCCACATATGAGTAACCTAAAAGAGAAGCAAGTTCTCAAAACGATTACTATCAACGGAATACCCTACACAAGTATTTACATCTTCGATTACTTTGAAGAATCCTGATACTTGCAATACATGGTTCTCTACTATATTCTTATACCTATGACTTCTCAAAATTTGGACCTTGTATTTCAACGAAATATTTGTCTAAAACTAGAGAAGTCATGAGTAAATAGAATATAGTATGAGTACCAACACCTATGTCCTAATGGACATCGGATAACATACAATACTCTGTATAATTCCACTGAGTTAAATAACTCAAACCCCGTACATCGTAGGTTGAAAACTGTACTGAGGTTAAGAAGAATTACACCGCTGTTGAATGTTCCTTACCCAATCACTAACTGATATAGATAAATGTCATAGACATAATTTCAAAAAGTTATATCTCACTTTATAAAATACACGTACAGATATATCAGATTGAAATTGGTGCATAACAACGGATATTCATAACCAAATATTTGCTGTCAGGCAAAACCCAGGTGATTTCCTCAAATATCACCAATTACAAAGAATTCCGATATATTAAGGATCTAATCGCTTAATTTCCAATATCTTACTCCCACTCATCATCTGTAACGCCATACAGATGTGTGAATCATATATGGTAAATACATACCCTGGATTCAGAATCTAATTGGGAAACATTTTTCAATTAATATTGCACAATCAAACTGAAACATGAAAATGTTTCGAAGGGGTTGCCGAGTATTCCTAGTAATGCCTCTTCCACTATCCAGATTCATGACAGTAACTATATATTTTCTTGCCCACACTCCAATCCCTTTATATGTCTTTACTTATTACTTTCTGTACACTAAACTTAGGCTAATTGGTTTTCTTCCTTCCCTACCCTTCGGCACCAGCCTAAGGTTTGGAAGAAGACTATCTAATAAGCGTAATAGGTGTACTCTCATAATACCAGGAGCGCTCGCAACCTGAGAGAAGGTAAAGAGAAAAGACAACTGAATAATCCTTATTTTATTCCTCCAGAACCAGAATCCATTCTCGAACTGGAACAAGTTCCTTCGAGTTCGTATGTAACTATACAATGGCATATCCAATAAATGCGGATCTTCGTAGTAATACGGAATGTTCCGGAGAAAAGCAAAGGCAAACTAGGAGTGGAAGGGGTATATGTGGTTTCGTCGTGAATGATAGCAGTCGCAATATGCTTTGTCCTCAATCTAATCCCTTAATATGTCTTTACTTATTACCTTCTGTACACCACACTTAGGCTTAATTGGTTTTCTTGCTTGCCTACCTTTCGGCACCTACCTATGGTTTGGAAGAAGACTATCCAATGAGCGTAATAGGTGTACCCTCCCCTAATCTTAGAAGCCCTCACAACCTGAGAGAAGATAAAGGGAAAAGACAACTGGATAGTCCTATTCAATTTCTCCTGAACCGGAAACCATTTTCGAATCTGAAACAAGTTTCTTCGAGTTTGTATTTAACTATACAATAGTCATATCCAATAAATGTGGAACTTCGTAGTGATACGGAATGTTCTGGAGAAATGAAAAGGTGAAATAGAAGTTGTAAGGTTATGGCAGCGCCCCGGCCAGCAATCCGCGGCCAAACACGGAACAAAAACTTTTTAAAACTGGCGCTAATGGATCCCTAATCGATGGATCGTACAATCAACCCTATACTAGTTCTATAAATAGAGTTTGGAGAGGTTAAACCGATCGATTCGTGTCCTTCTGTCTTTAACCTCTGCCCCAAGCTCCTCGCGGCTTCCTCGGTCAAGTTCGATCTCTGGTGTCCCTCGTCGAAGACGATCCACATCAAGGATTACTAATACGGGCTCCCGCTTCAAAACCGAAGCAATTTGGGCATTCAGTTTGCCAGCCTAGACACCCAAGATCAAGTAGAGTGTGTTTTTGAAAACTTTGTCTCAAAACACCCAAGGATTCTCAACTCATGAGATGGAATGGGTGGAGGTTGAAGAAGAAGCCATTGGAGGAAAGTTGTGAGCATAAGAAATGACCAAAAGAAAAACAACTGAAGAAAATGTTCTATGTAGTTTTCTTATGTTGCTTCGGCTTAATGTTTTTTGTGTGATATTTTTTGCACTTAAAGAAAAACCCTTACCAAAAATTGAGTAGCCACTCGCCAAAATATCTCACACAAAATATCCTAACCAAAACAAAAACATTAATTGCACAAAGCCCAGACTTGCACTCATAATTTCCATCAAAACAATATTAAACATTTAAAAACACTAAATGTTTAATACAAAGAAAAGAAATGGCAACCCTAAAGTAAACTCGTAACGAATTATAAGAATACCCCTCATCCGTATATACATACCTGCAACCGTATTCCGACTGAATACAAATACAACGAGACGAAAGTAATCCTACAAAATAATACTAGGATCCGGCTTAAACCAAACCCCATTAGTATTATCCGTCCGATCATGATCCGTGCACAAGTGCACGTATATGATCGAACCCTGCCATAAAACCATACGGCATCTACAGCATTTGTCCCGAATTAGGGAAACCCTCTGTGTGGGACTTTAAAGACTCGTCAATACGCTGGCAGTGGGTTTAACTACAAGCACGTCAGTGGCACTAGCTATACATAACGGCTACCCAGGTATTGAGCGAAAGGGAGGCCGACGAGCAAACTCATCCTGAAATCCTATTGAGCCTGACAGTGACAATATCCGTACAGTCCGGTCCGTTCGTCTATGAGTATCGCATATCGAGTCTAGTGGGGTGGATAAAGTCAGACCCCTAATAACTTGACATTTAGTGTCGGTATGAAACCTATCACCAACTGAGAAACTACCGATCCTAGATCGGTAATTCTCGTCTACCCCGGCCGAGGATTTCTGGTGATGGCCACCCGTGTACTCCCTGTCATCAGCCCCTAATACTGGGAGAGACAAATCCCCTAACGATCCGCCCACTGCCTCCATGTGGCTCGGGACTGTACCTAACTAAAACCTGTTTGCATGACTCCTTTGAGCCATAGTAGGGTAGTAATCAAAGCACTGTGGGAACTCACACGAGACAAATGACGATATCAGGTCGTTAGACTAACCTGTACACATGTCACCAAGGAACTTCTATCTAACAATAGGTATAATACCAACTAGCATGTTCCCGGTGAGTCCGTCCGGTGTACTCATAACCTAATGAGCACTTGTATACATTTTAGGAGAACCAACTGACACCAATGGCTTGTGAGACCGGCCACCGACACTCGTCGGTGTCTCGATCCGTATACACAAGTCTACTCTTAGAGTATCGATGCCCAGTCTCAAAACTCCCATGACTAGGGACACTTTAAGGATGTGCTTATAGACCACCCAACTCACACGTATATGATCGCCATCATACAGCTGGTCGTCAAGCATGAATCCTATAGGCTCTATCAACATGTAATAGTGATCTGTAATGTCACCTGAAGTATGTACATGATGATAAACACAAACCAGATAGCATACTATCATCTTGAGCAAGACTGTTCTACCGGTATAGGTCCTCCCTAAATCATTGCATTCACGTGCCTGTGATCCAATAATTGACTTGAGGGCACTATAGCCAACAGAAGTGGCAATGATATATGCAACACTGACAACCCAAAAGGCCAATGTGTTTTCAGAATGTTCGGTTAACTTGGTTCATGAGTTTTAATCTAGGGTTAGGCCATGGTCGGGGCCAATGTTAGAGAAAAGAAACACTCAGCGTGCTCTCTAAACTAGATCAGAATTGTTAATCACTTTATCTAATCAGGATGTCTCCCACTGTTTCCTCGAATTCTCCTCCAAACCCAAAAGAAGAATTAGTCGGGATCACCTAAAATCACCCGATGAGTAAACCTACTAATCAGTGGGAATCGGGATCCAACTATCATCGCATGATAACTTGATAGAATCCACTCAAGTAACCACACTCCAGAAGGTATGCGCATGCCTGGCAAGTTTCCTGTATTTTTGAAACTCCCGATGTGCATTTTTATCCCTAGGATCTAAGTGACCTTGATAAGGTCAACAAGTCAAAGGGTCCTAGTCATGTTCAACCCGTCATTATCCTGATTGCATTAGACCCACCCACACAGACCCTTGACAGGGTCAACAAAGTAGAACTACTGTCCTAACCAATCCACATATCCATGCGATAGAAAAGTATTACAGAGCTACCTCACACTATGCATTGACAAGGTCAACAAACGCAGCACGAATACTAAGCAATACTAATCTGAAATGACGGAGGGATACGGCTGGTTTTTGGCGAAAAACCTTTAACGTTATGAACTTGATATCGTTGAAGGAATCCAAGTAGTTTTTCAAATATATAGTGGCGCAAACGTTTCCTAAAGAGGTCACTCCCGATGAAGGGGTCTCGGCCCTTTTCTCATTGAATGAGGTGCAGGATATTCACAATCGAATACCATGATGCAAAGCAAAAGAATCGACTATAGTAAAGTTATTACGTTGATGCAAACTTCTGCCCAAGGGTCACTCCCGATGATGGGATCTCGGCTCTTGCCTCGTCGAATGAGGTGCAGGATATTCCCAATTGAATACCACTATGCAAAGCAAAAGAGAAAGTCTGTAATGTCAGTTTTAAAATTGGTTCCAAAAACATCAAATAGGTTTATTTTACTTGCATTGATCAGAATCAACGCAGTCCCATCAATTAAACATATCAGACCAGAATAGAACAAAAATATGATGTACGTATATATCATCCGCATTTTCCGCTGGGCCCCATCATCGCCCGTTAGGTTACTTAACTAACGACAGAGCGGGGCAGGACTAGCGCGGATACAAAACATATACAACATCTACTAGTAAATATATAAATATATATAACAATCATCCCAGGCATGATATACAGCAACATCACAGAATCATAGCCAACAACACAGAATGGTGGATAATCCTAGAGCCTCGGGTTTAACTTGAGCCGCAAATGAGACCCGACGTTCCCTGTCGTGTGGATAGCCTGTGCAATGAAAACCTAGACCCCCTACGAGTGCGGCAAGTTACCTACCAATCCCAGAAGCGAGGCAATCCCAATCAACAACGTGAATGGGCCACCCGGCACATCACGGAATCCGGCAACTTGAGCACCCCTCCGTGAGTCAACCTATACCCCCTTACGAGTGCGGCAAATAGCCCGCCAATCTAGAGTAAGGTCTCCTCCGTCTCAACGCCATGAGATGCGGACCCGTTGCCCTTTAGAACTTGGCTATTCATGCACTCCACCATGGGGTAATCCTAGTAGAGAAAAGAAAATAATATATAAAAGGGTGACATCGACGTCAACCCGGTCGTGCCCCAAACAAATAATATACAAACTGGCAGTGACAGCAGTCAACATGTAGGACACTCGCCCCGCAATATTAAATGTACAAATGAATGTAAACTGTACAAACATTGAACCCAATCTATACACCACGACGATCCATCTACAACACAGCACAACACAGAACATCAACGTGAATGTCACGTTCGCAAACTTGTCTAAAAGAACATAAAGTTGTTAGACGAGTTATACCGCTCTAATGACATTCACGGTCGGAGATAGTAATGTATGTACTGTATACATTTAAACAGTGTTAAATTATCGACTTCAAAACACACCGAATTTCCCCTGAAGAAAAGATAACATAATATCCAAAATGGCCAAAGCAAACAATACCACTGCACCAATATTCCAGAGACCAGAAACCTACAAAAATCAAGTCCCAAGTCATCTAGAAAACCTGTGGGGCCGGTCCAAAAGCATGTCTCGCCGGGTCAAATCCGGCGATTGGGGCTCGTTTTTGTAGGGTGTTCTAGTTGTCACATAAATAGCCTTCTGCAATTGCTTAATTTTTTTTTAAGACTCTGAAAAATTGACAGCAACTGGAATATTCAAGGTATTGATTCGGAGTTTTTCGGTTTTGACACTTTAACATTGTCTAAACAATCTAGCTAAGGGTTTAAGGGTTGCCTCTGATACCATGTTGGGTTACGGCAGCGCCCCGGCCATCTACTGTGGCCAAATGTGGAACAAAATTTTTCTGAAACTGGCGTTACCAAAACCCGATGCCCGGATCATCCCTAAACCCTATACTAGCAAACATATAAACAGGAGTTAGATGGTTATACCAAATGAACCAAGACCTTCCGGTCTTCAACCATCATCTCAAGCTCCTAGTTGTCGCGGATCGAATTTGGTTGCCGGTTTTCCTCCATCTACGATGATCCACTCGAGGGAAACGGGGCAATCTTCAGCCTTTCTTAGCAAGGCAACCGACGCTCCAAGGTTGCTAGCAATGGAGAGAGGAAGTGTAGCATTATCTCACTATTGTTTTTCTCTCATCACAAATGCTCAAAGAGCAACCATAGAAGATGAAGAATGAGGTGAGGAAACATATGGCATGAGCAACTAAAGAAATGCCTAAGCGTTTTCTCCAAGTGAGAATGAGATGAAGCAAGTGAGGAAAACCAAGTCAAGAATGAATCAAGTCAATAATAGATGGCATGGCATGTAAAGAATAATGACCACAATAATTCAACCATAGAAAAATATCTCCTCAATTTCCATTAAACAAATCCATGCCATACCTCTCAACATGCCATGACCCATGCTCATGCCAACACACCCTCCATCTCATTTCCTAAATTGATTTTCTAAAATGAAAATCAAATAATGAGGTGGCCATCTTCTAGAAGCTATTTCGTATAAATACGGAATGCAACCCGATATACATATCGAAATACATATACGCGTATTCGTACAAAAAATACGAATAGCCAAGAGAGAAAATGAATAGTGAACAATAATACTAGAATACATATATATAAATTATTAAATCAAAACCTGATTTAACAATCCGGCTTAATCCTAAGATGCTAGTATTATCAACCGTCCGATTAAAGTCTGTGTAGCCTGTACACATATTTAATCAGGCACTTGTATGTGCCAACATACGTCATTTACACCATATCGCCTAAACCATGAAAACACTCTGTGTGTGACTCTAAAGACTCGTCAATACGCTGGCAGTGGGTTTTAACCACAAGCATGCCAGCGGCACTAGCTGTACGTAACGACTACCAAGATATTGAGCGAAATGAAGACCAACGAGCAAACTCATCCGTACCCCTACTGGTCCTGACAGTGACAATCTTTGTACAGTCCGTTCTGTTCGTCTAAGAGTATCGTATATCGAGTCTAAAGGGGTGGATAATGTCAGATACCTAATAACGCGATAAGTCGTGTCGGTATGAAACCCATCACCACATGAGAAACAACCGATCCTAGATCAGTAATTCTCGACTTCCTTGGCTAAGAATTTCTGCTGATGGCCACCCGTGCACTGCGAGACATCAACCCCCAATACCGGGAGAGACGAATCCTCGACGATCCAGTCACTGCCACTTTGTGTCTCGGGACAGTACCCAACTAAAACCTGTTTGCATGACTCCTTTGAGCCGTGGTAGGGTAGTAATCAAAGCACAGTGGGAACTCACACGAGACAAATGACGATCTCAGGTCGACAGATTAACCTGTACATATGTCACCTGGGAACTGCTATCTGACAATAGGTATAATACCAACTAACATGTTCCCGGTGAGTCCGTCCAGTGTACTCATAACCCAATGAGCACCTGTATACTATCTTAGATGTCTAACTGACACCAATGGCTTGTGAGACCGGCCACCGCCCCTCGTCAAGGTCTGGATGAGTATACACTAGACTACTCCGGAGTACTGATGCCCAGTCTCGATACTCCCACGATTAGGGACATTTAAGGATGTGCTTATAGACCGCCCACCTCCCACATTTATGATCGCCATCATAATGCTGGTAGTCAAGCAAGAATCCTATGGGCTCAATCAACATGTAATAGTGATCTGTAATATCACCTAAAGCATGTACATGATGATAAAGGAAAACCAGATAGCATACTATCATCTCGAGTAAAACTGTTCTACCGGTATAGGTCATCCCTCAATCATCATAATCACCTGCCTGCGACTATGATAATTGCCTTGAGTGCACTATAGCCAACAGTTCCGCAGCATACTTACGATACGCTACTCCGCTTAAGTAGCCTTGGGATGTATATTTCTTAGGCACCTTATTTCTATTCATTCCTAGGATCTATCCTCAACGTTTTCGGATCGTGGTTTCCGCTTCGTTGGCTATATGAGCAGAGAGAGTTGTAGCTAGAGATGCGGTCAGAGCGAGCTCGTCAGGGATGAGGACTGACCAGGATGTATTCCAGTGATGTATAGACGCATTGATTTATTGTTCAACTAGGATTTCTTGTTTGACACAAACGTTCGGATCTGCGCCAGATGATCGGGCCATTGCTAGGGGCCAGCCAGATTATGAAAACTGTTGATATACCATCTACTGCAGATGATTGAGGTATTGTATACCGTGCGGACAGATGAGCCAGCTGCTGCTGAGTTTGATAAGATATCTCCCCCAAACTTTTGAAGCTAATGCAACATGAGTTTATACACAGGGGTGTGACAGAAGATCGCTAGTCACATTTGGATAAGTGACTAGGACATTTTGTTCATTTGGATGCTCCAATGCGAGGACATCAAATTGCCTAGCTTCAGTTAGAAGAGGACCTCACATATACGTGTTGTGAGTTGATCAAGAAAGGACAAGCGAAAGCGCATTATCCAATAAATTAGATGAGTTCCCGAGGATGTAAATGTCCAGATGCTGTTAGTTATATATATGCCCTAGAGGCCATTATTATACATGTGATGTATATTATAGTGGATGCTTGGACATATATAGGGAGGAATTTCTTGCTCGACATGATAGTATGCTATCTGGTAGCTCTTTATCATAACATGTACACTTATAGTCTCTCTATTACATGTTGATAAAGCCATTAGGATGAGTACTTGACTACCAGGATTATGATGCAGATCATACTAGTAGGGCAGAGGTAGTCAGTAAGTACGTCCTTCAATTGTTCCTAGTCGTAGGAGTATCGAGACGGGGCATCGATATTCCAGAGTAGACTAGCGTATACACTTCTCGACCCATATGATGGGCGATGGATGATCCCATATCCATTGTTGTTTGACATTAGATATGGTATACGGATGCTCAGTGGAGACTGGGTACACTGGACGGACTCACCGAGAACTCCTAGATGGTATTATACCTATCATCAGATAGCAGTTCTCTGGTGACACTGGTACAGGTTAATCTGTCGACCCGAGATCGTCATAGAGTCTTGTGTGATTCCATCTGTGCTTTGATTTCCACCTTACCACGTTCAAGAGATCGTGCAAAATGGTGGTTTTTGGGTACAGTCCCGAGTAACATGGAGGCAATGAGCGATAGGAGGGGATTTCGTATTTCCCGGTATTGGGGGTTGATGTTGCGCTATGCTTAATTGGCCATAATAGGAAATCTCTAGCCAGGGTTGCTGAGATTTACAGGTAAGTGTTATCAGTTGTTTCTTGAACCGTTATGGGCCTCACATCGGCATGACTTATCAGGCTATTGCTGTCTGACGTTTACCACCCCTAGGCTGAGATATGCGACATATCTGACGAAGAGACCGGACTGTACGGTATTGTTACTTATTGGATTCGCAGGAGTATGAAAAGGCTTGCTTGTTGATCTTTTGATCGCTCAATACCCAGGTGGCCGTTACGTTTAGCAGACCGCTTACGACTTGTGGGTGACTGATATGATCACCACCTACTTCCGGCGTATTGACGAGTCTTTAGAGTCATACACAGAGGTTTCCTGGCTCAAGCGAAACGAAGTAGGAGCATATATGTGATATGTGCGCGACCGAGATTAATACGAGTATGTGATATCATATTCTATTCTCGCGATATGTGATATCGGACGGTTATATGTGATATAGCCAGGTTATCGGATCAAGTGTTGCTTCGATAAGTTGATACATTATATATAAGTCGGTTGTATGTAATATAGCCGGATTATTAAATTAATTGTTGATTTAATAATTTAATGTATAATTATATATTTTATTTATTATCTTACATTAACTAATATTAGCTCACTTAAGAATTCTTTTTCTCACATATGTACACTTAGTATATATGCGATATATATTAATGTATATTCTTTTGTGTCATGCTAGATGATACATGGGACATGGGTTATAAGACTCACACCATGCTTAACATAATGAAGGGTTTTATTTATTTAAAGTAAATCAAAATTAAATGGAAATTAGTCACATGGTTGAAGCTTTTGGAAGCTTGTGGAATCATTGACCAAGTCCACTAATTTTGTTTTACTTGAGATGTTTATTAACCCAACCATTATGATTAGCCATGGTTTAGTCTCTACATGAGTTAGTATATGATATTAACTCACCCATGGTTGCCATTCTACCCTTCTTTTCCATGGTTGCTTTTCTTCATCTCCTTCCTCGAGCTCTCTAGCTTTTTGGGAGGTGAAGAAAATGAGTGAGAAAATAATTTCTAAAGTGAGCAAAATTCAAACTTCATCAACCTCTTCTAGACTAGCCATTTAAATTGGGTTGTTTCTTCACTTAGTGAAGAGGTAGCTTGGGTTAGTGTCACCTCGACGTAGATCATCTTCGGCCTCGAAGACTTTAAGCAAGCATTTTCATTTCACCTTGTGGAGCCTTACTAGAGTCCGGGTGATCACTACTTGGAGCAAAGGGACTACTACACGGAGCTTATGAAGTGAAGGACCGGGTCTACAAAGGTTGTATTTCTTGTTCACTTAGATGTAAAGATGTTTACATTCTAGTTTCGACTAATTCTCTAGTTAAGATTCTAGGTTAGGGTTCTTTAGTGCGCCAATTTTTTTTTTGAAAACGGTATGGACGATGCCTCTCGAAACCCAGCGGTGACCCTAAGGAATCCAACAGATGCCTTATACACGGTATTGGAGATGCCTAATTCATACCTTCGAAAGAGACTCTAGATATGACCATAGCCAATTGGAGCACAGTCCACACAGTTACGAAAAGATGATTCCAAATTGGTCCATATTGAAGGGAAGTAGAGTAAGAAGTTCGGGCGAAATCTTAACGAGTTGTTATTCCACTACGTTGATGTCAGAGGTTTGCTACGTATGCAGAGGCAATGGATGCAGCCACAATTCCAGGGGAAAGTCATGATATGAATGCAGCTATCCCGGAACGAGAAACGGACTAAGTAAAAAATGCTAACTTCCGGGCAGTTTGGCAAAGATGAGATTGGGAGAGACCTTGGCAGGTTCTTTCTAGAACACCGCGCGATAAAGACTTGGACCCAGGATCGGTTGTATCGCACACACTTACTGGGCCGGAGGCTGCCATCATTGATGTGCTACATTACGGGTAGCCACTTTAATCGGCTAGGAAATCTTCAGAGAAGCGCCAGAGCGGGACTGATTCCATCATTACTCCTAATCGGGCTATCGAGCCGAGGATTCATGCAATGGGGATCAACATAGAGAAATGAGGACCTAAGAGTGGAGCACGCCAGACCGTGGGCAGGAGGCAAGTAGATATCTTGCTTTACCAGTCTTGGGTACACCGGCACTTTTCGACATTGAAGGAGGTGTACCTCAACGTCTGTTATTATGAGTTGCGTCTTGATTCGGATATCGCGTTTCCATCGTTTTGATTTTGGCATTTTGAGGATTTCGCTTCATGATTGATATTTCCTATGTGCACTACAGTTGCACTTGATTTGTATTTTATGTATCAGTTGTACTGATTTTTGTTTTAATGCATACCATTGCACTCGATTTTGATTTTACGCACTTCGAGGTACTTGATTTTGATTTCATGCATATAGTATGCATATGATTTTGACTTATGCATTCGATGTTGTTTACATGAGCTTTCAGTACTTTGATATGGTTTTGTGCACGCAGTTGCACTTGTTTATGAGTATATATACCGCGATATACTTGATTTTGAATTTGTGTATGATGTATACAGTTGATTTTTATTTTGATACTCGATATTCATTTTCGTGCACCCTAGTGCACTAGATTTATGTTTTCATGCACTTGGCGCACTTGATGTGATTTCGTACGCACCAGATACACTTAATCGAGATTCTTTGTGCATATTAGAAGCACTTGAAATTGTTGCCGTGCACACCCGTTGCACTTGATAGATGCTTTCATCACACCCGTTGCACTTGACACATGCTTTCGTTCACACCCGTTGCACTTAGTTTTTGTTTGTGCACATTCGTGGTACCTGTATTTGATTTCAATTTCCATACACACCAGACGCATGTGGCATTTTTATATGTACAATCTGAGGTCGATTTCTTCTGAGCATTGTGTTTTTATAACATATATTATATTATGTAGTAAACGAGCAAGACTAGTCTGAGGACTATACCTGAGTATTCTTGCATGCATCGATATTTACGAGGGGATTTCAATGGAGCTATAGTCTCAATATTTTCCTACGTGTCCATGAGTGACAAAAAATTTTACAAGAAAACCCTTCCAAAATTATTTTTCAAAGGGCGGGACATATGTTAAACAAAAGATATATAGATATATATATAGTTATATCCTTACAAATGAACATCCGCTACTTGTGCCGTGGTATGCGCATCGCACGACGATTTCAAAGGGATTTTGCATTCACATTTATTCAGTTGTTTTGACGATTTCACAACGATGCGTACTGAAAGTGTGTCTTAGCACCTCTACTAGGTTTCCATATGCATCAAGTATGCAATTTAAAAAATTCTAGAGGTGTAAGCTACATTAACCTAGAATCAAACTAGAGTATTAGGGTTGTCTAAGCATGAAAGCAAGTTCTATACTAAGTGAAGAGGGTTACAACCTTTGTAGACCAAGCCTTTCACTTCTCAAGCTCCAAGTAGTAGTACCTTGAGCTCTTCTTGGCTCCACATGAAGAAAGGATCAAGCTTGCTTTGCGATCTTCGAGGCCAAAGATGATCCACCTTGAAGTCTCTCTAACTCAAGCTAATGCTTCACTAATCAAGTATTGGTGAAGCCAACAACCTAAACTAATGGGTTAGATGAGTGTAGGTTGATGAAGTAGGAATTTTGCTTACTTTAGAAATCTATTTCTCTTTTTATTTTCCAACTCAGGAAAAACTAGAGAGGAAGAAGAAGAACTTGGGTGAAGAAAATATCTCAAGTCATGAACAAGAGAGTTAACCATGGGCTAAAGATAATGGTTGGTTTATAAAATATGTAGAGTAAAACAGAATTAGTGAGATGAGTCATGGCTTCTACATGCTTCTACAAGCATCTTAAGCCATGCTCAATTTCACTCATTTTATTTTACTCTTAAGAAATAATTACCACAATTATCTTTTGCTTTGGTGTGAGTCTCATACACCCATGTTCTATTTATCATCCACCATCACACAATAGTAAATTATATATAGAAATAAATATATATATCATATATATATATATATCATTATATATATACAAGAGAATAAAATCTTTAGTGAGCATTATATTAGTATATCAAATATAACAACATATATCAAATTATTAATTTAACACTTGATTCAATAATCCAGTCATATCATATATAACCGACTAATATCTTATTTATATGTATATCACTTGATTCCGTAATCCGGTTATATAACATATAACCGTCTAATATTCAATACTAGTTAATATATATATATATAATTATTAAATCAACATTTGATTCAATAATCCGGGTATATCAAATATAATCCGGCTAATATCAAATATATCAAATATATATTAACCAAATATACATATACCATTGAATCAACACTTGATTCAATAGTCCGTTCTTATCTCATATAACCAAACTGATATCAAATATCGCGAGATTAGAATACGGTATCACATACTTGTATTTAATCAAGCTCCTGTACATATCACCATATGTGCACTACTTCGTTTCGCTTGAGCTAGGAAACCTTTGTGTGGGACTCTAAAGACTCGTCAATACCCCAGCAGTAGGTACTGATCACATCAGTCAGCTACAAGCCATCAGCGGTACTAACTGGACGTAACGGCTACTTAGGTATTGAGCGAATAGAGGATCAACAAGCAAGTTTATCTAAACTCCCACAAAGCCTATAAGCAACACTTACCGTACAGTACAGTCTCTTCATCTGATATATTGCATATCAAGTCTAAGGGTGGAATCGTCAGACCCCAGTAACTTGATAAGTTATGCCGATGTGTGGCCTATAACCATTCGAGAAACACCTGAAAACATGTACTAGTAAATCACATCAACCCTGGCCAAGGACTTGCTGTTAGTTATATGTATGCCTTAGAGGCCAATATTGTACATAGGATGTACAATGTAGTAGATGCTTGGACATACATAGGGAGGACTTTCTTGCTCGAAATGATAGTATGCTATCTGGTTGCACTTTATCTTAACATTTACACTAATTGTCTCTATGTTACATGTTGATAAAGCCCTTAGGATGAGTACTTGACAACCAGGATTATGATGCGGATCATACTAGCAGGGCAGAGGTAGTCGGCAAGTACATCCTTCAAATGTTCCTTGTCGTAGGTATATCGAGACAGGGCATCAATATACCAGAGTAGACTAGCATATACGCTTCTCGACCCATGTGATGGACGATGGATGATCCTATCCATTGGTGTTTAACATCAGAGATGGTATACGGGTGCTCAGTGGAGACTGGGTACACTGGACGGACTCGCCGAGAACTCCCAGATGGTATTATACCTCACGTCAGATGGCAGTTCTCTGGTGACACTGGTACAGGTTAGTTTGTCGACCCGAGATCGTCATAGAGTCTTGTGTGATTCCCACTGTGCTTTGATTTCCACCTTACCATGTTTAAGAGAACGTGCAAAACGGTGGTTTTTGGGTACATTCCCGAGTCACATGGAGGCAATAAGCAATAGGAAAGGATTCGTCTCTCCCGGTATAGGGAGTTGATGTTGCACTGTGCTCGATTGGCCATAACAGGAAGTACCTGGCCAGGGCTGACTCGGAGATATACTGGTAAGTATTATCGGTAGTTTTTCAACCCGTTATGAGCCTCATATCGGCACGACTTATCGAGTTACTGGGGTCTAACGTTTGCCATCCCTAAACGAGATATGCGACTTATCAGACGAATAGACCGGACTGTACGGTAGTGTTACTGATTGGATTCGCAGGAGTATGAGCAGGCATGCTTGTTGATCTTTTAATCGATCAATACCCGGGTGGCCATTACGTTTAGCAGACCGCTTGCGGCTTGTGGGTGTTTGATTAGATCATCACCTACTGCCGGCGTATTGATGAGTCTTTAGAGTCCTACACAGAGGTTTCCTGGCTAAAGCCAAACGGAGTAGGAGCACATATGTGATATGTGCGGGACTAAGATTAATACGATATATGATACCGTATTCTATTCTCACAACATGTAACATCGGTCGGTCGGTTATATGATATAGCCGGGTTATCGGATCAAGTGTTTATTCGATAGTTGTTACATATGATATTAGTCGGTTATATGTGATATAGCCGGATTATTAAGTCAAGTGTTGAATTAATAATCTAATGTACAATTATAATTGATATATTAATTTGCATTAACTAGTATTAATTCACATAAGATTTCCTTTCTCACTTTGTTTGTGCACATTGTATATATGTGATATATGCAAGTGTACATTATTTTTGTGTCTTGCTTGATGATACATGCAACTTGGGTGTGTGTGTGACTTAAACCATACTAGAGATAATCTAGGATTTTTAATTTCCTAAGTGATTCAAAAATTAGTTTGATTTTTGTCATGGCAAGAAGCTTGGAGAAGCTTATTGATAACTATTGACAAAGTCCACTTCTTTTGTTTTGGATAAGATATTTATTAACCCAACCAATTATCCTAGCCATGGTTATGTCTCTACAAAGGTTAGTATATGATACTAACTCACCTTGGGTTGCCATTCTTGACTTGATAATTATCATGAGAGATTTCTTCAACTACTTCCTCCAAGCTTTCTAGCTTCAATGGAAATGATGGAAAAATAGTGGGAAAATTATTTCTAAAATGAGTAAAATTCCTACTTCATCATCCTCTACTACTTTCCATTTAGTATAGGGTGTTTCCTTCACTAATTGCACAATTAGTGAAGAGGTAGCTTGGGTTAGTGTCTCCTCGTCGTAGATCATCTTCGACCTCAAAGAGTTCTAGTAAGCTTGTTCCGTATATCTTGTGGAACCTCTCAAGAGTCCGAGAGTTCATGGATCGCAGTGAAGGGACTACTACACGTAGCATTTGAAGTGAAGGACTGGTCTACAAAGGTTGTATTCCTCATTCACTTTGATTGTGAAGTTGTTTACATATCGATCGTCGGATTTTCTATTAACGATTCTAGGGTTAGGGTTAGCTAGAACGGCAACTTTTTGAAATTGGTATGGACGATGCCTCCCGAAACCTTGCTGCCGTGCTAGACAACCCTGCAGTGGTATCAAAACCATGCTAGAAAATTAGACAATGTTTGTTAGATTACAAAACCGAAACGACTCCGAAACATGAAACACGAAAACTTGGTTTCTGTCGATTTTAAAAAGTCCTCAATTTTTTTTAAACAACTACAGAATGTTGTATGTGATATGACATTAACACAGAAGAAATTTGAGGCAGTATGGTCTGATTTTGGCCGAGCAAGAGTGCATTTTCCTGAGGAGGCCGACCCTATGAAAGAATTTTGGCTTTGAATTTTTTGTGTGTTCCAGTCTCTGGGTTTTGGTGTTTCAGGTGTTGTTTGTTTTTTCTAAGTTTGCATGCGATGTAATCTTATAGTATAGGCAATTTGGAGTATTTCGTATTCATAGTTTTAACATTTTTTCTGGTAGTCGCATGTTGTCTAGGCAAAGTTAAAAAGTTCGAACGAATGTCAAAAACCTAATTTTCCAAATTTAACGTATTCGGAAAATCATGTAAGTAATTCAGTGAACCCTCTAGAAGAATGAAACCCTAACTCAACATAATGACCATGGAACCACTTTTGAAACTTAGGGTTTGCAGCAGTTCCACGGTGCCATTAATGAGTTTTGGGTCTGCCCTTCTACGGCTCGGTCATAGGTACTGTGGCATGTTCTGTTTATTATTGAACTGTGCTCAAATGTTGAGCTATCGGGAAATTGTGGGACTTTGATGAATCAATCGAAAAGTTTAACGTCGTCCGAATATCATGTGATGGGTTACAATACTTGGAATCCACAAGAAAACTAATTTGAATTTTATAAATCTAGCAATTTAGTCTCATTTGATCGGTTGCACGGGATTTTGATGTGATCAAAAGTCCGTCGCAATTACGTAGTGTACGCGGATACTCGCCGGGTAACTTTATTAGATAGCCACGCCCTATAGCCCCGACCAAGTGACTGTAGGAGAATCCTGTCGCCAAAAGCATCCGTTCGGGTGCTCGCCGCCGCAGTGTTCCGCTTTAGTGCCCTTCGTCGACGGCATCGGGGGGGGTGCGGCCGTCTGCTAACGTTTCCGACGAGCATTCGATTAGGTTATCGGGAATCTTGTTGAATTACCCGACGGGTTATTGGAAAGAGTTTTCAATATCGAGACTAAAATGTGGGGTGTATAATTATTAGGCATGTGATGTCTAAGGAATTCATTTGGTTGGGCATGAAATCCAAAGTATCTGATAAATTGGGTTTATAATGTCTAAGGTGGTTGTGGATTCCAATTGTTGTAGTTTTTCACTTTCTTTTCTGCGACCATAAGTGTAATATGTGGTGTATCGCTGGTTTCGTTGCTATATGTCAACGACAATTGGGATATGCATATTTACTTACGTTGATGACATGTGATGTTATGTGTTGCTGGGATATATTATATTGGATCGTCGTGTTTGAATAGCCGGGGTTTTTTATGTGAAATGAGAGTTTTTCATTTTCATTCATGTAAAAACTTGTATGTAATATTCTTTTATTGGGGCGCTTCCGGGTTGAGGAAGATGTCACCGTTGATGTATACTATTTACATTTCCGCATTAGGATAGACCTAAGGAGGGGAGCACAAGTAACCGGATTCTAGAGTCCAGTGGGAGACCATCTCGAGACGTCGAGACTGGTTCTCCTAAATCTAGAATTGGTGGTGTCGCTTGCCGCTCTCGTAAGGGTATAAGGTTGTGGGTTTGGCTATTCATCACGACCGTGGAATCCGTGTTTTATACATGCTTAATTTAAAACCCAGAAATCCTAGTTTATCTAATATTTCATATGTTGATTTCTGCTGCGATATTCTGTGATGTGATCACTTTATATGATGAGATAGATACTGTATATAGTATATGAGATATATTTTATAGACGCTGCTTATGTTTTACATCCGTGCTAGCTTTGCCCCGCTCTGCGTTAGTTACCTAACCTAACGGTCCATGATGGGACATCGAGGCGAATGCGGATGGCATAAGCGTACGTTGTATTTATCTGTGATACTTAGGTAACTTAAATGATGGAACTTCATTAATGAGATTAATGAAAGAAAATAAACCTAAAGATGTTGTGGAATCGAATTTTCAAAAACAGGTAGCTCTAGTTGTTGCTTTGCATAGAGGTATTCCTTGTAGAATATCCAGCACCTTATTCGATAAGGAAAGAGCCGAGATCCCTTCATCTGGAGTGACCTCTTTAGCAATAACTGGAAGATGCTACAACCTACGGTTTCTTCTTTTGATTGCTTTTCTAGTTCTTGCTTTGCTTAGTGGTATTGTGAATATCCTCCACCTCATTCGACGAGAAAAGAGCCGAGATCCCTTCACCGGGAGTGACCTCTTTAGCGAAACCAGCAAAAGCCTCAAAAACGCTCCATTTAAATCATTTGATTCTACAACAATATCAAGTTCGTTACGCAAAACGTTTTCATAAAAACCTGTCGTATCCTTCCGTCATTTCAGATAAGTACTTCATAGTGTTCGTGCTACGTTTGTTGGCTTTCATCAAGGCGTAGTGTGCGGTAGCTATTTATGCTTATCTATAAAAGCATATGATGCGATTGAGTTAGGGTAGTCGTGCGACTTTGTTGACTTTCGTCAAGGGTCGTGCGGGTGGGTTTAATTCAATTATGAAATGTACGGGTGGAACTTGACTAGCAGCCTATGGTTTGTTGGCTTTCGTCAAGGTCATAGGATGCTAGGGGCAAAATTATCGGGAATTTCAAGTGTTTAAATTTGCAATAAGATTGCATACCTTCTGTGAGATAGTTGGATCCCGCTACCCACTACGAGTAATAGTTACTCCTGGGAGAGTTTTGCACTTTACAATTAACCGATCAAGTAGGTGTTTAGAAAGGTGTAAACGGGGTTACGCCCCTGGGAAAACGAGGTTTATTTTAATTAGGTCCGTGCGAAAGCACGGGGAACCTCCCTCAAACTACCGGCACTGGCCTGGCTGAAAGATTGTCGAACTTGTTGGGTGTAATTAATCCCGGCTAGTCTTTCCTTTTAGGGTTTGAAAGAAGATTTGATAAAAAAAGTGGGAGCCATCCTGATTAGATAAAATAATAACCAATCTAATCTTGCAAGAGCATACGCTGAGTGTTTTCTTCTCTCTCTCTCCTGGTAGCGACCATGTCGCGCCTTAATCAAGATAATAATATGGATGCATTGACCGAACCCACTTGTTATACTGAGCAAGAGAACGTTGGCCCCACTCCAACTTATAATTGTTATAAGACCGAGAAGGAATTAAGGGATTACCAGGATTCCCGTGCCGCCCAAACGAAGAAAGTGCATCATGATGCATCTTCTTCGGGTGTATTCATTATAGAGAACTGTTTCTCAGTATCCTCTACGTCCTGGGTATGAGATACCGGATCAGGATCCCACATATGTAATCTGTTACATGGGCTATAGATAGGTAGAGAACTGAGAATGGGTGATAAATTTTAAGAGTTGTAAACGGTGCAATTGTTGCAGCCAAGGTGTTGGCAGTTATCATCCTGTATTACCAAGTACATTGATTCTAAACGAATCTTATTAGATATCGAACCTGATATACAACATCATATCAGTCTCTTTATGAAGTAAAGAAGGATATAATTTTGTATTGTTGGATAATGTTTTGAACATTTCCTATATCAAGAGTTGATCGGTTCAGGCACGTTATCTAATGGCATATACGTTCTAAATCAAAACACAGTTCTTAACGTACAGAACACACACAAGAGGAACAGTTCAGAAATGAACGAATCCTTTTTGAGGAATTATAGACTAGGTCATATCAATTCGACCCGACTAGCTAAGTTACATTAAATGCATATTTAAATCTGTTTGAATTTACATCTTGTGAAACTTGCCAGTCATGTCACAAAGATAAAATGACCACAGCTCCGTTTACTGGAAACAGAGAAAGAGTTAGTGAACTCTTCGGATTGATACATGATGATGTATCTAAGTCCCTCGTCTACACATCCCACGCCTGGTTCTTTATACTTCATTACATTCATTGATGATCTATCAAGATTCGGATATATGTTCTTATTGAAACATAAGTCTAAGCTTTTTAGAAATTCAAAGAATATAAGTTAGAAGTAGAGAACCAAAACGGGTATAAGTATTATGTCCATTGATGTGATCAGGGAGGAGAATACTTGAGCACGGAATTCCTGAACTATTCTAAAGGAGAAAAAGATTCTCTCTCAGCATTACTCCTCCGAATACACCACAGCACAACGGTGTATCGGGGCGGAGTAATTGCACCCTATTAGATATGGTGCGCTCTATGATGAGTACTACTGAGTTGCCTATTTCCTTTTGGGGGTTATGCACTTATGAAGCTGCATACCTATTGAATAGGGTTCCAACCAAATCAGGTGCCTACCACTCCATATGCGATATGGTATGGGAAGAGCCCATGTCATAAGTAAGTTAAGATTTGGGGTTGTCCGGCCTATGTCTAAAAGAAAAATCCGAACAAGCTCGAGACAAGGTCAGTTCTGTGGAAGTTTGTTGGATGTCCCAAGCATTCGCAAGGGAATATCTTCTACCGTATTGAGGGAAAAAAGGTGTTTTATTTCTCGGCATGACCGCCTTTTTAGAAAAGGAATTTATTTTTGAAAGAAATTTGTGGTCATGAGGTAGAACTAGAAGAGTTCCAGCTATAAAAATTGCAGCTGATGATTTGATAGAACCGGAGGATTCAATAGCTCCCGACGATCCTCAGCCTCTCCGTCGATCTGGTAGGATTCCTCATCCGCCTGAGAGATAGTTCAGTTTTCTTAATGACAGTGGGAGCGAGGATTGCATCATGAGATGATGACCCAACTAGTTTCAAGCATTTCATTAAGAGTGGGGACTCTGTAAGGATGGCTGGATGCTATGCGATCTGAGATGGAATCTATATACACCAACAAAGTATGGACTTTGGTTGCTATATCTGAAGGGTTAAACCCCCATCAGGAGCAAGTATATCTTGAGAAGATTACTTGGTGGAGATAGAAAACTCGAGACTTGTTGCAAAAGGTTCTCGTCATCGACCAGGTGTGGATAATGGTGAAACCTTTTTTAGTGGCTATACTTAAGTCCATCCGGATCCTACTTGCCATTGCTACATACCATGACTACGATATCTGGCGGTTGGGTGTCATGACTGTTTTTCTAAATAGTAATTTAGAAGAGAGCGTCTATAAGTACACAGCCAGAGGGCTTCGTTGACAGTGGGAGCAGCGGAAACGTGTGCAAGTTGCTTTACGGGTTAAAGCAGGCATCGCGGAGTTGGAACATCTGTTTTGATGTGATAGTCAAAGTGTTTGACTTCATCAAAATTGTAGATGAACCTTGTATATACAAAGAAGGTAGTAGAGAGTATGCTGGTCTTCCTCGTATTGTACGTAGATGACATATTCTTGATAGGAAAAGGGTTTCATAAGCTACGCTCGGTCAATCTCCTCTTATCACAGGATTCTCCGTTTAGGATCAAGGTGATACCTCCTAAATCCTGGGTTTTGGATCTATGAGATAGATCTAATTGGATTTTAGGATTCTCACTATATGTAGTGAGATAGTATCAATCGATCCTGGGAAGAATCACTGGATAGCTTCCAGGGTGGTAAGGTCGACTGAATGTCAGTCACATGTATTGTCTTTACCCTCAGTGGAGGGACCGCATGTTGGAAGTTTTCCAAGATAGATACAGTGGCAAACTAGACGATAAAGGCTGGATACATCGCTACCAACGATACTAACAAAGAGGGAGTCTGGGTGTATATAAGTTCATGAGATGAACTTCGTTCCTACCATTATGTGACAATGGAGTTGTGGCTTTGCCTAGGAACCCCCGTCCCATTAGTGACCCAAACATATTCTAAGGAAGTATCACCTGATCATGGAGATGGTTGATCTCCAGGGAGATCGAGGTTAGGAGAGTAGACTCAGAGGACAACACGGTGGATCCACTCACGAAGGCATTTTCCAAAGAGAGACTTTTATGGAATGGTTGAGTATGAGATACTACAAACACTGCTGATTGTTGGGTATTGGATACTACAACATATGATGAGTATATGTATGACCTAGAGGCCATTATTGTACATACGATGTATAATGTAGTGGATGCTTGGACATACATAGGGAGGACTTCTTGCTCGACATGATAGTATGCTATCTGGTTGCACTTTATCTTAACATGTACACTGATTGTCTCTATGTTACATGTTGATAAAGCCCTTAGGATGAGTACTTGACTATCTGGATTATGATGCGGATCATACTAGTGGGGCAGAAGTAGTCGGGTAGTACATCCTTCAAATATTCTGTAACGTTTTGAAAATCGTTTAAGTGAAATTTCGGATAATCGGTAAAATAACTGGTGTTTTCCGTAAAAACCAGAAAATAATTATATTTCCACATAAACTTAAATATACCTATTCTAGCTATGTAATTGCTAGTATTTGTGTAACATTTTAAAAATAATTAAATAATTAATTAAATAAATAAAATCGTTTAAGTGAATTTTATAATTTTCAGTAAAGTAAAACGTAGTTTTCATAAAACTAAACCGTAATTATTTTTCACTATAAATTTAAAAATACCTATTTTAATTATGTTATTACTAGTAAATGGTGTTTATTTAGCCACTTATAAATTTTTAATTTAATTAAATATTTTTCTTAAATTAATTATTTTAAATATTAATATAAGCTTTATTTTTACACTAAATTAGTGTAAATTACAAATTTGAATGGGTTTAATTAGAAAAAGTGAAACATTACATATTAGAATCAAGTGTGTTTCATGCAAAATTTATTTTCAAAATTTTACAATGGTTCTATACCATTCTAAGTCAAATGGAGTGAAGAAAATAAAGAATTTTTAAATAAATTCATGAAAAGACTTAATTGTGTGATATTTTTGTGAAACCTTCTACACTTTTCTTCACCTTTTCTCACTCTCCTCTCTTTTCCTCACCCCATGGCCGGCCTCACCTCCATGTGCAGCCCCAAAATTTCCCCCCCCCCCCATCATTTTTGTATTAAAAATCATCAAAATTCATCAAAAAATCAATAAAAAAACCACAAAATCCTAATTAATTCCTACCCTCTATTCTTTGCTCATCTTTACATGGATTTTGGAGATGGAAGGCATTCATTTTGGAGGCTTATTTTCATGTTTGGATTTCATGTTGTGGAGGTATAAATCTTCTTCTTTTGATTTATTGTTATTAGATGTTTCATTTAAGCATAATTAGATTTAATAAATAATTTCTATCTACAAGTTTTAAAATGCAAGTTAGGGTTTATAAAATTAAGTTATGAATTTTATTAATTAAGTAGGGTTATAATAACTAGTTTAACATTTTTTGAAGTGGAAAATCTTGTATGGATGATATATTGTAAATTGTTTATCCAAAATTGTTTAAATTAATCCATTTTGCAAACTAGATTTCTATATATTGTATATATTGGTGAGATAAAATTCCAATTAATATTTGTAACACTAGATTGTGGTTTTAATGAGGATATTAACTTGTTCGTGGAATGAAAAACTTAAATTGGTTACTAGTTTCTATTGATAATTGAAAAATACTAATAAAAATGCTATTTTTGCTAACTAGATTTTGGAAATTCTTAAATAAATGAGGTTTAAAATCTAAATTATGATTTCATTATATTATTATCATCATGAATTGTAGTTTAATGCATTAATTCATGCAAAATCTAGTATAGATGTGATATTGTGAAATTTTCCTTAAAAGTATCGAAATCGGGCAAGTTTGCAAACTAGAATTTTCAAACTAATATAAATTAGGGTGTTAAAAATATAGTGATGGTTTATATAGTCTAGTTATGCTAATTAATGAATACTATGACCATTAGTTTCTTTTAAACATCAAGTTTTGAAGTAAAATGGTAAATTGGTGTTTTCAGGTTTTACGGAATCGGACGATTTGATCGATTTTTAGGGTTTCGATGAATTAAATCATGTTTTATATTATAAGTAATGAGTTTTATAACTATGAGTTGTTTGTTGATGCTTATCTCGATCAATCGGCGTTTGTACGCCGATATCGAGCGATATTTGGTTCTTTTGCATGAGCGGAACATAGAACTACTACGAATAAGGGTTGCCCCTACGGATTTATCCGTAGGGGCAAAAAATTCATCTGTTGTTGCAAACGCCGTAGGTGCAAGTCGAAGCCCTACACTTGCCCCTACGGACAAAAACTTGCCCCTTCGGAGTTCTGTGTAGGTACATTTGCACCTACGGATTAGGGAGTAGGGGAAAAAAAGTTATTTTATTTACGGTTATTTTAATTATATTAACTGTACCTACAGATATATCCGTAGGGCCAAGTACTATCTCCTACGGATATATGCGTAGGTACCTATCCGAAGGGGCAAAATATCAGGAATCCTGATATTTTGCCCCTACGGATATATCCATAGAGGTCTTTGTTTGCCCCTACGGATATATCCGTAGGGACAAGCCCAACCCCCCTGACACTGAGATCAGGGGGAAATATCAGTTACTGCTGATATTTTGCCCCTACGGCTTAATCCGTAGGGGCAGCATATGTACCTACGGATTAATCCGTAGGTACACATTATCTGTTTTTTTTAAAAGGGTCTGCCTTATTTTTTCTCGCCCTGTGCACAATAATATATATATCAGTAAAATATAATATTAATCATCACACAACATATATCGCAGTATTCATAATCACATCTCACGCATATAATATACAAAAGAAACCCAAATACTGAATATGATATAAATATAAACCAATATCAATATCAATATCGTTTAAAAATATAGTACAATATGTAAATAAACCAATATCAATATGAATATAAACCAATATTTAAAAAATAAACCAATATCAATATCAATATAAACCAATATTCAAAAAATAAACCAATATCAATATCAATATAAACCAATATTCAAAAAATAAGAACCAAAAAGCTACCCTAGCTCGGTCCAGCTCCACCTCTGAATAACGATAGAATAACGCGCGCCTGCTCCTCGGTCAATAAACTTTGCAATTCGGCGCGAGCGGGAGTCTGAGCGTCCTGTGGTCTGCGCAGCCGCCGTCGAGGGAGTCGCTTGCGGAGCCATGGCTACGGGAGTCTGAGCGGGCGCTGGAGCTATAGGAGCTGTCCGTTGAACCGCAGCCGATGTAGTGGCTTGCGGAGCCGCAGCCGAAGGAGATGCATGACATGTACCCTGTCGCGTCTGGACCTTACGTGTGTAAGAAGCGTGTAAGAACTGTGTATTACTCGAATTCGTATCATTATCAACTTATTACGAAATCCCATTTGGATAACCGTTGTTTATTTTAATTACATATATATGTATGATAAATCAAACCTAACTCTAAAACCAAATAAGCTCAAGCTACGTACTAATTATGGATATGTTGATATGTACAATATGACATGATATTTTACTATAAAATAGTATACATACCAGCATCTCCTTCAACTCCTCAACGGTGGCCCTTAAGCTCTCCAGTTCCTGCTGGACATGTCGCTCACTGGAGACGGAGGAAGTAACCGCCGGGGTGGAGTCCAACTTCATATGGGCCCTGCTAGGGCCCAGTCCCCGGCCTCTCTCCCAACCTCCGTGGTGCCCTCCGTGTGCGGCGTCCAGAACTGGGGTCAGCAGCCTCGGATCATTCTGTCCGGTAAAATCGATCCCCGAGGCGTCGGCCTGCTCAACCACCCGCTCCTACACCCACATTAAGCAGTAAAGTATAAGTATAAAATTTAAACTTGAAGCTTCCAAAACTAAAATTTCAAATATGGGTAGAATAAATATTTAACACTTACGCAATACTCCTGGGTAGCGATGTCGGGATATCGAAGCTCGCCCGTGGCGGGATCTGTCGAGGTACCGTGGACGGCAAGATATGCGGACAGCACGCTCGGTGTACCGCCTTACGCCACGGTCCAAGCTGTCTGCAATATTAGAAAATAACTCTTAATATTAGAAATATTAGAAAATAACTCTTAATATTGCAGAATTTCAGAAAGGTCGGTCTATTGTAATTTACCGATAACTCCATGGCTCGAGTAATATTCCTCGAGCCACCTGTGTAAATGGGGCGACCCCTCTTCGCCGACTTCCTGTTCTCTGTATTCTGAGCGGCCTGTTTCTTCACAATGCATTAACATTTAGTTTTCTAATTAACGAACACAAAGAAATAAATTATATCATAAACAATGAATTACATTTAAAATACATACCTGTTTTTGTTGGGAGTCGAAATAATCGCACAATAGAGCCCATGTCTCTACGTCGACTCTCGCAAACGCCGAAGTAGATAGGAGGGCCGCTCTCTCTGCCTCGGGGGTCGCCATCCACAGGAAGGAGCAGTCGGCCTTCAGCTCATTTGTGTTGCATCGGACCTTGGTCTGCATGTTCTTCATCAGGCCATTGTACAGAGCATGAAGGTCGAGCACCCTCCTAGGGTGATCAGGGTCGGCTACAGGCTGAAAATCGTAATCCAACTGAAAATAAAAAAAACATTGTTATTAGATTGCAAGTGTTAATAATAATTATATTGGATAAATCAAATGAAAATAGGCCGTTAATACGTACCCGAGCCTGATCAAAGAAGAGGGCGAATGAGCGCCGGTGCTGCTCGCCCCACTCAACGTGAAGTGGATAGTTATTCACGAGCCGGCTCCCATCCCCTATATACCGGCCGAACCTCTCGGCATGAGGACCGGTATAGCGATAGTCAAGGGTAAAAAGGAGGGGGAATGGTGCCTCCCCCTAGCTCTGTCAGGCCTCAGCCTATGGGACTGATTCGCGCCTCGAGTCCCCCTCTGGGGATGGGGAGGCCCTGCGTCTGCATGAAATATCAAGACAATCAATATTAAGATAAAGTTGTATTAAGAAATCAAGCTTAAGTGAAAATTGAAGTGTGATATATACCTCCGGTGACTATCGCACGAGCCTGGGCCCGGGCAGCAGCACGAGCGGGATGATGGTTCCTCCGGTGAGGAACAACCGGGGTCCCGGATGCGGACACATCCCCTGCAACTAGAAAATAAACATTGACGCTAAATTTCCTTGAAGTTCATATTTATTCTATAGAGCATATGTAAAATGAATAAATATTTTATATTTATTCATACTAACCTGCAGACGATGCGGATGGTATGGAAGCGGCAGGAGTGTCCCCTGCGGAAGATGTGGACGCACCACCTATAATTAGACAATTAAAAATAGATTATATAAGTAATTGCAAAAAGAATGTGTAGATCAATAATATAACGTTCTAAATCAATATGCATGCACTATAGGATATATAAACATACCCCCAGGTGCGGTGGTGTCACCGCCTACAGCTAGACAATAATAAAAATTGCTAAGTAAGAGCAAAAAGAATGTGTGTATATTTATGGTATAGTATTCTAAATCAATATACATGCACTATATGATATATAAACATACCTGGAGGAGCGGGAGTGGCCTCTGTCCCAGATGTGGACGTATCACCAATAACTAGACAATCAAACATTGACAATATAAGTAATTTTGACATAAACAGGCATGAATATCTGTAATATTACATTCAAAATGGATATGCGTGCAGTATACCTGGATGTGTGGCAAAATCCGCCCAGAAGGAGGCATCCGAAGGGGTCTCCAATCTGAGTGCAAGACCAGCCCTCTGAAGCTCTCCGGGCGGCAGAACCGCTCTGCCTCTGCCACTACCTCTGCCGCGGCTGGAGCTCCTGCCGCCCCTCGCTGCTCCCGACATCGTCATCAAATCTAGATAAACGGTTCGTCGATGCATTAGACAATCATTAAAAGTATTGACTATATATGTATAAAGCGTAAAATGTGAAGTAATAATATAACATTACTGATAACCTTTTTCGTTTCGCGGGCGCATTATACATATCTACTTGGATTTCATCGTCGATGTCATTTCTAACCCACGTAACTTCATGATCGGTCGAAGACAACCCGTTCTTCGAAACAGACGGTCGGAGCACTTTAAGCCTTCTCTCTTCTTCGTCCTCATCGCTGTCCTCGTATTCTGGGACATCGTAGACATCTCTGGGTTTCCATCGGCATACAACACTCCACCCCGGATGCTTCAAACATTGTGAGTAGTATACTTGGAACGCTTGGTTCGGAAAGATAAACGGATCTTCCTGACAGTAAAATCGAAGTGTGTTCACACTGGTCAATCCATATTCATCTTTCCAAGTCCCAAGATTGCTTCTCCACCTGTCCGTATCGGTTCGCGTATCGTACCAAGTACACTGGAATATATAAAAGGGTTCGGATCGTCCAGGATAGTGGATGCCGAGTATACAATTTAAGTACCCATAATAAATCACACCGTCCGATCCTACCGTCGCAATCCCACTATTCTGAGTGGTTCTAGATGTTTCTAATTCCTTAACTTCGAATTTGTATCCAAGGACACCAAATCCTTTGTAATATGCAACCTCCATACTAGGAAATTGAGCTAAACATCTTGAATCACTCTCAAATGATGCAGACAAGTTCGGATTGTGGATCTAACAAAACAAATTTTACGACAAATACATAACGATACACGTTTAGATTAAAACTGCTAGCAATAAAATGTTATTCGAATAACTTACATGATCTGTGACCCAATCACAAAAATTATCCTGATGATATTTTTCCAATTGTTCTTCATTCCAATCAGGATGCCCCTCACGTACCTCGTTAAAATGAATTCTGTTTTCGACAAATAATGGTGACATTAATATTATATCATTTCATACTCACACAAACACAGATATAACAATTAATCCAAAAAAACTTACTCTCTAATTTGTTCAAGACGTTCGCAATTAAGCAAGATAAACCGGTATATCTTGTTGATAAACATAGTGTATACCCTCTTATACTCTGCTTTACCATATGCTCCGTCTTGAATTCTTCGTGGTCGGTTAAGCCTTGTGTCAATGTTCTCGTCCAGATAGCGGGAACAAAATGTGGTTGCTTCATCAAGAAGATAACCTTGCATGATAGAACCCTCTGGTCGATTTTTATTGCGTATATACTTCTTAAGAGTGTAGAGGTACCTAATGAAAATATGTTGAATAAATAAATACGGGCATACAGGACAACAATAAATTTTTAAATTGCACGAAACGAAAAATTACACGTACCTATCGACGGGATACATCCATCGATATTATACCGGTCCGGCTAATTTCGCTTCAGTTGCAAGATGAACTGTCAAGTGTATTATGATATCGAAGAATGACGGTGGGAAAATATGCTCAAACTTGCAAAATATCAACGCAATAGAATTTTCTAGTTTATCCAGTGTCACAACCTCCAGTGTTTTAACACACAACTCCCTGAAAAAACAACATAGGTCGTTGATTACTAGACCAACCGAGTCGGGGAGAGAAGTCCCGAGGGCTTAGGGAAGAAGGTGCTCCAAGATAACATGGTGATCATGACTTTTCAGCCCATCGATCTTGCCCTTCACAATTTTTATTTTCTTGCTGAATGATCCTGAGAAACCTGTGGGGACTTTCAAATCATGCAACACCTGCAGGAATCTTTTCTTCTCTGGTTGTGACATATGATAAGCGGCATTGGGAAGTACAAACTTGCCTGGTTTACCCGCTAACGGTCTAGGGTGCAATTCACTTCTTATTCCCCACTCTTGTAGATCCATCCGAGCATTCATGTTGTCTTTAGATTTCCCGTCTTTACAAAGAAGCAAGTTAAGTATGTGCTCTGATACTCCCTTCTCTATATGCATGACGTCCAGACAATGACGCACTGAATTTGTAGACCAGTACGGAAGCTCGAAGAAAGTGCTTAACTTGTTCCAATATGGTGGTTTGACCTGTTTCGTCGGATCCATCCCGAAGGTCACGTTATTGTAACCATCCCATTTAGCAGCCACGTCCTCTCCGGACAATGGGGATGGAAGTCCAAGAAGCTCCTGATGACCATCAAAGTGAACTGTGTCTAACCTATAGGGGTGGTCTGGAGGCAGGAAATGTCGATGGCCGCAATAACAAACCTTCCTGCTAAAATTCAAGAATTTCGATGTTGTGTGTTCATGGCAATGAGGACATGCTTTGTGACCATGTACGGACCAACCTGATAGCATTCCATACGCAGGAAAGTGATTAATTGTCCACATTAAAGCCGCACGCAGTATGAAGGTTGTCTTTGTGTTTGCATCATATGTCTCTACACCATCAACGAACAAAGATTTCAACTCCTCGATCAGAGGTCGGAGATAGACGTCGATATTGTTCCCCGGTGAGTTTGGTCCGTCGATAAGAAGAGGCATCATAAAGTATGATTGGTCCATAGCCAACCAAGACGACAGATTATAAATTATCATTACAACGGGCCATGTGCTGTGACTTCCAGCCATATAGTTGAATGGGCAGAAGCCATCAGTAGACAGTCCTAGCCGGACACTGCGGGGATCGCTATTGAATATTGCGTGCCTCCTATCGAAATCCTTCCATGCCGGTGAATCTCTTGGATGGCTCATTTTTCCATCTTCACTTGGAGGAGCACGGTGATGCCAAATCATTGCCTCGGCTGTTTTCTTGCACCTGAATAGCCTCTGTAGCCTCTGTGTTATGGGAAAGTATCGTGCTATCTTCACAGGTATATCAGGCTTCTTATCAGAATCTTTCGGCTTATACCTGGCCTTTCCGCATGTTGGACACTCTTTCAAATCTCAATTCTTTTTCTGGTACAACAAGCAATTTTTAGGACATGCTTGAATCTTCTCGCACTTTAGACCCAAATCAGACATCATCTTCTGGGCTTCGTACCAGCTGTCGGGAACATTATTTTCCGGAGGCATAGAATCTTTCAAGAATGAAAGAAGCATTGTGAATGACTTGTTGCTCCATCCATTTAGACACTTAATCTAGAAAAGTTGGACGAACCATGAGAGGGTGGAATACTTCGCATTCTCATAAATTGGTTTCCTAGCATCATTCATGAAATTTTCATATTTATCCGCACGAGGTCCTTGACCGGAAGGAATGTCATCTTCGGTATGAATAGATTCACCTAGGGCAGCCTCTACCATATCCTCCATTTCTTCTGATGGAAATAAATTACCGCCTTCTCCTTCTGCCGCATTACCGAATTCTTCTTCTCCTGCCGCATTATCGTGTTCTACTTCTTCTGCCGCAGTACTGCATTCTTCTCCTTCCCCGTGATATTTCCAAGTTGTATAAAGTCTAGTAAACCCATGTTTTACAATATGAAGCTCTGCCAATTCTATCTTCTGCCAGTACTTATTGCCACATCTATCGCACGGACAGAGAATCTTCTCTATTATGATCTTATTATGTGCACGTGCAAATTCAAGGAAAGCAGCAACTCCTGCGACAAACTTAGGTTGCATACTTTGTTTCCAATCCACATACATCCAGTCCTTAGCTCTGACGTGCTCATGGGCCATGTTAGACTGTATAACATATAAATTATAGGTTATGCTTACTATATTGAGAAATATAAGAACGGGATAGTTACTGACAAAGGAGAAAATCCGTGTAAATGCATTAGACTTAAGCTCCTACGGAGAACGTATCTCCTTTTAATATTATTAAATGTTCTCATCTAGTGCGCACGTGCATTGCACGTGGTGCGCGCATAGAAGGCATACGTGCGTTGCACGTAGCGCACATGGCGCTTGCGCATATGCGCATTATGGGGAGGAGCAGGCTCCTAACTTGGAGAACTAAACTCCTTTTAATATTATCGAATATTCTCATGTGGTGCGCACGTGCATTACACGTGGTGCGGGCATGGCGGGCACACGTGCGTTGCTTGTAGCGCACATGGCGCTTACGCGTATGCGCATTATGGGGAGGAGCATGCTCCTATCTTGGAGAACTAAGCTCCTATGGAGAACTAAGCTCCTTTTAATATTATTAAACATTCTCATGTGGTGCGCAAGTGCATTGCACGTGGTGCGCGCATGGCGGGCACACGTGCGTTGCACGTATTGAACGTGGTGCTTGCGCATATGGGCATTATGGGGAGGAGCATGCTCCTATCTTGGAGAACTAAGCTCCTATGGAGAACTAAGCTCCTCTGAGAATTGAGCATTAAAGAACTAAGATGCATTAGACTTGAGATTGAGATACATACCTACAACATAGAAAAGAAATCAATAAACAAGATGAATATAATATAAATTTAAGTTGAAAGAATATATAACCTCCTTTCAAATGCAATTAAGTCTCGATGATGCTGAAGATGTTACCAGAAAAACATCTTCTGCCAACCTTCATGTGTGAAGGGGTGTGTGTGGGAAAATTGGGTACACGGTGTCAGAAAAAACATTTTCTGCTTTTTCCTAAATACACGACTCATCATTTCTATTATTCGTTACTTGTTGTTCTTGGTATCAGACTGTAGGACAAATCGTTAGAAATTCATATCGTAGAGCATATCAAAGCCCTCCAATCTCATTAGACAACATTAGAAAATACTAACATTGCAACACAAACGACAAGAACCCAACAATTCAAACCTGATCAAATTATGAAGTAAATATTTGATCTTCAAAATTGTGTTCCAAGATCAACCAGATAGCTAATACCTAACCATAAATTCACCCTTCACCTAAGAACCAGCAACAAAACAAAACAATTCAAAGAAAAAAGCTTAGACCCTAAAATCCAAAACCCCAACCCCAACCCCAACCCTAACCCTAACCCAAACCCCAACCCCAAACCCCAACCCCAACCCCAACAGCAACCCCTTGCCGAACCCCAACCCCAACCGCAGCCCGAGCCCGAGCCCCAGCCCCAACCCTAACGCTAACCGCAGCCCGAGCCCGAGCCCCAACCCCAACCACAGCCCTAGCTGCAGCCCGAGCCCCAGCCCCAACCCTAGCCCCAGCCCCAGCCCCAATCAAGAAGTGCTCAGGGACATACAACCCCAACCCCAACCCCAACCACTACCCCCTGCCGAACCCCAACCCCAACCATAACAGCAGCCCCCCAGCCCCAGCCCTAACCCTAACGCTAACCCCAACCGATGCCTACCCAAACCATGAACCATAGACCTAAAACAATCAAAAATTTGTTTAATTAAGATTTACTAACCTGTGCAGGCGGTGGCGACGATGAATCGGTCGTGGGTTGAAGAAGCAGGCGATGGCGACGACGAACGGAGATGAGGAAGAAATAGGTGGCTGCGATGACGATTCGGCCGGCGATGGCGACGACGACGCTGGCGACGACGAGAACGGAGATCGGCGGGAACGTCGAGGGTTTGGGGATTTGGGTTCGCGTGCAACAGTGATCGATAAAGGGAATAAGAAATAATCAGCGTAGGGATAGATCACTTAAATCCCTATTTAGATGCACCTACGGATATACCCGTAGGTGCTTGGTTTGTGGCTCCGCAGGGGCAAACAACACTTTAAGATTTAAATTTTTTTAAATAAATATGGGAGGACCGTAGGGGCAACCGTTTGGCCATACGAATTAATCTGTAGGGCCAAACTTTATCTGCCCCTACGGATGTTGTTATCCGTAAGGGCAACCCCTTATTTTACAAGTGTAGGTTTTAACCTATTCGCGTTTCGTACGTCGTTTTGATGTTTTCCGTGATTCAGTTTACGATATTATATGTGTTTGCGTATAGGTACCCCTCACGTGGACTGTGGGAGATGAAGAAGAGGATAGCGACACCGTCTTCGGCACACAAGGACCAGGTGAGTAGATGTATATCTACGGGGGGAAGTCGGGTGGATGGCGTTTAGCGCCCCCGCAAATGTAGAATAGGGATAGTACTTATTGTCATTAGGAAGCCAGATGTGACCTTAGAATTTCAGTGAGTAGGACCCTAGTAGTGACCTTAGATTGGACTAGATTGATTTAGAAAGACCTTACCCGAGGATGAATATCTTGGAGGAGATTCGTAGGTTTCAGGTAGATACACACACACACACACTGAGACTCGACGTGGTGTATACGTGTATGTGTATATATATATAGGACTAGGTGTAGGTATATATATATACACACACAATACGTATATGTGATACAAGGATGTGATATGATACACGGAGATGAAACAATATAACCGGGCTTGATGCCGTGATTCTTGGCTATACGGTCATGTTCTGATGTTAGCGGATCATTAGAAAATGAGATAATGGATAGGTATACATAAATAATAAAGGGTGGTGATGATATTGAAGTTCATGGGACTCTAAAATAGAACCCGGACCGTAACCTGTGCCTGAAATTCTGATATGATATATGTGTGACTTGATTACGACATCATATAGGTGTGACTTGATTTCGATATCATATATGTGTCACTTGATTACGATATCATATACATGTGACTTGATTAGGATATGATATAAGTGTGACCTAATCATAATATGATACATGTGGCATGATATTTCTGAGGATAAATTAACGATATATATTTATACTGGCAATGATATATGATTGATGAATGCGATTACAGTACAGTACCTTGATCATGACATGATTTGATGATGGTATTATACGAATGATGAGACACGCAGGTGATACTTGACCCGTACCCTGATATTGGGATGCCGTACGATGGATTTTACCGTACGAGGCATAGATGTGATGACTGATCCGCACTCTTGATTCGAGGAAACCGTACTACGTGCGTGATGCTATTGAGGCTGGATCGCCGACTATTAGAGATATAGATTCAGACCTTAGGTGGACTCTTAGTTCTTATTGACAAGTTTCTTAGGTTTAGTTCCTTAGGAGGTTAGATGGACACTAGTTTAGGCTCGAGTCATATAGTTGTAGTTATACTTGTATATCAAATGAGTGGTTGTTGCACATCTGTCTTACATTCAGGCGTAATCATTATGGTGCATGTTCATACAGATGTTTCTATAATCAGAATAAAACTTTGCCTGTTAGGACACCAGCACCATTACCGATGATGCGCATATTCCACGCACACTTATTTACCGGCTCACACACATCATCATCGGTAATTGCTATGTCACGTACACTTTAGATCATATTATCTTTTATTGATAGAATCAGCAAACAGTTAGATCGATATAATATTATGATTACTATATGTTGTTAATATAGACATGGCATTTATTACTTAGACATTTCATGCATTCACATTTTCATGTTATCATGCAGTATTATGGGGCATATGCCGACACTTATCATATACTTACTCATGATTTTGGGATTTTGGATTTCAATGAGATTTCTGGATTTTTGGGGAAAACCGCAAGAATATATAAAAACTTCTCTCTCTCTCCTCCTCTCTTTTTAAAACGTAAGATGCGGTTTTCTCGTGATGTATGTGTCGTCCACCATGAGATTTCATGTTTTCTGTTGGATTTCGAGACCCGATTCGAGGAGTGGATGAACCGTCTCGGGTATATGGTGGGCCCGGTATGGTACCCCGGGGCAAGAAGATCGAGTTGTAGACGATGAGCCTGGCAGGGGAAGACTACCTACCGGTGATGTCTGGCGCGGTGGATATCCGGAGGATACCGATCGTTGTCGTGAGATTTGATGATATGGGTCGATCCGGACTAATGGAGCCCGAGATATTGAGACTATGAGACATTGAGATTATGAGGTATTGAGACTTGAGATTTATATGTTTTGTGTCGATATTTGACACGGATTTCCATGGATTTCATCGTTGATATTTCAGATTTCTATACACATTTTACTATGATAAAAGCTAAACATTTCTTATACAGATATATCTAGATTTCAGGATTGGTTATTTTACATTCATGGTGCATGCATACTCATTCACATGACATAGTTCTATATGAGGCACTGATACGAGCACGGAGCATTTGCACTTACACGTAGCTTATTATCCTGTCTTTACTTTATGACTAGTAGTATATTAGTATATTATTATGACCTAGGACAGCGTCGTGCATTCGATTTCTTTTCGCAGATATCTTCTACTCACGAGTTGGCAACTCACCCCCGTTGTGCCAAATTTTATTACAGGTTCGATGTACAGGTTTTCCTGGTAGCTTGCTGGCACATCTTTTCATTCAGGGTGATTTGCACGGTAGGTTGGTTCACTTGTATCTGGACCGCCATTGTACTTTTATTATTTCATTTGTATCTAGAAAGCTCCATCAACCAAACTTGTATTACTTGATAGTTTACTGGATCAGTTGTTTATTTCGACCTTAGAGCCGCGCTTGTATTATTATGATATTTGGTGGTTTTGTTTTCTTTTGAGTTTTGAGCCTCGCCCTTTGGCGTTGTATACTATTGTGCATTGATGTGGTTGTTTCCGCCTTTTTGCGTAGAGCTAGCTCCCGTTTGGGGATGCTTTTTATTGTTTGTATATATATATTATTCTTGTTTGTACCCGTTTGGGGCCAGTTTTTACAAAGGAGACTCTGCCGAAATTTTTGAGAAAATTAGATGTTGCTTTTAAACTTGTTTTCTACATGTTTTCCTTTACTTATTCTTCTTTTTATGGTTTAGATTTTTGGGTTTCGGTTTACTTAGGTTACGTTACGCCTCTAGACGCTTCGTAATCTAAGTGCCGGTCGCGTTCCTTACTTTCGGGTCGTGAAAAAGTTGGTATCACAGCGCCAGGTTTAACCTTATCTAAGTCTAGGGTGACCCTTGGTTGATGGAGTAGGTGACTTATGTAGAGTGACGTACCATGGGTATGATCCGCGGCATACTTACGATACGCTACTCTTCTTAAGTAGCCTTAGGATGTACATTTGTTTGCACCGCATTTCATTCGTTACTTTGATCTATCTTCGTCGATATCGGAGGGTGGTTTCTGTTACCATGGGCGCACGGGCAGAAGGAGCTGCGTCTCGAATGCGATAACCATTAGGGTATCGGTTATTCTTGAGGATTGAAGCATTGTTTAGCGTGCGGGAGAGGGGTATTCACATGCTGTCCCGACGAAGTTAAAGGATTCGAACGATTGTCAGAAACCCATTTTCCCAAGTTTAAAGTATTCAGAAGAATATGCGGGTATTTCGATGGACCCTCTAGAAGAATGAAACCCTAACTCGACATAATGACTACGAGAACACCCTTGAACCTTAGGGTTTACGGGAGTTCCACGGTGCCATTAGTGAGGCTTGGGTTTGCCCTTCTACGGCTGGACCATCGATGTTGGGGTATGTACCGAATATTTTTAAACTGTACTTGAGTGTTGAGCTCTCGGGGAATTATGGGATTTTGATGGATCGATCGAAAAGTTTAATGTAGTCCGGATATCAGGTGAAGGGATCGACTACGTGGGAGACTTTAGATATGAGTATTGCCGTTGGTAGCACAGTCAGCACACCTATGAAGAGACAAGTTCGAAGCAGTCGACACCAGAGGAAAGGGGGAAAGAGGCGCACATTGACGATAGTGTTTACGATTGTGATTTGGTGATTTGAATTTCATATTTCCGTTGATTGGATCTTTTTTTGGTATTTTGAGGATTTTGTTCTACGATTGGTATTTCCTATGTGTGCATTCATTACATTCTATTCGTGCTTCATATATCAGTTGTATTGATATTGTTTTGTACATACCCAGTACACTCGATTTGGTTTTATACATTTTGAGATTTTGATTTGATTTCGTGCATATGGGTTACACATGATTTTGACATATGCTTCGACCTAGTTTTCATGCATTTTCGTACTGTGATTTCGATTTTGATATTCGGTGTATGTTTTCGTGCACAATGTGCACCTGATTGAGATTCTTGCGCACATTCGGTGCACCTGATACGATTTGTGCACACCAGATGCACTAAATCGTGGTTTTATGCAGATTAGATGCACCTGATATTAGAGTCGTGCACGCCCGTTGCACTTGACAGATGTTTTTGGTGCACACCTGTTGCACTCAGTTTTGTTTTTGTGTGAATTCGTGGCATCTGTATTTGGTTTCGATTTCAGTGCGCACTGGACGCACATGATATTTTTATGATGTGATTGGGATTGATTTCAGTTTGATCAGTATGTTTTTATAATCATTACTATTTATTTGGTAACCAGGCGGGACGTGTATGTTAAATACAAGATATATATATATATATAGCTATTTTTTTAAAAATAAACGTCTGCTAGTTATGCCGTGGCACGTGCATCACACGGTGATTTTCAAAAGGGGTTCTTCCATGCTTCTTTATCCAGATGTTTGGACGATTTTACTATGATGCGCACAATATATAAGTTGTAGTTTTGATGTATATTATGTTGGTTTTCGTATTGGGTTTTGGTATTTTATTTTCTCCATAACTCCGATGATTGTGTTATGCTTGACGGAGTTGATTTTAGTTATGTATTGATGATTTCGGAGCCCCGACGATTTGAGTGTTTTGGCTGAATGTTTTAGTAATTGGGGGGAGTTTTAATTTAAATTCGGGGACCGAATTTCTTAAAGGGGGGAAGATTGTAACATTTTAAAAATAATTAAATAATTATTTAAAAAATAAAATCTTTTAAGTGAATTTTATAATTTTCGGTAAAGTAAAACGTAGTTTCATAAAACTAAACCGTAATTATTTTTCACTATAAATTTAAAAATACCTATTTTAATTATGTTATTACTAGTAAATGGTGTTTATTTAGCCACTTAGAAATTTTTAGTTTAATTAAATATTTTTCTTAAATTAATTATTTTAAATATTAACATAAGCTTTATTTTTACACTAAATTAGTGTAAATTACAAATTTGCATGGGTTTAATTAGCAAAAGTGAACCATTACATATTAGAATCAAGTGTGTTTCATACAAAATTTATTTTCAAAATTTTACAATGGTTCTAAACCATTCTAGATCAAATGGAGTGAAGAAAATAAAGAATTTTTAAATAAATTCATGAAAAGACTTAATTGTGTGATATTTTTGTGAAACCTTCTACACTTTTCTTCACCTTTTCTCTCTCCTCTCTTTTCCTCACCCCATGGCCAGCATCACCTCCATGGGCAGCCCCAAAATTTTTCCCCCATCATTTTTGTATTAAAAATCATCAAAATTCATCAAAAATTCAATAAAACCCCCACAAAATCCTAATTAATTCCAACCCTCTATTCTTTGCTCATCTTTACATGGATTTTGGAGATGGAAAACATTCATTTTGGAGGCTTATTTTCATGTTTGGAATTCATGTTTTGGAGGTATAAATCTTTTTCTTTTGATTTAATGTTATTAGATGTTTCATTTAAGCAAAATTAGATTTAATAAATAATTTCTATCTACAAGTTTTAAAATGCAAGTTAGGGTTTATAAAATTAAGTTATGGTTTTTATTAATTAAGTAGGGTTATAATAACTAGTTTAACATTTTTAGAAGTGGAAAATCTTGTATGGATGATATATTGTAAATTGTTTATCCAAAATTGTTTAAATTAATCCATTTTGCAAACTAGATTTCTATATATTGTATATATTGGTGAGATAAAATTCCAATTAATGCTTGTAACACTAGATTGTGGTTTTAATGAGGATATTAACTTGTTGGTGGAATGAAAAACTTAAATTGGTTACTAGTTTCTATTGATAATTGAAAAATACTAATAAAATGCTATTTTTGCTAACTAGATTTTGGAAATTCTTAAATAAATGAGGTTTAAAATCTAAATTATGATTTCATTATATTATTATCATCATGAATTGTAGTTTAATGCATTAATTCATGTAAAATCCAGTTTAGATGTGATATTGTGAAATTTTCCTTAAAAGTATCGAAATCGGGCAAGTTTGCAAACTAGAATTTTCAAACTAATATAAATTAGGGTGTTAAAAATATAGTGATGGTTTATATAGTCTAGTTTTGCTAATTAATGAATACTATGACCATTAGTTTCTTTTAAACATCATGTTTTGAAGTAAAACGGTAAATTGGTGTTTTCGGGTTTTACGGAATCGGACGATTTGATCGATTTTTAGGGTTTCGATGAATTAAATCATGTTTTATATTATAAGTAATGAGTTTTATAACTATGAGTTATTTGTTGATGCTTATCTTGATCAATCGGCGTTTGTACGCCGATATCGAGCGATATTTGGTTCTTTTGCATGAGCGGGACATAGGTTTTAACCTATGCGCGTTTCGTGCGTCGTTTTGATGTTGTCCATGATTCAGTTTACGATATTATATGTGTTTGCGTATAGGTACCCCTCACGTGGACTGCGGGAGATGAAGAAGAGGATGGCGACACCGTCTTCGGCAGACAAGGACCAGGTGAGTAGATGTATATCTACGGGGGGAAGTCGGGTGGATGGCGTTTAGCGCCCCCGCAAACGTAGAATAGGGATAATAGTTATTGTCATTAGGAAGCCAAAAGTGACCTTAGAATTTCGGTGAGTAGGACCCTAGTAGTGACCTTAGGTTGAACTAGATTGATTTAGAAAGACCTTACCCGAGGATGAATATCTTGGAGGAGATTTGTAGGTTTCAGATAGATACACACACGCACACACTGAGACTCGACGTGGTGTTTACGTGTATGTGTATATATATATAGGACTAGGTGTAGGTATATATATATATATACACACACAGTACGTATATGTGATACAAGGATGTGATATGATACACGGGGATGAAACAATATAACCGGGCTTGATGCCGTGATTCTTGGCTATACGGTCGTGTTCTGATGTCAGCGGATCATTAGAAAATGAGATAATGGATACGTATACATAAATAATAAAGGGTGGTGATTATATTGAAGTTCATGGGACTCTAAAATAGAACCCGGACCGTAACCTGTGCCTGAAATTCTGATATGATATATGTGTGACTTGATTACGATATCATATAGGTGTGACTTGATTTCGATATCATATATGTGTGACTTGATTACGATATCATATAGATGTGACTTGATTACGATATGATATAAGTGTGACCTAATCATAATATGATACATGTGGCATGATATTTCTGAGGATAAATTAACGATGTATATTTATGCTGGCAATGATATATGATTGATGCATGCGATTACAGTACAGTACCTTGATCATGACATGATTTGATGATGGTATTATACAAATGATGAGACACGTAGGTGATATTTGACCCGTACCCTGATATTAGGATGCCGTACGATGGATTTTACCGTACGAAGCATAAATGTGATGATTGATCCGCACTCTTGATTCGAGGAACCCGTACTACGTACGTGATGTTATTGAGGCTGGATCACCGACTATTAGAGATATGGATTCAAACCTTAGGTGGACTCTTAGTTCTTATTGACTAGTTTCTTAGGTTTAGTTCCTCAGGAGGTTAGATGGACACTAGTTCAGGCTCGAGTCATATAGTTGTAGTTATACTTGTATATCAAATGAGTGGATGTTGCACATCTGTCTTACATTCAGCCCGTAATCATTATGGTGCATGTTCATACATATGTTTCTATAATCAGAATAAAACTTTGCCTGTTAGGACACCAGCACCATTACCGATGATGCGCATATTCCACGCACACTTATTTACCGGCTCACACACATCATCATCGGTAATTGCTTCGTCACGTACACTTTAGATCATATTATCTTTTATTGATAGAATCAGCAAACAGCTAGATCGATATAATATTGTGATTACTCTCTGGTGTTGGTATAGACATGGCATTTATTACTTAGACATTTCATGCATTCACATTTTCATGTTATCATGCAGTATTATGGGGCATATGCCGACACTTATCATATACTTACTCATGATTTTTAGATTTTGGATTTCTATGAGATTTCTGGATTTTTGGGGAAAACCGCGAGAACATATAAAAACTTCTCTCTCTCTCTCCTCCTCTCTTTTTAAAACATAAGATGCGGTTTTCTCGTGATGTATGTGTCGTCCACCATGAGATTTCATGTTTTCTGTTGGATTTCGAGACCCGATTCGAGAAGTGGATGAACCGTCTCGGGTACATGGTGGGCCCGGTATGGTACCCCGGGGCAAGAAGATCGAGTTGTAGACGATGAGCCTGGCAGGGGAAGACTACCTACCGGTGATGTCTGGCGCGGCGGATATCCGGAGGATACCGACCGTTGTCGTGAGATTTGATGACATGGGCCGATCCATGGATTTCATCGTTGATATTTTAGATTTCTATAAACATTTTACTATGATAAAAGCTAAAGATTTCTTATACAGATATATCTAGATTTCAGGATTGGTTATTTTACATTCATGGTGCATGCATACTCATTCACATGACATAGTTCTATATGAGGCACTGATACGAGCACGGAGCATTTGCACTTACACGTAGCTTATTATCCTGTCTTTACTTGATGACTAGTAGTATATTAGTATATTATTATTATGACCTAGGACAGTGTCGTGCATTCGATTTCTTTTCGTAGATATCTTCTACTCACGAGTTGGCAACTCACCCCCGTTGTGCAAAATTTTATTACAGGTTCGATGTACAGGTTTTCCTGGCAGCTTGCTGGCACATCTTTTCATTCAGGGTGATTTGCACGGTAGGTTGTTTCACTTGTATCTGGACCGCCATTGTACTTTTCTTATTTCATTTGTATCTAGAAAGCTCCATCAACTAAACTTTTATTACTTGATAGTTTACTGGATCAGTTGTTTATTTCAACCTTAGAGCTGTGCTTGTATTATTATGATATTTGGTGGTTTTGTTTACTTTTGAGTTTTGAGCCTTGCCCTTTGGCGTTGTGTACTATTGTGCATTGATGTGGTTGTTTCCGCCTTTTGGCGTAGAGCTAGCTCCCATTTAGGGATGCTTTTTATTGTTTGTATATATATATTATTCTTGTTTGGGGCCAGTTTTTACAAAGGAGACTCTGCCGAAATTTTTGAGAAAATTGGATGTTGCTTTTAAACTTGTTTTCTACATATTTTTCCTTTACTTCTTCTTCTTTTTATGGTTTAGATTTCTGGGCTTCGGTTTACTTAGGTTAAGTTGCGCCTCTAGACGCTTCGTAATCTAAGTGCCGGTCACGTTCCGTACTTTCGGGTCGTGACAATTTGGTATTTAATTGGTAACTTGTAAATTTCCAGTTTAATAAAATATTTTCCGTAATTAATTATTTTAAATAATATTTTAAGCTTTTTTTTATACATTAAATTAGTGATAATTACAAATTAGGATGGGTTAATACAAGTTTTGTGCATCATGACACATTAAACCAAAATGTAATATGTCGTTTTTGAAATGAAAAGAAGTTGTCAAGATGGTTTTAGAAAATATAAATAAAAAGAAAAAAGGGTTTAAATTGTGATAATAAAATTAAATATAAATGAGTAATGGGGGTTATTCTTGACTTGGCCACAAATTCAAACCTCACACTCTCTCTTCCATTCCTAGTGGCCGAGCCTAGTGTGCAACCCAAATTTATCCACCTCAGTTCCCACTCATTCCAACTTCAAAACTTCATAGAAAAGAAAACAAATTAAAGAATTAAAGAATGAATGAAAAGAGGTAATAAAGGGGGAAGTTTCTACACAAGTTTAGACACCTCCACACACTTCTCCTTCTTTCTCTTCCTTTCCCTCACTGTGGCCGAGCTTCACCTAGCAGCCTTAAATTTTTCCATTTCATTCTAACACAAAATTCTTCAAAAATCCATTCAAAAATCAACACAAAATTCTACTAATTCCTCAATTAACCTTTAACCATTATTCTTTGCTCATTCTAACATGAATCATTGGAGCATGGAAGCAAGTTTGGGAGGCTAAGTTGCAAGCTAGATCCATTGTTTGTTAGGTATAAAATCTTAACCCTTTGATCAAGTGTTGATTAATTACTCCAATTAAGTTAATTTGATGTTTAAATGTGGTTTTAGATTCAAGATTGAGAATTCAAGAGTGGGGTCTGAATGCAAGTAAGGGTTTTTATCATGTAATTATGGTTGCAAAGTGTAATTTATCATCTTAAGAAATGAAAAATCTAAACTAGTTGCTAGTTTGCAAATTGCTACTTTTAAATTATCTAAATCATATATTTATGTAAACTAGGTTTTTAGATATTATGAAAATAATTGAGATTAAAATATAGTTAGGGTTTTTATGACCTAATTATGATAATTAGTGAGTATTGTGGCCGCTAAAATTGTTAAAATATCAAGTTTATACTAAAACGGTTATAAGATGCTTACTAGGTCTTTTGGGTGAAATCAAATTTATTTAAATTTGAGGTTTTGATGAATTATAACCTATTTCATATAATATTTTATTTGTCGTGGGCACGCGATTGGTGCGGTTGGGTTTTTGGTTTGGTGGTTGCCACGTATTGTGACCCTAGTTGTGGTCTTTGGCGTTGTCGCGAGAGCGTTTTATGCACCAAGTGTGCGCGCGTCTAGTTAGGGCGTGTGGTTGACTTGTATTGGTTGCGTCCACGACTAATTATATATTTGTTCTTCTTTTACTTGTATACGTTTCTAGGATCGGGTGCAGAAGCGCCGTATGTGGCGCGGAAAGGACAGAGCTGAAATCGGAGCAGATTAGCCGAGGCGTCCAGGTGAGTAGATATATATCTGCGGGGGAAGTCGGGTGGATGGCATATAGCAAGCCCGCAATTTCGTAGAATATGATGTTTTCATATGTATGTATGTGTGTGTATATATATATATATATGTTATTGCAAGATATGAATACTTAGTAAGGAAGGCTTTAGGAGACCACGGATTGGATTTAGTGTAATTTCGATGAATGTGCTTTTTGTTAGTTAGTTTCGTAGTCAAGAACCCTAAAGTAAGGTTGACACACACACACATGCACACACGTGATATGATTTATGTGTGTGTGTGTGTGTGTGTGGATGCGTTGGCACACACACACACATATATATATATACATATACGTATACACGGATGATGAGGATAGTATATGATACTTGGAGATGAGTAGATGTGATTGGGCATGATGCCGTGAGATCGGTGATGTGAATTGGGTCATGTTATGATATACGACATGATATATGACCAGATCATTGGGCGATGTGTTTTCATACACACGCGGATATATGTTGATGATATCGAAATGTACTAGAGTTTAGATCAGTACCCCTAGTTCTTGATATTATGATAATGATAAAAGATGAATAATAAGATAAATGCGATAATTGACCCGTACTCCGATTTGGGATGTCGTACGATGGATTTTACCATACGAGATATAAATATGATGATTGATCCGCACTCTTGAGTCGAGGATGTCGTATTATATAAAGTTTATCGTACGCGACGCTATTGAGGCGGGATCACCGACTACTAAATATAACGACTCGGACTTAGGTGGATTTCCTTACCCGTTCGATTAGTCTCTTAGTTTAGTCATGTAATTATTAGCTAAATATTAGACTGGGCTCGAGTCATACTTATTTTCAAACAAATAAATCATGAGTACTTTAAAGACAGGCCAAGGGGCACTACGGATATTTGAAAGGACGTACCTTTTCTTAAAAACATCGTAGCCCCTATTTTCTAAAAACCACGATTCATGCTATTTCAAATGCTAAAACTGTATGACTCGTATATATATAAATGTATATTCTTATATGTTGCGGTTACTATATCTTTTCTATATATTCTTGTTATTCTTATCGCATTTCATGCTTATATTTGTGATTTCCTTTGTTATTATGAACCCATGCTGTCAGGACACCAGCACCGTTACCGATGATGCGAATGCTCCACGTACACTTGCTTGCCGGCTCACACACATCATCATCGGTAATTTCTATGTCACGTACACTCTAGAAACTATTACTTCATGGATATAAATGCTTGTACATAGTTCCGATATCTAAATACTATGCTAATTTAAATATTGCATTCTTTGCTTAAATACCGCGCATGTATATGTATTCTTTTGTCATGCGATATCAGGTAACTTTATGCCGATATTCACTATTCACTGACTCATGATTTTGAGATTTCAGATCTTTTATGAGATTTCTGGATTTGGGAAACCGCCATGTAAATGTTTATAAACTCATGATTGTTCTAAAGAGAAAGATGCGGTTTTCCTTGATATGATGTTTTCTCAATTTTGAGATAGCTATGGGCCTATCCTGTTTATGCGGAGTCTAAGATATTGAGATATTGAGATAGTGAGGTTTGAGATGGTTATCGGTCGGTCCTGTTCATGCGGAGCCCGAGATATTGAGATATGAGATTTGATGATATGGGCTGATCCTGTTCATGTGGAGCCCATGGGCCGATCCTGTTCATGCGGAGTCCGAAATATTGAGATATTGAGATATTGGGATATATATTTTGTGTCGATACTTGACACGGATTCTTTATTGATTTCATTGATGATATTTCGGTTTTTATACAAAAATCTCACTGAGATATGAAAACAGTTTTCTCATTTAAATGTATTTTTTTTCATGCATTCATATATTATATATGTGATATGTTGCTACCTGAGGCACTGATACGAGCACTTGGTATTACACATATGTTAGATGTTTACCTTGCCTTTATTAGATGCATCAGGTTATATTTTGAGTATATATTATTGTATGACCTAGGAGAGAGTCATACATGCGATTTCTTCTCGGTGACGTTTTATACTCACGAGTTGGCAACTCACCCCCATTGTGCCACAGTTTCTTGCAGGTTTGGCCGTACAGGTTTCATTATGGCTTGCTGGCACACTGCTTCCTTCCGGTTGATTGCTTTGGTAGGTAGGTTCACTTGCATCATGACCACCGTCGTACACTTTATTTATTTCAGTTGTATCTAGTAAACTCCATCAACCAAACTTGTATTAAATTATAGACTTTGATCACCAGTATGTATATTCTTTCATCCTTAGAGTCGCGCGCTATATTATTATAGTTTTCTCTGGTTTTCTTGAGAATGTTGGTTTTCTTGCTGAGTTTTGATCTTCGACCTTCGGCGTTGTATATTATATTGCATTGCGTTGCTGTGTCCACCAATTGGCGAAGAGCTAGCTCTCTCTTGGGGATGCCTTTATTCATTATTATGTATTTCATGTGTTATACCCGTTTGGGGGCCAGTATTTACAAAGGAGACTCTGCCGAAATTTTCGGAAAAATATGATGTTGTTTTTAAATGTTTAATGCTATTTATTGTGTTAAAACCACTTGCTTAAAACAAGTTTCCTTCTCTCATTTTAAATGGCTTAGATTTCTGGGCTTTTGTCTTACTTGAATTAGGTGGGGTCCTATAGACTTCACATGATTCAAGTGTCAGTCACGTGCCATTTCGGGTGGTGACAAAGTTGGTATCTCAGCGCTAGGTTTAACCTTGGTTCGAGTCTGGGTTTGACTATGTGGTGTCTAGGGCGTATATATATTCGGAATCTAGGCTTGACCTTACGGAACATAGACTTGGTGGAGGGGGTATTAGTCCCAAACTTTCGTCGCGTAGGTTGACCTTGGTTGATGGAGTATGTGACTTACGTAGAGTGACACACCGTGTCTATGTTCCGCGGCATATTTACGATACGCTACTTCGCTTAAGAAGCCTTAGGATGTGCATTTCATTGCACAGTATTCTATTCGTTCATTGATATATTCTCATCGGTATCGGATGGTGGTTTTTGTTACCACGGTTGCACGGGCAGAGAGAGCTGCAGCTAGAGTTGCTGTTAGCATGAGCTCGTCTTGGACGAGGACTGACCAGGGTATATTCTGCCGTTTTATTGTGTTTTTCGGTGACATGAGCATTTCGATATGTCGTTTTACTATGTTTTCTCATGGACGCGAGCGTTCGATATCTACACCAGATGATCGGGCTACCGCTAGAGGCCAGCCAGAATGTGATGACCATTAATGTATCGTCTATCATTGAGGATTGAGGCCTTGTTTAGCATGCGGATGAAGGGTATTCACATGTTGTCTAGGCGAAGTTAAAAAGTTCGAACGAATGTCAGAAACCCATTTTTACAATTTTATCGTATTCGGAAAAATGTGCAAGTAATTCTGTAAACGCTCTAGAAGTTGAAACCCTAACTCGACATAATGACCACGAAACCGCTTTTGAACCTTAGGGTTTGCGGCAGTTCCGCGGTGCCATTAATGAGCCTTAGGTTTGCCCTTCAACGGCCGGTCTATAGGTACTGTGGCATGTACTGGATATTACTAAACTGTGCTCAAGTGTTGAGTTCTCGGGGAATTATGGGACTTTGATGAATCGATCGAAAAGTTTAACGCCGTCCGGATATCATGTGATGGGATACAATACTTGGAATCCACAAGAGAACCAAATTGAATTTTATAAATCTAGCAATTTAGTCTCAGTTGATCGGTGGCCACGGGATTTTGATGAGATGACGTTCTACTCCGTTGGCATCAGAGATGTGATACGCATGCAGAGGCGTTGAATATGGATATATCCTTTAGAAGGAGTCGTGATGAGTATGCAGCCGTTCCGGAACAAGAAATATATTTAGTAAAGGGTGATAACATCCGGGTAGTTCGGTAGAAACAAGATTTGGGAGAGACCCCGACAGATTCTTTCTAGAATACTACACGAGAAGACTTGGACCCAGGATCGATCGTGTTACGCACACCCAGTATGCCAGAGTTCGGCATCATCGATGAGACATGTTATGAGGGACCATGATAGTTGGCCAGAGATCTGTAGAGGATGTGCCAGAGCGGAGCTGTTTCCATCATTATTTCCATATTGGGCCGTTGAGCTGAGGAGTTATGTAACTGGCAATTCGCAGTGAGAGACGAGAGCCTAAGGGCACAAGGCGACAGACCATGAACAGGTGGAAAGGAGATATCTAGCTCTGCTAGCTTTGGATGCACCGACACCTTCTCGACTTTGAAGGAAGGACATATCGACGACAGTGTTATGTTTTGCGATTTGGTGGTTCGGATATCACGTGTCCATTATTTTGGACTTCAGTATTTTGGGCGATTTATTTGCATGATTGAGTTTCGTACACCATAATTGCACTTGATTTCGATTTGATATCATTCGAGATGTTTGATTTTGATTTCTTGCCTATGGTATGTATGTGATTTGACTTGTGCCTTCGGTGTAGTTTTCATGCGCTTCAGTATTTTGATTTGATTTTGTGCATTCTGATGCACGTGGTTGTGAGATTATATACCACGGTATACCTGATTTGGATTGATGTATGTTGTATACAATCGATTTCGATTGTGATATTCGATATTTGTTTTCGTGCACCTTGTGCATTTGATTTGGATTCTTACGCATACTTGGCGCGCTTGATGCAATTTTGGTGCACACCACATGCACTAAATCGCGAATCTTTGTGCATATCAGATGCACCTGATAATGTTGCCAGGCAGAACCGTTGCATTTGACAGGTGTTTTCGTGTACACCCGTTGCACTTAGATTTTGTTTCTGTGCACATGTATGGCATACTCATTGATTTCGATTTCTGTCTGCACCAGACGCACGTTGCATTATTACATATACTATTGAGTATGATTTCCTTTGAGCAGCACGTTTTTATGATATTTACTATTTGGTAAACTAGCCGAGCAGGACTAGTCCGAGGACAGTACCTGAATATGTTTTTGCATGCATCGATTGTTACCGAAGGGATTTCCAAAAAGGAGTTATAGTCGAAGTATTCTCCTATGTGTCCGAGATAACACGAAACATGTTACATAGGAAACCCTTCTAAATTATTTTAAAAACATCGGGATGTGTGAGATAAACAAAGGATATATATATGTATATGTATGTATGTATGTATGTATACGTATGTATGTATGTATGTATGTATGTATATAGTTATTTTTTCTATAATAAACGTCCGCTATTTGTGCTGTGATACGCGCATCGCACAACGACTTGAAAAAGTTTTGGCATGCATTTCTTTCAGATGTTTTGACAAGTTTACAATGATGCGTACTATGTACATGTTATCGTTTTGATGTATATCCTGTTGTTATTCGTAATGGATTTTGACAATTGTATTTTCACCATGTCTCCGATGATTGCGTGATGCTTGATGGAGTTTTGATTTTGAGTTATATAATCGTTTTCATGCGCATGCATTGCGCTGAGATGTGCCTTAAGTATTTAAGATTTCGGAGCCCCGCCGATTTGGGTGCTTTGCTGAATGTTTTAGTATTTGGGGGAGTTTTAAATTTAAATTCGGGGATCGAGTTTCTTTAAGGGGGGAAGATTGAAATGTTTTGAAAATCGTTTAGGTGAAATTTCGGATAATCGGTAAAATAACTGGTGTTTTCCGTAAAAACCAAGAAATTATTATTTATCCACTTAAACTTAAATATACCTATTCAAGCTATGTAATTGCTAGTATTTGGTATTGAATTGGTCACTTGTAAATTTCTAGTTTACTAAAATATTTTCCGTAATTAATATTTTTATGCTTTTATTTATACATTAAATTAGTGATAATTATAAATTAGGATGGGTTAATACAAGTTTTGTGCATCATGACACATTAAACCAAAATGTAACATGTTATTTTTGAAATGAAAAAAAGTTGTCAAGAAGGTTTTAGAAAATATAAATAAAAAGAAAAAAGGGCTTAAATTGTGATAATAAAATTAAATAGAAATGAGGAATGTGGATTTTTCTTGAGTTGGCCACAAATTCAAACCTCACACTCTCTCTCTTCCTTTCCTAGTGGCCGAGCCTAGTGTGCAGCCCAAATTTATCCACCTCAATTCCCACTCATTCCCACTTCAAAACTTCATAGAAAGGAAAACAAATTAAATAATTAAAAATGAATGAAAAGAGGTAATAAAGGAGGAAGTTTCTACACATGTTTAGACACCTACACACACTTCTCCTTCTCTCTCTTCCTTTCCCTCACTGTGGCTGAGCCTTACCTAGCTGCAGCCCAAAATTTTTCCATTTCATTCCAACATAAAATTCTTCAAAAATCCATTCAAAAATCAACACAAAATTCTCCTAATTCCTCAATTAACCTTTAACCATTATTCTTTGCTCATTCTAGCTTGAATCCTTGGAGCATGGAAGCAAGTTTGGGAGGCTAAGTTGCAAGCTAGATCCATTGTTTGTTAGGTATAAAATCTTAACCCTTTGATCAAGTGTTGATTAATTACTCCAATTAAGTTATTTTGATGTTTAAATGTGGTTTTAGATTCAAGATAGAGAATTCAAGAGAGGGGTTTGAATGCAAATTAGGGTTTTTATCATGTAATTATGGTTGTAAAGTGTAATTTATCATCTTAAAAAATAAAAAAATCTAAACTATTTACTAGTTTGCAAATTGATACTTTTAAATTGTCTAAATCATATATTTATGTAAACTAGATTTTTAGATATTATGAAAATAATTGAGATTAAAATCGAGTTAGGCTTTGTGTGACCTAATTATGATATTTAGCGAGCATTGTGGCCACTAAAATTTTTAAAACATCATGTTTGTACTAAAACGGTTATAAGAAGCTTACTAGGTCTTTTGGGTGAAATCGATTTTATTTAAGTTTGAGTTTTTGGTGAATTATAATCTATTTAATATAATATTTGATGTGTCGTGGATGCGCGATTGGTGCGATTGGGTTTTTGGTTTGCTGGTTGCCACGTATTTGCGACCTTAGTTGTGGTCTGTGGCATTGTCGCGAGAGCGTTTTGTGCACCAAGTGCGTGCACGTCTAGTTAGGACGCGTGGTTGACTTGTATTGGTTGTGTCCACGATTAATTATATATTTGTTTTCTTTTTACTTGTGTACTTTTCTAGGATCGGGTGCAGAGGCGTCGGATGTGGCGCGGAAAGGACAGAGCTGAAACCGGAGCAGATTAGCCGAGGCGTCCAGGTGAGTAGATATATATCTACGGGGGAAGTCGGGTGGATGGCGTATAGCACCCCCGCAATTTTGTAGAATATGATTTGTTTATATGTGTGTGTGTGTGTGTATATATATATATATGTTATTGCGAGATATGAATACTTGGTAAGGAAGGATTTAGGAAACCACGGATTGGATTTAGTGTAATTTGGATCAATGTGCATTTAGTTAGTTAGTTTTTTGGTCGCAAACCCCAGAGTAAAGTTGACACACATACACATGCACACACATGATATGATTTATGGGTGTGTGTGTGTATATATATATATATATATATATATATATATATATATATGGATGCGTTGGCGCACGCGCACGCGCGCGCACACACACACACATATATATATATACATATACGTATACACCGATGATGAGCATAGTATATGATACTTGGAGGCGAGTCGATGTGATTGGGCATGATGACGTGAGATCAGTGATGTGAATTGGGTCGTGTTATGATATACGACATGATATATGACCAGATTGTTGGGCGATGTGTTTTCATACACATGCGGATATATGTTGATCTTATCAGAATGTACTAGACTTTAGATCAGTACCCGTATTTCTTGATATTATGATTATGATACCAGATGAATAATGAGATAAATGTGATAATTGACCCGTACCCCGATTTGGGATGCCGTACGATGGATTTTACCGTATGAGATATAAATATGATGATTGAACCGCACTCTTGACTCGAGGATGTCGTATTATATATAGTTTATCGTACGTGACGCTATTGATGCGGAATTACCGACTACTAGATATATCGACTTGGACTTAGGTGGATTTCCTTACCCGTTCGATTAGTCTCTTAGTTTAATCATCTAATTATTAGGTAAATGTTCGACTGGGCTTGAGTCATACTTATTTTTAAATCGTGAGTATTTTGAAGACAGGCCGAGGGGTACTACGGATATTTCAAAGGACGTACCTTTTCTTAAAAACATCGTATCCCCTATTTTCTAATAACTACGATTTGTGCTATTTCAAATGCTAAAACTGTATGACTCGTATATATATAAATGTATATTCTTGTATGTTGCGGTTACTATATCTTTTCCATATATTCATGTTGTTCTTATCGCATTTCATGCTTATATTTGTGATTTCCTTTGTTATTATGAACCCATGCTGTCAGGACACCAACATTGTTACTGATGATGCGTATGCTCCACGAACACTTGCTTGCCGGTTCACACACATCATCATCGGTAATTTCCATGTCACGTACACTCTAAAAAATATTACTTCATGGATATAACTGCTTGTAGATAGTTCCGATATCTAATTAATATGCTAGTTTAAATATTGCATTCTTTGCTTAAATACCATGCTTGTATATGTATTCTTTTGTCATGCGATATCATGGAGCTTTATGCCGATATTCACTGTTCACTGACTCGTGATTTTGAGAACAGTTTTCTCATTTAAATGTATTCTGTTTTCATGCATTCATTCATTATATATGTGATATGTTGGTACCTGAGGCACTGATACGAGCACTTGGTATTACACATATGTTAGATGTTTACCTTGCCATTATTAGACGCTTCAGGTTAAATTTTGAGTATATAATATTGTATGACCTAGGAGACAGTCATACATGCGATTTCTTATCGGTGATGTTTTCTGCTCACAAGTTGGCAACTCACCTCCGTTGTGCCACAGTTTCTTGCAGGTTTGGCCAAACATGTTACATTGCGGTTTGCGGGCACACTGCTTCCTTCTGAGTGATTGCTTTGGTAGGTGGGTTCACTTGCATCGTGACCACCGTCGTACACTTTATTTATTTCAGTTGTATCTAATAAAATCCATCAACCAGACTTGTATTAAATTAAAGACTTAGATCACCAGTATGTATATTCTTTCAGCTTTAGAGTCGCGCACTGTATTATTATAGTTTTCTCTGGTTTTCTTGAGGATGTTGGTTTTCTTGCTGAGTTTTGATCCTCGCCCTTCGGCGTTGTATATTATATTGCATTGTATGGCTGTGTCCGCCAATTTGCGAAGAGCTAGTTCCCGCTTAGGATGCCTTTATTCATTATTATGTTTTTCATGTGTTGTACCCGTTTGGGGGTCAGTATTTACAAAGGAGACTCTGCCGAAATTTTCGGTAAAATATGATGTTGCTTTTAAATTATTAATGCTATTTAATGTGTTAAAACCACTTGCTTAAAACAAGTTTTCATTCTCTCATTTTACATGGTTTAGATTTCTGGGCTTTTGGCTTACTTGAATTAGGTGGGGTCCTATAGACTTCACATGATTCAAGTGCCATTCACGTGCCATTTCAGGTCGTAACATATTTCTAGTCGTTGGTATATCGAGACAGGGCATCGATATACCAGAGTAGACTAGCGTATATGCTTCTCGACCCATGTGATGGGCGATGGATGATCCCATATCCATTGGTGTTTGGCATCAGAGATGGTATACGGGTGCTCAGTGGAGACTGGGTACTCTGGGCGGACTCGCCGAGAACTCCCAGATGGTCTTATACCTCACGTCAGATGGCAGTTCTCTGGTGACACTAGTACAGGTTAGTCTGTCGACCCGAGATCGTCATAGAGTCTTATGTGGTTCCCGCTGTGCTTTTATTTCCACCTTACCACGTTCAAGAGAATGTTCAAAATGGTGGTTTTTGGGTACAGTCCAGAGCCCCATGGAGGCAATGAGCGATAGGAGAGGATTCGTCTTTCCCGGTATAGGGAGTTAATGTTGAGTTGTGCTCGATTGGTCATAACAGGAAGTCCCTGGCCAGGGCTGACTCAGAGATATACTGGTAAGTGTTATCAGTAGTTCTTGACCTGTTATGAGCCTCACATCGGCATGACTTATCGAGTTACTGGGGTCATACGTTTACCACCCCTAGACGAGATATGCGACATATCATACGAAGAGACCGGACTGTACGGTAGTGTTACTGATTGGATTCGCAGGAGTATGAGCAGGCATGCTTGTTGATCTTCTGATCGCTCAATACCCAGGTGGCTGTTATGTTTAGCAGACCGCTTGCGTCTTGTGTGTGTTTGATATGATCATTACCTTTTGCCGACGTATTGATGAGTCTTTAGAGTCCTATACAGAGGTTTCCTGGCTCAAGCGAAATAGAGTAGGAGCACATATGCGATATGTGAGGGACCGAGATTAATACGATATGTGATACGGTATTCTATTCTCGTGACGTGTGACATCGGTCAGTTATATTATATAGCCGGGTTATCGGATCAAGTGTTGATTCGATAAGTTGTTATATATGATATTAGTCGGTTATATGTAATATAGCCGGATTATTAAGTCAAGTGTTGATTTAATAATCTAATGTACAATTATATATTTGATATATTAATTTGCATTAACAAGTATTAATTCACTTAAGATTTCCTTTCTCACTTTGTTTGTGCACATTGTATATATGTGATATACGCAAGTGTACATTATTTTTGTGTCATGTTTGATGATACATGCAACTTCGGTGTGTGTGTGTGACTTACACCATGCTAAAGATAATCTTGGGTTTTTAATTTCTTAAGTAATTCAAAACTTAGTTTGATTTTTGTCATGGCAAGAAGCTTGGAGAAGCTTATTGATAACCATTGACAAAGTCCACTTCTTTTGTTTTGCCAAAGATATTTATTAACCCAACCAATTATCCTAGCCATGGTTATGTCTCTACAAAGGTTAGTATATGATACTAACTCACCTTGGGTTGCCATTCTTGACTTGATAATTATCATGAGATATTTCTTCATCTCCTTCCTCCAAGCTTTTTAGCTTCAATGGAAATGATGGAAAAAAAGTGAGAAAATTATTTCTAAAATGAGTAAAATTCCTATTTCATCATCCTCTACTACTTGTCATTTAGTATAGGGTGTTTGCTTCACTAATTCCATAATTAGTGAAGTGGTAGCTTGGGTTAGTGTCTTCTCGACGTAGATCATATTCGGCCTCGAAGACTTCTAGCAAGCTTGTTCCGTATATCTTATGGAACCTCTCAAGAGTCCGGGAGTTCATGGATCCCAGCGAAGGGACTACTACACGAAGCATTTGAAGTGAAAGACCGGTCTACAAAGATTGTATTCCTCATTCACTTTGATTGTAAAGTTGTATACATATCGTTCGTCAGATTTTCTAGTAACGATTCCAGAGTTAGGGTTAGCTAGAACGACAAATTTTTGAAATTGGCATGGACGATGCCTCCCGAAACCTTGCTGCCGTGCTAGACAAACCGGCACTTGCTGTTATAGCCAATTGTGCATAGCGTAACATCAACTCCCAATACCGGGAGAGACGAAACCCCTCCTATCGCTCACTGCCTCCATGTGACTCGGGACTACCCAAAATCAACCTGTTTGCATGACTCCTTTGAGCTATGGTTGGGAAGAAATCGAAAGCACAGTGGGAACCACACAAGACACTATGACAATCTCGGGTCTAAAGAATAACTTGTACAAGTGTCACCAGAGAACTGCTATCTGAAGATAGGTATGGTACCGATTAGGAGTTCTCGGCGAGTCTTGTTCGCTGTACCCATTCTCTAATGAGCACCTGTGTACAATCTTTGATGTCAAACACCAATGGTTGTGGGATCAACCATCGCCCCATACAGGGTCAAAAAATGTACACACTAGTCTACTCTAGAATATCGATGCCCTGTCTCGATATTTCCATGACTAGGAACTGTTAAAGGATGTTCTTGTGGACTACACAAGCCTTATTAAAATGATCTGCATCATAGTCTTATAGTCAAGCTAACATCCTAAGGGCTTTATCAACATGTATCAGAGAGACAATATAACTGTTAGTAATATGTATGCCCTGTAGGGTTCCTAGGCATCCTAATGAGGTCTCACAAGGCATCAACCATGCCAATTTCAAAAAATCTAGGTGCCGAGAAACCCGACTACAGATCGTTTGCTAGAAAACTAGGCGAAAAACAATCTAGTTAACAACTTAACTAAGAGGATATCGGAAATACAACCTTTGTAGATCCGGTTCTCCACCTCCATAGCTCCGCAACGAAGTCCTTTCCACTGTCCAAAAAGAATCCGGGCTCTAGCGTCGACTTCATCGGAGAATAAGCGAGCTAGGTCGTCGATGTCCATGCCGAAGATGATCTACGTCGAGGCATCGCTAAATCAAGCTCCGACTTCACCAAGTCAAGAAACTTGTGAAGAAAACACACTCTACTACTTGGCAAGAGGTAGAGGATGAAGAAATAGGAAGTGGGTTCAATTTAGAATTGGATTTCTCACTCTTTATCATCAATCACCATTGATGACCTCAAGGTTTTCTTCTTGAGTTCAAGGAAGAAGAAGAAGAAAAATCATATGATTAGTTAATTAAAAAGGATAAATTATCTCAATACTTATCATAACCTAACTCTAGTTAAGTGTAGAGAATAGACCATGGTTTGCTTAAATGGTTAGGGTTAAGAATGAAGACAAGAAAGGTGACTAAGTCAAAGGTTCATGAATCTTCCACAAACAAGCAAACAAAGCCACCATTCTTTCTTTATCTTATCCAAAACAAATAAATAAATAAATAAGATAATCAAAACCCTAATCATTAACTTAACCATGGTTTAATCTTTACACTTAACCAAGTTAACATGTATCATCAAACATGATACAAACAAGTGCACAAAAGTATATCGCATATACAATGCGCACATCCGAGTGAGAAAATCCATCTTAAGGGAACCGATACTAGTTAACGCAAAGTAATATATCAAATATATAATTATGCATTAAATCATTAAATCAACACTTGATTTAACGATCCGGTCATATCGCATATAACCGACTAGTATCGAATGTATCGGCTTATCGAATCAACCCTCGATTCGATAACTAGGTTATATCGCATACAACCATTCGATACATTCATCGCGAGAATAGAATACGGTATCACATACACGCATTATTCTCGGTCCCGCACATATCTCATATGCGCTCCTATTTCGTTTCGCTTGAGCCAGGAAACCTCTGTGTAGGACTCTAAAGACTCGTCAATATGCCGGCAGCAGATGATGATCATATCAAACACCCACAAGCCGCAAGCGGTCTGCTAAACGTAACGGCCACCCGGGTATTGAGCGATCTGAAGATCGACGAGCAAGCCCGCTCACACTCCAGTGAATCCGACCAGTAACACTACCGTACAGTCCGGTCTGATCGTCTGATATGTCGCATATCTCGCCTAGGGGTGGTAAACGTCAGACCCCAACAGTTCGATAAGTCGTGTCGATATGAGGCTCATAACGGGTCGAGAAACTACTGGTAACACTTACCAGCAATTCTCTGAGTAGCCCTGGCCAGGGACTTCCTGTTACAGCCAATCGAACACTGTGCAACATCAACTCCCTATACCGGGAGAGACGAATCCCCTCCTATTGCTCATCGCCTCCATGTGACTCGGGGCTGTACCCAAAAACCACCGTTTTGCACGCCCTCTTGGACGTGGTAAGATGGAAATCAAAGCACAGTGGGAACCACACAAGACTCTATGACGATCTCGGGTCAACAGACTACTCTGTACCAGTATCACCAGAGAACTGCCATCTGACGTGAGGTATAATACCATCTGGGAGTTCTCGGCGAGTCCGTCCAGTGTACCCAGTCTCTACTGAGCACCCGTATAACATCTCTGATGTCAAACACCAATGGATATGGGATCATCCATCGCCCATCTGTATGGGTCGAGAAGGTACACGCTAGTCTACTCTGGTATATCGATGCCCCGTCTCGATACACCCACGACTAGGGACTTTGAAGGATGTACTTATGGACTACCATGTCCCCACTAGTATGATCCGCATCATAGTCCAGGTAGTCAAGTACAGATCCTAAGGGCTTTACCAACATGTAACAGGGAGACAATCAGTGTACACGTTAAGGTAAAGATCAACCAGATAGCATACTATCATGTCGAGCAAGAAAGTCCTCCCTATATATGTCCCAGCATCCACTACAATATACATCCTATGTATAGTAATGGCCTCTAGGGCATACATATAACTAACATGCCCTAGAGGCCATTATTGATGATATAGTGGATGCTTGGACATATATATAGAGGACTTTCATGCTCGACATGATAGTATGCTATCAGGTTACCTTTATCTTAACATGTAGACTGGTATTTATACTGTCTGTCTCTTACATATTGATAAAGCCCTTAGGATATGTACTTGACTACCAGGATTATGATGAGATCATACTAGTGGGGCCACGGTGGTCTACAAGTACATCCTTTAATCAGTTCCTAGTTGAAGGAATATCAAGACTAGGGAATCGATATTCTAGAGTAGACTAGTGTGTACGTTTCTAGTCCCTTAGAGGGTGATGGTTGATCCCACAACTATTGGTGTGTGACATCAAAAATTGTACATGGGTGCTCATTGGAGAATGGGTATACCGAACAGGGTTTCGCGGAGCACTCCTATCTGGTAGTATACCTATCATCAGATAGCAGTCCTCTGCTGACACTGGTACGGGTTAGTCTGTAGACCCGAGATCGTCATAGAGTCTTATGTGGCTCCACTGTGCTTTGATTTCCTCCCTATTACGGCTCAAATGATTCGTGCAAACAGGTGGATTTTGGGTACAGTCCCGAGTCACATTGAGGCAATGAGCAATAGGACGGGTTTCGTATCTTCCGGTATTGGGGGTTGATGTTGTGCTATGTTCGATTGACTATAACTGGAAGTCCCTGGCCAGAGCTGCTGCTGAGATTTACAGATAAGGGTTATCAGCAGTTTCTCAAACCCTTATAGGCCAGACATCGGCATAAATTATCACGTTACTGGGGCCCGACGTTTACCACCCCTAGACATGATATGCGACATATCAAACGAAGAGACCGGACTGTACGGTAGTGTTACTGATAGACTTCATGGCGACTATGGACGACCTTGCTTGTTGATCTTCATATCGCTCAATACCCGGTAGCCGTTAGGTCCAGCTAGTACCGCTGATGGTTTGTGGGTGACTGATGTGATCATCATCTACTGCTGGCGTATTGACGAGTCTTTAGAGTGCCACACAGAAGTTCCCTGGATCAAGCAAAATGAAGTAGGACACATATATGATATGTGTGTAGGCCTGATTAAATATGTGTATGTGATACCGTATTGCAATCTGCCAGTTATCTGTTGTCGGTTCGGTTATATGTGATATACTCAGATTGTCGAATCATGTATTGATTTGATAATGTGATATACAGATAAATGATATTAGCCGGTCATATGTGATATAACCGGATTATTAAATAAAGTGTTGATTTAATAATGTGATATATATTATATGTGATATAATTATATCTTAACTAATATCATTAGCTCACTAATTATTCTTCATAATATATATATATATATATATATATATATGTTGGGTTACGGCAGCATCCCGGCCATCAAACCGTGGCCAAATGCGGAACAAAAATTTTCAATACTGGCGCTACAATTACCCAATGCCCGGATCTACCCTAAACCCTATACTAGCAAGCATATATAAAGAAGTTAGAATGGTTATACCGAATGAACAAAGTCCTTCGGGTATTCAACTTCCTCCTTTGCTCCTTGAGGCATGCCCGGTTGAGCTTGGTCGCCGGGCTCCCGTCGTCGAAGACGATCCACCCGAGGGATGTAGTTATGGCTCTAGCTTCACATAATGGATGCAAGTGAAGCAACTAGGGTTTCTAGGATGCTACTTTAGAAAGCCTAGGACGTAGTGTATGAACTCAGTGCAGGTCTATCTCATCTCACCTCCTCTCATGTTTCTCAACTCATGAGAGGTTGAGAGGAGGTGGAGAATGAAGGTGGAGGCAATCATGGAAAATCAAGAGAGGAGTCAAGCACAAATGGTGATGATGAGCTCAAGAAAAAACTCATGCTAAAAAATAATGAAGCTCTCATGAGAGTGAAAATCAAGCATGCTAGGTTTTGTAAAACAATATCTTTCATTTTAGAAAACCACCCATACTTGAATAGTATGCATAAATGATTTAATAATTCATTTATGCACACTATTCAAGCATGGTCATCACCATACTCACCATTTTCCAATATCCACCTCATTTATCATTTTCTAAAAAATGGTCAAATCCAAAAATGAGGTGGCCATCTTCTAGAATGTTTTCTGGATAAAATACGGATTACATTCAACTACATATACATACTTGCATTCGTACCGAAATACGAATACCCTAAGCAATATAATAACACAAAGAACATAATACTAGAATATACGTATCGAAATACATATACGTAAATTATTAAATCAATACCTGGTTTAATAATCCGGCTAAAACCCGAAACGGGTAGTATTATCAACTGTCCGATCGAAAGTCCGGGTACAAAGTACATCAATCGATCGGAACCCTGCACGTATCCAATACGGCTACTGCATCATTTCGCCAGAACCACGGAAACCCTCTGTGTGGGACTCTAAAGACTCATCAATACGCTGGCAGTGGGTTTAACCACAAGCGAGTTAGCAGCACTAGCCGTACGTAACAGCTACCCAGGTATTGAGTGAAAGAAAGGCCGACGAGCAAATTCATATTGAACCCCTACTGAGCCTGACGGTGACAATATCGGTACAGTCCAGTCTGTTCGTCTAAAAGTGTTGCAAATAGAGTCTTGGGGTGGTGGTGGTGGATAAATGCAGACCCCTAACAACGCGGCATTTAGTGTCGGCATGAAAACCATCACCACATGAGAAACTATCGATCCTAGATCGGTAATTCTCGTATACCTTGGATGAAGATTTCTGGTGATGGCCACCTGTACACAACGCGACATCAACCCCCAATACAGGAAGGGATGAATCCCCGACGATCCGCTCACTACCTCCATGTGGCTCGGGACTGTACCCAACTAGAACATGTTTGCACGACTCTTTTGAGCCATGGTAGGGTAGTAATCAAAGCACGGTGGGAACTCACACGAGACAAATGACGATCTCATGTCGACAGACTAACCTGTACACATGTCACCAAGGAACTGCTATCTGACAATAGGTATAATACCATCTAGTATGTTCCCGGCGAGTCCGTCCGGTGTACTCATAATCCAATGAGCGCCTGTATACTATATTAGGTGAACAAACTAACACCAATGGCTTGTGAGACCTTGCCACCACCCCTCATCAGGGTCTCGATCAGTATACACTAGTCTACACTGGTGTATCGATGCCCAGTCTCGAAACTCCTACGACTAGGGACATTTAAGGATGTGCTTATAGACCCCCAGCTCCCACGTATATGATCACCATCATAATGCTGGTAGTCAAGAAAGAATCCTATGGGCTCTATCAACAAATACATGATGATAAAGACAAAACATATAGCATACTATCATCTCGAGTAAGACTGTTCTACTGGTATAGGTCCTCCCTCAATCATTATAATCACCTGCCTGCGACTATGATAATTGCCTTGAGGGCACTATAGCCAACAATCTCCCACTTGCACTTAAGGCCAATTATTGCGATGTCGCATACTCACAGCCCGTGTGATACCGAACACCCAACTTCTCTACTAATCAGTCTTGCAAAGCCCGTTTGTGAAACTATTGTGTTCGTGAAATAGCCTCAGTGAGTGGATCCGCTCTAGTGTTTCTTTCTGTATCTCTCTATATCTCAACTTCGCGGAGAATAACTATCTCCCGAAATGAGCAATACCTAGTCTTAGAATTTGTTTGGATATCTGATGGGACTCAGTTCATAAAATAACTCCAAATCCTACAATATTCTTAGAGAGTATCGTCCAGTGAATTTAATCAGTATCCTACGCTATGCCTTCCTCAGTATCCGCTTGGACTACCTGTCTAACATGCTGTCCCTCAAAAAGAGGGAAAAAAGTGGGAAAACTATAACTCAGACAACCACTCCGTCATCTAGTTCACCTTGGAAGCCTGAAATGATAACCGTCTCCCAAAGGAGGCTGCCGTTACCATATCCCATGAACATCCACTTATGTTCAAAACTGCTTCCTAACATTTCTCTGAGGATTGGATTAACATATATGCTTATTGCAGCGAGTGCAAAAGCACTATCTGGTGTTGTACTTGACATCACATGATTGACTCAACTGCCTAACCAAGTGATATGCCAATCATGCAAATCCCTCTCCCCTTTACTCTGTAAGACTTCCTTTAGAGAGGGTGACTCCATCACTTGCAGGTTCACCACCATGGCAGGAGTCGTGCATTCTAAAACACCTTTAGAATAAATTCAAAGTACCCAGATTGGGACACTTCCTAAATCTAGATCTAAAACCATAGATCTAGTAACCAGAAACCCTGATATTATATCCATATCCTATGTAGAGAAACAATTTTGTGACAACCACAATTATACTGATCGTAGTATAAAAATATCACTTCCTATCTAGAGCATCCCTACTACCTTCTCAATTCTAGATCCATCTATTGTTCTGATAAAGTCAAACTCTATGACTGTAATATAAAAAGTAGATGGTCTATTTCCGCTATACTTTCTTTAGTTTATAAATAGACATAAGCTACTTGCCCACCATGCTTCCGCTGCTCCCACTGACTACAACAACCCTCTGGCAGAGTCATATACACATGCACTTCTAAAGCTCGTTTAGAACGACGGTATACTCATCCTCTTACCGGGCGTTATAGTCCAGATCAGCAGCAATGGGAATTCTGGGTAAACAAGAACGTCCCTGTCACCGTCTCTGAGAATACCGAAGTACCTTTCCGGTGCCTGAGGTTACCCACCAAATCTGCGGAGTGGCTAATAGAACGTCGAAACCAATTGAATCTTTAGGTTCTTTTAAATCTTCAGTGATCGTTTATGGTTCTGGAATCACTTCCAGTTCTACCATACTCCCATTTCTGTTTTCTGAAAAAATCCATTTTACTAAAACTGTGGCGAGTCAAGAACAATATCACTGTTGATCTTCCTGATGGTAGAAAGTTAACCCTCATCAAATCCCGAGATAACACACAAACTACCATTACTGAAACGTGCCTCGAGTTTATCCGGATTTTGGTTTTGAGCATCAGCGGACAACTCCCTATAACTTAACATCGTTAAAATATAAATTGATTCTATATATCCAATATAGAAACAATAGCACTAATTTAATTGGAACCAGATTCAGAATCATGCAGCTGTCTCCAGTGCATATAAACCAAATGGAAAGAAGCCAATCAACATAACTCAAGTAGGAGCGCATCCATATATGAGTAACCTGAAAGAGAAGCAAGTTCTCAATACAATTATTATCAACGGAATACCAAACATAAATATCTACATTTTTGACTACCTCGAAGAATCCTGATACTACCATCAAATGGTTCTCTACTTTATTCTTATACTTATAACTTCTCAATATCTGGACCTTGTATTTCAACGAAAAACCTATCTAAAACTGGAGAAGACATGAGTAAAAAGAATATAGTACGAGTAACAACCCTTTTGTCCTAATGGACACTGGACAACATACAAACTTTGTATAAGTCCCCTGAGTTCAATAATTCAAACCCTGTGCATCGTATGTTGAAAACTGTACTATTGTTAAGAAGAATTACACCACTGTTGAATGCACCTATAGGTAAATGTCATGGAAACAATTTCAAAACGTTATATCTCGCTTTGTAAAATAAACGTACAGATATATCAGTTTGAAATTTGTGCATGACAACGGATATTCAAAACCAAATGTTTGCCATCAGGCAAAACCCAGATGATTTCCTCAAATATCATCAATTACAATGAATTCCTAATTAATGAGGATCTAATCACCCAATTCCCAATATCTTACTCCCAATCACCGTCTGTAATAACATACAAATGTGAGAAACAAATCCGGTAAATATATACCCTGGAGTCAGATTCCAATTGGGAAAACAGTTTTCAATTAACATCGCACAGTGAAACTGAAACAAGAAAATGTTTCGAAGGGGTTAACTGGTATTCCTAGTAACGCCTCTTCCACTATCCCTATTCATGACAGTAACTATATACTTACCTGCCCTCACTGCAATCCCTTTATTATGTCTTTACTTATTACCATATGTACACCTTCTTTAAGCTAATTGGTTTTCTTCCTTCCCTACCCTTCGGCACTAGCCTAAGGTTTGGAAGAAGACTGTCCAATAAGCGTAATAAGTGTACTCTCCTAATCCTAGGAGTTGTCGCAACCTGAGGGAAGGTAATGGGAAAAAACATCTGAATAATCCTATTCTATTTCTCCTGAACCGGAAACCATCCTCGAATCTGGAACAAGTCCCTTCGAGTTCGTATGTAAGTATACGATGGCATATCCAATAGGAGTTGATATCTGTAGTGATACGGAGTGTTCTGGTGAAATCCAAAGTGGATGTGGGAGTAGCAGGGGTATACACTGTTTTGTCGTGAATGATAGCAGTCGCAATTTTCTTTGCTCTTATTCTAATCCTTTTATATGTCTTTACTTATTACCTTCTGTACACCACCTTTAGGCTAATTGGTTTTCTTCCTTCCCTACCTTTCGTCACCTGCTTTTACATTTCAGAAATATAAATATTATTTTTAGAATTTAAAATATTAAAATATTATATTTCGCGAAGACTATTCGATTTGCGAATTTGGGGTTCTCGTAGAATGGTATAAATTGTTGGAGATAGTGCCCTCATAGTCAATTATTAGGTCACAGGTACGTGATTGCAATGATTGATGGAGGACCTATCCCGGTAGGACAGTCTTACTCGAGATGATAGTATGCTATCTGGTTTACCTTTATCATCGTGTACTACTTTAGGTGACCTTACAGATCGCCATTACACGTTGGTAGAGCCCCTAGGATTCTTGCTTGACCACCAGCAGTATGAGGGCGATCATATAAGTGGGAGCTGGGGTCTATAAGCATATCCTTAAAAGGTCCCTAGTCGTGCGAGTTTCGAGACAGGGCATCGATACTCCAGAGTAGACTAGTGTATACAGTCGAGACCCCGACGAGGGGCGGTGGCCGATCTCACAAGCCATTGGTGTAAGTTGGATCACCTAAGATGTATACAGGTGCTCATTGGGTTATGAGTACACCGGACAGGACTCGCCGGGAACATGCTAGTTGGTCATATACCAGACGTCAGATGGCAGTTCCCTGGTGACATGTGTACAGGTTAGTTCATCGACCTGGGGATCGTCATTTGTCTTGTGTGAGTTCCCACTGTACTTTGCTTACTACCCTACCACGGCTTAAAGGAGTCGTGCAAACAGGTTTTAGTTGGGTACAGTCCCGAGCCACATGGAGGCAGTGAGCATATCTTCAGGGGTTCGTCTCTCCCGGTATTGGGGGTGAGGTCGCGCTGTGTCTAGGTGAGCCATTACACGAAGCCCTCGGCCGAGGCAAGGAGATTTACTGGTAGGTATTCCAGTAGTATCTCAGGGTGTTCTGGGCTACACTCCGACACGACTTGTACCGCTTTTGGGGGTCTGACTTTTACCAACCCCCTAGGCCCGCCATGCGATTCTCATAGACGAACAGACCGGGCTGTACGGATATTGTCACTGACAGGCTCAGTAGGGTGTCAGGATGAGTTCTCTCACAGACGTCCCTTTTGGTCAATACCTGGTAGCCCGTTATGTATTGGCTTATACCTCTAACGTGCTAGTGGTTAAATCCACAACCAAGGTGTTGATGAGTCTTTAGAGTCCCCCACATTCAGTTACTCAAGCTTTCGGGCGAAAAGTTGTAGAGGCCGTATGGAGATATGGCAAGGTCCGATCAGATACGTGCGGTATTGCACGGATCAGGATCGGACAGTTTGTACTAGAGGCCGTATGGTTATATGGCAGGGTTCGATAAGATACGTGCGGTATTGCACGGATCAGGATCGAACGGATATTACTAGCCGGCTTTGGTTTAAGCCGGATCCTAGTATAGTACAGTGTAGATTTTGTCTCATTGCATTTGTATTTCGGTCGGAATACAAATGCGGGTGTGTATGCACAGTATCGGGGTTTTCTTGTAATTTATTACGGGACCAGTTTTCTGGAGTTGCCATTTTGCTTTCCGTTTCGGCCGATTTCCTTTGTATCGTTCATTGGCCGAAGATTGGTGGAGGAGGGCTTATTTGCATTGTTGCAAATAAGCATTTGTGGAGGGGGTCTTTGCATATATTTGTATCATGATAGCTTTTCCTTGACCTTGACTTCTAGCTTCATCATGCCTTGACTTTTGTAGGACATGATGGTTGTTGATGTTTGTGGTTGAGTGTGGGTTTGATTTTGTGATGATTCTTTTTGCATGATAGCCTCTTTCTCTCTCCATTGTATTATTGGATGGCTCTCTCATTCTATCACACTACTCCCTCATTCTCACTCTCCCCATTCAAGAGGATTGGCCGGCCAAGACATGGCAAGGGGCTGTCCAAATTTTTGGGAGTGGGTTTTTGCTTCATTTCATGCTCCAAAAATCCCCAAGTCCCTCCACATGGTTCTTGTATCATCCCTCCACCAAAATGGCAATCTCCATGAACCCCAAAGTGAGACTTGAGTACTACACATTCTACAGCAAACCTTGGGCACGTCGACTAGCCAGCTTCGTGCCCGAGTTGCCTCGGCATTGAGGTCGGAGCCCGTAAAAGAAGTAGGAGATGTGGTGCACTTCCGGCGACGAGGTGGAGACCGGAGCTTCCACAGGAGATCGGGACGACGACGAGAAGACCGGAGGACTTGGATCAGTCGGTATATCTCTCTTCCCCATCTTGTAGTTAGCTAGGACTAGTTAATGGTTCGATCCGGGTATTAGTGCGCGGCGGTTTGCCAGTTCAAGAAAAATTAAAGTTTATCACCGCTTCCGCATTTGGCCGTCGGATTGACGGCCGGGGCGCCGCCGTGCACTTACAGTGGTATCCGAGCCTCTCCATTAACTTAGTCTAGCTTTGTTTAATGTGTTTGCATTTCCGATCGATAAAAAATTCCAAATTCCGCGTTTTCTCTCACATTAGTTTTCTGTTGAAATTTTTTTGAGTCAATTTTTTTTTCAGGTTACAGAAAAGTGTTCTACTAGAAAAAATAAGAGTTCTGTAAAAATTCGATGCAACAACTCCACAGTAGGAGCGTGGAACCGCGGCCACACACCCCTTTGGGCCGCGGTTCCGCCGCACACTGTTGGGTTCCCTGCACCAAATTTCTACAGTATCTTTCTGGGGTTAAAATTGGGGTTTTGGAATAATAACATTGGGCCCAGAATTTCTTGATCTGCTACAGTAATGCTTGGGGCCCACTTGTTAAAATTTGATCGATCGGATATTTTAAACACATTATTTCACAGTATTTACATTATATCTGCGACCGTGAATGTCACTTGATCGGTAAATCCTGTCTAACTGCTATAGCCCGGTTAGACGGATTTGCGAACGTAACTTTCACGTTGATGTTCTGTTTTTGCTGTGATGTGGCGGATCGGTCGTGGGGATAGCCTGGATGCAATTCTAGTACAGTTGTGGTTGTATTATGTACATTTGATATTGCGGGGCGAGCGTCCGACATGTGGACTGCCGTCACTGCCTGTTTGTATTATTATTTTGGGGTACGGCCAGGTTGCGGTCGTTGTACCCGTTGTATGTATATTTTACTTTCTATACTAGGTTTGCCCCGCGGAGGGGTGCACGGATAGCCGGGTTCTAGAGGGCAACAAGCTCGCATCTCATGGCATTGAGACGGAAGGGGCTTCACTCTAGAATTGGCAGGCTATTCGCCGCACTCGTAGGGGGTACAGGTTGACCCAGGAGGGGTGCCCAAGTTACCGGATTCCGTGAAGTGCTGGGTGGTCCATTCACGTTGCTGAAGGGGGCTGCCTCGCTTCAGGTTTTGGCGGGTAACTTGCCGCGCCCGTAGGGGTCTAGGTTTTCATTGCATAGGCTATCCACACGACCAGGGGAACGTCGGGTTTCAGTAGTGGCTCTGTGAAACCCGGGGATCCCAGATATCTGTATTGTTTCTGTGATGCTATACATTTTCTGTGATGTTGCATTTTCTATCACGCCTTGAGCGAATATAATATATTGGTATATATATTAGTAGATGTTGTATATGTTTTACATCCGCGCTAGTCCAGTCCCCGCTCTGTCGTTAGTTAGCTAACCTAACGGGTAATGACGGGACCCAGTAGCGAATGCGGATGGCATATACGTACATCAGTATATTTTCGTTCTTTTTAGTGTGATCAATTGATGGGACTGCATTGATTCGGATCAATGCAAGTTAAAACAAACCTAATCTGATGTTGTTGGAACACTTTTCAAAAAGCTGTTATTGCAAGGACGTTCACTTTTGTTTTGCATCGTGGTATTCATTTGGAATATCCTGCTCCTCAGTCGACGAGGCAAGGGACGAGATCCCTTCACCGGGAGTGACCCCTTGGACAAAAGTTTGCGTCAGGGCAATGACTTCACTATAGCCGATTACTTTTGCTTAGCATCGTGGTATTCAGTTGGAATATCCTGCACCTCATTCTACGGGGAAAGAGCCGAGATCCCTTCACCGGGAGTGACCTCTTTAGCAACGGTTTTCGTTACTATATTTTCAAAAAGCTATCCGTTCCTTCAACGATATCAAGTTCACTACGTTAAAGGTTTTCGCCAGTAACCATTCGTAGCCCTCCGTCGTTTCATATGGATAGTCAATAGTATTCAAGCTGTGTTTGTTGGCCATAGTCAAGGCACAGTGTTTGGTAGCTATTGGGTATTCATATGCTGCATAGATAGATGCGTTGGTTTGGGACAGTCGTATAGCCTTGTTGGCCCTAGTCAAGGGCTTGTACGGGTGGGTTCAAATCAACCTGGACAATGACGGGTAAAACTTGACATGTGACTTATGATTTGTTGGCCTTAGTCAAGGTCATAAGAGCATGGGGCAAAAATCACATCGGGAGTTTCAAAAGAACTGAAACTTGCCAGATATATGCATACCTTCTGGAGTGTGATACCGTGAGAGGATTCCGTCACGTTGTCATGCGATGATAGTTGGATCCCGATTCCCACTGATGAGTTAGTCTACTCCTCGGGTGACCCCGACTAATTCTTCTTTCAGGTTTGGAGGAGAATTTGACGGTACAGTGGGAGGTTTCCAGATTAGATAAATTGGTAACCATTCTGATCTAGGTTAGAGTGCATGCTGAGTGTTTCTTTTCTCTCTCTCTCTCTGGCAGCGACCATTGACCCGACCCTAAGACTATGACTCAGTGACCAAGTTGACCAGACCTTCTTAAACACTGGCTTTTGGATTGTCAGAGTTGCAAACCTCATTGCCACTCCTACTTTTACCCTTTTCTCCAGGACACCCCGTATTGCTACGAATGTCCACTTCCATTGGACAAAACCATCGTATGGTTAGATACGAACTCGAAAGAATTTATTCGAGGATGGTTTCCGGTTCTGGAGAAAACGGATAGGATTATTCAGTTGTCTTTTCCTTTTACCTTCTCTCAAGCTGTGAGTACTCCTTGGTTTAGGAGATAGTACACCTATTACGCAAATTGGATAATCTTCTTCCAAACCATAGGCAGGTGCCAACTGGTAGGGAATGAAGAAAACCAATTAGCATAACGATGGTGTGCAGAAGGTATTAAGTTAAGACAAAGCAAGGGATTAGTAAGAGGGCAAAGTAAATTGCGACTGATATTCACGACCATACCAAGTTTTTCGTTACCACTCCCACATCACCTTTGTATTTCTCCAGGACACTCCGTATCACTACGAATATCCACAGTTTATTGGATACTCCATCGTATGGTTATATACGAACTCGAAAGGAACTTGTTCCAGTTCGGGGATGGATTCTGGTTCAGGAGAAATAGGAATAAGGTTTATTCAGGTGTCCTTTATCTTCACTTTCTATCGCATTGCGAGTGTTCCTAGGATTGGGACAGTACACCCATTATGCTTATTGGATAGTCTTCTTCCAAACCATAGGCTGGTGCCGAACGGTAGGGAAGGAAGAAAACCATTTGGCCTAAAGGGGTGTGCAGAAGGTAATGACTAAAGACATATGAAGGGATTTGGAGAGGTGGCAATGAATTACACGGTTATAGTTGTGAATCTGGATAATGGAAGAGGCATTACTAGGAATACCCAGATACCCCATCGAAACATTTCAATGTTTCAGTTTCACTGTGTACTGTTAAAAGAAAACTGATTTCCCAATTAGTCCTTACTCCAGGGTATGTATTTACCAGGTACGATTCTCACATCTGTATGGTTTTACAGATGATGAGTGGGAGTAAGTTATTGGGAATTGGGTGATCATCCTCATTATATCGGGATTCGTTGTAATCGATGATATTTGAGGAAATCACCTGGGCTGTTTGCCGGTCGGCAAATATTTGGTTTTGAATATCCGCTGTTATGCACCAATTTCAAATTGATTTATCTGTACGTCTATTTTCATAGAGTGAGATATACCTTTTTGAAATTATGTCGATGACATTTACCTATATCAGTGGATGGTTAGGTAAGGAGCATTAAACAGCGGTGTAATTCTTCTTAACCATAAGTACAGTTTTCAACCTACGACACTTAGTGAATGAGTTGTCAGACTCAAGGGACTTATACAGAGTATTGTATGTTGTCCAGGGTCCATCAGGACAGAGGGGTTGGTCCTCGTACTATATTCGGTTTACTTATGACTTCTCTGGTTTTTAGACAGGTGTTTCGTGGAATCACAGGGTCCGAATTTGGAGAAGTTATAGGTATTTGAATAGAGTAGAGAACCAGGTGTAGCAAGTATCGGGATTCTTCAAAGTGATCGAAGATGTAGATACTTGTATATGGTATTCAGTTGATAGTAATGATAAAGAGAACTTGCTTCTTTTTCAGGTTACTCATAATTGGAAGCATTCCTAAGTTGAGTAACGCTGATCGGCCTCCTTCCATTAAGTTGACATGCACTGGAGAAAACTGCATGATTTGAATCTGGTTCAATTAAATCAGTGCCTCTGGTTCTATATTGGATATAGAACAGTTCATATCTTAACGATGTTAAGGTACGGGGAGTTGTCCGGTTTATGATTAAAACCAGACACTGGACAACTCAAGGCACGTTTCTGTAATGGCTGTTTGTGGGTTGACCCAGGCTATGACGAGGGTTGACTTTCTACCATCTGGATGAACAATAGCGATATTGTTCTAAACTCGCCACAGTTTTAACAAAAATGGATTTTTTCAGAAAACAGCAGTGGGAGTATGGTAGAACTGGAAGTGATTCCAGAACCACAAACGATTACTGAAGATTTGATAGGAACCTAAAGATTCAATCTGGTTTGACATTCCATTGGCCACTCCGCAGATAAGGTGGGTAACTTCAGGCACCCGATAGGTACTCCGGTAGCCTCAAGGACGGTGACAGGAAAGTTCTTGTTTACCCAGACTTACCATTGCTGTTGTTCCAGGTTGCGAGACCCGGCGGGAGGATGAGTATAGCGTCGTTCTAAACTAGCTTTAGAAATGTACGTGTATATGACTCTGCCAGAGGGTTGTCGTAGTCAGTGGGAGCAGCGGAAGCATTGGTGGACAAGTGGCTTATGTCTATTTATAGACTAAAGCAGATATAGCGGAGATAGATCATCAATTTCTGATGTGGCAGTCATAGGTTTGACTTCATCAGAATAGGGGATGGATCTGTTAAGAAGGTAGTAGGGTATGATATCCTGGTTTTTGGATGACATACACAGAGTAGGAAAAGAAACTCCTATACTACGATCGGTTATACTTTGGTCGTCACACAGTGGTTTCTCCATATGGGACTTGGACATTATATCAGACATACTGGTTACTAGATCTATGGTTTTAGATCTAGATTTGGGTAGTTTCCCAATCTGGGTACTTAGACAGCATTCTATGAGTATTTAGAATGGACGACTCCTGGCACGGTAGTGTACCTGCAGGTGATGGAGTCACCCTCTCTAAAGGTGTCTTACAGACTAAAGGGGAGAGGGATGTGCATGATTGGCAGATCACTTGCTTAGGCAATTGAGTCAATCATGAGATGTCAAGTACCACGCCAGATGTTGTTCTTGCACTAGATGCAATAAGTTGACATTGATCCAATCCTGGAGAAACAGTCGGAAGCAGTTTTAGAATATAAGTGGATGTTCTAGGGATATGATAACGACAACCTCTTTCGAGAGACAGTTATCATTCCAGGCTTCCAAGGTGACATGGACGACAAGGAGGTTGTCAGAGTTATAGTTTTTCCTTCGGATGAAGGGCAGTATTCTGGACAGGTGGTCCAAGGCAATACTGAGGGTGGCATGGCGCAGGATACTGATTAAGTTCAGTTGACGATACAGTCTAAGAAGTTTGGATTTGGAGTTCATCTATGAGCTGTGTCCCATCAGACATCCAGACATATTCTGAGACAGGTATTGCTCATTTCGGGAGATGGGTTTCTCCGCGAACTTGAGATATAGAGAGACATGGAAAGAGACAACAAAGCGGATCCACTCACTAAGGCTATTCCTCGAACGCAATAGTTTCGCAAACGAGCTTTGTGAGACTGACTAGTAGAGGAGTTGGGTGTTCGGTATCACACGGGCTGTGAGTATGCGACATCGCAATAATTAGCCTTGAGTGCAAGTAGGAGATTGTTGGAGATAGTGCCCTCAGAGTCAATTATTAGGTCACAGGTACGTGATTGCAATGATTGATGGAGGACCTATCCCGGTAGGACAGTCTTACTCGAGATGATAGTATGCTATCTGGTTTACCTTTATCATCGTGTACTGCTTTAGGTGACCTTACAGGTCGCCATTACACGTTGGTAGAGCCCCTAGGATTCTTGCTTGACCACCAGCAGTATGAGGGCGATCATATAAGTGGGAGCTGGGGTCTATAAGCATATCCTTAAAAGGTCCCTAGTCGTGCGAGTTTCGAGACAGGGCATCGATACTCCAGAGTAGACTAGTGTATACAGTCGAGACCCCGACGAGGGGCGGTGGCCGGTCTCACAAGCCATTGGTGTAAGTTGGATCACCTAAGATGTATACAGGTGCTCATTGGGTTATGAGTACACCGGACATGACTCGCCGGGAACATGCTAGTTGGTCATATACCAGACGTCAGATGGCAGTTCCCTGGTGACATGTGTACAGTTTAGTTCATCGACCTGGGGATCGTCATTTGTCTTGTGTGAGTTCCCACTGTACTTTGATTACTACCCTACCACGGCTCAAAGTAGTCGTGCAAACAGGTTTTAGTTGGGTACAGTCCCGAGCCACATGGAGGCAGTGAGCGTATCTTCAGGGGTTCGTCTCTCCCGGTATTGGGGGTGAGGTCGCGCTGTGTCTAGGAGAGCCATTACACGAAGCCCTCGGCCGAGGCAAGGAGATTTACTGGTAGGTATTCCAGTAGTATCTCAGGATGTTCTGGGCTACACTCCGACACGACTTGTACCGCTTTTGGGGGTCTGACTTTTACCAACCCCCTAGGCCCGCCATGCGATTCTCATAGACGAACGGACCGGACTGTACGGATATTGTCACTGACAGGCTCAGTAGGGTGTCAGGCTGAGTTCGCTCACAAACGTCCCTTTTGGTCAATATCTGGTAGCCCGTTATGTATTGGCTTATACCTCTAACGTGCTAGTGGTTAAATCCACAACCAAGGTGTTGATGAGTCTTTAGAGTCCCCCACATTCAGTTACTCAAGCTTTCGGGCGAAAAGTTGTAGAGGCCGTATGGAGATATGGCAAGGTCCGATCAGATACGTGCGGTATTGCATGGATCAGGATCGGACAGTTTGTACTAGAGGCCGTATGGTTATATGGCAGGGTTCGATCAGATTCGTGCGGTATTGCACGGATCAGGATCGAATGGATATTACTAGCTGGCTTTGTTTTAAGCCGGATCTTAGTATAGTACAGTGTAGATTTTGTCTCATTGCATTTGTATTTCGGTCAGAATACAAATGCGGGTGTGTATACACAGTATCGGGTTTTTCCTGTAATTTATTACGTGACCAGTTTTCTGGAGTTTCCATTTTGCTTTCCGTTTCGGCCGATTTCCTTTGTATCGTTCATTGGCCGAAGATTGGTGGAGGAGGGCTTATTTGCATTGTTGCAAATAAGCATTTGTGGAGGGGGTCTTTGCATATATTTGTATCATGATAGCTTTTCCTTGACCTTGACTTCTAGCTTCATCATGCCTTGACTTTTGTCGGACATGATGGTTGTTGATGTTTGTGGTTGAGTGTGGGTTTGATTTTGTGATGATTCTTTTTGCATGATAGCCTTCTTTCTCTCTCTATTGTATTATTGGATGGCTCTCTCATTCTATCACACTACTCCCTCATTCTCACTCTCCCCATTCAAGAGGAGTGGCCAGCCAAGACATGGCAAGGGGCTGTCCAAATTTTTGGGAGTGGGTTTTTGCTTCATTTCATGCTCCAAAAATCCCCAAGTCCCTCCACATGGTTCTTGTATCATCCCTCCACCAAAATGGCAATCTCCATGAACCCCAAAGTGAGACTTGAGTACTACACATTCTACAGCAAACCTTGGGCACGTCGACTAGCCAGCTTCGTGCCTGAGTTGCCTCGGCATTGAGGTGGGAGTCCGTAAAAGAAGTAGGCGATGTGGTGCACTTCCGGCGACGAGGTGGAGACCGGAGCTTCCGTAGGAGATCGGGACGACGACAAGAAGACCGGAGGACTTGGATCAGTCGGTATATCTCTCTTCCCCATCTTGTAGTTAGCTAGGACTAGTTAATGGTTCGATCCGAGTATTAGTGCGCGGCGGTTTGTCAGTTCAAGAAAAATTAAAGTTTATCACCGCTTCCGCATTTGGCCGTCGGATTGACGGCCGGGGCGCCGCCGTGCACTTACATAAATATATACCAATATTTGGGAAATAATTGCAGATTAAAATGATTTATTCATTTAAAAATATATTTATCGGATTTGGGCATTTTTATAATTAATTATATACAAGTTTAAATTAAACTCGATTACTGGACTATTAATCACGATTATGCCAAATCCGTATTTTTAATTAATCATGGTTAGTGCATCATGACATGTTGCATTTTGTTACAAGTTGTTTCCATTTCATTTGTGATTTAATTGTGAGTGAGAAAGGATAAAGAGAAAAAGAAAAAGAGAACAAATGATTGAGGAGAGAATGGGAGGACATGGGGCATGGGCTCAACAGAGAGAGAGAGAGAGGGGGGATAGCATGCTACCCCTTGACCCTTCTTCATTTCTTTCCTTCTTCATTTTATTTCCTCAACACTTCCTTCATCTTCTTCATCTCCTCCATCACCTCCTCTACCCCATGAAAGCATCTCTAAATCTTCACCAAAACCCTATACTCCCTTCACTAAAAGTGATCCGCACCTCGTCCTAAACCCTTTGGACCAATAAAATTTCGATTTTGAAGACTTTGGGCATTTAGGGTTTTTCTTGAGTTGCTTCCAAGAGGTATAAATTCTATTTCCCACTTTGTAATTAGTTTTCCTTGCATCTTATTTTAGTTTAGAGTTAAACTTGTGTAGAGTGTGATATTGGAAATTTCCAAGTTGATGTTTAGCGAATTGTGGACTTGTTAAGATGCTATAGAGGTGTAGTGAGTGTTTCAAGACCTTAGAGATTGCTTTTCTGGACCAAAACAGAGATTAGAACCCGATACACGAAATTAGAATTTACCCAGTGTCATTTTTGTCAAGTATTGTTGGACTACAGGGTATCTGGAGCTATCTGGGATATTTTTAAGAAAATCAACCAGGTCCATTAATCTAGATAAACCATTAGAAGATCACCACCAAAATGCGAACCCATTTTAGCCTGCCCAGACCAGCGGCGCCGGAATATTTGGTGATCTCGCCGGGCCTCCTATTTGCATTGGAGTTGTAGTTTTGCCTGTACCTCACTTACCCTATAAACTATCCCATGTACTTGGTTGTTTAGTCCCAATTGACCTGAGATAAAATCTGGGAGCTATTTGTGAGTGCTTTGGCAAAGTTTTCCGATATATGAACTTCAATTTTTTTTATTTGATATTTTCTTTGGTTGTTGGGCATTTGTACGTCAACGACGAGGGTTATTTGGTTGATTTTGCATGCATAGGCTATAGATTTTAACCTATAAGCAATTCGTGTGCCGTATCGATTTTTGGATATTGATTTTAATAGCATTTCGATTGTGTATTGATATGTAGGTACATTGGCATGGACTTCTGAAACGACGAGGCATATCGACTTCGGCCTAGCGAGGAGTATTGCATGTGAGTAGATTTATATCTATGGGGGAAGTCGGGTGGATGGCGTATAGCACCCTCGCAATTATAAAATGGAAACCGATATATATATATATATATATATATATATATATAGAGAGAGAGAGAGAGAGAGAATATAATCGGAGAAACCTATACTAGGAACCTACGGATGTGATTAAAGGATTTAGTGTTAAATGATATGATAGATAAAGAAGTCTCGAACTGGTATATGAGGATATGAAATGTGAATGTGAATCGCGATATATATATGTAGTTGCAAGAGAATAAGTATGAGGTTTATAGTGGCATGATATGAGATCGATAAATACGACATGAGATTAATAAGATAGAATGTATATGTAAGATGACTTGATGTGAGATATTGATGTGATGAAAGAAGTATATGATGAAATATGATGACTTGGCTTAATATGTCGTTATACGGATGAGAGGCGATATGAGAATATAGATACTGTTGCCAAGTCATGATATGAGATTTATATGGATGTGACTTGAGAGGTATGTGTATACACACACACATGTATATATTTATATTTATGAGGATAATGAGTGATTTTTCGTACGAGACTTTAGATCCGCAACCTCATTTTAATATAGGTCGATAGAATCCCTAATTGTTTAATGCCTCCATACGATGGATTACCGTACGCGATGAGTATTACCTGATGATTGATCCATACCCTTGACTCGAGGATGCCGTACGATGGATTATACCGTACATGATGCTGTGAGGCTGGACTGCCGATTGATAGATTCATCGACTCGGATATGTTATAGATATTGTTAATCACTGTCTACACTACTTAGTTTAGCCCTTATGTAGATGTTAGATTAGATACATATACCTTATAATAGTGCGCTTACAATTTACTTCATGCTACATTTAAGATATTCTCATTGCATTATGTATACCTGTGCTTCCATTATTTGTTATGATATCGTCGGCTGGTACACCTGCACAATTACCGATGATGCGTATGTTACACTTGCACATATTGCGGGCTCCCACACTTCATCATCGGTAATTTCTATGTCACTTACACAGTCTAATTTCTATATCATGCTATTACTCTTAATTGTTCAGTATTATCACATGACTTGTGGGCACGCCATGCTGATATACTCACATCACTATTCTATGTTGCATGATATACTGATATGCTCACATTTCTGGTCTATGTTTGCATACATCATGTTTTACAATCATACGCATTGAGATGCTGTTTTCATGAGATTCTAGATTTGAGAACCGTGGTTATATTTTAAAAGAAAGTATGTATTATTTTAAAAACCCGGTTTCTTTTGATAAGATGTTTCGATGCTCCCACCATGAATTTTCTCGGTTATGAGCTATGTGATACCCGATTCGAGGAGCTGGACGAACCGTTTGCGGGTACATGGTGGACCCAGTATGGTACCTCGGGGCAAAAAAGGTATGTTATGTAGTAGACGATGAGCCTGGCAGAGTGACTATTACCTACCGGTGATAGTTTGGACCCGGCGGTTATCCGGAGGATACCGATCGGAGTTGTGAGATGGATATGGGCCGATCCTGACTGACGGAGCCCATTGGCTAATCCGGACTGACAGAACCCGAGATATGAGGACTTGCGTGTCGATGCTGGACACGGGTTTCATGATGTTTCGAGTGCCAGTGTTGGGCACTTAGGTTCCATGATTTTGATGTGTCGTTGATGGACACACGTTGGTTGATATCCACATACCTGCATGCATATTCTTTCATGATGTTGCGAGTGTCGATATTGGACACTCAGGTTCTATGATGTTGATTATGTCATTGATGGACAGGTGGTTGATATCCACCTGCATATAGGCATATGATTCAGATGGTTATTTGTATATGTCATTGGTATTGATTATATTGTTGACGTATATGCATACATGGTCACCCTAGATATCATAGTATTACCTTCTTTATATAGTGATATAGGAAATCATTGTTTTATTCGATTTCTACCTGCTGATTTTTTCTACTCACGGGTTGGCAACTCACCCCCATTGTGACACAGTTCTTGCAGGTTTGGCCGCTTAGGATTAACAGAAGTATCGCTGGCACACAGCTTGCTTTCAGGGTGTTTTGCTTGGTAGGTGGGACACACATTAGATCGTTCTCAATCTTGTACTTTTATTCATATTGTATCTAGATAAACTCTATCAATCAGAAACTAGAATTTGTATATTGGTAGACTTAGACAGACGTGTGGTTGAAAGACTTAGAGCGATAGTTGTATGTTCGCTTCTTGGGTGTTTGATGTCTCGCTTTATTATCATTATTTCTGTGTTGATCTTCACCGTTGGGTGTCGTATATATATATTGCTTACCTGCATGGTTGTGATTCCGCCATTTGGCAAAGAGCTAGCTCCCACTTGGGGATGCCTTTTATATTGTTATGTATATGTGGTTTCGGTTCAAAATATACAAGTGAGGTGCTGCCCAAAATTTTATAGGCGAAAATTGTTCTCAACTTTAGTACATTCTAGTTGCATTTTCTTATATCATTAGTTATTCGTTTATAGATAAACTTTATTTCATTATACCTTTATTTCAAAATTGCACCCCCACTATTTTCCGTAAAAAGTTTAAGATTTTCTGGGCTTCGACTTACATGAATTTCGATACGCCTTTGTAAGTTGCATGATTTATGTGCCGGTCACGTGCTAAATTAAGGGTCGTGACAAAGTTGGCATTAGAGCATTAGGTTTAACCTTGGTTTGAGTCTAGGTTTGACTATGCGGAGTCTAGGGTATATTTTGGAACCTAGGCTTGAACTTACGGAACTTAGACTTGACGGGGGTATTAGACCCGAACTTTCGTTTCATAGGTTGACTTTAATTGATGGAGTAGGTAGCTTGAGTAGAGTGATGTACCGTACGTATGTTCCGCGGCATACTTACGATACGATACCTCACTTAAGAAACCTTAGGATGTACTTATCTTGAGATCTGTGATCTATTCGTTCCTAAGATCATACATCCATTTTTGATCTGTTGATTTTTTTGTTCAATTGATCTATCTTTATCGATACCTGCTTTAGGTTCCTGTCATCATGGTTTGAGCGCAGATTGAGCTGCTGCTAGAGATGCGGTCAGGGCGAGCTCATCACGGACGAGGACGGACTATGATGTTTTCTGGTGGCATAGGGACGTATAGGTATAGCATTTGTGTTTGGACCTCTCGTTTGAGGCGGGTGTTTGGTTTTGTGCCGGATGATCGGGCCATTGATAGGGGCTGCCAGATTGAGAGGACTGTTAATGTACAGCCTAACCCTAAGGTCGTGATGTTGTCTACCGTGCTGATAGATGACACAACTATTGCTGGGTTTGACATGATGTCGCTTCCAGAGTTTATGAGCTGAAACCGCTGGAGCATACAGACATAGGTGTGACATGAGATAGCTAGTCTATCTTGAGTTGAGTGATTGTTATGTTTCGTCAGATTTGATGCGCCGATGCAGGCTCAGTTGAGTTGAAGAATTCCAGTTGATGGATCTTAATTAGACCTAGAGTAAATCTAGAAAGAGAGGACGTTGTTCGTTGGATGCTCAGATGTGAGATCGGTAAGTTGACCAGTTTTGGATAGAGGAACACACCCAGATGCGTTATGAGTTGATCGAGAACGGAAGAATAAAGTACATTCCTCCGGTGTTATGGATGAGTTTTTGAGGACCTGTTCCGCTAGATATCTTTTACAGAGTGGTGAAGGTACCGAGTTCATAATTTCGAGTCCGTATGGGAGAATCCGGATTAACTGTAGCCAGGGCGAATTGCAATATGCAAATAATAAGAGATGACGTTGAAGTGGATGATAATAAAGACGAGCGGAACAAGAGTTTCGTGCGAGATATTAATGAGCGGTTGTTGCTCTTTGTTGATGCCAGAGGATTGATATGTGTGCAGAGGCATTAGTTATGGCCGATTTTAGAGGAAAGCCGTGTTGAGGACGCAGCTGTCTGGTTATGAGGAAAAGGAGTTAAACAAGATTGCCAACCTCCGTATTGTTCGGAATAGGTGAGATCAGAAGAAACCATGAGCATGTTCTTTCTAGGACACCACAGCGATAAAAATTTGCACCTAGAGTCGGTTGTGTCGAGCGTATTCAGAGGGCCAGATGACATCACAAGTGACGGGCTGCATTACGAGTAGTCACGATAATTGGCTAAGAGAGGATCAGCGGAGTGCCAGAGCGGACTGTTCCGTTAGTACACCTATCCAGGCCGACGGGCCAAAAGATTGCTAGATTAGTAATCCACAGAGGAAATAAAGACCCATAGACCGAAGACGCCAGACCGTGAGCAGGAGGTAAGTAGATGATCTTGCTCTGCCATCTTGGGCACGCCGGCATATTTTCGACATTTAAGGAGGTGTATCTCAATGTCATTTATTGCAATTTGTGTTTTGTAATCCGAGTATCACACTTTTATCGCTTGGATTTGAGTTTCAATGATTGGGTTTCGTGATTTATGTTTTCATGCACCATGGCTGCACCTATTGGATATTTCTTTTGTGCACAGTTATTGCACTTGATTTATGTTTATACACCGCTACATCGGTTTGCGATTTGTGCATATCGTTGCACTTGATATTGATTTTGTGCCTTGGCTGCACGTGTTTATGATTTCCTGGATTTCTTACGGTTGATTTGATTTTGTGCAAGTGGTACACACTCGATTTGTTTTTTGTACTCGGAATAGCTCACATGTGCTTGCAGTGCATTGATACGTGTGTTGTACACGTAGTTGCACGCGTTTATGATCTTATACACCTTAGTACACTCGGTGTTGTTTTTATACGCATTCGAGATATTGATGGTACTTCGTGCATTTGTTGCACCAGATTGGTATTTCGTGCATTTGTTGCACTAAATTTTTATTTCGTGCATTGTTGCACCAGATAGGTATTCCAAGCATTTGTTGCACTAGATTTGTATTTCTTGCATTGGTTGCACTAGATTTATACTCCGCACATTTGTTGCACCAGATTTATATTTTCGTGCGCGTCTGCACATGACGTTCGTTATCGTGCATACTACTGCACTAGATGCTTTATACGGACTTAATGTACTTGACTTAGATTTTTTTGCGCACACTGGGCACATGATAAGTGGTTTTTTTTGGGTTACGGCAGCGCCCCGGCCATCAAACCGTGGCCAAATGCGAAACAAAAATTTTCTAAACTGGCGCTACCATGACCCGATGCCCGGATCTACCCTAAAACATATACGAGCTGTTAGTTATATGTATGGCCTAGAGGCCATTACTGTACATGCGTTGTATATTGTAGTGGATGCTTGGACATATATAGGGAGGACTTTCTTGCTCGACATGATAGTACGCTATCCGGTTGCTCTTTATCTTTACATGTACTCTGATTGTCTCTATCTTACATGTTGATAAAACCCTTAGGATATGTACTCGACTACTGGGACTATGATGAGATCGTACTACTGAGGCCACGGTAGTCGACGAGTACATCCTATAACTGTTCCTAGTCGTGGGAGTACCGAGATAGGGCATCGATACTCCGGAGTAGACTAGCGTATACGCATCTTGACCTATATGATGGGCGATGGATGATCCCATATCCATTGGTGTTTGACATCAGAGAAGGTATACGGGTGTTCAGTGGAGACTGGGTACACTGGACGGACTCGTCGAGAACTCCCAGATGGTATTATACCTCACGTCAGATGGCAGTTCTCTGGTGACACTGGTACAGGTAAGTCTGTAGGCCCAAGATTGTCATAGAGTCTTGTATGATTCCCACTGTGCTTTGATTTCCATCATACCACGTCCAAGAGGGCATGCAAAAAGGTGGCTTTTGGGTACAGTCCCGAATCACATGGAGACAATGAGCGATAGGAGGGGTTTCGTCTCTCCCGGTATAGGGAGTTGATGTTGCGCTGTGTTCGATTGGATATAACTGGAAATCCCTGGCTAGGGTTGCTGAGATTTACTGGTAAGTGTTATCAGTAGTTTCTCAAACTATTATAGACCTCATATCGACATGACTTATCAAGCTGCTGGGGTCTGACGTTTACCACCCCTAGGAGAGATATGCGACATATCAGACGGAGAGACCGGACTGTACGGGAGTGTTACTGGTTGGATTCACGGGAGAATGTAAAGGCTTGCTTATTGATCTTCTGATCGCTCAATACCTGGGTGGCTATTACGTTTAGCTGACCGCTTGCAGCTTGTGGATGTTTGATATGATCATCACCTACTGCCAGCGTATTGACAATTCTTTAGAGTCCTACACAGAGGTTTCTTGGCTCAGGCAAAACGGAGTAGGAGCACATATATGATATATGCGGGACCGAGAACAATACGTGTATATGATACCGTATTAGATTCTCGCGATATGAGATATCGGCCGGGTATATGTGATATAGCCGGGTCATCGGATCAAGTGTTGATTCGATGAACCGATATAGATAATATTATTCGGTTATTTGTGAAATAGCCGGATTATCGGATCAAGTGTTGATTCGATAATTTAATATATAATTATATATTTGATATATTACATTATATTAACTGATATAAGCTCACTAAACGATTCTTTTTCTCACTCGGGTAATACATTGATATATATATGCGATATATGTTAATTGTATTATTTTTTTTTGTTACAAATATATATTATATATGTGATATATAATAATGTAACATGTTATAATTACTAATGCAACATGTTTAGTGGAGATTAAACGAGGTTAGGGTTTGATTTGGGTTAAACTTTTCTAGAAGCTTCTAGAAGCTTTTATTTTGTTTCTTGCAAAGATATTTAGTTTAGATATTTTGCAAGATGTTTACTTAACCCAACCCACACCCTTTACTATGGTTAGATCTCTACAATGGTTAAGTCTTTCTTGACTTAACCATGGTTGCATTTGTAATGATATTAACACTTTCATTATTCATCACAAAGCAATTGATCTTCTTCCTCCTCCTTGCAAGCTTTCTAGCTTTTTGCTTAGTGATGAAAATGAGTGAGATTAAGAAAATAAATGAGAGCTAAAATCCAACTTCATCTTCCTAATCTATCCTAGCCATTTAGATTAGGGTGTTCACTTCATTTAGTGAGTGAGAGCCTGTGTTAAAGAAACTTTAAGGTAGATCATCTTAGTTATCGAAGATCGGAAGCAACCTTGCATCTTTCTCTTCGTGGAGACTCTCTACAGTCCGGATTCTCGATGATCACAGCGAAGGGACCTCAACACGGAGCTTTAGAAGTGAAGGACCAGAGTACAAAGGTTGTAATCCCAAACTCTTAGTGTTAAAGTGTTTAACATGCTTTGTTTCGCCTAATCTCTAGTTTAAAGATCTTCGTTAGGGTTGTTCGGCACGTCCAAATTTTAAATCGGGCATGGTTGATGCCTTGTAGACCCTTGTGAGAGTGCCTAGGAACCCTGCAGTGGTATCAAAGCCAAGCTAGAGCTTTAGGCGAAATCTAGACGAAGTTAGAAGTCCGATCAAACCCCGAAACCCTAAATTTTACCATTCTCTGGAAATTTTTTTAAAATGTGATTTTTTCTGCATTAAAAATACTCAAAAAATGAGCAGGGAATTATAAGGATTTCTGTAAAAAAACGAGACATTAATTTCATCATAGCACCGCGGAACCGCGGCAATGACCTACCTTGCGCCGCGGTTCCGCGGCCGTACAGTGAAATCATGGTTTGCTTTTTGCACAGTAAAGTCCCTATGTATTTCCTGATGCTTCTGGGTATTTTTAATTCTACTCAAGTGTTGAGTTTTCTGGAGATGTTTTGTATTCGTTGATTCGATCGGAAAGTTTAACTTTGTTTAAATGTTTTTCCGGGTAATTTAGAACGTGTTAAAAAGTTCGAAAGGATATCAATACCTCAACTTTTCCTCTGACGGAAAATTTTCAAATGTTTGATTTTTCCTTAGTTAAAAATCGTTCTAAGTCGTGCAAGTAACGCGGTGGACCCTCTAGAAGAACACAAAGCTTAACTCGAGTATCTGACCGTCTGAACTGCCTCTAAACCTTAGGGTTTGGGGCAGTGCGGCGTGCCATATGTGAGGCGTTGGTTTGACCCTTCTATGGCTGGACCATTGGTACTGTGGCATGTGATGGATTTTTTTTTAAATTCTGCTCAAGTGTTGAGCCATTTGGGAAATCTTGGGTGTTTGTCTATTCGATCGGAAAGTTTGACATTGTCTATTTATCTGGAATGTGATACAATATTTGGAATCCACATGTAGTTATGAGATAACTAATTTGAATGTTATAAATCTAGAGTTTAGTCTCAGATGATCGGTTGCCACGGAATTTTGATGTGATCAAATGTCCGTCGCAATCACTTAGCGTACGCGGATACTCGTCGGGTAAACTTAATAGACAGCCACGCCCCATAGCCCCGACCAAGTGACTGTAGGAGAACCCCTTCGCCAAAAGTATCCGTTCGGGTTCTCGCGGCAACGGTGTTCCGCCTTAGTGCACTTCGTCGACGGCATCCGGGGGTGCGGCCGTCTACTAAAGTTTGCGACGAGCAATCGATCAGGATGTCGGGAATCTTGTTGAATTGCCAGACTAAATATTGAAAAGTTTTTCGAAATCGAGACTAAAATGCGGGGTTTATAATTGTTAGGCATGCGATGTCTAAGGAATTCATTGGGATAGGCATGCGATGTCCAAAAAGGTTGCGGATTCCAACTGTTGTAGTTTTACACTTTCTTTTCTGTGACCGTAATTGTAGTATGTAGTTGTATCGCCGGTTTTTGTTGCTATACATCAACGACAATTGGTGTATGCCTACTTACTTACGTTGATGATATGAGATATTATGTGTTGCTGTGATATGTTATATTGGATCGTCGTGTTCTGAATAGCCGGGGGTTTTATGTGAGATGAGATTTTTTTCTTTTTCATTCATGTAAAATTTATTTGTATGTAATATTCTTTTATTAGGGCACTTTCGGGCTGAGAATGATGTCACCATTGTATATTATTTACTTTTCCGCATTAGGTAGACCCAAAGCGGGGAGCACAAGTAACCGGGTTCTAGGGTCCAGTGGGAGACCATCTCGAGGAGTCGAGACCGGGTCTCCTAACCCTAGAATTAGCAGTGTTGCTTGCCGCTCTCGTAGGGGTCTAGGGATGTGGGTTTGGCTATTCATCGCGACTGTGGAATCAATGTTTTATACAGGCTCGTATTAAAACACGGACCTCCTAGTATATCCAATATTTCATATATGTTCTTCTGCTGCAATGTTCTGTGATGAGATCATATTACTGCCTGAGACGAATGTTTATATTATATATATGAGATATATGTTATATTGCAGATTTCGTTTCAAATGTGATGCTTGTGAAGCATAATAAAATGGGACATCATTAATGAGATTAATGAAACTAAAAGAAACCTAATGATGTTGTAGAAACTTGTTTAAAAACTGGTAGCTCTAGTTCTTGCTTTGCATAGCAGTGTTCCTTGTAGAACATCCAGCACCTTATTCGACAAGGAAAGAGCCGAGATCCCTTCACCGGGAGTGACCTCTTTAGCGAAACTGGCAGATGCTACAAACACGGTTTGTCTTTTGATTGCTTCAATAGTTTTTGCTTTGCATATTGATATTTGTGAAATATCCTGCAGTTTATTCGATAAAGAAAGAGCCAACGATCCCTTCACCGGGAGTGACCTCTTTAGCAAAACTAGAAAAGGCCTCAAAAACACTCCATTTAAAATCACTCAATTCTACAACGATATCAAGTTCATTACGCAAAGGGTTTTCTTAAAAACCTGTCGTAGCCCTCCATCATTTCAGATAAGTCCTACTTAGTATTCGTGCTACGTTTGTTGACCTCCGTCAAGGCGTAGTGTGCGGTAGCTAACTAGTATTTATCTGTTTATGCATATGATGCAGATTGTTTTAGGGTAGTCGTGCAGCCTTGTTGACCTCTGTCAAGGGTCGTGCGGGTGGGTTTAATACAATCACGAAATGATGGGTAGAACTTGACTAGCAGCCTACGGTTTGTTGACCTCCGTCATGGTCATAGGACGCTAGGGGCAAAATATTATTGGGAATTTCAAGTGTTGAAATTTGCAATGAGATTGCATACCTTCTATGAGATAGTTGGATCCCGATACCCGCTGCGATTAAGAGTTACTCCTGGGAGACTTTTACACATTACAATTAGCCAATCAAGTAGGTGTCTAGAAAGGTGTTAACGGGGTTACGCCCCTGGGAAAACGAGGTTTACATTAATTAGGTCCGTGCGAAAGCATGGGGAACCTCCCTCAAAGTACCGGCACTGGCCTGGCTGAAAGATTGGCGAACTTGCAAAGTGTAATTAATCCCGGCTAGACTTTCTTTTTAGGGTTTGAAGGAAGATTTAACTAAAACAGTGGGAGACATCCTGATTAGATAAATTGATAACCAATCTAATCTTGTAAAAGCGCACGCTGAGTATTTTCTTCTCACTCTCTCCTGGTTACGACTATGTCACGTCTTAATCAAGATAATAATACAGATGTATTAACCGGACCCGCTTGTTATACTGCGCTAAGGAACGTTGGTCCCGCTCCAACTTATAATTATTATAAGACAGAGCAGGAAATAGGGGATTACCAGAATTCCCGTGCCGCCCAAACGAAGAAAGTACATGTTGATGCATTTTCTTCGGGTGTGTTCATTACACAGAACTGTTTCTCAATATCCTTTATGTCCTGAGTATTTGATACCGGATCAGGATCCCACATATGCAATTTGTTATATGGGCTACAGATAGGTAGAGAACAGAGAACGGGTGATAAGTTTCATGAGATAGAAACGGTGCAAGTGTTGCAGCCAAGTCTGTTGGTAGTTATCACCCTGTATTACCAGAATAAATTGATTATGAACGGATGTTATTAGATACCGAACCTGATATACAAAATCATATCAGTCTCTTTATAAGTAAAGAAAGGATATAATTTTGTATTGTTCACTACTACAATATGGGGTTGCCCCTACGGACTCAGGAATCCGTAGGGGCAAATATTTCTTGCCCCTACGGATTTATCCGTAGGGCCACATTATTGTCCCTACGGTGCCATACGTTCTAATTTTTTGTTTGGCCTTACGGAGCCGCAAATGGTGGACTTACAGTTATGTCCGTAGGGGCATCTAAATAGGTTATTAATAAAAAAAAGCACAGAAAAATTATTCATCGTTCCCAAAATTTCTCTCTCTCACTCCCGCGCCTCTCATCACCTGTTCCCGCGCCTCGTCGCCACCGCGCTCCGCGCCTCGTCGCCACCTTCGTCGGTCGTTCCCACACCTTCGCCGACTTCCCGCACCTCGTCACCACCTTCACCGATCGTCGTCGACCATCGATTTCTGTTGTCTCCTCCACCGCGCGCACAGTTAGTAATTAAATCTCAAATTATTTTTAATTTTGATGATGCAGTCTAAGGTTCAGGCCAGGTTCGGGTAGGGGTGAGGGTTTGGCATCGGCGTCGGCGTCGGCATCGGGTTCGGTTAGGGTTAGGGTTAGGGTTCGGTTGTGGGGTTCGGTTGGGGTTAGGGTTCGGTTGGGGCTGGGGTTAGGGTTGGGTTGGGGCTGGGGCTGGGCTGGGGCATAGGCTGGGGCTAGGGTTCGGTTGGGGTTGGGGCGGGGCTGGGGCTGGGGCTGGGGTTCGGTTGGGGTAGGGCTGGGCTGGTGCTGGGGCTGGGGCTGGGGCTGGGGCTAGGGTTCGTTTGGGGTTGGGGCTGGGCTGGGGCTGGGGGATCGCAGCCGCGGTAGATGGTGGAGGAGATGGGGCCGATATTATGCAGGTCCACAATATAGTCTATGACGATGTTGCCCTAATTTCCATCGAGACATGAGGAGACATGGGAAGAATTCGTGTCTTTCGTATTGTAGTTTTTGGTGTCTTTAACCAAAAATAAATAATGATAATCAGAAACTACTGCTCAACAATTACTACATACAGATATTATCTTCAGACCGCAGAGCTATTATATTAATTATGAAAATTGTATTGCAATGTAGGATGCTGTAACAACTCTTTTGTATCCCTCATGCATGAAGTCAGCAAGTTGACACATTGAGTCACAATTATCTCTTCTCATAAATTAAGCACAAATTTTAGTTGTACAATAAAAAATAGCTCAATATAATCCCTTATATCTCTTTGTAGATAAGTTGCTGCAATTATAGTGCCATCAATCAACAGGAGTAACTATCTTCTAGTAATTGAATTCTCAATTGAATCTATAAATTCTAAATTTTTGCAATAATTTAACCCGAAATCTCAACCTCAACTCAAACCAAATCGAAACCTGTAGGAATTGTCAAATTTAAAAACAATGAAACGAAATTCGAAAATTTTTCTTAAAAAGCCGATAGGTTTTTGTGAACATTGAAAGTGTAAGGACGTTCTTTACCTTCGATAGGGTTCGGTTGGGGTTAGCTAAGGCTTGGGCTTCATCACCTGATATAACGAAATACAAAGCGTACTTCAGTACAAACGATCTCATTGAGTTTCCTATTGAAGTTCCCGGTCAAACGGCATATGCATATTTTTATTCGCCATGAAATCCCAATTATCAAGCTATCGAGGACGAAAAGCCACCTTTATTAGTCGAGAGTCATGGTAATAGACTTGTCATTATAGATCATAGTCAATTGTTTTTCCTATCATTTTCTTGATCCAGATGATAATCAACTTGTTAATTAGTTACTGGTTTTATGACGTATTTGTCTATCTTTTTTGACAGTGGCCTTTCTTTTGGATGAACATGTTTTTTTTGATGCATGTTTAAGTCATGTGAATTCATATGTTGCGTATAACGCTTTATGATATCAGTATCCTACATTTGTAGTTTTAATTGTTGATTGTTATAGATGAATGCCATTGCAATAATAGTTTTTGGTAGATGAATGCCATTGCAATGTAGGATGATCAGTTCTATCAATCTTGATCTCAATGGTTTAAAATCATGTTACACATACAACACGAATGCACAGCAAACGCATCATTAGAGAGTGATTCAAGATGTTCAAGTTAAAACCAATATATGATACTCGATGATAATATGAAACCTTCATAATCTCATCGATACTCATATATGAAACTAAAAGCGCCACTTAGTCCCCGTCTATCAGTTAACATACGTGCGATATTCGTCGTGACATAGAACTATACGAAGGTTGTTAAATATCGGACGGTATAGCTCGATACTAACAACTGTCGTATAGTCTATGCAACGAGAAGATTCAATCGTATGGTAACCGATAGATTTGTCCCGTGTGGACAAGTTAGGAATGTATAAAGCAAATACCTTCATTCACTTGTGTTTTCATCCGTTTCGAGATATTTCGTCGGTACCTTTCCACTGTTTTCCATGTACAAAGATAGATTAGATGTTCATTTCAACAATGTTTCACAGCTTTGAAATGATTATCTATTCTATTACAGTGTACTCGGAGAACAGCGGGGAGGTGCTGCGGAAATTTACTCGAAACGGTTGAAAGCACAAATGATGGGTGTTCGCTCTATACATTCTTAATGGGATAGAAGCCTTACCCCTGACAGCCGGAACACACACATACGACAAGAATACACAACAAACACATAATTAGAGAGTGATTCGAGATGTTCAAGTTAAAACCATTATATGATACTCGATGATAATATGAAACCTTCATATTCTCATCGATACTCATAGATGAAACTAAAAGCGCCACTTAGTCCCCATCTATCGGTTAACATACGTGCGATGTTTGTCGTAACATAGAACTATACGAAGGTTGTTAAATATCAGACGGTATAGCTCGATACTAACAACCGTCGTATAGTCTATGCGACGAGAAGATTGAATCGTATGGTAACCGATAGATTTGTCCCGTATGGACAAGTTAGGAATGTATAAAGCAAACACGTTCATTCACTTGTGTTTTCATCCGTTTTGAGATATTTCGTCGGTACCTTTCCGCTGGTTCTCCGTGTACAAAGATAGATTAGATGTTCATTTCAACGTTGTTTCACAGATTTGAAATGATTATCTATTCTATTACAGTGTACTCGGAGAACAGCGGGGAGGTGCTGCCGAAATTTACTCGAAACGGTTGAAAGCACAAGTGATGGGTGTTCACTCTATACATTCTTAATGGGATAGAAGCCCTACCCCCGACAGCCGGAACACACACATACAACAAGGATACACAACAAACGCATAATTAGAGTGTGATTCGAGATGTTCAAGTTAAAACCAATATATGATACTCGATGATAATATGAAACCTTCATATTCTCATCGATACTCATATATGAAACTAAAAGCACCACTTAGTCCCCGTCTATCGGTTAACATATGTTCGATAGTTGATTCTTTTCAAAGTCAAACGCACACACAAAGTATATACACGGATTTTCTCCTTTGTCAGTAACTATCCCGTTCTTATATTTCTCAATATAGTCACCATTACCTACAATTTATATGTTATACAGTCTAACATGGCCCACAAGTATGTCAGAGTTAAGAACTGGATGTATGTGGACTGGCAACAACATATGCAATCTAAGTTTGTCGCAGGTGTTGCTGCTTTCATTGAATTTGCATACGCACATAATAAGATCATAATAGAGAAGATTCTCTGTCCGTGCGATAGATGTGGCAATAAGTACTGGCAGAAGGTAAAATTGGCAGAGCTTCATATTGTAAAATATGGGTTTACTAGACTTTATACAACTTGGAAATATCACGGGGAAGGAGAAGAATACATTAATGCGGCAGAAAAAGAAGGAGAACACGATAATGCAGCAGGAGAAGAAGGAGAATTCGGTAATGCGGCAGAAGGAGAAGACGATAATTTATTTCTATCAGAAGAAATGAAGGATATGGTAGAGGCTGCCTTAGGTGAATCTATTCGTACCGAAGATGACATTCCTTCCGGTCAAGGACCGCGTACGGATAAATATGAAAATTTCATGAATGATGCTAGAAAACCAATTTATGAGAATGCAAAGTATTCCACCCTCTCATTGTTCGTCCAACTTTTCCAAATTAAATGTGTAACGTTTTGAAAATCGTTTCGGTGAAATTTCGAAAAATCGGTAAAATAAGGGGGTTTTCCGTAAATAGTCAAAATACAAATATCTTTATTATAAAACTAAATATACATATTCTAGCTATGTAATTACTAGTATTTGGTGTTTATTGAGCCACTGGTGAAATTTCAAATTTTCTGAAATTTTTTCCGAAATTAATTATTTTAATATTATTTTAAGCCGTCACTAATACATTTAATTAGGGAAAATTTCAAATTAGAATGGGTTGAAACAAATTTTGTGCATCATAAAAAATTAAACAAAATTTTAACACGTTGTTTTTGAAATGAAATGAAGTTGTTAATCGGTTTTAGAAAATATTGAAGAAAAATGGCTTATTTTGTGAAAATAAAAAGGTTTTGGTGCATATTGAATTGGTGTTTGGTGTTCATTACTTCACACACACACACCACCTCCCCCTCCCCCTCTTGCTGGCTAAATATGGGGCTGCCCCAATCCCCAAGTCCCCACATTTTGTTCATAAGAAATGAAAAGAAAAGAATAATATATATATATATATATATATATATATATATATATATATAAGTATGGGCTTTTGACTTTTATTTTTGACTTTGAAACCAACACCCTCACTCTCTCATATCTCTCCTCCCTCATTAGCCGAGCCCACTGCTGAATTCCTGTAGCCCCTCCCTTCTCTTTCCCTCATCTCATCTCTTCTCCAAAAATCCCAACCTTTTTACCATAAAAAATTCATCAAATTCCATCCAAAAATCAAAGCAAAATCAAAATCTAATTCCTACCCATTTCTCATTAGCCAAAATTGCATGGATCTAGGGAACAAAATTTCAATTTTGGAGGCTATGTGTGCTTGTGGATCTTCAAATTTATTGGGTATAAATTCTAACCCTTTTGCTTAATTTTTTAGTTAATTTCTTTAAGCTAATTTATTTAAGTGTTAATTTGGCTTTAGTTGCAAGTTTGAAAATTTTAGAATTGGGTATGCATCAAGTTAGGATTTTATATCATTTGAACATGGTTTAAGTGTGTAATTTAACATATTGAGGCGTGTAAAATCTTACCTAGTAACTAGTTTGCTAATTGTTATTTTAAAATTTTACTAATTAAGCTATTTTGCTAACTAGGTTTTTTGGAAATTTATTCAATGCTTTAGATTAAAATATAATTAAGGTTTCATGTCATTATAAATATTATAATGAGTGGTTTAATGCCTTTTGATCATGCTAATCCAAGCTAAATTGTTGTTTGTGCATTTTTGCTACAAAATTGTTAAAATTGGTTAATTTGTAAACTAGAATTTTGGGGCTAATGAAATTTAATGAGATTAAATTATGGAAATGGTTTTTATGACTTATTTAAGATGTTTAAAAAGTATTATTGCCATTAGAATTGTTAAAACATCAAGTTTTGTACTAAAACGGTAAATTTTTGCTTGCTAGATTTTCGGAAAAATAGCTTTTAAAGTGAGTTTAAGGTTTTTATGAATTTAAAGCTATTTCATATTATAATTAGGGTTTGTGAATGTGCAACTGAGTGTGTTTGGGTTTTTCTCGATGGTTTGACATTTGCACATCGACATCGAGGGTTTGTTTAGCTATTCTTGCATGCGTAGACGATACGTTTTGACCTATGCGTAATACGCGTGCCGAATTGGTTTTCATATACCGTTTCGATTTCGAATTTGGTTTTTATATGTTACGATACGTGGTGACATGTAGGTACCCTGGTTGGACTTCGAGACGACAAGCAAGTGCATGGCGACATCGGCACCGACAAGCAAGGATCAGGTGAGTAGATTTATATCTACGGGGAGAAGTCGGGTAGATGGCGTATAGCACCCCCGCAGTTCGTGGTGATGTATACGAATACGTATACACACATATATTGATTATATATATTGCTCGAGATTATTGATGATAAATATGGATATTTTGTGTGTTTGGATTGATTTAGTGTTGCGGAACCTTAGAGTAGTGGTTGCACCACACATACACACACACCCATACTTGCATACATTCTTCTTTCATATGTGCGTATATGGGATTATATAGTTATGTGTCCACATGGGTATGGGACTATGTGTTCACATACGGATTTGAGGATGATACTTGGGATTGAGATGAGTCGATGAGATTTGAGTTGAGGCCGTGAGATCGGTGATATGGCAAAATTCGTATTTAAGATACGTCATGATGTTATAGCGGATCTTTGGACGATGATACCATGTGAATAGTGATATAAATAAAATGGTCAACAGGTGATCGTGATATGAGATATGATATGCTAGGATGTTGATAATAGGCCGTATTGGGCGATGTATACTCCTTCATGATGATACGTGCTGATAATATCGGTTTGTACGAGACTGTTGATCAGTAGTCAGATCATGATTATATTGATGATATTAGTATTGTACTAGGCATAGATTAGTACCCGGGTTATGATCTTTGATAAAGAGAATACCAGATGAATAATATGATGAATGTGATATTGACCCGTACCCAGATTTGGGATGCCGTACGACGGATTTATGTACGGGCTATATATTGATGTTTGATCCGCACTCTTGACTTGGGAATATCTGATTATAGATATGGTATCGGATGTGATATTATTGAGGCGTGATCACCGACTCTTATATATATATATATAAGTTTCGACTCAGATGTCAGGCGGCTTCCTCACCTTCAGTTAGCCTGTTAGCTCAGCCCTATAGTTAAGTGTAGTTGTTAGACTAGATTTATATTAAATGCAGATTAGTTATCATTGTGTTTAGTATTCAGCTCCCGCACATTTTTGCTATTGCTCCACATCGCATACTTATTGTAATTCATATTTCATTATTGATATCATGCTGTTAGGACACCAGCACCATTACCAATGATGCGTATGTACCACGTACACTTACTTGCCGGCTCACACACATCTTCATCGGTAATTGCCATGTAACGTACACTTAGAAAATACTATTGCTAGACTTAGCTTGTTAGTTAGTAGTTTGACATGATATTAGTGTACTTGCCTTATATGCCAGTTTAAACATTGTAGTTGTTTCTTGTCACTTCATGCATACCGTTATTCATTGTTATGCCGCATTCATGGATTCTCATGCCTATATTCGCTAGTTTATGTGCTATTGAGGTTTTGGATTCGGATTTCCATGATATATCTGGATTTGGGAACCGCTGGTGTTTCAAAAGAGAATATGTAATTGTTTTAAAAACCCGGTTACCCTTGATATGATAATTCAGTGCGTCCACCATTTGTTTTCTCGGTGCTGAGAGCGACATGTGAGACCCGAGTTCGAGGTGTGGAGGAACCGTTTCGGGTACATGGTGGACCCGGTAAGATACCCCGGGGCAAGAAGTGTGTGGTGATGACGATGTGAGCCTGACAGGGGGAGACTACCCACCGGTGATTTTACCCAACGCGTCGGATATCCGAGGATACCGTCGTGGTCTTGAGATGGATAGTAGGGGCCGGTCTGGACTGACGGCACCCTAGATATTAAGATTGAGACATTCAGATTTCGAGATATTGAGGTACTAAGATTTGATGATACAGGCCAGTCCGGATAGCCGGAGCCTGAGATTTTGAGAAATTGAGATTTATGTTTTTTGTCGCTGCTAGACACTGTTTATGCTGATTTCATTTATGATACCTCATTTTAAAAATACAAAGGAAATCTCACTGAATTATGAAAGCAGTTTCTTTAGTACATGTATTCTGTTTTCATGCATTCATACATCATCCATATGATATATTGCTACCTGAGGCACTGACACGGGCACATGGGATTACACTTGGGTTAGACATTTACCCTAGCTATTGTTATAGGCTGCTAGTTATATATTTGAGGATATATTATGATAGTTGACCTAGGATTGCGTTGTTCATGCGATTTCTGTTCGTAGATGTTTTCCTACTCATGAGTTGGCAACTCACCCCCGTTGTGTCATAGTTTCTTGCAGGTTTTGCCGTACAGGTTTCATTACGGCTTGCTGACACATTTTCATTCCGGGTGATTTACTAGTAGGTGGGTTTATTTGTATCGTACCCATCATTATACCTTGTATATTATTATTCTGTTGTATCTAGAAGTTCCATCAACCAAACATGTATTTATTTCAGAGATAGAGACCGGTGATGTTATTCTTTCGACTTTAGAGTCGTGCGTTGTATTTCTATGGATTTCTTGCTGTTTTGAGTTTCCTTTTGAGTTTTGATCCTCTCCCTTGGCGTTGTATATTATATTGCTTGCATGGTTGTGACCGTCGATTGACGAAGAGCTAGCTCCCGCTTGGGGATGCCTTTTATTCATTTAGTATACTATTCATGTTGTATCCCGTTGGAGGCCAGTAGTTACAAAGGAGACTCTACCGAAATTTTCAGAAAATATTTGATGTTTTTAAAAACGCATAATTCGGCTTATGCTATTAAAACTACTTGATTTAAATTGGTTTTCCTTTACTCTACTACTTTTCTTGGTTTGGTTTTCTAGGTTTTCGGCTTACTTAGATTACGTACGCCTCGAGACGTTTCGTAGTCTAGGTGCCGGTCATGTTCCGTACTTTCGGGACGTGACAAAATGCCTAAATGGATGGAGCAACAAGTCATTCACAATGCTTCTTTCGTTCTTGAAAGATTCTATGCCCCCGGGAAATAACGTGCCCGACAGCTGGTACGGAGCCCAGAAGATAATGTCTGATTTGGGTCTAATGTGCGAGAAGATTCAAGCATGTCCTAAAAATTGCCTGTTGTACCGGAAAGAGAATTCAGATTTGAAAGAGTGTCCAACATGCGGAGAGGCCAGTTATAAGCCGAAAGATTCTGATAAGAAGCCTGATATACCTGTCAAGATAGCACGATACTTTCCCATAACACAGAGGCTACAGAGGCTATTCAGGTGCAAGAAAACAGCCGAGGCAATGATTTGGCGTCACCGTGCTCCTCCAAGTGAAGATGGAAAAATGAGCCATCCAAGAAATTCACCGGCATGGAAGGATTTCGATAGGAGGCACGCGATATTCAGTAGCGATTCTCGCAATGTCCGGCTCAGACTGGCTACTGATGGCTTCTGCCCATTCAACTATATAGCTGGAAGTCACAGCACATGGCCCGTTGTAATGATAATTTATAATCTGTCGTCTTGGTTGGCTATGGACCAATTATATTTTATGATGCCTCTTCTTATCGACGGACCAAACTCACCGGGGAACAATATCGACGTATATCTCCGTCCTCTGATCGAGGAGTTGAAATCTTTGTTCATTGATGGTGTAGAGACATACGATGCAAACAAAAATACAACCTTCATACCGCGTGCGGTTTTAATGTGGACAATTAATGACTTTCCTGCGTATAGAATGCTATCAGGTTGGTCCATACATGGTCACAAAGCATGTCCTCATTGCCATGAACACACAACATCGAAATTCTTGAATTTTAACAGGAAGGTTTGTTATTACGGCCATCGACGTTTCCTGCCTCCAGACCATCCCTATAGGTTAGACACGGTTCACTTTGATGGTCATTAGGAGCTTCTTGGACCTCCATCCCCATTGTCCGGAGAGGTCGTGACTGCTAAATGGGATGTTAGAATAATGTGACCTTCGGGATGGATCCGACAAAACAGGTCAAACCACCATTTTGGAACAAGTAAAGCATTTTCTTCGAGCTTCCATACTGGTCAACAAATTTAGTGCGTCATTGTCTGGACGTTATGCATATAGAGAAGCGAGTATCAGAGCACATACTCAACTTGCTTCTTTGTAAAGACGGGAAATCGAAAGACAACCTGAATGCTCGGATGGATCTACAGGAGTGGGGAATAAGAAGTGAATAGCACCCTAGACTGGTAGTGGGTAAACCGGGCAAGTTTGTACTTCCCAATGCCGCTTATCATTTGTCACAACCGGAGAAGAAAAGATTCCTGCAGGTGTTGCATGATTTGAAAGTTCCCACAGGTTTCTCAGGATCACTCAGCAATAAAATAAAAATTGTGAAGGGCAAGATCGATGGGCTGAAAAGTCATGATCACCATGTTATCGTGGAGCACCTTCTTCCATTAGCCTTCAGGACTTCTTTCCCCGAATCGGTTGGTCTAGTAATCAATGACCTATATTGTTTTTTCAGAGAGTTGTGTGCTAAAACACTGGAGGTTGTGACGCTGGATAAACTAGAAAATTCTATTGCGTTGATACTTTGCAAGTTTGAGCGTATTTTCCCACCATCATTCTTCGATATCATAATACACTTGACGGTTCATCTTGCAACTGAGGCTAAGTTAGCCGGACCGGTACAATATCGATGGATGTATCCCGTCGAGAGGTACGTGTAATTTTTCGTTTCGCGCAATTTATAAATTTATTGTTGTCCTGTATGCCCGTATTTATTTATTCAACATATTTTCATTAGGTACCTCTACACTCTTAAAAAGTATATACGCAATAAAAATCGACCAGAGGGTTCTATCATGTAAGGTTATCTTCTTGATGCAGCAACCACATTTTGTTCCCGCTATCGGGACGAGAATATTGAGGCAAGAGTTAACCGGCCTCGAAGAATTCAAGATGGGCTATATGGTAAAACCGAGTATAAGAGGGTAGACACTATGTTTATCAACAAGATATACCGGTTTATCTTGCTTAATTGCGCATGTCTTGAACAAATTAGAGAGTATGTTTTTTTGGATTAATTGTTATATTTGTGTTGTGTGTGTATGAAATGATATAATATTAATGTCACCATTATTTGTCAAAAAAAGAATTCATTTTAACGAGGTATGTGAGGGGCATCCTGATTGGAACGAAGAACGATTAGAAAAATATCATCAGAATAATTTTTGTGATTGTGTCACAGATCATATAAGTTATTCGAATAACATTTTATTGCTATCAGTTTTAATCTAAAGTTGTATCGTTATGTATTTTTCGTAAAATTTGTTTTGCTAGATCCACGATCCGAACTTATCTGCATCATTTGAGAGTGATTCAAGATGTTTAGCTCAATTTCCTAGTATGGAGATTGCATATTACAAAGGATTTGGTGTCCTTGGATACAAATTCGAAGTTATGGACATAGAAACATCTAGAACCACTCAGAATAGTGGGATTGCAACGGTAGGATCGGACGGTGTGATTTATTTTGGGTACTTAATTTGTATACTCGGCATCCACTATCCCGGACAATCAGAACCCTTTTATATATTTCAGTGTACTTGGTACGATACGCGAACCGATACGGATAACTGGAGAAGAAATCTTGGGACTTGGAAAGATGAATATGGATTGACCAGTGTGAACACACTTCGATTTTACGGTCAGGAAGATCCGTTTATCTTTCCGAACCAAGCGTTCCAAGTATACTACTCACATTGTTTGAAGCATCCAGGATGGAGTGTTGTATGCCGATGGAAACCCAGAGATGTCTACGATGTCCCAGAATTCGAAGACAGCGATGAGGATGAAGAAGAGAGAAGGCTTAGAGTGCTCCGACCGTCTGTTTCGAAGGACGGGTTGTCTTCGGCCGATCATGAAGTTACGTAGGTTAGAAATGACATCGACGATGAAATCCAAGTAGATATGTATAATGTACCCACGAAACGAAAATGGTTATCAGTAATGTTATATTATTACTTCACATTTTACGATCTATACATATATAGTCAATACTTTTAATGATTGTCTAATGCGTCCACGAACTGTTTATCTAGATTTGATGACAATGTCGGGAGCAGCGAGGGGCGGCAGGAGCTCCAGCCGTGACAGAGGCAGAGGCAGAGCGGTTCTGCCGCCCGGAGAGCTGCGTAGGGAGCTTCAGAGGGCCGGTCTTGCACCCAGATTGGAGACCCCATCGGATGCCTCCTTCCGTGTGGATTTTGCCACACCTCTAGGTATATTGCACGCATATCCATTTTGAATGTAATATTATAGATATTCATGCCTGTTTATATAAAAATTACTTATATTGTCAATGTTTGATTGTCTAGTTGTTAGTGACGCGTTCACATCAGGGACAGAGGCCACTCCCGCTCCTCCAGGTATGTTTATATATCATATAGTGGATGTATTGATTTATAATGATATATCATAAATATACACACATTCCTTTTGGTCTTACTTAGATAGTAATTTTTATTATTGTCTAGCTGTAGGTGGTGACACCACCGCACCTGCGGGTATGTTTATATATTCTATAGTGCATGCATAATGATTTAGAACGTTATATTATTGATCTACACATTTTTTTTGCAATTACTTATATAATCTATTTTTAATTGTCTAATTATAGGTGGTGCGTCCACATCTGACGTAGGGGCCACTCCTGCCACATCCGTACCCTCCGCATCGTCTGTAGGTTAGTATGAATAAATATAAAATATTTATTCATTTTACATATGTTCTATAGAATAAATATGAACTTCATGGAAATTTAGCGTCAATATTTATTTTCTAGGGTGAGGGGATGCGTCCGCTGTTAGACCACGGCAGCGCCCCGGCCGTCTTTCTGAGGCAAAAATACGGAAACAAAATTTTTTCTTAACTTTAAACAGGCGCTACCGCGGACTATAAACCCGGATCGGGCCATTAACCTACTCCTAGCTAACTAGAGAAAGGGTAGAGAGATATACCGAGCGATCCGTGTCCTTCGGTCTTCTCGTCGTCATCCCGATCTCCCCGCGGAATCTCCGGTCTTCATCTCCCCGTCGGAAGAGCACCACATCGCCAGGTTCTTTTACGGGCTACCACCTCTGGACTGAGGCAACTCGGGCACGTAGTTGGCGAGTCGACATGTCCAAGAAATGCTGTAGGCTAAGTGTAGTAGGCTATGTCTTAAAAGGGGTTGTTTAAGTTGCCATTTTTGGTGGAGGAATGAGGTGAACTTTTGGAGATGGAGCTATGGGATTTTTGCAAAGCCAAAAATATCAAAAATCCCACACCACAGTTTTGGACAGCCTTCTACAAGTGTGGCCGGCCCATGATAAAAAAAAAGAGGGAGTGAGAACCCCCAAGGTGGTGTGAGCCAAAGGAGAAAATAATGCAAAAAGAAATGAGTGATCATCATGAGGAATAATCATCACACCACCAACCATCACTCATCTCAAAAGTCAAGTCATGATGAACAAGGGAAGTCAAAGTATGGTAGAATCATCATGAAGCAACAATTTACAAAGACTGCCCTCCACAATGCCAATTTGCACATTTGCAAATAAGCCCTCCTCCACCAATTTTTAGCCAAGGAAAGAAGCAAAGGAAAATGGCCGAAACGGAAAGCAAACTGGCAACTTCAGAAAAACGATCCCGTAATAAATTACAGAAAAAACCCCGCTACGCTATATACATACCCGCATTTGTATTCCGACCGAATACAAATGCAATGAGACAAAATCTACACTGAACAAAACTAAGATCCGGCTTAAACCAAAGCCCGCTAGTATTATCGGTCCGATCATGATCTGTGCAATACCGCACGTATATGATTGAACCCTGCCATATCTCCATACGGCCTCTACAACGTTTTGCCCGAAACTTGAGAAACTGTCTGTGGGGGACTTTAAAGACTCGTCAATACTTTGGCTGTGGATTTAACCACTAGCATGTCAGAGGTATTAGCCATACGTGACGGGCTGCCAGCTATTGACCAAAAAGGAACGTCTGTGAGCGAACTCATCCTGACACCCTACTGAGCCTGTCAGTAACAATATCCGTACAGTCCGGTCCGTTCGTCTATGAGCATCGTATGGCAGGACTAGGGGGTTGGTAAAAGTCAGACCCCCAAAAACGGTACAAGTCGTGTCGGAGTGTAGCCCAGAACACCCTGAGATACTACTGGAATACCTACCAGTAAATCTCCTGCCTCGGCCGAGGGCTTTGTGTAATGGCTCTCCTAGACACAGCGCAACCTCACCCCCAATACCGGGAGAGACGAACCACTGCAGATCCGCTCACTGCCTCCATGTGGCTCGGGACTGTACCCAACTAAAACCTGTTTGCACGACTACTTTGAGCCGTGGTAGGGTAGTAATCAAAGTACAGTGGGAACTCACACGAGACAAATGACGATCCCAGGTCGATGAACTAACCTGTACACATGTCACCAGGGAACTGCTGTCTGACGTCAGGTATAAGACCAACTAGCATGTTCCCGGCGAGTCCTGTCCAGTGTACTCATAACCCAATGAGCACCTGTATACATCTTAGGTGAACCAACTGACACCAGTGGCTTGTGAGACCGGCCACCGCCCCTCGTCGGGGTCTCGACTGTATACACTAGTCTACTCTGGAGTATCGATGCCCTGTCTCGAAAACTCCCACGACTAGGGACTTTTTAAGGATGTGCTTATAGAACCCAGCTTCCACGTATATGATCGCCATCATACTGCTGGCCATCAAGAAAGAATCCTAAGGTCTTTATCAACGCGAAATAGTGACCTGTAAGGTCACCTAAAGCAGTACAAGATGATAAAGATAAACCAGATAGCATACTATCATCTTGAGTAAGACTGTCCTACCGGCATAGGTCCTCCCTCAATCATTGCAATCATGTGCCTGTGATCCAATAATTGACTCTGTGGGCACTATCTCCGACAATCTCCCACTTGCACTCAAGGCTAATTATTGCGATGTCGCATACTAACAGCCTGTGTGATACCGAACACCCAACTCCTCTACTAATCAGTCTCACAAAACCCGTTTGCGAAACTAATGCACTCGAGGAATAGCCTCAGTGAGTGGATCTGCTCAGATGTTTCTTTCTATGTCTCTCTTTATCTCAAGTTCGCGGAGAAAGCCATCTCCCGAAATGAGCAATACCTGTCTTAGAATATGTCTGGATATCTGACGGGACCTAGCTCATAAATGAACTCCAAATCCAAATTTCTTAGACTGTATCGTCAACTTAACTTAATCAGTATCCTCCGCCATGCCTCCCTCAGTATCCGCTTGAACCTCCTGTCCAAACTACTGCCCCTCGTCAGAGGGAAAATTATAACTCTGATAGCCACTCTGTCATCCAGGTCACCTTGGAAGCCTGGAATGATATCCGTCTCCTAAAGGAGGCTGCCGTTATCAAATCCCTAGAACATCCACTTATGTTCTAAAACTGCTTCCGATCGTTTCTCCAAGATAGGATTAATATCAACATATTGCATCTGCTGCAAAAATAACATCTGGTGTGGTACTTGACATCTCATGATTGACTCAATTGCCTAAGCAAGTGATCTGCCAATCATGCACATCTCTCTCCTCTTTAGTCTGTAAGACACATTTAGAGAGGGTGACTCCATCACCTCCAGGCACACTACCGTGCCAGGAGTCGTCCATTCTAAAACACCTTTAGAATGCTGTCTAAGTACACTGATTGGGACACTTCCCAAATCTAGATCTAAAACCATAGATCTAGTAACCAGAATGTCTGATAATATATCTATGTCCTATGTGGAGAAACTACTGTGTGACAACAAAAGTATAACCGATCGCATTATAGGAATTTCACTTCCTACTCTGTGTATGTCATCCAAATACCAGGACATCATGCCCTACTACCTTCTTAACAGATCCATCCCATATTCTGATGAAGTCAAACCTGTGACTGTCACATCAGAAATAGATGATCTATCTCCGCTATATCTGCTTTAGTCTATAAATAGCCATAAGCCACTTGTCCACCAATGCTTCCGCTGCTCCCACTGACTACGACAACCCTATGGCAAAATCATATACACGTACACTTCTAAAGCTAATTCAAAACGACGCTATACTCATCCTCCTGCCGGGTCTCATAGCCTGGAACAACAGCAGTGTCAAGTCTGGGTAAACAAGAACCTCTCTGTCACCGTCCTTGAGGCTACCGGAGTACCTCTCGGGTGCCTGAGGTTACCCACTTTATCTGCGGAATGGCCAATGGAATGTCAAACCAGATTGAATCTTTAGGTTCTTATCAAATTTTCAGTAATCGTTTGCGGTTCTGGAATCACTTCCAGTTCTACCATACTCCCAATACCGTTTTCTGAAAAAATCCATTTCTTTTAAAACTGTGGCGAGTCAAGAATAATATCACTATTGATCTTCCAGATGGTCGAAAGTCAACCCTCGTCATAGCCTGGGTCAACTTACAAACAGCCATTACAGAAAAGTGCCTTGAGTTATTAAGAGTCTGATTTTAAGCATAAGCCGGACAACTCCCCGTACCTTAACATCGTTAAGATATGAACTGTTCTATATCCAATACAAAAACAGAGGCACTGATTTAATTGAACCAGATTCAAATCATGCAACTGTCTCCAGTGCATGTGAACTAAATGGAAAAAGGCTGATTAGCATCACTCAACTTAGGAGTGCTTCCAATTATGAGTAACCTGAAAGAGAAGCAAGTTCTCTTAATCATTACTATTAACTGAATACCATACACAAGTATCTACATCTTCGATTACCTTGAAGAATCCTGATACTTGCAATATCTGGTTCTTTACTTTACTCTTATACCTATAACTTCTCAAAACTTAGACCTTGTATCTCTACGAAACACTTGTCTAAGAGCTAGAGAAGTCACAAGTAAACCGAATATAGTACGAGGACCAGCCCCTCTGTCCTAATGGACACTGGACAATATACAATACTCTGTATAAGTCCCCTGAGTCTAATAACTCATTCGCTGTGTGTCGTAGGTTGAAAACTGTACTTATGGTTAAGAAGAATTACACCGCTGTTTAATGCTCCTTACCTAACCATCCACTGATATAGGTAAATATCATCGACATAATTTCAAAAAAGTATATCTCACTCTATAAAAAATAGACGTACAGATATATCAATTTGAAATTGGTGCATAACAGCGGATATTCAAAACCGAATATTTGTCGTCTGGCAAACTACCCAATTGATTTTCTCAAATATCACCAATTGCAATGAATCCCGATATAATGAGGATAATCACCCAATTCCCAATAACTTACTCCCACTCATCATCTGTAAAACCATACAGATGTGAGAAACAAACCAGGTAAATACACCCTGGAGCAAGGGCTAATTGGGAAATCAGTTTTCTTTTAACAGTACACAGTGAAACTGAAATATTGAAGTGTTTCGTAGGGGTATCCGGGTATTCCTAGTAATGCCTCTTCCATTATCCAGATTCACAACTGTAACCGTATATTTCTTTGCCATCTTTCCAAATCCCTTCATATGTCTTTAGTTATTACCTTCTGTACACCTTCTTAGGCTAAATGGTTTTCTTCCTTCCCTACCTTTCGGCACTAGCCTATGCTTTGGAAGAAGACTATCTAATAATCATAATAGGTGTATTGTCCTAATCCTAGAAACACTCGCAATGCGAGAGAAGGTGAAGATAAAAGATAACCGAATAAACCTTATTCCTATTTCTCCTGAACCAGAATCCATCCCCGAACTGGAACAAGTTCCTTTCGATTTCGTATATAACCATACGATGGAGTATCCAAATAAACTGTGGATCTTCGTAGTGATACGGAGCGTTCTGGAGAAATTCAAAGGTGAAGTGGGAGTGGTAATGAAATACTTGGTTTGGTCGTGAATAGCAGTCGCAGTTTACTTTGCCCTCTTACTAATCCCTTCATTTGTCTTTACATAATACATTCTGTACACCATCGTTAGGCAAATTGGTTTTTCTTCATTCCCTATCGGCCGGCACCTGCCTATGGTTTGGAAGAAGACTATCCAATTAGCATAATAGGTGTACTATCTCCTAAACCAAGGAGTACTCGCAACCTGAGAGAAGGTAAAAGGAAAAGACAACTGAATAGTCCTATTCCTTTTCTCCAGAACCGGAAACCATCCTCGAATCTGGAACAAGTTCCTTCGAGTTCGTATATAACCATACGATGGTTTTATCCAATGGAAGTGGACGTTCGTAGTAATACGGGGTGTCCTGGAGAAAAAGGGTAAAAGTAGGAGTGGTAATGAGGTTTGCAACTCTGACAATCCAAAAGCCAGTGTTTAAGAAGGTTCGGTTAATTTGGTCACTGAGTCATAGTCTAGGGTCGGGTCATGGTCGCTGCCAAAGAGAGAGAGAAAAGAAGCACTCAGCGTGCACTCTAACCTAGATTAGAATGGTTACCAATTTATCTAATCTAGAAACCTCCCACTGTAACCTCAAATTCTTCTCCAAACCTGAAAAAAGAATTAGTCGGGATCACCCGAGGACTAAACCAACTCATCAGTGGGAATCAGGATCCAACTATCATCGCATGATAACATGACGGAATCCACTCACGTCACCACACTCCAGAAGGTATGCGCATATCTGGCAAGTTTCAGTTTCTTTAGAAACTCCCGATGTGATTTTTACCCCAAGCGGCTTATGACCTTGACTAGGTCAACAAACCATAAACCGCCAGTCAAGTTCAACCCGTCATTATTCTGGATTGCATTAAACCCACCCGTACGTGCCCTTGACTAGGTCAAAAAGGCCGCACGACTATCTTAACCAATCCTACTTATGCAACAAACAAGTACCACTTAGCTACCGAACACTACATCTTGACTAGGTCAACAAACGCAGCACAAATACTAAATAATACCCGTAAGAAATGACGGAGGGCTACGGCTGGTTTTTGGCGAAAACCTTTAATGTAATGAACTAGATATCGTTGAAGGAACTGCATAGCTTTTTATAGAAATATTGTGGCGAAAACCTTCGCTAAAGAGGTCACTCCCGGTGAAGGGATCTCAGCTCTTTCCCCGTAGAATGAGGTACAGGATATTCCAACTGAATACCACGATGCAAAGCAAAAGTAATCGACTATAGTGAAGTTATTGCCCTGACACAAACTTCTGTCCAAGGGGTCACTCCCGGTGAAGGGATCTCGGCCCTTGCCTCGTCGACTGAGGTGCTAGATATTCATAACCGAATACCACTGTGCAAAACAAAAGAGAACGTCCTTGCAATAACAGCTTTTTGAAAAATGTTCCAACAACATCAAAATAGGTTTGTTTAGCTTGCATTGATCCGAATCAATGCAGTCCCATCAATTGATCACACCAATAAAGAACGAAAATAATGATGTACGTATATGCCATCCGCATTCGCCACTGGGTCCCATCATCACCCGTTAGGTTACTTAACTAACGACAGAGCGGGGACTGGACTAGCGCGGATGCAAAACATATACAACATCTACTAGTATATATATCAATATATAATATTCGCTCAAGGCGTGATAAAATGCAACATCACTGAAATGTAATAAGCATCACAGAACAATACAAATATCTGGGATCCCCGGGTTTCATAAAGCCGCTACTGAAACCCGACGTTCCCCTGGTCGTGTGGATAGCCAGTGCAATGAAATCCTAGATCCCTACGGGCACGGCAAGTTACCCGCCAAAACCTGAAGCGAGGCAGCCCCCTTCAGCAACGTGAATGGACCACCCAGCACCTCACGGAATCCGGTAACTCGGGCACCCCTCCTTGGGTCAACCTATACCCCCTATGAGTGCGGCGAATAGCCCGCCAATTCTAGAGTGAAGCCCCGTCCGTCTCAATGCCATAAGATTCGGACCCGTTGCCCTCTAGAACCCGGCTATCCGTGCACCCCTCCGCGGGGTAATCCTAGTACAGTAAGTAAAATATATACAACGGGTACATCGACCTCAGCCCGGTCGTGCCCCAAAAGAATAATATACAAACAGGCAGTGACGGCAGTCTACATGTCAGACACTCGCCCCGCAATATCAAATGTACATAATACAACCAAAACTGTACTACCATTGCATCCAGGCTATCCACCGCGACAATCTGCAACATCACAGCACAACACAGAACATCAACGTGAATGTCACGTTCGCAAATCCGTCTAAAAGGGCTATAGCAGTTAGACAGGATTTACCGATCAAGTGACATTCACGGTCGCAGATATAATGTAAATACTGTGAACTAACATGTTTAAAATTTTCCATTGACTGAATTTTCCGAAGTGGGCCCCAAGCACAACTGTAGCATTCAAAAACATCTGGGCCCAAAAAGAATATACCAGAAACCCTATTTCCATGTCAGAGAGCCACTGTAAAAATTTGTTGCAGTGAAGCCATAATTCGGCGGCGGATCCGCGGCCAAAACGTGGTTTTGGTCGCTGATCCGCAGCGCTACAGTAACTTCAACCTACCAAATTTTCACAGAATGCATAAAAAACCCTGCACGTATTTTTACAATGTACTAAATAATTTTTAAAGCACTGGAAAAATTCGACAGAAACCTGACATGGAAACGCGGGTTTTTGAAAATCCGTTCGATCGAACTTGTAAACACATTAGAGCAAGCTAGACTAGGTTAATGGCGTGGCTCTGATACCATGTTAGACCACGACAACGCCCCAGCCGTCTTTCTGAGGCCAAAATGCGGAAACAAAAATTTTTCTTAACTTTAAACCGGCGCTACCGCGGACTATAAACCCGGATCGGGCCATTAACCTACTCCTAGCTAACTAGAGAAAGGGTAGAGAGATATACCGAGCAATCCGTGTCCTTCGGTCTTCTCTTCGTCATCCCGATCTCCCCGCGGAATCTCCGGTCTTCATCTCCCCGTCGGAAGAGCAACACATCGCCGGGTTCTTTTACAGGCTCCCACCTCTAGACCGAGGCAACTCGGGCACGAAGTTGGCGAGTCGACGTGTCCAAGAAATGCTGTAGGCTAAGTGTAGTAGGCTATGTCTTAAAAGGGGTTGTTTAAGTTGCCATTTTTGGTGGAGGAATGAGGTGAACTTTTGGAGATGGAGCTATGGGATTTTTGCAAAGCCAAAAAGATCAAAAATCCCACACCACAATTTTTGACAGCCTTCTACAAGTGTGGCCGGTCCTTGATCAAAAAAAAAGAGGGAGTGAGAACCCCCAAGGTGGTGTGAGCCAAAGGAGAAAATAATGCAAAAAAAATTGAGTGATCATCATGAGGAATAATCATCACACCACCAACCATCACTCATCTCAAAAGTCAAGTCATGATGAACAAGGGAAGTCAAAGTATGGTAGAATCATCATGAAGCAACAATTTACAAAGACCACCCTCCACAATGCCAATTTGCACATTTGCAAATAAGCCCTCCTCCACCAATTTTCAGCCAAGGAAAGAAACAAAGGAAAATGGCCGAAACGGAAAGCAAACTGGCAACTTCAGAAAAACGATCCCGTAATAAATTACAGGGAAAACCCCGCTACTGTATATACATACCGCATTTGTATTCCGACCGAATACAAATGCAATGAGACAAAATCTACACTGAACAATACTAGGATCCGGCTTAAACCAAAGCCCGCTAGTATTATCCGTCCGATCATGATCCGTGCAATACCACACGTATATGATCGAACCCTGCCATATCTCCATACGGCCTCTACAGCGTTTCGCCCGAAACTTGAGAAACTGTTTGTGGGGGACTCTAAAAACTCGTCAATACTTTGGCTGTGGATTTAACCACTAGCACGTCAGAGGTATTTGCCATACGTGACAGGCTACCAGCTATTGACCAAAAAGGGACGTCTGTGAGCGAACTCATCCTGACACCCTACTGAGCCTGTCAGTGACAATATCCGTACAGTCCGGTCCGTTCGTCTATGAGCATCGCATGGCGGGCCTAGGGGGTTGGTAAAAGTCAGACCCCCAAAAGCGGTACAAGTCGTGTCGGAGTGTAGCCCAGAACACCCTTAGATACTACTGGAATACCTACCAATAAATCTCCTGTCTCGGCCGAGAGCTTTGTGTAATAGCTCTCCTAGACACAGCGCGACCTCACCCCCAATACCGGGAGAGACGAACCCCTGCAGATCCGCTCACTGCCTCCATATGGCTCGGGACTGTACCCAACTAAAACCTGTTTGCATGACTCCTTTGAGCTGTGGTAGGGTAGTAATCAAAGTACAGTGGGAACTCACACGAGACAAATGACGATCCCAGGTCGATGAACTAACCTGTACACATGTCACCAGGGAACTGCTATCTGACGTCAGGTATAAGACCAACTAGCATGTTCCCGGCTAGTCCTATCCAGTGTACTCATAACCCAATGAGCACCTGTATACATCATAGGTGAACCAACTGACACCAGCGGCTTGTGAGACCGGCCACCGCCCCTCGTCGGGGTCTCGACTGTATACACTAGTCTACTCTGGAGTATCGATACCCTGTCTCGAAAACTCTCACGACTAGGGACCTTTTAAGGATGTGGTTATAGACTCCAGCTCCCACGTATATGATCGCCATCATACTGCTGGCCGTCAAGCAAGAATTCTAAGGGCTCTATCAACGCGTAATAGTGACCTGTAAGGTCACCTAAGATAGTACACGATGATAAAGATAGACCAGATAACATACTATCATCTTGAGTAAGACTTTCCTACCGGCATAAGTCCTCCATCAATCATTGCAATCACGTGCCTGTGATCCAATAATTGACTCTAAGGGCACTATCTCCAACATCCGCATCCGGGACAAACGCTGTTCCTCACCGGAGGAACTATCGTCCCGCTCGTGCTGCTGCCCGGGCCCAGGCTCGTTCTTTAGTCACTGGAGGTATATATCACACTTTAATTTTCGTTTAACCTTGATTTATTAATACAACTTTGTCTTAATATTGATTGTCTTGATATTTCTTGAAGACGAGGGGCCTCCCCATCCCTAGAGGGGGACTCGAGGCCCAAATCAGTCCCATCGGCTGAGGCCTGACAGAGCTAGGGGGAGGCAGCATTCCCCTTCTTTTTTACCCTTGACTATCGCTATACCGGTCCTCATGCCGAGAGGTTCGGCCAGTATATGGGGGATGAGAGCCGGCTCGTGAAGAACTATCCACTTCACGCTAAGTGGGGCGAGCAGCACCGGCGCTCATTCGCCCTCTTCTTTGATCAGGCTCGGGTATTAATATATATTTTCATTTGATTTATCCAATATATTTATTATTAACACTTGGAATCTAATAACAATGTTTTTTTGTATTTTCAGTTGGATTACGATTTTCAGCCTGTACCCGACCCTGATCATACTGGGAGGGTGCTCGACCTTCATGCTCTGTACAATGGCCTGATGAAGAACATGCAGACCAAGGTCCGACACAACAGGAATGAGATGAAGGCCGACTGCTACTCCCTGTGGATGGAGACCCCTGAGGCAGATAAAGCGGCCCTCCTATCTACTCCGGCGTTTGCGAGAGTCGACGTAGAGACATGGCCTCTATTGTGCGAATATTTCGACTCTCAACGCAAACAGGTATGTATTCTAAATGTAATTCATTGTTTAGGATATAATTTATTTTTTTGTGTTCTTTAATTAGAAAACTAAATGTGAATGCGTTGCGCAGATAGTCCGCTCAAAATATAGAGAATAGGAAATCGGCGAAGTGGGGTCGCCCCACTTACACAGGTGGCTCAAGGAATATTACTCGAGCCATGGAGTTATCGATAAATTACAATAGACCGGCCTTTGTGATATAATGCAATATTAAGAGTTATTTTCTGATATATCTAATATTAAGAGTTATTTTCTAATATTGCAGACAGCTCAGACCCTGGCGCAAGGTGGTACACCGAGCATGCTGTCCGCATATCTTGCCGTCCACGGCACCTCGATAGATCCCGCCACGGGCGAGCTTCGATATCCCGACGTCGCTACCCAGGAGTATTGCGTAAGTGTTAATATTTATTCAAACCATATTTGAAATTTTAGTTTTGGAAGGTTCAAATTTAAATTTTATACTTATACTTTACTGCTTAATGTCGGTGTAGGAGCGGGTGGTTGAGCAGGCCGAGGCCTCAGTGATCGATTTTACTGGAGAGAGCAATCCGATGCTGCTGACCCCAGTCCTGGACGCCGCACACGGAGGGCACCACGGAGGTTGGGAGAGAGGCCGGGGACTGGGCCCTAGCAGGGCCCATATGAGGTTGGACTCCACCCCGGCTGTTACTTCCTCCATCTCTAGTGAGCGACGTGTCCAGCAGGAACTGGAGAGCTTGAAGGAAACCGTTCAGGAGTTGAAGGAGATGCTGGTATGTATACTACTTAATAGTAAAATATCATGTCATATTATAGATATCAACATATCCAATATTAGTACGTAGCCTGAGCTTATTTGGTTGTAGACTTAGGTTTGATTAATCATACATAGATATCTAATTAAAATAAACTATGGTTTTCCAAACTAGATATCCAAATGGGGTTTCGAAATAACTTGATAATGATACGAATTCGAATAATAAACAGTTCTTACACGCTTATTACACATGTTAGGTCCAGACGCGATAGGGTACATTGGCCGAGCCTCCACATGCATCTCCTTCGGCTGCGGCTCCATAAGCCGCTACATCGGATGCGGTTCCGCAGACAGCTCCTATAGCTCCACCGCCAGCTCAGACTCCCACAGCCGCGGCTTCACAAGCCACTACCTCGACAGCGGCTGCGCAGACCACATCGCCAGCTCCACAGCCCGCTCAGACTCCCGCACGCGCCGAATTGCATGATTTATTGACCGAGGAGCAGGCGCGCCAGATTCTAGCGTTTATCAGAGGTGGAGGTGGACCGAGCTAGGGTAGCTTTTTGATTCTTATTTTTAGAAACATGTATTTATTTATATAATACATATTGTATTACATTTTGATATTGGTGGTCTTACGGTGTTCATAATTATATCATATTCTGTTTTTTGGTTCCTTTTGTATATTATATGCGTGAGATGTGATTATGAATACTGCGATATATGTTGTGTGATGATTAATTTTATATTTGATTGATGTATTTATTATTGTGCACAGGGAGAGAAAAAAATAGGCAGCCCTTTTTTTAAAAAAAACTGATAATATGTACCTACGGATTAATCCGTAGGTACACACGTTGCCCATACGGATTAAACCGTAGGGGCAAAATATCAGAATAACTGATATTTTCCACTGTGATCTCAGTATCAGGGGGTTGGGATTGCCTCTACGGATATATCCGTAGGGGCAAACAAATTCCCCTACGGAGTTATCTGTAGGGGAAAAATATCAGGATTCCTGATATTTTGCCCCTACGGATATGTACATACGCATGTATCCGTAGGGGCTATTACTTGGCCCTACGGATTCATCCGTAGGTACAAGTAATCTATTTTTAATAATCGTAAATAAAAAAAAATTCCCATACGGCCTACTCCGTAGGGCAAACGGGACCTACACAGAACTCCGTAGGGGCAAGTTTTTGTCCGTAGGGGCAAGTTCAGGGCTTCAACTTGCACCTACGGCGTTTGTACCTACAGGGTATTTTCTTACCCCTACGGCTGTATCCGTAGGGGCAACCCTTATTTGTAGTTGTGGTTGGATAATGTTTTGAACATTTCCTATATCAAGAGTTGATCGGTTCAGACACGTTATCTAAAAACAAAGACTAACTAAATCAAACCACAGTTCTTAATATACAAAACACACACAAGAGGAAGAGTTAAGAAATGAACTAAACCTTCATGACGTATTGTAGACTAGGTCATATCAATGCGACCCGACTAGCTGAAGTTACATTTAGATGCATATTTAAATTTGTTTGAATTTACATCTTGTGAAACTTGCCGGTCATGTCACAAAGATAAGATGACCACAACTCTGTTTATTGGAAACAGAGAAAGAGTTAGTGAACTATTGGGATTGATACATGATGATGTATGTAAGGTCCCCTGTCTACACATGCCAGGACCGGTTCTTTATACTTCATTATATTCAGTGATGGTCTTTCAAGATTCGCACATGTGTTCCTGTTGAAACACAAGTCTGAACATTTTGAGAAATTCAATGAATATAAGTTAGAAGTAGAGAACCCAAAACGGGTATAAGTATTATGTCCTTTGATGAGATCAAGGAGGAGAATACTTGAGCACGGGATTCCTGGACTATTCTAAAAGAGAATGAGATTCTCTCTCAGCATTACTCCTCCATATACACCACAGCACGTCGGTGTATCGGGGCAGAGCAATCGCACCCTATGTGATATGGTGTGTTCTATGATGAGTACTACTGAGTTGCCTATTTTCTTTTGGGAGTTATGCACTTATGAAGATGCATACCTATTGAATAGGGTTCCAATCAAATCAGTTGCCTACCTCTTCATATGTGATATGGAATTGGAAGAGCCCATATCTTAAGTAAGTTAAGATTTGGGGTTGTCCGGCCTATGTCTAAAAGTAGAATCCGGACAAACTCGAGGCAAAGTCAGTTCTGTAGAAGTTTGTTGGATAACCCAAGCATTCGCAGGGGAATATCTTCTACCTAACCGAGGAACAAAAGATGTTTTGCTTCTCAGCATGCCACCTTTGTGAAAGGGAATTTCTTGTTAAGAAATTATTGGTCATGAGGTAGAACTGGAAAGAGTTCCAGCTATACAAACTGCAACCGATGATTTGGTAGAACCAAAGGATTCAATAGTTTCCAATGAACCTCAGCCTCTCCGCCGATCTAGTAGGGTTCCTCACCCACCTGAGAGATACTTCGGTTTCTCTATGACAGTGGGAACGAGGATTGCATCATGAGATGATGAACCAACTAGTTTTGAGCTGGCCATCAGGAGTGGGACTCTGTAAGAATGGCTGGATGCTTAGCGATCTGAGATGGAATCCTTATACACCAACAAAGTATGGATTTTGGTTGCTTTATCTGAAGGGTTAAATCCCCATCAGGAGCAAGTATATCTTGAGAAGATTACTTGGTGTACATGGAAAAGTTGAGACTTTCAAAGCTATGCTTAAGTCCATCCAGATCCTACTTGCCACGGCTACATACCATGACTACGATATCTGGCGGTTGGGTGCCATGACTGCTTTTCTAAATGTTGACTTGGAAGAGAGCGTCTATAAGTACATAGACAGTGGGAGCATCGGAAACGTGTGCAAGATGTTTTATTTGATAAATCAGGTATCACAGAGTTGGTACATCTGTTTTGATGTGGTAGTCAAAGAGTTTGACTTCATCAAAATGGTAGATAAACCTTGTATATACAAAAAGGTAGTAGGGAGTATGGTGGTGATCCTCGTAGAGTACGGGGATGACATACTCTTGATAGGAAAGGAGTTTCCTATGCTACGCTCGGTCAACCTCCGCTTATCACAAGGATTCTCCATATAGGATCAAAGTGATACCTCCTAAATCCTGGGTTTTGGATCTATGAGATAGATCTCATTGGATGTTAGGATACTCACTAATTGTAGTTAGATGGTATCAATCGATCCTGGGGAGAATCACTGGAATGGTTCCAGGGTGGTATGGTCGACTGAATGTCAGTCGCAGGCATTGTCTTTATCCTCAGTGGAGGGACGGTATATTGGAAGAGTTCCAAGCTAGATACCGTGACTTACTAGACGATTAAAGGCAAGATACGTCGTTACCAAGGATGCTACTAAAGAGGCAGTCTGGATATATATATATATATAAGTTCATTAGATGAACTTCGTTCCTACCATTGTGTGACAATGGAGTTGTGGCTTATGCCAAGGAACCCCCGTCCTATCAGAAATCCAGATATAATTCTTAGGCAGTATCACCTGATCATGGAGATAGTTGATCTCCAGGGAGATCGAGGTTAGGAGAGTAGACACAAAGGTCAACAACGCGGATCCACTCACAAAGGCATTTTTCCCAGTAGAGACTTTTATGGGATGGTTGAGTATGAGATACTTCAACCACAGCTAATTATTGGGTATGCGATACCACAACAGATGGCCCTAGTGCAAGTGGGAGATTGTTAGTTATATGTATGCCCTAGAGGCCATTACTGTACATGCGTTGTATATTGTAGTGGATGCTTGGACATATATAGGGAGGACTTTCTTGCTCGACATGATAGTACGCTATTTGGTTGCTCTTTATCTTAACATGTACTCTGATTGTATATATCTTACATGTTGATAAAGCACTTAGGATATGTACTCGACTACTGGGACTATGATGAGATCGTACTAGTGGGGCCACGGTAGTCGACGAGTACATCCTATAACTGTTCCTAGTCGTGGGAGTACCGAGATAGGGTATCGATACTCCAGAGTAGACTAGCGTATGCCCTTCTTGACCCATATGATGGGCGATGGATGATCCCATATCCATTGGTGTTTGACATCAGAGAAGGTATACGGGTGCTCAGTGGAGACTAGGTATACTGGACTGACTCGCCGAGAACTCCCAGATGGTATTATACCTCACGTCAGATGGCAGTTCTCTGGTGACACTGGTACAGGTTAGTCTGTAGGCCCAAGATCGTCATAGAGTATTGTATGATTCCCACTGTGCTTTGATTTCCATCATACCACGTCCAAGAGGGCGTGCAAAAAGGTTGCTTTTGGGTACAGTCCCGATTCATATGGAGGCAATGAGCGATAAGAGGGGTTTCGTCTCTCCCGGTATAGGGAGTTGATGTTGCGCTGTGTTCGATTGGCTATAACTGGAAATCCCAGGCCAGGATTGCTGAGATTTACTGGTAAGTGCTATCAGTAGTTTCTCGAACTGTTATAGACCTCATATCGATACGACTTATCAAGCAGCTGGGGTCTGACTTTACCACCCCTAGGCGAGATATGCGACATATCAGACGGAGAGACCGGACTGTACGGGAGTGTTACTGGTTGGATTCATGGGAGAATGTACAGGCTTGCTTGTTGATCTTCTGATCGCTCAATACCTGGGTGGCTGTTACGTTTAGCTGACCGCTTGCAGCTTGTACGTGTTTGATATGATCATCACCTACTGCCGGCGTATTGACGATTCTTTAGAGTCCTACACAGAGGTTTCTTGGCTCAGGCAAAACGGAGTAGGAGCACATATATGATATGTGCGGGACCGAGAAAAGTACGTGTATGTGATACCGTATAAGATTCTCGCGATACGAGATATCGGCCGGGTATATGTGATATAGCCGGGTCATCGGATCAAGTGTTATTATATATTTGATATATTAAATTACATTAACTGATATAAGCTCACTAAAAGATTCTTTTTCTCACTCGGGTAATACATTGATATATATATGCGCTATATGTTAATTGTATTATTTTCTTTTGTTACAAATATATATTATATATGTGATATATAATATTGTAACATGTTATAATTATTAATGTAACATGTTTAGTGGAGATTAAACGAGTTTAGTTTTTGATTTGGGTTAAACTTTTCTAGAAGCTTCTAGAAGCTTTTATTTTGTTTCTTGCAAAATTATTTAGTTTAGATATTTTGCAAGATATTTACTTAACCCAACCCACACCCTTTACTATGGTTAGATCTCTATAATGGTTAAGTCTTTCTTGACTTAACCATGGTTGCATTTGTAATGATATTAACACTTTCATTATTCATCACAAAGCAATTGATCTTCTTCTTCCTCCTTGCAAGCTTTCTAGCTTTTTGCTTAGTGATGAAAATGAGTGAGATTAAGAAAATAAATGAGAGCTAAAATCCTACTTCATCATCCTAATCTATCCTAGCCATTTAGATTAGGGTGTTCACTTCATTTAGTGAGTGAGAGCTTGTGTTAAAGAAACTTCAAGGTAGATCATCTTAGTTATCGAAGATCGGAAGCAAGCTTGCATCTTTCTCTTCGTGGAGCCTCTCTAGAGTCCGGATTCTCGATGATCGCATCGAAGGGACCTCAACACAGAGCTTTAGAAGTGGAAGACCGGACTACAAAGGTTGTAATCCCAAGCTCTTAGTGTTAAAGTGTTTAACATGATTTGTTTCGCCTAATCTCTAGTTTAAAGATCTTGGTTAGGGTTGTTTGGCACGTCTAAATTTTAAATCGGGCATGGTTGATGCCTTGTAGACCCTTATGAGAGTGCCTAGGAACCCTGCATGAGAAATATGTAACAAGGAGTTATATGGTTATGCCGAGTTGATCCGTGTCCTTCGGTCTTCAACCTTCATTAAAAGCTCCTAGTGGTCGTCTGGATCGAGTTTGGTTGCCGATCTTCCTCCATCTACGATAATCCACCTGAGGGAAACGACACAAGCTTCAGCCTCGCCAAGCGAGGCAACCGACGCTCCAAGTTTGCTAGCAATGGAGAGTAGAGGTGTAGGAATGTGTCACTATGTATTTTCTCTCATAAAAAAGCTCCATGAGCCACTCAAAAAGATGTAGAGGAGGTGAGGAAACATGTGGCATGAGCAACTATAGAAAGTGGCTAAGTGTTTTCTCCAAGTTAATATATGATGAAGTGAAGAGAGCAAGTGAACAATCAAGAGAAGAAAAACAAGTGGGCAAGGCAACTCAAGAAGTGGCCGCCACTCTCTCTCTCATGCACACAAATATCTCAACACATTTTTCCAATAAACAAAACAATGCTCATACCTCTCTACATGCCTCACCATGTTCATGCCAACTCACCTTCCACCTCATTCCAAATTGATCTTCTAAAAAGAAAATCAAATAATGAGGGGGAGATCTTCTAGAAACCATTCCGTATAAATACGGAATACAACCTCGTATACGTATCGGAATACATATATGCGTATTCATACAAAAATAAGAATAGCCAAGAGAGAAAATAAATAGTGAACAATAGTACTAGAATACATATATATAAATTATTAAATCAAAACCTGATTTAATAATCCGGCTTAATCCTAAGCCGCTAGTATTATCAACCGTCCGATTAAAGTCCGTGCTGCCTGTACACATATTTAATTCGACACCTGTATGTACCAACATACGTCATCTACACCATATCGCCTGAACCGTGAAAACCCTCTGTGTGGGACTCTAAAGACTCGTCAATACGCTGGCAGTGGGTTTAACCATTAGCACGTCGGCGGCACTAGTTGTACGTAACGGCTACCCTGGTATTGATCGAAAGGAAGGACGACGAGAAAACTCATCGAAACTCCTACTGAGTCTGACAGTGACAATATCCGTACAGTCCGGTCTGTTCATCTAAGAGTATCGCATATCGAGTCCACGGGGGTGGATAAAGTCAGACCCCTACTGACGCGATAATTCGTGTCGGTATGTAACCCATCACCACCTGAGAAACTATCGATCCTGGATCAGTAATTCTCGAATACCCCGGCCGAGGATTTCTCCTGATAGCCACCCATGCACTGCGCGACAACGCCCATTACCGGGAGAGACGAATCCCCGACGATCCGCTCACTGCCTCTATATGGCTCAGGACTGTACCCAACTAAAACCTGTTTGCACGACTCCTTTGATCCATTGAAAGGTAGTAATGAAAGCACAGTGGGAAATCACACGAGACAAATGACGATCTCAGGTCAACAGACTAACCTGTACACATGTCACCTGGGAACCGCTATCTGGCAATATGTATAATACTAACTAGCAGGTTACCGGCGAGTCCGTCCAGTGTACTCATAACGCAATGAGCACATGTACACTAACTTAGGTGAACAAACTAACACCAATGGCTTGAGAGAACTTGCCACCGCCCCTCGTTAGGGTCTCGATCAGTATACACCAGTCTACACTGGAGTATCGATGCCCAGTCTTGAAACTCCCACGACTAGGGGCATTTAAGGATGTGCTTATAGACCCTCAGCTCCCACGTATACGATCGCCATCATAATGCTGGTACTCAAGCAAGAATCATATGGGCTCTATCAACTTGTACATGATGATAAAGACAAACCAGATAGCATACTATCATCTCGAGTAAGACTGTTCAACCGGTATAAGTCCTCCCTCAATCATCGCAATCGGCTGCATGCGACTACGATAATTGCCTTTAGGGCACTATACCAACAATCTCCCACTTGATCTTAAGGCTAATTATTGCGGTGTCGCATACTCACAGCCCGTGTGATATTGAACACCCAACTTCTCTACTAATCAGTTTCGCAAACCTCGTTTGTGAAACTATTGTGTTCGAGAAATAGCCTCAGTGAGTAGATCCGCTCCAATGTTTCTTTATGTATCTCTCCATATCTCAACTTCGTGGAGAATAACCATCTCTCGAAATGAGAAATACCTGTCTTCGAATTTGTCTGGATATCTGATGGGACTCAGTTCATAAATGAACTCTAAATCCAGCAAACTTCTTAGACTGTATCATCCACTGAATTTAATCAGTATTCTACGCCATGCCTTTCCTCAGTATCCTCTTAGACCACCCGTCCAACATACTGTTCCTCAAAAGAGGGAAAACTAAAACTCTGACAGTCACTCTGTCATCCAAGTCACCTTGGAAGCCTGGAATGATAACCGTCTCCCGAAGCAGGCTGCCGTTGCCATATCCCTAGAACATCCACTTATGTTCATAAACTGTTTCCCAACATTTCTCCAGGATTGGATTAATATATGTTTATTGCAGCTAGTGCAAAAACAATATATGGTATTGTACTTAACATCTCATGATTGACTCAATTACCTAAGCATGTGATATGCCAATCATGCAAATCCCTCTCCCCTTTAGTCTGAATGACATCCTTTAGAGACGGTAACTCCATCACTTGCAGGTACACTACCATGCCAGGAGTCGACCATTCTAAAATACCTTTAGAATAATGTCAAAGTACCCAGATTGGGATACTTCCCAAATCTAGATCTAAAACCATAGATCTAATAACCAGAAACCCGGATATTATATCCATATCCTTTGTGGAGAAACACCATTATGACAACCACAGTATAACCGATCGTAGTATAGGAATTTCACTTCCTATAAAGTGCATGTCATCCCAAATACCCAGACATCACACCCTACTACCTTCTTACCAGATCCATCTCCTATTCTGATGAAGTCAAAACCTTATGTATGTTTCATCAAAAATAGATGATTCGTTTCCGCTATACTTGCTTTAGTCTATAAATAGACATAAGCTACTTGCCCACTATGCTTCCGCTGCTCCCACTGACTACAACAACCCTCTGGCAGAGTCATATACACGTGCTCTTCTAAAGCTAGTTTAGAACGACTCTATACTCATCCTCCTGCCGGGTCTCATAGTCTAGAACAACAGTAATGGCAAGTCTCGGTAAACAAGAACCTCCTTGTCACCGTCTCTGAGAAGACCGAAGTACCTCTCGGGTGCCTGAGGTTACCCACCAAATCTGCGGAGTGGATAACGGATCGTCGAAAGCAATTGAATCCCCTGGTTATATTAAATCTTCAGTAATCGTTTGTGGTTCTGGAATAACTTCCAGTTCTATCATACTCCCACTACTGTTTTCTGAAAAAATCCATTTTACTTAAACTGTGGCGAGTCAAGAACATTACAAATATTGATCTTCCTGATGGTAGAATGTTAACCCTCGACAACGCCCACGATAACCCACAAACTGCCATTACTAAAACGTGCCTTGAGTTTTTCTGGAATCTGGTTTTAAGCATTAGCCAGACAACTTCCAATATCTTAATATCGTTAAGATATAAATAGATTCTATATATCCAATATAGAAACAAAAGCACTAATTTAATTGGAACCAGATTCAAAATCATGCAGCTGTCTCCAGTGCATATCAATCAAATGGAAAGAGGCCAATCAACATTAATCATCTGGGTGCGCATCCATATAAGAGTAACCTTAAATAGAAGCAAGTTCTCAAAACTATTACTATCAACGGTATACCAAACACAAGTATCTACATCTTCGACTACCTCGAAGAATCCTGATACTTCCAACAAATGGTTCTATACTTTATTCTTATACGTATAACTTCTCAATATCCGGACCTTGTATTCAACGAAATACTTGTCTAGAACTGGAGAAGTCATGAGTAAACAGAATATAGTACGAGTACCAACCCCTTTGTCCTAATGTACAGTGGACAACATGGAATCCTTTGTATAAGTCCACTGAGTTTAATAACTCAAACCTTATGTGTCCTAGGTTGAAAACAGTACTATGGTTAAGAAGAATTACACCGCTGTTGAATGCACCTTACCTAATCACCAACTGATATAGGTAAATGTCATAAACATAATTTCAAAAATTTATATCTCACTTTATAAATAAACGTATAGATATATCAGTTTGAAACTGGTGCATAACTACGGATATTCAAAGCCAAAAATTTGCCATCAGCCAAAAACCAGATGATTTCCTCAAATATCTCCAATTACAACGAATTCCGATATAATGAGGTTCTAATCACCCAATTCCCAATATCTTACTCCCGCTCACCGTCTGTAATAACATACAGATGTGAGAAACTGATCTAGTAAATACATACCATGGAGTTAGATTACAATTAGAAAAACAGTTTTCAATTAACATCGCACAGTGAAACTGAAACATGAAAATGTTTCAAAGGGGTTAACTGGTATTCCTAGTAATGGCTCTTCCACTATCCCGATTCATGACAGTAACCATATACTTACTGCCCTCACTTCAATCCCTTTATTACGTCTTTACTTATTACCTTTTGTACACCTCCTTTAGGCTAATTCGTTTTCTTCCTTCCCTACCCTTCGGCACTAGCCTATGGTTTAAAAGAAGATTATACAGTAAGCGTAATAGGTGTACTCTCCTTATGCCAGGAGCCCACGCAACCTGAGAGGAGGTAATGAGAAAAGACATCCGAATAATCCTATTTTTATTTCTCCTGAACCGGAAACCATCCTCGAATCTGGAATGAATTCCTTCGAGTTCGTATGTAACTATACGATGGCATATCCAATAGCAGTGGATATCCGTAGTGATACGGAGTGTTCTGGTGAAATCCAAAATGGATGTGGGAGTGGCAGGGGTATACACGGTTTTATCGTGAATGATAGCAGTCGCAATTTTCTTTGCCGTTATTCTAATCCCTTTATATGTCTTTACTTATTACCTTCTGTACACCATCTTTAGGCTAATTGGTTTTCTTCCGTCCCCACCTTTTGCCACCTGCCTATGGTCTGGAGGAAGACTATCCAATAAGCTCAATAGGTGTACCCTCTCCTAATCCTAGAAGCCCTCACAACCTGAGAGAAGCTAAAGGGAAAAGACAACCGAATAATCTTATTCAATCTCTCCAGAACCAGAATCCATCCATGAATCTGGAACAAGTTCCTTCGAGTTCGTATGTAACTATACGATAGATTTATCCAATATGAGTGGTTGTTCGTAGTGATACGGAGTGTTCTGGAGAAATGCAAAGGTGATATAGAAGTGGCAATGATATATGCGACACCGTGACAATCCAAAAGCCAAAGTGTTTTAGGAAGGTTCGGTTAACTTGGTTCATGAGTTTTAGTCAAGGGTCGGGCCATGGTCGCTACCAAAGAGAGAGAAAAGAAATAATCAGCATGCACTCTAACCTAGATCAGAATTGTTTAATCACTTTATCTAATTAGGATGGCTCCCACTGTTTCCTCGAATTCTCCTCCAAACCCAAAATGAGAATTAGTCGGGATCATGTAAAATCACCCGAGAAGTAATCCTACTCATCAGTAGGAATCAGGATCCAACCATCATCGCATGATAACTTGATGGAAGCCACTCAAGTTACCACACTTTAGAAGTTATGTGCATGCATAGCAAGTTTCCTGTATGTTTGAAACTCCCGATGTGATATTTTACCCCAATCGATTTATGACCTTGACAGAGGTCAACATATCATAAGCCGCAAGTCAAGTTCAACCCTTTATTGTCTAGGATTAACTTAGACCCACCCGCACGTGCCTTTGACAGAGGTCAAAATGACCATGCTACTGTCCTAAATAATAGCATATCTATGCAACAAACAAACATTACCCAGCTACCAAGCACTGTGCCATAACAGAGGTCAACATACATAGCATGAATACTAAGTAATACCTATAAGAAATGACGGAGGGCTACGGCTGGTTTTTGGCGAAAAACTTTTAACGTAATGAACTTGATATCGTTGAAGGAACCAAGTGGTTTTACAAACATATAGTAGCGAAAACTTTTGCTAAAGAGGTCACTCCCGGTGAAGGGATCTCGGCTCTTTCCTCGTCGAATGAGGTGCATGATATCCCAAACTGAATACCATGATGCAAAGCAAAAATTGACTATAGTGAAGTTATTACATTGACACTAACTTTTACTCAAGGGGTCACTCCCGATGAAGGGATCTCGGCCCTTGCCTCGTCGAATGAGGTGCAGGATATTCCCAATCGAATACCTCTGTGCAAAGCAAAAGAGAACGTCTATAATTTCCGTTTTATAAAATTTTGGTTCCAACAACATCATATAGGTTTGTTTTATCCTTGCATTGATAAGAATCAATGCAGTCCCATCAATTAATCACACCAGAAAAGAACGAAAATATATGATGTACGTATATGCCATCCGCATTCGCCACTGGGTCCCGTCATCACCCGTTAGGTTACTTAACTAACGACAGAGCGGGGACTGAACTAGCGCGGGTGCAAGACATATAAAACATCTACTAATATATATATAAATATATATAACAATCGTCCCAGGCATTATATAAAGCAACATCATAAAAGCAACACAGAAGGTGGAAAATCATGGGGCCCCGGGTTTCACTTGAGCTGCAAGTGAGACCCGACGTTCCCCTGTCATGTGGATAGCCTGTGTAATAAAATCTAGACCCCTACGAGTGCAACAAGTTACCCGCCAATCCTAGAAGCGAGGCAACCCCAATCAGCAACGTGAATGGGCCACCCAGCAATTCACGGAATCCGGTAACTTGGACACCCCTCCGTGGGTCAACCTATACCCCCAACGAGTGCGGAAAATAGCCTGCCAATTATAGAGTAAGGTCCCTTCCGTATCAACGCCATGAGATGCGGACCCTTCGCCCTCTAGAACCTGGCTATTCGTGCAATCCGCCATGGGGTAATCCTAGTACAGAAAAGAAAATAATATGTACAAGGGTGGCATCGACCTTAACCCGGTCGTGCCCCAAAAAATAATATACAAACTGGAAGAGACGGCAGTCCACATGTCGGACGCTCACCCCGCAATATCAAATGAACAAATGAAACTAAACTGTCCTGTTCCCGTCAAAATTTTCGGCCAAGAGCTACTTGTTCTCTTACAAAAAAAGGGGAGATTCTTAAAAACTGGCATCACGTGTAAAGCACGTGGGTGCACATATGCAAAGCATATGAGTGCTGAAAATAAATAACCAAGGGCCAAACATACCTCACGTGTTATACACGTGAGCGCTCTGAACATACACAGGCTAAAACCCACACTAGGGGTCAGGTGTTAAACACGTGAGTGCTTTTGCCAATCACATGCAAAGCGTGTGAGCACCCTAATTTAAAATGTTCCTATCAAATTCTAGAATTAAATTCTATTTGGGAAATATTTTCTTAATCTTCCTTAAACTAGAAAGATCTTCTTTATTAAACAGGGGACCCATGGATCAAAGATCCAGCGGTGATCATTTGATAGAATAAAAATCTATCATAGGAAAATACTTTCCTAATCATATAATAAGAATAAAATTCTATGTTAACAAGATATCCATATTAAGAAAATATATTTCTTATCTTGTTAAACTAAAAAGATTTGATAGAATAAAATTCTAATGTTGTTAAAACTAACAAGATATTCATAATCTTGTTAAACAAACAAGAATTCTTCTCTGTTAAACAGAGGGCCTTTGGATTAAAAATCCAACGGTGAATAAAATTCACCGAGCAAACTAAAAGATCATGTTGGTTATAAAATCAATCAAAATCTCTCAATGAGAGATTTGCTGAACAAGCCGATTCTTTTCTTTCTCCTATAAATAGGAGCCAAGAAGAAGAAAAGAAAGGGGGGAGGGGGAATGAAAAATAGAGAGAGAATTTAATTCTCTAAAGAAGGAGAACCCCACCCAAAAGATCCCACAAAAAGAGAATTTAATTCTCAAACTAAAAGTTTAACTCTTCTAAAAGAATTTAGCTCTTCCTCTGGTTAAGATCTGCAGAAGCAGATCTCCCCACAAGTTGAGAATTTAATTCTCATCGGGGAGATTCTGTCATGCAGATTCAAAAACCAGGGAAAGAACTGAATCTAAAAGAATTTAATTCTTTCAAATATATAGGAATTTAATTCCTCTAAATAAAATTAGGGTTTAACCCTACAAAAGAATTTAATTCATAAACAAGGGATCTAACGCTCCATGCACGTAAAAGAAATCAGTATCCAACATGATCACGTATGTCTACGTGACTCCCCTCCTCAGTGATCAAAAGTGAACGAATGAAGTTGGGTCACGTGCTCCTACATGACCCCTGATAAACACCATTTTAAAGATGGGGTAAAGCTGAAGGATTAAATATCTAACACATGGGCGCCCTCACGTGTCCCCATGTGACTCCTAGCTAATCCTTTCAATATCCGGTGCATGGATACCCATCACGTGCCTACACGTGATGGCCGCGAAAACTTAAAGTGTTTAACACTTATTTAAATATTCTGAGAATAAGATAAGGCAAGTTTGAGCCCAACAGTCAAGCGTCTCACGTGACCCCACATGAGCGCTTCCTTTTTTTAGTATTTAACACTATTTTGGGCGCCGTATCCGTAGTGTTTAACACTATTCTGAACGCATCACGTGGGAGCACGCGATAGCTGAGTTTACTCTAGTGTTTAACACTATATCCAAGACAATCTTAGATTGAACTAGCCAAGTCTTCTAGAGGAAGGACCCTCCCTTTTGACAGAACCTCAAATACACTTTTTCTAAGATTGGTCATCTCCTATGACATTCAAAGTAAAACCCATAGCCTTTCAATCAACTTTGGTTCGAGGGTACATCTCATTACACCTTTGATACATGTCATTGTAATTCTTCAACGTCTTCAGAAAAGTGGAGGGTCCCAATTACCAATAACTTTTGGCGCACCACCGAATAAGCTTTTCAACAAGCGGAGCAAATCTAAAACACATCTCAATTTGGGGGCGTCTCACGTGACCTCACGTGATCCCTTATAGTGCTTAGCGCTCAGAAAAAGAAAAGGAGAATAAAACAAAGGCAATTTTCATTCTTCAGAGGGCCTCACGTGGTCTCACGTGACACAATAGTGCTTACCACTGAGAAAAGGAAAAAGAGAATAAACCCAAGATAGCTCCCATTTTGGGGGACACCTCACGTGTTCCCACGTGACCCCCAAACAGGGAGAAAATTCCAAAGACAGTGCTCGCATTTTGAAGGCACCTCATGTGTCTGCACGTAACTGTTTGATGAACCAGGTGCTTAGCACTTATAAATTGAAGAGGAATAAAATCCATAGAACAATTCTCACCTTGGGCGCCTCACGTGCTCACACGTGAGCCAAGTGCTCAGCACTTTTATATATATATGAAGGAATAAACTCAAGGAACAATGCCTACTTCGGGGCCCCTCACGTGTTCACACGTGAGCTCCTCCAATGTCCAGTGTTTAACACTGACTCAGTGCTTAGCACTATGGGATGATTAAGGGAAATAAACCTTAGCTCAAATTAGCCAAGTCTTCCGAAGCCAAGACCCTTTTTGTCATTAATCAACCGAGCCCTCATGTTCATGTCCCCCCAAATTAGCCCTAGTCCCAAAGATGATTAGTGTTCTCCGAACAGATGACATCTAAACTGATGTTCATCCCATTCCCCAAATCGAGATATTGCTTCAAGGGTACATCTCTTCACTCCTCTGATATTTGTCGTTGTAATCCTTCAACGTCTTCAGAGACGTAACAGGTCCCGACAACCCGACATTTCATAGATTGTGGGTCCTTAAACATATGGACTATGATGTCCTTAAACTTTATAGACTATGATGTCTCTAAACTACCATGAACTGTGGGGTCCTTAAACTCATGGACTATGATGTCCTTAAACTTTACGGACAATGATGTCTCTAAACTAGACAATGATGTCTTTAAACTCCATGGACTATGACGTCCTTAAACTTATAGATCCCAAATGCTCTTATGGTGGATCTAAATGATCCTGTTAAGTTGATCTTAGTCTAAAATTAGACTAACGTATCCTTAACAAACTGTTAAGTAGATCTTAGTCTAAAATTAGACTAACGTATCCTTAACAAACGTTTAAGTTGATCTTAGTATAAAATGAGACTAACATATCCTTAAACCCAACCCAAAACCTGTTGGAGATAGTGCCCTCAGAGTCAATTATTGGATCACAGGCACGTGATTACAATGATTGAGAGAGGGCCTGTCCCAGTAGGACAGTCTTACTCGAGATGATAGTATGCTATCTGGTTTATCTTTATCATCGTGTACTGCTTAGGTGACCTGACAGGTCGCTATTACACGTTGATAGAGCCCCTAGGATTCTTGCTTGACCACCAGCAGTATGAGGGCGATCATATAAGTGGGAGCTGGGGGGTCTATAAGCACATCCTTAAAAGGTCCCTAGTCATGTGAGTTTCGAGACAGGGCATCGATACTCCAGAGTAGACTAGTGTATACAGTCGAGACCCCGACGAGGGGCGGTGGCCGGTCTCACAAGCCATTGGTGTCAGTTGGATCACCTAAGATGTATACAGGTGCTCATTGGTTTATGAGTACACCGGACAGGACTCGCCGGGAACCTGCTAGTTGGTCTTATACCAGACGTCAGATAGCTGTTCCCAGGTGACATGTGTACAGGTTAGTTCATCGACCTGAGGATCGTCATTTGTCTCGTGTGAATTCCCACTGTACTTTGATTACTACCCTACCACGCACAAAGGAGACGTGCAAACAGGTTTTAGTTGGGTACAGTCCCGAGCCACATGGAGGCAGTGAGCGTATCTTCAGGGGTTCGTCTCTCCCGGTATTAGGGGTGAGGTCGCGCTGTGTTTAGGAGAGCCATTACACAAAGCCCTCGGTCGAGGCAAGGAGATTTACTGGTAGGTATTCCAGTAGTATCTCAGGGTGTTCTGGGCTGCACTCCGACACGACTTGTACCGCTTTTGGGGGTCTGACTTTTACCAACCCCTAGGCCCGCCATGCGATGCTCATAGACGAACGGACCGGACTGTACGGATATTGTCACTGACAGGCTCAGTAGGGTGTCAGGATGAGTCCGCTCATCGACGTCCCTTTTTGTCAATACCTGGTAGCCCGTTACGTATTGGCTTATACCTCTGACATGCTAGTGGTTAAATCCACAACCAAGGTGTTGATGAGTCTTTAGAGTCCCCCACATTCAGTTACTCAAGCTTTCGGGCGAAAAGCTGTAGAGGTCGTATGGAGATATGGCAAGGTCCGATCAGATACGTGCGGTATTGCATGGATCAGGATCGGACAGTTTGTACTAGAGGCCGTATGGATATATGGCAGAGTTCGATCAGATACGTGCGGTATTGCACGGATCAGGATCGGACGGATATTACTAGCCGGCTTTGGTTTAAGCCGGATCCTAATATAGTACAGTGTAGTTTTGTCTCATTGCATTTGTATTTCGGTCGGAATAAAAATGCGGGTGTGTATACAGAGTATCGGGGTTTTCCTGTAATTTGTTACGGGGCCAGTTTTCTGGAGTTGCCAGTTTGCTCTCCGTTTCGGCCATATTTCTTAGTATCCTTCATTGGCCGAAGTTTGGTGGAGGAGGGCTTATTTGCATTGTGCAAATAAGCTTTTGTGGAGGGGGTCTTTGCATATTATTGTATCATGATGGTGCACCATCCATTGACCTTGCTTGACTTCTAGTGTCATGATGGCATGACTTTTGTGGACATGATTGTTGATGTTGGTTGTGGTTGAGTGTGGATGTTTTTGTGATCATGTTCTTTCATGATTTCATTTTGATTCTCTCTTGCATTATTGATCAAGCCACTCACTCCCTCATTGCTCTCACTCTCATTCTCTCCCATTCCAAGCCATGGCCGGCCAAGAGAGGCATGGGGCTGTCCAAAATTTCCAGTGTGGGATTTTTGTTCTTTTGGCTTGGAAAAATCCCCACAAGTTCCCTCTCCAAAAGCTGATATCTTTCCTCCACCATATGGCAATTCCTACAACCCCAAAATGAGACTTGAGCACTACACATTCTACAGCAAACCTTGGGCACGTCGACTAGCCAGCTTCGTGCCCGAGTTACCTCGGCATTGAGGTGGGAGCCCGTAAAAGATGTAGGCGATGTGGTGCACTTCCGGCGACGAGGTGGAGACAGGACATTCCGCGCGAGATCAGGACGACGACGAGAAGACCTGAGGACTCGCATTAGTCGGTATATCTCTATTCCCCATCTTGTAGTTAGCTAGGACTAGTTAATGGTTCGATCCGGGTGTTTAGTGCGCGGTGGTGCCGGTTTGCTAGTTTGCAAAATTAAAGTTTATCACCGCTTCCGCATTTGGCCTCGGGATGGAGGCCGGGGCGCCGCCGTGCACTTACAGTGGTATTAGAGACTCGCCATTAACTTAGTCTAGCTTTGTTTAATGTGTTTACATTTCCGATCGATCAAAATTCCAAAATCCGCGTTTTCTTCACATCAGTTTTCTGTTGAATTTTTTCTTGCTCAAAATTTTTTTCAGGTTGCAGAAAAGTGATGTACTGGAAATTATAAGAACACTGTAGAAATTCGATACAGTGACTCCACAGTGGGAGCGCGGAACCGCGGCCAAACACCCTTTTGAGCCGCGGTTCCGCCGCACTCTGTTGAGATCACTCTGGGTTGATTTTAGGGTCTTTGGAATATTATTTTTGGGCCCAGAATTTCTTGATGTGCTACAGTAGTACTTGGGGGCCCACTTGTTAAATTTTGATCGATCGGATATTTTAAACACATTAGTTCACAGTATTTACATTATATCTGCGACCGTGAATGTCACTTGATCGGTAAATCCTGTCTAACTGCTATAGCCCGGTTAGACGGATTTGCGAACGTGACTTTCACGTTGATGTTCTATGATTTTGCTGTGATGTTGCGGATCGGTCGTGGGGGATAGCCTGGATGCAATGCTAGTACAGTTTTGTTGTATTATGTACATTTGATATTGCGGGACGAGCGTCCGACATGTGGACTGCCGTCACTGCCTGTTTGTATTATTCTTTTGGGGCACGACCAGGTTGCGGTCGATGTACCCGTTGTATGTATATTTTACTTTCTGTAGTAGGATTGCCCCGCGGAGGGGTGCACGGATAGCCGGGTTCTAGAGGGCAATGAGCCCGCATCTCATGGCATTGAGACGGAGGGGGCTTCACTCTGGAATTGGCAGGCTATTCGCTGCACTCGTAGGGGGTACAGGTTGACCCAGGAGGGGTGCCCAAGTTGCCGGATTCCGTGAAGTGCTGGGTGGTCCATTCACGGAGCTGAAGGGGGCTGCCTCGCTTCAGGTTTTGGCGGGTGACTTGCCGCGCCCGTAGGGGTCTAGGATTTCATTGCACAGGCTATCCACACGACCAGGGGAACGTCGGGTTTCAGCGGCTCTGTGAAACCCGGGGATCCCGGATATCTGTATTATTCTGTGATGCTGTACATTTCTGTGATGTTGCATTTTATCACGCCTTGAGCGAAATATAATATATTGGTATATATATTAGTAGATGTTGTATATGTTTTGCATCCGCGCTAGTCCAGTCCCCGCTCTGTCGTTAGTTAGCTAACCTAACAGGTAATGACGGGACCCAGTGGCGAATGCGGATGGCATATACGTACATCAGTATATTTTCATTCTTTTTGGTGTGATCAATTGATGGGACTGCGTTGATTCGGATCAATGCAAGTTAAAAACAAACCTAATCTGATGTTGTTGGAACACTTTTCAAAAAGCTGTTATTGCAAGGACGTTCACTTATGTTTTGCATCGTGGTATTCAGTTGGAATATCCTGCTCCTCAGTCGACGAGGCAAGGGCCGAGATCCCTTTACCGGGAGTGACCCTTTGGACAAAAAGTTTGCGTCAGGGCAATGACTTCACTATAGCCGATTACTTTTGCTTTGCATCGTGATATTCAGTTGGAATATCCTGCACCTCATTCTACGGGGAAAGAGCCGAGATCCCTTCACCGGGAGTGACCTCTTTAGCAAAGGTTTTCGTCACTATATTTTTCTAAAAAGCTATCCGTTCCTTCAACGATATCAATTTCATTACGTTAAAGGTTTTCGCCAGAAACTATTCGTAGCCCTCCGTCGTTTCATATGGATGGTCAATAGTATTCAAGCTGTGTATGTTGGCCAAAGTCAAGGCACAGTGATTGGTAGCTATTGGGGTATTCATATGCAGCATAGATAGATGCGTTGGTTTGGGACAGTCGTACTGCCATTTTGGCCAAAGTCAAGGGTAGGTACGGGTGGATTCAAATTAACCTGGAGAATGACGGGTAGAACTTGACATGTAACTTATGATATGTTGGCCAAAGTCAAGGTCATATGAGCATGGGGTAAAAATCACATCGGGAGTTTCAAAAGAACTGAAACTTGCCAGATATGCGCATACCTTCTGGAGTGTGACACCGTGAGCGGATTCCGTCACGTTATCATACGATGATAGTTGGATCCCGATTCCCACTGATGAGTTGGTTTACTCCTCGGGTGATCCCAACTAATTCTTCTTTCAGGTTTGGAGGAGAATTTGACGGTACAGTGGGAGGTTTCCAGATTAGATAAATTGGTAACCATTCTGATCTAGGATAGAGTGCACGCTGAGTGTTTCTTTTCTCTCTCTCTTTGGTAGCGACCATTGACCCGACCCTAAGACTATGACTCAGTGACCAAGTTGACCGAACCTTCTTAACACTGGCTTTTGGATTGTCAGAATTGCAAACCTCATTGCCACTCCTACTTTTACCCTTTTCTCCAGGACACCCCGTATTACTACGAACGTCCACTTCCATTGGAAAAAACCATCGTATTGTTATATACGAACTCGAAAGGATTTATTCGTGGATGGTTTCCGGTTCTGGAGAAAACGGATAGGACTATTTAGTTGTCTTTTCCTTTTACCTTCTCTCAGGTTGCGAGTACTCCTTGGTTTAGGAGATAGTACACCTATTACGCAAATTGGATAGTCTTCTTCCAAACCTTAGGCTGGTGCCGACCGGTAGGGAATGAAGAAAACCAATTAGCCTAACGATGGTGTACAGAAGGTATTAAGTTAAGACAAAGCAAGGGATTAGTAAGAGGGCAAAGTAAATTACGACTGATATTCACGACCAAACCAGGTATTTCATTACCACTCCCACTTCACCTTTGTATTTCTCCAGGACACTCCGTATCACTACGAAGATCCACAGTTTATTGGATACTCCATCGTATGGTTATATACGAACTCGAAAGGAACTTGTTCCAGTTCGGGGATGGATTCTGGTTCAGGAGAAATAGGAATAAGGTTTATTCGGTTGTCTTTTATCTTCACCTTCTCTCGCATTGCGAGTGTTCCTAGGATTGGGACAGTACACCCATTATGCTTATTGGATAGTCTTCTTCCAAACCATAGGCTGGTGCCGAACGGTAGGGAAGGAAGAAAACCATTTGGCCTAAAGGGGTGTACAGAAGGTAATGACTAAAGACATATGAAGGGACTTGGAGAGGTGGCAGAGATTTATACGGTTACAGTTGTGAATCTGGAAGAGGCATTACTAGGAATACCGGGATACCCCATCGAAATATTTCAATGTTTCAGTTTCACTGTGTACTGTTAAAGAAAAACTGATTTCCCGATTAGATACTTACTCCAGGGTATGTATTTACCAGGTATGATTCTCACATCTGTATGGTTTTACAGATGATGAGTGGGAGTAAGTTATTGGGAATTGGGTGATCAACCTCATTATATCGGGATTCGTTGTAATCGGTGATATTTGAGGAAATCACCTGGGCTGTTTGCCGGTCGGCAAATATTTGGTTTTGAATATCCGCTGTTATGCACCAATTTCAAATCGATATATCTGTACGTCTATTTTCATAGAGTGAGATATGCCTTTTTGAAATTATGTCTATGACATTTACCTATATCAGTGGATGGTTAGGTAAGGAGCATTAGACAATGGTGTAATTCTTCATAACCACAGTACAGTTTTCAACCTACGACACGCAGTGAATGAGTTGTCACACTCAAGGGACTTATACAGAGTATTGTATATTGTCCAAGGTCCATCAGGGCAGAGGGGTTGGTCCTCGTACTATATTCGGTTTACTTATGACTTCTCTAGTTTTTAGACTGGTGTTTTGTGGAAACACAGGGTCCGAATTTTGAGAAGTTATAGGTATATGGATAAAGTAGAGAACCAGATGTTGCAAGTATCGGGATTCTTCATGTTGATCGAAGATGTAGATACTTGTGTTTAGTATTCAGTTGATAGTAATGATTAAGAGAACTTGCTTCTCTTTCAGGTTACTCATAATTGGAAGCATTCCTAAGTTGAGTAACGCTGATCGGCCTTCTTCCATTTAGTTGACATGCACTGGGGACAGCTGCATGATTTGAATCTGGTTCAATTAAATCAGTGCCTCTGTTTCTATATTGGATATAGAACAGTTCATATCTTAACGTTGTTAAGGTACGAGGAGTTGTCTGGCTTATGCTTAAAACCAGACTCTGGATAACTCAAGGCATGTTTCTGTAATGGCAGTTTGTGGGTTGACCCAGGCTATGACGCGGGTTGATTTTCTACCATCTGGATGGACAATAGCGATATTGTTCTAGACTCGCCACAGTTTTAATAAAAATGGATTTTTTCAGAAAACAGTAGTGGGAGTATGGTAGAACTGGAAGTGATTCCAGAACCACAAACGATTACTGAATATTTGATAGGAACCTAAAGATTCAATCTGGTTTGACATTCCATTGGCCACTCCGCAGATAAGGTGGGTAACTTCAGGCATCCGAGAGGTACTCCGGTAGCCTCAAGGACGGTGACAGGGAAGTTCTTATTTACCCAAACTTGCCATTGCTGTTGTTCCAGACTGTGAGACCCGGCAGGAGGATGAGTATAGCGTCGTTCTAAACTTGCTTTAGAAGTGTACGTCTATATGACTCTGCCAGAGGGTTGTCGTAGTCAGTGGGAGCAGCGGAAGCATTGGTGGACAGGTGGCTTATGTGTATTTATAGACTAAAGCCGATGTAGCGGAGATAGATCATCTATTTCTGATGTGACAGTCATAGGTTTGACTTTATCAGAATAGGGGATGGATTTGTTGAGAAGGTAGTAGGGTGTGATGTCATGGTATTTGGATGACATACACAGAATAGGAAAAGAAACTCCTATACTACAATCGGTTATACTTTGGTCGTCACACAGTGGTTTCTCCACATGGGACTTGGATATTATATCAGACATACTGGTTATTAGATCTATGGTTTTAGATCTAGATTTGGGTAGTTTCCCAATCTGGATACTTAGACAACATTCTAAGAGTATTTAGAATGGACGACTCCTGGCACGGTAGTATACCTGCAGGTGAAGGAGTCACCCTCTCTAAAGGTGTCTTACAGACTAAAGGGGAGAGGGATGTGCATGATCGGCAGATCACTTGCTCAGGCAATTGAGTCAATCATGAGATGTCAAGTACCACACCAGATGTTGTTCTTGCACTAGATGCAATAAGTTGACATTGATCCAATCCTGGAGAAACAGTCGGAAGCAGCTTTAGAACATAAGTGGATGTTCTAGGGATATGATAACGACAGCCTCATTCGGGAGACAGTTATCATTCCAGGCTTCCAAGGTGACATGGACGACAAGGAGGTTGTCAGAGTTATAGTTTTCCTTCTGACGAAGGGCAGTATTTTGGACAGGTGGTCCAAGGCAATACTGAGGGTGGCATGGCTCAGGATACTGATTAAGTTCAGTTGACGATACAGTCTAAGAAGTTTGGATTTGAAGTTCATTTATGAGCTAGGTCCCATCAGACATCCAGACATATTCTAAGACAGGTATTACTCTTTTCGGGAGATGGCTTTCTCCGTGAACTTGAGATATAGAGAGACATAGAAAGAAACATCATAGCGGATCCACTCACTAAGGCTATTCCTTGAACGCAATGGTTTCGCAAACGAGCTTTGTGAGACTGACTAGTAGAGGAGTTGGGTGTTCGGTATGACACGGGCTGTGAGTATGCGACATCGCAATAATTAGCCTTGAGTGCAAGTGGGAGATTGTTGGAGATAGTGCCCTCAGAGTCAATTATTGGATCACAGGCACGTGATTACAATGATTGAGAGAGGACCTGTCCCAGTAGGACAGTCTTACTCGAGATGATAGTATGCTATCTGGTTTATCTTTATCATCGTGTACTGCTTAGGTGACCTGACAGGTCGCTATTACACGTTGATAGAGCCCCTAGGATTCTTGCTTGGCCACCAGCAGTATGAGGGCGATCATATAAGTGGGAGCTGGGGGTCTATAAGCACATCCTTAAAAGGTCCCTAGTCGTGTGAGTTTCGAGACAGGGCATCGATACTCCAGAGTAGACTAGTGTATACAGTCGAGACCCCGACGAGGGGCGGTGGCCGGTCTCACAAGCCATTGGTGTCAGTTGGATCACCTAAGATGTATACAGGTGCTCATTGGGTTATGAGTACACCGGACAGGACTCGCCGGGAACCTGCTAGTTGGTCTTATACCAGACGTCAGATAGCTGTTCCCAGGTGACATGTGTACAGGTTAGTTCATCGACCTGAGGATCGTCATTTGTCTCGTGTGAGTTCCCACTGTACTTTGATTACTACCCTACCACGCTCAAAGGAGACGTGCAAACAGGTTTTAGTTGGGTACAGTCCCGAGCCACATGGAGGCAGTGAGCGTATCTTCAGGGGTTCGTCTCTCCCGGTATTGGGGGTGAGGTCGCGCTGTGTCTAGGAGAGCCATTACACAAAGCCCTCGGCCGAGGCAAGGAGATTTACTGGTAGGTATTCCAGTAGTATCTCAGGGTGTTCTGGGCTACACTCCGACACGACTTGTACCGCTTTTGGGGGTCTGACTTTTACCAACCCCCTAGGCCCGCCATGCGATGCTCATAGACGAACGGACCGGACTGTACGGATATTGTCACTGACAGGCTCAGTAGGGTGTCTAGATGAGTCCGCTCATCGACGTCCCTTTTTGTCAATACCTGGTAGCCCGTTACGTATTGGCTTATACCTCTGACATGCTAGTAGTTAAATCCACAACCAAGGTGTTGATGAGTCTTTAGAGTCCCCCACATTCAGTTACTCAAGCTTTCGGGCGAAAAGCTGCAGAGGCCGTATGGAGATATGGCAAGGTCCGATCAGATACGTGCGGTATTGCACGGATCAGGATTGGACAGTTCGTACTAGAGGCCGTATGGATATATGGCAGAGTTCGATCAGATACGTGCGGTATTGCATGGATCAGGATCGGACGGATATTACTAGCCGGCTTTGGTTTAAGCCGGATCCTAATATAGTACAGTGTAGTTTTGTCTCATTGCATTTGTATTTCGGTCGGAATAGAAATGCGAGTGTGTATACACAGTATCGGGGTTTTCCTGTAATTTGTTACGGGACCAGTTTTCTGGAGTTGCCAGTTTGCTTTCCGTTTCGGCCATATTTCTTTGTATCCTTCATTGGCCGAAGTTTGGTGGAGGAGGGCTTATTTGTATTGTGCAAATAAGCTTTTGTGGAGTGGGTCTTTGCATATTATTGTATCATGATGGTGCACCATCCATTGACCTTGCTTGACTTCTAGTATCATGATGGCATGACTTTTGTGGACATGATTGTTGATGTTGGTTGTGGTTGAGTGTGGATGTTTTTGTGATCATGTTCCTTTATGATTTCATTTTGATTCCCTCTTGCATTATTGATCAAGCCACTCACTCCCTCATTTCTCTCACTCTCATTCTCTCCCATTCCAAGCCATGGCCGGCCAAGAGAGGCATAGGGCTGTCCAAAATTTCCAGTGTGGGATTTTTGTTCTTTTAGCTTGGAAAAATCCCCACATGTTCCCTCTCCAAAAGCTGATATCTTTCCTCCACCATATGGCAATTCCTACAACCCCAAAATGAGACTTGAGGACTACACATTCTACAGCAAACCTTGGGCACGTCGACTAGCCAGCTTCGTGCCCGAGTTACCTCGGCATTGAGGTGGGAGCCCGTAAAAGATGTAGGCGATGTGGTGCACTTCCGGCGACGAGGTGGAGACAGGACATTCCGCGCGAGATCGGGACGTCGACGAGAAGACCGGAGGACTCTGATCAGTCGGTATATCTCTATTCCCCATTTTGTAGTTAGCGAGGACTAGTTAATGGTTCGATCCGGATGTTTAGTGCGCGGTGGTGCCGGTTTGCTAGTTTGCAAAATTAAAGTTTATCACCGCTTCCGCATTTGGCCTCGGGATGGAGGCCGGGGCGCTGCCGTGCACTTACAAAACCCTAATCTAAGAAAATACGGATTTGGACTAATCCATGCCCTACGGGCTACAACATAAATTAGTCTCCGTATACAATCCACGGGCAACCAAAAATAAAACAAACACACACGACAAGAAGTGACCATCTGGAGAAGAAGAAAGTTGTTACCACGATGCGGTAGTGTAATTAACTGCAGGGGCTTGCACCTGCAGGGAAGAGCGTCCCCATAATCAAAACCCCTCAAACGAGGGGGAATCTGACGAAGTCTGCTACAACGGCCGCATCCATCTAAATTTCCGATATACGGTGCCGTAAATCAACTTGGCATTTTCGGAGAGGTGGATGGATAAATCCAAATAGCATCTGCCCCCAAATTCAGGCAAGACGTCAGTCTTTCCGGCTTTCGACGGAGAACAGATTCTGGAACGCCCGGGGGGACCTTTTCTCTTTCTACTCCACACTTCTTGTGTCGTGTTTTTCCCGTGATCAGATAATCACGGTGTGTATGTTTATGGTTGCCCTTAGGGGAGTGGATACTGACGTCGGCGCTAGGTCTCTATGATGGCGTTTGTTCCTACCATTGTTAGTTATATGTATGCCCTAGAGGCCATTACTGTACATAGGATGTATATTGTAGTGGATGCTGGGACATATATAGGGAGGACTTTCTTGCTCGACATGATAGTATGCTATCTGGTTGATCTTTACCTTAACGTGTATACTGATTGTCTCTCTGTTACATGTTGGTAAAGCCCTAAGGATGTGTACTTGACTACCTGGACTATGATGAAGATCATACTAGTGGGGACATGGTAGTCCATAAGTACATCCTTCAAAGTCCCTAGTCGTGGGTGTATCGAGACGGGGCATCGATATACCAGAGTAGACTAGAGTATACCTTCTCGACCCATACAGATGGGCGATGGATGATCCCATATCCATTGGTGTTTGACATCAGAGATGATATACGGGTGCTCAGTAGAGACTGGGTACACTGGACGGACTCGCCGAGAACTCCCAGATGGTATTATACCTCACGTCATATGGCAGTTCTCTGGTGACACAGGTACAGAGTAGTCTGTTGACCCGAGATCGTCATAGAGTCTTGTGTGGTTCCCACTGTGCTTTGATTTCCATCTTACCACATCCAAGAGGGCGTGCAAAACGGTGGTTTTTGGGTACAGTCCCGAGTCACATGGAGGCAATGAGCGATAGGAGGGGATTCGTCTCTCCCGGTATAGGGAGTTGATGTTGCGCTGTGTTCGATTGGCTATAACAGGAAATCCCTGGCCAGGGTTGCTGAGATTTACTGGTAAGTGTTACCAGTAGTATCTCGAAGTGTTATAGACCTCATATCGACACGACTTATCGAGCTATTGGGGTCTGACGTTTACCACCCCTAGGCGAGATATGCGACATATCAGACGATCAGACCGGACTGTACGGTAGTGTTACTGGTTGGATTCACAGGAGTGTGAGCGGGCTTACTCGTCGATCTTCTGATCACTCAATACCCGGGTGGCCGTTACGTTTAGCAGACCGCTTGCGGCTTGTGGGTGTTTGATATGATCATCACCTGCTGCCGGCGTATTGACGAGTCATTAGAGTCCTACACAGAGGTTTCCTGGCTCAAGCGAAACGAAATAGGAGCGCATATGAGATATGTGCGGGACCGAGAATAATGCGTGTATGTGATACCGTATTCTATTCTCGCGATGAATGTATCGATTGGTTATATGCGATATAACCTAGTTATCGAATCAAAGGTTGATTCGATAAGCTGATACAAAGGATATTAGTCGGTTATATGCGATATGACCGGATCGTTAAATCAAGTGTTGATTTAATGATTTAATGTATAATTATATATTTGATATATTACTTTGCATTAACTAGTATCGGTTCACTTTAAATGGATTTTCTCGCTCGGATGTGTGCATTATATATGTGATATGATTTTGTGCACATACTTGTATCATGTTTGATGATACATGTTTCCTTGGTTAAGTGTAAAGAATTAAACCATGGTTAAACATATAATTAGGGTTTTATTTTTCCATTACTTATTTATTCATTTAATTATTTTTTTATACATTTTGGAAAATAAATGGAAAAGTGAAAAGAATGGTGGCTTTTTTTGTTGTTTAGTTGAAGCTTCATGAACCTTTGACTTTGTCCACCATTCTTATCTCATCCTTAACCCTAACCATTCCTTTAACCATGATTGATTCTCTACACATTACCATAGTTAACATTATGATAAGGTTTGATTATTCTTTTCTTTTTAATTAACTTATCATATCATTTCTTCTTCTTCTTCCTTGAACTCAAGAAGAAAACCTTGAGGTCATCAATGGTGATTGATGATAAAGAGTGAGAAATCCAATTCTAAATTGAACCCACTTCCTATTTCTTCATCCTTTACCTCTTGCCAAGTAGTAGAGTGTGTTTTCTTCACAAGTTTCTTGACTTGGTGAAGTCGGAGCTTGATTTAGCGATGCCTCGACGTAGATCATCTTCGGCATGGACATCGATGACCTAGCCCGTCCATTCTCCGATGAAGCCGACGCTAGAGCACGGGACTTGTTATGGACAGCGAGGAGACTTCATTGCGGAGCTATAGAGGTGGAGAACCGGATCTACAAAGGTTGTATTTCCGTATCTCTTAGTTAAATGTTAACTAGTTTACTATTTCGCCTAGACATCTAGCCAACGATCCATAGTTTAGGGTTTCTCGGCACCGTAAATTTTGAAAATGGCATGTTCGATGCCTTGTGAGAACTCATTAGGGTGACTAGGAACCCTACAGTGGTATCAGAGCCTAGCTAGAGCCTTAGGCGAAGTCTAGACGGAATTTGAAGTCCGATCGACCCGAAACCCAAACCCTTAACATGCTCTCTGGACATTTCTGTAAATTGTGGATTTTTTGGAATTAAAAATATGCAGAGAAATGTGCAGGAAATTCTAAGAAAAACTGGAGAAAACGACAACTTAACTCAACAGTACGGCCGCTGAACCGCGGCGTTTACCCCCCTTTTGCTGCGGTTCCGCGGCCGTCTGTGATGATCAGGATGTGTGTTTTCTTCAGTTGTTTCTGTTGGTATTTCTTGTGTGTTCTGGATGTTTTTAATATTTTTCCAGAGTTGTATTTTCTGGGATTATTTTGGGGATTCGGTGTTTCGATCGGAGTATCAAATTTTGTCTGTGTGGCTTTCCGGATAATTTTTAGAATATGTTAAAAAGTTCGACCGGATAAAAATACCCAATTTTTCCCCTGTCGGGAAATTTCCAAGTGTTGGATTTTTCCGTAGTTTGACGACGTTCTAAGTAGTGCAAGTAACGCGATGGACCCTCTAGAAGACAACAAACCTTAACTCGATTATGTGACCGTCTTGAACTGCCCTTTGAACCTTCGGGTTTGGGGCAGTACGGCGTGCCACATGTGAGGCGTTGGCTTGACCCTTCTACGGCTGGACTGTTGGTACTGAGGCACGAACGGAATGTTGTTAGACTTATTTCATGTGTTGAGCTGTATCGGGAAAACTTGGGTGTTTGACTGTTCGATCGAAAAGTTTAACATTTTCTGTTTATCTGGAATGGGATACAATAATTTGAATTCACAAGTGGTTATGAGATAACGGAATGAATATTATAAACGTAGCAGTTTAGTCTCACTTGATCGGTTGCCACGGAGTTTTGATGTGATCAAAAGTCCGTCGCAATCACGTAGCGTACGCGGATACTCGCCGGGTAAACTTAATAGACAGCTTCACTCCATAGCCCCGACCAAGTGACTGTAGGAGAACCCCGTCGCCGAAAGCATCCATTCGGGTGCTCCCGGTAGCGGTGTTCCGCCTTGGTGCACTTTGTCGACGGCGTCGGGGGTGCGGCCGCCTACTGAAGTTTGCGACGAGCATTCGATCAGGATGTCGGGAATCTTGTTGAATTGCTCGACTTGATATTGAAAAGTGTTTTCGATAATGAGACTAAAATGCGGGGTTTATAATTGTTAGGCATGCGATGTCTAAGTAATTCATTTGGTCAGGCATGCGATGTCTGAGGAGGTTGCGGATTCCAACTGTTGTAGTTTTACACTTTCTTTTCTGTGACCGTAAGTGTAATATGTGATATCGCCGGTTTCGTTGCTATATGTCAACGACAATTGGGATGGACATATTTACTTACGTTGATGACATGTGATGTTATGTGTTGCTGGATATGTTATATTTGATCGTCGTGTTTGAATAGCCGGGGTTTTTTATGTGAGATGTGTGTTTTTCATTTTCATTCATGTAAAAACTTGTATGTAATATTCTTTTATTGGGGCGCTTCCAGGTTGCGGAAGTAGTCACCTTTTGTATATTATTTACTTTTCCGCACTAGGATAGACCCAAGGAGGGGAGCACAAGTAACCGGGTTCTGGAGTCCAGAGGGAGACCAACTTGAGGAGTCGAGTCCGGGTCTCCTAACTCTAGAATTGGTAGGGTTGCTTGCCGCTCTCGTAGGGGTCTAGGGGTGTGGGTTTGGCTATTCATCACGACCGTGGAATCCGTGTTTTATACTGGCTCGTATTGAAAACACGGACGTCCTAGTATATCCAATATTTCATATGATTCTTCTGCTGCGATATCTGTGATGTGATCATGTGATGTTCTGTGATAGATACAGTATATAGTATATATGATATATTATATAGGCGTTACTTATGTTTTACACCCGCGCTAGCCCTGCCCCGCTCTGAAGTTAGTTAGTTACCTAACGGTGCACGAGGGGACATCGAGGCGAATGCGGATGACATAAGTGTACGTCGTATTTATCTGTGATGTTTAGGTACTTTAAATGATGAGACTTCATTAATGTGATTAATGAAATAAAAGAAACCTAAGATTTTGTAGAATCGAATTTCAAAATAAAACAGGTAGCTACAGTTCTTGCTTTGCACAGCGGTATATATAATATATCCTGCACCTTATTCGATAGGGAAAGGACCGAGATCCCTTCACCGGGAGTGACTCCTTTAGCAATAACTGGTCGATGCTACACCCTCGGTTTGTCTTTTGATTGCTTTTAAGTGTTTTTGCTTTGCACAGTGATATATATGATATATCCCGCACCTCATTCGACGAGGAAAGGACCGACGATCCCTTCACCGGGAGTGACTCCTTTAGCAAAACTAGAAAAGCCTCAAAAGCACTCCATTTTTAAAATCATTTGATTCTACAACGATATCAAGTTCATTACGCAATAGGTTTTCAGAAAAAACCTGTCGTAGCCCTCCGTCATTTCAGATAAGTAGTAGTTAGTATTCGTGCTGCGTTTGTTGGCCTTTGTCAAGGCGCAGTGTGCGGTAGCTAACTGGTGCTTATCTGCTTATGCATATGATGCAGATTGAGTTAGGGTAGTCGTGCGACCTTGTTGGCCTTTGTCAAGGGCCGTGCGGATGGGTTTAATTCAATCAGGAAATGACGGGTTGAACTTGACTAGCATCCTATGGTTTGTTGGCCTTTGTCAAGGTCATAGGAGGTTAGGGGCAAAATATTATCGGGAATTTCAAGTGTTGAAATTTGCAATAAGATTGCATACCTTCTATGTGATAGTTGGATCCCGATACCCACTGCGAGTAAGAGTTACTCCTGGGGGAGTTTTATACATTACAATTAACCGATCAAGTAGGTGTCTAGAAAGGTGTTAACGAGGTTACGCCTCTGGGAAAACGAGGTTTACATTAATTAGGTTCGTGCGAAAACACGGGGGACCTCCCTCAATGTACCGACACTGGACTGGCTGAAAGATTGGCGAACTTGTAGTGTGTAATTAATCCCGTCTAGTCTTTCCTTTTAGGGTTTGAAGGAAGATTTGATAAAAAGCAGTGGGAGCCATCCTGATTAGATAAAATCAAACCAATCTATTCTTGCAAGAGCGCACGCTGAGTGTTTTCTTCTCTCTCTCTCCAGGTAGCGACCATATCACACCTTAATCAAGATAATAATACAGAACATTGACCGAACCCGCTTGTTATGCTGAGCTGGGGAACGTTGGTCCCGCTCCAACTTATAATTGTTATAAAACAGAGCAGGAAATAGGGAATACCAGATTTCCCGTGCCGCCCAAACGAATAGAGTGCATGTTGATGCATCATCTTCGGGTGTGTTCATTACAGAGAACTGTTTCTCAGTATCCTTTACGTCTTGGGTATGTGATACCAGATCAGGATCCCAGATATGTAATTTGTTACATAGGGCTACAGAAAGGTAGAGAACTGAGAACGGTTGATAAGTTTCATGAGGCAGAAAACGGGGCAAGTGTTGCAGCCAAGTCTGTTGGTCACTGTCACCCTGTATTACCAATACATTGATTCTGAACGAATGTTATTAGATACCGAACCTGATATACAAAATCATATCAGTCTCTTTATTAGTAAAGAAAGGATATAATTTTGTATTGTTGGATAATGTTTTGAACATTTCCTATATCAAAAGTTGATCGGTTCAGGCACGTTATCTAAAAGCATTGATGTTCTAAATCAAACTACAGTTCTTAGTATATGGAACACACATAAGAGGAAAAGTTCAGAAATGAACAGATCCTTCTTAAGGTATTGTAGACTAGGTCAGATCAATGTGACCCGACTAGCTGAAGTTACATGTAAATGCATATTTAAATCAGTTTGAATTTACATCTTGTGAAACTTGCCAGTCATGTCACAAAGATATAATGACACCAGCTCTGTTTATTGGAAACAGAGAAAGAGTTAGTTAACACTTGGGATGATACATGTTGATGTATGTAGGTCCCCAGTCTACACATGCCAAGACCGGTTCTTTATACTTCATTACATTCTCTGATGATCTTTCGAGATTCAGACCTATGTTCCTGTTGAAACACAAGTCCGAACCTTTTGAGATATTCACAGAATATGATTTAGAAGTAGAGAACCAAAACACGGGTATAAGTATTATGTCCTTTGATGTGATCGAGGAGGAGAATACTTGGGCACGGAATTCTTGGACTATTCTAAAGGAGAATGAGATTCTCTCTCAGCATTACTCCTCTGTATACACCATAGCACGATGGTAAATCGGGGTGGAGCAATCACACCCTATATGATAAAGTGTGCTCTATGATGAGTAATACTGAGTTACCTGTTTCCTTATTGGGAGTTATGCACTTGAGAAGCTGCATACCTATTGAATAGGGTTCAAATCAAATCAGTTGCCTACCACTTCATATGTGATATGGTATGGGAAGAGCCCATGTCTTAAGCCAGTTAAGATTTAGGGTTGTCCGGCCTATGTCTAAAAGCAAAATCCGGACAAGCTCGAGGCAAGATCAGTTATGTAGAACTGGAAGTGTTTCAGCTATACAAACTACAACAGATGATTTGATAGAACCAAAGGATTCAGTAGATTCCAACAAACCTCGGCCTCTCCGCCGATCTAGTAGGGTTCCTCACCCACCTGAGAGTTACTTCGGTTTCTCTATGACAGTGGGAGCGAGGATTGCATCATGAGATGATAACCCAACTAGCTTCGAGCTGGCCATCAGGAGTGGGACTCTGTAAGAATGGCTGGATGCTTAGCGATCTGAGATGGAATCTTGATACACCAACAAAGTATGGACTTTAGTTGCTATATCTGAAGGGTTAAATCCCCATCAGGAGCAAGTATATCTTGAGAAGATTACTTGGTGTACATGGAAAAGTTGAGACTTTCAAAGCTAGGCTTGTTAAAGGTTTTCGTCATCGACCAGGCGTGGATAATGATGAAACCTTTTCCAATATCTATGCTTAAGTCCATCCAGATACTACTTGCCACGGCCACATACCATGACTACGATATCTGGCGGTTGGGTGTCTTGACTGCTTTTCTAAATGATGATTTAGAAGAGTGTGTCTATAAGTACACAGCCAGAGGGCTTCGTAGACAGTGGGAGCAGCGGAAACGTGTGCAAGATGCTTTATAGGATAAAGCAGGCATCGCGGAGTTGGAAAATCTGTTTTGATGAATTAGTCAAAGAAGTTGACATCATCAAAATGGTAGATGAACCTTGTATAAACAAAAAAGGTAGTAGGGAGTATGGTGCTGATCCTCGTAGAGTACGTGGATGACATACTCTTGATAAGAAAGAAGTTTCCTATGCTACGCTCGGTCAATCTCCGCTTATCACAATGATTCTCCACGTAGGATCATAATGATACCTACTAAATCCTGGATTTTGGATCTATGAGATAGATCTAAATGGATGTTAGGATTCTCACTAGTTGTAGTAAGATGGTATCAATCGATCCTGGGGAGAATCACTGGAAGGGTTCCAGGGTGATAAAGACGACTGAATGTCAGTCACAGGCATTGTCTTTACCCTCGGTGGAGGGTCGGTATGTTGGAAGAGTTCCAAGCTAGATACCGTGACATACTAGACGATAAAGGCAGGATACATCGGTACTTAAGATGCTACCAAAGAGGCTGTTTGGGTGTATATTGGTTCATGAGATGAACTACGTTCCAACCATTGTGAGACAATGGGGTTGTGGCTTATGCCAAGGAACGCCGGTCCCATCAGTGATCCAGACATATTCTAAGGCAGTATCACCTGATCATCGAGATGGTTGATCTCCAAGGTGATCGCGGTTAGGAGAGTAGACTCAGAGGACAACACAGCGGATCCACTCACAAAGGCCTGTTCCCAGAGAGAGACTTTTATGGGATGGTTGAGTATGAGATACTACAACCACTGCTACAGATGGCCCTAGTGCAAGTGGGAGATTGTTAGTTATATGTATGCCCTAGAGACCATTACTGTACATAGGATGTATATTGTAGTGGATGCTGGGACATATATAGGGAGGACTTTCTTGCTCGACATGATAGTATGCTATCTGGTTGATCTTTACCTTAACGTGTATACTGATTGTCTCTCTGTTACATGTTGGTAAAGCCCTTAGGATGTGTACTTGACTACCTGGACTATGATGAAGATCATACTAGTGGGGACATCGTAGTCCATACGTACATCCTTCAAAGTCCCTAGTCGTGGGTGTATCGAGACGGGACAACGATATACTAGAGTAGACTAGCGTATACCTTCTCGACCCATACAGATGGGTGATGGATGATCCCATATCCATTGGTGTTTGACATCAGAGATGATATAAGGGTGCTCAGTAGAGACTGGGTACACTGGACGGACTCGCCGAGAACTCCCAGATGGTATTATACCTCACGTCAGATGGCAGTTCTCTGGTGACACTGGTACAGAGTAGTCTGTTGACCCGAGATCGTCATAGAGTCTTGTGTGGTTCCCACTGTGCTTTGATTTCCATCTTACCACGTCCAAGAGGGCGTGCAAAACGGTGGTTTTTGGGTACAGTCCCGAGTCACATGGAGGCAATGAGCGATAGGAGGGGATTCGTCTCTCCCGGTATAGGGAGTTGATGTTGCGCTGTGTTCGATTGGCTATAACAGGAAATCCCTGGCCAGGGTTGCTGAGATTTACTGGTAAGTGTTACCAGTAGTATCTCGAAGTGTTATAGACCTCATATCGACACGACTTATCGAGCTATTGGGGTCTGACGTTTACCACCCCTAGGCGAGATATGCGACATATCAGACGATCAGACCGGACTGTACGGTAGTGTTACTGGTTGGATTCACAGGAGTGTGAGCGGGCTTGCTCGTCGATCTTCTGATCGCTCAATACCCGAGTGGCCGTTACGTTTAGCAGACCGCTTGCGGCTTGTGGGTGTTTGATATGATCATCACCTGCTGCCGGCGTATTGACGAGTCTTTAGAGTCCTACACAGAGGTTTCCTGGATCAAGCGAAACGAAATAGGAGCGCATATGAGATATGTGCGGGACCGAGAATAATGCGTGTATGTGATACCGTATTCTATTCTCGCGATGAATGTATCGATTGGTTATATGCGATATAACCTAGTTATCGAATCAAAGGTTGATTCGATAAGCCGATACAAAGGATATTAGTCGGTTATATGCGATATGACCGGATCGTTAAATCAAGTGTTGATTTAGTGATTTAATGTATAATTATATATTTGATATATTACTTTGCATTAACTAGTATCGGTTCACTTTAAATGGATTTTCTCGCTCGGATGTGCGCATTATATATGTGATATGATTTTGTGCACATACTTGTATCATGTTTGATGATACATGTTTCCTTGGTTAAGTGTAAACAATTAAACCATGGTTAAACATATAATTAGGGTTTTATTTTTCTATTACTTATTTATTCATTTATTTATTTGTTTATACATTTTGGAAAATAAATGGAAAAGAGAAAAGAATGGTGGCTTTTTTTGTTGTTTAGTTGAAGCTTCATGAAGCTTTGACTTTGTCCACCATTCTTATCTCATCCTTAACCCTAACCATTCCTTTAACCATGATTGATTCTCTACACATTACCATAGTTAACATTATGATAAGGTTTGATTATTCTTTTCTTTTTAATTAACTTATCATATCATTTCTTCTTCTTCTTCCTTGAACTCAAGAAGAAAACCTTGAGGTCATCAATGGTGATTGATGATAAAGAGTGAGAAATCCAATTCTAAATTGAACCCACTTCCTATTTCTTCATCCTCTACCTCTTGCCAAGTAGTAGAGTTTGTTTTCTTCACAAGTTTCTTGACTTGGTGAAGTCGGAGCTTGATTTAGCGATGCCTCGACGTAGATCATCTTCGGCATGGACATCGATGACCTAGCCCGTCCATTCTCCGATGAAGCCGACGCTAGAGCCCGGGACTTTTTATGGACAGTGAGGAGACTTCATTGCGGAGCTATGGAGGTGGAGAACCGGATCTACAAAGGTTGTATTTCCGTATCTCTTAGTTAAGTGTTAACTAGTTTACTTTTTCGCCTAGACATCTAGCCAACGATCCGTAGTTTAGGGTTTCTCGGCACCGTAAATTTTGAAAATGGCATGTTCGATGCCTTGTGAGAACTCATTAGGGTGCCTAGGAACCCTACAACCTTAACAACACAGGCTCTGTCATATCTGGTGGAGTCAAGTATGGGCCACTTGCAGGCTCAAATATCTGCATTCTGGATCTTCAAGAAATCAACGAGCTTCACTTTGGGTCGATTCTCCCACCTCCCACCTTCGTTGCCTCAACGCCGATGGAGGAAGCCCATAGGAAATCTGTCTTCCACAGGCTGGTTCCCCAAGCTGCAACTTTGCCGACAGAATCAGTCCTCCAACAACTGGCACCTGCCAAGGACCAAGGTCGATGCAGGGGACAGAATATTTAGGCTCTCAAAGGAAACAGGTGGCAGGCTCGGCACAATCCTGAAGCTAGTCGAATCCTGGCTGTAAGAAACGGTCGACATCGGTATCAGCATCATACAAAATGACCTGGGGGCAGCTCTCCGTATTGCCCTGTTTCAACCCCAGTGGTGAATGTTGTTGTTCTAACTGGGAACTACTTCAAATTGTTGTGAAGGGTCAGACAAAGTTCTCCTACCGCAATATTGAAGAAGTCTCCGCAGCCCATGGAGATCCCACGAGAGCAGAAACCAGTTCGCTCCCTGAGACAACTTTCCTCGTCTATATATATAAAATCTGGAAGCAGGTGAAGGGGACTCACCGCAAGACGGATCCCGATACAGCGGTTCCTCCCAAAACAAAAGCGGCTTTTCACAACAAGAGGCCCAATAAAGCTCAAGTGCCCGAAGCAAACTCCAAAGGCCAAAACTCCAAACGCCCCAAGCCTGGGGGCATGGTAGTTCACATAGTCTATGTGGTGAATTCCAAAGACAAAGTTCGAGCTTCTACTAGTCACCGACCTCAAACTCAGTCCTTAACAAAAGTTAAACGGCAACGTGAAAAGCTGCAGGAGATGCTTACTCAGGCGGCAGCAAACGCTAATCCATCGTCTAAGGAAAATTCCGAAGATGCGCCTGGAGAAAGAATAGAGAAGGTGTCGGATATTGATTTCCTAAAGCGCGCTCTGAAAAAGGGAGATGCAGAAGCGACAGAAATGTCCACTAAAATGAACCAGATGGCCCTTCTAATTCAGAATATGGCTAGAATGATGGTTCGATTGGAACCACTGGCGAATGAACTGCCGGTATTCGGTCTTAAAGATAAGGATGGCATTTCAAATCCTCTGCAAAGCTCATCAATGGCCGAGACGGAAATGATTCCTAAAGAAAAGCTGAATGAATATATCGCTCAGCAAATCGAAGCTCACTACGCCAGTGAAGCCGCAAATTGAACAATCAAGATTGGTCGACCGTATCCGACATGGCACAATCAAATACAGTACCCGCCGTAGTACGCACTTCCAACATTCCACATGTATAAAGGAACTGAGAATTCTCGTCGTCACATGGCGCGATTTGAACCCATGTGCAGCAATACTTCTATACTTATCCTCTGACAGTTCATCGGATGACTGGCGGGCATTGCCTTCGAATGGTATGCGGTACTCCCGAATGACTCCATGAATACCTTCGACGAAATGGAAATGCCTTCCTGTCAGAAATTCGCTAGTATGAATAAACGCACTACCGTGACGGCACTGGTCAATGAAAGGGTTAGACCGAATGAGACTTGGGTTCAATGTGTTACTCGATGACGAAATCTCTGGTCAAATACAAGCAACGCATCGATGAAGTTGCAGCCATGGGAATGCTCATAGCCATCCGTGACCCAAATTCAAAGGCATCCTCGTATATGGCCATTTTCAAGCCGACAGCCTTCTAAGAGCTCATGGACAAAATGACTTGATTGGATTAGCTGAGTCAAGACCCTTCATCATCTGATGAAGATGGATGAAAAGCGGAGGAAAGGTGGTATTTGTTGCCGACGCTTAAAAAAAATGAGCGACTTTGAAACAACCTATCACCAAAATAGCGACGGCGTGGGTACTCGCTCCCCCCGAAGTATACACAGGGGGCATATTTCTCACTGGAGGAAGAATCTCTACGTAAGATGGTTCTTTCTTCTAAAAGAATAGAAAGGATGTCAAAGGGATTACAAACGAGTCCTGCAGTCAAGTGGAATACCCCCACCTAAAAAAGGTACGCCCATAAGCGAAATGGGCACGGATGAAAACCCGAAAGGGCTCCGTGAGTAAAAACAGCAGGGCTACCGGCGAGTTTGTGAAAACCTGAAAGGGTGCAATCTCATTAAAAGACACTTGCGAGGTCCTCTCGACATTGTAAGGAGAAAACACCTGCGTGAGATCCTTACGACTCACAAAGGAGCAACACACTTAGGGATCCCCACAATTCCTGAGGAGAAATTACACTTACGAAATCCTAACGACTCGTAAGGAGAACTTTCTTATGAGACCCCCCCGGCTCGTAAGATTCAAAAGGCTTATGCTACAGGGATCTAAACCTGTTCTTAAGCCATCACAGTCCCTAGATTGCCTTACAAGCGGTTCAATGCTGACCCTTGTATACAATCCACGGGCATAAATAAACGTTTCCCCAACAGAGTCCCTCTACTGACGAGGGATATCTTCACATGGTGAACGACCTTTGTAAGTCCTCTAAACTTATAAGGAGAAAACACTCTTGTAAGATCCTTACGACTTATAAGAAACTATATACTTAAGACTCCTCACGATTCTTAAGGATAAAATGCACCTACGAGATCCTCACGACTCGCAGGGAGAAATACCTTTATGAGACCCTTACGGCTCGTAAAGTCAAAAAGCCTTAGTTAACAGGATCCTAACCCTGTTTCCTAAGCCACCTTTGTTCAACATCGATAGAGGCAAATGATGATTCCCTACTGGCAATATCCCAGTTCTAGCGATGCTGATGCCTAAATCGGTATCAAATCCCAAACTCGCAGCGAAAAGTCAGCGAGCCATAAATGCATATGAAATAGCAGAAATGATGGGTCAACTTGCAACAAAATCAGAAAGTAAAAATATATGCATACAAAATAGCCGAAATGGTTGGGCAACTCACAATAAAAAAAATAGCGAGTAAAAAGAAAAATAGCCGAAATGATTGGGCATGCGATAAATAGTCGAAATGATTGGGCAATCGCAATTTTCGAGATATTAAAAGGTGAAATGATAGAGCATCGCGGAAAGAATTAAAAAAATAAAAAAATGAAAGAATGAATCTTTTTGCCCTACAGGTGAGATAACATCGATCTCTGTATACAATCCAGGGGAGCAAACAAAGAGGGAACCATATCATCCCACCAGGCTCCATCAGAAAAAGAGCCAAGTCTCGATCGCCATATCTACAGCCTGGAGACCCACAACGGCGTTCCTTCGCAGTCCAGCAGGATGCAGATGCAACGTCAACGAAAGACCTCTTGGTCGAAACAAAGCATAGTGATGGCAAAATCCCAGCTCTACCTCAGCATTCGTCTCGTTACACCAGACGCAATGTCAACAACGGCGTTCCTTCACAGTTCGACAAGATGTAGATGCAACGTCAACGAAAGACCTCACGGTCGAAACAAAGCGGAGTGATGGCAAAATCCTAGCTCCACCTCAGCATTCATTTCGTTACAGCAGACGCAATGTCAATAACGTCGTTCCTTCGCTGTCCGGCAAGATGCAGATGCAACGTCAATGAAAGACTTCATGGTCGAAAAAAGCCTAGTGATGGCAAAATCCCAGCTCCACCTCAGCTTTCATCTTATTGCACCAGACTTAATGTCAACAATGGCGTTCCTTCACAGTCCAGCAGGATGCAGATGCAACGTCAACGAAAGACCTCACGGTCGAAACAAAGCGGAGTGATGGCAAAATCCCAGCCCCACCTCAGCATTCGTCTCGTTACACCAGACGCAATGTCAACAACGGCATTCCTTCCTAGTCCGGTAAGATGTAGATGCAACGTCAACGGATGACCTCACGGTCGAAAGAAAGCAGAGTGATGGAAAAATCCTAGCTCCACCTCAGCATTCGTCTCATTACACCAGACGTAATGTCAACAATGACGTTCCTTCGCAGTCCGGCAAGATGCAGATGCAACGTCAACGAAAGACCTCACAGTAGAAACAAATCGGAGTGATGGCCAAATCCCAGCTCCACCTCAGCATTCGTCTCGATACATCAGACGAGGTGTTACTATAGCGTCCTTCCTCCAGCAGGATTCGGATACGCCAAAGAAAACGAAGCGAAGGCCAAATTCCTAGTTTCAGGGTCTTGATGGGAACTCATATAAAACCTGAAAGACTATCGGAGATCATCCCACACCAGCGCGGAGTGGTCACCACCTTGACGTTCGTCTCAATACAGAAGACGAGATGTCACTACAGCGTCCTTCCTCCAACAGGATTCGGACACGCCAAAGCAAACGAAACGAAGGCCAAATTCCTAGCTTCAGGATCTTGACGGCAACTCATATAAAACCAGAAAGACTATCGGAGATCATCCCATACTAGCACGGAGTGTTCACCGCCTCAACGTTCGTCTCGATACATCAGACGAGATGTCACCACAGCGTTCTTCCTCCAACAGGATTCGGACACGCTAAAACAAACGAAGCGAAGGCCAAATTCCTAGCATTAGGGTCTTGACGGCAACTCATATAAAACCTGAAAGACTATCGGTGCTCATCCCATAACAGCGCGGAGTGGTCACCACCTCGATGTTCGTCTCGATATAGCAGACGAGATGTCACCAGAACGTTCTTCCTCCAGCAGGATTCAGACGCGATAATCAAACAACAGAGCCACGGCAAAATTCCTAGTTCCAAAGCTCGACGGTTCACCAACAACCTAGAGATAACCGTGACATTCGTCTCGATACAGCAGACGCAATGCCCGCAAATGAAGCAAAGGCCAAATTCCTAGCTTCAGGGTCTTGACGGCAACACAAATAAAACCTGAAAGACTATTGGAGATCATCCCACACCAGCGCGGAGTGGTTATGACGCATCGAGGCTCCCCAAACTGAGCCTAACCTCAAGTAAAAAGCGGCATGGCAAAACTCCTAACGCTTGCTCTTCCGACGGTCAAACTACCTAGAAGATTGCTTGAAGACGTCTTGTCCAGCCCGCGAAGGGATCAGAGATACAACAGTCGCAAGGCTACTCGAACAGCAATATTGCCTATCGAGGGATACATCAGCCAATGCGACGGTACGATAGGCAAAACCCTAGTACCACAGACCCTAACGGACCTCTGTCGTAAAGAGCAGAGGTTAACTATGATGTTAGGACATCCTTGCGAGAACTTCTCGATTCGTCTCGACTCGTTAGGAAAAGCCTTAGACAATGGGGATTAAAAACCTGTTTCCTAAGCACTGGGGCCCTACAAGTCAGTCCAAGATGAACTCTTGCATACTATTCACGGGTCACACTCTCCGAACTCGAACATCGACAAAGAGGGAAACAACCACTTACGAGTCCTCTCAACTTGTAGGCGGGAAAATTCTCTTGTGAGATCCTTATGACTCTCAAGAGAAAAACACACACTTAGGAGCCCTCACGACTCCTAGGGAGAAAATACACCTACGGGATCCTCTCGACTCGTAGGGAGAAAAGTCTTTATGGGACCCTCACGACTCATAAAGTTGGAAAGTTTTAGGCGACAGATCCGAAACAGTTTCCTAAGCCATCGCTGCTCTACAAGGAGGTCAATATGGACTATCTGCGGGCTACATTTGCCAAAGCCACATTTGCCGCTGAAATAAAGAAGCTACTTACGGGTTCTCACGATTCGTAAGGAAAAAAACCCGAGTAAGATCCTTACAACTTACGAAGGCAATGAACACTTATAAATCCTCACGATTTCTAGGGAGAATTTACACCTATGAGATCCTTTCGACTCGTAGGGAGAAAAGACTTCTTGAAACACTTACGGTTCATGAAGATGGAAAAAGTCTTAGGCTACAAGGACCCTAAACTTGTCTCCTAAGTCCTCAATTCTATGGCCCTATATAACTCTGCACTACTTCACCCACGTACATACCAACGCGGGCAAAATAGTGGGGGGCATTTGTTCCCGCCCAAATTTTTGGCTAAGAGCTACTTGTTCTTTTACAAAAAATGGGAGATTCTTAAAAAAAAGGCATCATGTATAAAACACGCGGGCGCACATATGCAAAACATATGAGCGCTGAACATAAATAAACAAGGGCCAAACATACCTCACGTGTTACATACATGTGCGCTCTGAACATACACAGGCTAAAACCCACACTAGGGGTCACGTGTTAAACACGTGAGCGCTTTTGCCAATCACATGCAAAGCGTGTGAGCACCCTAATTTAAAATGTTCCTATCAAATTCTAGAATTAAATTCTATTTGGGAAATATTTTCTTAATCTTGCTTAAACTAGAAAGATCTTTTTTGTTAAACAGAGAACCCTTGGATCAAAGATCCAGCGGTGATCATTTGATAGAATAAAAATCTATCATAGGAAAATATTTTCCTAATCTTATAATTAGAATAATATTCTATGTTAACAAGATATCCATATTAAGAAAATATAGTTCTGGTCTTGTTAAACTAAAAAGATTTGATAGAATAAAATTCTAATGTTGTTAAAACTAACAAGATATTCATAATCTTGTTAAACAAACATGAATTCTTCTTTGTTAAACAGAGGGCCTTTGGATTAAAAATCCAACGTTGAATAAAATTCACCGAGTGATCTAAAAGATCATGTTGGTTATAAAATCAATCAAAATCTCTCAATGAAAGATTTGCTGAACAAGCTGATTCTTTTCTTTCTCCTATAAATAGGAGCCAAGAAGGATAAAAGAAAAGGGGAAAAGGGGAGAAGAAAAATAGAGAAAGTATTTAATTCTCTAAAGAAGGAGAACCCCTCCTAAAAGATCCCACGAAAATGGAATTTAATTCTCAAACTAAGAGTTTAACTCTTCTAAAAGTACTTAGTTCTTCCTCTTGTTAGGATCTGCAGAAGCAGATCTCCCCACAAGTTGAGAATTTAATTCTCATCGGGGAGGTTCTGTCATGCAGATTCAAAAACTAGGGGAAAGAACTGAATCTAAAAGAATTTAATTCTTCCAAATACATAGGAATTTAATTCCAATAAATAAAATTAGGGATTAACCCTACAAAAGAATTTAATTCTTAAACAAGGGATCTAACGCTCCATGCACGTAAAAGAAATCAGTATCTAACCTGATCACGTATGTCCATATGACTCCCCTCCTCAGTGATCAAAAGAGAACAAATGATGTTGGGCCACGTGCTTCCACGTGACCCCTGAGAAACACCATATTAAAGATGGGGTAAAGCTGAAGTATAAAATATCCAACGCATGGGCGCCCTCACGTGTCTCCACGTGACCCCTAGCAAATCCTTTCAATATCCAGTGTATGGATACCCATCACGTGCCCATATGTGATGGCCGTGAAAACTAAAAGTGTTTAACACTTATTTAAATATTCTGATAATAAGATAAGGGAAGTTTGAGCCCAACAGTCAAGCGCCTCACGTGACCCCACGTGAGCGCTTCCTTTTTTTAGTATTTAACACTATTTTGGGCACTGTATCCCTAGTGTTTAACACTATTCTGAGCGCATCACGTGGGAGCACGTGATAGCTGAGTTTACTCTAGTGTTTAACACTATATCCAAGACAATCTTAGCTTGAACTAGCCAAGTCTTCAAGAGGCAGGACCCTCCGTTTTGACTGAACCTCAAATACACTTTTTCCAAAATTGGTCATTTCATATGACATTCAAAGCAAAACCCAGAGCCTTTCAATCAAATTTGGTTCGAGGGTACATCTCTTCACACCTTTGATACATGTCGTTGTAATTCTTCAACGTCTTCAGAGAGGTGGAGGGTCCCAATAACCAATAACTCTTGGCACACCACCGAATAAGCTTTTCAACAAGGGGAGCAAATCTAAAACACATCTCAATTTAGAAGCAACTCATGTGACCTCACGTGATCCCTTGATAGTGCTAAGCGCTCAGAAAAAGAAAAGGAGAATAAAAAAAAGACAATTTTCATTCTTCAGAGGGCCTCACGTGGTCTCACGTGACCCAATAGTGCTTACCACTCAGAAAAGGAAAAAGGGAATAAACCCAAGATAGCTCCCATTTTGGATGCACCTCACGTGTTCCCACGTGACCCCCAAACAGGGAGAAAATTCCAAAGACAGCGCTCGCATTTTGAAGGCACCTCAAGTGTCTGCATGTGATTGTTTGATGAACCAAGTGCTCAACACTTATAAATGAAAGAGGAATAAAATCCAGAGAAGAATTCTCACCTTGGTGCCTCACATGCTCAGACGTGAGCCAAGTGCTCAGCACTTATATATATATATGAAGGAATAAACTCAAGGAACAATGCCCACTTCGGGGCCCCTCATGTGTTCACACGTGAGCTCCTCCAAAGTCCAGTGTTTAACGCTGATTCAGTGCTTAGCACTACGGGATGATTAAGGGAAATCAACCTTAGCTCAAATTAGCAAAGTCTTCCGAAGCCAAGACCCTTTATGTCACCAATCAACCGAGCCCTCATGTTCAGGTCTCCCCAAACTAACCCTAGTCCCAAAGATGACTAGTGTTCTCCTAACAGATGACATCTAAATAGATGTTCATCCCATTCCCCAAATCGGGATATTGGTTCAAGGGTAAATCTCTTCTCTCCCCTGATATTTGTCGTTGTAATCTTTCAACGTCTTCAGAGAAGTGACGGGTCCCGACAACCCGACATTTCATGGACTGTGGGGTCCTTAAACTCATGGACTATGATGTCCTTAAACTTTACAGACTATGATGTCTCTAAATTACGATGGACTGTGCGGTCCTTAAACTCGTGTACTATGATGTACTTAAACTTTACAGACTATGTTGTCTCTAAACTAGACTATGATCTTTAAACTCGACGGACTATGACGTCCTTAAACTTATAAAGCCTAAATGCTCTTATGGTGGATCTAAATGATCCTGTTAAGTTGCTCTTAGTCTAAAATTAGACTAACGTATCCTTAACAAACTTTTAAGTAGATCTTAGTCTAAAATTAGACTAACGTATCCTTAACAAACGTTTAAGTTGATCTTAGTCTCAAATGAGACTAACGTATCCTTAAACCCAACCCAAAAACCAAATCTAAGAAAATACGGATTTGGACTAATCCACGCCCTACAGGTGACAACATAAATTAGTCTCCATATACAATCCACGGGCAACCAAAAATAAAACAAACACACACGACAAGAAGTAACTATCTGGAGAAGAAGAAAGTTGTTACCGTGATGCGGTAGCGTAATTAACTGCAGGGGCTTGCGCCTGCAGGGAAGAGCGTCCCGATAATCAAAAACCCCTCAAACGAGGGGGAATCTGACGAAGTCTGCTATAACGGCCGCATCCGTTTAAACCTCCGATATACGGTGCCATAAATCAACTTAGCATTTTCGGAGAGGTGGACGGATAAATCCAAATATCATCTGCCCCAAAATTCAGGCAAGACGTCAGTCTTACCGGCTTTCAGCGGAGAACATGTACTAACATTGCACCAAATCTATCCACTACGATGATCCAACCACAATACAGCACAACACAGAACATCAACGTGTTCATAAACTCGTCTAAAAGAACATATGGCAATTAGATGAGTTTTACCGCTCGAATGACGTTCATGGTCGCAGATAGTATTGCATGTACTATAAACATTTAAAAAGTGTTAAATTATGGACTTCGAAACACCCTGAATTGCCCCTGAAGAAAAGATAACATAATATCCAACATGGGCAAAACAAGCAATACCACCGAACCAATTTTCCAGAGACTAGACCACACCAAAAATTTCAATTCCAAACACCACTAAAAAACCAGCCTCACCCGTTATTTCACAAATCTCGCCGGGTCAAAACCGACGGTTTGGGCTCGTATTTGTGGTGTGTTCTAGTTGTCACTCAAGTAGTCCTCTGCTGTTGCTTAAAATTTTTTTGAAGACTTTAAAAATTGACAGAAACTGGAATGTGCAGTGCATTGTTTTGGGGTCATTTCGGTTTCGATACTTTAACATCGTCTAAACTAGCTAGCTAAGGGTTTAAAGGTTAGCTCTGATACCATGTTGGGTTACGACAGCGCCCCGGCCATCAAACCGTGGCCAAATGCGGAACAAAATTTTTCTAAACTGGCGCTACTATCACCTGATGACCGGATCTACCCTAAACCCTATACTTGCAATATGTAACAAGGAGTTAGACGGTTATACCAAGTTGATCCATGTCCATCGGTCTTAAACCTTCATTCCAAGCTCCTAGTAGTCGTATGGATCGAGTTTTGTTTCCTGTCTTCCTCCATCTACGATGATTCAACTGAAGGAAGCGGCGCAAGCTTCAGCCACGCCAAGCGAGGCAACCGACGCTCCAAAGTTGCTAGCAATGGAGAGTGGAAGTATAGGAATGTGTCACTATGTATTTTCTCTCATCATAAAAGCTCCATGAGCCACTAAAGAAGATGAAGAGTGGGTGAGGAAACTCGTGGCATGAGCAACCATAGAAACTGGCTAACTGTTTTCTCCAAGTGAATGTATGATGAAGTGAAGAGAGCAAGTGAAGAATCAAGAGGAGAAAAACAAGTGGGAAAGGAAACTCAAGAAGTGGCTGCTGATCGCACGCCAAAAGCGTGTCGGATGTTCAAAGTTCTAAAGTATAACCGTGATCAGGACGGTGTCGCTATGCAGCTCGCCATTTGATTGAAAGAATTAAAGTTAACCGCAATCAAGACGATGTCGCTATGCAGCTAGCCGGTTGAGCACGGGTCGATCCACAGGGAGATGGTTGTATGTCCTTTCTTGTTTTAGACGAGTCAATAAAGAATTTGTATGAGTTTTTTCAGTCTAACCTATGTCTATTATTTGCAAGTATAAAGTTGTTAAGAAAAAGATACGAAATTGTAAGCTAAAGAAATCCGTACTCAAAACCTTTGAGCCGAGTCTTGACCAATTGAAGCTAGAGCAATCGGCAACAACGTGGATTAGGGGATTTAAGTGCGGTATTCATAGAATCCGGCTTATTTACCCTTGTACTTCCGTTCTTGTCTCTTGCTTTCGCCTCCGGCCAAACCGAACGCAACCGGTCGCGGTTAGGAATCACCGTTACCTTGTTAGGGCAGGGTGCCTAACGGAGCGCTTGCGTATCGTTTGGGCGGAGTTCAATGGAAAATAACGGGAAAAGGAAATGAGCAAAGAAACGTTAACTTACAATACCGTATTTATTCTTAACAACGATAATTACAACCATTCACAAAATGAGCAAAAAAGAGAGAACAAAAAGAACAAAGAAAAGAAAAGATTACAAGTAAGTAAGTGCATGAATTTAAATTGCAAATAAGTAAAGCAAGGTAATAAAAAGCAAGTAATAAATAAGCAATAAAAAGAATTAGAAACTAGAACTCAAGACGAGCATGGGATCAATAGCCAACCCTTAAACTTGCAAGCTCAATCAAGAGGTTGCAAGATCAAGAGAAGGGTAGAGAACGCATGTGAAATGAAGCGCTAATTCCATAAGAAAATACGAACCTTGAGATCAATAACTAACCCTTAACCTTACAAGCTCAATTAAGAGGTTGAAAGATCAAGAGGAAGCAAAAATCTCAAGGGGAAGTTAAACAAAAGAGAATGATACAAAAACCCTCATCTTCATTAACATCCACTCAATACTCTCACTACATTTTCATGGAGGAAGAATGAAGAAGAAGAAGAAAAAGACTAAATCCTAACAAAAAGAGGAACAAAGAATGAACACCAAAATTGGATCCTTGGCTTAGCTCAGTTCTGGAGTATTTATAGGCAGCTTACAGAAACCCTAGGGCAAGAATCTGGCATAAAATGAAGTACCCAAACTACCCTTAAAAAACGACAACCTGAAGAGCTAGTACGGTCGCATTTCCGCGGCCTAAGCCTGCTTAGGCCGCGGAACCGCGGCCGTCTTGATGAGTTGGGCCACCATCTTTTGTGGTTATCTCTGGTTCCTTTTTTCCTCGTGTTTGACAACTACAAACTGCACAAAAGTCTTCCAGAATATCTGCAGATTTCTTTAGTCCAAGATTGCTATCATTTCTTCACTTTTGACTTCTGTCTCTCTCGAGCTCCGCGCACCAATTGATTCTTGTGCTGCCCCCCTCGTGCTCTGTGCTTGTCCGAGACACGAATGACCACTGTCATATGTCTTGTCTCTGGAACTGGTACTCGGCACTGGACGGATATGGATGACCGGAACCCGGCTTTTATCTACTGTGACAGATGTTCTGTATTTGGTGTAACTGTGGAGATTTTGTCTTGATTTGCAATATTTGTACTGGAAACCTGTATTCTGTAAATATGTAACAAACACGGATTACAAGCACCTACCTATAAACACACGAGCATAAGAATGGGCGGTATAAAATGCAATATTCTGGTATGAACAAATACCTCCAAACTTAACTTTTGCTCGTCCCGAGCAAAAACCAATTATTCACAAAAATAAAATCCTAACCGCACTTTCGTAGGGAACGCGATTGCACTGAGCGCGTGCAACAAGCCGTTAAACCTCTAGGTGTCCCTAGTAGGAGGAGTGTTGTCTCCTTAGGGTTTTCAGCGGATTACACCCACAAAATCCCGTCAAGCTAGTGTTACAAGTTAACATCTACTCCTACAATTTAGTATTTACGTTAAAAATTCTATCATCCTAAGTTAGAAATATCCAACCCTTATTTTTCACACCTCCTATCTATTTAACCTTAGGTCTTATACGTTCCAAAAAAGTTTAGAAAGATGTTGGTTCTCCTGAGTTTTCCTTCTAAAGTGCGGCCTCAAATCAGGGATTTTTATCAACTTTACAGAAAACACAAGTCTTATTCTTTATTTCTATCTTTTGTCCAAACATCGATCGTATACCCCTACGTGTGTGTATATTTGCACCCCTACACTCAAGAATTCAATTCAAGCTATAATACCCTTGCCCTAATACCAAATACTACTTCTTTTCATTAAGGATGGACGGATTTGCTCACACAACTTTCATGCGACTATTAATGCTTCTTGAGGCACTAACGACCGATTACTGAATGTGTGAACTTTAAAGCGTAAATAGCAGTTTCCAGGTCTTGACTTTATTCTATTTTTTCTTTTTCTTTTTCTTTTTCTTTTTCAAGACCGGATATATTTTTCAACATGCTCTTTTGGTATTTAGCTTTAAATACCGTTTTTTCTTTCATACTAGGCTTTCAGGAAAGAGTATTTCAAGGTATCCTCTACTATCCCAAGTTTCAAGGTGCGTGTAAGTGCAGTTTGTAGGGTATATACTTTCTAAATTTGAACTCGAGAAAAGAAACTATTTTTCAGACTTATCCTTCAGTAAGCATCAATACTTTCCCTTCATCTTGACTTAACTCAAGAACTAAACTCAAGATTACCTATTTCTCAAAAAAAAATGTAAGGACGTATACTTACCAAAGTTAGACAGAATGAGGGTTATTTTTAGGGTTTTCAATCCCTAAGCCTAGAATATAGTTATTTCTATCATATCAACTAAACTTTCGGAATAAAGATCTAAGTTACCCTATTAGCTAACTTGACGACAAAGTTTATATATTTTTTGGAAAATTTTCAATTTTTGTGGGTTTTTAATAAGGTATGCGAATGCAAAATATACAAATGAATGTGAAGGAAGAAAGCTTACCGAGCACACCCCCAAACTTAAACTTGACAGTGGCCTCACTGCCAGGCTACACCAAAAGGGTCAAAATTGTCGGCGCTCCCTAGAAACAAATTATATACAAAACAAAAAGGAAAACAAAAAATATATACAAAAAAAGTGTCCCCCCCAAACTTAAGTAAAACAGTGTTTCCACTGTTAAGCGTTGAAGTTCAGGATTAGGGGGGAAAGAACAGTATCAAGCTATACAAGGCCTTACACAGGCCAAAAGTTAACACCAACCATTCAAAGATTTTATCATGGTGAAGCAGTGGTTGGGGAAAGAAGGTGAAGAGGTAAGAAATGGAGAATACGCGAGACCGTATGGAGATAGAAGCGGGATACGGTCTCGGTATATCAGAAGAAGAATGGTGGAAGGGAGAAAGAAATGGAGTACGAACTTGAGGGTGAAAATGGAGCGAATAAATTAGTACAATCTGTAATGCTCGATGTGAAAAGATGGATTGTACTAATCTATCAATATGGCGAGAAATTGGGTAAAATCCCTCAAGATTCGTAAGAAACCATGGGTACGCCGAACTCGGTAAACCAGACATATGAAATGTAAGTGAGACGGGTTCTTACAAGGTCGGAACGATGGAAAGGATGGAGGAAAGTGATCGAGGAGGGGTATCGGTTAAGGTTTCGGGAGGGTGCACACAGTCAATAAAAGGAACAGGATGAATTGGAAAATCCGACTCATCAATTAAAACTGTTTCATTCTCACTACTATCCTCAATACTCTCCTCAAAATTTAGCTCATCCATGCATATTTCTGTAGGGTTCCTAGGCACCCTAATGAGGTCTCACAAGGCATCGAACATGCCATTATAAAATTTTACGGGTGCCGAGAGACCCGACTACGGATCGTTTGCTAGAAAACTAGGCGAAAAAGCTAACTAGTTAACACTTAACTATGAGAATCGGAAATACAACCTTTGTAGATCCGGTGCTCCACCTCCATAGCTCCGCAATGAAGTCCTCTCGCTGTCCTACACAAATCCTGGGCTCTAGCATCGGCTTCATCGGAGAATAGGCGAGCTAGGTCGTCGATGTCCATGCCGAAGATGATCTACGTCGAAGCATCGCAAGATCAAGCTCTCACTTCACCAAGTCAAGAAACTTGTGAAGGAAACACACTCTACTACTTGGCAAGAGATAGAGGATGAAGAAATAGGAAGTGGGTAGACTTTAGATTTGGATTTCTCACTCATATCATCAATCCACCATTGATGTAGTCTAGGTTTTTCTTCTTGAGTTGAACGAAGAAGAAGAAGAAATGATATGATAAGATTAATTAAAAAAGAAAAGAATAATCCATTCTTATCATAACACTAACCATGGTAATGTGTAGAGAATCAATCATGGTTAAATGGGATGGTTAGGGTTAAGCATGAGACAAAATGGTTGCTAAAGTCAAAGTCTTCATGAAGCTTCAACAAGCTTCCAAATAAAGCCACCATTTTGCATTATGCTTATCATTTTCCAATAATGAGTAAACAAATAAATAAATAGATATGAAAATGAAAACCCTAACCATTACATAACCATGGTTTAAACTTTACACAAAACACAAGTTAGCATGCATCATCAAACATGATACATACAAGTGCACAAAAGTATATCGCATATACAATGCGCACATCCGAGTGAGAAAATCCATCTTAAGTGAACCAATACTAGTTAATGCAAAGTAATATATCAAATATATAATTATGCATTAAATCATTAAATCAACACTTGATTCAATGATCCGGTCATGTCGCACACAACCGACTAGTATACAATGTATCGGCTTATCGAATCAATCCTTGATTCGATAACTAGGTTATATCACATACAACCATTCGACACATTCATCGCGAGAATGGAATACGGTATCACATACACGCATTATTCTCGGTCCCGCACATATCTCATATGCGCTCCTATTTCGTTTCGCTTGAGCCAGGAAACCTCTGTGTAGGACTCTAAAGACTCGTCAATACGCCGGCAGCGGATGATGATCATATCAAACATCCACAAGCCGCAAGCGGTCTGCTAAATGTAACGGCCACCCGGGTATTGAGCGATCTGAAGATCGACGAGCAAGCCCGCTCACACTCCAGTGAATCCAACCAGTAACACTACCGTACAGTCCGGTCTGATCGTCTGATATGTCGCATATCTCGCCTAAGGGTGGTAAACGTCAGACCCCAATAGCTCGATAAGTCGTGTCGATATGAGGTCTATAACTATTCGAGAAACTACTGGTAACACTTACCAGTAAATCTCAGCAACCCTGGCCAGGGATTTCCTGTTATAGCCAATCGAACACAGCGCAACATCAACCCCTTATACCGGGAGAGACGAATCCCCTCCTATCGCTCATTGACTCCATGTGACTCGGGACTGTACCCAAAAACCACCGTTTTGCACGCCCTCTTGGACGTGGTAAGATGGAAATCAAAGCACAGTAGGAACCATACAAGACTCTATGACGATCTCGGGTCAACAGACTACTCTGTACCAGTGTCACCAGAGAACTGCCATCTGACGTGAGGTATATCACCATCTGGGAGTTCTCGGCGAGTCCGTCCAGTGTACCCAGTCTCTACTGAGCACCCGTATATCATCTCCGATGTCAAACACCAATGGATATGGGATCATCCATCGCCCATCTGTATGGGTCGAGAAGGTATACGCTAGTCTACTCTGGTATATCGATGCCCCGTCTCGATACACCCACGACTAGGGACTTTGAAGGATGTACTTATGGACTACCATGTCCCCACTAGTATGATCCGCATCATAGTCCAGGTAGTCAAGCACACATCCTAAGGGCTTTACCAACATGTAACAGAGAGACAATCAATATACACGTTAAGGTAAAGAGCAACCAGATAGCATACTATCATGTCGAGCAAGAAAGTCCTCCCTATATATGTCCCAGCATCCACTACAATATACATCCTATGTACAGTAATGGCCTCTAGGGCATACATATAACTATAAATCTCCCACTTGTACTAGGGCCATCTGTAGCAGTGGTTGTAGTATCTCATACTCAACCATCCCATAAAAGTCTCTCTCTGGGAACAGGCCTTTGTGAGTGGATCCGCTGTGTTGTCCTCTGAGTCTACTCTCCTTACCTCGATCTCCCTGGAGATCAACTATCTCCATGATCAGGTGATACTGTCTTAGAATATGTCTGGATCACTGATGGGACCTGCGTTCCTTGGCATAAGCCACAACTCCATTGTCACACAATGGGAGGAACATAGTTCATCTTATGAACCAATATACACCCAAACAGCCTCTTTGGTAGCATCTTAAGTAGCGATGTATCCTGCCTTTATCGTCTAGTGTGTCACGGTATCTAGCTTGGAACTCTTCCAACATACCGTCCCTTTACTGAGGGAAAAGACAATGCCTGTGACTGACATTCAGTCGTCATTATCACCCTGGAACCCTTCCAGTGATTCTCCCCAGGATCGATTGATACCTTCTCACTACAACTAGTAAGAATCCTAACATCCAATTAGATCTATCTCATAGATCCAAAATCCAGGATTTAGTTGGTATCACTTTGATCCTATGTGGAGAATCATTGTGATAAGCGGAGATTGATCGATCGTAGCATAGGAAACTCCTTCCCTATCAAGAGTTTGTCATCCACGTACTCTACGAGGATCGTCACCATACTCCCTACTACCATTTTGTTTATACAAGGTTCATCTACCATTTTGATGATGTCAACTTCTTTGACTAATCCATCAAAACAGATGTTCCAACTCCGCGATGCCTGCTTTATCCTATAAAGCATCTTGCACACGTTTCCGCTGCTCCCACTGTCTACGAGGCCCTATGGCTGTGTACTTATAGAAGCACTCTTCTAAATCATCATTTAGAAAAGCAGTCAAGACACCCAACCACCAGAGATCGTAGTCATGGTATGCAGCCGTGGTAAGTAGGATCTGGATGGACTTAAGCATAGCCACTGGAAAAAGGTTTCATCATTATCCACGCCTGGTCAATGAAGAAAACCTTTAACAAGTCTAGCTTTGAAAGTCCCAACTTTTCCATCTACACCAAGTAATCTTCTCAAGATATACTTGCTCCTGATGGGGATTTAACCCTTCAGATATAGCAACTAAAGTCCATACTTTGTTGGTGTATAAGGATTCCATCTCAGATCGCTAAACATCCAGCCATTCTTACAGAGTCTTACTCTCGATGGCCTGCTCGAAGCTAATTGGGTCATCATCTCATGATGCAATCCTCGCTCCCACTGTCATAGAGAAACCGAAGTATCTCTCAGGTGGGTGAGGAACCCTACTAGATCGGCGGAGAGGCTGAGGTTCGTTGGTTTCTACTGAATCCTCTGGTTGTACCAAATCATCTGCTGTAGTTTGTATAGCTGGAACACTTCCAGTTCTACATAACAGACCTTGCCTCGAGCTCGTCCGGATTTTGCTTTTAAACATAGGCCGGACAACCCCAAATCTTAACTAGCTTAAGACATGGGCTCTTCCCTTTCCATATCACATATGAAGTGGTAGGCAACTGATTTGATTGGAACCCTATTCAATAGGTATGCAGCTTCTCAAGTGCATTACACCCAAAAAGGAAATAGGTAACTCAGTAATACTCATCATAGAGCACACCATATCATATAGGGTGTGATTGCTCCACCCCGATATACCATCGTGCTATGGTGTATTGATTGATAGGATACGAGCGTGTTCAAGTTTAAGTTTAAATACCGCAATCAAGACGGTTTCGCACGTAGCTAGCCGGTTGAGTACGGGTCGTCCGCAGGGAGATGGGAATCTTTTTCTATGTGTTTTTCGACGAGTTAAGTCCGGTTGTTCAGATTTTGTTTGTAGTTATCTAAGTGTTGAGTTGATATTAAAAGAGAGCATGTTAGGGTTAGGATTAGGTTAGTTTGAGTTAGGAGTCTCCACATCTTTCGTTGCCCTTCTTAATATCGTGTTACGGTAATCGGCAACAACGGGGATTAGCACGACTAGGAAGGACTTTGCGAGTATAAGCTAGGCTTTCCAACGCATAAGTCTTCCTTTTGGTGCTTGTCCGTCCGTTCTTGGCTCTTAGCCATAACCTCCGGTTAATCCAACCACAACCGGTCTCACTACGGAATCACCGCTATCATGTAGGATAGGGTGCCGTAAGGAGCGGATTGTGGTTGGGTTAACGGGAGTCGATTTAAGATGTTGGGAAAGGAAAGAGTGAGAGAGATTTCCTTCTCTCAAACTTCCCTTATCCTACCCTAACAAGAATGAACTACTCACACATCATAATACGGAAAAATAAAACAACACAAAAGAGGAAGATAGAAAGAAGGAGATTAGAAGAATACGACTAACTATTTGCGACCTCACCTTGGCGAGGATCAAGCGTAAGTATCATTGTCGTATGTAAGGATAAAGAAAAAGAGAGAAGAAACAAACAACAAGGAAATAACAACAACTACTTAACAATTAAAATTACAACAATTATAACAAGTAAAGAAAGAGACAAGCATGATAATAAAAATGGTCTTCTTTATTCATCACTCTTCACTCAAAAGCTTACTTACAAGTTTAATGGAGAAGAGGTGAGAAGAGGAAGAAGAACATGTAACTAAAACCTAGCAAAAGAAATACAAGATTATGGACCCCCTTCCTTCACAAACTTCTGGGCTATTTATAGGCCAAAACATGAAACCCTAGGGCAACCAACAGAACATACATGAAAAGACCAACCTACCCCCCAAATCCTTTCTTGTCTGGCGCCAGAATGGCCGCGGAAGCGCGGCCAATACCCCCCTTTGGCCGCCCTTCCGCGGCCGAATTGTGGAGTTGGGCTTTGGTCCTTTTTGTGGTGGCCTGGTTTTCTGAGCACTTTCTTCTGGAATATGTATTTTCTCCAATTGTTTTCACGATTTTTCCAGAATTTCTGTTGAAGGAAAGGTGGACTTTTTGTTAAGATTTTGTCATGATTGTCTCGAGCTCCGCGTAGATCTCTTGGATCTTGTGCTACCATTGAGCCTTGTGCCTGAAAACGACATTGATTTGACATTTTGTCTTCCTAAACAGGTATCTGGCAGCATACGGATGGAGAGCGGAGACCGTGTTTTATCTGTGGTTGGCAGGAACCGGATTTTTGTCGTGTTTTCCATGAATTTCTCCGTTTGAGAACCGGGAACCTGTATCCTGCAATTGACTAGCAAACACGGCTCAAGAGTATCTACCGACATGCAATGTGATAAAAATTGGGCGGTATGAAAACGCAAAAATCTGATATGAACAAATACCCCCAAACTTATCACTTGCTCGTCCCGAGCAAAGTCCATTTATTCTCAAAAAATTTCCTAACCTCACTTTCGCAGGGAACGCGATTGCACTGAGCATGTGCAACAAGCCGTTAAACCTCTAGGTGTCCCTAGTAGGAGGAGTGTTGTCTCCTGAGGGTTTTCAGCGGATACTACCCACAAAATCCGGTCAAGTTGGTTTGTAAAAATGACTAAGTTTCAAACCCTAAAGTTTTGTTTTTAGAAAATAACAATTCTATAATCCTAAGTCTAGACTATCGAACCTTTATTTTTCACACCTCACATCTTATTTAACTACAGATTTTATATGTCTTTACGTGCAGTGCGGATAGTGTCGTAAAGTTCCAGAAGGATCGATTAGAGTCATCATGTCGCACAATAAAGCCCAGATAACAATTTTAAAAGGAACACATAAGTTTTATAACGAGTTAAGCATTTTTCAAGTTTCGTTTTCCAGTAAGGTTTCAACTTCAGAATTTCTATCTTCCTTAACAGGAAACTAAGTCGTATTTTTCACTCCACCTTTTTCTTGTTTTCATTTCATACACACCTCTGTGAACGTGCAATAGTCTTTATCATAGAATAAAACCTTCTTATCTCCGTTAAATTTTTTTATAAAAGTCTGTCTTTTATCAAGATTATTCTCACACAAAGAACCGTTAGGAATTTTAACTCGGAGAGAACACTTGCTTGACTTTGTTTTAAACTGGACTTTCTAGGTTTCTTAGCGAGCTTTGGGCCAATGCACCCAAACCAGTTGGTTTTAGGGCATTAGGTGTAGAAACACCCCAGCGGACTTAATTACTCAAGTTACCTAGGTCCAAAAACAAAAGACAGTTTGGCGTGAAAATCAGATTATTTAATACGAACGGAGATATAACCGGCAGTTCAAATATTTTTTTGGATAAAAGTCGTGTCTAGTGGGTTTGGTGTGTAATCATTCCAATCAAGTTTCAGATGGGTTATTTTTCAGACTTGGTTCCAATTAAGGCATCAATAACATTCCTTCATATTCACTTACTTCATAAACTATTCTTGACATTACTTATTTCAGAACAAACCTATTTGATCCTCAGAAAATCATTTATCTGTTTAAAAGTTCAAACATGAAAGACTTGTCATCTAATTCCCAAAATCTTACGACACGTGTAGTGTGATGTAAAGACGTATATCAGCAATAGTTAACTTCAAAGGAGAGTTATCTTTCAGGTTTTCAAAATCCAAACAGAAGATCTAGTTATTCCTATTTTTTTTCAAACAAAAACCGTCGAGTGTTGAATCAGAGTTCTTCCACAAGCTAACTTGACAAAAAAGTTTTTATATTTTTGGAAAATTTTTAAATTTTTATGGTTTTTATGGATTTAATATGCAGATGTAAAATATACATATGAATGCGAAGGTAAGAAATGCGTACCGAGCGTACCCCCAAACTTAAACTGGACAGTGTCCTCACTGTCATAGCATGAAGAGAGCAGTTGGAAGGTTCAAAATTGTCGGTTAGCGATACACAAATTTTTATTTGTTTTTGATTTTAAAGAAAAGAAAAAGAATATACACAAATATAAACAAAATGGTTTGTACATACCCCCAAACTTATTTGGAACAGTGTCCACTGTTCTTGGCTGGATAACCGAAGTTTGGAGGTAGGCAGAGGAAGATCAAGCAAGGTAAACCGGCTCCTGTAAGAACAGGAGCTCCTCTGTTAGTTCGGCGCTAAGGTACGGTTTGCATCGGTGTCCATTTACCTTGAAGAGTGAACCGTCCTTTGGATTTTCCAAATCCACAGCGCCCTGCGGATACACATTCCGCACAAAATACGGCCCTTTCCAGCGAGATCGGAGCTTTCCACGATGGAAATGAAGTCGGGTGTCGTAAAGAAGTACCTGCTGACCAGGTACGAAGGTTTTGCGCACAAGGTGTTTATCATGAAACACCTTCGTTCGATTCTTAACGACAACCGCGTTGTCGTAAGCCTCATCCCTAAGCTCGCTCAGTTCGTTCAGCTGCAGCTTCCGATGGTTGCCCGCGTCCTCCAGAGACAGATTCAGCTCCTTTATCGCCCAAAATGCGCGATGCTCGATTTCGACCGGAAGGTGGCAGGCTTTTCCGTACACAAGCCGATAGGGAGACATGCCAAGGTCGGTCTTATAAGCGGTTCTAAATGCCCAAAGGGCATCAGTGAGTTTCAGAGACCAATCCTTACGGTTCTTGGAAACCGTCTTCTCCAGTATCTGCTTGATTTGCCGATTTGAAACTTCGGCTTGCCCGCAGGTTTGGGGGTGGTAGGGCGTAGAAAGCTTATGATTAATGGAGTATTTCCGCATCAAGGCCTCGAAAGTCCTATTGCAGAAATGACTTCCATTGTCGCTAATGATCGCTCGGGGGTGCCCAAACCGGGAGAAAATGTTTTCTTTAAGGAACCTAATGACAACCTTGTTGTCGTTAGTCCGGCTGGGCACAGCCTCGACCCATTTAGAGACGTAATCAACAGCTAGAAGGATGTACAAGTTCCCAAAAGAGCTGGGAAACGGCCCCATGAAGTCTATCCCCCAAACATCGAAAATCTCCACAACCAAGATTGGTTGGAGCGGCATCTCATTTCTCCGGGATATCCGGCCCATGTGTTGGCACCGGGAGCAAGTCTTGCAATAATCGTGAGCGTCTTTGAAAAGTTGTGGCCAGTAGAAACCACATTGCAAGATCTTCTCAGCTGTCTTCCTGGGCCCAAAATGCCCGCCACATGCTTGGTCGTGGCAAAATGACAGCACACTCTTGAATTCCTCATCTGGGACACACCGACGAATAATATGGTCGGGACAGTACTTAAACAAGTAGGGTTCGTCCCAGTAAAAGTGTTTTACTTGGGATAAGAAGCGAAGTCTGTCCTGACGTGACCATTCGGTCGGTAGTAATCCCGTGGCCAAATAGTTCACAATATCTGCGAACCAGGGTTCGCACGATACTGCCAAGAGCTGTTCATCCGGGAAAACGTCGTTTATCGGAATTGGAAGCGAAGGCGAAGAAGGAAGTCGCGAGAGATGGTCGGCAACCACGTTTTCACATCCTCGTTTGTCCTTAATGATAAGGTCAAACTCTTGAAGCAAGAGGATCCAACGGATTAACCGAGATTTGGCATCTTTCTTCGCAAAAAGATGGCGCAGAGCTGAGTGGTCAGTGTAGACAATGACTGGAGAGCCGATGAGGTAGGGCCTGAACTTTTCTAAGGCAAATACAACAGCTAAGAATTCCTTCTCAGTTGTTGTATAGTTAAGTTGGGCGTCGTTCAGGGTCCGGCTCGCGTAATAGATTACGTGCGGCATCTTATTGATGTGCTGTCCAAGGACAGCACCGATGGCAAAGTCGGATGCATCGCACATAATCTCGAATGGGTGCATCCAGTCAGGGGAAGAAAGAACGGGAGCAGAAGTGAGTGAGAGTTTCAGTGACTCGAATGCAGTCACACAGCTCGAGTCGAAGGTGAAAGGCGTGTCCTTGGCCAGCAAAAGCGTCAAGGGCCTAGCAATCTTGCTAAAGTCCTTGATAAACCTTCTATAAAAACCGGCATGGCCAAGGAAGGCTCGGATATCTCTGACGCATCGGGGAGGAGGCAGATTGGAAATGACCTCAATCTTTGCTTTGTCAACCTCTATGCCATTTTGCGAGATGATATGTCCTAAGACAATACCTTCGCGCACCATGAAGTGGCATTTCTCCCAGTTCAAAGTGAGATTCTTGTCCTTACATCGGGTAAGGACAGCGTCAAGATGCAGCAAACACTCGTCAAAGGAGTCGCCGAAAATGGAGAAGTCATCCATGAAAATCTCCAGAAATTTCTCCACCATGTCTGAGAAAATCCCCATCATACACCGCTGGAAGGTAGCGGGCGCATTGCATAACCCAAAGGGCATGCGTCGATATGCAAACGTGCCGAAAGGACAAGTGAAAGTGGTCTTGTCCTGGTCTTTTTCGGCGATGGGGATTTGATTATAACCAGAGTAGCCATCAAGAAAACAATAGTACTCATGTCCGGCCAATCGTTCCAGCATCTGGTCAATGAAAGGTAGCGGAAAGTGGTCTTTCCGCGTTGCGGCGTTGAGTTTTCTGTAATCAATGCAAACTCGCCACCCAGTTTGGGTGCGAGTAGGGATTAACTCATTCGCCTCGTTGGTTATGACCGTGATGCCCGACTTCTTAGGGACAACGTGAATGGGGCTAACCCACTGGCTATCGGAGATAGGGTAAATGATACCACTATCTAGACATTTGACGATCTCCTTCTTCACAGCCTCCTTCATGACTGGATTAAGACGTCTTTGTGGATCCCGGGCTGGTTTGGCATCATCCATCAGATGAATGTGATGCTCAACGATGAGGGGACTAATCCCCTTGATGTCCGCCATGGACCAGCCAAAAGCTTGCCTGTTGCTGTGCAAGACCGCGAGAAGGGCTTTCTCTTGCTCGGGAGCTAGAGAAGCCGAGATGATGACAGGAAGGGTCTCGTTCTCACCTAAGTAAGCATACTTAAGGTGAGACGGTAACGGCTTGAGTTCGAGCGTTGGAGGTGAAATGATGGAAGGCAAGACTGGTGCAAAGGTCTCGAACTCAAAGGACTCCAGCAAAGGTTCAAAACGAGTGTAGGCAACCGAGTCGGATGGTTCAGGTAACTCATCCGAAAAGTCGAAAGATTCAAACTCGGGTTGTGCACGGCTAAGATCGTTCGTGAATGTGAAACACTCGTAGTCGTTATCGGGCGCAGAAACAGCAGCAGGTTCGAAGAGACACGCACTAGTGGCGTCAAGATCATCGTGTTCAAACAGAAACTCCTCGAATTCACACTCTTCTGGTGTGATCTCCTGGATCGAGCAGACATCCAGTATATGAGCATTAGGTTCGGCGGGCTGATTCCCCAACCTAAAAATGTTGAGTTCAATTGTCATATTTCCAAAAGAGAGGTTCATTGAACCATTGCGACAATTGATCACAGCATTTGAGGTTGCGAGAAATGGGCGACCGAGTATCACCGGAATTTGATTCCGGGGGTTAGCTACAGGCTGTGTATCTAAGACAATGAAGTCGATGGGGAATATGAAGTCCCCGACTTTGATTAACACATCCTCTAGCTCACCCCTAGGATGGGTGATCGATCGGTCGGCCATCTGGAGAGTGCAGTGTGTGGGTTTCAGCTCTCCGACGCCTAATTGCTCGTATACTGAATACGGAAGCAAGTTAACACTGGCACCAAGATCTAATAGTGCGCGGTTGATGTTCTTATCCCCAATAGTAATTGAAATCGTAGGACAGCCAGGGTCCTTCCGTTTTTGTGGTAAAGATTGGGTAAGGGCATCACTCACAGCACTAGCCAAGAAAATATTCTTGGGTACCTGAGACTTCCTCTTTTTCGTGCACAAGTCCTTTAAGATTTTCGCGTAAGAAGGGACTTGTTGGACAGCATCTAAAAGAGGAATGTTAATGTTAACTTGCTTGAATAACTCCAAAATCTTCTCCATTTGTGGATTTTGTTTGTTAGACCTCAACCGGTTTGGAAATGGAATATTTTGAAAATTGGTTGAGTCTAAAGCTGGAGGAGGAGATTTTGGAGTTGGAACAGATCCCAGAATAGGTGTTTTCGTGGAGTGAGAAGCGGGTCCGTTCAAGGCAGAAGAAGAAGAGGGAGAGCCTTGTGAAGAACGGAGAATAGGCTCGGAAGACGAAGAAGAAGAAGGAGAAGAAGCAGAAGAAGAAGCGGCCGGGGTGTCATCATTGATTTGCTTGCCAATGTTGTTTTGCAGCACCCTCCCTGATCTCAGTGTGGTCACGGCACTCACATTATGGTTTTGTTGTTCAAGAGCAACATGTGCATTATGTGGGTGGCCAGGATTTGGAAGTGGCTAGGACGGGAGCTTCCCCTTCTCTCGCTCGCTCAAGGCCGCGTTCAGCTGTGCAATCTGGGCCTCGATGGTCTTGATGCTCTGTCCGTGTGCGGCGGTGTGTTGCACTAAAGATTGGATCGAAGACTGGATGTTGGCGGTGGATTGATTCGATTGTTTAAGAAACGCCTCCAGACTTCGCTCGAGCGAGGAAATCTTATCGTTGTTAGACGGAACATGGTTGTTTGGTGGAAAAGAATTGTTCGGTGCAAAGTTGTTCGTCTGGTTTTGGTAAGGTTGGGGTTGGAAGGGCTGCTGATACTGAGTTTGTTGTTGCGCTTGTTGTTGCGGTGGAGGGCCCCTTTGGAAATTGTTGCCCTGGAATTGATTCTGATTCTGATTCCAGGCGAAATTGGGGTGGTTCCTCCAACCGGGATTGTAGGTGGAAGAGTATGGATCATTCCTTGGTCTTTGCTGGAATGCATTAACCTGATCCTGTCCTTGCGAGGGTGGATTGTAAGGACACTCTTCGGTCAAGTGGGACGGATCGGAACAACAAGCGCAGATGGTACGAAGGGGGAGAACAGGGGCAGGAATAGGAGAAGAAAATTTGCTCTCTATTGCTTCAAGCTTTTTTGTTATTGCAGCCATTTCAGCTCTCATCGCAATAGAGACATCAAGCTGGTGAATTCTTACCCTAGACTGACCGGTAGAAGTGGAGGTAGAAGAAGAAGAAGGAGTCGGTCTGGTGCTCTCCCACTGTAGCGTTTGCTCCGCAAGATCGTCAAAGAACTGCCATGCTTCCTCGTCAGATTTGGATAGGAAGTGGCCCTGACAGATGGTTTCCAGCAACTGCTTCGTTGCTGGGTTCAGTCCCTCGTATAAGGTTTGGCAGAGTTGCCATTTCTCTATACCGTGGTGAGGACACTGAACAAGAAGGTCTTTGTATCGGTCAAAGCACTTCCAGAAAGGTTCAGAAGGAAGCTGGGAGAATTGGTTGATCTCATTTCGAATTCTTGCGGTCTTATGATTTGGGTAGAATTTTTTCAGAAACGCTTTAACAAACTCGTCCCAGCTGGTGATTGAGTGGGAAGCGGTGCTATACAGCCATTTTTCTGCGAGATCGCATAAAGTGAACGGAATGACCCGTAGACGTATAGCATCGTCCGACAGCTGGGTGGTTTTCATCATGGCACAGACATTTTGAAATTTATTTATGAAGATATAGGCATCTTCAGATTCAAGCCCATGAAAACGTGGAAGCATGTTGATGAAATGGGGCTTAATTTCAAAGTTGTCCCCATTGGCCGGAGGAAGAGAAAGGCAGGTTGGAAGTGCAGAACGGGTAGGGTAGAAACGATCCTGGAGCGCAATTCGCTGCGGCGCTACAACAGGCGGAGGTGGTGGGAGATTGGTCTCCATAGGAGGTGGAGCCAATCCAGGGGTGGTCAACGAGATGTTCGGATTAAATCCCGACATCGCGGAAGAAGAGGTTGGTGAAGGTGAAGGTGAAGGTGAAGATGTACGAACAGAATTCCGGTCAACGTCGGAGTTGGCCGGCAAAGGAAGGGGTGAAAGAGGAGTGGACGGAGTATCGACTTCGGAGTCGATCGCGTAGTCGGTCGCGACTAACGAAACGCGGACTAGACGGGCGCTAGTGTCCCGAGTCCAAGCGGACATACACTAAACGAGTTTAGTATAGTCAAAGCGAAGAAGGTGATGGTAAGAAAACGTCAATGAAGAAAGGCGATGGGTGTTGGGTGAAAATGGATTTGGCGACAAAAGGGCAAGTTTTTTATAAAAGTTTTTGAATTTTTTTTTTTTTTTAGAAAGAGATTTACAGAAGTATGTACGGAAATACGGCTTAAGCAATCACAAACAAGATATGCACAATCACACCTAGATCTAGGGTAACCTAGGTCTACTAGACCTGCTCCTGAACTTGATTGTCGAAGTTAAACAGTGTCGAGAAACAGGCTTAAAAATACACTGATCACGAGGCCAGGTAAGTGCAGAGATAAGGGGAGATTGTCCAACGCTTTCGCGAAGTTCCTTAATTAAATAACCCTTTCTCTTTCGGCGGTTGCGCCTTTAACACTTTTCTAGACACCCCGTAAACAATATACGGTTAAGCAAGGTTCTAAACAAGGTTTATCTTCTCCTAATGAGCGCGAAGTCCTTAGGGCTGAAGTCTAGTATTTTTTAATTTACAATGGATAATGCATATGCTTTAGTGATTTCCGGGGTCCTAGGAAGGGTGATGAAATCCCCACCCAATCTGGATTGGTTTCAAGCCCCTTAAGTCCGTATTAAAGAATGCAAAACAGTAACAATATCAACAGCAAACAATTTTTATTTGCGGCGCAAAGAATCCTGCACAAGAACAGTTTATTGGAAGGGGGAGAAGAATTTGCGCAAAGAAGGCTGCAGAAAACACAATTCAGTGGAGTCCAGAGGAGTGGAGAGAGGCAGAGGGACTTACAGAGAGAAGATGGCACACTGACCCCACCAAGTGGCCGCGGTTGCGCGGCAATAAGGCTCTAATGCCGCTGTTCCGCGGCGGAAATGAGGAATTGGTGCTTCATTTTTCTGGTGTGGGCTCTGTTTGGTCTCCTCTACTTGTCTGGATGTGTGGAATTCTAATATGCTCACTGTATCTGCTCCAGATTTCTACAGTAGAACGGATGCTTCGTTTTTGTCCGTCGCGGTGTAGCCGCGAACTGTGGGTCTATCTTCCCACGTCTTTGGCACTGTACTTGAACTCCGTATTTCCAACGTCTTAGGCGTCGATCTTGAGCTTCGTGTTTCCTGCACACTTGCACAAAAACTAATCAAGAATAACAAGATGATTTTTACAAAGTATATTTTTTTTTTGTTTTTGGTTGTTTTTATATTCACAAATTAACCCGAAATTTCACTTAGAAATAGACTACCGTCTCCCCGGCAACGGCGCCATTTGATTGATAGGATGCGAGCGTGTTCAAGTTTAAGTTTAAATACCGCAATCAAGACGGTTTCGCACGTAGCTAGCCGGTTGAGTACGGGTCGTCCGCAGGGTGATGGGAATCTTTTTCTATGTGTTTTTTGACGAGTTAAGTCCGGTTGTTCAGATTTTGTTTGTAGTTATCTAAGTGTTGAGTTGATATTAAAAGAGAGCATGTTAGGGTTAGGATTAGGTTAGTTTGAGTTAGGAGTCTCCACATCTTTCGTTGCCCTTCTTAATATCGTGTTACGGTAATCGGCAACAACGGGGATTAGCACGACTAGGAAGGACTTTGCGAGTATAAGCTAGGCTTTCCAACGCATAAGTCTTCCTTTTGGTGCTTGTCCGTCCGTTCTTGGCTCTTAGCCATAACCTCCGGTTAATCCAACCACAACCGGTCTCACTACGGAATCACCGCTATCATGTAGGATAGGGTGCCGTAAGGAGCGGATTGTGGTTGGGTTAACGGGAGTCGATTTAAGATGTTGGGAAAGGAAAGAGTGAGAGAGATTTCCTTCTCTCAAACTTCCCTTATCCTACCCTAACAAGAATGAACTACTCACACATCATAATACGGAAAAATAAAACAACACAAAAGAGGAAGATAGAAAGAAGGAGATTAGAAGAATACGACTAACTATTTGCGACCTCACCTTGGCGAGGATCAAGCGTAAGTATCATTGTCGTATGTAAGGATAAAGAAAAAGAGAGAAGAAACAAACAACAAGGAAATAACAACAACTACTTAACAATTAAAATTACAACAATTATAACAAGTAAAGAAAGAGACAAGCATGATAATAAAAATGGTCTTCTTTATTCATCACTCTTCACTCAAAAGCTCACTTACAAGTTTAATGGAGAAGAGGTGAGAAGAGGAAGAAGAACATGTAACTAAAACCTAGCAAAAGAAATACAAGATTATGGACCCCCTTCCTTCACAAACTTCTGGGCTATTTATAGGCCAAAACATGAAACCCTAGGGCAACCAACAGAACATACATGAAAAGACCAACCTACCCCCCAAATCCCTTCTTGTCTGGCGCCAGAATGGCCGCGGAAGCGCGGCCAATACCCCCCTTTGGCCGCCCTTCCGCGGCCGAATTGTGGAGTTGGGCTTTGGTTCTTTTTGTGGTGGCCTGGTTTTCTGAGCACTTTCTTCTGGAATATGTATTTTCTCCAATTGTTTTCACGATTTTTCCAGAATTTCTGTTGAAGGAAAGGTGGACTTTTTGTTAAGATTTTGTCATGATTGTCTCGAGCTCCGCGTAGATCTCTTGGATCTTGTGCTACCATTGAGCCTTGTGCCTGAAAACGACATTGATTTGACATTTTGTCTTCCTAAACAGGTATCTGGCAGCATACGGATGGAGAGCGGAGACCGTGTTTTATCTGTGGTTGGCAGGAACCGGATTTTTGTCGTGTTTTCCATGAATTTCTCCGTTTGAGAACCGGGAACCTGTATCCTGCAATTGACTAGCAAACACGGCTCAAGAGTATCTACCGACATGCAATGTGATAAAAATTGGGCGGTATGAAAACGCAAAAATCTGATATGAACATGTATCCGGAGGAGTAATGCCGAGAGAGAATCTCATTCTCCTTTAGAATAGTCCAGGAATTCAGTGCTCAAGTATTCTCCTCCTTGATCTCATCAAAGGACATAATACTTATACCCGTATTTTGGTTCTTTACTTCTAACTTATATTCTGTGAATATCTCAAAAGGTTCGGACTTGTGTTTCAACAGGAACATAGGTCTGAAACTCAAAAGATCATCAGAGAACGTAATGAAGTATAAAGAACCATTCCTGGCATGTGTAGACAGGGGACCGACATACATCAACATGTATCATCCCAAGAGTTCACTAACTCTTTCTCTGTTTCCAGTAAACGGAGCTATGGTCATCTTATCTTTGTGACATGACTGTCGAGTTTCACAAGATGTAAGTTCAAACTAATTTAAATATGCATCTTTATGTAACTCTAGCCAGTCGGGTCGCATTGATCTGACCTAGTCTACAATACCTCAAGAAGGATTCGTTCATTTCTGAACTCTTCCTCTTGTGTGTTTTCCGTATACTAAGAACTGTTGTTTGATTTAGAACATCAATGCTTTTAGATAACGTGCCTGAACCGATCAACTTTTGATATAGGAAATGTTCAAAACATTATCCAACAATACAAAATTTTATGGTTTCTTTACTAATAAAGAGACAGATATGATTTTGTATATCAGGTTCGGTATCTAATAACATTCGTTCAGAATCAATGTATTGGTAATACAGGGTGACAGTGACCAACAGACTTGGCTGCAAAACTTGACCCGTTTTCTGCCTCATGAAACTTATCACCCGTTCTCAGTTCTCTACCTTTCTGTAGCCCTATGTAACATATTACATATCTGGGATCCTGATCTGGTATCACATACCCAGGACGTAAAGGATACTGAGAAACAGTTCTCTGTAATGAACACACCCGAAGATGATGCATCAGCATGCACTCTCTTCGTTTGGGCGGCACGGGAATTCTGGTAATCCTCAATTTCCTGCTCTGTCTTATAACAATTATAAGTTGGAGCGAGACCAACGTTCCCCAGCTCAGTATAACAAGCGGGTTCGGTCAATATTCCGTATTATTATCTTGATTAAGGCGTGATATGGTCGCTACCTGGAGAGAGAGAGAAGAAAACACTCAGCGTGCGCTCTTGCAAGAATAGATTGGTTATTATTTTATCTAATCAGGATGGCTCCCACTGCTTTTTATCAAATCTTCCTTCAAACCCTAAAAGGAAAGACTAGCCGGGATTAATTACACACTACAAGTTCGCCAATCTTTCAGCCAGGCCAGTGTCGGTACTTTGAGGTAGGTCCCCCGTGCTTTCGTACGAACCTAATTAATGTAAATCTCGTTTTCCCAGAGGCGTAACCCCGTTGACACCTTACGAGACACCTACTTGATCGGCTAATTGTAATGTATAAAACTCTCCCAGGAGTAACTCTTACTCGCAGCGGGTATCGGGATCCAACTATCTCATAGAAGGTATGCAATCTCATTGCAAATTTCAACACTTGAAATTCCCGATAATATTTTGCCCCGAACGATCTATGACCTTGACAAGGTCAACAAACCATAGACCGCAAGTCAAGTTCAACCCGTCATTTCTTGATTGAATCAAACCCACCCGCACGACCCTTGACAAGGTCAACAAGGCCGCACGACTACCCTAACCCAATCTGCATCATATGCATAAGCAGATAAATACTGGTTAGCTACCGCACACTGCGCCTTGACAAGGTCAACAAACGCAGCACGAATACTAAACAGGATTTATCTGAAATGACGGAGGGCTACGACAGGTTTTTCTGAAAACCTATTGCGTAATGAACTTGATATCGTTGTAGAATCAAATGATTTTAAAAATGGAGTGCTTTTGAGGCTTTTCTAGTTTTGCTAAAGGAGTCACTCCCGGTGAAGGGATCGTCGGTCCTTTCCTCGTCGAATGAGGTGCGGGATATATCATATATATCACTGTGCAAAACAAAAACGCTTAAAAGCAATCAAAAGACAAACCGAGTGTGTAGCATCTTCCAGTTATTGCTAAAGGAGTCACTCCCGGTGAAGGGATCTCGGTCCTTTCCTTATCGAATAAGGTGCAGGATATATCATATATACCGCTGTGCAAAGCAAGAACTGTAGCTACCTGTTTTATTTTGAAATTCGATTCTAGAACATCTTAGGTTTCTTTTATTTCATTAATCACATTAATGAAGTCCCATCATTTAAGTACCTAATCATCACAGATAAATACGACGTACACTTATGCCATCCGCATTCGCCTCGATGTCCCCTCGTGCACCGTTAGGTTGGGTAACTAACGGCAGAGCGGGGCAGGGCTAGCACGGGTATAAAACATAAGTAACGTCTATATAATATATCATATATACTATATGCTGTATCTATCACAGAACATCATATGATCACATCACAGATATCACAGCAGAAGAAACATATGAAATATTGGATATACTAGGACGTCCGTGTTTTCAATACGAGCCAGTATAAAACACGGATTCCACGGTCGTGATGAATAGCCAAACCCACACCCCTAGACCCCTACGAGAGCGGCAAGCAACCCTACCAATTCTAGAATTAGGAGACCCGGACTCGACTCCTCGAGTTGGTCTCCCACTGGACTCCAGAACCCGGTTACTTGTGCCCTCCTCCTTGGGTCTATCCTAGTGCAGAAAAGTAAATAATATACAAACGGTGACAACTTCCGCAACCTGGAAGCGCCCCAATAAAAGAATATTACATACAAGTTTTTACATGAATGAAAATGAAAAACACTCATCTCACATAAAAACCCCCGGCTATTCAAACACGACGATCCAATATAACATATCCAGCAACACATAACATCACATGTCATCAACGTAAGTAATATGCGCATCCCAATTGTCGTTGACATATAGCAACGAAACCGGCGATATCACATATTACACTTACGGTCACAGAAAAGAAAGTGCAAAACTACAACAGTTGGAATCCGCAATCTTTTCAGACATCGCATGCCTGACCAAATGAATTACTTAGACATCGCATGCCTAACAATTATAAACCCCGCATTTTAGTCTCATCATTGAAAACACTTTTCAATATTAAGTCGGGCAATTCAACAAGATTCCCGACATCCTGATCGAATGCTCATCGCAAACTTTAGTAGGCGGCCGCACCCCTGATACCGTCGACGAAGTGCACCAAGGCGGAACACCGCTACCGCGAGCACCTGGACGGATGCTTTCGGCGACGGGGTTCTCCTACAGTCACTTGGTCGAGGCTATGGAGTGAGGCTGTCTATTAAGTTTACCCGGCGAGTATCCGCGTACGCTACGTGATTGCGACGGACTTTTGATCACATCAAAATTCCGTGGCAACCGATCAAGTGAGACTAAACTGCTATGTTTATAACATTCATTCAGTTATCTCATAACTTATTGTGAATTCCAATTATTGTATCCCATTCCGGATAAATAGAAAATGTCAAACTTTCCGATCGAACAATCGAACACCCAAGTTTTCCCGATACAGATCAACACATGAAATAAGTCTAACAACATTCAGTTCGTGCCTCGGTACCGATGGTCCAGCCGTAGAAGGGTCAAGCCAACGCCTCACACGTGGCACGCCGTACTGCCCCAAACCCGAAGGTTCAAAGGGCAGTTCAAGACGGTCACATAATCGAGTTAAGGTTTGTTGTCTTCTAGAGGGTCCATCGCGTTACTTGCACTACTTAGAACGTCGTTAAACTACGGAAAAATCCAACACTTGGAAATTTCCCGACAGGGGAAAAATTGGGTATTTATATCCCGTCGAACTTTTTGACATATTCAAGAATTTATCCGGAAAGCCACATAGACAAAATTTGATACCCCGATCGAAACACCGAATCCCCAAATCAATCCCATAAAATTCAACTCTAGAAAAAATATTAAAAATTTCCAGAAGACTCAGCATTACAAAACATGAATTACTGTGCAAGCCACGTGGAGTAACTCAACACAGTGGCCGCGGAACCGCCGCGAATCCCATGGTGGGGGCCGCGGTTCCGCGCCTCTGTAGTCGAGTTACTATCACGTGCTTCACAGTAACTCATCCAATTAGCTGCTGAATTTTTTGGTAATTTTTAATCTGGAAAAACTCACTGTTTTCAAAAAAGTACAGAGAGCAAGAACGGAATTGGGTTTCGGGTTTGTTCGGACTTCAAATTCCGTATAGACTTCGTCTAAGGCTCTAGCTAGGCTCTGATACCACTGTAGGGTTCCTAGGAACCCTAATGAGGTCTCACAAGGCATCGAACATGCCATTATAAAATTTTACGGGTGCCGAGAGACCCGACTACGGATCGTTTGCTAGAAAACTAGGCGAAAAAGCTAACTAGTTAACACTTAACTATGAGAATCGGAAATACAACCTTTGTAGATCCGGTGCTCCACCTCCATAGCTCCGCAATGAAGTCCTCTCGCTGTCCTACACAAATCCTGGGCTCTAGCGTCGGCTTCATCGGAGAATAGGCGAGCTAGGTCGTTGATGTCCATGCCGAAGATGATCTACGTCGAAACATCGCAAGATCAAGCTCTCACTTCACCAAGTCAAGAAACTTGTGAAGGAAACACACTCTACTACTTGGCGAGAGGTAGAGGATGAAGAAATAGGAAGTGGGTAGACTTTAGATTTGGATTTCTCACTCAAATCATCAATCCACCATTGATGTAGTCTAGGTTTTTCTTCTTGAGTTGAAGGAAGAAGAAGAAAAAATGATATGATAAGATTAATTAAAAAAGAAAAGAATAATCCATTCTTATCATAACACTAACCATGGTAATGTGTAGAGAATCAATCATGGTTAAATGGGATGGTTAGGGTTAAGCATGAGACAAAATGGTTGCTAAAGTCAAAGTCTTCATGAAGCTTCAACAAGCTTCCAAATAAAGCCACCATTTTGCATTATGCTTATCATTTTCCAATAATGAGTAAACAAATAAATAAATAGATATGAAAATGAAAACCCTAACCATTACATAACCATGGTTTAAACTTTACACAAAACACAAGTTAGCATGCATCATCAAACATGATACATACAAGTGCACAAAAGTATATCGCATATACAATGCGCACATCCGAGTGAGAAAATCCATCTTAAGTGAACCAATACTTGTTAATGCAAAGTAATATATCAAATATATAATTATGCATTAAATCATTAAATCAACACTTGATTCAATGATCCGGTCATGTCGCACACAACCGACTAGTATACAATGTATCGGCTTATCGAATCAATCCTTGATTCGATAACTAGGTTATATCACATACAACCATTCGACACATTCATCGCGAGGATGGAATACGGTATCACATACACGCATTATTCTCGGTCCCGCACATATCTCATATGCGCTCCTATTTCGTTTCGCTTGAGCCAGGAAACCTCTGTGTAGGACTCTAAAGACTCGTCAATACGCCGGCAGCGGATGATGATCATATCAAACATCCACAAGCCGCAAGCGGTCTGCTAAACGTAACGGCCACCCGGGTATTGAGCGATCTGAAGATCGACGAGCAAGCCCGCTCACACTCCAGTGAATCCAACCAGTAACACTACCGTACTGTCCGGTCTGATCGTCTGATATGTCGCATATCTCGCCTAGGGGTGGTAAACGTCAGACCCCAATAGCTCGATAAGTCGTGTCGATATGAGGTCTATAACTATTCGAGAAACTACTGGTAACACTTACCAGTAAATCTCAGCAACCCTGGCCAGGGATTTCCTGTTATAGCCAATCGAACACAGCGCAACATCAACCCCCTATACCGGGAGAGACGAATCCCCTCCTATCGCTCATTGCCTCCATGTGACTCGGGACTGTACCCAAAAACCACCGTTTTGCACGCCCTCTTGGACGTGGTAACATGGAAATCAAAGCACAGTGGGAACCATACAAGACTCTATGACGATCTCGGGTCAACAGACTACTCTGTACCAGTGTCACCAGAGAACTGCCATCTGACGTGAGGTATATCACCATCTGGGAGTTCTCGGCGAGTCCGTCCAGTGTACCCAGTCTCTACTGAGCACCCGTATATCATCTCCGATGTCAAACACCAATGGATATGGGATCATCCATCGCCCATCTGTATGGGTCGAGAAGGTATACGCTAGTCTACTCTGGTATATCGATGCCCCGTCTCGATACACCCACGACTAGGGACTTTGAAGGATGTACTTATGGACTACCATGTCCCCACTAGTATGATCCGCATCATAGTCCAGGTAGTCAAGCACACATCCTAAGGGCTTTACCAACATGTAACAGAGAGACAATCAATATACACGTTAAGGTAAAGAGCAACCAGATAGCATACTATCATGTCGAGCAAGAAAGTCCTCCCTATATATGTCCCAGCATCCACTACAATATACATCCTATGTACAGTAATGGCCTCTAGGGCATACATATAACTAACAATTTCATCAAAATCCAGACGCATATAGGGTTCGAGAAAAACATTTAATTACTCGGGATGATGATTTGAAGAGACAAACTCAGCCAAATCTACGGGTTCATCATCCAAAATATCCCCAGCGTCAATATCCTCAATCAAGTGAAAATCAATATTCTCAGACACTTCATCAAAAGCATGGATATTAATCGATTCTGGTTCTAAGATGGAGGTATAGAGGTCAAAAGGATTGGGATTGGTTTCACTTGGAAGTGACCCTTCACAATCGGGTAAATCAAACACTACAAAGTCGCACAACTCATTAATCATTCTATCTTCAATTGATAAATCATGTGGGATACTCGATAGACTTTCAAAACAGGAGTTGTGGGTTTCAATTTGGGATGGATAGGTTTGATTTGGAAGGGGGTACATCTCACTCTCTCCACTCAAATTCTCAGCCTGTCCTGCCGCCTCATCATACATTGGAAAATTAGGAGCTAGTTGGAAACTAGCTACCGGGTCAGTAGGTTGTATGAGAGCGGCCATGGACGCATTCAAATCCATCATCTGTTGGCTTGACGCTACCCTAAAGTCTTCCAACGACTGTTCCAGACTAGACATGGGCTGTGATGGGGTTTCAGTAAAAGATACGAAGTTGTTTGGATACTGGAAACTCCCAAATGGCGGTTCTGAAGCAATGTCTAGGGAAGGTGGAAAAGTAGGGTAGGATTGGTAGGAATTGAATGGCTGGACAGGAGCAGGATCAATATTTGGATAGGCAGGTGAATGGAATTGTTGATCCCAAGAATTTGAAGTGGTGAAAGGAGTGAAAGATCGACTACGGGATTGTTCACTACGTTCAGCGATGGACAAAGGACGACTTGCAAAAGGGGTATCAACATAAGCAGGTGGGGAGGTTGAAAAGGTTGATACAAAGTGGATTGCGAAGGGCAAGTGTTTGTCCTAGATGCGTCTATCCGATCTTTCAAAGAGATTTTGGGCATGGAGGGATCGTTTGATGTTCGGCCAAAGCAAGAACCGTAAGAAGTAATGTATGGTTGTGGGTACCAAAGTTCGGCAAGAGTTTTGCGAGGTGGGGTACCCATGATATGAAGAGAGAGAGAAAGAAAGGCAGAGAAAAGGAGGGGGAAAAGAATGTGATTTTTTTAATTTTTTTTAATTTTTTTAGTTAGATATTAACAAAAGAATGAAATATACACACAAAAAAGAATATGGACAAAAACAATCACGGCACAAAAATACCACACACCTAATCGTTCTAGGGTTCACCTAGGTCAACTAGACCTGCTCCAGAACTTGATTGTCGAAGTAAAACTGTGTCGAGAAACGGGCTCAAGATACACTGATCACGAGGCCAGGTAAGTGCAGAGATAAGGGGAGGTTTTCCAACGCTTTCGCGAAGTTCCTTAATTAAATAACCCTTTCTCTTTTGGCGGTTTCGCCGTTAACACTTTCCTAGACACCCCGTAAACAATATACCGTTAAGCGAGGTTCTAAACACAGTTGACTTCTCCTAGTGAGCGCGAAGTCCTTAAGGCTTAAAGTCTAGTTTCTTTTAAATTTTGTGCGGGTAAACGTTATGCTCAAGTTCGTGATTTGTGGGCCACGGAAAAGGTGATGAAATCCTTTACCGTATATTATGGTGTTCGCTTGCCCTTAAGTCCGTATTAATGTATGCAATCCGCAATTCAATAAAAATTCTATAAAGAATCAAACAATCGTTTTTTAGTTTAAGCACGGCACTGCAACAAATACGGGTTAGTCAATTTTTAGCGTTTGCTAGCGAACTTGCAAAGAATCCTGCAAAGAATAGTATATTGGATGCGTCGGATTTGAGAAGAAGGTGTTAGTAAAGTACGTACCGTTAAGTTTTGGGTTAGGAAACCCCCGTTGAATAAAATCCGGTAAGCTTGAAAAGTTCGCTTGCGCGGGTCAATCTACCCGGATCTTTGGCACTGTACTTTGCAATTACCTTAGCCTTGAATGTACACTTTGCTCCCCACAATCGCAGTTTGCAAATCTGCAAAAATCTGCACTCTTGCCCAAAAATATGATCAAAAAAAAAAAAAAGATTTTTTTATATATATATATACAAAAAGAATATTAACCCGAATAACAAGAAAAGAAATACGTTACTGTCTCCCCGGCGACGGCGCCATTTGATCGCACGCCAAAAGCGTGTCGGATGTTCAAAGTTCTAAAGTATAACCGCGATCAGGACGGTGTCGCTTTGCAGCTCGCCATTTGATTGAAAGAATTAAAGTTAACCGCAATCAAGACGGTGTCGCTATGCAGCTAGCCGATTGAGCACGGGTCGATCCACAGGGAGATGGTTGTATGTCATTTCTTGTTTTAGACGAGTCAATAAAGAATTTGTATGAGTTTGTTCAATCTAACCTATGTGTATTATTTGCAAGTATAAAGTTGTTAAGAAAAAGATACGAAATTGTAAGCTAAAGAAATCCGTACTCAAAACCTTTGAGCCGAGTCTTGACCAATTGAAGCTAGAGCAATCGGCAACAACGTGGATTAGGGGATTTAAGTGCGGTATTCGTAGAATCTGACTTATTTACCCTTGTCCTTCCGTTCTTGTCTCTTGCTTTCGCCTCCGGCCAAACCGAACGCAACCGGTCGCGGTCAGGAATCACCGTTACCTTGTTAGGATAGGGTGCCTAACGGAGCGCTTGCGTATCGTTTGGGCGGAGTTCAATGGAAAATAACGGGAAAAGGAAATGAGCAAAGAAACGTTAACTTACAATACCGTATTTATTCTTAACAACGATAATTACAACCATTCACAAAATGAGCAAAAAAGAGAGAACAAAAAGAACAAAGAAAAGAAAAGATTACAAGTAAGTAAGTGCATGAATTTAAATTGCAAATAAGTAAAGCAAGGTAATAAAAAGCAAGTAATAAATAAGCAATAAAAAGAATTAGAAACTAGAACTCAAGACGAGCATGGGATCAATAGCCAACCCTTAAACTTGCAAGCTCAATCAAGAGGTTGCAAGATCAAGAGAAGGGTAGAGAACGCATGTGAAATGAAGCGCTAATTCCATAAGAAAATACGACCCTTGAGATCAATAACTAACCCTTAACCTTTCAAGCTCAATGAAGAGGTTGAAAGATCAAGAGGAAGCAAAAATCTCAAGGGGAAGTTAAACAAAAGAGAATGATACAAAAACCATCATCTTCATTAACATCCACTCAATTCTCTCACTACATTTTCATTGAGGAAGAATGAAGAAGAAGAAGAAGAAAAAGACTAAATCCTAACAAAAAGAGGAACAAAGAATGAACACCAAAATTGGACCCTTGGCTTAGCTCAGTTCTGGAGTATTTATAGGCAGCTTACAGAAACCCTAGGGCAAGAATCTGGCATAAAATGAAGTACCCAAACTACCCTTAAAAAAAGACAACCTGAAGAGCTAGTACGGCCGCGTTTCCGCGGCCTAAGCCTGCTTAGGCCGCGGAACCGCGGCCGTCTTGATGAGTTGGGCCACCATCTTTTGTGGTTATCCCTGGTTCCTTTTTTCCTCGTGTTTGACAACTACAAACTGCACAAAAGTCTTCCAGAATATCTGCAGATTTCTTTAGTCCAAGATTGCTATCATTTCTTCACTTTTGACTTCTATCTCTCTCGAGCTCCGCGCACCCATTGATTCTTGTGCTGCCCCCCTCGTGCTCTGTGCTTGTCCGAGACACGAATGACCACTGTCATATGTCTTGTCTCTGGAACTGGAACTTGGCACTGGACGGATATGGATAACCGGAACCCGGCTTTTATCTGCTGTGACAGATGTTCTGTATTTGGTGTAACTGGGTAGATTTTGTCTTGATTTGCAATATTTGTACTGGAAACCTGTATTCTGTAAATATGTAACAAACACGGATTACAAGCACCTACCTATAAACACACGAGCATAAGAATGGGCGGTATAAAATGCAATATTCTGGTATGAACAGCTTCCACTCTTTCTCTCTCATGCACACAAATATCTCAACACATTTTTCCAATAAACAAAACAATGCCCATACCTTTCTACATGCCTCACCATGCTCATGCCAACTCACCTTCCACCACATTTCCAAATTGATTTTCTAAAAAGAAAATAAATTAATGAGGCGAACATCTTCTAGAAACCATTCTGTCTAAATACGGAATAGAACCTGGTATACGTATCGAAATACATATACGCGTATTCGTACAAAAATACGAATAGCCAAGAGAGAAAATGTCATGACCGGAAATATTAGCTCCTGACCAGCACTTAAATCATGCAACGTCTAAAGGCGTAACGTAATTCAAGTAAGCTGAAACCCAGAAATCTAAACCTTTTTAAGGAAATAAAAGAGGTGAAGTTTTGAAATAAAGGTATATAATGAAATCAAGTTTTCTTAAATGCATTGGAAAAGAACATGAATAAGCATGTGAAATTTACTAGTTTGAAAACATGTTTCATCTTTTAAAAATTTGGGCAGCACCTCCTTTGTATATTTTGATCTAAAACCACAATACATAATAAAGGTAAAGGCATCCCCAAGCGGGAGCTAGCTCTTCGCCAAACGGCGGATCAACAACCAAGCAAAGCATAAATATAAGTATACGATGTCCAACGGCGAAGTTCACCACAAAAGATAAAGAAATAAGCAAGACATCAACCTAAAATGCGAACATAAACCCCATCGCTCAATCCGCAACTACAAGTCTCACTATGTCTCATTACTTATACAAATTACAAATTTTGACTAATGGAGTTGACTAGATACAATATGAAATATAAATACAAGAGTGGGTACGATACAAATGTCCCACCTACCAAAGCAATCACCCGAAAACAACTGTGTACCAGCGATGCCGCTACTGATCCAAGCGGTCAACCTGCAAGAACTGTGGCACAACGGTGGTGAGTTGCTAACTCGTGAGTAGAAAAACATCAACAAATAGAAATCGAGTAAACAACGACTCCTAGTTCAACTATATCATAAGGGTAATACTATGATATCTTTGGTGACCGGGTCTGTATATGTGCCAACACTAATATCAATGTATGTATGCATATGGATCTCGTCCAACCATATAATCAATGTATGTATGCATGTGGATCTCGTCCAACCGTATAATCAATGTATGTTTGCATGTGGATCTCGTCCAACCATATAATCAATGCATGTATGCATGTGGATCTCGTCCAACCATATAATCAATGTATGTATGCATGAAAGTATGAGGATATAACTCAACGGGTGTCCCTCGCTACACATCAAAATCATGGAACCTGGGTGTCCAACATCGACTCCCGAAAATATCATGAAACCTGTATCCAGCATCGACACGTAAATCCTCATATCTCGGGCTTCGTCGGTCCGGATCGGCCCTCGGACTCCGTCAGTCCGTATCGGCCCATATCATCTCTCGACTCCGGTCGGTATGATCCGGATATCCGCCGAGCCTAAATACTATCACCGGTAGGTAGTAGTCCCACTGTCAAGCTCACCGTCTACTGCACAGCAATCCATTCTCGTCCCGGGGTACTATACCGGGTCCACCATGTACCCGCAATCGGCCTCATCCAACTCCTCGAATCGGGTTTCACATGTCATACGTCTCAGAACCGAGAAAACGCATGGTGGACGCACTGAAATAACATATCAAGAGAAACCGGGTTTTGAAAACAGTACATGCTTTCTTTTGAAATATCCACGGTTCTCAAATCCAGAAATCTCATGAAAACAACATATCTCAATGCGTGTAATCATAAAGCATGATGTATGCGATATATAACAGAAATGTAAGCATATTCGAATATCATGCAACATGGAACAGTGATATGACATAATAAGGGAAAACCGCTATTTTAAATTGATCCAGTTTTTAAAATAGTACATGCGGTCCCCAATTCTCCAAAATCAAAGCCAACATCATCTATGTATGTACAAATGTGTATGTACGTAGGCATGGATGCACAAGATATGTATATGGCAACCCTACTGTGTAATGACATAGCAATTATCGATGATGAAGTGTGTGAGCCGGCAAATCTGTGAACCTGTAACGTACGCATCATCAATAATGGCGTAAGTGTACTAGCACAGGTATAAGTAATGCAATGTGAATAACATGAATGTATCATAAGGTAAATCGTCAGCTAAAAGCTATAAGGTATACATATCTAACATGATCGAGTCGGTGAATCTATCAATCGGCATCCAGCCTAACAACATCGCGTACGGTATAATCCATCGTACGACAACCTCTAGTCAAGGGTAAGGATCAATCATCATGTCAAACTCGTCACGCACAGAAAATCATCGTACGGCGGTATTAAGCTATCATGGATCCTATAAACCTATAAGACGAGGAGGGTACGGACCTAACGTCACGTACGGCTAACACTCATGATTCACAACACATATAAATCTCTCTATATACCTATGTCCCAGGTCACATCCGCAATAATCTCATATCAGGGGACCGGCACGGTATAAATCATCTCAATCGACTCGCATCCGTATAGCAACATAGCATCATATCACAAGTCAAATCGTATTCTCATTTCATCGCATTTATATCTCACATAAGATAAATTTTACATACACATTTTACCTTTACTATAAGTATAAGTATCTAATCTAACATACACACCCGAACCATACAAACAATTTTGAAAGATGTGAATCGTAGTTTTGAAAGTAGGGGCTACGGTGTTTTTAAAGTAAAGATATCATTTGAAAATCCATAACACCCCTCAAGGTATCTGTTTAAAAGATGCATTCGATTCTTCAGTTTGGAAATAGGTATGCTTCGGATGACACACCTACGTCGACTATCTAGTCCTATAGTACCCTAAACGACATTTTCGTCAAATATCATCCTCAAGTTCCGTCATCACATACTAGTCGTATCATATCACTTCTAACTATCCTTAGTTTCTAATATGCTTCTCTAACTACCTTTTAACTCTATCATAGTATCCTATTAAAGGTTTCATTAATCATAATCTATATATATAAATCGGTTTCCATCAAAGTTTGCGGGGGTGCTATACGCCATCCACCCGACTTCTCCCCATAGATATAAATCTACCAACCTTGCTTCTTCCTTTCCAAAGTCGATGAAGCTACGCTCTGTCACCTCAGAATCCATGCGAAGGTACCTATAATAACAACACATATCGCCACGCTATTAAAATCAAGTTCTGAAATCCAATACGGCACGTGCATTGCTCATAGGTTAGAACCTATAGCTTACGCGTACAAAATCAATCAAACAACCCTTGTTGTTGATGTACAAACATCCAACAACAAAATACGAATCCAAATATCAAAACCAAACATTTCAAAATATGGAAAACATAGCCAAAATCACACCAATGTGCTCCCAGATTTTGACTCAATTGAAAAAGAGTTGCGCAAACAAGTCTAGGGTGTAGTACAAGTTGTATATGAGCTACTAGACAAACCTAGAACCCAACCCACCCCACTTAGCCGGTGACATGGCCCCATATTCCGGCGAGCTCGGCCCCCTAGTCTCCTCTGGCCTTCGTCTTCGTAGGGTGGTCTCCTAGTTCCCTATTTTGGTCCCTGGTATTGTTTGCTAAACTGAAAAATTCCCCGGGTTGCTCCAGATTTCCCTGCACACCCTATAGACTCACAAAACCGACATGAACAAAAACCTAAATCCATATTTTGGTTTCTATACTAAATTTCAGGTCATGAATTCAATCCTTAAGGTCTTTAACACTTACTACAGGTCATGGTTCCACAAAAACACCTAAACCCTTTCTAGAATTTTCCAACTTCATAAATCACAACTAAACCAATTCTAAACTAAAATTAGAATGTAAAGGAACTTAAAACTACCTAAATGGTGGAAATTATACCTCATTTTGGCAACTCAAAAAAAACCTTAGCTTCTCTATGTTGGATATAGTGCCCTCAAATTCAATTATTGGATCGCAGGTACGTGATTGCAATGATTGAGGAGGACATATACCGGTAGCACAGTCTTACTCGAGATGATAGTATGCTATCTGGTTTGCCATTATCAGTCATGTATAGGTTCAAGTGACTGATCACGATTACTCGTTGATAGAGCCCTTAGGATCTTTCTTGACTACCAACAGTATGAGGGCGATCATATACGTGAGAGTTGGGTGGTCTATAAGCATATCCTTAATTGTGGTCCTTAGTCGTGGGAGTTTCGAGACAGGGCATCGATACTCCGGAGTAGACTAGTGTATACAGTCGAGACCCCGACGAGGGGCGGTGGCCGGTCTCACAAGCCACTGGTGTAAGTTGGATCACCTAAGATGTATACAGGTGCTCATTGGGTTATGAGTACACCGGACAGGACTCGCTGTGAACCTGCTAGTTGGTATTATACCTATCGTCAGATAGCAGTTCCCTGGTGACATGTGTACAGGTTAGTTCATCGACCTGAGGTCGTCATTTGTCTCGTGTGAGTTCCCACTATGCTTTGATTTCTATCCTACCACGGCTCAAAGGAGTCGTGCAAACAGGTAGTTTTTGGGTACAGTCCCAAGCCACATGGAGGCACGTGAGCAGATCGGCAGGGGATTCGTCTCTCCCGGTATTGGGGGTGGAGATCGCACTGTGTCTAGGAAAGCCATTACACAAAGTCCTTGGCCAAGGTAGGTGAGAATTACTGGTAGGTACTCTGGTAGTTTCTCCGGGTGTTCAGGGCTTGTCTCCGACACGACTTATACCGCTATTGGGGGTCTGACGTTACTAGCCCCCTAGGCCCGATATGCGATACACATAGATGAACGGACCGGACTATATATACATTGTCACTGTTAGGCTCAGTAGGGTTTCCGGATGAGTTCGCTCATCGGCCTCCCTTGAGGTCAGTACATGGGCAGCCGTTACGCACAGCTAGTGCCGCTGACAGCTTATGGTTAAACCCACTGCCAGGGTACTGACGATTCATTAGAGTCCCCCACAGATAGTTTCCCAAGTTCGGGCGAAACGTTGTAGAGGCCATATGGTTTTATGGCAGGGTTCGAAAAATGCACGTACGTTTACGCACGTGTCATATTTCGGGAAGATAATACTGGTGGGCTTTGGTTTAAGCCGGATCCGAGTATTATACTGTGTAGATATAATATCTTTGTCTCAGTTGCATTTGTATTCGGTCGTAATACAAATGCGGGTATGTTTATACTGTTACGGGGTTATCCTGAAATTCGTTTCGGGATCGCTAATAGAAGTTGCCAGTTTTCTATCACCCGTATTTAACATTCGGTTAAATACGGATTTATCTTTTCGTCACTTGGGTGAGTCATGAGGGTGATGTGTGTGGAAGTTTCTAGAAGAGGTGACTAGGTTAGAGTGGTGTTATTGTTTCATTGGTTGCATTTAATGCTTGAAGATGTGTTAAAATGACTCATGGTTTTGCATTAATGAAGTAATGAGTCATGATAAGTATGATAGCTTATGGTCACCCTCCCTTGTTCCTACACTCACCCCCTTCCTCTCTTTAAGTAGCCGACCCCTTGATAGAATGGTGAGGGATTCATTTTTGGAAAAAAGATTATAGTTTTGGTGTATGGAAATTTCATAGCTCATTTTATTCCATCACTCGATTCAAATGGCAACTTCATTAACCGTTCGTCCATGTCTTTAGACGAAGCGAGACAAAGTGTTCTACTCATTCTCTATATCAATTTTGGTCATCTCTTTTAGCAAACTTGACGACCGAGTTTTCCCGGGTCAGAGGCGGGAGCCCGTTTAAAGATCCGATGACGTGGTGCCACCTGCACGAGGAGATCGGAGATCGACGAGATCGGAGCAGCCGCAACGGAGCGTGGGATGATGGTTAAAGAACGAAGGACACGGATCGTTCGGTTTAACCTTTCTACCCTCTTTACAGTTAGTTAGTTTAGTTTTAATAGTAGATCCGGGTTATAGTATGCGATAGCGCCAGTTATAAAAGTTTTTGTTCCGCATTTGGCGTCAGTTTGACGGCCGGGGCGCTACCGTAGACTTACATGGTATAAGATCCTCACCATTAAGCTTTACTAACTTGTGCTAACACGTTTAAAACTTCGATCGAACGGATTTTCGAAAATCGCAATTTTCAAGTCTAAATTTTCTGTTGAATTTAAATCTGGTCTAAAAATCATTTTGACCATACCAGAAAATTAAGCAGTCTTTTTAAAGAACACTGGAGAAAAACGACAAAATGATTCCACCATACGGCCGCGGAAACGCGGTCAAAGCCTAGATTTGACCGCGGAACCGCGGCTGTCTTGGTGATTCAGTGGGTAGTTTTTCTTCTGGGGCTTCTACTTTGGAAATTGTGGTTTCTGGAATTGTTCTTTTGGGCCCAGTTTTTGTTACTGTACAGCAGATGTATGTGGGGCCCACTTCGGGAAGTTTTATCGATCGAAATTTAAACGTGTTAGTTTACAGTACTTACATTATATCTCCGACCGTGAATGTCATTTGATCGGTAAACCGCGTCTGATTGCTATAGTTTTTTTAGACGGGTTTGCGAACGTGACATTCGCGTTGATGTTCTGTGTTGTGCTATGATGTTGCTGATTTGTAGTGGTGGATAGCCATGTGCAATGGTAGTGCAGTTTGGATTTATTTGTACATTTGATATTGCGGGGCGAGCGTCCAACATGTGGACTGCCGTCTCTACCTGTTTGTATAATATTCTTTTGGGGCACGACCGGGCTGAGGTCGATGTACCCATTGTACATATTTTTCATTTCTGTACTAGGTTCTGTTAGTTATATGTATGCCATAGAGGCCATTACTATACATAGGATGTATACTGTAGTGGATGCTTGGACATATATAGGGATGACTTTCTTGCTCGATATGATAGTATGCTATCTGGTTACTCTTTACTTTAACTTGTTCACTGATCGTCTCTCTGTTACATGTTGGTAAAGCCTTTAGGATGTGTACTTGACTACCTGGACTATGATGCGGATCATACTAGTGGGGACGTGGTAGTCCATAAGTACATCCTTCAAAGTCCCTAGTAGTGGGTGTATCGAGACGGGGCATCGATATACCAGAGTAGACTAGCGTATACCTTCTCGACCCATACAGATGGGCGATGGATGATCCCATATCCATTGGTGTTTGACATCAGAGATGATATACGGGTGCTCAGTGGTGACTGGGTACACTGGACGGAGTCGCCGAGAACTCCGAGATGCTATTATACCTTACGTCAGATGGCAGTTCTCTGGTGACACTGGTACAGCTTAGTCTGTAGACCCGAGATCGTCATAGAGTCTTGTGTGATTCCTACTGTGCTTTGATTTCCATCATACCACGTCCAAGAGGGCATGGAAAAAGGTGGCTTTTGGGTACAGTCCCGAATCACATGGAGACAATGAGCGATAGGAGGGGTTTCGTCTCTCCCGGAATAGGGAATTGATGTTGCGCAGTGCTCGATTGGCTATAACAGGAAGTCCTTGGCCAAGGCAGCTTTTGGGATTTACAGGTAAGTGTTACCAGTAGTTTCTCGACCCTTTATGAGTCTCATATCGACACGACTTATCGAGTTATTGGGGTCTGACGTTTACCACCCCTAGACGAGATATGCGACATATCAGACGAACAGACCGGACTGTACGGTAGTGTTACTCGTTGGATTCACAGGAGTGTGAGCGGGCTTGCTCGTTGATCTTCTGATCGCTCAATACCCGGATGGCCATTACGTTTAGCAGACCGCTTGCGGCTTGTGGGTGTTTGATATGATCATCAACTGCTGCCGGCGTATTGACGAGTCTTTAGAGTCCTACACAGGGGCTTCCTGGCTCAAGCGAAACGAAATAGGAGCGCATATGTGATATGTGCGGGACCGAGAATAATACCAGTATGTGATACTGTATTCTATTCTCACGATTTGTGACATTGATCTGTTGTATGCGATATAGCCGGAATATCGGATCAAGTATTGATTCGATAAGTTGTTACTATTGATATTAGTCGGTTATATGCGATATGACCGGATCGTTAAATCAAGTGTTGATTTAATGATTTAATGTATAATTATATATTTGACATATTACTTTACATTAACTAGTATTGGTTCACTTAAGATTGATTTTCTCACTTGAAAGTGTACATTGTTCATATGTGATATATGCAAGTGTACATGTTTGTATCATGCTTGACGATACAGACAAGTTGTGTGTATGTGACTTGAACCATATCAAGGTTAGTTTAGGGTTTACTATTTTCCTAGCAAATAACAAAAGAATTTGGACTTTGGTCAAAGTTATCAAGCTTCATGAAGCTTGATAAACATTGACAAAGTCAACCCTTTTGTCATTTGTGTAGGATATTAGTTAACCCAACCCTTAACCTAATGGTTTGGTTAATTCTCTACATGAGTTAAGCATGAGGGATTAACTCAACCATGGTGCCATTATTTGTTGGATAAGTTTTCATTTGGAAATAATTTCTTTTCTTCCTCTTCATCTTCATCAAGCTTGAAAAAGCTTGCTAGCTCCAATGGCATCATGAGAAAAAGAGTGAGAAATCCAATTCTAAAGTGAACCCACTTTCTATTTCTTCATTCTCTACTACTTGCCATGTAGTATAGGGTGTTCTCTTCACAAAGTTTTTGACCAAGTGAAGGAATAGCTTGAGTTTGAGTCTCCCCGACGTAGATCATCTTCGGCCTCGAAGTCAATGACCTAGCCCGATCATTTCTCCGACGAAACCATTTCTAGAGTCCAGGATCCGATGATCGCAGCAGAGGGACGTCAACACGGAGCTAAAGAAGTGGTGGACCGGATCTACAAAGGTTGTAATCCCTTTCACTTATTAGCAAGGTTGTTTGCTTGCTTGCTTTTCGCCTTTACTTCTAGTTAACGATCTAGTTTAGGGTTTCTCGGCACCGTAAATTTTTTTGTTTGGCATGGTTGATACCTTGTGAAACCTCTTGAGTGTGCCTAGAAACGCTACAGTGGTATCAGAGCCTAGCTAGAGCTTTAGGCGATGTGTAGACGAAGCTCGAAGTCCGATCGAACCCGATATTCCCCGATTTCACCCCTCTCTGTACAATTTTTCAAACAGTGGATTTTTGCTAATTAAAAATTCTCAGAAAATAGTGCAGGGAAATATAAGATTAACTCTAAAAAACGAGACACCGATTCACTTAGACGGCAGCGGAACCGCGGCAATGACATGCCATTGGCGGCGGTTCCGCGGCTCAATTGATGAGTTAGGGTTTAAGTTTTGTACAGTTTTCCGCGTATGTGATTCCTGATGTTTCTGGGCACTTTTAATTATACTCAACAGTTGAGTTTTCTGGGGTGTATTGGGGACTCATTGATTCGATCGGATGTTTTTAACCTCGTTTATGGTGTTCCGGATAATTTACAATATGTTAAAAGGTTCGACCGGATATAAATACCCACTTTTTCCCCTGTCGGGAAATTTCCATGTGTTCGATTTTTCCGTAGTTTGAGAACGTTCTAAGTAGTGCAAGTAACGCGATGGTCCCTCTAGAAGACAACAAATCTTAACTCGATTATGTGACCGTCTTGAACTGCACTTTGAACCTTAGGGTTTGGGACAGTACGGCGTGCCACATGTGAGGCGTTGGCTTGACCCTTGTACGGCTGGACCGTTGGTACTGTGGCATGAAATGGATGTTTTTGAACTTATTTCAAGAGTTGAGCTATTTCGGGAAAACTTGGGTGTTTGACTGTTCGATCGGAAAGCTTAACATTTTCTGTTTATCTGGAATGTGATACAATATTTGGAATCCACAAGTAGTTATGAGATAACTGATTTGGATGTTATAAACATAGCAGTTTAGTCTCATTTGATCGGTTGCCATGGAATTTTGATGTGATCAAAAGTCCGTCGCAATCACGTGGCGTACGCGGATACTCGCCGGGTAAACTTAATAGACAGCCATGCCCCATAGCCCGACCAAGTGACTGTAGGAGAACCCCATCGCCGAAAGCAAACGTCCGGATGCTCGCGGCAGTGGTGTTCCGCCTTAGTGCACTTCGTCGACGGCATCGGGGGTGCGGCTGCCTACTAAAGTTTGCGACGAGCATTCGATCAAAATGCCGGGAATCTTGTTGAATTGCCCGATTTGATATTGAAAAGTGTTTTCAATATAGAGACTAAAATGCGGGGTTTAAAATTGTTAGGCAAGTGATGTCTAAGGAATTCAGATGGTTAGGCATGCGATGTCCGAGGAGATTGCGGATTCCAACTGTTGTAGTTTTACACTTTCTTTTCTGTGACCGTAAGTGTAATATGTGATATCGCCGGTTTCGTTGCTATATGTCAACGACAATAGGGATGCGCACATTTATTTAAGTTGATGACATGTGATGTTATGTGTTGCTGGATATGTTAAATTCGATCGTCGTGTTTGAATAGCCGGGGGTTTTATGTGAGATGAGAGTTTTTATTTTCATTCATGTAAAAACTTGTATGTAATATTGTTTTATTGGGGCACTTCCAGGTAGCGGAAGATTCCACCCATTGTATATTATTTACTTTTCTGCACTAGGATAGACCCAAGGAGGAGAGCACAAGTAACCGGGTTCTGGAGTCCAGTGGGAGACCAACTGGAGGAGTCGAGTCCGAGTCTCCTAACTCTAGAATTGGTAGGGTTGCTTGCCGCTATCGTAGGGGTCTAGGGGTATGGGTTTGGCTATTCATTGCAACCGTGGAATCCGTGTTTTATACTGGCTCGTATTAAAAACACGGACGTCCTAGTATATCCAATGTTTCATATGTTTCTTCTGCTGCGATATCTGTGATGTGATCATTTGATATGTTGTGATGGATACTGTATATAGTATATATGATATATTATATAGACGTTACTTATGTTTTACACCCGCGCTAGCCCTACCCCGCTCTCCCGTTAGTTACCTAACCTAACGGTGCACGAGGGGACATCGAGGCGAACACGGATGGCATAAGTGTACGTCGTATTTATCGGTGATGTTTAGGTAACTTAAATGATGGGACTTCATTAATGTGATTAATGAAAGAAAAGAAACCTAAAGATGTTGTGGAATCGAATTTTCAAAATCAAGTAGCTATGGTTCTTGCTTTGCACATCGGTATATATGATATATCCTGCACCTTATTCGATGAGGAAAGGGCCGAGATCCCTTCACCGGGAGTGACCCCTTTAGCAATAACTGGAAGATGCTACACACTCGGTTTGTCTTTTGAAAGCTTCTATAGTTTATGCTTTGCACAGTGATATATATGATATATCCCGCACCTCATTCGACGAGAAAAGAGCCGACGATCCCTTCACCGGGAGTGACCCCTTTAGCAAAACTAGAAAAGCCTCAAAAACACTCCATTTCAAAATCATTTAATTCTACAACGATATCAAGTTCATTACGCAATATGTTTTTAGAAAAACCTGTCGTAGCCCTCCGTCATTTCTGATATGTACTGGTTAGTATTCGTGCTGTGTTTGTTGACCTCTGTCAACGCGTAGTGTGCGGTAGCTGATTAGTGCTTATCTTTATAAGCATATGATGTGATTGATTTAGGGTAGTCGTGCGACCTTGTTGACCTCTGTCAAGGGTCGTGCGGGTGGGTTTACTTCAATCAAGAAATGACGGGTTGAACTTGACTAGCAGCCTATGGTTGTTGACCTCTGTCAAGGTCATAGGACGCTAGGGGTAAAATATTATCGGGAATTTCAAGTGTTGAAATTTGCAATGAGATTGCATACCTTCTATGAGATAGTTGGATCCCGATACCCACTGCGAGTAATTGTTACTCCTGGAAGAGTTTTACACATTACAATTAGTCGATCAAGTAGGTGTCTAGAAAGGTGTCAACGGGGTTACGCCTCTGGGAAAACGAGGTTTACATTAATTAGGTTCGTGCGAAAGCACGGGGGACATCCCTCAAAGTACCGACACTGGCCTGGCTGAAAGATTGGCGAACTTGTAGCGTGTAATTAATCCCGGCTAGTCTTTCCTTTTAGGGTTTGAAGGAAGATTTGATAAAAACAGTGGGAGCCATCCTGATTAGATAAAATAATAACCAATCTGATCTTGCAAGAGCGCATGCAGAGTGTTTTCTTCTCTCTCTCTCCAGATAGCGACCATATCACGCCTTAATCAAGATAATAAAACGGATATATTGACTGAACCCGCTTGTTATACTGAACTGGGGAACGTTAGTCCCGCTCCAACTTATAATAGTTGTAAGACAGAGCAGGAAATTGGGGATTACCAGAATTCCCGTGCCGACCAAACGAAGAAAGTGCATATTGATGCATCATCTTCGGGTGTGTTCGTTGCAAAGAACTGTTTCTCTGTATCCCTGGGTATTTGATACCAGATCAGGATCCCGCATATGTAATTTGTTACATAGGGCTACAGAAAGTTAGAGAACTGAGAACGGGTGATAAGTTTCATGAGACAGAAAACGGTGCAAGTGTTGCAGCCAGGTCTGTTGGTCACTGTCACCCTGTATTCCAAATACATTGATTCTGAACAAATGTTATTAGATACCGAACCTGATATACAAAATCATATCAGTCTCTTTATTAGTAAAGAAATGATAAAATTTTGTATTGTTGGATAATGTTTTGAACATTTCCTATATCAAAAGTTGATCGGTTCAGGCACGTTATCTAAAAGCATTAACGTTCTAAATCAAACTACAGTTCCTAGTATACAGAACACACACAAGAGAAAGAGTTCAGAAATGAACGAATCCTTCTTGAGGTATTGTAGACTAGGTCATATCAATGCGACCCGACTAGCTTAAGTTACATTAAGATGCATATTTAAATTAGTTTGAATTTACATCTTGTGAAACTTTCCAGTCATGTCACAGAGATAAGATGACCATAGCTCTATTTATTGGAAACAGAGAAAGAGATAGTAAACTCTTGGGATTGATACATGTTGATGTATGAAGGTCCCCTGTCTACACATGCCAAGACCGGTTCTTTGTACTTCATTACATTCTCTGATAATCTCTCAAGATTCAGACATATGTTCCTGTTGAAACAAATGTCCGAACCTTTTAAGATATTCACAGAATATAAGTTAGAAGTAGAGAACCAAAATACGGGTATAAGCATTATGTCCTTTGATGTGATCAAGGAGGAAAATACTTGAGCACGGAAATCCTGGATTATTCTAAAGGAGAATGAGATTATCTCTCAGCATAACTCCTCCATATACACCATAGCACGATAGTATATCGGGGCGGAGCAATAACACCCTATGTGATATGGTGTGCTCTATGATGAGTACTACTGAGTTTCTTATTTCCTTTTAGGGAGTTATGCACTTATGAAGTTGCATATCTATTGAATAGGGTTCCGATCGAATCAGTTGCCTACCATTTCATATAAGATATGGAAAGGGAAGAGCCCATATCTTAAGTTTGTTAAGATTTGGGGTTGTCCAGCCTATGTCTAAAAGCAAAATCCGGACAAGCTCGAGACGAAGTCAGTTCTGTGGAAGTTTGTTCGATATCCCAAGCATTCGCAAGGGAATATCTTCCACCTAACCGAGCAACAAAAGATGTTTTGTTTCTCAGCATGCCACCTTTGTGAAAGGGAATTTCTTATGAAGAAATTATTGGTAATGAGGTAGAACTGGAAACAGTTCCAGCTATACAAACTGCAGCTGATGATTTGGTAGAACCAAAGGATTCAATAGCAACCAACGAACCTCAGCCTCTCCGCCGATCTAGCAGGGTTCCTCACCCACCTGAGAGATACTTTGGTTTCTCTATGACAGTGGAAGCGAGGATTGCATCATGAGATGATGACCCAACTAGTTTCGAGCTGGCCATCAGGAGTGGGACTCTGTAAGAATGGCTGGATGCTTATCGATCTGAGATGGAATCCTTATACACCAACAAAGTATGGACTTTGGTTGCTTTATCTGAAGGGTTAAATCCCCATCAGGAGCAAGTACATCTTGAGATGATTACTTGGTGTACATGGAAAAGTTGAGACTTTCAAAGCTAGACTTGTTGAAGGTTTGCATCATTGACCAGGTTTGGATTATGATGAAACCTTTTTTCTAAGTAGCTATGCTTAAGTCCATCCAGATCTTACTTGCTACGGCTACATACCATGACTACGATATCTGGCGGTTGGGTGTCTTGACTACTTTTCTAAATGATGATTTGGATGAAAGCGTCTATAAGTACACAGCCAGAGAGCTTCGTAGACAGTGGGAGAGCGGAAATGTATGCAAGATGTTTTATGTGATAAAGCAGGCATCGCGGAGTTGGAACATCTGTTTTGATGAGTTAGTCAAAGAGTTTGACATCATCAAAATGGTAGATGAACCTTGTATATACAAAAAGGTAGTAGGGAGTATGGTGGTGATCCTCGTAGAGTACGTGGATGACATACTCTTGATAGGGAAGGAGTTTCCTATGCTACGCTCGGTCAATCTCCGCTTATCGCAAGGATTCTCCATATAGGATCAAAATGATACCTACTGAATCCTGGGTTTTGGATCTATGAGATAGATCTAATTAGATGTTAGGATACTCACTAGTTGTAGTGAGATGGTGTCAATTGATCCTGGGGAGAATCACTGGAAAGGTTCCAGGGTGATAAGGACGACTGAATGTCAGTCGCAGGCATTATCTTTACCCTCAGTAAAGGGACGGTATGTTGGAAGAGTTCCAAGCTAGATACCGTGGCATACTAGACGATAAAGGCTGGATACATCGCTACTTAACATTCTACCAAAAAGGAAGTCTGGGTATATAAATATATATTAGTTCATGAGATGAACTTCGTTCCTCCCATTGTGTGACAATGGAGTTGTGGATTATGCCTAGGAACGCCGGTCCCATCAGTGATCCAGACATATTCTTAGGCATTATCACCTGATCGTGGAGATGGTTGATCTCCAGGGGATCGAGGTTAGGCGAGTAGACTCAGAGGACAACACGGCGGATCCACTCACAAAGGCCTTTTCCCAAAGAGATACTTTTATGGGATGGTTGAGTATGAGATACTACAACCACTGTTATCAGATGGCCCAAGTGCAAGTAGGAGATTGTTAGTTATATGTATGCCCTAGAGGCCATTACTATACATAGGATGTATATTGTAGTGGATGCTTGGACATATATAGGGATGACTTTCTTGCTCGATATGATATTATGCTATCTGGTTACTCTTTACCTTAACGTGTACACTGATTGTCTCTCTCTTACATGTTGGTAAAGCCCTTAGGATGTGTACTTGACTACCTGGACTATGATGCGGATCATACTAGTGGGGATGTGGTAGTCCATAAATACATCCTTCAAAGTCCCTAGTCGTGGGTGTATCGAGACGGGGCATCGATATACCAGAGTAGACTAGCGTATACCTTCTCGACCCATACAGATGGGCGATGGATGATCCCATATCCATTGGTGTTTGACATCAGAGATGATATACGGGTGCTCATTGGTGACTGGGTACACTGGACGGACTCACCAAGAACTCCCAGATGGTATTATACCTTACGTCAGATGGCAGTTCTCTGGTGACACTGGTACAGCTTAGTCTGTAGACCCGAGATCGTCATAGAGTCTTGTGTGATTCCCACTGTGCTTTGATTTACATCATAGCACGTCCAAGAAGGCGTGCACAAAGGTGGCTTTTGGGTACAGTCCCGAATCACATGGAGGCAATGAGCGATAGGAGGGGTTTCGTCTCTCCCGGTATAGGGAGTTGATGTTGCGCAGTGCTCGATTGGCTATAACAGGAAGTCCTTGGCCAAGGCTGCTTTTGGGATTTACTGGTAAGTGTTACCAGTAGTTTCTCGACCCGTTATGAGCCTCATATCGACACAACTTATCGAGTTATTGGGGTCTGACGTTTACCACCCCTAGACGAGATATGCGACATATCAGACGAACAGACCGGACTGTACGGTAGTGTTACTCGTTGGATTCACAGGAGTGTGAGCGGGCTTCCTCGTTGATCTTCTGATCGCTCAATACCTGGGTGTCCGTTACGTTTAGCAGACCGCTTGCGGCTTATGGGTGTTTGATATGATCATCACCAGCTGCCGGCGTATTGACGAGTCTTTAGAGTCCTACACAGGGGTTTCCTGGCTCAAGCGAAACGAAATAGGAGCGCATATGAGATATGTGCGGGACCGAGAATAATACCAGTATGTGATACTGTATTCTATTCTCGTGATTTGTGACATTGATCGGTTGTATGCGATATAGCCGGGTTATCGGATCAAGTGTTGATTCGATAAGTTGTTACTATTGATATTAGTCGGTTATATGCGATATGACCGGATCGTTAAATCAAGTGTTGATTTAATGATTTAATGTATAATTATATATTTGACATATTACTTTACATTAACTAGTATTGGTTCACTTAAGATTGATTTTCTCACTTGAAAGTGTACATTGTTTATATGTGATATATGCAAGTGTACATGTTTGTATCATGCTTGATGATACAGACAAGTTGTGTGTATGAGACTTGAACCATATCAAGATTAGTTTAAGGTTTACTATTTTCCTAGCAAATAACAAAAGAATTAAGACTTTGGTCAAAGTTATCAAGCTTCATGAAGCTTGATAAGCATTGACAAAGTCAACCCTTTTGTCATTTGTATAGAATATTAGTTAACCCAACCTTTAACCTAATGGTTTGGTTAATTCTCTACATGAGTTAAGCATGAGGGATTAACTCAACCATGGTGCCATTATTTGTTGGATGAGTTTTCATTTGGAAATAATTTCTTTTCTTCCTCTTCATCTTCATCAAGCTTGAAAAAGCTTGCTAGCTCCAATAGCATCATGAGAAAAAGAGTGAGAAATCCAATTCTAAAGTGAACCCACTTCCTATTTCTTCATTCTCTACTACTTGCCATGTATTATAGGGTGTTCTCTTCACAAAGTTTTTGACCAAGTGAAGGAATAGCTTGAGTTTGAGTCTCCCCGACGTAGATCATCTTCGGACTCGAAGTCAATGACCTAGCCCAATCATTTCTCCGACGAAACCATTTCTAGAGTCCAGGATCCGATGATCATTGTTTGCTTGCTTGCTTTTCGCCTTTACTTCTAGTAAACGATCTAGTTTAGGGTTTCTCGGCACCGTAAAAAATTTTGTTTGGCATGGTTGATGCCTTATGGAACCTCTTGAGTGTGCCTAGGAACCCTACAGGTTCACCCGACGACGGAGTGCACGGATAGCCGGGCTCTGGGGGGCAACGGGTCCGCATCTCATGGCTTTGAGAGGCAGAGGGGCCTCACTCTAGAATTGGCAGACTATTCGCCGCACTCGTAGGGGGTACAAGTTGACCCAAGGAGGGGTGCTCAAGTTACCGGATTCCGTGAAGTGCAGAGTGGTCCATTCACTTTGCCGTAGGGGGCTGCCTCGCTTTAGGTTTTGGCTGGTAACTTGCCGCACCCGTAGGGGTCTAGGTTTCATTGCACAGGCTATCCACACGACCAGGGGAACGTCGGGTTTCAGCAGCGGCTCTGTGAAACCCGGGGATCCCAGATTATCTGTATTGTTCTGTGATGCTTATTACTTTTCTGTAATGTTGCATATTGTCACGCCTGGAGCAATTATTGTATATTGGTATATGTACTATTAGATGTTGTATATGTTTTGCACCCGCGCTAGTCCAGTCCCCGCTCTGTCGTTAGTTAAGTAACCTAACGGGTAAAGACGGGACCCAGTGACGAATGCGGATGGCATATACGGACATTTTACTTTCGTTCTTTTCTGGTGTGATTGATTGATGGGACCGCGTTGATTTTGATCAATGCAATGGAAAACAAACCTGTTTGGATGTTGTTGGAACAGTTTTAAAAAGTGTTATTACAAAGACGTTTTCTTTTGTCTTGCATAGTGGTATTCGGTTGGAATATCCTGCACCTCATTCGACGAGGCAAGGGCCGAGATCCCTTCACCTGGAGTGACCCGTTGGGCAGAAGTTTGTGTCAGGGTAATAACTTCACTATAGTCGATACATGTTGCTATGCATCGTGGTATTCAGTTGGAATATCCTGCACCTCATTCCACAAGAAAAGAGCCGAGATCCCTTCACCGTGAATGACCTCTTTAGCAAAAGGTTTTCGCCACTATATTTTTATAAAAAAAGCTATCAAGTTCTTTCAATGCGATCAAGTTCATTACGTTAAAGGTTTTTCACCAAAAACCAACCGTAGCCCTCCGTCATTTCATATGAATGGTCACTAGTATTCAAGCTATGTTGGTCTGGCCCTTAGCCAGGACATAGTGATTGGTAGCTGCTGAGGTATTCACATGTTGCATAGATAGATGCGTTGGTTTAGGACAGTCGTACAGCCTTGTTGGCCCTTAGTCAAGGGCGAGTACGGGTGGGTTCAAATTAACAAGATAATGATGGGTAGAACTTGGCATGTGACTTATGATGAGTTGGCCCTTAGTCACGATCATAAGAGCATGGGGCAAAAATCATATCGAGAGTTTCTAAAGAAACTGAAACTTGCCAGGCATGCGCATACCTTCTGGAGTGTGATAACGCGAGTGGATTCTGTCACGTTATCATGCGATGAGAGTTGGATCCCGATTCCCACTGATGAGTTGGTTTACTCTTCGGGTGATCCCGATTGATTCTTCTTTCAGGTTTGGAGGAGAATTTGACAGTACAGTGGGAGGTTTGCAGATTAGATAAAGTGATAACCATTCTGATCTAGGTTAGAGTGCACACAGAGTGTTTCTTTTCTCTATCTCTTTGGCAGCGACCTTTGACCGACCCTAGACTATGACTCAGTGACCAAGTTGACCGAACCTTCTTAAAATACTGGCTTTTGGATTGTCAGAGTTACATAAGTCATTGCCACTCCTTCTTCTACCCTTTGAATTTCTCAGAGCACCCCGTATTACTACGGACATCCACTTCCATTGGATAGATCCATCGTATGGTTATATACGAACTCGGAGGGACTTCTTCGAGGATGGATCAAGGTTCAGGAGAAATAGAATTGGTTTATTTAGTTGTCTTTTTTTATCACCTTCTCTCAGGTTGCGAGGGCTCCTTGGTTTAGGAGAGTACACCTATTATGCTTATTAGATAGTCTTCTTCAAAACCATAGGCAGGTGCTGAAAGGTAGGGAATGAAGAAAACCAATTAGCCTAAATAGGGTGTACAGAAGGAAATAAGTAAAGACAAAATAAAGGGATTAGAAAGAGGGCAAAGTAAATTGCGTCCGCTATCATTCATGACCAAACCGCGTACGTCATCGCCACTCCTATTTCACCTTTGCTTTTTTCCCAGTTCGGGAGAAATAGAATAAGGTATTATTCAGTTGTCTTTTATCATCACCTTCTCTCAAGATGTGAGTAATCCTAGGTTAAGGAGGGTACACCTATTATGCTTACTGGATAGTCTTCTTCCAAACCATAGGCTGGTGCCGAACGGTAGGGAATGAAGAAAACCATTTAGCCTAACGATGGTGTACAGAAGGTAACGACTAAAGACAAATAAAGGGATTTGGAGAGATGGCAAAGAAATATACGGTTAAAGTCATGAATTGGATTATGAAAGAGGCATTACTAGGAATACCAGAATACCCCTACGAAACATTTTCATGTTTCAGTGCATTGTTAAAGGAAAACTGTTTTCCCGATTAAATACTTACTCTAGGATATGTATTTACCCGGTATGATTCTCACATTTGCATGGTTTTACAGATAATGAGTGGGAGTAAGTTATTGGGAATAAGGCAATCATCCTCATTATATCGGAATTTGTTGTAATTAGTGATATTTGAGGAAGTCGCCTAGGTTATTACCGGCATGCATGTATTTGGTTTTGAGTATCCGTTGTTGTGCACCAATTTCAAAATGATATATCTGTACGTTTATTTTTATAAAGTGAGATATAACTTTTTGATATTATGTCGATGACATTTACCTACATCAGTTGACGATTGGGTAAGGAGCATTGAACAACGGAGTAGTTCTTAACCATAAGTACAGTTTTCAACCTACGATGCACAGGTTTTGAGTTATTCAACTCAGCGGACTTATACAGAGTATTGTATATTGTCCAGTGTCCATCAGGACAAAGGGGTTGGTCCTCGTACTATGTTCTGTTTACTTATGACTTCTTTAGTGTTTAGACAAGTGTTTCGTAGAAATACAAGGTCTAAGTTTTGAGAAGTTGAGGGTACAAGAATAATGTAGAGAACCAGGTGTCGCAAGTATCGGTATTCTTCAAAGAGATCGAAGATGTAGATTCTTGTGATTGGTATTCAGTTGATAGTAATGGTTTTGAGAAACTTGTTTCTCTTTCAGGTTACTCATAATTGGATGGATTCCTAAGTTGAGTAATGCTGATTAGCCACTCTCCATTAAGTTGATATGCACTGGAGACAGTTGCATGATTAGAATCTGGTTCCAATTAAATAAGTGCCAAAGTTTCTATATTGGATATAGAATGGTTCATATCTTAACGTTGTTAAGGTATGGGGAGTTGTCCAGCTTATGCTTAAAACCAGACTCTGGATAACTCAGGGCACGTTTCTGTAATGGTTGTTTGTGGGTTGGCCCGGGCTACGTCGAGGGTTGACTTTCTACCATCTGGAAAATCAATAGTGATATTGTTCTTGACTCGCTACAGTTTTAGTAAAATGGATTTTTTCAGAAAACAGTAGTGGGAGTATGGTAGAACTGGAAGTGATTACAGAACCAAAAACGATTATGGAAATTTAATAGGACCTATAGATTCAATCAGTTTTGACATTCCATTAGCCACTCAGCAGATATGGTAGGTAACCTCAGACATCTGAGAGGTACTACGGTAGCCTCAAGGACGGTGATAGGGAGGTTCTTGCTTACCCAGTCTTGACACTACTGTTGTTCCAAACTATGAGACCCGGCAGGAGGTTAAGTGTAGCATCGTTCTAAACTAGCTTTAGAAGTGCACGTATATATTATTCTACTAGAGGGTAGTTATGGTCAGTGGGAGCAGCGGAAGCATAGTGGGCAAGTAGCTTATATCTATTTATAGACTTAAGCAGTTATAGCGGAGATTGATCATCTAATTTTGATGTGACAGTCATGGGTTTGACTTCATCAGAATAGAGGATGGATCTGTTAAGAAAGTAGTAGGGTGTGATGTCCCAGTATTATGGATGTCATATACAGAGTAGGAAGTAAAATTTCTATACTACGATCGGTTGTACTGTGGTCGTCACACAGTTGTTTCTCCATACAGGATATGGATATAATATCAGACATTCTGGTTTCTAGATCTATGGTTTTAGATCTTGATTTGGGTAGTTTCCCAATGTGGGTACTTTGACAGTATTCTAATGGTTTTTAGAATAGATGACTACTGGTATGGTGGTGTACCTGTAGGTGATGGAGTCACCTTCTCTAAAGGTGTCTTACAGACTAAAGGGAAGAGGGATGTGCATGATTGGCAGATCACTTGCTTAGGCAATTGAGTCAATCATGAGATGTCAAGTACCACACCAGGTGTTGTTTTTGGACTAGATGCAATAAGTTTGTATTAATCCAATCCTGGAGAAACATAAGGAAGCAGTTTTAGAACATAAGTGCATGATTTACGGATTTGATGACGGCAGCGTCCTTCGGGAGACGATTATCATTCCAGGCTTCAAAGGTGACATGGATGACAGAGTGATTGTCAGAGTTATAGTTTTCCCTCTGACGAAGGGGACAGTATTATAGACAGGTGGTCCAAGAGGATACTGTGGGAGGCATGGTGCAGGATACTGATTAGGTTCAGTTGACGATACAGTCTAAGAAGTTTGGATTTGGAGTTCATTTATGAACTAGGTCCCATCAGATATCCAGACATATTCTAAGACAGGTATTACTCAATTCGGGAAGTGGCTTTCTCCGTGAACTTGAGATTAAGAGAGACATAGAAAGAAATATCAGGGCGGATCCACTCACTGAGGCTATTTCTCGAACACAACAGTTTTACAAACGGGCTTTGTGAAACTGATTAGTAGAGGAGTTGGGTGTTCGTTTCACACGGGCTGTGAGTACGCGACATCGCAATAATTAGCCTTAAGTGCTAGTGGGAGATTGTTGGAGATAGTGCCCTCAAAGTCAATTATTGGATCCCAGGTACGTGATTGCAATGATTGAGGAAGACCTATACCGGTAGCACAGTCTTACTCGAGATGATAGTATGCTATCTGGTTTGACTTTATCAGTCGCGTATAGGTTCAGGTGACTGATCACGATTACACGTTGATAGAGCCCTTAGGATCTTGCTTGACTACCAACAGCATGAGGGCGATCATATACGTGAGAGTTGAGTGGTCTATAAGCATATCCTTAATTGTGGTCCCTAGTCGTGGGAGTTTCGAGACAGGGCATCGATACTTCGGAGTAGACTAGTGTATACAGTCGAGACCCTGACGGGGGGCGGTGGCTGGTCTCACAAGCCACTGGTGTCAGTTAGATCACCTAAGATGTATACAGGTGCTCAATGGGTTATGAGTACAACAGATAGGACTCGCCGAGAACCTGCTAGTTGGTATTATACCTATCGTCAGATAGCAGTTCCCTGGTGACATGTGTACAGGTTAGTTCATCGACCTAAGGTCGTCATTTGTCTCGTGTGAGTTCCCACTATGCTTTGATTTCTACCCTATCACGGCTCAAAGGAGTCGTGCAAACAGGTAGTTTTTGGGTACAGTCCCGAGCCACATGGAGGCACGTGAGCGGATCGGCAGGGGATTCTTCTCTCCCGGTATTGGGGGTGGAGATCGTGCTGTATCTAGGAAAGCCATTACACCAAGTCCTTGGCCAAGGCAGGTGAGAATTACTGGTAGGTACTCCGATAGTTTCTCAGGGTGTTCAGGGCTTGTCTCCGACACGACTTATACCGCTATTGGGGGTCTGATGTTACTAGCCCTCTAGGCCCGATATGCGATACTCATAGACGAACGGACCGGACTGTATATACATTGTCACTGTTAGGCTCAGTAGGGTTTCCGGATGAGTTCGCTCATCGGCCTCCCTTGAGGTCAGTACATGGGTAGCCGTTACGCACAGCTAGTGCCGCTGACGGCTTGTGGTTAAACCCACTGCCAGGGTACTGACGAGTCATTAGAGTCCCCCACAGATAGTTTCCCAAGTTCGGGCAAAACGTTGTAGAGGCCGTATGGTTTTATGGCAGGTTTCGGAAAATGCACGTGCGTTTACGCACGTGTCATATTTCGGGCAGATAATACTGGTGGGATTTGGTTTAAGCCGGATTCGAGTATTATACTGTGCAGATATAATATCTTTGTCTCAGTTGCATTTGTATTCAATCATAATACAAATGCGGGAATGTTTATACTGTTACGGGGTTATCCTGAAATTCGTTTCGAGATCGCTTTTGGAAGTTGCCAGTTTCCAGATTTCTATAACCCGTATTTAACATTCGGTTAAATACGGATTTATCTTTTCGTCACTTGGGTGAGTCATGAGGGTGATGTGTGTGGAAGTTTCTAGAAGAGGTGACTAGGTTAGAGTGGTGTTATTGTTTCATTGGTTGCATTTAATGCTTGATGATGTGTTAAAATGACTCATGGTTTTGCATTAATGAAGTAATGAGTCATGATAAGTATGATAGCTTATGGTCACCCTCCCTTATTCCTACACTCACCCGCTTCCTCTCTTTAAGTGGCCGGCCCCTTGATAAAATGGTGAGGGATTCATTTTTGGAAAAAAGATTATAGATTTGGTGTATAGAAATTTCATAGCTCATTTTATTCCATCACTCGATTCAAATGGCAACTTCATTAACCGTTCGTCCATGGCTTTGGATGAAGCGAGACAAAGTGTTCTACTCAATCTCTGCATCAATCTTGGTCATCTCTTTTAGCAAACTTGATGACCGAGTTGCCTCGGTTCAGAGGCGGTAGCCCATTTAAAGATCCGATGACGTGGTGCCACCTGGACGAGGAGATCGGAGATCGATGAGATCGGAGCAGTCACAACGGAGCGTGGGATGATGGTTAAAGAACCAAGGACTCAGATCATTCTGTATAACCTTTCTACCCTCTTTACAGTTAGTTAGTTTAGCTTTAATGGAAGATCCGGGTTATAGTATGCGATAGCGCCTATTTTAAAAGTTTTTGTTCCGCATTTGGCGTCAGTTTGACGGCCGGGGCGCTACCGTAGGCTTACACTCTACGTCATCAAAATCTAACTTTTCTTGGTCCAAAGTGATGAGGGTGAGGTGGTGTTCAATTTTTGTGAAGGGAGCCATGGGTTTTGATTAGGTTTCGGAGATGATTCCCTTGGGTAGTGAGGTCGAGGACGAAGGAGATGAAGAAGAATGAGGGAGTTGAAGAAATGAAATGAAGAATGAAAGATGAGGTGGGGGTGGAGCCTTACCTCTCTTTCTCTTTCCCCTTCTTTCTCTCTCTCTCTCTCCTCAAGCATGCTCACTCGCATCATGATGCCCCCTCTCTCTCTTCTCAAGTCATCATGACACATTTTTCCTTTCTTTTCTTTTCTCACCAAAATAAAACCATAACATAAACAACACAAATGAACATGTAACCAAATGAAACATGTCATGGTGCAAGAACCATGAAAACTGTAGAAACACCGATTTGGCTTAATCGCGATTAGCAGTGCACTAATCGGGTTTTTATCCAAACTGTATATAATAAATTTTAAAAATACCAAATCCTTCCAATATATTATTAAATGAATAATTAATTTTAATTTCCAATTATTTCACTATTATTGGTATATATTTATACCCTTTTCCGAAAATCCCAATTTTGCCAATCGCGTAGTTTTCGGGAAAATATATTATTTTAATATTAAATTCTAAAAATAATATTTTATATTTTCTGAAATGTTACAGAAAATGAATAGTGAACAATAATACTAGAATAAATATATACAAATATATATATATATATAAATTATTAAATCAAAACCTGATTTAATAATCCGGCTTAATCATAAGCCGCTAGTATTATCAACCGTTCGATTAAAATCTGCGCAGCATGTATACATATTTAATCGGACACATGTATGTACCAACATACGTCATCTATACCATATCGCCTAAACCATGAAAACCATCAGTATGAGACTCTAAAGACTCATCAATACGCTGGAAGTGGGTTTAACCACAAGCACGTCAGCGGCACCAGCTGTACGTAACGGCTACCCAGGTATTGAGCGAAAGGAAAGCCGACAAGCAAACTCATCCAAACCCCTACCGAGCCTGACAGTGACAATTTCCGTACAGTCCGACCTGTTCATCTAAGAGTGTCGCATATCGAGTCTATGGGGGTGGGTAAAGTCAGACCCTTACTGACGCGATAATTCGTGTTGGTATGTAACCCATCACCACCTGAGAAACTATCGATCCTGGATCGGTAATTCTCGATTACCCGGCCGAGGATTTCTGGTGATGGCCACCGTGCACTGCGCGACATCAACCTCCAATACCGGGAGAGACGAATCCCCGGCGATCCGCTCACTTCGTCCATGTAGCTTGGGACTGTACCCAACTAAAACCTGTTTACTCGACTACTTTGAGCCGTGGTAGGGTAGTAATCAAAGCACAGTGGGAACTCACACGAGACAAATGACGATCTCAGGTCGACGGACTAACCTGTACACATGTCACCTGGGAACTGCTATCTGACAATAGATATAATACCAATTAGCAGGTTCCCGGCGAGTCCGTCCAGTGTACTCATAATGCAATGAGCACCTGTATACTATCTTAGGTGAACAAACTAAGACCAATGGATTGTGAGACCTTGCCACCGCCCCTCATCAGAGTCTCGATAAGTATACACCATTCTACACTGGAGTATCGATGCCCAGTCTCGATACTCCCACGACTATGGACATTTAAGGATGTGCTTATAGACCTCCAGCTCCCACTTATATGATCGCCATCATAATGCTGGTAGTCAAGCAAGAATCCTATGGGCTCTATTAACATGTACATGATGATAAAGACAAACCAGATAGCATACTATCATCTTGAGTAAGACCGCTCCACCGGTATTGGTCCTCCCTCAATCATCGTAATCGGCTGCCTGCAACTACGATAATTGCCTTGAGGGCACTGTACCAACAGTTTTGTGCACACCGGGTGCACTTGATTGAGATTTTATTCGTGCATGTTGGATGCACTTGATTTAGATTTTATTCGTTCATGTCGGATTCATTGGGTTGAGATTTTTGTGCACTCTAGATGCACTTGATGTTGTTGTCATGGACACTAGTTTCATTTGACAGATGCTTCCATGCACATCCGTTGAACTTGGTTTGGTTTTTGTGAACATTTTTAGCACTCGTATTTGGTTTTGATTTCCATGCACACCAGACGCACATGATGATTGGATACGCCTTTTGAGGCTGATTTTTTGCTCTTGAGCATTATATTTTGATGTTGGGTACTATATATATAGTAACCGAGCAGGACTGATCTGAGGACAGTGCCTGAGTACTTTGGCATGCATCAAAAGATTACCAAGCGGTTTTTAAAAATGAGTTATAGCCTCACTATTTCTTAAGTGTCCATAAGTGACACGAATCTTTACAAAGAAAAACCTCTGGGATATTTCAAAATGGCAGAACGTATATTTTGAGCAAAACGTATATAGATAAATTTACTACTTCACAATTGAGTGTCCGCCCCTTGTGCCATGAGTTACGGATCACACGGCAATTCGGAAAAGATTTCCACGTGTTTTATCCAGTTTTTAGAAGAATTTAAAGGGATGCGTACTATATACGTAATATGATTATGACTATAGTATATTAGATTTCAGTAGTGGAATTCCAGATCTAAATCTCCATTGTAACTCCGATGATTGTGTTACACTTGACGGAGTTCGAGCTTGAATTTTTTACTCGTTTTCATGCGCACATGATGCGCTGTGGTATTTCTATATCTTATGTGATTTCGGAGCCCTATTGATCTGAACAGGATTATTGAAATGTTTTAGTATTTAGGCGTTTAAGTTTAAATTCGGTGACCGAATTTATTTAATAGGGGAAGATTGTAACATTTCAGAAATATAAATATTATTTTTGGAATTTAAAATATTAAAATAATATATTTCGCGAAAACTATTCGATTTGCGAGCTTGTGGTTTTCGTAAAATGGTATAAATATATACCAATATTTGGGAAATAATTAGAGATTAAAATGATTTATTCATTTAAAAATATATTTGTCGGATTTGGGCATTTTTATAATTCATTATATGCAAGTTTAAATTAAACTCGATTAGTGCACTACTAATCACGATTTTGCCAAATCCGTATTTTTAATTAATCATGGCTAGTGCACCATGACATGTTGCATTTTGTTACATGTTTTTTTCATTGCATTTGTGATTTAATTGTGAGTGAGAAAGGATAAAGAGAAAAAGAAAAAGAGAACAAATGATTGAGGAGAGAGGGGGGACAAAAGCCATGACATGGGGCATAGGCTCAAGAGAGAGAGAGAGAGAGAGAGAGGAGATGGCATGCTACCCCCTTGACCCTGCTTCAATTCTTTCCTTCATCATTTTATTTCCTCAACTCCTCCTTCATCTTCTTCATCTCCTCCATCACTTCCTCTACCCCATGGAAGCATCTCTAATTTTTCACCAAAACCCTATACTCCCTTCACTAAAATTGATCCCCACCTCATCCTAAACCCTTTGGACAAATCAAATTTGGATTTTGAAGACTTTGGGCATCTAGGATTTTTCTTGAGTTGCTTCTAAGAGATATAAATTCCATTTCCCACCTTGTAATTAGTTTTCCTTGCATCCTAATTTAGTTTAGAGTTAAACTTGTGTAGAGTGTGATCTTGGAAATTTCCAAGTTGATATTTAGTGAATTGTGGACTTGTTAAGATGCTATAGAGGTGTAGTAAGTGTTTCAAGACCTTAGAGATTGCTTTTCTGGACTAAAACAGAGATTAGAACCCGATAAACGAACTTAAAATTTACCCCGTGTCGGTTTTGTGAAGTATTGTTTGACTACAAGGTATCTGGAGCTATCTGGGATATTTTTAAGAAAATCAAACGAGTCCATTAACCTAGATAAACCACTAGAAGACCACCACCGAAATACGAACCCATTTTGGCCTACCCAGACCGGCGGCGCCGGAATATTTGGTGATCTCGCCGGGCCTCCTATTTGAATTGGAGTTGTATTTCTGCCGGTAGCTCACTTACCCTATAAACTATCTCATACACTTGGTTGTTTAGTCCCAATTGACCTAAGATAAAATCTGGGAGCTGTTTGTGAGTGCTTTGGTAAATTTTTCTGATATATGAACTTGGGTTTTGGTATTTGATATTGTATTTGGTTGTTGGGCGTTTGTACGTCAACGTTAAGGGTTATTTGGTTTATTTTGCATGCGTAGGTCATAGGTTTTAACCTATAAGCAATTTGTGTACCGTATCGGTTTTCGGATATTGATTTCAATAGCATTTCGATTGTGTGTTGATATGTAGGTATCTTCGCGTAGACTTCCGAGACGACGAGGCACATCAACTTCGGCCTAGCGAGGAGTATTACAGGTTAGTAGATTTATATGTATGGGGGAAGTCGGGTGGATGGCGTATAGCACCCCCGTAATTATAAAATGGAAACCGATATATATATAGAATATAGTCGGAGAAACCTATACGAGGAACCTACGGATGTGGTTAAAGGATTTAGTGTGAAATTATACGATAGATAAAATTGTCTCGAATTGGTATATGAGGATATGAAATGTGAATGTGAATCGCGATATATATATATATATAGTTGCAAGAGAATAAGTATGAGGTTTCGTCACGACCCGAAATGGAATGTGACTGGCACTTGAATCATGTGAAGTATATAGGACCCCACCTAATTCACGTAAGCCAAAAGCCCAGAAATCTAAACCATTTAAAAAGAGAGTGAAGGAATACTTATTTAAAAGTTAACATATAAAATCACTTTGAAAGTCGTGGTAAGCATTTTTAAAAGCAACAAGTTTTTTCCAAAAATTTCGGCAGAGTTTCCTTTATAAATAATGGCCCCAAACGGGTGCAAACAGTAATATACATAAATAATGAATAAAGGCATCCCCAAGCGGGAGCTAGCTCTTCACCAATTGGCGGAACAACCACGCAAGCAATATAAAATACAACGCCGAAGGTGAGGATCAAAACTCAGAAAGAAACCAACATCCTCAAGAAAATCAGAGAAGAATCACAATAATACAAGAGAGTGACTGTACGGTCGAAAGAATATACAACTGGTCTTCTATGTCTATCAAATATACAAGTCTGGTAGATGGAGTTTACTATATACAACCGAAGTAAATAAAAGTACAATGGTGGTCACGATGCAAGTGATCCAACTTACCAAAGCAATCACCCGGAAGGAAGCAGTGTGCCTGCATGCCACAACGAAACCTGTATGGCCAAACCTACAAGAAACTGTGGCACAACGGGGGTGAGTTTCCAACTCGTGAGTAGAAAACATCACCGAGAAGAAATCTCATGTATGACTCTCTCCTAGGTCATACAATAATATCCTCATAATATATAACCTGAAGCATCTAATGACGGCAAGGGTAATCATCTAAACATAAGTGTAATACCAAGTGCTCGTATCAGTGCCTCATGTAGTAACATGTCACATATATGATGTATTAATGTGTTAAGAATGAAAGTAAAATACATCTTGTACGAGAAAACAGTTTCTTATCTTAGTGAGATTTTAGTATAAAAACCGAAGTATCATCAATGAAATCAACAGAGAATCCGTGTCAAGCATCGACACAAAACATATATCCCAATATCTCAATGTCTCAATATCTCGGTCTCCGGCTATCCGGACTGGCCCATATCATCAAATCTCGGGCTCCGGCAATTCGGACTGGCCCATAACATCAAATTTCACTACTACGTCGGTATCCTCCGGATATCCGCTCCGTCACAAATAACCGGTCAGTAGTGCTCCCCTGCCAGGCCCAACAACATCATCTACGACCATCTTGCCCCGGGATACCCCACCGGGTCCATGCACCCGCACACGGTTCATCCTTCTCCTCGAATCAGGTGTATGATACCGCTCAAGCACCGAGAAAACTCATGGCGGACACCTCTCACATCATATCACGAGAAAACCGCAAATTTCCATCTTTAGAAATGAAAATGACTTTATAAAATCCTTACGGTTTCTCCAAATCCAGAAATCTCATGAAAAATCCGAAATGCCAAACTCGTGAGTAAATAAACAGTGCATTACCGGCATAAATCCCCATAATATTTCATGATAAATGAATATATGCATGAATGTGTATCTAAGTAAAGAATGCAATATCTAAACTAGCATAGTAATGATATATTGGAACTATCAGCTAGCAAGTTATATCAATGAAGTAATATTCTCTAAGGTATACGGAACATGGCAATTACCGATGATGATGTGTGTATGCCGGCAAGAAAGTGTTCGTGGACATCCGCATAATCGGTAATGGTGCTGGTGTACTGACAACATAGGTTTATAATTATAAGAGAACACACATGTATAAGCATGCAATGCGAAAAGAACAACGTGAATATACGGAAAAAATGTAGTAACTGCATCATATAAGAATATACATTTATATATACGAGACATACATTTTTGGCATTTAAAATTGCACGAATCATGGTTTTTAGAAAAATAGGGGCTACGGTGTCTTTGAGAAAAGATACGTCCTTTGAAAAATCCGTAGTATCCCTCGGCCTGTCTTTAAAATACTCATGATTCAATAGTTTTGAAAATAAGTATGACTCGAGCCCAGTCTAACATCTACCTAATAAACTACAGGACTAAACTAAGAGACAAATCAAAAGGGTAAGGAAATCCACCAAAAGTCCGAGTTGATATATCTATTAGTCAGCGATCCTGCCTCAATAGCGTCATATACGGTAAACTATATAATACGACATCCTCGAATCAAGAGTGCGGATCAATCATCATATTTATACCTCGTATTGTAAAATCTATCGTACGGCATCCCAAAATCGGGGTACGGGTCAAATAACACAGTTACCTCATTATTCATATGGTATCATTATCGTAATATCCTGAATTAGGGGTACCGTTCTAAAGTCTGGTACATTCCGATACCATCAAATATATATCTTTGTGTGAATAAAACACACTGCCCATCGATCTACAATAATATCATGTCGTATATCATAACACGACCCAAATCACATAACCGATCACATGGCATCATGCCTGAGCATATCGACTCATCTCCATGTATCATATACTATCCTCATCACCCGTGTACACGTATATGTATATTTATATATGTACCAACGCATCCACACACATATATATATACATATAAACATATACACCCATAATCATGTCACGTGTGTGCGTGCGTTTGTGTGTGAACCTTTACTCTAGGGTTTCGCAACTAAGAAACTACACTAAAAGCACTATCTTCCAATTACGCTAAAACTAACCCATAATCTCCGAAAGCCTTTCCCGCAAATTATTTACGTCTCACAATACACATATGTATAAATATAATATATTCATGCTACACTATGAAACTGCGGGGGAGCTATACGCCATCCTCCCGACTTCTCCATTAGATATACATCTACTCACCTTGATCCTTGCTTGCCGAAATCGATGTCGCCATGCTCTTCCTTGTTATCCGAAATCCATATGAGGATGCCTACATATATAAACACATAGCATCGTAAACAGAAATCACGCATGAAAACTAAAACAGCACACGAATCACACACAGGTTAAAACCTATGGTCTTCGCATGAAAGAAAAACCAAACAAATCACGATATTGACGTACAAACTGTAGGGTTTCGCAGCAAGTTTTCGGGAGGCATCATCCATGCCATATTTAAATTTTTGCTGTTCTAGCTAACCCTAACCCTAGAATCGAAACTAGAAAATCCGACGAAACAATATATAAACACTTTACAACTAAGTGAATGAGAGAATACAACCTTTGTAGACCGGTCCTTCACTTCTAAAGCTCCATGTCGTAGTCCCTTCGCCGCGAATAGTGAACTCCCGGACTCTTGAGAGGGTTCACTTGAAGAAACTTACAAGCTTGCTTAATGTCTTCGAGGCCGAAGATGATCTACGTCGAGAAGACTCGAGCTCATGCTACCTCTTCACAAATTGTGAGATTAGTGAAGCAAACACCCTAAACTAAATGGCGAATAGTAGAGAATGATGAAGTAGGAAGTGGGCTCACTTTAGATTTATTTTTCTCACAAGGTTTCATCACTTAGAAAAAACTAGCAATTTTTTTTCTTCAGTGAGGAAGAAGAAGTGATGAAGAGATGAATGAATTCATGAGGTTAGAAACAACCATGGTTATTGTATGTCATGCACTAACCATTGTAGAGACTAAACCATAGCTATGAGTTAAGGGTTGGGTTAACAAATATCTTAAGCTTGATAAACAAGTGGACTTAGTCAATGAAACCTACAAGCTTCTACAAGCATAGAACCATTACTCATTATCCAAATGTTTGAATTACTTAAAACAAATAAAACCCTAACTTAACCTAGCATGGTGTGAGTCTCATACTAACATGTTGGATGTGTAACCTAGCATGACACAACAATATATATCACATATATATTTTGTGTGCAAAAAGAAAAACAATACATTTAACATATATCACATATATATCAATGTATCATAAGTGAGAAAAATGAATACTTAAGTGAGCTAATATTAGTTAATGTAATGTAATATATCAAATATATAATTATACATTAAATTATTAAATCATCTCTTGATTTAATAATCCGGGTATATTACATATAACGGACTAATATCAAATGCATCAACTTATCGAATTAATAATCGATCCGATAACCCGGCTATATCACATATACCCGACTAATGTCACAAGTCACGAGAATAGAATGCGGTATCACATACTCGCATTAATCTCAGTCCCGCACATATCATATATGTGCTCCTACTCCGTTTCGCATGAACCGGGAAATCTCTGTGTAGGACTCTGAAGACTCGTCAATACGCCGGCAGTAGGTGATGATCATATCAAACACTTACAAGCTGCAAGCGGTCTGCTAAACGTAACGGCCATCCGGGTATTGAGCGATCAGAAGATCAACAAGCAAGTCTGCTCATACTCCTGCAAATCTAATCAGTAACACTACCGTACAGTCCGGTCTCTTCGTCTGATATGTCGCATATCACAGCCTGGGGGTGGTATAATGTCAGACCCCAATAGCCTGATAAGTCATGCCGATGCAAGGTGCATAACGGTTCGAGAAACTACTGATAACATTTACCAGTAGATCTCAGCAACCCTGGCCAGGGATTTCCTGTTATGGCCAATCGAGCATAGTGCAACATCAACTCCCAATAACAGAAGAGACGAAACCCCACCTATCGCTCATTGCTTCCATGTGACTCGGGACTGTACCCAAAAACCACCTTTTTGCACGATCTCTTGACCGTGGTATGGTGGAAATCAAAGCACAGTAGGAATCGCATAAGACTCTATGACGATCTCGGGTCTACAGACTAACTTATACCAGTGTCACCAGAGAACTGCTATCCGATGATAGGTATAATACCATATAGGAGTTCTCGGCGAGTCCGTTCAGTGTACCCAGTCTCCATTAAGCACCCATGTAACTTCTCTGATGTCAAATACCAATGGATATTGGATCATCCATCGCCCATCATATAGGTAGAGAAGCGTATACGCTAGCCTACTTTGGATGCCCTGTCTCGATACTCCCACGACTAGAAATGTTTGAAGGATGTACTTACCGACTACCCTGTGCCCACTAGTGTGATCTGCATCATCATCCAGGTAGTCAAGTACTCATCCTAAGGGCTTTATCAACATGTAATAGAGAGACAATAAGTGTGCATGTTAAATTAAAGTGCAACCAGATAGCTTACTATCATGTCGAGCAAGAAAGTCCTCCCTATATATGTCCAAGCATCGACTACAATATACATCACATGTACAGTAATGGCCTCTAGGGAATACATATAACTAACAATCTCCAACTTGCACTAAGGCCATCTGTTGTAGTATCCAATATCCAACAATATAGCAGTGGTTGTAGTATCCCATACTCAACCATCCCATAGAAGTCTCTCTAGGTGTAAGGCCTTTGTGAATGGATCCGTCGTGTTATCCTTCGTGTCAACTCTCCTGACCTGGATCCCTTAGAGATCAACCATCTCCCAGATCAGGTGATACTTGCCTCAGAATATGTCTGGATCGCTGATGGGAAGGGCATTCCTTGGCCAAACCCACAACTCCATTCTTGTCTCAATAACACTTATTGGACGCCCAATGGTAGGAACCATGTTCATCTCATGAACAAGAAATGTCCAGACAGCCACTTTGGTAGTATCGTTGGTAGCAATGTATTCAGCCTTTATCGTCTGGTATGACATGGTATCTAGCTTGGAACTCTTTCAACACACCGTCCCTCCACTGAGGGTAAAGACAATGTCTGTTACTGACTCTCAGTCGTCCTTATCACTCTGGGAGCTCGAACCAAGAATTTTCTTTTAGTGCTTCTCAAGTACTTAAGAATGTCCTCCACCGCTGTCCAGTGATTCTCCCAAGATCCGATTGATTCCTGATCACTACACCTAGTGAGTCATCCACATCTGATCTGGTACAAAACATCACATACATGATAGAGCCTACTGCCGAAGCATAGGGTATCCCTTGCATACGAGCTCTCTCCAAATCAGTCTTGGGAGACATCTTTTTGGAGAGAGCGATCCATGAGTAAGTGGGCGAACCACCACGCTTAGAATCTTCCATACGAAACCCCTTTAGTATGATGTTAATTTACCTGGATTTGGGACACTCCCAATATCCACATAGATCTATCATCATAGATCATAATCCACAAGATGTAGTAGGTATCATCCAGATCTTCCATGGAGAATCCTCGTGATAAGAGGATCTTGACCGAGTGTAGTGATTGATGTCATTTTCAAGTTTTGTGATAAAAAATATTTTACCGCAATCAAGAACGGCGTCGCTTGGTAGCTAGCCGGTGAGTACGGGTTGGTCCACAGGGATTTTGTGTATTCTTGATTTGTTCTTACGAGTTAATTCCGATTGTTGTCGGATTGATTAAATCTAAAAACTAAACTGATCTAGACTAAAATCTTGCTAGGGTTAGGTTTAGGTTAGGTTTGGAAAGTCAATATTCCTCACCGCTTTCTATGCACTGTTTAAGATCTATGAGGTGTTATGGTAATAATTAATAAAGTGGATTAGTACCATCGGAAAGAAACGATGTTCCTCCCTCTAGGTTCTTGTCCTTCCTTTCTTAATTATTACCCTAACCTCTATGGAAAACACGCGCAACCGGTTGTTTATACTACGGTATCACCGCTACCTCGTGGGATAGGGTGCCATAGGGAGCGGTGTGTGCATGTATGTATGGAGTCCTATAAAAATGTGTGATGGGCAAGAAAGGGGTAAGAGATCTTCATCTCTCAAGCTTTCTCCAAATCTAACCCTAACAAACAAGGATACTACTCACTCATTAGGGAATTGAAAAATATTTTCTAACTATCTAACTAGGGCAAATAATAAAGATCTATACTAGGGCAAGAAAGAAATTACCTAGGGCATGGAAATAAAATTGAACTAGGGCAATGAAAAGAAAACTTACTCCTAATTTTTATTTGATGCTCTCTTCCTTTTTTACAGAAATTTACAGATCTGAATTTAGATAGATGAAATGAGGCACAAGAAGAGGCATAATCTTAAAAAAGTTTTAGGGTTTCTATTTATAGATCATAGAAATCCTAAGGTTACAATCGATTCATGTCTGCATTTATAATTTTACCCCTAAAGAAGACTAGTCAACGCGCCGCCAGCCGCCACAAAGATTTTGCACCGACACGGACGACACATGGCCGCGGATCCACGGCCATGTGCCAGGTTTGGCCGCTGTTCTGTGGCCATGTAGGGAGCTTGTGGGCTCAATTTTTCTGGTCTTCTTCTGTTGCTTTGTTTCTTTTATTTTCTTCACTTAGTTTCTCAGATTGTCTTCTAGATTCCTTCCAGATTTCCACAGTGAATAAAGTCGTGGACTTTTACCGCTTGCTTCGTATCGAAGTCTTGAACCTTGCGCTGCCTTTTTGCTTTGTGAACTTGTTTGTTGATCTTCGTTTAGTCTTCAAATTGTAGGCATGATCAAGATCTTTCCATTTGTTGGTCGTAGTCTCACTTTTGTATCGTCTTTTCATTGTTTTCACTATTTTTGTTCCAAGAATCTGTAACCTGCAACTATGTAGCAGACATGGATCAAAAGCACCTGTTTATTTGTAAAATGAATAAGAATGGGGTCTATAAGAATGCAAAATTATGGTACGAACAAATAACCCCAAACTTATCTTTTGCTCGTCCTCGAGCAAACCTTGTTTTATTCTTGAAAAAGACCAAGCCGCACTTTCGCAGGGAAACATGATTGCACTGAGCTCGTACAATAAGCCGTTAAACCTCTAGGTGTCCTTAGTAAGAGGAGTGTTGTCTCCTGAGGGTTTTCAGCGGATACTACCCACAAAATCCTATCAATTTGGCCTATTAACTTTTATTCTCCAATTAGGTTTTCTAACAAGAAACTCTATTAACTTTGACTCAGAAATTATCAACCCGTATTTTTCACGCTTTCTTATCATTTAACTTAAGATTATATATGTTCTGTAGATTTACTTAGATTTTAGCATCTTCTAAGTTTTCCTTCTAGGGTTCTATCTCAACTTAGAAATTTTTATCATCTCTACTAAACATATAAGTCCTATATTTCATTCCTATCTCTCATCCAAACCCCAATTATATACCTCTACGTGTGTGTGTATATCACCCCAACGCTTGGAAATTCAAATCAAGCTATTATACTCTTGTCCATCGTCCAAAGTACTTTTCAATTGGTGAATTTTTAGATGAAATTGCTCACACATTCTTCATGCGACCGTTAATACTTCTTGAGGTACCAACGACCGATTACAAAATGTGTTTGCATATTAATGCATAATTCCTAGCCTTGGAACACTTAAGGCTTTAGCAGTGGCTACCAAACCAGTTGGTCTAAGGCACTAGGTGATAAAGCACTCTCGCTAAATATTTTTCTATTTATGGAGCCTTAAGTAATTACAAAAACCAGGGTTCATTTTTTATCTCTTTATTCACACTTGTATTTTTATTTTTATTTTCCTTCATACTAAGGACTTTAGACAAGAGCATTTCAAGGTCTCTTCTACTATTCCAAGTTTCAAGGTTCGTGTTTGTGCAATTTGTAGGGTATATATTTTCAGAATTTAGACTTGAGCTTAGGAATTATTTTTTAAACTTATATTTTAATAAAAATATCAATACTTTTCCCTTGTTTTAACTTAACCCAAGAAGTCAACTCGAAATTTGCCTATTTCTAAATTAACTACAAAGACATATACTTTCTACCGTTAAATTTTAAGAAAGTTTATTTTTAGCGTTTTTAATTTCCTAAATCTAAGATCTAGTTGTTCCTAGCTAGTTAACCGTCATGTCAAACGTAAGTCAAATATGGCCAAAATTGAATGTTTTAATTTTTATAATTTTTCAAAATTTTTAATTTTTATGGGTTTTAAAATAAGTATGCAAATGAAAAAATGTACACATGAATGTGAAGGAAGAAGGCTTACCGAGCATACCCATAAACTTAAACTTGACAATGTCCTCACTGTCAGGCTACACCAAGAGGGTCAAAATTGTCGGTGCTCGCATGTTTATTTATTTACAATTTATTTATTTTTTTATTGTTAAAAGAAAAACAAAAAAATATATACAAAAAGGTCCCCCCCCAAACTTAAGTGAGACAGTGTTTCCACTGTTTTAAGATTGAAAGTTTGGAGTTAGGAAGGAGAAAAATCAAACTATACAAGGCCTTACAGAGGCCAAAGGTTAGCACCAACCATTCAAAAATTCTATCGTGATAATGGTAAGGTTGGTGGAAGAATGGAGTGTAGAGAAAGGAGTTGAAAAACACACGAGACTATATGGGAAGAAGAGTGGAATATGGTCTCGGTAAATTCGGAGAAGAATGGTGGTAAAGAGAAAGAAGTGTAGTACGAACCTGAAGGTGTAAATCGAATGAATAAATTAGCACAATTTGTGATGACCGATGTGTTAAAAATGATTGTGCTAATCTATCAACCCGTCGAGAAATGGGGTCAAATCCCTCAAGATTTGCAAGAAAACATGGGTACGTTGGACTTGGTGACCCATCCATTAAAAATGGAAACGCGACGGATTCTTGCGTAGTCAAAACGATTGGAAGGATGAAAGGGAGTGATTTAGGGATAGTCTTATTCTCACCTAAGTAATCTGTCTCGAACTTAAAGGATTCCATCAATAGTTCGAAATGACTGTAAGCAACCGATTCAGATGGTTCAACTAAGACATCTGAAAATTCAAAGGACTCAAACTCGGGCGGTGAGTCTTCAAAATCTTCCGAAAAAGTGAAACACTCGTAATCGTTATCGGCTGTGAGAACTGTGTCAGATTCAAAGAGGTACGCACTAGTGGCATCCAAACTGCTGTGATCGAAAAGAAATCTTTCAAGCTCACAGTTCTCCTGCGTGATCTTTTGTGTGGTCGGAACGATGGAAAGGAGGGAGGGTGATTTAGGAAGTATAACAGTTAAAGGTTCACGAGAATGAATTGGAAAATCCGACTCGTCAAACAAAAATGGTTCATACTCAATACTATCCTTATAATTCTCCTCAAAAGTTATCTCATCCATGCAATTATCATCAAAATCAAGACGCATATGAAGTTCGGGAGAAACATTTAATGACTCGGGATGATGAATTGGAGATAAAATTTCAATCAAATCTACGGGTTCATCATCCAAAATATTCCTTGCGTCAATATCCTCAATCAAGTGAAAATTAATTTTTTCAGGCACCTCATCAAAAGCATGGATATTTATCAATTCTGGTTCTAGATTGGAGGTGTAAAGATCAAAAGGATTGGTGACGGTTTCACTCGAATGGGGCTCTTCACAATCAGGTAAATCAAACACTACAAAGTCGCATAACTCATTAAACATTTTATCTTTAACTGGTGAATCATTTGGGACACCTGTTTGAAAACCGGAGTTGTGGGATTCAATTGATGATGGATAGGTTTGATTTGGAAGTGTGTAGAACTCACTCTCACCACTCAAATTCTCACTCTGTCCAACCGCCTCATCATACATTGGAAGATTTGGAGTTAGTTGGAAACTAACTACCGAGTCACTAGGTTGTATAGGGGCGGCCATTGACACAACCACATTCCTCATCATTTGGTTTGTCGCTATAATGTACGCTTCCAATGACTGTTCTAGACTAGACATGGGTTGTGAAGTGGTTTCAGTAAAAGATTCAAAATTGTTTGGATACGTGAAACTCCCAAATGGCTGTGTAGAAGCAATGTCTAGGGAAGGTGTGAAAGGAGGGTAGGACTGGTAGGAATTGAATGGTTGGACAGGAGTAGGATCAACATTTGGATAAAAAGATGAATGGACTTGTTGAACCCAAGAACTGGAAGTGTTGAAAGGAGTGAAAGATCGGTTACGAGATTTTTCAATATGTTCAGCGATAGACATGGGTTTCGGAGTTACAACAGGACTCGAAAAAGGGGTATCAACGTAAGAAGGTGGTGAAGGTTGAAATGGTAGATACAAAGTGGATTGTGGAGTCGAACTGTTTCTCCTAGACGCTTCTATTCGATCTTTCAAAGAAATTTTGGGCATGGAGGGGACGTCCGTAATTCGACCAAAACAATTCGCGTAAGAAGCAATGTTTGGATGAGGGTACAAATGTTCGGCTAGAGTTTTGTGTGGTGGGGTACCCATGATGTAAGAAAGGAGAAGAAAAAGAATGTGGGGTGCACGGATTTCTTAGTGACAAGTTGCAAGTTTTTGTAAAAATTTTTCTTTTTTTTTCTTTTTGTGTTTTTTTTATGTGGAGCATTTTGCAAAAAAGATTTTCAATAAAATGCTTAGACACACGTTCAATCAACCACAAATGCACAATCGGGCCTAGATCTTGTTAGTTATATGTAAGCCCAAGAGGCCATTACTATACATACGATGTATATTGTAGTGGATGCTTGGACATATATAGGGAGGACTTTCTCGCTCGACATGATAGTATGCTATCTGGTTGTACTTTATCTAAACATGTACTCTGATTGTCTCTATGTTATATGTTGATAAAGCCCTTAGGATATGTACTCGACTACTAGGACTATGATGAGATCATACTAGTGGGGCCACGGTAGTCGACGAGTACATCCTATAACTGTTCCTAGTCGAGGGTGTATCGAGACAGGGCATCGATGCACCAGAGTAGACTAGCGTATACGCATCTTGACCCATACGATGGGCGATGGATGATCCCATATCCATCGGTGTTTGACATCAAGGATGGTGTACGGGTGCTCAGTGGAGACTGGGTATACTGGACGGACTCGCCGAGAACTCCCAGATGGTATTATACCTCACGTCAGATGGCAGTTCTCCGGTGACACTGGTACAGAGTAGTCTGTTGACCCGAGATCGTCATAGAGTCTTGTGTGATTCCCACTGTGCTTTGATTTGCATCATACCACGTCCAAGACGGCATGCAAAAAGGTGGCTTTTGGGTACAGTCCCGAATCACATGGAGGCAATGAGCGATAGGAGGGGATTCGTCTCTCCTGGTATAGGGAGTTGATGCTGTGCTGTGTTCGGTTGGCTATAACTGGAAATCCCAGGCCAGGGTTGCTGAGATTTACTGGTATGTTTTATCAGTAGTATCTCGAACTGTTATAGACCTCATATCGACACGACTTATCAAGCTACTGTGGTTTGACGTTTACCACCCCTAGGCGAGATATGCGATATATCAGACGACGAGACCGGACTGTACGGGAGTGTTACTATTTGGATTCACAGGAGAATGTACAGGCTTGCTTGTTGATCTTCTAAGCGCTCAATACCTGGTTGGCTGTTACGTTTAGCTGACCGCTTGCAGCTTGTGGGTGTTTGATATGATCATCACCTACTGTCGGCGTATTAACGATTCTTTAGTGTCCTACACAGAGATTTCTTGGTTCAGGCAAAACGGTGTAGGAGCACGTATGTGATATGTGCGGGACCGAGGATAATGCGATATGAGATACCGTATTCTATTCTCGTGATATTTGATATCAGCCGGGTCATCGGATCAAGTGTTGATTCGATGAATCGGTAAATGATATATTAGTCGGTTAAATGCGATATAGCCGGATTTTCGGATCAAGTGTTGATTCGATGATTTAATGTATAATAATATATATGATATATTAAATTACATTAACTATTATAAGCTCACTAAAAGATTCTTTTTCTCACTCGGGTAATACATTGATATATATGCGATATATGTTAATTGTATTATTATTTAATTTTGTTACAATAAATATTACATATGTGATATATAATATTGTAACATGATATGATAACTAATGCAACATGTTTAGTGGAGATTAAACAAGATTAGGGTTTGATTTGGGTTAATGCTTTCTAGAAGTTTCTAGAAGGTTTTTATTTTGTCATGGAAAAGATATTTACAAATGACTCATCTTCAACCTAACCCAAACGCTACACCCTTGGTTAATTCTCTACAAAGGTTTAGCAACGATGGTTGCATTATTGATCATTATCTTCTTTCATTATTCACAACAAAAGAAAAACAATGATGATTCATCTTCTTCTTCCTTCTTCTTTCTTTCATGGAAAAAGCTTTCTAGCTATTTTCCAAGTGATGAAAATGAGTGAGAATAAGAAAATAAAAGAGAGCAGAAATCCCACTTCATCATCCTCATCTATCCTTGCCATTTAGATGAGGGTGTTCACATCATTTTGTGAGTGAGATCTTGTGTTAATGAAACTTCAAGGTAGATCATCTTTGTTATCGAAGATCGGAAGCAAGCTTGCATCTTTCTCTTCGCGGAGCCTCTCGAGAGTCCGGAACACGATGATCGCAGCGAAGGGACCACAACACGGAGCTTATGAAGTGAAGGACCGGATCTACAAAGGTTGTAATCGCTTTCACTTAGTGTTAAAGTGTTTAACATGCTTTTTTCGCCTAATCTCTAGTTTAAAGATCCGACTTTGGGTTGTTCGGCACGGCTAAATTTTAAATCGGGCATAGTTGATGCCTCGTAGACCCTTGTGCGTGTGCCCAGCAACCCTACAGTGGTATCAGAGCCAAGCTAGAGCTTTAGGCGATGTCTAGACGAAGTTTAAAGTCCGATCGAACCCGCATAACCCCGATTAAACCCTTATATGGACATTTTTTGAAATCGTGATTTTTTTCTACATTAAAAATACTCAAAAAAATCAGCAGGGTATTATAGGAATCACTGAAAAAAACGAGACATTAATTCCATGATATAGCCGTGGAACCGCGGCCATGACCTACCTTTGGCCGCGGATCCACGGCCGTACAGTGAGATGATGCTTTGTTTTTTGCACAGTAGTTATCCTAGTTACTTTCTGATTCTTCTGGGAATTTTTAATTATACTCAAGAGTTGAGTTTTCTGGGTTGTACTGGGGACTCATTGATTCGATCGGATAATTTAACTTTGTTTAGTTTGTCCAGGTAATTTTTAGAACGTGTTAAAAAGTTCGAACGGATATCAATAACTCACTTTTTCCCCTGCCGGAAAATTTCCAAGCGTTGGATTTTTCCGTAGTTTGAGAACGTTCTAAGTCATGCAAGTAACTCGGTGGACCCTCTAGAAGACAACAAAGCTTAACTCGATTATGTGACCGTCTTGAACTGCCTCTAAACCTTATGGTTTGGGGCAGTACGGCGTGCCACATGTGAGGCGTTGGCTTGACCCTTCTACGGCTAGACCATTGGTACTGTAGCATGTCATGGATGTTTTAAAACTAATTTCAAGTGTTGAGAACTATTTGGGAAAACTTAGGTGTTTGATTATTCGATCGGAAAGTTTAACACTGTCTTTTTATCTGGAATGTGATACAATATTTGGAATCCACAGGTAGTTATGAGATAGCTAATTTGAATTTTATAAATCTAGCAGTCTAGTCTCAATTGATCGGTTGCCACAGAATTTTGATGTGATCAAAAGTCTGTCTCAATCACGTAGCGTACGCGGATACTTGCCGGGTAAACATAATAGACAGCCACATCCCATAGCCCTGACTAAGTGACTGTAGGAGAACCCCGTCGCCAAAAGCATCCGTTAGGGTGCTCGCGGCAGCGGTGTTCCGCCTTAGTGCACTTCGTCGACGGCATCCGGGGTGCGGCCGTCTACTAAAGTTTGCGACGAGCATTCGATCAGGATGTCGGGAATCTTGTTGAATTGCCTGACTTAATATTGAAAAGTGTTTTCGATAATGAGACTAAAATGCGGGGTTTATAATTGTTAGGCATAAGATGTCTAAGGTATTCATTTGGTTAGGCATGAGATGTCTAAGGAGGTTGCGAATTCCAACTGTTGTAGTTTCATACTTTCTTTTCTGTGACCGTAAGCGTAGTATGTGGTGTATCGCCGGCTTCGTTGCTATACATCAACGACAATCGGGATACGCATACTTGGTTACGTTGATAATATGAGATATTATGTGTTGCTGTGATATGTTATATTGGATCGCCGCATTTTTGAATAGCCGGGGGTTTTATATAAGATGAGAGTTTTTCTTTTTCATTCATTTAAAATTCATTTGTATGTAATATTCTTTTATTGGGGCACTTCCGGGCTGAGGATGATCTCACCATTGTATATTATTTACTTTTCCGCATTAGTTGAACCCAAGGCGGGGAGCACAAGTAACCGGGTTCTAGGGTCCAGTGGGAGACCATCTCGAGGAGTCGAAACCAGGTCTCCTAACCCTAGAATTGGCAGTGTTGCTTGCCGCTCTCGTAGGGGTCTAGGGATGTGGGTTCGGCTATTCATCGCGACCGTGGAATCCGTGTTTTATACAGGCTCGTATTGAAAACACGGATATCCTAGTCTATCCAATATTTCATATATGTTCTTCTGCTGCAATGTTCTGGGATGAGATCATATTACTGCCTGAGACGAATGTTTATATTATATGATATATGTTATATTGCAGATTTCGTTTCAAATGTGATGCTTGTGAAGCATAATAAAATGGGACTTCATTAATAAGATTAATGAAATAAAAGAAACCTAAGATGTTGTAGAAACTTGTTTAAAAATTGGTAGCTCTAGTTCTTGCTTTGCATAGCGGTGTTCCTTGTAGAACATCCAACACCTTATTCGATAAGGAAAGAGCCGAGATCCCTTCACCGGGAGTGACATCTTTAGTGAAACTAGCAGATGCTGCAAACTCGGTTTGTCTTTTGATTGCTTCTATAGTTCTTTCTTTGCATAGTGGTATATATGATATACCCCGCACCTTATTCGATGAGGAAAAAGCCGACGATCCCTTCACCGGGAGTGACCTCTTTAGCAAAACTAGAAAAGGCCTCAAAACACTCCATTTAAAATCACTCGATTCTACAACGATATAAAGTTCATTACGCAAAGGGTTTTTAAAACCTGTTGTAGCCCTCCATCATTTCAGATAAGTAATAGTTAGTATTCGTGCTGCGTTTGTTGACTTAGTCAAGGCGTAGTGTGCGGTAGCTGATTAGTGCTTATCTGCAAAACATATGTTGGGGTAGTCGTGCGGCTTTGTTGACTCAGTCAAGGGTCGTGCGGGTGGGTTTAATTTAATCGGGAAATGACGGGTTGAACTTTACTTGCGGTCTATGATTTCTTGACTTAGTCAAGGTCATAGATCGCTTGGGGCAAAATATTATTGAGAATTTCAAGAGTTGAAATATGCAATGAGATTTCATACCTTCTATGAGATAGTTGGATCCCGATACCCGCTGCGAGTAAGAGTTACTCCTGGGAGAGTTTTACACCTTACAATTAGTCGATCAAGTAGGTGTCTAAAAAGGTGTTAACGGGGTTACGCCCCTGGGAAAACGAGATTTATTTAATTTGGTCCGTGCGAAAGCACGGGGAACCTCCCTCAAAGTACCGGCACTGGCCTGGCTGAAAGATTGGCGAACTTGTAGGGTGTAATTAATCCCGGCTAGTCTTTCCTTTTAGGGTTTGAAGGAAGATTTGACTAAAACAGTGGGAGATATCCTGATTAGATAAATTGATAACCAATCTAATCTTGTAAAAGCACACGCTGAGTGTTTTCTTCTCTCTCTCTCCTGGTTACGACTATGTCACGCCTTAATCAAGATAATAATACGGATATATTGACCGAACCCGCTTGTTATACTGAGCTGGGGAACGTTGGTCCCGCTCCGACTTATAATTGTTATAAGACAGAGCAGGAAATTGGGGAATACCAGATTTCCCGTGCCGCCCAGACAAAGAAAGTGCATGCTGATGCATCATCTTCGGGTGTGTTCATTACATAGAATTGTTTCTCAGTATCCTTTACGTCCTGGGTATGAGATACCGGATCAGGATCCCTCATATGTAATCTGTTACATGGGCTACAGATAGGTAGAGAAATGAGAACGGGTGATAAGTTTCATGAGATAGAAACGGTGCAGGTGTTGCAGCCAAGTCTGTTGGTCACTATCACCCTATATTACTAGAATTCATTGATCCTGAACGAATGTAATTAGATACCGAACCTGATATACAACATCATATCAATCATTTTATTAGTAAAGAAGGATATAATTTTGTATTGTTGGATAATGTTTTGAACATTTCCTATATCAAGAGTTGATCGGTTCAGGCACGTCATCTAAAAGCATAGACGTTCTAAATCAAACCACAGTTCTTAACGTATAGAACGCACAAAAGAGGAAGAGTTCAGAAATGAACAAATCCTTCTTAAGGCATTGTAGACTAGGTCATATCAATGCAACCCCACTAGCTGAAGTTATATATAGATGCATATTTAAATTAGTCTGAATTTATATCTTTTGAAACTTGTCGGTCATGTCACAGAGATAAGATGACCACAGCTCTGTTTATTGGAAACAGAGAAAGAGTTAGTGAACTCTTGTGATTGATACATGTTGATGTATGAGAGTCCCCAGTCTACATATGCCAGGACCGGTTCTTTATACTTCATTACATTCTCTGATGATCTCTCAAGATTCAGACATATGTACCTGTTGAAACACAAGTCCGAAACTTTTGAGATAATCACAGAATATAAGTTAGAAGTAGAGAACCAAAAACGGGTATAAGTATTATGTCCTTTGATGAGATCAAGGAGGAGAATACTTGAGCACGGAAATCCTGGACTATTCTAAAGGAGAATGAGATTCTCTCTCAGCATTACTCCTCCGTATACACCACAGCACATCGGTGTATCAGGGCGGAGCATTTACACCCAATGTGATATGGTGTGCTCTATGATGAGTACTACTGAGTTACTATTTCCTTTTGGTAGTTATGCACTTGAGATGCTGCATACCTATTTAATAGGGTTCAAATCAAATCAGTTACCTACCATTTCATATGTGATATGGAAAGGGAAGAGCCCATATCTTAAGTTTTTTTAAGATTTAGGGTTGTCCGACCTATGTCTAAAAGCAAAATCCGGACAAGCTCGAGGCAAAGTCAGTATCTGTAGAAGTTTGTTGGATATCCCAAGCATTTGCTAGGGAATATCTTATACCAATCCGAGGAACAAAAGATGTTTTGTTTCTCAGCATGCCACCTTTGTGAAAGGGAATTTCTTGTTAAGAAATTATTGGTCATGAGGTAGAACTGGAAGGAGTTCCATCTATACAAACTACAGCAGATGATTTGGTAGAACCAAAGGATTCAATAGATTCTAACGAACCTCAGCCTCTCCGCCGATCTAGTAGGGTTCCTCACCCACCTGAGAGATACTTCGGTTTCTCTATGACAGTGCGAGCGAGGATTGCATCATGAGATGATGACCCAACTAGTTTCGAGCTGGCCATCAGGAGTGGGACTCTATAAGAATGGCTGGATGCTTAGTGATCTAAGATGGAATCCTTATACACCAACAATGTATGGACTTTGGTTGCTTTATCTGAAGGGTTAAATCCCCATCAGGAGCAAGTATATCTTGAGAAGATTACTTTGTATACATGGAAAAGTTGAGACTTTCAAAGCCATGCATAAGTCCATCCAGATCCTACTTGCCACGGCTATATACCATAACTACGATATCTAGCGGTTGGGTGTCATGACTGCTTTTCTATATGATGATTTGGAAGAGAGCGTCTATAAGAACACAGCCAGAGGGCTTGGTAGACAGTGGGAGCAGCGGAAACGTGAGCAAGATGTTCTATGTGACAAATCAGGCATCGCGGAGTTGGAACGTCTGTTTTGATGTGGTAGTCAAAGAGTTTGACTTCATCAAAATGGTAGATGAACCTTGTATATACAAAAAGGTAGTAGGGAGTATGGTGATGATCCTCGTAGAGTACGTGGATGACATACTCTTGATAGGGAAGGAGTTTCCTATGATACGCTCGGTCAATCTCCGCTTATCACAAGGATTCTCCATATAGGATCAAAGTGATAACTCCTAAATCCTGGGTTTTGGATCTATGAGATAGATCTAATTGGATGTTAGGATACTCACTAGTTGTAGTGAGATGGTTTCAATCGACCCTGGGGAGAATCACTGGAAAGGTTCCAGGGTGATAAGGACGACTGAATGTCAGTCGCAGGCATTGTCTTTACCCTCAGTGGAGGGACGGTATGTTAGAATAGTTCCAAGCTAGATACCGTGACATACTAGATGATTAAAGGTAAGGTACATCATTACCAAGGATGCTACAAAAGAGGCAGTCTGGGTATATATAAGTTCTTGAGATGAACTTCATTCCTACCATTTTGTGACAATGGAGTTGTGGCCAAGAAACTACCATCCCATCAGAAATCCAGATATAATTCTTAGGCGGTATCACCTGATCATGGAGATTGTTGATCTCTAGGGAGATCGAGGTTAGGAGAGTAGACACAAAGGACAACAGCGCGGATCCACTCACAAAGGCCTTTTTCCTAGAAGAGACTTTTATGGGATGGTTGAGTATGAGATACTTCAACCACAGCTAAATGTTGGGTATGTGATACCGCAACAGATGGCCCTAGTGCAAGTGGGAGATTGTTAGTTATATGTATGCCCTAGCGGCCATTACTATACATACGATGTATATTGTAGTGGATGCTTGGACATATATAGGGAGGACTTTCTCGCTCGACATGATAGTATGCTATCTAGTTGTACTTTATCTAAACGTGTACTCTGATTGTCTCTATGTTACATGTTGATAAAGCCCTTTGGATATGTACTCGACTACTGGGACTATGATGAGATCATACTAGTGGGGCCACGGTAGTTGACGAGTACATCCTATAACTGTTCCTAGTCGAGGGTGTATCAAGACAGGGCATCGATGCACCAGAGTAGACTAGCGTATACGCATCTTGACCCATATGATGGGCGATGGACAATCCCATATCCATCGGTGTTTGACATCAAGGATGCTGTACGGGTGCTCAGTGGAGACTGGGTGCACTGGACGGACTCGCCGAGAACTCCCAGATGGTATTATACCTCACCTCAGATGGCAGTTCTCCGGTGACACTGGTACAGAGTAGTCTGTTGACCCGAGATCGTCATAGAGTCTTGTGTGATTCCCACTGTTCTTTGATTTGCATTATAGTACGTCCAAGAAGGCTTGCAAAATGGTGGCTTTTGGGTACAGTCCCGAATTACATGGAGGCAATGAGCGATAGGAGGGTATTCATCTCTCCCAGTATAGGGAATTGATATTGTGCTGTGTTCGATTGGCTATAACTGGAAATCCCTGGCCAGGGTTACTGAGATTTACTGGTAAGTTTTATCAGTTGTATCTCGAACTGTTATAGACCTCATATCGACATGACTTATCAAACTACAGGGGTCTGACGTTTACCATCCCTAGGCGAGATATGCGACATATCAGACGACGAGACCGGACTGTACGGGATTGTTACTATTTGGATTCACAGGAGAATGTGCAGGCTTGCTTGTTGATCTTCTGAGCGCTCAATACCTGGGTGGCTGTTACGTTTAGCGGACCGCTTGCAGCTTGCGGGTGTTTGATATGATCGTCACCTACTGCCGGTGTATTGACGATTCTTTAGAGTCCTACACAGAGGTTTCTTGGCTCAGGCAAAACGGAGTAGGAGCACGTATGTGATATGTGCGGGATCGAGGATAATGCGATATGAGATACTGTATTCTATTCTCGCGATATTTGATATCAGCCAGGTCAACGGATCAAGTGTTGATTCGATGAATCGGTAAATGATATATTAGTCGGTTATATGCGATATAGCCGGATTTTCGGATCAAGTGTTGATTCGATGATTTAATGTATAATAATATATATGATATATTAAATTACATTAACTAATATATGCTCACTAAAAGATTCTTTTTCTCACTCGGGTAATACATTGATATATATGCGATATATGTTAATTGTATTATTTTATTTTGTCAGAATAAATATTATATATGTGATATATAATATTGTAACATGATATGATAACTAATGCAATATGTTTAGTGGAGATTAAACAAGATTAAGGTTTGATTTGGGTTAATACTTTGTAGAAGTTTCTAGAAGGTTTTTATTTTGTCATGGAAAATATATTTACAAATGACTCATCATTAACCTAACCCAAACCCTATACCCTTGGTTAATTCTCTACAAAGGTTTAGCAACCATGGTTGCATTATTGATCATTATCTTCGTTCATTATTCATCACAGAAGGAAAACAATGATGATTCATCTTCTTCTTCCTTCTTCTTTCTTTCATGGAAAAAGCTTTCTAACTTTTTTCCAAGTGATGAAATTGAGTGAGAATAAGAAAATAAAAGAGAGCAAAAATCCTACTTCATCATTCTCATCTATCCTTACCATTTAGATGAGCGTGTTCACATCATTTTGTGAGTGAGAGCATGTGTTAATGAAACTTAAAGGTAGATCATCTTTGTTATCGAAGATCGGAAGCAAGCTTGCATCTTTCTCTTTGCGGAGCCTCTCGAGAGTCTGGAACACGATGATCGCTGCGAAGGGACCACAACACGGAGCTTATGAAGAGAAGGACCGAATCTACAAAGGTTGTAATCCCTCTCACTTAGTGTTAAAGTGTTTAACATGCTTGTTTTCGCCTAATCTCTAGTTTAAAGATCCGGCTTCGGGTTGTTCGGCACTGCTAAATTTTAAATCGGGCATGGTTGATGCTTCGTAGACCCTTATGCGTGTGCCCAGCAACCCTACAGATCTAGAGTCACCTAGGTCAGCTAGACAACTCCTAACTGTTCCAAAGGGCAAGAAGTAGGACCTCAAACCGTCTCTTCATCGCCAATTGTGGCCAGATAAGCACAAGTAGAGAAAGGAGGGATCCGCTCATCAATCACCGTAAGACGGGCCTTTTAAAATTACCTTTCACTACCTGTCTAGCCTAGGCACCACAAAATCAGGTTAGGATCAACGCTCGATGCCTACAACTATTGAGCGCGAAGTCCTTAGGGCCGAGTCTAATATTTTTTAATTAATTGATGGACAATGCAATAAGCCTTAAGTGAATTTTGGGGTTCTGGGAAGGGTAATGAAATCCCCACCCAACCTGGATTGGTGTTCAAGCCCCTTAAAGTCAATTTAGATTATGCAAAGCATTAAACACAATCACTTGCAAACAATTTTTTTAGCGCGGCGCAAAGAATCCTGCACAAGATCAAGTTATTGAGAAGGGGGAGAGATTTTTAGCGCAAAGAATCCTGCAGGGAAATTATTTCAGAGGAGATCAGGGGGTTCAGAAAAGAAGAAAGGGAGCTTATAGTGAAATTTCAGGTGCTGACGTCACCTACAGACCGCGGTTGCGCAGCTGGAAGGGCGTTTTCGTGGCGGTTCCGCGGTACGATGTGCGGTTCAGCTCCCAACAATTTTCAGTTTCTCTTTTCATATTGTCCTCTGTTTATTTAGATCTAGAGTTTTCTGTTTTGCTCTTTGGATTTTTCTAGATCCGAACTCGTTCGTCGATCCTGCAAAATTCATATGAAACACACTTCAAACAATACAAATTTATTTTTATTTTTTTTATATTTTTCAGTTTTTATGATTTTTCAATTTTATATTAACCCGAAATTACAAAAAGTAAATACTATGCCATCCCCGGCAACGACGCCATTTGATTGATGTTATTTTCAAGTTTTGTGATCAAAAATATTTAACCGCAATCAAGAACGGCGTCGCTTGGTAGCTAGACGGTGAGTACGGGTCGGTCCACAGGGATTTTATGTATTCTCGATTTGTTCTTACGAGTTAGTTCCGATTGTTGTTGGATTGATTAAATCTAAAAACTAAACTGATCTAGACTAAAATCTTGCTAGGGTTAGGTTTAGGTTAAGTTTGAAAAGTCAATATTCCTCACCACTTTCTATGCCCTGTTTAAGATCTATGAGGTGTTATGGTAATAATTAATAATGTGGATTAGTACTATCGGGAAGAAACGATATTCCTTCCTCTAGGTTCTTGTCCTTCCTTTCTTAATTCTTACCCTAACCTCCATGGAAAACACGCGCAACCGGTCGTTTATACTACGGTATCACCGCTACCTCGTGGAATAGGGTGCCGTAGGGAGCGGTGTGTGCATTTATGCATGGAGTCCTATAAAAACGTGTGATGGGCAAGAAAGGGGTGAGAGATTTTCATCTCTCAAGCCTTCCCCAAATCTAACCCTAACAAGCGAGGAGACTACTCACTCATTAGGGAATTGAAAAACATTTTCTAACTATCTAACTGGGGCAAATAATAAAGATCTATACTACGGCAAGAAAGAAATTACCAAGGGCATGGAAATAAAATTGAACTAGGGCAATGAAAAGAAAACTTATACCTAATTTTTATTTGATGCTCTCTTCCTTCTTTACAGAAATTTACAGATCTGAATTTTGATAGATGAAATGAGTCACAAGAAGAGGCATAACCTGAAAAAAGTTTTAGGGTTTCTATTTATAGATCATAGAAACCCTAGGGTTACAATCGATCACGTCTGCATTTACAATTTTACCCTTAAAGAAGACTAGTCAACGCGCCGCCAGCCGCCATAAAGATTTTGCGCCGACACATGGCCGCGGATCCGCGGCCAAAGGCCAGGTTTGGCCGCGGTTCCGCGGCCATGTATGGAGCTTGTGGGCTCAATTTTTCTGGTCTTCTTCTGTTGCTTTGTTTCTCCTATTTTCTTCACTTGGTTTCTCAGATTGTCTTCTACATTCCTTCCAGATTTCCACAGTGAATAAAGTCGTGGACTATTACCGCTTGCTTCGTGTCGAAGTCTTGAACCTTGCGCTGCCTTTGTGCTTTGTGAACTTTTTTGTTGATCTTCGTTTAGTCTTCAAACTGTAGGCATGATCAAGATAATTCCTTTCGTTGGTCGTAGTCTCACTTTTGTATCGTCTTTTCATCGTTTTCAATGTTTTTGTTTCGAGAACCTGTAACCTGCAACTATGTAGCGGACATGGATCAAAAGCACCTGTTTATTTGTAAAATGAATAAGAATGGGGTCTATAAGAATGCAAAATTATCGTATGAACATGTAGCATATGATACCTTTTCCTATCAAGAGTATCTCATCTATGTACAATACGAATAAGATAACCTTACTCTCTTCAACCTTCTTGTATATACAAGGTTCATCTACCTTTTTGAAGAAGTCAAACTCTTTGACTACCACATCAAAACAGATGTTACTACTCTGCGATGCTTGCATTGATCCTGATGGACTTAAGCTTAGCTTTGAAAGTCTCATTTTTTCCATCTACACCAAGAATCTTCTCAAGATCCATTTGCTCCCAATGGGTTTTACCCCTTCAGGTGCAATATGCAAAGTCATACTTTGTTGGTGTACATGGATTCCATCTTTTGATCGCATAGCATCCAACCATTTCACACAGTCCCCACTTGTGATGGCATGCCTGAACCAGGTTGGGCCATCATCTACCATGATGCAATCCTCTCTCCCACTGTCACAAAAAAGACTGTAGTATTTCTTAAGTGGATGGGGAACCCTACCAGATTCGCGGAGAGGCTGAGGTTTGTTGGAGACTATTGAATCCTTTGGTTTCACCAAATCATCAGCTGTTAGTTTGTCTAGCTGGAACTCCTTCCAGTTCTACCTCATGTCCACTAATTTCTTTACAAGAAATTCCTTTTCTAAAAAGGTGGTATGCTGAGAAACAAAACACCTTTTGCTCCTTAGAGTGGTAGAAGATATTCCCTTACGAATGTTCGGGATATCCCATCAAACATGTACAGAACTGGCCTTGCCTCGAGCTTGTCCAGATTTTTCTTTTCAACATAGGTCGGACAACCCCATATCTTAACTCGTTTAAGACATGGGATCTTCCCATACCATATCTCATATGGAGTGGTAGGCACTGATTTGGATGGAACCCCATTCGATAGGTATGCAGCTTCTTAAGTGCATAACTCCGAAAGGAAACATGTAACTCAATAGTACTCATCATTGAGTGCGCCTTATCTCATAAGGTGCAATACCTCCACCCCGATACACCATTGTGCTGTGGTGTACTCGAAGGCGTAAGCTGAGAGAGAATCACATTCTCCTATAAATAATCCAGGAACTCCATGCCCAAATATTCTCCTCCTCGATCACGTCGAAGGACTTCAATACTTCCTCCCGTCTGGTTCTCAACTTCAAGCTTATATTCCTTGAATTTCTCAAAAGCTTCAGACTCATGTTTCAACAGGAACATATGTCCGAATCTTGAGTGATGGTCGATGAACGTAATGAAGTACCAAGAACTAAACTTGGTATTTGTAGACATAGGACCGTATACATCGGCATGTATGCGTCCCAAGATTCACTAACTCTTTCTATGTTTTCAGTAAACGGAGTATTCATCATTTTACTTTTGAGACATGACTAGCAAGTATCATAAGATGAAAATTCGAACAGCTTCATATATTCATCATTTTATAACTTAGCTGGTCGTGTCGCATTGATATGATCTTGTTTACAATGCCACAAGAAGGATTCATTCATTTTTGAACTACTCCTCTTATGTGTGTTCTACATACTTTGAACTATGATTTAATTTATAACTTATAAGCCGTTATATAATGTGCCTGATCGAATCAACTCTTGATTTAGGAAAATTTTCACAGCATTATCCTCTAATACATAATTATATCCTTCTTAAACTCAGTAAAGAACATGATGTAATGTTGTATATCTGGTTCGGTATGTAATAACATTTGTTCAGAATCAATATATTAATACAAGGTGATATCTGCCAACTGGTTAGGCTGCAACAATTGCACCATTCTTTAACACTTAAAGACATATCATCCATTCTCAGTTCTCTACATTTCTGTAGCCCATGTAACATATTACATTTACGGGATCCTAATCTGGTATCACATACCTAGAACGTAGAGGATACTGAGAAACAGTTCTCGGTAACGAACACACCCGAAGAATATGCATCAACATGCTTAATCCTCAATTAGGTGGCATAGGAATCCCGATATTCCCCTATTTCCTGCTCAGACTTATAACAATTATAAGAAAGAACGGAACCAACGTTCCCTAGCACAGTATAATAAGCAAGTTCGGTCAATGCATCCATATTATTATCTTGATTAAGGCGTGGCATGGTCGCTACCATGAGAGAGAGAGAAGAAAACACTCTGCGTGCGCTCTTATAAGATTAGATTGGTTATTAGTTTATCTAATCAGGATGGTTCCCATTGTTTTAGTCAAATCTTCCTTCAAACCCTAAAAGGTAAGACTAGCCGGGATTAATTACCCCCTACAAGTTCGCCAATCTTTCGGCCAGGCCAGTGTCGGTACATTGAGGGAGGTTCCCCGTGCTTTCGCACGGACCTAATTAAAATAAATCTCGTTTTCCCAGGGGCGTAACCCCGTTAACACCTTTCTAGACACCTACTTGATCGGCTAATTGTAATGTGTAAAACTCAACCAGGAGTAACTCTTACTCGTATTGGGTATCGGGATCCAACTATCTCATAGAAGGTATGCAATCTCATTGCAAAATTCTACACTTAAAATTCCCGATAATATTTTGCCCCTAGTAACTTATGACCTTAACAAGGTCAACAAATCATAAGCGCTAACCAAGTTCAACCCGTCATTTCCTGATTGAATTAAACCCACCTGCACGACCCTTAACAAGGTCAACAAATTCGTAAGACTACCCTAATCCAATCGCATCATATGCTTATGCAGACAAGCACTAATCAGCTACCACACACTATGCCTTAACATAGTCAACAAACGTAGCACGAATACTAAGTAGAACTTATCTAAATGACGAAGGGCTACGACAGGTTTTTAAGAAAACCTTTTGCGTAATGAACTTAATATCGTTGTAGAATCGAGTGAATTTTAAAAGAAGTGTTTTTGAGGCCTTTACTAGTTTTGCTAAAGAGGTCACTCTCGGTGAAAGGATCTTGGCTCTTTCCTTATCAAAAAAGGTGCATTATATTTCACAAATACCACTATGCAAAGCAAAAACTATAAAATCAATCAAAAGACAATCCGAGTTTGTAGCATCTACTGGTTTCACTAAAGAGGTCACTTCCGGTGAAGGGATCTCGGCTCTTTCCTTATCGAATAAGGTGCTGGGTATTCTACAAGGAATACCGCTATGTAAAGCAAGTACTAGAGCTAACAGTTTTTAAATAAGTTTCTACAACATCTTTTAGGTTTCTTTTACTTCATTAATCTCATTAATGAATTCCCATCAATTTTATGCTTTCTGAGCATCACATATGAAACGAAAGAAGCAATATTAATTATATCACATATATATAATATAGGAATTCGTCTCAGAACATATCAAGTGATCACATCACAGAATATTAGCAGCAGAAGAATCACATATGAAATATTGGATATACTAGGAATTCCGTGTTTTATTTAAGCCGGTAAAAACGCGGATTCCACTATCCTGATCAATAGCCAAACCCATATCCCTAGACCCCTATGAAAGCGGAAAGAAAGCTTTCTAATCCTAGAGTTAGGAGACCCGGTCACGACACCACGATATGGTCTCCCACTGGACTCCAGAACCCGGTTACTTGTGCTCCCCACTTTGGGTCTATCCTAATGCGGAAAAGTATATAATATACATCAATGGTGACATCATTGTTAGTTATATGTATGCTCTAGAGGCCATTACTTTACATATGATGTATATTGTAATGGATGCTTGGACATATATAGGGAGGACTTTCTTTCTAGACATGATAGTATGTTATCTGGTTGTACTTTATCGTAACATGTCCTCTGATTGTCTCTATGTTACATGTTGATAAAGCCCTTAGGATATGTACTCGACTACTGGGACTATGATGAGATCATACTAGTGGGGCTACGGTAGTTGACGAGTACATCCAATAACTGTTCTTAGTCGAGGGTGTATCGAGGCAGGGCATCGATACACCAGAGTAGACTAGCGTATACGCATCTTGACCCATATGATGGGCGATGGATGATCTCATATCCATCGGTGTTTGACATCAAGGATGGTGTACGGGTGCTCTGTAGAGACTGGGTACACTTGACGGACTCGCCGAGAACTCCCAGATGGTATTATACCTCACGTCAGATGGCAGTTCTCTGGTGACACTGGTACAGGTTAGTCTGTAGACCCGAGATCATCATAGAGTCTTGTGTGATTCCCACTGTACTTTGATTTCCATCATACCACGTCTAATAGGGTGTGCAAAAAGGTGGCTTTTGGGTACAGTCCCGAATCACATGGAGGCAATGAGCGATAAGAGGGGATTCGTCTCTCCCGGTATAGGGAGTTGATGTTGCGCTGTGTTCGATTGGCTATAACTGGAAATCCCTGGCCAGGGATGCTGAGATTTACTGGTAAGTGTTATCAGTAGTTTCTCGAACTGTTATAGACCTCATATCGACACGACTTATCGAGCTACTGGGGTCTGACGTTTACCACCCATAGGCAAGTTTTGCGACATATCAGACGACGAGACTGGACTGTACGGAAGTGTTACTGATTGGACTCGCAGGAGAATGTACAGGCTTAATTGTTGATCTTCTGATCGCTCAATACCTGGATGACTGTTACGTTTAGCTGACCGCTTGCAGCTTGTGGGTGTTTGATATGATCATCACCTACTACCGGCGTATTGAAGTATCTTTAGAGTCCTACATAGAGCTTTCTTGGCTCAGGCAAAATAGAGTAGGGGCACATATGTGATATGTGCAGGACCGAGGATAATGCGATATGAGATACCGTATTAAATTCTCGCGTTATTTCGATATGAGCCGGATCATCGAATCAAGTGTTGATTCGATGAATCGGTACTTGATATATTAGTCGGTTATGTTCGATATAGCCGGATTGTCGGATCAAGTGTTGATTCGATAATTTAATGTATAATAATATATATGATATATTAAATTAGATTAACTAATATAAGCTCACTAAAAGATTCTTTTTCTCACTCGGGTAATACATTGATATATATGCGATATATTTTAATTGTATTATTTTATTTTGTTACAAAAAATATTATATATGTGATATATAATATTGTAACATGATATGGTTATTAATGCAACATGTTTAGTGGAGATTAAACATGGTTAAGGTTCAATTTAGGTTAAGCTTTTCTAGAACCTTCTAGAAGGTTTTGTTTTGTTTTGTGCAAAGATATTTGTTTTGATATTTTATGTGACTCGTCCTTTAACCCAACCAAAACCCTAGCCCTAGTTAAATCTTTACAAAGATTAAATTGACCATGGTTGCATTTCTAACCTCTTTCTTGACTTTTCATTATTCATTACAAAAGGATTCTTCATCTTCTTCCTTGAGTTCTTCATGGAAAAGCTTTCTAGCTTTTTCAAAGGTGATGAAAATGAGTGAGAAATAGAAAACAAATGAGTGCATAAATCCTACTTCATCATCCTAATCTATCCTAGCCATTTAGATTAGGGTGTTCACTTCATTTAGTGAGTGAGAGCTTGTGTTAATAAAACTTCAAGGTAGATCATCTTTGTTATCGAAGATTGGAAGCAAGCTTGCATCTTTCTCTTCGTGGAGCCTCTCGAGAGTCCGGAACTTGATGATCGCAGCGAAGGGACCACAACACGGAGCTTATGAAGTGATGGACTGGATCTACAAAGGTTGTAATCCCTCTCACTTAGTGTTAAATTGTTTAACATTCTTTTTTTCTCCTGATCTCTAGTTTAAAGATCTTGTTAAGGGTTGTTCGGCACGTCTAAATTTTAAATCGGGCATGGTTGATGCCTCGTAGACCCTTGTGAGAGTGCCTAGTGACCCTACAGTGGTATCAGAGCCAAGCTAGAGATTTAGGCGAAGTCTAGACGAAGTTTAAAGTCCAATCGAACACCGAAACCCCAAAACTTACCCGTCTCTGGATATTTTCTAAAAATGTGATTTTTTCTGCATTAAAAATATTCAGAAAAATATGCAGGAAAATTTAAGAATTACTATGAAGTATGGACCATCAAAGCGATCACATGACCACGGAACCACGGCTAAACCACTCACCTGGCCGCGGTTCTACGGCCGAACAGTGTCATTAGGGCCCAGTACTTCACAGTATTATTCTTGGGTTCTTTTGCACAATTCTGGGAATTTTTAATTCCACTCAAGTGTTGAGTTTTCTGGGTTATATTGGGAGCTCGTTGATTCGATCGGAAAGTATAAGTTCGTTTAGTTTGTCCGGGTAATTTTTAGAATGTATTAAAAAGTTCGAACGGTTATCAATAACTCACTTTTTCCCCTACCGGAAAATTTTCAAGTGTTGGATTTTTCTATAGTTTAAGAACGTTCTAAGTCGTGCAAGTAACGCGGTGGACCCTCTAGAAGAACACAAAGCTTAACTCGATTATGTGACCGTCTTGAACTGCCTCTAAACCTTAGGGTTTGTGGTAGTACGGCGTGCCACATGTGAGGCGATGGCTTGACCCTTCTACGGCTGGACCATTGGTACAGAGGCATGTGATGGATGTTTTAAAACTAATTTCAAGTGTTGAGAACTATTAGGGAAATCTTGGGTGTTTGATTATTCGATCGGAAAGTTTAACATTATCTATTTATGTGGAATGTGATACAATATTTGGAATCCACAAGTAGTTATGAGATAACTAATTTGAATGTTATAAATCTAGTAGTTCTGTCTGATATGATCGGTTGCCACCGAATTTTGATGTGATTAAAAGTCTGTCGTAATCACGTAGCGTACGCGGATACTCGCCGTGTAAACTTAATAGACAGCCACGCCCCATAGTCCTGACCAAGTGACTGTAGGAGAACCCCATCGCCAAAAGCTTCCATTAGGGTGCTCACGGCAGCGGTTTTCCACCTTAGTGCACTTCGTCGAGGGCATCGGGGGTGCGGCCGTCTACTAAAGTTTGCGACGAGCATTCGATCAGAATGTCGGGAATCTTATTGAATTGCCCGACTTGATATTGAAAAGAGTTTTCGATAATGAGACTAAAATGCGGGGTTTATAATTATTAGGCATGCAATGTCTAAGGAATTCATTTGGTTAGGCATGCGATGTCTAAGGTGGTTGCGGATTCCAACTGTTGTAGTTCTACACTTTCTTTTCTGCGACCGTAAGTGTAGTATGTAGTTGTATCGCCGGTTTTCGTTGCTATACATCGACGACAATCGGCGTATGCATATTTACTTACGTTGATGACATGTGATGTTATTGTTGGAGATAGTGCCCTCAGAGTCAATTATTAGGTCACAGGTACGTGATTGTAATGATTGAGGGAGGACCTATCCCGGTAGGACAGTCTTACTCGAGATGATAGTATGCTATCTGGTTTACCTTTATCATCGTGTACTGTTTTAGGTGACATGACACGTCGCTATTACACGTTGATAGAGCCCCTAGGATTCTTGCTTGACCACCAGCAGTATGAGGGCGATCATATAAGTGGGAGCTGGGGGTCTACAAGCATATCCTTAAAAGGTCCCTAGTCGAGGGAGTTTCGAGACCGGGCATCGATACTCCATTAGTAGACTAGTGTATACAGTCGAGACCCCGACGAGGGGCGGTGGCCGGTCTCACAAGCCACTGGTGTCAGTTGGATCACCTAAGATGTATACAGGTGCTCATTGGGTTATGAGTACACCGGACAGGACTCGCCGGGAACATGCTAGTTGGTCATATACCAGACGTCAGATGGCAGTTCCCTGGTGACATGTGTGCAGGTTAGTTCATCGACCTGGGGATCGTCATTTGTCTCGTGTGAGTTCCCACTGTACTTTGATTACTACCCTACCACGGCTCAAAGGAGTCGTGCAAACAGGTTTTAGTTGGGTACAGTCCCGAGCCACATGGAGGCAGTGAGCGTATCTTCAGGGGTTCGTCTCTCCCGGTATTGGGGGTGAGGTCGTGCTGTGTCTAGGAGAGCCATTACACAAAGTCCTTGGCCAAGGCAAGGAGATTTACTGGTAGGTATTCCAGTAGTATCTCAGGGTGTTCTGGGCTACACTCCGACACGACTTGTACCGCTTTTGGGGGTCTGACTTTTACCAACCCCCTAGGCCCGCCATGCGATACTCATAGACGAACGGACCGGACTGCACGGATATTGTCACTGACAGGCTCAGTTGGGTGTCGGGGTGAGCTTCCTCATCGACGTCCCTTTTGGTCAATAGCTGGTGGCCCGTCACGTATTGGCTTATACCTCTGACGGGCTAGTGGTTAAATCCACAGCCATAGTATTGACGAGTCTTTAGAGTCCACCACACTTTCAGTTACTCAAGCTTTCGGGCGAAACGCTGTAGAGGCCGTATGGAGATATGGCAAGGTCCGATCAGATACGTGCGGTATTGCACGGATCAGGATCGGACAGTTTTGTACTAGTGGCCGTATAGTTATATGGCAGGGTTTGATCTGATACGTGCGGTATTGCACGGATCAGGATCGAACGGATTTAACTAGCCGGCTTTGGCTTAAGCTGGTCTTAGTTTAGTACAGTGTAGATTTTGTCTCATTGCATTTGTATCCGGACGGAATACAGATGCGGGTGTGTATGCACAGTATCGGGGTTTTCCTGTAATTTGTTACGGGACCAGTTTTCTGGAGTTGCCAGTTTGCATTCCGTTCCGGCCGTTTTTCCTTTGTTCTTTCCCGGCCGGACTTTTTCGATGGAGGGGGTTATTTGCAGTTTTGCAAATAACAATTTGTGGGGGGGTTTCTTGCAATTGTATTGATTATGATGGCTTTCATATCATGCACCATTGACTTGCTTTTTATTGTGATTGAAAGGGTATGGGTTGAATAGTAACAAGCATGGTTGTATGTTTCTTTGTCCCTTGGATATGGTCACCTTTCTTATGCTCCTACACTCACCTCCCTTTGCATTTATATGGTTTTTCCTCCACCATTCTTCTCACTTGATAATAAGTCTTTCATGGTTGTGAGAAGAAGAAGAGAGAGTTTCATTCATGAGAGTTTTCTTTCTTGATCTAGTTTTCATGCTAGAAAAATGCAAGCACCATTTTTCTAATCCTTGTTTCCTCCATCATCCTCATTGGCAACAACATAACCCCAAAGAGACAAGCATCTTCTACACTACATTCTACAGCATATCTTGAGCATGTCGAGTTGCCGGCTTCATGCTCGAGTTGCCTCGGTATTGAGGCGGGAGCCCGTAAAAGACGAAGGCGATGTGGTGTCCTTTCCGGCGAGGAGGCGACGAGGAGGAGAAGGACGGAGATCCCGCGAGGAGATCGGAGTGGAGATGAAGACCGGAGGACTTGGATCGTCGGTATACATCTCTTCCCTTTCTTTTTAGTAGCGTAGACTAGTTAATGGTTCGATCCGGAGTTTAGTGCGCGGTGGTGCCGGTTTGCAAAGTCCGCAAAATTTAAGTTTATCACCGTTTCCGCGTTCCGGCGTCGGATTGACTGCCGGGGCGCCGCCGTGCACTTACAGTGGTATCAGAGCCTCCCCATTAACTTAGTCTAGCTTTGTGTAATGTGTTTGCATTTCCGATCGATCAAAAAGTCCAAAAACCCGTATTTTTTCCCACATCAGTTTCTGTCGAATTTTTTTTGAGTCCAAAAATTTTTCAGGTGGTCTCAGAATGATGTGCAGGGAAAACTAAGCACACTGTAAAAATTTGGTACCTCGATCTCCCCATACCGCCGCGGAAGAGCGGCCAAATCCCTGATTTGGCCGCGCTTCCGCCGCGGATATTACTGTTCACCACCCCAAATTTTTTCAGTGTGTTTCTGAGTGATAATTGTGGTTTTTGGAATATTAAAATTGGGCCCAGGTTTTCTGTGGTTGCTACAGTTTTGTTTGGGGGCCCACTTGTTAATGTTTGATCAATCGGAAAATTTTAAACACATTTTTCACAGTATTTACATTATATCTGCGACCGTGAATGTCACTCGATCGGTAAATCCGGTCTAACTGCTATAGCCCGGTTAGACGGATTTGCGAACGTGACTTTCACGTTGATGTTCTATGTATTTGCTGTGATGTTGCGGATCGGTCGTGGGGGATAGCCTGGATGCAATGCTAGTACTGTTTTGTTGTATTATGTACATTTGATATTGCGGGGCGAGCGTCCGACATGTGGACTGCCGTCACTGCCTGATTGTATTATTCTTTTGGGGCACGACCTGGTTGCGGTCGATGTACCCGGTGTATGTATATTTTACTTTCTGTACTAGGATTGCCCCGCGGAGGGGTGCACGGATAGCCGGGTTCTAGAGGGCAACAAGCCCGCATCTCATGGCATTGAGACGGAGGGGGCTTCACTCTAGGATTGGCGGGCTATTCGCCGCACTCGTAGGGGGTACAGGTTGACCCAGGAGGGGTGCCCAAGTTGCCGGATTCCGTGAAGTGCTGGGTGGTCCATTCACGGCGCTGAAGGGGGCTGCCTCGCTTCAGGTTTTGGCGGGTGACTTGCCGCGCCCGTAGGGGTCTAGGTTTTCATTGCACAGGCTATCCACACGACCAGGGGAACGTCGGGTTTCAGCAGTGGCTCTGTGAAACCCGGGGATCCCAGATATCTGTATTGTTTCTGTGATGCTGTACATTTTCTATGATGTTGCATTTCTTTCACGCCTTGAGCGAAATATAATATATTGGTATATATATTAGTAGATGTTGTATATGTTTTGCATCCGCGCTAGTCCAGTCCCCGCTCTGTCGTTAGTTAGCTAACCTAACGGGTAATGACGGGACCCAGTGGCGAATGCGGATGGCATATACGTACATCAGTATATTTTCGTTCTTTGTTGGTGTGATCAATTGATGGGACTGCATTGATTCGGATCAATGCAAGTTAAAAACAAACCTAATCTGATGTTGTTGGAACACTTTTTCAAAAAGCTGTTATTGCAAGGACGTTTACTTTTGTTTTGCATCGTGGTATTCATTGGAATATCCTGCTCCTCAGTCGACGAGGCAAGGGCCGAGATCCCTTCACCGGGAGTGACCCCTTGGACAAAAGTTTGCGTCAGGGCATTAACTTCACTATAGCCGATTACTTTTGCTTTGCACAGTGATATTCGGTTATGAATATCCAGCACCCCATTCTACGGGGAAAGAGCCGAGATCCCTTCACCGGGAGTGACCTCTTTAGTAAAGGTTTTCGTCACTATATTTTCTAAAAAGCTATCCGTTCCTTCAACGATATCAAGTTCATTACGTTAAAGGTTTTCGCCAGAAACCATTCGTAGCCCTCCGTCGTTTCATATGGGTGGTCAATAGTATTCAAGCTGTGTATGTTGGCCAAAGTCAAGGCACAGTGATTGGTAGCTATTGGGGTATTCATATGCAGCATAGATAGATGCGTTGGTTTGGGACAGTCGTGCTGCCATTTTGGCCAAAGTCAAGGGTATGTACGGGTGGATTCAAATTAACCTGGAGAATGACGGGCAGAACTTGACATGTGACTTATGATATGTTGGCCAAAGTCAAGGTCATAAGAGCATGGGGCAGAAATCACATCGGGAGTTTCAAAAGAACTGAAACTTGCCAGATATGCGCATACCTTCTGGAGTGTGATACCGTGAGCGGATTCCGTCACGTTATCATGCGATGATAGTTGGATCCCGATTCCCACTGATGAGTTAGTTTACTCCTCGGGTGACCCCGACTAATTCTTCTTTCAGGTTTGGAGGAGAATTTGAGGTACAGTGGGAGGATTCCAGATTAGATAAATTGGTGACCATTCTGATCTAGGTTAGAGTGCACGCTGAGTGTTTCTTTTCTCTCTCTCTTTGGCAGCGACCATTGACCCGACCCTAAGACTATGACTCAGTGACCAAATTAACCGAACCTTCTTAACACTGGCTTTTGGATTGTCAGAGTTGCGGACCTCATTGCCACTCCTACTTTTACCCTTTTCTCCGGGACACCCCGTATTGCTACGAACGTCCACTTCCATTGGACAAAACCATCGTATGGTTAGATACGAACTCGAAGGAATTCGAGGATGGTTTCCGGTTCTGGAGAAAACGGATAGGATTATTCAGTTGTCTTTTCCTTTTACCCTCTCTCAGGTTACGAGTACTCCTTGGTTTGGGGGTAGTACACCTATTACGCAAATTGGATTGTCTTCTTCCAAACCTTAGGCTGGTGCCGACCGGTAGGGAATGAAGAAAACCAATTAGCATAACGATGGTGTGCAGAAGGTATTAAGTTTAGACAAAGAAAGGGATTAGTAAGAGGGCAAAGTAAATTGCAACAGATATTCACGACCAAACCAAATATTTCGTTACCACTCCCACATCACCTTTGTATTTCTCCAGGACACTCCGTATCACTACGAAGATCCACAGTTTATTTGGATAATCCATCGTATGGTTATATACGAACTCAAAAGGAACTTGTTCCAGTTCGGGGATGGATCCTGGTTCAGGAGAAATAGGAATAAAGTACATTCAGGTGTCTTTTATCTTCACTTTCTCTCGCATTGCGAGTGTTCCTAGGATTGGGACAGTACACCCATTATGCTTATTGGATAGTCTTCTTCCAAACCATAGGCTGGTGCCGAACGGTAGGGAAGGAAGAAAACCATTTGGCCTAAGGGGTGTGCAGAAGGCAAAGACTAAAGACATATGAAGGGATTTGGAGAGGTGGCAAAGAACTATACGGTTACAGTCGTGAATCTGGAAGAGGCATTACTAAGAATACCAGGATACCCCATCGAAACATTTCAATGTTTCAGTTCACTGTGTACTGTTAAAAGAAAACTGATTTCCCGATTAGATACTTACTCCAGGGTATGTATTTACCAGGTATGATTCTCACATCTGTATGGTTTTACAGATGATGAGTGGGAGTAAGTTATTGGGAATTGGGTGATCATCCTCATTATATCGGGATTCGTTGTAATCGGTGATATTTGAGGAAATCACCTGGGCTGTTTGCCGGTCGGCAAATATTTGGTTTTGAATATCCGCAGTTATGCACCAATTTCAAATTGATATATCTGTACGTCTATTTTCATAGAGTGAGATATACCTTTCTGAAATTATGTCTACGACATTTACCTATATCAGTGGATGGTTAGGTAAGGAGCATTAAACAGCGGTGTAATTCTTCTTAACCATAAGTACAGTTTTCAACCTACGACACACAGTGAAAGAGTTGTTGGACTCAGCGGACTTATACAGAGTATTGTATGTTGTCCAGTGTCCATTAGGACAGAGGGGTTGGTCCTCATACTATATTCTGTTTACTTTTAACTTCTTTAGTTCTTAGACATGTGTTTCGTAGAAACACAGGGTCTAAGTTTTGAGGAGTTATAGGTATTTGAATAGAGTAGAGAACCAGGTATAGCAAGTATCGGGATTCTTCAAGGTGATCGAAGATGTAGATACTTGTGTATGGTATTCAGTTGATAGTAATGATAAAGAGAAATTGCTTCTCTTTCAGGTTACTCATAATTGGAAATGCTTCCTAAGTTGAGTAACGCTGATCGGCCTCCTTCCATTTAGTTGACATGCGCTGGGGACAGCTGCATGATTTGAATCTGGTTCAATTATATCAGTGCCTCTGTTTCTATATTGGATATAGAACAGTTCATATCTTAACGATGTTAAGGTACGGGGAGTTGTCCGGTTCATGATTAAAACCAGACACTGGACAACTCAAGGCACGTTTCTGTAATGGCTGTTTGTGGGTTGACCCAGGCTATGACGAGGGTTGACTTTCTACCATCTGGATGAACAATAGCGATATTGTTCTAGACTCGCCACAGTTTTATTAAAAATGGATTTTTCAGAAAACAGTAGTGGGAGTATGGTAGAACTGGAAGTGATTCCAGAACCACAAACGATTACTGAAGATTTGATAAGGAACCTAAAGATTCAATCTGGATTGACATTCCATTGGCCACTCCGCAGATAAGGTGGGTAACTTCAGGCACCCGAGAGGTACTACGGTAGCCTCAAGGACGGTGACAGGGAAGTTCTTGTTTACCCACAATTACCATTGCTGTTGTTCCAGGTTGCGAGACCCGGTGGGAGGATGAGTATAGCGTCGTTCTAAACTAGTTTTAGAAGTGTACGTCTATATAACTCTGCCAGAGGGTTGTCGTAGTCAGTGGGAGCAGCGGAAGCATTGGTGGACAAGTAGCTTATGTCTATTTATAGACTAAAGCAGATGTAGCGGACATAGTTCATCTATTTCTGACGTGACAGTCATAGGTTTGACTTCATCAGAATAGGGGATGGATCTGTTGAGAAGGTAGTAGGGTGTAATGTCATGGTATTTGGATGACATACACAAAGTAGGAAAAGAAACTCCTACACTACGATCGGATATACTTTGGTCGTCACACAGTGGTTTCTCCACACAGGACTTGGACATTATATCAGACATACTGGTTACTGGATCTATGGTATTAGATCTAGATTTGGGTGTTTTCCCAATCAGGGTACTTGACAGCATTCTAAGAGTATTTAGGATGGACGACTCCTGGCACGGTAGTGTACCTGCAGGTAATGGAGTCACCCTCTCCAAAGGTGTCTTACAGACTAAAGGGGAGAGGGACGGGCATGATTGGCAGATCACTTGCTCAGGCAATTGAGTCAATCGTGAGATGTCAAGTACCACACCAGATGTTGTTCTTGCACTAGATGCAATAAGTTGACATTAATCCAATCCTGAAGAAACAGTCGGAAGCAGTTCTAGAACATAAGTGGATGTTCTAGGGAGATGATAACGACAGCCTCATTCAGGAGACAGTTATCATTCCAGGCTTCCAAGGTGACATGGACGACAAGGAGGTTGTCAGAGTTATAGTTTTCCTTCTGATGAGGGGCAGTATTTTGGACAGGTGGTCCAAGGCAATACTGAGGGAGGCATGGCGCAGGATACTGATTAAGTTCAGTTGACGATACAGTCTAAGAAGTTTGGATTTGGAGTTCATTTATGAGCTATGTCCCATCAGACATCCAGACACATTCTAAGACAGGTATTGCTCATTTCGGGAGATGGGTTTCTCCGCGAACTTGAGATAAAGAGAGACATAGAAAGAAACTACTAAGCGGATCCACTCACTGAAGCTATTCCTCGAACGCAATAGTTCCGCAAACGAGCTTTGTGAGACTGACTAGTAGAGGAGTTGGATGTTCGGTATCACACGGGCTGTGAGTATGCGACATCGCAATAATTAGCCTTGAGTGCAAGTGGGAGATTGTTGGAGATAGTGCCCTCAGAGTCAATTATTAGGTCACAGGTACGTGATTGTAATGATTGAGGGAGGACCTATCCCGGTAGGACAGTCTTACTCGAGATGATAGTATGCTATCTGGTTTACCTTTATCATCGTGTACTGTTTTAGGTGACATGACACGTCGCTATTACACGTTGATAGAGCCCCTAGGATTCTTGCTTGACCACCAGCAGTATGAGGGCGATCATATAAGTGGGAGCTGGGGGTCTACAAGCATATCCTTAAAAGGTCCCTAGTCGAGGGAGTTTCGAGACCGGGCATCGATACTCCATTAGTAGACTAGTGTATACAGTCGAGACCCCGACGAGGGGCGGTGGCCGGTCTCACAAGCCACTGGTGTCAGTTGGATCACCTAAGATGTATACAGGTGCTCATTGGGTTATGAGTACACCGGACAGGACTCGCCGGGAACATGCTAGTTGGTCATATACCAGACGTCAGATGGCAGTTCCCTGGTGACATGTGTGCAGGTTAGTTCATCGACCTGGGGATCGTCATTTGTCTCGTGTGAGTTCCCACTGTACTTTGATTACTACCCTACCACGGCTCAAAGGAGTCGTGCAAACAGGTTTTAGTTGGGTACAGTCCCGAGCCACATGGAGGCAGTGAGCGTATCTTCAGGGGTTCGTCTCTCCCGGTATTGGGGGTGAGGTCGTGCTGTGTCTAGGAGAGCCATTACACAAAGTCCTTGGCCAAGGCAAGGAGATTTACTGGTAGGTATTCCAGTAGTATCTCAGGGTGTTCTGGGCTACACTCCGACACGACTTGTACCGCTTTTGGGGGTCTGACTTTTACCAACCCCCTAGGCCCGCCATGCGATACTCATAGACGAACGGACCGGACTGCACGGATATTGTCACTGACAGGCTCAGTTGGGTGTCGGGGTGAGCTTCCTCATCGACGTCCCTTTTGGTCAATAGCTGGTGGCCCGTCACGTATTGGCTTATACCTCTGACGGGCTAGTGGTTAAATCCACAGCCATAGTATTGACGAGTCTTTAGAGTCCACCACACTTTCAGTTACTCAAGCTTTCGGGCGAAACGCTGTAGAGGCCGTATGGAGATATGGCAAGGTCCGATCAGATACGTGCGGTATTGCACGGATCAGGATCGGACAGTTTTGTACTAGTGGCCGTATAGTTATATGGCAGGGTTTGATCTGATACGTGCGGTATTGCACGGATCAGGATCGAACGGATTTAACTAGCCGGCTTTGGCTTAAGCTGGTCTTAGTTTAGTACAGTGTAGATTTTGTCTCATTGCATTTGTATCCGGACGGAATACAGATGCGGGTGTGTATGCACAGTATCGGGGTTTTCCTGTAATTTGTTACGGGACCAGTTTTCTGGAGTTGCCAGTTTGCATTCCGTTCCGGCCGTTTTTCCTTTGTTCTTTCCCGGCCGGACTTTTTCGATGGAGGGGGTTATTTGCAGTTTTGCAAATAACAATTTGTGGGGGGGTTTCTTGCAATTGTATTGATTATGATGGCTTTCATATCATGCACCATTGACTTGCTTTTTATTGTGATTGAAAGGGTATGGGTTGAATAGTAACAAGCATGGTTGTATGTTTCTTTGTCCCTTGGATATGGTCACCTTTCTTATGCTCCTACACTCACCTCCCTTTGCATTTATATGGTTTTTCCTCCACCATTCTTCTCACTTGATAATAAGTCTTTCATGGTTGTGAGAAGAAGAAGAGAGAGTTTCATTCATGAGAGTTTTCTTTCTTGATCTAGTTTTCATGCTAGAAAAATGCAAGCACCATTTTTCTAATCCTTGTTTCCTCCATCATCCTCATTGGCAACAACATAACCCCAAAGAGACAAGCATCTTCTACACTACATTCTACAGCATATCTTGAGCATGTCGAGTTGCCGGCTTCATGCTCGAGTTGCCTCGGTATTGAGGCGGGAGCCCGTAAAAGACGAAGGCGATGTGGTGTCCTTTCCGGCGAGGAGGCGACGAGGAGGAGAAGGACGGAGATCCCGCGAGGAGATCGGAGTGGAGATGAAGACCGGAGGACTTGGATCGTCGGTATACATCTCTTCCCTTTCTTTTTAGTAGCGTAGACTAGTTAATGGTTCGATCCGGAGTTTAGTGCGCGGTGGTGCCGGTTTGCAAAGTCCGCAAAATTTAAGTTTATCACCGTTTCCGCGTTCCGGCGTCGGATTGACTGCCGGGGCGCCGCCGTGCACTTACAGTTATGTGTTGCTGTGATATGTTTTATTGGATCATCGTGTTTTTGAGTAGTCGGTGGTTTTAAGTGAGATGAGAGTTTTTCTTTTTCATTCATGTAAATTTCATTTGTATGTAATATTCTTTTATTGGGGCACTTCCGGGCTGAGGATGATGTCACCATTGTATATTATTTACTTTTCCGCATTAGGTAGATCCAAGGCGGGGAGCACAAGTAACCGGGTTCTAGGGTCCAGTGGGAGACCATCTCGAGGAGTCGAGACCGGGTCTTCTAACGCTAGAATTGGCAGTGTTGCTTGCTGCTCTCGTAGAGGTCTAGGGATGTGGGTTAGGCTATTCATCGCGACCGTGGAATCCGTGTTTTATACAGGCTCGTATTAAAACACAGACGTCCTAGTATATCCAATATTTCATAAATGTTCTTCTGCTGCAATGTTCTGTGATGAGATCATAACACTGCCTGAGACGAATGTTTATATTATATATATGAGATATATATTATATATTGTTGATTTCGTTTCATATCTGATGCTTGTGAAGCATAATCAAATGGGACTTCATTAATGAGATTAATAAAATAAAAGAAACCTAAAGATGTTGGAGAAACTTGTTTAAAAACTGGTAGCTCTAGTTCTTGCTTTGCATAGCGGTGTTCCTTGTAGAACATCTAGCAACTTATTCGATAAGGAAAGAGCCGAGATCCGTTCACCGGGATTGACCTCTTTAGCTAAACTAGCAGATACTGCATACTCGGTTTGTCTTTTGATTGCTTCTATAGATTTTTCTTTGCATAGTGGTATTTATAAAATATCCTGCACCTTATTCGATGAGGAAAGAGCCGACGATCCCTTCACCGGGAGTGACCTCTTTAGCAAAACTAGAAAAGGCCTCAGAAACATTCCATTTAAAATCACTCGATTCTACAACGATATCAAGTTCATTACGCAAAAGGTTTTCTTAAAAACCTGTCGTTTCCCTCCGTCATTTTAGGAAGTAGAGTACTTAGTATTCGTGCTGCGTATGTCGACTTTAGTTGAGGTGTAGTGTACGGTAGCTAAGTGATGTCTTCCTACACATCATATAATGCGATAAATTAGGACAGTCATGTGATTATGTCGACCATAGTTGAGGGTCATGTGGGTGGGTCTAATTAATCATGAAATGACGGGTAGAACTTGACTAGTGCTTATGATATGTTGACCTTAGTTAAGGTCATAAGTACTAGGGGTAAAATATTATTGGGAATTTCAAGTGTTGAAATTTGCAATAAGATTGCATACCTTCTATGAGATAGTTGGATCCCGATACCCGCTGTGAGGAAGTGTTACTTTTGGGAGAGTTTTACAAATTACAATTAGCCGATCAAGTAGATGTCCAGAAAGGTGTCAACGGGGTTACGCCCCTGGGAAAACGAGGTTTATTTTAATTAGGTTCGTGCGAAAGCACGAGGAACCTCCCTCAAAGTACCGGCACTGGCCTGGCTGAAAGATTGGCGAACTTGTAGAGTGTAATTAATCCCGGCTAGTCTTTCCTTTTAGGGTTTGGAGGAAGATTTGACTAAAACAGTGGGAGACATCCTGATTAGATATATTAGATAACCAATCTAATCTTGGAAGAGCATACGCTGAGTGTTTTCTTCTCTCTCTCCAGGTAGCGACCATATCATGCCTTAATCAAAATAATAATACGGATGTATTGACCGAACCCACTTGTTATACTAAGCTGGGGAACGTTGGTCCCGCTCCAACTTATAATTGTTATAAGACAGAGCAGGAAATAGGGGATTACCAGAATTCCCGTGCCGTCCAAACGAAGAATGTGCATGCTGATGCATCTTCTTCGGGTGTGTTCATTACAGAGAACCGTTTCTCAATATCCTTAACGTCCTGGGTATTTGATACCGGATCAGGATCCCACATATGTAATTTTTACATGGGCTACAGATAGGTAGAGAACTGAGAACAGGTGATAAATTTCATGAGATAGAAAACGGTGCAAGTGTTGCAGCCGAGTCTGTTGGTAGTTATCACTCTGTATTACCAGAATACATTGATTCTGAACGAATGTTATTAGATACCGAACCTGATATACAACATCATATCAGTCTCTTTATTAGTAAAGAAGGATATAATTTTGTATTGTTGGATAATGTTTTGAACATTTTCTATATCAAGAGTTGATCGGTTCAGGCACGTTATCTAAAATAGCATAGACGTTCTAAATCAAACCACAGTTCTTAGTATGCAGAACACACACAAGAGAAAGAGTTCAGAAATGAACAAATCCTTCTTGAGGCATTGTAGACTAGGTCATATCAATGCGACCAGACTAGATAAGTTACATTTAGATGCATATTTAAATCTGTTTGAATTTACATCTTGTGAAACTTGCCAGTCATGTCACAACGATAAGATGACCACAACTCTATTTATTGGAAATAGAGAAAGAGTTAGTGAACTCTTGGGATTGATACATACTGATGTATGAAGGTCCCCTGTCTACACATGCTAAGACCAGTTCTTTGTACTTCATTACAATCTCTGATGATCTCTCAAGATTCAGACATATGTTCCTGTTGAAACACAAGTCTGAAGCTTTTGAGATATTCACAGAATATAAGTTAGAAGTAGAGAATACTTGAGCACGGAGATTCCTGGACTATTCTAAAAGAGAATGAGATTCTCTCTCAGCATTACTCCTCCGTATACACCATAGCACGATGGTATATCGGGACGGAGCAATAGCACCCTATGTGATATGGTGTGCTCTATGATGAGTACTACTGAGTTTCCTATTTACTTTTGGGCGTTATGCACTTGAGAAGATGCATACCTATTGAATAGGATTCCAATCAAATCAGTTGCCTACCACTTCATATTTGATATGGAATGGGAAGAGCCCATATCTTAAGTATGTTATGATTTAGGGTTGTCCGGTTTATGTTTAAAAGCATAATTTGGACAAGCTCGAGGCAAAATCAGTTCTGTGGAAGTTTGTTGGATATCCCAAGCATTCGTAAGGGAATATCTTCTACCAAACCGAGAAACAAAAGTTGTTTTGTTTCTCAATATGCCACCATTGTGAAAGGGAATTTCTTATGAAGAAATTAGTGGTCATGAGGTAAAACTGGAAAGAGTTCCAGCTATACAAACTACAGCAGATGATTTGGTAGAACCAAAGGATTCAATAGTTTCCAACGAACCTCAGCCTCTCCGCCGATCTAGTATGGTTCCTCACCCACCTGGGAGATACTTCAGTTTTCTCTGTGACAGTGGAAGCGAGAATTGCATCATGAGATGATGACCCAAATAGTTTCGAGCAGGCTATCAGGAGTGGGACTCTGTAAGAATGGCTGGATGCTTAGCGATCTGAGATGGAATCCTTATACACCAACAAAGTATGGACTTTGGTTGCTTTATCTGAAAGGTTAAATCCTCATCAGGAGGAAGTATATCATGAGAATATTACTTGGTGTACCTGAAAAAGTTGAGACTTTCAATGCTATGCTTAAGTCCATCCAGGTCCTACTTGCCACTGCTACATACCATGACTACGATATCTGGTGGTTGGGTGTCATGACTGCTTTTTTAAATGATGTTTTGGAAGAGAGCGTCTATAAGTACACAGCTAGAGGGCTTCGTAAACAGTGGGAGCAGCGGAAACGTGTGCAAGTTGTTTTATGCGATAAAGCAGGTATCGTGGAGTTGGAACGTCTGTTTTGATGTGGTAGTCAAAGAGTTTGACTTCATCAAAATGATAGATGAACCTTGTATATACAAAAAGGTAGTAGAGAGTATGGTGGTGATCCTCATAGAGTACGTGGATGACATACTCTTGATAGGGAAGGTGTTTCATATGCTACGCTCGGTCAATCTCCGCTTATCATAAGAATTCTCCATATAGGATCAAAGCGATACCTCCTAAATCCAGGGTTTTGGATTTATGAGATAGATCTAATTGGATGTTAGGATTCTCACTAGTTGTAGTAAGATGGTATCAATCGATCCTGGGGAGAATCACTGGAAAGGTTCCAGGGTAATAAGGACCACTGAATGTCAGTCGCAGGCATTGTCTTTACCCTCAGTAGAGGAACGGTATGTTAGAAGAGTTCCAAGTTAGATACCGTGACATACTAGACGATTAAAGGCAAGATACATCGTTACCAAAGATGCTACCAAAGAGGCGATAATTCTTTGCCAAGGAACCCCCCGTCCCATCAGAAATCCAGATATAATTCTTAGGCAGTACTACCTGATCATGGAGATGGTTGATCTCTAGGGAGATCGAGGTTAGGAGAGTAGACACAGAGGACAACAGCGCGGATCTACTCACAAAGGCCTTTTCCCAGTAGAGACTTTTATGTGATGGTTGAGTATGAGATACTTCAACCACAGCTAATTGTTGGGTATGTGATACCACAACAGATGGCCCAAGTGCAAGTGGTAGATTGTTAGTTATATGTATGCCCTAGAGGCCATTACTGTACATATGATATATATTGTAATGGATGCTTGGACATATATAGGGAGGACTTTCTCGCTCGACATGATAGTATACTATCTTGTTGTACTTTATCTAAACATGTACTCTGATTGTCTCTATGTTACATGTTGATAAAGCCCTTAGGATATGTACTTGACTACTTGGACTATGATGAGATCATACTAGTGGGGCCACGGTAGTTGATGAGTACATCCTATAACTGTTCCTAGTCGAGAGTGTATCGAGACAGGGCATCGATACACAAGAGTAGACTAGCGTATACGCATCTTGACCCATATGATGGGCGATGGATGATCTCATATCCATCGGTGTTTGACATCAAGGATGGTGTATGGGTGCTTAGTAGAGACTGGGTACACTGGACGGGCTCGCCGAGAATACCCAGATGGTATGATACCTCACGTCAGATGGCAGTTCTCTGGTGACACTGTACAGGTTAGTCTGTAGACCCGAGATCGTCATAGAGTCTTGTATGATTCCTACTGTACTTTGATTTCCATCATACCACGTCCAATGGGGAGTTCAAAAAGGTGGATTTTGGGTACAGTCCCGAATCACATGGACGCAATGAGCGATAGGTGGGGATTCGCCTCTCCCTCAATAGGGAGTTGATGTTGCGCTGTGTTCGATTGGCTATAACTGGAAATCCCTGGCCATGGTTGCTGAGATTTACTGGTAAGTGTTAATAGTAGTTTCTCGAACTGTTATAGACCTCATATCGACACGACTTATCGAGCTTCTGGGGTCTGACGTTTACCACCCCTAGGCAAGATATGCGACATATCAGACGACGAGACCGGACTGTACGGGAGTGTTACAGATTGGATTCACAGGAGGATGTATAGGCTTGCTTGTTGATCTTCTGATCGCCCAATACCTGGATGGCTGTTACGTTTGGCTGACCGCTTACAGCTTGTGGGTGTTTGATATGATCATCACCTACTGCCGGCGTATTGACGATGCTTTAGAGTCCTACACAGAGGTTTCTTGGCTCAGGAAAAACGGAGTAGGGCCACATATGTGATATGTGCAGGACCGAGGATAATGCGATATGAGATACCGTATTATATTCTCGCGTTATTTTGATATGAGCCGGCTCATCGGATCAAGTGTTGATTCGATGAATCGATACATTGTATATTAGTCGGTTATATTCGATATAGCCGGATTGTCGGATCAAGTGTTGATTCAATAATTTAATGTATAATAATATATATGATATATTAAATTACATTAACTAAAATATGCTCACTAAAAGATTCTTTTTCTCACTCGGGTAATACATTGATATATATGCGATATATGTTAATTGTATTATTTTATTTTGTTACAATAAATATTGTATATGTGATATATAATATTGTAACATGATATGGTTATTAACGCAACATGTTTAGTGGAGATTTAACATGGTTAGGGTTTAATTTGGGTTAAGCTTTTTTAGAACCTTCTAAAAGGTTTTGTTTTGTTTTGTGCAAAGATATTTGATTTGATATTTTAAGTGACTCATCTTTTAACCCAACCAAAACCATTGCCCTAGTTAAATCTCTACAAAGGCTAAATTGACCATGGTTGCATTTCTAACCTCCTTCTTGACTTTTCGTTATTCATCACAAAAGGATTCTTCATCTTCTTCCTTGAGTTCTTCATGGAAAAGCTTTCTAGCTTTTTCAAAGGTGATGAAAATGAGTGAGAAATAGAAAACAAATGAGAGCATAAATCCTACTTCATCATCCTAATCTATCCTAGCCATTTAGATTAGGGTGTTCACTTCATTTAGTGAGTGAGAGCTTGTGTTAATGAAACTTCAAGGTAGATCATCTTTGTTATCGAAGATCGGAAGCAAGCTTGCATCTTTCTCTTCGTAGAGCCCCTCGAGAGTCCGGAACTTGATGATCGCATCGAAGGGACCACAAAACGGAGCTTATGAAGTGAAGGACCGGATCTACAAAGGTTGTAAACCCTCTCACTTAGTGTTAAAATGTTTAACATGCTTGTTTTCGCCTAATCTCTAGTTTAAGGATCTTGTTAAGTGTTGTTCGGCACGTCTAAATTTTAAATCGGGCATGGTTGATGCCTCGTAGACCCTTGTGAGAGTGCCTAGTAACCCTACAATCATCCTCAACCCGGAAGTGCCCCAACAAAAGAATATTACATACAATGAATTTTACATGAATGAAAATAAAAACCCTCAACTCACATAAAAACCCCGGCTATTCAAAACACGACGATCCAATATAACATATCACAGCAACACATAACATCACATGTCATCAACATAAGTAAATATGTGTATCCCAATTGTCGTTGACATATAGCAACGAAACCGGTGATACACCACATATTACACTTACGGTCGCAGAAAAGAAAATGAAAAACTACAACAATTGGAATCCGCAACCACCTTAGACATCATAAACCAAATGTATCTCATACTTTGGATTTCATGCCTAACTAAATGAATTCCTTAGACATGACATACCTAACAATTATAAACCCCGCATTTTAGTTTCGATATTAAAAACACATTCCAATAACCTATCGGGTAATTCAACAAGATTCCCGATAACCTGATCGAATGCTTGTCGGAAACTTTAGTAGACGGCCGCACCCCCCGGTGCCGTCGACGAAATGCACTAAGGCGGAACACCACAGCAGCGAGCACCCGAACGGATGCTTTTGGCGATGGGTTTCTCCTACAGTCACTTGGTTGGGGCTATGGGGGATGGCTATCTATTAAGGTTACCTGGCGAGTATCCGCGTACATTACGTAATTGCGACGGACTTTAGATCCACATCCAAATTCCGTGGCAACCGATCAAATGAGACTAAATTGCTAGATTTATAAAATTCAAACTAGTTATCACATAACTACATTTGTGTATTGCAAATATTGTATCACAATCTCAGATTGCTACACGAAATTAAACTTTTCAATCGAATAATCAAACACCCAAAATTTCCCGAAAAGCTCAACACTTGAGCGGAGTTCAAAAAGTACCCAGAAATTACCACAACTCCTATGAACAAGCCATAGAAGGGTCAACCAATGCCTCATGTGGCACCGCTGAACTACCACAAACCCCAGGGTTTGATGGAGGTTCTGACGGTCACATAATCGAGTTAGGGTTTCGTTCTTCTAGCGGATCCACAGAATCGCTTGCATGATTTCCTGAAAATTTTAAACTCGGAAAAATCCAACTCTTGCAAAATTTCCAGCGGGGAAAGATTGGGTTATTGATATCCGTTCAAACTTTTTAACATCGTCTAAATAACCCAAAACTAAAAATAGTCAGAACAGAGAGCCAAATAACTAATGGTAAAAGGGATAGAATTCTTACAAGTACATATATCCAAAGTTATCAACCACTAGCAAAAGACCTTTGTCCGAATTTATGTCCATGCCATACAATATTCGCCAAGTTTTAGTGCCATATAAATCAAACATATGTGTTACATATTGCCAATCTCAATATTATTAATACGGCCTAAGATATAGGTCACGGCGTGAAACAACTATATAAGGTTTGGTTTGATAAAGACCAAATTACATGCCAGCAAATGTTAGAATTACGACTATGAAACACTTCGAGTTGCCTTTGCAGAAAGTTAATATGACATGAAAATTTAGCAAAAACAAACAACACCTGAAACACCAAAACCTAGAGACTGGAACATAATTAAAATTTGAAGCCAAAATAACCACTTTGACCCGGTGAGCTTGGTTTTTAGCCCTAAGCAGCCGGCCAAAATTGCACAGAACTCCTTCAAATTTTTATGGTATTCATGTTATATCACATACAACATTCTGCAGTTGTTTAAAAAAAATTTTGACACCTCTAAAAATACGACAGGAATTAGATTTTGTATCGGGTGTTTCGGAGTAGTTTCGGTTTCATAATCGTAGCAAACATTGTCTAATTTTCTAGCATGGCTCTGTACCATTGTAGGGTTTCCTAGCACGACAGCAAGATTTCGTGAGGCATCATCCATGCCATATTTAAATCTTTGCCGTTCTAGCTAACCCTAACCCTTGAATCGAAACTAGAAAATCCGACGAAACAATATGTAAACACTTTACAACTAATTGAATGAGGGAATACAACCTTTGTAGACCAGTCCATCACTTCTAAAGCTCCATGTCATAGTCCCTTCGCTGCGAATGGTGAACTCCCGGACTCTTGAGAGGGTTCACTTGAAGAAACGAACACGCTTGCTCAATTTCTTCGAGGCTGAAGATGATCTACGTCGAGGAGACTCGAGCACATGCTACCGCTTCACTAATGGTGAGATTAGTGAAGCAAACACCTAAAATTAAATGGCTAATAGTAGAGGATGATGAAGTAGGAAGTGAGCTCACTTTAGATTTATTTTTCTCACAAGATTTCATCACTTAGAAAAAACTAAGAAGCTTATTTCTTAAGTGAGGAAGAAGAAGTGATGAAGAGATGAATGAATTCATGAGGTTAGAAATGCAACCATGGTTAGTGTATGTCATGCACTAACCATTATAGAGACTAAACCATATCTATGAGTTAAGGGTTGGGTTAACAAATATCTTAAGCTTGACAAACAAGTGCACTTAGTCAATGAAACTTACAAGCTTCTACAAGCTTAGAACCATGACTCATTATCCAAATGTTTGAATTACTTGAAACAAATAAAACCCTAACTTAACCTAGCATGGTGTGAGTCTCATACTAACATGTTTCATGTGTAACCTAGCATGACACAACAATATATATCACATATATATTTTGTGTGCAAAAAGAAAAACAATACATTTAACATATATCACATATATATATCAATGTATCATAAGTGAGAAAAATGAATACTTAAGTGAGCTAATATTAGTTAATGTAATGTAATATATCAAATATATAATTATAAATTAAATTATTAAATCAACTCTTGACTTAATAATCCGGCTATATTACATATAACCGACTAATATCAAACACAATAACTTATCGAATCAACAATTGATCCGATAACCTGGCAATATCACATATACACGACCAATGTCACAAGTCGCGAGAATAGAATCCGGTATCACATACTCGCATTAATCTCGGTCCCGCACATATCACATATGTGCTCCTACTCCGTTTCGCATGAACCAGGAAACCTCTGTGTAGGACTCTAAAGACTCATCAATACGCCGACAGTAGGTGCTGATCATATCAAACACCCACAAGCCGCAAGCGGTCTGCTAAACGTAACGTGTTGGATATATGTATGCCCTAGAGGCCATTATGTGATAGTGGATGTATCTATACATGTATATATATTCAGTATGCATTCTTGCTCGACATGATAGTATGCTATCTGGTTCTTCTTTATCTGAAATGATGATCTGATCATGCTTTTATTCATTCATACATGCTGATAAAGCCCTAAGGATATCGGCTTGACTACTCTGATTATGTTGGTGATCATACTAGTGGGACATCTGTAGTCTATAAGCATATCCTGGAAAGTCCCTAGTCGTAGGTATATCGAGACGGGGCATTGATATACCAGTGTAGACTAGCGTATATGATACTAGACCCATACGATGGGCGATGGATGTTCCCACATTCATCGATGTTTGACATCAAGATCATATACGGGTGCTCAGTGCTGACTGGGTACACTGGACGGACTCACCGAGAACTCCTATATGGAATTATATCTATCGTCGGATAGCAGTTCTCAGGTGACACTGGTACAGGTTACTCTGTAGACCCGAGATCGTCATGGAGTCTTCTGTGTTCTCCTACTGTACTTTGATTGCCACCCTACCACGGCTCTACTGAGTCGTGCAAACAGGTGGCCGTTGGGTACAATCCCGAGACACACGAAGGCAATGAGCGATAGGAGGGGTTTCGTCTCTCCCGGTATTGGGAGTTGATGCTGTACTGTGCCCGACTGGTTATATCAGTAAGTCCCTGGCCAGGGCTGCTGAGATTTGCTGATAAGTGTTATCAGTAGTCTCTCGATCTGTTATAGACCATTCACTGACACGACTTATTGAGTTATTAGGGTCGACGTGACCATCCCTAGGGTCAATATGCAGCATATCTGATGAAGAGACCAGACTGTACGGTAGTGTTGCAGTTTGCCTCGATAGGAGTTGTAGTAGGTTCGCTTGTTTTTTTCTGATCGCTCAATACCCAGGTGGCCGTTACGTTTAGCTGACCGCTTGCAGCTTGGGGGTACCTGATATGATCATCATCCTCTGCCAGCGTATTGACGAGTCTTAGAGTCCCACAAAGGAGTTACCCAGTCCAGGCGAAACGTTGTGGTGCGCGTATGCGATATGCGCATGCACCCGATTAAAATGTGCGTATTTGATACCGAACATTGATCGGGCGGCCTGATTTTGGTGGGGTCATATGAGATATGACCGGATTAATAAATCAAGTGTTGATTTATCATCTAACCATTAGTTTTCGCACTTGAAACCTTTCTAGTATTTGATGGATGTATGCATGCATGTATGATTTTCTTCTTTCTTTCTAGTTTCATGCACATATGGATGTGCATAGATACATACATACATACACCCATCTATCATGGTTGTTAACACATGGAAATGGTGGCAATACAAGACTCACACCATGGATTAAGTGATGGATTTTTATTTGATTTTGTATTTAAAACAAAATTGAAAAGAAAAGGATAATTCTTTCTAGCTTCTACATTCTTCTTTTAACCTAACCAAGCTCACCTACCTCTAACCTTGAGTTATCCTTCTCTTTATGATTTAAAACTCAAGTTAAATAAACTCTCCATCACTTAACCATGGTTGGATGCAAGAAGGAATAAAATATAAAAGGATATATTTCATTTCTTTTTCATGGGTTATCTTTTATCTTTTACTCTTGCTAAAAAGAAAAGCTACCATCTTCATCCTCCTTCACCATTTGCTCTCTAGTTTTTTCTAGTGAGTAAAACACACTTAAAGAAAGGTTTTTGAAGTGAGATTCTAAACCACAACATCATTCTACACAAGTTTAGCCAACTTGTTTAGAGTGTTCTCTTCGATTCTCGAAGTTGCGAGCTTGGACGGCGAACTCCGGGTGGATCGTCGTGGACATGAGAGGACTTTAAGAGGACCTTCTTCCAACTCCCAAGACACCAAGGAGTCCAGCGAAAGGGAGCTACAAAGGTTGTAGTCTCGAAACCCTAGTTTTTTTCGCTTTAAAGTTTCATAACCCTAATTTTCTAGGATCGATTCCTTTGCATGCTTGTTTAGCACCATCAAAATATAAACTTTGGGACATGTGATGCTTCAAAACTCATTATAGGATGCTAGACAAACCTTACATTGGTATCAGAGCCGACCTAGAACATTAGGCGACCTTTTTACGAAGTTAAAACTCCGATCGAACCGAAATACGGCATTTTAGAGTGCTCTCTGGAAATTTTCTAAAATTTGACATTTTTCAGAATTAAAAATATGTAAAAAATTTAGCAGGTAAAAATAAGGATTACAGTACAAAAATTATTCAATGAACAGTAATTGTTGCCGCGGAAACGCGGCCTAAGCTTGTGTAGGCCGCGGTTCCGCGGCCGTATACATCAATTCATGGATAATTTTTTTACAGTAATTCTGGAATCTGCTTGTATATTTTTTTAGGGTATTTTTAATCTGTATTTAGTTTTGAAAAATTCTGGAGATGGTTTTGGACTCGTCGATTCTATCGGAATTTTGATTTCGTGGCTTTTCCGGGTAAATTAGAAAGTATTGAAGTGTTTGAACGAGTATCATTTGCTCACTGTTCACGGGGTTTAAATACTTTGGAAATACGTTCAAGTCTTTTTGTGGTGGTCCCTCTAGAAGACAACAAACCTTAACTCGATTATGTGACCGTCTTGAACTGCCCTTTGAATCTTAAGGTTTGGGGCAGTACGGCGTGCCACATGTGAGGCGTTGGCTTGACCCTTCTTCGGCTGGACCGCTACTACTGTGTCACACTCCGGATTTTTGAACCCTGCTCAAGTGTTGAGCTTTAGTGAATCTTGAGTACTTGATCGTTCGTTCGAAAAACTTTAATATTGTCTGTTTATCTGGAATGTGATACAATATGTGGAATTCATATAGTTTAGGCATGAAATACGAAATATGTGATATTTCGCATTTATGATGTCTAAAGAGAATGTGGATTCCAAATATTGTAGTTTTACACTTTCTTTTCTGTGACCGTAAGTGTAGTATGTACGATATCGCCGGTTTCGTTGATATACATCAACGACAATTGGGGTATGCATACTTACTTACGTTGATGATATGAGATATTTTGTGTTGCTGAGATATGATGTGCATGATTGTCGCGATTGAATAGCCGGGTTTTTTTTATGTGAGATGAGAGTTTTATATTTTCATTCATGTAAATTCAAATGTAATGTAATATTCTTTTATTTGGGGCACTTCCGGGTTGAGGTTGTGTCACCAGTGTTGTATATTATTTACTTTTCCACATTAGGATGGACCCAAGGAGGGGAGCACAGGTGACCGGGTTCTGGGGTTCAGTGGGAGGCCATCTCGAGGAGTCGAGACCGGGTCTCCTAAACTCCAGATTTGGTAGGGTCACTTGCCGCTCTCGTAGGGGTCCAGGGTGTGGGCTTGGCTATTCATCGCGACTGTGGAATCCGTATTTTCTATTCTGGCTAAATACTAAATACGGACGTCCTAGTATATCCCACTTTATATCTATGTTTCTGCTGCCTGTGTTCTGTGATATCTGAGACGAATGACATATTATATATATGATATATAGTAGACGTTGCTTATGTTTTACACCCGCGCTAGTCCCGTCCCGGTATGCCGTTAGTTAAGTAACCTAACGGTGCATAACGGAACATTGCGGCGAATGCGGATGGCATAAGCGTACGTGTTATTTTCGTTTCTTTTCTATGATTGGCTTAAGGACTTAAATGATGGGATTACATTAATGTGATTATTGAAAAGAAAATAAACCTAAAAAGATGTTGTAGAATCGGATTTAAAAACCACTCGGCTATTTATGAAAAAGCTATATTTCAAAACTGCGGAGCTTAAGCCACTCCTTTTGAAAACCATTTGATTCTACAACGATATCAAGCTCAAAGCGTTAAAGATTTTCTTAAAAATCTTCCGCAACCCTCCGCCATTTTAGGAAGTAGAGTACTCAGTATTCGTGCTACGTTTGTTGACCTTAGCCAAGGCATAGTGTACGGTAACTAAGTGATGTCTTCCTACAAATGCATATGATGCAGATTAATTAGGACGGGCATATGACTTTGTTGACCTTAGCCAAGGGTCATGTAAACGGGTCTAATTAATCAAGAAATGACGGGTTGAGCTTGACTAGTACTCGTGATTTGTTGACCTTAGCCAAGGTCACGAGTATTAGGGGTAAAAACCACATCGGGAATTTCAATAGTTGAAATTTGCATTGAGATTGCATACCTTCCATGTGATGGTTGGATCCCGATCCCACTGTGGGCAATAGTTGCTCCTAGGAGAGTTTTACTGTTTACAATTAGCTAACTCATTAGGTGTCTAGAAAGGTGTTAACGGGGCTCCGCCTCTGGGAAAACGAGGTTTACTTTAATTAGGTCCGTGCGAAAGCACGGGGAACCTCCCTCAAGTACCGACACTGGCCTGGCTGAACGGTTAGCGAAGTTGTAGACTGTAATTAATCCTGGCTAGTTTTTCTTTCTAAGGTTTGAAAGAAAAACTCGATAAAAGCAGTGGGAAACATCGATTAGACAAGATAATAACCAATCTGATCTATGCAAGAGCTTTCGCTGAGTGTATTCTTTTCTCTCTCTTAATGGCAGATACCCATGACTGGACTCAAGCTTTTACTAGATAAAAACAAACTGAATGGGACCAACTATAAAGACTGGCTGAGGAATCTGAAAATCGCCTTGACTTATGATAAAGTATCATATGTCCTCACGGCTTCAGCCCCGCCCGTCCCAGGTCCAAAATCCTCAGTTGCGGACATTGAAGTCCGCAAGACATGGGACGCTGACTGTGCCACGGCAAAATGCCTCGCGCTTGCATCGATGGATAACACACATCAAAAGCAGCACGAGGATATGGACATTCACGGTATATTGCTCCATACAAAGGAGTTGTATGGAGAGCAATCTCGCGTATTACAATATGAAACATCAAAAAAATTGTTTCAGATGCGAATGGCCCCTGGCACACCAGTAGGAGACCATGTTCTGAAGATGATAGCTCTTATAGAAGAGCTTGAGGACCTTGGATGGACGATGGACAATGAACAATATATAGATATTATTCTGCAGTCCCTTCCCTCCACCTTTGCTCAGTTCATAGTGAACTTCAACATGCATGGCATGGAGAAGGAACTCCCTGAACTCCTTAACATGTTAAGGAGTGCAGAGAGCACTATGAAGTCAGCAAGAACTCCCGTTATGACTGTTGGACAATCTTCTTTTTCTCGCCCGAAAGCTAAGGCCAAGGGAAAGAAAAAGAAGAAGCCCACCAATCCTAAAGGTGGAGTTAAAAAGGTGAAGGGAAAGGAAAAGTCCAAGGCTGGAGACTCGGGGAAGGGCGAATGTTTTCATTGCCACAAGACAGGACATTGGAAGCGCAACTGCACGGAGTACTTAAGTCTCAAGAAAAAGCATGGGGATGCTTCTGCTTCAGGTGCGTTTGTGACAGAAAACTGTTTTTCAATAAACTCTGCTTCCTGGGTATTAGATACCGGTTCAGGTTCTCACATTTGAAATTCTATGCAGGGGCTGAGAAATAGCAAGGTTTTGAAGACAGGTGACCATACTCTTCGCGTTGGAAATGGTTCCAATGTACATACAGTCGCAGTGGGAGAGTATCACTTGGGGTTGCCATCTGGATGTATTTTGGTTTTAAATCCATGTTATTTTGTACCAAGTATGCTATGTAATATAATATTCGTTTCTTTGTTGGACAATGAAGGATATAATTTTGTATTGCAGAACAATGTTATGAACATTCACCTGAATCAAATGTTGGTTGGGTATGGTACGCTTAATAACGGAATATATGTCCTAAATCAACACACAGTTTTCAGTATACAACACACTAATAAAAGAAAACTTTCAGAATTTAATGAAGCTTTTCTTTGGCACTGTAGACTTGGTCATATTAACGAAACAAGACTAAACAAGTTACACAAAGATGGATATTTAAACTCTTTTGAATATAAATCTTATGTAACTTGCCAGTCTTGTATCAAGGGTAAAATGACCAAAACTCCGTTTACCGGACACGGAGAAAGAGCTACTCAGCTCCTAGGCCTCATACATAGTGATGTATGTGGGCCAATGTCTACACAGGCTAGAGGAGGTTTTTCATACTTCATTACATTCACTGACGATTTCTCAAGATTCGTTCATGTATTTTTATTAAAGCACAAGTCCGAAGCTTTCGAGAAATTCATTGAATATAAACAAGAAGTAGAAAAACAAACCGGCTTGAGTATCAAGATGCTTCGATCAGATCGAGGTGGTGAGTATCTCAGTACAGAATTTGCAAACTTCCTAAAAGATAATGGGATTCTCTCTCAGCTCACTCTCCCTTACACACCACAGCACAATGGTGTGTCAGAACGACAGAATAGGACCCAATTAGATATGGTCTGGTCCATGATGAGTGACGCTGAGTTACCCGTCTCGTTTTGGGGACATGCATTGGAGACTGCAGCATTTCTGCTAAACAGGGTTCCAACCAAAACCGTATCTACCACGCCATAAGAGATATGGCATGGGAAGAGACCATCTCTTAAGAAAATTAAGATTTGGGGTTGCCCGGCCTATGTTAAAAAGCAGAATCCGGACAAACTCGAGACGCGGTCAGTCATGTGTAACTTTGTGGGATATCCAAAGAATTCTTATGGATATCTATTCTACCACAAAGAGGAACAAAAAGTGTTTGTTTCTCAACATGCCACATTCTTGGAAAAAGAGTTTTTCACAGATAAAGATGATGGCAAAGTGGTTGATCTAGAAGTGGTTCTAGAGACACAAACTACAAATGACGATTTGGTTGAACCGGCTTTTGCAACAGAAACTGAAGAACCTCGGCCACTCCGTAGGTCTGGTAGGACTTCTCGCCCACCGGAGAGGTACTACGGTTTCTGAAGGGTTCCTAGGCACCCTAATGAGGTCACACAAGGCATCGAACATGCCATATTAAAATTTTAACGGTGCTGAGAGACCCGACTACGGATCGTTTGCTAGATGTTTAGGCGAAAAACTAACTAGTTAACAGTTAACTACTAGGATACGGAAATTACAACCTTTGTAGATCCGGATATCCACCTCCACGGCTCCGCAACGAAGTCTTCTCGCTGTCCATCTTGAAGCTTGGACTCTCGTGACGGCTTCATCGGAGAAACGTGCGGAATAGGTCGTCGGCTTCGTGTCAAAGACGATCTACGTCGAGGTTGCACAAACTCAAGCTCCGACTTCACAAACTTGTGAAACTTGTGAAGTAAACACCCAAAACAACTTGGCAAGAGGTAGAGGGTGAAGAAATAGGAGGTGGGTTCACTTTAGAATTGGATTTATCTCACTTTAACTCAAGTTGCCACTGATGGACCTTGAGCTTTTCTTTTGAAGATGAAGAAGAAGAAGAGCTAGAATTATGATAAGTCTTTTATAAAATAAAAAGAAAATCTATACTTATCATAACTCTAACTCAAGTTAGGTGTAGAGAATAAACCATGGTTAGTAGAGTGGGTTAGGGTTAAGCAAGAGGATAAGAATGGTTGCTAAAGTCAAGGGTTCATGAAGCTTCATATAAGAAACAAAAATAGCCACCATTCTCATTTTGAATTTATCCACATAAATAAACAAATAAATGAATAAATAAATATGGAAAACCCTAATTACAAAATAACCATGGTTTAATTCTATTCACTTAACCATATGATCAAGTTTCATCAAACATGATACAAAAAGTGCACAAAAGTATATCACATATACAATGTGCAATCCAAGTGAGAAAAAATCCGTTTAAAGTGAACCAATACTAGTTAATGCAATGCAATATATCAAAATATATAATTATGCATTAAATCATTAAATCAACATTTGATTCAATGATCCGGTCATGTCGCACATAACCGGCTAGAAACCAATGTATCGATTTATCGAATCAATGATTCGATAACTAGGTCATATCGAATATAACCAATCGAAACATATATCGCGAGAATGAAATGCGGTATCATATACACGCATTATTCTCGGTCCTGCACATATCTCATATGCGCTCCTATTTCGTTTCGCTTGAGCCAGGAAACCTCTGTGTAGGACTCTAAAGACTCGTCAATACGCCGGTAGCAGATGATGATCATATCAAGCACCCACAAGCCGCAAGCGGTCTGCTAAACGTAACGGCCACCCGGGTATTGAGCGATCAGAAGATCGACGAGCTAGCCCGCTCACACTCCTGCGAATCCGACCAGTAACACTTACCATACAGTCCGGTCTCTTCGTCAGATACGTCGCATATCAAGTCTAGGGGTGGTATACGTCAGACCCCAATAACCCGATAAGTCGTGCTGATGTGAGGCTCGTAACGGGTCGAGAAACTACTGGTAACACTTACCAGCAAATCTCTGATCAGCCCTGGCCAGGGACTTCCCTGCTACGGCCAATCGAGCACTGCGCAACATCAACCCCTAATACCGGGAGAGACGAAACCCCTCCTATCGCTCATTGCCTCCATGTGACTCGGGACTGTGCCCAAAGACCACCGTTTTGCACGCCCTCATGGACGTGGTAAGGTGGAGATCAAAGCACAGTGGGAATCACATAAGACTCTATGACGATCTCGGGTCTACAGACTAACCTGTACAAGTGTCACCTGAGAACTGCCATCTGACGTGAGGTATAATACCATCTGGGAGTTCTCGGCGAGTCCGTCCAGTGTACCCAGTCTCCACTGAGCACCCGTATACCATCTCTGATGTCAAACACCAATGGATATGGGATCATCCATCGCCCATCACATGGGTCGAGAAGCGTATACGCTAGTCTACTCTGGTATATCGATGCCCCGTCTCGATACACCCACGACTAGGGACCTTGAAGGATGTACTTATGGACTACCATGTCCCCACTAGTATGATCTGCATCACAGTCCAGGTAGTCAAGTACAAATCCTAAGGGCTTTACCAACATGTAACTATAAGACAGTATAAAGAGACTAGTGTACATGTTAAGATAAATAGCAACCAGATAGCATACTATCATGTCGAGCAAGAAAGTCATCTCTATATATGTCCAAGCATCCAATATAATATACATAATCTGTACAATACTGGCCTCTAGGGCATACATACAACTAACAATCTCCCACTTGCACTAGGGCCAGCTGCTGTAGTATCTCATACCGAGCATCCCGAAAAGTCTCTCAAACTGTATCTGGGGAATGGCCTTCGTGAGTGGATCCGCCGTGTTGTTCTTCGTGTCAACTCTCCTGACCTCGATCTCCCGGCGATCAACTATCTCCCGGATCAGGTGATACCGCCTCAGAATATGCCTGGATCGCTGATGGGACCTGGGTTTCTTGGCCAAAGCCACCGCTCCATTGTTATCGCAATACAAAGGTATTGGATGCTCAATGGATGGAACCACTCCAAGTTCAGTAATGAACTTCTTGACCCAGACAGCTTCTTTAGCAGCATCGTTGGCAGCGATGTATTCAGCCTCCATCGTCGAGTCTGCCACGGTTTCCTGCTTGGAACTCTTCCAGCTAACCGCCCCTCCGTAAAGGGTAAAGACAAAACCCGACTGCGACTTAGAGTCGTCCTTATCACTCTGGAAGCTGGAATCGGTAAAGGACTCCACTTGGAGTTCTCCGTTACCATACACCAAGAACATATCTCTAGTCCTTCGTAAGTACTTGAGAATGCTCTTCACAGCTGTCCAGTGACTCTCTCCAGGATCAGCTTGATACCTGCTCACTACACTTAGTGAGTATGCTACATCGGGTCTGGTACATAGCATCACATACATGATAGAGCCTACTGCCGAAGCATAGGGTATCCCTTGCATGCGAGCTCTCTCCAAATCAGTCTTGGGAGACATCTCTTTGGAGAGAGTGACTCCAGAGATCGTGGGCATGTTCCCACGCTTGGACTCTTCCATACTAAACCTCTTTAGTATGGTGTCAATGTACCTGGATTGGGACAATCCCAAAATCCGTTTGGATCTATCTCTATAGATCCTGATCCCCAATATGCAGGAGGCATCACCAAGATCTTTCATTGAGAATCTTTGTGATAAGAAGAGCTTGACCGATTGCAGCATAGGAATATCATTTCCTATCAAGAGTATGTCGTCCACGTACAATACGAGGAAGACAACCTTACTCTCTGCCACCTTCTTGTAGATACATGGTTCATCTGGATTTTTGACGAAATCAAACTCTTTGATAACGACGTCAAAGCAGATGTTCCAACTCCGCGATGCTTGCTTTAATCCATAAATGGATTTAAGCAGCTTGCACACCTTCCCGCTGCTCCCACTGTCTACGAAGCCCTCTGGCTGAGTCATGTACACGCACTCTTCTAAATCACCATTTAGAAAGGCGGTCTTAATATCCATTTGCCAGATTTCGTAGTCATGAAAGGCAGCAATGGCAAGCATGATTCGGATGGATTTAAGCATAGCCACTGGAGAAAAGGTTTTGTCATAGTCCACACCTGGTCTTTGACGAAAACCCTTTGCTACAAGTCTAGCTTTGAAAGTCTCCACTTTCCCTTCTACACCAAATTTCTTCTTGAAGATCCATTTGCTCCCAATGGGTTTTACCCCTTCAGGAGCAACTTCCAAAGTCCATACTTTGTTGGTGTACATGGAATCCATCTCGGACCGCATAGCATCCAGCCATTTCACTGAGTCCCCACTCGTGATGGCCTGCTCGAAGCTAGTTGGGTCATCATCCTCCATGATGCAATCCTCACTACCACCATCAATGAGAAAACCATAGTATCTCTCAGGTGGATGAGAAACCCTACTAGATCGGCGGAGAGGCTGGGGTACGTCGGGCACCACTGAATCCTCTGGTTCTTCTAAATTGTCAGTTGCAGTTTGTGGTGCTGGAACCTCTTCCAGCTCTACCTCTTTGCCATTAATTTCTTTTGCAAGAAATTCCCTTTCCAAAAAGGTGGCATGTTGAGCAACAAACACTCTTTGTTCCTCAGCTTGGTAGAAAAAATATCCTTGAGAATTCTTAGGATATCCCACAAACTTGCAAAGGACTGATCGTGCCTCGAGTTTGTCCGGATTTTGCTTTTTTACATAGGCCGGACAACCCCATATCTTAATTCGCTTAAAATATGGTCTCTTCCCACTCCATATCTCATATGGTGTGGTAGGTACAGATTTAGACGGAACCAGATTCAATAGGTATATGGCTGTCTCAAGCGCATACCCCCAAAAGGAAATAGGTAACTCAGCATTACTCATCATTGAACGCACCATATCTAATAGGGTGCGATTTCTTCGTTCCGATACACCGTTGTGCTGTGGTGTATAAGGAGGAGTAAGCTGAGAGAGAATCCCATTCTCTTTTAGATAATCCAGGAATTCACTGCTTAAGTATTCACCTCCTCGATCAGATCGAAGAACCTTAATACTTTTGCCCGTTTGGTTCTCTACCTCGTGCTTATATTCTTTGAATTTCTCAAAAGCTTCAGACTTGTGTTTCAACAGGAACACATGCCCGTATCTAGAGAGATCGTCAGTGAATGTAATGAATTAGGAAGAACCATTTCTGGCGTGTGTAGACATTGGACCGCATACATCACTATGCACCAGTCCCAAGAGTTCAGTAACTCTTTCTCCGTGTCCTTTAAACGGAGTTTTGGTCATTTTTCCTTTGAGACATGAATGGCAAGTGTCATAAGATGATAATTCGAATGAATTCAAATATCCGTTCTTATGCAACTTAGCTAGTTGTGTCTCATTGATACGGCCAAGTCTACAGTGCCACAAGAAGGATTCGTTCATTTCTGAGCTTTTCCTTTTGTGTGTGTTTTGTATATTGAAGACTGTATTTTGATTGAGAATGAATATGCCATTATGTAGCGAGCCTGATGCAATCAACCTTTGATCTAGGAATATGTTCATAACATTATCCTTTACTACAAAATTATAACCTTCTTTACTTAATAAAGAAACTGATATAATGTTGCACATCATGTTCGGTATATAATAGCACTCATTCAGGACTAGTGTATCACCATTTGGTAATACTAGGTGATATATGCCAACTGCTTTGGCTGCAACATTTGCCCCATTCCCTACATGAACGGAATGTTCACCTTTTCTCAGTTCTCTACCTTTTCGCAGCCCATGTAACATCTTACATATGTGGGATCCTGACCCGGTATCTAATACCCAGGACGTAGGGTGAACTGAGAAACAGTTCTCAATGACAAACACACCCGAAGATGATGCATCAACATGCATGTTCTCCGTTTGGGCGGTGTGAGAATCCAGATATTCTCCTGTTTCCTGTTCAGTCTTATAACATTTATAAGATAGAACGGGTCCAACGTTCCCCTGCACAGTATAACATGCGGGTTCGGTCAATACATCCATATTATTATCTTTATTAGGGCATGAAATGGTCGCTACCTGGAGAGAGAGAGAAGAAAACACTTTAGCGTATGCTCGTGCAAGATCAGATTGGTTATTATCTTATCTAATCAGGATGGCTCCCACTGCTTTTTATCAAATCTTCCTTCAAACCTTAAAAAGGAAAGACTAGCCGGGATTAATTACACACTACAAGTTCGCCAATCTTTCAGCCAGGCCAGTGTCGGTACTTTGAGGGAGGTCCCCCGTGCTTTCGCACGAACCTAATTAATGTAAACCTCGTTTTCCCAGAGGCGTAACCTCGTTAACACCTTTCTAGACACCTACTTGATCAGCTAATTGCAATGTGTAAAACTCTCCCAGGAGTAACTCTTACTCGCAGTGGGTATCGGGATCCAACTATCTCATAGAAGGTATGCAATCTCATTGCAAATTTCAACACTTGAAATTCCCGATAATATTTTGCCCCAGGCGATCTATGACCTTGACTGAGTCAACAAACCATAGTCCGCATGTAAAGTTCAACCCGTCATTTCCTGATTGAATTAAACCCACCCGCACGACCCTTGACTAAGTCAACAAGGCCGCACGACTACCCTAATCCAATCTGCATCATATGCATAAACAGATAAATAGTAATCAGCTACCGCACACTACGCCTTGACTGAGTCAACAAACGCAGCACGAATACTAACTATTACTTATCTGAAATGACGGAAGGCTACGTCAGGTTTTTTTTAAAAAACCCTTTGCGTAATGAACTTTATATCGTTGTAGAATCAAATGATGTTTTGAAATGGAGTGATTTTGAGGCTTTTCCAGTTTTGCTAAAGGGGTCACTCCCGGTGAAGGGATCGTCGGCCCTTTCCTCGTCGAATGAGGTGCGGGATATATCATATATATCACTGTGCAAAGCAAAAACTCTTAAAAGCAATCAAAGCCAAACCGAATGCGTAGCATAGCCAGTTATTGCTAAAGGAGTCACTCCCGGTGAAGGGATCTCGGTCCTTTCCTCATCGAATAAGGTGCAGGGTATATCATATATACCGCTATGCAAAGCAAGAACTGTAGCTACCTGTTTTATTTTAAAATTCGATTCTACAACATCTTAGGTTTCTTATCTTTCATTAATCACATTAATGAACTCCCATCATTTAAATACCTAAACATCACAGATAGATATAACGTACACTTATGCCATCCGCATTCGCCTCGATATCTCCTCGTGCACCGTTAGGTTAGGTAACTAACGACAGAGCAGGGCAGGGCTAGCGCGGGTGTAAAACATAAGTAACGTCTATATAATATATCATATATACTATATACTATATCCATCACAGAATCACATCACAGATATCGCAGCAGAATAAACATATGAAATATTGGATATACTAGGACGTCCGTGTTTTCAATACGAGCTAGTATAAAACACGGATTCCACGGTCGTGATGAATAGCCAATCCCACACCCCTAGAACCCTACGAGAGCGGCAAGCAACCCTGCCAATTCTAGGGTTAGGAGACCCGGACTCGACTCCTCGAGTTGGTCTCCCACTGGACCCCAGAACCCGGTTACTTATGCTCCCCTCCTTGGGTCTATCCTAATGCGGAAAAGTAAATAATATACAACGGGTGACAACTTCCGCTACCTGGAAGCGCCCCAAATAAAAGAATATTACATACAAGTTTTTACATGAATGAAAATGAAAAACACTCATCTCACATAAAAACCCCCGGCTATTCAAACACGACGATCCAATATAACATATCCAGCAACACATAACATCACATGTCATCAACGTAAGTAAATATGCGCATCCCAATTGTCGTTGACATATAGCAACGAAACCGGCGATATCTGCATACTACACTTACGGTCACAGAAAAGAAAGTGTAAAACTACAACAATTGGAATCCGCAACTTCTTTAGACATCGCATGCCTAACAGATATAAATCCCGCATTTTAGTCTCATTATCCAAAACTCTTTTCAATATCATATGGGACTAAATTGCTAGATTTATAACATTCATTCAGTTATCTCATAACTATTGTGAATTCCAATTATTGTATCCCATTCCAGATAAATAGAAAATGTTAAACTTTCCGATCGAACATTCTAACACCCAAGTTTTCCCGATACAGATCAACACATGAAACTAGTTTAACAACATTCAGTTCGTACCTCAGTACCAACGGTCCAGCCGTAGAAGGGTCAAGCCAACGCCTCACATGTGGCACGCCGTACTGCCCCAAACCCGAAGGTTCAAAGGGCAGTTCAAGACGGTCACATAATCGAGTTAAGGTTTGTTGTCTTCTAGAGGGACCATCGCGTTACTTGCACTACTTAGAACGTCGTTAAACTACGGAAAAATCCAACACTTGGAAATTTCCCGACAGGGGAAAAGTTGGGTATTTATATCCGGTCGAACTTTTTAACATATTCTAAAATTTATCCGGAAAGCCACACAGACAAAATTTGATAAACCCGATCGAATCATCAAAGCTCCAAAACATCCCAGATTATTCAACACTTGAATAAATTTTAAAAATAACCAGAGAAGTCAGCACAGAAAACAATGAATTACTGTGCAAAAATTGGATGATGACGTCACAATTTTGCCACTTATCCGCCGCATTATCCTTCTTTATGCCGCGGATCCGCGCCAATGTTTACTGTTCATCAAAAAAATTTTGTGCCGAAATTCTTATATTTCTCTGCTGGTTTTTCTGCATATTTTTAATACTGAAAAATCACTGTTTTTAGAAAAAGTACAGAGAGCACATTTTGGAGTTGGTTTCGGGTTCGTTCCGGTTTCAAATTCCGTCTGGACTTCGCCTAAGGCTCTAGCTAGGCTCTGATACCACTGAAGGGTTCCTAGGCACCCTAATGAGGTCACACAAGGCATCGAACATGCCATATTAAAATTTTAACGGTGCCGAGAGACCCGACTACGGATCGTTTGCTAGATGTTTAGGCGAAAAACTAACTAGTTAACAGTTAACTACTAGGATACGGAAATTACAACCTTTGTAGATCCGGATATCCACCTCCACGGCTCCGCAACGAAGTCTTCTCGCTGTCCATCTTGAAGCTTGGACTCTCGTGACGGCTTCATCGGAGAAACGTGCGGAATAGGTCGTCGGCTTCGTGTCAAAGACGATCTACGTCGAGGTTGCACAAACTCAAGCTCCGACTTCACAAACTTATGAAACTTGTGAAGTAAACACCCAAAACAACTTGGCAAGAGGTAGAGGGTAAAGAAATAGGAGGTGGGTTCACTTTAGAATTGGATTTATCTCACTTTAACTCAAGTTGCCATTGATGGACCTTGAGCTTTTCTTTTGAAGATGAAGAAGAAGAAGAGCTAGAATTATGATAAGTCTTTTATAAAATAAAAAGAAAATCTATACTTATCAAAACTTTAACTCAAGTTAGGTGTAGAGAATAAACCATGGTTAGTAGAGTGGGTTAGGGTTAAGCAAGAGGATAAGAATGGTTGCTAAAGTCAAGGGTTCATGAAGCTTCATATAAGAAACAAAAATAGCCACCATTCTCATTTTGAATTTATCCACATAAATAAACAAATAAATGAATAAATAAATATGGAAAACCCTAATTACAAAATAACCATGGTTTAATTCTATTCACTTAACCATATGATCAAGTATCATCAAACATGATACAAAAAGTGCACAAAAGTATATCACATATACAATGTGCAATCCAAGTGAGAAAAAATCCGTTTAAAGTGAACCAATACTAGTTAATGCAATATATCAAAATATATAATTATGCATTAAATCATTAAATCAACATTTGATTCAATGATCCGGTCATGTCGCACATAACCGGCTAGAAACCAATGTATCGATTTATCGAATCAATGATTCGATAACTAGGTCATATCGAATATAACCAATCGAAACATATATCGCGAGAATGAAATGCGGTATCATATACACGCATTATTCTCGGTCCTGCACATATCTCATATGCGCTCCTATTTCATTTCGCTTGAGCCAGGAAACCTCTGTGTAGGACTCTAAAGACTCGTCAATACGCCGGTAGCAGATGATGATCATATCAAGCAACCACAAGCCGCAAGCGGTCTGCTAAACGTAACGGCCACCTGGGTATTGAGCGATCAGAAGATCGACGAGCTAGCCCGCTCACACTCCTGCGAATCCGACCAGTAACACTTACCATACAGTCCGGTCTCTTCGTCAGATACGTCGCATATCAAGTCTAGGGGTGGTATACGTCAGACCCCAATAACCCGATAAGTCGTGCTGATGTGAGGCTCGTAACGGGTCGAGAAACTACTGGTAACACTTACCAGCAAATCTCTGATCAGCCCTGGCCAGGGACTTCCCTGCTACGGCCAATCGAGCACTGCGCAACATCAACCCCCAATACCGGGAGAGACGAAACCCCTCCTATCGCTCATTGCCTCCATGTGACTCGGGACTGTGCCCAAAGACCACCGTTTTGCACGCCCACATGGACGTGGTAAGGTGGAGATCAAAGCACAGTGGGAATCACATAAGACTCTATGACGATCTCGGGTCTACAGACTAACCTGTACAAGTGTCACCTGAGAACTGCCATCTGACGTGAGGTATAATACCATCTGGGAGTTCTCGGCGAGTCCGTCCAGTGTACCCAGTCTCCACTGAGCACCCGTATACCATCTCTGATGTCAAACACCAATGGATATGGGATCATCCATCGCCCATCACATGGGTCGAGAAGCGTATACGCTAGTCTACTCTGGTATATCGATGCCCCGTCTCGATACACCCACGACTAGGGACCTTGAAGGATGTACTTATGGACTACCATGTCCCCACTAGTATGATCTGTATCACAGTCCAGGTAGTCAAGTACAAATCCTAAGGGCTTTACCAACATGTAACTATAAGACAGTATAAAGAGACTAGTGTACATGTTAAGATAAATAGCAACCAGATAGCATACTATCATGTCGAGCAAGAAAGTCATCTCTATATATGTCCAAGCATCCAATATAATATACATAATCTGTACAATACTGGCCTCTAGGGCATACATACAACTAACAGTTTCCTCATTGATGGTGACAGAGAAGACTGTATCATGGATGATGATGATCCTACCAGTTTTCAGCAAGCTATCACGAGTAGAGACTCTGTGAAGTGGCTGGATGCCATGAGATCTGAAATGGAGTCTATGTACACCAACAAAGTATGGACTTTGGACGTTGTACCCCTTGGGGTAAAACCTGTGGGGTGCAAATGGATCTTTAAAAGAAAGATTGGTGTAGATGGGCAGGTAGAGACCTATAAGGCAAGACTTGTGGCGAAAGGCTTTCGTCAAAGACCAAGTTTGGACTATGACGAAACTTTTTCGCCCGTAGCCATGCTTAAATCCATTCGGATCCTACTTGCTATTGCTGCTCACTACGACTATGAAATCTGGCAGATGGACGTTAAAACAGCATTTCTAAATGGAGATTTAGAAGAATGCGTTTATATGGATCAGCCAGAAGGCTTCATTGACAGTAGGAGTAGCGGGAAAGCATGTAGATTGCTTAAATCCATATATGGGTTAAAGCAGGCATCTTGGAGTTGGAACATCTGTTTCGATGATGTTATCAAAGAGTTTGATTTCATCAAAAATCCAGATGAACCTTGTGTTTATAAGAAGGCTGTAGGAAGAGCTGTCACATTCCTCGTATTGTACGTGGATGACATTCTTCTGATAGGAAATGATATTCCTATGCTACAGTCGGTCAAATCTTTCTTATCACTGAGGTTCTCTATGAAGGACCTGGGTTATGCCACATACATTCTGGGCATAAGGATCTATAGAGATAGATCCAAAAGGTTATTGGGATTGTCCCAAACCAGGTACATTGACACCATCCTAAAAAGGTTTAGTATGGAAGACTCCAAACGGGGTGCCTTACCCGCTTGCCATGGGGTCACTCTCTCCAAGGATTCTTGCCCAAAGACCGATGAAGAGAGTGCTCGCATGAGTATTATACCCTATGCTTCGGCAGTAGGATCTATAATGTATGCGATGTTATGTACACGCCCAGATGTAGCTTATGCACTTAGTGTTGTAAGCAGGTATCAATCCAACCCAGGGGAGAATCACTGGGCAGCTGTGAAGAACATTCTTAAGTACTTGCGAAGGACTAAAGAATTGTTCTTGGTGTATGGTAATGGAGATCTCCAAATGGAGGCCTTTACCGATTTGAGCTTCCAGAGCGATAAGGACCACAGCAAATCTATCTCTGGGTTTGTATTTACCCTTAATGGAGGGGCGGTGAGTTGGAAAAGTCCAAACAAGATACCGTTGCAGACTCTACGATGGAAGCTGAGTACATTGCTGCAAATGATGCCGCCAAGGAAGCCGTCTGGATGAAGAAGTTCGTCTCGGAGCTAGGAGTAGTTCCAACCATTATTGATCCAATACCTTTGTATTGTGACAATAATGGGGCTATGGCGTTAGCCAAGGAGCCCAGATCCCATCAGCGGTCCAGACACATCCTGAGGCGTTTTCATTTGATCCGGGAGATTGTAGATCGCCGCGAGATCGAGATTAGACGGGTAGACACAAAGAATAACGCCGCGGATCCATTCACCAAGGCCCTCCCTCAGCCGCAGCATGAGCGACATTTTGAGATATTGGGTATGAGATACGCCAATAACTGGCCTTAGTGCAAGTGGGAGATTGTTGGATATATGTATGCCCTAGAGGCCATTATGTGATAGTGGATGTATCTATACATGTATATATATTCATTATGCATTCTTGCTCGACATGATAGTATGCTATCTGGTTCTTCTTTATGTGACATGATGATCTGATCATGCTTTTATTCATTCATACATGCTGATAAAGCCCTAAGGATATCGGCTTGACTACTCTGATTATGATGGAGATCATACTAGTGGGACATCTGTAGTCTATAAGCATATCCTGGAAAGTCCCTAATCGTAGGTATATCGAGACGGGGCATTGATATACCAGTGTAGAATAGCGTATATGATACTAGACCCATACGATGGGCGATGGATGTTCCCACATTCATCGATGTTTGACATCAAGATCATATACGGGTGCTCAGTGCTGACTGGGTACACTGGACGGACTCACCGAGAACTCCTATATGGATTTATATCTATCGTCGGATAGCAGTTCTCAGGTGACACTGGTACAGGTTAGTCTGTAGACCCGAGATCATCATGGAGTCTTGTGTGTTCTCCCACTGTACTTTGATTGCCACCCTACCATGGCTCTACTGAGTCGTTCAAACAGGTGGCCGTTGGGTACAGTCCCGAGACACACGAAGGCAATGAGCGATAGGAGAGGTTTCGTCTCTCCCGGTATTGGGAGTTGATGCTGTACTGTGCCCGACTGGTTATATCAGTAAGTCCCTGGCCAGGGCTGCTGAGATTTGCTGATAAGTGTTATCAGTAGTTTCTCGATCTGTTATAGACCATGTAAGTGCACGGCGGCGCCCCGGCCTCCATCCCGAGGCCAAATGCGGAAGCGATGGATAACTTTAATTTTTCAAACTTGACCGGTACCACCGCGCACTATATACCCGGATCGGGCCATTAACTAGTCCTAGCTAACTACAAGATGGGAAGAGAGATATACCGAGTGATCCGTGTCTTCCGGTCTTCTCGTCGTCGTCCCGATCTCCCACGGAATGTCCGGTCTCCACCTCCTCGCCGGAAAGGGCACCACATCACCGGCTTCTTTTACGGGCTCCCACCTCTATACCGAGGCAACTCAGGCACGAAGTTGGCGAGCCGACGTGCCCAAGGTTTGCTGTAGAATATAGTGAAGATCTATATGTCTCATTTGGGGTTTATGGAGTTGCCTTTGGTGGTGGAATTGAACTAGTGGAACTTTTTAGAGGAACTTGGGGATTTTTAGAACATGAAGAGAGCAAAATCCCCATGCTAAAAGTTTTGGACAGCCCCTCCCCAACAATGGCCGGCCATGACAAATGGTGGGAGTGAGATGAGTGAATTGGGGGAGAGCTCCACAATAATGCAAGAGGGAATGGAATCAAAATGTGATCATGAAAAGAAAATGATCACCAACAAATCCACACTCCAAAACAACCATCATCAACAACCATGATTGCTCACCAAGTCAAGCAATCATGAACCAAGGAAAGTCAAGGGATGGTCCTCCATCATGATCCAACAATATGCAAAGACCCCCTCCACAAATGCTTATTTGCACAGATGCAAATAAGCCCTCCTCCATCAATCTTCAATCTTCGGCCAATGAAGGATACAAAGAAATATGGCCGAAACGAAAAGCAAACTGGCAACTCCAGAAAACCGGTCCCGTAATAAATTATAGGAAAACCCCGATACTGTGTATACACACCCGCATCTGTATTCCAACCGAATACAAATGCAATGAGGCAAAATCTCCACTGTACTATACTAGAATCCGGCTTAAACCAAAGCCGGCTAGTAATATCTGTTCGATCCTGATCCGTGCAATACCGCACGTATCTGATCGAACCCTGCCATATCTCCATACGGCCTCTACAGCGTTTCGCCCGAAACTTGAGCAACTGAATGTGGGGGACTCTAAAGACTCGTCAACACCTTGGTTGTGGATTTAACCACAAGTACGTCAGAGGTATAAGCCAATAAGTGACGGGCTACCAGGTATTGACCAAAAGGGACGTCGAAGGGCGAACTCATCCTGACACCCTACTGAGCCTGTCAGTGAAAATATCCGTACAGTCCGGTCCGTTCGTCTATGAGCATCGCATGGCGGGCCTACGGGGTTGGTAAAGTCAGAACCCCAAAAGCGGTACAAGTCGTGTCGGAGTGTAGCCCAGAACACCCTGAGATACTACTGGAATACCTACCAGTAAATCTCCTGCCTCGGCCAAGGGCTTTGTGTAATGGCTCTCCTAGACACAGCACGACCTCACCCCCAATACCGGGAGAGACAAACCCCTGAAGATCCGCTCACTGCCTCCATGTGGCTCGGGACTGTACCCAACTAAAACCTGTTTGCACGTCTCCTTTGAGCGTGGTAGGGTAGTAATCAAAGTACAGTAGGAACTCACACGAGACAAATGACGATCCCCAGGTCGATGAACTAACCTGTACACATGTCACCAGGGAACTGCTATCTGACGTCAGGTATAAGACCAACTAGCATGTTCCCGGCGAGTCCTGTCCGGTGTACTCATAACCCAATGAGCACCTGTATACATCTTAGGTGAACCAACTAACACCAGTGGCTTGTGAGACCGGCCACTGCCCCTCGTCGGGGTCTCGACTGTATACACTAGTCTACTCTGGAGTATCGATGCCCAGTCTCGAAACTCCCACGACTAGGGACCTTTTAAGGATGTGCTTATAGACTACCAGCTCCCACTTATATGATCGCCCTCATACTGCTGGTGGTCAAGCAAGAATCCTACGGGCTCTATCAACGTGTAATAGCAACATGTTAGGTCACCTAAAGCAGTACACGATGATAAAGATAAACCAGATAGCATACTATCATCTCGAGTAAGACTGTTCTACTGGGACAGGTCCTCCCTCAATCATTGCAATCACGTGCCTTTGATCCAATAATTGACTCTGAGGGCACTATCTCCAACAATCTCCCACTTGCACTCAAGACTAATTATTGCGATGTCGCATACTCACAGCCCGTGTGATACCGAACACCCAACTCCTCTACTAGTCAGTCTCACAAAGCTCGTTTGCGAAACCATTGCGTTCGAGGAATAGCCTCAGTGAGTGGATCCGCTTTGATGTCTCTTTCTATGTCTCACTATATCTCAAGTTCGCAGAGAAACCCATCTTCCGAAATGAGCAATACCCGTCTTAGAATGTCTGGATATCTAGCTCATAATGAACTCCAAATCCAAACTTCTTAGACTGTATCGTCAACCGAACTTAATCAGTATACTGCGCCATGCCTCCCTCAGCATTGCCTTGGACCACCTGTCCAAAATACTGCCCTTCATCAGAAGGAAAACAATAACTCTGACAACCTCCCTGTCGTCCAAGTCACCTTGGAAGCCTGGAATGATAACTGTCTCCCAAATAAGGCTGTCGTCATCATATCCCTAGAACATCCACTTATGTTCTAAAACTGCTTCCGACTGTTTTTCCAGGATTGGATCAATGTCAACTTATTGCATCTAGTGCAAGAACAACATCTGGTGTGGTACTTGACATCTCATGATTGACTCAATTGCCTGAGCAAGTGATCTGCCAATCATGCACATCCCTCTCCCCTTTAGTCTGTAAGACACCTTTAGAGAGAGTGACTCCATCACCTGCAGGTACACAACCATGCCTGGAGTCGTCCATTCTAAATACTCTTAGAATGCTGTCTAAGTACCCTGATTGGGAAACCACCCAAATCTAGATCTAAAACCATAGATCTAGTAACCAGCATGTCTGATATAATGTCCAAGTCCCATGTGGAGAAACCACTGTGTGACGACCAAAGTATAACCGATCGTAGTATAGGAATATCACTTCCTACTCTGTGTATGTCATCCAAATACCATGACATCACACCCTACTACCTTCTCAACAGATCCATCCCCTATTCTGATGAAGTCAAACCTATGACTGTCATGTCAGAAATAGATGATCTATCTCCGCTATATCTGCTTTAGTCTATAAATAGACATAAGCCACCTGTCCACCAATGCTTCCGCTGCTCCCACTGACTACGACAACCCTCTGGCAGAGTCATATACACGTACACTTCTGAAGCCAGTTCAGAACGACGCTATACTCATCCTCCCGCCGGGTCTCGCAGCCTGGAACAACAGCAATGGCAAGTGTGGGTAAACAAGAACTTCCCTGTCACCGTCCTTGAGGCTACCGGAGTACATCTCGGATGCCTGAAGTTACCCACCTTATCTGCGGAGTGGCCAATGGAATGTCAAACCAGATTGAATCTTTAGGTTCCTATCAAATCTTCAGCAATTGTTTGCGGTTCTGGAATCACTTCCAGTTCTACCATACTCCCACTACTGTTTTTTTTGAAAAAATCCATTATTATTAAAACTGTGGCGAGTCTAGAACAATATCACTATTGATCTTTCTTATGGTAGAAAGTCAACCCTCTTCATAGCCTGGGTCAACCCACAAACAGCCATTACAGAAACGTGCCTTGAGTTGTCCAGTGTCTGGTTTTAATCATAAGCCGGACAACTCCCCGTACCTTAACATCGTTAAGATACAAACTGTTCTATATCCTATATAGGACCAGAGGCACTGATTTAATTGAACCAGATTCAAATCATGCAGCTGTCCCCAGTGCATGTCAACTAAAGATGGAAAGAGGCCGATTAGCGTTACTCAACTTAGGAATGCTTCCAATTATGAGTAACCTGAAAGAGAAGCAAGTTCTCCTAACCATTACTATCAACTGAATACCATACACAAGTATCTACATTTTCGATCACTTTAAAGAATCCCAATACTTGCAATACCTGGTTCTCTACTTTATTCAAATACCTATAACTTCTCAAAATTCGGACCCTGTGTTTCCATGAAACACCTGTCTAAAAACTAGAGAAGTCATAAGTAAACCGAATATAGTACGAGGACCAACCCCTCTTTCCTGATGGACCCTGGACAACATACAATACTCTGTATAAGTCCCTTGAGTCTGATTACTCATTCACTGTGTGTCGTAGGTTGAAAACTGTACTTATGGTTAAGAAGAATTACACCGCTGTTTAATGCTCCTTACCTAACCATCCACTGATATAAGTAAATGTCACAGACATAATTTCAAAAAGATATGTCTCACTCTATAAAAATAAACGTACAGATATATCAATTTGAAATTGGTGCATAACAGCGGATATTCAAAACCAAATATTTGCCGACCGGCAAACAACCCAGGTGACTTCCTCAAATATCACCGATTACAATGAATCCCGACATAATGAGGATGATCACCCAATTCTCAATAACTTACTCCCACTCAACATCTGTAAAACCATACAGATGTAAGAATCATACCTGGTAAATACATACCCTGGATTAAGGACTAATTGGGAAATCAGTTTTCCTTTAACAGTACACAGTGAAACTGAAACATTGAAATGTTTCGACGAGGTATCCCGGTATTCCTAGTAATGCCTCTTCCAGATTCACGACTGTAACCGTATAATTCTTTGCCACCTCTCCAAATCCCTTTATATGTCTTTAGTCATTACCTTCTGCACACCCCTTAGGCCAAATGGTTTTCTTCCTTCCCTACCGTTCGGCACCAGCCTATGGTTTGGAAGAAGACTATCCAATAAGCATAATGGGTGTACTGTCCTAATCTTAGGAGCACTCGCAATGCGAGAGAAGGTGAAGATAAAAGACAACCGAATAAACCATATTCATATTTCTCCTGAACCAGAATCCATCCCCGAACTGGAACAAGTTCCTTTCGAGTTCGTATATAACCATACGATGGAGTATCCAATAAACTGTGGATCTTCGTAGTGATACGGAGTGTCCTGGAGAAATACAAAGGTGATTTAGGATTGGCGAAGAAATACTTGGTTTGGTCGTGGATATTAGTCGCAATTTACTTTGCCCTCTTACTAATCCCTTGCTTTGTCTTAACTTAATACCTTCTGCACACCATCATTATGCTAATTGGTTTTCTTCATTCCCCACCGTTTGGCACCAGCCTAAGGTTTGGAAGAAGACTATCCAATTTGCGTAATAGGTGTACTACTCCCAAACCAAGGAGTACTCGCAACCTGAGAGAAGGTAAAAAGAAAAGACAACTGAATAGTCCTATCCGTTTTCTCCAGAACCGGAAACCATCCTCGAATAAATTCCTTCGAGTTCGTATATAACCATACGATGGTTTTGTCCAATGGAAGTGGACGTTCGTAGTAATACGGGGTGTCCTGGAGAAAAGGGAAAAAGTAGGAGTGGCAATGAGGTCTGCAACTCTGACAATCCAAAAGCCAGTGTTTAAGAAGGTTCGGTCAATTTTGGTCTCTGAGTCATAGTCTTAGGGTCGGGTCAATGGTCGCAGCCAAAGAGAGAGAGAAAAGAAACACTCAGCGTGCACTCTAACCTAGATCAGAATGATTACCAATTTATTTAATCTGGAAACCTCCCACTGTAACGTCAAATTCTTCTCCAAACCCAAAAGAAGAATTAGTCGGGATCACCCGAGGAGTAAACCAACTCATCAGCGCGAATCGGGATCCAACTATCATCGCATGACAACGTGACGGAATCCGCTCACACTATCACACTCCAGAAAGTATGCGCATATCTGGCAAGTTTCAGTTCTTTTGAAACTCCCGATGTGATTTTTGCCCCATGCTCTTATGACCTTGGCGTGAGGTCAAAATATCATAAGTCACATGTCAAGTTCTACCCATCATTGTCCAGGTTAATTCGAACCCACCCGTACATACCCTTGACGTAGGCCAAAATAGTAGTACGACTGTCCTAAACCAACGCATCTATCTATGCAACAGATAAATACCCGGCAGCTACCAAACACTATGCCTTGGCGTGAGGTCAAAATACATAGCTTGAATACTACCGAATATTTAACTGAAATGATGGAGGGCTACGTATGGTTTCTGGCGAAAACCTTTAACGTAATGAACTTGATATCGTTGAAGGAACCGGATAGCTTTTAAAAATATAATGATGAAAAACCTTCGCTAAAGAGGTCACTCCCGGTGAAGGGATCTCGGCTCTTTCCCCGTAGAATGAGGTGCAGGATATTCCAACTGAATACCACGATGCAAAGCAAAAGTAATCGGCTATAGTAAAGTTATTGCCCTGACGCAAATTTCTGTCCAAGGGGTCACTCCCGGTGAAGGGATCTCGGCCCTTGCCTCGTCGACTGAGGTGCTGGATATTCATAACCGAATACCACTGTGCAAAACAAAAGTGAACGTCCTTACAATAACAGCTTTTTGAAAAAGTTCCAACAACATCAGATTAGGTTTGTTTTTAACTTGCATTGATCCGAATCAATGCAGTCCCATCAATTGATCACACCACCAAGAACGAAAATATACTGATGTACGTATATGCCATCCGCGTTCGCAACTAGGTCCCGTCATTACCCGTTAGGTTAGCTAACTAACGACAGAGCGGGGACTGGACTAGCACGGATGCAAAACATATACAACATCTATTAATATATATACCAATATATAATATTTTGCTCAAGGCGTGATAAAATGCAACATCACAGAAATGTACAGCATCACAGAACAATACAGATATCTGGGATCCCCGGGTTTCACAGAGCCACTACTGAAACCCGACGTTCCCCTGGTCGTGTGGATAGCCTGTACAATGAAAACCCTAGACCCCTACGGGGGCGGCAAGTTACCTGCCAAAACCTGAAGCGAGGCAGCCCCCTTCAGCAACGTGAATGGACCACCCAGCACTTCACGGAATCCGGTAACTTAGGCACCCCTCCTGGGTCAACCTGTACCCCCTACGAGTGTGGCAAATAGCCCGGCAATTCTAGAGTGAAGCCCCCTCCGTCTCAATGCCATGAGATGCAGGCTTGTTGCCCTCTAGAATCTGGCTATCCGTGCACCCCTCCACGGGGCAATCCTAGTACAGAAAGTAAAATATACATACAATGGGTACATCGACCGCAACCTGATCGTGCCCCAATATAATAATACAAACAGGCAGTGACGGCAGTCCACATGTCGGACGCTCGCCCCGCAATATCAAATGTATATAATAAAACAAAACTGTACTAGCATTGCATCCAGGCTATCCTCCACGACCGATCCGCAACATCACAGCAATACATAGAACATCAACGTAAAAGTCACTTTCGCAAATCCGTCTAACCGGGCTATAGCAGTTAGACAGGATTTACCGATCAAGTGACATTCACGGTCGCAGATATAATGTAAATACTGTGAACTAATGTGTTTAAAATATCCGGTCGATTAAATTTTACCAAGTGGGCCCCCAAGTACTACTGTAGCACATCAAGAAATTCTGGGCCCAAAATTAATATTCCAAAACCCCTATTTTCATCCCAGGAGCATTCTGTAAAATTTTGGGGGAATGAACAGTTCAAGTCACGGCGGAACCGCGGCCCAAGCATGGGTTTGGCCGCGGTTTCGCGGTGGTTTCGACTGTTCACGAGCCCAAATTTTCACAGAACTCTTAGAATGTCCTACACATCATTCTGAAACAAGCTGAAAAATTTTTGGAGACAAAAAAATTTCGACAGAAACTGATATGCGTGAAAACGCGGGTTTTGGGATTTTTGTTCGATCGGAAATGTAAAACAAATTAGACCAAGCTAAACTAAGTTAATGGTGAGGCTCTGATACCAATGTAAGTGCACGGCGGCGCCCCGGCCTCCATCCCGATGCCAAATGCGGAAGCGATGGTTAACTTTAATTTTTCAAACATGACCGGCACCACCGCGCACTATATACCCGGATCGGGCCATTAACTATTCCTAGCTAACTACAAGATGGGAAGAGAGATATACCGAGTGATCCGTGTCCTCCGGTCTTCTCGTCGTCGTCCCGATCTCCCGCGGAATGTCCGGTCTCCACCTCCTCGCCGTAAAGGGCACCACGTCGCCGGCTTCTTTTACGGGCTCCCACCTCTATACCGAGGCAACTCAGGCACGAAGTTGGCGAGCCGACGTGCCCAAGGTTTGCTGTAGAATATAGTGAAGATCTATATGTCTCATTTGGGGTTTATGGAGTTGCCTTTGGTGGAGGAATTGAACTAGTGGAACTTTTTAGAGGAACTTGGGGATTTTTAGAACATGAAGAGAGCAAAATCCCCATGCTAAAAGTTTTGGACAGCCCCTCCCAAACAATGGCCGGCCATGACAAATGGTGGGAGTGAGATGAGTGAATTGGGGGAGAGCTCCACAATAATGCAAGAGGGAATGGAATCAAAATGTGATCATGAAAAGAAAATGATCACCAACAAATCCACACTCCAAAACAACCATCATCAACAACCATGATTGCTCACCAAGTCAAGCAATCATGAACCAAGGAAAGTCAAGGGATGGTCCTCCATCATGATCCAACAATATGCAAAGACCCCCTCCACAAATGCTTATTTGCACAGATGCAAATAAGCCCTCCTCCACCAATCTTCGGCCAATGAAGGATACAAAGAAATATGGCCGAAACGAAAAGCAAACTGGCTACTCCAGAAAACTGGTCCCGTAATAAATTATAGGAAAACCCCGATACTGTGTATACACACCCGCATCTGTATTCCAACCGAATACAAATGCAATGAGACAAAATCTCCACTGTACTATACTAGAATCCGGCTTAAACCAAAGCCGGCTAGTAATATCCGTTCGATCCTGATCCGTGCAATACCGCACGTATCTGATCGAACCCCGCCATATCTCCATACGGCCTCTACAGCGTTTCGCCCGAAACTTGAGCAACTGAATGTGGAAGACTCTAAAGACTCGTCAACACCTTGGTTGTGGATTTAACCACTAGCACGTCAGAGGTATAAGCCAATACGTGACGGGCTACCAGGTATTGACCAAAAGGGATGTCGATGAGCGAACTCATCCTGACACCCTACTGAGCCTGTCAGTGACAATATCCGTACAGTCCGGTCCGTTCGTCTATGAGCATCGCATGGCGGGCCTAGGCGGTTGGTAAAGTCAGACCCCCAAAAGCGGTACAAGTCGTGTCGGAGTGTAGCCCAGAACACCCTGAGATACTACTGGAATACCTACCAGTAAATCTCCTGCCTCGGCCGAGGGCTTCGTGTAATGGCTCTCCTAGACACAGCGCGACCTCACCCCCAATACCGGGAGAGACGAACCCCTGAAAATCTGCTCACTGCCTCCATGTGGCTCGGGACAGTACCCAACTAAAACCTGTTTGCACGTCTCCTTTGAGCGTGGTAGGGTAGTAATCAAAGTACAGTGGGAACTCACACGAGAAAAATGACGATCCCCAGGTCGATGAACTAACCTGTACACATGTCACCAGGGAACTGCTATCTGACGTCAGGTATAAGACCAACTAGCATGTTCCCGGCGAGTCCTGTCCGGTGTACTCATAACCCAATGAGCACCTGTATACATCTTAGGTGAACCAACTAACACCAGTGGCTTGTGAGACCGGCCATTGCCCCTCATCGGGGTCTCGACTGTATACACTAGTCTACTCTGGAGTATCGATGCCCTGTCTCGAAACTCCCACGACTAGGGACCTTTTAAGGATGTGCTTATAGACTACCAGCTCCCACTTATATGATCGCCCTCATACTGCTGGTGGTCAAGCAAGAATCCTAGGGGCTCTATCAACGTGTAATAGCGACGTGTTAGGTCACCTAAAGCAGTACACGATGATAAAGATAAACCAGATAGGATACTATCATCTCGAGTAAGACTGTTCTACTGGGACAGGTCCTCCCTCAATCATTGCAATCACGTGCCTGTGATCCAATAATTGACTCTGAGGGCACTATCTCCAACAGACCATTCGCTGGCATGACTTATTGAGTTATTAGGGTCGACGTGACCATCCCTAGGCTCAATATGCAGCATATCTGATGAAGAGACCGGACTGTACGGTAGTGTTGCCGGTTGGCTCGACAGGAGTTGTAGCAGGTTCGCTTGTTTTCTTCTGATCGCTCAATACCTGGGTGGCCGTTACGTTTAGCTGACCGCTTGCGGCTTGGGGGTACCTGATATGATCATCACCCTCTGCCGGCGTATTGACGAGTCTTAGAGTCCCATAAAGGAGTTACCCAGTCCAGGAGAAACGTTGTGGTGCGCGTATGCGATATGCGCATGCACCCGATTAAAATGTGCGTATTTGATACCGAACATTAATCGGGCGGCCTGATTTTGGTGGGGTCATATGAGATATGACCGGATTGATAAATCAAGTGTTGATTTATCATCTAACCATTAGTTTTATCACTTGAAACCTTTCTAGTATTTGATGGATGTATGCATGCATGTATGATTTTCTTCTTTCTTTCTAGTTTCATGCACATATGGATGTGCATAGATACATACATACATACACCCATCTATCATGGTTGTTAACACATGGAAATGGTGGCAATACAAGACTCACACCATGGATTAAGTGATGGATTTTTATTTTATTTTGTATTTAAAACAAAATTGAAAAGAAAAGGATAATTCTTTCTAGCTTCTACATTCTTCTTTTAACCTAACCAAGCTCACCTACCTCTAACCTTGAGTTATCCTTCTCTTTATGATTTAAAACTCAAGTTAAATAAACTCTCCATCACTTAACCATGGTTGGATGAAAGAAGGAATAAAATATAAAAGGATATATTTCATTTCTTTTTCATGGGTTATCTTTTATCTTTTACTCTTGCTAAAAAGAAAAGCTACCATCTTCATCCTCCTTCACCATTTGCTCTCTAGTTTTTTCTAGTGAGTAAAACACACTTAAAGAAAGGTTTTTGAAGTGAGATTCTAAACCACAACATCATTCTACACAAGTTTAGCCAACTTGTTTAGAGTGTTCTCTTCGATTCTCGAAGTTGCGAGCTTGGACGGCGAACTCCGTGTGGATCGTCGTGGACGTGAGAGGACTTCAAGAGGACCTTCATCCAACTCCCTAAGACACCAAGGAGTCCAGCGAAAGGGAGCTACAAAGGTTGTAGTCTCGAAACCCTAGTTTTGTTCGCTTTAAAGTTTCATAACCCTAATTTTCTAGGATCGATTCCTTTGCATGCTTGTTTAGCACCATCAAAATATAAACTTTGGGACATGTGATGCTTCAAAACTCATTATAGGGTGCTAGACAAACCTTACATAACGGCCACTTGGGTATTGAGCAATCAGAAGATCAACAAGCAAACCTGCTCATACTCCTGCTAATACAATCAGCAACACTACCATACAGTCTGGTCTCTTCGTCTGATATGTCGCATATCACAGCCTGGGGGTGGTATAATGTCAGACCCCAATAGCCTGATAAGTCATGCCGATGCAAGGTCTATAACAGTTCGAGAAACTACTAATAACACTAACCAGTAGATCTTAGAAACCCTGGCCAGGGATTTCCTGTTATGGACAATCGAGCATAGCGTAACATCAACTCCCATTACCGGGAGAGACGAAACCCCTCCTATCGCTCATTGCCTCCATGTGACTCGGGACTGTACCCAAAAACCACCTTTTTACACGATCTCTTCACCGTGGTATGGTAGTAATCAAAGCACAGTGGGAATCGCACAAGACTCTATGATGATCTTGGGTGCACAGACTAACCTTTACCAGTGTCACCAGAGAACTTCTATCCGACGATAGAAATAATACCATCTGAAAGTTCTGAGCGAGTCCGTTCAGTGTACCCAGTCTCCACTGAGCACACGTATACCTTCTCTGATGTCAAACACCAATGGATATGGGATCATCCATCGTCCATCATATGGGTCGATAAGCATATACTCTATTCTACTCTGGAGTATCGATACTCTGTCTCGATACTCCCACGACTTAGAACGTTTGGAGAATGTACTTACCGAAAACCCTGTCCCCATTAGTATGATCTGCATCATAATCCTGGTATTCATGTACTCATCCTAAGGGCTTTATCAACATGTAATAGAGAGACAATAAGTTTACATGTTAAGATAATGTGCAACCAGATAGCATAATATCATGTCGAGCAAGAAAGTCCTCCGTATATATGTCCAAGCATCCACTATAATATATATCATATGTGCAGTAATAGCCTCTAGGGCATACATATAACTAACACAAATGTCAAGTGACCGAGACAAAATGAAATATCCAAAGTTTCAAGTCATTTTAAAGTCTCACCAAAAAACTGCAACTCAAGAAAAGGGTTCCAGATTTAGTCTCAGGTAAAATTAGGCTAAACAAGCAATACAGTGGGGTAGTATATGGGGTATGTGAGCTACAGAAACAATTCTAAAACCAAAACCCACAGATGACCCGGCAAGATCACCCCCAAATCCGGCCGGCTTGGCCATGGTTGCTCTGTTTGGGCTCGTATTCTCAGGGTGGTCTTCTAGTGTAAAGTCTAAGTGATTGATCGTCTAATTTGTGTTTTGAAAAGTAATCACAATCAATGAAATTTATACCGCAATCAATTAACGGTGTCGATGTAGCGTGTTAATGAATACGACTCATCCACTAAGATGCGAGTACTTGTTTGATCTTGTTTTAGTTGAGTCGAATTAAAAATATAAAAGAAAATTCAAGGGAATTGATTCAAGATTTGTGAGATTTGATCTCAAGAAACATAAAGAAAATATAGATCTAGAATCACGAATCAAGAAGATGTCCAAATCAATTTGATTTATCAAGAATATGAAGAATAGCTTGTAGGAATCGATCGAATTGGTAGCAATGATTAATCTAATAATGACTAATCTTATCTATTGATAAATTATAGCTAGATTCATGGTGATGAATGAAGATTAGGGATCTGTAAGTCAACGGTAGCGCCCCGGCCGTCTAACAGACACCAAATGCGGAACAAAAACTTTTTACAAACTGGCGCTATCGTGTACCGTAACCCGGATCTACCATTAAAGCTAAACTAACAAACTACAAAGTGGGTAAAAATTTTATACCGAACGATCCGAGTCCTTTGGTCTTCAACCATCATCCCACGCTTTGTTGCGGCTGCTCCGATCTCCTGAATCTCCAGTCTTCTCGTCCAGGTGGCAACACGTCGACGGATCCTTAAACGGGCTCCCGCCTCTGAACCGAGGCAACTCGGTCGCCAAGATTGCTAAAAGAGACGACCAAGATGATGTAGAGAATGAGTAGAACATTTTGTCTCGTTACGTCCAAAGCTATGGACGAACGGTTAATAAAGTTTCCATTTGAATCGGGTGAAATAAGAATTGTATCTATCTAATTTCTATGAACCCAAAACTATCATAATCTTTCCAAGAAAAACAACCACGATCCCAAAATGAAGAGGGGGTCGGCCAATTTAAGGAAGGGGGGTGAGTGTAGGAGAGGGGAAGGTGACCACAAGATAAAGATCTTAAGCAAATATCTGAACAAAAAGCATTAAAAGAAAAGAATGACTCACTAAACTTTGTCATCAATACAACAAATGCTCATTTAAAGCACTAATGACTCACAAGCCTTATCATCACTTCTAGAACCTTCTAGAAGCATGACTCACCCTTATGACTCACCCAAGAAGAAAAGATAAATCAGCATTAAATCGAATGTTAAATACGGCTGATCGAAAACTGGAAACCGGCAACTTCCAAAAGTGATCCTGAAACGAGTTTCAGGATAACCCCATATCAGTATAAACATACCCGCATTTGTATTACGAAAGAATACAAATGCAACTGAGACAAAGATATTATATCTACCCTGTATAATACTCGGATCCAGCTTAAACCAAAGCCGACCAGTATTATCTGCCCGAAAAATGACACGTGCGAAAACGCACGTGCATTTTCCGAACCTTGCCATAAAACCATACGGCCTCTACAACGTTTCGCCCGAACTTTGGAAACTGTCTGTGGGGGACTCTAATGACTCATCAACACACTGGCACTGGGTATAACCTCTAGCACGTTAGAGGTACTAGCTGTACGTAACGGTTGCCTATGTATTGATTGAAAGGGAAGCTGACGAGCGAACTCATCTATAAACCCTACTGAGCCAAACAGTGACAATATACATACAGTCCGGTCCGTTCGTCTAAAAAGTATCGCATATCGAGTCTAGGGGCGTGGATAAAGTGAGACCCCTAATAACGCGATAATTCATGTCGGTATGAAACCCATCACTATCTGAGAAACTACTGATCCAAATTAGTAATTCTCCACTATCTCGGCCGAGGATTTCTAGTGATGGCCACCCGTGCACTGCGCGACATCAACCCCCAATACCGGGAGAGACGAATTCCCGACGATCCGCTCATTGCCTCCATGTGGCTCGGAACTGTACCCAAAAAAGACCTGTTTTCATGACTCCTTTAAGCCGTGGTAAGGTAGAAATCAAAGCACAGTGGGAACTCACATGAGACAAATGACGATCTCAGGTTGACAAACTAACCTATAAACATGTCACCAGGGAACTTCTATCTGACGATAAGTATAATACCAACTAGCATGTTCCTGGCGAGTCCTGTCCGGTATACTCATAACCCAATGAGCACCTGTATACATCTTAGGTGATCCAACTGACACCAGTGGCTTGTGAGACCGGCCACCGACCCTCGTCGGGGTCTCGACTGTATACACTAGTCAACTCTGGAGTATCGATGCCCTATCTCGAAACTCTCATGACTAGGGACACTTTTAAGGATGTGCTTACAGACCCCAGCTCCTACGTATATGATCGCCATCATACTGCTGGTAGTCAAGCAAGAATCCTATAGGCTCTATCATCATGCAATAGTGAACTAAAGCATGTATACGATGATAAAGACAAACCAGATAGCATACTATCACCTCGAGCAAGACTGTCATATCGGTATAGGTCCTCCATCAATCATTGCAATCACGTACTTGCGATCCAATAATTGACATTGAAGGCACTATATCCAACAATCTCCCACTTTCACTTAAGGCTAATTATTGCGATGTCGCATACTCACAGCCCGTGTGATACCGAACACCCAACTCCTCTACTAATCAATTTCACAAAGCTAGTTTGTAAAACTCTTGTGTTCGAGAAATAGCCTCAGTGAGTGGATCCGCCCTAATGTTTCTTTCCATGTCTCTCTTAACCTCAAGTTCGGGAAGAAAGCCATCTCCCGAATCGAGTAATACCTGTCTTAGAATATGTCTGAATATCTGATGGGACCTAGTTCATAAATGAACTCTAAATCCAAACTTCTTAGACTTTATTGTTAACTGAACCTAATCAGTATCGCGCACCATGCCTCCCACTGTATCCTCTTGGACCACCTGTCTATAATACTGTCCCCCGTCAGAGGGAAAACTATAACTCTGACAATCACTCTGTCATCCATGTCACCTTGGAAGCCTGGAATGATAACCGTCTCCGGAAGGAGGCTGCCGTCATCAAATCCGTAGAACATACACTCATGTTTTAAAACTGCTTCCTTATGTTTCTTCAGTATTGGATTAATATAATCTTATCGCAACTAGTGCAAAAACAACATCTGGTGTGGTACTTGATATTTCATGATTGACTCAACTGCCTAAGCAAGTGATCTGCCAATCATGCACTTCCCTCTCTCCTTTAGTCTGTAAGACACCTTTAGAGAGGGTGACTCCATCACCTGCAGGTACACCACCATAGCAGGAGTCATCTATTCTAAAATACCATTAGAATACTGTCAAAGTACCCTGATTGGAAAACTACCCAATTCTAGATCTAAAACTATAGATCTAGTAACCAGAATGTCTGATATTATATCCATATCCTTTGTGGAGAAACAACTGTGTGACAACCAAAGTACAACCGATCGTACTATAGGAATTTTACTTCCTACTCTGTGTATGTCATCTAAATACCAGGACATCACACCCTACTACCTTCTTAACAGATCCATCCCCTATTCTGATGAAGTCAAAGCCATGACTTGTACATCGAAAATTAGATGATCTTATTTCCGCTATTTCTACTCAAACCTATAAATAGCATAAGCTACTTGACCACTATGCTTCCGCTGCTCCCACTGACTACGACAACCCTCTGGCAGAATAATATATATGTGTACTTCTAAAACTAGTTTAGAACGAAGCTATACTTATCCTCCTGCCAGGTCTCATAGTCTGGAACAACAGTAGTGTCAAATCTGGGTAAACAAGAACCTCCCTGTCACCGTCCTTGAGGGTACCGGAGTACCTCTCGGGTGTCTGAGGTTACCTACCATATCTGCGGAGTGGCTATTTGAATGTCAAAACCTGATTGAATATATAGGTCCTATTAAATTTTCCGTAATCGTTTGCGATTCTGGAATCACTTCCAGTTCTACCATACTCCCACTACTGTTTTCTGAAAAAATCCTTTTTAATAAAACTGTGGCGAGTCAAGAACAATATCACTATTGATCTTCCAGATGGTAGAAATGTCAACCCTCGTCAAAACCAGGGTCAACACACAAACTGCAATTACAGAAACGTGCCTTGAATTATCCAGTGTCTGGTTTTAAGCATAAGCTGGACAACTCACCGTACCTTAACATCGTTAAGATATGAACCATTCTATATCCAATATAGAAACTTTGGCACTTATTTAATTGGAACCGGATTCAAATCATGCAGCTGTCTCCAGTGCATATCAACTTAATGAAGAGAGGCTAGTCAGCATTACTCAACTTAGGAGTATATCCAATTATGAGTAACCTTAAAGAGAAACAAGTTTCTCAAAACCATTACTCGAATACCAGTCATAAGAATCTACATCTTCGATCACTTTGAAGAATCCCGATACTTGCGACACCTGGTTCTCTACTTTATTCTTATACCCACAACTTCTCAAATCTTAGATATTGTATTTCTACGAAACACTTGTCTAAAAACTAGAGAAGTCATAAGTAAACAGAATATAGTATGGGGGCCTACACCTTTGTCCTGACGGACACTGGACACCATACAATACTCTGTATAAGTCCGTTGAGTTGAATAACTGAAAACCTGTGCATCGTAGGTTGAAAACTGTACCCAGGCGATTTCCTCAAATATCACCAATTACAACGAATTCCGATATAATGAGGATAATTACCTAATTCCCAATAACTTACTCCTACTAAACATCTGTAAAACCATACAGATGTGAGAATGAAACCTGGTAAATGTATACCCTGGAGTAAATATCTAATCGGGAAATCAGTTTTCCTTTAATAATGCACTGAAACATGAAAATGTTTCGTAGGGGTATCCTTGTATTCCTAGTAATGCCTCTTCCATAATCCAATTCATGACTTTAACCGTATATTTTTTTGCCATCTCTACAAATCCCTTTATTTGTCCTTATTCATTACCTTCTGTACACCCCTTAGGCTAAGTGATTTTCTTCCTTCTCTACCGTTCGGCACCAGTCTATGGTTTGGAAGAAGACTATCCAGTAAGCATAATAGATGTACTCTCCTAAACCAAGGAGTACTCACAACTTGAGAGAAGGTGATGATAAAAGACAACCGAATAATAACTTATTCTATTAAAGGTGAAATAGGAGTGGCGATGAAGTACGTGGTTTGGTCGTAAATGATAACAGTCGCAATTTATTTTTCCCTCTTTCTAATCCCTTTATTTTTGTCTTTACATATTAACTTCTGCACAGCCTACTTAGGCTAATTGGTTTTCTTCATTCCCTACCTTTCGGCACCTGCCTATGGTTTGGAATAAGACTATCCAATAAGCGTAATAGGTGTACTCTCCTAGACTAAGGAGCCCTCGCAACCTGAGAGAAGGTGATAATAAAAGACAACTGAATAAACCAATTCTATTTTTCCTGAACCTGGATCCATCCTCGAAGAAGTCCCTTCGAGTTCGTATATAAGCATACGATGGATCAATCCAATGGAAGTGGATGTCCGTAATAATACGGGGTGTTCTGAGAAATACAAAGGGTAAAAGAAGGAGCGGCAATGACTTATGCAACTCGGACAATCAAAAAGCCAGTATTTTAAGAAGGTTCGATCAACTTGGTCACTGTGTCATAGTCAAAGGTCGGTCAAAGGTCGCTGCCAAAGAAAGAGAGAGAAAAGAAATACTCTTCGTGCACTCTAACCTAGATCAGAATGGTTATCACTTTATCTAATCAGGAAACCTCCCACTGTTATCTCAGATTCTCCTCCAAACCTGAAAGAAGAATTAGTCGGGATCACCCAAAGAGTAAACCAACTCATCAGTGAGAATTGGGATCCAACTATCATCGCATGATAACTTGATGGAAGCCACTCAAGTTATCACACTCCAGAAGGTATGCGCATGCCTGGAAAGTTTGCTGTATGTTTGAAACTCCCGATATGATTTTTGCCCCATGCTCTTATGACCTTGACTAAGGGCCAACAAAACATAAGTCACATGTCAAGTTCTTCCCGTCATTATCCTGGTTGATTTGAACCCACCCGTGCATACTCTTGACTAAGGGCTAACAAAGTAATACGACTGTCCCAAACCAACGCATTTATCTATGCTACAAATTAATACCCAGCAGCTACCAAACACTATGCCTTGACTAAGGGCCAACAAACATTGCTTGAATACTACTGACTATCCATAAGAAATGATGGAGGACTATGGCTGGTTTTTGGCGAAAAACCTTTAACGTAATGAACTTGATCTCGTTGAAGGAACCTGATAGCTTTTTATAAAAATATAGTGGCGAAAAACCTTTGCTAAAGAGGTCACTCCCGTTGAAGGGATCTCGGCTCTTTCCTCGTGGAATGAGGTGCAGGATATTCCAACTGAATACCGCGATGCAAAGCAACTTGTAATCGACTATATTGAAGTTCTTACCCTGATGCAAACTTCTGCCCAAGGGGTCTCTCCCGGTGACGGGATATCAGCCCTTGCCTCGTCGAATGAGGTGCTGGATATTCATAACCGAATATCACTATGCAAAACAAAAGGAAACGTCTTTGTAATAACACTTTTTTAAAAATGTACCAACAACATCAAAAATAGGTTTGTTTTATCCTTGCATTGATAAGAATCAATGCAGTCCTATCAATCAATCACACCAGAAAAGAACGAAAATAAAATGTACGTATATGCCATCCGCATTCGTCACTGGGTCCCGTCATCACCCGTTAGGTTACTTAACTAACAACAGAGCGGGGACTGGACTAGCGCAGGTGTAAAACATATACAACATCTAATAGTATATATACCAATATACAATAATCGCTCCAGGCGTGATAATATGCAACATTACAGAAAAGTAATAAGCATCACAGAACAATACAGATAATCTGGGATCCCCGGGTTTCACAGAGCCGCTACTGAAACCCGACGTTCCCCTGGTCGTGTGGATAGCCTGTGCAATGAAACCTAGACCCCTACGGGTGCGGTAAGTTACCCGCCAAAACTTGAAGCGAGGTAGTCCCCCACAGCATAGTGAATGGAACACCCGGCACTTCACGGAATCCGGTAAATTGAGCACCCCTCCTTGGGTCATCCTGTGCCCCCTACGAGTGCGGCAAATAATCTGCCAATTCTAGAGTGAGGTCCCTCTGCCTCTCAAAGCCATGAGATACGGACCCGTTGCACTCCAGAACTCGGCTATCCGTGCACTCCGTCGCGAGGTAAACCTAGTACAGAAAAGAAAATATATACAACGGGTACATCGACCTCAGCCCGGTCGTGCCCCAAAAGAATATTATACAAACAGGCAGTGACGGCAGTCCACATGTTGGACGCTCGCCCCGCAATATCAAATGTACAAATAAATCCAAACGGCACTACCATTGCACACTGCTATCCACTACGACATATCTGCAACATCACAGCACAACACAAAACATCAACGCGAATGTCACGTTGGCAAACCCGTCTAAAAGAACTATACCAATTAGACGCGGTTTACCGGTCAAATGACATTCCCGGTCGGAGATATAATGTAAATACTGTATACTAACAAGTTTAAAATTTCGATCGACTAAACTTCCCAAAGTGGGCCCCACGTACATCTGCTGTACAGTAACCAAATCTGGGCCCAAAGGAACAGTACCAGAAACCACAATTTCCCAATTTGAAGCTCTCTGGAAAACTTGGGGCACTGTTCCCTCAAAACGGCCGCGGTTCCGCGGTCAAACCCTATGTTTGACCACGGATCCATGGTGGTAATGAGGGATCACGTGCCCCAATTTTCCCAGAATGCTTATAAAAGCCTGCTCTGTTTTCTGTGATATGTAAAATTATTTTTAGAACCGTTTTAAAATAAACAGAAACTTAGAACATGGAAAATTGCGATTTTTGAAAATTCGTTCGATCGATGTTTTAAACGCGTTAGCAAAAGTTAGTATAGCTTAATGGTGAGGCTCTGATACCACTGTAAGTCCATGGTAGCGCCCCGGCCGTCTAACAGACGCCAAATGCGGAACAAAAACTTTTTACAAACTGGCGCTATCGTGTACTGTAATCCGGATCTGCCATGAGAGCTAAACTAACAAACTACAAAGTGGGTAGAAATGTTATACTGAACGATCCGAGTCCTTCGGTCTTCAACCATCATCCTACGCTTTGTTGCTGCTGCTCCGATCTCCTGAATCTCCAGTCTTCTCGTCCAGGTGGCACCACGTCGACGGATCTTTAAACGGGCTCCCGCCTCTGAACCGAGGCAACTCGGTCGTCAAGTTTGCTAAAAGAGACGACCAAGATGATGTAGAGAATGAGTAGAACACTTTGTCTCGTTACGTCCAAAGCTATGGACGAACGGTTAATGAAGTTTCCATTTGAATCGGGTGAAATGAGAATTGTAGCTATCTAATTTCTATGAACCCAAAACTATCATAATCTTTTCAAGAAAAACAACCATGATCCCAAAATGAAGAGGGGGCCGGCCAATTTAAGGAAGGGGGGTGAGTGTAGGAGAGGGGAAGATGACCATAAGATAAAGATCTTAAGCAAATATCTTTAACATGAACAAAAAGCAATAACGGAAAAAAATGACCCACTGAACCTTGTCATCAATACAATAAATGCTCATTTAAAGCACTAATGACTCACAAGCCTTATCATCACTTCTAGAACCTTCTAGAAGCATGACTCACCCTCATGACTCACCCAAGAAGAAAAGATAAATCCGCATTTAACCGAATGTTAAATACGGCTGATAGAAAACTGGAAACTGGCAACTTCCAAAAGTGATCCTGAAACGAATTCCAGGATAACCCCGTATCAGTATAAACATACCTGCATTTGTATTACGACTGAATACAAATGCAACTGAGACAAAGATATTATATCTACACAGTATAATACTCGGATCCGGCTTAAACCAAAGCCGACCAGTATTATTTGCCCGAAAAATGACACGTGCGAAAACGCGCGTGCATTATCCGAACCTTGGCATAAAACCATACGGCCTCTACAACGTTTCGCCCGAACTTTGGAAACTGTCTGTGGGGGACTCTAATAACTCATCAACACACTGGCACTGGGTATAACCTCTAGCACGTCAGAGGTACTAGCTGTACGTAACGGTTGCCTATGTATTGATTGAAAGGGAAGCTGACGAGCGAACTCATCTATAAACCCTACTGATCCTAATAGTGACAATATACATACAGTCCGGTCCGTTCGTCTAAAGAGTATCGCATATCGAGTCTAGGGGGGTGGATAAAGTCAGACCCCTAATAACGCGATAATTCGTGTCGGTATGAAGCCCATCACCATCTGAGAAACTACTGATCCAAATCAGTAATTCTCCACTACCTCGGCCGAGGATTTCTAGTGATGGCCACCCGTGCACTGCGCGACATCAACCCCCAATACCGGGAGAGACGAATCCCCGACGATCCGCTCACTGCCTCCATGTGGCTCGGGACTGTACCCAAAAAAGACCTGTTTGCACGACTCCTTTGAGCCGTGGTAGGGTAAAAATCAAAGCACAGTAGGAATTCACACGAGTCAAATGATGATCTCAGGTTGACAAACTAACCTGTACACATGTCACCAGGGAACTGCTATCTGACGATATGTATAATACCAACTAGCATGTTCCCGGCGAGTCCTGTCCGGTGTACTCATAACCCAATGAGTACCTGTATACATCTTAGGTGATCCAACCGACACCAGGGGCTTGTGAGACCGGCCACGGCCCCTCGTCGGGGTCCCGACTGTATACACTAGTCTACTCTGGAGTATCGAGGCCCTGTCTCGAAACTCCCATGACTAGGGACACTTTTAAGGATGTGCTTACAGACCCCAGCTCCTACGTATATGATCGCCATCATACTGCTGATAGTCAAGCAAGAATCCTATAGGCTCTATCATCATGCAATAGTGAACTAAAGCATGTATACGATGATAAAGACAAACCAGATAGCATACTATCATCTCGAGCAAGACTGTCATATCGGTATAGGTCCTCCATCAATCATTGCAATCACGTACTTGCGATCCAATAATTGACTTTGAGGGCACTATATCCAACAGGATCTGTTGAAGAAACTAGGGTTTCTCCATCTCTATCCCTTGTCTTTTCATTGATAATCATTCTGATCTAGCCTCTAGCAAATAGAATCATCAATCATTTAATCCCTATTTTGCAACGAAATAATCAAGAATGTGATCTCGATCAAAATTATGTCATTGATGATTCTTTTTCCTAAAGTTGACAAATATCATAAGACATAAGAATAGTATTAGTATTTTATCATAACATGATCTACCGATTCTCTCGATTTCGTTACAAGCAGAGATATACTCAAGCATTATGAAAATAAAAGATTGAAGATCTAGAAATTTCATAGTGCAAGAATGTAAAGAAAGCAAGAACTACAATTATCACCTTTATTAAATCGACGACTAATTACACATTCCCTCAATTCGAGGATACAAGAGTTGCTCTCGATCGCTCCCTTGAAGAGGTAACTAGATCCGTCGAAGTTCGCTCCGCTCGATCTCCATGAGACTTGGATCGTCGTGGATCTCGCACACTTGATGAAGATTGGCTTCGGAAATAATGGATCGTTGATTGCTCGCTTGATTTGCTTCTCAATGGATCTTGATTTGGCTTTGGAATTGGATTTGGGTTAGGGTTTAGATCGTTGATTGCTCGCTTGATTTGGATTAATGTTTGAATTGTGGCTCTCAATTTAACCCCCCAATTGAACAACTAATTGAACAACCTTTTAATTATAGGCCTAGATCCCCTTTTATAAAATTCAAATGAATCTTCCCTCCAAATTTAGGTTGTTAGAGAGAGCCTTCCAGAATGAGGTAGGTTGTTAGGGAGAGCCTTCTAGAATGAGGTTGTTACAAGGAGCCTTCTAGAAGAAGGTTATTTTGCAGAGCCTTCCAGAAGAAGCCACGTGGTAATTTAGCGTCTTGAGGAAGCAAGGTTGTTGAGACGAAACTTCTGGGGATCCGACGTCACATGATTGCCCAACTCCGCAGCGGAACCGCGGCAACTCGGCCAACTCGGCCGTGGTTCCGCGGCCAATTGATGAGTTCTCTGGCTCATTTCTTCTAGGGTGTTTGGTGTTGGTATTAGGGTTTTCTTCTGATGTCTGGAAACTTTTTATCCCTTCTGAATCTCTGCCGGATTTGAATTCTTTGACTTGCTATATTTTATCGTCACTTTTGCAATTCCGGTTCCTTGACCTGAAGAATTTTCTGCATACAATCTTGATAAAAAATGTATTGAGACATACAATATCATGCATGTAGCAATAAACACTCAATTTCCCTCGAGAGTGTCGATTATAACTATAACACGTGGTATTTGATATATGACAGATGAATTTGCAATCCGTGATATATTTACAATAAACACCCATAGATGATTAGAAAGAGTAGAGAAATTGATGTGTTAAGAATGCAATATTTTCGACTGATCAAATTCCCCCAAACTTAATTTTGGTCGTCTCGAGCAAACATCTTTTATTCAAGAGAAGGAGAAAATATAAGGAAAAAAAACTAACTAGCACACTTTCGTAGGCAACACGATTGAACTGAGCATGTGCAACAAGCTTTTAAACCTCTAGGTGTCCCTAGTAGGTGGAGTGTTGTCTCCTGAGGGTTTTCAGCGGATTGCACTCACAAAATCCTATAATAAAAGACTGTGAAAGTTACATATAAAAATAAGAATTATAAAAGAAAGACTTTGAAAATCAGAGTTTCCAACTATACTAGCTTTTCGGTTGTCATGAGCCCTATCTTAATAGTCATGAAAAGATGTTAGAAATCACATGATCTCTCAATAAAACATCGTCATTATTCTTCATTCCTACCTTTCTTCCAAACACCGATCATATACCCCTACGTTTGTGTACAACACATCCCTACACTCGGAGAATTCAATTCAAGCTATTATACTCTTGTCCATTTACCTCAGTACTTTGTAGTCGATGAATAATTAGATGGAATTGCTCATACATTTTTCATGCGACCGTTAATACTTCTTGAGGTACTGACCGACCAATTACTCATGTGCTTGCTTATTAGGTGTATATAGTATTTTCCTCGTCTTGCAACACCTAAGGCTTAGCAATGAGTCCCAAACCAGTTGGTCTAAGGCACTAGCTGATGAAGCACCCTCGCTATATTTTTTTATGCTGCCTTGGTGATTACAAAACTAGTGTTAATTTTTCTACACCAATTTATATTTTATTTTTCATTTTTTTTATTTTCTTCGTACTTTGGGTTTTAGACAAGAGCATTTCAAGGTATCCTCTACTATCCCGAGTTTCAATGCGTATGTAAGTGCGTATAGTAGGGTATCAACATTCAAATTTTGGCATCCAGAATAGAAACTATTTTTCAGACATATTTTTATCCACAGATTAGTGACTTCTTTCATCATACTAACCCTTAGCACAATGGCTCATAACTACTTATTACTAGTTTCGTTTAAAAAAACTTCTAACTTTCTAGGTTTTCTTAAACTTTTCTAATCTTTTGGATGTAATTTTTCACTATCTAATCTTTTATTATAAATGAAAATTTTTCATTCAAAAATTTTTGAAAATGTTGTGCTTATGCAAAGTATGATACAAAGTGATGCGCAAATAAGAACAAACCTCTCCCAAACTTATTTACAGCAGTTTCCTCACTGTTGTCATCTGTTAAAGCTCAAAAACCTGTAAGCTTGGAATGAAAAATTATTGGGAGCAAGAAGAAATGAAATTGAAAATCCTCCCCCTAATGTATTTTTGGCTCACCATTTTTTAGGACAACATTTATTTTCAAGAGCCAAAATTATACCCCCCAAAAACTTGAGTTAAACAATATTAAGCATTTTAGTAGGGGGTAAAGTAATTTGGTCAATATAAGGCTTTAGAAAGACCAAAAATTAATGCCAACCATTCAAAGATTTTATCAATGTAACGTATTGGTCGGTGAAAAAACATGTTGTACAGAGTTAGGAAGAAGTGGGGAAGAGATAAGTGATAGTCTGGAAAGGGTTTGAGTCTTAAATTATAGAAATGAAAGTTTGAGGATGTGTGACAGCGACAATGTGAATGATTAGGAAGAAGGAGTGGTTGCGGTCCAACTTCTATAGGTGGAGGTTGATTAATCACAAAATCCGTGTTGTTTAGGAATGCAAGTTCATCAGCAAAAATTTCTTCAAAACATTCATCAGTTGTGTGATTGAACATTTTGCTGTCAATAAGTTCTGTGCCAGAATTTATCATACTTGATTTGTCAAAAATTATGGAGGTAGAAGACTTGAAAAACTCATCTAACTCATTTCCAAAAGTTTCCAAATCAAGTTGACTTTCTGGTATTATCGAACTTGAATTATCGGATTGTGATTCACCAGCAGTCGCTAACATTATAGGAATAGAAGAAGAACCAAAGAGTGGATGGTGAAATGGGTAAACAAATTGGTGTGTCGAGTATTGCTGAACCAGACGTGGGAGATGGAGGCTGAATTTCGGTCTGCTCTTCGGTTATATGATTATCATCAACTTCAAGACGCATTTGGTGTTTGGGAAGAATAATTAAAGGCTTAAGATGATGACCACAAGGAAGTGAAAGGATCTGATGAATTGGTTGGACAAACTCATCCAAAATTTCAGGTTCATCAATTAATATATCCCCAACGTCAATCACCTCATTCAAGTGAAGGTTAAAATTCTCAAAATCCTCATTAAAAGTATGGTTATCAATCAATTTTGGTTCAAGAGTGGAGGTGTAGAGATCATAAGGATTTAGCATGGTTTCACTTGAAATTGACCCTTCACAATTGGGTAAATCAAACACTTCAAAGTCACACAACTTATCAACAGGTGTACTCGATGAATTTATGAAACTGGAGTTGTGGATTTCAGTTTGGAAAGTGAAGGTTTGATTAGGAATGTGTACAGTCCTGTCTCGCTACCCAAATTCTCACTTTGTCCGATGCCCGAATTATATACTAAAAAATTTTGGCCTGGTTTGAAATTCTTTTCTTGAGTCCACTCTGTTAGTTCCTTCCTAATTTGGTTCGACATTTCCAAATATTTCTCTAATGTCTGCCCAAGACAAGACTTGGGTCGATAAGGGTTTTCAGTATAAGATTGAAATTCTTGTGGATAATTAAAACTCCCGAATGACTATCTAGAGATGGAAAAGTCGGATTGGATTGATAGGAATAAAATGGTTGCGAAAATTGGGCACGAGTAAGATCAACATTATGATAAGAAGAATATTGATATTGCTTAGTTGGTTGGCTATTTTCACTGGACATCATACATGCCACAAACCGATTATGAAATTCTTCTTTAGAAAGTGGAGGTGATGGTTGATATTGGTCAGGATTGAGACTTTAGCCTTTAGCCCTAGCTATATGCTCAGCAATGGACATGCGTCTAGAGGCATCCTCACTCGGAGTATCAACTGAAACAGATATAGAATTAGGATACAGTTGATAAGACCTAGACTAAGGTGGCCAACTGTTTCTTTCCGCTTGCGCTATCCGATATCTTAAAGACATGGGAGTGTCGGATGGTATACCGAAGCAATTACGAAGACAAGAAATATCCGGTTGTGGACAGCAAAGCTCGGTAAGAGTTCGTCTGTTTGGGTCACCCATTATAAGAAGATAAGAGGGGAAAAGGGTAAAAAGGGGAGAAAATAATTGGTTTGTTTTGAAAAATGAGACGGATTTTGAAAAATCACAAAAATATGCACAATCACCCATAAATCTAATAGTCACCTAGGTCAAGTCTCTAGACCGCTCCTAGACGTCCAGAAGACAAATCGCAGGATAAATCCTCTACTGCCTCTTTATCCCTCCTATGGCCAGGTAAGTGCCAAGTAAGTGGGAGGTTCCCCGCTACGCAAGTAGCGAGCCTAATTAAGTAAGCACTTGCCTCAGACATACTTACCTTAGACACCACAAAAGAAATGCGGATAAACAATAGATTACCCAAAATCTCCTTTTTTCCTAATTGAGCGCGACGGTCCTTAGAGTCTTGTCAAGATATTTTTTAGTTAATGAAGGGTGATGCAGATGCTAGTTTTGAGATTTTTGGGGCTTAGGAAGGGTAATGAAATCCCTACCTAATCTGAATTTGTTCTTTGCCCCTTAATTTCCATATTAAAATATGCAAAACAACCAAGACCAAAACACGCAACAAATTTTTCTTTTAGTGGCGCTGCGAATTTTGCAAAGTATCCTACAGAAAATGGTTATTGGACAAGATCAGAGAGAAGAGGAGAGAACAGAGAATATACTACAGAAGTCTGGAACAGTGAACCACCTAAATGGCAGTGGAACCGTTGAAAAAACAACCCATTGGCTGCGGATCCGCGGTAGTAAGGAGGGATTAGGGTTTCACAATTTTTTTGTAGCTTCTTTGACTCCTCTGGAATTTGCAGAACTTCTCTAAATCTTGATTTCCTCAGTACAATGACTCCAGATTCCCTCGCAAAAATTCACAACTAATCGTTAAGTGCTTGATGCGATTTTGATCTAAAAATTCCGATGGAATAATTAATTTTCAACTCAAATAACAAAAACGAACAAAATAGCACGCATCCCCGGTAACGGCGCCATTTGATTGATCGTCTAAGTTGTGGTTTGAAAAGTAGTCACAATCAAAGATATTTATACCGCAATCAGTTAACGGTGTCGATGTAGCGCGTTAATGAATACGGATCATCCACTGAGATGCGAGTACTTGTTCGATCTTTTTTTAGTTGAGTCGAATTGAAAGTATAAAAGAAAATTCAAGAGAATCGATACATGATTTGTGAGATTTGATCTCAAGAAACATAAAGAAAATATAGGTCTAGAATCACGAATCAAGGAGAGGTCCAAATCAATTTGATTTATTATGATTATGAAGAATAGCTTGTTGGAATCGATCGAATTGGTAGCAATGATGAATCTAATAATGGCTAATCTTATTTATTGATAAATTTTAGATAGTTTGATGGTGATGAATGAAAATTAGGGATATATTAAAGAAACTAGGGTTTTTCCTTCTCTATCCCTTGTCTTTTCATTGATCATCATTCTGATCTAGCCTCTAGCAAAGAGAATTATCAATCATTTAATCCCTGGTTTGCAACGAAATAATCAAGAATGTGATCTCGATCCAAATTAGGTCATTGATGATTCATTTTCCTAAATTTCACAATTCTCATAAGACTTAAGATTAGTATTAGGATTTTATCATCACTTGATCTACCGATTCTCTCGATTCCGTTACAAGCAGAGATTTACTCAAGCTTCATGAAAATAAAAGATTTAAGATCTAGAAATTTCATAGTTCAAGAATGTAAAGAAAGCAAGAACTACAATTATCACCTTTATTAAATCGACGACTAATTACACATTCTCTCAATTCGAGATTACAAGAGTTGCTCTCAATCGCTCCCTTGAAGAGGTAACTAGATCGGTCGAAGTTCGCTCTACTCGATCTCCGTGAGACTTGGATCGTCGTGGATCTCCCGCTCTTGATGAAGATTGGCTTCGCGAATAAAGGATCGTTGATTGCTCGCTTGATTTGCTTCTCAATGGATCTTGATTTGGCTTTGGAATTCGATTTGGGTTAGGGTTTATATCTCAAGTTGTATCACTCAACTTGAATTTGAATTGTGGCTCTCAATTTTCCCCCCCAATTGAACAACTAATTGAACAACCTTTTAATTGTAGATCTAGATTCCTTTTTATAAAATTCAAATGAATCTTCCCTCCAAAGCTTGGTTGTTAGAGAGAGCCTTCTAGAATGAGGTAGGTTGTTAGGGAGAGCCTTCTAGAATGAGGTTGTTACAAGGAGCCTACTAGAAGAAGGTTGTTATGCAGAGCCTTCTAAAAGAAGTCACGTGGTAATTTAGCGTCTTGAGGAAGCAAGGTTGTTGAGACGAAACTTCTAGAGAACCGACGTCATATGATTCCCCAACTCCGCCGCGGAACCGCTGCAACTCGGCCAACTCCGCCGCGGTTCCGCGGCCAATTGATGAGTTCTCTGGCTCATTTCTTGTGGGGTGTTTGGGGTTGGTCTTAGGGTTTTCTTCTGATGTCTGAAAACTTTTTATCCCTTCTGAATCTCTGCCAGATTTCAATTATTTGACTTGCTGTATTTTATCGGCACTTTTGCAATTCCGGTTCTTTAACTTAAAGAATTTTCTGCACACAATCTTGATAAAAAATGTATTGAGACATACAATATCATGCGTGTAGCAATAAACACTCAATTTCCCTCTAGAGTGTCGATTATAACTATAACATGTAGTATTTGGTATTTTATAGATGAATTTGTAATCCGTGTTATATTTACAATAAACACCCTTAGATGATTAGTAAGAGCAGGAAAATTGATGTGTTAAGAATGCAATATTTTGACTGATCACTAGGTCAATAGAGTTGCTAGTTTTTCTCATACAGGTCTTAGGTCACTCCAGTTTCCCGGCAGGCATCACAAGCTACAAAACCGACACGAAAAGTTTCTAAAGTCCAAGTCTTGGGTTCTAAAATTCACTTGGGGAAGTACCATAACACTAAAGGGGTTGTAGTTAACTAATTAATGTAGGGTTACTAAGCACTCTCATAAGGGTCTATGAGGTATCAACCATACCCGATTTAAAATTTGGACATGCCAAACAACCCTAACCAAGATTTTTAAACTAGAGATTAGGCGAAACAAAGAATGTTAAACACTTTAACATCTAAGAGTTTAGGATTACAACCTTTGTAGTCCGGTCCTTCACTTCTAAAGCTCCGTGTTGAGGTCCCTTCGCTGCGATCATCGAGTTTCCGGACTCTAGAGAGGCTCCACGAAGAGAAAGATGCAAGCCTGCTTCCGACCTTCGATAACTAAGATGATCTACCTTGAGGTTTCTATAACACAAGCTCTCACTCACTAAATGAAGTGAACACCCTAATCTAATTGGCAAGAATAGATTAGGATGATGAAGTAGGAATTTAGCACTCATTTGTTTTCTTAATCTCACTCATTTTCATCACTAAAATCAAAGCTAGAAAGCTTTTTCATCAAGGAAGAAGAAGAAGATGAATGAATAATCCTTTTCTGATGAATAATGAATTGTTATGATAACTACAAATGCAACCATGGTTGACCAAAGAAAAGGCTAACCAATGTAGAGAGTTAACTAGGGTTAAAGGTTGTGGGTTGGGTTAGGAAATATCTCACAAAATATCAACCATAATATCTTTGGAAGAAACAAAGTAAAAGCTTTTAGAAGTTTCTAGAAAAGTTTAACCCAAATCAAACCCTAACCATGATTAATCTCCACTAACCATGTTGCATTAGTAATCATAACTTTTTACAATATTATATATCACATATATAATATATTTTTGTAACAAAAGAAAATAATACAATTAACATATATCGCATATATATCAATGTATTACCCGAGTGAGAAAAAGAATCTTTTAGTGAGCTTAAATTAGTTATTGTAATTTAATATATGAAATATACAATTACACATTAAATTATCGAATCAACACTTGATCCGATAATCCGTCTATTTCATAAATAACCGACTAATATAATCTGTATCAGTTCATCGAATCAACACTTGATCCGATGACCCGGCTATATCACATATACCCGGCCCATATCTCATATCACGAGAATCTAATACGGTATCACATACACGTATTGTTCTCGGTCCCATACATATCATATATGTGCTCCTACTCCGTTTTGCCTTAGCCAGGAAACCTTTGTGTAGGACTCTAAAGAATCGTCAATACGCCGGCAGTAGGTGATGATCATATCAAACACCCACAAACTGCAAGCGGTCAGCTAAACGTAACAGCCACCCAGGTATTGAGCGATTAGAAGATCAACAAGCAAGCATGTACATTCTCCTGCGAATCCAATCAAAAACACTCCGGTACAGTCCGGTCTCTTCATCTGATATGTCGCATATCTAGCCTAGGGGTGGTAAACGTCAGACCCCAGTAGCTTGATAAGTCATGTCGATATGAGGTCCATAACAGATCGAGAAACTACTGATAACACATGCCAGTAAATCTCAGCAACCCTGGCCAAGGATTTCCAGTTATAGCTAATCGAATACAGCGCAACATTAACTCCCTATACCGAGAGAGACAAATCCCCTCCTATCGCTCATTGCCTCCATGTGATTCGGGACTGTACCCAAAAGCCACTTTTTTAGACGCCCTCTAGGACGTGGTATGATGGAAATCAAAGCACGGTGGGAATCATAGAAGACTCTATGACGATCTCGGGTTTACAGACTAACCTGTACCGGTGTCATTAGAGAAATGCCATCTGACGTGAGGTATAATACCATCTGCGAGTTCTCGGCGAGTCCGTCCGGTGTACCAAGTCTCTACTAAGCACCTGTACACCATCCCTTGATGTCAAACACCGATGGATATGTGATTGTCCATCGCCCATCATATGGGTCAAGATGTGTATACGCTAGTCTACTTTGGTGTATCGATGCCCTGTCTCGATACACCCTCGACTAGGAAAGTTATAGGATGTACTCGTCGACTACCGTGGCCCCACTAGTATGATCTCATCATAGTACCAATAGTCGAGTACATATCCTAAGGGCTTTATCAACATGTAACATAGAGACAATCAGAGTACATGTTAAGATAAAGTACAACCAGATAGCATATTATCATGTCGAGCAAGAAAGTCCTCCATATATATGTACAAGCATCCATTACAATATACATCATATGTACAGTAATGGCCTCTAGGGCATACATATAACTAACAATCTCCCACTTGCACTAGGGCTATCTGTTGTTGTATTGTATACCCAACAATTAGTTATGGTTGAAGTATCTCATACTCAACCATCCTATAAAAGTATCTACTGGGAAAAAGGCCTTTGCGAGTGGATCCGTGCTATTGTCCTCTGTGTCTACTCTCCTAACCTCGATCCCCTGGAGATCAACCATCTTCATGATCAGGTGATACTGCCTAAGAATTATATCTGGATTTCTGATGGGACAGGGGTTCCTTGGAATAAGCCACAACTCCATTGTCACACAATGGTTGGAACGAAGTTTATCTCATGAACTATATATATATCCAGACTGCCTCTTTGGTAGCATTCTTGGTAACGATGTATCTAGCCTTTAATCGTCTAGTAAGTCACGGTATCTAGCTTGGAACTCTTCCAACATACCGTCCCTTCACTGAGGGTAAAGACAATGCCTGTGACTGACATTCAGTCGTTCTTATCACCCTGGAACCTTTCCAGTGATTCTCCCCAGGATCGATTGATACCATCTCGCTACAACTAGTGAGAATCCTAACATCCAATTAGATCTATCTCATAGATCCAAAAAACCCAGGATTTAGGAGGTATCAACTTGATCCTATATGGAGAATCCTTGTGATAAGAGGAGATTGACAGAGCGTAGCATAGGAAACTCTTTCCCTATCAAGAGTATGTCATCCACGTACTCTACGAGGATCACCACCATACTCTCTACTACCTTTATGTATATACAAGGTTCATCTACTATTCTGATGAAGTCAAACTCTTTGACTACAACATCAAAACAGATGTTCCAACTCCGCGATGCCTGATAAAACATCTTGCACACGTTTCCGCTGCTCCCACTGTCTACGAAACCCTCTGGCTGTGTACTTATAGATGCTCTCTTCTAAAACATCATTTAGAAAAGTAGTCATGACACCCAACCACCAGATTTCGTAGTCATGGTATGCAGCATTGGCAAGTAGGATCTGGATGGACTTAAGCTTAGTTTTGAAAGTCTCAACTTTTCCATGTACACCAAGTAATCTTCTCAAAATATACTTGCTCCTGATGGGGATTTAACCCTTCAGATAAAGCAACCAAAGTCCATACTTTGTTGGTGTTTAAGGATTCCATCTCAGATCGCTAAGCATCCAGCCATTCTTACAGAGTCCCACTCCTGATGGCCAGCTCGAAACTAGTTGGGTCATCATCTCATGATGCAATCCTCGCTCCCACTGTCATAGAGAAAACAGAAGTATCTCTCCGGTGGGTGAGAAACCCTACTAGATCGGCGGAGAGGCTGAGGTTCGTTGGAAACTATTGAATCTTTTGGTTCTTCCAAATCATCAGCTGCAGTTTGTATAGCTGGAACTCTTTCCAGTTCTATCTCATGACCAATAATTTCTTCACAAGAAATTCCCTTTCACAAAGGTGGCATGCTGAGAAACAAAACATTTTTTGTTCCTCGGTTTGGTAGAAGATATTCCCTTGCGAATGCTTGGGATATCCAACATACTTCCACAGAACTGACTTTACCTCGAGCTTGTCCGGATTTTGCTTTTAGACATAGGCCGAACAACCCCAAATCTTAACATCCTTAAGAGATGGGCTCTTCCCATACCATATCACATATGGAGTTGTAGGCATCTGATTTGGTTGGAACCCTATTCAATAGGTATGCAACTTCTCAAGTGCATAATCCCAAAAGAAAATAGGCAACTCAGTAGTACTCATCATAGAGCACACCATATCACATAGGGTGTGATTGCTCCGCCCCGATATACCGACGTGATGTGGTGTATACGGAGGAGTAATGCTGAGAGAGAATCTCATTCTCCTTTAGAATAGTCCAGGAATTCCGTGCTCAAGTATTCTCCTCCTTGATCTCATCAAAGAACATAATACTTATACCCGTTTTTGGTTCTCTACTTCTAACTTATATTCATTGAATTTCTCAAAAGTTCCAAACTTGTGTTTCAACAGGAACATCTGTCCGGATCTTGAGAGATAATCAGTGAATGTAATGAAGTACAAAGAACCGGTCTTGGCATGTGGAGACAGGGGACCTTCATACATCAGCATGTATCAATTCCAAGAGTTCACTAACTCTTTCTCTATTTCCAATAAACAGATATGTGGTCATTTTATCTTTGTGACATGACCGACTAGTTTCACAAGATATAAATACAAACTAATTTAAATATGCATCTATATGTAACTTAGCTAGTCGGGTCGAATTGATATGACCTAGTCTACAATGCCTCAAGAAGAATTCGTTCATTTCTGAACTCTTCCTCTTGTGTGTGTTCTGTATACTAAGAACTGTAGTTTGATTTAGAACGTTTATGTTTTTAGATAATGTGCCTGATCCGATCAACTCTTGATATAGGAAATGTTCAAAATATTATCCAAGAATACAAAATTATATTCTTCTTTACTAATAAAGAGACTGATATGATGTTGTATATCAGGTTCGGTATCTAATAACATTCGTTCAAAATCAATGTATTCTGGTAATACAGGGTGATAACTGCCAACAGACTTGGCTGCAACACTTGCATCATTTCCAACTCTTGAAACTTATCACCCGTTCTCAGTTCTCTACCTATCTGTAGCCTATGTAACAAATTACATTTGCGGGATCCTGATCCGGTATCTCATACTCAGGACGTAAAGGATACTGAGAAACAGTTCTCTGTAATGAACACACCCGAAGAAGATGCATTAGCATATACTTTCTTCGTTTGGGCGACACGGGAATTCTGGTAGTCCCCTATTTCCTGCTCTGTCTTATAACAATTATAAGTTGGAACGGGACCAACGTTCCCTTGCGCAGTATAATAAGCGGGTTCGGTCAATACAACCGTATTATTATCTTGATTAAGGCGTGACATAGTCGTAACCATGAGAGAGAGAGAAGAAAACACTCAGCATGCGCTTTTAAAAGATTAGATTGGTTATCAATTTATCTAATCAGGATGTCTCCCACTGTTTTAGACAAATCTTCCTTCAAACCCTAAATGGTAAGACTAGCCAGGATTAATTACACCCTACAAGTTCACCAATCTTTCAGCCAGGCCAGTGCCGGTACTTTGAGGGAGCTTCCCCGTGCTTTCGCCCGGACCTAATTAAAGTAAACCTTGTTTTCCCAGGGGCGTAAACCCGTTAACACCTTTCTAGACACCTACTTGATCGGCTAATTGTAATGTGTAAAACTCTCCCAGGAGTAACTCTTACTCGCAGCGGGTATCGAGATCCAACTATCTCATAGAAGGTATGCAATCTCATTGCAAATTTCAACATTTGAAATTCCCAATAATATTTTACTCCTAGTGACTTATGACCTTAACTATGGTCAACAAATCATAAGCACTAGTCAACTTATACCCGTCATTTCTTGACTAAATAGACCCACCCACATGACCCTTAACTAAGGTCAACAAAGTCACATGACCGTCCTAACTAATCGCATCATATGCTATATAGGAATGCATCACTTAGCAACCGTACACTGTGCCTTAACTAAGGTCAACAAACACAGCACGAATACTAAGTACTCTGCTTCCTAAAATGACGGAGGGTTACGACAGGTTTTTAAGAAAACCTTTTGCGTAATGAACTTGATATCGTTGTAGAATCGAGAGATTTTTAAAAGGAATGTTTTTGAGGCCTTTTCTAGTTTTGCTAAAGAGGTCACTCCCGGTGAAAGGATCGTCGGCTCTTTCCTCATTGAATAAGGTGCAGGATATTTCACAAATATCACTATGCAAAGCAAAAATTATAAAAACAATCAAAAGACAAACCGAGTTTGTAGCATCTGCTAGTTTCACTAAAGTGGTCACTCCCGGTGAAGGGATCTCGGCTCTTTTCTTATCGAATAAGGTGCTGGATGTTCTACAAGGAACACCGCTATGCAAAGCAAGAACTTGAGCTACCAGTTTTTAAACAAGTTTCTACAACATCTTTAGGTTTCTTTTATTTCATTAATCTCATTAATGAAGTCCCATTTTAATTATGCTTCACAAGCATCACTTTTGAAACGAAATCTGCAATATAACAGATATCTCATATATATAATATAAACATTCATCTCAGGCAGTAATATGATCTCATCACAGAACATTGCAGCAGAAGAACATATATGAAATATTGGATATACTAGGATTTCCGTGTTTTATGCGAGCCTGTATAAAACGCGGATTCCACGATCACGATGAATAGCCAAACCCACATCCCTAGACCCCTACGAGAGCGGCAAGCAACACTGCCAATTCTAGGGTTAGGAGACCCGGTCTCGTCTCCTCGAGATGGTCTCCCACTGGACCCTAGAACCCAGTTAGTTGTGCTCCCCGCCTTGGGTCTAACCTAATGCGGAAAAGTAAATAATATACAATGTTGAAATCATACTCAGCCCGTAAGTGCCCCAATAAAAGAATATTACATACAAATGAATTTTACATGAATGAAAATAAAAACCCTCATCTCATAAAAAAACCCTGGCTATTCGAAACGCGACGATCCAATATAACATATCACAGCAACACATAATATCTCATATCATCAACGTAAGGATGTATGCGTATCCCGATTGTCGTTGATGTATAGCAATGAAGCCGGCGATACACCACATACTATGCTTACGGTCACAGAAAACAAAGTGTAAAACTACAACAGTTGGAATCGGCAACCTCCTTAGACATCTCATGCCTAACTAAATGAATTCCTTAGACATCGCATGCCTAACAATTTTAAACCCCGCATTTAGTCTCATTATCGAAAACTCTTTTCAATATCAAGTAGGGCAATTCAACAAGATTCCCGACATCCTGATCGAATGCTCGTCGCAAACTTTAGTAGACGGCCGCACCCCCGGATGCCGTCGATGAAGTGCACTAAGGCGGAGCACCGCTGCCGCGAGCACCCGAACGGATGATTTTGGCGATGGGGTTCTCCTACAGTCATTCGGTCGGGGGCATGGCTGTCTATTATGTTTACTCGGCGAGTATCCGCGTACGCTACGTGATTGTAACGGACTTTTGATCACATCAAAATCCCGTGGCAAGCGATCATCTGAGACTAAAGCGCTAGATTTATAACATTCAAATTAGTTATCTCATAACTACTTATGGATTCCAAATATTGTATCAAATTCCAGATAAATAGACAATGTTAAACTTTCCGATCGAATAAACAAACACCCAAGATTTCCCAAATAGCTCAACACTTGAGCGGAGTTCAAAAAGTATCCATCATAATCCACAGTACCAATGGTCCAGCCGTAGAAGGGTCAAACCAACGCCTCACATGTGGCAGCGCCGTACTGCCCCAAACCCTAAGGTCTAGAGGCGGTTCAGACGGTCACATAATCGAGTTAAGGTTTGTTGTCTTCTAGAGGGTCCACCGTGTTATTTGCATGACTTAGAACGTTCTTAAACTACGGAAAAATCCAACACTTGGAAATTTTCCGGCAGGGGAAAAAGTGAGTTATTGATATCCGTTCGAACTTTTTAACACGTTCTAAAATTATCCGGAAAAATATAAACGCAGTTAAATTATCCGATCGAATCAACGAGTCCCTAATACATCACAGAAAACTCAACACTTGAGTATAATTAAAAATTCACAGAAACATATAGAAAAACATACGGAATTTACTGTGCCAAAAACAAAACCTAATGCTACTGTTTGGCCACGGAACCGCCGCGCAAGCCATGGTACGGCCGCGGTTCAGCTGCGCTTTAATCGTGTTAGAGTCTCGTTTTGCACAGTAATCCTTATATTTTCCTGCTTAATTTTCTGAGTATTTTTAATACAAAAAAATCAACATTTTGAAATTTTTTCCAGAAACTAGGAATTTACGGGTATCCGGAGTTCGATCGGACTTCAAACTTCACCTAGACTTCGCCTAAAACTCTAGCCTGGCTCTGATAGCACTGTAGGGTTACTAGGCACTGTTACAAAAGACTACGAGGCATCAACCATGCCCGATTTAAAATTTAGACGTGCCGAACAACCCTAACCAAGATCATTAAACTAGAGATTAGGCGAAACAAAGTATGTTAAACACTTTAACATCTAAGAGTTTGGGATTACAACCTTTGTAGTTCGGTCCTTCACTTCAAAAGCTCCGTGTTGAAGTCCCTTTGCTGCGATCATCGAGTTTCCGGACTCTAGAGAGGCTCCACGAAGAGAAAGATGCAAGCTTGCTTCCGATCTTCAATAACTAAGATGATCTACCTTGAAGTTTTTATAACACAATCTCTCACTCACTAAAAGAAGTGAACATCCTAATCTAATTGGCAAGAATAGATTAGGATGATGATGTAGGAATTTAGCACTCATTTGTTTTCTTAATCTCACTCATTTTCATCACTAAAATCAAAGCAAGAAAGCTTTTTCGTCAAGGAAGAAGAAGAAGATGAATGAATAATCCTTTTCTGATGAATAATGAATTGTTATGATAACGACAAATGCAACCCTGGTTGACCAAAGAAAAGGCTAACCAATGTAGAGAGTTAACTAGGGTTAAAGGGTGTAGGTTGGGTTAGGAAATATCTCACAAAATATCAAACATAATATCTTTGCAAGAAACAAAGTAAAAGCTTCTAGAAGCTTCTAAAAAAGTTTAACCTAAATCAAACCCTAACCATGATTAATCTCTACTAACCATGTTGCATTGGTAATCATAACTTGTTAGAATATTATATATCACATATATAATATATTTTTGTAACAAAAGAAAATAATACAATTAACATATATCACATAAATATCAATGTATTAACCGAGTGAGAAAAAGAATCTTTTAGTGAGCTTATATTAGTTAATGTAATTTAATATATCAAATATACAATTATACATTAAATTATAGAATCAACACTTAATCCGATAATCCGACTATTTCACAAATAACCAACTAATATAATCTGTATCAGTTCATCGAATCAACACTTGATCCGATGACCCGGCTATATCACATATACCCGGCCGATATCTCATATTGCGAGAATTCAATACGGTATCACATACATGTATTGTTCTCGGTCCCTCAGATATCATATATGTTCTCCTACTCCGTTTTTCCTGAGCCAGGAAACCTCAGTGTAGGACTCTAAAGAATCGTCAATACGCCGGCAGTAGGTGATGATTATATCAAACACCCACAAGCTGCAAGCGGTAAGCTAAACGTAATAGCCACCCAGGTATTGAGTGATCAGAAGATCAACAAGAAAGCCTGTACATTCTCCTGCGAATCCAATCAGTAACACTCCCGTACTGTCCGGTCTCTTCATTTGATATGTCGCATATCTCTCCTAGGGGTGGTAAACGTCAGACCCCGGTAGCTTGATAAGTCGTGTCGATATGAGGTCCATAACAATTCGAGAAACTACTGATAACACTTACCAGTAAATCTCAACAACCCTTGCCAGCGATTTCTAGTTATAGCCAATCGAACACAGCGCAACATCAACTCCCTATACCGGGAGAGACGAATCCCCTCCTATCGCTCATTGCCTCTATGTGATTCGGGACTGTACCCAAAAGCCACCTTTTTGCATGCCCACTTGGACGTGGTATGATGGAAATCAAAGCACAGTGGGAATCACACAAGACTCTATGACGATCTCGGGTCTACAGACTAACCTGTACCAGTGTCACCAGAGAACTGCCATCTGACGTGAGGTATAATACCATTTGGGAGTTCTCGGCGAATCCATCCAGTGTACCCAGTCTCCACCGAGCACCCGTACACCATTCTTGATGTCAAACACCGATGGATATGGGATCATCCATCGCCCATCATATGGGTCAAGATGCGTATATGCTAGTCTACTCTGGTGTATCGATACCCTGTCTTCGATACACCCTAGACTAGGAACAGTTATAGGATGTACTCGTCGACTACCGTGGCCCCACGAGTATGATCTCATCATAGTCCCAGTAGTCGGGTACATATCCTAAGGGCTTTATCAACATGTAACTTAGAGACAATCAGAGTACATGTTAAGATAAAGTACAACCAGATAGCATACTATCATGTCGAGCAAGAAAGTCCTCCCAATATATATCCAAGCATCCATTACAATATACAATATATGTACAGTAATGGCCTCTTGGGCATACATATAACTAACAATTAAACCTTAATAGCACCATCCCAATTCAAATCAACCCTAACTTCAACTTAGAATTTTCAAAGGTCACCAAACGACTCTTAAACAACTCTAAACTAGAATAGAAGCTAATGGAACTCAAATACTACACTAATGGTGAAAGAAATACCTCGTTTGGCAACTCAAGAATATTCTTGAATTGCCCCAAGTGTTCAAAATCCCAACTTTCTTGGTCCACCATACTTGTAGTGAGCTTATACATGAATTTTGTGAAGGAAAAAAGGTGTTTTAAGGATGTTTTGGTTGTGTTGTGAGGAGGTAAATGAGGTGGGGAAAGAGGGCAGCCATGAAGGAGGAAGAGGAGCGAAAAGAATGATGAAGATAAAATGAAGAAAATGAGCCATGGTCAAAATAACCCCTCACTCTCTCTCTCTCTCTTCTCTCTCTTGCCCATACCTCCATGCCATGCTACACATTCTTTATTCTTATGCTTTTCTTTTATTTATCTCTTCCTTTTTTATTTTATAACACAATTGTAAAAACCAAAAATGAAGCCATGCACAAATGAAGACTTGAAATCATGTTTCAAATAAAAATGTAACAAGTATTTTTACAATATGACATGGTGCATGTCATGTGCATAATCAAGCTTTATGCATAATTAGTAATTATTAATTAAGTTTAGCAGTAAACTTGTATGCAAATAAATTCTAAAATATCCAAATTGACTTAATACACTCAAAATCAATATCATGTAGAATTTTCAAATATCTCCCGAATTATCGGTATATGGTTATACGGTATTATTAAAACTAATCTCCATACTCTAAAATATTCATAATATTTATTACTTAAATTGTTTAACTTCCAAAAAATAATATTTTATTTTTCTGAAATGTTACAGGTTTATAGTGGCATGATATGAGATCGATAAATACGACATGAGTTTAATAAGATAGAATGTATATGTAAGATGACTTGATATGAGATATTAATGTGATGAAATGAGTATATGATGAAATATGATGACTTGGCTTAATATGTCGTTGTTCGGATGAGAGGCGATATGAGAATATAGATACTGTTGCCAAGTCATGATATGAGATTTATACGGATGTGACTTGAGAAGTAAGTGTGTGTGTGTGTATTTATGAGGATAATGAGTGATCTATCGTTCGAGACTTTAGATCCGTACCCTCATTGTTGTATAGGTCGATAGAATCCCTAACCGTTTAATGCCTCCGTACGATGGATTACCGTACGCGATGAGTTTTACCTGATGCTTGATCCAGACCCTTGACTCGAGGATGCCGTACGATGGATTATACTGTACGTGATGCTATGAGGCTGGACTGCCGATTGATAGATTCATCGACTCGGATATGTTATAGATATTGTTAATCAATGTCTACACTACTTAGTTTTGCCCTTATGTAGATGTTGGATTGGATACGTATATCTTATAATAGTGCGCTTACGATTTACTTCATAATATGTTTACGATATTCTCATTGCATTACGTATACATGTGCTTCCATTATTTTTTATGATATCGTCGGCTAGTACACCTATACAATTATCGATGTTACGCATGTTACACTTACACAGATTGCCGGCTCTCACACTTCATCATCGGTAATTGCTATGTCACTTACACAGTCAAATTTCTATATCATGCTATAACTCTTAATTGTTCAGTATTACCACATGACTTGTTGGCATGACATACAGATATGCTCACATCACTATTCTATGTTGCATGATATACTTATATACTCATATTTCTGTTCTATATTTGCATACATAATGCTTTACGATCATACGCATTGAGATGCTATTTTCATGAGATTCTGGATTTGAGAACCCTGGTTATATTTCAAAAGAAAGAATATATTGTTTTAAAAACCCGGTTTCTTTTGATATGATATTTCCATGCGTCCACTATGAGTTTTTTCGGTAATGAGCAGTGTGATACATGATTCGAGGAGCTGGACGAACCGTTTACGGGTACATGGTAGACCCGGTATGGTACCATGGGGAAAGAATTGTATGTTGTGCAGTAGATGATGAGCCTGGCAGAGGGAAAGAATGGTATGGTGATAGTTTGGACCCGGTGGTTATCCGGAGGATACCAATCGTAGTCGTGAGATGGATATGGGCCGATCAGGAATGACAGAGCCGATGGGCCGATCCGGACTGATGGAGCCCAAGATATGAGAATTTACGTGTAGATGATGGACACGGGTTTCATGATGTCTCGAGTGCCAGTGTTGGACACTCAGGTTCCATGATTTTGATGTGTCGTTGATGGATACATGTTGGTTGATATCTTCATACCCACAAGCATATTCTTTCATGATGTTGCGAGTGTCGATATTGGACACTCAGGTTCCTTGATGTTGATTATGTCATTGATGGACACATGGATGATATCCACCTGCATATAGGCATATGATTCAGATGGTTATTTGTATATGTCATTTGCATTGATTATATTGTTGACATATATGCATACATGGTCACCCTAGATATCATACTATTACTTTCTTGATATAGTGACCTAGGAAATCGTTGTTTTATTCGATTTCTACCTGCTGATGTTTTCTACTCACGAGTTGGCAACTCACCCGTGTTGTACCATAGTTCTTGCACGTTTGGCCGCTTGGGATCAGTAGCAGTATCGCTGGCACACAGCTTGCTTTTAGGGTATTTTGCTTAGTAGGTGGGACACAAATTAGATCGTTCCCACCCTTGTTCTTTTACTCCTATTATATCTAGATAAACTCCATCAATCAGAAACTAGAATTTTTATATTGGTAGACTTAGACAGATGTGTGGTTGCGAGACTTAGAGCGATTATTGTATGTTCGCTTCTTGGGTGTTTGATGTCTCACTTTATTATCATTCTTTCTGTGTTGTTCTTCATCGTTGGGTGTTGTGTGTGTGTGTGTGTGTGTGTGTGTGTATTGCTTACCAGCGTGGTTGTGATTCCGCCATTTGGCGAAAAGCTAGCTCCCGCTTGGGGATGCCTTTTATATTGTTATGTATGTTTGGTTTCGGTTCAAAATATATAAGGGAGGTGCTGCCCAAAATTTTAAAGATGAAAAATGTTCTCAACTTTAGTACATACTAGTTGCATTTTCTTATATCATTAGTTATGCATTTATAGATAAACTTTATTTCATTATACTTTTATTTCAAAACTGCACCCCCACTATTTTCCGTAAAACGGTTTATATTTTCTAAGCTTCGTCTTACTTGAATTTCGTTACGCCTTTGGACGTTGCGTGATTTAAGTTCCGGTCACGTGCTAAATTACTGGTCGTGACACCTTCCTATGGTCTGGAGGAAGACTATCCAAAAAGCTCAATAGGTGTACCCTCTCCTAATCCTAGGAGCCCTCATAACCTGAGAGAAGGGAAAGGGAAAAGGCAACCGAATAATCCTATTCAATCTTTCCGTAACCAGAATGCATCCTCGAATCTTGAACAAGTTCTTTCGAGTTCATTTGTAACTATACGATGGATTTATCCAATAGGAGTGGATGTCCGTAGTGATACGGGGTGTTCTGGAGAAATGCAAAGGTGATATAGAAGTGGCAAGGATATTTTACGAAACTGTGACATTCCAAAAGCCAAAATGTTTTAAGAAGGTTTGGTTAACTTGGTTCATGAGTTTTAGTTTAAGGTCAGGTCATGGTCACTACCAAAGAGAGAGAGAAAAGAAACACACAGCGTGCATTCTAACCTAAATCAGAATGGTTTATCACTCTATCTAATCAGGATGGCTCCCACTGTATCCTCGAATTTTCCTCCAAACCCAAAAAGGAGAATTAGTCGGGATCATCTAAAATCACCCGAAGAGTAATCTTACTCATCAGTGGGGATCGGGATCCAACTATCATCGTATGATAACTTGATGGAATCCACTCAAGTCACCATACTCCATAAGGTATGCGCATGCCTGGCAAGTTTCCTGTATGTTTGAAACTCTCGATGTGATTTATACCCCTAACAACTTATGACCTTGACGTAGGCCAACATATCATAAGTCGTTAGTCAAGTTCATCCCGTCATTATCCTGGATTAACTTAAACCCACCCATACAAGTCCTTGATGTAGGCCAAAACGACTGCACGAATGTCCTAAATAATCGCATATCCATGCAACAAACAAGTATTACCTAGCTACCATACACTATGCCTTGACGTAGGCCAACATAGATAGCATGAATACTAAGAAAAACTTGTAAGAAATGACGGAGCACTACGGCTGGTTTTTGGCGAAAAACCATTAACGTAATGAACTTGATATCGTTGAAGGAACTGAGTGGTTTTTTAAATATATAGTGGTGAAAAACTTTTGCGAATGAGGTCACTCCCGGTGAAGGGATCTCGGCTCTTTTCTCGTCAAATTAGGTGCAGGATATTCCTAACTGAATACCACGATGCAAAACAAAAGAATCGGCTATAGTGAAGTTATTACGTTGACGCCAACTTTTACTCAAGGGTTCACTCCCGATGAAGGGATCTCGGCCCTTGCCTCGTCGAATGCGGTGCTGGATATTCATAACCGAATACCACTGTGCAAAGCAAAAGAGAACGGCTGTAATGTTAATTTTTTTTTTAAAACTTGGTTCCTACAACATTATATATAGGTTTGTTTTATCCTTGCATTGATCAGAATCAACGCAATCCCGTCAATTAATCACACCAGAAAAGAACAAAAATATGTTGTACGTATATGCCATCCGCATTTGCCACGTCCCCTCATCACTCGTTAGGCTACTTAACTAACGACAGAGTAGGAACTGGACTAGCGCTGGTGCAAAACATATACAACATCTACTAGTATATATATTTAAATATATATAACAATCATCCCGGGCAAGATAAAAAGCAACATCACAGAAGCAACACAGAATGGTGTAGGGTTACTAGGCACTCTAATAAGGTTCTACAAGGCATCAACCATGCCCGATTAAAATTTTAGTCGTGCCGAACAACCCTAAACAAGATCTTTAAACTAGAGATTAGGAGAAACAAAGCATGTTAAACAATTTAACACTAAGAGTTTAGGATTACAACCTTTGTAGTCCGATCCTTCACTTCTAAAGCTCCGTGTTGAAGTTCCTTCGCTGCGATCATCGAGCATCCGGACTATCGAAAAGCTCCACGAAGAGAAAGATGCAAGCTTGCTTCCGATCTTCGATAACTAAGATGATCTACCTTGAAGTTTCATTAACGCAAGCTCTCACTCACTCAATGAAGTGAGCACCCTAATCTAAATGGCTAGGATAGATTAGGATGATGAAGTAGGATTTTAGCTCTCATTTATTTTCTTATTCTCACTCACTTTCATCACAAAAATCAAAGCAAGAAAGCTTTTCAAAGAGGAAGAAGATGATGAATCCTTTTGTGATGAATAATGAATAACTCAAGTGTAAGGTTTGAAATGCAACCATGGTTTATGTGAGAAGAACTAACCCTTGTAGATATTGAATCATGGTTAAAGGTTTGGTTTGGTTAAATAAATATCTATGCAAAATATCAACACAAATATCTTTGCACAAAACAAAATAAAACCATCTAGAAGGTTCTAGAAAAGAGTAGCCCAAATCAAACCCTAACCATGTTTAATCTCCACTAAACATGTTGCATTAAAAACCCTAACATGTTATAATAGTATATATCACATATACAATATTTATTGTAACAAAATAAACTAATACAATTAACATATATCACATATATATTAATGTATTACACCAGTGAGAAAAAGAATCTTTTACTGAGCTTATATCAGTTAATGTAATTTAATGTATCAAATATATAATTATACATTAAATTATCGAATCAACACTTGATCCGATAATCTGGCTATTTCACAAATAACCGACTAATATAATCTGTATCAGTTCATCGAATCAACACTTGATTCGTTGACCCGGCTATATCACATATACCCGGCCGATATCTCATATCGCGTGAATCTAATACGGTATCACATACACGTATTGTTCTCGGTCCAGCACATATCATATATGTGCTCCTACTCCGATTTGCCTGAGTCAAGAAAGCTCTGTGTAAGACTCTAAAGAATCGTTAATACGCCGGCAGTAGGTGATGATAATATCAAACACCCACAAGCTGCAAGCGGTCAGATAAACGTAACAGCTACCCAGGTATTGAGCGATCAGAAGATCAACAAAAAAGCCTGTTCTTTTTCCCGCGAATCCAATCAGTAACACTCCCGTAAAGTCCGGTCTCTCCGTCTGATATGTCGCATATCTCGCCTAGGGGTGGTAAACGTCAGACCCCAGTAGCTTGATAAGTCATGTCGATATGAAGTCTTTAACAGTTCGAGAAACTACTGATAACACTTACTAGTAAATCTCAGTAACCCTGGCCAGGGATTTCCAGTTATAGCCAATCGAACACAGCGCAACATCAACTCCCTATACCGGGAGAGACGAATCCCCTCCTATCGCTCATTGCCTCCATATGATTCGGGACTGTACCAAAAGCCACCTTTTTGCACGCCTATTTGGATGTGGTATGATGGAAATCAAAGCACAGTGGGAATCACACAAGACTCTATGACGATCTCGGGTTTACAGACTAAGCTGTACCAGTGTAACCAGAGAACTGCCATCTGACGTGAGATATAATACCATCTGGGAGTTCTCGGCGAGTCCGTCCAGTGTACCCAGTCTCTACTGAGCACCCGTAAACCATCCTTGATGTCAAACACCGATGGATATGGGATCATCCATCGCCCATCATACGGGTCAAGATGCGTATACGCTAGTCTACTCTGGTGTATCGATGCCCTGTCTCGATACCCCCTCGACTAGGAACAGTTATAGGATGTGCTCGTAGCCTACCGTGGCCCCACTAATATGATCTCATCATAGTCCCAGAAGTCGAGTACATATCCAAAGGGCTTTATCAATGTGTAACATAGAGACAATCAGAGTACATGTTAAGTTAAAGTACAACCAGATAACATACTATCATGTCGAGCAAGAAAGTCCAAGCATCCATTACAATATACATCGTATGTACAGTAATGGCCTCTAGGGCATACATATAACTAACAATCTCCCACTTGCACTAGGGCCATCTGTTGTGGTATCGCATACCCAACAATCAGCTGTGGTTGATGTATCTCATACTCAGCCATCCCATAAAAGTCTCTACTGGGAAATAGGCCTTTGTGAGTGGATCCGCGCTGTTGTCCTCTGTGTCTACTCTCCTAACCTCGATCTCCCTGGAGATCAACCATCTCCATGATCAGGTGATAATGCCTAAGAATTATATCTGGATTTCTGATGGGGCAGGGGTTCCTAGGCATAAGCCACAACTCCATTGTCACACAATGGTAGGAACGAAGTTCATCTTATGAACTTATATATCCAGACTGCCTCTTTGGTAGCATCCTTGGTAACGACGTATCTTGCCTTTAATCGTCTAGTAAGTCACGGTATCTAGCTTGGAACTCTTCCATCATACCGTCCCTTCACTGAGGGTAAAGACAATGGCTGCGACTGACATTCAGTCGTCCTTAGCACCCAGGAACCTTTCCAGTGATTCTCCCCAGGATCGATTGATACCATCTCACTGCAACTTGTGAGAATCCTAACATCCATTTAGATCTATCTCATAAATATAAAACCTAGGATTTAGGAGGTATCATCTTGATCCTATATGGAGAATCATTGTGATAAGAGGAGATTGACCGAGCGTAGCATAGGAAACTCCTTCCCTATCAAGAGTATGTCATCCACGTACTCTACGAGGGTCACCACCATACTCTCTACTAGCTTTTTGTATATACAAGGTTCATCTGCCATTTTGATGAAGTCTAACTCTTTGACTACCACATCAAAACAGACGTTCCAACTCCACGATGCCTGCTTTATCACATAAAACATCTTGCTCACGTTTCCGCTGCTCCCATTGTCTACGAAGCCCTCTGGCTGTGTACTTATAGATGCTCTCTTCCAAATCATCATTTAGAAAAGCTGTCATGACACCCAACCGCCAGATATCGTAGTCATGGTGTGTAGCCATGGCAAGTAGGATCTGGATGGACTTAAGCATAGCTTTGAAAGTCTCAACTTTTCCATGTACACCAAGTAATTTTCTCAAGATATACTTGCTCCTGATGGGGATTTAACCTTTCAGATAAAGCAACTAAAGTCTATACTTTGTTGGTGTATAAGGATTCCATCTCAGATCGCTTAGCATCCAGCCATTCTTACAGAGTCCCTCTCCTGATGGCCATTTTGAAATAAGTTAGGTTATTATCTCATGATGCAATCCTCGCACTGTCATAGAGAAACCGAAGTATCGTTCAGGTGGATGAGGAACCCTACCAGATTGGCGGAGAGGCTGAGGTTCGTTGGAAACTATTGAATCCTTTGGTTCTACTAAATCATCAGTTGCTGTTTGTATAGCTGGAACTCTTTCCAGTTCTACCTCATGACCAATAATTTCTTCACAAGAAATTCCCTTTCATAAAGGTGGCATGTTGAGAAACAAAAACTTTTTTTCCCCAGTTTGGTAGAAGATATTCCCTTGCGAATGCTTAGGATATCCAACAAACTTCTACAGGACTGACTTTGTCTCGATCTTGTCCGGATAATGCTTTTAAACATAGGCTGGACAACCCCAAATCTTAACATACTTAAGATATGGGCTCTTCCCATTCCATATCACATATGAAGTGGTAGGCAATTGATTTGATTGGAACCCTATTCAATAGGTATGCAACTTCGCAAGTACATAACTACCAAAAGGAAAATAGGAAACTCAGTAGTACTCATCATAGAGCACAACATATCACATAGGGTGCTATTGCTCCGCCCCGATATACCATCGTGCTATGATGTATACGGAGAAGTAATGCTGAGAGAGAATCTCATTCTCCTTTAGAATAGTCCAGGAATTCCGTGCTCTAGTATTCTCCTCCTTGATCTCATCATAGGACATATTACTTTTACCCGTTTGGTTCTCTACTTCTAACTTATACTTCTAACTTATATTCATTGAATTTCTCTAAAGTTCCAGACTTTTGTTTCAACAGGAACATATGTCCGGATCTTGAGAGATAATCAGTGAATGTAATGAAGTACAAAGAACCGGTCCTGGCATGTGTAGACAGGGGACCTTATACATCAATATGTATCAATCCCAAGAGTTCACTAACTCTTTCTTTGTTTCTAATAAACAGAGCTGTGGTCATCTTATCTTTGTGACATGACTGGCAAGTTTTTACAAGATGTAAATCCAAACTAAGTTAAATATGCATCTTTATATAACTTCAGCTAGTCGGGTCGCATTGATATGACCTAGTCTATAATACCTCAAGAAGGATTCGTTCATTTCTGAACTCTTCCTCTTGTGTGTGTTCTGTACATTAAGAACTGTGGTTTGATTTAGAACGTCTATACTTTTTGATAACGTGCCTGAACCGATCAACTCTTGATATAGGAAATATTCAAAACATTATCCAACAATACAAAATTATATCCTTTCTTTACTAATAAAGAGACTGATATGATGTTGTATATCAGGTTCGGTATCTAATAACATTCGTTCATAATCAATGTATTCTGATAATACAGGGTGATGACTACCAACAGACTTGGCTGCAACACTTGCATCGTTTCTATCGCATGAAATTTATCACCCGTTCTCAGTTCTCTACCTATCTGTACCCCATGTAAAAATTACATTTACGGGATCCTGATCCGGTATCAAATACCCAGGACGTAAAGGATATTGAGAAACAGATCTCTTTAATGAACACACCCGAAGAAGATGCATCAGAATGCACTTTCTTCGTTTGGGCGGCACGGGAATTCTGGTAATCCCCTATTTCTTGCTCGGTCTTATAATATTTATAAGTTGGAGCGGGACCAACGTTCCCTAGCGCAGTATAACAAGCGGGTTCAGTCAATGCATCCGTATCATTATCTTGATTAAGGCGTGACATGGTCGCTATCTGGAGAGAGAGAGAAGAAAACACTCAGCGTGCGCTTTTACAAGATTAGATTGGTTATCAATTTATCTAATCAGGATGCCTCCCACTGTTTTTGTTAAACTTCCTTCAAACCCTAAAAGGAAAGACTAGCCGGGATTAATTACACTCTACAAGTTCGCCAATTTTTCAGCCAGGCCAGTGCCGATACTTTGAAGGAGGTTCCCCGTGCTTTCGCACGGACCTAATTAAAATAAACCTCATTTTCCCAGAGGCGTAACCCCGTTGACACCTTTCTAGACACCTACTTGATCGGCTAATTGTAATATGTAAAACTCTCTCAGGAGCAACTCTTACTCATAGTGGGTATCGGGATCCAACTATCTCATAGAAGGTATGCAATCTCATTGCAAATTTCAACACTTGAAATTCCCAATAATATTTTACCCCTAGCGTCCTATGACCTTGACGAATGCCAAACCAGCCATAGTCCGCTAGTCAAGTTCAACCCGTACATTTTCTGATTGAATTAAACCACCCGCACGACCCTTGACGAATGCCAAACAACGCCGTATGAATACCCTAATCCAATCGCATCGTATGCTAGCATATAAGCACTAGTTAGCTACTGTACACTACGCCTTGACGAATGCCAAACTACCGCAGCACGAATACTAAGTAGTACTTATCTGAAATGACGGAGGGCCACGACAGGTTTTTAGGAAAACCCTTTGCGTAATGAACTTGATATCGTTGTAGAATCGAGTGATTTTAAATGGAATGTTTTTTAGGCCTTTTCTAGTTTTGCTAAAGAGGTCACTCCGGGTGAAGGGGCTGTCGGCTCTTTCCTCATCGAATAAGGTGCAGGATATTTCATAAATATCACTATGCAAAGCAAAAACTATAGAAGCTATCAAAAGACAAACCGAGTATGCAGCATCTGCCAGTTATTGCTAAAGAGGTCACTCCCGGTGAAGGGATATTGGCTCTTTCCTTATCGAATAAGGTGCTGGTTGTTCTATAAGGAACACTGCTATACAAAGCAATAACTAGAGCTACCAGTTTTTAAACAAGTTTCTACAAAATCTTTAGGTTTCTTTTAGTTTCATTAATCTCATTAATGAAGTCCCATTTTATTATGCTTCACAAGCATCTCATTTGAAACGAAATCTGCAATATAACATATATCTCATATATATAATATAAACATTCGTCTCAGGCTGTAATATGATCTCATCACAGAACATTACAGCAGAAGAACATATATGAAATATTGGATATACTAGGATGTCCGTGTTTTATTACGAGCCTGTATAAAACACAGATTCCACGGTCGCGATGAATAGCTAAACCCACATCCCTAAACCCCTATGAGAGCGGAAAGCAACACTGCCAATTCTAGGGTTAGGAGACCCGGTCTCGACTCGTCGAGATGGTCTCCCACTAGACCCTAGAACCTGGTTACTTGTGCTCCCCGCCTTGGGTCTACCTAATGCGGAAAAGTAAATAATATACAATGGTGACATCATCCTCAGCCCGGAAGTGCCCCAATAAAAGAATATTACATACAAATGAATTTTACATGAATGAAAAAGAAAAACTCTCATCTCACATAAAACCCCCGGCTATTCAGAACGCGACTATCTAATATAACATATCACAGCAACACATAATATCACATATCATCAACGTAAGTAAATATGCGTATCCCAGTTGTCATTGATATATAGCAACGAAACCGGCGATACACCAAATATTACACTTACGGTCGCAGAAAAGAAAGTGTAAAACTACAATAGTTGGAATCCGCAACTTCCTTAGACATCGCATGCCTAACCAAATGAATTTCTTAGACATCGCATGCCTAACAATTATAAACCCTGCATTTTAGTCTCATTATCAAAAACTCTTTTCAATATCTAGTCGGGCAATTCAATAAGATTCCCGATATCCTGATCGAATGCTCGTCGCAAACTTTAGTAGACGGCCGCACCCCCGGATGCCGTCGATGAAGTGCACTAAGGCGGAACACCGCTGCCGCGAGCACCCGAACCGATGCTTTTGGCGACAGTGTTATCCTACAGTCACTTAGTCGGGGCTATAGGGCGTGGCTGTCTATTAAGTTTACCCGGCGAGTATCCGTGTACGCTACGTGATTGCGACGGACTTTTGATCACATCAAAATTTCGTGGCAACCGATCATCTGCGACTGAACTGCTAGATTTATAACATTCAAATTAGTTATCTCATAACTACTTGTGAATTCCAAATATTGTATCACATTCCAGATAAACAGAAAATGTTAAACTTTTTGATCGAATAAACAAACAACCAAGATTTCCCAAATAGCTCAACACTTGAGCGGAGTTCAAAAAGTATCCATCACATGCCATAGTACCAATGGTCCAGCCGTAGAAGAGTCAAGCCATCGCCTCACATGTGGCAACGCCGTACTGCCCCAAACCCTAAGGTTCAGAGGCGGTTCAGACGGTCACATAACCGAGTTAAGGTTTGTGTTCTTCTAGAGGGTCCACCGCGTTACTTGCATGATTTTCCAAAAGTTTCAAACTCAAGAAAAAATCCAACTTTTGAAAATTTTCTGACAAGGAAAAAAGTGAGTTATTAATATCCGTTCGAACTTTTTAACAGGTTCTAAAATTACCCGGAAAAACTTAAACGAAGTTAAATTATCCGATCGAATCAACGAGTCCCCAATACATCCCAAAAAACTCAACATTAGAGTAAAATTAAAATTACCCAGAAATATGAGGAAACACCTACGGACATTACTGTATAAACACGTGTCATGATTCTACTGTTTGGCCGCGGAACCTCCGCGGAACCCATGGTACGGCCGCGGTTCCTTGACACTTTAATAGTATTGAAGGCACGTGTTTCACAGTAATTCTTGTATTTCCCTGCTGATTTTTTTGAGGATTTTTACTATGAAAAATCAACATTTTTGAAAAAAATCCAGAGAAGGGTATAAATCGGGGTTTCCGGGTTCGATCGGACATTAAACTTCATCTAGACTTCGCCTAAAGCTCTAACCTGACTCTCATACCACTGCAGGGTTACTAGGTACTCTTATAAGGTTCTACAAGGCATCAACCATGCCCGATTAAAATTTTAGCCGTGCCGAACAACCCTAAACAAGATCTTTAAACTAGAGATTAGGCGAAACAAAGCATGTTAAACACTTTAACACTAAGAGTTTGGATTTACAACCTTTGTAGTCCGGTCTTTCACTTATAAAGCTCCGTGTTGAAGTCCCTTCACTGCGATCATCGAGTATCTGGACTCTCGAAAAGCTCCACGAAGAGAAAGATGCAAGCTTGCTTCCGATCTTTGATAACTAAGATGATCTGCCTTGAAGTTTCTTTAACACAAGCTCTCACTCACTAAATGAAGTGAACACCCTAATCTAAATGGCTAGGATAGATTAGGATGATGAAGTAGGATTTTAGCTCTTATTTGTTTTCTTATTCTCACTCACTTTCATCACAAAAATCAAAGCAAGAAATCTTTTCAAAGAGAAAGAAGAAGATGAATCCTTTTGTGATGAATAATGAATAACTCAAGTGTAAGGTTAGAAATACAACCATGGTTTATATAAGAAGAACTAACCCTTGTAGAGATTGAATCATGGTAAGGTTTGGTTGGGTTAAATAAATATCTATGCAAAATATCAACACAAATATCTTTGCACAAAACAAAATAAAACCTTCTAGAAGGTTCTACAAAAGATTAGCCCAAATCATACCCTAACCATATTTAATCTCCACTAAACATGTTGCATTAATAAGCCTAACATGTTACAATATTATATATTACATATACAATATTTATTGTAACAAAATAAAATAATACAATTAACATATATCGCATATATATCAATGTATTACCCGAGTGAGAAAAAGAATCTTTTAGTGAGCTTATATCAGTTAATGTAATTTAATATATAAAATATATAATTATACATTAAATTATCAAATCAACACTTGATCCGATAATCCGGCTATTTCATAAATAACCGACTAATATAATCTGTATCAGTTCATCGAATCAACACTTGATCCGATGACCCGGTGTTCATACCAGAATATTGCTTTTACTACCGCACATTCTTACGCTCATTTGTTTATAGGTAGGTGCTTTTAATCCGTGTTTACTACATATTTACAGGCTACAGGTTCCTAGTCCAAAATAACGCAATTGATATGAAATCTCCACTGTTACGCCGAAATACAGAACATCTGTTGATTGCAAATAAAAGCCGGGTTCCGGTCATCCGTATCCGTCCAGTGCCGCGTACCAGTTCAAGAGACAAGACATATGACAGTGGTCATTCGTGTCTCGGACAAGCACAGAGCACAAGGGGGGCAGCTGTTGGAGGTAGTGCCCTCAGAGTCAATTATTGGATCACAGGCACGTGATTGCAATGATTGAGGGAGGACCTATCCCGGTACGACAGTCTTACTCGAGATGATAGTATGCTATCTGGTTTACCTTTATCATCGTGTACTGCTTTAGGTGACCTGACAGGTCGCTATTGCACGTTGATAGAGCCCCTAGGATTCTTGCTTGACTGCCAGCAGTATGAGGGCGATCATATAAGTGAGAGCTGGAGTCTATAATCACATCCTTAAAAGGTCCCTAGTCGTGGGAGTTTCGAGACAGGGCATCGATTCTCCAGAGTAGACTAGTGTATACAGTCGAGACCCCGACGAGGGGCGGTGGCCGGTCTCACAAGCCACTGGTGTCAGTTGGTTCACCTAAGATGTATACAGGTGCTCATTGGGTTATGAGTACACCGGACAGGACTCGCCGGGAACATGCTAGTTGGTCTTATACCTGACGTCAGATAGCAGTTCCCAGGTGACATGTGTACAGGTTAGTTCATCGACCTGGGGATCGTCATTTGTCTCGTGTGAGTTCCCACTGTGCTTTGATTACTACCCTACCACGGCTCAAAGGAGTCGTGCAAACAGGTTTTAGTTGGGTACAGTCCCGAGCCACATGGAGGCAGTGAGCGGATCTTCAGGGGTTCGTCTCTCCCGGTATTGGGGGTGAGGTCGCGCTGTGTCTAGGAGAGCCATTACACGAAGTCCTTGGCCAAGGCAGGAGATTTACTGGTAGGTATTCCAGTAGTATCTCAGGGTGTTCTGGGCTACACTCCGACACGACTTGTACCGCTTTTGGGGGTCTGACTTTTACCCACCCCCTAGGCCCGACATGCGATGCTCATAGACGAACGGACCGGACTGTACGGATATTGTCACTGACAGGCTCAGTAGGGTGTCAGGATGAGTTCGCTCATCGACGTCCCTTTTGGTCAATAGCTGGTGGCCCGTTACGTATTGGCTTATACCTCTGACGTGCTAGTGGTTAAATCCACAGCCATAGTATTGACGAGTCTTTAGAGTCCACCACACATTCAGTTACTCAGCTTTCGGGCGAAACGCTGTAGAGGCCGTATGGAGATATGGCAGGGTTCGATCAGATACGTGCGGTATTGCACAGATCGTGATCGGACAGTTTTTACTAGCCGGCTTTGGCTTAAGCCGGATCTTAGTATTTGATAGTGTAGTTTTGTCTCTTTGCATTTGTATTTCGGTCGGAATACAGATGCGGGTGTGTATGCACAGTATCGGGGTTTTCCTGTAATTTATTATGGGACCAGTTTTCTGGAGTTGCCAGTTTGCTTTTCGTTTCGGCCGATTTCCTTTGTTCCGTTCATTGGCCGAAGATTGGTGGAGGAGGGCTTATTTGCATTGTTGCAAATAAGCAATTGTGGGAGGGGGTTTTTGCATTATTGTTTTGTCATAATGGTTGCTCCATGCTCTCCCTCTCCACTCACACATGAGGTATGGGCCGGCCACTGTTTGGAGTGTGCTGGAGGTTGAAATATGATGAAGGATTTATTTCTTAAGGTGGCAATGGGTTTAATTGGTGTGAATTAATTCATTCCCTTTTTTTTGGCTCCACCCTTTTTCTTGTGGGGCCGGCCAATGTTCTGGATATGAGGTGGGAATTTCATCTTGGTGCATGAATGATTAATGCACACTTCACACATTAGTTTTTCCAGTGAGCACAATTGGCCTGGCCGAGCTTTTTTCCATATATGCTCCATTTTTCTTCAAGCCTTCATGAAAAATCCTTGTGAAAAATTCCTCCATCATGGCAACCATACTAAACCCCAAAGAGACAACGATTCTACATTATTCTACAGCAAATCTTGGGCGCGTCGGCTAGCCAACTTCGCGCCCGAGTTGCCTCGGTATAGAGGTGGGAGCCCGTAAAAGAATCCGGCTACGTGGTGCCCTTCCGGCGAGGAGGCGACCACCGGAGTTTCCGCGGGAGATCGGGACGACGACGAGAAGACCGGAGGAATCGGATCACTCGGTATATCTCTCTTCCCTATCTTGTTAGTTAGCTAGGACTAGTTAGTGGTTCGATCCGGGTGTTTAGTGCGCGGGGGTGCCGGTTTGCTAAGTTCGCAAAATTAAAGTTTTTCACCGCTTCCGCATTTGGCCGTCGGGTTGACGGCCGGGGCGCCGCCGTGCACTTACAGTGGTATCAGAGCCTCGCCATTAACTTAGTCTATCTTCGTTTGATGTGTTTGCATTTCCGATCGACCAAAATTTCCAAAAACCGTATTTTTCCATCACATCAGTTTTCTGTTGAAATTTTTTGGTCTCCAAAATTTTTTCAGGTTGTATAAAAGTACTGTGCTAGAAGATCTAAGACTACTGTAGAAATTCGAGACACTGATCTCTTCAGGGGAGCGCGGAACCGCGGCAGAACCCTACTTGTTGCCGCGGTTCCGCCGCAGTATTGATGGATCAGTGTGTACAATTTTTCCAGTAGGCCTTTTGGGTGAAAATTGGGGTTTTGGAATATTAATATTGGGCCCAGAATTTCCTGATCTGCTACAGTAATGCTTGGGGGCCCACTTGTTAATTTTTGATTGATCGGATATTTTAAAAACATTATTTCACAGTATTTACATTATATCTGCGACCGTGAATGTCACTCGATCGGTAAATCCAGTCTAACTGCTATAGCCCGGTTAGACGGATTTGTGAACGTGACCTTCACGTTGATGTTCTGTGTATTTGCTGTGATGTTGTGGATCGGTCGTGGGGATAGCCTGGATGCAATGCTAGTACTGTTCTGTTGTATCATGTACATTTGATATTGCGGGGCGAGCGTCCGACATGTGGACTGCCGTCACTGCCTGTTTGTATTATTTTTTTGGGGCACGACCAGGTTGCGGTCGATGTACCCGTTGTATGTATATTTTATTTTCTGTACTAGAATTACCCCGCGGTGGGGTGCACGGATAGCCGGGTTCTGGAGGGCAACAAGCCCGCATCTCATGGCATTGAGACGGAGGGGGCTTCACTCTAGGATTGGCGGGCTATTCGCCGTACTCGTAGGGGGTACAGTTTGACCCAGGAGGGGTGCCCAAGTTGCCGGATTCCGTGAAGTGCTAGGTGGTCCATTCACGGTGCTGAAGGGGGCTGCCTCGCTTTAGGTTTTGGCGGGTAACTTGCCGCGCCCGTAGGGGTCTAGGATTTCATTGCACAGGCTATCCACACGACCAGGGGAACGTCGGGTTTCAGTAGTGGCTCTGTGAAACCCGGGGATCCCAGATATCTGTTTTGTTCTGTGATGCTGTATATTTCTGTGATGTTGCATTTTTTATTCACGCCTTGAGCGAAATATTTTATATTGGTATATATATTAGTAGATGTTGTATATGTTTTTCATCCGCGCTAGTCCAGTCCCCACTCTGCCGTTAGTTAGCTAACCTAACGGGTGATGACGGGACCCAGTAGCGAATGCGGATGGCATATACGTACGTCAGTATATTTTCGTTCTTTGTGGTGTGATCAATTGATGGGACTGCGTTGATTCGGATCAATGCAAGTTAAAAAAACCTATTCTGATGTTGTTGGAACACTTTTCAAAAAGCTGTTATTGCAAGGACGTTCACTTTTGTTTTGCATCGTGGTATTCATTTGGAATATCCTGCTCCTCAGTCGACGAGGCAAGGGCCGAGATCCCTTCACCGGGAGTGACCCCTTAGACAAAAAGTTTGCGTCAGGGCAATGACTTCACTATAGCCGATTACTTTTACTTTGCATCGTGGTATTCATTTGGAATATCCTGCACCCCATTCTACGGGGAAAGAGCCGAGATCCCTTCACCGGGAGTGACCTCTTTAGTAAAGGTTTTCGTCACTATATTTTCTAAAAAGCTATCCGTTCCTTCAACGATATCAAGTTCATTACGTTAAAGGTTTTCGCTAGAAACCAATCGTAGCCCTCCATAATTTCAGTTAAATATTCGGTAGTATTCAAGCTATGTATTTTGACCTCACGCCAAGGCATAGTGCTTGGTAGTTGCCGGGTATTTATCTGTTGCATAGATAGATGCGTTGGTTTGGGACAGTCGTACTACTACTTTGGCCTACGTCAAGGGTATGTACGGGTGGGTTCAAATTAACCTGGACAATGATGGGTAGAACTTGACATGTGACTTATGATATTTTGACCTCACGCCAAGGTCATAAGAGCATGGGGTAAAAATCACATCGGGAGTTTCAAAAGAACTGAAACTTTCCAGATATGCGCATACCTTCTGGAGTGTGATAACGTGAGTTGATTCCGTCACGTTATCATGCGATGATAGTTGGATCCCGATTCCCACTGATGAGTTGGTTTACTCCTCGGGTGACCCCGACTAATTCCTCTTTCAGGTTTGGAGGAGAATTTGAGGTACAGTGGGAAGTTTTCCAGATTAGATAAATTGGTAACCATTCTGATCTAGGTTAGAGTGCACGCTGAGTGTTTCTTTTTTCTCTCTCTCTGGCAACGACCATTGACCCTACCCTAGACTATGACTCAGTGACCAAGTTGACCGAACCTTCTTAACACTGGCTTTTGGATTGTCAGAGTTGCAGACCTCATTGCCACTCCTACTTTTACCATTTTCTCCAGGACACCCCGTATTACTACGAACGTCCATTTCCATTGGACAAAACCATCGTATGGTTAGATACGAACTCGAAGGGATTTATTCGAGGATGGTTTCCGGTTCTGGAGAAAACGAATAGGATTATTCAGTTGTCTTTTCCTTTTGCCTTCTCTCACGTTGCGAGTACTCCTTGGTTTAGGAGTAGTACACCTATTACGCAAATTGGATAGTCTTCTTCCAAAACATAGGCAGGTGCCGACTGGTAGGGAATGAAGAAAGCCAATTAGCCTAAACGGTGTACAGAAGGTATTAAGATTAAGACAAAGCAAGGGATTAGTAAGAAGGCAAAGTAAATTGCGACTGATATTCACGACCAAACCAAGTATTTCTTCGCCAATCCTAAATCACCTTTGTATCTCTCCAGGACACTCCGTATCACTACGAAGATCCACAGTTTATTGGATAATCCATCGTATGGTTATATACGAACTCGAAAGGAACTTGTTCCAGTTCGGGGATGGATTCTGGTTCAGGAGAAATAGGAATAATGTTTATTCAGTTGTCTTTTATCTTCACCTTCTCTCGCATTACGAGTGCTCCTAGGACTAGGACAGCACACCCATTATGCCTATTGGATAGTCTTCTTCCAAACCATAGGCTGGTGCCGAACGGTAGGGAAGGAAGAAAACCAATTGGCCTAAAGGGGTGTGCAGAAGGTAATGACTAAAGACATATAAAGGGATTTGGAGAGGTGGCAAAGAATTATACGGTTATAGTTGTGAATCTGAATAATGGTAGAGGCATTACTAGGAATACCAGGATACCCCATCGAAACATTTCAATGTTTCAGTTCAACTGTGTACTGTTAAAAGAAAACTGATTTCCTGATTAGACACTTGCTCCAGGGTATGTATTTACCAGGTATGATTCTCACATCTGTATGGTTTACAGATGATGAGTGGGAGTAAGTTATTGGAAATAGGGTGATCATCCTCATTATATCGGGATTCGTTGCAATCGGTGATATTTGAGGAGATCATCTGGGCTGTTTGCCGGTCGGCAAATATTTGGTTTTGAATATCCGCTGTTGTGCACCAATTTCAAATTGATATATCTGTACGTCTATTTTCATAGAGTGAGATATACCTTTTGATATTATGTCGATGACATTTACCTATATCAGTGGATGGTTAGGTAAGGAGTATTAAACAGCGGTGTAATTCTTCTTAACCATAAGTACAGTTTTCAACCTACGACACACAGTGTAAGAGTTGTTAGACTCAGCGGACTTATACAGAGTATTGTACAGGTTAGTTCATCGACCTGGGGATCGTCATTTGTCTCGTGTGAGTTCCCACTGTGCTTTGATTACTACCCTACCACGGCTCAAAGGAGTCGTGCAAACAGGTTTTAGTTGGGTACAGTCCCGAGCCACATGGAGGCAGTGAGCGGATCTTCAAGGGTTCGTCTCTCCCGGTATTGGGGGTGAGGTCGCGCTGTGTCTAGGAGAGCCATTACACGAAGTCCTTGGCCAAGGCAGGAGATTTACTGATAGGTATTCCAGTAGTATCTCTGGGTGTTCTGGGCTACACTCCGACACGACTTGTACCGCTTTTGGGGGTCTGACTTTTACCCACCCCCTAGGCCCGACATGCGATGCTCATAGACGAACGGACCGGACTGTACGGATATTGTCACTGACAGGCTCAGTAGGGTGTCAGGATGAGTTCGCTCATCGACGTCCCTTTTGGTCAATAGCTGGTGGCCCGTTACGTATTGGCTTATACCTCTGACGTGCTAGTGGTTAAATCCACAGCCATAGTATTGACGAGTCTTTAGAGTCCACCAAACATTCAGTTACTCAGCTTTCGGGCGAAACGCTGTAGAGGCCGTATGGAGATATGGCAGGGTTCGATCAGATACGTGCGGTATTGCACAGATCGTGATCGGACAGTTTTTACTAGCCGGCTTTGGCTTAAGCCGGATCTTAGTATTTGATAGTGTAGTTTTGTCTCTTTGCATTTGTATTTCAGTCGGAATACAGATGCGGGTGTGTATGCACAGTATCGGGGTTTTCCTGTAATTTATTATGGGACCAGTTTTCTGGAGTTGCCAGTTTGCTTTTCGTTTCGGCCGATTTCCATTGTTCCGTTCATTGGCCGAAGATTGGTGGAGGAGGGCTTATTTGCATTGTTGCAAATAAGCAATTGTGGGAGGGGTTTTTTGCATTATTGTTTTGTCATAATGGTTGCTCCATGCTCTCCCTCTCCACTCACACATGAGGTATGGGCCGGCCACTGTTTGGAGTGTGCTGGAGGTTGAAATATGATGAAGGATTTATTTCTTAAGGTGGCAATGGGTTTAATTGGTGTGAATTAATTCATTCCCTTTTTTTTTGCTCCACCCTTTTTCTTGTGGGGCCGGCCAATGTTGTGGATATGAGGTGGGAATTTCATCTTGGTGCATGAATGATTAATGCACACTTCACACATTAGTTTTTCCAGTGAGCACAAATGGCCTGGCCGAGCTTTTTTCCATATATGCTCCATTTTTCTTCAAGCCTTCATGAAAAATCCTTGTGAAAAATTCCTCCATCATGGCAACCATACTAAACCCCAAAGAGACAACGATTCTACATTATTCTACAGCAAATCTTGGGCGCGTCGGCTAGCCAACTTCGCGCCCGAGTTGCCTCGGTATAGAGGTGGGAGCCCGTAAAAGAATCCGGCTACGTGGTGCCCTTCCGGCGAGGAGGCGACCACCGAAGTTTCCGCGGGAGATTTGGACGACGACGAGAAGACCGGAGGACTCGGATCACTCGGTATATCTCTCTTCCCTATCTTGTTAGTTAGCTAGGACTAGTTAGTGGTTCGATCCGGGTGTTTAGTGCGCGGGGGTGCCGGTTTGCTAAGTTCGCAAAATTAAAGTTTTTCACCGCTTCCGCATTTGGCCGTCGGGTTGACGGCCGCGGCGCCGCCGTGCACTTACAGCAGCACAAGAATCAATGGGTGCGCGGAGCTCGAGGGAGAAAAGGTCAAAAGTATTATTTTTGATGCCATTTTGGACCGTTGCAGATCTGAAGCAATTGTGAAAGCAATTTGCAATTTGGTACATGTAGAACAATAGAGGAGAGCAATACAGAGAAACCCAGGAATTTTGACATCCCAACTCTCCAAACTGGCCGTGGATCCGCGGCCCACATGGCACCTCGGCCGCGGATCCGCGGCCGAGTTAACTCGGCTTTTGATGATTTTCTGGGGGCAGTTTGGACATTCCATTTAGGGCCAGAATGTGGCCCTAGGGTTTCTGCACGCAGCATATAAATAGCCCAGTTTTGTGCAAGCCAAGGGCTTCTTCATGTCTTGAATTCCATTCTCTCTTTGATAGGATTTAGCTTAGTTTCTTCTTCTTCTTCATTCTTTCCTTCATGAGAATTGTAGTCAGAGCTTTTTGAGTGGAAGATCAATGAAGATGAGGGTTATTTTTATTCTGTCTCTTTTATTTATTGTCTTGTAATTTTATTATCTTGTATTGTAATTTTATTATTTGTTGTTAACTAGTTGTTGTTATTTCTTTTCTTGTTCACTTTTCTTTTCTTCTTTTATCCGTATTTCCAAGCGATGATACTTGACGGAGTTCCTTGCTAAGGTGAGGACCCAAGAGTTAGCTTGCTTCACTTGTAAAACCGTATTTTCCTCTTTTCTTCCTTTTTGTTTTGTTTTGTTTTCTTTTATGATGTGTGAATAATTTCCCTCTTGTTAAGGCTAAGGAAGGTGGTATGAGGGACGGAGAAATCCCTTGTGCTTCTCTTGTCCAAAGATCTTGAAACGAACCCCGACCAAATAACCGCAACCCCCTCTCTTAGGCACGCTATACATGATATATTGCCGCGACCTAAGTCGAGAAGTCCATTAAGCGCACTACAACATGATATGTAGTTGTGGCTTAATTGGATACATGGTTGTGGGTGTTTGGCCGAGGGTTGGAAATAAGCGTATTTAGCGGATGGACAAGGGGCACTAGGAATGGATTTAGCGTTGGAAAGCTTGCTTAAACTCGCAAATCCCATTCCTATGTCCTCCTAATCCCCGCTACTTTCGATTATCCCAACACCATTTTAAGGATTGCAAAAGATAAGTACAAGAATAATCCTAACTCTACTAACTAACCTTAACCTTAACAAGCTTACTTGAACATAAATACGAACACTTAGGATAGACTTGAACATACATATACACATTCTTTATTAACTCGTCTAAAACACGAACGGATATACAACCATCTCCCTGTAGATCGACCCGTGCTCAACCGGCTAGCTACGAAGCGACACCGTCCTGATCGCGGTTATAACTTTAGAACTTTGAACGTCCGACACGCTTTTGGCGTGCGATCAAATGGCGCCGTTGCCGGAGAGACGGTAGCGTATTTTCTTTCTTGTTATTCGGGTTAATATTCTTCTTGTATATATTTATAAATAATAAAATAATAAAATCTTTTTGTTACTTTTGATAATTTTTGTGTGCAAGTGTGCAGGCTAATCTGGAGCAGGTACATCAATCAAAAAAGAAAACAGAGCATTTTATTTTGGAGTAGAGATCAAGGGGAGTGCAGGCAACCAAATTCGAGGCGCCAACTCAACAATTTGACCGCGGAACCGCGGTCAAAGAGGGGCTTTTGCGGCGGTTCCGCGGCCGTATTGAGGCCTCTGTGCCTCAATTTTTTTTCTGCCCTTTCTATTTTTTTTATCTTCACTGTGAATTCCACTATACTGTATTTTCTGCAGGTTTCTTTGCACAGATTGCACAGCCACCAAATAAATTTTTGTTATTTTAGATTTTGTTTGATTACCGCTTTGCATAGATTAATACGGACATTAAGGGGCTATAACACCAATTCAGATTGGGTGGGGATTTCATCACCCTTCCTAAGACCCCACAAATCACTAATTGCATACGCATTACCTTGAGCTAATAAAAAAAATACTAGACTTAGCCCTAAGGACGTCGCGCTCAATAGGACAGAGGACTAGTTGTAGGCATCGGCCGTTTATCCTAACTTGACTTTGCGGTGTATAGGCAAGTGTGTCTAAGGCAAGTGGTTACTTAATTAGGACTACTACTTCCGTAGTGGGGAGCCTCCCACTTACCTGGCACTTACCTGGCCGCAATTGGCGGTGAAGAGGCGGTTTGAGGTCCTATTTCTAGCCCTTTGGAACAGTTAGGAGCTGTCTAGCTGACCTAGGTGACCCTAACTCTAGGTGTGTTTGTGCATATTGTGATTGTGCTTGTGCTTGTAAATTTTAGTCCCATAATTCCGTATTCTTTCAAACAAACAATTTCAAAAACTCCTAAAACAAACATTTTTTTTATAAAAAAAAATTTTAAAAATAAAAAAATCCACATTCTTTCCTTCTTCTTCTCTTCATATCATAGGTACTCCAGCTAGAAAAACTCTTGCCGAACATTGGTACCCACAACCTGACATAACTTCCTACGGTTCTTGCTTTGGTCGAATTTCGAACGACCCCTCCATGCCCAAAATTTCTTTGAAAAATCAGATAGACGTGTCTAGGACAAACACTTGCCCTCCGCAATCCACTTTGTATCATCCTTTTCAACCTCCTCCACCCTCTTATGTTGATACCCCTTTTGCAAGTCGTCCTTTATCCATCGCTGAACATATTGAACAATCCCGTAACCGATCTTTCACTCCTTTCACCACTACAGATTCTTGGGATCAACAATTCCATTCACCTTCTTATCTAAATGTTGATCCTGCTCCTATCCAGCCATTTAATTCCTACCAGTCCTACCCGACTTTTACACTTTCCCTAGACATTGCTTCTGAACTCCCATTTGGGAGTTTTCAGTATCCAAACACCTTTGAATCTTTTACTGAAACCCTTCACAACCCATGTCTAGTCTGGAACAGTCATTGGAAGACTTTATGGTAGCGTCGTACCAACAGATGATGGATTTGAATGCGTCCATGGCCGCCCTCATGCAACCTAGTGACCCGGTAGCTAGTTTTCAACTAGCTCCCAATTTTCCAATGTATGAAGAGGCGGTAAGACAGGTTGAGAATTTGAGCACAGAGAGTGAGCTGTACACCCTTCCAAATCAGACTTACCCGTTTCAATTTGAATCCCACAACTCCAGTTTTGAATGTCTATCTAGTGTTCCCAACGATTCACCGATTGAAGATAGAATGATTAATGAGTTGTGCGACTTTATAGTATTTGATTTACCTGATTGTGAAGGGTCCCTTCCAAGTGAAACCAATCCTAAACATTTTGACCTCTACACCTCCACTTTAGAACCTGTATTGATTGATATCCATGCTTTTGTTGCGGTGTCTGAGAATATAGATTTTCATTTGATTGAGGATATTGATGCCGGGAATATTTTGGATGATGAACCCATATATTTGGCTGAGTTTTTCTCTCCAATTCATCATCCCGGGTCATTAAATATTTTTCCCGAACCACATATGCGTCTGGATTTTGAAGATAAATGCATGGATGTGCTGAATTTTGAGGAAAATTTTGAGGATAGTTTTGAGGATGAACCAGTTTTTCTTAATGAGTCGGATTTCCCAATTCATCCTGTCCCTGTCATTGACTGTGTACACCCTCCTGAACCCTTAATCGATACCCTTCCTCAATCACTTCCCCCCATCCTTTCCATCGTTCCGACCTTGCAAGAAACCGTATCATTTTCACTTCCTGTATCTGGTTTACCAAGTTCGGCGTACCCATGGTTTCTCACGAATCTTGAGGGATTTGACCCCATTTCACGACGGGTTAATAGATTAGCACAATCACTTTTTACACATCGGTCATCATAAATTGAGCTAATTTATTCGCTCCATTTCCTCCTTCAAATTCGTATTCCACTTCTTTCTCCCTTCCACCATTCTTCTTCTCATATACCGAGACCGTATACCACTTCTATCTCCATACGGTCTCGCGTATTCTCCATTTCTTTTCTCACCGTATTCTTTCACCAACCAGCACACTACAGAGATTGAATTTTTGAATGGTTGGTGTTAACTTTTGGCCTGTGTAAGGCCTTGTATAGATTGATACTATTTTGTTTCCCCCCCCACCCCCGATCCTGAACTTCAACGCTTAACAGTGGAAACACTGTTTTACTTAAGTTTGGGGGGGAACCTTTTTGTATATATTTTTTGTTTTTCTTTTTTGTTTTGTATATAATTTGTTTTTAGGGAGCGCCGACAATTTTGACCCTCTTGGTGTAGCATGACAGTGAGGGCACTGTCAAGTTTAAGTTTGTGGGTGTGCTCGGTAAGCTTTCTTCCTTCGCATTCATTTGTATATCTTGCATTTGCATACATTATTAAAAAACCCTTAAAAATCGAAATTTTTTCCAAAAATATAAAAACTTTGTCGTCAAGTTAGCTAATAAGGTAACTTAGATTTTTATTCTTAAAGCTTAGTTGATATGTTAGAAATAACTAAATTCTAGTCTTAGGAATTGAAAATCCTAAAAATAACCCTCATTCTGTTTAACCTTGGTAAGTATACGTCCTTACAGTTTTTTTTATAGAAGTAGGCAATCTTGAGTTCAGTTCTTGAGTTAAGTCAAGATGAGGGGAAAGTATTGAAGATTTACTGAAGGATAAGTCTGAAAAATAGTTTCTTTTTTTGAGTTCAAATTTAGAAAGTATATACCCTACAAACCGCACTTACACGCACCTTGAAATTTGGGATAGTAGAGGATACCTAGAAATACTTTTGCCTGAAAACCTAGTATGAAAGAAAAAACGGTATTTAAAGATAAACACCAAAAAAGCATCATTAAAAAATATATCCGATCTTGAAAAAGAAAAAGAAAAGAAAAGAAAAATAAATAAATAAAGTCAAGACCTGGAAACTGCTATTTACGCTTTAAGCTCACACATTCAGTAATTGGCCGTTAGTGCCTCAAGAAGCATTAATAATCGCATGAAAGGTGTGTGAGCAAATCCGTCCATCGCTTAATGAAAAGTAGTATTAGGTATTAAGGCAAGAGTATTATAGCTTGAATTGAATTCTTGAGTATAGGGGTGCAAATATACACACATGAAGGGGTATACAATCGATGTTTGGATAAAAGATAGAAATAAAAGATAAGACTTATGTTTTCTCTAAAGTTGATAAAAATCACTGATTTAAGACCGCACTTTAGAAGGAAAACTCAGGAGATACCAACATCTTTCTAAACTTTTTTGGAACGTATAGGATATGAGGTTAAATAGATAGGAGGTGTGAAACAAAAGGGTTGGATATTTCTAACTTAGGATAATAGAGTTTCTAACTTAGATACTAAACTATAGGAGTAGAATCTATGTTAACTTATGACACTAGCTTGACGGGATTTTGTGGGTTGTATCCGCTGAAAACCCTCAGGAGACAACACTCCTCCTACTAGGGACACCTAGAGGTTTAACGGCTTGTTGCACGTGCTCAGTACAATCGCGTTCCCTGCGAAAGTGAGGTTAGGACTTTTTTTGAATAAATTGGTTTTGCTCGGGACGAGCAAAAGTTAAGTTTGGGGGTATTTGTTCATACCAGAATATTGCTTTTACTACTGCCCAATCTTACGCTCATTTGTTTATAGGTAGGTGCTTTTAATCCGTGTTTCCTACTTATTTACAGGCTACAGGTTCCTAGTCTAAAATAACGCAATTGATACAAAATCTCCACTGTTACGCCGAAATACAGAACATCTATAGACTGCAGATAAAAGCTGGGTTCCGGTCATCCGTATCATCCAGTGCCGCATACCAGTTTCAGAGACAAGACATATGACAGTGGTCATTCGTGTCTCGAACAAGCACAGAGCACGAGGGGGCAACACAAGAATCAATGGGTGTGCGGAGCTCGAGGGAGAAAAGGTCAAAAGTATTATTTTTGATGCCATTTTGGACTGTTGCAGATCTCAAGCAGTTGTGAAAGCAATTTGCAATTTGGTACATGTAGAACAACAGAGGAGAGCAACACAGAGAAACCAAGGAATTTTGACATCCCAACTCCCCAAAACGGCCGCGGATCCGCGGCCAACATGGCACCTCGGCCGCGGATCCGCGGCCGAGCTAACTCGGCTTTTGATGATTTTCTGGGGGCAGTTTGGACATTCCATTTAGGGCCAGAATGTGGCCCTAAGGTTTCAGTACGCAGCCTATAAATAGCCCAGTTTTGTGCAAGCCAAGGGCTTCTTCATGTCTTGAATTCCATTCTCTATTTGTTAGGATTTAGCTTAGTTTCTTCTTCTTCTTCATTCTTACCTCCATGAAAATTGTAGTGAGAGCTTTTTGAGTGGAAGATCAATCAAGATGAGGGTTATTTTTATCTTGTCTCTTTTATTTATTGTCTTGTAATTTTATTATCTTGTATTGTAATTTTATTATTTGTTGTTAACTAATTGTTGTTATTTCTTTTCTTGTTTTTTTTCTTTTCTTCTTTTATCCGTATTTCTAAGCGATGATACTCGACGGAGTTCCTTGCTAAGGTGAGGACCCAAGAGTTAGCTTGCTTCACTTGTAAAACCGTATTTTCCTCTTTTCTTCCTTTTTGTTTTGTTTTGTTTTCTTTTATGATGTGTGAATAATTTCCCTCTTGTTAAGGCTAAGGAAGGTGGTATGAGGGACGGAGAAATCCCTTGTGCTTCTCTTCGCCAAATATCTTGAAACGAACACCGACCAAACAACCGCAACCCCCTCGCTTAGGCGCGCTATACGTGACATATAGCCGCGACCAAAGTCGAGAAGTCCTTTAAGCGCACTACAAAGTAACATGTAGTTGTGACTTAATTGGATACATGGTTGCGGGTGTTTGGCCGAGGGTTGGAAATAAGCGTATTTAGCAGACGGACAAGGGGCAGTAGGAATGGATTTAGCGTTGGAAAGCTTGTTTAAACTCGCAAATCCCATTCCTATGTCCTCCTAATCCCCGCAAATTTCGATTATCCCAACACTGTTTTAAGGATGGCAAAAGATAAGTACAAGAATAATCCTAACTCTACTAACCAACCTTAAACTTAACAAGCTTACTTGAACATAAATACGAACACTTGGGATAGACTTGAACATACATATACACATTCCTTATTAACTCGTCTAAAACACGAACGGACATACAACCATCTCCCTGTGGATCGACCCGTGCTCAACCGGCTAGCTGCGAAGCGACACCATCCTGATCGCGGTTATAACTTTAGATCTTTGAACATCCGACATGCTTTTGGCGTGCGATCACCCGGCTATTTCACATATACCCGGACGATATCTCATATCGCGAGAATTTAATACGGTATCACATACACATATTGTTCTCAGTCCTGCACATATCATATATGTGCTCATACTCCGTTTTTCCTGAGTCAAGAAAGCTCTGTGTAGGATCCTAAAGAATCAACAATACGCCGGCAGTAGATGGTGATCATATCAAACACCCACAAGCCGCAAGCGGTCAGCTAACGTAACAGCCACCCAGGTATTGAGCGATCAAAAGATCAACAAGCAAGCTTGTACTTTCTCAGGCGAGTCCAATCAGTAACACTCCGTACGGTCCTGTCTCTCCGTCTGATATGTCGCATATCTCGCCTAGGGGTGGTAAACGTTAGACCCCAGTGGCTTGATAAGTCGTGTCGACATGAGGTCTATATCAGTTCGAGAAACTACTGATAACACTTACCAGTAAATCTCAGCAACCCTGGCCAGGGATTTCCAGTTATAGCCAATCGAACACAGCGCAACATCAACTCCCTATACCGAGAGAGACGAATCCCCTCCTATCGCTCATTGCCTCCATATGATTCGGGACTGTACCCAAAAGCCACCTTTTTGCACGCCCTCTTGGACGTGGTATGATGGAATCAAAGCACAGTGGGAATCACACAAGACTCTATGACGATCTCGGGTCTATAGACTAACCTGTACCAGTGTCACCAAAGAACTGCCATCTGACGTGAGGTATAATACCATCTGGAAGTTCTTGGCGAGTCCGTCCAGTGTACCAAATCTCTACTGAGCACCCGTACACCATCCTTGATATCAAACACCGATGGATATAGGATCATCCATCGCCCATCATATGGGTCAAGATGCGTATACGCTAGTCTACTCTGATGTATCGATGCCCTGTCTCGATACACCCTCGACTAGGAACAGTTATAGGATGTACTCGTTGACTACCGTGGCCCCACTAATATGATCTCATCATAGTCCCAGTAGTCGAGTACATATCCTCAGGGCTTTATCAACATGTAACATAGAGACAATCAGAGTACATGTTAAGATAAAGTACAACCAGATAGTATACTATCATGTCGAGCAAGAAAGTACTCCCTATTTATGTCCAAGCATCCATTACAATATACATCGTATGTACAGTAATGGCCTCTAGGGCATATATATAACTAACAAATGGTGGATAATCTTGGAGCCCCGGATTTCATTTGAGCCGCAAATGATGCCCAACGTTTCTTGTCATGTGGATAGCCTGTGCAATGAAAACCTCGACCTCTACGAGCGCGGCAAGTTACCCGCCAATCACAGAAGCGAGGCAACCCCAATCAACAACGTGAATGGGCCACCCGACACTTCATAAAATCCGGTAACTGGGCACCCCTCCGTAGGTCAACCTATACCCCCTACGAGTGCGGCGAATAGCCCGCCTATTCGTGAGTGAGGCCCCCTCTGTCTCAACGCCATGAGATGCGGGCCCGTTGCCCTCTAGAACCCGGCTATTCGTGCACTCCACCGCGGGGTAATCCTATTACAGAAAAGAAAATAATATGTACAACGTTGACATCGAACTCAACCCGGTCGTGCCTAAAACAAATAATATACAAGCTGGCAGTGACGGCAGTCCACAAGTCGGACGCTCGCCCCGCAATATCAAATGTAAAAATGAAACTAAACTGTACTAACTGTTGGAGATAGTGCCCTCATAGTCAATTATTGGATCGCAGGTACGTGATTGCAATGATTGCGGAGGACCTATCCCAGTAGGACAGTCTTACTCGAGATGATAGTATGCTATCTGGTTTACCATTATCAGTCGTGTACATGTTCAGGTGACTGATTGCATGTTACACTTTGATAGAGCCCTTAGGATCTTGCTTTACTACCAACAGTATGATGGCGATCATATACGTGAGAGTTGGGTAGTTTATATGCATATCCTTAATTGTCGTCCCTAGTCGTGGGAGTTTCGAGACAGGGCATCGATACTCCGGAGTAGACTAGTGTATACAGTCGAGACCCCGACGAGGGGCGGTGGCCGGTCTCACAAGCCACTGGTGTCAGTTGGATCACCTAAGATGTATACAGGTGCTCATTAGGTTATGAGTACACCGGACAGGACTCGCCGGGAATCTGCTAGTTAGTACTATACCTATCGTCAGATAGCAGTTCCCTGTTGACATGTGTACAGGTTAGTTCATTGACCTGAGGTCGTCATTTTTCTCGTGTGAGTTCCCACTGTGCTTTGATTTCTACCCTACCACGGCTCAAAGGAGTCGTGAAAACAGGTAGTTTTTGGGTACAGTCCCAAGCCATATGGAGGCACGTGAGCGGATCGGCAGGGGATTCGTCTCTCCCGATATTGGGGGTGAGGTCGTGCTGTGTCTAGGAGAGCCATTACACATAGCCCACGGCCGTGGCAGGAGATTTACTGGTAGGTACTCCAGTAGTATCTCAGGGTGTTTTTAGGCTTCACTCCGACACGACTTATACTGCTTCTGGGGGTCTGACGTTACTATCCCCCTAGGCGGATATGCGATACTCATTGACGAACGGACCGGACTGTATATACATTGTCACTGTTAGGCTCAGTAGGGTTTTCTGGATGAGTTCGCTCATCAGCCTCCCTTGAGTGCGCTCATCAGCCTCCCTTGAGGTCAGTCCATGGGCAACCGTTACGCATAGCTAGTGCAGCTGACGGTTTGTGGTTAAACCCACTGCCACGGTACTGACGAGTCATTAGAGTCCCCCACAGACAGTTTCCCAAGTTCGGGCGAAACGTTGTAGAGGCCGTATGGTTTTATGGCAGGGTTCGGAAAATGCACGTGTGTTTACGCACGTGTCACTTTTCGGGCAGATGATACTGGTCGGCTTTGGTTTAAGCCGGATCCGAGTATTATATTGAGTAGATATAATATCTTTGTCTCAGTTGCATTTGTATTCGGTCGTAATACAAATGCGGGTATATTTATACAGTTTCGGGGTTATCCTGAAAGTTGTTTCAGGATCACTTTTGGAAGTTGCCAGTTTCCAGTTTTCTATCAGCCGTCTTTTAACATTTGGTTAAAGACGGGTTTATCTTTTCTTGAGATGAGTGTGGATTCTTCTAGAAGATTCTAGATGAGGTGACTAGGATTATTGGTGTTGAGTTTTCATTGGATGCATTTAAGGGTTCATTAATGCATGATGACTAGGTTTGTGAGTCATGCTTTAACCTTAATGCTTCTTGTTTTTGGTTAAGATATTTTGAGTGAGAAGCTTTCTCTTGTGGTCACCCCTCTTCTCCTACGGTCACCTCCCTCTTGCTATATATGGCCGGCCCTCTCTCTCCTCCTAATTTTCACTTGGTTGATTTCATTTTAGAGAGAAAAGATTATGATAGTATTTGGGGTGCATGGAATTTTACAGTTCATTTCATTCCATCACCCAATTCCCTCGGCAACTTCATTAACCGTCCGTCCATAGCTTTGGACGGAACTGTTGCGCCACGGCAGCGCCCCGGCCTCTTGCTCGAGGCCAAAATGCGGAATAAAAATTTTCCTTACTCGGAAACCGGCGCTACCGCGGACAATGAAAACCCGGATCGTAACCATTAACCTATTGCTAGCAAACAAGAGATAGGGTGAGAAGTATACCGAGTGATCCGAGTCCTCCGGTCTTCTCGTCATCGTCCCGATCTCCCGCGGAATGTGTTGCCTCCACATCGTCGCCTCCTCGCCGGAAAGGGCACCACATCGCCTTCTTCTTTTACGGGCTCCCGCCTCAATACCGAGGCAACTTTCGCATGAAGCCGGCAACTCGACATGCTCAAGATGTACTGTAGAATGTGTAGTGTAGAGGGTATGTCTCTTTGGGGTTAGTTGCCATGGTGATGGAGGAATCAAGAATAAAAAAATGGTGCTTGCATTTTTCTAGCAAGAAAATGAGATCATGGATGAAACTCTCAAGATGAAACTCTCTTCTTCTTCTTCTCTCTTTCTTTTTCTCTCATGAAGAACTTATCATCCATTTCATCAAGTAAGAATGAGAATGGTGGAGGAATGAAAAACATAATGCAAAGGGAGGTGAGTGTAGGAGCAAAAGAAAGGTGACCATATCCAAACCTCATCATCACAATTCTAATCAAAGATCAAATCCTATCTCATCACTTCTAATCTCCATAAAGCATGAAAAGAAGAATGAAAGGAATGGTATCTAAATAAGTTATCATAATAAATCAACTTACAAGAAACCCCCTCCTCAAATGTAATTTGCAAAACTGCAAATTACCCCCTCCATCAGAAAAGTCCGGCCGGGAAAGAACAAAGAAAAACCGGCCGGAACGGAATGCAAACTGGCAACTCCAGAAAACTGGTCCCGTAATAAATTACAGGAAAACCCCTATACTGTGCATACACACCCGCATCTGTATTCCGTCCGGATACAAATGCAATGAGACAAAATCTACACTGTACTAAACTAGTACCGGCTTAAACCAAAGCCGGCTAGTAAAAACCGTTCGATCCTGATCCGTGCAATACCGCACGTATCTGATCGAACCCTGCCATATTTCCATACGGCCACTAGTACAAAAACTGTCCGATCCTGATCCGTGCAATACCGCACGTATCTGATCGGACCCTGCCATATCTCCATACGGCCTCTACAGCGTTTCGCCCGAAAGCTTGAGTAACTGTAAGTGTGGTGGACTCTAAAGACTCGTCAATACTATAGCTGTGGATTTAACCACTGGCACGTCAGAGGTATAAGCCAATACGTGACGGGCCACCAGCTATTGACCAAAAGGGACGTCGATGAGGAAGCTCACCCCGACACCCAACTGAGCCTGTCAGTGACAATATCCGTACAGTCCGGTCCGTTCGTCTATGAGTATCGCATGGCGGGCCTAGGGGGTTGGTAAAAGTCAGACCCCCAAAAGCGGTACAAGTCGTGTCGGAGTGTAGCCTAGAACGCCCTGAGATACTACTGGAATACCTACCAGTAAATCTCCTGCCTCGGCCGAGGGCTTTGCGTAATGGCTCTCCTAGACACAGCGCGACCTCACCCCCAATACCGGGAGAGACGAACCCCTGAAGATCCGCTCACTGCCTCCATGTGGCTCGGGACTGTACCCAACTAAAACCTGTTTGCACGACTCCTTTGAGCCGTGGTAGGGTAGTAATCAAAGTACAGTGGGAACTCACACGAGACATATGACGATCCTCAGGTCGATGAACTAATCTGTACACATGTCACCAGGGAACTGCTATCTGACGTCTGGTATAAGACCAACTAGCAGGTTCCCGGCGAGTCCTGTCCGGTGTACTCATAACCCAATGAGCACCTGTATACATCTTAGGTGAACCAACTGACACCAGTGGCTTGTGAGACCGGCCACCGCCCCTCGTCGGGGTCTCGACTGTATACACTAGTCTACTAATAGAGTATCGATGCCCTGTCTCGAAACTCCTACGACTAGGGACCTTTTAAGGATGTGCTTATAGACTACCAGCTCCCACGTATATGATCGCCATCATACTGCTGGCAGTGAAGCAAGAATCCTAGGGGCTCTATCAACGTGTAATAGCGACATGTCAGGTCGCCTAAAGCAGTACACGATGATAAAGATAAACCAGATAGCATACTATCATCTCGAGTAAGACTGTCCTACCGGGATAGGTCCTCCCTCAATCATTGCAATCACGTGCCTGTGATCCAATAATTGACTCTGAGGGCACTATCTCCAACAATCTCCCACTTGCACTCAAGGCTAATTATTGCGATGCCGCATACTCACAGCCCGTGTGATACCGAACACCCAACTCCTCTACTAGTCAGTCTCACAAAGCTCGTTTGCGAAACTAATGCGTTCGAGGAATAGCCTCAGTGAGTGGATCCGCTGTGATGTTTCTTTCTATGTCTCTCTATATCTCAAGTTCGCGGAGAAAACCATCTCCCGAAATGAGCAATACCTGTCTTAGAATGTCTGGATGTCTGATGGGACCTAGCTCATAAATGAACTTCAAATCCAAACTTCTTAGACTGTATCGTCAACTGAACTTAATCAGTATCCTGCGCCATGCCACCCTCAGTATTGCCTTGGACCACCTGTCCAAAATACTGCCCCTCGTCGGAAGGAAAACTATAACTCTGACAACCTCCTTGTCGTCCAAGTCACCTTGGAAGCCTGGAATGATAACCGTCTCCTAAAGGAGGCTGTCGTTATCATATCCCTAGAACATCAACTTATGTTCTAAAACTGCTTCCGACTGTTTCTCCAGGATTGGATCATTATCAACTTATTCCATCTACTGCAAGAACAACATCTGGTGTGGTACTTGACATCTCATGATTGACTCAATTGCCTAAGCAAGTGATCTGTCAATCATGCGTATCCCTCTCCCCTTTAGTCTGTAAGACGCCTTTAGAGAGGGTGACTCCATTACCTGCAGGTGTACTACCGTGCCAGGAGTCGTCCATTCTAAATACTCATAGAATGCTGTCAAGGTACCCAGATTGGGAAACTACCCAAATCTAGATCTAAAACCATAGATCTAGTAACCAGAATGTCTGATATAATATCCAAGTCCTGTGTGGAGAAAACACTGTGTGACGACCAAAGTATAACCGATTGTAGTATAGGAATATCACTTCCTACTACCTTCTCAACAGATCCACCCCTTATTCTGATGACGTCAAACCTATGACTGTCACATCAGAAATAGATGATCTATCTCCGCTACATCTGCTTTAGTCTATAAATAGACATAAGCCTGATGTCCACCAATGCTTCCGCTGCTCCCACTGACTACGACAACCCTCTGGCAGAGTCATATAGACGTGCACTTCCAAAGCTAGTTTAGAACGACGCTATACTCATCCTCCTGCCGGGTCTCGCAGCCTGGAACAACAGCAATGGCAAGTGTGGGTAAACAAGAACTTCCCTGTCACCGTCCTTGAGGCTACCGTAGTACCTCTCGGGTGCCTGAAGTTACCCACCTAATCTGCGGAGTGGCCAATGGAATGTCAAATCAGATTGAATCTTTAGGTTCCTTATCAAATCTTCAGTAATCGTTTGTGGTTCTGGAATTACTTCCAGTTCTACCATACTCCCACTACTGTTTTCTGAAAAAAAAATCCATTTTTAATAAAACTGTGGCGAGTCTAGAACAATATTTCTACTGTTCATCCAGATGGTAGAAAATCAACCCTCGTCATAGCCTGGGTCAACCCACAAACAGCCATTACAGAAACGTGCCTTGAGTTGTCCAGTGTCTGGTTTTAATCATAAGCCGGACAACTCCCCGTACCTTAACAACGTTAAGATATGAACTGTTCTATATCCAATATAGAAACAGAGGCACTGATTTAATTGAACCAGATTCAAATCATGCAGCTGTCTCCAGTGCATGTAAACTAAAATGGAAGGAGGCCGATCAGCGTTACTCAACTTAGGAATGTTTCCAATTATGAGTAACCTGAAAGAGAATCCAGTTCTCTTAATCATTACTATCAACTGAACACCATACACAAGTATCTACATCTTCGATCACTTTGAAGAATCCCGATACTTGCTACACCTGGTTCTCTACTCTATTCAAATACCTATAACTCCTCAAAACTTAGACCCTGTGTTTCCACGAAACACCTGTCTAAAAACTAGAGAAGTCATAAGTAAACCGAATATAGTACGAGGACCTACCCCTCTGTCCTGATGGACCCTGGACAACATACAATACTCTGTATAAGTCCGCTGAGTCTAACAACTCTTTCACTGTGCGTCGCAGGTTTAAAACTGTACTTATGGTTAAGAAGAATTACACCGCTGTTTAATGCTCCTTACCTAACCATCCACTGATATAGGTAAATGTCATCGACATAATATCAAAAGGTATATCTCACTCTATGAAAATAGACGTACAGATATATCAATTTGAAATTGGTGCATAACCGCGGATATTCAAAACCAAAAATTGCCGTCCGGCAAACAACCCAGGTGACTTCCTCAAATATCACCGATTACAAAGAATCCTGATATAGTGAGGATGATCACCCAATTCCCAATAACTTACTCCCACTCATCATCTGTAAAACCATACAGATGTGAGAATCAAACCTGGTAAATACATACCCTGGAGCAAGTGTCAAATCGGGAAATCAGTTTTCTTTTAACAGTACACAGTGAAACTGAAACATTGAAATGTTTCGGTGGGGTATCCGGGTATTCCTAGTAATGCCTCTTCCATTATCCAGATTCACAACTATAACCGTATATCACTTTGCCATCTGTCCAAATCCTTTTATATGTCTTTAGTCATTACCGTCTGCACACCCCTTTAGGCCAAATGGTTTTCTTCCTTCCCTACCGTTCGGCACCAGCCTATAGTTTGGAAGAAGACTATCCAATAAGCATAAAAGGTGTACTGTCCTAATCCTAGGAGCACTCGCAAAGCGAGAGAAGGTGAAGATAAAAGGCAACCGAATAGACCTTATTCCTATTTCTCCTGAACCAGAATCCATCCCCGAACTGGAACAAGTTCCTTTCGAGTTCGTATATAACCATACGATGGAGTATCCAATAAACTGTGGATCTTCGTAGTGACACGGAGTGTCCTGGAGAAATACAAAGGTGATTTAGGGTTGGCGAAGGAATACTTGGTTTGGTCGTGAATATCTGTCGCAATTTACTTTGCCCTCTTACTAATCCCTTGCTTTGTCTTAATCTTAATACCTTCTGCACACCATCGTTATGCTAATTGGTTTTCTTCATTCCCCACCTTTCGGCACCAGCCTAAAGTTTGGAAGAAGACTATCCAATTTGCGTAATAGGTGTACTATCTCCTAAACCAAGGAGTACTCGCAACCTGAGAGAAGGTGAAAAGAAAAGACAACTGAATAGTCCTATCCGTTTTCTCCAGAACCAGAAACCATCCTCGAAGTCCTTCGAGTTCGTATCTAACCATACGATGGTTTTGTCCAATGGAAGTGGACGTTCGCAGTAATACGGGGTGTCCTGGAGAAAAGGGTAAAAGTAGGAGTGGCAATGAGGTCTGCAACTCTGACAATCCAAAAGCCAGTGTTAAGAAGGTTCGGTTAACTTGGTCACTGAGTCATAGTTCAGGGTCGGGTCAATGGTCGCTGCCAAAAAGAGAGAGAAAAGAAACACTCAGCGTGCACTCTAACCTAGATCAGAATGGTTATCACTTTATCTAATCTGGAAACCTCCCACTGTACCTCAAATTCTCCTCCAAACCTGAAAGAAGAATTAGTCGGGGTAACCCGAGGAGTAAACCAACTCATCAGTGGAAATCGGGATCCAACTATCATCGCATGATAACTTGACGGAATCCACTCAAGTCACCACACTCCAGAAGGTATGCGCATGCCTGGCAAGTTTCAGTTCTTTTGAAACTCCCGATGTGATTTTTACCCCTAGGACCCAAGTGACCTTGACGAATAATCAACAAATCAAAAGGTCCTAGTCAAGTTCAACCCGTCATTATCTTGATTGCGTTAAACCCACCCGCACGACCCTTGACGAATAATCAACAAAGTCGTACGACTGTCCTAACCAATCCACATATCCATACAACAGAAAGCATTACAGAGCTACCGCTCACTACGCCTCGGCGAATAGCAACGACAAACGTAGCGCGAATACTAAGCAATACTAATCTGAAATGACGGAGGGCTACGACTGGTTTTTGGCGAAAAACCTTTAACGTAATGAACTTGATATCGTTGAAGGAACTGGATAACTTTTTATAAAAATATAGTGACGAAAACCTTTACTAAAGAGGTCACTCCCGGTGAAGGGATCTCGGCTCTTTCCCCGTAGAATGAGGTGCAGGATATTCCAACTGAATATCACGATGCAAAGCAAAAGTAATCGGCTATAGTGAAGTTAATGCCCTGACGCAAACTTCTGTCCAAGGGGTCACTCCCGGTGAAGGGATCTCGGCCCTTGCCTCGTCGACTGAGGAGCAGGATATTCCAAATGAATATCACGATGCAAAACAAAAGTGAACGTCCTTGCAATAACAGCTTTTTGAAAAGTGTTCCAACAACATCAGATTAGGTTTGTTTAGCTTGCATTGATCCGAATCAACGCACTCCCATCAATTGATCACACCACAAAGAACGAAAATATACTGACGTACGTATATGCCATCCGCATTCGCCACTGGGTCCCGTCATCACCCGTTAGGTTAGCTAACTAACGGCAGAGCGGGGACTGGACTAGCGCGGATGAAAAACATATACAACATCTACTAATATATATACCAATATATATAGTATTTCGCTCAAGGCGTGAATAAAATGCAACATCACAGAAATGTACAGCATCACAGAACAATACAGATATCTGGAAACCTCGGGTTTCACAGAGCCGCTGCTGAAACCCGACGTTCCCCTGGTCGTGTGGATAGCCTGTGCAATGAAATCCTAGACCCCTACGGGCGCGGCAAGTCACCCGCCAAAACCTGAAGCGAGGCAGCCCCCTTCAGCTCCGTGAATGGACCACCCAGCACTTCATGGAATCCGGTAACTTGGGCACCCCTCCTGGGTCAATCTGTACCCCCTACGAGTGCGTCGAACAGCCCGCCAATTCCAGATAGAAGCCCCCTCCGTCCCAATGCCATGAGATGCGGGCTTGTTGCCCTCCAGAACCCGGCTATCCGTGCACCCCACCGCGGGGCAATCCTAGTACAGAATAGTAAAATATACATATACCGGGTACATCGACCGCAACCAGGTCGTGTCCCAAAAGAATAATACAGACTGGCAGTGACGGCAGTCCACATGTCGGACGCTCGCCCCGCAATATCAAATGTACATAAAACAACAAAACTGTACTAGCATTGCATCCAGGCTATCCCCCACGACCGATCCGCAACATCACAGCATAAACATAGAACATCAACGTGAAAGTCACGTTCGCAAATCCGTCTAACCGGGCTATAGCAGTTAGACCGGATTTACCGATCGAGTGACATTCACGGTCGCAGATATAATGTAAATACTGTGAAAAATGTGTTTAAGATTTTCCGATTGACCAAAAATTAACAAGTGGGCCCCCAATCTAAACTGTAGCACTCACAGAAAATCTGGGCCCAATTTTAATATTCCAGAAACCACATTTCTCACTCTGGAACATACTGTAAAATTTTGGGGGGTTGAACTGTTCACATTGCGGCGGAAGCGCGGCCAAAGCAAGGTTTTGGCCGCCCTTCCGCGGTGGTATGAACAGTTCATGGCACAAATTTTTTACAGTATGCTTCTAATTCCCTGCACATCACTCTGAGACAACCTGAAAAATTTTTGGACTCAAAAAAAAATTCGACAGAAACTGATGTGCATGAAAAATGCGGTTTCGGGATTTTGTTCGATCGGAAACGTAAAACACATTAAACGAAGCTAGGTAAGGTTAATGGCGTGGCTCTGATACCATGTTGCGCCCCGGCCTCTTGCTCGAGGCCAAAATGCGGAATAAAAATTTTCCTTACTCGGAAACCGGCGCTACCGCGGACAATGAAAACCCGGATCGTAACCATTAACCTAATGCTAGCAAACAAGAGATAGGGTGAGAAGTATACCGAGTGATCCGAGTCCTCCGGTCTTCTCGTCATCGTCCCGATCTCCCGCGGAATGTGTTGCCTCCACATCGTCGCCTCCTCGCCGGAAAGGGCACCACATCGCCTTCTTCTTTTACGGGCTCCCGCCTCAATACCGAGGCAACTTTCGCATGAAGCCGGCAACTCGACATGCTCAAGATGTACTGTAGAATGTGTAGTGTAGAGGGTATGTCTCTTTGGGGTTAGTTGCCATGGTGATGGAGGAATCAAGAATAAAAAAATGGTGCTTGCATTTTTCTAGCAAGAAAATGAGATCATGGATGAAACTCTCAAGATGAAACTCTCTTCTTCTTCTTCTCTCTTTCTTTTTCTCTCATGAAGAACTTATCATCCATTTCATCAAGTAAGAATGAGAATGGTGGAGGAATGAAAAACATAATGCAAAGGGAGGTGAGTGTAGGAGCAAAAGAAAGGTGACCATATCCAAACCTCATCATCACAATTCTAATCAAAGATCAAATCCTATCTCATCACTTCTAATCTCCATAAAGCATGAAAAGAAGAATGAAAGGAATGGTATCTAAATAAGTTATCATAATAAATCAACTTACAAGAAACCCCCTCCTCAAATGTAATTTGCAAAACTGCAAATTACCCCCTCCATCAGAAAAGTCCGGCCGGGAAAGAACAAAGAAAAACCGGCCGGAACGGAATGCAAACTGGCAACTCCAGAAAACTGGTCCCGTAATAAATTACAGGAAAACCCCTATACTGTGCATACACACCCGCATCTGTATTCCGTCCGGATACAAATGCAATGAGACAAAATCTACACTGTACTAAACTAGTACCGGCTTAAACCAAAGTCGGCTAGTAAAAACCGTTCGATCCTGATCCGTGCAATACCGCACGTATCTGATCGAACCCTGCCATATTTCCATACGGCCACTAGTACAAAAACTGTCCGATCCTGATCCGTGCAATACCGCACGTATCTGATCGGACCCTGCCATATCTCCATACGGCCTCTACAGCGTTTCGCCCGAAAGCTTGAGTAACTGTAAGTGTGGTGGACTCTAAAGACTCGTCAATACTATGGCTGTGGATTTAACCACTGGCACGTCAGAGGTATAAGCCAATACGTGACGGGCCACCAGCTATTGACCAAAAGGGACGTCGATGAGGAAGCTCACCCCGACACCCAACTGAGCCTGTCAGTGACAATATCCGTACAGTCCGGTCCGTTCGTCTATGAGTATCGCATGGCGGGCCTAGGGGGTTGGTAAAAGTCAGACCCCCAAAAGCGGTACAAGTCGTGTCGGAGTGTAGCCTAGAACGCCCTGAGATACTACTGGAATACCTACCAGTAAATCTCCTGCCTCGGCCGAGGGCTTTGCGTAATGGCTCTCCTAGACACAGCGCGACCTCACCCCCAATACTGGGAGAGACGAACCCCTGAAGATCCGCTCACTGCCTCCATGTGGCTCGGGACTGTACCCAACTAAAACCTGTTTGCACGACTCCTTTGAGCCGTGGTAGGGTAGTAATCAAAGTACAGTGGGAACTCACACGAGACATATGACGATCCTCAGGTCGATGAACTAATCTGTACACATGTCACCAGGGAACTGCTATCTGACGTCTGGTATAAGACCAACTAGCAGGTTCCCGGCGAGTCCTGTCCGGTGTACTCATAACCCAATGAGCACCTGTATACATCTTAGGTGAACCAACTGACACCAGTGGCTTGTGAGACCGGCCACCGCCCCTCGTCGGGGTCTCGACTGTATACACTAGTCTACTAATAGAGTATCGATGCCCTGTCTCGAAACTCCTACGACTAGGGACCTTTTAAGGATGTGCTTATAGACTACCAGCTCCCACGTATATGATCGCCATCATACTGCTGGCAGTGAAGCAAGAATCCTAGGGGCTCTATCAACGTGTAATAGCGACATGTCAGGTCGCCTAAAGCAGTACACGATGATAAAGATAAACCAGATAGCATACTATCATCTCGAGTAAGACTGTCCTACCGGGATAGGTCCTCCCTCAATCATTGCAATCACGTGCCTGTGATCCAATAATTGACTCTGAGGGCACTATCTCCAACAGGAACGAGACAAAGTCATCTACTCATTCTCTACATCAATCTTGGTCGTCTCTTTTAGCAAACTTGACGACCGAGTTGCCTCAAGTCAGAGGCGGGAGCCCGTTTAAAGAATTGGTGATGTGGTGCCACCTCGACGAGGATATCGGAGATCGACGAGATCGGAGCAGCCGCAACGGAGCGTGGGATGATGGTTAAAGAACGAAGGACTCGGATCGTTCGGTATAACCTTTCTACACTCTTTACAGTTTGTTAGTTTAGCAATAATGGAAGATCCGGGTTAAAGTATACGATAGCGCCAGTTTAAAAGTTTTTATTCCGCATTTGGCGTCTGTAGACGGCCGGGGCGCTAACGTAGACTTACAGTGGTATCAGAGCCTCACCATTTTGCTATGCTAACTTATGCTAACGCGTTTAAAACATCGATCGAACCGGAAATCGAAAATTGCAAAATCCTACCTTGACAGTTTCTGTTGATTTTAAATGGTCTCAAAAATTAATTCTACATGTCTTAAAAATCCGTGCAGCGTTTTTTAAGCGTACGGACAAAATTTGAGCAATTGATCTCACCAGAGCGCCGCGGATTAGCGGCCAAACCCATGGTTTGGCCGCTCATCCGCGGCCGTTCTAGGGGATCACTGCACCAAATTTTTCCTGTGTGTTCTCTGTTGGATTTTGGGGTTTTTGGTAAATATCGTTTTGGCCCAGGTTTTGTTACTGTTCACCAGTAAGCAGTAGGGCCCACTTTTTGATATTTGGTCGATCGAAATTTAAACACGTTAGTTTACAGTGCTTACATTATATCTCCGACCGGGAATGTCATTTGATCGGTAAACCGCGTTTGATTGCTATAGTTCTTTTAGACGGGCTTGCGAACATGACATTCGCGTTGATGTTCTGTGTTGTGCTGTGTTGTTGCGGATTTGTCGTGGTGGATAGCAGTGTGCAATGGTAGTACAGTTTGAGTTTATTTGTACATTTGATATTGCGGGGCGAGCGTCCAATTTGTGGACAGCCGTCACTGCCTGTTGTATAATATTCTTTTGGGGCACGACCAGGTTGCGGTCGATGTACCTGTTGTACTATTTTTCATTACTGTACTAGGTTTTACCCCACGACGGAGTGCACGGATAGCCGGATTCTGGAGGGCAATGGGTCCGCATCTCATGGCTTTGGGAGGCAGAGGGGCCCCACTCTAAAATTGGCAGACTATTCGCCGCACTCGTAGGGGGTACAGGTTGACCTATGGAGGGGTGCTCAATTTACCGGATTCCGTGAAGTGCCGGGTGTTCCATTCACTATGCTGTGGGGGACTACCTCGCTTCAGGTTTTGGCGGGTAACTTGCCGCACCCGTAGGGGTCTAGGTTTCATTGCACAGGCTATCCACACGACAGGGGAACGTCGGGTTTCAGCAGCGGCTCTGTGAAACCCGGGGATCCCAGATTATCTGTATTGTTCTGTGATGCTTATTACTTTTCTGTAATGTTACATATTATCATGCCTGGAGCGATTATGTATATTGGTTTATATACTATTAGATGTTGTATATGTTTTACACCTGCGCTAGTCCAGTCCCCGCTCTGTCGTTAGTTAAGTAACCTAACGGGTGATGACGGGACCCAGTGACGAATGCGGATGGCATATACGTACATTTTATTTTCGTTCTTTTCTGGTGTGATTGATTGATGGGACTGCGTTGATTCTGATCAATGCAAAGTTAAACAAACCTGTTTGATGTTGTTGGAACAATTTAAAAAGTGTTATTGCAAAGACGTTTCCTTTTGTTTTGCATAGCGGTATTCAGTGGAATATCCTGCACCTCATTCGACGGGGCAAGGGCCGATATCCCTTCACCGGGACTGACCCCTTGGGCAGAAGTTTGCGTCAGGGTAATAACTTCACTATAGTCGATTAAATGTTGCTTTGCATAGCGGTATTCAGTGGAATATCCTGCACCTCATTCCACGAGGAAAGAGCCTAGATCCCTTCATCGGGAGTGACCTCTTTAGCAAAAGGTTTTCGCCACTATATTTTAAAAAGCTATCAGGTTCCTTCAGCGATATCAAGTTCACTACGCTAAAGGTTTTTCGCCAAAAACCAGCCGTAGCCCTCCGTCATTTCATATGAATGGTCAGTAGTATTCAAGCTATGTTGGTCTGGCCCTTAGCCAGGACATAGTGATTGGTAGCTGCTGGGGTATTCACATGTTGCATAGATAGATGCGTTAGTTTGGGACAGTCGTACAGCCTTGTTGGCCCTTAGTCAATGGCGAGTACGGGTGGGTTCAAATTAACAAGATAAATGATGGGAAGAACTTGACATGTGACTTATGGTGGGCTGGCCCTTAGTCACGATCATAAGAGCATGGGGCAAAAATCATATCGGGAGTTTCTAAAGAAACTGAAACTTGCCAAGTATGCGCATACCTTCTGGAGTATGAGTAACGTGGATGCATTCCATCACGTTATCATGCAATGAGAGTTGGATCCCGATTCCCACTGATGAGTTGGTTTACTCTTCGGGTGATCCCGATTGATTCTTCTTTCAGGTTTGGAGGAGAATTTGACAGGACAGTGGGAGGTTTCCGGATTAGATATAGTTATGACCATTCTGATCTAGGTTAGAGTGCACGCAGAGTGTTTCTTTTCTCTCTCTCTCTTTGGCAGCGACCTTTGACCGACCCTAGACTATGACTCAGTGACCAGGTTGACCGAAGCTTCTTAAAATACTGGCTTTTGGATTGTCTATGTTGCATAAGTCATTACCACTCCTTCTTTTACCCTTTGCATTTCTCAGAACACCCGTATTACTACGGATATCCACTTCCATTGGATAGATCCATCGTATGGTTATATACGAACTCGGAGGGACTTCTTCGAGGATGGATCCAGGTTCAGGAGAAATAGAATTGGTTTATTCAGTTGTCTTTTATTATCACCTTCTCTCAGGTTGCGAGAGCTCCTTGGTTTAGGAGAGTACACCTATTACGCTTATTGGATAGTCTTATTCCAAACCATAGGTAGGTGCCGAAAGGTAGGGAATGAAGAAAACCAATTAGCCTGAGTAGGGTGTGCAGAAGGCAATAACTAAAGACAAAATAAAGGAATTAGAAAGAGGGCAAAGTAAATTGCGACTGATATCATTCACGACCGAAACCGCGTACTTCGTCGCCACTCCTATTTCACCTTTAAAAGAGTAAGGTATTATTCAATTGCCTTTTATCATCACCTTCTCTCGAGATGCGAGTACTCCTTGGTTTAGGAGGGTACACCTATTATGCTTACTGGATAGTCTTCTTCCAAACCATAGGCTGGTGCCGAACGGTAGGGAAGGAAGAAAACCATTTAGCCTAACGATGGTGTACAGAAGGTAACGACTAAAGACAAATAAAGGGATTTGGAGAGATGGAAATAAAATATACGGTTGAAGTCATGAATTGGTTTATGGAAGAGGCATTACTATGAATACCAGGATACCCCTACAAAACATTTTCATGTTTCAGTGCATTGTTAAAGAAAAACTGTTTTCCCGATTAGACACTTACTCCAAGGGTATGTATTTACCAGGTTTCATTCTTATATCTGTATGGTTTTACAGATGATGAGTGGGAGTAAGTTATTGGGAATTAGGTGATCATCCTCATTATATCGGAATTCGTTGTAATTGGTGATATTTGAGGAAATCGCCAGGGTACAGTTTTCCACCTACAACGCACAGGTTATGAGTTGTTCAACTCAGCGGACTTATACAGAGTATTGTATGTTGTCCAGTGTCCATCAGGACAAAGGGGTAGGTCCTCGTACTATGTTCTGTTTACTTATAACTTCTCTAGTTTTTAGACAAGTGTTTCATAGAAATACAAGGTCTAAGTTTTGAGAAGTTGTGGGTATAAGAATAAAGTAGAGAACCAGGTATCACAAGTATCGGGATTCTTCAAAGAGATCGAAGATGTAGATTCTTGTGATTGGTATTCAGATGATAGTGATGGTTTTGAGAAACGTATTTCTCTTTCAGGTTACTCATAATTGGATGGAATCCTAAGCTGAGTGATGCTGATTAGCCTCTTTCCATTAAGTTGATATGCACTGGAGACAGCTGCATGATTTGAATATGGTTCCAATTAAATAAGTGCCAAAGTTTCTGTATTGGATATAGAATGGATCGTACCTTAAAGGAAATTAAGGTACGGGGAGTTGTCCAGCTTATGCTTAAAACCAGACTCTGGATAACTCAGGGCACGTTTCTGTAGTGGCTGTTTATGGGTTGACCCTGGCTATGTCGAGGGTTGATATTCTACCATTTGGAAGATCAATAGTGATATTGTTCTTGACTCGCCACAGTTTTAGTAAAAATGGATCTTTTTCAGAAAACAGTAGTGGGAGTATGGTAGAACTGGAAGTGATTCCAGAACCGCGAACGATTACAGAAAATTTAATAGGACCTATATATTCAATCAGGTTTGACATTCCAATAGCCACTCCGCAGATATGGTGGGTAACCTCAGACACCCGAGAGGTACTTCGGTAGGCTCAAGGACGGTGACAGGGAGGTTCTTATCTACCCAGACTTGACACTACTGTTGTTCCAGGATATGAGACCCGGTAGGAGGGTTGTCGTAGTCAGTGGGAGCAGCGGAAGTATAGTGGACAAGATGCTTATATCTATTTATAGACTAGAGCAGTTATAGCGGAGATAGATCATCTAATTTTGATGTGAAAGTCATAGGTTTGACTTCATCAGAATAGGAGATGGATCTGTTAAGAAGGTAGTAGGGTGTGATGTCATGGTATTTGGATGACATACACAGAGTAGGAAGTAAAATTCCTATACTACGATCGGTTGTACTCTGATCGTCACACAGTTGTTTCTCCAGACAGGATATGGATATAATATTTGACATTCTGGTTTCTAGATCTATAGTTTTAGATCTGGATTTGGGTAGTTTCCCAATGTGGGTACTTTGACAGATATTCTAATGGTTTTTAGAATAGTTGACTCCTAGCATGGTAGTGTACCTGCAGGTGATGGAGTCACCCTCTCTAAAGGTGTCGTATAGACTAAAGGGGAGAGGGATGTGCATGATTGGCAGATCACTTGCTTAGGCAATTGAGTCAATCATGAGATGTCAAGTACCGCACCAAATGTTGTTTTTGCACTAGATGCAATAAGTTTGTATTAATCCAATCCTGGAGAAACATAAGGAAGCAGTTTTAGAACATTAGTACATGTTTTACGGATTTTATAACGGCAGCCTCTTTCGGGTGACGGTTATCATTCCAGGCTTCAAAGGTGACATGGTTGACAGAGTGATTGTCAGAGTTTTAGTTTTCCCTCTGACGAGGGACAGTATTATGGACAGGTGGTTCCAGAGGATACTGTGGGTGGCATGGTGCCGGATACTGATTAGGTTCAGTGATCCATACAGTCTAAGAAGTTTGGATATGAAGTTCATTTATGAACTAAGGTCCCATCAGATATCCAGACATATTCTAAGACAGGTACTACTCGATTCGGGAGATGGCTTTCTCCGCGAACTTGAGACAAAGAGAGATAAAGAAAGATACTTCTAGGCGGATCCACTCACTGAGGCTATTTCTCGAACACAATAGTTTTACAAACGGGCTTTGTGAAACTGATTAGTAGAGGAGTTGGATGTTCGGTTTCACACGGGCTGTGAGTAGTCGACATCGCAATAATTAGCCTTGAGTGCAAGTGGGAGATTGTTGGAGATAGTGCCCTCATAGTCAATTATTGGATCGCAGGTACGTGATTGCAATGATTGCGGAGGACCTATCCCAGTAGGACAGTCTTACTCGAGATGATAGTATGCTATCTGGTTTACCTTTATCAGTCGTGTACATGTTCAGGTGACTGATTGCATGTTACACTTTGATAGAGCCCTTAGGATCTTGCTTTACTACCAACAGTATGATGGCGATCATATACGTGAGAGTTGGGTAGTTTATATGCATATCCTTAATTGTGGTCCCTAGTCGTGGGAGTTTCGAGACAGGGCATCGATACTCCGGAGTAGACTAGTGTATACAGTCGAGACCCCGACGAGGGGCGGTGGCCGGTCTCACAAGCCACTGGTGTCAGTTGGATCACCTAAGATGTATACAGGTGCTCATTGGGTTATGAGTACACCGGACAGGACTCGCCGGGAATCTGCTAGTTAGTACTATACCTATCGTTAGATAGCAGTTCCCTGGTGACATGTGTACAGGTTAGTTCATCGACCTGAGGTCGTCATTTGTCTCGTGTGAGTTCCCACTGTGCTTTGATTTCTACCCTACCACGGCTCAAAGGAGTCGTGCAAACAGGTAGCTTTTGGGTACAGTCCCGAGCCATATGGAGGCACGTGAGCGGATCGGCAGGGGATTCGTCTCTTCCGGTATTGGGGGTGAGGTCGTGCTGTGTCTAGGAGAGCCATTACACATAACCCACGGCCGTGGCAGGAGATTTACTGGTAGGTACTCCAGTAGTATCTCAGGGTGTTTTTGGGCTTCACTCCGACACGACTTATACTGCTTCTGGGGGTCTGACGTTACTAGCCCCCTAGGCGGATATGCGATACTCATTGACGAACGGACCGGACTGTATATACATTGTCACTGTTAGGCTCAGTAGGGTTTTCTGGATGAGTTCGCTCATCGGCCTCCCTTGAGTGCGCTCATCAGCCTCCCTTGAGGTCAGTCCATGGGCAACCGTTACGCATAGCTAGTGCAGCTGACGGTTTGTGGTTAAACCCACTGCCACGGTACTGACGAGTCATTAGAGTCCTCCACAGACAGTTTCCCAAGTTCGGGCGAAACGTTGTAGAGGCCGTATGGTTTTATGGCAGGGTTCGGAAAATGCACGTGCGTTTACGCACGTGTCACTTTTCGGGCAGATGATACTGGTCGGCTTTGGTTTAAGCCGGATCCGAGTATTATATTGAGTAGATATAATATCTTTGTCTCAGTTGCATTTATATTCGATCGTAATACAAATGCGGGTATATTTATACAGTTTCGGGGTTATCCTGAAAGTTGTTTCAGGATCACTTTTGGAAGTTGCCAGTTTCCAGTTTTCTATCAGCCGTCTTTTAACATTTGGTTAAAGACGGGGTTATCTTTTCTTGAGATGAGTGTGGATTCTTCTAGAAGATTCTTGATGAGGTGACTAGGATTATTGGTGTTGAGTTTTCATTGGATGCATTTAAGGGTTCATTAATGCATGATGACTAGGTTTGTGAGTCATGCTTTAACCTTAATGCTTCTTGTTTTTGGTTAAGATATTTTGAGTGAGAAGATTTCTCTTGTGGTCACCCCTCTTCTCCTACGGTCACCTCCCTCTTGCTATATATGGCCGGCCCTCTCTCTCCTCCTAATTTTCACTTGGTTGATTTCATTTTAGAGAGAAAAGATTATGATAGTATTTGGGGTGCATGGAATTTTACAGTTCATTTCATTCCATCACCCAATTCCCTCGGCAACTTCATTAACCGTCCGTCCATAGCTTTGGACGGAACGAGACAAAGTCATCTACTCATTCTCTACATCAATCTTGGTCGTCTCTTTTAGCAAACTTGACGACCGAGTTGCCTCAAGTCAGAGGCGGGAGCCCGTTTAAAGAATCGGTGATGTGGTGCCACCTCGACGAGGATATCGGAGATCGACGAGATCGGAGCAGCCGCAACGGAGCGTGGGATGATGGTTAAAGAACGAAGGACTCGGATCGTTCGATATAACCTTTCTACACTCTTTACAGTTTGTTAGTTTAGCAATAATGGAAGATCCGGGTTAAAGTATACGATAGCGCCAGTTTAAAAGTTTTTATTCCGCATTTGGCGTCTGTAGACGGCCGGGGCGCTAACGTAGACTTACACTAACATTGCACCCAAACTATCCACCACGACGATCCAACCACAACATAGCAAAACACAGAACATCAACGTGAATGCGACGTTCGGAAACTCGTCTAAAAAAACATATAGCAATTAGACGAGTTAAACCGCTTGAATGACATTCACGGTCGCAGATATTAATGCATGTACTATAAGCATTTAAATAGTGCTAAATTATCGACTTCAAAACACCCCGAATTTCCCCTGAACAATAGATAACAAAATTTCCAAAATGGTCAAAACAAGCAATACCACTAAATCAATATTCCAGAGACTAGTGCACACCAAAAATCCCAAGCCCAAACTCTAAATTTGGACCAGCCACACGCTTTTTTAGGCTATCTCACCAGGTCAAATCTGGCGGTTTGGGCTCGTATTTGTGGTGTATTCTAGTAGTCACTCAAATAGTCTTCTGCAGTTGCTTAAAATTTTTTTTAAGACTCTGAAATTTCGACAGAACCTTGAATATCTAGTAAACTGTTTTGGGGTTGTTTCAATTTCAATACTTTAAGATTATCTAAACAAGCTAGTTAAGGGTTTATTGGTCGGCTCTGATACCATGTTGGGTTACAGCAGCGCCCCGACCATCAAACCGTGGCCAAATGCGAAACAAAAATTTTCAAAACTGGCGCTACCATTACCCGATGCCCGGATCTACACTAAACCCAATACTAGAAAATATATATAAAGAAGTTAGAATGGTTATACCGAATGAACAAAGTCCTTCGGGTCTTCAACTTCCTCCTTAGCTCCTTGAGGTATGTCCGGTTGAGCTTAGCCGCCGGTCTCCATTCGTCAAAGATGATCCACCTGAGAGATGTAGTTATGGATTTAGCTTCACATAATGGATGCAAGTGAAGCAACTAGGGTTTTTAGGATGCTACTCTAGAAGGCTTAGGATGTAGTGTATGAACTTAGTGTAGGTTTATCTCATCTCACCTCCTCTCAAGTTTCTCAACTCATGAGAGGGTTGAGAGGAGGTGGAGAATGAAGGTGGAGGCAACCATTGAAAATCAAGAGAGGAGTCAAGCACAAATGGTGATGATGAGCTCAAGAAAAAACTCATGTTCAAAAATAATGAAGCTCTCATGAGAGAGAAAATCAAGCATGCTAAGTTTTGTAACACAATATCATTCATTTTAAAAATACACCCATAATTGAATAGTATGCACAAATTAATTAACAATTCATTTGTGCACACTAATCAAGCATGGTCATCACCATACTCCCCATTTTCCAATTTCCACATGTTCATCACGGAAAACTGCATTTTAACACCCTCATTCTTTATCTATTTTTGTATATATCGGTACTATTAATCAGTGTCTTCTCAGTTACTACAGTTTATAGGTGTTTGTGATAAAATACTGGAAACACATTCAAAATCACAGATATAATGTTTGGGAGCTGACACTGCAGACGGAACAGAAAAACGACCGATATCCGAAGAGCACTTTTGCAAATAATCATGTGTACACATTTTTTGGTCCAACACAACACAAGTGTACACATAGCTTTTTGGTTCTTGGACCTAGGTGAGGCTGCCCATGGCACAAGACATGATGAAGTGGGCATATGGGGGGACATAAGTTTTAATGCTAAAAGTTTTGATGTGATCTGTGGCATTGTGTTCCCTCCAATTCTTTGCATATAAAACAGGTTATTTTAAGCCAAACAAACAGCGCCAGAGTTATGTTGGAGTGCACAAATGACCATACAATGTATACGATCCCCATTGCTTGGTTTTTGGCCGGCGAGACCTTCGGGAAATCAGGCGAGCTCGGTCCCATCAACCCCAATTAGAACCATCTTTTCTCTGTCTCTCCCTTAATGCCACATAGGCTTATTTTTATTGTTTGTTTAATGTTCTTTTAGGCTTATAAATAGCAGATCAGTGGCAAGGGGAGAGCTCTCTCATTTTCATACATGTCACCATAGTTTTTCTTAGATTGTTTTGTTTTTGGTTTAGCTTGAGGGTGAGTGGGCTTCATTGTAGGGTTCCTAGGCACTCTAGTGAGGTCTCACAAGGCATCGAACATGCCAATTTTAAAAAAAATGGTGCCGAGAAACCCTTGACTACGGATCTTAGACTAGATGTTTAGGCGAAACGATAATCTAGTTAACAACTAAACTATAAGTTAGATGCTACAACCTTTGTAGATCCGGATATCCAACTCCTTAGCTCCACGTGGTCATGCCCTCGCTGTCCATCTCGAATCCCGAACTCAAGCATCGTCTTCGTCGGAGAAACGGGCGAGCTAGGTCGTCGGCTTCGTGCCGAAGATGATCTACGTCGAGGCATCACTAGTTCAAGCTCCGACTTCACAAACTTGTGAAACTTGTGAAGTAAACACCCAAAACAACTTGGCAAGAGGTAGAGGGTGAAGAAATAGGAGGTGGGTTCACTTTAGAATTGGATTTCTCACTTTGGATCTCAAGATGCCATTAAAGTAGCAAGCTTTTCTATTTCAAGAAGAAGAAGAAGATGAAGCTAGTTATGATAAGTTCTAATTAAAATGAAATAGAAAATCAATACTTATCATAACTTAACCTTGGTTAAGTGTAGAGAATATACCATGGTTAGTTGGGTGGGTTAGGGTTAAGCATGATGACAAGAATGGTAGCAAAAGTCAAGGGTTCATGAAGCATCTTATAAGAAACAAAAATGCCACCATTCTCATTTAAACTTATCCAAATAAATGAATAAACAAATAAATGAACAAATAAAAATGCAAAACCCTAATTATCATAATAACCATGGTTTAATTCTATTCACTTAACCATATGATCAAGTATCATCAAACATGATACAAAAATGTGCACAAAAGTATATCACATATACAATGTGCAATCCAAGTGAGAAAAATCCGTTTAAAGTGAACCAATACTAGTCAATGCAAAGTAATATATCAAATATATAATTATACATTAAATCATTAAATCAACACTTGATTCAATGATCCGGTCATGTCACACACGACCGACTAGTATTCAATGTATCGGCTTATCGAATTGATCTTCGATTCGATAACTAGGTTATATCGCATACAACCATTCGAAACATTAATCGCGAGAATTAAATACGGTATCACATACACGCATCATTCTCGGTCCCGCACATATCTCATATGCGCTCCTATTTCGTTTCGCTTGAACCAGGAAACCTCTGTGTAGGACTCTAAAGACTCGTCAATACGCCGGTAGCAGATGATGATCATATCAAGCACCCACAAGCCGCAAGCGGTCTGCTAAACATAACGGCCACCCGGGTATTGAGCGATCAGAAGATCGACGAGCTAGCCCGCTCACACTCCTGCGAATCCGACCAGTAACACTTAACGTACAGTCCGGTCTCTTCGTCTGATATGTCGCATATCAAGTCTAGGGGTGGTAAACGTCAGACCCTAATAACCCGATAAGTCGTGCCGATGTGAGGCTCGTAACGGGTCGAGAAACTACTGGTAACACTTACCAGCAAATCGCTGATCAGCCCTGGCCAGGGACTTCCCTGTTACGGCCAATCGAGCACAGCGCAACATCAACCCCCAATACCGGGAGAGACGAAACCCCTCCTATCGCTCATTGCCTCCATGTGACTCGGGACTGTACCCAAAGACCACCATTTTGCACGCCCTCATGGACGTGGTAAGGTGGAGATCAAAGCACAGTGAGAATCACACAAGACTCCATGACGATCTCGGGTCTACAGACTAACCTGTACAAGTGTCACCTGAGAACTGCCATCTGACGTGAGGTATAATACCATCTGGGAGTTCTCGGCGAGTCCGTCCAGTGTACCCAGTCTCCACTGAGCACCCGTATACCATCTCTGATGTCAAACTTCAATGGATATGGGATCATCCATCGCCCATCACATGGGTCGAGAAGCGTATACGCTAGTCTACACTGGTATATCGATGCCCCGTCTCGATACACCTATGACTAGGGACCTTGAAGGATGTACTTATGGACTACCATGTCCCCACTAGTATGATCTGCATCATAGTCCAGGTAGTCAAGTACAAATCCTAAGGGCTTTACCAACATGTAACTATAAGACAGTATAAAGAGACTAGTGTACATGTTAAGATAAAGAGCAACCAGATAGCATACTATCATGTCGAGCAAGAAAGTCATCTCTATATATGTCCAAGCATCCAATATAATATACATCATCTGTACAATACTGGCCTCTAGGGCATACATACAACTAACAATCTCCCACTTGCACTAGGGCCAGCTGCTGTAGTATCGCATACCGAGCATCTCGAAGAGTCTCTCAAACTGTATCTGGGGAATGGCCTTTGTGAGTGGATCCGCAGTGTTGTCCTTCGTGTCAACCCTCCTGACCTCGATCTCTCGGCGATCAACTATCTCCCGGATCAGGTGATACCGCCTCAGAATATGCCTGGATCGCTGATGGGACCTGGGTTCCTTGGCCAAAGCCACTGCTCCGTTGTTATCGCAATACAAAGTTATTGGATGCTCAATGGATGGAACCACACCAAGTTCAGTAATGAACTTCTTGATCTAGACAGCCTCTTTAGCGGCATCGTTGGCAGCGATGTATTCAGCCTCCATCGTCGAGTCTGCCACGGTTTCCTGCTTGGAACTCTTCCAGCTAACCGCCCCTCCGTAAAGGGTAAAGACAAAGCCCGACTGCGACTTAGAGTCGTCCTTATCACTCTGGAAGCTCGAATCGGTAAAGGACTCCACTTGGAGCTCTCCGTTACCATACACCAAGAACATATCTCTAGTCCTTCGTAAGTACTTGAGAATGCTCTTCACAGCTGTCCAGTGACTCTCTCCAGGATCAGCTTGATACCTGCTTACTACACTTAGTGAGTAAGCTACATCGGGTCTGGTACATAGCATCGCATACATGATAGAGCCTACTGCCGAAGCATAGGGTATCCCTTGCATGCGAGCTCTCTCCAAATCAGTCTTGGGAGACATCTCTTTGGAGAGAGTGACTCCAGAGATCGTGGGCAAGTTCCCACGCTTGGACTCTTCCATACTAAACCTCTTTAGTATGGTGTCAATGTACCTGGATTGGGACAATCCCAAAATCCGTTTGGATCTATCTCTATAGATCCTAATTCCCAATATGCAGGAGGCATCACCAAGATCTTTCATTGAGAATCTTTGTGATAAGAAGAGCTTGACCGCTTGCAGCATAGGAATATCATTTCCTATCAAGAGTATGTCGTCTACGTACAATACGAGGAAGACAACCTTACTCTCTGCCACCTTCTTGTAGATACAAGGTTCATCTGGATTTTTGACGAAATCAAACTCTTTGATAACGACATCAAAGCAGATGTTCCAACTCCGCGATGCTTGCTTTAATCCATAAATGGATTTAAGCAGCTTGCACATCTTCCTGCTGCTCCCACTGTCTACGAAGCCCTCTGGCTGAGTCATGTACACGCACTCTTCTAAATAACCATTTAGAAAGGCGGTCTTAACATCCATTTGCCAGATTTCGTAGTCATGAAAGGCAGCAATGGCAAGCATGATACGGATGGATTTAAGCATAGCCACTGGAGAAAAGGTTTCGTCATAGTCCACACCTGGTCTTTGAAGAAAACCCTTTGCTACAAGTCTAGCTTTGAAAGTCTCCACTTTCCCATCTACACCAAGTTTTTTTTTGAAGATCCACTTGCTCCCAATGGGTTTTACCCCTTCAGGAGCAACTTCCAAAGTCCATACTTTGTTGGTGTACATGGATTCTATCTCGGACCGCATAGCATCCAGCCATTTCACTGAGTCCCTACTCGTGATGGCCTGCTCGAAGCTAGTTGGGTCATCATCATCCATGATGCAATCCTCGCTTCCACCATCAATGAGAAAACCGTAGTATCTCTCAGGTGGACGAGAAACCCTACTAGATCGGCGGAGAGGCTGGGGTTCGTCGGGTACTATCGAATCTTCTGGTTCCACTAAATCTTCAGTTATAGTTTGTGTATCTGGAATTTCTTCCAGCTCTACCACTTTGCCACTAATTTCTTTTTCAAGGAATTCCTTTTCTAAAAAGGTGGCATATTGAGAAACAAAAACTTTTTGTTCTTCAGCATGGTAGAAAAAATATCCTTGGGAATTCTTAGGATATCCCACAAACTTGCAGAGAACTGACCGTGCCTCGAGTTTGTCTGGATTTTGCCTTTTGACATAGGCCGGACAACCCCATATCTTAACTCGTTTAAAATATGGTCTCTTCCCACTTCATATCTCATATGGTGTGGTAGGTACAGATTTAGATGGAACTTGATTCAATAGGTATGCTGCTGTCTCCAGCGCATAACCCCAGAAGGAAATAGGTAACTCAGCCGTGCTCATCATAGAGCGCACCATATCTAATAGGGTGCGGTTCCTCCGTTCAGATACACCGTTGTGCTGTGGTGTATATGGAGGAGTCAGCTGAGAGAGAATCCCATTCTCTTTTAGGAAGTCCAGGAATTCATTGCTCAAGTATTCCCCTCCTCGATCAGATCGTAGGATTTTAATACTTTTTCCGGTTTGGTTCTCAACTTCTTGTTTATATTCCCTAAATTTCTCAAAAGCTTCTGATTTGTGTTTCATCAGGAACACATATCCGAATCTAGAGAGATCGTCAGTGAATGTAATGAAGTATGAAGAACCATCCCTGGTATGTGTAGACATAGGACCGCATAGATCACTATGTATCAGTCCTAAGAGTTCGGTAACTCTTTCTCCGTGTCCCGTAAATGGAGTTTTGGTCATCTTGCCTTTGAGACATGACTGGCAAGTGTCATAAGATGAAAATTCGAAAGGTTTCAAATATCCATCCTTATGCAACTTAGCCAGTCGTGTCACATTGATGTGACCCAGTCTACAATGCCACAAGAAGGATTCGTTGAGTTCAGAACTCTTCCTCTTATGTGTGTTTGTTATGCTCAGAACTGTTGATTGATTTAGAACATAAATGCCATTGCATAACGTGCCTGATCCAACCAACTTTTGGTTACGGAAAATGTTCATAACATTATCCTGTAATACAAAATTATATCCTTCTTTACTTAATAAAGAAACCGATATAATGTTGCATATCAGGTTCGGCATGTAATAGCATTCGTTCAGAACCAATGTATTACCAGTTGGTAATACAAGGTGATATTCTCCGACAGTTTTAGCTACAACAATTGCACCATTTCCAACTCTAATATCTTTATCACCTTCTCCAAGTTCTCTACCTTTCTTTAGCCCATGTAACTAATTACATATATGGGATCCCGACCCGGTATCCAATACCCAGGACGTAGAGCAAATAGAGAAACAGTTCTCAGTAACGAACACACCCGAAGAAAATGCATCAACATGTACTTTCTTCATTCGGGTGGTATGGGAATCCTGGTATTCCCCTATATCCTGTTCATTCCTATAACTCTTATAGGAAAGAACGGAACCAACGTTCCCCAGCACAGTATAACATGCGGGTTCGGTCAATACATCCATATTATTATCTTCATTAGGGCATGAAATGGTCGCTACCTGGAGAGAGAGAGAAGAAAACACTTTAGCGTATGCTCGTGCAAGATCAGATTGGTTATTATCTTATCTAATCAGGATGGCTCCCACTGCTTTTTATCAAATCTTCCTCCAAACCCTAAAAGGAAAGACTAGCCGGGATTAATTACACACTACAAGTTCGCCAATCTTTCAGTCAGGCCAGTGTCGGTACATTGAGGGAGGTCCCCCGTGCTTTCGCACGAACCTAATTACTGTAAACCTCGTTTTCCCAGAGGCGTAACCTCGTTAACACCTTTCTTGACACCTACTTGATCGGCTAATTGTAATGTGTAAAACTCTCCCAGGAGTAACTCTTACTCGCAGTGGGTATCGGGATCCAACTATCTCATAGAAGGTATGCAATCTCATTGCAAATTTCAACACTTGAAATTCCCGATAATATTTTGCCTCTAGCAGCTATATGACCTTAACATAGTCAACAAATCATAAGTGCTAGTCAAGTTCAACCCGTCATTTCCCGATTGAATTAAATCCACCCGCACAACCCTTAACATAGTCAACAAAGTCGCACGACTACCCTAATCCAATCGCATCATATTCTTATACAGATAAGCACTAATTAGCTACCGCACACTACGCCTTAACATAGTCAACAAACGTAGCACGAATACTAACTAGTACTTATCTGAAATGACGGAGGGCTACGTCAGGTTTTTCTGAAAACCTATTGCGTAATGAGCTTGATATCGTTGTAGAATCAAATGAAGTTTTAAAATGGAATGATTTTGAGGCTTTTCTAGTTTTGCTAAAGGGGTCACTCCCGGTGAAGGGATCGTCGGCCTTTTCCTCGTCGAATGAGGTGCGGGATATATCATATATATCACTGTGCAAAGCAAAAACTCTTAAAAGCAATCAAAGCCAAACCGAGTGTGTAGCATCTGCCAGTTATTGCTAAAGGAGTCACTCCCGGTGAAGGGATCTCGGTCCTTTCCTCATCGAATAAGGTGCAGGGTATATCATATATACCGCTATGCAAAGCAAGAACTGTAGCTACCTGTTTTGTTTAAACTCTGATTCTACAACATTTTAGGTTTCTTTTCTTTCATTAATCACATTAATGAAGTCCCATCATTTAAATACCTAAACATCACAGATAGATATGACGTACACTTATGCCATCCGCATTCGCCTCGATGTCCCCTCGTGCACCGTTAGGTTAGGTAACTAACGACAGAGCAGGGCAGGGCTAGCGCGGGTGTAAAACATAAGTAACGTCTATATAATATATCATATATACTATATATTATATCCATCACAGAGTCACAACACAGATATCGCAGCAGAATAAACATATGAAATATTGGATATACTAGGACGTCCGTGTTTTCAATACGAGCCAGTATAAAACACGGATTCCACGGTCGTAACGAATAGCCAATTCCACACCCCTAGACCCCTATGAGAGCGGCAAGCAACCCTGCCAATTCTAGGGTTAGGAGACCCGGACTCGACTCCTCGAGTTGGTCTCCCACTGGACCCCAGAACCCGGTTACTTGTGCTCCCCTCCTTGGGTGTATCCTAATGCGGAAAAGAAAATAATATACAAAAGGTGACAACTTCCGCTACCTGGATGTGCCCCAAATAAAAGAATATTACATACAAGTTTTTACATGAATGAAAATGAAAAACACTCATCTCACATAAAAAACCCCGGCTATTCGAACACGACAATCCAATATAACATATCCAGCAACACATAACATCACATGTCATCAACGTAAGTAAATATGTCCATCCCAATTGTCGTTGACATATAGCAACGAAACCGGCGATATCACATATTACACTTACGGTCACAGAAAAGAAAGTGTAAAACTACAACAATTGGAATCCGCAACTTCTTTAAACATCGCATGCCTAACAGATATAAATCCCGCATTTTAGTCTCATTATCGAAAACTCTTTTCAATATCATATGGGACTAAATTGCTAGATTTATAACATTCATTCAGTTATCTCATAACTACTTGTGAATTCTAGATAAACAGAAAATGTTAAACTTTCCGATCGAACAGTCGAATACCCAAGTTTTCCCGAAACAGTCCAACACACGAAATAAGTCTAGCAACATTCAGTTCGTGCCTCAGTACCAACGGTCCAGCCGTAGAAGGGTCAAGCCAATGCCTCACATGTGGCACGCCGTACTGCCCCAAACCCGAAGGTTCAAAGGGCAGTTCAAGACGGTCACATAATCGAGTTAAGGTTTGTTGTCTTCTAGAGGGTCCATCGCGTTACTTGCACTACTTAGAACGTCGTTAAACTACGGAAAAATCCAACACTTGGAAATTTCCCGACAAGGGAAAAATTGGGTATTTATATCCGGTCGAACTTTTTAACATATTCTAAAAATTATCCGGAAATACACAAAAGACGAAATTTGATAATCCGGTCGAAACACCGAAGCTCTAAAACAGCCCAGAAAATTAAACTCTGGAATAATTATTAAAAAAATACTCATAAAGCTCAGCAGCAGAAACTATGAATTACTGTGCATTGGAGGAGGGATGTCGTCATCAAGCCGCCGCGGAACCGCCGCCTAAGCTGGCTTAGGCCGCGGTTCCGCCGCGCTTATTACTGTTCATTGGATGAAATTTGCATCGTAATTCTTAGAATTCCCTGCTGAATTTTTTAAGCATTTTTAATATTGAAAAATCCCAGATTTTAGAAAATGTACAGAGAGCATGTTAAGTTTAGGGTTTCGGATTCGTTCGGGTTTCAAATTGCGTCTAGACTTCGCCTAAGGCTCTAGCTAGGCTCTGATACCACTGTAGGGTTCCTAGGCACTCTAGTGAGGTCTCACAAGGCATCGAACATGCCAATTTAAAAAAAAATGGTGCCGAGAAACCCTAGACTATGGATCTTAGACTAGATATTTAGGCGAAACGATAATCTAGTTAACAACTAAACTATAAGTTAGATGCTACAACCTTTGTAGATCCGGATATCCAACTCCTTAGCTCCACGTGGTCATGCCCTCGCTGTCCATCTCGAATCCCGAACTCAAGCATCGTCTTCGTCGGAGAAACGGGTGAGCTAGGTCGTCGGCTTCGTGCCGAAGATGATCTACGTCGAGGCATCACTAGTTCAAGCTCCGACTTCACAAACTTGTGAAACTTGTGAAGTAAACACCCAAAACAACTTGGCAAGAGGTAGAGGGTGAAGAAATAGGAGGTGGGTTCACTTTAGAATTGGATTTCTCACTTTGGATCTCAAGATGCCATTAAAGTAGCAAGCTTTTCTATTTCAAGAAGAAGAAGAAGATGAAGCTAGTTATGATAAGTTCTAATTAAAATGAAATAGAAAATCAATACTTATCATAACTTAACCTTGGTTAAGTGTAGAGAATATACCATGGTTAGTTGGGTGGGTTAGGGTTAAGCATGATGACAAGAATGGTAGCAAAAGTCAAGGGTTCATGAAGCATCTTATAAGAAACAAAAATGCCACCATTCTCATTTAAACTTATCCAAATAAATGAATAAACAAATAAATGAACAAATAAAAATGCAAAACCCTAATTATCATAATAACCATGGTTTAATTCTATTCACTTAACCATATGATCAAGTATCATCAAACATGATACAAAAATGTGCACAAAAGTATATCACATATACAATGTGCAATCCAAGTGAGAAAAATCCGTTTAAAGTGAACCAATACTAGTCAATGCAAAGTAATATATCAAATATATAATTATACATTAAATCATTAAATCAACACTTGATTCAATGATCCGGTCATGTCACACACGACCGACTAGTGTTCAATGTATCGGCTTATCGAATCGATCTTCGATTCGATAACTAGGTTATACGCATACAACCATTCGAAACATTAATCGCGAGAATTAAATACGGTATCACATACACGCATCATTTTCGGTCCCGCACATATCTCATATGCGCTCCTATTTCGTTTCGCTTGAACCAGGAAACCTCTGTGTAGGACTCTAAAGACTCGTCAATACGCCAGTAGCAGATGATGATCATATCAAGCACCCACAAGCCGCAAGCGGTCTGCTAAACGTAACGGCCACCCGGGTATTGAGCGATCAGAAGATCGACGAGCTAGCCCGCTCACACTCCTGCGAATCCGACCAGTAACACCTAACGTACAGTCCGGTCTCTTCGTCTGATATGTCGCATATCAAGTCTAGGGGTGGTAAACGTCAGACCCCAATAACCCGATAAGTCATGCCGATGTGAGGCTCGTAACGGGTCGAGAAACTACTGGTAACACTTACCAGCAAATCTCTGATCAGCCCTGGCCAGGGACTTCCCTGTTACGGCCAATCGAGCACAGCGCAACATCAACCCCCAATACCGGGAGAGACGAAACCCCTCCTATCGCTCATTGCCTCCATGTGACTCGGGACTGTACCCAAAGACCACCGTTTTGCACGCCCTCATGGACATGGTAAGGTGGAGATCAAAGCACAGTGGGAATAACACAAGACTCCATGACGATCTCGGGTCTACAGACTAACCTGTACAAGTGTCACCTAAGAACTGCCATCTGACGTGAGGTATAATACCATCTGGGAGTTCTCGGCGAGTCCGTCCAGTGTACCCAGTCTCCACTGAGCACCCGTATACCATCTCTGATGTCAAACATCAATGGATATGGGATCATCCATCGCCCATCACATGGGTCGAGAAGCGTATACGCTAGTCTACACTGGTATATCGATGCCCCGTCTCGATACACCCACGACTAGGGACCTTGAAGGATGTACTTATGGACTACCATGTCCCCACTAGTATGATCTGCATCATAGTCCAGGTAGTCAAGTACAAATCCTAAAGGCTTTACCAACATGTAACTATAAGACAGTATAAAGAGACTAGTGTACATGTTAAGATAAAGAGCAACCAGATAGCATACTATCATGTCGAGCAAGAAAGTCATCTCTATATATGTCCAAGCATCCAATATAATATACATCATCTGTACAATACTGGCCTCTAGGGCATATATACAACTAACATTCATCATTGGTTTCTTTTTTTTCTTCCCACTTGAAGCTTTCTTAGGAGAGCTTCATTAAGGAGGTTGAACAAGTAACCAAAATCTTGTATCTCCTTCTCAAGTGTTAATAATATTTGTGTTGCTTTGTTTAATTTCTCTCTTTTTTTTACTTGTATTTTCTTTCCTTAATCATGCTTAACTAATCTTCTCTTTGGTTGTGGTAATGGTGAAGAAGTGAGATGAAAGGTTTTTGCCTCCTCCACCTCTTATTTATATTTAATGAGCTTAACTATATGATTCTAACTTAAAGATTATTTTTGTTTGATGTGATATGGTATTTTGAAACATGGTTCCTTTGTAACCTCCTCAAATACCATATTCACACCCTTTCCCCATTTCAATGTTTAAGTTAAAATCAATTTAGTGTTAAGATTGCTAGGTTTGGATATCGTATTTTGTGATCAACTATTTAACAATCTCTTGGTTTCTTATACGATATACCATCACAAACACCTAGCAAACTCAACACTAAAATCATTTGCTCTCACTCACTAATTGTGTTTTTGAAGTTATGGTATGCTTGCTAACCCTTGTGTTTTGAGTTGATACCCCATGCTTGGACATACAACGGTAAGTGAACAAAACGGACTAGTTTCGTGATTACGGAGAATATTGGAATTTGACGACTTGTGCCTCGCAACCGCTTCGACAAGTCGTGCTTCATGCTGAGATCAACGTAAGAATGAACTACTCATGAACAACGGACCGTCGAGGGAATCATCGCGATTCAACCTTCCGAGCCAAAGCCGCAACCAATTCTTCCTTAACTTCTTTTCCTTGTTTTCCTTGTTTTCGTATACTTTATTTTTGTGACAAAACCAACCATTCATTAATTTGTTGAAACTTAAATCACAATTCCCTGCGGATCTGTAGGGTTCCTAGGCTCACTAATCAGGTTCTACAAGGCATCAACCATGCCAAATTCTAATTTTTCCGGTGCCGAGAAACCCTAATGCGATCGTTAACTTGAGTTTAGGCAAAAACAAATGCGAATAAACAACTTTACTCTAAAGTGAACGGAAATACAACCTTTGTAGATCCGGTCCTCCACTTCCTTGGCTCCGTGTTGATGTCCCTCCGCTGCGATCATCGGTTCCCGGACTCTAGCGATGGTTTCGTCGAAGAAATGATCGGGCTAGGTCGTCGACTTCGATGTCGAAGATGATCTACGTCGAGGCAACTCAAGCTCAAGCTCCACCTTCACCAAGTCATGAAACTTGTGAAGAAAACACCATATACTACATGGCAAGTGGTAGAGGATGAAAAAATAGGGAGTGGGTTCACTTTGGATTTGGATTTCTCACTTAGAATTTTCTAGCCATGGTTTCTTCTCTTCATGAAGAAGATGAAGAAGAAGAAAGAAAAAGGATTCTTGCAAAAAGAAAATCCAAGTGATATCTATCATAATGCAACCATGTGTGAGCCTAACAAGTGTAGAGACTAAAGTAGGGTTATGTTAATGGTTAGGGTTTAGAACAAAACAAAAATGGTAAGACTTTTCAAAGATACTTGAAGCAACAAGAAACTTCTAGCAAAGATGAAGAAAAGCCACCATTTAGTTTAGAAAAATAAATAAGGAAAAGAAAACCCTAACCATTAACTAAACAAAGGTGTAAGTCACACACCCACCCATGTTTGCATGTATCATCTAATCATGATACAATCAAGTGCACAAAAATATATCATATATACAATATGCACATCCAAGTGAGAAAATAATCTTAAGTAAACAAATACTAGTTAATGTAAAGTAATATATCAAATATATAATTATACATTAAATCATTAAATCAACACTTGATTTAATGATCCGGTCATACTGCATATAACCGACTAATATCAATAGTAACAACTTATCGAATCAACACTTGATCCAATAACCCGGCTATATCGCATATAACCGATCAATATCACAAATCGCGAGAATCGAATACAGTATCACATACTGGTATTATTCTCGGTCCCGCACATATCTTATATGCGCTCCTATTTCGTTTCGCTTGAGCCAGGAAACCTCTGTGTACGACTCTAAAGACTCGTCAATACGCCGGCTGCAGGTGATGATCATATCAAACACCCACAAGCCGCAAGCGGTCTGTTAAACGTAACGGCCACCCGGGTATTGTTAGTTATATGTATGCCCTAGAGGCCATTACTATACATAGGATGTATATTGTAGTGGATGCTGGGACATATATAGGGAGGACTTTCTTGCTCGACATGATAGTATGCTATCTGGTTGATCTTTACCTTAACGTGTACACTGATTGTCTCCCTGTTACATGTTGGTAAAGCCCTTAGGATCTGTACTTGACTACCTGGACTATGATGCGGATCATACTAGTAGGGACATGGTAGTCCATAAGTACATCCTTCAAAGTCCCTAGTCGTGGGTGTATCGAGACGGGGCATCGATATACCAGAGTAGACTAGCGTGTACCTTCTCGACCCATACAGATGGGCGATGGATGATCCCATATCCATTGGTGTTTGACATCAGAGATGATATACGGGTGCTCAGTGGAGACTGGGTACACTGGACGGACTCGCCGAGAACTCCCAGATGGTATTATACCTTACGTCAGATGGCAGTTCTCTGGTGACACTGGTACAGAGTAGTCTGTTGACCCGAGATCGTCATAGAGTCTTGTATGGTTCCCACTGTGCTTTGATTTCCATCTTACCACGTCCAAGAGGGCGTGCAAAACGGTGGTTTTTGGGTACAGTCCCGTGTCACATGGAGGCAATGAGCGATAGGAGGGGATTCGTCTCTCCCGGTATAGGGGGTTGATGTTGCGCTGTGTTCGATTGGCTATAATAGAAAATCCCTGGCCAGGGTTGCTGAGATTTACTGGTAAGTGTTACCAGTAGTTTCTCGAATTGTTATAGACCTCATATCGACACGACTTATCGAGCTATTGGGGTCTGACGTTTACCACCCCTAGGCGAGATATGCGACATATCAGACGATCAGACCGGACTGTACGGTAGTGTTACTGGTTGGATTCACTGGAGTGTGAGCGGGCTTGCTCGTCGATCTTCTGATCGCTCAATACCCGGGTGGCCGTTACGTTTAGCAGACCGCTTGCGGCTTGTGGGTGTTTGATATGATCATCACCTGCTGCCGGCGTATTGACGAGTCTTTAGAGTCCTACACAGAGGTTTCCTGGTTCAAGCGAAACGAAATAGGAGCGCATATGAGATATGTGCGGGACCGAGAATAATGCGTGTATGTGATACCGTATTCCATTCTCGCGATGAATGTATCGATTTGTTATATTCGATATAACATAGATATCGAATCAAGGATTGATTCGATAAGCCGATACATTGGATATTAGTCGGTTATGTGCGACATGACCGGATCATTGAATCAAGTGTTGATTTAATGATTTAATGTAAAATTATGTATTTGATATATTACTTTGCATTAACTAGTATTGGTTCACTTTATATGGATTTTCTCACTTGGATTGCACAAGTTGTATATGTGATATACTTTTGTGCACTTGATTGTATCATGTTTGATGATACATGTTTACTTGGTTAAGTGTATAGAATTAAACCATGGTTAAACTTATGATTAGGGTTTTATTTCCTTTTCTCATTTATTTATCTATTTATTCATTTTGGAAATAAATAAAAAAAAGCATAATGAGAAAATGGTGGCTTTCTTTGTATGTATTATGAAGCTTCATGAAGACTTTGACCAAGTGACCATTTTGTCTCATGCTTAACCCTAACCATTCTATTCAACTATGATTAACTCTCTACACATTACCATGGTTACATTATGATAAGTATTATTATTATTTCCTTTTTGATAAGAACTTATCATAATATTCATCTTCTTCTTCTTCATCTTCTTCACTTGAAGAAGCTTGCTTCATCAATGGTGATTGATGAAAACAAGTGAGAAATCCAATTCTAAAGTCTACCCACTTCCTATTTCTTCATCCTCTACCTCTTGCCAAGTAGTAGAGTGTGTTTTCTTCACAAGTTTCATCACTTGGTGAAGTTGGAGCTTGATCTAGCGATGTCTCGACGTAGATCATCTTCGGCACGAAGCCGACGACCTTGCCCGCTCTTTCTCCGATGAAGCCGACGCTAGAGCCCGGATTTTGATTTGGACAGCGGAGATGACTTCATCACGGAGCCGTGGAGGTGGAGGACCGGATCTACAAAGGTTGTATTTCCGTTCCTTTAGTAAAATAGTTTACTAGTTGCATCTTTCGCCTAGAAATCTAGCCAACGATCCGTTCTAGGGTTTCTCGGCACCGTTTAAATTTGAAATTGGCATGGTTGATGCCTTGTGAGACCTCATTAGGGTGCCTAGGAACCCTACAGTGGTAGCAGAGCCTAGCTAGAGCCTTAGGCGAAGTCTAGTCGCAAATTGAAGTACGAACGAACCGAAACCCCAAATTTTCCATGCTCTCTGGACATTTTCTAAAATCGTGGTTTTTTCCAGATTAAAAATATGCAGAAAACACATCAGGAATTTATAAGAGTTACTGTGAAATTCGGCCGCCTAATTCCACTTTTTCACCGCGGTTCCGCCGCATGAGCAGGGCTCATGCGGCGGTTCCGCGGCCGTACGGCCACAGTATGTAAATCTTTTTGCACAGTAATTCTTATTTTCCTGTGCTGATTTTTCTGGGAATTTTTAATTTTTATTCAAGAATTGAATTTTTCTAGTTTGTTTTGGGGATTCGGTGTTTTGATCGGAGTATCAAATTTTGTCTGTGTGGCTTTTCGGATAATTTTTTGAATATGTTAAAAAGTTCGACCGGATATAAATACCCAATTTTTCCCCTGTCGGGAAATTTCCAAGTATTGGATTTTTCCGTAGTTTAACGACGTTCTAAGTAGTGCAAGTAACGCGATGGACCCTCTAGAAGACAACAAACCTTAACTCGATTATGTGACCGTCTTGAACTGCCCTTTGAAACTTCGGGTTTGGGGCAGTACGGCGTGCCACATGTGAGGCGTTGGCTTGACCCTTCTACGGTTGGACCGTTGGTACTGAGGCACGAACTGAATGTTGTTAGACTTATTTCATGTGTTGACCTGTTTCGGGAAAACTTGGGTGTTCGAATATTCAATCGGAAAGTTTAACATTTTCTGCTTATCTGGAATGGGATACAATAATTGGAATTCACAAATTGTTATGAGATAACGGAATGAATATTATAAACGTAGCAGTTTAGTCTCACTTGATCGGTTGCCACGGAATTTTGATGTGATCAAAAGTCCGTCGCAATCACGTAGCGTACGCGGATACTCGCCGGGTAAACTTAATAGACAGCCTCGCTCCATAGCCCTGACCAAGTGACTGTAGGAGAACCCCGTCGCCGAAAGCATCCGTCCGGGTGCTCGCGGTAGCGGTGTTCCGCCTTGGTGCACTTCGTCGACGGTATCGGGGGTGCAGCCGTCTACTGAAGTTTGCGACGAGCATTCGATCAAATTGTCGGGAATCCTGTTGAATTGCCCGACTTGATATTGAAAAGTGTTTTCGATAATGAGACTAAAATGCGGGGTTTATAATTGTTAGGCATGCGATGTCTAAGGAATTCATTTGATTAGGCATGCGATGTCTATGTAGGTTGCGGATTCTAACTGTTGTAGTTTTACACTTTCTTTTCTGTGACCGTAAGTGTAATATGTGATATCGCCGGTTTCGTTGCTATATGTCAACGACAATTGGGATGCGCATATTTACTTACGTTGATGACATGTGATGTTATGTGTTGCTGGATATGTTATATTGGATCGTCGTGTTTGAATAGCCGGGGGTTTTTATGTGAGATGAGTGTTTTTCATTTTCATTCATGTAAAAACTTGTATGTAATATTCTTTTATTCGGGCACTTCCAGGTTGCGGAAGATGTCACCGTTTGTATATTATTTACTTTTCCGCACTAGGATAGACCCAAGGAGGGGAGCACAAGTAACCGGGTTCTGGAGTCCAGTGGGAGACCAACTCGAGGAGTCGAGTCCGGGTCTCCTAACTCCAGAATTGGTAGGGTTGCTTGCCGCTCTCGTAGGGGTCTAGGGGTGTGGGTTAGGCTATTCATCACGACCGTGGAATCCGTGTTTTATACTGGCTCGTATTGAAAATACGGACGTCCTAGTATATCCAATATTTCATATGTTTCTTCTGCTGCGATATCTGTGATGTGATCATGTGATGTTCTCTGATAGATACTGTATATAGTATATATGATATATTATATAGGCGTTACTTATGTTTTACACCCGCGCTAACCCTGCCCCACTCTGCCGTTAGTTACCTAACCTAACGGTGCACGAGGGGACATCGAGGCGAATGCGGACGGCATAAGTGTACGTCGTATTTATATGTGATGTTTAGGTACTTAAATGATGGGACTTCATTAATGAGATTAATGAAATAAAAGAAACCTAAGATGTTGTAGAATCGAATTTCAAAATTAAAACAGGTAGCTACAGTTGTTGCTTTGCACAGAGGTATATGTGATATATCCTGCACCTTATTCGATAAGGAAAATACCGAGATCCCTTCACCGGGAGTGACTCCTTTAGCAATAACTGGCAGATGCTACACACTCGGTTTGTTTTTTGATTGCTTTTAAGAGTTTTTGCTTTGCACAGTGATATATATGATATATCCCGCACCTCATTCGACGAGGAAAGGATCGACGATCCCTTCACCGGGAGTGACTCCTTTAGCAAAACTAGAAAAGCCTCAAAAGCACTCCATTTTAAATTCATTCGATCCTACAACGATATCAAGTTCATTACGCAATAGGTTTTCAGAAAAACCTGTCGTAGCCCTCCGTCATTTCAGATAAGTGGTAGTTAGTATTCGCGCTACGTTTGTTGGCCTGCGTCAAGGCGTAGTGTGCGGTAGCTAACTAGTATTTATCTGCTTATGCATATGATGCAGATTGGATTAGGGTAGTCATGCGATTTTGTTGGCCTGCGTCAAGGGTCGTGCGGGTGGGTTTAATTCAATCAGGAAATGACGGGTTGAACTTGACTAGCACTTATGATTTGTTGACTATGTTAAGGTCATATAGCTGCTAGGGGCAAAATATTATCGGGAATTTCAAGTGTTGAAATTTGCAATGAGATTGCATACCTTCTATGAGATAGTTGGATCCCGATACCCGCTGCGAGTAAGAGTTACTCCTGGGAGAGTTTTATACATTACAATTAGCCGGTCAAGTAAGTGTCTAGAAAGGTGTCAACGGGGTTACGCCTCTGGGAAAACGAGGTTTACAGTAATTAGGTTCGTGCGAAAGCACGGGGGACCTCCCTCAAAGTACCGACACTGGCCTGGCTGAAAGATTGGCGAACTTGTAGTGTGTAATTAATCCCGGCTAGTCTTTCCTTTTAGGGTTTGAAGGAAGATTTGATAAAAAGCAGTGGGAGCCATCCTGATTAGATAAAATAATAACCAATCTATTCTTGCAAGAGCGCACGCTGAGTGTTTTCTTCTCTCTCTCCAGGTAGCGACCATATCACGCCTTAATCAAGATAATAATACGGATTATTGACCGAACCTGCTTGTTATACTGAGCTGGGGAACGTTGGTCCCGCTCCAACTAATAATTGTTATAAGACAGAGCAAGAAATTGGGGAATACCAGAATTCCTATGCCACCCAAACGAAGAGAGTGCATGCTGATGCATCATCTTCGGGTGTGTTCATTACAAAGAACTGTTTCTCTGTATCCTCTACGTCCTGGGTATGTGATACCAGATCAGGATCTCAGTTATGTAATCTGTTACATAGGGCTACAGAAAGGTAGAGAACTGAGAACGGGTGATAAGTTTCATGAGGCAGAAAACGGGGCAAGTGTTGCAGCCAAGTCTCTTGGTCACTGTCACCCTGTATTATCAATACATTGATTCTGAACGAATGTTATTAGATACCGAACCTGATATACAAAATCATATCAGTCTCTTTATCAGTAAAGAAATGATAAAATTTTGTATTGTTGGATAATGTTTTGAACATTTCCTATATCAAAACTTGATCGGTTCAGGCACGTTATCTAAAAGCGTTGATGTTCTAAATCAAACTACAGTTCTTTAGTATACGGAACACACACAAGAGGAAGAGTTCAGAAATGAACGAATCCTTCTTGAGGCATTGTAGACTAGGTCATATCAATGTGACCCGACTAGCTGAAGTTACATTTAGATGCATATTTAAATTAGTTTGAATTTACATCTTGTGAAACTCGCCAGTCATGTCACAAAGATAAGATGACCATAGCTCCGTTTACTGGAAACAGAGAAAGAGTTATGTAAACTCTTAGGATGATACATGTTGATGTATGTAGGTCCCCTGTCTACACATGCCAAGACCGGTTCTTTGTACTTCATTACATTCTCTGATAATCTCTTTAGATTCAGACATATGTTCCTGTTGAAACACGAGTCCGAACCTTTTGAGATATTCACAGAATATAAGTTAGAAGTAGAGAACCAAAATACGGGTAAAAGTATTATGTCCTTTGATGTGATCAAGGAGGAGAATACTTGAGCACGGAAATCCTGAATTATTCTAAAGGAGAATGAGATTCTCTCTCAGCATTACTCCTCCGTATACACCATAGCACGATGGTATATCGGGGCGGAGCAATCACACCCTATATGATATGGTGTGCTCTATGATGAGTACTACTGAGTTACCTGTTTCCTTTTTGGAAGTTATGCACTTGAGAAGCTGCATACCTATTGAATAGGGTTCCAATCAAATCAGTTGCCTACCACTCCATATGAGATATGATATGGAAAGAGCCCATGTCTTAAGCTAGTTAAGATTTGGGGTTGTCCGGCCTATGTCTAAAAGCAAAATCTAGACAAGCTCGAGGCAAAGTCTGTTATGTAGAACTGGAAATGTTCCAGCTATACAAACTGCAGCTGATGATTTGAAAGAACCAAAGGATTCAATAGTTACCAACGAACCTCAGCCTTTCCGCCGATCTAGTAGGGTTCCTCACCCACCTGAGAGATACTTCGGTTACTCTATGACAGTGGGAGAGAGGAATGCATCATGAGATGATGACCCAACTAGTTTCGAGCTGGCCATCAGGAGTAGGACTCTATAAGAATGGCTGGATGCTTAGCGATCTGAGATGGAATCCTTATACACCAACAAAGTATGGACTTTGGTTGCTATATCTGAAGGGTTAAATCCCCATCAGGAGCAAGTATATCTTGAGAAGATTACTTGGTGTAGATGGAAAAGTTGAGACTTTCAAAGCTAGACTTGTTAAAGCTTTTCATCATCGACCAAGCGTGGATTATGATGAAACCTTTTCAAGTGGCTATGCTTAAGTCCATCCAGATCCTACTTACCACGGCTACATACCATGACTACGATATCTGGCGGTTGGGTGTCATGACTGCTTTTCTAAATGATGTTTTAGAAGAATGCGTCTATAAGTACACAACCAGAGGGCCTCGTAGACAGTGGGAGCAGCGGAAACGTGTGCAAGATGCTTTATAGGATAAAGCAGGCATCGCGGAGTTGGAACATCTGTTTTGATGGATTAGTCAAAGAAGTTGACATCATCAAAATGGTAGATGAACCTTGTATAAACAAAAAGGTAGTAGGGAGTATGGTAATGATCCTCGTAGAGTACGTGGATGACATACTCTCGATAGGGAAAGAGTTTCCTATGCTACGCTCGATCAATCTCCGCCTATCATAATGGTTCTCCACATAGGATCAAAGTGATACCTCCTAAATCCTGGGTTTTGGATCTATGAGATAGATCTAAATGGATGTTAGGATTCTTACTAGTTGTAGTGAGACGGTATCAATCGACCCTGGGGAGAATCACTGGAATGGTTCCAGGGTGATAATGACGACTGAGTGTCAGTCACAGGCATTGTCTTTACCCTCAGTAAAGGGACGGTATGTTGGAAGAGTTCCAAGCTAGATACCGTGACATACTAGACGATAAAAGCTGGATACATCGCTACTTAAGATGCTACCAAAGAGGCTGTTTGGGTGTATATTGGTTCATGAGATGAACTACGTTCCTCCCATTGTGTAACAATGGAGTTGTGGCTTATGCCGAGGAACGCCGGTCCCATCAGTGATCCAGACATATTCTAAGGCAGTGTCACCTGATCATGGAGATGGTTGATCTCCAGGTTGATCGAGGTTTGGAGAGAAGACTCAGAGGACAACACAGCGGATCCACTCACAAAGGCTTGTTCCCAGAGAGAGACTTTTATGGGATGGTTGAGTATGAGATACTACAACCATTGCTATCAGATGGCCCTAGTGCAAGTGGGAGATTGTTAGTTATATGTATGCCCTAGAGGCCATTACTATACATAGGATGTATATTGTAGTGGATGCTAGGACATATATAGGGAGGACTTTCTTGCTCGACATGATAGTATGCTATCTGGTTGATCTTTACCTTAACGTGTACACTGATTGTCTCCCTGTTACATGTTGGTAAAGCCCTTAGGATCTGTACTTGACTACATGGACTATGATGCGGATCATACTAGTGGGGACATGGTAGTCCATAAGTACATCCTTTAAAGTCCCTAGTCGTGGGTGTATCGAGACGGGGCATCGATATACCAGAGTAGACTAGCGTGTACCTTCTCGACCCATACAGATGGGCGATGGATGATCCCATATCCATTGGTGTTTGACATCAGAGATGATATACGGGTGCTCAGTGGAGACTGGGTACACTGGACGGACTCGCCGAGAACTCCCAGATGGTATTATACCTTACGTCAGATGGCAGTTCTCTGGTGACACTGGTACAAAGTAGTCTGTTGACCCGAGATCGTCATAGAGTCTTGTGTGGTTCCTACTGTGCTTTGATTTCCATCTTACCACATCCAAGAGGGCGTGCAAAACGGTGGTTTTTGGATACAGTCCCGAGTCACATGGAGGCAATGAGCGATAGGAGGGGATTCGTCTCTCCCGGTATAGGGGGTTGATGTTGCGCTGTGTTCGATTGGCTATAACAGGAAATCCCTGGCCAGGGTTGCTGAGATTTACTGGTAAGTGTTACCAGTAGTTTCTCGAATTGTTATAGACCTCATATCGACACGACTTATCGAGCTATTGGGGTCTGACGTTTACCACCCATAGGCGAGATATGCGACATATCAGACGATCAGACCGGACTGTACACTAGTGTTACTGGTTGGATTCACTGGAGTGTGAGCGGGCTTGCTCGTCGATCTTCTGATCGCTCAATACCCGGGTGGCCGTTACGTTTAGCAGACCGCTTGCGGCTTGTGGGTGTTTGATATGATCATCACCTGCTGCCGGCGTATTGACGAGTCTTTAGAGTCCTACACACAGGTTTCCTGGCTCAAGCAAAACGAAATAGGAGCGCATATGAGATATGTGCGGGACAGAGAATAATGCGTTTATGTGATACCGTATTCCATTCTCGCGATGAATGTATCGATTGGTTATATTCGATATAACCTAGATATCGAATCAAGGATTGATTCGATATGCCGATACATTGGATATTAGTCGGTTATGTGCGACATGACCGGATCATTGAATCAAGTGTTGATTTAATGATTTAATGTAAAATTATGTATTTGATATATTACTTTGCATTAACTAGTATTGGTTCACTTTATATGGATTTTCTCACTTGGATTGCACAAGTTGTATAAGTGATATACTTTTGTGCACTTGATTGTATCATGTTTGATGATACATGTTTACTTGGTTAAGTGTATAGAATTAAACCATGGTTAAACTTATGATTAGGGTTTTATTTCCTTTTCTCATTTATTTATCTATTTATTCATTTTTGAAATAAATAAAAAAAAGCATAATGAGAAAATGGTGGCTTTCTTTGTATGTATTATGAAGCTTCATGAAGACTTTGACCAAGTGACCATTTTGTCTCATGCTTAACCCTAACCATTCCATTCAACCATGATTAAGTCTCTACACATTACCATGGTTACATTATGATAAGTATTCTTATTATTTCCTTTTTGATAAGAACTTATCATAATATTCATCTTCTTCTTCTTCATCTTCTTCACTTGAAGAACCTTGCTTCATCAATGGTGATTGATGAAAACAAGTGAGAAATCCAATTCTAAAGTCTACCCACTTCCTGTTTCTTCATCCTCTACCTCTTGCCAAGTAGGTGAGTGTGTTTTCTTCACAAGTTTCATCACTTGGTGAAGTTGGAGCTTGATCTAGCGATGTCTCGACGTAGATCATCTTCGGCACGAAGCCGACGACCTTGCCCGCTCTTTCTCCGATGAAGCCGACGCTAGAGCCCGGATTTTGATTTGGACAGCGGAGATTACTTCATCACGGAGCCGTGGAGGTGGAGGACCGGATCTACAAAGGTTGTATTTCCGTATTCTTGTAGTTAAGTGTTAACTAGTTTCTTTTTCGCCTAGACATCTAGCCAACGATCCGTAGTCGGGTTTCTCGGCACCGTTAAAATTTGAAATTGGCATGGTTGATGCCTTGTGAGACCTCATTAGGGTGCCTAGGAACCCTACAGGTATTGAGCGATCAGAAGATCAACGAGCAAGCCCGCTCACACTCCTGTGAATCAAACCAGTAACAGTTACCGTACAGTCCGGTCTGTTCGTCTGATATGTCGCATATCTCGCCTAGGGGTGGTAAACGTCAGACCCCAGCAGCTCGATAAGTCGTGTCGATATGAGGTCTATAACAGTTCGAGAAACTACTGGTAACACTTACCAGTAAATCTCAGCAACCCTGGCCAGGGATTTCCGGTTATAGCCAATCGAACACAGCACAACATCAACTCCCTATACCGGGAGAGACGAATCTTCTCCTATTGCTCATTGCCTCCATGTGATTCGGAACTGTACCCAAAAACCACCGTTTTGCACGCCCTCTTGGGCGTGGTAAGGTGGAAATCAAAGCACAGTGGGAATCACACAAGACTCTATGACGATCTCGGGTCAACAGACTACTCTGTACCAGTGTCACCAGAGAACTGCCATCTGACGTGAGGTATAATACCATCTGGGAGTTCTCGGTGAGTCCGTCCAGTGTACCCAGTCTCCACTGAGCACCCGTATATCATCTCTGATGTCAAACACCAATGGATATGGGATCATCCATCGCCCATCTGTATGAGTCGAGAAGGTATACGCTAGTCTACTCTGGTATATCGATGCCCCGTCTCGATACACCCATGACTAGGGACCTTGAAGGATGTACTTATGGACTACCATGTCCCCACTAGTATGATCCGCATCATAGTCCAGGTAGTCAAGTACACATCCTAAGGGCTTTACCAACATGTAACAGAGAGACAATCAGTGTAAACGTTAAGGTAAAGAGCAACCAGATAGCATACTATCATATCAAGAAAGAAAGTCATCCCTATATATGTCCAAGCATCCACTACAATATACATCCTATGTATAGTAATGGCCTCTAGGGCATACATATAACTAACAATCTCCCACTTGCTCTAGGGCCATCTGATAGCAGTGGTTGTAGTATCTCATACTCAACCATCCCATAAAAGTCTCTCTATGGAAAAAGGCCTTCGTGAGTGGATCCGCTGTGTTGTCCTCTGAGTCTACTCTCCTAACCTCGATCACCCTGGAGATCAACTATCTCCATAATCAGGTGACACTGCCTTAGAATATGTCTGGATCACTGATGGGACGGACGTTCCTTGGCATATGCCACAACTCCATTGTCACACAATGGGCGGAACTAAGTTCATCTCATGAACTAATATACACCCAAACAGCCTCTTTGGTAGCATCTTAAGTAGCGATGTATCGTGCCTTTATCGTCTAGTAAGCTACGGTATTTAGCTTGGAACTCTTCCAACATACCGTCCCTCCACTGAGGGTAAAGACAATGCCTGTGACTGACATTCAGTCGTCCTTATCACCCTGGAACACTTCTAGTGATTCTCCCCAGGATCAATTGATACCATCTCACTTCAACTAGTGAGAATCCTATCATCCATTTAGATCTATCTCTTAGATCCAAAACCCAGGATTTAGTAGGTATCACTTTGATCCTATGTGGAGAATCATCATGATAAGCGGAGATTGATCGAGCGTAGCATAGGAAACTCCTTCCCTATCAAGAGTATGTCATCCACGTACTCTACGAGGATCGCCACCATACTCCCTACTACCTTTTTGTATATACAAGGTTCATCTACCATTTTGATGAAGTCAAACTATTTGACTACTACATCAAAACAGATGTTCCAACTCCGCGATGCCTGCTTTATCCTATAAAGCATCTTGTACACGTTTCCGCTGCTCCCACTGTTTACGAAGCCCTCTGACAGTGTACTTATAGACTCTCTCTTCTAAAATATCATTTAAAGAGCAGTCATGACACCCAACCTCCAGATATCGTAGTCATGATATGTAGCCGTGGCAAGTAGGATCCGGATGGACCTAAGCATAGCCACTGGAAAAGGTTTCATCATTATCCACGTCTGGTCGATGATGAAAACCTTTAACAAGTATAGCTTTGAAAGTCTCAACTTTTCCATCTACACCAAGTAATCTTCTCAAGATATACTTGCTCCTGATGGGGATTTAACCCTTTAGATATAGCAACCAAAGTCCATACATTGTTGGTGTACATGGATTCCATCTCAGATCGCTAAGCATCCAGCCATTCTTACAGAGTCCTACTCCTGATGGCCTGCTCGAAACTAGTTGGGTCATCATCTCATGATGCAATCCTCACTCCCACTGTCATAGAGAAACCGAAGTATCTCTCGGGTGGGTGAGGAACCCTACTAGATCGGCGGAGAGGCTGAGGTTCGTTGGTATCTACTGAATCCTTTGGTTGTATCAAATCATCTGCTGTAGTTTGTATAGCTGGAACCTTTCCAGTTCTACATTACAGACTATGCCTCGAGCTTGTCCGGATTTTGCTTTTAGACATCGGCCGGTCAACCCCAAATCTTAACTAGCTTAAGACATGGGCTCTTCCCATACCATATCTCATATGGAGTGGTGATCTGATTCGAACCTAATTTCAATAGGTATGCAGCTTCTCAAGTGCATAACCCCCAAAAGGAAACAGGTAACTCAGTAGAACTCATCATATAGCGCACCATATCGAATAGGGTGCAATTGCTCCGCCCCGATATACCAACGTGCTATGGTGTATACGGAGGAGTAATGCTGAGAGAGAATCTCATTCTCCTTTAGAATAGTCCAAGAATTCTATGCACAAGTATTCTCCTCCTTGATCTCTTCAAAGGACATAATAATTATACCCGTATTGGTTCTCTACTTCTAACTTATATTCTGTGAATATCTCAAAAGGTTCGGACTTGTGTTTCAACAGGAACATATGACTGAATCTTGAGAGATCATCAGAGAATGTAATGAAGTACAAAGAACCGGTCCTGGCATGTGTAGACGGGGGACCTTACATACATCAACATGTATCAATCCCAAGAGTTTACTAACTCTTTCTCTGTTTCCAATAATCATAGCTATGGTCATCTTATCTCTGTGACATGACCAGCAAGTTTAACAAGATGTAAATTCAAACTGATTTAAATATGCATCTATATGTAACTTCAGCTAGTCGGGTCGCATTGATATGACCAAGTCTACAATACCACAAGAAAGATCCGTTCATTTCTGAACTCTTCCTCTTGTGTGTGTTCCGTATACTAAGAACTTTAGTTTGATTTAGAACATCAATGCTTTTAGATAACGTGCCTGAACCGATCAACTTTTGATATAGGAAATGTTCAAAACATTATCCAACAATACAAAATTATATCCTTTCTTTACTGATAAAGAGACTGATATGATTTTGTATATCAGGTTCGGTATCTAATAACATTCGTTCAGAATCAATGTATTTGGAATACAGGGTGACAGTGACCAACAGACTTGGCTGCAACACTTGTACCGTTTTCTGTCTCATGAAACTTATCACCCATTCTCAGTTCTCTACCTTTCTATAGCCCTATGTATTAGATTGCATATCTGGGATCCTGATCTGGTATCTAATACCCAGGACGTAGAGGATACAGAGAAACAGTTCTTTGTAATGAACACACCCGAAGATGATGCATCAGCATGCACTTTCTTCGTTTGGGCGGCACGGGAAATCTGGTATTCCCCTATTTCCTGCTCTGTCTTATAACAATTATAAGTTGGAGCCGGACCAACGTTCCCCAGCTCAGTATAACAAGCGGGTTCGGTCAATACATCCGTATTATTATCTTGATTAAGGCGTGACACGGTCTCTACCAGGAGAGAGAGAGAAGAAAACACTCTGCGTGCGCTCTTGCAAGATCAGATTGGTTATTATTTTATCTAATCAGGATGGCTCCCACTGTTTTTTATCAAATCTTCCTTCAAACCCTGAAAGGAAAGACTGGCCGGGATTAATTACACACTACAAGTTCGCCAATCTTTCAGCCAGGCCAGTGTCGGTACTTTGAGGGAAGTCCCCCGTGCTTTCGCACGAACCTAATTAATGTAAACCTCGTTTTCCCAGAGATGTAACCTCGTTAACACCTTTCTAGACACCTACTTGATCGGCTAATTGTAATGTGTAAAACTCTCTCAGGAGTAACTCTTACTCGCAGCGGGTATCGGGATGCAACTATCTCATAGAAGGTATGCAATCGCATTGCAAATTTCAACACTTGAAATTCCCGATAATCTTTTGCCCCTAACGTGCTATGACCTTGATGAAAGCCAACAAACCATAGCCCGCTAGTCAAGTTCAACCCGTACATTTCTTGACTAAATTAAACCTACCCGCACGACCGTTGACGAAAGCCGTACGACTACCCTAATCCAATCGCATCGTATGCAGGAGATAAGCAGCATATAGCTACCGCACACTACACCTTGACGAAAGCCAACAAATGTAGCAAGAATACTATATACAACTTATCTGAAATGACGGAGAGCTACGACAGGTTTTTCTGAAAACCTATTGCGTAATGAACTTGATATCGTTGTAGGATCGAATGAATTTTGAAATGGAGTGTTTTTTATGCTTTTCTAGTTTTGCTAAAGGGGTCACTCCCGGTGAAGGGATCGTCGGCCCTTTCCTCGTCGAATGAAGTGCGGGATATATCATATATATCGCTGTGCAAAGCAGAAACTATAGAAGCAATCAAAACACAAACCGAGAGTTGTAGCATCTGCCAGTTATTGCTAAAGGGGTCACTCCCGGTGAAGGGAACGTCGGCCCTTTCCTCATCGAATAAGGTGCAGGATATATCATATATACCGCTGTGCAAAGCAAGAACTGTAGCTACCTGTTTTATTTTTGAAATTCGATTCCACAACATCTTTAGGTTTCTTTTATTTCATTAATCTCATTAATGAAGTCCCATTATATAAGTTACCTAAACATCACAGATAAATACGACGTACACTAATGCCATCCGCATTCGCCTCGATGTCCCCTCGTGCACCGTTAGGTTAGGTAATTAACGGCAGAGCGGGGCACGGCTAGCGCGGGTGTAAAACATAAGTAACGTCTATATAATATATTGTATATACTATATACAGTATCTATCCGAACTAATCACATGATCACATCACAGATAACGCAGCAGAAAATATCATATGAAATATTGGATATACTAGGACGTCCGTGTTTTCAATACGAGCCAGTATAAAAAACGGATTCCACGGTCGCGATGAATAGCCAAAACCCACACCCCTAGACCCCTACGAGAGCGGCAAGCAACCCTACCAATTCTAGAGTTAGGAGACCCGGACTCGACTCCTCGAGATGGTCTCCCACTGGACTCCAGAACCTGGTTACTTGTGCTCCCCTCCTTGGGTCTATCCTAGTGCGGAAAAGTAAATAATATACAAAGGTGACATCTTCCGCAACCTGGAAGTGCCCCAATAAAAGAATATTACATACAAGTTTTTACATGAATGAAAATGAAAAACAATTATCTCACATAAAAAAAACCCGGCTATTCAAACACGACGATCCAATATAACATATCCAGCAGCACATAACATCACATGTCATCAACGTAAGTAAATATGCCCATCCCAATTGTCGTTGACATATAGCAACCAGACCGGCGATATCACATATTACACTTACGGTCACAGAAAAGAAAGTGTAAAACTACAACAGTTGGAATCCGCAACCTGCATAGACATCGCATGCCTAACCAAATGAATTCCTTAGACATCACATGCCTAACAATTATAAACCCCGCATTTTAGTCTCATTTATCGAAAACTCTTTTCAATATCTAGTCGGGCAATTCAACAAGATTCCCGGCATCCTGACCGAATGCTCGTCGCAAACTTTAGTAGATGGCCGCACCCCCGATACCGTTGACGAAGTGCACTAAGGCGGAACACCGCTGCCGCGAGCACCCGAACGGATGCTTTCGGCGACGGAGTTCTCCTACAGTCACTTGGTCTGGGCTATAGGGCGTAGCTATCTATTAAGTTTACCGGCGAGTATCCTCGTACGCTACGCGATTGCGACGGAATTTTGATCGCATCAAAATTCCGTGGCAACCGATCAAGTGAGACTAAACTGCTATGTTTATAACATTCATTCAGTTATCTCATAACTATTTGTGGATTCCAAATATTGTATCCCATTCCAGATAAATAGAATATGTTAAACTTTCCGATCGAACATTCAAACACCCAAGTTTTCCCAAAACAGCTCAACACATGAAATAAGTTTTAAAACATTCACTTCATGCCTCAGTACCAACGGTCCAGCCGTAGAAGGGTCAAGCCAACGCCTCACATGTGGCACGACGTACTGCCCCAAACCCTAAGGTTCAAAAGGCAGTTCAAGACGGTCACATAATCGAGTTAAGGTTTGTTGTCTTCTAGAGGGACCATCGCGTTACTTGCACTACTTAGAACGTCATTAAACTACGGAAAAATCCAACAATTGGAAATTTGCCGGCAGGGGTAAAAAGTGGGTATTTATATACAGTCGAACTTTTTTTTTAACATATTCCAAATTATCCGGAAAAACACATAGACACAGTTAAAGTTTCCGATCGAATCATCGAATCCCCAATACACCCTAGATAACTCAACTCTTGAGTGCAAATTAAAAATTCCCAGAAAACACAGGAAATTCAAATTAACATTACTGTGCAAAATTTGATGAAGGAAGCGGCCGTACGGCCGCGGAACCGCCGCAATAGCCAAGCTATTGCCGCGGTTCCGTGGCTCTTTGATCGATTTAGGCGCCCGTTTTTCACAGTAACTCCTAGAAAACCCTGCTGACTTTTCTGCATATTTTTAATTCACAAAAATCCACGATTTAAGAAAATGTATAGAAAGGGGTTAAATTTAGGGTTTCGGGGTTCGATCGGGTTTCTAACATCGTCTACACTTCGCCTAAGGCTCTAGCTAGGCTCTGATACCACTGTAAGGTTCCTAGGCACACTAATGAGGTTCTACAAGGCATCAACCATGCCAAATTCTAATTTTTCTGGTGCCGAGAAACCTAATGCGATCGTTAACTAGAGTTTAGGCGAAAACAAATGCGAGTAAACAACTTTACTCTAAAGTGAACGAAAATACAACCTTTGTAGATCCGGTCCTCCACTTCCTTGGCTCCGTGTTGACGTCCCTCCACTGCGATCATCGGATCCCGGACTCTAGAGATGGTTTCGTCGAAGAAATGATCGGGCTAGATCGTCGACTTCGATGCCGAAGATGATCTATGTCGAGGCAACTCAAGCTCAAGCTCCACCTTCACCAAGTCATGAAACTTGTGAAGAAAATACCCTATACTACATGGCAAGTGGTAGAGGATGAAGAAATAGGAAGTGGGTTCACTTTGGATTTGGATTTCTCACTTGGAATCATCATTTAGAATTTTCTAGCCATGGTTTCTTCTCTTCATGAAGAAGATGAAGAAGAAGAAAGAAAAAGAATTCTTGCAAAAAGAAAATCCAAGTGATATCTATCATAATGCAACCATGGGTGAGCCTAACAAGTGTAGAGACTAAACTAGGGTTAAGGTAATGGTTAGGGTTTAGAACAAAACAAAAATGGTAAGACTTTTCAAAGATACTTGAAGCAACAAGAAACTTCTAGCAAAGATGAAGAAAATCCACCATTTAGTTTAGAAAAATAAATAAGGAAAAGAAAAACCTAACCATTTACTAAACAAAGGTGTAAGTCAGACACCCACCCATGTTTGCATGTATCATCAAATCATGATACAATCAAGTGCAAAAAAATATATCATATATACAATGTGCACATCCAAGTGAGAAAATAATCTTTAGTGAACCAATACTAGTTAATGTAAAGTAATATATCAAATATATAATTACACATTAAATCCTTAAATCAACAATTGATTTAATGATCCGGTCATACTGCATATAACCGACTAATATCAATAGTAACAACTTATCGAATCAACATTTGATCCAATAACCCGGCTATATCGCATATAACCGATCAATGTCACAAATCGCGAGAATCGAATACAGTATCACATACTGGTATTATTCTCGGTCCCGCACATATCTTATATGCGCTCCTATTTCGTTTCGCTTGAGCCAGGAAACCTCTGTGTAGGACTCTAAAGACTCGTCAATACGTCGGCAGCAGGTGATGATCATATCAAACACCCACAAGCCGCAAGCGGTCTGCTAAATGTAACGGCCACCCGGGTATTGAGCGATCAGAAGATCAACGAGCAAGCCCGCTCACACTCCTGTGAATCCAACCAGTAACCCTTACCATACAGTCCGGTCTGTTCGTCTGATATGTCGCATATCTCGCCTAGGGGTGGTAAACGTCAGACCCCAGCAGCTCGATAAGTCGTGTCGATATGAGGTCTATAACAGTTCTAGAAACTACTGGTAACACTTACCAGTAAATCTCAGCAACCCTGGCCAGGGATTTCCGGTTATAGCCAATCGAACACAGCACAACATCAACTCCCTATACCGGGAGAGGCGAATCCCCTCCTATCGCTCATTGCCTCCATGTGATTCGGGACTGTACCCAAAAACCACCATTTTGCACGCCATCTTGGACGTGGTAAGGTGGAAATCAAAGCACAGTGGGAATCACACAAGACTCTATGATGATCTCGAGTCAACAGACTACTCTGTACCAGTGTCACCAGAGAATTGCCATCTGACGTGAGGTATAATACCATCTGGGAGTTCTCGGCGAGTCCGTCCAGTGTATCCAGTCTCTACTGAGCACCCGTATATCATCTCTGATGTCAAACACCAATGGATATGGGATCATCCATCGCCCATCTGTATGGGTCGAGAAGGTATACGCTAGTCTACTCTGGTATATCGATGCCCCGTCTCGATACACCCACGACTAGGGACCTTGATAGATGTACTTATGGACTACCATGTCCCCACTAGTATGATCCGCATCATAGTCCAGGTAGTCAAGTACACATCCTTAGGGCTTTACCAACATGTAACAGAGAGACAATCAGTGTACACGTTAAAGTAAAGAGCAACCAGATAGCATACTATCATATCGAGCAAGAAATCCATCCTTATATATGTCCAAGCATCCACTACAATATACATCCTATGTATAGTAATGGCCTCTAGGGCATACATATAACTAACAGGATCGACCCATACTTGCCGTCTTACTACCACATGTCGTACACTTTCGGTTTATAAATATTTAAAACAAGAACGATCTCGTGTGCGCATTCTGTTTCCATAAAACGATAACATTTCCAAAACATACGCGTTTGCACGCACGGGTGATTTCCCAACAAGTTTTTGGTGCCGTTGCCGGGGAGTTGTAGTCATTAGGTTTTGTTATTTCTGGTTCTTACTAATAAAACTAACTTCTAACTAAATTTTTTCAAAAACTAACTATACGATTTTTCTGACTTTTGTTCTCTTTTCTGAAAACCTGCAATCACCCTAAAATTGAACTTAAAAATCTAGTAATACCATAAGAGCTTTGATAGCCTTGGGAAATCACTCAAAATCCTATCTCAAAACAACTCCATTCGGCCGGAGACATCGATGTGAAATCCGGCGAGCTCGGCCATGTGGGGGTGTTTTTGAATTTTTCTTTTCGTGTGATCTCCGGTGTGTTATCGGTATTCTTTTAGTATTGTTTGATTTTTCAAATTTTGAGTGCGCAGGCATTGGGGAAGAAATATCGCTTTTTGACTCTAATATCGTATTTTCCGACATTTTAGGTTTTTCGCGGAATTACGACCAGCGATCATGCGGAGCGAGTCTCAAATGCAATTTCAAGACATTAGAGAAGTATAGTGCCAAGGATCCGGATAGTTTGACACGCGCAAGCGAACATTAAACGACTCGGATCATTTTCAATGGGGTTTTCTTAAACCAAATCATATCGGTACGTATTTCCTAACACCTTCGCTCGAATCCGACGCACTCCAATATTCTATCATCTGCAGGATTCTTCGCACAATTTTGCTGCCAATTGATCAGAGAACTAACTGTATTTTTTGCAGCGCTTAAACTTAACTTGAAAAAGAATTGTTTATATTGCTTGATTTCTTGAAATTCTTTTATTTGATTGTGCATTGCATTTTAATACAGTATTAAGGGTAAAATAACCAAACAAGATACGGTAAAGGATTTCATCATCTTTTCTCCGTAGCCTACAAATCACAAAACTGCATTCTTGAATACCCCCAGTAATTTAAAATCAGTTAGAACTTTGACTCGAAGGACTTCACGCTCATTAGGAGAAGTTAACTGTGTTTAGAATTTTGCTTAACAGTATATTGTTCACGGGGTGTCTAGGCAAGTGTTAACGGCGCAACCGCCAAAAGAGAAAGGGATAGCTAATTAAGGACCTTCGCAAAAGCGTTGGAAAACCTCCCGTTCTCTCTTGAACTTACCTGGCTTCGTGATCAGTATATCTTTTGCCTATTTCTCGACACAGTTTTATTTCGTAAGTCAGGTTCTTGAGCATGCCTAGTTGACTTAGCATAACATAGACTGCTTGGGGAGTGATATTCATTATTTTTGTGACATTTGTGCATCTTATTAATATGGGTGAGACACGATTCAATTCTATTTTTCACGACTCTTATTCTTTTGTTTATACTCAATCCCAATTAATTTGTACAAATTCCCAAAATTCTTCCCACATTCATGATAATTGTCCTTTTTTAGGGGGTGACCAACCGTCCTAAATTTTTGATAACGGCCACCCGCCTAACACTCCTGAACCCAGTTCTACTTCAACTATAGACTAAATGATTGAGAATTTAGAGAAAGAGGTCGACAGATTGACTGCTTTAGTATCACCACCATCATAACCCCTCCAACCTGAAACAATTGAACCATCTTTAAGGAGTGATAGCGAGATGGATGCTAGGTTGACCGCTTTAGAGTTAGGTATTGAAGTGATGACTGTGGTCGAGAATCAATCAGTTTCTATGCTAGCCCTGTTCATACAGCAGTCTGAGCTATTATTTCTTGCTCAATCCCAATCATTGTCTAGCATAGAGGAACAAGTGAAACATTTAGCTGAAAAGATTCTAGGGAGTAAGCACAACAAGTCGGATCCCAAAAGTGTAAATGTCTGTCATTTAGGAAGTCATCCGAGTGAGATAAATGATTAAATGAATTTTGATGATTTCATAGATGATGATACAAATGGATTGACTGAGTGATACCAGGACACACAAGAAAGTCCTCCGACTGATTTTTGCTTTCCAATTTTAGAGGAGGAACCTTGTGATTTGACGGGTTTGGTTTGGATAAATTAGAAGAGATCACTGATCAGGAACCCACAACTTTTATATCACCTAGTGATATTGTTTCGCAAGAAACATTAGGGTGGGAATCTACATTTTAGATGACATGAACCTACCCAATTATAAATGTAATGAGGGAAAAGTTGTTTTGGGAGAGAGTGTGAATAATGAGAGTAAGATTGTGGAAAATAATAGGGAGGAAGACAGCATTGAGGATTATTCTTTCATATCGAGTTTTGAGGAGATTTTTACTGATGAACTTGATATTCTTAGTGAGTTTGAGTCGTGATCATTTTGGGAACATCCGAGAAACCTTTCTTTTGCTGAACTTTTTGCGAATGAACTCCAGTTTTTACACGAACATGACTTTGGAACTCAACATACGCTTATTGAACAATCAATTCATCAAGAAAACAATTCTTTGACTTCCTCAAAATTTCATCTTCACCTTCAGCGTCTTCTTATCCCTACTTTTACACGCCCATGCCCTTTCCTAACATCTAACAATTCTTTGTATATTCTATTTTTCTTTTTATTATACCTATTCTTTTGCCAGCCTTGGCACTATATCGACAAAATTTTTGAATGGCTGGTAGTAATTTCTGCACTAACCAAGTCTTTTAACTTGTACATGTTGTAATTAGTCTTAGGTTTTTTCTTTTTCTTTAAATAAATTCTCACCCTGATGTCTAAGTCTAGCTACCGGAGACGGGGGCAACGATGAGGACATCGTAAAACACAGTTTTAGGGGTGAGCACTGCGTTTATCTACATCATGTGTATATTGTATATTCTGCATTGCATACATCTTTAAAAAACCCATAAAAATTGAAAGAATTTCCCAAAAAATATTTTAAAAATTTGTCATCTTAGCTAGTGGGGGACCTTAGATTCGAAGTCTGACGGTTCGGTTGATAAATTAGAGTGAGGCTAACGACTCGAAAAATAACCCTCCATTGTGTTTAACATAGTTGATATACGTCTTTTATATCAATTACACGTGTCGTATGTTTTTGAGAATTTGATGAAAGTCTGACATATCTGTAAACTTTTAAAATTGATAACCATCTTTAGGATCAAACAGGTTTATTCTGAGTTAACTAATATCAAGAATAGTTCATACAGTGAAGTAGATATGAAGAATTTTATTGAGATTTTAATAGGAGCTATAATTTTGAAAAATAACCCATCTGAAATCTTGTTGGAGTAATTACACACCTTATCACATGTAACATCTTCAAATTTAAAAGAAAAAGCTGGCTATATCTCCGTTTTCACTGAGTGCATAATTTAAAATAAAATGAGTCTTTTGTTTTGTGGCCTTGGTAACTTGGGTAATTAAGTACTTGGGTGTCTCCACACCTAATGCCCTAAAACCATTTGGTTTGGGGGTCATTGACCCAAAACTCGCTAAATTTCCAATCGCCGGATAAAATAAGCTAAGCAAGTGTTCTCTCCAAGTTAAAAGTCCTAACAGTTCTTTGTGGGAGAATAGTCTTGGCGGAGACGAATTTTCTATTTAAACAGTTTTTTCGCAGAGATATGAAGGTTTGTATTTATTAAGACTTTTGAACGATAACGAAAGTTGTGTATGAACAAAAACAAGTGAAAGGGTGGAGTGAAAAATAAGACTTAGGTTCTCTCTTAAAAATGATATATATTCTGACTTGAAACCTAAATGGGGAATAAAACTTGAGAAAATCTTAACTCCTTTCAAACTCGTATGATCTTCCAGAAGTCTATCCTGGTCTGTAATTATGACAAGATGACCCTAATCAAACTTCTTAAAACATAATGAACACTATCCGCACAATCACGTAAAGACGCGTATGAGCTTATGTTAAAAAGATCGCGAGGAGTGAAAAATAGGGTTTAACATTTCAGACTTGGGTAAAAGTATAAGTCGACGTTAGACACCCCACGAGTTGCGGGGAGGTGGAATAGGTAAAACAATAATTTTGTTTAAAACAAACATCGACTAACTTACGGATCTTTGCCAAACCCTAACAAACAATATCATAGGAGGGATTAGCTACTATGAAAGAAGATTATACCTAATGAATCAAGTCCTTCTTCTTCTCGTTGACCACCTCCTCGTCGGCTTCCTCTTTGTAATAGAAGATCCACCCGAGAGCTACTACTCCAAGCTTGACCTCTAACTTGAGGTATCTAGGTTACTAAAAGTTCTAATCAAAGCAAAAAGTTCTAATCAAAGCAACCTAGGGGATATAGAATATGATTAGGGATCAAATAGTCTTGCTAATCCTTGATCTCAACACATGAGAGGTTAGGGTTAGGGTTTGAAGAGAGAGAGCTTGAGGAGAGAGAAGGTGAGAATAATAATGAAATGGAATTAACTCATTTGTGTATATATATGAAGCATAAGATATTTTGCACAAATATCTCTTTGCACAAATATCTTCATGCTTCATTTAATACATAATGAATCATCAAGTGAGTCATTCAAAGCATTAATGCTTCATTAACTCTCTTGATGAATCATCCCATGAGTCACAAAACCATTTAATGCATATGCCACATAAGCCCTCCACCTCATCAACCTTCTAGAAGCTTCTCGACAATTTACGAGAACGCCCCTCCTATCCGTGAAAACACGGAAATACTGAGACAGTATAAATCCAATAACCAATACTAGAATCTGGCTTAAACTAAAGCCCGCTAGTAAAAACTGCCCGAACATCTTACGTGCGAAAAAACACGTATGCGTCCGAACCCTGTCGTAAAACCATACGACCTCTATATCGTTTCGCCCGTAGCAGGGAAACTCTTTTTGTGGGACTCTAAAGACTCGAATACTACGCTGGCAGTGGGTTTAACCACAGATCGCAAGCGGCAATAGCTGTACGTAACGGTCCCCAGGTAGATGTCGATAAGAAGGCCGATGAGAAAACCCATCCGAACTCCTACTGAGCCTAATGTGACAATCTCCGTACAGTCCGGTCTGTTCGTCTTAGACTATCGCATATCGGGCCTAGGGGGCGGCAAGCGTCTGTCCCCTAAAAGCGGTATAAGTCGTGTCGGAGCGAAGCCCATTACACCTTGAGAAACTACTGGAAAACCTACTAGTAAATCTCGCTTGCCCTGGCCAGGGACTTTGCGTAAGTGCTCTCCAGACACAGCGTGATATCAACTCCCAATATCGGGAGAGACGAATCCTGTCTAACCGCCACTGCCTTCAAGTGCTTCGGGACTGCACCCAACTGCTACCTGTTTACACGACTCTTTTGAGCCGTGGTAGGGTAGCAATCTAAGAACAGTGGGAACACACTCGAGGCGAAGCAGCAGTGTCAAGTCTGCGGACTATGCTGTACTCATGTCACCTGGGAACTCTTAACTGACGACGGGTATAATACCAACCAACAGTTCCCTGCGAGTCCTGTCCGGTGTACCCGTAACCCAACGAGCACCTGTATACTATCTCCAGTACGACGTACTGATGGCTGTGGGACAGACCATCTTCCCAACTGGGATGAGAAGCGTACACACTATCTACTCCAGAGTATCGATACCCTGTCTCTATAATCCTACGACTAGGGACCTGAAAAAGTATGTGCTTGTAGACTACCCAGCTCCTACTAGTGTGACTGCCATCACAACACTGGTAGTCAAGCAAGATCCTAAGGGCTCTATCAATACGTACACACATATTAATATAGATATAAACCAAGTAGCATACTACCATGTTTAGCAAGACTGTTAATATAAGTGTGAATATCCTAAGCTTCCATTAAGTAATATACAAGCTAGTATGATACAATAATGGCCCCTAGGGAATAGACACTAACAATCTCCCACTTGTACTAGGGCCATGTACTTGCGTATCGAAGACCGATCATCTCGAGTAGCCTCTCGAACTGAATCTGAGGTACGGCCTTTGTGAATGGATCAGCAGTGTTCTCCTGTGTAGCAACTCTCCGGACCTCGATCTCCCGGCGATCTATGTCTCCCTGATCAGGTGATACCGCCTTAAGATGTGTCTGGACTTCTGATGGGACTTGGGTTCCTTCGCTAAAGCTACAGCTCCGTTGTTGTTACAATACAGCGGTATTGGATCAACAATGGTTGGAACCACCTGAAGTTTTATAAGGAACTTCTTCATCCAGACCGCTTCTTTTGCGGCATCGCAAGCAGCAATATACTCCGCTTCCATCGTCGAGTCAGCAACGGTGTCCTGCTTGGAACTCTTCTAGCACACCGTCCCTCCATTGAGGGTAAAGACATAACCTGACATGGACTTGGAGTCATCCTTATCACTTTGGAAGCTGGAATCAGCAAAGGCCTCGATCTTGAGGTCTTTTCCGCCGTAAACCAAGAACACCTCTTTAGTCCTTCTCAGGTAATTGAGAATGTTCTTTACTGCTATCCAGTGCTTCTTCCCTGGGTCTGACTGATACCTGCTTACCACGCTCAGTGCGTAAACTACATCTGGTCTGGTGCACAACATCGCATACATTATAGAGCCTACCGCAGAAGCGTAGGGTATAATTGACATGCGATCCCTTTCCAAATCAGTCTTGGGAGACATCTCTTTGGATAGGGTCATTCCGTGACAAGCCAGTAAATTACCGCGCTTAGAATCATCCATACTGAATCTTTTCAGTACAGTGTTGATATACATGGACTGCGATAGTCCCAATATCCTCTTGGATCTATCACGATAAATTCGGATCCCCAGAATGTAAGAGGCATCACCCAGGTCTTTCATGGAGAACCTGTGTGATAAGAATCCTTTGACAGATTGTAGCATAGGAATGTCATTTCCTATCAATAGAATATCATCCACGTACAAGACGAGGAATACGACAGTTCATGCTACAATTTTACTATATGTACATGGTTCATCTGGATTTTTGATAAAGTCATAATCTTTGACCGTTTCATCAAAACAGATGTTCCAACTCCGCGATGCCTGCTTCAGTCCATAAATGGACTAAGGCAAGTTGCACACTTTCCCGCTGCTCCCACTCTGATTGAAACCTTCTGGCTGATCCATATAGACGTACTCTTCTAAATTACCATTCAGAAAAGCCGTCTTTACGTCCATCTGCCAGATTTCATAATCATGGAAGGCAGCAATGGCGAGAAGGATCCGAATGGATTTGAGCATAGCCACTGAAGAAAAAGTTTCGTCATAGTCCAAACCAGGTCTTTGACGAAAACCCTTTGCAACAAGTCTAGCCTTATAGGTTTCCACCTGTCCATCTTCACCAATCTTTTTCTTGAAGATCCATTTGCATCCTATGGGTTTTACCCCATCTGGAGCAAAGTCCAAAGTCCATACTTTGTTGGTGTATATGGACTCCATTTCGGTCCGCATTGCATCCAGCCATCATACCGAGCCGCCGCTCTGGATGGCCTGCTGGAAGCTAGTAGGTTCCTTATCATCAATGATGCAATCCTCTCTATCCCCATCTATGAGAAAACCGTAGTATCTCTCAGGCGGATGAGACGGCCTACTACTCTTGCGGAGGGTTGCGGGAATGTCCTGTTCTTCTTGAACTACTGGTTCTACCAAACATTCAGTTGTAGTTTGTGGTTCTGGAATTTCTTCCAGTTCAATTTCGCTCCAACTTGTTTCCTTTTCTATAAACTGCTGTTCTAGAAAATGGGCATGACGAGAAACAAAAACCTTTTGTTCCTCTGCGTAATAGAAGAAATACCCCTTGGAGTTCTTAGGATATCCCACAAACTTACACTGTACTGATCGTGCCTCGAGTTTATCCGCATGCTTCTTTTTAACAAAAGCTGGACATCCCCATATCTTCAGATGCTGAAGATAGGGTTTCTTCCCACTCCATATCTGATATGGCATGGTAGGCACAGTATTGGTAGGAGCCCTGTTCAAAATATATGCCGCTGATTCTAGCGCATAACCCCAGAAAGATCGCGGTAACTTAGCATTACTCATTATGGAACGTACCATATCCAATAGGGTTCGATTCCGTCTCTCCGATACACCGTTTTGCTGTGGAGTGTATGGAGGAGTAAGCTGAGAGAGAATTCCTTTCTCTTATAGGTAACCTACGAACTCGGCACTTAAGTATTCACCACCTCGATCAAATCTCAGTGTCTTGATACTCTTACCGGTTTGGTTTTCTACTTCATTCTTATACTGTTGGAATTTCTCAAAAGCCTCGGATTTATGTTTCATCAAGAAAATGAATCCGAACCTAGGGCAATCATCTGTAAAAGTAATGAAATAGGAAAAACCACCTCTTTCATGTGCAGACATTGGACCACATGCATCGCTGTGTATGAGTCCTAAGAGCTCGCTCGCTCTTACTCCATGTCCAGTGAATGGAGTCTTTGTCATCTTTCCTTTGAGACATGATTGACAAGTGGCATAAGATTGATATTCGAACGAATCAAAATATCCTTCTCTATGTAATTTAGTTAACCTTGTCTCGTTGATGTGACCTAGTCTACAATGCCATAAGAAAGCCTTATTTAAATCTGGAGACTTTCTTTTTAGTGTGTTCTTGACATTGAAAATGTGTAATTGGTTTAAGACATATATACCGTTATCCAGTATACCGGACCCAATCAAACCATGATTAAGGTGGATGTTAACAACATCGCTTACAAATGTGAAATCACAACCTTCTTTTGATAACAAGGAAACTGATATCATATTACACGTTAAACTAGGTATACAAAAACAATTATGCAAAACCAAAATATGTCCACTCGTCAATCCAAGGTGATAATCCCCTACGGACACAGCTCCCACGCTAGCTCCGTTAGCAACCTTCAGGGTCATATCATCAACCTTCAACACTCTACGGTTTCTCAGTGCCTGCAATGAATTGCATATATGAGATCCTGATCCGGTATCCAATACCCAAGAAGTAGAGTTGATTGGTAGACAATTTTCAATTACAAACACACCTGAAGTCGAAGCCACAGCTTGCTTCGATTCCTGGTTCTTGCCAATCCAAGCATTGCAATCCTTTTTCCAGTGCCCTTTCATATGACAGCGGAAGCACTCGTCCTTTGCCACTACTGGCACCGCAATCTTTTTCTTTCCCTTGACTCCCACCTTACTAACACCTCCTTTAGGTTTGGTAGCGACCATATTCTTCCTTCCTTTGGCCCTTGCTTTGGACCCGGAAGAAGAAGCACCGCGAACATGTTAGTTATATGTATGCCCTAGAGGCCATTACTGTACATTGGATGTATATTGTAGTGGATGCTGGGACGTATATTGGGCGGACTTTCTTGCTCGACAAGATAGTATGCTATCTGGTTACTCTTTACCAAAACGTGTATACTTATTGTCTCTCTGTTACATGTTGGTAAATCCCTTAGGATGTGTACTTGACTACCTGGACTATGACGCGGATCATACTAGTGGGGACATGGTAGTCCATAAGTACATCCTTCAAAGTCCCTAGTCGTGGGTGTATCGAGACGGGGCATCGATATACCAGAGTAGACTAGCGTATACCTTCTCGACCCATACAGATGGGCGATGGATGATCCCATATCCATTGGTGTTTGACATCGGAGATGATATACGGGTGCTCAGTGGAGACTGGGTACACTGGACGGACTCGCCGAGAACTCCCAGATGGTATTATACCTTACGTCAGATGGCAGTTCTCTGGTGACACTGGTGCAGAGTAATCTGTTGACCCGAGATCGTCATAGAGTCTTGTGTGGTTCCCACTGTGCTTTGATTTCCATCTTACCACGTCCAAGAGGGCGTGCAAAATGGTGGTTTTTGGGTACAGTCCCGAGTCACATGGAGGCAATGAGCGATAGGAGGGGATTCGTCTCTCCCGGTATAGGGAGTTGATGTTGCGCTGTGTTCGATTGGTTATAACCGGAAATTCCTGGCCAGGGTTGCTGAGATTTACTGGTAAGTGTTACCAGTAGTTTCTCGAACTGTTATAGACAACATATCGACACGACTTATCGAGCTATTGGGGTCTGACGTTTACCACCCCTTGGCGAGATATTCGACATATCAGACGAACAGACCGGACTGTACGGTAAGTGTTACTCGTTGGATTCACAGGAGTGTGAGCGGGCTTGCTCGTCGATCTTCTGATCGCTCAATACCCGGGTGGCCGTTACGTTTAGCAGATCGCTTGCGGCTTGTGGATGTTTGATATGATCATCATCTGCTGCCGGCGTATTGACGAGTCTTTATAGTCCTACACAGAGGTTTCCTGGCTCAAGCGAAACGAAATAGGAGCGCATATGAGATATGTGCGGGACCGAGAATAATACCAGTATGTGATACTGTATTCGATTCTCGCGATGTGATATTGATCGGTTATATGCGATATAGCCGGGTTATCGGATCAAGTGTTGATTCGATAAGTTCTTACTATTGATACCAGTCGGTGATGTGCGACATGACCGGATCATTGAATCAAGTGTTGATTTAATGATTTAATGTATAATTATATATTTGATATATTACTTTGCATTAACTAGTATCGGTTCACTTTGAATGGATTTTCTCACTCGGATGTGCGCATTGTATATGTGATATGATTTTGTGCACATGTTTGTATCATGTTTGATGATGCATGCTTTATTGGTTAAGTGTAAAGATTAAACCATGGTTGTGAATGGTTAGGGTTTTGTTTTCTTTTTCATTTATTTATTTATTATTTAGTTTTTCATTTGGAAAAAGAAAAAGGGTGAGAAAAATGGTGGCATTCTTTTAATATTTCATGAAGCTTCATGAACACTTTGACTATGTCACCATTTTGTCTCATGCTTAACCCTAACCACTCCACTAACCCTTGTTCACTCTCTACACTTTACCATGGTTACCTTTATGATAAGAATGATTATTCTTTTCTTTTCCAAAAACTTATCATAACACTTTCTTCTTCTTCTTCATCTTGACACATGAAGAAACCTTACTTCATCAATGGTGATTGATGAAAATGAGTGAGAAATCCAATTCTAAAGTCTACCCACTTCCTATTTCTTCATCCTCTACCTCTTGCCAAGTAGTAGAGTGTGTTTCCTTCACAAGTTTCATCACTTGGTGAAGTGAGAGCTTGATCTAGCGATGCTTCGACGTAGATCATCTTCGGCATGGACATCGACGACCTAGCTCGCCTATTCTCAGATGAAGCCGACGCTAGAGCCCGGGATTTGTTTTGGACAGCGAGAGGACTTCATTGTGGAGCTATGGAGGTGGAGCACCGGATCTACAAAGGTTGTATTTCCGTTATCTTATAGTTAAGTGTTAACTAGTTTGCTTTTCGCCTAGACATCTAGCTAACGATCCGTAGTCTAGGGTTTCTCGGCACCGTATTTTTGAAATTGGCATGGTTGATGCCTTGTGAGACCTCTTGAGAGTGCCTAGGAACCCTACACTGGTATCAGAGCCTAGCTAGAGCCTTAGGCGAAGTCCCGACGGAGTTTGAATTCCGATCGAACCGAAAACTAGAACCCAAAATAGCTCTCTGTACTTTTTCTAAAATCGTGGATTTTTCCAAATTAAAAATATGCAGAAAACTCAGCAGGGAAGTCTAAGAATTACGGCGCAAAATTTATTGCATGAACAGTGTAATCGGCGGCGGAACCGCGGCATAAGCCTAGCTTATGCGGCGGTTCCGCGGCAGAATTGTGACGTCAGCCCTAACTGTTTGCACAGTAATTCATTGTTTCAGGTGTTGAGTTCTCTGGGTATTTTTAAAATTTATTCAAGAGTTGAATTTTCTGGAGTTGTTTTGGGGATTCGAATGTTCGATCGGATTATCAAATTTTGTCTGTGTGGCTTTCCGGATAAATTTTAGAATATGCTAAAAAAAAGTTTGACCGGATATAAATACCCAATTTTTCCCCTGTCGGGAAATTTCCAATTGTTGGATTTTTCCGTAGTTTAACGACGTTCTAAGTAGTGCAAGTAACTCGATGGACCCTCTAGAAGACAACAAACCTTAACTCGATTATGTGACCGTCTTGAACTGCCCTTTGAACCTTCGGGTTTGGGGCAGTACGGCGTGCCACATGTGAGGCGTTGGCTTAACCCTTTTGTAGCCCTATGTAACAGATTACATATCTGGGATCCTGATCCTGTATCATATACCCAGGATTCGGAGGATACTGAGAAACAGTTCTGTATAATGAACACACCCGAAGATGATGCATCAGCATGCACTCTCTTCGTTTGGGCGGCACGGGAATTTTGGTATTCCCCAATTTCCTGCTTTGTCTTATAACAATTATAAGTAGGAGCGGGACCAACGTTCCCCAGCTCAGTATAACAAGCGGGTTCGGTCAAAATTCCGTTTTATTATCTTGATTAAGGCGTGATATGGTCGCTACCTGGAGAGATTCACAAGATGTAAATTCAAACTAATTTAAATATGCATCTTTATGGCTGGACCCTTCTACGGCTGGACCGTTGGTACTGAGGCACGAACTGAATGTTTTTAGACTTGTTTCATGTGTTGATCTGTATCGGGAAAACTTGGGTGTTTGATTGTTCGATCGGAAAGTTTGACATTTTCTATTTATCCGGAATGGGATACAATAATTGGAATTCACAAGTAGTTATAAGATAACTGAATGAATATTATAAACATAGCAGTTTTGTCTCACTTGATCGGCTGCCACGGAATTTTGATGTGATCAAAAGTCCGTCGCAATTGTAAGTGCACGGCGGCGCTCCGGCCATCAATCAGACGGCCAAATGCGGAAGCGGTGATAAAATTTAATTTTCTTGAACTGGCAAACCGCCGCGCACTAATAACCCGGATCGAACCATTAATTAGTCCTAGCTATCTACAAGAAAGGGAAGATAGATATACCGACAGATCCGAGTCCTCCGGTCTTCTCGTCGTCGTCCCGATCTCCTGCGGAATGTGCCGTCTCCTCCTCGTCGCCGGAAGTGCACCACATCGCCTACTTCTTTTACGGGCTCCCACCTCAATGCCGAGGCAACTCGGGCACGAAGCCGGCTACTCGACGTGCCCAAGATTCGCTGTAGAATGTGTAGTCCTCGAGTCTCACTTTGGGGTTCATGGAGATGCCATTTTAGTGGTGGAGGAAGAAGAACTTGGAGAGAGGTGAAGGAAAAAATGTGATAGACCAAGAAGAATGAGAGTATCATATTTTTCCCACTCAAAAGAGAAGCATTTTTCTCATCCTCACAAAGTGGCCCCCCCCCCATTAGTGTGATTGGAGAGAGAGAGTAAGGTCAAGGGGGTGGGTGGAATGCAATGATGCAAGCAAGTGATGATGAAAGAATCCAATGATCACAACCATAACCCACACTCCAAAACAAGTAATCAACAACCATGATTGCTACAAAAAGTCAAGCAATCATGAAGCATGGAAGGTCAAGGGATGGGCTCCATCATGATAAAACAAAAATGCAAAGACCCCCTCCACAACCACTTATTTGCAACAATGCAAATAAGCCCTCCTCTACCAAACTTCGGCCAATGAACGGAACAATGGAAATCGGCCGAAACGGAAAGCAAACTGGCAACTCCAGAAAACTGATCCCGTAATAAATTACAGGAAAACCCCGATACTGTGCATACACACCCGGATCTGTATTTCGACCGAAATACAAATGCAAGGAGACAAAATCTACACTGCACTATACTAGGATCCGGCTTATACCAAAGCCGGCTAGTAATATCCGTTCGATCCTGATCCGTGCAATACCGCACGTATCTGATCGAACCCTGCCATATAACCATACGGCCTATAGTACAGACTGTCCGATCCTGATCCGTGCAATACCGCACGTATCTGATCGGACCTTGCCATATCTCCATACGGCCTCTACAACCTTTCGCCCGAAAGCTGAGTAACTGAAATGTGGGGGACTCTAAAGACTCGTCAACACCTTGGTTGTGGATTTAACCACTAGCACGTTAGAGGTATAAGCCAATACATAACGGGCTACCAGGTATTGACCAAAAGGGACGTCTGTGAGCGAACTCAGCCTGACTCCCTACTGAGCCTGTCAGTGACAATATCCGTACAGTCCGGTCCGTTCGTCTATGAGCATCGCATGGCGGGCCTAGGGGGTTGGTAAAAGTCAGACCCCCAAAAGCGGTACAAGTCGTGTCGGAGTGTAGCCCAGAACACCCTGAGATACTACTGGAATACCTACCAGTAAATCTCCTTGCCTCGGCCGAGGGCTTCGTGTAATGGCTCTCCTAGACACAGCACGACCTCACCCCCAATACCGGGAGAGACGAACCCCTGAAGATACGCTCACTGCCTCCATGTGGCTCGGGACTGTACCCAACTAAAACCTGTTTGCACGACTCCTTTGAGCCGTGGTAGGGTAGTAATCAAAGTACAGTGGGAACTCACACGAGACAAATGACGATCCCCAGGTCGATGAACTAACCTGTACACATGTCACCAGGGAACTTCCATCTGACGTCTGGTATATGACCAACTAGCATGTTCCCGGCGAGTCCTGTCCGGTGTACTCATAACCCAATGAGCACCTGTATACATCTTAGGTGATCCAACTGACACCAGTAGCTTGTGAGACCGGCCACCGCCCCTCGTCGGGGTCTCGACTGTATACACTAGTCTACTATGGAGAATCGATGCCCTGTCTCGAAACTCTCACGACTAGGGACCTTTTAAGGATATGCTTATAGACCCCCAGCTCCCACTTATATGATCGCCCTCATACTGCTGGTGGTCAAGCAAGAATCCTAGGGGCTCTATCAACGTGTAATAGCGACGTGTCAGGTCACTTAAAACAGTACACGATGATAAAGGTAAACCAGATAGCATACTATCATCTCGAGTAAGACTGTCCTACCGGGATAGTTCCTCCATCAATCATTGCAATCACGTACCTGTGACCTAATAATTGACTCTGAGGGCACTATCTCCAACAATCTCCCACTTGCACTCAAGGCTAATTATTGCGATGTCGCATACTCACAGCCCGTGTGATACCGAACACCCAACTCCTCTACTAGTCAGTCTCACAAAGCTCGTTTGCGAAACTATTGCGTTCGAGGAATAGCCTCAATGAGTGGATCCGCTTTGTTGTCTCTTTCAATGTCTCTCTATATCTCAAGTTCGCGGAGAAACCCATCTCCCGAAATGAGCAATACCTGTCTTAGAATGTGTCTGGATGTCTGATGGGACATAGCTCATAAATGAACTCCAAATCCAAACTTCTTAGACTGTATTGTCAACTGAACTTAATCAGTATCCTGGGCCATGCCTCCCTCAGTATTGCCTTGGACCAACTGTCCAAAATACTGCCCCTCATCAGAAGGAAAACCATAACTCTGACAACCTCCCTGTCGTCCAGGTCACCTTGGAAGCCTGGAATGATAGCTGTCTCCTCAACGAGGCTGTCGTTATCATATCCTTAGAACATCCACTTATGTTCTAAAACTGCTTCCGACTGTTTCTCCAGGATTGGATTAATGTCAACTTATTGCATCTAGTGCAAGAACAACATCTGGTGTGGTACTTGACATCTCATGATTGACTCAATTGCCTGAGCAAGTGATCTGCCAACCATGCACATCCCTCTCCCCTTTAGTCTGTAAGACACCTTTAGAGAGGGTGACTCCATTACCTGCAGGTACACTACCGTGCCAGGAGTCGTCCATTCTAAATACCCTTAGAATGCTGTCTAAGTACCCAGATTGGGAGACTACCCAAATCTAGATCTAAAGCCATAGATCTAGTAACCAGAATGTCTGATATAATGTCCAAGTCCTATGTGGAGAAACCACTGTGTGACGACCAAAGTATAACCGATCGTAGTATAGGAGTTTCCTTTCCTACTTTGTGTATGTCATCCAAATACCAGGATATCACACCCTACTGCCTTCTCAACAGATCCATCCCCTATTCTGATGAAGTCAAACCTATGACTGTCACGTCAGAAATAGATGATCTATCTCCGCTATATCTGCTTTAGTCTATAAATAGACATAAGCTACCTGTCCACCAATGCTTCCGCTGCTCCCACTGACTACGACAACCCTCTGGCAGAGTCATATAGACGTACACTTCTAAAACTAGTTTAGAACGACGCTATACTCATCCTCCCACCGGGTCTCGCAGCCTGGAACAACAGCAATGGTAATTGTGGGTAAACAAGAAATTCTCTGTCACCGTCCTTGAGGCTACCGGAGTACCTCTCGGGTGCCTGAAGTTACCCACCTTATCTGCGGAGTGGCCAATGGAATGTCAATCCAGATTGAATCTTTAGGTTCCTTATCAAATCTTCAGTAATCGTTTGTGGTTCTGGAATCACTTCCAGTTCTACCATACTCCCACTACTGTTTTCTGAAAAAATCCATTTTTAATAAAACTGTGGCGAGTCTAGAACAATATTGCTATTGTTCATCCAGATGGTAGAAAGTCAACCCTCGTCATAGCCTGGGTCAACCCACAAACAGCCATTACAGAAACGTGCCTTGAGTTGTCAAGTGTCTGGTTTTAATCATAAACCGGACAACTCCCCGTACCTTAACATCGTTAAGATATGAACTGTTCTATATCATTTATAGAACCAGAGGCACTGATTTAATTGAACCAGATTCAAATCATGCAACTGTCTCCAATGCATGTCAACTAAATGGAAGGAGGCCGATCAGCGTTACTCAACTTAGGAATGCTTCCATTTATGAGTAACCTGAAAGAGAAGCAATTTCTCTTAATCACTACTATCAACTGAATACCATATACAAGTATCTACATCTTCGATCACTTTGAAGAATCCCGATACTTGCTACACCTGGTTCTCTACTCTATTCAAATACCTATAACTTCTCCAAATTCGGACCCTGTGTTTCCACGAAACACCTGTCTAAAAACTAGAGAAGTCATAAGTAAACCGAATATAGTACGAGGACCAACCCCTCTGTCCTGATGGACCCTGGACATCATACAATACTCTGTACAAGTCCTTTGAGTCTGATAACTCACTCACTGTGTGTCGTAGGTTGAAAACTGTACTTATGGTTAAGAAGAATTACACCGCTGTTTAATGCTCCTTACCTAACCATCCACTGATATAGGTAAATGTCGTAGACATAATTTCAGAAAGGTATATCTCACTCTATGAAAATAGACGTACAGATATATCAATTTGAAATTGGTGCACAACAGCGGATATTCAAAACCAAATATTTGCCAACCGGCAAACAGCCCAGGTGATTTCCTCAAATATCACTGATTACAACGAATCCCGATATAATGAGGATGATCACCCAATTCCCAATAACTTACTCCCACTCATCATCTGTAAAACCATACAGATGTGAGAATCGTACCTGGTAAATACATACCCTGGAGTAAGTATCTAATCAGGAAATCAGTTTTCCTTTAACAGTACACAGTGAGACTCAAACATTGAAATGTTTCGATGGGGTATCCCGGTATTCCTAGTAATGCCTCTTCCAGATTCACGACTGTAACCGTATAATTCTTTGCCACCTCTCCAAATCCCTTCATATGTCTTTAGTCTTTACCTTCAGCACACCCCTTTAGGCCAAATGGTTTTCTTCCTTCCCTACCTTTCGGCACCAGCCTATGGTTTGGAAGAAGACTATCCAATAAGCATAATGGGTGTACTGTGCTAATCCTAGAAATACTCGCAATGAGAGAGGGTGAAGATAAAAGACAACCGAATAAACCTTATTCCTATTTCTCCTGGACCAGAATCCATCCCCGAACTGGAACAAGTTCCTTTCGAGTTCGTATATAACCATACGATGGAGTATCCAATAAACTGTGGATCTTCGTAGTGACACGGAGTGTTCTGGAGAAATACAAAGGTGATTTGGGAGTGGTAATGAAATACCTGGTTTGGTCGTGAATATCTGTTGCAATTTACTTTGCCCTCTTACTAATCCCTTGCTTTGTCTGAACTTAATACCTTCTGCACACCATCATTATGCTAATTGGTTTCCTTCATTCCCTACCGGTCGGCACCAGCCTAAGGTTTGGAAGAAGACTATCCAATTTGCGTAATAGGTGTACTATCTCCTAAACCAAGGAGTACTCACAACTTGAGAGAAGGTAAAAGGAAAAGACAACTGAATAATCCTATCCGTTTTCTCCAGAACCTGAAACCATCCTCGAATAAATTCCTTCGAGTTCGTATCTAACCATACGATGGTTTTGTCCAATGGAAGTGGACGTTCGTAGTAATACGGGGTGTCCTGGAGAAAAGGGTAAAAGTAGGAGTGGCAATGAGGTTTGCAACTCTGACAATCCAAAAGCCGGTGTTAAGAAGGTTTGGTCAACTTGGTCACTGAGTTATAGTCTTAGGGTCGGGTCAATGGTCGCTGCCAAAGAGAGAGAGAGAAAAGAAACACTCAGCGTGCACTCTAACCTAGATCAGAATGGTTACCAATTTATCTAATCAAGAAACCTCCCACTGTACCTCAAATTCTCCTCCAAACCTGAAAGAAGAATTAGTCGGTGTCACCCGAGGAGTAAACTAACTCATCAGTGGGAATCGGGATCCAACTATCATCGCATGACAACGTGACGGAATCCGCTCACGGTATCACACTCCAGAAGGTATGCGCATATCTGGCAAGTTTCAGTTCTTTTGAAACTCCCGATGTGATTTCTGCCCCATGTTCTTATGACCTTGACTTTGGCCAACAAATCATAAGTCACATGTCAAGTTCTACCCGTCATTCTCCAGGTTGATTTGAATCCACCCGTACATACCCTTGACTTTGGCCAACAAGGCAGTACGACTGTTCCAAACCAACGCATCTATCTATGCTGCATATGAATAACCAACAGCTACCAAACACTGTGCCTTGACTTTGGCCAACAAACACAGCTTGAATACTATTGACTACCCATATGAAACGACGGAGGGCTACGAATGGTTTCTGGCGAAAACCTTTAACGTAGTGAACTTGATATCGTTGAAGGAACTGATAGCTTTTAAAAATATAGTGACGAAAACCGTTGCTAAAGAGGTCACTCCCGATGAAGGGATCTCGGCTCTTTCCCCGTAGAATGAGGTGCAGGATATTCCAACTGAATACCACGGTGCAAAGCAAAAGTAATCGGCTATAGTGAAGTTAATGCCCTGACGCAAACTTTTTGTCCAAGGGGTCACTCCCGGTGAAGGGATCTCGGCCCTTGCCTCGTCGACTGAGGAGCAGGATATTCTAACTGAATACCACGATGCAAAACAAAAGTGAACGTCCTTGCAATAACAGCTTTTTGAAAAGTGTTCCAACAACATCAGATTAGGTTTGTTTTTAACTTGCATTGATCCGAATCAATGCAGTCCCATCAATGGATCACACCAAAAAGAACGAAAATATACTGATGTACGTATATGCCATCCGCATTCGCCACTGGGTCCCGTCATTACCCGTTAGGTTAGCTAACTAACGACAGAGCGGGGACTGGACTAGCACGGATGCAAAACATATACAACATCTACTAATATATATACCAATATATAGTATTCGCTCAAGGCGTGATAAAATGCAACATCACAGAAATGTACAGCATCACAGAAACAATACAGATATCTGGGATCCCCGGGTTTTACAGAGCCGCTGAAACCCGACGTTCCCCTGGTCGTGTGGATAGCCTGTGCAATGAAATCCTAGACCCCTACGGGCGCGGCAAGTTACCCGCCAAAACCTGAAGCGAGGCAGCCCCCTTCAGCCCCGTGAATGGACCACCCAGCACTTCACGGAATCCGGTAACCTGGGCACCCCTCCTGGGTCAACCTGTACCCCCTACGAGTGCGGCGAATAGCCCGCCCATCCTAGAGTGAAGCCCCCTCCGTCTCAATGCCATGAGATGCGGGCTTGTTGCCCTCTAGAACCCGGCTATCCGTGCACCCCTCCGCGGGGCAATCCTAGTACAGAAAGTAAAATATACATACAACGGGTGCAACGACCGCAACCTGGCCGTGCCCCAAAATAATAATACAAACAGGCAGTGACGGCAGTCCACATGTCGGACGCTCGCCCCGCAATATCAAATTTACATAATACAACAAAAAACTGTACTAGCAATGCATCCAGGCTATCCCCCGCGACCGATCCGCAACATCACAGCAAAAACAGAACATCAACGTGAATGTCACGTTCGCAAATCCGTCTAACCGGGCTATAGCAGTTAGACAGGATTTACCGATCGAGTGACATTCACGGTCGCAGATATAATGTAAATACTGTGAAAAATGTGTTTAAAATATCCGACCGATCAAATTTTAACAAGTGGGCCCCAAAACAATACTGTAGCAGTTAAAGAAATTATGGGCCCAATATTAATATTCCAAAAACCCCAATTTAACCCAGAAGCCCACTGGAGAATTTTGGCCCATTGATCTCTCTGAACTGCCGCGGAACCGCGGCCCAAGGTAGGGTTTGGCCGCGGTTCCGCGCTCCACTTAAGAGATCACTTTGCCGAACTTTTCCAGTGGCCTTATATCTTCCTGTACAGTACTTTTATACAACCTGAAAAAAATTTCGAGACTGAAAAATTTCAACAGAAACTGATGCTGAAGGAAATGCGGGTTTTGGGATTTTTGATCGATCCGAATTGCAAACACATTAAACCAAGCTAGACTAAGTTAATGGCGAGGCTCTGATACCACTGTAAGTGCACGGCGGCGCCCCGGCCGTCAATCAGACGGCCAAATGCGGAAGCGGTGATAAACTTTAATTTTCTTGAACTGGCAAACCGCCGCGCACTAATAACCCGGATCGAACCATTAATTAGTCTTAGCTATCTACAAGAAAGGGAAGAGAGATATACCGACAGATCCGAGTCCTCCGGTCTTCTCGTCGTCGTCCCGATCTCCTGCGGAATGTGACGTCTCCTCCTCGTCGCCGGAAGTGCACCACATCGCCTACTTCTTTTACGGGCTCCCACCTCAATGCCGAGGCAACTCGGGCACGAAGCCGGCTACTCGACGTGCCCAAGATTCGCTGTAGAATGTGTAGTCCTCGAGTCTCACTTTGGGGTTCATGGAGATGCCATTTTAGTGGTGGAGGAAGAAGAACTTGGAGAGAGGTGAAGGAAAAAATGTGATAGACCAAGAAGAATGAGAGTATCATATTTTTCCCACTCAAAAGAGAAGCATTTTTCTCATCCTCACAAAGTGGCCGCCCCCCCCCCCCATTAGTCTGATTGGAGAGAGAGAGTAAGGTCAAGGGGGTGGGTGGAATGCAATGATGCAAGCAAGTGATGATGAAAGAATCCAATGATCACAACCATAACCCACACTCCAAAACAAGTAATCAACAACCATGATTGCTACAAAAAGTCAAGCAATCATGAAGCATGGAAGGTCAAGGGATGGGCTCCATCATGATAAAACAAAAATGCAAAGACCCCCTCCACAACCACTTATTTGCAACAATGCAAATAAGCCCTCCTCCACCAAACTTCGGCTAATGAACGGAACAATGGAAATCGGCCGAAACGGAAAGCAAACTGGCAACTCCAGAAAACTGGTCCCGTAATAAATTACAGGAAAACCCCGATACTGTGCATACACACCCGCATCTGTATTTCGACCGAAATACAAATGCAAGGAGACAAAATCTACACTGTACTATACTAGGATCCGGCTTATACCAAAGCCAGCTAGTAATATCCGTTCGATCCTGATCCGTGCAATACCGCACGTATCTGATCGAACCCTGCCATATAACCATACGGCCTATAGTACAGACTGTCCGATCCTGATCCGTGCAATACCACACGTATCTGATCGGACCTTGCCATATCTCCATACGGCCTCTACAACCTTTCGCCCGAAAGCTGAGTAACTGAAATGTGGGGGACTCTAAAGACTCGTCAACACCTTGGTTGTGGATTTAACCACTAGCACGTTAAAGGTATAAGCTAATACATAACGGGCTACCAGGTATTGACCAAAAGGGACGTCTGTGAGCGAACTCAGCCTGACTCCCTACTGAGCCTGTCAGTGACAATATCCGTACAGTCCGGTCCGTTCGTCTATGAGCATCGCATGGCGGGCCTAGGGGGTTGGTAAAAGTCAGACCCCCAAAAGCGGTACAAGTCGTGTCGGAGTGTAGCCCAGAACACCCTGAGATACTACTGGAATACCTACCATTAAATCTCCTTGCCTCGGCTGAGGGCTTCGTGTAATGGCTCTCCTAGACACAGCACGACCTCACCCCCAATACCGGGAGAGACGAACCCCTGAAGATACGCTCACTGCCTCCATGTGGCTCGGGACTGTACCCAACTAAAACCTGTTTGTACGACTCCTTTGAGCCGTGGTAGGGTAGTAATCAAAGTACAGTGGGAACTCACACGAGACAAATGACGATCCCCAGGTCGATGAACTAACCTGTACACATGTCACCAGGGAACTGCCATCTGACGTCTGGTATATGACCAACTAGCATGTTCCCGGCGAGTCCTGTCCGGTGTACTCATAACCCAATGAGCACCTGTATACATCTTAGGTGATCCAACTGACACCAGTGGCTTGTGAGACCGGCCACCGCCCCTCGTCGGGGTCTCGACTGTTTACACTAGTCTACTATGGAGAATCGATGCCCTGTCTCGAAACTCTCACGACTAGGGACCTTTTAAGGATATGCTTATAGACCCCCAGCTCCCACTTATATGATCGCCCTCATACTGCTGGTGGTCAAGCAAGAATCCTAGGGGCTCTATCAACGTGTAATAGCGACGTGTCAGGTCACTTAAAACAGTACACGATGATAAAGGTAAACCAGATAGCATACTATCATCTCGAGTAAGACTGTCCTACCGGGATAGGTCCTCCATCAATCATTGCAATCACGTACCTATGACCTAATAATTGACTCTGAGGGCACTATCTCCAACAGCAATCACGTAGCGTACGCGGATACTCGCCGGGTAAAGTTAATAGACAGCCTCACTCCATAGCCCCGACCAAGTGACTGTAGGAGAACCCCATCGCCGAAAGCATCCGTTCGGGTGCTCGCGGTAGCGGTGTTCCGCCTTGATGCACTTCGTCGACGGTATCGGGGGTACAACCGCCTACTAAAGTTTGCGACGAGCATTCGATCAGAATGTCGGGAATCCTGTTGAATTGCCCGACTTGGTATTGAAAAGTGTTTTCGATTTTGAGACTAAAATGAGGTTTATAATTGTTAGGCATGCGATGTCTAAGAAATTCATTTGGTCAGGCATGCGATGTCTGAGATGGATGCGGATTCCAACTGTTGTAGTTTTACACTTTCTTTTCTGTGACCGTAAGTGTAATATGTGATATCGCCGGTTTCGTTGCTATATGTCAACGACAATTGGGATGGACATATTTACTTACGATGATGACATGTGATGTTATGTATTGCTGGATATGTTATATTGGATCGTCGTGTTTGAATAGCCGGGGGGTTTTATGTGAGATGAGTGTTTTTCATTTTCATTCATGTAAAAACTTGTATGTAATATTCTTTTATTTGGGGCACTTCCAGGTTGCGGAAGTTGTCACCTGTTGTATATTATTTACTTTTCCGCACTAGGATAGACCCAAGGAGGAGGGCACAAGTAACCGGGTTCTGGAGTCCAGTGGGAGACCAACTCGAGGAGTCGAGTCCGGGTCTCATAACTCTAGAATTGGTAGGGTTGCTTGCCGCTCTCGTAGGGGTCTTGGGGTGTGGGTTTGGCTATTCATCACGACCGTGGAATCCGTGTTTTATACTAGCTCGTATTGAAAACACAGACGTCCTAATATATCCAATATTTCATATGATTCTTCTGCTGTGATATCTGTGATGTGATCATGTGATGTTCTGTGATAGATACAGTATATAGTATATATGATATATTATATAGACGTTACTTATGTTTTACACCCGTGCTAGCCCTGCCCCGCTCTGCCGTTAGTCACCTAACCTAATGGTGCACGAGGGGACATCGAGGCGAATGCTGATGGCATAAGTGTACGTCGTATTTATCTGTGATGTTTAAGTAACTTAAATGATGGGACTTCATTAATATGATTAATCAAATAAAAAGAAACCTAAGATGTTGTAGAATCGAATTTCAAAATTAAAACAGGTAGCTACAGTTCTTGCTTTGCACAGAGGTATATGTGATATATCCTGCACCTTATTCGATGAGGAAAGGACCGAGATCCCTTCACCGGGAGTGACTCCTTTAGCAATAACTGGCAGATGCTACACACTCGGTTTGTCTTTTGATTGCTTTTAAGTGTTTTTGCTTTGCACAGTGATATATATGATATATCCCGCACCTCATTCGACGAGGAAAGGATCGACGATCCCTTCACCGGGAGTGACTCCTTTAGAAAAACTACAAAAGCCTCAAAAACACTCCATTTTAAAATCATTTGATTCTACAACGATATCAAGTTCATTACGCAATAGGTTTTCAGAAAAACCTGTCGTAGCCCTCCGTCATTTCAGATAAGTGCTAGTTAGTATTCGTGCTGCGTTTGTTGGCCTGCGTCAAGGCGTAGTGTGTGGTAGCTAACTAGTATTTATCTGCTTATGCATATGATGCAGATTGGATTAGGGTAGTCGTGCGACTTTGTTGGCCTGCGTCAAGGGTCGTGCGGATGGGTTTAATTCAATCAGGAAATGACGGGTTGAACTTGACTAGCGCACTATGGTTTGTTGGCCTGCGTCAAGGTCATAGGACGCTAGGGGCAAAATATTATCGAGAATTTTAAGTGTTGAAATTTGCAATGAGATTGCATACCTTCTATGAGATAGTTGGATCCCGATACCCACTGCGAGTAAGAGTTACTCCCGGGAGAGTTTTATACATTACAATTAGCCGATCAAGTAGGTGTCTAGAAAGGTGTTAACGAGGTTACGCCTCTGGGAAAACGAGGTTTACATTAATTAGGTTCGTGCGAAAGCACGGGGGACCTCCCTCAAAGTACCGACACTGGCCTGGCTGAAAGATTGGCGAACTTGTAGTGTGTAATTAATCCCGGCTAGTCTTTCCTTTTAGGGTTTGAAGGAAGATTTGATTAAAACAGTGGGAGCCATCCTGATTAGATAAAATAATAACCAATAGTCCAGGTAGTCAAGTACACATCCTAAGGGCTTTACCAACATGTAACAGAGAGACAATAAGTATACACGTTTAGGTAAAGAGTAACCAGATAGCATACTATCATGTCGAGCAAGAAAGTCCTCCCTATATACGTCCCAGCATCCACTACAATATACATCCAATGTACAGTAATGGCCTCTAGGGCATACATATAACTAACAATCTCCCACTTGCACTAGGGCCATCTGTAGCAGTGGTTGTAGTATCTCATACTCAACCATCCCATAAAAATCTCTCTCTGGGAAAAGGCCTTTGTGAGTGGATCCGCCGTGTTGTCCTCCGAGTCTACTCTCCCAACCTCGATCACCCTGGAGATCAACTATCTCCTGATCAGGTGATACTGCCTTAGAATATGTCTGGATCACTGATGGGACAGACGTTCCTTGGCCTAAGCCACAACTCCATTGTCACACAATGGGAGGAACATAGTTCATCTCATGAACCAATATACACCCAAACAGCCTCTTTGGTAGCATCTTTAGTAGCGATGTATCCTGCCTTTATCGTCTAGTATGCCACGGTATCTAGCTTGGAACTCTTCCAACATACCGTCCCTTTACTGAGGGCAAAGACAATGCCTGCGACTGACATTCAGTCGTCTTTATCACCCTGGAACCCTTCCAGTGATTCTCCCCAGGATCGATTGATACCATCTCACTACAACTAGTGAGAATCCTAACATCCAATTAAATCTATCTCATAGATCCAAAACTCAGGATTTAGGAGGTATCATTTTGATCCTATATGGAGAATCATAGTGATAAGCGGAGATTAATCGAGCGTAGCACAGGAAACTCCTTCCCTATCAAGAGTATGTCATCCACGTACTCTACGAGGATCGTCACCATACTCCCTACTACCCTTTTTGTTTATACAAGGTTCATCTACCATTTTGATGATGTCAACTTCTTTGACTAATCCATCAAAACAGATGTTCTAGCTCCGCGATGCCTGCTTTATCCTATAAAGCATCTTGCACACGTTTCCGCTGCTCCCACTGTTTATGAAGCCCTCCGGCTGTGTACTTATAGACGCACTCTTCTAAAACATCATTTAGAAAAGCAGTCATGACACCCAACCACCAGATATCGTAGTCATGGTATGTAGCCGTGACAAGTAGGATCTGGATGGACTTAAGCATAGCTACTTGAAAAAGGTTTCATCATTATCCACACCTGGTCAATGATGCACACTTTTACCAAGTCTAGCTTTGAAAGTCTCAACTTTTCGATGTACACCAAGTAATCTTCTCAAGATATACTTACTCCTGATGGGGATTTAACCCTTCAGATATAGCAACCAAAGACCATACTTTGTTGGTGTACATGGATTCCATCTCAGATCACTAAGCATCCAGCCATTCTTACAGAGTCACACTCCTGATGGCCAGCTCGGAACTAGTTGGGTCATCATCTCATGATGCAATCCTCGCTCCCACTGTCATAGAGAAACCGAAGTATCTCTCAGGTGGGTGAGGAACCCTACTAGATCGGCGGAGAGGCTGAGGTTCGTTGGAATCTACTGAATCCTTTGGCTCTATCAAATCATCTGCTGCAGTTTGTATAGCTGGAACATTTCCAGTTCTACATAACAGACCTTGCCTCGAGCTTGTCCGGATTTTGCTTTTAGACATAGGCCGGACAACCCCAAATCTTAACTGGCTTAAGACATGGGCTCTTCCCATACCATATCACATATGAAGCGGTAGGCAGCTGATTTGATTTGAACCCTATTCAATAGGTATGCAGCTTCTTAAGTGCATAACTCCTAAAAGGAAATAGGTAACTCAGTAGTACTCATCATAGAGCGCACCTTATCATATAGGGTGTGATTGCTCCACCCCGATATACCATCGTGCTATGGTGTATACAGAGGAGTAATGCTGAGAGAGAATCTCATTCTCCTTTAGAATAGTCCAAGAATTCCGTGCTCAAGTATTCTCCTCCTTGATCTCATCAAAGGACATAATACTTGTACCCGTATTTTGGTTCTCTACTTCTCGCTTATATTCTGTGAATATCTCAAAAGGTTCGGACTCATGTTTCAACAGGAACATATGACTGAATCTTGAGAGATTATCAGAGAATATAATGAAGTACAGAGAACCAGTCTTGGCATGTGTAGACAGGGGACCTACATACATCAACATGTATTAGTCCCAAGAGTTCACTAACTCTTTCTCTGTTTCCAATAAACAGAGCTATGGTCATTTTATCTTTGTGACATGACTGGCGAGTTTCACAAGATGTAAATTCAAATTAATTTAAATATGCATCTTTATGTAACTCTAGCTAGTCGGGTCACATTGATCTGACCTAGTCTACAATACCTCAAGAAGGATTCGTTCATTTCTGAACTCTTCCTCTTGTGTGTGTTCCGTATACTAAGAACTGTAGTTTGATTTAGAACATTAATGCTTTTAGATACCGAACCTGATATACAAAATCAGTTTGTTATGTGTTGCTGGATATGTTATATTGGATCGTCGTGTTCGAATAGCCGGGTTTTTTTATGTGAGATGAGTGTTTTTCATTTTCATTCATGTAAAAACTTGTATCGATACACCAGAGTAGACTAGCGTATACCTTCTCGACCCATACAGATGGGCGATGGATGATCCCATATCCATTGGTGTTTGACATCGGAGATGATATACGGGTGCTCAGTGGAGACTGGGTACACTGGACGGACTCGCCGTGAACTCCCAGATGGTATTATACCTTACGTCAGATGGCAGTTCTCTGGTGACACTGGTGCAGAGTAGTCTGTTGACCCGAGATCGTCATAGAGTCTTGTGTGGTTCCCACTGTGCTTTGATTTCCATCTTACCACGTCCAAGAGGGCGTGCAAAACGGTGGTTTTTGGGTACAGTCCCGAGTCACATGGAGGCAATGAGCGATAGGAGGGGATTCGTCTCTCCCGGTATAGGGAGTTGATGTTGCGCTGCGTTCGATTGGCTATAACCGGAAATCCCTAGCCAGGGTTGCTGAGATTTACTGGTAAGTGTTACCAGTAGTTTCTCGAACTGTTATAAACCTCATATTGACACGACTTATCGAGCTATTGGGGTCTGACGTTTACCACCCCTAGGCGAGATATTCGACATATCAGACGAACAGACCGGACTGTACGGTAAGTGTTACTGGTTGGATTCACAGGAGTGTGAGCCGGCTTGCTCGTCGATCTTCTGATCACTCAATACCCGGGCGGCCGTTACGTTTAGCAGACCGCTTGCGGCTTGTGGATGTTTGATATGATCATCATCTGCTGTCGGCGTATTGACGAGTCTTTAGAGTCCTACACAGAGGTTTCCTGGCTCAAGCGAAACGAAATAGGAGCGCATATGAGATATGTGCGGGACCGAGAATAATACCAGTATGTGATACTGTATTCTATTCTCGGGATGTGACATTGATCGGTTATATGCGATATAGCCGGGTTATCGAATCAAGTGTTGATTCGATAAGTTGTTACTATTGATACCAGTCGGTTATGTGCGACATGACCGGATCATTGAATCAAGTGTTGATTTAATGATTTAATGTATAATTATATATTTGATATATTACTTTGCATTAACTAGTATCGGTTCACTTTGAATGGATTTTCTCACTCGGATGTGCGCATTGTATATGTGATATGATTTTGTGCACATGTTTGTATCATGTTTGATGATGCATGCTTTATTGGTTAAGTGTAAAGATTAAACCATGGTTGTGAATGGTTAGGGTTTTGTTTTGTTTTTTATTTATTTATTTATTATTTAGTTATTCATTTGGAAAAAGAAAAAGGGTGAGAAAAATGGTGGCATTCTTTTAATATTTCATGAATCTTCATGAACAGTTTGACTATGTCACCATTTTGTCTCTTGCTTAACCCTAACCACTCCACTAACCCTTGTTCACTCTCTACACTTTACCATGGTTACCTTTATGATAAGAATGATTATTCTTTTCTTTTCCAAAAACTTATCATATCACTTTCTTCTTCTTCATCTTGACACATGAAGAAACCTTACTTCATCAATGGTGATTGATGAAAATGAGTGAGAAATCCAATTCTAAAGCCTACCCACTTCCTATTTCTTCATCCTCTACCTCTTGCCAAGTAGTAGAGTGTGTTTCCTTCACAAGTTTCATCACTTGGTGAAGTGAGAGCTTGATCTAGCGATGCTTCGACGTAGATCATCTTCGGCATGGACATCGACGACCTAGCTCGTCTATTCTCCGTTGAAGCCGACGCTAGAGCCCGGGATTTGTTTTGGACAGCGAGAGGACTTCATTGCGGAGCTATAGAGGTGGAGCACCGGATCTATAAAGGTGTTGGAGATAGTGCCCTCAGAGTCAATTATTAGGTCACAGGTACGTGATTGTAATGATTGAGGGAGGACCTATCCCGGTAGGACAGTCTTACTCGAGATGATAGTATGCTATCTGGTTTACCTTTATCATCGTGTACTGCTTTAGGTGACCTGACACGTCGCTATTACACGTTGATAGAGCCCCTAGGATTCATGCTTGACCACCAGCAGTATGAGGGCGATCATATAAGTGGGAGCTGGGGGTCTACAAGCATATCCTTAAAAGGTCCCTAGTCGTGGGAGTTTCGAGACCAGGCATCGATACTCCATTAGTAGACTAGTGTATACAGTCGAGACCCCGACGAGGGGCGGTGGCCGGTCTCACAAGCCACTGGTGTCAGTTGGATCACCTAAGATGTATACAGGTGCTCATTGGGTTATGAGTACACCGGACAGGACTCGCCGGGAACATGCTAGTTGGTCATATACCAGACGTCAGATGGCAGTTCCCTGGTGACATGTGTGCAGGTTAGTTCATCGACCTGGGGATCGTCATTTGTCTCGTGTGAGTTCCCACTGTACTTTGATTACTACCCTACCACGGCTCAAAGGAGTCGTGCAAACAGGTTTTAGTTGGGTACAGTCCCGAGCCACATGGAGGCAGTGAGCGTATCTTCAGGGGTTCGTCTCTCCCGGTATTGGGGGTGAGGTCGTGCTGTGTCTAGGAGAGCCATTACACAAAGTCCTTGGCCAAGGCAAGGAGATTTACTGGTAGGTATTCCAGTAGTATCTCAGGGTGTTCTGGGCTACACTCCGACACGACTTGTACCGCTTTTGGGGGTCTGACTTTTACCAACCCCCTAGGCCCGCCATGCGATGCTCATAGACGAACGGACCGGACTGCACGGTTATTGTCACTGACAGGCTCAGTTGGGTGTCGGGGTGAGCTTCCTCATCGACGTCCCATTTGGTCAGTACCTGGTAGCCCGTCACGTATTGGCTTATACCTCTGACGTGCTAGTGGTTAAATCCACAACCAAGGTGTTGACGAGTCTTTAGAGTCCCCCCCCATTCAGTTACTCAGCTTTCGGGCGAAAGGTTGTAGAGGCCGTATGGAGATATGGCAAGGTCCGATCAGATACGTGCGGTATTGCACGGATCAGGATCGGACAGTATGTACTATAGGCCATATGGTTATATGGCAGGGTTCGATCAGATATGTGCGGTATTGCACGGATCAGGATCGAACAGTTTTTACTAGCCGGCTTTGGTATAAGCCGGAGCTTAGTATAGTACAGTGTAGACTTTGTCTCGTTGCATGTGTATTTCGGTCGAAATACAGATGCGGGTGTGTATGCACAGTATCGGGGTTTTCCTGTAATTTATTACGGGACCAGTTTTCTGGAGTTGCCAGTTTGCTTTCCGTTTCGGCCAATTTCCATTGTTCCGTTCATTGGCCGAAGATTGGTGGAGGAGGGCTTATTTGAATTGTTGCAAATAGGCATTTGTGGAGGGGGTCTTTGCATTTTTGTTGTATCATGATAGCACCATCCTTTGACTTGATTTCTTCATGATGGCTTGACTTCCTAACCTCATCATGGCTTGACTTATGTATGATGATAGAGGGACATGATGGTTGTTGATGATGAGGGGTGAGGTTGGTGGAGTGTTAGTTTACACTTGTGATCATTTCCTTTTTGATTATGATAACCTTTCCTCTCTCTCTCTTGTATGGGGATTATTATTGGCCTCTCTCATATTCTTTTGATAGAACCTCCTCATTCTCACTCACCCTCATTGGAATGGCCGGCCACTTCCCTATAGGGGCTGTCCAAGTTTTTGGGTGTGGGTTTTTTGTTCATTTCATGTTCCCAAAATCCCCAAAGTTCCTCCACATTGTTCTTGTATCATCCCTCCACCAAAAAGGCAATTCCGATAACCCCAAATGAGACTTGCTCGCTACATTCTACAGCGAACCTTGGGCACGTCGAGTAGCCGGCTTCGTGCCCGAGTTGCCTCGGCATTGAGGTGGGAGCCCGTAAAAGAAGTAGGCGGTGTGGTGCACCTCCGGCGACGAGGAGAAGACGGGACATTCCGCAGGAGATCGGGACGATGACGAGAAGACCGGAGGACTTGGATCGTCGGTATATCTCTAACCCATCTTCTAGTTAGCTTAGACTTGTTAATGGTTACGATCCGGGTGTTTAGTGCGCGGTGGTGCCGGTTTGCTAAGTCCGCAAAATTAAAGTTTTTCACCGCTTCCGCATTCCGCCGTCGGATTGACGGCCGGGGCGCCGCCGTGCACTTACAGTGGTATCAGAGCCTCGCCATTAACTTAGTCTAGCTTTGTGTAGTGTGTTTTTCTGTTTCGATCGATCGAATGTTCCAAAACTGCATTTTAGTTCGCATCAGTTTCTGTTGGAAATTTTTGGTGTCGAAAAATTTTTCAGGTTGTAAAATATTGATGTACTGGAAAATCTAAGAGCTCTGTAAAAATTCGACGAAGTAACTCCACAGTCGGAGCGCGGAACCGCCGCGAAAACCCCCTTCCCGCCGCCCTTCCGCCGCGCACTGTGGAGATCACTTCACCAATTTTTACAGAGGCCTTCTGGGCTTAAAATATGGGTTTTGGAATATTAAAATTGGGCCCAGGATTTCTGTGAGTGCTACAGTTTTGATTGGGGGCCCACTTGTTAATTTTTGATCGATCGGATATTTTAAACACATTTTTCACAGTATTTACATTATATCTGCGACCGTGAATGTCACTCGATCGGTAAATCCGGTCTAACTGCTATAGCCCGGTTAGACGGATTTGCGAACGTGACTTTCATGTTGATGTTCTGTTTTTGCTGTGATGTTGCGGATCGGTCGTGGGGGATAGCCTGGATGCAATGCTAGTACAGTTGTGATTGTATTATGTACATTTGATATTGCGGGGCGAGCGTCCGACATGTGGACTGCCGTCACTGCCTGATTGTATTATTATTTTGGGGCACGACCTGGTTGCGGTCGATGTACCCGTTGTATGTATATTTTACTTTCTGTACTAGAATTGCCCCGCGGAGGGGTGCACGAATAGCCGGGTTCTAGAGGGCAACGGGCCCGCATCTCATGGCATTGAGACGGAGGGGGCTTCACTCTAGGATTGGCGGGCTATTCGCCGCACTCGTAGGGGGTACAGGTTGACCCAGGAGGGGTGCCCAAGTTACCGGATTCCGTGAAGTGCTGGGTGGTCCATTCACGTTGCTGAAGGGGGCTGCCTCGCTTTAGGTTTTGGCGGGTAACTTGCCGCGCCCGTAGGGGTCTAGGATTTCATTGCACAGGCTATCCACACGACCAGGGGAACGTCGGGTTTCAGCGGCTCTGTGAAACCCGGGGATCCCAGATATCTGTATTGTTTCTGTGATGCTGTACATTTCTGTGATGTTGCATTTTTTTCACGCCTTGAGCGAATATAATATATTGGTATATATATTAGTAGATGTTGTATATGTTTTGCATCCGCGCTAGTCCAGTCCCCGCTCTGTCGTTAGATAGCTAACCTAACGGGTAATGACGGGACCCAGTGGCGAATGCGGATGGCATATACGTACATCAGTATATTTTCGTTCTTTTTGGTGTGATCAATTGATGGGACTGCATTGATTCGGATCAATGCAAGTTAAAACAAACCTAATCTGATGTTGTTGGAACACTTTTCAAAAAGCTGTTATTGCAAGGACGTTCACTTTTGTTTTGCATCGCGGTATTCATTTAGAATATCCTGCTCCTCAGTCGACGAGGCAAGGGCCGAGATCCCTTCACCGGGAGTGACCCCTTGGACAATAAGTTTGCGTCAGGGCATTAACTTCACTATAGCCGATTACTTTTGCTTTGCACCGCGGTATTCATTTGGAATATCCTGCACCCCATTCTACGGGGAAAGAGCCGAGATCCCTTCACCGGGAGTGACCTCTTTAGCAACGGTTTTTCATCACTATATTTTAAAAAGCTATCAGTTCCTTCAACGATATCAAGTTCATTACGTTAAAGGTTTTCGCCAGAAACCATTCGTAGCCCTCCGTCATTTCAGTTAAATATTCGGTAGTATTCAAGCTATGTATTTTGACCTCACGCCAAGGCATAGTGATTGGTAGCTGCCGGGTATTTATCTGTTGCATAGATAGATGCGTTGGTTTGGGACAGTCGTACTACTATTTTGGCCTACGTCAAGGGTATGTACGGGTGGGTTCAGATTAACCTGGATAATGACGGGCAGAACTTGACATGTGACTTATGATATTTTGACCTCACGCCAAGGTCATAAGAGCATGGGGCAGAAATCACATCGGGAGTTTCAAAAGTACTGAAACTTACCAGATATGCGCATACCTTTTGGAGTGTGATACCGTGAGCGGATTCCGTCACGTTGTCATGCGATGAAAGTTGGATCCCGATTCCCACTGATGAGTTAGTTTACTCCTCGGGTGACCCCGACTAATTCTTCTTTCAGGTTTGGAGGAGAATTTGAGGTACAGTGGGAGGATTCCAGATTAGATAAATTGGTAACCATTCTGATCTAGGTTAGAGTGCACGCTGAGTGTTTCTTTTCTCTCTCTCTCTTTGGCAGCGACCTTTGACCCGACCCTAAGACTTTGACTCAGTGACCAAGTTGACCGAACCTTCTTTAACACTGGCTTTTGGATTGTCAGAGTTGCAAACCTCATTGCCACTCCTACTTTTACCCTTTTCTCCAGGACACCCCGTTTTACTACGAACGTCCACTTCCATTGGACAAAACCATCGTATGGTTAGATACGAACTCGAAGGAATTTATTCGAGGATGGTTTCAGGTTCTGGAGAAAACGGATAGGATTATTCAGTTGTCTTTTCCTTTTACCCTCTCTCAGGTTACGAGTACTCCTTGGTTTAGGGGTAGTACACCTATTACGCAAATTGGATTGTCTTCTTCCAAACCTTAGGCTGGTGCTGACCGGTAGGGAATGAAGAAAACCAATTAGCATAACGATGGTGTGCAGAAGGTATTAAGTTCAGACAAAGCAAGGGATTAGTAAGAGGGCAAAGTAAATTGCAACAGATATTCACGACCAAACCAAATATTTCGTTACCACTCCCACATCACCTTTGTATTTCTCCAGGACACTCCGTATCACTACGAAGATCCACAGTTTATTTGGATACTCCATCGTATGGTTATATACGAACTCGAATGGAACTGGTTCCAGTTCGGGGATGGATTCTGGTTCAGGAGAAATAGGAATAAGGTTTATTCGGTTGTCTTTTATCTTCACCTTCTCTCGCATTGCGAGTGTTCCTAGGATTGGGACAGTACACCCATTATGCTTATTGGATAGTCTTCTTCCAAACCATAGGCTGGTGCCGAACGGTAGGGAAGGAAGAAAACCATTTGGCCTAAAGGGGTGTACAGAAGGTAAAGACTAAAGACATATGAAGGGATTTGGAGAGGTGGCAAAGAATTATACGGTTACAGTCGTGAATCTGGAAGAGGCATTACTAGGAATACCAGGATACCCCATCGGAACATTTCAATGTTTCAGTCTCACTGTGCACTGTTAAAAGAAAACTGATTTCCCGATTAGATACTTACTCCAGGGTATGTATTTACCGGGTACGATTCTCACATCTGTATGGTTTTACAGATGATGAGTGGGAGTAAGTTATTGGGAATTGGGTGATCATCCTCATTATATCGGGATTCGTTGTAATCGGTGATATTTGAGGAAATCACCTGGGCTGTTTGCCGGTCGGCAAATATTTGGTTTTGAATATCCGCTGTTATGCACCAATTTCAAATTGATATATCTGTACGTCTATTTGAATAGAGTGAGATATACCTTTCTGAAATTATGTCTACGACATTTACCTATATCAGTGGATGGTTAGGTAAGGAGCATTAAGCAGCGGTGTAATTCTTCTTGACCATAAGTACAGTTTTCAACCTACGACACACAGTGAAAGAGTTATCAGACTCAAGGGACTTATACAGAGTATTGTATGTTGTCCAGTGTCCATTAGGACAGAGGGGTTGGTCCTCATACTATATTCTGTTTACTTTTAACTTCTCTAGTTCTTAGACATGTGTTTCGTAGAAACACAGGGTCTAAGTTTTGAGGAGTTATAGGTATTTGAATAGAGTAGAGAACCAGGTATAGCAAGTATCGGGATTCTTCAAAGAGATCGAAGATGTGGATACTTGTGTATGGTATTCAGTTGATAGTAATGATAAAGAGATCTTGCTTCTCTTTCAGGTTACTCATAATTGGAAGTATTCCTAAGTTGAGTAACGCTGATCGGCCTCCTTCAATTTAGTTGACATGCACTGGAGATAGCTGCATGATTTGAATCTGGTTCAATTAAATCAGTGCCTCTGGTTCTATATTGGATATAGAACAGTTCATATCTTAACGTTGTTAAGGTACGGGGAGTTGTCCGGCTTATGCTTAAAACCAGACACTGGACAACTCAAGGCACGTTTCTGTAATGGCTGTTTGTGGGTTGACCCAGGCTATGACGCGGGTTGACTTTCTACCATCTGGATGAACAATAGCAATATTGTTCTAGACTCGCCACAGTTTTATTAAAAATGGATTTTTTTTTCAGAAAACAGTAGTGGGAGTATGGTAGAACTGGAAGTGATTCCAGAACCACAAACGATTACTGAAGATTTGATAAGGAACCTAAAGATTCAATCCGGTTTGACATTCCATTGGCCACTCCGCAGATAAGGTGGGTAACTTCAGGCACCCGAGAGGCACTATGGTAGCCTCAAGGACGGTGACAGGGAAGTTCTTGTTTACCCACAATTGCCATTGCTGTTGTTCCAGGTTACGAGACCCGGCGGGAGGATGAGTATAGCGTCGTTCTAAACCAGTTTTAGAAGTGTACGTCTATATGACTCTGCCAGAGGGTTGTCGTAGTCAGTGGGAGCAGCGGAAGCATTGGTGGACAGGTTGCTTATGTCTATTTATAGACTAGAGCAGATGTAGCGGAGATAGATCATCTATTTCTGACGTGACAGTCATGGGTTTGACTTCATCAGAATAGGGGATGGATCTGTTGAGAAGGTAGTAGGGTGTGATATCCTGGTATTTGGATGATATACACAGAATAGGAAAAGAAACTCCTACACTACGATCGGTTATACTTTGGTCGTCACACAGTTGTTTCTCCACAAAGGAAATGGATTTTATATCAGACATACTGGTTACTAGATCTATGGTCTTAGATCTAGATTTGGGTGGTTTCCCAATCAGGATACTTGACAGCATTCTAAGAGTATTTAGGATGGACGACTCCTGGCACGGTAGTGTACCTGCAGGTAATGGAGTCACCCTCTCCAAAGGTGTCTTACAGACTAAAGGGGAGAGGGACGGGCATGATTGGCAGATCACTTGCTCAGGCAATTGAGTCAATCGTGAGATGTCAAGTACCACACCAGATGTTGCTCTTGCACTAGATGCAATAAGTTGACATTAATCCAATCCTGGAGAAACCGTAGGAAGCAGTTTTAGAACATAAATGGATGTTCTAGGGATATGATAACGACAGCCTTATTCGGGAGACAGTTATCATTCCAGGCTTCCAAGGTGACATGGACGACAAGGAGGTTGTCAGAGTTATAGTTTTTCCTTCTGATGAGGAGCAGTATTTTGGACAGGTGGTCCAAGGCAATACTGAGGGTGGCATGGCGCAGGATACTGATTAAGTTCAGTCATCGATACAGTCTAAGAAGTTTGGATTTGGAGTTCATTTATGAGCTAGGTCCCATCAGACATCCAGACATATTCTGAGACAGGTATTGCTCTTTTCGGGAGATGGTTTTCTCCGCGAACTTGAGATATAGAGAGACATAGAAAGAAACAACTAAGCGGATCCACTCACTGAGGCTATTCCTCGAACGCAATAGTTTCGCAAACGAGCTTTGTGAGACTGACTAGTAGAGGAGTTGGATGTTCGGTATCACATGGGCTGTGAGTATGCGACATCGCAATAATTAGCCTTGAGTGCAAGTGGGAGATTGTTGGAGATAGTGCCCTCAGAGTCAATTATTAGGTCACAGGTACGTGATTGTAATGATTGAGGGAGGACCTATCCCGGTAGGACAGTCTTACTCGAGATGATAGTATGCTATCTGGTTTACCTTTATCATCGTGTACTGCTTTAGGTGACCTGACACGTCGCTATTACACGTTGATTGAGCCCCTAGGATTCATGCTTGACCTCCAGCAGTATGAGGGCGATCATATAAGTGGGAGCTGGGGGTCTACAAGCATATCCTTAAAAGGTCCCTAGTCGTGGGAGTTTCGAGACCGGGCATCGATACTCCATTAGTAGACTAGTGTATACAGTCGAGACCCCGACGAGGGGCGGTGGCCGGTCTCACAAGCCACTGGTGTCAGTTGGATCATCTAAGATGTATACAGGTGCTCATTGGGTTATGAGTACACCGGACAGGACTCGCCGGGAACATGCTAGTTGGTCATATACCAGACGTCAGATGGCAGTTCCCTGGTGACATGTGTGCAGGTTAGTTCATCGACCTGGGGATCGTCATTTGTCTCGTGTGAGTTCCCACTGTACTTTGATTACTACCCTACCACGGCTCAAAGGAGTCGTGCAAACAGGTTTTAGTTGGGTACAGTCCCGAGCCACATGGAGGCAGTGAGCGTATCTTCAGGGGTTCGTCTCTCCCGGTATTGGGGGTGAGGTCGTGCTGTGTCTAGGAGAGCCATTACACAAAGTCCTTGGCCAAGGCAAGGAGATTTACTGGTAGGTATTCCAGTAGTATCTCAGGGTGTTCTGGGCTACACTCCGACACGACTTGTACCGCTTTTGGGGGTCTGACTTTTACCAACCCCCTAGGCCCGCCATGCGATGCTCATAGACGAACGGACCGGACTGCACGGTTATTGTCACTGACAGGCTCAGTTGGGTGTCGGGGTGAGCTTCCTCATCGACGTCCCATTTGGTCAGTACCTGGTAGCCCGTCACGTATTGGCTTATACCTCTGACGTGCTAGTGGTTAAATCCACAACCAAGGTGTTGACGAGTCTTTAGAGTCCCCCCCATTCAGTTACTCAGCTTTCGGGCGAAAGGTTGTAGAGGCCGTATGGAGATATGGCAAGGTCCGATCAGATACGTGCGGTATTGCACGGATCAGGATCGGACAGTATGTACTATAGGCCATATGGTTATATGGCAGGGTTCGATCAGATATGTGCGGTATTGCACGGATCAGGATCGAACAGTTTTTACTAGCCGGCTTTGGTATAAGCCGGAGCTTAGTATAGTACAGTGTAGACTTTGTCTCGTTGCATGTGTATTTCGGTCGAAATACAGATGCGGGTGTGTATGCACAGTATCGGGGTTTTCCTGTAATTTATTACGGGACCAGTTTTCTGGAGTTGCCAGTTTGCTTTCCGTTTCGGCCAATTTCCATTGTTCCGTTCATTGGCCGAAGATTGGTGGAGGAGGGCTTATTTGCATTGTTGCAAATAGGCATTTGTGGAGGGGGTCTTTTCATTTTTGTTGTATCATGATAGCACCATCCTTTGACTTGATTTCTTCATGATGGCTTGACTTCCTAACCTCATCATGGCTTGACTTATGTATGATGATGGAGGGACATGATGGTTGTTGATGATGAGGGGTGAGGTTGGTGGAGTGTTAGTTTACACTTGTGATCATTTCCTTTTTGATTATGATAACCTTTCCTCTCTCTCTCTTGTATGGGGATTATTATTGGCCTCTCTCATATTCTTTTGATAGAACCTCCTCATTCTCACTCACCCTCATTGGAATGGCCGGCCACTTCCCTATAGGGGCTGTCCAAGTTTTTGGGTGTGGGGTTTTTGTTCATTTCATGTTCCCAAAATCCCCAAAGTTCCTCCACATTGTTCTTGTATCATCCCTCCACCAAAAAGGCAATTCCGATAACCCCAAATGAGACTTGCTCGCTACATTCTACAGCGAACCTTGGGCACGTCGAGTAGCCGGCTTCGTGCCCGAGTTGCCTCGGCATTGAGGTGGGAGCCCGTAAAAGAAGTAGGCGGTGTGGTGCACCTCCGGCGACGAGGAGGAGACGGGACATTCCGCAGGAGATCGGGACGATGACGAGAAGACCGGAGGACTTGGATCGTCGGTATATCTCTAACCCATCTTCTAGTTAGCTTAGACTTGTTAATGGTTACGATCCGGGTGTTTAGTGCGCGGTGGTGCCGGTTTGCTAAGTTCGCAAAATTAAAGTTTTTCACCGCTTCCGCATTCCGCCGTCGGATTGACGGCCGGGGCGCCGCCGTGCACTTACAAAAGGTTGTATTTCCGTTATCTTATAGTTAAGTGTTAACTAGTTTGCTTTTCTCCTAGACATCTAGCTAACGATCCGTAGTCTAGGGTTTCTCGGCACCGTATTTTTGAAATTGGCATGGTTGATGCCTTGTGAGACCTCTTGAGAGTGCCTAGGAACCCTACAAAACAAACATAGTGGGTGTTTCCCTTGCCTTCTGCAAGGTACCTTCTGCACTCCACAATATGTTAAGGAGTTCTGGAAGTTCAACTTCTTTTCTCTGAATGTTGAAATTCAGAATAAACTGGGCGTAGGTGGAAGGAAGGAACTAGAGAATCAAATCTGTATAGAGCTCGTTCTCCAAAGTCGTCCCAAGGTCTACGAGCTCTTCTATATAACCAATCATCTTTAGGACATGTTCTCCTACATATGATCCGAGGGCCAACCTCACCAGAAACAAGTTCTTTGAGGTCTCGTATCTTGCTATACGAGATTTCTCTCCATACAGTTCTTTTGTATGGAGAAATATGGATTCAAGATCCATATCCTCGTGCCTTCTCTGATGTTCATTATTCATCTAGGCAAGCACGATGCACTTGGCCTTCGCACAATCTAACTCCCAGGTTTTATGGATTTCCTTATCCGCATTACTGGATTTAGGACCAGGGACAGCTGGTGCCTTAGCAGTTAGGACATACCCCAATTTGTCATAAGTCAAAGCCATCTTGACATTCCGTAGCCAATCTTTATAGTTTGGCCCTGTCAATATTCTTTTTTCTAATAGTAACTTAAGGCCTGTCATGTTCTGGGACGCTGCAATTAGGAGAGAGAGAGAGAACACTTTAGCATGATGCTCTTGCAAGTTTAGAGTGGTTTTTAGTTTATCTAAACTGGATGGCTCCCACTGTTTCTCGAATCCCTCCTCAAACCTAAAAGCAAGAACTAGCCAGGACTATTCTCACCGTACAATACTTGCTTAACCGTTCAGCCAGGCTGGTGTCGGTACTTCGAGGGAGGTTTTCCAAAGCTTTCGCGAACTTCCTTAATTAAATAACCGCTTTTCTCTGGGGGCGTAGCCCCGCTGACACGTTTCTCGACACCTACTTGGTTTATAGCATTGATCGTTAAGTGATGAATCTCCTGATGAGTAGCGGATACTCACAGTAGGATCGGGATCCAAATATCATCGTATGATAATGCTAAAGGAATCCTACCAACATTCATCAAACTCCAAATGGTATGCATCTCTTTGCAAATTTCAGTTTCTTTAGAAATCCCCGTTATAAATTTTTGCCCCATGCTCTTATGACCTTGGCTTTGGTCAAAATGTCATAAGTCACATGTCAAGTTCTACCCATCATTATCTTGTTAATTTGAACCCATCTGTACATACCCCTGACTTTGGTCAAATGATAATACGACTGTCCCAAACTAACTCATCTATCTATGCAACAAATGAATACTCAGCAGCTACCAAACACTATGCCTTGGCTTTGGTCAAAATACATAGCTTGAATACTACTGAATACCCAAATGAAATGACGGAGGGCTACGAATGGTTTTGGCGAAACCGTGAACGTAGTGAACTTGATATGACCGAAGGAACCTGATATCTTTTAAAAGGAGTGGTTAAAGCTCTACAATTAAAAAATATCTTCCATTTTAAAAATAACCGAGTGGTTTCTTTTAAATTGTTCCAACGATTCAACTTTGGTTTATTTTATTTGCATTAATATAATGCGTCCCATCATTTAACCTATCATTGCAGAAAACAACGAAAATACAACGTCCTCTTATGCCATCTGCATTCGCCACTGGGTCCCGTCATTCACCCGTTAGGTTACTTAACTGACGACAGAGCGGAGGCTGGGCTAGCGCGGGTGCAAAACATAAGCGACGTCTAATAGCTATCATATATAGATATTGTACATTCGTCTGACGCAATAATAGACATTCCAGATCACAGATGAACATATTGGATTTTCTACGAATCCGCATTCCTTTTGAGCCTGCAAAGAAAGACAGATTAAACAGTCGTGATGAATAGCCAAAACCCCACCGTAGACCCCTACGGGTACGGCAAACTACCCGCCAAGTACCCGAAGTGAAGCAGTCTCCCTCATCAACGTGAGTAGGCCACTAAACACTTCAAAGTACCCGGTAGTTTATGCACCCCACCGTGGGTCTATCCTAAGAGCAAAAATCTGTAAATGAAATAATACAACGGTGGCTACAACCGCAACCTGGATGTGCCCCGCAAAATAATATTACAACAATTTAAAAATTACATTTGAATAAAAGACACGCCCGTCTCACATCCCCGGCTATCCATTCACGACAATCCAACAAGTCCACAAACACAAACAGTAAAATCATTACAGAAATGTGCAACCGACATAGTAGTAGTTAGGGGAGGTTTACGAACACATTAAACAAATCACAGATATAATCAAAATTAGCCAAACATCATAGAATTTCGATCAGGCAAACGCAAATGATTCTACTCCAAATACTTCACTGTGCACCTGAAACCTGAGCAGAAACAGAACATCCAAGAAAGAACAAAATCAACACAGAAGCGTTACTGGGAAATTTTGGGTTGACTTGGCCCCAACTGGGCCGCGGATCCGCGGCGGATCGTGTTGGATCGGCCGCGGTTCCACGGCGGTTTGGACGAGTTAGAAGCTCAAATTTCTCCAGTAACCTTAAATTTCCCTGCTTGTATTCTTAAGGGCCTCTGAAAAAATTTTAGACCCTGTTTTAAAAACGACAGAAACTATGTAAAACTGATGTTTTTTTCAGTTCGTTTTGCGATCGAATTTCTAACGACTTTGCTAACAAGTTAGTTATGGTTTAGCGAGGCTCTGATACCACTGTAAGTCGACGTTAGACACCCCACGAGTTGCAGGGAGGCGGAATAGGTAAAACAATCATTTTGTTTAAAACAAATATCGACTGACTTACGGATCTTTGCCAAACCCTAACTAACAACATCATAGGAGGGATTAGCTACTATGAAAGAAGATTTTACCTAATGAACCAAGTCCTTCTTGGTCTCGTTGACCACCTCCTCGTCGGCCTCCTCTTTGTGATAGAAGATCCACCCGAGAGCTACTACTCCAAGCTTGACCTCTAACTTGAGATAACTAGGTTACTAAAAGTGCTAATCAAAGCAACCTAGGGGATATAGAATAGGATTAGGGATCAAATAGTCTTGCTAACCCTTGATCTTAACACATGAGAGGTTAGGCTTAGGGTTTGAAGAGAGAGAGCTTGAGGAGAGAGAAGGTGAGAATAATAATGAAATGGAATTAACTCATTTGTGTATATATATGAAGCATAAGATATTTTGCACAAATATCCCTTTGCACAAATATCTTCATGCATCATTTAATACATAATGAATCATCAAGTGAGTCATTAAAAGCATTAACGCTTCATTAACTCTCTTGATGTGTCACGACCCGAAATATTAGCTTGTGACCAGCACTTGAATCACGCCACGTCTAAAGGCGTAACGGGATTCAAGTAAGCTGAAACCCAGAAATCTAAACCTTTTTAGAAAAATAAAGGAGGTGAGGTTTTGAAATAAAAGTATAATGAAAATAAGTTTTCTTAATGCATGGAAAGAAACATGAACGATGCAAGTGAAATTTATAAGCTTTAAAGTAGGTTTCGTCATTTAAAAATTTCGGCAGCACCTCCTTTATATATTTTGATCCAAAACCATAATACATAACAAGAATAATGGCATCCCCAAGCGGGAGCTAGCTCTTCGCCAAACGGCGGATCAAAACCACGCAATATAGTATAAATGAGTATACGACGCCCAACGGCGAAGTTCACCACAAAAAGATAAATGAAAGAGCAAGATATAACCCCAAAGGGAAAAATAAAACCCATCGCTCAATCTCACAACTACAAGTCTCACTAAGTCTCATCACTTATACAAATACAACTTTTGATTGATTGATGGAGTTAACTAGATACAATATGAAATATAATACAAGAGTGGGTACGATACAAATGTCCCACCTACCAATGCAAAACACCCAAATGAATCTTTGTGCCAGCGAACCCGCTACTGATCCAAGCGGTCAACCTGCAAGAACTGTGGCACAACGGGGGTGAGTTGCCAACTCGTGAATAGAAATATATCTACAAGTAGAAATCGAATAAACAACGACTCCTAGGTCAACTATATCATAAGGTAATACTATGATATCTAGGGTGACCGGGTCGTATATGTGCCAAAAAGGTAGTCAATATCTATAAGCACGTGGATAACATCCAACAGTAATAATCAATGCATGCGGATATGTGGATCTCGTCCACCCATAAATCAATGTCTATAAGCATGTGTGTAATCTCCCATAGTAAAATCAGTGTATGTATGTATGTATGTATGTGGATCCAGTCCACGCGTCAACCACTGACGCAACAATATCATGCATGTAAATATCATAAAAGAGTGTGCATGAAAGTATGAGGATATATGTATATCAACAGTGTCCCTCCCGACACATCAAATCATGGAACCTGAGTGCCTAGCATCGACACTCGAAAACATCATGAAAACCGTGCCCAGCATCGGCACGTAAATCCTCGTATATCTCAGGCGCCGCACTCCGTGGTCGGCCCTCATATCCATCTCGCTACTCCGGTCGGTATCCTCCGGATAACCGCCGAGTCAACATACTATCACCGGTAGGTAGTACTCCCCTGCCGGGCTCACCGTCTAACATATACGAGTCTTCTTGCCCCGGGGTACCTCACCGGGTCCACCATGTACCCGCAATCGGTGCCTACCACTCCTCGAATCGGGTTTCACATGCCACTCTCAGAACCGAGAAAACGCATGGTGGACGCACTGAAATATCATATCAAGAGAAACCGGGTTCTTTAAATAGTACATGCTTCCTTTTGAAATAGCCACGGTTCTCAAATCCAGAAATCTCATAAAAACAGCATCTCAATGCGTAAAATAATAGAGCATGATGTATGCGACATGTAAAAGAAATGCGAGCATATCTGTGTATCATGCAATATGGAATAGTGATATGACATATTAAGGGAAAACCGCTCTTTTAAAATGGTTCCAGTTTTTAAAGTATAGCATGCGGTTCCCAATTTTACAAATAAACCGGTTCTTTATGTAGATACAATATGTATATGCGCAAGCAGAGATGTACCATGTATGTGTGCACAAATATGAACATACACTGTGTATGTGCACAAGTATGGCTGTATCAAGGTATATATACACCAATATGGGTATACGAATGTATGTATATCCACACGTATGAATGTATCTATGTATATGTCATGATGCAGCAATCCTAGTGTGTAGTGACATGGCTATTATCGACGATGAAGTGTGTAAGCCGGCAAATATGTGTTCGGTAACATACGCATCATCGATAATGGGGCAGGTGTACTATCATAGGTATATGCGATGCAATATCAAGATCATGAATGCAGCATGTAAAACATCAGCTACAGCTATAAGGTATACATAACTATCATATGTCCGAGTCGGTGAATCTATCAATCGGCATCTAGCCCAATAACATCGTGTACGGTATAATCCATCGTACGGAAACCTCTAGTCAAGGGTAAGGATCAATCATCAAGTCAAACTCATCACGCACGGAATATCATCGTGCGACGGCATTAAACTAAAAGGATCCTATCATCCTATACGACAAATGAGGGTATAGCCAAATATCACATACGGCCTATCATCCATGATACACAACATTCTATATATAAATATAACCCTATATACCTATGTCCCAGGTCGCATCTGCAATAATCTCATATCAGGGGACCGGCAGGGTATAAATCATTTCGATCGACTCGTATCCGTATACCATCATATCATATCATCATCTCATCATATCATCAAATTCGTCTTGTATTCTTTCATCGCATTTATGTCTCATATCATGTCGAGTTTACATATACATGCTATCTATACTAAGTATAAGCATCTAATCCAACAAACGCACCCGAACCATATAATCAGACTTTTAAAGAAGTGAATCGTAGTTTTGAAAGCAGGGGTTACGGTGTTTTTAAAGAAAAGATATCATTTGAAAATCCGTAACATCCCTCAAGATATACATTTAAAAGATACCTACGATTCTTGGTTTAGAAAAAGGTATGGTTCGGATGACGCATCTACATCGACTATCTAGTCCTACAGAACCCTAAGCGGTAGTATCGCTAAACATCATCCTAGGGTGGTAGTAGTACCATATCACACTTAACTATCCTCTAGTTTCTAGCATGGCTACATACCTATCTATATTCTAACCCTAGTTTCCTAATCTAGGTTTCCTAACCATACTCTATTAATCGGTTTCCATCAGAAGTTTGCGGGGGTGCTATACGCCATCCACCCGACTTCCCCGGTAGATATAGATCTACTCACCTGGTCTTCGCTCGCCGAAATCGATAACGCCACGCTTCTTCGTCTCGGAATCCATGCGAGGCTACCTACAATAATAACCAATCGCAATACGTATTAAAATCGATATAGAAAACCGATACAGCGCACAGTGTGCTCATAGGTTGGAACCTATGGCCCAAACATGCAAATACAACAATTAACCCCTGTTGTCGATGTACGAACACCCGACAACCAAATACAAATACAAATATCAAGAAAGTGCATTTAAAAATACGGAAAATATCGCCTAAAACACACCAAAATGCTCCCAGATTTTCCCCAGATGGCAATTAGCCAAAACTACATATAGGAGGGGTTTAATTTAGTGCTAAATGAGCCCTGGAACAAAAATTGACCGATTCCCTTCTACTCTGGCCGCAAATTGCGGCCAGAATGATTAAATCTGCGGCCGTAGGTTTGAATTAGGGGCTCGGGTCTTGGTGGTAGCTTCCTAGGTGCCTGCACGACTCACTGTCAGCTCAATTCTATTTTTGTTGCCCCCGGGTTGCTCCAGATTCCAGAACACCTTCACTGATCACACATTTATCCGATGTCGGGTTTCTAAATCCGTGTTTTGGGGTTACTAGGGTCTGTTCCAGGTCACTAAACAGCACCTAAGGCTTGTGGTCAGCCACTACACATCACCAATTTCAACAAACACTCAACCTCTTTCTAGGGTTTCCCAATATGTCACAAATCTCCACAATACGACATCTAAACATGATATCTCACAAAACTAATCTAAAGGGAAGAAATTATACCTCATCTAGTCCACTCTAGGCAGCACTAACTTCCCAACGTCGTCAAAATCCCATTTTGCTCGGTCCATCGTGTAGAGCTTGAAGAGGGGATTAATATTTGTGAAAGGTGTGTAGGGTTTTGGGGCATGGTTGGAGATGGATCTATGGATTTTTGTGGAGGGTTTTTGGAGTTGACGAGATGAAGGAGATGGAAAAAAGAAGACGGGGATTCAAAATGGCAGCAGCCCCCTTCCCTCTCTCTCACAATTCACACTCTCTCTCTCTCCAAAAGCCCACCTAATCTAATCATTATGTCTCCCTTGACTTTTTCCTTTTTCTTTTTCTTTTCTCTCCACCAAAACCGTAATTTAAAGCCCAAAAGAAATGAAACATGTAACAAAATGAACATGTCATGGTGCACTAACCATGGAAATTGTAAAAACGCGGATTTGGCTTAATCGCGATTAGCAGTGCACTAATCGGGTTTTTATCCAAACTGCGTATAATAAATTTTAAAATTGCCAAATCCTTTAAATACATTTTTAAATGAATAAATCATTTTAATTTCCATTTATTTCACAATTAATGGTATATATTTATACCCTTTTTCGAAAACCCCAATTTCGCAAATCGGCAGTTTTCGGGAAAAATATTATTTTAATATTAAATTCCCAAAATAATATTTTATATTTTCTGAAATGTTACAATCTTCCCCCCTTAAATAAATTCGGTCCCCGAATTTAAATTTAAACCCCCGAAATCTAAAACATTTCAATAATCAGCCCAAAACAGCGGGGCTCCAAAATCATGAAAATCGCAGAAATAACACAACGCGTCAAGTGCGCATAACAACGAGTACAAAACTCAAAATCTGAATGAAAGACATGCAAAATATTTTCTAAATCACCGTGGAAATGCGTAACCCACGGCATAACTGACGGACGCTCATTTTAAAATAAAAATATATGTCCACATATGTTTTCTTAATTACACGTTCCGTCGTTTTCAAAACATCCCAAAAGGTTTTCCTTCATAACGTTCGTGTCGCTCACGGACTCGTAGAAAATAGCGAGACTATAGCTCCTCTATTTCAAAAACCTCTTGGTAAACTTTTAATGCATGCAAAGTACTCAGATACTGTCCTCAGATCAGTCCTGTTTGGCTACTACACCATATAGTGCCCAACCTGAAAACAAGTGCTCAAAAGCAAAATCAGCCTCAAAAGGCGTATCCAATAATCACATGCGTCTGGTGCGCATGGAAATCAAATACAAATACAGGTGCCGTAATACACACAAGCGAAACTAAGTGCAACGGGTGTGCACAAAAACCATACCAAGTGCATCTAAAGTGCACTAAAATCTCAATCCCATGCATCCGGTGTGCACAGAATCACATCTCATATCATGCGCCCAATATGCGCGAAAATACAGCTCAAGTGCATATGTCCCACACGAATGAAATCGCATCCAATATGCACGGAAGAAAATCCAAATCAAGAGCATCCCACACGCACGAGTAAAATCTCACTCAAGTGTATCCGATGCACACAAAATCCAAAATCAAGCGCCTAATATGCGCGAAATCCAACCAAAACGCATCGGGTCCGTAAAAGAATATAGTGTAGTAACATGCCCAAAACGAACGACAAGTGTCAACGCGCACAAAAATACAAATCTGGTACAACGAATGCTCAAGGATATAAATCGGGTGTAACCAAGGTACAGGGTATAAATCCTGTGCGACAACGCATAAATACCCGTCCGGTGCAACAAATGCAGAATGCAATTTATTGCATAAAATACCGATCAATAACTCAAATGCATAAACAGCAACACCGAGTACACCAAGGTGTATAAAATCGTAAACGTGTACAACTGCGTGCACAAAACGCATATCAATGCACTACAAGCACATATAAGCTATACCGAGTGCAAAAATCAAATCATCCGTATGAAATCCACGAAATTATAGACATGTGCAACCAAGGCACAAACCGATATCAACTGCGATAAATATGTACAAATCAAAAACCAATACCATGGTGTATAAAACATATCTCAAGTGCAATAACTATGCACAAAATGTAAATACTCAGTAGGTGCAGCCATGGTGCACGAAATCAACATTAAGAAACCCGTCATCAAAACTCAAATCCAAGCGATATAAGCGTGATACTCAGATCACAAACGCAAATCGCAACAAAGGACATCGAGGTACACCTCCTACAATGTCGAAAAAAAAAAAAATTCGGTGCGCCCAGAAACTGGCAGAACAAGAACATCTGCTCGCCTCCTGCTCACGGTCGGGCGCCTTCTGTCTCTGGGAACTCATCTTCCCTACGGATTACCAATCTCGCAATCCATCGGCTCATCGGCCCTGTCAGGTGTGCTAACGGGGACGATTCCACTTTAGCACTTCTCTGGTCATCTCTCGGTCAATCATCATGATCACTCAATAAGCAGCACGTCACTGGCGTCGGCCTCTGGCTCTCTGAAAACACGTGACACCTCTGATCCTGAGTGCAAATCTCATTGCAGCTGTGTCCTGGAGGGAATCTTGCTCGGGGTCTCTTCCGACCTCACCTATGTCGAACTGTACGGAGGCTGGTACTCTTACATAATCTTTCCTTGTTTTCTGGACCTCTGCGTGTGCCTCACACATTTTCTTGGAAATTGGTCGTATCCCAACATCTCTGTAGCATATCAGGCCTCTGATCTCGACGGGGAGTAATAACAGCTCGTCAGCGTCTCGCACGAACTTTTGGTTCCACTCATCTTTATCATCGTCCACTATGACGTCACGCCATGCTATCCGCGCACTGCAACTGTTCTCGGCCACGGTCAATCCGAAGTCTCTCGTACGGATTCAAAGTCACGAACTCGGTATCTTCATCACTTGGTAGAAGATATCTGGCTGATCACGTCCTCGGAACTCGTCCCAACCATCAGAGGAATACTCAATGTTCGTCGAACTCTTCACTTCACTCGGCTCCAATGTCGACTGATTCGGACTCGCCTTCTCGTGGCTGTAAGGACTGCGCTACAACTGCTATGCTCGTATCTGCAGTCTCTCAAGCAATGTATCCCATCACAAGATATCCGAATGATGTCGAACCATCCGATCGATATGTCAAAACCTCATAATCCCTCAAGAGATCAACATCCTGGGTACAGTTTAATAGTATCGAGTACATGCCACAGCATCAGTGATCCAGCCGTAGAAGGGCAGACCTAAGCCTCACTAATGGCGCCGTGGAACTGCCGTAAACCCTAAGGTTCAAAGGCTTTCACACGGTCATTATGTCGGGTTAGGGTTTCATTCTTCTAGAGGGTCCATAGAATTGCTTGCACGTCTTTCCGAATACTTTAAACTTGGAATATGGTTTCCTGACATTCGATCGTCTCTGTCGACTCTCAACGAATCTGCGTGATGTCGTCTCTAACTGGAATCAATCTATCAGATGACCTCGCATCGGGTAGCGAACGAACCACATGTCCTAGTCCTTCCATCATATTTGCCTGGAAGCTCCGGCGATCTCATCTCGTAAGCTCCGGAAGCGACATCCTATCAATCTCAGTAATAGCTGGGTCATTTGTCTGCACGGTAGGCGACATCGTAATCTCTGAGGTATGTTGTACATCAACAGTCCTCTCTCAACTGGCAGCTCTAACAATGGCCTGATCATCCGGTGTAAAACCAAGCACTCGCCTCTACAAGAGGTCACAATCATCAATACTAACTCGAGACGTTCTCATGTCACCAGAAAACACAATGGTCAGCCCTCGTATCAAACGAGCTCGCCCTGACCGTAACACTAGCAGCAGCTCAACTGCACTCAAACAATGGTGACAGGAACCTCAATCGAGTATCAAAGAGAGCAGATCAACGGCATGAGAGGAAATGACAAATCCAGTATGGATACATGATCATAAGAAGGAACAGCATCAATGAAAGTATGATCATGGAACTAATAGAATCGAGGATCTCCAAGGGATGTATAATCATGGATACGAAGAGAATCAAAAGTCTCAAAAATACGTACATCCTAAGGTTTCTTAAGTGGAGTATCGTATCGTAAATATGCCGCGGAACATACGTACGGTACGTTACTCTACTCAAGCTACCTACTCCATCAATCAGGGTCAGCCTATGAAACGAAAGTTCGGGTCTAATACCCCCCCGTTCAAGTCTAAGTTCCGTAAGGTCAAGCCTAGGTTCCGAAATACACTCCCGCCCTAGACTCCGCATAGTCAAACATAGACTCGAACAAAGGTTAAACCTAGCGCTCTGATACCAACTTTGTCACGACCCGAAATATTAGCTCGTGACCAGCACTTGAATCACGCCACGTCTAAAGGCGTAACAGGATTCAAGTAAGCTGAAACCCAGAAATCTAAACCTTTTTAGAAAAATAAAGGAGGTGAGGTTTTGAAATAAAAGTATAATGAAAATAAGTTTTCTTAATGCATGGAAAGAAACATGAACGATGCAAGTGAAATTTATAAGCTTAAAAACATGTTTCGTCTTTTAAAAATTTCGGCAGCACCTCCTTTGTATATTTTGATCCAAAACCACAATACATAACAAGAATAATGGCATCCCCAAGCGGGAGCTAGCTCTTCACCAAACGGCGGATCAGAACCACGCAATATAGTATAAATGAGTATACGACGCCCAACAGCGAAGTTCAGCACAAAAAGATAAATGAAAGAGCAAGATATAACCCCAAAGGGAAAAATAAAACCCATCGCTCAATCTCACAACTACAAGTCTCACTAAGTCTCATCACTTATACAAATACAACTTTTGATTGATTGATGGAGTTAACTAGATACAATATGAAATATAATACAAGAGTGGGTACGATACAAATGTCCCACCTACCAATGCAAAACACCCAAATGAATCTGTGTGCCAGCGAACCCGCTACTGATCCTAGCGGTCAACCTGCAAGAACTGTGGCACAACGTGGGTGAGTTGCCAACTCGTGAATAGTAATATATCTACAAGTAGAAATCGAATAAACAACGACTCCTAGGTCAACTATATCATAAGGTAATACTATGATATCTAGGGTGACCGGGTCGTATATGTGCCAAAAAGGTAGTCAATATCTATAAGCACGTGGATAACATCCAACAATAATAATCAATGCATGAGGATATGTGGATCTCGTCCACCCAGAAATCAATGTCTATAAGCATGTGTGTAATCTCCCATAGTAAAATCAGTGTATGTATGTATGTGGATCCAGTCCACGCGTCAACCACTGACGCAACAATATCATGCATGTAAATATCATAAAAGAGTGTGCATGAAAGTATGAGGATATATGTATATCAACAGTGTCCCTCCCGACACATCAAATCATGGAACCTGAGTGCCTAGCATCGACACTCGAAAACATCATGAAAACCGTGCCCAGCATCGGCACGTAAATCCTCGTATATCTCAGGCGCCGCACTCTGTGGTCGGCCCTCATATCCAACTCGCTACTCCGGTCGGTATCCTCCGGATAACTGCCGAGTATACATACTATCACCGCTAGGTAGTGCTCCCCTGCCGGGCTCACCGTCTAACATATACGAGTCTTCTTGCCCCGGGGTACCTCACCGGGTCCACCATGTACCCGCAATCGGTGCCTACCACTCCTCGAATCGGGTTTCACATGCCACTCTCAGAACCGAGAACACGCATGGTGGACGCACTGAAATATCATATCAAGAGAAACTGGGTTTTTAAAATAGTACATGCTTCCTTTTGAAATAGCCACGGTTCTCAAATCCAGAAATCTCATAAAAACAGCATCTCAATGCGTAAAATAATAGAGCATGATTTATGCGACATGTAAAAGAAATGCGAGCATATCCATGTATCATGCAATATGGAATAGTGATATGACATATTAAGGGAAAACTGCTCTTTTAAAATGATTCCAGTTTTTAAAGTATAGCATGCGGTTCCCAATTTTACAAATAAACCGGTTCTTTATGTAGGTACAATATGTATATGCGCAAGCAGAGATGTACCATGTATGTGTGCACAAATATGAACATACAATGTGTATGTGCACAAGTATGGCTGTATCAAGGTATATATACACCAATATGGGTATACGAATGTGTGTATATCCATACGTATGAATGTATCTATGTATATGTCATGATGCAGCAATCCTAGTGTGTAGTGACATGGCAATTATCGATGATGAAGTGTGTGAGCCGGCAAATATGTGTTCGTGTAACATACGCATCATCGATAATGGTGCAGGTGTACTATCACAGATATATGCGATGCAATATCAATATCATGAATGCAGCATGTAAAACATCAGCTACAGCTATAAGGTATACATAACTATCATATGTCCGAGTCGGTGAATCAATAAATCGGCATCTAGCCCAATAACATCGTGTACGGTATAATCCATCGTACGGAAACCTCTAGTCAAGGGTAAGGATCAATCATCAAGTCAAACTCATCACGCACGGAATATCATCGTGCGGCGGCATTATACTAAAAGGATCCTATCATCCTATACGACAAATGAGGGTATAGCCTAATATCACATACGGCCTATCATCCATGATTCACAACATTCTATATATAAATATAACCCTATATACCTATGTCCCAGGTCGCATCTGCAATAATCTCATATCAGGGGACCGGCAGGGTATAAATCATTTCGATCGACTCGTATCCGTATACCATCATATCATATCATCATCTCATCATATCATCAAATTCGTCTTGTATTCTTTCATCGCATTTATGTCTCATATCATGTCGAGTTTACATAAACATGCTATCTATACTAAGTATAACCCTCTAATCAAACAAACGCACCCGAACCATATAATCAGACTTTTAAAGAAGTGAATCGTAGTTTTGAAAGCAGGGGTTACGGTGTTTTGAAAGAACAGATATCATTTGAAAATCCGTAACATCCCTCAAGATATACATTTAAAAGATACTTACGATTCTTGGTTTAGAAAAAGGTATGGTTCGGATGACGCATCTACATTCACTATCTAGTCCTACAGAACCCTAAGCGGTAGTATCGCTAAACATCATCCTAGGGTAGTAGTAGTAGCATATCACACTTAACTATCCTCTAGTTTCTAGCATGGCTACATACCTATCTATATTCTAACCCTATTTTCCTAATCTAGGTTTCCTAACCATACTCTATTAATCGGTTTCCATCAGAAGTTTGCGGGGGTGCTATACGCCATCCACCCGACTTCCCCGGTAGATATAGATCTACTCATCTGGTCTTCGCTCGCCGAAATCGATGACGCCACGCTTCTTCGTCTCGGAATCCATGCGAGAGTACCTACAATAATAACCAATCGCAATACGTATTAAAATCAATGCAGAAAACCGATACTGCGTACAGTGTGCTCATTGGTTGGAACCTATGGCCCAAACATGCAAATACAACAATTAACCCCTGTTGTCGATGTACGAACACCCGACAACCAAATACAAATCCAAATATCAAGAAAGTTCATTTAAAAATACGAAAAATATCGTTAAAACACACCAAAATGCTCCCAGATTTTCCCCAGATGGCAATTAGCCAAAACTACATATAGGAGGGGTCTAATTTAGTGCTAAATGAGCCCTGGAACAAAAATGGACCGATTCCCTTCTACTCTGGCCGCAAATTGCAGCCAGAATGATTAAATCTGCGGCCGTAGGTTTGAATTAGGGGCTCGGGTCTTGGTGGTAGCTTCCTAGGTCCCTGCACGACTCACTGTCAGCTCAATTTTATTTTTGTTGCCCCCGGGTTGCTCCAGATTCCCGAACACCTTCACTGATCACACATTTATCCGATGTCGGGTTTCTAAATCCGTGTTTTGGGGTTACTAGGGTCTGTTCCAGGTCACTAAATAGCACCTAAGGCTTGTGGTCAGCCACTACACATCACCAATTTCAACAAACATTCAACCTCTTTCTAGGGTTTCCCAATATGTCACAAATCTCCACAATACGACATCTAAACTTGATATCTCACAAAACTAATCTAAAGGGAAGAAATTATACCTCATCTAGTCCACTCTAGGCAGCACTAACTTCCCAACGTCGTCAAAATCCCATTTTGCTCGGTCCATCGTGTAGAGCTTGAAGAGGGGATTAATATTTGTGAAGGGTGTGTAGGGTTTTGGGGCATGGTTGGAGATGGATCTATGGATTTTTGTGGAGGGTTTTTGGAGTTGAGGAGACGAAGGAGATGGAAAAAAGAAGATGGGGATTCAAAATGGCAGCAGCCCCCTTCCCTCTCTCTCACAATTCACACACTCTCTCTCTCTCCAAAAGCCCACCTAATCTAATCATTATGTCTCCCTTGACTTTTCCCTTTTTCTTTTTCTTTTCTCTCCACCAAAACCATAATTTAAAGCCCAAAAGAAATGAAACATGTAACAAAATGAACATGTCATGGTGCACTAACCATGGAAACTGTAAAAACGCGGATTTGGTTTAATCGCGATTAGCAGTGCACTAATCGGGTTTTTATCGAAACTGCGTATAATAAATTTTAAAATTGCCAAATCCTTTAAATACATTTTTAAATGAATAAATCATTTTAATTTCCATTAATTTCACAATTAATGGTATATATTTATACCCTTTTTCGAAAACCCCAATTTCGCAAATCGGCAGTTTTCGGGAAAAATATTATTTTAATATTAAATTCCCAAAATAATATTTTATATTTTCTGAAATGTTACATGATGAATCATCTCCATGAGTCACAAAACCATTTAATGCGTATGCCACATAAGCTCTCCACCTCATCAACCTTCTAGAATCTTCTCGACAATTTACGAGAACGCCCCTCCAATCCGTGAAAACACGGAAATACTGAGACTGTATAAATCCAGTAATCCAATACTAGAATCTGGCTTAAACTAAAGCCCGCTAGTAAAAACTGCCCGAACATCGTATGTGGGAAAAAACAGGTATGCGTCCGAACCCTGTCGTAAAACCATACGACCTCTATATCGTTTTGCCCGAAGCAGGGAAACTCTCTGTGTGGGACTCTAAAAACTCGACTGCTACGCTGGCAGTGGGTTTAACCTTAGACCGCAAGCGGCACTAGCTGTATGTAACGGTCCCCAGGTAGATGTCGATAAGAAGGCCGATGAGAAAACCCATCCGAACTCCTACTGAGCCTGATGTGACAATCTCCGTACAGTCCGGTCTGTTCGTCTAGGACTATCGCATACCGGGCCTAGGGGGCGGCAAGCATCAGTCCCCTAAAAGCGGTATAAGTCGTGTCGGAGCCTATTACACCTTGAGAAACTACTGGAAAACCTATGAATAAATCTCGCTTTCCCTGACCAGGGACTTTGCGTAATGGCTCTCCAGACACAGCGCGATATCAACTCCCAATACCGGGAGAGACGAATCCTGTCTAACCGCCACTGCCTCCAAGTGCTTCGGTACTGCACCCAACTGCTACATGTTTGCACGACTCCTTTGAGCCGTGGTAGGGTAGCAATCTCAGAACAGTGGAAACACACTCGAGGCGAAGCAGCAGTGTCAAGTCTGTGGACTATGCTGTACTCAGGTCACCTGGGATCTGTTAACTGACGACGGGTATAACACCGACCAACAGTTCCCTGCGAGTCCTGTCCGGTGTACCCGTAACCCAACGAGCACCTGTATACTATCTCCAGTACGACATACTGATCGTTGTGGGACAGACCATCTCCCCAACTGGGATGAGAAGCGTACACACTAGTCTACTCCGGAGTATCGATGCCCTGTCTCGATAATCCTATGACTAGGGACCTGAAAAAGGATGTGCTTGTAGACTACCCAGCACCCACTAGTGTGACTGCCATCACAACGCTGGTGGTCAAGAAAGATCCTAAGGGCTCTATCAATACATACACACATATTAAGATAGATATAAACCAAATAGCATACTACCATGTTTAGCAAGACTGTTAATATAACTGTGAATTTCCCAAGTTTCCATTAAGTAATATACAAGCTAGTATGATACAATAATGGACCCTAGGGCATATACACTAACAAAAAGAACTTCTAACTTTGATTCTTACCCTTAAGATTAGAATCAACAGTTTCTGCGCGACACTAACTTGACTAGATTTTGTCGGTGTAATCCGCTGAAAACCCTCAGGAGACTGTTGGATATAGTGCCCTCAGAGTCAATTATTGGATCACAGGCACGTGATTGCAATGAGTAAGGGAGGACCTATGCCGGTAGGACAGTCTTACTCAAGATGATAGTATGCTATCTGGTTTATCTTTATCATCGTGTACTGTTTGAGGTGACATTACTGATCACTATTACACGTTGATAGAGCCCCTAGGATTCTTGCATGACTACCAGCAGTATGAGAGCGATCATATACGTGGCAGCTGGGGTCTATAAGCGCATCCTTAAAAGGTCCCTAGTCATGGGAGTTTTCGAGACAGGGCATCGATACTCCAGAGTAGACTAGTGTATACAGTCGAGACCCCGACGAGGGGCGGTGGCCGGTCTCACAAGCCACTGGTGTCAGTTGGTTCATGTTCAGACCAGAATATTGCACTATTATATTTCCCATTCTTATTCTTATTATAAATAAATAGGTGCTTTTGACGCATGTCTGCTATATGTTACAGGTTACAGGTTCTTGGAAAGGAAACAGTGAAAACGATGTAAAGACGATGAAAATATGGACTTTTGACCAACAAATGGGAGGATCTTAGTCAAGCCTACATCGAAAGACAGTTCACAATTAACAAGGCAACGCAAGATCCCAAAATGTCAAGGCAAAGGGTTAAAAAGCCATTGCAAAGTGTTCACTGAAGATCTCGAATCACTGTAGAAGCCCAGATGGAAAAATAACTGAAGAAATGAAAAGCCCAGAAGAACCTAAGGAAGACCAGAAAAAATTGTCAAATGATCACACTAAAGGGCCGCGGAACCGCGGCCCAAGCGCGCCATTGCCGCGGTTCCGCGGCCTTATGAAGCCCTCACACAGATATTTTTTTACCAAAACGTCGTGGCGGTGCTGAAAAGATTTCCTAAGGGCTATTTTTGTAATTTCAGACATGCGAAACAAATGTAACCCTAGGGTTTCCTATTCTTTATAAATAGGAACTCTAATCATTGTAATTTCTTTATGCCTCCTTTTAATAATAAATTCTAGAATTCTTTTGGAGGGCATCGGTGTTTCCTTTCCATTCAGAAATTCAGATCTGACAACCCTGCATGGATGATTGGAGGGATGCATCTGTAAGTAGATTTAATTTCTCGCCCTAGTGTAGATTTCAATTCTTTGCCTTAGGTAGATTTAATTTCATGCCCTAGAAACTTGTTTAGGGTTTATCTTTGGGGAAAGATTTTGAGAGATGAGATCTCTCATCCCTTTCTTACCCACCAATTATTTACAATAGGACTCCATGCATACACGCACACACCGCGCCCTACGGCATCCTACCCCTCGTGGTAACGATGACACCGTAGAGTAAAGGCCCGGTTGCGCGCGTTTTCCATGGACGTTAGGGTAAGGTGTAGGGTTCCTAGGCACTCTCAAGAGGTCTCACAAGGCATCAACCATGCCAATTTCAAAAATTACAAGTGCCGTGAAACCCTAATACAGATCGTTAACTAGATATATAGGCGAAACATGCAACTAGTTAACAACTTAACTAAAAGAACGGAAATACAACCTTTGTAGATCTGGTTCTCCACCTCCATGGCTCCGCGATGAAGTCTCCTCGCTGTACAAATCGGATCTTGGGCTCTAGCGTCGGCTTCATCGGAGAAAAAGCGGGCTAGGTCATCGACGACGATGCCGAAGATGATCTACGTCGAGGCATCGCTAGATCAAGCTCCAACTTCACCAAGTCAAGAAAACTTGTGAAGGAAACACCCTATACTACTTGGCAAGAGGTAGAGGATGAAGAAATAGGAGGTGGGTTCACTTTAGAATTGGATTTCTCACTCTTTTTCTCAAGTTGCCATTGATGAGGCAAGCTTTTTCTTCAAGTAGAAGATGAAGAAGATGATGAAAAGAATATGATAAGTTCTTTTGTACAAAGAAAATAATAAGAATACTTATCATATCTCAACCATGGTCAAGTGTAGAGAATAAATCATGGTTAGTGGGAATGGTTAGGGTTAAGCATGGAGACAAAATGGTCACTTGGTGAAAGCTTCATGAAGCTTTAACTAGAAAACAAATTAAGCCACCATTTTCCTTTATGCTTATTATTTTTCCAAAAAGAATAAATAGACAAATAAATGAAAAAAGAAAACAAAACCCTAATCATAAGTTTAACCATGGTTTAATTCTTTACACTTAACCAAGTAAACATGTATATCAAACATGATACAATCATTTGCACAAAAAGTATATCACATATACAACTTGTACATCCAAGTGAGAAAATCCTTTAAAGTGAACCAATACTAGTTAATGCAAAGTAATATATCAAATATATAATTATACATTAAATCATTAAATCAACACTTGATTTAACGATCCGGTCATATCGCATATAACCGACTAGTATCCTATGTATCAGCTTATCGAATCAATACTTGATTCGATAACTAGGTTATATCGCATACAACCAATCGATACATTCATCGCGAGAATAGAATACGGTATGACATACACGCATTATTCTCGGTCCCGCACATATCTCATATGCGCTCCTATTTCGTTTCGCTTGAGCCAGGAAACCTCTGTGTAGGACTCTAAAGACTCGTCAATACGCCGGCAGCAGGTGATGATCATATCAAACACCCACAAGCCGCAAGTGGTCTGCTAAACGAAACGGCCACCCGGGTATTGAGCGATCAGAAGAACGACGAGCAAGCACGCTCACACTCCTGTGAATCCAACCAGTAACACTTGCCGTACAGTCCGGTCTGATCGTCTGATATGTCGCATATCTCGCCTAGGGGTGGTAAACGTCAGACCCCAATAGCTCGATAAGTCGTGTCGATATGAGGTCTATAACAATTCGAGAAACTACTGGTAACACTTACCAGTAAATCTCAGCAACCCTGGCCAGGGATTTCCTATTATAGCCAATCGAACACAGCGCAACATCAACCCCCTATACCGGGAGAGACGAATCCCCTTCTATCGCTCATTGCCTCCATGTGACTCAGGACTGTACCCAAAAACCACCGTTTTGCACGCCCTCTTGGACGAGGTAAGATGGAAATCAAACCACAGTGGGAACCACACAAGACTCTATGACGATCTCGGGTCAACAGACTACTCTGTACCAGTGTCACCAGAGAACTGCCATCTGACGTAAGGTATAATACCATCTGGGAGTTCTCAGCGAGTCCGTCCAGTGTACCCAGTCTCTACTGAGCACCCGTATATCTCCTCTGATGTCAAACACCAATGGATATGGGATCATCCATCGCCCATCAGTATGGGTCGAGAAGGTATACGCTTGTCTACTCTGGTATATCGATGCCCCGTCTCGATACACCCACGACTAGGGACCTTGAAGGATGTACTTATAGACTACCATGTCCCCACTAGTTTGATCCGCATCATAGTCCAGGTAGTCAAGTACACATCCTAAGGGCTTTACCAACATGTAACAAAGAGACAATCAGTGTATACGTTAAGGTAAAGAGCAACCAGATAGCATACTATCATGTCGAGCAAGAAAGTCCTCCCTATATATGTCCCACCATCCACTACAATATACATCCTATGTACAGTAATGGCCTCTCGGGCATACATATAACTAACATAAGGATCTCTAAAGGAAGGACAAGAACCTAGAGGAAGGAACACCTTCCCGAATGGATCTAATCCCCTTTATTGATAATTACCATAACTCCTCACAGATCGTCATTCGTGTATGAAAGCGTTGAGATTTAATTGCATTTCCAAACCATCCCTAAAGCTAACCCTAGCAAGAATAGATCTAGATAATTGCCCTAGGATTAATTAGATTTTTATATTTAATAACAACTCCGAACACCCTTCGGAATTAACTCGTAAGAACGAATCAAAGATTCACAACATCCCTGTGGACCGACCCGTACTCACCGGCTAGCTGCAAAGCGACGCCGTTCTTGATTGCGGTTACAAATATTTTTGATCTATCTTTTAGAAAGCGCAAGCGCGCTAAATCAATCAATCAGTTCACCTAAGATGTATATAGGTGCTCATTGGGTTATGAGTATACCGGACAGGACTCGCCGGGAACATGCTAGTTGGTCTTATACCTGACGTCAGATAGCAGTTCCCTAGTGTCATGTGTACAGATTAGTTCATCGACCAGAAATCGTCATTTGTCTCGTGTGAGTTCCCACCGTGCTTTGATTACTACCCTACCACGCTCAAAGAAGTCGTGCAAACAGGTTTTAGTTGGGTACAGTCCCGAGCCATATGGAGGCAGTGAGCGGATCTTCAGGGGTTCGTCTCTCCCAGTATTGGCGGTGAGGTTGCGCTGTGTCTAGGAGAGCCATTACACGAAGTCCTTGGCCAAGGCAGGAGATTTACTGGTAGGTATTCCAGTAATATCTCAGGGTGTTCTGGGCTACACTACGACCCGACTTGTACCGCTTTTGGGGGTCTGACTTTTACCAACCCCCTAGGCCCGCCATGCGATGCTCATAGACGAACGGACCGAACTGTACGGATATTGTCACTGACAGGCTCAGTAGGGTGTCAGGATGAGTTCGCTCATCGACGCCCCTTTTGGTCAATACCTGGTAGCCCGTCACGTATGGCTAATACCTCTGACGTGCTAGTGGTTAAATCCATAGCCAAAGTATTGACGAGTCTTTAGAGTTCTCCACAGACCGTTTTCTCAAGTTTCGGGCGAAACGCTGTAGAGGCCGTATGGAGATATGGCAGGGTTCGATCATATGCGTGCGGTATTGCACGGATCATGATCGGACGGATATTACTAGCGGGCTTTGGTTTAAGCCGGATCCTAGATTGTACAGTGTAGATTTTGTCTCTTGGCATTTGTATTCGGTCGGAATACAAATGCGGTATGTATATACTGTCGCGGGGTTTTCCTGTAATTTATTACTGGATCATTTTTCTGAAGTTGCCAGTTTGCATTTCTTTTCAGCCAGTTTTTCTTTGTTCCTTCATGGCCGGATTTTTCTGATGGAGGGGTTAATTTGCAAATGTGCAAATTAGCATTGTGGAGGGGGTTTCTTGTAAATGGAGGATTATGATGGTTCTAGCATCTTATGATGCTTTTCTTGTGCTCTTTTCTTTGCATTAAATGAGATGGATATGTGATGGGATTTGACGTGGCTTTGGAGTGACTCTTTTTCCTCATTATCATTCATTTTTCTCCACTTGCTTTTGGCTTGGATTTTTCCTCCACCATTTTTGAGAGGGGCCGGCCACATTCTTGAGGGAATTTATTTTTGGTGTGGAAATTCTTCATCTCATTCTTTGCTTACACCAAAAATTCCAAGTTCATTTCAAAGTTCATTCCTCCATCATATATGGCAACTTCATACCCGTATTGAGACATTCCATTCTACACTTCACCTACAGTATTCTTGGACACGTCGACTCGCCAACTTCGTGCCCGAGTTGCCTCGGTCCAGTGGTGAGAGCCCGTAAAAGAACCCGACAATGTGGTGCCATTTCCGATGAGGAGGCGAAGACCGGAGATTCCGCGAGGAAATCGGGACGGTGGCCGAAGACCGAAGGACACGGATCGCTCGGTATAGCTTTCTACCCATCTTCTAGTTTGCTAAGATTAAGTTAATGGCCCGATCCGGGTTTTATAGTGCGCGGTAGTGCCGGTTTACAAGTTTTGTAAAAGTTTCGTTTTCGCATTCCGGCGTCGGATTGATGGCCGGGACGCTGCCGTGCACTTACACTGGTATCAGAGACACGTCATTAACCTAGTCTAGCTTGCTCTAACGTGTTTACAAGTTCGATCGAACGAAAATTCCAAAAACCGTGTTTTCTTGCATCAGTTTTCTGTCGAATTTGTTTTGTGCTCGAAAAAATATTTGGTACATTGCAGAAATACGTGCAGGGAATTCTAAGAATTCTGTAGAAATCTGGTCGCATGTTTTCACTGATCCTCCGCGGAACCGCGGCCAAACCCATGCTTTGGCCGCCGTTCCGCGGCCATATCATCTCTTCACTATACCAGATTTCTACAGTGGGTCTTAGACTGGGAAATGGGGTTTTTGGAATATTTTTTTTGGGCCCAGATTTATTTTGAGTGCTACAGTAGTGCTTGGGGCCCACTTCGGAAAATTCAGTCGATCGAAAATTTTAAACATATTATTTCATGGTATTTACATTATATCTACGACCGTGAATGTAACTTGATCGGTAAATCCTGTCTAACTGCTATAACACTTTTAGACGGATTTGCGAACGTGACATTCACGTTGATGTTCAGTGTTGTGCTGTGATGTTGCGGATTGGTCATAGGGGATAGCCTGGATGCATTGGTTGTACAGTTTGGTTTATTATGTACATTTGATATTGCGGGGCGAGCGTCCGACATGTGGACTGCCGTCACTGCCTGTTTGTATATTATTCTTTTGGGGCATGACCGGGTTGAGGTCGATGTACCGGTTGTATGTATATTTTACTTTCTGTACTAGGATTACCCTAAGGTGGAGTGCACGGGTAGCCGGGTTCTAGAGGGCAACGGGCCCGCATCTCATGGTGTTGAGACGGAGGAGGCTTTACTCTAGAATTGGCGGGCTATTCGCCGCACTCGTAGGGGGTATAGGTTGACCCAGGAGGGGTCCCCAAGTTACCGGATTTCGTGAAGTGTTGGGTGGTCCATTCACGTTGCTGAAGGGGGCTGTCTCGCTTCAGGTTTTGGCGGGTAACTTGCCGCGCCCGTAGGGGTCTAGGATTTCATTGCACAGGCTATCCATACGACCAGGGGAACGTCGGGTTTCAGTAGCGGCTCTATGAAACCCGGGGATCCCAGATATCTGTATTGTTCTGTGATGCTTATTATATTTCAGTGATGTTGCATTTTTATCACGCCTTGAGTGAATATTATATATTGATATATATATACTAGTAGATGTTGTATATGTTTTGCATCCGCGCTAGTCCAGTCCCCGCTCTGTCGTTAGTTAAGTAACCTAACGGGTGATGACGGGACCCAGTGGCGAATACGGATGACATATACGTACATCATTATTTTCGTTCTTTTGTGGTGTGATCAATTGATGGGACTGCATTGATTCGGATCAATGCAAGCTAAACAAACCTATTCTGATATTGTTGGAACATTTTTTAAAAAGCTGTTATTGCAAGGGCGTTCTTTTTTGTTTTGCACAGTGGTATTCGGTTATGAATATCCATCACCTCAGTCGACGAGGCAAGGGCCGAGATCCCTTCACCGGGAGTGATCCCTTGGACAGAAGTTTGCGTCAGGGCAATAACTTCACTATAGTCATTTGCTTTTTCTTTGCATCGTGGTATTCAGTTGGAATATCTTGCACTTCATTCTACGGGGAAAGAGCCAAGATCCCTTCACCGGGAGTGACCTCTTTAGCCAAGGTTTTCGCCACTATATTTTTATAAAAGCTATCCGGTTCCTTCAACGATATCAAGTTCATTACGTTAAAGGTTTTTTGCCAAAAACCATTCGTAGCCCTCCGTCATTTCAGACGGGTAGCACGTAGTATTCACGCTATGTTTGTTGACCTTCGTCAAGGCATAGTGTATGGTAGCTGCTTGTTATCTTTCTGCTGCATAGATAGATGCGTTGGTTTGGGACAGTCGTATAGCCTTGTTGACCTTCGTCAAGGGCTTGTACGGGTGGGTTCAAATTAACCTGGACAATGACGGGTATAACTTGACATGTGACTTATGATTTGTTGACATTCGTCAAGTTCATAAGAGCATGGGGCAAAAAATTACATCGGGAGTTTCTAAAGAAACTGAAACTTGCCAGATATGCGCATACCTTCTGGAGTGTGATAACGTGAGCGGATTCCGTCACATTATCATGCGATGATAGTTGGATCCTGATTCCTACTGATGAGTTGGTTTACTCCTCGGGTGATCCCGACTAATTCTTCTTTCAGGTTTGGAGGAGAATTTGACGGTACAGTGGGAGGTTTCCAGATTAGATAAATTGATAACCATTCGGATCTAGGTTAGAGTGCACGCTGAGTGTTCCTTTTCTCTCTCTCTTTGGCAGTGACCATGACCCGACCCTAGACTATGACTCAGTGACCAAATTAACCGAACCTTCTTAAACACTGGCTTTTGGATTGTCAGAGTTGCAAACCTCATTGCCACTCCTACTTTTACCCTTTTCTCCAGAGCACCCTGTATTACTACGAACGTCCACTTCCATTGGATAAAACCATCGTATGGTTATATACGAACTCGAAGGAATTTATTCGAGGATGGTTTCCGGTTCTGGAGAAAACGAATAGGACTATTCAGTTGTCTTTTCTTTTTACCTTCTCTCAGATTGCGAATACTCCTTGGATTAGGGGATTGTACACCCATTACGCCTATTGGATAGTCTTCTTCCAAACCTTAGGCTGGTGTCGACCGGTAGGGAATGAAGAAAACTAATTAGCCTAAACGGTGTACAGAAGGTATTAAGTTAAGTCAAATAAAGGGATTAGAAGGATGGCAAAGTAAATTGCGACTGCTATTCACGACCAAACCAAGTATTTCATTACTACTCCCACTTCACCTTTGTATTTCTCCAGGACACTCCGTATCACTACGAAGATCCACAGTTTATTGGACACTCTATCGTATGGTTATATACGAACTCGAAAGGAACTTGTTCCAGTTCGGGGATGGATTCTGGTTCAGGAGAAATAGGAACAAGGTTTTATTCAGTTGTCTTTTATCTTCACCTTCTCTCGTATTGCGAGTGCTCCTAAGATTAGGGCAGCACACTCATTATGCTTATTAGATAGTCTTCTTCCAAACCATAGGCTGGTGCCGAACGGTAGGGAAGGAAGAAAACCATTTGGCCTAAAGGGGTGTACAGAAGGTAGCGACTAAAGACATATAAAGGGATCTGGAGAGATGGCAAAGAAATATACGGTTACTGTTGTGAATCTGGATAATGGAAAAGGCATTACTAGGAATACCCGGATACCCCATCGAAACATTTCAATGTTTCAGTTTCACTGTGTACTGTTAAAAGAAAACTGATTTCCCAATTAGTCGTTGCTCCAGGGCATGTATTTACCAGGTATGATTCTCACATCTGTATGGTTTTACAGATGATGAGTGGGAGTAAGTTATTGGGAATTGGGTGATTATCCTCATTATATCGGGATTCGTTGTAATTGGTGATATTTGAGAAAATCACCTGGGTTGTTTGCCGGACGGCAAATTTTTGGTTTTGAATATCCGCTGTTATGCACCAATTTCAAATTGATACATCTGCATGTCTATTTTTATAGAGTGAGATATACCTTTTTGAAATTATGTCCATGACATTTACCTAGATCAGTGGATGGTTAGGTAAGAAGCATTAAACAGCGGTGTAATTCTTCTTAACCATAAGTACAGTTTTCAACATATGACACATAGGGAATGAGTTATTAGACTCAGAGGTCTTATACAGAGGGGTTGGTCCTCGTACTATATTCGGTTTACTTATGACTTCTCTAGTTTTTAGACAAGTGTTTCGTAGAAACGCAAGGTCCGAATTTTGAGAAGTTATAGGTATAAGAATAAAGTGGAGAATCAGGTGTTGCAAGTATCAGGATTCTTCAAGGTGATCGAAGATGTAGATACTTGTGTATGATATTCAGTTGATAGTAATGATTAAGAGAACTTGCTTCTCTTTTAGGTTACTCATAATTGGAAGAACTCCTAAGTTGAGTAATGCTGATCGGCCTCTTTCCATTTAGTTGACATGCACTGAAGACAGCTGCATGATTTGAATCTGAATCAATTAAATCATTGCCTCTGTTTTTGTATTGGATATAGAACAGTTCATATCTTAACGATGTTAAGGTACGGGGAGTTGTCCGGCTTATGCTTAAAACCAGACTCTGGATAACTCAAGGCACATTTCTGTAGTGGCTGTTTGCGGGTTGACCCAGGCTATGACGAGGTTTGACTTTCTACCATCTGGAAGATCAATAGTGATATTGTTCTTGACTCGCCACAGTTTTAATAAAAATGGATTTTTTCAGAAAACAGTAGTGGGAGTATGGTAGAACTGGAAGTGATTCAAGAACCGCAAACGATTACTGAAAATTTGATAAGGACCTAAAGATTCAATCTGGTTTGACATTCCATTGGCCACTCCGCAGATATGGTGGGTAACCTCAAGCACCCGAGAGGTACTTTGGTAGCCTCAAGGATGGTGACAAAGAGGTTCTTGTTTACCCAGACTTGCCATTGCTGTTGTTCCAGACTATGAGACCCGGCAGGAGGATGAGTATAGCGTCGTTCTAAACTAGCTTTAGAAGTGCACGTGTATATGACTCTGCCAGAGGGTTGTCGTAGTCAGTGGGAGCAGCGGAAGCATAGTGGACAAGTGGCTTATGTTTATTCATAGACTTAAGCAGATATAGCGGAGATAGATCATCTATTTATGATGTGACAGTCATAGGTTTGACTTCATCAGAATAGGGGATGGATCTGTTAAGAAGGTAGTAGGGTATGATGTCCTGTTATTTGGATGACATACACAGAGTAGGAAGTGAAATTCCAATATTACGGTCGGTTATACTTTGGTTGTCGCACAGTGGTTTCTCCACATAAGGATATAGATATAATATCAGACATTCTGGTTACTGGATCTTTGGTTTTTGATCTAGATTTGGGAAGTGTCCCTATCTGGGTACTTAGACAGCATTCTAAAGGTGTTTTAGAATGGACGACTCCTGGCACGGTAGTATACCTGTAGGTGATGGAGTCACCCTCTCTAAAGGTGTCTTACAGACTAAAGGGGAGAGGGATGTGCATGATTGGCAGATCACTTGCTTAGGCAATTGTGTCAATCATGAGATGTCAAGTACCACACCAGATATTGTTTTTGCACGAGATGCAATAAGTTGATATTGATCCAATCGTGGTGAAACGTTCGGAAGCAGTTTTAGAACATAAGTGGATGTTCTAGGGGATATGATAACAACAATCTCTTTGAGGAGACAATTATCATTTCAGGCTTCCAAGGTGACTTGGATGACAGAGTGACTATCAGAGTTATAGTTTTCCCTCTGACGAGGGGTAGTAGTTTGGACAGGAGGTCCAAGCGGATACTGAGGGAGGCATGGCGCAGGATACCGATTAAGTTCAGTTGACGATACAGTCTAAGAAGTTTGGATTTGGAGTTCATTTATGAGCTAGGTCCCATCAAATATCCGGACATATTCTAAGACAGGTATTGCTCATTTCGGGAGATGGTTTTCTCCGCGAACATGAGATAAAGAGAGACATAGAAAGAAACATCAGAGCAGATCCACTCACTGAGGCTATTCCTCGAACGCAATAGTTTCGCAAACAAGCTTTGTGAGACTGACTAGTAGAGGAGTTGGGTGTTCGGTATCACACGGGCTGTGAGTATGCGACAACACAATAATTAGCCTTGAGTGCAAGTGGGAGATTGTTGGATATAGTGCCCTCAGAGTCAATTATTGGATCACAGGCACGTGATTGCAATAGTTGAGGGAGGACCTATGCCGGTAGGACAGTCTTAGTCAAGATGATAGTATGCTATCTGGTTTATCTTTATCATCGTGTACTGTTTTGTTAGTTATGTATATGCCCTAGAGGCCATTGTTGTACATATGATGTATATTACGATGGATGCTTGGATATATACAGAGAGGACTTTCTTGCTCGTCATGATAGTATGCTATTTGGTTTCACTTTATCTTAACATGTTGAATTCTATTGGTTTACTGTCTTTCTCTCACATGTTGATAAAGCCCTTAGGATCTGTACTCGACTACTGGGACTATGATGAGATCATACTAGTGGGGCCATGGTAGTCGATGAGTACATCCTATAACTGTTCCTAGTCGAGGGTATACCGACACAGGGCATCGATACACCAGAGTAGACTAGCGTATACGCATCTTGACCCATATGATGGGCGATGGATGATCCCATATCCATCGGAGTTTGACATCAGAGATGGTGTACGGGTGCTCATTGGAGACTTTGTACACTGGACGGACTTGCCGAGAACTCCCAGATGGTGATATACAACACGTCAGAAGGCACTTCTTCGGTGACACTGGTACAGGGTAGTCTGTAAACCCGAGATCGTCAGAGAGTCTTGTGTGATTCCCACTGTGCTTTGATTTCCACCTTACCACGTCCAAGAGGGCGTGCAAAATGGTGGCTTTTGGGTACAGTCCCGAATCATATGGAGGCAATGAGCGATAGGAGGGGATTCGTCTTTCCCGGTATAGGGAGTTGATGTTGTGCTGTGTTCGATTGGCTATAACCTGAAGTCCCTGGCCAGGGCTGATATAGAGATTTACTGGTAAGTGTTACCAGTAGTTTCTCGACCTGTTATGAGCCTCACATCGACACGACTTATCGGTTACTGGGGTCTGACGTATACCACCCCTAAACTTGATATGCGACATATCAGACGAACAGACCGGACTGTACGGGAGTGTTACTGATTGGATTCACAGGAGAACATACAGGCTAGATTGTTGATCTTCTGATCGCTCAATACCTGGGTGGCTGTTACGTTTAGCTGACCGCTTGCAGCTTGTGGGTGTTTGATATGATCATCACCAGCTACCGGCGTATTGACGATTCTTTAGAGTCCTACATAGAGATTTCTTGGGTCAGGCAAAATGGAGTAGAGGCACATATGTGATATGAGCAGGACCGAAGATAATGCGATATGAGATACCGTATTATATTCTCGCGATATTTAGATATGAACCGGAACATCGGATCAAGTGTTGATTCGATGAATCGGTACATGATATATTAGTCGGTTATATTCGATATAGCCGGATCGTCGGATCAAGTGTTGATTCGATGATTTAATGTATAACGATATATATGATATATTGTATTACATTATCTAATATTGGCTCGCTTTATTATATTTCATTTTCTCACCGGATTAATACATTGATATATGTTAATTGTATTTTTTTCTTTTGTTGCAAATATATAATATATATGTGATATATATTATTGTGACATGATATGATTTATTATGAAACATGTTTAGTGATGATAAAAAGAGATTAGGGTTTGATTAGGGTTAGCTCCTTCTTGCTCAGTCTAGAATGATTTCCTTTTGTCTTGGTTAAGATATTATGGTTGATACTTATCCATGACTCATTCTTAACCTAACCAAAGCCTAGCTCTAGTTTATTCTCTACAAAGGTTAAGCCTCTCATCCTTGGCCATGGTTCCATAATCAATAATATATATTCTTTACTACTATTCATCACAAAAGGATTATCTTTTTCATTAATCATCTTCTTCTCTCTTAAGCTTTGAGAAAGCTCACTAGATTTTCCTTTTGTGACATTTTCTTGTGAGAAAATGATATAAAAAGAAAGCATAAATACTACTCCATCATCCTCATCTAATCTAGCCTATTAGATTAGGGTGTTCACCTCATTAGAGTGAGAGCTTGAGTTATAGCAACTTCGACGTAGATCATCGGAGAAACGAAACACTGCAAGCTAGCATGGATCGTTCGAGTCGTGGAGCCTCTCTTGAGTCTGGGAAATCGTGGATCGCGGCGAAGGGACTTCTACTCGGAGCTTGTGAAGCGAAGGGGCAGACAACAAAGGTTGTAATCCTTCACACTTAGTAGTAAAGATGTTTACTTGCATGTTAAAACCCTAATAATCTAGGCCAGATCCCGGCTTTGGGTTGTTCGGCACGTCTAAAATTTTATTCGGGCATGTTTGATGCCTTATGAACCTTCACAAGAGTGCCTAGGAACCCTACAGTGGTATCAGAGCCTAGCTAGAGCATTAGACGACGTGTATACGAAGTTAAAACTCTGATCGAACCCGATACGACGAAAACGAACCCCTCTCTGGATATTTTTCAAAAATGCGATTTTTTCTGAATAAAAAATACCTGAAAAATTCAGCAGACAAAAATAAGAATAACTGTGAAATACGATGAAGTGATACGTACAGACAACCGCGGAATCACGGCCGTACCCTGCTTGGCCGCGGTTCCGCGGCCGTACTGCTTGATGTGACTATTTTTATTTCACAGTAATTCTTTTTTAAATGCTTATATGTTTTCTGGTATTTTTATTTTGACTCAATGGTTGAATGTTCTGGGGTTTATTTTGTAATCGTTGATTCGATCGGAAAATTTAAATTCGTTATTATTTCCGGATATTTAGAAATTGTTAAAATGTTCGAACAGATATCATTAACTCACATTTTCCCGGAATGTAAAACTTTCAAGTGTTGAAATTTTATCGGGTTTAAATATTTCGGAAAAATGTGCAAGTAACACGGTAGACCCTCTAGAAGACAACAAAGCTTAACTCGATTATGTGACCGTCTTGAACTGCCTCTAAACCTTAGGGTTTGGGGCACTACGGCGTGCCACATGTGAGGCGTTTGTTTGACCCTTCTACGGCTGGATCACCGGTACTGTGACATATTCTGGGATTATTTGAACTCCGCTCAAGTGTTGAGCAATTTATGAAATTTTGGGTATTTGATTATCTGTTCGGAAAGTTTAATACTGTCTATTTATCAAGAATGTGATACAATATATGGAATTCATAGAGTTAGGCATGAAATGCGAAGTATGTGATATTTCGGATTTACGATGTCTAAAGTGATTGTGGATTCCAAATATTGTAGTTTTACAATTTCTTTTCTGTGACCGTAAGTGTAGTATGTAGTTGTATTGCCGGTTTTCGTTGCTATACGTCAACGACGGTCGGTGTAGGCATACTTACTAACGTTGATGATATGTGATATTATGTGTTGCTGTGATATGTTATATTAGATCGTCGTGTTCTGAATAGCCGGGGGTTTTATGTGAGATGAGGGTTTTTATTTTCATTCATGTAAAATTCATTTGTATGTAATATTCTTTTATTGGGGCACTTCCGGGATGAGGTTGATGTCACCATTGTATATTATTTACTTTTCCGCATTAGGTAGACCCAAGGAGGGGAGCACAAGTAACCGGGTTCTAGGGTCCAGTGGGAGGCCATCTCGAGGAGTCAAGACCGGGTCTCCTAACCCTAGAATTGGCAGTGTTACTTGCCGCTCTCGTAGGGGTCTTGGGATGTGGGTTTGGCTATTCGTCGCGACCGTGGAATCCGTGTTTTATACCGGCTCGTATTGAAAACACGGACGTCCTAGTGTAGGGTTCCTAGGCACAGACAAGAGGTTCCACAAGGTATCAACCATGCCAAATTCAAAATCCTAACCTAGATCGTTAACTAGAAATTAGGCGAAACAACATGCTAGGAAACTGCTTTACTAACAAGTGAATAGAAATACAACCTTTGTAGATCCGGTCCTCCACTTCCTTAGCTCCGTGATGACGTCCCTTCACTGCGATCACCGGGATCCCGGACTTTTGCGATGGTTTCGTCGGAGAAATGAGCGGGCTAGGTCGTTGACTTCGATGCCGAAGATGATCTACGTCGAGGCAACTCTAACTCAAGCTCCACCTTCACCAAGTCATAAAACATGTGAAGAAAACACCCTATACTACATGGCAAGTGGTAGACGATGAAGAAATAGGAAGTGGGTTCACTTTGGATTTTGATTTCTCACTTGAATTCATCACTTAGAATTTTTCAAGGAAGGTTTTCTTCTCTTCCTCAAGGAGAAGAAGAAGAAGAAAAGAAAATGAATTAATTAAACTAGAAAATCAAGTGGCCCATATCATATTGCAACCATGGGTTAGTAAACTCATGTATAGAATAAACTAGGGTTTAGATAAATAGTTAGGGTTAAGGGATAAAAACAAAATGTTTACTTTGTGAAAGATGCATGAAGCATCAAGAAGCTTCTTGCCAAAAACAAAAGCAACCATTTTGTTTTTCCTTTTTTTAACCAAAAATAAATAAGGTAAATAAAACCCTAAACCCTAACCATTAACTAAACATGGCTAAAAGCAAACACACCCAAGTTTGCTTGTATCATCAAACATGATACAAACTAGTGCACAAAATTATATCATATATACAATGTGCACATTCAAGTGAGAAAATAATCTTAAGTGAACCAATACTAGTTAATGTAAAGTAATATATCAAATATATATAATTATACATTAAATCATTAAATCAAGACTTGATTTGACGATCCGGTCATATTGCATATTACCGACTAATATCCAATGTATCGACTTATCGAATCAATCCTCGATTCGATAACTAGGTTATATCGCATACAACCAATCGATACATTCATCGCGAGAATAGAATACGGTATCACGTACACGCATTATTCTCGGTCCCGCACATATCTCATATTCGCTCCTATTTCGTTTTGCTTGAGCCAGGAAACCTCTGTGTAGGACTCTAAAGACTCGTCAATACGCCGGCAGCAGGTGATGATCATATCAAACACCCACAAGCCGCAAGCGGACTGCTAAACGTAACGGCCACCCGGGTATTGAGCGATCAGAAGATCAACGAGCAAGCCCGCTCACACTCTTGTGAATCCAACCAGTAACACTTACCGTACAGTCCGGTCTCATCGTCTGATATGTCGCATATCTTGCCTAGGGGTGGTAACCGTTAGACCCCAATAGCTCGATAAGTTGTGTCGATATAAGGTCTATAACAGTTCGAGAAACTACTGGTAACACTTACCAGTAAATCTCAGCAACCCTGGCCAGGGATTTCCGGTTATAGCCAATCGAAAACAGCGCAACATCAACTCCCTATACCGGGAGAGACGAATCCCCTCCTATCGCTCATTGCCTCCATGTGATTCGGGACTGTACCCAAAAACTACCGTTTTGCATGCCCTCTTGGACGTGGTAAGGTGGAAATCAAAGCACAGTGGGAATCACACAAGACTCTATGACGATCTTGGGTCTACAGACTAACCTGTACCAGTGTCACCAGAGAACTGCCATCTGACGTAAGGTATAATACCATCTGGGAGTTCTCGGCGAGTCCGTCCAGTGTACCCAGTCTCAACTGAGCACCCGTATATCATCTCTGATGTCAAACACCAATGGATATGGGATCATCCATCGCCCATCTGTATAGGTCGAGAAGGTATACGCTAGTCTACTCTGGTATATCGATGCCCCGTCTCGATACACCCACGACTAGGGACTTTGAAGGATGTACTTATGGACTACCATGTCCCCACTAGTATGATCCGCATCATAGTCCTGGTAGTCAAGTACACATCCTAGGGGCTTTACCAACATGTAACAGAGAGACAATCAGTGTACACGTTAAGGTAAAGAGCAACCAGATAGCATACTATCATGTCGAGCAAGAAAGTTCTCCCTATATATGTCCAAGCATCCATTACAATATACATCCTATGTATAGTAATGGCCTCTAGGTCATACATATAACTAACAATCTCCCACTTGCACTAGGGCCATCTGATAGCAGTGGTTGTAGCATCTCATACTCAACCATCCCATAAATGTCTCTCTCTGGGAATAGGCCTTTGTGAGTGGATCCGCCGTGTTGTCCTCTGAGTCTGCTCTCCTAACCTCGATCTCCTGGAGATCAATCATCTCCACGATCAGGTGACACTGCCTTAGAATATGTCTGGATCACTGATGGGATTGACGTTCCTTGGCATAAGGCATAACTCCATTGTCTCACAATGGTAGGAGCGAAGTTCATCTCATGAACGAATATACACCCAGACTTCATCTTTGGTAGCATCTTGTGTAGCGATGTATCCAGCCTTTATCGTCTAGTATGCCATGGTATCTAGCTTGGAACTCTTCCAACATACCGTCCCTTTAAAGAGGGTAAAGACAAGGCCTGTGACTGACATTCAGTTATCCTTATCACCCTGGAACACTTCAAGTGGTTCACCCCAGGATCGATTGATACCATCTCACTACATCTAGTGAGTATCCTAACATCCAATTAGATTTATCTCATAGATCCAAAACCTAGGATTTAGCAGGTGTCACTTTGATCCTATATGGAGAATCCTTGTGATAAGCGGAGATTGATCGAGCGTAGCATAGGAAACTCCTTCCCTATCAAGAGTATGTCATCTACGTACTCTACGAGGATCACTACCATACTCCCTACTACTTTTTTGTATATACAAGGTTCATCTACCATTTTGATGATGTCAAACTCTTTGACTATCTCATCAAAACAGATGTTCCAACTCTGCGATGCCTGCTTTAATCTTATAAAGCATCTTATACATGTTTCTGCTGCTCCCACTATCTACGAAGCCCTCTGGCTGTGTACTTACAGACGCTCTCTTCTAAAACATCATTTTAGAAAAGCAGTCATGACACCCAACCGCCAGATATCGTAGTCATAGTATGTAGCCGTGGCAAGTAGGATCCGGATGGATTAAGCACAGCCACTGGAAAAGATTTCATCATTATCCACGCCTGGTCGATGACGAAAACCTTTAACAAGTCTAGCTTTGAAAGTCTTAACTTTTCCATCTACACCAAGTAATCTTCTCAAGATATACTTGCTCCAGATGGGGATTTAACCCTTGAGATAAAGCAACCAAAGTCCATACTTTGTTGGTGTATAAGGATTCCATCTCAGATCACTAAGCATCCAGCCATTCTTAAAGAGTCTCACTCCTGATGGCCTGCTCGAAACTAGTTGGGTCATCATCTCATGATACAATCCTCGCTCCCACTGTCATAGAGAAACAGAAGTATCTCTCAGGTGGGTGAGAAACCCTACTAGATCGCCGGAGAGGCTGAGATTCGTTGGAATCTACTGAATCCTTTGGTCTACCAAATCAACTGCTGTAGTTTGTATAGCTGGAACCTTTCCAGTTCTACATAACAGACATTGCCTCGATCTTGTCCGGATTTTTTCTTTTAGACACAGGCCGGTCAACCCCAAATCTTAACTAGCTTAAGACATGGGCTCTTCCCACACCATATCTCATATGGAGTGGTAGGCTGTGATCTGATTCGAACCTAATTTCAATAGATATGCAGCTTCTCAAGTGCATAACCCCCAAAAGGAAATAGGTAACTCAGTAGTACTCATCATAGAGCGCACCATATCGAATAGGGTGCAATTGCTCCGCCCCGATATACCATCGTGCTATGGTGTATACGGAGGAGTAACACTGAGAGAGAATCTCATTCTCCTTTAGAATAGTCCAAGAATTCCATGCATAAGTATTCTCCTCCCTGATCTCATCATAGGACATAATACTTATACCCGTATTCTGGTTCTCTACATCTAACTTATATTCTGTGAATATCTCAAAAGGTTCGGACTTATGTTTCATCAGGAACATATGACTGAATCTTGAGAGATCATCAGAGAATGTAATGAAGTAAAAAGAACTGGTCTTGGCATGTGTAGACTGGGGACCTACATACATCTATATGTTTCATCCCAAGAGTTCACTGACTTTTTCTCTCTTTCCAATAAACAGAGCTATGGTCATCTTATCTCTGTGACATGACTGGTAAGTTTCACAAGATGTAAATTCAAACTAATTTAAATATGCATCTAAATGTAACTTCAGCCAGTCGGTTCGCATTGTTATGACCTAGTCTACAATTCCTCAAGAAGGATTCGTTCATATCTGAACTCTTCCTCTTGTGTGTGTTCCGTATACTAAGAACTGTAGTTTGATTTAGACCATCAATGCTTTTAGATAAAGTGCCTGAACCGATCAACTTTTGATATAGGAAATGTTCAAAACATTATCCAACAATACAAAATTTTATCATTTCTTTACTAATAAAGAGACTGATATGATTTTGTATATCAGGTTCGGTATCTAATAACATTCGTTCAGGATCAATGTATTTGGAATACGGGGTGACAGTGACCAACAGACTTGGCTGCAACACTTGCACCGTTTTCTGTCTCATGAAACTTATCACCCGTTCTCAGTTCTCTACCTTTCTGTAGCCCTATGTAACAGATTACATATCTGGAATCCTGATCCGGTATCAAATACCCAGGACGTAGAGGATACAGAGAAACAGTTCTTTGTAATGAACACACCCGAAGGAGATGCATCATATGCACTTTCTTCATTTGGGCGGCATAGGAATTCTGGTATTCCCCTATTTCTAGCTCTGTCTTATAACAATTCTAAGTCGGAGCGGGACCAACGTTCCACAGCTCAGTATAACAAGCGGGTTCGGTCAATACATCCGTATTATTATCTTGATTAAGGCGTGATATGGTCGCTACCAGGAGAGAGAGAGAAGAAAATACTCTGCGTATGCTCTTGCAAGAATAGATTGGTTATTATTTTATCTAATCAGGATGGCTCCCACTGTTTTTATCAAATCTTCCTTCAAACCCTAAAAGGAAAGACTAGCCGGGATTAATTGCACACTACATGTTCGCCAATCTTTCAGTCAGGCCAGTGTCGATACTTTGAGGGAGGTCCCCCGTGCTTTCGGACGAACCTAATTAATGTAAACCTCGTTTTCCCAGAGGCATAACCCCATTGACACCTTTCTAGACACCTACTTGATCGGTTAATTGTAATGTGTAAAACTCTCCCAGGAGTAACTCTTACTCGCAGCGCGTATCGAGATCCAACTATCTCATAGAAGGTATGCAATCTCATTGCAAATTTCAACACTTGAAATTCCCGATAATATTTTGCCCCTAGCGTGCTATGACCGTGACGCATGCCAAACAACCCATAGTCCCCTAGTCAAGTTCAACCCGTACATTTCTTGATTGCATTAAACCCACCCGCACGACCCTTGACGCATGCCAAACAACGCCGTGCGAATACCCTAATCCAATCGCATCGTATGCTAGCAGATAAGCACTAGTTAGCTACCGTACACTACGCCTTGACGCATGCCAAACTACCGCAGCACGAATACTAAATAGTACTTATCTGAAATGATGGAGGGCTACGACAGGTTTTTCTGAAAACCTATTGCGTAATGAACTTGATATCGTTGTAGAATCAAATGATTTTAAAATGGAGTGTTTTTGAGGCTTTTCTTGTTTTGCTAAAGGGGTCACTCCCGGTGAAGGGATCGTCGGCCCTTTCCTCGTCGAATGAGGTGCGGGATATATCATATATATCACAGTGCAAAGCAGAAACTATAGAAGCTATCAAAAGACAAACCGAGTGTGTAGCATCTGCCAGTTATTGCTAAAGGGGTCACTCCCGGTGAAGGGATCGTCGGCCCTTTCCTCATCGAATAAGGTGCAGGATATATCATATATACCGCAGTGCAAAGAAAGAACTGTAGCTACCTGTTTTAATTTTCGAAATTCGATTCCACGACATCTGTAGGTTTCCTTTTCTTTCATTAATCATATTAATGAAGTCTCATCATTTAAGTTACCTAAACATCACATATAAATATGACGTACACTTATGCCATCCGCATTCGCCTCGATGTCCCCTCATGCACCGTTAGGTTAGGTAACTAACGGCAGAGCGGGGCAGGGCTAGCGCAGGTGTAAAACATAAGTAACGCTTATATAATATATCATATATACTATATATAGTATCCATCACAGCATATCAAATGATCACATCACAGATATCGCAGCAGAAGAATCATATAAAACATTGGATATACTAGGACGTCCGTGTTTTCAATACGAGCCAGTATAAAACACGGATTCCACGGTCGCGATGAATAGCCAAACCCACACCCTAAGACCCCTACGAGTGCGGCAAGCAACCCTACCAATTCTAGAGTTAGGAGACCCGGACTCGACTCCTCGAGTTGGTCTCCCACTGGACTCTAGAACCCGGTTACTTGTGCCCTCCTCCTTGGGTCTATCCAAGTGCGGAAAAGTAAATAATATACAAAAGTGACATCTTCCGCAACCTGGAAGTGCCCCAATAAAAGAATATTACATACAAGTTTTTATATGAATGAAAATGAAAAACACTCATCTCACATAAAAAACCCCGGCTATTCAAACACGACGATCCAATATAACATATCCAACAACACATAACATCACATGTCATCAACATAAGTAAACATGCGTATCCCAATTGTCGTTGACATATAGCAACGAAACCGGCGATATCACATATTACACTTACGGTCGCAGAAAAGAAAGTGTAAAACTACAACAGTTGGAATCCGCAAACTCTTTAGACATCGCATGCCTAACCAAATGAATTCCTTAGACATCGCATGCCTAACAATTATAAACCCCGCATTTTAGTCTCATTATCGAAAACTCTTTTCAATATCAAGTTGGGCAATTCAACATGATTCCCGACATTCTGATCGAATGCTAGTCGCAAACTTTAGTAGGCGGCCGTACCCCCGATCCCGTCGACGAAGTGCACCAAGGCAGAACACCGCTACCGGGAGCACCCGAAAGGATGCTTTCGGCGACGGGGTTCTTCTACAGTCACTTGGTCGGGGCTATGGGGCGTGGCTGTCTATTGAGTTTACCGGTGAATATCCGCGTACGCTACGTGATTGCGACGGACTTTTGATCACATCAAAATTCCGTGGTAACCGATCAAGTGAGACTAAAGTGCTATGTTTATAACATTCATTCAGTTATCTCATAACTACTTGTGAATTCCAATTATTGTATCACATTCCAGATAAATAGAAAATGTTAAACTTTCCGATCGAACAATCAAACACCCAAGTTTTCCTGAAACAGATCAACACATGAAATAGGTTTAAAAACATTCACTTCATGCCTCAGTACCAACGGTCCAGCCGTAGAAGGGCCAAGCCAACGCCTCACATGTGGCACGACGTACTGCCCCAAACCCTAAGGTTCAAAGGGCAGTTCAAGACGGTCACATAATCGAGTTAAGGTTTGTTGTCTTCTAGATGGACCATCGCATTACTTGCACTACTTAGAACGTCATTAAACTATGGAAAAATCCAACAATTGGAAATTTCCCGGCAGGGGAAAAATTGGGTATTTATATCTGGTCGAACTTTTTAACATATTCTAAAATTACCCGGAAAAACACATAGACAAAGTTTGACAATCCGATCGAATCTACGAACTCCCAATACAACCCAGAATACTCAACTCTTGAGTAAAGATTAAAATTACCCAGAAAACACAGGAGTCAAATATAAACATTACTGTGCAAAGTACGGTCAAAGAAGCTACAGTATGGCCGTGGAACCGCCGCGCCATGTGGGGTAGGGCCGCGGTTCCGCGGCCGTTTGACGAAGTTAGGACCCCGTTTTGCACAGTAATTCATATAAATCCCTTCTTATTTTTCTGCATATTTTTAATTTGGAAAATTCCACTTTTTCAGAAAAAGTCCAGAGAGGGTTAAAAGTTAGGGTTTCGGGGTTCGATCGGATTTCTAATATCGTCTACACTTCGCCTAAGGCTCTAGCCAGGATCTGATACCACTGTAGGGTTCCTAGGCACACACAAGAGGTTCCACAAGGCATCAACCATGCCAAATTCGAAAATTAGGTGTCGAGAAACCCTAACCTAGATCGTTAACTAGAAATTAGGCGAAATAACAAGCTAGGAAACTGCTTTACTAACAAGTGAATAGAAATACAACCTTTGTAGATCCTGTCCTCCACTTCCTTAGCTCCGTGATGACGTTCCTTCGCTGTGATCACCGGGATCCCGGACTCTTGCGATGGTTTCATCGGAGAAATGAGCGGGCTAGGTCGTTGACTTCGATGCCGAAGATGATCTACGTCGAGGCAACTCTAACTCAATCTCCACCATCACCAAGTCATGAAACTTGTGAAGAAAACACCCTATACTACATGGCAAGTGGTAGAGGATGAAGAAATAGGAAGTGGGTTCACTTTGGATTTTGATTTCTCACTTAGAATTTTTCAAGAAAGGTTTTCTTCTCTTCCTCAAGAAGAAGAAGAAGAAGAAAAGAAAATGAATTAATTAAACTAGAAAATCAAGTGACCCTTATCATATTGGAACCATGGGTTAGTAAACTCATGTAGAGAATGAACTAGGGTTTAGATAAATGGTTAGGGTTAAGGGATAAAAACAAAATGTTTACTTTGTCAAAGATGCATGAAGCATCAAGAAGCTTCTAGCCAAAAACAAAAGCAACCATTTTGTTTTTCCTTTTTTTAACCAAAAATAAATAAGGTAAATAAAACCCTAAACCCTAACCATTAACTAAACATGGTTAAAAGCAAACACACCCAAGTTTGCATGTATCATCAAACATGATACAAACTAGTGCACAAAACTATATCATATATACAATGTGCACATTCAAGTGAGAAAATAATCTTAAGTGAACCAATACTAGTTAATGTAAAGTAATATATCAAATATATATAATTATATATTAAATCATTAAATCAACAGTTGATTTAACGATCCGGTCATATCGCATATGACCGACTAATATCCAATGTATCGACTTATCGAATCAATCCTCGATTCGATAACTACGTTATATCGCATACAACCAATCGATACATTCATCGCGAGAATAGAATACGGTATCACATACACGCATTATTCTCGGTCCCGCACATATCTCATATGCGCTCCTATTTCGTTTTGCTTGAGCCAGGAAACCACTGTGTAGGATTCTAAAGACTCGTCAATAAGCCGGCAGCAGGTGATGATCATATCAAACACCCACAAGGAGCAAGCGGTCTGCTAAACGTAACGGCCACCCGGGTATTGAGCGATCAGAAAATCAACGAGCAAGCCCGCTCACACTCCTGTGAATCCAACCAGTAACACTTACGGTACAGTCCGGTCCCTTCGTCTGATATGTCGCATATCTTGCCTAGGGGTGATAACCGTCAGACCCCAATAGCTCGATAAGTCGCGTCGATATGAGGTCTATAACAGTTCGAGAAACTACTGGTAACACTTACCAGTAAATCTCAGCAACCCTGGCCAGAGATTTCCGGTTATAGCAATCGATCACAGCGCAACACAACTCCCTATACCGGGAGAGACGAATCCCCTCCTATCGCTCATTGTCTCCATGTGATTCGGGAATGTACCCAAAAACCACCGTTTTGCACGCCCTCTTGGACGTGGTAAGGTGGAAATCAAAGCACAGTGGGAAACACACAAGACTCTATGACGATCTCGGATCTACAGACTAACCTGTACCAGTGTCACCAGAGAACTGCCATCTAACGTAAGGTATAATACCATCTAGGAGTTCTCGGCGAGTCTGTCCAGTGTACCCAGTCTCCACTGAGCACCCGTATATCATCTCTGATGTCAAACACCAATGGATATGGGATCATCCATCGCCCATCTGTATGGGTCGAGAAGGTATACCCTAGTCTACTATGGTATATCGATGCCCCGTCTCGATACACCCACGACTAGGGACCTTGAAGGATGTACTTATGGACTACCATGTCCCCACTAGTATGATCCGCATCATAGTCCAGGTAGTCAAGTACACATCCTACGGGCTTTACCAACATGTAACAGAGAGACAATCAGTATACACGTTAAGGTAAAGAGCAACCAGATAGCATACTATCATGTCGAACAAGAAAGTCCTCCCTATATATGTCCAATCATCCACTACAATATACATCCTATGTATAGTAATGGCCTCTAGGGCATACATATAACTAACACCTAGTATATCCAATATTTCTTATATGTTCTTCTGCTGCAATGTTCTGTGATGAGATCATATTACTGCCTGAGACGAATGCTTATACTATATATATATATGCTGATATATAAATATTACTGCTTTCGTTTCTTCTGTGATGCTTAGGAAGTATAAGCTGATGGGATTTTATTAATGAGATTAATAAACAAAAAAGAAACCTAAAAGATGTTGTAGTATCAAAACTTTATAAAAAGGGTAGCTACAGTTTTGCTTTGCATAGCGGTATATATGATATACCCTGCACCTTATTCGATGAGAAAAGGCCGAGATCCCTTCACCGGGAGTGACTTCTTTAGCGAAACTGGCAGATGCTACAAAACTCGGTTTGTCTTTTGATTGCTTTTAGAGTTTTGCTTTGCATGGCGGTATATATGATATACCCTGCACCTTATTCGATGTGGAAAGAGCCGAGATCCCTTCACCGGGAGTGACCTCTTTAGCAAAACTAATAAAAGCCTCAAAATCACTCCATTTCAAAATTCCACTTGATTCTACAACGATATCAAGTTCATCGCGCTCATGGTTTTTTCTGAAAAACCTGCGTAGCCCTCCATCATTTCAGATAAAGACTAGGTAGTATTCGTGCTACATTTGTTAACTATGTCAAGGCGTAGTGTGCGGTAGCTAATTAGTACTTATCTGCTAAAACATGAGATGTGATTGGATTAGGGTAGTTGTACGACTTTGTTGACTGTGTTAAGGGTCGTGCAGGTGGGTTTAATTCAATCGGGAAATGACGGGTTGAACTTGGCTAGCAATTATGATTTGTTGACTATGTTAAGGTCATAAGTTGCTAGGGGCAAAATATTATCGGGAATTTCAAGTGTTGAAATTTGCAATGAGATTGCATACCTCCTATGAGATAGTTGGATCTCGATACCCACTGCGAGTAAAAGTTACTCCTGGGAGAGTTTTCCACAGGACAATTAGCCGATCAAGTAAGTGTCTAGAAAAGTGTTAACGGGGTTACGCCTCTGGGAAAACGAGGTTTACTTTAATTAGGTCCGTGCGAAAGCACGGGGAACCTCCCTCAAGTACCGACACTGATCTGGCTGAAAGATTAACAAAATTGTAGGGTGTAATTAATCCCGACTAATCTTACCTTTTATGGTTTGAAGGTGGATTTGATAAAAACAGTGGGAGACATCCTGATTAGATAAGATAATAACCAATCTAATCTTGCAAGAGCATACGCTAAAGTGTTTTCTTCTCTCTCTCTCCAGGAAGCGACCATGTCAGGCCATAATCAAGATAATAATATGGATGTATTGACTGAACCCGCTTATTATACTGAGCAGGGGAACGTTGGACCCGTTCATTCTTATAAGAGTTATAAGACTGAACAGGGAATAGTAGAATATCTGGATTCTCACGCCGCCCAAAAGAACATGCATGTTGATGCATCTTCTTCAGGTGTGTTAGTTATTGAGAACTGTTTCTCAGTTCACCCTACGTCCTGGGTATTAGATACCGGATCAGGATTCCACATATGTAAATTGTTACATAGGCTACGGAAACGTAGAGAACTGGGAAAAGTTGATCATTCCGTTCAAGTAGGGAACGGTGCAAGTATTGTAGCCAAAGCAGTTGGCGAATATCACCTAGTATTACCAAGTCGTAATACACTAATTCTGAATGAGTGCTATTATATACCGAACATGATGTGCAACATTATATCAGTTTCTTTATTAAGTAAAGAAGGATATAATTTTGTAGTAAAGGATAATATTATGAACATATTCCTAGATCAAAAGTTGATTGCATCAGGCTCGTTATATAATGGCATATTCATTCTAAATCAAAATACAGTCCAAAATATACAAAACACACACAAGAGGAAGAGTTCAGAAATGAACGAATCCTACTTATGGCATTGTAGACTTGGTCATATCAATGCGACACGACTGGCTAAGTTACATAAGGATGGATATTTGAATCCGTTCGAATTATCATCTTATGATACTTGCCATTCATGTCTCAAAAGAAAAATGACCAAAGCTCCGTTTAGTGGACACAGAGAAAGAGTTACGAAACTCTTAGGACTGGTACATAGTGTTGTATGCGGTCTCATGTCTACGCATGCCAGGAACGGTTCTTCCTACTTCATTACATTCACTGACGATCTCTCAAGATTCGGACATGTGTTCCTGATGATACACAAGTCTGAAGCTTTTGAGAAATTCAGAGAATATAAGCACGAAGTAGGGAATCAAACAGGCAAAAGTATTAAGATTCTTCGATCTGATCGAGGAGGTGAATACTTAAGCAATGAGTTCCTAGATTATCTAAAAGAGAATGGGATTCTCTCTCAGCTTACTCCTCCTTATACACCACAGCACAACGGTGTATCCGAACGGAGGAATCGCACCATATTAGATATGGTGCGCTCAATGATGAGTACAGCTGAGTTACCTATTTCCTTCTGGGGTTTTGCGCTTGAGACAGCAGCATACCTATTGAATCAAGTTCTGTCTAAATCAGTACCTACCACACCATATGAGATATGGAGTGGGAAGAGACCATATTTTAAACGAGTTAAGATATGGGGTTGTCCGGCCTATGTCAAAAGACAAAATCCGGAGAAACTCGAGGCACGATCAGTTCTTCGCATGTTTCTGGGGTATCCTAAGAATTCCCAAGGATATTTTTTCTACCACGCTGAAGAAAAAAAAGTGCTTGTTTCTCATTATGCCACCTTTTTGGAAAGGGAATTTCTTGGAAAAGAAATTAGTGGCAAAGAGGTAGAACTGAAAGAGGTTCCAGCAACACAAACTGCAACTGAAGATTTAGTAGAACCAGAGGATTCAGTAATACCTGACTAACCCCAGCCTCTCCGCCGATCTAGTAGAGTTTCTCGTCCACCTGAGAGATACTACGGTTTTCTCATTGATGGTGGAAGCGAGGATTGCATCATGGAAGATGATGACCCAACTAGTTTCGAGCAGGCCATCACGAGTGGTGACTCTGTGAAATAGCTGGATGCAATGCGATCTGAGATGGAATCCATGTACACCAACAAAGTATGGACTTTGGAAAATGCTCCTGAAGGGGTAAAACCCATTGGGAGCAAGTGGATCTTTAAAAAGAAATTTGGTATAGATGGAAAAGTTGAGACTTTTAAGGCTAGACTTGTAGCAAAGGGTTTTCGTCAACGACCAGGTGTTGATTATGACGAAACCTTTTCTCCAGTGGCTATACTTATGTCCATCCGGATCTTACTTGCCATTACTGCATACCATGACTATGAAATCTGGCAAATGGATGTTAAGACTGCCTTTCTAAACGGTGATTTAGATGAGTGCGTGTACATGACTCAGCCAGAGGGCTTCGTAGATAGTGAGAGCAGCAGAAAGGTGTGCAAGCTGCTTAAATCCATTTATGGGTTAAAGCAAGCATCGCGGAGCTGGAACATCTGTTTTGATGTTGTAGTCAAAGAGTTTGACTTCATCAAAAATATAGATGAACCTTGTATCTATAAGAAAGTAGCAGAGAGTAAGGCTGTCTTCCTCGTATTGTATGTGGATGACATACTCTTGATAGGAAATGATATCCCTATGCTGCAATCAGTCAAGCTCTTCTTATCACAAAGATTCTCAATGAAAGATCTAGGTGATGCCTCCTGCATATTGGGAATCATGATCTATAGAGATAGATCTAAATGGATACTGGGATTGTCCCAATCCAGGTACATTGACACCATACAAAAGAGGTTTAGTATGGAAGAATCCAAGCGTGGGAACCAACCCATGATCTCTGGACTCACTCTCTCCAAAAAGATGTCTCCCAAGACTGATTTGGAGAGAGCTCGCATGCAAGGGATACTCTATACTTCGGCAGTAGGCTCTATCATGTATGCGATGTTATGTACCAGACCCGATGTAGCATACTCACTAAGTGTAGTTAGTCGGTATCAAGCAGATCCTAGAGAGAGTCACTGGACAGCTGTAAAGAACATTCTCAAGTATTTGCGAAGGACTAGAGACATGTTCTTGGTGTATGGTAACGGAGAACTCTGGGTGGAGTCCTTTACCGATTCCAGCTTCCAAAGTGATAAGGACGACTCTAAGTCGCACTCGGGATTTGTCTTCACCCTCAATGGAGGGGCGGTATGTTGGAAGAGTTCCAAACAGGATACCGTTGCAGACTCGACGATGGAGGCTGAATACATTGCTGCCAATGATGCTGCCAAAGAGGCTGTCTGGATGAAGAAGTTCATTAGTGAACTTGGTGTGGTTCCATCCATTGAGCATCCAATACCTCTGTATTGGGATAACAATGGAGCTGTGGCTTTGGCCAAGGAACCCATGTCCCACCAGAAGTCCAGACATATTCTGAGGCGGCATCACCTGATCAGGGAGATAGTTGATCGTCGGAAGATCGAAGTCAGGAGAGTAGATACGAAGGACCACACTGCGGATCTACTCACGAAGGACGTTCCCCAGATACAGTTTAAGAGATTATTCGGGATGCTAGGTATGAGATACTACAGCAGCTGGCCTTAGTGCAAGTGGGAGATTGTTAGTTATGTATATGCCCTAGAGGTCATTGTTGTACATATGATGTATATTATGATGGATGCTTGGATATATACAGAGAGGACTTTCTTGCTCGTCATGATCGTATGCTATTTGGTTTCACTTTATCTTAACATGTGGACTTGTATTGGTTTACTGTCTTTCTCTCACATATTGATAAAGCCCTTAGGATCTATACTCGACTACTGGGACTATGATGAGATCATACTAGGGGGGCCATGGTAGTCGTTGAGTACATCCTATAACTGTTCCTAGTCGAGGGTATATCGAGACAGGGCATCGATACACCAGAGTAGACTAGCGTATACGCATCTTGACCCATATGATGGGCGACGGATGATCCCATATCCATCGGTGTTTGACATCAAAAATGTTGTACGGGTGCTCAGTGGAGACTGGGTACACTGGACGGACTCGCCGAGAACTCCCAGATGGTGATATACCACACGTCAGATGGCAGTTCTCCGATGATACTGATACAGGGTTGTCTGTAGACCCGAGATCGTCATATAGTCTTGTGTGATTCCCACTGTGCTTTGATTTCCACCTTACCACGTCCAAGAGGGCTTGCAAAACGATGGCTTTTGGTTACAGTCCCGAATCACATGGAGGCAATGAGCGATAGGAGGGGATTCGTCTCTCCCAGTATAGGAAGTTGATGTTGTGCTGTGTTCGATTGGCTATAACTGGAAGTCCCTGGCCAGGGCTGATATAGAGATTTACCGGTAAGTGTTACCAGTAGTTTCTCGACCTGTTATGAGCCTCACATCGACACGACTTATCGGTTACTGGGGTCTGACGTATACCACCCCTAGACTTGATATGCGACATATCAGACGAACAGACCGGACTGTACGGGAGAGTTACTGATTGGATTCACAGGAGAACATATAGGCTAGCTTGTTGATCTTCTGATCACTCAATACTTGGGTGGATGTTACGTTTAGCTACCGCTTGCAGCTTGTGGGTGTTTGATATGATCATCACCTGCTACCGGCGTATTGACGATTCTTTAGAGTCCTACACAGAGGTTTCTTGGCTCAGGCAAAACGGAGTAGAGGCACATATGTGATATGCGCAGGACCGAGGATAATGCGATATGAGATACCGTATTATATTCTCGCGATATTTAGATATGAACCGGGACATCGGATCAAGTGTTGATTCGATGAATCGGTACATGATATATTAGTCGGTTATATTCGATATAGCCGGATCGTCGGATCAAGTGTTGATTCGATGATTTAATGTATAATGATATATATGATATATTGTATTACATTATCTAATATTGGCTCGCTTTATTATATTTCATTTTCTCACCGGATTAATACATTGATATATATGCGATATATGTTAATTGTATTATTTTCTTTTGTTGCAAATATATAATATATATGTGATATATATTATTGTGACATGATATGATTTATTATGAAACATGTTTAGTGATGATAAAAAGAGATTAGGGTTTGATTAGGGTTAGCTCCTTCTTGCTCCTAGAAGGATTTCCTTTTGTCTTGGTTAAGATATTATGGTTGATACTTATCCATGACTCATTCTTAACCTAACCAAACCCTAGCTCTAGTTTATTCTCTACAAATGTTAAGCCTCTCATCCTTGACCATGGTTCCATAATCAATCATATATATTCTTTACTACTATTCATCACAAAAGGATTATCTTTTTCATTCATCATCTTCTTCTCTCTTAAGCTTTGAGAAAGCTCACTAGATTTTTCTTTTCTGATGTTTTCTTGTGAGAAAATGATATAAAAAGAAAGCATAAATACTACTCCATCATCCTTATCTAATCTAGCCCATTAGATTAGGGTGTTCACCTCATTAGAGTGAGAGAGCTTGAGTTATAGCAAATTCGACGTAGATCATCGGAGAAATGGAACACTACAAGCTAGCATGGATCGTTCGAGTTGTGGAACCTCTCTTGAGTCTGGGAGATCGTGGATCGCGGAGAAGGGACTTCTCCTCGGAGCTTGTGAAGCGAAGGAGCGGACTACAAAGGTTGTAATCCCTCACACTTAGTAGTAAAGATGTTTACTTGCGTGTTAAAACCCTAATAATCTAGCAAAGATCCCGGCTTTGGGTTGTTCGGCACGTCTAAAATTTTATTCGGGCATGTTTAATACCTTATGAACCTTCACAAGAGTGCCAAGGAACCCTACATGTTTGAGGTGACATTACTGATCACTATTACACGTTAATAGAGCCCCTAGGATTCTTGCTAGACTACCAGCGGTATGTGGACGATTATATACGTGGGAGCTGGGGTTTATAAGCGCATCCTTAAATGGTCCCTAGTCGTGGGAGTTTTCGAGACATGGCATCGATACTTCAGAGTAGACTAGTGTATACAGTCGAGACCCCGACGAGGGGCGGTGGCCAGTCTCATAAGCCACTGGTGTCAGTTGGTTCACCTAAGATGTATACAGGTGCTCATTGGGTTATGAGTACACCGGATAGGACTCGCCGGGAACATGCTAGTTCATCTTATAACTGACGTCAGATAGAAGTTCCCTGGTGACATGTGTACAGGTTAGTTCATTGACCTGAGATCGTCATTTTTCTCGTGTGAGTTCCCACTGTGCTTTGATTACTACCCTACCATGCTTAAATGAGTCGTGCAAACAGGTTTTAGTTGGGTGCTGTCCCGAGCCACATGGAGGCAGTTAGCAGATCTTTAGGGATATGTCTTTCCTGGTATTGGGGGTGAGGTCGCGCTGTGTCTAGGAGAGCCATTACATGAACTCCTTGGCCAAGGCAGGAGATTTACTGGTAGGTATTCCAGTAATATCTCAGGGTGTTCTGGGCTACACTCCGACACGACTTGTACCGCTTTTGTTGGTCTGACTTTTACCAACCCCCTAAGCCTGCCATGCGATGCTCATAGACGAACGGACTGGACTGTACGGATATTGTCACTGACAGGCTCAGTAGGGTGTCAGGATGAGTTCGCTCATCGACGCCCCTTTTGTTCAATAGCTAGTAGCCCGTCACGTATGGCTAATATCTCTGACGTGCTAGTGGTTAAATCCATAGCCAAAGTATTGACGAGTCTTTAGAGTCCCCCACAGACCGTTTTCTCAAGTTTCGGGCGAAACGCTATAGAGGCCGTATGGAGATATGGCAGGGTTCGATCATATACGTGCGGTATTGCACGGATTATGATCGGACGGATATTACTAGCGGGCATTGGTTTAAGCCGGATCCTAGTATTGTACAGTGTAGATTTTGTCTCTTTGCATTTGTATTCTATCGGAATACAAATGCGGGTATGTATATACAGTCGCGTGGTTTTCCTGTAATTTATTACGGATCAGTTTTCTGATGTTGCCAGTTTACATTCCGTTTCGTCTAGTTTTTCTTTATTCCTTCATGGCCGGATTTTTCTGATGGAGGGGCTAATTTGCAAATGTGCAAATTAGCATTGTGGAGGGGGTTTCTTGTAAATGGCGGATTATGATGGTTCTAGCATCTTATGATGCTTTTCTTGTGCTCTTTTCTTTTCATTAAATGGGATGGATATGTGATGGGATTTCATGTGGCTTTGGAGTGACTCTTTTTCCTCATTATCATTCATTTTTCTCCACTTGCTTTTGGCTTGGATTTTTCCTCCACCATTTTTGAAAGGGGCCGGCCACATTCTTCAGGGAATTTATTTTTGGTGTGGAAATTCTTCATCTCATTCTTTGCTTAAACTAAAAATCCCAAGTTCATTTCAAAGTTCATTCCTCCATCATATATGGAAACTTCATACCCGCATTGAGACAATCCATTCCACACTTCGCCTACAGTATTCTTGGACACGTCGACTCGCCAACTTCGTGCCCGAGTTGCCTCGGTCCAGAGGTGGTAGCCCGTAAAAGAACCCGGCGATGTCGTGCCCTTTCCGACGAGGAGGCGAAGACCGGAGATTCCGGGAGGAGATCGGGACGAAGGCCGAAGACCGAAGGACACGGATCGCTCGGTATAGCTTTCTACCCATCTTCTAGTTTGCTAGGATTATGTTAATGGCCTGATCTGGGTTTTATAGTGCACGGTAGTGCCGGTTTACAAGTTTTGTAAAAGTTTCGTTTCTGCATTCCGCCGTCGGATTGACGGCCGGGGCGCTGCCGTGCACTTACAGAGACATCACTCCTCTTACTAGGGACACCGAGAGGTTTAACGGCTTGTTACACATGCTCAGTGCAATCGCGTTCCGTGCGAAAGTGAGGCTAGGATTTTTTGTATTGCTCGGGACAAGCAATACATAAGTTTGGGGGTATTTGTTCATCACGGAAAACTGTATTTTAATACCCTCATTCATTATCTATTTTTGTATATATCGGTACTAATAATCAGTGTCTTCTCAGTTATTATAGTTTACAGGTGTTCGTGATAAAATACTGGAAACACATTCAAAATCACGGATATAATGTTTAGGAGCTGACACTGCAGACAGAACAAAAAAACGACCGATATCTAAAGAGATCTTTTGCAAATAATCATGTGTACACATTTTTTGGTCCAACACAACACAAGTGTACACATAGCACTTTGATTCTTGGACATAGGTGGGGCTGCCCATGGCACATGACTTGATGAAGTGGGCACATGGGGGGACATGAGTTTTAATGCTAAAAGTTTTGATGTGATGTGTGGTATTGTGTTCCCTCCAATTCTCTATATACAAACAAGGTTATTTTAGACCAAACAAACAGCACCAGAGTGATGTTGGAGTCCCCATTGCATGGTTTTTGGCCGGCGAGACCTTAGGGAAATCCGGCGAGCTCAGTCCCATCAAGCCCAAAGGGCCCCATCTTTTCTCTGTCTCACCCTTGCTGCCACGTAGGCTTATTTTTATTGTTTGTTTAATGTTCTTTTGGGCCTACAAATAGCATATCAGTGGCAAGGGGAGAGCTCTCTCATTCTCATACATTTCACCATAGTTTTTCTTAGTTTGTATTGTTTTTCGTTTAGCTAGAGGGTGATTGGGCTTTATCATTGGTTTCTCCTTCTTCTTCTTCCCTCTTGAAGCTTTCTTTGGAGAGCTTCATTAAGGAGGTTGAACTAGTAACCAAAATCATGTATCTCTTTCTCAAGTGTTTATAATATTTGTGTTGCTTTGTTTAATAGCTCCATTTTCTTTACTTGTATTTGCTTTCCTTAATCATGCTTAACTAATCTTCTCTTTGGTTGTGGTAATGGTGATGAAGTGAGATGAAAGGTTTTTGCCTCTTCCACCTCTTGTTTATGTTTAATGTGCTTAACTATATGATTCGAACTTAAAGATTGTTTATGTTTGATGTGATATGGTATTTTGAAACATGGTTGCTTTGTAACCTCCTCAAATACCATATTCACTCCCTTTCCCGATTTCAATGTTTAAGTTAAAATCAATTTATTGTTAATGTTGCTAGGTTTGGATATCGTATTTTGTGATCAGGTGTTTAACAATCTCTTGGTTTCATATACGATATACGATCACAAATACCTAGCAAACTCAACACTAAAATCATTTACTCTCACTCACTAATTGTGTTGTTGAAGTTATGGTATGCTTGCTAACCCTTGTGTTTAGTGTTGATGCCCCAAGCTTTGACATACAACGGTAAGTGAACAAAACAGACTAGTTTCATGATTACGGAGAATATCGGAATTTGACAACTTGTGCCTCGCAACTGCTTCGACAAGTCGTGCTTCATGCCGAGATTAACGTGAGAACGAACAACTCATGAACAACGGAGCATCGAGGGAATCGTCGTGATTCAACCTTCCGAGCCAAAGCCGCAACCAATTCTTCCTTAACTTCTTTTCCTTATTTTCCTTGTTTTCGTATTCTTTATTTTTGTGACAAAAGCAACCATTCATTAATTTGTTGAACCTTAAATCACAATACCTAATCACAATTCCCTGCGGATCGTCCCGTACTTGCCGGCTTACTACCACGCGCCGTGCACTTGCGGTTTATAAATATTTAAAACGAGAACGATTTCGCAAGCGCATTCCGTTTCCATAAAACGATCACATTTCCAAAACATACGCGTTTACGCGCGCGGGTGAATTCCCAACACCACCTCATTTATGTTAGTTATATGTATGCCCTAGAGGCCATTGCTATACATAGGATGTATATTGTAGTGGATGGTGGGACGTATATAGGGAGGACTTTCTTGCTCGACATGATAGTATGCTATCTGGTTACTCTTTACCTTAACGTGTATACTGTTTTGTCTCTCTGTTACATGTTGGTAAAGCCCTTAGGATATGTACTTGACTACCTGGACTATGATGCAGATCATACTAGTGGGGACAGATAGTCTATAAGTACATCCTTCAAAGTTCCTAGTCGTGGGTGTATCGAGACGGGGCATCGATATACCAGAGTAGACTAGCGTGTACCTTCTCGACCCATACAGATGGGCGATGGATGATCCCATATCCATTGGTGTTTGACATCAGAGATGATATACGGGTGCTCAGTAGAGACTGGGTACACTGGACGGACTCGCCGAGAACTCCCAGATGGTATTATACCTCACGTCAGATGGCAGTTCTCTGGTGACACTGGTACAGAGTAGTCTGTTGACCCGAGATCGTCATAGAGTCTTGTGTGGTTCCCACTGTGCTTTGATTTCCATCTTACCACGTCCAAGAGGGCGTGCAAAACGGTGGTTTTTGGGTACAGTCTCGAGTCACATGGAGGCAATGAGTGATAGGAGGGGATTCGTCTCTCCCGGTATAGGGGGTTGATGTTGCGCTGTGTTCGATTGGCTATAACAGGAAATCCCTGGCCAGGGTTGCTCAGATTTACTGGTAAGTGTTACCAGTAGTTTCTCGAACAGTTATAGACCTCATATCGACACGACTTATCGAGCTATTGGGGTCTGACGTTTACCACCCCTAGGCGAGATATGCGACATATCAGACAATCAGACCGGACTGTACGGTAGTGTTACTGGTTGGATTCACAGGAGTGTGAGCGGGCTTGCTCGTCGATCTTCTGATCGCTCAATACCCGGGTGGCCGTTACGTTTAGCAGACCGCTTGCGGCTTGTGGATGCTTGATATGATCATCATCTGCTGCCGGCGTATTGACGAGTCTTTAGAGTCCTACACAGAGGTTTCCTGGCTCAAGCGAAACGAAATAGGAGCGCATATGAGATATGTGCGGGACCGAGAATGATACCAGTATGTGATACTGTATTTGATTCTCGCGATTTGTGACATTGATCGGTTATATGCGATATAGCCGGGTTATCGGATCAAGTGTTGATTCGATCAGATGTTGCTGTTGATATTAGTCGGTTATATGCGATATGACCGGATCATTAAATCAAGTGTTAATTTAATGATTTAATGTATAATTATATATATTTGATATATTACTTTGCATTAACTAGTATCGGTTCACTTTAGAAGGATTTTCTCACTTGGATGTACAAGTTGTATATGTGATATACTTTTTGTGCATTTTATTGTATCATGTTTGATGATACATGTTTACTTGGTTAAGTGTAAAGAATTAAACCATGGTTAAACTTATGATTAGGGTTTTATATCCTTTTCTCATTTATTTATCTATTTATTCATTTTGGAAAATAGATGGAAAAAGGAGAAAAGAATGGTGGCTTTTTTTGTTGTTTAGTGGAAGCTTCATGAAACCTTAACCCTAACCATTCCTTTAACCTTGGTCAATTCTCTACACATAACCATAGTTACTATTATGATAAGGATGGTTTTTCTTTTCTTTTCTAATTAATCTTATCATAATATTCTTCTTCTTCTTCATTTTTCTTCAAGTGAAGAAAGCTTGCCTCCATCAATGGCAAGTGATGAATTTGAGTGAGAAATCCAAAACTAAAGTCTACCCACTTCCTATTTCTCCATCCTCTACCTCTTGCCAAGTAGTAGAGTGTGTTTCCTTCACAAGTTTTCAAGACTTGGTGAAGGTGGAGCTCGATCTAGTGATTCTTCGACGTAGATCATCTTCGGCACGTCGTCGACGACCTAGCCCGTCCATTTTCCGATGAAGCCGACGCTAGAGCCCGGATTTGATTTGGACAGCGGAGAGGACCTCATCTCGGAGCCGTGGAGGTGGACGACCGGATCTACAAAGGTTGTATTTCCGTATCTCTTAGTTAAGTGTTAACTAGTTAGCTTTTCGCCTAAACTTCTAGTTGACGATCCGTACACTAGGGTTTCTCGGCACCATAATTTTTGAAATTGGCATGGTTGATGCCTTGTGAGACCTCTTGAGAGTGCCTAGGAACCCTACAGTGGTATCAGAGCCTAGCTAGAGCCTTAGGCGAAGTCTAGACGGATTTTGAAGTCCGAACGACCCGAAACCCCAACCGGAAAATGCTCTCTAGACGTTTTCTGAAAACGTGGATTTTTTCAAATTAAAAATTGCTAAAAAATTCATCAGGGAAAAATAAGAATTATGATGCAAAATTTTTTCGATGAACAGTACAAACCGCGGCATAAGCCTGCCTTATGCGGCGGTTCAGCGGCGGAATGATGACGTCATCATACACTGTTTGCACAGTAACTCCTATTATTTTATGCTGGATTTTCTGGGTATTTTTAAAATTTATTCTAGAGTTGTATTTTCTGGGTTGTATTGGGGACTCGGTGTATTCGATCGGACTGTCTAATTTTTGTCGGTGTGCTTTTCCGGGTATTTTTAGAATATGTTAAAAAGTTCGACCGGATATAAATACCCAATTTTTTCCCTGTCGGGAAATTTCCAAGTGTTGGATTTTTCCGTAGTTTAACGACGTTCTAAGTAGAGCAAGTAACGCGATGGACCCTCTAGAAGACAACAAACGTTAACTCGATTATGTGACCGTCTTGAACTGCCCTTTGAACCTTCGGGTTTGGGGCAGTACGGCGTGCCACATGTGAGGCGTTGGCTTGACCCTTCTACGGCTGGACCGTTGGTACTGAGGCACGAACTGAATGTTGTTAGACTTATTTCATGTGTTGAGCTGTATCGGGAAAACTTGGGTGTTCGATTGTTCGATCGGAAAGTTTAACATTTTCTATTTATCCGGAATGGGATACAATAATTGGAATTCACAATTAGTTATGTGATAACTGAATGAATGTTATAAACATAGCAGTTTAGTCTCACTTGATCGGTTGCCATGGAATTTTGATGTGATCAAAAGTCCGTCGCAATCACGTAGTGTACGCGGATACTCGCCAGGTAAACTTAATAGACAGCCTCACCCCATAGCCCCGACCAAGTGACTGTAGGAGAACCCCGTCGCCGAAAGCATCCGTCCGGGTGCTCGCGGTAGCGGTGTTCCACCTTGGTGCACTTCGTCGACGGTATCGGGGGTGCGGCCGCCTACTGAAGTTTGCGACGAGCATTCGGTCAGTATGTCGGGAATCTTGTTGAATTGCCCGACTTGATATTGAAAAGTGTTTTCGATAATGAGACTAAAATGCGGGGTTTATAATTGTTAGACATGTGATGTCTAAGGTATTCATTTGGTCAGGCATGCGATGTCTGAGGTGGTTGCGGATTCCAACTGTTGTAGTTTTACACTTTCTTTTCTGTGACCGTAAGTGTAATATGTGATATCGCCGGTTTCGTTGCTATATGTCAACGACAATTGGGGTGCGCATATTTACTTACGTTGATGACATGTGATGTTATGTGTTGCTGGATATGTTATATTGGATCGTCGTGTTTGAATAGCCGGGGTTTTTTATGTGAGATGAGTGTTTTTCATTTTCATTCATGTAAAAACTTGTATGTAATATTCTTTTATTGGGGCACTTCCAGGTTGCGGAAGTTGTCACCTCTTGTATATTATTTACTTTTCTGCACTAGGATAGACCCAAGGAGGAGGGCACAAGTAACCGGGTTCTGGAGTCCAGTGGGAGACCAACTCGAGGAGTCGAGTCCGGGTCTCCTAACTCTAGAATTGGCAGGGTTGCTTGCCGCTCTCGTAGGGGTCTAGGGGTGTGGGTTTGGCTATTCATCACGACCGTGGAATCCGTGCTTTATACTGGCTCGTATTGAAAACACGGACGTCCTAGCATATCCAATATTTCATATGTTTCTTCTGCTGCGATATCTGTGATGTGATCATGTGATGTTCTGTGATAGATACAGTATATAGTATATATGATATATTATATAGGCGTTACTTATGTTTTACACCCGCGCTAGCCCTGCCCTGCTCTGCCGTTAGTTACCTAACCTAACGGTGCACGAGGGGACATCGAGGCGAATGCGGATGGCATAAGTGTACGTCGTATTTATCTGTGATGTTTAGGAATTTAAATGATGGGACTTCATTAATGTGATTAATGAAAGTAAAAGAAACCTAAGATGTTGTAGAATCGAATTTCAAAATAAAACAGGTAGCTACAGTTCTTGCTTTGCACAGAGGTATATGTGATATATCCTGCACCTTATTCGATGAGGAAAGGACCGAGATCCCTTCTCCGGGAGTGACTCCTTTAGCAATAACTGGCAGATGCTACACACTCGGTTTGTCTTTTGATTGATTTTAAGTGTTTTGCTTTGTACAGTGATATATACGATATATCCCGCACCTCATTCGACGAGGAAAGGACCGACGATCCCTTCACCGGGAGTGACTCCTTTAGCAAAACTAGAAAAGCCTCAAAAGCACTCCATTTCAAAATCATTTGATTCTACAACGATATCAAGTTCATTACGCAATAGGTTTTCAGAAAAACCTGTCGTAGCCCTCCGTCATTTCAGATAAGTACTGGTTAGTATTCGTGCTACGTTTGTTGACTATGTTAAGGCGTAGTGTGCGGTAGCTAATTAGTGCTTATCTGCATAAGCATATGATGTGATTGGATTAGGGTAGTCGTGCGACTTTGTTGACTATGTTAAGGGTCGTGCGGGTGGGTTTAATTCAATCGGGAAATGACGGGTTGAACTTGAATAGCACTTATGATTTGTTGACTATGTTAAGGTCATATAGCTGCTAGGGGCAAAATATTATCGGGAATTTCAAGTGTTGAAATTTGCAATGAGATTGCATACCTTCTATGAGATAGTTGGATCCCGATACCCGCTGCGAGTAAGAGTTACTCCTGAGAGAGTTTTATACATTACAATTAGCCGATCAAGTAGGTGTCTAGAAAGGTGTCAACGAGGTTACGCCTCTGGGAAAACGAGGTTTACATTAATTAGGTTCGTGCGAAAGCACGGGGGACCTCCCTCAAAGTACCGACACTGGCCTGGCTGAAAGATTAGCGAACTTGTAGTGTGTAATTAATCCCGGCTAGTCTTTCCTTTTAGGGTTTGAAGGAAGATTTGATAAAAAGCAGTGGGAACCATCCTGATTAGATAAAATAAAAACCAATCTATTCTTGCAAGAGCGCACGCTGAGTGTTTTCTTCTCTCTCTCTCCAGGTAGCGACCATATCACGCCTTAATCAAGATAATAATACGGAATTTTGACCGAACCCGCTTGTTATACTGAGCTGGGGAACGATGGTCCCGCTCCAACTTATAATTGTTATAAGACAAAGCAGGAAATTGGGGAATACCAGATTTCCCGTGCCGCCCAAACGAGGAGAGTGCATGATGATGCATCATCTTCGGGTGTGTTCATTATACAGAACTGTTTCTCAGTATCCTTTACGTCCTGGGTATGTGATACCGGATCAGGATCCCAGATATGTAATCTGTTACATAGGGCTACAGATAGGTAGAGAACTGAGAACGGGTGATAAGTTTCATGAGGCAGAAAACGGGGCAAGAGTTGCAGCCAAGTCTGTTGGTCACTGTCACCCTGTATTACAATATATTGATTCTGAACGAATGTTATTAGATACCGAACTTGATATACAAAATCATATCAGTCTCTTTATTAGTAAAGAAATGATAAAATTTTGTATTGTTGGATAATGTTTTGAACATTTCCTATATCAAAAGTTGATCGGTTCAGGCACGTTATCTAAAAGCATTAATGTTCTAAATCAAACCACAGTTCTTAGTATATGGAACACACACAAGAGGAAGAGTTCAGAACTGAACGAATTCTTCTTGAGGCATTGTAGACTAGGTCAGATCAATGCGACACGACTGGCTGAAGTTACATATTAGATGCATATTTAAATCAGTTTGAATTTACATCTTATGAAACTTGCCAGTCATGTCACAGAGATAAGATGACCATAGCTCCGTTTACTGGAAACAGAGAAAGAGTTAGTGAACTCTTGGGATGATACATGTTGATGTATGTAGGTCCCCTGTCTACACTTGCCAAGACCGGTTCTTTATACTTCATTACATTCTCTGATAATCTCTCAAGATTCAGATATATGTTCCTGTTGAAACACAAGTCAGAACCTTTTGAGATATTCACAGAATATAAGTTAGAAGTAGAGAACCAATACGGGTATAAGTATTATGTCCTTTGATGAGATCAAGGAGGAGAATACTTGAGCACGAAAATCCTGGATTATTCTAAAGGAGAATGAGATTCTCTCTCAGCATTACTCCTCTGTATACACCATAGCACGATGGTATATCAGGGCGGAGCAGTAACACCCTATATGATAAGGTGTGCTCTATGATGAGTACTACTGAGTTACCTGTTTCCTTTTGGGGTTATGCACTTATGAAGTTGCATACCTATTGAATCGGATTCGAATCAAATCAGTTGCCTACCACTCCATATGAGATATGGTATGGGAAGAGCCCATGTCTTAAGCTAGTTAAGATTTGGAATTGTCCGGCCTATGTCTAAAAGCAAAATCCGGACAAACTCGAGGCAAAGTCTGTTATGTAGAACTGGAAATGTTCCAGCTATACAAAATACAGCTGATGATTTGATAGAACCAAAGGATTCAGTAGATTCCTACGAACCTCAGCCTCTCCGCCGATCTAGTAAGGTTCCTCACCCACCTGAGAGATACTTCGGTTTCTCTATGACAGTGGGAGCGAGGACTGCATCATGAGATGATGACCCAACTAGCTTCGAGCTGGCCATCAGGAGTGAGACTCTGTAAGAATGGCTGGATGTTTAGCGATCTGAGATGGAATCCTTATACACCAACAAAGTATGGACTTTGGTTGCTATATCTGAAGGGTTAAATCCCCATCAGGAGCAAGTATATTTTGAGAAGATTACTTGGTGTAGATGGAAAAGTTGAGACTTTCAAAGCTAGACTTGTTAAAGCTTTTCGTCATAGATCAGGCGTGGATTATGATGAAACCTTTTCAAGTGGCTATGCTTAAGACCATCCAGATCCTACTTGCCACGGCTACATACCATGACTACGATATCTGGTGGTTGGGTGCCATGACCGCTTTTCTTAATGTTGTTTTAGAAGAGAACGTCTATAAGTACACAGCCAGAGAGCTTCGTAAACAGTGGGAGCAGCGGAAACGTGTGCAAGATGCTTTATAGGATAAAGCAGGCATCGTGGAGTTGGAACATCTGTTTTGATGAAGTAGTCAAAGAGTTTGACATCATCAAAATGGTAGATGAACCTTGTATATACAAAAAGGTAGTAGAGAGTATGGTGATGATCCTCGTAGAGTACGTGGATGACATACTCTTGATAGGGAAGGAGTTTCCTTTGCTACGCTCGGTCAATCTCCGCTTATCACAAGGATTCTCCATACAGGATCAAAGTGATACCTCCTAAATCCTAAGTATTCATCTATGAGATAGATATAATTGGATGTTAGGGTACTCACTAGATGTAGTGAGATGGTATCAATCGATCCTGACGAGAATCACTGGAAGGGTTCCAGGATGATAAAGACGACTGAATGTCAGTCGCAGGCATTGTCTTTACCCTCAGTAAAGGGACGGTATGTTGGAAGAGTTCCAAGCTAGATACCGTGGCATACTAGATGATAAAGGCAGGATACATCGCTACTTAAGATGCTACCGAAGAGGCTGTTTGGGTGTATATTGGTTCATGAGATGAACTACGTTCCAACCATTGTGAGACAATGGAGTTGTGGCTTATGCCAAGGAACGCCGGTCCCATCAGTGATCCAGACATATTCTAAGGCAGTGTCACCTGACCATGGAGATGGTTGATCTCCAGGGAGATCAAGGTTAGGAGAGTAGACTCAGAGGACAACACAGCGAATCCACCCACAAAGGCCTGTTCCCAGAGAGAGACTTTTATGGGATGGTTGAGTATGAGATACAACAACCACTGCTACAGATGGCCCTAGTGCAAGTGGGAGATTGTTAGTTATATCTATGCCCTAGAGGCCATTGCTATACATAGGATGTATATTGTAGTGGATGCTGGGACGTATATAGGGAGGACTTTCTTGCTCGACATGATAGTATGCTATCTGGTTACTCTTTACCTTAACGTGTATACTGTTTTGTCTCTCTGTTACATGTTGGTAAAGCCCTTAGGATATGTACTTGACTACCTGGACTATGATGCAGATCATACTAGTGGGGACAGATAGTCTATAAGTACATCCTTCAAAGTCCCTAGTCGTGGGTGTATCGAGACGGGGCATCGATATACCAGAGTAGACTAGCGTATACCTTCTCGACCCATACAGATGGGCGATGGATGATCCCATATCCATTGGTGTTTGACATCAGAGATGATATACGGGTGCTCAGTAGAGACTGGGTACACTGGACGGACTCGCCGAGAACTCCCAGATGGTATTATACCTCACGTCAGATGGCAGTTCTCTGGTGACACTGGTACAGAGTAGTCTGTTGACCCGAGATCGTCATAGAGTCTTGTGTGGTTCCCACTGTGCTTTGATTTCCATCTTACCACGTCCAAGAGGGCGTGCAAAACGGTGGTTTTTGGGTACAGTCCCGAGTCACATGGAGGCAATGAGTGATAGGAGGGGATTCGTCTCTCCCGGTATTGGGGGTTGATGTTGCGCTGTGTTCGATTGGCTATAACAGGAAATCCCTGGCCAGGGTTGCTGAGATTTATTGGTAAGTGTTACCAGTAGTTTCTCGAACAGTTATAAACCTCATATCGACACGAATTATCGAGCTATTGGGGTCTGACGTTTACCACCCCTAGGCGAGATATGCGACATATCAGACGATCAGACCGGACTGTACGGTAGTGTTACTGGTTGGATTCACAGGAGTGTGAGCGGGCTTGCTCGTCGATCTTCTGATCGCTCAATACCCGGGTGGCCGTTACGTTTAGCAGACCGCTTGCGGCTTGTGGATGCTTGATATGATCATCATCTGCTGCCGGCGTATTGACGAGTCTTTAGAGTCCTACACAGAGGTTTCCTGGCTCAAGCGAAACGAAATAGGAGCGCATATGAGATATGTGCGGGACCGAGAATGATACCAGTATGTGATACTGTATTTGATTCTCGCGATTTGTGACATTGATCGGTTATATGCGATATAGCCGGGTTATCGGATCAAGTGTTGATTCGATCAGATTTTGCTGTTGATATTAGTCGGTTATATGCGATATGACCGGATCATTAAATCAAGTGTTAATTTAATGATTTAATGTATAATTATATATATTTGGTATATTACTTTGCATTAACTAGTATCGGTTCACTTTAGAAGGATTTTCTCACTTGGATGTACAAGTTGTATATGTGATATACTTTTTGTGCATTTTATTGTATCATGTTTGATGATACATGTTTACTTGGTTAAGTGTAAAGAATTAAACCATGGTTAAACTTATGATTAGGGTTTTATATCCTTTTCTCATTTATTTATCTATTTATTCATTTTGGAAAATAGATGGAAAAAGGAGAAAAGAATGGTGGCTTTTTTTGTTGTTTAGTGGAAGCTTCATGAAACCTTAACCCTAACCATTCCTTTAACCTTGGTCAATTCTCTACACATAACCATAGTTACTATTATGATAAGGATGGTTTTTCTTTTCTTTTCTAATTAATCTTATCATAATATTCTTCTTCTTCTTCATTTTTCTTCAAGTGAAGAAAGCTTGCCTCCATCAATGGCAAGTGATGAATTTGAGTGAGAAATCCAAAACTAAAGTCTACCCACTTCCTATTTCTCCATCCTCTACCTCTTGCCAAGTAGTAGAGTGCGTTTCCTTCACAAGTTTTCAAGACTTGGTGAAGGTGGAGCTCGATCTAGTGATGCTTCGACGTAGATCATTTTCGGCACGTCGTCGACGACCTAGCCCATCCATTCTCCGATGAAGCCGACGCTAGAGCCCGGATTTGATTCGGACAGCGGAGAGGACCTCATCTCGGAGCCGTGGAGGTGGACGACCGGATCTACAAAGGTTGTATTTCCGTATCTCTTAGTTAAGTGTTAACTAGTTAGCTTTTTCGCCTAAACTTCTAGCCGACGATCCGTACACTAAGGTTTCTCGGCACCATAATTTTTTAAGTTGGCATGGTTGATGCCTTGTGAGACCTCTTGAGAGTGCCTAGGAACCCTACAATTTACTATTTTCTAAAAGATGGTCAAATCCAAAAATGAGGTGACCACCTTCTAGAATGTTTTCCGGATAAAATACGGATTACATTCAACTGTATATACATACCTGCATTCGTACCGAAATACGAATACCTTAAGAGATAGAATAACACAAAGAAAATAATACTAGAATATACGTATCGAAATACGTATACGTAAATTATGAAATCAATACCTGATTTAATAATCCAGCTCAAACCCGAGCCGGCTAGTATTATCAACTGTCCGATTGAAAGTACGGGTACAAAGTACATCAATCGATCGGAACCCTACACGTATCCAATACGGCTACTATATCATTTCTCCAGAACCAGGAAAACCCTCTGTGCGGGGCTCTAAAGACTCTTCAATATACTGGCAGTGGGTTTAACCACAAGTATGTCAGCGACATTAGCTGTACGTAACGGCTACCCAATTATTGAGCGAAAGCGAGGCCGACGAGCAAACTCATCCTGAACCCCTATTGAGCCTGACAGTAACAATATCCGTACAGTTCGGTCATTTCGTCTAAGACTATCGCATATCGAGTCTGGGGGTGGATAAAGTGAGACCCCTAACAACGCGACATTTAGTGTCGGCATGAAACCCACCACCAGCTGAGATACTATCGATCCTAGATCGGTAATTCTTGTATACCCCGGCCGAGAATTTCTGGTGACGGCCACCCGTGCACAACTCGGTATCAACCCCCAATACCGGGAGTGACAAATCCTCGACGATCTGCTCACTACCTCCATGTGGCTCAGGACTGTACACAACTAAAACCTGTTTGCACGAATCCTTTGAGCCGTGGTAGGGTAGTAATCAAAGCACAGTGGAAACTCACACGAGAAAAATGACGTTCTCAGGTCGACAGACTAACCAGTACACATGTCACCAGGGAACTGCTATCTGACAATAGGTATAATAACAACTAGCATGTTCCCGGCGAGTCCATTTAATGTACTCATAACCCAATGAGCACCTGTATACTATCTTTGGTGAACAAACTAACACTAATGGCTTGTGAGACTTTGCTACCGCCCCTCGTCAGGGTCTTGATCAGTCTACACTAGTCTACACTGGATTATCGATGCCCTGTCTCGAAACTCCCACGACTAGGGATATTTAAGGATGTGCTTATAGACCTTCCCGCTCCCCCGTATATGATCGCCATCATAATGCTGGTAGTCAAAAAAGAATCCTATGGGCTTTATCAACATATATATGATGATAAAGACAAACCAGATAGCATACTATCATCTCGAGTAAGACTGTTCTACCGGTATAAGTCCTCCCTCAATCATCATAATCACCTACCCGCGACTATAATAATTGCCAAGAGGATACCATAGCCAACAATATATATTAATATATATGATATATATATAATAATAATAATAATAATAATGAAACATGGCATAAAATTCTATTTTATGAAAATAGAAATGAAGTGGAAAATGAGAGCATGGTTGAATGCATGTGATTCATTTATTTATTTTTATTCATCTTGACTCACTATTCAAGCATGGTTGCAATTTTATATTGCAAAATTCAATGCTTGAATGAGTGGGGGTTAAGAGTTGCCATTCATTCTAGTCACATTCTCAACACTTAGACATTTTCATGGTTAGCTCCTATGGTTGCTCTCTAGCTTCTTCTTCTTCCTCAATTGCTATAGTTCAAGCTTCAAACCTTACATGTGATATGAATCATGAAGCTTAAACACAAGTCTAGTGAGCAAATTAAATCTCTACTTCACCATCACACATTAGATTACCAATTTGATGTGGACTGTTGCCTTCACTCTTGAGATTAGTGAAGGGTTAGCTTGAGCTTGTGGACTTCGGGTGGATCGTCTTTGGCGCGAAGATAATGGAGGAGGTTAGTTCAACTCGAAGAGGATCCTAGTAGAGTCACGTGAACATCAACCCGGAGCTATTAAAGAGAAGGACTCGAACTACAAAGTTTGTATGCTCTTTTCTTCTCTTTAGTTTATCACACCGCAAAGGCGAACCCTTAATAATCTAGTAAAGATCTTGTTAGTCTAGCTTAGCACCTAATAAAAATTTGAATTTGGCATGCTTGATGCCTCTAGAACCTCATGGTGGTGCTAAGGTCGACTTTCAAAAACAACAAAAGTGTACATGTTAAGATATAGAGCAACCAGATCGCATACTATTATGTCGAGCAAGAAAGTCCTCTATATATATGTCCAAGCATCCATTATATCATACAATAATGGCCTTTAGGGCATACATATTCCTAACAATCTCCCACTTGCACTAAGGCCAGTTGTTAAAGTATCTCAAACCCAAGATCCCTAGTCTCTCAAATTGCGTTTGGGGGAGTGTCTTCGTGAGTGGATCCGCTGTGTTATCTTTCGTGTCAACTCTCCTGACCTCGATCTCCCGGCGATCAACTATCTCTCGGATCAGGTGATACCTCTTAAGAATATGTCTGGATCACTGATGGGACCGGGGTTCCTTGGCCAAAGCCATAGCTCTATTGTTATCACAATACAAAGGTATTGGATGCTCAATGGATGGAACCATACCAAGTTCAGCTATGAACTTCTTCATCTAGACAGCTTCTTTGGCAGTATCATTGGCAGCGATGTATTCAACCTTCATCGTCAATTCTGCCACGGTATCTTGCTTGGAACTCTTCCAACATACCGCCCCTCTATTGAGGGTGAAGACAAAACTTGAGACCGACTTTCTGTCGTCGTTATCACTATGGAAGATCGATTCGGTAAAAGACTCCACCTGGAGTTCACCGTTACCATACACCAAGAACATCTTTTTATCCCTTCTCAAGTACTTAAGAATGTTCTTCACAGTTGTGCAGTGCTTCTCTCTTGGGTCTCATTGATACCTAATTACCACACTAAGTGCGTAAGCTACATCTGTTCCGGTGCATAAAATCGCGCACATGATAGACACAACGGTAGAAGCATAGGGTATCCCTTGCATGCGAGCCCTCTCCAAATCAGTCTTGGGAGACATCTCTTTAGATTGAGTGATTCCTGAGCAAGCGGGTAAATTACCACGCTTAGAATCTTCTATACTAAACCTCTTTAGTATGGTGTCAATGTACCTGGATTGGGACAATCCCGCCAACCGCTTAGATCTATCTCTATAGATCATAATCCACAGGATGTAGGAGGCATCACCTAGATCTTTCATGGAGAACTTTTGTGATAAGAAGAGCTTGACCGAGTAAAGCATATGAACATCATTTCCTATCAAGAGTATGTCATCCATTTACAATATGAGAAAGACAACCTTACTCTCTACAACGTTTTTTTATATACAAGCTTCATCTACATTTTTGATGAAATCAAACACTTTGACTGCCACATCAAAATAGATGTTCCAACTCCGTGATGCTTGCTTTAATTCGTAGATTGATTTAAACAGGTTGCACACCTTTCTGCTGCTCCCACTATATACGAAGCCTTCTGGGTGTGTCATGTACTTACTCTCTTCTAAATCACTATTTAGAATGCGGTCTTGACGTCCATCTGCCAGATTTCGTAGTCATGGTATGCAGCAGTGGCAAGTAGGATCCTGATGGACTTAAGCATAGCCACTGGAGAAAAGGTTTCATCATAATCGACACCTGGTCGTTAACGAAAACCTTTTTCTACAAGTTTAGCTTTGAAGGTCTCAACATTCCATCTACACCAACTTTCTTCTTAAAGATCCACTAGCTTCCGATAGGTTTTACCCCTTCAGAAGCAACTTCCAAAGTCCATACTTTGTTGGTGTACATAGATTCCATCTAAGATCGCATAGCATCCGGCCATTTCACAGAGTCTCCACTTGTGATTGTTGGGTTACCTACAACGTCGGCAAGGTTTCAGGAGGCATCGTCCATGCCAAATTCAAAAATTTGCCGTTCTTGCTAACCCAAACCATGAATCGTTTACTAGAAATAATACGGAAAACATATGCAAACAATTTGCAAGTTAAAGTGAGCAAGGAATCCAATATTTGTAGACCGGTCCTTCAGTTCAAATAGCTCCATTTAGGAGTCCCCTTCCCTGCGATCATGATCTCCGGACTCTAGAGAGGCTCCCTTAAAGAAACAAACATGCTTGCTTCGAAGACTTCGATGCCGAAGATGATCTACGTCGAGAAGACACTAACCTAAGCTATCTCTTCACTAATAATGTAATTAGTTACGTAAACACACTCTACTAAATGGCAAGTAGTAGAGGATGATGAAATAGGAAGTGGGCTTACTTTAGATTTCATTTTCTCACACTTTTTCTTATACCTCCATTGAAGCTAGTAAGCTCTTTATGAAGAAGAAGAAGATGAAGAAGAAGCTCATATGAATGATTCATCCAAATGAATTATTGTAACCATGGGTGAGTTAAAGCCATCATGCTTAACTCATGTAGAGAATAAACCACACACTATGGTTAATGGTTGGGTTTGATAAATATCTTTAACTAGACAAAAGAGTTGACTTTGTCAAAACTTATCCAAAAGCTTTTGTCAAAGCTTTACCATGTCAAACTCAATCTCTTTTGAATTAGCTTAACATAAATAGAAAGCCTAACTTAACCCTAGCATGCTATTAATCTCATACACCCATCTTGTATGTATCATCAAACATGACACAATACATGTACACAAATATACATATCACATATATACAATGTGCACATCTAGTGAGAAAAGAAATCATAAGTGAGCTAATACTAGTTAGTGTAATGTACTATATCATATATATAATTATACATTAAATTATCAAATTAACTTTTGATTTAATAATCCATCTATATCATATACAACCGACTAATACTATATGAACCAACTTATCGAATCAACACTTGATCCGATATCCAGGCTATATCATATATAACCGACCGATATCACATATCGTGAGAATAGAATACGGTATCACATATCGTATTAATCTCGGTCCCGCACATATCACATATACGCTCCTACTACGTTTCGCTTGAGCCATGAAACCTCTATGTAGGACTCTAAAGACTCATCAATATGCCGGTAGTAGGTGATGATCATATCAAACACCCACAAGGCGCAAGCGGTCACCTAAACGTAACGGCCACCTGGGTATTGAGCAATAAAAAGATCAACAAGCAAGCCTGCTCGTTTTCCTATGAATCCAATCAGTAACACTACCGTACAGTCCGGTCTCTTCATCTGATATGTCGCATATCACAGCCTGGGGGTGGTGTAATGTCAGACCCCAATAGCCTGATAAGTCATGCCGATGTAAGGTCCATAACGGTTCGAGAAACTACTGATAACACTTACCAATAGATCTCAACAACCCTGGCCAGGGATTTCGTGTTATGGCCAATCGAGCAGAGCACAACATCAACTCCCTATACCGGTAGAGACGAAACCCCTCCTATCGCTCATTGCCTCCCTGTGACTCGGGACTGTACCTAAAAGCCACTGTTTTGCACATTCCCTTGAATGTGGTAAGGTGGAAATCAAAGCACAGTGGGAATCACGCAAGACTCTATGACGATCTCGGGTTTACAGACTAACCTATACTAGTGTCACCAGAGAACCGCCATCTGATGTGAGGTACAATACCATCTGCGAGTTCTCGGCAAGTCCGTTCAGTGTAGCCAATCTCCTCTGAGCACCCGCATACCTTCTCTGATGTCAAACACTAATGGATATGGGATCATCCATTGCCTATCATATGGATCGAGAAGCATATACGCTAGTCTACTCTGGTATATCGATGCCCTGTCTCGATACACTCTCGACTAGGAACATTTGAAGGATGTACTTTACGACTACTCTGTCTCCACTAGTGTGATCTGCATCATAGTCCTGGTTGCCAGGTACTCATCCTAAGGGCTTTATCAATATGTATTATAGAGACAATCAGTGTACATGTTAAGATAAAGAGCAATCAGATAGCATACTATCATGTCGAGCAAGAAAATCATCCCTCTATATGTCCAAGAATCCACTACAATATACATCGTATGTACAGTAATGGCCTCTAGGGTATACATATAACTAACAGTCTCCCACTTGCACTAGGGTCATCTGTTGTAGTATCTCATACCCAACAATCAGCAGTGGTTGAAGTATCTCATACTCAACCATCCCATAAAAGTCTCTCCTTGGAATAGGCCTTTGTGAGTGGCTCCACCGTGTTGTCCTCTGTGTCTACTCTCCAAAACCTGGATCTCCCTAGAGATCAACCATCTCGATGATCAGGTGATACCGCCTTAGAATATGTCTGGATCACTGATGGGACGGGGGTTCCTTGGCCAAAACCATAACTCCATTGTCACACAATGGTAGGAACGAAGTTCATCTCATGAACAAGTGTACATCCAGACTACCTCTTTGGTAGCAATGTATCCAGCCTTTATCATCTACTAAGTCACGGTATCTAGCTTGGAACTCTTCCAACATACCGTCCCTCCACTGAGGGTAAAGACAATGCCTATGACTGACATTCAGTCGTCCTTATCACCCTGGAATTTTTTCAGTGATTCTCCCTAGGATCGATTGATACCATCTCACTACAGCTAGTGAGAATCCTAACATCCAATTAGATCTATCTCATAGATCCAAAACCCAGGATTTAAGAGGTATCATCTTGATCCTATTTGGAGAATCCTAGTGGTAAGAGGAGATTGACCAAGCGTAGCATATGAAACTTCTTTGCTATAAAGAGTATGCCATCCACGTACAATACGAGGATCACCAACATACTCCCTACTACCTTTTTGTATATACAAGGTTCATCTACCATTTTGATGAAGTCAAACTCATTGATTACCATATCAAAACAGATGTTCCAACTCCGCGATGCCTGCTTTAATTCATAAAGCAACTTGCACACGTTTCTGCTGCTCCCACTGCGTACAAAGCTTTCTGGCCCTGTACTTATAGACGCTCACTTCTAAATAATAATTTAGAAAAGTAGTCATGACACCCAACCGCCGGATATCGTAGTCATGGTATATAGCAATGGCAAGTAGGATCCGGATGGATTTAAGCATAGCTACCAGAGAAAAGGTTTCATCTTAAACCACACCTGGTCGATGACGAGAACCTTTTACAATAAGTCTAGCTTTGAAAGTCTCAACTTTTCTGTTGGAGATAGTTCCCTCACAGTCAAGTATTGGATCACAGGCACGTGATTGCAATGATTGAGAGAGGACCTATGCCTATTGGACAGTCTTACTCAAGATGATAGTATGCTATCTGGTTTATCTTTATCATCCTTGTTGGAGATAGTGCCCTCAGAGTCAATTATTAGGTCACAGGTACGTGATTGCAATGATTGATGGAGGACCTATCCCGGTAGGACAGTCTTACTCGAGATGATAGTATGCTATCTGGTTTACCTTTATCATCGTGTACTGCTTTAGGTGACCTGACAAGTCGCTATTACACGTTGGTAGAGCCCCTAGGATTCTTGCTTGACCACCAGCAGTATGAGGGCGATCATATACGTGGGAGCTGGCAGTCTATAAGCATATCCTTAAATGGTCCCTAGTCGTGTGAGTTTCGATACTCCAGAGTAGACTAGTGTATACAGTCGAGACCCCGACGAGGGGCAGTGGCCGGTCTCACAAGCCACTGGTGTCAGTTGGATCACCTAAGATGTATACAGGTGCTCATTGGGTTATGAGTACACCGGACAGGACTCGCCGGGAACATGCTAGTTGGTCACATACCAGACGTCAGATGGCAGCTCCCTGGTGACATGTGTACAGGTTAGTTCATCGACCTGGGGATCGTCATTTGTCTTGTGTGAGTTCCCACTGTACTTTGATTACTACCTTACCACGGCTCAAAGGAGTCATGCAAACAGGTTTTAGTTGGGTACAGTCCCGAGCCACATGGAGGCAGTGAGCGTATCTTCAGGGGTTCGTCTCTTCCGGTATTGGGGGTGAGGTCGCGCTGTGTCTAGGAGAGCCATTACACGAAGCCCTCGGCCGAGGCAAGGAGATTTACTGGTAGGTATTCCAGTAGTATCTCAGGGTGTTCTGGGCAACACTCCGACACGACTTGTACCGCTTTTGGGGGTCTGACTTTTACCAACCCCCTAGGCCCGCCATGCGATGCTCATAGATGAACGGACCGGACTGTACGGATATTGTCACTGACAGGCTCAGTAGGGTTGTCAGGCTGAGTTCGCTCACAGACGTCCCTTTTAGTCAATACCTGGTAGCCCGTTACGTATTGGCTTATACCTCTGACGTGCTAGTGGTTAAATCCACAACCAAGGTGTTGACGAGTCTTTAGAGTCCCCCACATTCAGTTACTCAGCTTTCGGGCGAAAAGTTGTAGAGGCCGTATGGAGATATGGCAAGGTCCGATCAGATACGTGCGGTATTGCACGGATCAGGATCGGACAGTTTGTACTATAGGCCGTATGGTTATATGGCAGGGTTCGATCAGATACGTGCAGTATTGCATGGATCAGGATCGAACGGATATTACTAGCCGGCTTTGGTTTAAGCCGGATCCTAGTATAGTACAGTGTAGATTTTGTCTCATTGCATTTGTATTTCGGTCGGAATACAAATGCGGGTGTGTATGCACAGTATCGGGGTTTTCCTGTAATTTATTACGGCACCAGTTTTCTGGAGTTGCCAGTTTGCTTTCCGTTTCGGCCAATTTCCTTTGTATCGTTCATTGGCCGAAGATTGGTGGAGGAGGGCTTATTTGCATTGATGCAAATAAGTATTTGTGGAGTGGTTATTTGCATTTATTTATATCATGATGGTTTCATGATGGAGCCCATCCCTTGACCTTTCTTGAATTCATGATTGCTTGACTTTGTGAGCAATCATGGTTGTTGATGGTGGTAGGTGGTTGAGTGTGGTTTTGTTTTGGTGACCATATTCTTTCATGATTCCCTTTTGATTTCCTCTCACTAGCATGATAGACTTCTCCACTCATTTTCTTTTGGTCTCTCTCTCATTCTCACTCTCCCCATTCAAGAGAAGTGGCCGGCCAAGACATGGCAAGGGGCTGTCCAAATTTTTGGGAGTGGGTTTTTGATTCTTTTCATGCTCCAAAAATCCCCAAGTCCCTCCACATTGTTCTTGTATCATCCCTCCACCAAAATGGCACCTCCATGAACCCCAAATGAGACTTGAGCTCTACTATACATTCTACAGCAAATCTTGGGCACGTCGACTAGCCAGCTTCGTGCCCGAGTTGCCTCGGCATTGAGGTGGGAGCCTGTTAAAGAAGTAGGCGATGTGGTGCACTTCCTGCGACGAGGTGGAGACCGGAGCTTCCGCAGGAGATCGGGACGACGACGAGAAGACCGGAGGACTCAGATCAGTCGGTATATCTCACTTCCCCATCTTGTAGTTAGCTAGGACTAATTAATGGTTCGATCCGGGTATTAGTGCGCGGCGGTTTGCCAGTTCAAGAAAATTTAATTTTATCACCGCTTCCGCATTTGGCCGTCGGATTGACGGCCGGGGCACCGCCGTGCACTTACAGTGGTATCAGAGCCTCGCCATTAACTTAGTCTAGCTTTGTGTAATGTGTTATACATTTCCGATCGACCAAAATTCCAAAATCCGCATTTTCAATAGCATCAGTTTTCTGTTGAAATTTTTTTGGTGTCGAAATTTTTTTCAGGTTACAGAAAAGTGATCTACTAGAAAAAATAAGAATTCTGTGAAAATTCGATGCAGCAACTCCACTGTAGGAGCATGGAACCGCGGCCAAACACCCCCTTGGGCCGTGGTTCCGCCGCACTATTTTGGGTTCCCTGCACCAAATTTCTACAATGTCTTTCTGGGATGATTTTAGGGGTTTTGGAATAATAACATTAGGCCCAGAATTTCTTGATCTGCTACAGTAATGCTTGGGGGCCCACTTGTTAAAATTTGATTGATCGGATATTTTAAACACATTATTTCACAGTATTTACATTATATCTGCGACCGTGAATGTCACTTGATCGGTAAATCCTGTCTAACTGCTATAGCCCGGTTAGACGGATTTGCGAACGTGACTTTCACGTTGATGTTCTGTGTATTGCTGTGATGTTGCAGATTGGTCGTGGGGGATAGCCTGGATGCAATTCTAGTACAGTTTTGTTGTATTATGTACATTTGATATTGCGGGGCGAGCGTCCGACATGTGGACTGCCGTCACTGCCTGGTTGTATTATTATTTTGGGGCATGACCAGGTTGCGGTCGATGTACCCGTTGTATGTATATTTTACTTTCTGTACTAGGATTGCCCCGCGGAGGGGTGCACGGATAGCCGGGTTCTGGAGGGCAACAAGCCCGCATCTCATGGCATTGAGATGGAGGGGGCTTCACTCTAGGATTGGCGGGCTATTCGCCGCACTCGTAGGGGCTACAGGTTGACCCAGGAGGGGTGCCCAAGTTACCGGATTCCGTGAAGTGCTGGGTGGTCCATTCACGGAGCTGAAGGGGGCTGCCTCGCTTCAGGTTTTGGCGAGTAACTTGCCGCACCCGTAGGGGTCTAGGATTTCATTGCACAGGCTATCCACACGACCAGGGGAACGTCGGGTTTCAGCGGCTCTGTGAAACCCGGGGATCCCAGATATCTGTATTATTCTGTGATGCTGTACATTTCTGTGATGTTGCATTTTATCACGCCTTGAGCGAATATAATATATTGGTATATATATTAGTAGATGTTGTATATGTTTTGCATCCGCGCTAGTCCAGTCCCCGCTCTGTCGTTAGTTAGCTAACCTAACGGGTAATGACGGGACCCAGTGGCGAATGCGGATGGCATATACGTACGTCATATTATTTTCGTTCTTTGTGGTGTGATCAATTGATGGGACTGCGTTGATTCGGATCAATGCAAGTTAAAAACAAACCTAATCTGATGTTGTTGGAACACTTTTCAAAAAGATGTTATTGCAAGGACATTCACTTTTGTTTTGCATCGTGATATTCAGTTGGAATATCCTGCTCCTCAGTCGACGAGGCAAGGGCCGAGATCCCTTCACTGGGAGTGACCCCTTGGACAAAAAGTTTGCGTCAGGGCATTAACTTCACTATAGCCGATTACTTTTGCTTTGCATCGTGGTATTCAGTTGGAATATCCTGGACCTCATTCTACGGGGAAAGAGCCGAGATCCCTTCACCGGGAGTGACCTCTTTAGCAAAGGTTGTCGTCACTATATTTTTAAAAGCTATCCGTTTCCTTCAATGATATCAAGTTCTTTACGTTAAAGGTTTTCGCCAGAAATCATTCGTAGCCCTCCGTCGTTTCAGACGGGTAGCACGTAGTATTCATGCTATGTTTGTTGGCCTTCGTCAAGGCATAGTGTATGGTAGCTGCTTGTTGCCTTTCTGCAGCATAGATAGATGCGTTGGTTTGGGACAGTCGTATAGCCTTGTTGGCCTTCGTCAAGGGCTTGTACGGGTGGGTTCAAATCAACCTGGATAATGACGGGTAGAACTTGACATGTGACTTATGATTTGTTGACCTTCGCCAAGGTCATAAGAGCATGGGGCAGAAATCACATCGGGAGTTTCAAAAGAACTGAAACTTGCCAGATAAGCGCATACCTTCTGGAGTGTGATGATGTGAGCGGATTCCGTCACGTTATCATGCGATGATAGTTGGATCCCGATTCCCACTGATGAGTTAGTTTACTCCTCGGGTGACCCCGACTAATTCTTCTTTCAGGTTTGGAGGAGAATTTGAGGTGACAGTGGGAGGTTTCCTGATTAGATAAATTGGTAACCATTCTGATCTAGGTTAGAGTGCACGCTGAGTGTTTCTTCTCTCTCTCTCTTTGGCAGCGACCATTGACCCGACCCTAAGACTATGACTCAGTGACCAAGTTAACCGAACCTTCTTAACACTGGCTTTTGGATTGTCAGGGTTGCAGACCTCATTGCCACTCCTACTTTTACCCTTTTCTCCAGGACACCCCGTATTACTACGAACGTCCACTTCCATTGGACAAAACCATCGTATGGTTAGATACGAACTCGAAGGAATTTATTCGAGGATGGTTTCCAGTTCTGGAGAAAACGGATAGGATTATTCAGTTGTCTTTTCCTTTTACCTTCTCTCAGATTACGAGTACTCCTTCGTTTAGGGATAGTACACCTATTACGCAAATTGGATAGTCTTCTTCCAAACCTTAGGCTAGTGCCGACCGGTAGGGAATGAAGAAAACCAATTAGCCTAATGATGGTGTACAGAAGGTATTAAGTTAAGACAAAGCAAGGGATTAGTAAGAGGGCAAAGTAAATTGCAACAGATATTCACGACCAAACCATATATTCCTTCGCCAATCCTAAATCACCTTTGTATTTCTCCAGGACACTCTGTATCACTACGAAGATCCACAGTTTATTGGATACTCCATCGTATGGTTATATACGAACTCGAAAGGAACTTGTTCCAGTTCGGGGATGGATTCTGGTTCAGGAGAAATAGGAATAAGGTTTATTCAGTTGTCTTTTATCCTCACCTTCTCTCGCATTGCGAGTGCTCCTAGGATTAGGACAGTACACCCATTATGCTTATTGGATAGTCTTCTTCCAAACCATAGGCTGGTGCCGAACGGTAGGGAAGGAAGAAAACCATTTGGCCTAAAGGGGTGTGCAGAAGGTAATGACTAAAGACATTAAAAGGGATTTGGAGAGGTGGCAAAGAACTATACGGTTACAGTTGTGAATCTGGAAGAGGCATTACTAGGAATACCAGGATACCCCATCGAAACATTTCAATGTTTCAGCTTCGCTGTGTACTGTTGAAGGAAAACTGATTTCCCAGTTAGACACTTACTCCAGGGTATGTATTTACCAGGTATGATTCTCACATCTGTATGGTTTTACAGATGATGAGTGGGAGTAAGTTATTGGGAATTGGGTGATCATCCTCATTATATCGGGATTCGTTGTAATCGGTGATATTTGAGGAAATCACCTGGACTGTTTTCCGGTCGGCAAATATTTGGTTTTGAATATCCGCTATCGTGCACCAATTTCAAATTGATATATCTGTACGTCTATTTTCATAGAGTGAGATATATCTTTTTGAAATTATGTCTATGACATTTACCTATATCAGTGGATGGTTAGGTAAGGAGCATTGAACAACGGTGTAATTCTTCTTAACCATAAGTACAGTTTTCAACCTACGACACACAGTGAATGAGTTGTCTGACTCAAGGGACTTATACAGAGTATTGTATGTTGTCCAGGGTCCATCAGGACAGAGGGGTTGGTCCTCGTACAATATTCGGTTTACTTATGACTTCTCTAGTTTTTAGACAGGTGTTTCGTAGAAACACAGAGTCCGAATTTTGAGAAGTTATCGGTATTTGAATAGAGTAGAGAACCAGGTGTAGCAAGTATCGGGATTCTTCAAAGCGATCGAAGATGTAGATACTTGTGAATGGTATTCAGTTGATAGTAATGATAAAGAGAACTTGCTTCTCTTTCAGGTTACTCATAATTGGAAGCATTCCTAAGTTGAGTAACGCTGATCGGCCTCCTTCCATTTTAGTTGACATGCACTGGGGACAGCTGCATGATTTGAATCTGGTTCAATTAAATCAGTGCCTCTGTTTCTATATTGGATATAGAACAGTTCATATCTTAACGATGTTAAGGTACGGGGAGTTGTTCGGTTTATGATTAAAACCAGACACTAGACAACTCAAGGCACGTTTCTGTAATGGCTGTTTGTGGGTTGACCCAGGCTTTGACGAGGGTTGATTTTCTACCATCTGGATGAACAATAGCGATATTGTTCTAGACTCGCCACAGTTTTATTAAAAATGGATTTTTTCATAAAACAGTAGTGGGAGAATGGTAGAACTGGAAGTGATTCCAGAACCACAAACGATTACTGAAGATTTGATAGGAACCTAAAGATTCAATCTGGTTTGACATTCCATTTGGCCACTCCGCAGATAAGGTGGGTAACTTCAGGCACCCGAGAGGTACTCCGGTAGCCTCAAGGACGGTGACAGGGAAGTTCTTGTTTACCCACACTTACCATTGCTGTTGTTCCAGGCTGCGAGACCCGGCGGGAGGATGAGTATAGCGTCGTTCTAAACTAGTTTTAGAAGTGTACGTGTATATGACTCTGCCAGAGGGTTGTCGTAGTCAGTGGGAGCAGCGGAAGCATTGGTGGACAGGCAGCTTATGTCTATTTATAGACTAAAGCAGATATAGCGGAGATAGATCATCAATTTCTGATGTGACAGTCATAGGTTTGACTTCATCAGAATATGGGATGGATCTGTTGAGAAGGTAGTAGGGTGTGATATCCTGGTATTTGGATGACATACACAGAGTAGGAAGTGATATTCCTATACTACGATCGGTTATACTTTAGTCGTCACACAGTGGTTTCTCCATATGGGACTTGGACATTATATCAGACATACTGGTTACTAGATCTATGGTTTTAGATCTAGATTTGGGTGGTTTCCCAATCAGGGTACTTAGGCAGCATTCTAAGAGTATTTAGAATGGACGACTCCTGGCACGGTAGTGTACCTGCAGGTGATGGAGTCACCCTCTCTAAAGGTGTCTTACAGACTAAAGGGGAGAGGGATGTGCATGATTGGCAGATCACTTGCTTAGGCAATTGAGTCAATCATGAGATGTCAAGTACCACACCAGATGTTGTTATTGCACTGGATGCAATAAGTTGACATTGATCCAATCCTGGAGAAACAGTCGGAAGCAGTTTTAGAACATAAATGGATGTTCTAGGGATATGATAACGGCAGCCTCATTCGGGAGACAGTTATCAATCCAGGCTTCCAAGGTGACATGGACGACAAGGAGGTTGTCGGAGTTATAGTTTTTCCTTCTGACGAGGGGCAGTATTTCGGACAGGTGGTCCAAGGCAATACTGAGGGTGGCATGGCGCAGGATACTGATTAAGTTCAGTTGACGATACAGTCTAAGAAGTTTGGATTTGGAGTTCATTTATGAGCTAGGTCCCATCAGACATCCAGACACATTCTAAGACAGGTATTGCTCATTTCGGGAGATGGGTTTCTCCGCGAACTTGAGATATAGAGAGACATGGAAAGAGACAACAAAGCGGATCCACTCACTAAGGCTATTCCTCGAACGCAATAGTTTCGCAAACGAGCTTTGTGAGACTGACTAGTAGAGGAGTTGGGTGTTCGGTATCACACGGGCTGTGAGTATGCGACATCGCAACAATTAGCCTTGAGTGCAAGTGGGAGATTGTTGGAGATAGTGCCCTCAGAGTCAACTATTAGGTCACAGGTACGTGATTGCAATGATTGATGGAGGACCTATCCCGGTAGGACAGTCTTACTCGAGATGATAGTATGCTATCTGGTTTACCTTTATCATCGTGTACTGCTTTAGGTGACCTGACAAGTCGCTATTACACGTTGGTAGAGCCCCTAGGATTCTTGCTTGACCACCAGCAGTATGAGGGCGATCATATACGTGGGAGCCGGCAGTCTATAAGCATATCCTTAAATGGTCCCTAGTCGTGTGAGTTTCGAGACAGGGCATCGATACTCCAGAGTAGACTAGTGTATACAGTCGAGACCCCGACGAGGGGCGGTAGCCGGTGTCACAAGCCACTGGTGTCAGTTGGATCACCTAAGATGTATACAGGTGCTCATTGGGTTATGAGTACACCGGACAGGACTCGCCGGGAACATGCTAGTTGGTCATATACCAGACGTCAGATGGCAGCTCCCTGGTGACATGTGTACAGGTTAGTTCATCGACCTGGGGATCGTCATTTGTCTTGTGTGAGTTCCCACTGTACTTTGATTACTACCTTACCACGGCTCAAAGGAGTCGTGCAAACAGGTTTTAGTTGGGTACAGTCCCGAGCCACATGGAGGCAGTGAGCGTATCTTCAGGGGTTCGTCTCTCCCGGTATTGGGGGTGAGGTCGCGCTGTGTCTAGGAGAGCCATTACACGAAGCCCTCTGCCGAGGCAAGGAGATTTACTGGTAGGTATTCCAGTAGTATCTCAGGGTGTTCTGGGCTACACTCCGACACGACTTGTACCGCTTTTGGGGGTTTGACTTTTACCAACCCCCTAGGCCCGCCATGCGATGCTCATAGACGAACGGACCGGACTGTACGGATATTGTCACTGACAGGCTCAGTAGGGTTGTCAGGCTGAGTTCGCTCACAGACGTCCCTTTTAGTCAATACCTGGTAGCCCATTACGTATTGTCTTATACCTCTGACGTGCTAGTGGTTAAATCCACAACCAAGGTGTTGACGAGTCTTTAGAGTCCCCCACATTCAGTTACTCAGCTTTCGGGCGAAAAGTTGTAGAGGCCGTATGGAGATATGGCAAGGTCCGATCAGATACGTGCGGTATTGCACGGATCAGGATCGGACAGTTTGTACTATAGGCCGTATGGTTATATGGCAGGGTTCGATCAGATACGTGCGGTATTGCACGGATCAGGATCGAACGGATATTACTAGCCGGCTTTGGTTTAAGCCGGATCCTAGTATAGTACAGTGTAGATTTTGTCCCATTGCATTTGTATTTCGGTCGGAATACAAATGCTGGTGTGTATGCACAGTATCGGGGTTTTCCTGTAATTTATTACGGGACCAGTTTTCTGGAGTTGCCAGTTTGCTTTCCGTTTCGGCCAATTTCCTTTGTATCGTTCATTGGCCGAAGATTGGTGGAGGAAGGCTTATTTGCATTGTTGCAAATAAGTATTTGTGGAGGGGTTCTTTGCATTTATTTATATCATGATGGTTTCATGATGGAGCCCATCCCTTGACCTTTCTTGAATTCATGATTGCTTGACTTTGTGAGCAATCATGGTTGTTGATGGTGGTAGGTGGTTGAGTGTGGGTTTTTTTTGGTGACCATATTCTTTCATGATTCCCTTTTGATTTCCTCTCACTAGCATGATAGACTTCTCCACTCATTTTCTTTTGGTCTCTCTCTCATTCTCACTCTCCCCATTCAAGAGAAGTGGCCGGCCAAGACATGGCAAGGGGCTGTCCAAATTTTTGGGAGTCGGTTTTTGATTCTTTTCATGCTCCAAAAATCCCCAAGTCCCTCCACATTGTTCTTGTATCATCCCTCCACCAAAATGGCACCTCCATGAACCCCAAATGATACTTGAGCTCTACTATACATTCTACAGCAAATCTTGGGCACGTCGACTAGCCAGCTTCGTGCCCGAGTTGCCTCGGCATTGAGGTGGGAGCCCGTAAAAGAAGTAGGCGATGTGGTGCACTTTCGGCGACGAGGTGGAAACCGGAGCTTCCGCAGGAGATCGGGACGACGACGAGAAGACCGGAGGACTCGGATCAGTCGGTATATCTCACTTCCCCATCTTGTAGTTAGCTAGGACTAATTAATGGTTCGATCCGTGTATTAGTGCGCGGCGGTTTGCCAGTTCAAGAAAATTTAAGTTTATAACCGCTTCCGCATTTGGCCGTCGGATTGACGGCCGGGGCGCCGCCGTGCATTTACAATCCTGTACTGCTTTAGGTGACCTTACAGGTCACTATTGCGCGTTGATAGAGCCCTTAGGATTCTTGCTTGACGACCAGCAGTATGATGGCGATCATATACGTGAGAGCTGGGGTCTATAAGCACATCCTTAAAAGGTCCCTAGTCGTGGGAGTACTCGAGACAGGGCATCGATACACCAGAGTAGACTAGTGTATACAGTCGAGACCCCGACGAGGGGCGGTGGCCGGTCTCACAAGCAACTGGTGTCAGTTGGTTCACCGAAGATGTATACAGGTGCTCATTGGGTTATGTGTACACCGGAAAGGACTCGCCGGGAACATGCTAGTTGGTCTTATACCAGATGTCAGATAGCATTCCCTGGTGACATGTGTACAGGTTAGTTCATCGACCTGAGATCGTCATTTGTCTCGTGTGAGTTCCCACTGTACTTTGATTACTACCCTACCACGATCAAAGGAGACGTGCAAATAGGTTTTAGTTGGGTACAGTCCCGAGCCACATGGAGGCAGTGAGCGGATCTGCAGGGGTTCGTCTCTCCCGGTATTGGGGGTGAGGTCGCGCTGTGTCTAGGAGAGCCATTACACGAAGTCCTTGGCCAAGGCAGGAGATTTACTGGTAGGTATTCCAGTAGTATCTCAGGGTGTTCTGGGCTACACTCCAACACGACTTGTACCGCTTTTGGGGGTCTGACTTTTACCAACCCCCTAGGCCCACCATGCGATGCTCATAGACGAACGGACCGGACTGTACGGATATTGTCACTGACAGGCTTAGTAGGGTGTCAGGATGAGTTCGCTCATCGACGTCCCTTTTGGTCAATACCTGGTAGCCCGTTACGTATGAATAATACCTCTGATGTGCTTGTGGTTAAATCCACAACCAAACTATTGACGAGACTTTAGAGTCCCCCACAGACCGTTTCTCAAGTTTCGGGCGAAACGCTATAGAGGTCGTATGGAGATATGGCAGGGTTCGATCAGATACGTGTGGTATTGCATGGATCATGATCGGACGGATAGTACTAGCGAGCTTTGTTTTAAGACGGATCCTAGTAATGTACAGTGTAGATTTTGTTTCATTGCATTTGTATTCTGTCGGAATACAAATTTAGGTATGTATATACAGTCGCGGGGTTTTCCTGTAATTTATTACGGGATCTGTTTTCTGAAATTGCCAGTTTGCTTTCCGTTTCGGCCATTTTCCTTTGTTTCTTTCCTTGGCTGAAAATTGGTGGAGGAGGGCTTATTTGCAAATGTGCAAATTAGCAATTTGAAGGGTGTTTCTTGTTAATGGTTGCTTCATGATGGTCCTTTCTTCCTTTGACTTCATTAGTCCATGATTGCTTGACTTTTGGAGTAATCATGGTTGTTGATGATGGGAGTTGATTTGGAGTGAGAGTCTGTTGTGATCATTATATTTCATCATCATCATTTTTCTCTCTCATGCATGATAGCTCCATCCTTGACTTTTCTCTCCCCCCTTGGACAAAAGGGAGGCCGACCATTCTAGTGAGGGGGGCTGCCAAAATTTTGGAGGTGATTTGGTTCTCTTTTTCTTGCTACAAAATTCCCTAAGCCACCACTACAGTTCATATCTCCTTTCCTCCACAAAAAAAGCAACTTCTAGTAACCCCATGAGACAGAGAACTCTACACTAGCCTACATCATTTCTTGGACACGTCGACTCGCCAACTTCGTGCCCGAGTTGCCTCGGTCCAGAGGTGGGAGCCCGTAAAAGAACCCGGCGATACGGTGCCCTTCCGACGAGGAGATGAAGACCGGAGATTCCGCGGGGAGATCGGGACGACGACCAGAAGACCGAAGGACATGGATCGCTTGGTATATCTCTCTACCGCTTCTCTAGTTAGCTAGGAGTAGGTTAATAGCCCGATCCGGGATTTTAGTGCGCAGTGGTGCCGGTTTACAAGTTTTGTAAAAGTATCGTTTCCGCATTTTTGCCTCGTTCACACGGCCGGGGTGCCGCCGTGCACTTACACGGGTATCAGAGCCACACCATTAACCTATTCTAGCGTGCTCTAACGTGTTTACAAGTTCGATCGAACGGATTTTCCGAAAACTCGATTTCTAATGCACAATTTCTGTCGAAATTTTATAGTTGTCAAAAAATTATTTGGTGCATTTGAAAATTATAGGCAGGGTTTTCTATGCAATCTGGGAAAATTTGGTGCAGTGTTGTTCCTGTTCAGCCACGGAACCGCGGCCTTACCTCTGCTTTGGCCGCCGTTCCGCCGCAGTAAAGTGGGATCACTGCACCATATTTCTTCAGTTGGTTGCTGTGTTGGAAATGGGGTTTTTGGTATATTATTTTTGGGCCAGATTTTCTTTGAGTGCTACAGTTGTGCTTGGGGCCCACTTCGGGAAATTCAGTCGATCGAAAATTTTAAACATGTTAGTTCACAGTATTTACATTATATCTGTGACCGTGAATGTCACTTGATCGGTAAATCCTGTCTAACTGCTATAGCCCTTGTAGACGGATTTGCGAACGTGACATTCACGTTGATGTTCTGTGTTGTGCTGTAATGTTGCGGATTGTCGTGGTGGATAGCCTGGATTCAATGTTAGTACAGTTTGGTTGTATATGTACATTTGATATTGCGGGGCGAGCGTCCGACATGTGGACTGCCATCACTGCCTGTTTGTATATTATTTTTTTTGGGCACGACCGGGCTGAGGTCGATGTACCCATTGTGTGTATATTTTACTTTCTGTACTAGGATTGCCCCTCGGAGGGGTGCACGGATAGTCGGGTTCTAGAGGGCAACGAGCCCGCATCTCATGGCGTTGAGACGGAGGGGGCTTCACTCTAGAATTGGCGGGCTATTCGCCACACTCGTAGGGGGTATAGGTTGACCCAGGAGGGGTGCCTAAGTTACCGGATTCCGTGATGTGCTGGGTGGTCCATTCACGTTGTTGAAGGGGGCTGCCTCGCTTCAGGTTTTGGCGTGTAACTTGCAGCGCCCGTAGTGGTCTAGGATTTCAGTGCACAGGCTATCCACACGACCAGGGGAAAGTCGGGTTTCAGTAGCGGCTCTATGAAATCCGGGGATCCCAGATATCTGTATTGTTCTGTGATGCTTATTACATTTCTATGATGTTGCATTTTTATCAAGCCTTTAGCGAATATTATATATTGATATATATATACTAGTAGATGTTGTATATGTTTTGCATCCATGCAAGTCCAGTCCCCGCTCTGTCGTTAGTTAACTAATCTAACGGGTAATGACGGGACCCAGTGGCGAATGCGGGTGGCATATACGTACATCATTATTTTCATTCTTTATTGGTGTGATCAATTGATGGGACTGCATTGATTCAGATCAATGCAAGTTAAACAAACATATTCTAATGTTGTTGGAACATTTTTCAAAAAGCTGTTATTGCAATGGCGTTCTCTTTTGTTTTGCACAGTGGTATTCGGTTATGAATATCCAGCACCTCAGTCGACGAGGCAAGGGCCGAGATCCCTTCACTGGGAGTGAACCCTTGGACAGGAGTTTGCATCAGGGCAATAACTTCACGATAGTCGATTACTTTTGCTTTGCATCGTGGTATTCAGTTGGAATATCATGCACCTCATTCTACGGGGAAAGAGCCGAGATCCCTTCACCGGGAGTGACCTCTTTAGCAAAGGTTTTCGTCACTATATTTTTCTAAAAAGCTATCCGGTTCCTTCAACGATATCAAGTTTATTACGTTAAAGTTTTTTTGCCAAAAACCATTCGTAGCCCTCCGTCATTTCAGACAGGTAGCACGTAGTATTTATGCTATGTTTGTTGGCCTTCGTCAAGGCATAGTGTATGAGAGCTGCTTGTTACCTTTCTGCTGCATAGATAGATGCGTTGGTTTGGGACAGTCGTATAGCCTTGTTGGCCAAAGTCAAGGGCTTGTACGGGTGGGTTCAAATCAACCTGGATAATGACGGGTAGAACTTGACATGTGACTTATGATTTGTTGGCCTTCGTCAAGGTCATAAGAGCATGGGGTAAAAATGACATCGGGAGTTTCTAAAGAAACTGAAACTTGCCAGATATGCGCATACCTTCTGGAGTGTGATAACGTGAGCAGATCCCGTCACGTTATCATGCGATGATAGTTGGATCCCGATTCCCACTGATGAGTTGGTTTACACCTCGGGTGATCCCGACTAATTCTTCTTTCAGGTTTGGAGGAGAATTTGACGGTACAGTGGGAGGTTTCCTGATTAGATAAATTGATAACCATTCTGATCTAGGTTAGAGTGCATCCTGAGTGTTTCTTTTCTCTCTCTCTTTGGTAGCGACCATGACCCGACCCTAGACTATGACTCAGTGACCAAGTTAACCGAACCTTCTTTAACATTGGCTTTTGGATTGTCAGAGTCGCATACCTCATTGCCACTCCTACTTTTACCCTTTTCTCCAGGACACCCCGTATTACTACGAACGTCCACTTCCATTGGACAAAACCATCGAATGGTTATATACGAACTCGAAGGAATTTATTCGAGGATGGTTTCTGGTTCTAGAGAAAACGAATAGTACTATTCAGTTCTCTTTTCCTTTTACCTTCTCTCAGGTTGCGAGTGCTCCTTGGATTAGGAGGTAGACCTATTACGCAAATTGGATAGTCTTCTTCCAAACCATAGGCAGGTGCCGACCGGTAGGGAATGAAGAAAACCAATTTGCCTAACGATGGTGTACAGAAAGTATTAAGTAAAGACAAATAAAGGGATTAGAAGGAGGGCAAAGTAAATTGCGACTGCTATTCACGACCAAACCAAGTATTTCATTACCACTCCCACTTCACCTTTGTATTTCTCCAGAACACTCCGTATCACTATGAAGATCCACAGTTATTTGGATACTCCATCGTATGGTTATATACGAACTCGAAAGGAACTTGTTCCAGTTCGGGGATGGATTCTGGTTCAGGAGAAATAGGAATAAGGTTTATTCAGTTGTCTTTTATCTTTACCTTCTCACGGGTTGCGAGTGCTCTTAGGATTAGGACAGTACACCCATTATGCTTATTGGATAGTCTTCTTCCAAACCATAGGCTGGTGCCGAACGGTAGGGAAGGAAGAAAACCATTTGGCCTAAAGTGGTGTGCAGAAGGTAATGACTAAAGACATATGAAGGGATGTGGAGAGATGGCATAGAAATATATGGTTACAGTTGTGAATATGGATAATGGAAGAGGTATTACTACGAATACCAGGATACCCCTACGAAACATTTTAATGTTTCAGTTTCACTGTGTACTGTTAAAAGAAAACTGATTTCCCAATTAGACACTTGCTCCAGGGTATGTATTTACCAGGTATGATTCTCACATCTATATGGTTTTACAGATGATGAGTGGGAGTAAGTTATTGGGAATTAGGTGATTGTCCTCATTATATCGGAATTCGTTGTAAATGGTGATATTTGAGGAAACCGCCTGGGTAGTTTGCCGGACGGCAAATATTTGGTTTTGAATATCCGTTGTTATGCACCAATTTCAAATTGATACATCTGTACGTCTATTTTTATAGAGTGAGATATACCTTTTTGAAATTATGTCCATGACATTTACCTATATCAGTGGATGGTTAGGTAAGGAGCATTAAACAGCGGTGTAATTCTTCTTAACCATAGGTACAGTTTTCAACCTACGACACACAGGGAATGAGTTATTAGACTCAAGGGACTTATACAGAGTATTGTATGTTGTCCAGCGTCCATGAGGACAGAGGGGTTGGTCCTCGTACTATATTCTGTTTACTTATGACTTCTCTAGTTCTTAGACAAGTGTTTTGTAGAAATACAAGGTCCAAGTTTTGAGAAGTTATAGGTATAAGAGTAAAGTAGAGAACCAGGTGTTGCAAGTATCGGGATCCTTCAATGTGATCGAAGATGTTGATACTTGTGTATGGTAATCAGTTGATAGTAATGGTTAAGAGAACATGCTTCTCTTTCAGCTTACTCATAATTGGAAGCATTCCTAAGTTGAGTAACGCTGATCGGCCTCTTTCCATTTAGTTAACATGCACTGGAGACAGCTGCATGATTTGAATCTGGTTCAATTAAATCAGTGCCTCTGTTTCTGTATTGGATATAGAACAGTTCATATCTTGACATTGTTAAGGTACGGGGAGTTGTCTGGCTTATGCTTAAAACCAGACTCTGGATAACTCAAGGCATGTTTCTGTAATGGCTGTTTGTAGGTTAACCCAGGCTATGACGAGGGTTGACTTTCTACCATCTGGAAGATCAATAGTGATATTGTTCTAGACTCGCCACAGTTTTAAAAGAAATGGATTTTTTCAGAAAACAGTAGTGGGAGTATGGTAGAACTGGAAGAGATTCCAGAACCGCAAAGATTACTGAAAATTTGATAAGAACATAAAGATTCAATCTGGTTTGACATTCCATTGGCCACTCCGCAGATAAGGTGGGTAACCTCAGGCACTCGAGAGGTACTTCGGTATGCTAAAAGACGGTGACAGGGAGGTTCTTGCTTACCCAGACATGCCATTGCTGTAGTTCCAGACTATGAACCCGGCAGGAGGATGAATATAGCATCGTTCTGAACTCGCTTTAGAAGTGTACGTCTATATGACTCTGCCAGGGGGTTGTCATGGTCAGTGGGAGGAGCGGAAGCATAGTGGACAAGTGGCTTATTTCTATTTATGGACTAAAGCAGATATAGCGGAGATAGATCATCTATTTCTGATGTGACAGTCATAGGTTTGACTTCATCAGAATAGGGGATGGATCTGTTAAGAAGGTAGTAGGGTGTGATGTCCTGGTATTTGGATGACATACACAGAGTAGGAAGTGAAGTTCCTATACTACGATCGGTTATGCTTTGGTTGTCACACAGTGGTTTCTCCACAAAGGGACTTGGATATTATATCAGACATTCTGGTTACTAGATCTATGGTTTAATATCTAGATTTGGGTCGTCTCCCAATCTGGGTACTTAGACAGCATTCTAAAGGTGTTTTAGAATGGACGACTCCTGGCGCGGTAGTGTACCTGCAGGTGATGGAGTCACCCTCTCTAAAGGTGTCTTATAGACTAAAGAGGAGAGGGATGTGCATGATTGGCAAATCACTTGCTTTGGCAATTGAGTCAATCATGAGATGTCAAGTACCACACCAGATGTTGTTTTTGCACTAGATGCAATAAGTTGATATTGATCCAATCCTGGAGAAACATTCGGAAGAAGTTTTAGAACATAAGTGGATGTTCTAGGGATATGATAACGACAGCTTCATTCGGGAGACGGTTATCATTCCACGCTTCCAAGGTGACATGGATGACAGAGTGACTGTCAAAGTTATAGTTTTTCCCTCTGACGAGGGGCAGTATTTTGGACAGGTGATCCAAGCAGATGCTGAGGGAGGCATGGCGCAAGATACTGATTAAGTTCAGTCAACGATACAGTCTAAGAAGTTTGGATTTGGAGTTCATTTATGAACTAGGTCCCATCAGATATCCAGACACATTCTAAGATAGGTGTTGCTCATTTCTGGAGATGGGTTTCTCCACGAACTTGAGATTAAGAGAGACATAGAAAGAAACAACAAAGCGGATCAACTCACTGAGGCAATTCCTCGAACGCAATGGTTTCGCAAACGGGTTTTGTGAGACTGATTAGTAGAGGAGTTGGGTGTTCGGTATCGCACGGGCTGTGAGTATGCGACATCGCAATAATTAGCCTTGAGTGCAAGTGGGGGATTGTTGGAGATAGTGCCCTCAGAGTCAATTATTGGATCACAGGCACGTGATTGCAATGATTGAGAGAGGACCTATGCCGATAGGACAGTCTTACTCAAGATGATAGTACGCTATCTGGTTTATCTTTATCATCGTGTACTGCTTTAGGTGACCTTACAGGTCACTATTGCGCGTTGATAGAGCCCTTAGGACTCTTGCTTGACGACCAGCAGTATGATGGTGATCATATACGTGAGAGCTGGGGTCTATAAGCACATCCTTAAAAGGTCCTTAGTCGTAGGAGTACTTGAGACAGGGCATCGATACTCCAGAGTAGACTAGTGTATACAGTCGAGACCCCGAGGAGGGGCGGTGGCCGGTCTCACAAGCCACTGGTGTCAGTTGGTTCACCGAAGATATATACAGGTGCTCATTGGGTTATGAGTACACCGGACAGGACTCCCCGGGAACATGCTAGTTGGTCTTATACCAGATGTCAGATAGCAGTTCCCTGGTGACATGTATACAGGTTAGTTCATCGACCTGAGATCGTCATTTGTCTCGTGTGAGTTCCCACTGTACTTTGAATACTACCCTACCACGCTCAATGGAGACGTGCAAACAGGTTTTAGTTGGGTACAGTCCCGAGCCATATGGAGGCAGTGAGCGGATCTGCAGGGGTTCGTCTCTCCCGGTATTGGGGGTGAGGTCGTGCTGTTTCTAGGAGAGCCATTATACGAAGTCCTTGGCCAAGGCAGGAGATTTACTGGTAGGTATTCCAGTAGTATCTCAGGGTGTTCTAGGCTACACTCCGACACGACTTGTACCGCATTTGGGGGTCTGACTTTTACCAACCCCCTAGGCCCGCCATGCGATGCTCATAGACGAACGGACTGGACTGTACGGATATTGTCACTGACAGGCTTAGTAGGGTGTCAGGATGAGTTCGCTCATCGACGTCCCTTTTGGTCAATACCTGGTAGCCCGTTACATATGGCTAATATCTCTGATGTGCTAGTGGTTAAATCCACAACAAAAGTATTGAGGAGTCTTTAGAGTCCCCAACAGACCGTTTCTCAAGTTTCGGGTGAAACGCTGTAGAGGCCATATGGGGATATGGCAGGGTTCGATCAGATACGTGCGGTATTGCACGGATCATGATCGGACGGATAATACTAGCGGGTTTTGTTTTCAGCCGGATCCTAGTATTGTACAGGGTAGATTTTGTCTCATTGCATTTGTATTCAGTCGTAATACAAATGCTGGTATGTATATACAGTCGCGGGGTTTTCCTGTAATTTATTACGGGATCAGTTTTCTGAAGTTACTAGTTTGGTTTCCGTTTCGGCCATTTTCCTTTATTTCTTTGCTTGGATGAAAATTGGTGGAGGAGGGCTTATTTGCAAATGTGCAAATTAGCAATTTGAAGGGTGTTTCTTGTTAATGGTTGCTTCATGATGGTCCTTTCTTCCTTTGACTTCATTAGTCCATGATTGCTTGACTTTTGGAGTAATCCTGGTTGTTGATGATGGGAGTTGATTTGGAGTGAGAGTTTGTTGTTATCATTATATTTCATCATCATCATTTTTCTCTCTCATGCATGATAGCTCCCCCCCCTTGACTTTTCTCTCCCCCCTTGGACAAAAGGGAGGCCGGCCATTCTAGTGAGGGGGGCTGCTAAAATTTTGGAGGTGATTTGGTTCTCTTTTTCTTGCTACAAAATTCCCTAAGCCACCACCAAAGTTCATATCTCCTTTCCTCCACCTAAAAAAGGCAACTTCTAGTAACCCCATGAGACAGAGAACTCTACACTAGCCTACAGCATTTCTTGGACACGTCGACTCGCCAACTTCGTGCCCGAGTTGTCTCGGTCCAGAGGTTGGAGCCCGTAAAAGAACCCGGCGATGTGGTGCCATTCCGACGAGGAGGTGAAGACCGAAGATTTCGTAGGGAGATCGGGACGACGACGAGAAGACCGAAGGACACAGATCGCTCGGTATATCTCTCTACCCCTTCTCTAGTTAGCTAGGAGTAGGTTAATGGCCCGATCCGGTATTTTAGTGCGCGGTGATGCCGGTTTACAAGTTTTGTAAAAGTATCGTTTCTGCATTTTGGCCTCGTTCAGACGGCCGGGGCGCCGCCGTGCACTTACATTTTCCATCTACACCAAGTAATCTTCTCAAGATATACTTGCTTCTGATGGGGATTTGACCCTTCAGATAAAGCAACCAAAGTCCATACTTTGTTGGTGTATATGGATTCCATCTCATATCGGTTAGAATCCAGCCATTCTTACAGAGTCCCCACTCTTGATGGCCTGCTCGAAACTAGTTGGTTCATCATTTCATGATGCAATCCTCGCTCCTACTATTATAGAGAAACAGAAGTATCTCTTAGGTGGATGAGGAACTCTACCAGATCGGCGGAGAGGCTGAGGTTCGTTGGGAGCTACTGAATCCTCCGGTTGTACCAAATCATCACCTGCAGTTTGTATAGCTGGAACTCCTTCTAGTTCTACCTCATGACCACAAATTTCTTCCAAAATAAATTCCTTTTCTAAAAAGGTGGCATACCGAAAAATAAAACACCTTTTATTCCTCGGTGTGGTAGAAGATATTCCCTTGCAAATGCTTGGGATATCCAACAAAATTCCACAAAACTAAACTTGCCTCGAGCTTGTCCAGATTTTGCTTTTAGACATAGGCCGGACAACCCCAAATCTTAACTTACTTAAGACATGAGCTCTTCCCATACCATATCTCATATGGAGTAGTAGGCACTGATTTGATTGGAACCCAATTCAATAGGTATGCAGCTTCTCAAGTACATAACTCCCAAAAGGAAATAGGCACCTCAGTATTACACATCATAGGGCGCACCATATCAAATAGGGTGTGATCGCTCCACCCCGATACACCGACGTGCTGTGGTGAATACGGAGGAGTAATGCTGAGAGAGAATCTTATTCTCCTTTAGAATAGTCCAGGAACTCCGTGCTCAAGTATTCTCCTCCTTGATCACATTAAAAGACATAATACTTATACCCATTTTGGTTCTCTACTTCTAACTTATATTCTTTGAATTTCTCAAAAGCTTCAGACTTGTGTTTCAACAGGAACACATGCGCGAATCTTGAGAGATCATCAGTGAATATAATGAAGTACGAAGAACCAGTCCTGGCATGTGTAGACAGGGGACCCACATACATCATCATGTATCAATCCCAAGAGTTGACTAACTCTTTCTCTGTTTTCTATAAACGGAGCTATGGTCATCTAATCTTTGTGACATGACTGGAAAATATCATAAAATGTAAATTCAAACTGATTTAAATAAGCATCTAAATGCAACTTAGCTTGTCAGGTCGCATTGATATGACCTAGTCTACAATGCCTCAAGAAGAATTCGTTCATTTCTGAACTTTTCCTCTTGTGTGTGTTCTGTACTTCAAGAACCGTGGTTTGATTTAGAATGTATATGCTTTTAGATAACGTTCCTGAACTGATCAAATCTTGATATAAGAAATATTCAAAACAATATCCAACAATACAAAATTATATCCTTCTTTATTGAAAAGAAACCGATATGATGTTGTATATCAGGTTCAGTATCAAATAACATTCATTCAGAATCAATGTATTTGGTAATACAGGGTGATAATTGCCAACTGCTTGGCTTGCAACAATTGCACCGTTTCCAACTCTTGAAAATAATCACCCGTTCTCAGTTCTCTACTTATCTGTAGCCCATGTAACAGATTACATCTCTAGGATCCTGATCTGGTATCTCATACCTAGGACGTAAAGGATACTGAGAAACAGTTCTTTATAATGAACACACCCAAAGAAGATGCATCAACATACATTTTCTTCGTTTGGACGGCACGGGAATCCTAGTAATCCCCTATTTTCTGCTCGGTCTTACAACAATTATAAGTTGGAGCGGAACCAACGTTCCCCAGCACAGTATAACAAGCGGGTTCGGTCAATACATCTATATTATTATCTTGATTAAGGCGTGACATGGTCCCTACCTGGAGAGAAAGAGAAGAAAACACTCAGCGTATGCTCTTACAAGATTAGATTGGTTATTAATATATCTAATCAGGATGGCTCCCACTGTTTTTATCAAATCTTCCTTCAAACCCTAAAAGGAAAGACTAGCCGGGATTAATTACACCCTACAAGTTCGCAAATCTTTCAGCCAGGCCAGTGCCGGTACTTTGAGGGAAGTTCCCCGTGCTTTCGTACGGACCAAATTAGAATAAAACTCGTTTCCCCATGGGCGTAACCCCGTTAACACCTTTCTAGACACCTACTTGATCGGCTAATTGTAATGTGTAAAATTCTCCCAGGAGTAACTCTTACTCACAGTGGGTGTCGGGATCCAACTATCTCATAGAAGGTATGCAATCTCATTGCAAGTTTCAATACTTGAAACTCCCGATAATTCTTTTTACCCCTAGTACTTATGACCTTAACTATGGTCAACATATCATAAGCACTGATCAAGTTCTACCCGTCATTTCATGATTAATTAGACCCACCCACATGACCCTCAACTATGGTCGACATAATCACATGACTGCCCTAATTAATCGCATCATATGCTGTGTAGGAAGACATCACTTAGCTACCATACACTACGCCTCAACTATGGTCGACATACGCAGCACGAATACTAAGTACTCTACTTCCTAAAATGATGAAGGGTTACGACAGGTTTTTAAGAAAACCTTTTGCGTAATTAACTTGATATCGTTGTAGAATCAAATGATTTAAATGGAGTGTTTTTTAGGCTTTTTGCTAGTTTGGCTAAAGAGGTCACTCCGGGTGAAGGGATCTCGGCTCTTTTCTCGTCGAATGAGGTGCAGGATATTCACAATACCACTATGCAAAGCAAAACTAGAAAAGTAATCAAAAGACGAAACCGAGGGTTGTAGCATTTGCCAGTTATTGTTAAAGAGGTCACTCCCGGTGAATGGATCCCAGCTCATTCCTTATCGAATAAAGTGCTTGATATTCTACAAGGAATACCACTATGCAAAGAAAGAACTAGAGCTACTGTTTTTGAAAATTCGAATCCACAACATCTTTTGGTTTATTTTCTTTCATTAATCTCATTAATGAAGTCCCATCATTTAAGTTTACCTAAACATCATAGATAAATACAACGTACTCTTATGCCATCCGCATTCGCCTCGATGTCCTCTCGTGCACCGTTAGGATAGGTAACTAATCGGAAGAGCAGGACAGTGCTAGCGCGGGTGTAAAACATAAGCAATGTCTATATAATATATCACATATACTATATCCTGTATTCATCTCATCAGAATATCAAATGATTACATCACAGATATCGCAGCAGAAGAAACATATGAAATATTGGATATACTAGGAGGTCCGTGTTTTATTGCGAGCCTGTATAAAACATGGATTCCACGGTCATGATGAATAGCCAATCCCACACCCCTAGACCCCTACGAGAGAGGCAAGCAACCCTATCAATTCTAGAGTTAGGAGACCGGTCTCGACTCCTCGACATGGTCTCCCACTGCACCCTTGAACCCGGTTACTTGTGCTCCCCACCTTGGGTCTATCCTAATGTGGAAAAATAAATAATATACAATGGTGACATCATCCTCAACCCGGAAGTGCCCCAATAAAAGAATATTACATACAATGAATTTTACATGAATGAAAATGAAAAATCTCTCATCTCACATAAAACTCTCGGCTATTCGGGACAAGACGATCTAATATATCATATCACAACAACACATAACATCACATGTCATCAACGTAAGTAAATATGCGTATCCCAATTGTCGTTGAAATATAGCACCGAAACCGGCCATACAGCACATATTACACTTACGGTCACAGAAAAGAAAGTTAAAGACTACAATATTTGGAATCCACAATTTTCTTAGACATAATAAATCTGAAATATCACATATTTCGCATTTCATGTCTAACTGTATGAATTCCACATATTGTATCATATTACAGAAAAAGCTAGACAATGTTAAACATTTCGATCGAATCAACAAACACTCAAAATTTGCTAAAATGCTCAACACTTGAGCGTAGTTTAGAAGTATCCATCACATGCCACAGTGGCAATGAACCAGCCGTAGAAGAGTCAACCAACGCCTCACTTGTAGCACCGCTAAACTACCACAAACCCTAGTGGTTAGTGGCGGTTTTGACGCTCACAAAATCGAGTTATGGTTTTGTTCTTCTAGAGGGTTCACCGAATTACTTACACGATATTTGATTGTTCTTTAATTAAGGAAAAATCCAACACTTGGAAATTTTCCGGCAGGGGAAAAAGTGAGTTATTGATATCCGTTCGAACTTTTTAACACTGTCTAAACAATCCGAAAACTGTTAGAATTACGACTATGAAACACTCCGAGTTGCCTATGCATTGAGTTAATCATCACATGAAAAAGTAGAAAAAATAAACAACACTTGAAACCCCAAATCCCAGAGACTAGAGCATGAAAAAAATTGGAACACAAAAAGCCACAGGGGGCCGGCCTCCTCGGAAATTGTGGCCATGTGCTCGGCCAAAATCGGAACACATGGTCCCAATTTTCTCCCATGTTCTTATATTTTCCCTAATACGATTCTGCACTTGTTTGAAAAATTTTTGGAGCTCATTTTAAAATCGACATTATGCAGGTTTTAGGATTTCAAGTTTCGGAGTTTGTTTCGGTTTCGTAATCAAACATTTTCCGTATAATTTTCTACCTAGGCTCTGATACTAGTGTTGGGTTTCCTACAACGTCATCGTCCATGCCAAATTCAAAAATTTGCCATTCTAGCTAACCTAAGCCTTGAATCGTTCACTAGAAATAAGACGGAAAACATATGCAAACACTTTGCAAGTAAAAGTGAGAAAGGAATACAACCTTTGTAGACTGGTCCTTCACTTTAAATAGTTCCATGTAGTAGTCCCCTTCGCTGCAATCGTGATCTCCGGACTCAAGAGAGGCTCCCTTGAAGAAACGAACATGCTTGCTTCGAAGACTTCGAGACCGAAGATGATCTATATCGAGGAGACACTAACCAAAGCTATCTCATCACTAATCATGTAATTAGTGAAGTAAACACACTCTACTAAATGGCAAGTAGTAGAGAATGATGAAATAGCAAGTAAGCTTGCTTTAGATTTCATTTTCTCACACTTTTTCTCATACCTCCATTGAAGCTAGTAAGCTTTTTATGAAGAAGAAGAACCTCATATGAATGATTCATCCAAATGAATTATTGTAACCATGGGTGAGTTAAAACCATCATGCTTAACTCATGTAGAGAATAAACCACTCACTATGGTTAAGGGTTTGGTTTGAAAAATATCTTTAACTAGACAAAAGAGTTGACTTTGTCAAAGCTTATCCAAAAGCTTTTGTCCAAGCTTTAACATGACAAATTCAATCTCTTTTGAATTAGCTTAACATAAATAGAAACCCTAACTTAACCCTAGTATGGTATTAATTTCATACACCCATCATGTATGTATCATAAAACATGACACAATACATGTACACAAATATACATATCACATATATACAATGTGCACATCTAGTGAGAAAAGAAATCATAAGTGAGCTAATACTAGTTAATGTAATGTAATATATCATATATATAATTATATATTAAATTATCAAATCAACTCTTGATTTAATAATCTGGCTATATCATATACAACCGACTAATACTATATGAACCAACTTATCGAATCAACTCTTGATCCGATAACCCAGCTATATCATATATAACCGAACGATATCACATATCGCGAGAATAGAATACAGTATCACATATCGTATTAATCTCGGTCCTGCGCATATCACATATGTGCTCCTAGTCCGTTTTGCTTGAGCCAGGAAACCTCTATGTAGGACTCTAAAAACTCATCAATACGCCGGTAGTAGGTGATGATCATATCAAACACCCACAAGCCGCAAGCGGTCTGCTAAACGTAACGGCCACCCAGGTATTGAGCGATCAAAAGATCAACAAGCAAGCCTGCTCGTACTCCTGCGAATCCAATCAGTAACTCTACCATACAGTCCAGTATCCTCGTCTGATATGTCGCATATCAAAGCCTGGGGGTGGGTGTAACGTCATACCCCAATAGCCTGATAAGTCATGCCGATGCAAGGTCCATAACGGTTCGAGAAACTACTGATAACACTGTAAGTCCACGTTACCTGTCCCCGGTTCTTTGGGGTTGCGGAAATGGTGAAAAATGATTTTTACGGTGGGGGTAACATGGACTGTAGAAAAGGATCTTTGTTAAACAAACTATCTAACAACCTAACTAGGAGTTTAGCTACTAGGTTAGGGGTTATACCTAAACTTGAATTCCTTCTCTTCAACTCCTTGTCGTGGTCGGATCGGCCTCACCTCGTCGTCTCCTTATGCCGAAGATGGATCCACCCGAAAGCTTCTACCTTTTGGCTCCAACCTCAATCTAGAGGAAACTAGAATACTTGGTTTGCTAGACCTTGTACACTAGGATGAGTAGAGAAGTGTTTTGGGTTTTATCTCTATGGTTCTTGTTTCTCAACACATGAGACAATAGAACCATTAGCTAAAGAGAGAGCAAGAGGAAGAGGGACAGCTTGAGGATGAGAGAGAATCAATATGATAGAATGAGCAAGACTTTTTCCATCCATGCTCTCATAACACAAAATAATCATAACAATAACAATAATTAAGCATCTTGTGATGGTTCATGTCAGTGGCTTTATCATTTCATGCATTTAATGCATTTTGTGAACAAACAAGCAAGCAAAGGTCAATGACATGAAATGATAGCCATTGTCATGATGATGGTCAAAAAATCCAACCTAGTCAACCGGTCGACAAAGTCAACAAGTCAACAAAGTCAACCTTTCAACCCAACCATGGCACAATAATACTTAATTAATATTTTTATTAATCATATTTCTAATTCTCATTAGGGTTTAGCAAAAGTCAACAGTCAACAACCCTGATGAGAATCCTCTGCTTCTGTCTCTGTCAACTGTGCATACACACCTGCATCCGTGTTCTGTGGAACACGAATAAAAACGAGATAAAACTAATCCCAAAACCTATACTACGATCTGGCTTAAACCAAAGCCCGCTAGTAATAACTGTCCGGACACTAAACGTGCACAAGTGCGCGGATGTGACCGAACCCTATCGCAAAACCATGCGACCTCTACTCTTTTGCCTAAAGACGAATAGCTCTCTGTGTGGGACTCTAAAGACTCGACACTACGCTGGCAGTTGGTTTAACCACAGACCGCAAGCGGCACTAGCTGTGCGTAACGGCCCCCAGGTAGATGCCGATAAGAAGACTGACGAGGTGAACTCATCCGAACTCCTACTGAGCCTGAATGTGACAGTCTCCGTACAGTCCGGTCTGTTCGTCTGATAATATCGCATGGCAGGCCTGGGGGGCGGTAAACGTCAGTCCCCTAATAGAGGTACAAGTCGTGTCGGAATGTTGCCCAGAACACCCTGAGATAACACTGGAAACCTACCAGTGTATCTCGCTTGCCCTGGCCAGGGACGACTGTGTGTAATGGCTCTCCTTGACACAGCGCGATATCAACTCCCAATACCGGGAGAGACGAGTCTTGTCTAACCGTCACTCCCTCCAAGTGCTTCGGGACTGCACCCAACTACTACCAGTTTCCACGACTCCTTTGAGCCGTGCTAGGGTAGTAATCAAAGTGCAGTGGGAACACACTCGAGGCGAATTGACAGTGTCAAGGCAGCGGACTAAGCTGTACTCATGTCATCTGGGAACTGATAACTGACGATAGGTAAAGTACCAACAAATCAGTTCCCGACGAGTCCTATCCAGTGTACTCGTAACCAAACGAGCACCCGCATACTATCTCAAGTACGACGTACTGACGGCTGTGGGACAGACCGTCTCCCCTGCTGGGATGAGAAGCGCATACGCTAGTCTACTCTGGAGTATCGATGCCCTGTCTCTATAGTCCTACGACTATGGACCTGTATAAGGATGTGCTTGTGGATTACCAAGCCCTCACGAGTGTGACTGCCATCACAACGCTGGTAATCAGGCAAAGATCCTAAGGGCTCCACTAATGTGTATAGGTGATATACTAAAAGAAATACATGTACACATTAAATTAGAAACAAACTGTTAGTGTATATGCCCTAGAGGCCATTACTGTATCATACTAGTTTGTATATTACTTAATGGAAGCTTGGGATATTCACCTTGTATATACAATCTTGCTCAAAATAGTAGTATGCTACTTGGTTTGTTTCTACTTCAATGTGTACATGTGTTTATTTTAGTATATCGCCTATACACATTAGTGGAGCCCTTAGGATCTTTGCTTGATTACCAGCGTTGTGATGGCAGTCACACTAGTGGGGGCTGGGTAATCTATAAGCACATCCTTATGCAGGTCCCTAGTCGCAGGACTATCGAGACAGGGCATCGATACTCCGGAGTAGACTAGCGCATGCACTTCTCATCCCAGAGTGGGAGATGGTCTGTCCCACAGCCATCAGTACGTCGTACTGGAGATAATATGCGGGTGCTCGTTGGGTTATGAGTACACTGGATAGGACTCGTCGGGAACTGACCGGTTGGTATTATACCTATCGTCAGTTATCAGTTCCCAGGTGACATGAGTACAGCTTAGTCCGCTGACTTGACACTGTCACTTTTCCTCGAGTGTGTTCCCACTGTACTTTGATTACTACCCTACCGCGGCTCAAAGGAGTCGTGCAAACAGGTAGTAGTTGGGTGCAGTCCCGAAGCACTTGGAGGCAGTGACTGTTAGACAGGATTCGTCTCTCCCGGTATTAGGGGTTGACATCGCGCTGTGTCTAGGAGAGCCATTACACGAGTAGTCCCTGGCCAGGGGAAGCGGGATATACTGGTAGGCTTCCAATGTTATCTCAGGGTGTATTGGGCTTCACTCCGACACGACTTGTACCGCTATTAGGGGACTGACGTTTACCGCCCCCCTAGGCCCGCTATGCGATGTATCAGACGAACAGACCGGACTGTACGAAGATTGTCACATTCAGGCTCAGTAGGAGTTCAGATGGGTTTCACCTCGTCAGTCTTCTTGTCGGCATCTACCTGGGGACCGTTATGCACAGCTAGTGCCGCTTGCGGTCTGTGGTTAAACCCACTGCCAGCGTAGTGTCGAGTCTTTAGAGTCCCACACAGAAAGCAATTCGCCTTTTGGCAAAAGAGTAGAGGTCGCATGGTTTTGCGACAGGTCGCATGGTTTTGCGACAGGGTCCGGTCACATCCGTGCACTTGTGCACGTACAGTGTCCAGATAGTTAACACTAGCGGGCTTTGGTTTAAGCGAGATCCTGGCGTACGTTTTGGGATTGGATTTATCCAGTATGTATTCGTGTTCCTCGAAACGCGAATGCAGGTGTGTATGCACAGTTGACGGAGAGACAGAGGCAGAGGATTCTCATTAGGGTTGTTGACCGTTGACTGTTGACTATTGACTTTTTGCTCAACCCTAATGAGAATATGATATGTAATTAACAATAATATTAATTAAGTATTGTGGTTGTTGAGGGGTTGACTTTGTTGACTTGTTGACTTTGTTGACCGGTTGACTAGGTTGGACTAGTGGACCATCATGATGACAATGGCTATCTTTTAATGGCAAAGGCTTTTTACTTGCTTGTTCTCTTGTGCAATATGAGTGCATGAAATGATATAGCCATTTTGACTTAAACCATTTACACAATACTTGATTACTATTTTTTTGTGATGATGGTTTTGGATTATGAGAGCCAAGTGAGAAAAGTCTTGCTCATTCTATCATTTTCATTCTCTCTCTTGTGTTCTTGAGCTCTCATCTCCTACCTCTTGCTCTCCCTCTCTTTAGTCAATGGTTCACTTGTCTCATGTGTTGAGAACCAAGAACCCTAGAGAAAATCCCTACACACTCTCCTCTACTCACTCTAGTTCTCAAGGTTTAGCAAACCGAGTGAACTAGTTTCTTCAAAGACCGAAGAAGAAGCCAAAGGTAGAAGCTTTCAGGTGGATCGATCTTCGGCGCAAGGAGACGACGGGGTGAAGCCGATCCGGACAACTATCGAGGCTTGAAGACGAAGGAGTTCAAGAAAGAAAGGTATAACCCCCTAACCGAGTACTTAACAACTTCTAGTTAGGTTGTTAGTTAGATGTTTAACAAAGATCCGGTTTTGAGTCCATGTTACCACCTCTAGAAAATTGTTTTTCACCAAATTCCGCATGCCCGAAAGTACCGGGAGAGGGAGCATGGACTTACAGTGGTATCAGAGCCTAGTTAAACTCTATCTAACATGTTAGCAAAGTAACTAGAAGATCGATCAAACAAAAAGTCACGAAATACACCAAAAATTCATGCTTGCTGTCGATTTTCAAAGTACTGTAAAAGTAATAAATCATGCTTCAAAAATCGACTCAGGGTTTTTATAGCAAACTGCAAAAATTTCATCCACTGAACCGATGAAAGCGCCGCGGAAACGCGGCGGGAGCGTGCTCCCGCCGCGGTTCCACGGCCGAGTTGACTCGGCAGTGGGAAATTTTGGTTGCAGTTTGTTCGGTGGGGTATTTTGGGATTTTTGGAATATGTATTTTCTGCCCAGATTTTCCAGAACGAAAATTTTGTGTTTGGGGCCTGAAAATCCGTATTTTTGATCGAACTTCTAAAAGACTTAAGCTGAAGGGTTTTTCTGTGATGTGATATTTGTATTGAACGTCTGCTAATTGCTATATGTCGATTAGTGGGGGTTATACAAATCTGTGTTCTGTAATGTTATTGGAATGTGTATATGAATTCATTGGATTGTCGCGGGTGAATAGCCGGGGGTTGTGAGACGAGAGTTTTCTTTTCTTTCAATTCATGTAAATTTGTAAATTGATATAATAATTATTTGTATGGCCGCACAACCGAGTCGGGGTTGTAGCCGTCATTGTATAATTTCTTTTTACTGTTTTTGCTCCTAGGATAGACCCATGGAGGGGGTGCACAAACTACCGGGTATGCCGAAGTGCCGAGTGGCCTACTCACGGAGTTGAGGGAGGTTGCTTCGCTTCGGGCACTCGGCGGGTAGTTTGCCGCACCCGTAGGGGTCTTGGGTGGGGTATTGGCTATTCACCGCGACCGTGTAATCTGCTTTTCGTTACAGGCTCGTACGAATTGTAGGTTCCTAGTATATCCAATGTGTTCATCTGTGATCTGAAATGGCTATCATTGCAATATATCTATATATGATATTATTTAGGCGTTGCTTATGTTTTACAGCCGCGCTAGCCCAGCCTCCGCTCTGTCGTTAGTTAAGTAACCTAACGGGTAATGACGGGGCCCCGTGGCGAATGCGAATGGCATAAGCGTACGTCATATTTTGGTTGTTTTCTGCAATGGTAGGATTAAATGATGGGACGCATTAAAAGAACTAATGCAAGAATATCACGCATTAAAAGAACTAAAGCAAGAAAATAAACCAAGTTAAAGTCGTTGGAACACTTTCGAAAAACCACTCGGTTCTTTTCAAAACTAACTTTTAAATGCGGAGCTTGAGCCACTCCTTTTAAAAGCTATCTCGTTCCATCGATTATATCAAGTTCACTACGTTCACGGTTTAGCCAAAACCATTCGTAGCCCTCCATCATTTCTGTTAAATATTCGGTAGTATTCAAGCTATGTATTTTGACCTCACGCCAAGGCATAGTGATTGGTAGCTGCCGGATATTTATCTGTTGCATAGATAGAATGCGTTGGTTTGGGACAGCCGTACTGCCATTTTGGCCTACGTCAAGGGTAGGTACGGGTGGTTTCAAATTAACCTGGATAATGATGGGAAGAACTTGACATGTGCCTTATGACATTTTGATCGCACGCCAAGGTCATAAGAGCATGGGGCAAAAATCCACATCGGGAGTTTCATAAGTACTGAAACTTGCTAGAGTTGCATACCATTTGGAGTGTGATGAATCTGGTAGGATTCCTTCAGTTTCGTCACGCGATGATATTTGGATCCCGATCCTACTGTGAGTATATGCTACTCCTCGGGAAAATTCTCACTTAACGATCAATGCTATAAACCAAGTAGGTGTCTAGAAAGGTGTTAGCGGGGCTACGCCCCCAGGGAAAAGAGGTTATTTAATTAAGGAACTTCACGAAAACGTTGGAAAACCTCCCTCGAAGTACCGACACTGGCCTGGCTGAACGGTTAAGCAAGTATTGTACGGTGAGATTGATCCTGACTAATTCTTCCTTTTTGGTTTGAGGAGGGATTCGAGAAACAGTGGGAGCCATCCTGTTTAGACAAACTAAAAACCATTCTAAACTTGCAAGAGCATCAAGCTGAGTGTTTCTTCTCTCTCCTAATTGCAGCGACCAATCGACATGACTGGACTTAAGTTACTTCTAGATAAAAACATACTGACAGGGCCAAACTACAAAGATTGGCTCAGGAATGTCAAAATGGCAATCACTTACGACAAGCTGGGGTATCTTCTTACCACCAAAGCTCCCCCTGTCCCAGGTCCCAAAACCAGCATCGCGGATAAGGAAATCCGTAAGACCTGGGAACTAGACTGCGCGAGGCCAAGTGCCTCGTGCTTTCCTCTATAAACAATGAACATCAGAGGAGGCACGAGAATATGGACCTGGAATCCATATTTCTTCATACAAAAGAACTGTATGGAGAGCAATCTCGTATCGCAAGATACGAAGTGTCGAAGAAGTTATTTTCGGCAAGATTGGCCGTCGGATCATCGGTAGCGGAACACGTGCTTAAGATGATTGGCTACATTGAGGAGCTCGCGGACCTTGGGACCACGTTGGAGAATGTGCTCTATACGGACTTGATTCTCCAGTCCCTTCCTTCCACTTATGCCCAGTTTATCCTGAACTTCAACTTACAAGAAAAAGAAGTTGAACTTTCAGAACTCCTCAACATGCTGAGGAGCGCAGAGGGCACTATATAGAAAGGTAGGGAAACATCCACTTTGTTTGTAGGAGGATCTTCCTCTTCTAGGTCCAAGGCGAAAGCCAAGGGAAAGAAGAAGAAAGCCCCTGCCAAACCAAGGGGCGGTGTTAGTAAAGTGGATACGAAGGGAAAGGCAAAAGCAACAAAGAAAGTGGGAAAGCTTATGGATAAGGAAGAATGCTTCTATTGTCATAAGAAAGGACACTGGAAGAATGATTGCAGGGCTTGGAAAGCCAGAACACAGGATCTGAAGCAGGTTGCGGCTTCAGCTTCAGGTGTGTATGTTATTGAAAACTATCTTTCAATAAACTCAACTTCCTGGGTATTGGATACCGGATCAGGATCTCATATCTTTAATTCTTTGCAGGCGTTGAGAAACCGTAGGGTTTTGAAGTCAGGTGACATGACCCTTAAAGTTGCAAACGGAGCTAGCATGGATGCTAAGGCCGTGGGGGACTATCACCTGGGGTTGTCAGATGGCCACGTTTTGGTTTTGCGTAATTGCTTTTTTGTAACCAACGCAACTTGTAATATCATTTCTGTATCTTTGACTTCTAAAGAAGGTTATGAATTTGCGTTTGTAAGTAATGTTGTAAACATTCACCTTAATCAAGTTCTGATTGGGTCAGGTACATTAAGCAATGGTATATACGTATTAAACCAACCACAGATTTTCGATGTCCAGAATACACACAAAAGAAAGTCTCCGGAAATAAATCAGACTTTCTTGTGGCATTGTAGACTGGGTCACATCAATGAGAGAAGGTTGACGAAGTTACATACAGAAGGATATTTGAATCCGTTCGAATATCAATCGTATGCCACTTGTCAATCCTGTCTCAAAGGAAAGATGACAAAGACTCCGTTCACTGGACACGGAGTAAGAGCGAGCGAGCTCTTGGGACTCGTACACAGCGACGTGTGCGGTCCAATGTCTACACATGCGCGAAGCGGTTTTTCTTACTTCATTACTTTTACGGATGAATTTTCAAGATTCGGACATGTCTTCTTAATGAAACATAAGTCCGAAGCCTTTGGAAAATTCCAGGAATATAAGAATGAAGTAGAAAAACAAACCGGCAAAAGTATCAAGATCCTAAGATCGGATCGAGGTGGTGAATACTTGAGTGCCGAGTTCCTGGACTATTTAAAAGAGAACGGAATTCTCTCTCAGCTTACTCCTCCATACACTCCGCAACATAACGGTGTATCGGAGAGACGGAACCGAACCCTATTGGATATGGTACGGTCCATGATGAGTAACGCTGAGTTACCACGGTCATTCTGGGGGTATGCGCTAGAATCAGCCGCATACCTTTTGAACCGAGTTCCCACTAAGACTGTGCCTACCACACCATATGAGTTATGGAGTGGGAAGAAACTCTATCTTCAATATCTGAAGACCTGGGGATGTCCAGCTTTTGTCAAAAAGCAGCATGCGGACAAACTCGAGGCACGCTCAGTACTGTGCAAGTTTGTGGGATACCCAAAGAACACCAGGGGGTATCTTTTCTACCATGCAGAGGAACAAAAAGTCCTTGTTTCTCGTAATGCCCACTTTCTAGAACACCAGTTCTTGGAAAAGGAAATTAGTGGGAGCGCAGTAGAACTGGAAGAAATTCCAGAACCACGAGCTATTACTGAAAGCTTAGTGGAACTAGAGGGTTCAAAAGAACAGGACATTCCTTCGCCGCTCCGCAGGAGTAGTAGGCAGTCTCATCCGCCCGAGAGATACTGCGGTTTTCTCATAGACGGGGATAGAGAGGATTGCGTCATAGATTATGATGAGCCTACTAGCTTCCAGCAGGCTACTCAGAGCGTTGACTCGGTAAAATGGCTGGATGCAATGCGGACCGAAATGGAGTCCATGTACACCAATAAGGTATGGACGTTGGACATTGCTCCAGACGGGGTAAAACCCGTAGGATGCAAGTGGATCTTCAAAAGGAAGATTGGTGTAGATGGATAGGTTGAGACCTATAAAGCTAGACTTGTTGCAAAGGGTTTTCGTCAAAGACCTGGTTTGGACTATGACGAAACCTTTTCTCCAGTGGCTATGCTGAAATCCATTCGGATCCTTCTTGCCATTGCTGCCTTCCACGATTATGAGACCTGGCAAATGGACGTAAAGACCGCTTTTCTAAATGGAAATTTAGAGGAGTGTGTCTATATGGACCAGCCAGAAGGTTTCATTCAGAGTGGGAGCAGCGGAAAGGTGTGCAAGTTGCTTAAGTCCATCTATGGACTAAAGCAGGCATCGCGGAGTTGGAACATCTGTTTTGATGAGACGGTCATGGAATTTGGCTTTATCAAAAATCCAGATGAACCATGCATCTACAGTAGATTTGTAGCGAGAACTGTAGTATTCCTCGTTTTATACGTGGATGACATTCTCTTAATAGGAAATGATATTCTTATGCTACAATCTGTCAAGGGGTTCTTGTCACACAGGTTCTCCATGAAAGACCTGGGTGATGCCTCATACATCCTGGGGATCCGGATCCATCGTGATAGATCCAAGAGGATATTAGGACTTTCACAGTCCAGGTACATCGACACCATACTGAAGAGATTCGGTATGGAAGATTCCAAGCGCGGTAACCTACCGGCTTGTCACGGGATCACCCTCTCTAAAGAGATGTCTCCCAAGACTGATTTGGAGAGGGATCGCATGTCTATTATACCCTACGCTTCTGCGGTAGGCTCTATAATGTATGCGATGTTGTGTACCAGACCGGATGTAGCTTATGCACTGAGTGTGGTAAGCCGGTATCAGTCAAACCCTGGGGAGAAACACTGGATAGCGGTAAAGAACTGTCACGTCCCGAAAGTACGGAACATGACCGGCACTTAAACTACGAAACGTCTCGAGGCGTACGTAATCTAAGTAAACCGAAAACCCAGAAATCCAAACCAAGAAAAGTAGTAGAATGAAGGAAAACCAATTTAAATCAAGTAGTTTTAATAGCATAGCCGAATTATGCGTTTAAAAAAACATCAAATATTTCTTGAAAATTTCGGCAGAGTCTCCTTTGTAAATACTGGCCCCCAAATGGGATACAACATGAATAGTATACGAAATCAATAAAAAGGCATCCCCAAGCGGGAGCTAGCACTTCGTCAATCGACGGTCACAACCACACAAGCAATATAATATACAACGCCAAGGGCGAGGATCAAAATTCAAAAGGAAACTCAAAAACCACCAGAAAACCACAGAAATACAACGCGTGACTCTAAGGTCGAGAGAATAAACATCACTGGTCTCTATCTCAAATAAATACATGTTTGGTTGATGGAACTTCTAGATACAACAGAATAATGATATACAAGATATATAATGGGGGTACGATACAATTAAACCCACCTACTAGCAAATCACCCGGAAATGGAAGTAGTGCCAGCAAAACCGTAATGAAACCTGTACGGCGAAACCTGCAAGAACTGTGGCACAACGGGGGTGAGTTGCCAACTCGTGAATAGAAAAACATCTACGGAAAGAAATCGCATAAATAACGCAACCTAGGTCAAAGATCATAATATATCCTCAATTATATATATAACATGCAACCTATAACAAGGCTAGGGTAAATATCTAACCCGAGTGTAATCTCATGTGCCCGTGTCAGTGCCTCAGGTAGCTATATATCATATGAATAAGGTATGAATGCATTGAAACCGAATACATGTAAATGAAGAACTGTTTTCATAATTTAGTGAGATTTCCTTTGTATTTTTAAAATGAGGTATCATAATGAATTCAGCATAAAACAGTGCATAGCATCGGCACAAACCGTAATCCCAATATCTCGATATCTCTGTATCACAGTCTCTGTACCTCAATATCTCAAAATCTCAATGTCTCAATCACAATATCTAGGGCGCCGTCAGTCCAGACCGGCCCCTACCATCCATCTCAAGACCACGACGGTATCCTCCGGATATCTGACGCGTCGGGTAAAATCACCGGTAGGTAGTGCTCCCCTGCCAGGCTCACATCGTCATCATCACGCGCTTCTTGCCCCGGGGTACCTTACCGGGTCCACCATGTACCCGAAACGGTTCATCCGTCTCCTCGAATCGGGTCTCGAAATCCATCAGCAAACTCATGGTGGACGACTCATACATCATGGGAAAAACCGCACTTTTTATTTAAAAAGAGAGAAATCAGTTTATATAAGTTTTGCGGTTTCCCCCCCCCCCCAAATCCAGAAAATCTCATGGAAATCCGAATCCAAATCATCAATAGCATGTAAAACCATGAATATAGGCATAACAATGAATAACAGTATGCATGAAGTGACAAGTAATAACTATAATGTTAAGCTTGCATATAAGGCAGGTACACTAATATCATGTCAAATTACTAACTAACAAGCTAAGTCAAGCAATAATATTTTCTAAGGTGTACGTGACATGGCAATTACCGATGAAGATGTGTGTGAGCCGGCAAGTAAGTGTACGTGGTACATACGCATCATCGGTAATAGTGCTGGTGTCCTAACAATATGATATCAACAATGCAATAAGAAATTATAACATAAGTATGCGATGCGGAGCGAACAGCAATAATGAACGAAATACTAGACACAACGATAACTAAACTGCATTACCCTAATATAAATCCTACAAATGGTGCCTTTTGAAATAACACGAATCATGGGGTTTTGAAAATAGGGGCTACGGTGTTTTTATGAAAAGATACGTCTTTTGAAATATCCGTAGGATCCCTTGGGTTGTCCTTTAAAATACCCATGATTCGTTAGTTTTAGAAATAGGTAAGAATCGAATCTAATCTAACAACTAAACTAAACTAAAGGACTAAGTTAACAAGCTGGACTACGGGTAAGGACACCGCCTAACATCTGAGTCGATCCATTTACATACATGTATATATATTAGTCGGTGATCCCGCCTCAATAATATCATATCCGATACCATATTTATAATCAGACATCCCAAGTCAAGAGTGCGGATCAATCATCAAAATATAGCTCGTACGTAAATCCGTCGTACGGCATCCCCAAATCTGGGTACGGGTCAATATCACATTCCTCATACTATTCACCTGGTATCCTCTTTATCAAAATCATGATCGGGGTACTGATCTACGTCTAGTACAATCCTGATACCGCCTGAGTATGCATGCACGTTTGTGAAACACTACGTCAAAGACCCGCTACAACGTCATGTCGTATCTCAAATACGAACCCTGCTATATCACTGATTTAATATGAAAACTTGTATTTACCGCAATCAGAAACGGCGTCGCTTTGCAGCTAGCCGGTGAGTACGGGTCGATCCACAGAGATGGGAAGATTTCTTATTGTGTTTTTACGAGTTGATTCCAATTGTTGTTTGGATTGATTTAATCTAAAATACTAGATCTATCACTAAACAAAATTAATCTAAATTAAAGTCTTGCTAGGGTTAGGTTTAGGGGAAGTTTGGAGATTAAAGGTTTCCTCACCGCTTTCATTGCCCAATATTAGATCTATTAGATGTTACGGTAATTATCAATAAAGTGGATCCGAATCTTTTGGGAAAATGTTTCTTCCTCTAGATTCGTATCCTTCCTTTATCGATAATTACCCTAACCCCCATGGAAAACACACGCAACCGGCCCTTTATACTACGGTTCATCGTTACCTCGTGGGGTAGGATGCCGTAGGGAGCGGTTGTGCGTGCATGCATGGAGTTCTAACTCTTAGGTGTGGATGGCATGAAAGGGGTGAGAGATCTCATCTCTCAAACCTTTCCCTAAGGCTAACCCTAACAAGCGAGGAGACTACTCGCTCATTAGGGGATGATAAGACATACTAATTAAAAGAATTAAAACAAAGACATTAAATGACTTACTAGGTTGACGGCTCCCTCTAAGCAATATAGAACAGATCTGAATAATACTCCCAGCAATTCTGAATTTTATTGATTGAAAAGAGGCATAGGGTTTTACAATTTTTGACTACAATTTATAAGAAAAGAGGGAAACTAGGGTTACAGACTCTCGCACATGTGAAAATACAGATTTGCCTACTGAAAATCCAAACCCCCGCACCGACGCACCGACTCAGAAACTTTGCGCCGACACGGGCATTAGACGGCCGCGGAACCGCGGCATTGGTTGGCTTGTGCCGCGGTTCCGCGGCCCTTTGATGAGATCATCTCACCAAACTTTCTGGGTTGCTTCTTGTTGGCTTGGGCTTCTTATTTATATATATCTTTTTCCATTTGGGCTTCTAGGTTGGTTCCAGATCTTCAGTGAACAATTTGCAATGGATTTTTAACCGTTCGCTTTGAGTCGATGTCTTGAATCTTGCTTTGTGAATTGTTCCTTATGTAGGCTTGATCAAGATTCTCTGTTTGTTGGTTAAAGTCCACATTTTCATCGTCTTTACATTGTTTGCACTGTTTTTTGTCCAAGAACCTGTAACCTGTAACATGTAGCAGACATGCGTCAAAAGCACCTGTTTATTTATAAAACGAATAAGAATAGGGGAATGAAGAATGCAATATTATGGTCTGAACAAATACCCCCAAACTTATCTTTTGCTCGTCCTCGAGCAAACTTATTATTTTATTCACTAAATGTAAGTCCATGCTACCTCTCCCGGTACTTACGGGCTTGCGGAATTTGGTGAAAAACGATTTTCTTAGAGGCGGTAACATGGACTCAAAAGCCGGATCTTTGTTAAACTGCTAACTAACAACCTAACAAGAGTTTACCTACTCGGTTAACGGGGCTATACCTTTCTTGAACTCCTTCGTCTTCAACTCGTCCCGGAGTTCGGATCGGCCTCACCTCGTCGTCTCCTTGCGTCGAAGATGGATCCACCTGAAAGCTTCTACCTTTAGCTTATTCTTCGGACTTTGAAGAAACTAGATCACTTGGCTTGCTAGGCCTTGTGAGCTAGAATGAGTAGAGAAGAGTATGTTGGGATTTTGCTCTATGGTTCTTGCTTCTCAACACATGAGACAAGTGAACCATAGACTAAAGATAGAGAGCAAGAGGAAGAGGGTGAGAGCAAGAGAATGAGAGCTCAAAACCAAGAGAGAGAAAGGTCAAGCAAGAATGGGCCTCTCTTTTGTCTTTCACCCTCTCATAATCCAAAAGCATCATTAGCCATAATGTCAACCAAGTATTATGTGATGGTTCATATCATGACAAAGGCAATATCATTTCCATGCACTCATTTTGCAAACTACAACAAGCAAGCAAAAGTCTTTGCATGAAAATGACAACCATTGTGATGATGATGGTGAACTAGTCCAACCTAGTCAACCGGTCAACAAAGTCAACAAGTCAACAAAGTCAACCTTCCAACAACCATGTCACTATAATACTTAATTAATATTATTGCTAAATATATATATATATATATATTATATTCTCATTAGGGTTGAGCAAAAAGTTAATAGTCAACAGTCAACGGTCAACGGTCAACAACCCTAATGAGAATCCTCTGCCTCTGTCTCTCCGTCAACTGTGCATACACACCCGCATCCGCGTTCCGAGGAACACGGATGCAAACTGGATAAAACCAATCCCAATACGTACACTAGGATTTGTCTTAAACCAAAGCCCGCTAGTGTAAACTGTCCGGACACTAACCGTGCACAAGTGCACGGATGTGACTGAACCCTGTCGCAAAACCATGCGACCTGTCGCAAAACCATGCGACCTCTACTCTTTTACCTAAAGGTGAATAGCTTTCTGTGTGGGACTCTAAAGACTCGACACTACGCTGGCAGTGGGTTTAACCACAGACCGCAAGCGGCACTAGCTGTGCGTAACGGTCCCCAGGTAGATGCCGACAAGAAGACTGACGAGGCGAAACCCATCTGAACTCCTACTGAGCCTGAATGTGACATTCTCCGTACAGTCCGGTCTGTTCGTCTGATACATCGCATGGCAGGCCTAGGGGGCTGTAAACATCAGTCCCCCAATAGCGGTACAAGTCTTGTCGGAGTGAAGCCCAAAACACCCTGAGATAACACTGGAAGCCTACCAGTATATCTCGTTTGCCCTGGCCAGGGACTACTCGTGTAATGGCTCTCCTAGACACAGCGCGATGTCAACCCCCAATATCGGGAGAGACGAATCCTGTCTAACCGTCACTGCCTCCAAGTGCTTCGGGACTGCACCCAACTACCACCTGTTTGCACGACTCCTTTGAGCTGTGGTAGGGTAGTAATCAAAGTACAGTGGGAACACACTCGAGGCGAAGTGACAATGTCAAGTCAGCGGACTAAGCTGTACTCATGTCACCTGGGAACTGATAACTGACGATAGGCATAATACCAACTAGTCAGTTCCCGACGAGTCCTGTCCAGTGTACTCGTAACCCAACGAGCACCCGCATACTATCTCAAGTACGACGTACCGACGGCTGTGGGACAGACCGTCTCCCACACTTGGATGAGAAGCGCATGCGCTAGTCTACTCCGGAGTATCGATGCACTGTCTCGATAGTCCTGCGACCAGGGACCTGCATAAGGATGTGCTTATAGATTACCCAGCCCCACTAGTGTGACTGCCATCACAACGCTGGTAATCAAGCATGGATCCTAAGGGCTCCACTAATGTGTATAGGCGATATACTAAAATAAACACATGTACACATTGAAGTAGAAACAAACCAAGTAGCATACTACTATTTTGAGCAAGATTTTATATACAAGGTGAATATCCCAAGCTTCCATTAAGTAATGTACAAACTAGTAAGATACAGTAATGGCCTCTAGGGAATATACACTAACAATCTCCTACTTGCACTAAGGCCATGTACTGGCGTATCGAAGACCTATCAACTCGATTAGCCGCTCGAACTGAGTCTGGGGTAGGGCCTTCGTGAGTGGATCTGCAGTGTTATCTTCTGAATTTACTCTCTTTACCTCGATCTCCTGGTGATCAATGATCTCCCTGATCAGGTTGTACCGCCTCAAAATATGCCTGGACTTCTGTTGGGACCTGGGTTCCTTCGCTAAAGCTATAGCGCCGTTGTTGTCACAATACAACGGTATTGGATCAACACTGGTAGGAACCACCTGAAGTTCCGTGAGGAACTTCTTCATCCAGACAGCTTCCTTTGCGGCATCGCAAGCTGCTATGTACTCCGCTTCCATAGTTGAGTCAGCAACGGTTTCCTGCTTGGAACTCTTCCAGCAAACCGCCCCTCCATTGAGGGTAAAGACATAACCCGACATGGACTTGGAGCCTACCGCAGATGCGTAGGGTATTGATGACATGCGAGCCCTTTCCAAATCAGTCTTGGGAGACATCTCTTTGGAGAGGGTGATTCCGTGACAAGCCGGTAGATTACCGTGCTTGGAATCTTCCATACTGAATCGTTTCAGTATGGTGTCGATGTACCTTGACTGTGAAAGTCCCAACATCCTCTTAGATCTATCACGATAGATAAGAATCCTTTGACTGACTGTAGCATAGGAATATCATTTCCTATTAGGAGAATGTCATCGACATACAAGACGAGGAATACCACATTTCTCCCTACAATCTTACTGTAAATGCATGGTTCATCTGGGTTTTTGACAAAGTCGAATTCTTTGAAAGTATTATCAAAGCAGATGTTCCAACTCCGCGATGCCTGCTTGAGTCCATAGATGGACTTGAGCAATTTGCACACTTTACCGCTGCTCCCACTCTGATTGAATCCCTATGGCTGATCCATATAGACGCACTCTTCCAAATTTCCATTTAGAAAAGCCGTCTTTACGTCCATCTGCCAGATTTCATAATCGTGGAAGGCAGCAATGGCAAGAAGGATCCGAATGGATTTAAGCATGGCCACCGGAGAAAAGGTTTCGTCATAGTCCAAACCAGGTCTTTGACGAAAACCCTTTGCAACGAGCCTAGCTTTATAGGTTTCAACCTGCCCATCTACACCAATCTTCTTTCTGAAGATCCATTTGCAGCCAACGGGTTTTACCCCTTCTGGAGCAAAGTCCAAAGTCCAAACTTTGTTGGTGTACATGGACTCTATCTCGGTCCGCATTGCATCCAGCCATTTTGCCGAGTCACCGCTCTGAATGGCTTGCTGGAAGCTAGTAGGCTCATCATAATCTATGGTGCAATCCTCTCTATCCCCGTCTATGAGAAAACCGTAGTATCTCTCGGGCGGATGAGACTGCCTACTACTTCTGCGGAGCGGCGTAGGAATGTCCGGTTCTCTTGAAACGTCTGGTTCATCCAAGCTTTCAGTAACAGCCTGTGGTTCTGGAATTTCTTCCAGTTCTATTGCTCCCCCACTTATCTGATTTTCCAAAAATTCAGTTTCCAAGAAGTGGGCATGCGGAGAAACAAAAACTTTTTGTTCTTCTGCGGAATAGAAAAGATACCCTCTAGAGTTCTTTGGGTATCCCACAAACTTACACAGTACTGAGCGTGCCTCGAGCTTGTCCGCATGCTGCTTTTTTACAAAAGCTGGACATCCCCATACCTTAAGATACTTAAGACAGGGTTTCTTCCCACTCCACATCTGATATGGGGTGGTAGGCACAGTCTTGGTTGGAGCCTTGTTCAAGAGATATACAGCTGCTTCTAGTGCATAACCCCAGAAATATCGCGGTAACTCAGCCTTACTCATCATGGAACGAACCATATCTAATAGGGTCCGATTCCGCCTTTCCGATACACCGTTGTGTTGTGGTGTGTATGGAGGAGTAAGTTGAGAGAGAATTCCATTCTCTTTTAAGTAGCCCAGAAACTCGGCACTCAAGTATTCTCCACCTCGATCCGATCTTAGAATCTTGATACTTTTGCCAGTTTGTTTTTCAACTTCATTCTTGTATTCTTGAAATTTCCTAAAGGCCTCGGATTTGTGCTTCATTAAGAAGACATGTCCATACCTAGAGAAATCATCTGTGAAAGTAATGAAGTATGAATAACCACTTCGCGCATATGTAGACATTGGACCATACACATCACTGTGTATGAGTCCCAAGAGCTCGCTCGCTCTTTCTCTGCGTCCAGTGAACGGAGTCTTTGTCATCTTTCCCATGAGACAAGATTCACAAGTGGCATAAGACTGATACTCGAACGGATTCAAGTACCCTTCTTTATGTAACTTAGTTAATCGTGTCTCATTAATGTGACCCAGTCTACAATGCCATAAGAAAGCCTGATTTATTTCCGGAGACTTTCTTTTAAGTGTGTTCTGGACACTGAAAATCTGAGCTTGATTTAACACGTATATTCCGTTCTGTAATGTACCTGACCCAATCAGAACTTGATTTAGGTGGATGTGTACTACATCGCTTACAAAATTAAATTCATATCCTTCCTTAGAAAGTAAGGATACAGATATGATATTACAAGTCGCACCTGGTACATACAAACAGTTACGCAGAATCAATATCTGCCCAGTTGTCAGTCCTAGGTGATAATCCCCTATGGATACAGCATCCATGCTCATTCCGTTAGCAACCCTGAGAGTCATATCACCTTTCCTGATAACCCTACGGTTTCTCAGAGCCTGTAATGAATTACAGATGTGAGATCCTGATCCGGTATCCAATACCCAGGAAGTAGGGTTAACTGACAAGCAGTTCTCTATTACAAACACACTCGAAGCCGAAGCCACAACATGCTTCGAATTCTGGCTACTGGCTTTGCAAGCCCTGCAATCCTTCTGCCAATGTTCATTCCCGTTACAATAGGAACGTCCCTCTTTAACCATATCCAGTCCTGAAACTTTTGCCCTTGCTTTTCCTTTTTCTTCCCTGGTTTCTTTTAGGGTATAAGCAGAGGGCAGGGACTGTAGAATTAAGTCAGTACTTGACCCTTTCTTCAACGTGGTCTCCAGGTCCGTGAGCTTAAAATAGCTGGTCTCTGTAATGACGTTGTCCCTTACAGATGACCCGACAGCCAACGTCACTTGAAGCAATTCGTTCGAGGTCTCATATCATGCGATACGAGATTGCTCTCCATATAAATCTTTGTTATGGATGAAGATAGAAACTGAGTCCATCTTCTCATGCTGCCCCTGGTTTGCACCATCAACTGAGGCTAACACGAGGCACTTGGCTTTCACACAATCCTTTTCCGATGTCTTTTGGATGTAAACATTCGTGACAGGGGAAACTGGACCTGAGACAGCATGGGTTTGATTAGTTAAGAGGTGTCCCAGCTTGTCATGGGTAATGGACATCCGGACAGACCTTTGCCAGTCATAACAGTCAGATTCAGTCATTTTATTATCTAAATGTAACCTAGGTGCGGTCACTGGGTCGCTGCAATTAAGAGAGAGAAGAAAACACTCAGCATGATGCTCTTGCAAGTTTAGAGTGGTTTTTAATTTGTCTAAACAGGATGGCTCCCACTGTCTCTCGAATCCCTCCTCAAAACCAAAAAGGAAGAATTAGTCAGGATCAATCTCACCGTACAATTCTTGCTTAACCGTTCAGCCAGGCTAGTGTCGGTACTTCGAGGGAGGTTTTCCAACGCTTTCACGAAGTTCCTTAATTAAATAACCTCTTTTCCCTGTGGGCATAGCCCCGCTAACACCTTTCTAGACACCTACTTGGTTTATAGCATTGATCGTTAAGTGAGAAATTTCCCGAGGAGTAGCATATAATCACAGTAGGATCGGGATCCAAATATCATTGCGTGACAAAACTGAAGGAATCCTACCAGAATCATCACACTCCAAATGGTATGCAACGCTAGCAAGTTTCAGTTCTTTTGAAACTCCCGATGTGGATTTTTGCCCCATGCTCTTATGACCTTGACGAAGGTCAACAGATCATAAGTCACATGTAAAGTTCTACCCGTCATTATCCAGGTTAATTTGAACCCACCCGTATATACCCTTGACGAAGGTCAACAAGGTAATACGACTGTCCCAAACCAACGCATCTATCTATGCTACATATGAACACCCAACAGCCACCAATCACTATGCCTTGACGAAGGTCAACAAACATAGCTTGAATACTATTGAATATTCATACAAAACGACGGAGGGCTACGAATGGTTTTGGCGAAACCTTGAACGCAGTGAACTTGATATAATCGAAGGAACGAAATAGCTTTTAAAAGGAGTGGCTCAAGCTCCGCATTTAAAAGTTAGTTTTGAAAAGAACCGAGTGGTTTTTCGAAAGTGTTCCAACGACTTTTACTTGGTTTATTTTCTTGCATTAGTTCTTTTAATGCGTGATATTCTTGCATTAGTTCTTTTAATGCGTCCCATCATTTAATCCTACCATTGCAGAAAATAACCAAAATATGACGTACGCTTATGCCATTCGCATTCGCCACGGGGCCCCGTCATTACCCGTTAGGTTACTTAACTAACGACAGAGCAGGGGCTGGGCTAGCGCGGCTGTAAAACATAAGCAACGCCTATATAATATCATATATAGATATACTGCAATGATAGCCATTTCAGATCACAGATGAATACATTGGATATACTAAGAATTTGCAATTCGTACGAGCCTGTAACGAAAAGCAGATTACACGGTCGCGGTGAATAGCCAATACCCCACCCAAGACCCCTACGGGTGCGGCAAACTACCCGCTAAGTACCCGAAGCGAAGCAACCTCCCTCATCCCCGTGAGTAGGCCACTCGGTACTTCGGCATACCCGGTAGTTTGTGCACCCCCTCCATGGGTCTATCCTAGGAGCAAAAACAATAAAAAGAAATTATACAATGACGGCTACAACCCCGACCCGGTTGTGTGGCCATACAAATAATTATTACATCAATTTACAAATTTACATGAATTGAAAGAAAAGAAAACTCTCGTCTCACAACCCCCGGCTATTCACCCGCGACAATCCAATGAATTCATATACACATTCCAATAACATTACAGATCACAGATTTGTATAACCCCCACTAATCGACATATAGCGATTAGCAGACGTTCAATACAAATATCACATCACAGAAAAACCCGTCAGCTTAAGTCTCTTAGAAGTTCGATAAAAAATACGGATTTTCAGGACCCCAAAAATAAAATTTTCGTTCTGGAAAATCTGGGCAGAAAATATATATTCCAAAAATCCCAAAATACCCCTATGAGCAAACTGCAAAGAAGAAACCCCATGACCGAGTCAACTCGGCCGCGGTTCCGTGGCGCTTTGATCGAGTTAGGGGGTCAAATTTTTGCAGTTTCTTCAGAACACCCTGAGTCGATTTTTGGTGTATCTCAAAAAAAATTTCCAGCACTTTTAAAATCGATAGAAAGTTTAAAAAACGGGGTTCGTTTTGCGACTTTTTCATTGATCGATCTTCTAACTACTTTGCTAACATGTTAGATAGAGTTTAACCTGGCTCTGATACCACTGTAAGTCCATGCTACCTCTCCCGGTACTTACGGGCTTGCGGAATTTGGTGAAAAACGATTTTCTTAGAGGCGGTAACATGGACTCAAAACCCGGATCTTTGTTAAACTGCTAACTAACAACCTAACAAGAGTTTACCTACTCGGTTAAGGGGGCTATACCTTTCTTGAACTCCTTCGTCTTCAACTCATCCCGGAGTTCGGATCGGCCTCACCTCGTCGTCTCCTTCCGTCGAAGATGGATCCACCTGAAAGCTTCTACCTTTGTCTTGTTCTTCGGACTTTGAAGAAACTAGATCACTTGGCTTGCTAGGCCTTGTGAGCTAGAATGAGTAGAGAAGAGTATGTTGGGATTTTGCTCTATGGTTCTTGCTTCTCAACACATGAGACAAGTGAACCATAGACTAAAGATAGAGAGCAAGAGGAAGAGGGTGAGAGCAAGAGCATGAGAGCTCAAAACCAAGAGAGAGAAAGGTCAAGCAAGAATGAGCCTCTCTTTTGTCTTTCACCCTCTCATAATCCAAAAGCATCATTAGCCATAATCTCAACCAAGTATTATGTGATGGTTCATATCATGACAAAGGCAATATCATTTCCATGCACTCATTTTGCAAACTACAACAAGCAAGCAAAAGTCTTTGCATGAAAATGACAACCATTGTGATGATGATGGTGAACTAGTCCAACCTAGTCAACCGGTCAACAAAGTCAACAAGTCAACAAAGTCAACCTTCCAACAACCATGTCACTATAATACTTAATTAATATTATTGCTAAATATATATATATATATCATATTCTCATTAGGGTTGAGCAAAAAGTCAATAGTCAACAGTCAACGGTCAACAACCCTAATGAGAATCCTCTGCCTCTGTCTCTCCATCAACTGTGCATACACACCCGCATCCGCGTTCCGAGGAGCACGGATGCAAACTGGATAAAACCAATCGCAATACGTACACTAGGATCTGGCTTAAACCAAAGCCCGCTAGTGTAAACTGTCCGGACACTAACCGTGCACAAGTGTACGGATGTGACTGAACCCTGTCGCAAAACCATGCGACCTGTCGCAAAACCATGCGACCTCTACTCTTTTGCCTAAAGGCGAATAGCTTTCCCTGTGGGACTCTAAAGACTCGACACTACGCTGGCAGTGGGTTTAACCACAGACCGCAAGTGGCACTAGCTGTGCGTAACGGTCCCCAGGTAGATGCCGACAAGAAGACTGACGAGGCGAAACCCATCTGAACTCCTACTGAGCCTGAATGTGACATTCTCCGTACTGTCCGGTCTGTTCGTCTGATACATCGCATGGCGGGCCTAGGGGGCGGTAAACGTCAGTCCCCCAATAGCGGTACAAGTCGTGTCGGAGTGAAGCCCAAAACACCCTGAGATAACACTGGAAGCCTACCAGTATATCTAGTTTGCCCTGGCCAGGGACTACTCGTGTAATGGCTCTCCTAGACACAGCGCGATGTCAACCCCCAATACCGGGAGAGACGAATCCTGTCTAACCGTCACTGCCTCCAAGTGCTTCGGGACTGCACCAAACTACCACCTGTTTGCACGACTCCTTTGATCTGTGGTAGGGTAGTAATCAAAGTACAGTGGGAACACACTCGAGGCGAAGTGACAATGTCAAGTCAGCGGACTAAGCTGTACTCATGTCACCTGGGAACTGATAACTGACGATAGGCATAATACCAACTAGTCAGTTCCCGACGAGTCCTGTCCAGTGTACTCGTAACCCAACGAGCACCCGCATACTATCTCAAGTACGACGTACCGACGGGTGTGGGACAGACCGTCTCCCACACTGGGATGAGAAGCGCATGCGCTAGTCTATTCCGGTGTATCGATGCCCTGTCTCGATAGTCCTGCGACCAGGGACCTGCATAAGGATGTGCTTATAGATTACCCAGCCCCACTAGTGTGACTGCCATCACAACGATGGTAATCAAGCAAGGATCCTAAGGGCTCCACTAATGTGTATAGGCGATATACTAAAATAAACACATGTACACATTGAAGTAGAAACAAACCAAGTAGCATACTACTATTTTGAGCAAGATTTTATATACAAGGTGAATATCCCAAGCTTCCATTAAGTAATATACAAACTGGTATGATACAGTAATGGCCTCTAGGGCATATACACTAACACTAAAATACTAACCGCACTTTCGCAGGGAAACGCGATTGCACTGAGCATGTGCCACAAGCCGTTAAACCTCTAGGTGTCCCTAGTAGGAGGAGTGTTGTCTCCTGAGGGTTTTCAGCGGATTACACCCACAAAATCCTATCAACTCAGCCCATTGACTTTTGTTTTCCAATTAGGTTTTCTAACAAGGAATTCTATTATCTTATACTTGTAAATTATCCACCCACATTCTTCACACTTCCTCATTATTTAACTTAAGATTATATATGTTATGTAGACCTACTTAGCTTTCGGCATCTCTTAAGTCTTTCTTCTAGGGTTTCATCTTCACTTAGGAATTTCTATCAACTCTACTAAAGATACAAGTTCTATTCTTCATCCCTTTCTCTCATCTAAACTCTAATCACATATCCCCACGTGTGTGTAAATATCACCCCTACACTTGGAAATTCAAATCAAGCAATCGTACTCTCGTCCATTGTCCAAAGCACTTATTAATTCATTAATTTTGAATTTCGCTTACACATCCTTCATGCGACTGTTAATACTTCTTGAGGTACCAACAACCGATTACAAGATGCGTTAGCACTTTAAAGCGTACTTCCTAGTTTTTTGCAATACCCAAGGCTTTTAGCAGTGACTCCCAAACCAGTTGGTCTAAGGCACTAGGTGATGAAGCACCCTCGCTAAAGATTTTTCTATTTTTACAGCCTTAGGTAATCACAAAAAAACAGTGTCCATTTTTTTTATTCAACTTTTTTTTTCTTTATTTTCAATGTACTAAGGACTTTTAGACAAGAGCATTTCAAGGTCTCTTCTACTATTCCAAGTTTCAAGGTGTGTGATTGTGCAATTTGTAGGGTATACATTTTCATAATCTAGACTTAAGCTAGGAACTATTTTTCAAACTTATACTCTAATAGGAACATCAATATTCTTCCCTTGTTTCGACTTAGCCCAAGAAATGAACTTAAAGTTTGCCTATTTCTAAATAAACTACAAGGCATATACTTTCTACCGTTAAACTTTAAGGAATGTTATTTTTAGGGCTTTTAATTTATTGAGTCTAAGATCTAGTTGTTCCTAACTAGTTAACCAATTTGTCAAACTCAAGTCAATTAGCCAAAGTTGAATACAATAATTTTTATAATTTTTTTTTTTTAAATTTTTATAATTTTTATGGGTTTTCAAATTTGTATGCAGATGCAAAAATATATACAAATGAATGCGAAGGAAGAAGACGTACCGAGCATAAATACCCCCAAACTTGAACTTGACAGTGTCCTCACTGTCATACTAAACCAAGAGGGTCAAAATACCGGCACTCCCCTGTTTATTTATAATTTTTTATTGTTAAGGAAAACAAAAATATATACAGAAAGGCCCTCCCCCAAACTTCATTTAAACTATGTTAGACATTACTGCCAAACTTTGCATAGGCCAAAAGTCAATACCAACCAGTTGAAAAATTTATCAGTAAAGAGTATTGGTTGGTGGAAGAATAAGTTGTGGCGGTCCAAAAAGAATTGGGGAAGGTATGGAGGTGAATAGACAGGAGGCGGTGATGAATCAAAACGAGAATGCGATTGATCAGCAATCAGTGGAATATTGGCATTCTCGTAGCTTCTTAAAAGAAATGGGGGTGGTTCAACTTCTAAAGGAGAAGGTTGACTAACCACAATATCCCCAAAATGTTCCTGTGGGTCCTCTATTGACTTGGCATCATCCATCAATCTCATATGATATTCAATTATAAGGGAACCGATCTCCTCGATGTCCGCCATAGTCCAACCGAAAACTTGCCGCCTATCTTGTAAGACCATCAAAACGGCGTTCTCTTGCTCAAGGGCTAGAGAAGCCGATATGATAATGGGAAAGGTCTCATTCTCACCTATGTAAGCATATTCTAGGTGAGGCGGTAAGGACATGAGTTCGAGTTTCGGAGGCGAAAGAATCATTGCGGAATCTACCTCGAACTCAAAGGACTCCAACACAGGTTCGAAATCACTGCAAACAACCAATTCGGATGGTTCAACTAAGTCATCCACAAATTCAAAAGACTCATATTCGGGCTGTGAGTCGTCATCATCCGAAAAAGTGAAACATTCATAATCAATGTCGGTTGTGTCAACGATGGTAGGCTCAAGGAGGGACGCACTAGTTGCATCAAAGCTGTTTTCATCAAATAGAAATCTTCCAAGCTCGCAGTCTTCCTGCGTGATTTCGTGAATAGAGCAAACTTCACGTGTACTAGTTTTAGGCACGGGGGGCAGACTTCCCATCTTATAAATATTGAACTCACTAGACATCTTCCCAAAGGATAGAGTCATGGAGCCATTGCGACAGTTTATTACAGCATTGGAAGTGGCCAAAAATAGTCGACCGAGGATCACCGGAATTTGGTTCCGTGGGTTAGCAACAGGTTGTGTATCCATAACAATAAAATCAATGGGGAATATGAACTCCCCAACTTTGATCAACACATCCTCTAGCTGACCCCTTGGATGGGTGATTGATCGATCAGCCATTTGGAGAGTACAACGTGTGGGTTTCAACTCTCCAACCCCTAATTGTTCGTACACAGAGTAGGGAATCAGGTTAACACTAGACCCAAGATCTAAAAGTGCTCGATTAATTTTCTTATCCCCAATTGTGATTGAAATCGTAGGACAGCCGGGGTCCTTTCGTTTTTGGGGTAAGGTTTGATGGTGGTTAATAGCATTGCTCACTGCACTAGTCACTAGCACTTTCTTGGGTACTTGAGATGCCTTTCTCTTCGAGGTGCATAAGCCCTTTAAGATTTTCGCGTATGAAGTGACTTGTTGGATTGCATCCAAGAGAGGTATATTTATGCTAACCTGCTTAAATATCTCCACAATCTTTTCCACTTGTGCAGTTGGTTTATTAGGACTCAACCTGTTTGGAAATGGAGCATTTTGAAAATTCGTTGAGTCAAATGTCTGTGGAGTAGAATGTGGAGTAGGAACGGATCCCGGTGTAGATGTGTTCATGTTCTGAGAAATGGGTCCGTTCGAGCTAGAAGAAGTAGAGCCATGTGAAGGGTGGAGAATAGGCTCTAAAGAAAAAGGTGAAGAAGAAAGTGAAGAAAATAAAGAAGGGGAAGATGATGATGGAGAAAAAGAAGAAGAAGACGAAGAACCACCGGCGGGGATGTCATCACTTGTATCCACATTATTTTGCAACACTCTTCCGGATCTCAACGTGGTCACCGCATTTACATTGTGATTGTGATATGCGTTTTGTGTGTGACCGGGATTTGGCAATGGTTGAGATGGAAGCTTTCCCTTTTCTCTCTCGCTCAACGCAGCAGTTAATTGTGCAATTTGTGCCTCAATAGATTTGATACTTTGATCGTGTGAGGCATTGTTATGCATCAAAGACTGAACATAATTTTCAAATCTTGCTGCGGATTCTGTAGATTGCTTGAGAAAAGCATCTAGACTTTTTTCCAGCGAGATAACCTTATCGTCATTTGGTTGAACCAAATTGTCCGTTTGATTTGTATAAGGTTGTTGTTGGAAAGGTTGCTGGTTTTGAGTTTGTGAGGGTGATTGTTGTTGTTGTGGAGGAGGAGGTCTTTCAAAATTGTTATTCCCTTGGAATTGTTGATTTGAGTGACTCCTCCACCCCGGATTGTATGTCGAAGAGTACGGATCGTTTCTTTGTCGTTGCTGAAATGCAGCATTGACTTGATCTTGTCCTTGAATAGGTGCATTATAAGGACACTCTTCGGTTAGATGCGATGGATTCACACAACAAGCACAAACAGTTCGTGGAGGTAAAACAGGGGCAGGAGAAGACGATGAGATTCTGGACTCAATGGCTTCTAGCTTTTTCATAAGTGCGGCCATCTCGGCCTTCATAGCAATCGACATATCTACTTGATGTATGCCTGCCCTAGATTGACCAACAGAAGAAGATGATGTGGTCTTGGTACTCTCCCACTGAATTGTTTGCTCACTAAGATCCTCAAGAAACTGCCACGCTTCGTCGCTGGACTTAGAAAGAAAATGACCTTGACATATAGTTTCTAGCAACTGCTTCGTTGCCGAGTTCAATCCCTCATATAATGTTTGGCAAAGTTGCCAACTTTCAATCCCATGATGAGGGCATTGAACGAGTAGGTCTTTAAATCTCTCGAAGCACTTCCAAAATGGTTCGGAAGGAAGCTGTGAACATTGTATAATCTCGTTACGGATTCTAGCAGTTTTGTGATGAGGATAGAACTTTTTCAGAAAAGCTCTCACAAACTCGTCCCAATTTCTAATGGAATGTGATGCGGTGCTATATAGCCACTTCTCGGCTAGGTCACATAAGGTAAAAGGAATGACCCTTAGCCTTATAGCGTCATCACTTAATTGGGTCGTTTTCATCATAGCGCAAACGTTTTGGAATTTATTAATAAACATATATGCATCTTCGGATTCCAAACCATGAAATTTTGGCAGCATATTGATGAAATATGGTTTTATTTCAAAGTTGTCCCCATTTGCCGGTGGGGGTGAAAGACATGTAGGTAAAGACGTGCGGACGGGGTAGAAGAGATCCTGGAGCGCGACTCGTGCGGGCGCTACAACAGGCGGAAGATTCAGGTTATTCGCACCTGGCGGAGGTGGAATCATTCCCGTCGGTAAGGTATCGTTGGGGTCGTGTCCCGACATACCTTCGAAAGAAGAATTTGAAGGTGGAGGTAAGGAAATGGACGGAATGTTGACGAAGGGTTCGTCGAAGGGTTCATCGGTCGGTACCAACGAAACACGGACTAATCGGGCGTTAGTATCCCTAGTCCAAAGTGACATACACTAAAGGAGTAGTGTAGTCAGAAAAAATAGAAAAACAGAATGTCGGGGTAAGATAACGTCAATGGAGGGAAGTGATGGAAGTGAGTTGCAAGGTTTCTTAGCGACAAGTTGCAAGGTTTGAAAAAGATTTCTCTCTTCTTTTTTTAATTTATGTGAGAGTTTTGCAAAAAGGTTTTTTTGAAAAGAGACTCGTGACACAATTCAACTACACATGCACAATCAGGCCTAGATCTAGGGTCACCTAGGTCTGCTAGACAGCTCCTAACTAGGGATAGAAATAGGACCTCAAACCGCCTCTTCACCGACAAGTACGGCCAGGTAAGTGGGAAGGAACCACCACTACAGTGGGCCTAATTAATAACCACTAGCCTAGACACCGCAATGTCAGTTAGGATAAACGGTCGATGCCTATACTAGTCCTTTTCCTATTGAGCTCGATGTCCTTAGGTCTGAGTCTAATATTTTTTTAATTAATTGTGGTCAATGCACATGCTTTAGGTGTTTTCTGGGGTCCTGGGAAGGGTGATGAAATCCCCACCCAATCTGAGTTTGGTCAATTAGCCCCTTAGAGTCCGATTAAATTATGCAAAACAGTAAAATTCACTTGCTCTCAATTTTTAACGCGGCGCAAAGAAACCTGCAGAAAATCCGTTATTTAGAAGGGGAGAAGATTTTGCGCAAAGAAGTCCTGCAGAAAGTTTTTACAGAGAGATATATGGGAGGTTGCAGAGGGGAGGATGAGAAAACAATCCAGCAAATTTTCAGGTGCTGACGTGGCCAATGTGCGGCGGAACCGCGGCCTTGATGGGCTATGCGCGGCAGAACCGCGGTCTCCTGGTGGGATCGGTCTCTGAAAAATTTTCTGCTGTTTTGTACCTTCAGTTCCTCTCTGTTCTTATATGTACTTTTCTGTTTTTTTGCCCTCTGTAAAATTTCCAGATCCGCGATTCTTCGCTGTTCCTGCAAGATTCAAACAATAAACCCTTCAAACAGATCAAAATTGATAAAATTCATTTTTTTATTTTCAGATTTTTATAATTTTTTTTATATAAAATTTTATCAACCCGAAATTACACAGAAAGAAATTTTACGGCATCCCTGGCAACGGCGCCATTTGATTTAATATGAAAACTTGTATTTACCGCAATCAGAAACGGCGTCGCTTTGCAGCTAGCCGGTGAGTACGGGTCGATCCACAGAGATGGGTAGATTTCTTATTGTGTTTTTACGAGTTGATTCCAATTGTTGTTCGGATTGATTTAATCTAAAATACTAGATCTATCACTAAACTAAATTAATCTAAATTAAAGTCTTGCTAGGGTTAGGTTTAGGGGAAGTTTGGAGATTAAAGTTCCTCACCGCTTTCATTGCCCTATTTTAGATCTCTTAGATGTTACGGTAATTATCAATAAAGTGGATCCGAATCTTTTGGGAAGATGTTTCTTTCTCTAGATTCGTATCCTTCCTTTATCGATAATTACCCTAACCCCCATGGAAAACACGCGCAACCGGCCCTTTATACTACGGTTCATCGTTACCTCGTGGGGTAGGATGCCGTAGGGAGCGGTTGTGCGTGCATGCATGGAGTTCTAACTCTTAGATATGGATGGTATGAAAGGGGTGAGAGATCTCATCTCTCAAACCTTTCCCTAAGGCTAACCCTAACAAGCGAGGAGACTACTCGCTCATTAGAGGATGATAAGACATACTAATTAAAAGAATTAAAACAAAGACATTAAATGACTTACTAGGTTGACGGCTCCCTCCAAGCAATATAGAACAGATCTGAATAATACTCCCAGCAATTATGAATTTTATTGATTGAAAAGAGGCATAGTGTTTTACAATTTTTGACTACAATTTATAAGAAAAGAGGGAAACTAGGGTTACAGACTCTCGCACATATGAAAATATAGATTTGCCCACTGAAAATCCAAACCCCCGCACCGACGCACCGACTCAGAAACTTTGCGCCGACACGGGCATTAGACGGCCGTGGAACCGCGGCATTGGTTGGCTTGGGCTGCGGTTCCGCGGCCCTTTGGTGAGATCATCTCACCAAACTTTCTGGGTTGCTTCTTGTTGTCTTGGGCTTCTTATTTATATATATCTTTTTCCATTTGTGCTTCTAGGTTGGTTCCAGATCTTCAGTGAACAACTTGCAATGGATTTTTAACCGTTCGCTTTGAGTCGATGTCTTGAATCTTGCTTTGTAAATGTTCCTTATGTAGGCTTGATCAAGATTCTCTGTTTGTTGGTTAAAGTCCACATTTTCATCGTCTTTACATTGTTTGCACTGTTTTTTGTCCAAGAACCTGTAACCTGTAACATGTAGCAGACATGCGTCAAAAGCACCTGTTTATTTCTAAAACGAATAAGAATAGGGGAATGAAGAATGCAATATTATGGTCTGAACAATCACCGATCTCACGGCCTCAAAATCAAATCTCATCGACTCATCATAAATGCCAAGTATCATCCTCAAATCCGTATGTGAACACATAGTCCCATACCCATGTGTACACATAACTATATATTCCCGTAAGCACAAATGAAAGAAGAAAGTATGCCAGTATGGTTTGGTGTGTGCATGTGTGGTGCGACCACTACTCTAGGGTTTCGCGACACTAAATATCCAAGAACACCAAATATCCATCCTAAACATCGTTATTAATCCCAAATAACATATAATAAATTGTTGGTGTGTATACGCATCCGTATACACCACCACGGACTGCGGGGGTGCTATACGCCATCCACCCAACTTCTCCCCGTAGATATAAATCTACTCACCTGGTCCTTGTTCGCCGGTGCCGTCGTCGCCACGCGCTTGCTTGTCGTCTCGAAGTCCACATGGGGTACCTTCATATCATAACGCACCATACCGCATTAAAATCCAACTCATGACCAAAACGACGCACGAATCCCACATAGGTCAAAACCTATGGTTGCTTTCACAAATCGACCCAAAAACCCTCGACGTCGGCGTACAAACGCCAAACCATCGAGAAAACTCCCAACACACTCATTTGTACAATTACAAGCACTAATTATAATATAAAATAGCTTAAAATTCACAAAAACCCCAATTTCACTTAAAAAGTCATTTTTCCGAAAATCTAGCAAGCACAAATCACCGTTTTATTACAAAACTCGATATATAAACGAACCTAGCATCCACAATATTCACTAAATATCATAATAAAGTCATATAAACCATTCCTATAATTTATTCTCATCAATTTGTATAAATTCCAAAATCGTAGTTTGCAAAAATATCAATTTTTAACACCTTTTAAAGCAAAATTCACAATTCAACAATTAAGCTTGGTTTTGCATAACCTAAGATATTAAACCACTCATAATAATGTTAATGATGTCCTAAAAACATAATTACATTTTTAACCCAATTATTTAACCAATTTTAAATAGCTAGTTAGCAAATTAGCGTAATTATCATAATTTTTAAACTAACAATTAACAACTAGCTACTAACTTTGTTTTAACAAGCCATAAGAGCCTAATACATTACACAACCATACACCAATTTCACAAAACCCTAACTTGCATTCAAACCCTTTCTTGAATTTTATAACTAACAAAATCCAACCCAAACTATACATGAAACACTAAATTAGCACTAATTTGAAGCCCAAAAAGCAAGTTAAACTCTTAGATTTGTTTTGTATAAAACACTAGATGGAAAAATAGAATAATTAACTTAATAATGGTGTGCTAAAAACCCTAGTTTAACTCAAACCATTATCTTGAAGATCCTAGATGAAAATAGCACCAATATTAACACTAAAACAACACATTTAAAGAAATCTAACCATAAGAATTTAAATGGGTAAGAATTATACCTCTAGATCTAAAGATCTAGCAAGAAATTTTTACTCCAAAGATGGCCTCCTAGCATCCAAAATCCATGCAAGAAAGGTTAAGAAGAATGGATGAAGGATGGGCTTGAAATTGTGAAGTTTAAATGGAATTTTGATGAGTTTAGAAGAAAAATGAGAGGGGAAATTTTGGGGCTGTTTATTGCAGGAATTTCGGCTGAGGAGGGTGTGGGGAGAGGTGTGGGGGAGTTGTGGAAAAGAATCCAAGTCAAAGCCCCTCCCAAATTACCATAATACCCCCACCTACTTTACTATATATAAAAACCTTATTTTAACCCATTTCTCACATGATTTAAGGTCAAAAAGAGGGAAATAAAATTCTTGGGCTACTACAATAGTGTGGGGCCAGCCAAGGGGAGTGAGGGTGAGTGTGAGAGACTTTACAAAAAAATTCTATGCAAAAAGACCCCCCACAATACCATATTTGCAAGTTTTAGTTCAAAATAACTATATTTTTGTTTTCCATAAAATAAATCAATTAAAACTTGAAATAAAATACTAAATTTTTTTATTACAACTAGGTTTTAAAGATTAAAATTAGCCTATTTAAATTTGTATTTATCGCTAATTTAATATATTTTCTTACGGGCTTAAAATAATATTAAAATAATTAATTTCGGAAAAATTTTCAGAAAATTTGAAATTTCACCGGTGGCTCAATAAACACCAAATACTAGCAATTTTATAGATAGAATATGTATATTTAATTTTATAATAAAGATATTTGTATTTTGACTTTTTACAAAAAAAACCCTTATTTTACCGTTTTTTCGAAATTTCACCGAAACGATTTTCAAAACGTTACAATCTTCCCCCCTTAAAGAAATTCGGTCCCCGAATTTAAATTAAAACTTCCCCCAAATACTAAAATATTTCAGCCAAAACCATCAAATCGCCGGGGCTCCGAAATCATAAATACATAAAACAAATCGTAGCGCAACGCATGCGCATGAAAAATGAGCATATAACTCAAATCAGAACTCCGTCAAGCATCCCGCAATCATCGGAGTCATGGGGAAGACATCAATCCCAAATCCAAAGCAAAACCAATATGATATAACTCGAAACTATACATGTAAAATATATTCAGGTACTGTCCTCTGACTAGTCCTGCTCAGTACGAAAACACATAGCAATATCATAAAAACGTACTGCTCTATAAGAAAAATCAATCCCCAAAATACGCGTATGAATACTACGTGCGTCTTGTGCGCACGGAAATCAAAATCCAAATATGTGTCATACATATGCACAGAAACAACATCTAAGTGCATCGGGTGTGCACGAAACATCTGTCATAGGCAACATGTGTGCCTGACAGCAAAATCAGGTGCATCTGACATGCACGAAAAATCTCGATTTAGTGCATCTGGTGTGCACCAAAATCACACTTCAAAACATGCGCCCAACATGCGCGAAAATCCAAATCAAGTGCATCCATCGTGCACGAAATCATGAAATCCAATATCAAGTGCCGAACATGCGCAAAATCAAATCAGGTGCACAAGGTGCACAAAACAAATATCGAACATCACCATCGAAATCAAAGTCCAGGGCATCTAAATGCACAACATACGTAACACTGCACTGCAAGCATATATGAACTATACCGCGTGCAAAAACCAAATCGTGTGCGTATATACGCACAAAATCAACTCAAATGTCTAAAACCGTAAAATCGCAAACTTGTGAAACCAAGCACGAAAACGATATCAAGTGAAACATTGTGCAAAGATCGTAAATCCTCAATCATCAAAATCAAATCATGCGAATAAATCACCCAAAACATCGAAATCAATAATGGCGGAATAGTACCGCTCAAGTGCATCCTCTAAGAATCTCGGGCCAACTGTCGCGGTCACTAGTGGGACGTCTCGTCGATGATCATGAACTCTGGCCTGCTGGTGTGCGTAACACGACCACTCCTGGGTCTAAGTCTTCTCGTAATTTGTCCCAGAAAGGTCCTGTCGAGGTCTCTCCTAAATTTCGCCTCTGCCGAACTGTCCGAAAATCATCGTTCCTTACTAGATCTGTTCTCGTTCCAGAACGACTGCATACTCATCACGACTCCTTATGGAAGGTAAATCCAAGTACCATGCCTCGGCATGCGCATCGCATCCCTGATGTCGGCGGAATGGAACGTCATCTCATCTAGATCTGGTACGAACCTCTTTCTTCACTTTTCTCTAATGTCGACCGCTTCTGACTCGTCTCGTCGTGGCTGCATGGACTGAGCTCCAACGGCTATCCTCGTATCGGGAGTCTCCCAAGAAAGGCATCTTACCACCAAGCATCCGAATTAAGTCGAACCATCCAATTGATTGTCAAAACCTCATAATCCCCCAAGGGCTCAACATCTTAGGCACAGTTTAATAGTATCGAGTACATACCACAGCATCGGTGGTCCAGCCGTAGAAGGGCAAACCCAAGCCTCACTAATGGCGCCGTGGAACTGCCGCAAACCCGAAGGTTCAAAGGCTTTCACACGGTCATTAAGTCGAGTTAGGGTTTCATTCTTCTAGAGGGACCATAGAATTTCCTGCATGTCTTTCCGACTATTTTAAACTTGGAATAATAGGTTTCTGACATTCGATCGTCTCTGTCGACTCCCAACGTCTCCGCGTGAAGTCGTCTCTAGCTGGAATCAATTTATCTGATGACCTCTCATCGGGGTAGCGAACGAACCACATGTCCTAGTCATTCATCCTCGGTGATTAGCGACCTTCTATCATCTCTTAGTACAACCTTGTACTGCAATAGCTCCCACATCTGGGGCGATATCCCGTCGTTCGCTGCAACAACTGGCTCACTCGTCCGTACGCTGAACAGTGCCTCAATCATCATGAGTAAGTAATATACCAATGGTCATCAAAATCTGGCTGGCTTCTATCAGTGGCTCAATCCTCTAGTGCTGATCGGCACGTCCAAGTAATCTCATATAGCGATCCATCCAGCACTCTTGGCGTGAAAGCACAATCAAAACACACGTCTCTACAATCGTGTGTCACCAGAATTATGCTCTGGTCAGTCCTCGTTCGTAACAAGCTCATGCTGACCGCAACTCTAGCCGTAGCTCTCCCTGCCCGTAATCGTGGCAGCAAACCATAACTGGTACCGATGAGGCTAGATCAATATTGAATATAATACTGAGCAAAGAAATGTACATCCTAAGGCTTCTTAAGTGGAGTAGCGTGTTGTAAGTATGCCGCGGAACATACCCACGGTACGTCACTCTACTCTAGTCACCTATTCCATCAACCAAGGGTCATCCTACGCTCCGAAGGTAAAACCTAACGCTCTGATACCAACTTTGTCACGACCCGAAAGTACGGAACATGACCGGCACTTAAACTACGAAACGTCTCGAGGCGTACGTAATCTAAGTAAGCCGAAAACGCAGAAATCCAAACCAAGAAAAGTAGTAGAGTGAAGGAAAACCAATTTAAATCAAGTAGTTTTAATAGCATAACCGAATTATGCATTTAAAAAAATATCAAATATTTCTTGAAAATTTCGGCTGAGTCTCCTTTGTAAATACTGGCCCCCAAATGGGATACAACATGAATAGTATACGAAATCAATAAAAAGGCATCCCCAAGCGGGAGCTAGCTCTTCGTCAATCGACGGTCACAACCACACAAGCAATATAATATACAACGCCAAGGGCGAGGATCAAAATTCAAAAGGAAACTCAAAAACCACAAGAAAACCACAGAAATACAACGCGCGACTCTAAAGTCGAGAGAATAAACATCACTGGTCTCTATCTCAAATAAATACATGTTTGGTTGATGGAACTTCTAGATACAACAGAATAATGATATACAAGATATATAATGGGGGTACGATACAAATAAACCCACCTACTAGCAAATCACCCGGAAATGGAAGTAGTGCCAACAAAGCCGTAATGAAACATGTACGGCGAAACCTGCAAGAACTGTGGCACAACGGGGGTGAGTTGCCAACTCGCGAATAGAAAAACATCTACGGAAAGAAATCGCATAAATAACGCAACCTAGGTCAAAGATCATAATATATCCTCAATTATATATATAACATGCAACCTATAACAAGGCTAGGGTAAATATCTAACCCGAGTGTAATCTCATGTGCCCGTGTCAGTGCCTCAGGTAGCAATATATCATATGAATGAGGTATGAATGCATGGAAACAGAATACATGTAAATGAAGAACTGTTTTCATAATTTAGTGAGATTTCCTTTGTATTTTTAAAATGAGGTATCATAATGAATTCAGCAAAAAACAGTGCCTAGCATCGGCACAAAACGTAATCCCAATATCTCGATATCTCTGTATCACAGTCTCTGTACCTCAATATCTCGAAATCTCAATGTCTCAATCACAATATCTAGGGCGCCGTCAGTCAAGACCGGCCCCTACCATCCATCTCAAGACCACGACGGTATCCTCCGGATATCCGACGCGCCGGGTAAAATCACCGGTAGGTAGTGCTCCCCTGCCAGGCTCACATCGTCATCATCACGCGCTTCTTGCCCCGGGGTACCTTACCGGGTCCACCATGTACCCGAAACGGTTCATCCGTCTCCTCGAATCGGGTCTCGAAATCCATCAGCAAACTCATGGTGGACGACTCATACATCATGGGAAAAACCGCACTTTTTATTTAAAAAGAGAGAAATCAGTTTATATAAGTTTTGCGGTTTCCCCCCCCCCCCCAAATCCAGAAAATCTCATGGAAATCCGAATCCAAATCATCAATAGCATGTAAAACCATGAATATAGGCATAACAATGAATAACAGTATGCATGAAGTGACAAGTAATAACTACAATGTTAAGCTGGCATATAAGGCAGGTATACTAATATCATGTCAAATTACTAACTAACAAGCTAAGTCAAGCAATAATATTTTCTAAGGTGTACGTGACATGGCAATTACCGATGAAGATGTGTGTGAGCCGGCAAGTAAGTGTACGTGGTACATACGCATCATCGGTAATAGTGCTGGTGTCCTAACAATATGATATCAACAATGCAATAAGAAATTATAACATAAGTATGCGATGCGGAGCGAACAACAATAATGAACGGAACACTAGACACAACGATAACTAAACTGCATTACCCTAATATAAATCCTACAAATGGTGCCTTTTGAAATAACACGAATCATGGGGTTTTGAAAATAGGGGCTACGGTGTTTTTATGAAAAGATACGTCTTTTGAAATATCCGTAGGATCCCTTGGGTTGTCCTTTAAAATACCCACGATTCGTTAGTTTTAGAAATAGGTAAGAATCGAATCTAATCTAACAACTAAACTAAACTAAAGGACTAAGTTAACAAGCTGGACTACGGGTAAGGAAACCGCCTAACATCTGAATCGATCCATATACATACCTGTATATATATTAGTCGGTGATCCCGCCTCAATAATATCATATCCGATACCATATCTATAATCAGACATCCCAAGTCAAGAGTGGGGATCAATCATCAAAATATAGCTCGTACGAAAATCCGTCGTACGGCATCCCCAAATCTGGGTACGGGTTAATATCACATTCTTCATACTATTCACCTGGTATCCTCTTTATCAAAATCATGATCGGGGTACTGATCTACGTCTAGTACAAAAAAATTCTATGCAAAAAGACCCCCCACAATACCATATTTGCAAGTTTTAGTTCAAAATAACTATATTTTTGTTTTTCATAAAATAAATCAATTAAAACTTGAAATAAAATACTAAAAATTTATATTACAACTAGATTTTAATCAATATGATTTTAAAGATTAAAATTAGCCCATTTAAATTTGTATTTATCGCTAATTTAATGTATTTTCTTACCGGCTTAAAATAATATTAAAATAATTAATTTCGGAAAAAAATTTCAGAATATTTTGTTGGAGATAGTGCCCTCAGAGTCAATTATTGGTGGTCACAGGCACGTGATTGCAATGATTGAGGGAGGACCTGTCCCAGTAGGACAGTCTTACTCGAGATGATAGTATGCTATCTGGTTTATCTTTATCAGCGTGTACTGCTTTAGGTGACCTGACATGTCGCTATTGCACGTTGATAGAGCCCCTAGGATTCTTGCTTGACCACCAGCAGAATGAGGGCGATCATATAAGTGGGAGCTGGTAGTCTATAAGCACATCCTTAAAAGGTCCCTAGTCGTGCGAGTTTCGAGACAGGGCATCAATACTCCAGAGTAGACTAGTGTATACAGTCGAGACCCCGACGAGGGGCGGTGGCCGGTCTCACAAGCCATTGGTGTCAGTTGGATCACCTAAGATGTATACAGGTGCTCATTGGGTTATGAGTACACCGGACAGGACTCGCCGGGAACATGCTAGTTGGTCTTATACCAGACGTCAGATAGCAGTTCCCAGGTGACATGTGTATAGGTTAGTTCATTGACCTGAGGATCGTCATTTGTCTCGTGTGAGTTTCCACTGTACTTTGATTACTACCCTACCACGCTCAAAGGAGACGTGCAAACAGGTTTTTGTTGGGTACAGTCCCGAGCCACATGGAGGCTGTGAGCGTATCTTCAGAGGTTCGTCTCTCCCGGTATTGGGGGTGAGGTCGCGCTGTGTCTAGGAGAGCCATTACACGAAGCCCTCGGTCGAGGTAGGAGATTTACTGGTAGGTATTCCAGTAGTATCTCAGGGTGTTCTGGGCTACACTCCGACACGACTTGTACCGCTTTTGGGGGTCTGACTTTTACCAACCCCTAGGCCCGCCATGCGATGCTCATAGACGAACGGACCGGACTGTATGGATATTGTCACTGACAGGCTCAGTAGGGTGTCAGGCTGAGTTCGCTCACAGACGTCCCTTTTGGTCAATACCTGGTAGCCCGTTACGTATTGGCTTATACCTCTGACGTGCTAGTGGTTAAATCCATAACCAAGGTGTTGACGAGTCTTTAGAGTCCCCCACATTCAGTTACTCAAGCTTTCGGGCGAAAAGCTGTAGAAGCCGTATGGAGATATGGCAGGGTCCGATCAGATACGTGCGGTATTGCACGGATCAGGATCGGACAGTTAGTACTAGAGGCCGTATGGAGATATGGCAAGATCCGATCAGATACGTGCGGTATTGCATGGATCAGGATCGGACAGTTAGTACTAGAGGCCGTATGGATATATGGCAGGGTTCGATCAGATACGTGCGGTATTCCACGGATCAGGATCGAACGGATATTACTAGCCGGCTTTGGTTTAAACCGGATCCTAGTATAGTACAGTGTAGTTTTTGTCTCATTGCATTTGTATTTCGGTCGGAATACAAATGCGGGTGTGTATACACAGTATCGGGGTTTTCCTGTAATTTGTTACGGGACCAGTTTTCTGGAGTTGCCAGTTTGCTTTCCGTTTCGGCCATATTTCTTTGTATCCTTCATTGGCCGAAGATTGGTGGAGGAGGGCTTATTTGCATTTGTGCAAATAAGCAATTGTGGAGGGGGTCTTTGCATATTCTTGTATCATGATTGTGCACCATTCATTGACTTCCTTTCATCATAGCTTGACTTTGGATGTGATGATGGGAGATGATATGGTTGTTGAGTGTTGGTATTTCTTTGCGATCTTTTTTCCACATGATAACCATTCCTCTCTCTCTTGGATGATTAGAGTGTGGCTCCCCTATTTTTGAATCTATCCCATTCTCACTCCCACCATGAGCCAAGGCCGGCCACTTGAGAGGAGGGGCTGTCCCAAATTTGGTAGTGGGGATTTTCTCTCTTCATGCTTGCTAAAATCCCAAGTTCATCACAAAATTCCACCATTTCAATTCCTCCACCAATAAGGCAATTCCATAAACCCCAAAATGAGACTTGAGCACTACACATTCTACAGCAAATCTTGGGCACGTCGACTAGCCAGCTTCCTGCCCGAGTTGCCTCGGCATAGAGGTGGGAGCCCGTAAAAGATGTAGGTGATGTGGTGCACTTCCGGCAACGAGGTGGAGACAGGACATTCCGCGGGAGATCGGGACGACGACGAGAAGACCGGAGGACTTGGATCAGTCGGTATATCTCTATTCCCCATCTTGTAGTTAGCTAGGACTAGTTAATGGTTTGATCCGGGTGTTTAGTGCGCGGTGGTGCCGGTTTGCTAGTTTGCAAAATTAAAGTTTTTCGCTTCCGCATTTGGCCTCGGGATGGAGGCCGGGGCGCCGCCGTGCACTTACAGTGGTATCAGAGCCTCGCCATTAACCTAGTCTAGCTTTGTCTAATGTGTTTACATTTCCGATCGACCAAAATTCCAAAATCTGCGTTTTTCACATGCATCAGTTTTCTGTTGAAATTTTCTGGAGTCGAAAATTTTTTCAGGTTGCAGAAAAGTGATGAACTGGAAATTCTAAGAACACTGTAGAAATTCGATACAGTGACTCCACAGTGGGAGCGCGGAACCGCGGCCAAAAACCCCTTTAGGCCGCGGTTCCGCCGCACTCTGTTGAGATCACTGCATCAAATTTCTGCAGTTGCTCTCTGGGATGATTGTATGGTTTTTGGAATATTAATTTTGGGCCCAGAATTTCTTGATGTGCTACAGTAGTACTTGGGGCCTACTTGTTAAAATTTGATCGATCGGATATTTAAAACACATTAGTTCACAGTTTTTACATTATATCTGCGACCGTGAATGTCACTCGATCGGTAAATCCTGTCTAACTGCTATAGCCCGGTTAGACGGATTTGCGAACGTGACTTTCACGTTGATGTTCTGTGTATTGCTGTGATGTTGCGGATCGGTCGTGGGGGATAGCCTGGATGCAATGCTAGTACAGTTTTTGTTGTATTATGTACATTTGATATTGCGGGGCGAGCGTCCGACATGTGGACTGCCGTCACTGCCTGTTTGTATTATTATTTTGGGGCACGACCAGGTTGCGGTCGATGTACCCGTTGTATGTATATTTTACTTTCTGTACTAGGTTTGCCCCGCGGAGGGGTGCACGGACAGCCGGGTTCTAGAGGGCAACAAGCCCGCATCTCATGGCATTGAGACGGAGGGGGCTTCACTCTAGGATTGGCGGGCTATTCGCCGCCCTCGTAGGGGGTACAGGTTAACCCAGGAGGGGTGCCCAAGTTACCGGATTCCGTGAAGTGCTGGGTGGTCCATTCACGTCGCTGAAAGGGGCTGCCTCGCTTCAGGTTTTGGCGGGTAACTTGCCTCGCCCGTAGGGGTCTAGGATTTCATTGCACAGGCTATCCACACGACCAGGGGAACGTCGGGTTTCAGCGGCTCTGTGAAACCCGGGGATCCCAGATATCTGTATTGTTTCTGTGATGCTGTACATTTCTGTGATGTTGCATTTTATCACGCCTTGAGCGAATATAATATATTGGTACATATATTAGTAGATGTTGTATATGTTTTGCATCCGCGCTAGTCCAGTCCCCGCTCTGTCGTTAGTTAGCTAACCTAACGGGTAATGACGGGACCCAGTGGCGAATGCGGATGGCATATACGTACATCAGTATATTTTCGTTCTTTTTGGTGTGATCAATTGATGGGACTGCGTTGATTCGGATCAATGCAAGTTAAAACAAACCTAATTTGATGTTGTTGGAACACTTTTCAAAAAGCTGTTATTGCAAGGACGTTCACTTTTGTTTTGCATCGTGGTATTCAGTTGGAATATCCTGCTCCTCAGTCGACGAGGCAAGGGCCGAGATCCCTTCACCGGGAGTGACCCTTTGGACAAAAGTTTGCGTCAGGGCATTAACTTCACTATAGCCGATTACTTTTGCTTTGCATCGTGGTATTCAGTTGGAATATCCTGCACCCCATTCTACGGGGAAAGAGCCGAGATCCCTTCACCGGGAGTGACCTCTTTAGCGAAGGTTTTCGTCACTATATTTTTAAAAGCTATCCGTTCCTTCAACGATATCAAGTTCTTTACGTTAAAGGTTTTCGCCAGAAACCATTCGTAGCCCTCCGTCGTTTCATATGGGCGGTCGATAGTATTCAAGCTGTGTATGTTGGCCAAAGTCAAGGCACAGTGATTGGTAGCTATTGGGGTATTCATATGCAGCATAGATAGATGCGTTGGTTTGGGACAGTCGTACTGCCATTTTAGCCAAAGTCAAGGGTAGGTACGGGTGGATTCAAATTAACCTGGAGAATGACGGGTAGAACTTGACATGTGACTTATGATATGTTGGCCAAAGTCAAGGTCATAAGAGCATGGGGCAAAAATCTCATCGGGAGTTTCAAAAGAACTGAAACTTGCCAGATATGCGCATACCTTCTGGAGTGTGATGACGTGAGCGGATTCCGTCACGTTATCATGCGATGAGAGTTGGATCCCGATTCCCACTGATGAGTTGGTTTACTCCTCGGATGATCCCGACTAATTCTTCTTTCAGGTTTGGAGGAGAATTTGACGGTACAGTGGGAGGTTTCCAGATTAGACAAATTGGTAACCATTCTGATTTAGGTTAGAGTGCACGCTGAGTGTTTCTTTTCTCTCTCTCTTTGGCAGCGACCATTGACCCGACCCTAAGACTATGACTCAGTGACCAAGTTGACCGAACCTTCTTTAACACTGGCTTTTGGATTGTCAGAGTTGCAGGCCTCATTGCCACTCCTACTTTTACCCTTTTCTCCAGGACACCCCGTATTATTACGAACGTCCACTTCCATTGGACCAAACCATCGTATGGTTATATAAGAACTCGAAGGGATTTATTCGAGGATGGTTTCCGGTTCTGGAGAAAACGGATAGGATTATTCAGTTGTCTTTTCCTTTTACCTTCTCTCAGGTTGCGAGTACTCCTTGGTTTAGGAGATAGTACACCTATTACGCAAATTGGATTGTCTTCTTCCAAACCTTAGGTTGGTGCCGAACGGTGGGGAATGAAGAAAACCAATTAGCCTAACGATGGTGTACAGAAGGTGTTATGTAAAGACAAAGAAAGGGATTAGTAAGAGGGCAAAGTAAATTGCAACTGATATTCATGACCAAACCAGGTATTTCATTACCACTCCCAAATCACTTTTGTATTTCTCCAGGACACTCCGTATCACTACGAAGATCCACAGTTTATTGGATAATGCATCGTATGGTTATATACGAACTCGAAAGGAACTTGTTCCAGTTCGGGGATGGATTCTGGTTCAGGAGAAATAAGAATAAGATTTATTTAGGTGTCTTTTATCTTCACCTTCTCTCGCATTGCGAGTGCTCCTAGGATTAGGACAGTACACCCATTACGCTTATTGGATAGTCTTCTTCCAAACCATAGGCTGGTGCCGAACGGTAGGGAAGGAAGAAAACCATTTGGCCTAAAGGGGTGTGCAGAAGGTAATGACTAAAGACATAAAAAGGGATTTGGAGAGGTGGCAAAGAATTATACGGTTACAGTCGTGAATCTGGAAGAGGCATTACTAGGAATACCGGGATACCCCATTGAAATATTTCAATGTTTCAGTTTCTCTGTGTACTGTTAAAAGAAAACTGATTTCCCAATTAGTCCTTACTCCAGGGTATGTATTTACCAGGTATGATTCTCACATCTGTATGGTCTTACAGATGATGAGTGGAAGTAAGTTATTGGGAATTGGGTGATCATCCTCATTATATCGGGATTCGTTGTAATCGGAGATATTTGAGGAAATCACCTGGGCTGTTTGCCGGTTGGCGAATATTTGGTTTTGAATATCCGCTGTTGTACACCAATTTCAAATTGATATATCTGTACGTCTATTTTTATAGAGTGAGATATATGTTTTTGAAATTATGTCTGTGACATTTACCTATATCAGTGGATGGTTAGGTAAGGAGCATTAAACAGCGGTGTAATTCTTCTTAATCATAAGTACAGTTTTCAACCTACGACACACAGTGAATGAGTTATCAGACTCAAGGGACTTATACAGAATATTGTATGTTGTCCAGGATCCATCCGGACAGAGGGGTTGGTCCTCGTACTATATTCGGTTTACTTATGACTTCTCTGGTTTTTAGACAAGTGTTTCGTGGAAACACAGGGTCCGAATTTTGAGAAGTTATAGGTATTTGAATAAAGTAGAGAACCAGATGTTGCAAGTATCGGGATTCTTCAAGGTGATCGAAGATGTAGATACTTGTGTATGGTATTCAGTTGATAGAAATGGTTAAGAGAACTTGCTTCTCTTTCAGGTTACTCATAATTGGAAGCATTCCTAAGTTGAGTAACGCTGATCGGCCTCTCTTCCATTTAGTTGACATGCACTGGAGACAGTTGCATGATTTGAATCTGGTTCAATTAAATCAGTGCCTCTGGTTCTATATTGGATATAGAACAGTTCATATCTTAACGATGTTAAGGTACGGGGAGTTGTCCGGTTTATGATTAAAACCAGACACTGGACAACTCAAGGCATGTTTCTGTAATGGCTGTTTGTGGGTTGACCCAGGCTATGACGAGGGTTGACTTTCTACCATCTGGAAGATCAATAGCGATATTGTTCTAGACTCGCCACAGTTTTATTAAAAATAGATTTTTTCAGAAAACAGTAGTGGGAGTATGGTAGAACTGGAAGTGATTCCAGAATCACAAACGATTATTGAAGATTTGATAAGGAACCTAAAGATTCAATCTGGATTGACATTCCATTGGCCACTCCGCAGATTTGGTGGGTAACTTCAGCTACCCGAGAGGTACTCCGGTAGCCTCAAGGACGGTGACGGGGAAGTTCTTGTTTACCCACACTTGCCATTGCTGTTGTTCCAGACTGCGGACCCGGCGGGAGGATGAGTATAGCGTCGTTCTAAACTAGCTTTAGAAGTGTACGTGTATATGACTCTGCCAGAGGGTTGTCGTAGTCAGTGGGAGCAGCGGAAGCATTGGTGGACAGGCAGCTTATGTCTATTTATAGACTAAAGCAGATATAGCGGAGATAGATCATCAATTTCTGATGTGAAAGTCATAGGTTTGACTACATCAGAATAGGGGATGGATATGTTGAGAAGGTAGTAGGGTGTGATGTCATGGTATTTGGATGACATACACAGAATAGGAAAAGAAACTCCTATACTACGATCGGTTATACTTTGGTCGTCACACAGTGGTTTCTCCACATGGGACTTGGATATTATATCAGACATACTGGTAACTAGATCTATGGTTTTAGATCTAGATTTGGGTAGTTTCCCAATCTGGGTACTTAGACAACATTCTAAGAGTATTTAGAATGGACGACTCCTAGCACGGTAGTATACCTGCAGGTGATGGAGTCACCCTCTCTAAAGGTGTCTTACAGACTAAAGGGGAGAGGAATGTGCTTGATTGGCAGATCACTTGCTTAGGCAATTGAGTCAATCATGAGATGTCAAGTACCACACCAGATGTTTTTCTTGCACTAGATGCAATAAGTTGACATTGATCCAATCCTGGAGAAACAGTCGGAAGCAATTTTAGAACATAAGTGGATGTTCTAGGGATATCATAACGACAGCCTCATTCGGGAGACAGTTATCATTCCAGGCTTCCAAGGTGACCTGGACGACAAGGAGGTTGTCAGAGTTATAGTTTTTCCCTCTGACGAGGGGCAGTATTTTGGACAGGTAGTCCAAGGCAATACTGAGGGAGGCATGGCGCAGGATACTGATTAAGTTCAGTTGTCGATACAGCCTAAGAAGTTTGGATTTGGAGTTCATTTATGAGCTAGGTCCCATCAGACATCCAGACACATTCTAAGACAGGTATTGCTCATTTCGGGAGATGGCATTCTCCGCGAACTTGAGATATAGAGAGACGTAGAAAGAAACATCAAAGCGGATCCACTCACTGAGGCTAATCTTCGAACGTAGTAGTTTCACAAACGAGCTTTGTGAGACTGACTAGTAGAGGAGTTGGGTGTTCGGTATCACACAGGCTATGTATGCGACATCGCAATAATTAGCCTTGAGTGCAAGTGGGAGATTGTTGGAGATAGTGCCCTCAGAGTCAATTATTGGTGGTCACAGGCACGTGATTGCAATGATTGAGGGAGGACCTGTCCCAGTAGGACAGTCTTACTCGAGATGATAGTATGCTATCTGGTTTATCTTTATCAGCATGTACTGCTTTAGGTGACCTGACATGTCGCTATTACACGTTGATAGAGCCCCTAGGATTCTTGCTTGACCACCAGCAGTATGAGGGCGATCATATAAGTGGGAGCTGGTAGTCTATAAGCACATCCTTAAAAGGTCCCTAGTCGTGCGAGTTTCGAGACAGGGCATCAATACTCCAGAGTAGACTAGTGTATACAGTCGAGACCCCGACGAGGGGCGGTGGCCGGTCTCACAAGCCATTGGTGTCAGTTGGATCACCTAAGATGTATACAGGTGCTAATTGGGTTATGAGTACACCGGACAGGACTCGCCGGGAACATGCTAGTTGGTCTTATACCAGACGTCGGATAGCAGTTCCCAGGTGACATGTGTACAGGTTAGTTCATCGACCTGAGGATCGTCATTTGTCTCGTGTGAGTTCCCACTGTACTTTGATTACTACCCTACCACGCTCAAAGGAGACGTGCAAACAGGTTTTAGTTGGGTACAGTCCCGAGCCACATGGAGGCAGTGAGCGTATCTTCAGGGGTTCGTCTCTCCCGGTATTGGGGGTAAGGTCGCGCTGTGTTTAGGAGAGCCATTACACGAAGCCCTCGGCCGAGGCAGGAGATTTACTGGTAGGTATTCCAGTAGTATCTCAGGGTGTTCTGGGCTATACTCCGACACGACTTGTACCGCTTTTGGGGGTCTGACTTTTACCAACCCCCTAGGCCCGCCATGCGATGCTCATAAACGAACGGACCGGACTGTATGGATATTGTCACTGACAGGCTCAGTAGGGTGTCAGGCTGAGTTCGCTCACAGACGTCCCTTTTGGTCAATACCTGGTAGCCCGTTACGTATTGGCTTATACCTCTGACGTGCTAGTGGTTAAATCCACAACCAAGGTGTTGACGAGTCTTTAGAGTCCCCCACATTCAGTTACTCAAGCTTTCGGGCGAAAAGCTGTAGAGGCCGTATGGAGATATGGCAGGGTCCGATAAGATACGTGCGGTATTGCACGGATCAGGATCGGACAGTTAGTACTAGAGGCCGTATGGAGATATGGCAAGGTCCGATCAGATACGTGCGGTATTGCATGGATCAGGATCAGACAGTTAGTACTAGAGGCCGTATGGATATATGGCAGGGTTCAATCAGATAGTGCGGTATTCCACGGATCAGGATTGAACGGATATTACTAGCCGGCTTTGGTTTAAGCAGGATCCTAATATAGTACAGTGTAGTTTTTGTCTAATTGCATTTGTATTTCGGTCGGAATACAAATACGGGTGTGTATACACAGTATCGGGGTTTTCCTGTAATTTGTTACGGGACCAGTTTTCTGGAGTTGCCAGTTTGCTTTCCGTTTCGGCCATATTTCTTTGTATCCTTCATTGGCCGAAGATTGGTGGAGGAGGGCTTATTTGCATTTGTGCAAATAAGCAATTGTGGAGGGGGTCTTTGCATATTCTTGTATCATGATTGTGCACCATTCATTGACTTCCTTTCATCATAGCTTGACTTTGGATGTGATGATGGGAGATGATATGGTTGTTGAGTGTTGGTGTTTCTTTGTGATCATTTTTCAACATGATAACCATTCCTCTCTCTCTTGGATGATTAGAGTGTGGCTCCGCCATTTTTGAATCTATCTCATTCTCACTCCCACCATGAGCCAAGGCCGGCCACTTGAGAGGAGGGGCTGTCCCAAATTTTGTAGTGGGGATTTTCTCTCTTCATGCATGCTAAAATCCCAAGTTCATCACAAAATTCCACCATTTCAATTCCTCCACCAATAAGGCAATTCCATAAACCCCAAAATGAGACTTGAGCACTATACATTCTACAGCAAATCTTGGGCACGTCGACTAGCCAGCTTCGTGCCCGAGTTGCCTCGGCATAGAGGTGGGAGCCCGTAAAAGATGTAGGCGATGTGGTGCACTTCCGGCAACGAGGTGGAGACAGGACATTCCGCGGGAGATCGGGACGACGACGAGAAGACCGGAGGACTTGGATCAGTCGGTATATCTCTATTCCCCATCTTGTAGTTAGCTAGGACTAGTTAATGGTTCGATCCGGGTGTTTAGTGCGCGGTGGTGCCGGTTTGCTAGTTTGCAAAATTAAAGTTTTTCGCTTCCGCATTTGGCCTCGGGATGGAGGCCGGGGCGCCGCCGTGCACTTACAGATTTGAAATTTCACCAGTGGCTCAATAAACACCAAATACTAGCAATTTCATAGCTAGAATATGTATATTTAATTTTATAATAAAGATATTTGTATTTTGACTTTTTACAAAAAAAACCCTTATTTTACCGTTTTTTCGAAATTTCATCGAAACGATTTTCAAAACGTTACAAGAACATTCTCAAGTACCTGAGAAGGACTAAGGAGATGTTCTTGGTGTATGGCGGAAAAGACCTCCAGATCGAGGCCTTTGCTGACTCCAGCTTCCAGAGTGACAAGGATGATTCCAAGTCCATGTCGGGTTTTGTCTTTACCCTCAATGGAGGGGCGGTGTGTTGGAAGAGTTCCAAACAGGAAACCGTTGCAGACTCGACGATGGAAGCGGAATACATCGCTGCATCTGATGTCACAAAAGAAGCTGTCTGGATGAGGAAGTTCTTGAAAGAACTTCAGGTGGTTCCGTCCATTGTTGATCCAATACCTCTGTATTGCGACAACAACGGGGCTATAGCTTTAGTGAAGGAACCCAGGTCCCATCAAAGATCCAGACACATCTTGAGGCGGTATCACCTGATCAGGGAGATCGTGGATCGCCAGGAGATCGAGGTTCGGAGGGTTGCTTCAGAAGATAACACTGCAGATCCATTCACCAAGGCCTTGCCCCAGACTCAGTTCGAGCGGCTGATCGAGATGATAGGTCTTCGATACGCCAGTACATGGCCTTAGTGCAAGTGGGAGATTGTTAGTGTATATGCCCTAGAGGCCATTACTGTATCATACTAGTTTGTATATTACTTAATGGAAGCTTGGGATATTCACCTTGTATATACAATCTTGCTCAAAATAGTAGTATGCTACTTGGTTTGTTTCTACTTCAATGTGTACATGTTTTTATTTTAGTATATCGCCTATACACATTAGTGGAGCCCTTAGGATCTTTGCTTGATTACCAGCATTGTGATGGCAGTCACACTAGTGGGGGCTGGGTAATCTATATGCACATCCTTATGCAGGTCCCTCGTCGCAGGACTATCAAGACAGGGCATCGATACTCCGGAGTAGACTAGCGCATGCGCTTCTCATCCCAGAGTGGGAGATGGTCTGTCCCACAGCCATCAGTACGTCGTACTGGAGATAGTATGCGGGTGCTCGTTGGGTTACGAGTACACTGGACAGGACTCGTCGGGAACTGACCGGTTGGTATTATACCTATCGTCAGTTATCAGTTCCCAGGTGACATGAGTACAGCTTAGTCCGCTGACTTGACACTGTCACTTCGCCTCGAGTGTGTTCCCACTGTACTTTGATTACTACCCTACCACGGCTCAAAGGAGTCGTGCAAACAGGTAGTAGTTGGGTGCAGTCCCGAAGCACTTGGAGGCAGTGACGGTTAGACATGATTCGTCTCTCCCGGTATTGGGGGTTGACATCGCGCTGTGTCTAGGAGAGCCATTACACGAGTAGTCCCTGGCCAGGGCAAGCGGGATATACTGGTAGGCTTCCAGCGTTATCTCAGGGTGTATTGGGCTTCACTCCGACACGACTTGTACCGCTATTAGGGGACTGACGTTTACCGCCCCCTAGGCCCACCATGCGATGTATCAGACGAACAGACCGGACTGTACGGAGATTGTCACATTCAGGCTCAGTAGGATTTCAGATGGGTTTCACCTCGTCAGTCTTCTTGTCGGCATCTACCTGGGGACCGTTATGCACAGCTAGTGCCGCTTGCGGTCTGTGGTTAAACCCACTGCCAGCGTAGTGTCGAGTCTTTAGAGTCCCACACAGAAAGCTATTCGCCTTTTGGCAAAAGAGTAGAGGTCGCATGGTTTTGCGACAGGGTCCGGTCACATCCGTGCACTTGTGCACGTACAGTGTCCGGACAGTTAACACTAGCGGGCTTTGGTTTAAGCCAGATCCTAGTGTACGTTTTGGGATTGGTTTTATCCAGTATGTATTCGTGTTCCTCGGAACGCGAATGCAGGTGTGTATGCACAGTTGACGGAAAGACAGAGGCAGAGGATTCTCATTAGGGTTGTTGACCGTTGACTGTTGACTATTGACTTTTTGCTCAACCCTAATGAGAATATGTTATGTAATTAACAATAATATTAATTAAGTATTGTGGTTGTTGAGGGGTTGACTTTGTTGACTTGTTGACTTTGTTGACCGGTTGATTAGGTTGGACTAGTTGACCATCATGATGACAATGGCTATCATTTCATAGCAAAGACTTTTTACTTGCTTGTTCTCTTGTGCAATATGAGTGCATGAAATGATATAGCCATTTTGACTTAAACCATTTACACAATACTTGATTACTATTTTTTTGTGATGATGGTTTTGGATTATGAGAGCCAAGTGAGAAAAGTCTTGCTCATTCTATCATTTTCATTCTCTCTCTTGTGTTCTTGAGCTCTCATCTCCTTCCTCTTGCTCTCCCTCTCTTTAGTCTATGGTTCACTTGTCTCATGTGTTGAGAACAAAGAACCATAGAGAAAATCCCAACACACTCTCCTCTACTCACTCTAGTTCTCAAGGTTTAGCAAACCGACTGAACTAGTTTCTTCAAAGACCGAAGAAGAAGCCAAAGGTAGAAGCTTTCAGGTGGATCGATCTTCGGCGCAAGGAGACGACGGGGTGAAGCCGATCCGGACAACCATCGAGGCTTGAAGACGAAGGAGTTCAAGAAAGAAAGGTATAACCCCCTAACCGAGTAGTTAACAACTCCTAGTTAGGTTGTTAATTAGATGTTTAACAAAGATCCGGTTTTGAGTCCATGTTACCACCTCTAGAAAATTGTTTTTCACCAAATTCCGCATGCCCGAAAGTACCGGGAGAGGTAGCATGGACTTACACAAACGAAGTAGCATACTACCATTTTGAGCAAGATTGTCTATACAATGGTGAATATCCCAAGCTTCCATTAAGTAATATACAAACTAGTATGATACAGTAATGGCCTCTAGGGCATATACACTAACAATCTCCCACTTACACTAAGGCCATGTACTGGCGTATCGAAGACCTATCATCTCGATCAACCACTCGAACTGAGTCTGGGGTATGGCCTTCGTGAATGGATCAGCAGTGTTATCTTCCGTGGCAACCCTCCGAACCTTGATCTCCTGACGATCCACGATCTCCCTGATCAGGTGATACCGCCTCAAGATGTGTCTGGACTTCTGATGGGACCTGGTTTCCTTCGCTAAAGCTATAGCCCTATTGTTGTCGCAATACAGAGGTATTGGATCAACAATGGACGGAACCACCTGAAGTTCTATCAAGAACTTCCTCATCCAGACGGCTTCCTTTGCGGCATCAGCAGCAGCGATATATTCCGCTTCCTTCGTCGAGTCAGCAACGGTTTCCTGTTTGGAACTCTTCCAACACACCGCCTCTCCAAGACAAAACCCGACATTGACTTGGAATCATCCTTGTCACTCTGGAAGCTGGAGTCAGCAAAGGCCTCGATCTGGAGGTCTTTTCCGCCATACACCAAGAACATCTCCTTAGTCCTTCTCAGGTACTTGAGAATGTTCTTTACCGCTATCCAGTGCATGTCCCCAGGGTTTGACTGATACCGGCTTACCATACTCAGTGCATAATCTACATCTGGTCTGGTACACAACATCGCATACATTATAGAGCCTACCGCAGAAGCGTAGGGTATAATAAACATGCGATCCCTTTCCAAATCAGTCTTGGTAGACATCTCTTTGGAGAGGGTGATCCTGTGACAAGCCGGTAGATTACCGCGCTTGGAATCTTCCATACTGAATCTTTTCAGTATGGTGTCGATGTACCTGGACTGTGAAAGTCTTAATATCCTCTTGGATCTATCACGATGGATCCGGATCCCCAGAATGTAAGTGGCATCACCCAGGTCTTTCATGGAGAACCTGTGTGACAAGAACCCTTTGACAAGTTGTAGCATAGGAATGTCATTTCTTATCAAAAGAATGTCATCCACGTATAAAACGAGGAATACGACAGTTCTTGCTACAAATCTACTATAGATGCATGGTTCATCTGGATTTTTGATAAAGCCAAAATCTTTGACCGTCTCATCAAAACAGATGTTCCAACTCCGCGATGCCTGCTTTAGTCCATAGATGGACTTAAGCAACTTGCACACCTTCCCGCTGCTTCCACTCTGAATGAAACCCTCTGGCTGGTCCATATAGACACACTCCTCCAAATTTCCATTTAGAAAAGCGGTCTTTACGTCCATCTGCCAAATCTCGTAATCATGGAAGGCAGCAATGGCAAGAAGGATCTGAATGGATTTCAGCATAGCCACTGTAGAAAAGGTTTCGTCATAGTCCAAACCAGGTCTTTGACGAAAACCCTTTGCAACAAGTCTAGCCTTATAGGTCTCAACCTGTCCATCTACACCAATCTTCTTCTTGAAGATCCACTTGCATCCTACGGGTTTTACCCCATCTGGAGCAATGTCCAAAGTCCATACTTTGTTTGTGTACATGGACTCCATTTCGGTCCGCATTGCATCCAGACATTTTACTGAGTCAACACTCTGAATGCCCTGCTGGAAGCTAGTAGGCTCATCACTATCAATGATGCAATCCTCTCTATCCCCATCTATGAGAAAACCTTAGTATCTCTCGGGCGGATGAGACTGCCTACTACTCCTGCGGAGCGGCGTAGGAATGTCATGTTCTTTCGAACCCTCTGGTTCTTCTAAGATTTCAGTAATAGCTTATGGTTCTAGAATTTCTTCCAATTCTATTGCGCTCCCACTTATCTGATTTTCCAAAAACTCAGTTTCCAAGAAGCAGGCATGACGAGAAACAAAAATCTTATGTTCCTCTTCGCAATAGAAGAAATATCCCTTAGAGTTCTTTGGATATCCCACAAACTTGCACTGTACTGAGCGTGCCTCGAGTTTGTCCGCATGCTGCTTTTTAACAAAAGCTGGACATCCCCATGTCTTAATGTGCTTAAGATAGGGGTTCTTCCCACACCACATGTGATATGGTGTGGTAGGCACAGTCTTAGTTGGAACTCGGTTCAAAAGATATGCAGCTGATTCTAGTGCATATCCCCAGAATGATCACGGAAACTCAGCGTTACTCATCATGGAACGTACCATATCCAATAGGGTCCGGTTCTGTCTCTCTGATACACCGTTATGTTGTAGAGTGTATGGAGGAGTAAGCTGAGAGAGAATTCCATTCTTTTTTAGGTAATCCAAGAACTCGGCACTCAAGTATTCACCACCTCGATCAGATCTCAGTGTCTTAATACTTTTGCCGGTTTGTTATTCTATTTCATTCTTATATTCCTGGAATTTTCCAAAGGCTTCGGATTTATGTTTCATTATGAAGACATATCCATACCTTGAAAAGTCATCCGTAAAAGTAATGAAGTAAGAATAACCGCTTCGCGCATGTGTAGACATAGGACCGCACACGTCGCTGTGTACGAGTCCCAAGAGCTCGCTCGCTCTTACTCCATGTCCAGTGAACGGAGTCTTTGTCATCTTTCCTTTGAGACAGGATTGACAAGTTGCATATGAATGATATTCGAACGGATCCAAATATCCTTCTGTATGTAACTTAGTCAATCTTCTGTCTTTGATGTGACCCAGTCTACAATGCCATAAGAAAGTCTGAGTTGTTTCCGGAGACTTTCTTTTGTGTGTATTCTGGACATTGAAAATCTGTGGTTGGTTTAATACGTATATACCATTGCTTAATGTACCTGACCCAATCAAAACTTGATTAAGGTGAATGTTTACAACATTGCTTACAAATGTAAATTCATAACTTTCTTTAGATAATAAAGATACAGATATGATATTACAAGTTGCATTGGGTACAAAATAACAATCACGCAAAACCAAAACATGTCCATCTGACATTCCCAAGTGATAGTCCCCCACGGACTCAGCATCCATGCTAGCTCCGTTTGCAACTCTAAGGGTCATATCATCTGCCGTCAAAACCCTACGTTTTCTCAGTGCCTGCAAAGAATTACGGATATGAGATCCTGATCCGGTATCCAATACCCAGGAAGTAGAGTTTATTGATAGACAGTTTTCAATAACATACACACCTGAAGCCGAAGCCGCAACTTGCTTCGGATCCTGGTTCTTGGCCTTCCAAGCCCTGCAATCCTTTTTCCTGTGTCCTTTCTTATGACAATAGAAGCACTCTTCCTTTCCCACAAGCTGCCCCGCTATCTTTGTTGCCTTTACTTTTCCCTTCGTTTCCACTTTACTAACACCGCCTCTTGGTTTGGTGGGGGTTTTCTTCTTCTTTCCCTTGGCTTTCGCCCTGGACCTAGAAGAGGAAGGTCCTCCAACAAACAAAGTAGATGTTTCCCTACCTTTCTGTAGGGTGCCCTCTGCACTCCTCAGCAGGTTGAGGAGTTCTGAAAGTTCAACTTCTTTTTCTTGCAAGTTGAAATTCAGGATAAACTGGGCGTAAGTGGAAAGAAGGGACTGGAGAATCAAGTCAGTATAACGCTCGTTCTCTAACGTGGTCCCAAGGTCTGCGAGCTCTTCAATATAGCCAATCATCTTAAGCACGTGTTCCGCTACCGATGATCCGACGGCCAATCTCACCGAAAACAGCTTTTTCGAGACTTCTTATCTGGCGATACGGGATTGCTCTCCATACTGTTCTTTTGTATGGAGAAATATGGATTCTAGGTCCATATTCTCGTGCCTCCTCTGATGTTCATTCTCCATAGATGCAAGCAACATGCACTTGGCCTTCGCGCAATCGATCTCCCAAGTCTTACGGATTTCCTTATCCGCGACGCTGGAGGTAGGACCTGGGACAGGGGGAGCTTTGGTGGTAAAGAGATACCCCAGCTTGTCATAAGTGATTGCCATTTTGACATTCCTGAACCAATCTTTGTAGTTTGGCCATGTCAGTATATTTTTATCTAGAAGTAACTTAAGTCCGGTCATGACGATTGGTTGCTGCAATTAGGAGAGAGAGAAGAAACACTCAGCATGATGGTCTTGCAAATTTAGAGTGGTTTTTAATTTGTCTAAACAGGATGGCTCCCACTGTTTCTCGAATCCCTCCTCAAACCAAAAAGGAAGAATTAGTCGGGATCAATCTTACCGTACAATACTTGCTTAACCGTTCAGCCAGGCCAGTGTTGGTACTTCGAGGAAGGTTTTCCAACGCTTTCATGAAGTTCCTTAATTAAATAACCTCTTTTTCCTGGGGGCGTAGCCCCGCTAACACCTTTCTAGACACCTACTTGGTTTATAGCATTGATCGTTAAGTGAGAAATTTTCCAAGGAGTAGCATATACTCACAGTAGGATCGGGATCCAAATATCATCGTGTGATAAAACTGAAGGAATCCTACCAGAATCATCCCACTCCAAATGGTATGCAGTACTAGCAAGTTTCAGTTTCTTTAGAAACTCCCGATTTGGATTTTTGCCCCATGCTCTTATGACCTTGACTTTGGCCAACAAATCATAAGTCACATGTCAAGTTCTACCCGTCATTCTCCAGGTTAATTTGAACCGACCCGTACCTTCCCTTGACTTTGGCCAACAAGGCAGTACGACTGTCCCAAACCAACGCATCTATCTATGCTGCATATGAATACCCAATAGCTACCAAACACTGTGCCTTGACTTTGGCCAACAAACACAGCTTGAATACTATTGACTATCCATATGAAACGACGGAGGGCTACGAATGGTTTTGGCGAAACCGTGAACGTAGTGAACTTGATATAATCGATGGAACGAGATAGCTTTTAAAGGGAGTGGTTCAAGCTCCGCGTTTAAAAGTTGGTTTTTGAAAAGAACCGAGTAGTTTTGAAAGTGTTCCAACGACATTACTTTGGTTTATTTTCTTGCATTAATTTTAATGCGTCCCATCATTTAATCCTATCATTGCAGAAAATAACGAAAATATGACGTACGCTTATGCCATCCGCATTCGCCACGGGGCCCCGTCATTACCCGTTAGGTTACTTAACTAACGACAGAGCGGGGCCTGGACTAGCGCGGATGCAAAACATAAGCAACGCCTAAATAGATATCATATATAGATATATACATTGGTCAGATGCAATGATAGCCATTCCAGGTCACAGATGAACACATTGGATATACTAGGAATCCGCATTCCGTACGAGCCTGTAACGAAAAGCGGATTACATGGTCACGATGAATAGCCAATACCCCACCCTAGACCCCTACGAGTGCGACAAACTCCCGCCAAATACCCGAAGTGAAGCAACCTCCCTCAAGAACGTGAGTAGGCCACTCAGCACTTCGAGGTACCCGGTAGTTTGTGCATCCCCTCCTTGGGTCTATCCTAGGAGCAAAAACAGTAAAAAGAAATTATACAATGGCGGCTAAAACCTCATCCCGGATGTGCGGCCATACAAATAATATTACATCAATTTACATATTACATGAATTGAAAGATAAAGAAAACTCTCATCTCACAACCCCCCGGCTATTCATCCGCGACAATCCAATGAATTCATATACACATACCATCAAAATTACAGATCACAGATATGTATAACCCCCACTAATCGACGTATAGCGATTAGCAGACGTTCAATACATATATCACATCACAGATATAACCCGTTAGCTAAAGTCTTTAGAAGTTCGATCAAAATACGGATTTTTAACCACCCCAAAAACAAATTTTGCTTTCTGGAAAATCTGGGCAGAAAAATCATATTCCAAAAATCCCAAAACACCCCAATAAATACACTGCATCAAAACCGATCCACGGCTGAGTCAAGTCGGCCGCGGATCCGCGGCAAGAAGCTCTTCTTGCCGCGTTTCCGCGGTGAGTTGGTCGGTTTAGTGGATCGTTTTTCTGCATTGTTCACTAAAAACCCTAAGCCGATTTTTGGTATATGTCAAATAATTTTTACAGCAGTTTAAAAATCGTCAGAAAGTTTAAGTCTCGGGCATGTTTTGTGACTTTTTTTTCTATCGAACTTCTAGTTACTTTGCTAACATGTCAGATAGTGTTTAACAAGTCTCTGATACCACTGTATGTCCACGTTACCCGTCCCCGGTTGTAGCGTTTTCAAAATCGTTTCGGTGAAATTTCGAAAAATCGGTAAAATAAAGGGGTTTTCTGTAAAAAGTCAAAATACAAATATCTTATTATAAAAATTAAATATACATATTCTAGCTATGTAATTGCTATTATTTGGTGTTTATTGAGCCGCTGGTGAAATTTCAAATTTTCGGAAATAAATATTATTTTATTATTATTTTAAGCCGTCACTAATATATTTAATTAGGGAAAATTACGAATTGGAATGAGTTGAAACAAATTTTGTGCATCATAAAACTTTAAATAAAAATTTATCATGTGGTTTTTGGAACGAAATCATTTGCCAAAACGGTTTAGAAATTATTGAAGAAAAAAGGCTTTTTTTTAGCGTAAATGAATGTTTGGGGTATTGTATTTATCATTTTTCATCACCCCACACCCGTGCCCACACCCACACACCCCCACTTACTTCTCCCCTTAGCTAAATTCAGCAGCCCCCATTTTTTTCCCCACTTGAATTTCAAACGAAAAGAAATGAAAGAAAAGAAAAGAAAATGGATAAATTAGTTAGACTTTTGACCTTGAATTGACTTTGACTTTCTCCCCCATTTTTCTCCACCTCCCTCTCTCTCCTCCCCCACTCATTTTCTGGCCAAAATCTGAACCCCAACAGCCCTTCATTCTTCATCTCCTCCTCTTTAAAAAAAGTTCTTCAAAAATGCTTGAAAAATCCACAAAAAAATCAAACAAAAATCCAAATCAAAATCCACCTCCTACCCATTTTCCCTCATCTCCTTTAGCATAGATCTTGGTGCAAGGATTTCAAAATGGAGGTCTAGAATTCAAGTTTGATCATGGTTTGTGAGGTATAACTTTTGACCCATTATTCATTTTTTTGATTTAAATTCCTTAATGAAGCTAATTAGGTGTTAAATTGTGGGTTTAATTGAATGTTTGGAAATTCAATTGGGAATTTTGAATTGAAGCTAGGGTTTGAATTAAATTAGGTTCTTTATCATTAGCTTATGATTGTAATAAGGGGATTAACATGTAATTGAATACAAAATCTAATTTGGTTACTTGTTGCTAATTTGTTAGTTTAAAAATGGTGATAATTATGCTAAATTGCTAACTAGGTTTTAGAAATTAAATAAAAACGTGGGATTAAAATCTAGTTAGGATTTTTAGCACATCATTAAGGTTTTCATGAGTGGTTTAACCATTTAATATATGCAAAACAAAGTTTAATTGTAAAATTGTGAATTTTACAATAAAAAGTGTTAAAATTGATATTTTTGCAATCTAGGATTTTGGAAATTATGCAAATTTATGTGATTAAATTATGGAAATGGTTTTTATGACTTATTTAAGTTATTTAATAAGTATTATGGCCGCTAGAATTGTTTAAACATCGAGTTTTGCACTAAAACGGGTAATTTTGCTTGCTAGTTTTTCGGAAAAACGGCTTTTAAAGTGAATTTGGGGTTTTTGTGAGTTTTAACCTAGTTTATATTAAAATTAGTGTGCGGGAATGTGCAAATGAGTGTGATTGGATTTTTCTCGATGGTTTGACGTTTGTACATCGACATCGAGGGTTGGTTTGACTATTCTTGCATGCGTAGGCGATAGGTTTGGACCTATGCGTGATACGCGTGCCGATTTGATTTTCGTATGCCGTTTCGATTTCGAATTTAGTTTTAATGCGATATGGTACGTTATGATATGTAGGTACCCCCATGTGGAATTCGAGACGACAAGCAAGCGCGTGGCGACGTCGGCACCGGCTAGCGAGGACCAGGTGAGTAGATTTATATCTACGGGAAGAAGTCGGGTGGATGGCGTATAGCACCCCCGCAGTCCGTGGTGGTGTATACGAATGCGTATACACACCAACAATTATTATATGTTATTTGGGATTAATAACGATGCTTAGGATGGATATTGGTGTGTTGGATTACTTTAGTGTTGCGAACCCTAGGGTAGTGTTACAAACAAACATACACACATACATACTTGCATACATTCCTATTGATATGTGCTCATGGGATTCTTTATAGTTATGTGTTCACATGGGTACGGGACTATGTGTTCACATACGGATTGAGGATGATACTTGGGATTGAGCTGAGTCGATGAGATTTGATTTGAGGCCGTGAGATCGGTGATATAGCAGGGTTCGTATCTTAGATACGACATGACGTTGTAGCGGGTCCTTGACGTAGTGTTTCACACACGTCCATGCATACGTAGGCGGTATCAGTATGGTACTAGACGTAGATCAGTACCCCGATCATGATATTTGATAAAGAGGATACCGGGTGAATAGTATGATGAATGTGATATTGAACCGTACCCAGATTGGGATGCCGTACGACGGATTTACGTACGAGCTATATTGATGATTGATCCGCACTCTTGACTTGGGATGCCTGATTATAGATATGGTATCGGATATGATATTATAGTGGCGGGATCACCGACTATACATATACAGGTATGTATATGTATCGACTCAGATGATAGGCGGTTTCCTTACCTGTAGTTCAGCTTGTTAGTTCAGCCGTATAGTTTAGTGTAGTTGTTAGATTAGATTAGACTTCTTACCTATTTCAAAAACTAACGAATCGTGGGCATTTTTAAAGACAGCTCAAGGGAATCTACGGATATTTCAAAAACGACGTATCTTTTCATAAAAACACCATAGCCCCTATTTTCAAAACCCCATGATTCGTGTTATTTCAAAAGGTACCATTTGTAGGACTTATATTAGATTATTGCAGATTAGTTATCGTTGTGTCTAGTATTCAGCTCCCGCACATTATTGTTGTTCGCTCTGCCTCGCATATTTATTTTGCTGCATATTCCATTATTGATATCATGTTGTTAGGACACCAGCACCATTACCGATGATGCGTATGTACCACGTACACCTACTTGCCGGCTCACACACATCTTCATCGGTAATTGCCATGCCACGTACACTTTAGAGAATATAATTGCTTGACTTAGATTGTTAGCTAGTAGTGTTGTCATGATATTAGTGTACTTCCCTTATATGTCATATTAGACATTGTAGTTATTACCTACCACTTCATGCATACTGTTATTCAGTTGTTCATGCCTAGTTCATTATCATTGACATATGCACTTGTGATGATTTCTTGAGATTTATGATATTTCTGGATTTCGGGGAAAGCCGCAAAATTTACAACTTATGATCTTTTAAAATATAAAATGTTGCGGTTTTCTAGTGATGTAAAGTGTCGTCCACCATGAGTTTTCTATGGTTTTGGAGATCCGTGTCGAGGAGTGGAGGAACCGTCACGGGTACATGGTGGGCCCGGTATGGTACCCCGGGGCAAGAGGAATGTGGTGTTGACGTTGAGCCTGGCTGGGGAGCACTACCTACCGGTGATATTACCCGACACGTCGGATATCCGGAGGATACCGTCGTGGTCTTGAGATGGATGGTAGGGGCCGGTCTGGACTGACGGCGCCCTAGATATTGAGATTGAGATATTGATATTTCGAGACATTGAGATTTATGTTTTGTGTCGATGCTAGACACTGTTGATACTGATTTCATTTATGATACCTCAGTTTAAAAATACAAAGGAAATCTCACTAATTTATGAAAACAGTTCTTCATTTACATGTATTCTGTTTTCATGCATTCATACCTCATTCATATGATATATTGCTACCTGAGGCACTGACACGGGCACATGAGATTACACTCGGGTTAGATATTTACCCTAGCCTTGTTATAGGCTACGTGTTATTCCTATATTTGAGGACATATTATGATCATTGACCTAGGATTGCGTTATTTATGCGATTTCTGTGCGTAGATGTTTTTTCTATTCACGAGTTGGCAACTCACCCCCGTTGTGCCCCAGTTTCTTGCAGGTTTTGCAGTACAGGTTTCATTACGGCTTTGCGGGCTCAGTTTCATTCGGGTGACTTGCTAGTAGGTGGGTTTTTCTTGTATCGTACCCATCATATTACCTTGTATAATATTATTCAGTTGTATCTAGTAAATTCCATCAACCAAACATGTATTTATTGAGATAGAGACCGGTGTTGTTTATTCTTTCGACCTTAGAGTCGCTCGTTATATATTTGGTGGTTTTGAGTTTCATTTTGAGTTTTGATACTCGCCGTTGGCGTTGTATATTATATTGCTTGTGTGGTTGTGACCGTCGATTGACGAAGAGCTAGCTCCCACTTGGGGATGCCTTTTTCTTGATTTCGTATACTATTCATGTTGTATCCCTTTGGGGGCCAGTATTTACAAAGGAGACTCTGCCGAAATTTTCAGTAAATTTTTGATGTTTTTAAAAACCGCATAATTCGGCTTATGCTATTGAAACTACTTGCTTTAAGTTGGTTTTTCCTGCACTCTACTACTTTTTTTTTGGTTTGGATTTCTGGGTTTTCGGTTTACTTAGATTACGTACGCCTCGAGACGTTCGTAGTTTAAGTGCCGGTCATATTCCATACTTTCGGATCGTGACAAAGTTGGTATCAAAGCGTTAGGTTTTACCTTCGGAGCGTAGGATGACCCTTGGTTGATGGAATAGGTGACTAAAGTAGAGTGACGTACCGTTGGTATGTTCCGCGGCATATTTACGACACGCCACTCCACTTATGAAGCCTTAGGATGTACATTTCCTTGTTCAGTATTATATTCCTTCCTGATCTAGACTCGTCGGTACCAGTTTGGTTTTACTGCTACGGTTACAGGCAGGGAGAGCTACGGCTAGAGTTGCGGTCAGCACAAGCTCATCACGAACGAGGACTGACCAGGGCGAAATTCCGGCGACACGCGATTGCAGAGATGTGTCTTTTTACTGTGTTTCCGCGCCACGAGCGTTTGGCGGATCGCCTTTATAAGGTTACTCGGATGTGCTGATCGACACTAGAGGATTGAGCCACTGACAGAGGCCAGCCAGATTTTGATGACCGTTGGTGTGTTGTTTACTCCTGATGATTGAGGCACTGTTCAGCGTGCAGACGAGCGAGCCAGTTATTGCTGCGAACGACGAGATATTTCCCAGATGCTAGAATTAATGCAGGACGGGTTGTACTAAGAGATGATAGGAGGTCGCTAGTCATCAAGGATGAATGACTAGGACATGTGGATCGTTCGCCTACCCCGATGCGAGGTCATCAGATAGATTGATTCCAGCTAGAGACGACTTCACGCGGAGACGTTGGGAGTCGACAGAGACGATCGAATGTCAGAAACCTATTATTCCAAGTTTAGAGTAGTCGGAAAGACATGCAGGCAATTCTATGGTCTCTCTAGAAGAATGAAACCCTAACTCGACTTAATGACCGTGTGAAAGCCTTTGAACCTTCGGGTTTGTGGCAGTTCTACGGCGCCATTAGTGAGGCTTGGGTTTGCCCTTCTACGGCTGGACCACCGATGCTGTGGTATGTACTCGATACTATTAAACTGTGCCCAAGAGGTTGAGCTCTTGGGGGATTATGAGGTTTTGACGACTCGATCGGATGACTCGACTTAATTCGGATGCTAGGTGGTGAGATGCATTCTTGGGAGACTCCAGATACGAGGATAGTCGTTGGAGCTCAGTCCATGCAGCCGCGACGAGACGAGTCCAAAGCAGACGACATTAGAGAAAAGTGAAGTAAGAGGTTCGTACCAGATCTAGATGAGATGACGTTCCACTCCGCCGACATCTGAGATGCGATGCGCATGCCGAGGCAGAGTACTGGATATACCTTCCAGAAGGAGTCGCGATGGGTATGCAGCCGTTACAGAGCAAGATGCAGATATAGGAAAGGACAATGACTTCCGGACAGTTGGCAGAGACGAGACATGGAAGAGACCGTGAGCAGGATTCCTTCCAGGACACTGCTGCAATGATACTTGCACCCAGGATCAGATGTGTCACGTACATTCAGAGAGCCAGAGGCCGACGCCAGTGATATGCTGTCTTACGAGTGGTCTCGATGATTGACCAAGAGATGACCAGAGAAGTGCCAGAACGGAATCGTCCCCGTTAGCACACCTGACAGGACCGATGAGCCGATGGACCGAAAGATTGGTAATTCACAGTGAAGACCTTGACCCAGGAGTGGTCATGGTTACGCACACCAGCAGGACAGAGTTCATGATCATCGACGAGACGTCCCACTAGTGACCGCGACAGTTGGCCGAGATTCTTAGAGAATGCACTTGAGCGGTACTGTTCCGCCATTATTGATTACGATGTTTTGGGTGATTTATTCGTATGATTTGATTTTGATGATTGAGGATTTACGATCTTTGCACAGTGTTGCACTTGATATCGTTTTCGTTCTTTAGTTTCACATGTTTTTGATTTTACGGTTTTAAACAGTTGAGTTGGTTTTGTGCGTATGCATGCACACGATTTCGTTCCTGCACTCGGTATAGTTTATATATGCTTGCAGTGCAGTGATACGCCTTTTGTGCACTTAGATGCACTGGACTTCGATTTTGATTGTGATACTCGATATTTGTTTTGTGCACCTTGTGCACCTGATTGGATTTTGCGCATGTTCGACGCTTGATATTGGATTTCATGATTTCGTGCACGATGGATGCACCTGATTTGGATTTTCGCGCATGTTGGGCGCATGTTTTGAAGGGTGATTTTGGTGCGCACCAGATGCACTAAATCGAGATTTTTTTCGTGCATGTCAGATGCACCTGATTTTGCTGTCAGACACACATGTTGCCTACAACAGATGTTTCGTGCACACCCAATGCACTTAGATGTTGTTTCTGTGCGCATGTATGGCACATTCATGGATTTTGATTTCCGTGCGCACCAGACGCACATAGTATTCATGTGCATATTTTGGGATTGATTTCTTATAGAGCAGTACGTTTTTATGATATTGCTATGTGTTTTCGTACTGAGCGGGACTAGTCAGAGGACAGTACCAGAATATATTTTGCATGCATTTCCTTCAGATACTTACAGATATAGATTCGATATTTACATGTATAGTTTCGAGTTATATCATATTGGTTTTGCTTTGGATTTGGCATTGATGTCTTCCCTACGACTCCGATGATTGCGGGATGCTTGATGGAGTATTGATTTGAGTTATATACTCATTTTTTTTCAAGCGCATGCACTATGCTACGATTTGTTTTATGTATTTACAGTTTCGGAGCCCCGACGACTTGATGGTTTTTCTTAGATGTTTTAGTATTTGGGGAAGTTTGAATTTAAATTCGGGGACCGAATTTTTTTAAGGGGGGAAGATTGTAGCGTTTTGAAAATCGTTTCGGTGAAATTTCGAAAAATCGGTAAAATAAAGGGGTTTTCTGTAAAAAGTCAAAATACAAATATCTTATTATAAAAATTAAATATACATATTCTAGCTATATAATTGCTATTATTTGGTGTTTATTGAGCCGCTGGTGAAATTTCAAATTTTCTGAAAAAAATATTATTTTATTATTATTTTATGCCGTCACTAATACATTTAATTAGGGAAAATTACAAATTGGAATGAGTTGAAACAAATTTTGTGCATCATAAAACTTTAAATAAAAATTTATCATGTGGTTTTTGGAACGAAATCATTTGCCAAAACGGTTTAGAAATTATTGAAGAAAAAAGGCTTTTTTTTAGCGTAAATAGATGTTTGGGGTATTGTATTTATCATTTTTCATCACCCCACACCCGTGCCCACACCCACACACCCCCACTTACTTCTCCCCTTAGCTAAATTCAGCAGCCCCCATTTTTTTCCCCACTTGAATTTCAAAGGAAAAGAAATGAAAGAAAAGAAAAGAAAATGGATAAATTAGTTAGACTTTTGACCTTGAATTGACTTTGACTTTCTCCCCATTTTTCTCCACCTCCCTCTCTCTCCTCCCCCACTCATTTTCTGGCCAAAATCTGAACCCCAACAGCCCTTCATTCTTCATCTCCTCCTCTTTAAAAAAGTTCTTCAAAAATGCTTGAAAAATCCACAAAAAAATCAAGCAAAAATCCAAATCAAAATCCACCTCCTACCTATTTTCCCTCATCTCCTTTAGCATGGATCTTGGTGCAAGGATTTCAAAATGGAGGTCTAGAATTCAAGTTTGATCATGGTTTGTGAGGTATAACTTTTGACCCATTATTCATTTTTTTGATTTAAATTCCTTAATGAAGCTAATTAGGTGTTAAATTGTGGGTTTAATTGAATGTTTGGAAATTCAATTGGGAATTTTGAATTGAAGCTAGGGTTTGAATTAAATTAGGTTCTTTATCATTAGCTTATGATTGTAATGAGGGGATTAACATGTAATTGAATGCAAAATCTAATTTGGTTACTAGTTGCTAATTTGTTAGTTTAAAAATGGTGATAATTATGCTAAATTGCTAACTAGGTTTTAGAAATTAAATAAAAACGTGGGATTAAAATCTAGTTAGGATTTTTAGCACATCATTAAGGTTTCCATGAGTGGTTTAACCATTTAATATATGCAAAACCAAGTTTAATTGTAAAATTGTGAATTTTACAATAAAAAGTGTTAAAATTGATATTTTTGCAATCTAGGATTTTGGAAATTATGCAAATTTATGTGATTAAATTATGGAAATGGTTTTTATGACTTATTTAAGTTATTTAATAAGTATTATGGCCACTAGAATTGTTTAAACATCGAGTTTTGCACTAAAACGGGTAATTTTGCTTGCTAGTTTTTCGGAAAAACGGCTTTTAAAGTGAATTTGGGGTTTTTGTGAGTTTTAACCTAGTTTATATTAAAATTAGTGTGCGGGAATGTGCAAATGAGTGTGATTGGATTTTTCTCGATGGTTTGACGTTTGTACATCGACATCGAGGGTTGGTTTGACTATTCTTGCATCCGTAGGCGATAGGTTTGGACCTATGCGTGATACGCGTGCCGATTTGATTTTCGTATGCCGTTTCGATTTCGAATTTAGTTTTAATGCGATATGGTACGTTATGATATGTAGGTACCCCCATGTGGACTTCGAGACGACAAGCAAGCACGTGGCGACGTCGGCACTGGCTAGCGAGGACCAGGTGAGTAGATTTATATCTACGGGGAGAAGTCGGGTGCATGGCGTATAGCACCCCCACAGTCTGTGGTGGTGTATACGGATGCGTATACACACCAACAATTATTATATGTTATTTGGGATTAATAACGATGCTTAGGATGGATAATGGTGTGTTGGATTACTTTAGTGTTGCGAACCCTAGGGTAGTGTTACACACACACATACACACATACATACTTGCATACATTCCTATTGATATGTGCTCATGGGATTCTTTATAGTTATGTGTTCACATGGGTACGGGACTATGTGTTCACATACGGATTGAGGATGATACTTGGGATTGAGCTGAGTCGATGAGATTTGATTTAAGGCCGTGAGATCGGTGATATAGCAGGGTTCGTATCTTAGATACGACATGACGTTGTAGCGGGTCCTTGACGTAGTGTTTCACACACGTCCATGCATACGTAGGCGGTATCAGTATGGTACTAGACGTAGATCAGTACCCCGATCATGATATTTGATAAAGAGGATACCGGGTGAATAGTATGATGAATGTGATATTGAACCGTACCCAGATTGGGATGCCGTACGACGGATTTACGTACGAGCTATATTGATGATTGATCCGCACTCTTGACTTGGGATGCCTGATTATAGATATGGTATCGGATATGATATTATTGAGGCGGGATCACCGACTATACATATACAGGTATGTATATGTATCGACTCAGATGATAGGCGGTTTCCTTACCTGTAGTTCAGCTTGTTAGTTCAGCCGTATAGTTTAGTGTAGTTGTTAGATTAGATTAGACTTCTTACCTATTTCAAAAACTAACGAATCGTGGGCATTTTTAAAGACAGCTCAAGGGAATCTACGGATATTTCAAAAACGACGTATCTTTTCATAAAAACACCGGAGCCCCTATTTTCAAAACCCCATGATTCGTGTTATTTCAAAAGGCACCATTTGTAGGACTTATATTAGATTATTGCAGATTAGTTATCGTTGTGTCTAGTATTCAGCTCCCGCACATTATTGTTGTTCGCTCTGCCTCGCATATTTATTTTGCTGCATATTCCATTATTGATATCATGTTGTTAGGACACCAGCACCATTACCGATGATGCGTATGTACCACGTACACCTACTTGCCGGCTCACACACATCTTCATCGGTAATTGCCATGTCACGTACACTTTAGAGAATATAATTGCTTGACTTAGATTGTTAGCTAGTAGTGTTAACATGATATTAGTGTACTTCCCTTATATGTCATATTAGACATTGTAGTTATTACCTACCACTTCATGCATACTGTTATTCAGTTGTTCATGCCTAGTTCATTATCATTGACATATGCACTTGTGATGATTTCTTGAGATTTATGATATTTCTGGATTTCGGGGAAAGCCGCAAAATTTACAACTTATGATCTTTTACAATATAAAATGTTGCGGTTTTCTAGTGATGTAAAGTGTCGTCCACCATGAGTTTTCTGTGGTTTTGGAGATCCGTGTCGAGGAGTGGAGGAACCGTCACGGGTACATGGTGGGCCCGGTATGGTACCCCGGGACAAGAGGATGTGGTGTTGATGTTGAGCCTGGCTGGGGAGCACTACCTACCGGTGATATTACCCGACACGTCGGATATCCGGAGGATACCGTCGTGGTCTTGAGATGGAAGGTAGGGGCCGGTCTGGACTGACGGCGCCCTAGATATTGAGATTGAGACATTGATATTTCGAGACATTGAGATTTATGTTTTGTGTCGATGCTAGACACTGTTGATACTGATTTCATTTATGATACCTCAGTTTAAAAATACAAAGGAAATCTCACTAATTTATGAAAACAGTTCTTCATTTACATGTATTCTGTTTTCATGCATTCATACCTCATTCATATGATATATTGCTACCTGAGGCACTGACACGGGCACATGAGATTACACTCGGGTTAGATATTTACCCTAGCCTTGTTATAGGCTACGTGTTATTCCTATATTTGAGGACATATTATGATCATTGACCTAGGATTGCGTTATTTATGCGATTTCTGTGCGTAGATGTTTTTTATATTCACGAGTTGGCAACTCACCCCCGTTGTGCCCCAGTTTCTTGCAGGTTTTGCAGTACAGGTTTCATTACGGCTTTGCGGGCTCAGTTTCATTCGGGTGACTTGCTAGTAGGTGGGTTTTTCTTGTATCGTACCCATCATATTACCTTGTATAATATTATTCAGTTGTATCTAGTAAATTCCATCAACCAAACATGTATTTATTGAGATAGAGACCAGTGTTGTTTATTCTTTCGACCTTAGAGTCGCTCGTTATATATTTGGTGGTTTTGAGTTTCCTTTTGAGTTTTGATCATTGCCGTTGGCGTTGTATATTATATTGCTTGTGTGGTTGTGACCGTCGATTGACGAAGAGCTAGCTCCCGCTTGGGGATGCCTTTTTCTTGATTTCGTATACTATTCATGTTGTATCCCTTTGGGGGCCAGTATTTACAAAGGAGACTCTGCCGAAATTTTCAGTAAATTTTTGATGTTTTTAAAAACCGCATAATTCGGCTTATGCTATTGAAACTACTTTCTTTAAGTTGGTTTTTCCTGCACTCTACTACTTTTTTTTTTGTTTGGATTTCTGGGTTTTCGGTTTACTTAGATTACATACGCCTCGAGACGTTCGTAGTTTAAGTGCCGGTCATGTTCAATACTTTCGGATCGTGACACCGGTTCTTTGGAGTTGCGGAAATGGTGAAAAACGATTTTTACGGTGGGTGTAACATGGACTCTAGAAAAGAATCTTTGTTAAACAAACTATCTAACAACCTAACTAGGAGTTTAGCTACTACGTTAGGGGTTATACCTAAACTTGAACTCCTTTTCTTCAACTCCTTATGGTGGTTGGATCAGCCTCACCTCGTCGTCTCCTTATGCCGAAGATGGATCCACCCGAAAGCTTCTACCTTTTGGCTCCAACCTCAATCTAGAGGAAACTAGAATACTTGGTTTGCTAGACCTTGTACACTAGGATGAGTAGAGAAATGTTTTGGGATTTATCCATATGGTTCTTATTTCTCAACACATGAGACAATAGAACCATGAGCTAAAGAGAGAGCAAGAGGAAGAGGGAAAGCTTGAGGATGAGAGAGAATCAATATGATAAAATGAGCAAGACTTTTTCCACCCAAGCTCTCATAACACAAAATAATCATAACAATAACAATAATTAAGCATAATGTGATGGTTCATGTCAATGGCTTTATCATTTCATGCATTTAATGCATTTTGTAAACAAACAAGCAAGCAAAGGTCAATGCTATGAAATGATAGCCATTGTCATGATGATGGTCAACAAGTCCAACCTAGTCAACCGGTCAACAAAGTCAACAAGTCAACCTTTCAACCCAACCATGGCATAATAATACTTAATTAATATTATTATTAATCATATTTCTAATTCTCATTAGGGTTTAGCAAAAGTCAACAATCAACAACCCAAATGAGAATCCTCTGCCTCTGTCTCTGTCAACTGTGCATACACACCCGCATCCCTGTTCTATGGAACACGAATACAAACGAGATAAAACCAATCCCAAAACGTATACTAGGATCTGGCTTAAACCAAAGTCCACTAGCAATAACTGTCCGGACACTAAACGTGCACAAGTGCGCGGATGTCACCGAACCCTGTCGCAAAACCATGCGACCTCTACTCTTTTGCCTAAAGGCAGATAGCTCTCTGTGTGGGACTCTAAAGACTCGATACTACGCTGGCAGTGGGTTTAACCACAGACCGCAAGCGGCACTAGCTGTGCGTAACGGCCCCCAGGTAGATGCCAATAAGAAGACTGACGAGGTGAACTCATCCGAACTCCTACTGAGCCTGAATGTGACAGTCTCCGTACAGTCCGGTCTGTTCGTCTTAGAATATCGCATGGCGGGCCTAGGGTGTTAGTGTATATGCCCTAGAGGCCATTACTGTATCATACTAGTATGTACATTACTTGATGGAAGCTTGGGATATTCACAGTTGTATATACAATCTTGCTCGAAATGGTAGTATGCTACTTTGTTTGTCTCTGCTTTAATGTGTACATGTGTTTCTTTTATTATATCACCTATACGCATTAGTGGAGCCCTTAGGATCTTTGTTTGATTACCAGCGTTGTGATGGCGCTCACACTCCTGGGGGCTGGGTAATCCATAAGCACATCCTTATACAGGTCCCTAGTCGTAGGACTATCGAGACATGGCATCGATACTACGGAGTAGACTGGCGTATGCGCTTCTCATCCCAGCGTGGGAGACGGTCTGTCCTATAGCCGGCAGTTCGTCGTACTTGAGATAGTATGCGGGTGCTCGTTAGGTTACGAGTACACTGGACAGGACTCGTCGGGAACTGTTGGTTGGTATTATACCTATCGTCAGTTATCAGTTCCCAGGTGACATGACTACAGCTTAGTCCGCTGACTTGACACTGTCACTTCACCTCGAGTGTGTTCCCACTGTACTTTGATTACTACCCTACCACGGCTCAAAGGAGTCGGGCAAACAGGTAGTAGTTGGGTGCAGTCCCGAAGCACTTGGAGGCAGTGACGGTTAGACAGGATTTGTCTCTCCCGGTATTGGGGGTTCACATCGCGCTGTGTCCAGGAGAGCCATTACACAAGTAGTCCCTGGCCAGGGCAAGCGAGATATACTGGTAGGTTTCCAGTGTTATGTCAGGGTGTTCTGGGCTACACTCAGACACGACTTGTACCGCTATTAGGGGACTGATGTTCATATCAGATTTTTGCATTTTTATACCGCCCAATTTTTATCACATTGCCTATCGGTAGGTACTCTTGAGCCGTGTTTGCTAGTCAATTGCAGGATACAGGTTCTCGGCTCTAAACGGTGAAATTCATGGAAAAACACGACAAAATCCGGGTTCCTGCCAACCACAGATAAAACACGGATCTCCGCTCTTTATCCGTCTGTTGCCACACACCAGTTTAAGAGACAAAATGGCAAATCAATGTCATTTTCATGCACAAGGCTCAATGGCAACACAAGATCCAAGAAATCTATGCGGAGCTCGAGGAAATCATGACTAAAAGATCCACATCAAATCATCTAGTGCTCAACAAAAATTCTGGAAAAATCGTGAAGCAAATCTGAGAAAAATCATATGCCAGAATAAAGGACACAGCAAACCAGGGAAGCACCAAAAACCCCATGCCCCAATTCCACCATAGGGCCGCGGATCCGCGGCCAATAGGGGGTATAGGCCGCGGATCCGCGGCCGTACAGTGGCAACAGGATATGGGCTTTTTGGGTTATTTTGGTCTTTTTATATTGAGGCAGAATGTTGCCCTAGAATTTCTTCTTCCTGCCTATAAATAGTCCAGAACCTTGTGAAGCCAAGAGTGCTTAATCTTGTATTTTTTTTAGGGTTTAGAATACTTGTTCTTCTTCCTCTTTTCATCTCTTCTCCATTGAAAAACTTGTAGTGAGCTTTTGTGAGTGAAGAATGATGAATAAAGAAGTTCATTTTATTATCATACTTGTCTTGCTCTTATGTTAAATGCTTGTAATTTTCATTTGTTAACTTAGTTGTTGTTATTTCTTGTTGTTTCTTTCTTTTCTCTTTTCCTTTATCCTTAAACAACCATGATGCTTACGCTTGATCCTTGCCAAGGTGAGGTCGCAAATAGCTAGTTGTTATCTTCTAATCTCTTTCTTTCTATCTTCCTCTTTTGTTTTATTTTCTTTTCATTATGATGTGTGAGTAGTTTCCATACTTGTTAGGGTAGGATAAGGGAAGTTTGAGAGAAGGAAATCTCTCTCACTCTTTCCTTGCCCAACATCTTAAATCGACTCCCGTTAATTGAACCACAATCCGCTCCTTACGGCACCCTATCCTACATGATAGCGGTGATTCCGTAGTGAGACCGGTTGTGGTTGAATTAACCGGAGGTTATGGCTAAGAGCCAAGAACGGACGGACAAGCACTAAAAGGAAGAACTTAAGCGTTGGAAAGCCTAGCTTATACTCGCAAGTTCCTTCCTAGTCGTGCTAATCCCCGTTGTTGCCGATTACCGTAACACCGATATTAAGAGTGGCAATGAAAGAAGTGAGCGACTCCTAACTCAAACTAACCTAATCCTAAACCTAACAAGCTCTCTTTACATATCATTTTAACACTTAGTTAATCACAAACAAAACTGGAAAATTGGACTTAACTCGTTAAAGCACATAGAAAAAGATTCCCATCTCCCTGCGGACGACCCGTACTCAACCGGCTAGCTACAAGTGAAACCGTTTTGATTGCGGTAATTAACTAAACTTGAACACGCAGAATCTCTACCAATCAAATGGCGCCGTTGCCGGGGAGACGGTAGTTTATTTCTTTTTGTAATTTCGGGTTAATTTGTGAATATAAATATAACCGAAAAACAAAACAAAAAAATATACTTTGTAAAAAAAATCATCTTGTTATTTTGTGATTAGTTTTTGTGCAAGTGTGCAGGATAATACGGAGTTCAAGTTCAGTGCCAAAGACGTGGGAAGATAGACCCATATTTTGCGGCTATACCGCGACGGATCAAAACGAAGCAAACGGTCTACTGCAAAAATCTGGAGCAGCTACAGTGAGCAAATCAAGATTCAGCAAATTCAGACAAGAAGAGGACAACCATTGCAGCACACCCCAAAATTTCTGGGCCCCAACTCCACTACCTCGCCGTGGAACCGCGGCATAAGCTGGCTTAGGCCGCGGAACCGCGGCCACTTGGTGGAGTCAGTGTGCAAAAATCTCTGTAAGTCCTCCTTTTCTCTCTCCCACTCCTCTGGACTCCAATAAACTGTGTTTTCTGCAGCATTCTTTGCGCAAATTCTCTTCCCCCTTCCAATAAACTGTTCTTGTGCAGTATTCTTTGCGCCGCGCTAAAAATAAAAAATTGTTTGCAGTTGATTTGTTACCGCTTTGCATTCATTAATACGGACTTAAGGGGCTTGAAACCAATTCAGAGGGGATTTCATCACCCTTCCCAGGACCCCAGAAATCACAAAAAGCATATGCATTGACCATTGTTAAATTAAAAAAATACTAGACTCAGCCCTAAGGACTTCGCACTCAATAGGACAGAGGACTAGTTACAGGCATCGGCCGTTTATCCTATCTGACTTTTGCGGTGTCTAGGCAAGTGTGTCGAAGGCAAGTGGTTATTTAATTATGGAACTTCGCGAAAGCGTTGGACAACCTCCCACTTACCTCGCACTTACCAGGTCGCAATTGGCGGAGAAGAGGCGGTTTGAGGCCCTATTTCTAGCCCTCTGGAACAGTTAGGAGCTGTCTAGCAGACCTAGGTGACCCTAGATATAGGTGTGATTGTGCATATCTTTTTTGTGATTGCTTAAAGCCGTAAGTCCGTACATATTTCTGTAAAGCTCTTTCTAAAAATAAAAATAAAAAAAAACAATTTTTTTTTTTTATAAAAACTTGCCTTTTGTCGCCAAATCCATTTTTCACCCACCACCCATCGTATTTCTCCATTGACGTTTTCTTACCCTCACCTTCTCCGCTTTGACTATACTAAACTCGTTTAGTGTATGTCCGCTTGGACTCGGGACACTAGCGCCCGCCTAGTCCGCGTTACGTTAGTCGCTACCGACTACGCGATCGACTCAGACGTCGAAACTCCGTCCACTCCTTTTTCACCTTTACCTTTGCCGCCCAACTCCGACGTTGACCGGAATTCTGTTCATACATCTTCACCTTCACCATCACCAACCTCTTTTCCGCGATGTCAGGATTTAATCCGAACATCTCTTTGACTACCCCTGGATTGGCTCCACCTCCTACGGAGACCAATAACCCACCACCACCGCCTGTTGTAGCGCCGCAGCGAATCGCGCTCCAGGATCGTTTCTATCCCACCCGTTCTGCACTTCCCACCTGCCTTTCTCTTCCACCGGCCAATGGGGATAATTTTGAAATTAAGCCCCACTTCATCAACATGCTTCCACGATTTCATGGGCTTGAATCTGAAGATGCCTATATCTTCATCAATAAATTTCAAAACGTTTGTGCCATGATGAAAACCGCCCAACTGTCGGACGATGCTATACGTCTACGAGTCATTCCGTTCACTTTATGCGATCTTGCTGAAAAATGGCTGTATAGCACCGCTTCCCACTCTATAACCAGTTGGGACGAGTTTGTTAAAGCGTTTCTCAAAAAGTTCTATCCGAATCATAAAACCGCAAGAATTCGCAATGAAATCAACCAATTCTCTCAGCTTCCTTCTGAACCCTTCTGGAAGTGCTTTGACCGGTACAAAGACCTTCTTGTTCAGTGTCCTCACCACGGTATAGAGAAATGGCAACTTTGCCAAACCTTATACGAGGGCCTGAACCCAGCAACAAAGCAGTTGTTGGAAACCATCTGTCAGGGCTACTTCCTATCAAAATCTGACGAGGAAGCGTGGCAATTCTTTGACGACCTTGCGGAGCAAATGCTACAATGGGAGAGCACCAGACCGACTTCTTCTTCTTCTTCTACCTCCACTTCTGCCGGTCAGTCTAGGGTAGGAATTCACCAACTTGATGTCTCTATTGCGATGAAAGCTGAAATGGCTGTAATAACGAGAAAGCTTGAAGCCATAGAGAGCAAATTTTCTTCTCCTGCTCCTGCCCCTGTTCTTCCCCTTCGTACCATCTGCGCTTATTGTTCCGATCTTTCTCACTTAACCGAAGAGTGTCCTTACAATCCACCATCCCAAGGACAGGATCGGGTTAATGCTGCATTTCAGCAAAGACCAAGGAATGATCCATACTCTTCCACCTACAATCCCGGTTGGAGGAACCACCCCAATTTCGCCTGGAATCAGAATCAGAATAAATTCCAAGGCAACAATTTCCAAAGGCCCCCTCCGCCGCAACAACAAGCGCAACAACAAACTCAACATCAGTTTCAGCAGCCCTTCCAACCCCAACCTTTTCAAAATCAGACGAACAACTTTGCACCCAACAATTCTTTTCCCCAAAACAACTTTCTTCCGTCAAACAACGATAAGGTTTCCTCGCTCGAACGAAGTCTGGAGGCGTTCGTCAAACAATCGACACAATCCACTGCCAACATCCAGTCTTCCATTTAGTCCTTAGTGCAACACACTGCCGCACACGGGCAAAGCATCAAAACCATCGAGGCCCAGATTGCACAGCTGAATGCGGCCTTAAGCGAGCGAGAGAAGGGGAAGCTCCCGTCCCAGCCACTCCGAAATCCCGGTCACCCACAGAATGTACATGTTGCTCTTGAATAACATAACCATAATATGAGTGCCGTGACCACATTGAGATCGGGAAGGATGCTGCAAAACAACATTGGCACACGGATCAACGATGACACCCCGGCCGCTTCTTCTTCTTATTCTTCTCCTGCTTCTTCGTCTTCTGAGCCTATTCTCCATTCTTCAAAAGGCTCTCCTTCTTCTTCTTCTTCTGCTCTGAACGGACCCACTTCTCACTCCACGAAAACACCTGTTCTAGGATCCGTTCCAACTCCACAATCTCCTCCACAAGCATTAGACTCAACCAATTTTTAAAACGTCCCATTTCCAAACCGGTTGAGGTCTAATAAACAAAATCCTCAAATGGAGAAGATTCTGGAGTTATTTAAGCAGGTTAACATTAACATTCGTCTTTTAGATGCCGTCCAACAAGTCCCATCCTACGCGAAAATCTTAAAGGACTTGTGCACGAAAAAGAGGAAGTCTAAGGTACCAAAGAAAGTTTTCTTGGCTAGTGCTGTGAGTGATGCTCTTACCCAATCTTTACCACAAAAACGGAAGGACCCTGGCTGTCCTACGATTTCTATTACCATTGGGGATAAGAACATCAACCGCGCACTATTAGATCTAGGTGCCAGTGTTAACCTGCTTCCGTACTCAGTATACGAGCAATTAGGCGTAGGAGAGCTGAAACCCACACACTGTACTCTCCAAATGGCCGACCGATCGATCACCCATCCTAGGGGTGAGCTAGAGGATGTGTTAATCAAAGTCGGGGACTTCATATTCCCCGTTGACTTCATCGTATTAGATACACAGCCTGTAGCTAACCCCCGGAATCAAATTCCGGTGATACTCGGTCGCCCATTCCTTGCAACCTCAAATGCTGTGATCAATTGTCGCAATGGTTCGATGAACCTCTCTTTTGGAAACATGACAATTGAACTCAACATTTTTAGGTTGGGGAATCAGCCCTCCGAACCTAATGCTCATATACTGGACGTTTGCTCGATCCAGGAGATCACCCCTGAAGAGTGTGAATTCGAGGAGTTTCTGTTCGATCATGCTAACCTTAACGCCACTAGTGCGCTCCTCCTCGAACCTTCTGCTGTTTCTGCGCCCGACAACGACTATGAGTGTTTCACATTCTTGAACGATCTTAGCCGCTCGCAACCCGAGTTAGAATCCTTCGAATTTCCGGATGAGTTACCTGAACCATCCGACTCGGTCGCTTACACTCGTTTTGAACCTTTGCTGGAGTCCTTTGAGTTCGAGACCTCTGCACCAATCTTGCCTTCAATCGTTTCACCTCCGACGCTCGAACTCAAGCCTTTGCCGTCTCACCTTAAGTACACTTACTTAGGTGAGAACGAGACCCTCCCTGTCATCATCTCGGCTTCTCTATCTCCCAAGCAAGAGAAAGCCCTTCTCGCGGTCTTGCACAGCAACATGCAAGCTTTTGGCTGGTCCATGGCGGACATCAAGGTGATTAGTCCCCTGATCGTTGAACATCACATTCATCTGATGGATGATGCCAAACCAGCCTGGGATCCACAAAGACGTCTCAATCCAGTCATGAAAGAGGCTGTGAAGAAGGAGATCGTAAAATGTCTGGATAGTGGTATCATTTACCCTATCTCTGATAGCCAGTGGGTTAGCCCCATTCACGTTGTCCCTAAGAAATCAGGTATAACGGTCATCACTAACGAGGCGAACGTGTTAATCCCTACTCGCACCCAAACTGGGTGGCGAGTATGCATCGATTACAGAAAACTCAACGCCGCAACGCGGAAGGACCACTTTCCGCTACCTTTCATTGACCAAATGCTTGAACGATTGGCCGGACACGAGTACTACTGCTTTCTTGATGGCTACTCCGGCTATAATCAAATCCCCATCGCCGAAAAAGACCAGGACAAGACCACTTTCACTTTTCCTTTCGGCACGTTTGCATATCGTCGCATGCCCTTTTTGTTACGCAATGCGCCCGCTACCTTCCAGCGGTGTATGATGGGAATCTTCTCAGACATGGTGGAAAAATTTCTGGAGATCTTCATGGATGATTTCTCCATCTTCGGCGATTCCTTCAACGAGTGTTTGCTGCATCTTGACGCTGTCCTTACCCGATGTAAGGACAAGAATCTCACTTTGAATTGGGAGAAGTGCCACTTCATGGTGCGCGAAGGTATTGTCTTAGGACATATCATCTCGCAAAATAGCATAGAGGTTGACAAAGCAAAGATTGAGGTCATTTCCAATCTCCCTCCTCCCCGATGCGTCAGAGATATCCGAGCCTTCCTTGGCCATGCCGGTTTCTATAGACGGTTCATCAAGGACTTTAGCAAGATTGCTAGGCCCTTGACTCTTTTGCTGGCCAAGGATACGCCATTCGACTTCAACTCGAGCTGTGTGACTGCATTCGAGTCATTGAAGAGCTCACTCACTTATGCTCCCGTTCTTTCTTCGCCTGACTGGACGCACCCATTTGAGATTATGTGCGATGCATCCGACTTTGCCATTGGTGCTGTCCTTGGACAACACATAAACAAGATGCCGCACGTAATCTATTATGTGAGCCGAACCCTGAACGACGCCCAACTCAATTATACAACAACTGAGAAGGAATTCTTAGCTGTTGTATTTGCTTTAGAGAAGTTCAGGCCCTACCTCATCGGCTCTCCAGTCATTGTCTACACAGACCATTCTGCTCTGCGCCATCTTTTTGCGAAGAAAGATGCAAAATCTCGGTTAATACGTTGGATCCTCTTGCTTCAAGAGTTTGACCTTGTCATTAAGGACAAACGAGGATGTGAAAACGTAGTTGCCGACCATCTCTCACGGCTTCCTTCTTCGCCTTCGCTTCCAATTTCGATCAACGACGTTTTCCCGGATGAACATCTCTTGACAGTATCTTGCGAACCCTAGTTCGCAGATATTGTGAACTATTTGGCCACGGGATTACTACCGACTGAATGGTCAAGTCAGGACAGACTTCGCTTCTTATCCCAAGTAAAACACTTTTACTGGGACGAACCCTATTTGTTCAAGTACTGTCCCGACCAGATTATTCGTCGGTGTGTCCCTGACGAGGAATTCAAGAGTGTGATGTCATTTTGCCACGATCAAGCGTGTGGCGGGCATTTCGGCCCCAGAAAGACAGCTGAGAAGATCTTGCAATGTGGTTTCTACTGGCCACAACTCTTCAAAGATGCTCATGCCTATTGCAAGACTTGCTCCCGGTGCCAACACTTGGGCCGGATCTTCCGGAGGAACGAGATGCCGCTCCAACCGATCTTGGTTGTGGAGATTTTCGATGTTTGGGGGATCGATTTCATGGGGCCGTTTCCCAGCTCTTTTGGGAACTTGTACATCCTTCTCGCTGTTGATTACGTCTCTAAGTGGGTCGAGGCTGTGCCCAGCCGGACTAACGACAACAAGGTTGTCGTTAGGTTTCTTAAAGAAAACATTTTCTCCCGTTTTGGGCACCCCCGAGCGATCATTAGCGACAATGGAAGTCATTTCTGCAACAAGACTTTCGAGGCCTTGATGCGAAAATATTCCATTAATCATAAGCTCTCTACGCCCTACCACCCCCAAACCTGCGGGCAGGCCGAAGTTTCAAATCGGCAAATCAAGCAGATGCTGGAGAAGACGATTTCCAAGAACCGTAAGGATTGGTCGCTGAAACTCACTGATGCCCTTTGGGCATTTCGAACCGCTTATAAAACCGACCTTGGAATGTCTCCCTATCGGCTTGTGTACGGAAAAGCTTGCCACCTGCTTGTCGAAATAGAGCATCGCGCATTTTGGGCGATAAAGGAGTTGAATTTCTCTCTCGAAGATGCGGGCAGCCATCGGAAGCTGCAGTTGAACGAATTAAGCGAGCTTAGGGATGAGGCTTACAATAACGCGGTTGTCGTTAAGAATCGAACGAAGGTGTTTCACGATAAACACCTTTTGCGCAAAACTTTCGTACCTGGACAACAGGTACTGCTTTACAACACCAGACTACACTTCCATCCAGGAAAACTCAGATCTCGCTGGAAAGGGCCGTATTTTGTGCGGAATGTGTATCCGCATGGCGCTGTGGATTTGGAGAATCCAAAGGACGGTTCATTTTTCAAAGTGAACGGACACCGACTTAAACCGTACCTTAGCGCCGAACCAACAGAGGAGCTCCTGTTCTTACAATAGCCGGTTTACCCTGCATAATCTTCCTCTGCCTACCACCAAACTTCGGTTATCCAGCCAAGAACAGTGGACACTGTTCCAAATAAGTTTGGGGGTATGTATATACATTTTGTACATTTCTGTGGATATTCTTTTCCATTTTTGCTTTTCTTTTATTTTTTAACAAAAAAAAAACGAAAAAAAATGTGTGTGTATAGCTAACCGACAATTTTGACCCTTCAAATGATCTCTTCATGCAATGACAGTGAGGACACTGTCCAGTTTAAGTTTGGGGGTACGCTCGGTACGCATTTCTAACCTTCGCATCCATATGTATATTTTGCATCTGCATGTTAAAATCCATAAAATCCATCAAAATCTGAAAATTTTCTGAAAAAAAAACATAAAAACTTTTCTGTCAAGTTAGCTAGTGGGAGGACTCTGATTCAACATTTCGACGGTTTTGTTCGATAAGATAAGAATAACTAAATCTTATGTATAGATTTTGAAAACCTGAAAGATAACTCTCCTTTGAAGTTAACTATATCCGATATACGTCTTTACATCACACTACACATATCGTGAGTTTTGGAAATTAGATGACAAGTCTTTTATGTCTAAAAACTTTTAAATGGATAAATGATTTTCTGAGGATCAAATAGGTTTGTTCGGAAATAAATAATATCAAGAATAGTTTATGAAGTGAGTGAATATGAATTGATGCCTTAATTGGAACTAAGTCTGAAAAACAACCCATCTGGAACTTGATTGGAATGATTACACACCAAAACCCACTAAACACGTCTTTTATCCAAAAAAATAATTGAACTGCCGGCTATATCTCCGTTCGTATTAAATCATCAAGATTTTCACGCAAAACTGTCTTTTGTTTGTGGACCTAGGTAACTTGAGTAATTAAGTCCGCTGGGGTGTTTCTACACCTAATGCCCTAAAGCCAACTGGTTTGGGTGCATTGGCCTAAAGCTCGCTAAGAAGCCTAGAAAGTCCAGATTAAAACAAAGTCAAGCAAGGGTTCTCTCCGAGTCAAAATTCCTAACGGTTCTTTGTGTGAGAATAATCTTGATAAAAGACAGGCTTTTATAAAAATTTTAGCGGAGATATGAAGGTTTTAGTCTATGATAAAGACTATTGCACGTTCACAGAGGTGTGTATGAAATGAAAACAAGAAAAAGGTGGAGTGAAAAATAAGACCTAGTTTCCTGTTAAGGAAGATAGAAATTCTGAAGTTGAAACTTTACTGGAAAACGAAACTTGAAAAATGCTTAACTCTTTATAAAACTTATGTGATCCTTTTAAAATTTTTATCTGGGCTTTACTGTGTGAGATAATGACTTTAATCGATCCTTCTGGAAACTTAACGACACTATTTGCACTGCACGTAAAGACATATAAAATCTGTAGTTAAATAAGAAGCGAGGTGTGAAAAATAAAGGTTCGATAGTCTAGACTTGGGCTAATAGAATTGTTATTTTCTGAAACAAAACTTTAGGGTTTGAATCATAGTTATTTTGCAAAACTAGCTTGACCGGATTTTGTGGGTAGTATCCGCTGAAAACCCTCAGGAGACAACACTCCTCCTACTAGGGACACCTAGGGGTTTAACGGCTTGTTGCACATGCTTAGTGCAATCGCGTTCCCTGCGAAAGTGAGGTTAGGAAACTTTTTTGTGAATAAATTGGCTTTGCTCGGGACGAGCAAATGATAAGTTTGGGGGTATTTGTTCATATCAGATTTTTGCATTTTTATACCGCCCAATTTTTATCACATTGCCTATCGGTAGGTACTCTTGAGCCGTGTTTGCTAGTCAATTGCAGGATACAGGTTCTCGGCTCTAAACGGTGAAATTCATGGAAAAACACGACAAAATCCGGGTTCCTGCCAACAACAGATAAAACACGGATCTCCGCTCTTTATCCGTCTGTTGCCACACACCAGTTTAAGAGACAAAATGGCAAATCAATGTCATTTTAATGCACAAGGCTCAATGACAACACAAGATCCAAGAAATCTACGCGGAGCTCGAGGAAATCATGACTAAAAGATCCACATCAAATCATCTAGTGCTCAACAGAAATTCTGGAAAAATCGTGAAGCAAATCTGAGAAAAATCATATGCCAGAATAAAGGACACAGCAAACCAGGGAAGCACCAAAAACCCCATGCCCCAATTCCACCATAGGGCCGCAGATCCGCGGCCAATAGGGGGTATAGGCCGCGGATCCGCGGCCGTACAGTGGCAACAGGATATGGGCTTTTAGGGTTATTTTGGTCGTTTTATATTGAGGCAGAATGTTGCCCTAGAATTTCTTCTTCCTGCCTATAAATAGTCCAGAAACTTGTGACGCCAAGAGTGCTTAATCTTGTATTTTTTTTAAGGTTTAGAATACTTGTTCTTCTTTCTCTACTCATCTCTTCTCCATTGAAAAACTTGTAGTGAGCTTTTGTGAGTGAAGAATGATGAATAAAGAAGTTCATTTTATTATCATACTTGTCTTGCTCTTATGTTAAATGCTTGTAATTTTCATTTGTTAACTTAGTTGTTGTTATTTCTTGTTGTTTCTTTCTTTTCTCTTTTCCTTTATCCTTAAACAACCATGATGCTTACGCTTGATCCTTGCCAAGGTGAGGTCGCAAATAGCTAGTTGTTATTTTCTAATCTCTTTCTTTCTATCTTCCTCTTTTGTTTTATTTTCTTTTCATTATGATGTGTGAGTAGTTTCCATACTTGTTAGGGTAGGATAAGGGAAGTTTGAGAGAAGGAAATCTCTCTCACTCTTTCCTTGCCCAACATCTTAAATCGACTCCCGTTAATTGAACCACAATCCGCTCCTTACGGCACCCTATCCTACTTGATAGCGGTGATTCCGTAGTGAGACCGGTTGTGGTAGATTTAACCGGAGGTTATGGCCAAGAGCCAAGAACGGACGGACAAGCACCAAAAGGAAGAACTTAAGTGTTGGAAAGCCTAGCTTATACTCGCAAGGTCCTTCCTAGTCGTGCTAATCCCCGTTGTTGCCGATTACCGTAACACCGATATTAAGAGTTGCAATGAAAGAAGTGAGCGACTCCTAACTCAAACTAATCTAATCCTAACCCTAACAAGATCTCTTTACATATCATTTTAACACTTAGTTAATCACAAAAAAAACTGGAAAATTGGACTTAACTCGTTAAAGCACATAGAAAAAGATTCACATCTCCCTGCGGACGACCCGTACTCAACCAGCTAGCTACAAGCGAAACCGTTCTGATTGCGGTAATTAACTAAACTTGAACACGCAGAATCTCTACCAATCAACTGACGTTTACCGCCCCCTAGGCCCGCCATACGATGTATCAGACGAACAGACCGGACTGTACGGAGACTGTCACATTCAGGCTCAGTAGGAGTTCAGATGGGTTCGCCTCGTCAGTCTTCTTATCGGCATCTGCCTGGGGACCGTTACGTACAGCTAGTGCCGCTTGCGGTCTGTGGTTAAACCAACTGCCAGTGTAGTGTCGAGTCTTTAGATTCCCACACAGAGAGTTATTCGCCTTTAGGCAAAATGAGTAGAGGTCGCATGGTTTTGCGACAGGGTTCGTTCACATCCGCGCACTTGTGCACGTTTGCTGTCCGGACAGCTTATACTAGCGGGCTTTGGTGTAAGCCAGATCCTAGTATATGATTTGGGATTGGTTTTATCTCATAGTATTCATGTTCCTCGGATCACGGATACGGGTGCGTATGCACAGTTGACTGAGACAGAGGGAGAGGACTTTGATTAGGGTTAATGACCATTGTCATTTTCTTAACCCTAATGCTTATGTGTGTATCATGAATAATTGATATTAGTTAAATATAATTGTGCATAGTTAGGGTTGTTGACCATTTGACCATTCTTGACTTGTTGACTTAGGTTGACATGTTGACCATCATCATTCCATATAAAAGATGCTCTTTGATCCTTGCAATTTGCATTTAATGTTAAATGATAATGGTCAAGTCTTGATTAACCATGACAATTATCTTGCAAATTATCTATTTTCATAATTCACCCATATATGAGAGAATGGTTCATTATTTTCTCCTCATTCTATCATATAGATTCTCACTCCTCCTCTTCCTCTCTCTCTACCTCTCCCCTCTCATGAGTTGAGAAACACTTGAGCATGAGATAAACCATTCTAGATACTCTCTACTCTCTTCTAATGTTCTAGGATTAGCACTTCTAGCATCTTAGTTACTTCTAGCTTGAAGTTGAAGCCAAAGGTTGAGGCTCTCGGGTGGATCCTTCTTCGATTAGAGAAGGCGACAAGAAGATCACATCTTTCACTCCAAAGGAGCATGGAGAGAAGGACATAAAGCCCTAGGTATAACCTTTCTTCCATGTAGCTAATGTAGGGTTCCTAGGCACACTATAGAGGTCTCACAAGGCATCAACCATGCCAAATTATAAAAATATGGTGCCGAGAAACCCTAGTTAACGGATCGTTGCTAGATGTCTAGGCGAAACTAAAAGCTAGTTAACACTTAACTACAAGGATATGGAAATTACAACCTTTGTAGATCCGGATATCCACCTCCACGGCTCCGCAATGAAGTCTCCTCGCTGTCCATGTCGAACCCCGGGCTCAAGCGTCGGCTTCGTCGGAGAAACGGGTGAGCTAGGTCGCCGGCTTCGTGTCAAAGACGATCTACGTCGAGGCATCGCAAGTACAAGCTCCGACTTCACAAACTTGAGAAACTTGTGAAGTAAACACCCAAAACAACTTGGCAAGAGGTAGAGGGTGAAGAAATAGGAGGTGGGTTCACTTTAGATTTGGATTTCTCTCACTAAAACTCAAGTTGCCATTGGAGTAGCAAGCTTGAAGAAGAAGAAGATGATGAAGATGAAGCAAGAATGATAAGTCTTCTATCATTAAAATAAAACTAATATATGAATACTTATCATATCTTGACCATGGTCAAGTGTAGAGATTAAACCAAGGTTAGTTAGAGTGGTTAGGGTTAAGGATGAGATAAGGATGGTGGACTTTGTCAAAGCTTCAAGAAGCTTCAACATAGCTCCAAAATAAGCCACCATTCTCAACTTAATCCTTTCCAAATAAATAAACAAATAAATAAATGAAAAACCCAAACCCTAATCATCACTTAACCATGGTTTAACCCTTTACACTTAACCACATTATCAAGTATCATCAAACATGATACAAAGAAGTGCACTAAAGTATATCACATATACAATATGCATCAAGTGAGAAAAATCCGTTTAAAGTGAACCAATACTAGTTAATGCAATGCAATATATCAAATATATAATTATGCATTAAATCATTAAATCAACATTTGATTCAATGATCCGGTCATGTCGCACATAACCGACTAGAATCTAATGTATCGATTTATCGAATCAATGATTCGATAACTAGGTCATATCGAATATAACCAATCGAAACGTATATCGCGAGAATGAAATGCGGTATCACATACACGCATTATTCTCGGTCCTGCACATATCTCATATGCGCTCCTATTTCGTTTCGCTTGAGCCAGGAAACCTCTTTGTAGGACTCTAAAGACTCGTCAATACGCCGGTAGCAGATGATGATCATATCAAGCACCCACAAGCCGCAAGCGGTCTGCTAAACGTAACGGCCACCCGGGTATTGAGCGATCAGAAGATCGACGAGCTAGCCCGCTCACACTCCTGCGAATCCGACCAGTAACACTTACCGTACAGTCCGGTCTCTTCGTCTGATATGTCGCATATCAAGTCTAGGGGTGGTAAACGTCAGACCCCAATAACCCGATAAGTCATGCCGATGTGAGGCTCGTAACGGGTCGAGAAACTACTGGTAACACTTACCAGCAAATCTCTGATCAGCCCTGGACAGGGACTTCCCTGCTACGGCCAATCGAGCACTGCGCAACATCAACTCCCAATACCGGGAGAGACGAAACCCCTCCTATCGCTCATTGCCTCCATGTGACTCGGGACTGTACCCAAAGACCACCGTTTTGCACGCCCTCATGGACGTGGTAAGGTGGAGATCAAAGCACAGTGGGAATCACACAAGACTCTATGACGATCTCGGGTCTACAGACTAACCTGTACAAGTGTCACCTGAGAACTGCCATCTGACGTGAGGTATAATACCATCTGGGAGTTCTCGGAGAGTCCGTCCAGTGTACCCAGTCTCCACTGAGCACCCGTATACCATCTCTGATGTCAAACACCAATGGATATGGGATCATCCATCGCCCATCTCATGGGTCGAGAAGCGTATACGCTAGTCTACTCTGGTATATCGATGCCCCGTCTCGATACACCCACGACTAGGGACCTTGAAGGATGTACTTATGGACTACCATGTCCCCACTAGTATGATCTGCATCATAGTCCAGGTAGTCAAGTACAAATCCTAAGGGCTTTACCAACATGTAACTATAAGACAGTATAAAGAGACTAGTGTACATGTTAAGATAAAGAGTAACCAGATAGCATACTATCATATCGAGCAAGAAAGTCATCTCTATATATGTCCAAGCATCCAATATAATATACATAATCTGTACAATACTGGCCTCTAGGGCATACATACAACTAACAATCTCCCACTTGCACTAGGGCCAGCTGGTGTAGTATCTCATACCGAGCATCCCGAAGAGTCTCTCAAACTGTATCTGGGGAATGGCCTTCGTGAGTGGATCCGCCGTGTTGTTCTTCGTGTCAACTCTCCTGACCTCGATCTCCCGGCGATCAACTATCTCCCGGATCAGGTGATACCGCCTCAGAATATGCCTGGATCGCTGATAGGACCTGGGTTCCTTGGCCAAAGCCACCGCTCCATTGTTATCGCAATACAAAGGTATTGGACGCTCAATGGATGGAACCACTCCAAGTTCAGTAATGAACTTCTTGATCCAGACAGCCTCTTTGGCAGCATCGTTGGCAGCGATGTATTCAGCCTCCATCGTCGAGTCTGCCACGGTTTCCTGCTTGGAACTCTTCCAGCTAACCGCCCCTCCGTAAAGGGTAAAGACAAAGCCCGACTGCGACTTAGAGTCGTCCTTATCACTCTGGAAGCTCGAATCGGTAAAGGACTCCACTTGGAGTTCTCCGTTACCATACACCAAGAACATATCTCTAGTCCTTCGCAAGTACTTGAGAATGCTCTTCACAGCTGTCCAGTGACTCTATCCAAGATCAGCTTGATACCTGCTCACTATACTTAGTGAGTATGCTACATCGGGTCTGGTACATAGCATCGCATACATGATAGAGCCTACTGCCGAAGCATAGGGTATCCCTTGCATGCGAGCTCTCTCCGAATCATTCCTGGGAGACATCTCTTTGGAGAGAGTGACTCCAGAGATCGTGGGCAAGTTCCCACGCTTGGACTCTTCCATACTAAACCTCTTTAGTATGGTGTCAATGTACCTGGATTGGGACAATCCCAAAATCCTTTTGGATCTATCTCTATAGATCCTAATTCCCTATATGCAGGAGGCATCACCAAGATCTTTCATTGAGAATCTTTGTGATAAGAAGAGCTTAACCGATTGCAGCATAGGAATATCATTTCCTATCAAGAGTATGTCGTCCACGTACAATACGAGGAAGACAACCTTACTCTCTGCCACCTTCTTGTAGATACAAGGTTCATCTGGATTTTTGACGAAATCAAACTCTTTGATAACGACGTCAAAGCAGATGTTCGAACTCCGCGATGCTTGCTTTAATCCATAAATGGATTTAAGCAGCTTGCACACCTTCCCGCTGCTCCCACTGTCTACGAAGCCCTCTGGCTGAGTCATGTACACGCACTCTTCTAAATCACCATTTAGAAAGGCGGTCTTAACATCCATTTGCCAGATTTCGTAGTCATGAAAGGCAGCAATGGCAAGCATGATTCGGATGGGTTTAAGCATAGCCACTGGAGAAAAGGTCTCGTCATAGTCCACACCTGGTCTTTGACGAAAACCCTTTGCTACAAGTCTAGCTTTGAAAGTCTCCACTTTCCCATCTACACCAAGTTTCTTCTTGAAGATCCACTTGCTCCCAATGGGTTTTACCCCTTCAGGAGCAACTTCCAAAGTCCATACTTTGTTGGTGTACATGGATTCCATCTCGGACCGCATAGCATCCAGCCATTTCCCTGAGTCCCTACTCGTGATGGCCTGCTCGAAGCTAGTTGGGTCATCATCCTCTATGATGCAATCCTCGCTCCCTCCATCCATGAGAAAACCGTAGTATCTCTCAGGTTGGCGAGGAACCCTACTAGATCGGCGGAGAGGCTGGGGTTCATTGGGAGCTACTGAATCCTCTGGTTCAACTAAATCTTCAGTTACTGTTTGTGTATCTAGAACCACTTCCAGCTCTATCATTTTGCCACTAATTTCTTTTTCAAGAAATTCCTTTTCTAAAAAGGTGGCATATTGAGAAACAAACACTTTTTGTTCCTCGGCATGGTAGAAAAAATATCCTTGGGAATTCTTAGGATATCCCACAAACTTGCAAAGAACTGACCGTGCCTCGAGTTTGTCTGGATTTTGTCTTTTGACATAGGCCGGACAACCCCATATTTTAACTCGTTTAAAATACGGTCTCTTCCCACTCCATATCTCATATGGTGTGGTAGGTACAGATTTAGATGGAACTTGATTCAATAGGTATGTTGCTGTTTCCAGCGCATATCCCCAGAAGGAAATAGGTAACTCAGCTGTGCTCATCATAGAGCGCACCATATCTAATAGGGTGCGGTTCCTCCGTTCAGATACACCGTTGTGCTGTGGTGTATATGGAGGAGTCAGCTGAGAGAGAATCCCATTCTCTTTTAGGAAGTCCAGGAATTCATTGCTCCAGTATTCACCTCCTCGATCAGATCGAAGGATTTTAATACTTTTTCCGGTTTGGTTTTCGACTTCTTGTTTATATTCTCTAAATTTCTCAAAAGCTTCTGATTTGTGTTTCATCAGGAACACATATCCGAATCTAGAGAGATCGTCAGTGAATGTAATGAAGTACGAAGAACCATCCCTGGCATGTGTAGACATGGGACCACATACATCACTATGTATCAGTCCCAAGAGTTGGGTAACTCTTTCTCCGTGTCCCGTAAACGGAGTTTTGGTCATCTTGCCTTTGAGACATGACTGGCAAGTGTCATAAGATGAAAATTCGAAAGATTTCAAATATCCATCTTTATGCAACTTAGCCAGTCGTGTCGCATTGATGTGACCTAGTCTACAATGCCACAAGAAAGAATCATTCAGTTCTGAACTCTTCCTCTTGTGTGTGTTTGTTATACTCAGAACTGTTGATTGATTTAGAACATAAATGCCATTGCATAACGTGCCTGATCCAACCAACTTTTGGTTACGGAGAATGTTCATAACATTGTCCTGTAATACAAAATTATATCCCTCTTTACTTAATAAAGAAACCGATATAATGTTGCATATCAGGTTCGGCATGTAATAGCATTCGTTCAGAACCAATGTATTACCAGTTGGTAATACAAGGTGATATTCCCCGACAGTCTTAGCTGCAACAATTGCACCATTTCCAACTCTAATGTCTTTATCACCTTCTCCAAGTTCTCTACCTTTCCTAAGCCCATGTAACTGATTACATATATGGGATCCTGACCCGGTATCCAATACCCAGGACGTAGAGCAAATGGAGAAACAGTTCTCTGTAACGAACACACCCGAAGAAAATGCATCAACATGTACTTTCTTCATTCGGGTGGCATGGGAATCCTGGTATTCCCCTATATCCTGTTCATTTCTATAACTCTTATAAGAATGAACGGAACCAACGTTCCCCAGTACAGTATAACATGCGGGTTCGGTCAATACATCCATATTATTATCTTTATTAAGGCATGAAATGGTCGCTACCTGGAGAGAGAGAGAAGAAAACACTTTAGCGTATGCTCGTGCAAGATCAGATTGGTTATTATCTTATCTAATCAGGATGGCTCCCACTGCTTTTTATCAAATCTTCCTCCAAACCCTAAAAGGAAAGACTAGCCGGGATTAATTACACACTACAAGTTCGCCAATCTTTCAGCCAGGCCAGTGTCGGTACTTTGAGGGAGGTCCCCCGTGCTTTCGCACGAACCTAATTACTGTAAACCTCGTTTTCCCAGAGGCGTAACCCCGTTGACACCTTTCTAGACACCTACTTGATCGGCTAATTGCAATGTGTAAAACTCTCCCAGGAGTAACTCTTACTCGCAGTGGGTATCGGGATCCAACTATCTCATAGAAGGTATGCAATCTCATTGCAAATTTCAACACTTGAAATTCCCGATAATCTTTTGCCCCTAGCAGCTATATGACCTTAACATAGTCAACAAATCATAAGTGCTAGTCAAGTTCAACTCGTCATTTCCCGATTGAATTAAACCCACCCGCATGACCCTTAACATAGTCAACAAAGTCGCACGACTACCCTAATCCAATCGCATCATATGCTTATACAGATAAGCACTAATTAGCTACCGCACACTACGCCTTAACATAGTCAACAAACGTAGCACGAATACTAACTAGTACTTATCTGAAATGACGGAGGGCTACGACAGGTTTTTCTGAAAACCTATTGCGTAATGAACTTGATATCGTTGTAGAATCAAATGAAGTTTTAAATGGAGTGATTTTGAGGCTTTTCTATTTTTGCTAAAGGGGTCACTCCCGGTGAAGGGATCGTCGGCCCTTTCCTCGTCGAATGAGGTGCGGGATATATCATATATATCACTGTGCAAAGCAAAAACCCAAAAGCAGTCAAAAGCAAACCGAGTGTGCAGCATCTGCCAGTTATCGCTAAAGGAGTCACTCCCGGTGAAGGGATCTCGGTCCTTTCCTCATCGAATAAGGTGCAGGGTATATCACATATACCGCTATGCAAAGCAAGAACTGTAGCTACCTGTTTTATTTTAAAATTCGATTCTACAACATCTTAGGTTTCTTATCTTTCATTAATCACATTAATGAAGTCCCATCATTTAATACCTAAACATCACAGATAGATATGACGTACACTTATGCCATCCGCATTCGCCTCGATGTCCCCTCGTGCACCGTTAGGTTAGGTAACTAACGACAGAGCAGGGCAGGGCTAGTGCGGGTGCAAAACATAAGTAACGTCTATATAATATATCATATATACTATATACTATATCCATCACAGAGTCACAACACAGATATCGCAGCAGAATAAAACATATGAAATATTGGATATACTAGGACGTCCGTGTTTTCAATACGAGCCAGTATAAAACACGGATTCCACGGTCGTGATGAATAGCCAATCCCACACCCCTAGACCCCTACGAGAGCGGCAAGCAACCCTGCCAATTCTAGGGTTAGGAGACCCGGACTCGACTCCTCGAGTTGGTCTCCCACTGGACCCCAGAACCCGGTTACTTGTGCTCCCCTCCTTGGGTCTATCCTAATGCGGAATAGTAAATAATATACAAAAGGTGACATATTCCGCTACCTGGAAGTGCCCAAAATAAAAGAATATTACATACAAGTTTTTACATGAATGAAAATGAAAAACACTCATCTCACATAAAAACCCCCGGCTATTCGAATACGACGATCCAATATAACATATCCAGCAACACATAACATCACATATCATGAACATAAGTAAGTATGCATACCCCAATTGTCGTTGACGTATAGCAACGAAACCGGCGATATGAACATACTTCACTTACGGTCACAGAAAAGAAAGTGTAAAACTACAACAATTGGAATCCGCAACCTTTTTAGACATCGCATGCCTAACAGATATAAATCCCGCATTTTAGTCTCATCATCGAAAACTCTTTTCAATATCATATGGGACTAAAGTGCTATATTTATAACATTCATCCAGTTATCTCATAACTGTTTGTGAATTCCAATTATTGTATCCAATTCCGGATAAATAGAATATATCAAACTTTCCGATCGAACATTCGAACACCCAAGTTTTCCCGACACCGATCAACACATGAAATAGGTTCAAAGACATTCACTTCATACCTCAGTACCAACGGTCCAGCCGTAGAAGGGTCAAGCCAACGCCTCACATGTGGCACGCCGTACTGCCCCAAATCCGAAGGTTCAAAGGGCAGTTCAAGACGGTCACATAATCGAGTTAAGGTTTGTTGTCTTCTAGAGGGACCATCGCATTACTTGCACTACTTCGAACGTCTTTTAACCACAGAAAAATCCAACACTTGGAATTATTCCGGCAGGGGAAAACCTGGGTATTTATATCCGGTCGAACTCTTTAACATATTCTACAGTTGTCTGGAAAAACACTTAGACAAAGTTTGATATTCCGATCGAATCGTCGATTCCCAAAATAACCCCAGAGCACTCAACCTTTAAATCAATTTAAAAATACCCAGAAAACTCACCAGAATTTATCAGGTATTACTGTGCAGAGAAACATGGCTGATGTCACTATATGACCGCGGAACAGCGGCAGAAGGCATGCTTCTGCCGCGTTTCCACGGCTCAAGGAACTGTTCATGGGAAACGTTTTACACAGTAATTCTTAGAATTCTTTGGAGAATTTTTTAAGCATTTTTAATATCAAAAATTCCCAGATTTCATGAAATGTCCAGAAAGCTCTTGGGTATCGGGGTTTCGGGTTCGTTCCGACTTCAAACTCCGTCTAGACTTCGCCTAAGGCTCTAGCTAGGCTCTGATACCACTGTAGGGTTCCTAGGCACACTATAGAGGTCTCACAAGGCATCAACCATGCCAAATTAAAAAAATGTGGTGCCGAGAAACCCTAGTTAACGGATCGTTGCTAGATGTCTAGGCGAAACTAAAAGCTAGTTAACACTTAACTACAAGGATATGGAAATTACAACCTTTGTAGATCTGGATATCCACCTCCACGGCTCCGCAACGAAGTCTCCTCGCTGTCCATGTCGAACCCCGGGCTCAAGCGTCGGCTTCGTCGGAGAAACGGGTGAGCTATGTCGCCGGCTTCGTGTCAAAGATGATCTACGTCGAGGCATCGCAAGTACAAGCTCCGACTTCACAAACTTGAGAAACTTGTGAAGTAAACACCCAAAACAACTTGGCAAGAGGTAGAGGGTGAAGAAATAGGAGGTGGGTTCACTTTAGATTTGGATTTCTCTGACTAAAACTCAAGTTGCCATTGGAGTAGCAAGCTTGAAGAAGAAGAAGATGATGAAGATGAAGCAAGAATGATAAGTCTTCTATCTTTAAAATAAAACTAATATATGAATACTTATCATATCTTGACCATGGTCAAGTGTAGAGATTAAACCAAGGTTAGTTAGAGTGGTTAGGGTTAAGGATGAGATAAGGATGGTGGACTTTGTCAAAGCTTCAAGAAGCTTCAACATAGCTCCAAAATAAGCCACCATTCTCAACTTAATCCTTTCCAAATAAATAAACAAATAAATAAATGAAAAACCCAAACCCTAATCATCACTTAACCATGGTTTAACCCTTTACACTTAACCACATTATCAAGTATCATCAAACATGATACAAAGAAGTGCACTAAAGTATATCACATATACAATGTGCATCAAGTGAGAAAAATCCGTTTAAAGTGAACCAATACTAGTTAATGCAATGCAATATATCAAATATATAATTATGCATTAAATCATTAAATCAACATTTGATTCAATGATCCGGTCATGTCGCACATAACCGACTAGAATCTAATGTATCGATTTATCGAATCAATGATTCGATAACTAGGTCATATCGAATATAACCAATCGAAACATATATCGCGAGAATGAAATGCGGTATCACATACACGCATTATTCTCGGTCCTGCACATATCTCATATGCGCTCCTATTTCGTTTCGCTTGAGCCAGGAAACCTCTGTGTAGGACTCTAAAGACTCGTCAATACGCCGGTAGCAGATGATGATCATATCAAGCACCCACAAGCCGCAAGCGGTCTGCTAAACGTAACGGCCACCCGGGTATTGAGCGATCAGAAGATCGACGAGCTAGCCCGCTCACACTCCTGCGAATCCGACCAGTAACACTTACCGTACAGTCCGGTCTCTTCGTCTGATATGTCGCATATCAAGTCTAGGGGTGGTAAACGTCAGACCCCAATAACCCGATAAGTCGTGCCGATGTGAGGCTCGTAACGGGTCGAGAAACTACTGGTAACACTTACCAGCAAATCTCTGATCAGCCCCTGCCAGGGACTTCCCTGCTACGGCCAATCGAGCACTGCGCAACATCAACTCCCAATACCGGGAGAGACGAAACCCCTCCTATCGCTCATTGCCTCCATGTGACTCGGGACTGTACCCAAAGACCACCGTTTTGCACGCCCTCATGGACGTGGTAAGGTGGAGATCAAAGCACAGTGGGAATCACACAAGACTCTATGACGATCTCGGGTCTACAGACTAACCTGTACAAGTGTCACCTGAGAACTGCCATCTGACGTGAGGTATAATACCATCTGGGAGTTCTCGGCGAGTCCGTCCAGTGTACCCAGTCTCCACTGAGCACCCGTATACCATCTCTGATGTCAAACACCAATGGATATGGGATCATCCATCGCCCATCTCATGGGTCGAGAAGCGTATACGCTAGTCTACTCTGGTATATCGATGCCCCGTCTCGATACACCCACGACTAGGGACCTTGAAGAATGTACTTATGGACTACCATGTCCCCACTAGTATGATCTGCATCATAGTCCAGGTAGTCAAGTACAAATCCTAAGGGCTTTACCAACATGTAACTATAAGACAGTATAAAGAGACTAGTGTACATGTTAAGATAAAGAGTAACCAGATAGCATACTATCATATCGAGCAAGAAAGTCATCTCTATATATGTCCAAGCATCCAATATAATATACATAATCTGTACAATACTGGCCTCTAGGGCATACATACAACTAACAGCTAAAACTAGTTAGCTTTGTAGTTAGTTTTTGTTTAGCAAAGATCCTCATTTTGATAGTCCATGTTGCCTAGTTTGATAAAAATCCGATTTTTAAACCGTTTCCGCCTCCCCGCAAGCACCGGGGTGGGCAACGTGGACATACAGTGGTATCAGAGCCTAACTAAACATAAACTAGCTAGGTAGTAAAGTGTATAGAAGTTCGATCGGTAAAAATCGCAAAACTTGTTTTTCAAAACCCTAAGTTTCTGTTGATTTTTTTTTCTGCTCTAAAAATAATAAATCATACTTCAAAAATAGGCTCAGGGTTTTGTTAAGAAACTCACAAAAGATGATCCAGTGAACCGTTCAAATCGCCGCGTTTCCGGGGCAAGAACATGTTTCTTGCCGCGGAACCGCTGCCGAGTTGACTCGGTTCTGGGCCGAGTTTGGTGCAGTGTTCTTCTGTTAAGGTTTTGGGATTTTAAGATATTTTATTTCTGCCCAGATTTTCCAGAATAGAAATTTGTATTCGGGGTGGCTATAAATCCGTATTTTTGATCGAACTTCCCTATACTTTGACTATTGGGTTATATCTGTGATGTTTATATGTATTTAACATCGTCTAATCGCTATACGTCGATTAGTGGGGGTTATACATATCTGTGATCTGTAATGCTTGTTGGTTTGTGTATATGAACTCGGTGGATTGTCGCAGATGAATAGCCGGGAATGGGTATGAGATGAGAGTTTCTTTTTCTTTCATTCATTGTAAAATTTGTAAATTGATGTAATATTATTTATTTGGCCACACAACCGGGTCGGGGTTGTAGCCATCATTGTATAATTTCTTTTTACTGTTTTTGCTCCTAGGATAGACCCATGGTGGGGTGCACAAACTACCGGGTATCTCGAAGTGCCGAGTGGCCTACTCACGTCGTTGAGGGAGGTTGCTTCGCTTCGGATACTTGGCGGGTAGTTTGCCTCACCCGTAGGGGTCTTCGGTGGGGTATTGGCTATTCATCGCGACCGTATAATCCGCTTTTCGTTGCAGGCTCGAACGAATCGCGGATTCCTAGTATATCCAAAGTGTTCATCTGTGATCTGTAATGACTATCATTGCTATATATCTATATATGATTACTATTTAGGTTTTGCTTATGTTTTGCATCCGCGCTAGTCCAGCCCCCGCTCTGTCGTTAGTTAAGTAACCTAACGGGTGATGACGGGACCCTGTGGCGAATGCGGATGGCATAAGCGTATACCATATTTTGGTTGTTTTCTGCAATGGTAGGATTAAATGATGGGACGCATTAAAATTAATGCAAGATAATAAACCAAGTAAAAGTCGTAGGAACACTTTGAAAACCACTTGGTTCTTTTCAAAATTAAACTTTTAAAATGTGGAGCTTGAACCACTCCTTTTAAAAGCTATCTCGTTCCATCGATTATATCAAGTTCACTACGTTCACGGTTTCGCCAAAACCATTCATAGCCCTCCGTCATTCCACATGGATGGTCAAAAAGTATTCAAGCTATGTATGTTGGCCAAAATCAAGCATAGTGATTGGTAGCTATTGGGTATTCATGTGCAGCATAGATAGATGCGTTGGGTTGGGACAGTCGTGCTGCCATTTTGGCCAAAGTCAAGGGTAGGTACGGGTGGGTCCAAATTAACCAGGAGAATGAAGGGTAGAACTTGACATGTGACTTATGATATTTTGGCCAATGTCAAGGTCATAAGAGCATGGGGCAAAAATCCATATCGGGAGTTTCATAAGTACTGAAACTTGCTAGCGCTGCATACTATTTGGAGTGTGATGATTCTGGTAGGATTCCTTCAGTTTTTTCACGCGATGATATTTGGATCCCGATCCTACTTTGAGTATATGCTACTCCTCGGGAAATCACTCACTTAACGATCAATGCTATAAACCTAGTAGGTGTCTAGAAAGGTGTTAGCGGGGCTACGCCCACAGGGAAAAGAAGTTACTTAATTAAGGAACTTCGCGAAAGCGTTGGAAAACCTCCCTCGAAGTACTGACACTGGCCTGGCTGAACGGTTAAGAAAGTATTGTACGGTGAGTTTGATCCCGACTAATTCTTCCTTTATGGTTTGAGGAGGGATTCGAGAGACAGTGGGAGCCATCCTGTTTAGACAAACTAAAAACCACTCTAAACTTGCAAGAGCATCATGCTAAAGTGTGTCTTTTATCTCTCCTAATTGCAGCGACCATTAAACATGACCGGACTTAAGTTATTACTAGATAAAAACATACTGACAGGGCCAAACTACAAAGATTGGCTCAGGAATGTCAAGATGGCAATCACTTACGACAAGTTGGGGTATATCCATACCACCAAAGCTCCCCCTGTCCCAGGTCCCACCTCCAGCGTCACGGATGTAGAAATCCGTAAGATATGGGAGATCGATTGCGCGAAGGCCAAATGCCTCGTGCTTTCCTCGATGGACAACGAACATCAGAGGAGGCATGAGAATATGGACCTAGAGTCTATATTTCTCCATACAAAAGAACTGTATGGAGAGCAGTCTCGTATCGCCAGAGACGAAGTGTCGAAGAAGCTATTTTCGGCAAGATTGGCCATCGGATCATCGGTAGTGGAACACGTGCTTAAGATGATTGGCTACATAGAGGAGCTCGCGGACCTTGGGACCACGTTGGAGAATGAACTTTACACTGATTTGATTCTCAAGTCCCTTCCTTCCACTTACGCCCAGTTTATCCTTAACTTCAACATGCAAGGAAAGAAGGTTGAACTTTCCGAACTTCTGAACATGTTGAGGAGTGCTGAGGGCACCGTACAGAAAGGTAGGGAGACATCCACTTTGTTTGTAGGAGGATCTTCCTCTTCTAGGTCCAGGGCGTAAGCCAAGGGAAAGAAGATGAAAGCCCCCGCCAAACCAAGGGGCGGTGTCAGTAAAGTGGATACGAAGGGAAAGGGAAAAGCAACAAAGGTAGCGGGAAAGCTGGTGGGAAAGGAAGAATGCTTCTACTGTCACAAAAGTGGACTGGAAGCAGGATTGCGAGGCTTGGAAGGCCAGAACCCAGGATCTGAAGCGAGTTGCGGCTTCAGCTTCAGGTGTGTATGTTATTGAAAACTGTCTATCAATAAACTCTACTTCCTGGGTATTGGATACCGGATCAGGATCTCATATCTGTAATTCTTTGTAGGCGTTGAGAAAGCGTAGGGTTTTGAAGGCAGGTGATATGACCCTCAGAGTTGCAAACGGAGCTAGCATGGATGCTGAGGCCGTGGGGGACTATCACCTGGGATTGTCAGATGGACACTTTTTGGTTCTACATAGTTGTTATTTTGTACTAAATGCAACTTGTAATATCATTTCTGTATCTTTATTATCTAAAGAAGGTTATGAATTTGCATTTGTAAGTAATGTAGTGAACATTCACCTTAATCAAGTTTTGATTGGGTCAGGTACATTAAACAACGGTATATACGTATTAAACCAACAACAGATTTTCAATGTTCAGAATACACACAAAAGAAAGTCCCCAGAAATCAATAAGACTTTCTTATGGCATTGTAGACTGGGTCACATCAATGAGAGAAGGTTGACTAAGTTATATACAGAAGGATATTTGGATCCGTTTGAATATCAATCATATGCAACTTGTCAATCCTGTCTCAAAGGAAAGATGACAAAGACTCCGTTTACTGGACACGGAGTAAGAGCGAGCGAGCTCTTGGGAATCGTACACAGCGACGTGTGCGGTCCAATGTCTACGCATTCATGAAGCGGTTATTCTTAGTTCATTACTTTTACGGATGACTTTTCAAGGTACGGATATATCTTCTTAATGAAACATAAATCCGAGGCCTTTGAAAAATTCCAGGAATACAAGAATGAAGTAGAAAAACAAACAGGCAAAAGTATAAAGGCACTAAGATCTGATCGAGGTGGTGAATACTTGAGTGCCGAGTTCCTGGATTACTTAAAAGAGAATGGAATTCTCTCTCAGCTTACTCCTCCATACACTCCGCAACATAACGGTGTATTGGAGAGACGGAACCGGACCCTATTGGATATGGTACGGTCCATGATGAGTAACGCTGAGTTACAGCGATCGTTCTGAGGATATGCGCTAGAATCAGCTGCATACCTTTTGAACCGAGTTCCAATTAAGACTGAGCCTACTACACCATATCAGATATGGTGTGGGAAGAGACCCTATCTTAATCACATTAAGACATGGGGATGTCCAGCTTTTGTCAAAAAGCAGCATGCAGACAAGCTCGAGGCACGCTCAATACAGTGCAAGTTTGTGGGATATCCAAAGAACTCCAAGGGATATTTCTTCTATTGCGAAGAGGAACAAAAGGTTTTTGTTTCTCGCCATGCCCACTTTCTAGAACACCAGTTCTTGGAAAAGGAAATTAGTGGGAGCGCAATAGAACTGGAAGAAATTCCAGAACCACAAGCTATTACTGAAAGCTTAGTAGAACCAGAAGGTTCGAAAGATCAGGACATTCCCACGCTACTCCGCAGGAGTAGTAGGCAGTCTTATCCGCCCTAGAGATACTACGGTTTTCTCATAGACGGGGATAGAGAGGATTGCATCATAGATTGTGATGAGCCTACTAGCTTCCAGCAAGCCATTCAGAGCGTTGACTCGGTAAAATGGCTGGATGCAATGCGGACCGAAATGGAGTCCATGTACACCAACAAAGTATGGACGTTAGACATTGCTCCAGATGGGGTAAAACCCGTATGATGCAAGTGGATCTTCAAAATGAAGATTGGTGTAGATGGACAGGTTGAGACCTATAAAGCTAGACTGGTTGCAAAGGGTTTTCGTCAGCGACCTGGTTTGGACTATGACGAAATCTTTTCTCCCGTAGCTATGCTGAAATCCTTTCGGATCTTTCTTGCCATTGCTGCCTTCCACGATTATGAGATTTGGCAGATGCACGTAAAGACCGCTTTTCTAAATGGAAATTTAGAGGAGTGTGTCTATATGGACCAGCCAGAAGGTTTCATTCAGAGTGGGAGCAGCGGAAAGGTGTGCAAGTTGCTTAGGTCCATTTATGGACTAAAGCAGGCATCGCGGAGTTGGAACATCTGTTTTGATGAGACGGTCAAGGAATTTGGCTTTATCAAAAATCCAGATGAACCATGCATCTATAGTAGATTTGTAGCGAGAACTGTAGTATTCCTCGTTTTATACGTGGATGACATTCTTTTAATAGGAAATGACATTCCTATGCTACAATCTGTCAAAGGGTTCTTGTCACACAGGTTCTCCATGAAAGACCTGGGTGATGCCTCATACATTCTGGGGATCCGGATCTACCGTGACAGATCCAAGAGGATATTAGGACTTTCGCAGTCCAGGTACATCGACACTATACTGAAAAGATTCAGTATGGAAGATTCCAAGCGCGGTAATCTACCGGCTTGTCACGGGATCACCCTCTCCAAAGAGATGTCTCCCAAGACTGATTTGGAGAGGGATCGCATGACTATTATACCCTACGCTTCTGCGGTAGGCTCTATAATGTATGCGATGTTGTGTACTAGACCAGATGTGGCTTATGCACTGAGTGTGGTAAGCAGGTATCAGTCAAAGCCTGGGGAGAAACACTGGATATGTAAGTGCACGGCGGCGCCCCGGCCGTCAATCCGACGGCCAAATGCGGAAACGGTGATAAACTTTAATTTTGCGAACTTAGCAAACCGGCACCACCGCGCACTAAACCCCGGATCGGGCCATTAAACTAGATCTAGCTAACAACAAGACGGGTTAGAGATATACCGAGTGATCCGAGTCCTCCGGTCTTCTCGTCGTTGTCCCGATCTCTCGCGGAAACTCCGGTCGTCGCCTCCTCGCCGGAAGGGCACCACATCGCCTGCATCTTTTACGGGCTCCCACCTCAATACCGAGGCAACTCGGGCGCGAAGTTGGCTGGCCGACGCGTCCAAGATTTGCTGTAGAATAGTGTAGAATAGTTGTCTCTTTGAGGTTTAAGAGGTTGCCATTTATGGAGGAATTTGTGGACAAGAATATTTCATGGATGCTTAAGGAAAAATGGAGCATCCATCAAAGATTGAGCTCGGCCAGCCCCTGTTTGTGCTCACTGGAAAAATGAAAATGAAGCACCTCTCTCTATCTTGCTGTGAAAAGAAAAATGAGCCTCTTCAATTAATCTCATTGCCATCATAAATCAAATAATGCAATCTATCCACAAACAACAAAAACCAGTGCACTCATTTTTCCCTTAAAGAAATTAATCCCTCAAAACATCATAACCAAACTCCAGCACAAACATATGGGGGGGTCCACTAATTAAGCAAGAAGGAAATTTTTCACCAAAAATAACCCCACCCATACTCCTTAACAGTGGCCGGCCACATCAAAGGACAAGTGGGGAAAAAGAATTCTTTTAATGAAGAGGTCACAATCATAATAAACCCCCTCCACAAAATGTTATTTGCAAACTGCAAATAACACCCTCCAACGAAAAGTCCGGCCGTGAAGGAACAATGAAAAAACCGGCCGGAACGGAATGCAAACTGGCAACCCCAGAAAACTGGTCCCATAATAAATTACAGGAAAACCCCGATACTGTGCATACACACCCGCATTTGTATTCCGACCGAAATACAAATGCAAAGAGACAAAACTACACTATCAAATACTAAGATCCGGCTTAAGCCAAAGCCGGCTAGTAAAAACCGTCCGATCACGATCCGTGCAATACCGCACGTATCTGATCGAACCCTGCCATATCTCCATACGGCCTCTACAGCGTTTCGCCCGAAACCTGAGTAACTGAGTGTGGTGGACTCTAAAGACTCGTCAATACTATGGCTGTGGATTTAACCACTAGCACGTCAGAGGTATAAGCCAATACGTAACGGGCCACCAGCTATTGACTAAAAGGGACGTCGATGAGCGAACTCATCCTGACACCCTACTGAGCCTGTCAGTGACAATATCCGTACAGTCCGGTCCATTCGTCTATGAGCATCGCATGGCGGGCCTAGGGGGTTGGTAAAAGTCAGACCCCCAAAAGCGGTACAAGTCGTGTCGGAGTGTAGCCCAGAACACCCTGAGATACTACTGGAATACCTACCAGTAAATCTCCTGCCTTGGCCAAGGACTTCGTGTAATGGCTCTCCTAAACACAGCGCGACATCACCCCCAATACCGGGAGAGACGAACCCCCGAAGATCCGCTCACTGCCTCCATGTGGCTCGGGACTGTACCCAACTAAAACCTGTTTGCACGACTCCTTTGAGCCGTGGTAGGGTAGTAATCAAAGTACAGTGGGAACTCACACGAGACAAATGACGATCCCCAGGTCGATGAACTAACCTGTACACATGTCACCTGGGAACTGCTATCTGACGTCAGGTATAAGACCAACTAGCATGTTCCCGGCGAGTCCTGTCCGGTGTACTCATAACCCAATGAGCACCTGTATACATCTTAGGTGATCCAACTGACACCAGTGGCTTGTGAGACCGGCCACCGCCCGTCGTCGGGGTCTCGACTGTATACACTAGTCTACTCTGGAGAATCGATGCCCTGTCTCGAAACTCCCACGACTAGGGACCTTTTAAGGATGTGCTTATAGACTCCAGCTCTCACTTATATGATCGCCCTCATACTGCTGGCTGTCAAGCAAGAATCCTAGGGGCTCTATCAACGTGTAATAGTGACCTGTCAGGTCACCTAAAGCAGTACACGATGACAAAGGTAAACCAGATAGCATACTATCATTTCGAGTAAGACTATCGTACCGGGATAGGTCCTCCCTCAATCATTGCAATCACATGCCTGTGATCCAATAATTGACTCTGAGGGCACTATCTCCAACAATCTCCCACTTGCACTCAAGGCTAATTATTGCGATGTCGCATACTCACAGCCCGTGTGATACCGAACACCCAACTCCTCTACTAGTCAGTCTCACAAAGCCTGTTTGGAAGACTATTGCGTTCGAGGAATAGCCTCAATGAGTGGATCCGCCTTGAAGTTTCTTTCTATGTCTCTCTCTATATCTCAAGTTCGCGGAGAAAGCCATCTCCCGAAATGAGCAATACCTGTCTTAGAATGTCTGGATGTCTGATGGGACCGAGCTCATAAATGAACTCCAAATCCAAACTTCTTAGACTGTATCATCAACTGAACTTAATCAGTATCCTGCGCCATGCCTCCCTCAGTATCTGCCTGGATCACCTGTCCAGAATACTGTCCCTCGTCAGAGGGAAAACTATAACTCTGACAACCTCCTTGTCGTCCATGTCACCTTGGAAGCCTGGAATGATAACTGTCTCCCAAGTGAGGCTGTCGTTATCATATCCCTAGAACATCCACTTATGTTCTAAAACTGCTTCCGACTGTTTCTCCAGGATTGGATCAATGTCAACTTATTGCATCTAGTGCAAGAACAACATCTGGTGTGGTACTTGACATCTCATGATTGACTCAATTGCCTAAGCATGTGATCTGCCAATCATGCACATCCCTCTCTACTTTAGTCTATAAGACACCTTTAGAGAGGGTGACTCCATTACCTGCAGGTACACTACCATGCCAGGAGTCGTCCATTCTAAATACTCTTAGAATGCTGTCAAAGTACCCTGATTGGGAAACCACCCAAATCTAGATCTAAAACCATAGATCTAGTAACTAGTAAGTCTGATATTGTGTCCAAGTGCCTTGTGGAGAAACCACTGTGTGACGACCAAAGTATAACCGATCGTAGTATAGGAATATCACTTCCTACTACCTTCTCAACAGATCCATCCCCTATTCTGATGACGTCAAACTTATGACTGTCACATCAGAAATAGATGATCTATCCCCGCTATATCTGCTTTAGTCTATAAATAGACATAAGCCTGATGTCCACCAATGCTTCCGCTGCTCCCACTGACTACGACAACCCTTTGGCAGAGTCATATAGATGTGCACTTCTAAAGCTAGTTTAGAACGACGCTATACTCATCCTCCCACCGGGTCTCGCAGCCTGAAACAACAGCAATGGCAAGTGTGGGTAAACAAGAACTTCCCTGTCACCGTCCTTGAGGCTACCGGAGTACCTCTCGGGTGCCTGAAGTTACCCACCGTATCTGCGGAGTGGCCAATGGAATGTCAGATCAGATTGAATCTTTAGGTTTCTTATCTAATCTTCAGTAATCGTTTGCGGTTCTGGAATCACTTCCAGTTCTACCATACTCCCACTACTGTTTTTGAAAAAATCCATTTTTAATAAAACTGTGGCGAGTCTAGAACAATATTTCTATTGATCTGCCAGATGGTAGAAAATCAACCCTCGTCATAGCCTGGGTCAACCCACAAACAGCCATTACAGAAACGTGCCTTGAGTTATCCAAAGTCTGGTTTTAATCATAAGCCGGACAACTCCCCGTACCTTAACAATGTTAAGATATGAAATGTACTATATCCAATATAGAACCAGAGGCACTGATTTAATTGAACCAGATTCAAATCATGCAGCTATCTCCAGTGCATGTCAACTAAATGGAGAGAGGCCGATCAGCGTTACTTAACTTAGGAATGCTTCCAATTATGAGTAACCTGAAAGAGAAGCAAGTTCTCCTTATCATTACTATTAACTGAATACCATACACAAGTATCTACATCTTCGATCACTTTGAAGAATCCCGATACTTGCTACACCTGGTTCTCTACTCTATTCAAATACCTATAACTCCTCAAAACTTAGACCCTGTGTTTCTACGAAACACATGACTAAGTACTAGAGAAGTTAAAAGTAAACAGAATATAGTATGAGGACCAACCCCTCTGTCCTAATGGACACTGGACAACATACAATACTCTGTATAAGTCCGCCGAGTCTTATAACTCTTTCACTGTGTGTCATAGGTTGAAATCTGTACTTATGGTTAAGAAGAATTACACCGCTGTTCAATGCTCCTTACCTAACCATCCACTGATATAGGTAAATGTCATCGACATAATATCAAAAGGTATATCTCACTCTATGAAAATAGACGTACAGATATGTCAATTTGAAATTGGTGCACAACAACGGATATTCAAAACCAAATATTTGCCGACCGGCAAACAGCCCAGATGATCTCCTCAAATATCATCGATTACAACGAATCCCGATATAATGAGGATGATCACCCTATTCCCAATAACTTACTCCCACTCATCATCTGTAAAACCATACAGATGTGAGAATCAAACCTGGTAAATACATACCCTAGAGCAAGTGTCTAATCGGGAAATCAGTTTTCTTTTAACAGTACACAGTTGAACTGAAACATTGAAATGTTTCGATGGGGTATCCTGGTATTCCTAGTAATGCCTCTACCATTATCCAGATTCACAACTATAACCGTATAATTCTTTGCCACCTCTCCAAATCCCTTTATATGTCTTTAGTCATTACCTTCTGCACACCTCTTAGGCCAAATGGTTTTCTTCCTTCCCTACCGTTCGGCACCAGCCTATGGTTTGGAAGAAGACTATCCAATAAGCATAATGGGTGTACTGTCCTAGTCCTAGGAGCACTCGCAATGCGAGAGAAGGTGAAGATAAAAGACAACCGAATAAACCTTATTCCTATTTCTCCTGGACCAGAATCCATCCCCGAACTGGAACAAGTTCCTTTCGAGTTCGTATATAACCATACGATGGATTATCCAATATACTGTGGATCTTCGTAGTTATACGGAGTGTCCTGGAGAGATACAAAGGTGATTTAGGATTGGCGAAGAAATACTTGGTTTGGTCGTGAATATCAGTCGCAATTTACTTTGCCCTCTTACTAATCCCTTGCTTTGTCTTAATCTTAATACCTTCTGCACACCGTCTAGGCTAATTGGTTTTCTTCATTCCCTACCGGTCGGCACCAGCCTAAGGTTTGGAAGAAGACTATCCAATTTGCGTAATAGGTGTAGTATCTCCTAAACTAAGGAGTACTCGTAACTTGAAAGAAGGCAAAAAGGAAAAGACAACTGAATAATCCTATCCGTTTTCTTCAGAACCGGAAACCATCCTCGAATTCCTTCGAGTTCGTATCTAACCATATGATGGCTTTGTCCAATGGAAGTGGACATTCGCAGTAATACGGGGTGTCCTGGAGAAAAGGGTAAAAGTAGGAGTGGCAATGAGGTCTGCAACTCTGACAATCCAAAATCCAGTGTTAAGAAGGTTCGGTCAACTTGGTCACTGAGTCATAGTCTAGGGTCGGGTCAATGGTCGCTGCCAGAGAGAGAGAGAAAAGAAACACTCAGCGTGCACTCTAACCTAGATCAGAATGGTTACCAATTTATCCAATCAGGAAACCTCCCACTGTACGTCAAATTCTCCTCCAAACCTGAAAGAAGAATTAGTCGGGGTCACCCGAGGAGTAAACCAACTCATCAGTGGGAATCGGGATCCAACTCTCATCGCATGATAACGTGACGTAATCCGCTCACGTCATCACACTCCAGAAGGTATGCGCATATCTGGCAAGTTTCAGTTCTTTTGAAACTCCCGATGTGATTTTTACCTCATGCTCTTATGACCTTGACTTTGGCCAACAAATCATAAGTCACATGTCAAGTTCTACCCGTCATTCTCCAGGTTGATTTGAATCTACCCGTACCTACCCTTGACTTTGGCCAACAAGGCAGTACGACTGTTCCAAACCAACGCATCTATCTATGCTGCATATGAATAACCAACAGCTACCAAACACTATGCCTTGACTTTGGCCAACAAACACAGCTTGAATACTATTGACTATCCATATGAAACGACGGAGGGCTACGAATGGTTTCTGGCGAAAACCTTTAACGTAATGAACTTGATATCGTTGAAGGAACGGATAGCTTTTTAGAAAATATAGTGACGAAAACCTTTACTAAAGAGGTCACTCCCGGTGAAGGGATCTCGGCTCTTTCCCCGTAGAATGGGGTGCAGGATATTCCAAATGAACACCGCGATGCAAAGCAAAAGTAATCGGCTATAGTGAAGTTAGTGCCCTGACGCAAACTTCTGTCCAAGGGGTCACTCCCGGTGAAGGGATCTCGGCCCTTGCCTCGTCGACTGAGGAGCAGGATATTCCAAATGAATACCACGATGCAAAACAAAAGTGAACGTCCTTGCAATAACAGCTTTTTGAAAAGTGTTCCAACAACATCAGATTAGGTTTGTTTAACTTGCATTGATCCGAATCAACGCAGTCCCATCAATTGATCACACCACAAAGAACGAAAATATACTGACGTACGTATATGCCATCCACATTCGCCACTGGGTCCCGTCATCACCCGTTAGGTTAGCTAACTAACGGCAGAGCGGGGACTGGACTAGCGCGGATGAAAAACATATACAACATCTACTAATATATATATCAATATATTATATTTCGCTCAAGGCGTGAATAAAAATGCAACATCACAGAAATGTACAGCATCACAGAATAATACAGATATCTAGGATCCCCGGGTTTCACAGAGCCACTGCTGAAACCCGACGTTCCCCTGGTCGTGTGGATAGCCTGTGCAATGAAATCATAGACCCCTACGGGCGCGGCAAGTCACCCGCCAAAACCTGAAGCGAGGAAGCCCCCTTCAGCGCCGTGAATGGACCACCCAGCACTTCACAGAATCCGGTAACTTGGGCACCCCTCCTGGGTCAACCTGTACCCCCTACGAGTGCGGCGAATAGCCCGCCAATTCCAGACTGAAGCCCCCTCCGTCTCAATGCCCTAAGATGCGGGCTTGTTGCCCTCCAGAACCCGGCTATCCGTGCACCCCACCGCGGGGAAATCCTAGTACAGAAAGTAAAATATACATACAACGGGTACATCGACCGCAACCTGGTCATGCCCCAAAAGAATAATACAAACAGGCAGTGACGGCAGTCCACATGTCGGACGCTCGCCCCGCAATATCAAATGTACATAATACAACAAAACTGTACTAGCATTGCATCCAGGCTATCCCCCACGACCGATCCGCAACATCACAGCAAAATCACAGAACATCAACGTGAAAGTCACGTTCGCAAATCCGTCTAACCGGGCTATAGCAGTTAGACCGGATTTACCGATCGAGTGACATTCACGGTCGCAGATATAATGTAAATACTGTGAAATAATGTGTCTAAAATATCCGATTGATCAAGAATTAACAAGTGGGCCCCCAAGCAATACTGTAGCACTCACAGAAATTCTGGGCCCAATTTTAATATTCCAAAACCCCTATTTTCAGCCCACCAGCCCATGGGAAAATTTTGACGCATTGATCCCTCAACATGGCGGCGGAACCGCGGCAACAAGAGGGGTTTTGCCGCGGTTCCGCACTCTACCTGAGAGATCAATGTCTCGAATTTTCCCAGAACTCTTAGAACTTCTTGTACATCAGTTTTCTACAACCTGAAAAAATTTTTAGAGCCAGAAAAAATTCGACAGAAAACTGATGTGATTGAAAATGTAGATTTTGGAATTTTGGTCGATCGGAAATGCAAAACACATCAAACGAAGCTAGACGAAGTTAATGGCGAGGCTCTGATACCACTGTAAGTGCACGGAGGCGCCCCGGCCGTCAATCCGACGGCCAAATGCGGAAACGGTGATAAACTTTAATTTTGCGAACTTAGCAAACCGGCACCACCGCGCACTAAACCCCGGATCGGGCCATTAAACTAGATCTAGCTAACAACATGACGGGTTAGAGATATACCGAGTGATCCGAGTCCTCCGGTCTTCTCGTCGTTGTCCCGATCTCTCGCGGAAACTCCGGTCGTCGCCTCCTCGCCGGAAGGGCACCACATCGCCTGCATCTTTTACGGGCTCCCACCTCAATACCGAGGCAACTCGGGCGCGAAGTTGGCTGGCCGACGCGTCCAAGATTTGCTGTAGAATAGTGTAGAATAGTTGTCTCTTTAAGGTTTAAGATGTTGCCATTTATGGAGGAATTTGTGGACAAGAATATTTCATGGATGCTTAAGGAAAAATGGAGCATCCATCAAAGATTGAGCTCGGCCAGCCCCTGTTTGTGCTCACTGGAAAAATGAAAATGAAGCACCTCTCTCTATCTTGCTGTGAAAAGAAAAATGAGCCTCTTCAATTAATCTCATTGCCATCATAAATCAAATAATGCAATCTATCCACAAACAACAAAAACCAGTGCACTCATTTTTCCCTTAAAGAAATTAATCCCTCAAAACATCATAACCAAACTCCAGCACACACATATGGGGGGGTCCACTAATTAAGCAAGAAGGAAATTTTTCACCAAAAATAACCCGACCCATACTCCTTAACAGTGGCCGGCCACATCAAAGGACAAGTGGGGAAAAAGAATTCTTTTAATGAAGAGGTCACAATCACAATAAACCCCCTCCACAAAATGTTATTTGCAAACTGCAAATAACACCCTCCAACGAAAAGTCCGGCCGTGAAGGAACAATGAAAAAACCGGCCGGAACGGAATGCAAACTGGCAACCCCAGAAAACTGGTCCCATAATAAATTACAGGAAAACCCCGATACTGTGCATACACACCAGCATTTGTATTCCGACCGAAATACAAATGCAAAGAGACAAAACTACACTATCAAATACTAAGATCCGGCTTAAGCCAAAGCCGGCTAGTAAAAACCGTCCGATCACGATCCGTGCAATACCGCACGTATCTGATCGAACCCTGCCATATCTCCATACGGCCTCTACAGCGTTTCGCCCGAAACCTGAGTAACTGAGTGTCGTGGACTCTAAAGACTCGTCAATACTATGGCTGTGGATTTAACCACTAGCACGTCAGAGGTATAAGCCAATACGTAACGGGCCACCAGCTATTGACTAAAAGGGACGTCGATGAGCGAACTCATCCTGACACCCTACTGAGCCTGTCAGTGACAATATCCGTACAGTCCGGTCCGTTCGTCTATGAGCATCGCATGGCGGGCCTAGAGGGTTGGTAAAAGTCAGACCCCCAAAAGCGGTACAAGTCGTGTCGGAGTGTAGCCCAGAACACCCTGAGATACTACTGGAATACCTACCAGTAAATCTCCTGCCTTGGCCAAGGACTTCGTGTAATGGCTCTCCTAGACACAGCGCGACCTCACCCCCAATACCGGGAGAGACGAACCCCCGAAGATCCGCTCACTACCTCCATGTGGCTCGGGACTGTACCCAACTAAAACCTGTTTGCACGACTCCTTTGAGCCGTGGTAGGGTAGTAATCAAAGTACAGTGGGAACTCACACGAGACAAATGACGATCCCCAGGTCGATGAACTAACCTGTACACATGTCACCTGGGAACTGCTATCTGACGTCAGGTATATGACCAACTAGCATGTTCCCGGCGAGTCCTGTCCGGTGTACTCATAACCCAATGAGCACCTGTATACATCTTAGGTGATCCAACTGACACCAGTGGCTTGTGAGACCGGCCACCGCCCCTCGTCGGGGTCTCGACTGTATACACTAGTCTATTCTGGAGAATCGATGCCCTGTCTCGAAACTCCCACGACTAGGGACCTTTTAAGGATGTGCTTATAGACTCCAGCTCTCACTTATATGATCGCCCTCATGCTGCTGGCTGTCAAGCAAGAATCCTAGGGGCTCTATCAACGTGTAATAGTGACCTGTCAGGTCACCTAAAGCAGTACACGATGACAAAGGTAAACTAGATAGCATACTATCATTTCGAGTAAGACTATCGTACCGGGATAGGTCCTCCCTCAATCATTGCAATCACATGCCTGTGATCTAATAATTGACTCTGAGGGCACTATCTCCAACAGGATAGCGGTAAAGAACATTCTTAAGTACCTGAAAAGGACTAAGGAGATGTTCTTGGTGTATGGCGGAAAAGACCTCCAGATTGAGGCCTTTGCTGACTCCAGCTTCATGAGTGACAAGGATGATTCCAAGTCCATGTCGGGTTTTGTCTTTACCCTCAATGGAGGGGCGGTGTGTTGGAAGAGCTCCAAACAGGAAACCGTTGCTGACTCGACTATGGAAGCGGAATACATCGCTGCATCTGATGCCGCAAAAGAAGCCGTCTGGATGAGGAAGTTCTTGAAAGAACTTCAGGTGGTTCCGTCCATTGTTGATCCAATACCTCTGTATTGCGACAACAACGGGGCTATAGCTTTAGCGAAGGAACCCAGGTCCCATCAGAAATCCAGACACATCTTGAGGCTGTATCACCTGATCAGGGAGATCATGGATCGCCAGGAGATCGAGGTTCGGAGAGTTGCTTCAGAAGATAACACTGCAGATCCATTCACGAAGGCCTTACCCCAGACTCAGTTTGAGCGGCTGATCAAGATGATAGGTCTTCGATACGCCAGTACATGGCCAAAGTGCAAGTGGGAGATTGTTAGTGTATATGCCCTAGAGGCCATTACTGTATCATACTAGTACGTAAATTACTTGTTGGAAGCTTGGGATATTCACAGTTGTATATACAATCTTGCTCGAAATGGTAGTATGCTACTTGGTTTGTGTCTGCTTTATTGTGTACATGTGTTTCTTTAATTATATCACCTATACGCATTAGTGGAGCCCTTAGGATCTTTGCTTGATTACCAGCGTTGTGATGGCGCTAACATGCGTGGGGGCTGGGTAATCCATAAGCATATCCTTATACAAGTCCCTAGTCATAGGACTATCGAGACAGGGCATCGATACTCCGGAGTAGACTAGCGTATGCGCTTCTCATCCCAGCGTGGGAGACGGTCTGACCCACAGCCGTCAGTACGTCGTACTTGAGATAGTATGCGGGTGCTCGTTAGGTTACGAGTACACTGGACAGGACTCGCCGGGAACTGTTGGTTGGTATATACCTATCGTCAGTTATCAGTTCCCAGGTGACATGAGTATAGCTTAGTCCGCTGACTTGACACTGTCACTTCACCTCGAGTGTGTTCCCACTGTACTTTGATTACTACCCTACCATGGCTCAAAGGAGTCGTGCAAACAGGTAGTAGTTGGGTGCAGTCCCGAAGCACTTGGAGGCAGTGACGGTTAGACAGGATTCGTCTCTCCCGGTATTGGGGTTTGACATCGCGCTGTGTCCAGGAGAGCCATTACACAAGTAGTCCCTGGACAGGGCAAGCGAGATATACTGGTAGGTTTCCAGTGTTATCTCAGGGTGTTCTGGGCTACACTCCGACACGACTTGTACCGCTATTAGGGGACTGACGTTTACCGCCCCCCTAGGCCCGCCATGTGATGTATCAGACGAACAGACCGGACTGTACGGAGACTGTCACATTCAGGCTCAGTACGAGTTCAGATGGGTTCGCCTCGTCAGTCTTCTTATCGGGATCTGCCTGGGGACCGTTACGTACAGCTAGTGCCACTTGCGGTCTGTGGTTAAACCAACTGCCAGCGTACTGTCGAGTCTTTATAGTCCCACACATAGAGTTATTCGCCTTTAGGCAAAATGAGTAGAGGTCGTATGGTTTTGCGATAGGGTTCGTTCACATCCGCGCACTTGTGCACGTTTGCTGTCCGGACAGCTTATACTAGCGGGCTTTGGTTTAAACAAGATCCTAGTATATGATTTGGGATTTGTTTTATCTCATTGTATTCGTGTTCCTCGGATCACGGATACGGGTGCGTATGCACTATTGACTGAGACAGAGAGAGAGGACTTTGATTAGGGTTAATGACCATTGTCATTTTCTTAACCCTAATGCTTATGTGTGTATCATAAATAATTGATATTAGTTAAATATAATTGTGCATGGTTAGGGTTGTTGACCATTTGACCATTCTTGACTTGTTGACTTAGGTTGACATGTTGACCATTATCATTCCATATAAAAGATGCTCTTTGATTCTTGCAATTTGCATCTAATGTGAAATGATAATGGTCAAGTCTTGATTAACCATGACAATTATCTTGCTAATTATCTATTTTCATAATTCACCCATATATGAGTGAATGGTTCATTATTTTCTCCTCATTCTATCATATAGATTCTATCTCCTCCTCTTCCTCTCTATCTAGCTCTCCCCTCACATGAGTTGAGAAACACTTGAGCTTTAGATAAACCATTCTAAGATACTCTCTACTCTCTTCTAATATTCTAGGATTAGCACTTCTAGCATCTTAGTTACCTCTAGCTTGAAGTTGAAGCCAAAGGTTGAGGCTCTCGGGTGGATCCTTCTTCGACTAGAGAAGGCGACAAGAAAATCACATCTTTCACTCCAAAGGAGCAAAGAGAGAAGGACATAAAGCCCTAGGTATAACCTTTCTTCCATGTAGCTAAAACTAGTTAGCTTTGTAGTTAGTTTTTGTTTAGCAAAGATCCTCCTTTCGATAGTCCATGTTGCCTAGTTCGATAAAAATCCGATTTTATACCGTTTCCGCCTCCCCGCAAGCACCGGGGTGGGCAACGTGGACTTACATAGGGGGGCAGTAATAGCGGTACAAGTCGTGTCGGAGTGTAGCCCAGAACACCCTGAGATAACACTGGAAACCTACCAGTCTATCTCGCTTGCCCTGGCCAAGGACGACTGTGTGTAATGGCTCTCCTTGACACAGCGCGATATCAACTCCCAATACCGGGAGAGACGAATCCAGTCTAACCGTCACTGCCTCCAAGTGCTTCGGGACTACACCCAACTACTACCTGTTTGCACGACTCCTTTGAGTCGTGGTAGGGTAGTAATCAAAGTACAGTGGGAACACACTCGAGGCGAAGTTACAGTATCAAGGTAGCGGACTAAGCTGTACTCATGTCACCTGGGAACTGATAACTGATGATAGGTATAGTAACAACCAATCAGTTCCCGACGAGTCCTGTTCAGTGTACTCGTAACCTAACGAGCACCCGCATACTATCTCAAGTATGACGTACTGACGGCTGTGGGACAGACCGTCTCCCCTTCTGGGATGAGAAGCGCATACGCTAGTCTACTCCGGAGTATCGATGCCCTGTCTCGATAGTCCTACGACTAGGAACCTGTATAATTGTGGATTACCCAGCCCCCACGAGTGTGACTGCCATCACAACGCTGGTAATCAAGCAAAGATCCTAAAGGCTCCACTAATGTGTATAGGTGATATACTAAAAGAAACACTTGTACACATTAAAGTAGAAACAAACTAAGTAGCATACTACCATTTTGAGCAAGATTGTCTATACAATGGTGAATATCCCAAGCTTCCATTATGTAATATACAAACTAGTATGATACAGTAATGGCCTCTAGGGCATATACACTAACAAACATTTACCAGTAGATCTCAACAACCCTGGCCAGAGATTTTCTGCTATGGCCAATCGAGCATAGCGCAACATCAACTCCCTATACCAGGAGAGACGAAACCCCTCCTATCTCTTATTGCCTCCCTGTGACTCGGGACTGTACCCAAAAGCCACCGTTCTGCACGTTCCCTTGAATGTGGTAAGGTGGAAATCAAAGCACAGTGGGAATCACACAAGACTCTATGACGATCTCGGGTCTGCAGACTAACCTATACTAGTGTCACCAGAGAACTGCTATCTGACGTGAGGTACAATACCATCTGGGAGTTCTCAGCGGGTCCGTTCAGTGTACCCAGTCTCCACTGAGCACCCGCATACCTTCTCTGATGTCAAACACCAATGGATATGTGATCATCCATCGCCCATCATATGGGTCGAGAAGCATATACGCTAGTTTACTCTGTTATATTGATGCCCTGTCTCGATACACTCTCGACTAGGAACATTTGAAGGATGTACTTTACGACTACTCTGTCCCCACTAGTATGATCTGCATCATAGTCCTGATAGTCAAGTACTCATCTTAAGGGCTTTATCAACATGTATTATAGAGACAATCAGTGTACATATTAAGATAAAGAGCAACCAGATTGGATACTATCATGTCGAGCAAGAAAATCATCCCTCTATATGTCCAAGCATCCACTACAATATACATCGTATGTACAGTAATGGCCTCTAGGGCATACATATAACTAACAGTGATAGCCTGTTCGAAACTAGTTGGGTCATCAATTTCCATGATTCAATCCTCGCACCCACCGTCTATAAGAAATCTGTAATATCTCTCAGGTGGATGAAGAACCCTACTAGATCTGCGGAGTGGCTGAGGTTCGTCGGGGACTATTGAATCCTCTGGTTCTACCATATCATCAGTTATAGTTTGTGTAGTTGGACCTTCTTCCAGCTCTACCTCATTACCACTAATTTCTTTCATAAGAAATTCATTTTCTAAAAAGGTGGCATTCCAAGAAACAAACACCTCTTGCTCCTTGGTGTGGTAGGAGATATACACTCGCGAATGTTTGGGATATCTAATAAACTTTCATAGATCAGACCTTACCACGAGCTTGTCCAGATTTTGCATTTTAACGTAAGTCGGACAACTCCATATCCTTATAAAACTAAGACATGGTCTCTTCCCCTCCCATATCTCATATGGAGTGGTAGGCACTGATTTGGTCAGAACCATATTCAATAGGTATGCGGCTGTCTCAGGCACATAACCCCTAAAGGAAAGAGGTAACTCTGCAGTAATCATCATAGAGTGCACTATATCTAATAGGGTGCGGTTCTTCCGCTTCGATACTCCATTGTGCTGTGGTGTATACGGAGGAGTAAGCTGAGAGAGAATCCCATTCTCTTTTAAATAGTCACAGAATTCCGTGCTTAAGTATTCTCCTCCTCGATCAGATCGAAGGATTTTAATATTTTTACACGTTTGGTTCTATACTTCGTACTTGTATTCCTTGAATTTCTCAAAAACTTCAGACTTGTGTTTCAATAGGAACACATGTCCAAATCTTGAGAGATCATCGGTGAATGTGATAAAGTGAGAAGAACCATTCCTGGCATGTGTAGACATGGGACAGCATACATCATTATGTATCATTCACAAGAGTTCAGTAGCTCTTTCTCCATATCCAGTAAACAGAGTTTTTGTCATTTTGCCTTTGAGACAGGACTCGCAAGTTTCATAAGATATAAATTCGAACGGATTCAAATATTTATCTTTATTCTACTTAGCTAGTATGGCCGCATTGTTATGACCAAGTCTACAATGACACAAGAAGGCTTCATTCATTTCTAAACTTTTTCTCTTGTGTGTGTTCTATATGTTTAGAATTGTGTTTTGATTCAGAACGTATATACCGTTACACAACGTACCAAGCCCAATCAACACTTGATTCAGGAAAATGTTCATAACATTTTTCTTGTCACGACTCGAAATGGCACGTGACTGGCACTTGAATCATATGAAGTCTATAGGACCCCATCTAATTCGAGTAAGCCAAGAAATCCCAGAAATCTAAACCATTTAAAGAAAGAAGTGAAGAAAACATGTTTTTAAAACAAAGGGTTTTTAAGTAACATAAGCCGAATATGCATTTTAAAATCTCAAGTCTTTTCAGAAAATTTCGGCAGAGTTTCCTGTGTAAATACTAGCCCCAAACGCAGTACAACATGAATAATATATGCACAATGATAAAAGGCATCCCCAAGCGGGAGCTAGCTCTTCGTCAATCGACGGTCACAACCACACAAGCAATATAATATACAACGTCGAAATGCGAAGATCAAAACTCAAAAGGAAACTCAAAATATCAAGAAAGCCATAATAATACAACGCGCGACTCTAAGGTCGAAAGAATAAACAACTACTTTTCTATGTCTGAAATAATATACAAGTCTGGTTGATGGAATTTTACTAGATACAACTGAAAATAAATAAGTACAATGGTGGTCACGATGCGAGTGAACCCACCTACCAAAGCAATCACCCAAAATATAGTAATATGCCAACAAAGCCGCTAAGGAAAAACCTATACGGCAAAACCTGCAAGAAACTGTGGCACAACGGGGGTGAGTTGCCAACTTGTGAGTAGAAAACATCACAAAGTTGAAATCGTATGTAAGACTCAATCCTAGGTCAAATACGATCAATAAAATATATCCTCAAAATGATAAAGTCTGAAGCATGATAAGGTAGCAAGGGTAAATATCTATACATCGGTGTAATACCAAGTGCTCGTGTCAGTGCCTCAGGTAGCAACATATCATAAATATGAGCTATTATCAATGTAATCATCATGAATCATTGTCAACTATATCATGAAGTATATAAGTATGTAGATATCATCCAACTATGTAATCAATGGCTATATGCATGTGGATCTCATCCACGTGTCAACCAATGACATAACAACATCATGCATGTAGAAGTCATAAAAGCATATACATGAAAGTATGAGGATATAAATCAACGTGTGTCCCTCACGACACATCAAAATCATGGAACCTGAGTGTCTAGCATCGACACTCGAAAACAACATGAAACCCGTGCGCAGCATCGGCACATAAAACCTCATATATCGAGCTCCGTCAGTCCGGATCAGCCCACGGGCTCCGTCAGTCCGGATCGGCCCATATCATCTCTCGACCCCGGTCGTTATCAATCGGATATTCGCCGATCCCAAATACTATCATCGATAGGTAGTGGTCCCTCTGCCAGGCTCATCGTCATCCACACAAAATCTCTCTCCCGCCCCGGGGTATCATACTGGGTCCACCATGTACCCGCAAACAAAATCATCCGCCTCCTCGAATTGGGTTTCACATATCACACGTCTCAGAACCGACAAAACGCATGGTGGACGCACTGAAATATCATATCAAGAGAAACCGGATTTTTAAAACAGTACATACTTTCTTTTGAAATATCCACGGTTCTAAAATCCAGAAATCTCTTGAAAACAGCATATCTCAATGCGTATAATTGTAAAGCATGATGTATGCGACGTATAAAAGAAATGTAAGCATATTAGTATATCATGCAACATGGAATAGTAATATGCACATATCAAGGGAAAACCGCTCTTTCAATTGAATCCAGTTTAACTATATATCTTGCGGTTCCCAAATCTCCAAAATCAAGCCAGAATCATCTATGTATGTGCAAATAGGAATGTATGCAAGTATAAGTGTACAAAATGTCTGTGTGTCAATATGGATGTACAAGTAGGTATATACGCAAGTATGAGTGTACAATAGGCATGTGCGCCAATCTGGATGTACAAGTAGTTATATACACAAGTATGAGTATACAATACGCATATGCGCCGATATGGATGTACAAGTAGGTATATACGCAAGTATGAGTGTACAATACGCATGTGTACCAATATGGATGTACAAGTTGGTATATACGCAAGTATGAGTGTACAATATGCATGTGCGCCAATATGAATATATACGCAAGTATGTGTGTACAATATGCATGTGCGCCAATATGGATGTACATAGAGTTATATACGCAAGTATGAGTTTATAATATGCATGTGTGCCAATATGGATGTACAAGTATGTGAATACGCAAGCATGAGTGTACAATATGCATGTGCGCCAATATGGATGTACAAGTAGGTATATACGCAAGTATGAGTGTACATACGCATGTGCGCCAATATGGATGTTCAAGTAGGTATATACGCAAGTATGAGTACAATAAGCATGTGTGCCAATATGGATGTACAAGTAGCTATATACGCAAGTATGAGTGTACAATATGCATGTGCGCCAATATGGATGTACAAGTAGGTATATACGCAAATATGAGTGTACAATATGCATGTGCGCCAATATGGATGCAAAGGGTCATATCTTGATGCAACAGTCCTACTGAGTAGTAAACTTGGCAGTTATCGATGATGAAGTGTGTGAGTCGGCACGCAGGTGTACGTGGAATATACGCATCATCGATAATGGTGCTGGTGTCCTGACAGCATGGTTTTAATATAACAAAAAACACATTTAAACATGCTATGCGATGCGAATAGCAAGAATATGCGGAAAATGAATAATAAACACAATAGTGAAGAATCTACATCAATATATATATCATACAGTTTTGCAATTTGAAATAACACGAATCGTGGTGTTTAGAAAAATAAGGGCTACAGTGTTTTTAGGAAAAGATGCGTATTTTGAAAATATCCGTAGAATCCCATGGCCTATTTTTAAAATACTCACGATTCGTTAGTTTTGAAGTAGGTATGACTCGAGTTTTGTCTAACATCTATAAGTAAACTACGGGACTAATCGAAAGATAAGGAAACCACTTAAATCTGAGTCGATACATATATATATATAAAATAGTCGGTGATCCCGCCTCAATAGTATCACATACGATACAATAAATAATATGACATCCTCGAGTCAAGAGTGCGGATCTATCATCATAGTTAGCTCGTATGGTACATCCGTCGTACGACATCCCAAATCTGGGTACGGGTCATCTATCACATCTATCTCATCATTTATCTAGTATCCTTATCATCACATCATGAATTAGGGGTACTGATCTACAGTCTAGTACGATCTGATACCATCAACATATATATAAATGCGTGTGTATGAAAACACATCGCCTACCGATCCGCTATCATCACATGTCGTATCTCATAATACGATCCAAATCACATCACCGATCTTGTGGCATCATGCCCAATCTCATCGACTCATCTCCAAATACCAAGTACAATCCTCATCATCCATGTATAGGTATACGTATATATATATATACGTATATATATATATATATACGCCTAGTCCCATACCTGTGTGTGTGTGTGTGTGTATATATACGTATCCCCATATATGCACAAGTAATAATAATAATTCATGCAAAGGGTGTGTGGGCGTGTGTGCAAACCTATTCTATGGTTCGCGACTTAGAAATCAACCACGACACTATCATCTAAATTCATAACACATATGTAAATATATAACATATCATCAACTACACTACGAACTGCGCGGGTAATATACGCCATCCACCCGACTTCCCCCGTAAATATAATCTACTCACATTACTCTTTGCTTGCCATTGCCGACGCCGCCACACGCTTTCTTGTCGTCTCGAAGTCTCCGTGGGGGTACCTACACATCATAACGTATCGTATCGTATTTCAAACCAAATCAAAACCAAAACAACACGCTAAAAGCCTATAGGTTAGAACCTATGGACTACGTCTTTCAAACCACCAAACAACCCTCGATTTCGTCGTACAAATGTCAAGTGATCGAGGTAAAACACGATACTAAAATCCAGAATCCAAAATACGGAAAATATAACCCTTAATCAAAATAGCAACTTATGAAAATTATCCCAGATTTTACACTAACTGAAATTAGCCAATTTTGCATACAGGAGGGGTCTAATTTACTAGAGATGGAGCTACAGACAATGCACGAACCAAATCCAACCCACCCTGGCCGCAAATTGTGGTTACATGGAATAAATCTGCGGCCCAAAGGTAGAGGTGGTGTCTCGGGTCTTGGGCAAAGATTTCTGGTTGCCTGCTTATCTCTCAGAGTTTGCTAAATAATTTTCAGGTCACCCGGGTGTTAGCAGAATTCAATATACATCTCAATTTCGATAAAATCTACCGATGTCGGGGTTTCTAAGTTTGGTTTTGGGGTTCTATTCTCTGGTTTCAGTCCATTTTACATTCCCTACAGGGGTTTTAAGGTCACTACAACACTCAATTATACATCATAACTCCGGAATTCCTCAAACCCTAACTAGGAATTTCCAAACCTCACTAAACGACACTAAATCAGTTCTAATCAAACATGGATGTAAAAGAAATCAGAAAACTATGCTAATGGTGCAGAAATTACCTCATATGGCACTCATGAATCCCCTAGAGCACCAAAATGCCAACTTTCTTGGTCCAAAGTGTAGCTTGTGAGCTTGTGCAATCTTTTTGTGAAGGGAAGTATGTGTTTTGATGTTGATTTGGGGGTGAAGTGAGGTGTGGGAGGTAGTGGAGGGAGAGGGCAGCAGGAATGGTGAGAGAGGAGAGGAAAAGTATGAAGAAAATGAAGAGGGAGACAAAGACCACGACCTACGTTTAACCTCTCACCTCTTTCTCTTTCATGCCCATCCCTCAATTGTTTAACATTTTCATTTTCCTTTTCTTTTCTTATCTTTTCTTTTCCATTTCATTTTTAAAACCAAACACATAAATCCCAAATGAAACCATGGTTATAAAATGTAACACAAGGGTAAAATACGACAAGGTGCATGTTTTGCACAAAACAAGCTTAATGCGCGATTAGCGACATTTAATCGCGATTAGCACTAAATTAGTGTATAATAAATCATAAAATTTCATAATTTGCATAAATCACATAAAACACCCTCCTTTTAGTAATTTCTATAATTTTTCCAATTTTTTTCCAAATTATGGGTATTTAATTATACCGCCTTATTAAAATATTCAATATATTTATTATTAAATTATAAAAATTCCCAAAAATAATATTTTATTTTTCTGAAATGTTACAATCTTCCCCCTTAAAGAAATTCGGTCCGCGAATTTAAATTTAAACACCTCAAATACTAAAATATTTCAGTAAAAATTCCAAGTCGTCGGGGCTCCGAAATCATCAATACATAAAACGCATCATAGCGCAATGCATGTGCATGAAAAATGAGCAAATAACTCAAAATCAAAACTCCGTCAAGCTTCTCGCAATCATCAGATTCATGGTGAAGACACAAATGTCAAATCCAATACGAAAACCAATATGATATAAATCGAAACTATACATGTAAACATCTGAAGGAAATGCATGCTAAACCTTTCATGTTGCTGTGCGATGCGCATATCGCGGCACAGTGGCGGACGTCTATTGTAAGAAAATAACTATTTATATACTTATCCTTTGTTTAATATGTACGTCCCGCCGTTTTTGAAAATAATTTAGAAGGGCTTCCTTATTTTAAACATTTCGTGTCACCTCAGACACATAGGTAAATACTGAAACTATAGCTCCTTTTTGGAAATCCTTTCGATAACTATCAGTGAATGCAAAATATATCTAGGTACTGTCCTCTGACTAGTCCTGTTCAGTACGAAAATAAATAGCAAATATCATAAAAATGTACTGCTCCATAAGAAATCAATCCCTAAATGTGCATATTAATTCTACGTGTGTCTGGTGCGCATGGAAATCAAAATCCATGAATGTGCCATACACGTGCACAGAAACAACATCTGAGTGCATCGGGTGTGCACGAAACATCTGTCAATGGCAACGGGTACGCCTGACAGCAATATCAGGTGTATCTGATATGCATGAAGAATCTAGATTTAGTGCATCTGGTGTGCACCAAAATCGTATCAAGCGCTCAAGCATGCGCAAGAATCCAAATCAAGTGTACGAAAACAAATATCGAATTTCAAAATCGAAATCAACGGTATACGACACCTTCAATCCAAATCCAAATTAGATATACTGTGGTACATAATCTCACAACCATGTGCATCAGCGTGCACAAAATCAAATCAAATACTAAAAGTGCATGAAAACTATGCCGAAAGCAAAAGTCAAATCACATACATATCATAGGCATGAAATCAAAATCAATATCTCGAATGACATCAATCAAAGTCAAGTGCAACCGCAGGATACAAAAATCTCAATCATGCAAACAAATCGTCCAAAATACCGAAATCCAAAAATGACGGATACGTGATAATCGAATCACCAAATCACAAATCATAAATACCGTCATCGATATGTCCTCCTTCAAAGTCGAGAAGGTGTCGGTGCATCCAATGCTAGCAGGGCAAGATATCTACTTGCCTACTGTTCGTGGCCTGCCGTCTGGTGCCCTTAGGATCTCAACTCTCACTGCAGATTGCTAAGTGCATAGCCCCATGGCTCAACGGCCAAATATGGAATGACGACGGAAACGGTCCTGCTCTGGCACATCCTCTGAAGATCTCTGGCCAACTATCTCGTCGACGATGCCGAACTCTGGCCACTAGGTGTGCGTAAAATGACCGCTCCTGGGTCTAAGTCTTCTCGTAAAGTATTCCAGAAAGGTTCTGTCGAAGTCTCTCCCAATCTCGTTTCTGCCGAACTACCCAGAAGCCATCGTCTTTTACTAAATCAATTCATTGTTTCGGAATGGCTGTATACTCATCGCGACTCTTTCTGGAAGGTATATCCATATACAACGCCTCTGTATGCGTTTCACATCTCTGATGTCGGCAGAGTGGAACGTTATCATATCAAGATCTCGTATGAACCGCTTACTCCACTTTTCTCTAATGTCGACTGCTTCGGACTCGTCTCTTCGTGGCTGCAAGGATTGCGCTCCAATAGTTATACTCGTATCTGGAGTCTCCCAAGCAATGTATCCCATCACATGATATCCGAATGACGTCGAAATTTTCGATCGATACGGTAAAGTTCCATAATCCCCCAAGAGCTCAACATTTTGGGTACAGTTTAATAGTATTCCAGTACATGCAACAGCACCTGTGGACCAACTGTAGAAGAGCAAACCCAAGCCTCACTAATGGCACCGCTGAATTGCCGCAAACCCTAAGGTTTCAAAGCGTTCTCATGGTCATCATATTGAGTTAGGGTTTCATTCTTCTAGAGGGTCCATAGCATTACTTGTATTTGTCTCTGAATACTTTAAACATGGAAAATGGGCTTCTGACATTCGATCGTCTCTATCGACTCCCAACGTACCTGCGTGAAATCGTCTCTAGTTGGAATCAATCAATCTGATGACCTCGCGTTGGGGTAAGCGAACGAACCACATGTCCTAGTCATTCATCATCAGACGACTAGCAGCATTCTATCATATCTCTGAGTATATACTCATACTGCAGTAGCTCCAACATCTGGGGCGATATTTCGTCATTCACAGCAACAACTGGCTCATTCGTCTGCACACTGAACAGTGCCTCGATCTTCATGAATAAGCTATACATCAATGGTAATCACAATCTGGCTGGCCTCTAGCAGTAGCCTGATCCTCTGGTGCTAATTTGCACGTCCGAGAAATCTTGTAAAAGCGACCCATCAAACGCTCATGGCGTAAACACACAATAAAACGATACCTCTATGCAATCGTATGTCCCTGGAATCACGCCCTGGTCAGTCCTCGTCCATAACGAGCTCGTGCTGACTCAACTCTAGTCATAGCTCTCTCTGCCCGTGTAATCATGGGAGCAAAATCATAAACCAATATCGATGAGGATAGATCATAGGAATGAATATTATATTGTGCAAGGAAATGTACATCCTAAGACTTCTTAAGAGGAGTAGCGTATCGTAAATATGCCGCGGAATAAACACATGGTACGTCACTCTCCTTAAGTCACCTACTCCATCAACCAAGGCCAACCTACGCGACGAAAGTTCGGGTTTAATACCCCCTCGACTAAGTCAAAGTTCCGTAAGGTCAAGCCTAAGTTCCGAATATATACAAACGCTCTAGGCTCCGCATAGTCATACTTAGACTCGAACCAAGGTTAACCTAGCGCTCTGAAATCAACTTTGTCACGACCCGAAATGGCACGCGACTGGCACTTGAATCATATGAAGTCTATAGGACCCTATCTAATTCGAGTAAGCGAAGAAATCCCAGAAATCTAAACCATTTAAAGAAAGAAGTGAAGAAAACATGTTTTTAAAACAAGCGGTTTTTAAGTAACATAAGCCAAAAATGCATTTTAAAATCTCAAGTCTTTTCAGAAAATTTCGGCCGAGTTTCTGTAACGTTTCGACAATCGTTTAGGCAGTTTTTCGGCAATCGGCAAAATTAGCAGTCTTTTCCGTAAAAAGTCAAAATAGGTATTTTTCATTATAGACCTAATTATACAAAATTTAGATAAGATATTACTATAAATTGGTCACTAAAATGTAACTTAAAATTTTCTAGTTAATTAAAAAATTTCCTTAATTAATTATTTTTTTATATTACTTTAAGATTTTAAAAATACATTTAATTAGTGATAAATACAAATTTAATTGGGTAAATTACATAATTAGGAACCATTATAAACTAAAATTTAGTGTAATAAAAATTTTGACAAACCATTTCATGTTTGGTTGTTTCTGGAAAAAGGGGTTGGAAAAAATGAAAAGAAAAAGGGTTTTTTTGAAAAGGTTTGATGTAACATGCATTAATTGATCTTAGATGATATTTTTTGTGGAAATTTCCACACATTCTCTCATTCTCCTCTCCCTTTTTCTTCTGGCCGAGCCACCCTTCAATAGCCCTCAATTTTTCCCCCATTTTCTTTCTTCAAAAATTCATGTGCACAAAATCCACCGAAATCAACACATTTCTTCACAAATTCAAACCATAATCATATTCCACCTCTTTCCAACCCTAATTTGTTTTAAAACAAGGTGAAAGGAGGCATCTTTCAAGGTCAAGTGCAATTTAGGGTTCACTTGTAAGGTATAATTCTAATCTAGTGTTTAATTGTAGTTTAAAATTTGCTAGATTTAGTAGTTTAAGTGTGAAATGTGGTTTAATTTGTTTCCTCATGATTTTCAAGAGAGGTGTTGATGCCCTAATTCGGGTTTGATGCAGGATAAGTGTGTTTAATTTAGTATTGTGGCCATCTAGTGTATTAGGTCGGATATTTATGCGATGCTGCGATCGCGATATCGTTAATTCGCGATGTTTGCTTTGAAATCGGTATGCTAATGCTTACTAGATTCTTATGAATATTAGGAGGTGATTTAAAAAAATTCGAATTAAGGTTTTTATTATTAGATTGTTGTTTTAATGAGTGTATTAACATGTTATCGGAATGAAAAACCTAATTTAGTTACTAATTTGAAGTTGATAATAGAAAATTGTGATAAAAAAAGGCTATTTTGCTAACAAGATTTTAAAAATTCTTAAATAAATGAGACTTAAAATCTAATTTATGGTTTCATTATATTACTATCATCATGAATTGTAGTTTAATAAGTTAATTCGTGCAAAATCAAGTCTAGAAGTGAAATTGTGAAATTTTGCTAAAAAATATCGAAATCGGGCAAGTTTGCAAACTAGAATTTCAATTTAATACAAATTAGGGTGTTAAAAATATAGTAATGGTTTCTATAATTTAGTTATGCTATTTAATGAGCATTGTGACCATTAGTTTCATTTAAAACATCAAGTTTTGAAGTAAAAAGGTAAATTAGCGTTTTCGGGTTTTACGAAATCGGACGATTTGATCGATTTTAGGGTTTCGATGAATTAAATCATGTTTTATATTATAAATTATGAGTTTTAAAACTACGAGTTGTTTTTTGGTGTTTTATCTCGATCAATCGGTGTTTGTACGCTGATATCGAGCGATATTTGGTTCTTTTGCATGAGCGGGTCATAAGTTTTAACCTATGCGCGTTTCGTGCGTCGTTTTGGTTTTGTCCGTGATTCAGTTTACGATATTATATGTGTTTGCATATAGGTACCCCTCACGTGGACTTCGGACGAGGAAGAAGAGGAGGACGACATTGTTTTCGGCAAACAAGGACCAGGTGAGTAGATATATATCTACGGGGGAAGTCGGGTGGATGGCGTTTAGCAACCCCGCAAACGTAGAATAGGAATATGTAAGGTTTGTGTAGCACCCTATGAAGAGTTTTGAAGCATCACATGACCCAAAGTTTAAATTTTGATGGTGCTAAACGAACATGCAAAGGAATCGATCCAAGAAAATTAGGGTTTCGAAATATAAAGCGAACTAATCTAGTGTTTCGAGACTACAACCTTTGTAGCTCCCTTTCGCTGGACTCCTTGGTCTCTAGGGTGTTGAACGGAGGTCCTCTTGAAGTCCTCTTGTGTCCACGACGATCCACCACGGAGATCTCCGTCCAAGCTCGCAACTTCGTAAAACCGAAGAGAACACTCTAAACAAAACGGCTAAGCTTGTGTAGAATGAAGTTGTGGTTAAGTTTCTCACTTCAAAAACCTATCTTTAAGTGGTATTTGCTCACTAGAAAAAACTAGAGAGCAAAAGAGAAAGAGGAAGAAGATGGTGGCAATTTTTAACAAGAGGTAAAAAGATAATTCATAAGAAGAAAAAGAAATATATCAATATATATTTTATTCCTTCTTACTATGAACCATGGTTAAAGTGATGGTGACATTATTTAACTTGAGTTTTGAATGATAAAGAGAAGGATAACCATAGGTTAGTGGTAGTTGAGCATGGTTAGGTCAAAGGAAGAATGTAGAAGCAAGAATGATTATCCTTTCCTTTTCATTTTCTTTTAAATCCAAAATAAAATAATAATCCATTATATAATCCATGGTGTGAGTCTTATATTGCCACCATTTCCATATGCTAACAACCATGATGGATGAGTGTATGTATGTGTGCATGTATGCACATCCACATGTGCATGAAACTAGCATGAAAGAAAGAAAGAAAAGCACACATGCATGTACACATCCATCATCTAAGAAAAGGTTTTAAGTAAGAAAACTAATGGTTAAATGATAAATCAACCCTTGATTTATCAATCCGGTCATATCTCATATGACCCCACCAAAAACAGTTCACCCGATCAATGTTCGGTATCATAGACGCACATTTCAATCGGGTGCATGCGCATATCGCATACGCGCACCACAACGTTTCACCTGGACTGGGTAACTCCTTTGTGGGACTCTAAGACTCGTCAATACGCCGGCAGAGGGTGATGATCATATCAGGTACCCTCAAGCCGCAAGCGGTCAGCTAAAAGTAACGGCCACCCGGGTATTTAGCGATCAGAAGACAACAAGCGAACCTGCTACAACTCCCCTCGAGCCATCCGGCAACACTACCGTACAGTCCGGCCTTTTCGTCAGATATGCTGCATATCGAGCCTAGGGATGGTCACGTCGACCCCAATAACTCAATAAGTCGTGCCGGTGAATGGTCTATAACAGATCGAGAAACTACTGATAACACTTATCAGCAAATCTCGGCAGCCCTGGCCAGGGACTTGCTGTTATAACCAGTCGGGCACAGCACAGCATCAACTCCCAATACCGGGAGAGAAGAAACCCCTCCTATCGCTCATCGTCTTCGTGTGTCTCGGGACTGTACCCAACGGCCACCTGTTTGCACGACTCAGTAGAGCCGTGGTAGGGTGGCAATCAAAGTACAGTGGGAGAACACGCAAGACTCCATGACGATCTCGGGTCTACAGACTGACCTGTACCAGTGTCACCTGAGAACTGCTATCCGACGATAGATATAATTCCATATAGGAGTTCTCGGTGAGTCCGTCCAGTGTACTCAGTCACCACTGAGCACCCGTATGTGATCTTGATGTCAAACATCGATGAATGTGGGAACATCCATCGCCCATCGTATGGGTCTAGTATCATATACGCTAGTCTACTCTGGTATATCAATGCCCTGTCTCGATATACCTACGACTAGGGACGTTCCAGGATATGCTTATAGACTACAGATGTCCCACTAGTATGATCTCCATCATAATCAGAATAGTCAAGCCGATATCCTCAGGGCTTTATCAGCATGTATGAATGAATAAAAGCATGATCAAATCAACATGTCAGATAAAGTAGAACCAGATAGCATACTATCATGTCGAGCAAGAATGCAAACTGAATATATATATACATGTATAGATACATCCACTATCACATAATGGCCTCTAGGGAATACATATATCCAACAATCTCCCACTTGCACTAAGGCCAGTTATTGGCGTATCTCATACCCAATATCTCAAAAAGTCGCTCATGCTGTGGCTGAGGGAGGGCCTTGGTGAGTGGATCCGCGGCGTTGTTCTTTGTGTCTACTCTCTTAATCTCGATCTCGCGGCGATCTACAATCTCCCGGATCAAATGAAAGCGCCTCAGGATATGTCTAGACCGCTGATGGGATCTGGGCTCCTTGGCTAACGCCATTGCCCCATTATTGTCACAATACAAAGGTATTGGATCAATAATGGTTGGAACTACTCCTAGCTCCGAGACGAACTTCTTCATCCAGACGGCTTCCTTGGCGGCATCATTTGCAGCAATGTACTCAGCTTCCATCGTAGAGTCTGCAACGGTATCTTGTTTGGAACTCTTCCAACTTACCGCCCCTCCATTGAGGGTAAATACAAACCCTGAGATAGATTTGCTGTCATCCTTATCGCTCTGGAAGCTCGAATCGGTAAAGGCCTCCATTTGGAGATCTGTATTACCATACACCAAGAACAATTCTTTAGTCCTTCGTAAGTACTTAAGAATGTTCTTCACAGCTGTCCAGTGGTTCTCCCCTGGGTTGGATTGATACCTGCTTACAACACTAAGTGCATAAGCTACATCTGGGCGTGTACATAACATCGCATACATTATAGATCCTACTGCCGAAGCATAAGGTATAATGCTCATGCGAGCTCTCTCTTCATCGGTCTTTGGACAAGAATCCTTGGAGAGAGTGACTCCATGGCAAGCGGGTAAGGCACCCCGCTTGGAGTCTTCCATACTAAACCTCTTTAGGATGGTGTTGATGTACCTGGTTTGGGACAATCCCAATAACTTTTTGGATCTATCCCTATAGATCCTTATGCCCAGGATGTATGTGGCATCACCCAGGTCCATCATGGAGAACCTTAGTGACAAGAATGATTTGACCGACTGTAGCATAGGAATATCATTTTCTATCAGAAGAATGTCATCCACGTACAATACGAGGAATGTGACAGATCTTCCCACAGCCTTCTTATAAACACAAGGTTCATCTGGATTTTTGATGAAATCAAACTCTTTGATAACATCATCGAAACAGATGTTCCAACTCCGAGATGCCTGCTTTAACCCATATATGGATTTAAGCAATCTACATGCTTTCTCGCTGCTCCCACTGTCAATGAAGCCCTCTGGCTGATCCATATAAACGCATTCCTCTAAATCTCCATTTAGAAATGCTGTTTTAACGTCCATCTGCCAGATTTCATAGTCGTAGTGAGCAGCAATAGCAAGTAGGATCCGAATGGATTTAAGCATGGCTACGGGCGAAAAAGTTTCGTCATAGTCCAAACCTGGTCTTTGACGAAAACCTTTCGCCACAAGTCTTGCCTTATAGGTCTCTACCTGCCCATCCACACCAATCTTTCTTTTAAAGATCCATTTGCACCTTACAGGTTTTACCCCAGGGGGTACAACGTCCAAAGTCCATACTTTGTTGGTGTACATAGACTCCATTTCGGATCTCATGGCATCCAGCCACTTCACAACGTCACCACTCATGATAGCTTGCTGAAAACTGGTAGGATCATCATCATCCATGATACAATCTTCTCCGTCACCATCAATGAGGAAACCGTAGTACCTCTCCGGTGGGCGAGAAGTCCTACCAGACCCACGGAGTGGCCGAGGTTCTCCAGTTTCTGTTACAACAGCCGGTTCAACCAAATCGTCATTTGTAGTTTGTGTCTCCACAACCTCTTCTAGATCTACCACCTTGCCATCATCTTTATCTGTGAAAAACTCTTTTTCCAAGAATGTGGCATACTGAGAAACAAACACTTTTTGTTCCTCTTTGTGGTAGAACAGATATCCATAAGAATTCTTTGGATATCCCACAAAGTTACACATGACTGACCGTGTCTCGAGTTTGTCCGGATTCTGCTTTTTAACATAGGCCGGGCAACCCCAAATCTTAATTCTTTTAAAAGATGGTCTCTTCCCATGCCATATCTCATATGGCGTGGTAGACACGGCTTTGGTTAGAACCCTGCTTAGCAGAAATGCTGCAGTCTCCAATGCATGCCCCCAAAACGAGACTGGTAACTCAGCGTCACTCATCATGGACTGGACCATATCTAATAGGGTCCTATTCCGTCGTTCTGACACACCGTTGTGCTGTGGTGTGTAAGGAGGAGTGAGGTGAGAGAGAATTCCATTCTCTTTTAGGAAGTTTGCAAATTCTGTACTGAGATACTCTCCACCTCGATCTGATCGAAGCATCTTAATACTCAAGCCGGTTTGTTTTTCTACTTCTTGTTTATATTCAACGAATTTCTCGAAAGCGTCGGACTTGTGCTTTAATAAAAATACATGACCGAATCTTGAGAAATCGTCGGTGAATGTAATGAAGTATGAAAAACCGCCTCTAGCCTGTGTAGACATTGGCCCACATACATCACTATGTATGAGGCCAAGGAGCTGAGTAGCTCTTTCTCCGTGTCCGGTAAACGGAGTTTTGGTTATTTTACCGTTGATACAAGACTGGCAAGTCGCATAAGATTTATATTCAAAAGGGTTTAAATATCCATCTTTGTGTAACCTGTTTAGTCTTGTTTCGTTAATATGACCAAGTCTACAATGCCAAAGAAAAGCTTCATTTAATTCTGAAAGTTTTCTTTTATTAGTATGTTGTATACTGAAAACTGTGTGTTGATTTAGGACATATATTCCGTTATTAAGCGTACCATATGTTAGTTATATGTATGCCCTAGAGGCCATTACTGTACATAGGATGTATATTGTAGTGGATGCTGGGACACATATAGGGAGGACTTTCTTGCTCGACATGATAGTATGCTATCTGGTTACCCTTTACCTTAACGTGTATGCTGATTGTCTCTCTGTTACATGTTGGTAAAGCCCTTAGGATCTGTACTTGACTACCTGGACTATGATGCGGATCATACTAGTGGGGACATGGTAGTCCATAAGTACATCCTTCAAAGTCCCTAGTCGTGGGTGTATCGAGACGGGGCATCGATATACCAGAGTAGACTAGCGTATACCTTCTCGACCCATACAGATGGGCGATGGATGATCCCATATCCATCGGTGTTTGACATCAGAGATGATATACGGGTGCTCAGTAGAGACTGGGTACACTGGACGGACTCGCCGAGAACTCCCAGATGGTATTATACCTCACGTCAGATGGCAGTTCTCTGGTGACACTGGTACAGAGTAGTCTGTTGACCCGAGATCGTTATAGAGTCTTGTGTGGTTCCCACTGTGCTTTGATTTCCATCTTACCACGTCCAAGAGGGCGTGCAAAACGGTGGTTTTTCGGTACAGTCCCGAGTCACATGGAGGCAATGAGCGATAGGAGGGGATTCGTCTCTCCCGGTATAGGGAGTTGATGTTGCGCTGTGTTCGATTGGCTATAACAAGAAATCCCTGGCCAGGGTTGCTGAGATTTACTGGTAAGTGTTACCTATAGTTTCTCGAACAGTTATAGACCTCATATCGACACGACTTATCGAGCTATTGGGGTCTGACGTTTACCACCCCTAGGCGAGATATGCGACATATCAGACGATCAGACCGGACTGTACGGTAGTGTTACTGGTCGGATTCGCAGGAGTGTGAGCGGGCTTGCTCGTCGATCTTCTGATCACTCAATACCCGGGTGGCCGTTACGTTTAGCAGACCGCTTGCGGCTTGTGGGTGTTTGATATGATCATCGCCTGCTGCCGGCGTATTGACGAGTCTTTAGAGTCCTACACAGAGGTTTCCTGGCTCAAGCGAAACGAAATAGGAGCGCATATGAGATATGTGCGGGACCGAGAATAATGTGTGTATGTGATACCGTATTCCATTCTCGCGATGAATGTATCGAGTGGTTGTATGCGATATAACCTAGTTATCGATTCAAGCGTTGATTCGATAAGCCGATACATTGTATACTAGTCGGTTGTGTGCGACATGACCGGATCATTGAATCAAGTGTTGATTTAATGATTTAATGTATAATTATATATTTGATATATTACTTTGCATTAACTAGTAATGGTTCATTTTAAATGGATTTTCTCACTTGGATTGTGCAAGTTGTATATGTGATATACTTTTATGCACATGTTTGTATCATGTTTGATGATGCATATTAACTTGGTTAAGTGTAAAGATTAAACCATGGATTACTTAATGATTAGGGTTTTGATTATCTTATTCATTTATTTATATATATTCATTTTGGAAATTATTTAAGGATGGTGGCTTATTTTGTTTTATGTTGAAGTTTCTTGAAACTTTGATCAAGTCAACCATTCTTATCTCTTCTTTAACCCTAACCATCATATCTAACCATGGTCCATTCTCTACACTAAACTAAGGTTAATATTATGATAAGAATGGATTTTATTTTTTCTATTCTATTATTCTTATCATAACAATATTCATCTTCTTCATCTTCTTCTTCATTGAAGAAGCTTGAGGTCATCAATGGTGGATTGATGATTTGAGTGAGAAATCCAATTCTAAAGTCTACCCACTTCCTATTTCTTCATCCTCTACCTCTTGCCAAGTAGTAGAGTGTGTTTCCTTCACAAGTTTCTTGACTTGGTGAAGTGAGAGCTTGATCTTGCGATGCTTCGACGTAGATCATCTTCGGCATGGACATCGACGACCTAGCTCGCTTATTCTCCGATGAAGTCGACGCTAGAGCCCGGATTTGATTTGGACAGCGGAGAGGACCTCATCTCGGAGCCGTGGAGGTGGAGGACCGGATCTACAAAGGTTGTATTTCCGTTTCCCATTAGTTAAATGTTAACTAGTTTACTTTTCGCCTAAACTTCTAGCCAACGATCCGTAGTCGGGTCTCTCGGCACCTAGAATTTTTGAAAATGGCATGGTAGATGCCTTGTGAGACCTCATTAGGGTGCCTAGGAATCCTACAGTGGTATCAGAGCCTAGCTAGAGCCTTAGGCGATGCGTGGACGGAGTTTGAAGTCCGATCGAGCCGAAACCCAAACCTTAGAATGCTCTCTGTACTTTTTTGAAATTTGTGGATGTTTGCAAATTAAAAATATGCAGAAAAATCAGCAGGAAAATCTAAGAATTACGATGCAAAAATTACCTAATGATCTTTCTAAAGTGCGGCGGAACCGCGGCATTAGCGTGCTAATGCGGCCCTTCCGCGGCCCTTTTGTCTTATCTGCCATTGAATTTTGCACAGTAACTCCTATTTTTCAGTGCTGGTTTTCATGGGAATTTTTAATATGCAGTAAACAGTTAAGCATTTTTGGGTTGTATTGGGAATCAAAGATTCGATCGGGGTATCAAATTTTGTCTATTTGGCTTTCCGGATAATTTTTTGAATATGTTAAAAAGTTCGACCGGATATAAATACCCAATTTTTCTCCTGTCGGGAAATTTTCAAGTGTTGGATATTTCTGTAGTTTAATCACATTCTAAGTAGTGCAAGTAACACGATGGTCCCTCTAGAAGACAACAAACCTTAACTCGATTTTGTGACCGTCTTGAACTGCCCTTTGAACCTTCGGGTTTGGGGCAGTACGGCGTGCCACATGTGAGGCGTTGGCTTGACCCTTCTACGGCTGGACCGTCGGTACTGAGGCACGAACTGAATGTTGTTAGACTTATTTCATGTGTTGATCTGTATCGGGAAAACTTGGGTGTTCGAATGTTCAATCGGAAAGTTTAACATTTTCTAATTATCTGGAATGGGATACAATAATTGGAATTCACAAGAAGTTATGAGATAACTGAATGAATGTTATAAACATAGCAATTTAGTCTCACTTGATCGGTTGCCACGGAATTTTGATGTGATCAAAAGTCCGTCGCAATCACGTAGCGTACGCGGATACTCGCCGGGTAAACTTAATAGACAGCCTCACTCCATAGCCCCGACCAAGTGACTGTAGGAGAACCCCGTCGCCGAAAGCATCCGTTCGGGTGCTCGCGGTAGCGGTGTTCCGCCTTGGTGCACTTCGTCGACGGTATTGGGGGTGCGGCTGCCTACTAAAGTTTGCGACGAGTATTCGATCAGGATGTCGGGAATCTTGTTGAATTACCCGACTTGATATTGAAAAGAGTTTTCGATTTTGAGACTAAAATGCGGGGTTTATAATTGTTAGGCATGCGATGTCTAAGAAATTCATTTGGTCAGACATGTGATGTCTGAGGTGTTTGCGGATTCCAACTGTTGTAGTTTTACACTTTCTTTTCTGTGACCGTAAGTGTAATATGTGATATCGCCGGTTTCGTTGCTATATGTCAACGACAATTGGGATGCGCATATTTACTTACGTTGATGACATGTGATGTTATGTGTTGCTGGATATGTTATATTGGATCGTCGTGTTTGAATAGCCGGGGTTTTTTATGTGAGATGAGTGTTTTTCATTTTCATTCATGTAAAAACTTGTATGTAATATTCTTTTATTGGGGCACTTCCAGGTTGCGGAAGTTGTCACCGTTGATGTATATTATTTACTTTTCTGCACTAGGATAGACCCAAGGAGGGGAGCACAAGTAACCGGGTTCTGGGGTCCAGTGGGAGACCAACTCGAGGAGTCGAGTCCGGGTCTCCTAACCCTAGAATTGGTAGGGTTGCCTGCCGCTCTCGTAGGGGTCTAGGGGTGTGGGTTTGGCTATTCATCGCGACCGTGGAATCCGTGTTTTATACTGGCTCGTATTGAAAACACGGACGTCCTAGTATATCCAATATTTCATATGATTCTTCTGCTGCGATATCTGTGATGTGATCATGTGATGTTCTGTGATAGATACAGTATATAGTATATATGATATATTATATAGGCGTTACTTATGTTTTACACCCGCGCTAGCCCTGCCCCGCTCTGCCGTTAGTTACCTAACCTAACGGTGCACGAGGGGACATCGAGGCGAATGCGGATGGCATAAGTGTACGTCGTATTTATCTGTGATGTTTAGGTATTTTATTGATGGGACTTCATTAATGTGATTAATGAATTAAAAGAAACCTAAGATGTTGTAGAATCGAATTTCAAAATAAAACAGGTAGCTACAGTTCTTGCTTTGCACAGCGGTATATGTGATATATCCTGCACCTTATTCGATGAGGAAAGGACCGAGATCCCTTCACCGGGAGTGACTCCTTTAGCAATAACTGGCAGATGCTACACACTCGGTTTGTCTTTTGATTGCTTTTAAGAGTTTTTGCTTTGCACAGTGATATATATGATATATCCCGCACCTCATTCGACGAGGAAAGGACCGACGATCCCTTCATCGGGAGTGACTCCTTTAGCAAAACTAGAAAAGCCTCAAAAACACTCCATTTTAAAATCATTCGATCCTACAACGATATCAAGTTCATTAAGCAATAGGTTTTCAGAAAAACCTGTCGTAGCCCTCCGTCATTTCAGATAAGTTGTATATAGTATTCGTGCTGCATTTGTTGACTTTCGTCAAGGTGCAGTGTGCGGTAGCTATATGCTGCTTATCTGCTAGCATACGATGCGATTGGATTAGGGTAGTCGTGCGGCTTTGTTGGCTTTCGTCAAGGGTCGTGCGGGTGGGTTTAATTCAATCGGGAAATGACGGGTTGAACTTGACTAGCGTGCTATGGTTTGTTGGCTTTCGTCAAGGTCATAGCACGTTAGGGGAAAATATTATCGGGAATTTCAAGTGTTGAAATTTGCAATGAGATTGCATACCTTCTATGAGATAGTTGGATCCCGATACCCGCTGCGAGTAAGAGTTACTCCTGGGAGAGTTTTATACATTACAATTAGTCGATCAAGTAGGTGTCAAGAAAGGTGTTAACGAGGTTACGCCTCTGGGAAAACGAGGTTTACATTAATTAGGTTCGTGCGAAAGCACGGGGGACCTCCCTCAAAGTACCGACACTGGCCTGGCTGAAAGATTGGCGAACTTATAGTGTGTAATTAATCCCGGCTAGTCTTTCCTTTTAGGGTTTGAAGGAAGATTTGATAAAAAGCAGTGGGAGCCATCCTGATTAGATAAAATAATAACCAATCTATTCTTGCAAGAGCGCACGCTGAGTGTTTTCTTCTCTCTCTCTCCTGGTAGCAACCATGTCACGCCTTAATCAAGATAATAAAACGGATATTGACCAAACCCGCTTGTTATACTGAGCTGGGGAACGTTGGTCCCGCTCCAACTTATAAATGTTATAAGACAGAGCAGGAAATTGGGGATTACCAGAATTCCCGTGCCGCCCAAACGAAGAGAGTGCATGCTGATGCATCATCTTCGGGTGTGTTCATTATACAGAACTGTTTCTCAGTATCCTTTACGTCCTGGGTATGTGATACCAGATCAGGATCCCAGATATGTAATCTGTTACATAGGGCTACAGAAAGGTAGAGAACTGAGAACGGGTGATAAGTTTCATGAGGCAGAAAACGGGGCAAGTGTTGCAGCCAAGTCTGTTGGTCACTGTCACCCTGTATTACAGTACATTGATTCTGAACGAATGTTATTAGATACCGAACCTGATATACAAAATCATATCTATCTCTTTATTAGTAAAGAAATGATAAAATTTTGTATAGTTGGATAATGTTTTGAACATTTCCTATATCAAAAGTTGATCGGTTCAGGCACGTTATCTAAAAGCATTAATGTTCTAAATCAAACTACAGTTCTTAGTATACGGAACACACACAAGAGGAAGAGTTCAGAAATGAACGAATCCTTCTTGAGGCATTGTAGACTAGGTCATATCAATGCGACCCGACTAGCTGAAGTTACATGTAGATGCATATTTAAATCAGTTTGAATTTACATCTCATGAAACTTGCGAGTCATGTCACAAAGATAAAATGACCTCAGCTCTGTTTATTGGAAACAGAGAAAGAGTTACTGAACTCTTGGGATGATACATGTTGATGTATGTAGGTCCCCTGTCTACACATGCCAAAACCGGTTCTATATACTTCATTATATTCTCTGATAATCTCTCAAGATTCAGTCATATGTTCCTGTTGAAACATGAGTCCGAACCTATTGAGATATTCACAGAATATAAGTTAGAAGTAGAGAACCAAAATACGGGTATAAGTATTATGTCCTTTGATGAGATCAAGGAGGAGAATACTTGGGCATGAAATTCTTGGACTTTTCTAAAGGAGAATGAGATTCTCTCTCACCATTACTACTCCGTATACACCATAGCACGATGGTCTATCGGGGAGGAGCAGATACACCCTATTTGATATGGTGTGCTCTATGATGAGTACTACTGAGTTACCTTTTTCCTTTTGGGAGTTATGCACTTGAGAAGTTGCATACCTGTTGAATAGGTTCGAATCAAATCAGTTGCCTACCGCTTCATATGTGATATGGAAAGGGAAGAGCCCATGTCTTAAGCTGGTTAAGATTTGGGGTTGTCCGGGCTATGTCTAAAAGCATAATCCGAACAAGCTCGAGGCAAGGTCTGTTGTGTAGAACTGGAAGTGTTTCAGCTATACAAACTACAACAGATGATTTGGTACAACCAAAGGATTCAGTAGATACCAACGAACCTCAGCCTCTCCGCCGATCTAGCAGGGTTCCTCACCCACCTGAGAGATACTTTGGTTTCTCGATGACAGTGGGAGCGAGGATTGCATCATGAGATGATGACCCAACTAGTTTCGAGCTGGCCATCAGGAGTGGGACTCTGTAAGAATGGCTGGATGCTTAGTGATCTGAGATGGAATCCTTATACACCAACAAAGTATGGACTTTGGTTGCTATATCTGAAGGGTTAAATCCCCATCAGGAGCAAGTATATCTTGAGAAGATTACTTGGTGTACATAGAAAAGTTGAGACTTTCAAAGCTAGACTTGTTAAAAGTTTGCATCATTGACCAGGTATGGATAATGATGAAACCTTTTCAAGTAGCTATGCTTAAGTCCATCCAGATCCTACTTGTCACGGCTACATACCATGACTACGATATCTGGTGGTTGGGTGTCATGACTGCTTTTCTAAATGATGTTTTAGAAGAGTGCGTCTATAAGTACACAGCCAGAGGGCTTCGTAGACAGTGGGAGCAGCGGAAACGTGTGCAAGATGCTTTATAGGATAAAGCAGGCATCGCGGAGTTGGAACATCTGTTTTGATGAAGCGGTCAAAGAGTTTGACATCATCAAAATGGTAGATGAACCTTGTATATACAAAAAGGTAGTAGGGAGTATGGTGACGATCCTCGTAGAGTACGTGGATGACATACTCTTGATAAGAAAGGAGTTTCTTATGCTACGCTCGATCAATCTTCGCTTATCACAAAGATTCTCCATAAAGGATTAAAGTGATACCTACTAAATCCTGGATTTTGGATCTATGAGATAGATCTAAATGGATGTTAGGATTCTCACTAGTTGTAGTGAGATGGTATCAATCGATCAAGGAGAGAATCACTGGAAGTGTTCCAGAGTGATAAATACGACTGAATGTCAGTCACAGGCATTGTCTTTACCCACAGTGAAGGGACGGTATGTTGGAAGAGTTCCAAGCTGGATACCGTGACATACTAGACGATAAAGGCTCGATACATCGCTACTTAAGATGCTACCAAAGAGGCTGTTTGGGTGTATATTGGTTCATGAAATGAACTACGTTCCAACCATTGTGAGACAATGGAGTTGTGGCTTATGCCAAGGAACGCCCGTCCCATCAGTGATCCAGACATATTCTAAGGCAGTATCACTTGATCATGGAGATGGTTGATCTCCAGGGGATCGAGGTTAGGAGAGTAGACTCAGAGGACAACACAGCGGATCCACTCACAAAGGCCTGTTCCCAGAGAGAGATTTTTATGGGATGGTTGAGTATGAGATACTGCAACCACTGCTACAGATGGCCCTAGTGCAAGTGGAAGATTGTTAGTTATATGTATGCCCTAGAGGCCATTACTGTACATAGGATGTATATTGTAGTGGATGCTGGGACATATATAGGGAGAACTTTCTTGCTCGACATGATAGTATGCTATCTGGTTACCCTTTACCTTAACGTGTATGCTGATTGTCTCTCTGTTACATGTTGGTAAAGCCCTTAGGATCTGTACTTGACTACCTGGACTATGATGCGGATCATACTAGTGGGGACATGGTAGTCCATAAGTACATCCTTCAAAGTCCTTAGTCATGGGTGTATCGAGACGGGGCATCGATATACCAGAGTAGACTAGCGTATACCTTCTCGACCCATACAGATGGGCGATGGATGATCCCATATCCATCGGTGTTTGACATCAGAGATGATATACGGGTGCTCAGTAAAGACTGGGTACACTGGACGGACTCGCCGAGAACTCCCAGATGGTATTATACCTCACGTCAGATGGCAGTTCTCTGGTGACACTGGTACAGAGTAGTCTGTTGACCCGAGATCGTCATAGAGTCTTGTGTGGTTCCCACTGTGCTTTGATTTCCATCTTACCACGTCCAAGAGGGCGTGCAAAACGGTGGTTTTTGGGTACAGTCCCGAGTCACATGGAGGCAATGAGCGATAGGAGGGGATTCGTCTCTCCCGGTATAGGGAGTTGATGTTGCGCTGTGTTCGATTGGCTATAACAAGAAATCCCTGGCCAGGGTTGCTGAGATTTACTGGTAAGTGTTACCTGTAGTTTCTCGAACAGTTATAGACCTCATATCGACACGACTTATCGAGCTATTGGGGTCTGACGTTTACCACCCCTAGGCGAGATATGCGACATATCAGACGATCAGACCGGACTGTACGGTAGTGTTACTGGTCGGATTCGCAGGAGTGTGAGCGGGCTTGCTCGTCGATCTTCTGATCGCTCAATACCCGGGTGGCCGTTACGTTTAGCAGACCGCTTGCGGCTTGTGGGTGTTTGATATGATCATCGCCTGCTGCCGGCGTATTGACGAGTCTTTAGAGTCCTACACAGAGGTTTCCTGGCTCAAGCGAAACGAAATAGGAGCGCATATGAGATATGTGCGGGACCGAGAATAATGTGTGTATGTGATACCGTATTCCATTCTCGCGATGAATGTATCGAGTGGTTGTATGCGATATAACCTAGTTATCGATTCAAGCGTTGATTCGATAAGCCGATACATTGTATACTAGTCGGTTGTGTGCGACATGACCGGATCATTGAATCAAGTGTTGATTTAATGATTTAATGTATAATTATATATTTGATATATTACTTTGCATTAACTAGTAATGGTTCACTTTAAATGGATTTTCTCACTTGGATTGTGCAAGTTGTATATGTGATATACTTTTATGCACATGTTTGTATCATGATTGATGATGCATATTAACTTGGTTAAGTGTAAAGATTAAACTATGGTTTACTTAATGATTAGGGTTTTGATTATCTTATTCATTTATTTGTATATATTCATTTTGGAAATTATTTAAGGATGGTGGCTTATTTTGTTTTATGTTGAAGTTTCTTGAAACTTTGATCAAGTCAACCATTCTTATCTCTTCCTTAACCCTAACCATCATATCTAACCATGGTCCATTCTCTACACTAAACTAAGGTTAATATTATGATAAGAATGGATTTTATTTTTTCTATTCTATTATTCTTATCATAACAATATTCATCTTCTTCATCTTCTTCTTCATTGAAGAAGCTTGAGGTCATCAATGGTGGATTGATGATTTGAGTGAGAAATCCAATTCTAAAGTCTACCCACTTCCTATTTCTTCATCCTCTACCTCTTGCCAAGTAGTAGAGTGTGTTTCCTTCACAAGTTTCTTGACTTGGTGAAGTGAGAGCTTGATCTTGCGATGCTTCGACGTAGATCATCTTCGGCATGGACATCGACGACCTAGCTCGCTTATTCTCCGATGAAGTCGACGCTAGAGCCCGGATTTGATTTGGACAGCGGAGAGGACCTCATCTCGGAGCCGTGGAGGTGGAGGACCGGATCTACAAAGGTTGTATTTCCGTTTCCCATTAGTTAAATGTTAACTAGTTCACTTTTCGCCTAAACTTCTAGCCAACGATCCGTAGTCGGGTCTCTCGGCACCTAGAATTTTTGAAAATGGCATGATAGATGCCTTGTGAGACCTCATTAGGGTGCCTAGGAACCCTACACCATACCCAACCAACATTTGATTTAGGTGAATGTTCATAACATTGTTCTGCAACACAAAATTATATCCTTCATTGTCCAACAAAGAAACGGATATTATATTACATAGCATACATGGTACAAAATAACATGGATTCAAAATTAAAATACATCCAGATGGCAACCCCAAGTGATACTCTCCCACTGCGACTGTATGTACATTGGAACCATTTCCAACGCGGAGAGTATGGTCACCTGTCCTCAAAACCTTGCTATTTCTCAGCCCCAGCATAGAATTGCAAATGTGAGAACCCGAACCGGTATCCAATACCCAGGAAGCAGAGTTTATAGAAAAACAGTTTTCAGTCACAAACGCACCTGAAGCAGAAGCATCACCATGCTTCTTCTTGAGACTTAGGTACTCCGTGCAATTGCGCTTCCAATGTCCTGTCTTATGGCAATGAAAACACTCGCCTTTCCCCGGGTCTCCAGCTATGGACTTTCCCTTTTTAACTCCGCCCTTAGGATTAGTGGGTTTCTTCTTTTTCTTTCCCTTGGCCTTAGCTTTCGGGCGAGAAGAAGAAGACTGTCCAATAGTCATAACGGGAGTTTTTGCTGACTTCATAGTGCTCTCTGCACTCCTTAACATATTAAGGAGTTCAGGGAGTTCCTTTTCCATGCCATGCATGTTAAAGTTCACTATGAACTGAGCAAAGGTGGAGGGGAGGGACTGCAGAATAATATCTATATATTGTTCATTGTCCATTGTCCATTGTCCATCCAAGGTCCTCAAGCTCTTCTATAAGAGCTATCATCTTCAAAACATGGTCTCCTACTGGTGTGCCAGGGGCCATTCGCATCTGAAACAGTTTCTTTGATACTTCGTATCGTAATACGCGGGATTGCTCCCCATACAACTCCATTGTATGGAGCAATATACCGTGAATGTCCATGTCCTCATGCTGTTTTTGATGTGTGTTGTCCATCGATGCAAGCGTGAGGCATTTTGCCGTGGCACAGTCAGCGTCCCATGTCTTGCGGACTTTAATGTCCGCAACTGAGGATTTTGGACCTGGGACGGGCGGGGCTGAAGCAGTGAGGACATATGATACTTTATCATAAGTCAAGGCGATCTTCAGATTCCTCAGCCAGTCTTTATAGTTGGTCCCATTCAGTTTGTTTTTATCTAGTAGAAGCTTAAGTCCAGTCATTGGTATCTTCCATTAAGAGAGAGAAAAGAATACACTCAGCGAAAGCTCTTGCACAGATTAGATTGGTTTATTATCTTGTCTAATCGATGTTTCCCACTGCTTTTTATCAAGTTTTTCTTTCAAACCTTAAAAAGAAAAACTAGCCAGGATTAATTACAGTCTACAACTTCGCTAACCGTTCAGCCAGGCCAGTGTCGGTACTTTGAGGGAGGTTCCCCGTGTTTTCGCACGGACCTAATTAGAGTAAACCCCGTTTTCCCAGAGGCGGAGCCCCGTTAACACCTTTCTAGACACCTAATGAGTTAGCTAATTGTAAACTGTAAAACTCTCCTAGGAGCAACTATTGCCCACAGTGGGATCGGGATCCAACCATCACATGGAAGGTATGCAATCTCATTGCAAATTTCCACACTTGAAATTCCTGATGTAATTTTTACCCCTAGTACTTATGACCTTAACTATGGTCAACAAATCATAAGTACCAGTCAAGTTCTACCCATCATTTCTTGATCAATTAGACCCACCCATATGACCCTTAACTATGGTCAACAAAGTCGCATGAATGTCCTAATTAATCTGCATCATATGCAGTGTAGGAAGACATCACTTAGCTACCGTACACTACGCCTTAACTAAAGTCAACAAACGTAGCACGAATACTAAGTACTCTACTTCCTAAAATGACGGAGGGTTGCGAATGATTTTTAAGAAAATCTTTAACGCTTTGAACTTGATATCGTTGTAGAATCAAACAGTTTTAAAAAGGAGTGGCTTAAGCTCCGCAGTTTTGAAATGTAGCTTTTTCATAAATAGCCGAGTAGTTTTTAAATCCGATTCTACAACATCTTTTTAGGTTTATTTTCTTTACATTAATCACATTAATGTAATCCCATCATTTAAGTCCTTAAGCCAATCACAGAAAAGAAACGAAAATAACACGTACGCTTATGCCATCCGCATTCGCCGTAATGTTCCATTATGCACCGTTAGGTTACTTAACTAACGGCATACCGGGACGGGACTAGCGCGGGTGTAAAACATAAGCAACGTCTACTATATATCATATATATAATATGTCATTCGTCTCAGATATCACAGAACACAGGCAGCAGAAACATAGATATAACGTGGGATATCCTAGGACATCCGTATTTAGTATTTAGCCAGAATAGAAAATACGGATTCCACAGTCGCGATGAATAGCCAAGCCCACACCCTGGACCCCTACGAGAGCGGCAAGTGACCCTACCAATCCTGGAGTTTAGGAGACCCGGTCTCGACTCCTCGAGATGGCCTCCCACTGAACCCCAGAACCCGGTCACCTGTGCTCCCTTCCTTGGGTCCATCCTAATACGGAAAAGTAAATAATATACAACACTGGTGACACAACCTCAACCTGGAAGTGCCCCAAATAAAAGAATATTATATTACATTTGAATTTACATGAATGAAAATATAAAACTCTCATCTCACAAAAAAAACCCGGCTATTCGATCGCGACAATCCTGCACATCATATCTCAGCAACACATAATATCACATATCATCAACGTAAGTAAGTATGCGTACCCCGATTGTCGTTGATGTATAGCAACGAAACCGGCGATATCGTACATACTACACTTACGGTCACAGAAAAGAAAGTGTAAAACTACAATATTTGGAATCCAGATTCTCTTTAGACATCATAAATGCGAAATATCACATATTTCGTATTTAATGCCTAAACTATATGAATTCCACATATTGTATCACATTCCAGACAAACAGACAGTATTAATGTTTTCGAACGAACGATCAAGCACCCAAGATTCACTAAAGCTCAACACTTGAGCAGGGTTCAAAAATCCGGAGTGTGACACAGTAGTAGCGGTCCAGCCGTAGAAGGGTCAAGCCAACGCCTCACATGTGGCATGCCGTACTGCCCCAAACCCTAGGGTTCAAAGGGCAGTTCGAGACGGTCACATAATCGAGTTAAGGTTTGTTGTCTTCTAGAGGGACCACCGCAAAAAGACTTGCACGTATCTCCAAAGTATTTAAACCCCATGAATAGTGAGTAAATGATACTCGTTCAAACACTTCAATACTTTCTAATTTACCCGGAAAAGCTACGAAATAAAAATCCCGATCGAAATGACGAGTCCAAAACCATCTCCAGAATTTTTCAAAACCAAATACAGATTAAAAATATCCAAAAATTTATACAAGCAAATTCATGAATTACTGTACAAAAAGTATTCATCAATTCATATATACGGCCGCGGAACCGCGGCCTAAGCAAGCTTAGGCCGCGTTTCCGCGGCGAGAATCACTGTTCATGGAAAAAAATTTGTACCGTAACCCTTATTTTTTCCTGCTGTGTTTTTTACATATTTTTAATTCTGAAAAATATCAATTTTTAGAAAATTTCCAGAGAGCACCCTAAAAAGTCGTATTTCGGTTCGATCGGAGTTTTAACTTCGTAAAAAGGTCGCCTAATATTCTAGGTCGGCTATGATACCAATGTAAGGTTTGTGTAGCACCCTATGAAGAGTTTTGAAGCATCACATGACCCAAAGTTTAAATTTTTATGGTGCTAAACGAACATGCAAAGGAATCGATCCTAGAAAATTAGGGTTTCGAAATATAAAGCGAACTAATCTAGGGTTTCGAGACTACAACCTTTGTAGCTCCCTTTCGCTGGACTCCTTGGTCTCTAGGGTGTTGAACAGAGGTCCTCTTGAAGTCCTCTTGTGTCCACGACGATCCACCACGGAGATCTCCGTCCAAGCTCGTAACTTCGTAAAACCGAAAAAAACACTCTAAACAAAACGGCTAAGCTTGTGTAGAATGAAGTTGTGGTTAAGTTTCTCACTTCAAAAACCTATCTTTAAGTGGTATTTGCTCACTAGAAAAAACTAGAGAGCAAAAGAGAAAGAGGAAGAAGATGGTGGCAATTTTTAACAAGAGGTAAAAAGATAACTCATAAGAAGAAAAAGAAATATATCAATATATATTTTATTCCTTCTAACTATGAACCATGGTTAAAGTGATGGAGACATTATTTAACTTGAGTTTTGAATGATAAAGAGAAGGATAACCATAGGTTAGTGGTAGTTGAGCATGGTTAGGTCAAAGGAAGAATGTAGAAGCAAGAATGATTATCCTTTCCTTTTCATTTTCTTTTAAATCCAAAATCAAATAATAATCCATTATATAATCCATGGTGTGAGTCTTATATTGCCACCATTTCCATATGCTAACAACCATGATGGATGAGTGTATGTATGTGTGCATGTATGCACATCCACATGTGCATGAAACTAGCATGAAAGAAAGAAAGAAAAGCACACATGCATGCACACATCCATCATCCAAGAAAAGGTTTTAAGTGAGAAAACTAATGGTTAAATGATAAATCAACACTTGATTTATCAATCCGGTCATATCTCATATGACCCCACCAAAAGCAGTTCACCCGATCAATGTTCGGTGTCATATACGCACATTTCAATCGGGTGCATGCGCATATCGCATACGCGCACCACAACATTTCGTCTGGACTGGGTAACTCCTTTGTGGGACTCTAAGACTCGTCAATACGCCGGCAGAGGGTGATGATCATATCAGGTACCCTCAAGCCGCAAGCGGTCAGCTAAACGTAACGGCCACCCGGGTATTGAGCGATCAGAAGATAACAAGCGAACCTGCTACAACTCCCCTCGAGCCATCCGGCAACACTACCATACAGTCCGGTCTCTTCGTCAGATATGCTGCATATCGAGCCTAGGGATGGTCACGTCGACCCCAATAACTCAATAAGTCGTGCCGGTGAATGGTCTATAACAAATCGAGAAACTACTGATAACACTTATCAGCAAATCTCAGCAGCCCTGGCCAGGGACTTGCTGTTATAACCAGTCGGGCACAGCACAGCATCAACTCCCAATACCGGGAGAGACGAAACCCCTCCTATCGCTCATCGCCTTCGTGTGTCTCGGGACTGTACCGAACGGCCACCTGTTTGCACGACTCAGTAGAGCCGTGGTAGGGTGGCAATCAAAGTACAGTGGGAGAACACACAAGACTCCATGACGATCTCGGGTCTACAGACTAACCTGTACCAGTGTCACCTGAGAACTTCTATCCGACGATAGATATAATTCCATATAGGAGTTCTCGGTGAGTCCGTCCAGTGTACTCAGTCACCACTGAGCACCCGTATGTGATCTTGATGTCAAATATCGATGAATGTGGGAACATCCATCGCCCATCGTATGGGTCTAGTATCATATACGCTAGTCTACTCTGGTATATCAATGCCCTGTCTCGATATACCTACGACTAGGGACGTTCCAGGATATGCTTATAGACTACAGATGTCCCACTAGTATGATCTCCATCATAATCAGAATAGTCAAGCCGATATCCTCAGGGCTTTATCAGCATGTATGAATGAATAAAAGCATGATCAAATCAACATGTCAGATAAAGTAGAACCAGATAGCATACTATCATGTCGAGCAAGAATGCAAACTGAATATATATATACATGTATAGATACATCCACTGTCACATAATGGCCTCTAGGGCATACATATATCCAACAGAATATTACTTATTGTCATTAGGAAGTCAGATGTGACCGTAGAATCTTGGTGAGTAGGACACTAGAAAGACCTTACCTGAGGATGAATATCTTGGAGGAGATTCGTAGGTTTCAGGTAGATACACACACACGCACACACAGAAACTCGACGTGATGTATACGTGTATGTGTATATATATAGGACTAGGTGTAGGTATATATATATATACACAACATGTATATATGATACAAGGATGTGATATGATACATGGGGATGAAACAATATAACTGGGCTTGATGCCGTGATTCTTGGCTATACAGTCGTGTTATGATGTTAGCGGATCATTTGAAAATGGGATAATGAATTGGTGTACATAAACAATAATGGGTGGTGATGATATTGAGGTACATGAGACTCTAAAATAGAACCCGGACTGTAACCTGTGACTGAAATCACGATATGATATATACGTGACTTGATTACGATATCATATAGGTGTGACTTGATTACGATATGATATAAGTGTGACTTAATCACGATATGATATGTGTGACATGATATTTCTGAGGATAAATTGACGATGTATGCGATTACAGTACAGTACCTTTGATCATGACATTATTTGACAATGATATTAAACGAATGATGAGATACGTAGGTGATACTTGACCCGTACCTCGATATTAGGATGCCGTATGATGGATTTTACCGTACGAGGCATAGATGTGATGATTGATCCGCACTCTTGATTCGAGGAAGTCGTACTACGTACGTGACGCTATTGAGGCCGGATCGCCGACTATTAGAGATATGGACTCAGACCTTAGGTGGATTCTTATTTCTTATCGACTAGTTTCTTTAGTTTAGTTCTTAGGAGGTTAAATAGATACCAGTTTGGCCTCGAGTCATATTGATGTAGTAAGATATGTATATTCCAAATGAGTGGTTAGTATACATGTGACCTTTATTTTCAGTTCGTAATCATCACGTTGCGTGTTTATACATATGTTTCCTTCATTAGTATAAAACTCTGTCTGTTAGGACACCGGCACCATTACCGATGATGCGCATATTCCATGCACACTTATTTTCCGGCTCACACACATCATCATCGGTAATTGCTATGTCACGTACATTTTAGAACATTTTATCTTTTATGGATAGAATCAGCTAAATGCTAGATCAATATGGTATTGTGATTACTTTCAGGTGTTAGTCTAGACATGGCATTTATTACTTAGACATTTCATGCATTCACATTTTCATGTTATCATGCAGTATTGTGGGGCTTATGCCGACAGTTATCATTTACTTACTCATGATTTTTGGATTTTGGATTTCTATGAGATTTCTGGATTTTGGGGAAAACCGCAATAATATATATATATAAACTTCTCTCTCTCTCCCCCCCTCTCTTTTAGAAGTATAAGCTGCGGTTTTCTCGTGATGTATGTATCGTCCACCATGAGATTTCATGTTTTCTGTTGGATTTCGAGACCCGATTCGAGGAGTCGATGAACCGTCTCGGGTACATGGTGGGCCCGGCATGGTACCCCGGGGCAAGAAGATCGAGTTGTAGACGATGAGCCTGGCAGGGGAAAACTACCTACCGGTGATGTCTGGCGCGGCAGATATCCGGAGGATACCGACCGTTGTCGTGAGATTTCATGATATGGGCCGATCCGGACCGATGGAGCCCGAGATATTGAGATTTTGAGATATTGGGACATTGAGATATATATGTTTTGCATCGCTGCTTGACACGGATTTCTATGGATTTCATTGATGATATTTCAGTTAATCCAGAAGAATCTTTTCTATGATAAACGTAAAGATTTTCTTCTACAGATATATCCAGATTTTGTGGTTGATTGTTTTTCATTCATGATGCATGCATATACATACATGACATGATACCACTTAGTGACACTAACACGAGCACCGAGTATTACACTTGTGTATAGTTTATTAACCTATCATTACTAGATGTCTAGTGTTATGTTGAGTATATTAAATGACCTAGGAGAGCGTCGTGCATTCGATTTCTTTTCGCAGATATCTTCTACTCACGAGTTGGCAACTCACCCTCGTTGTGCCAAATTTTACTACAGGTTCGATGTACAGGTTTCCCTGGCAGCTTGCCGGCACATTTTTTCATTCAGGGTGATTTGCACGGTAGGTTGATTCACTTGTATCTGAACTGTCGTTGTACTTTTTTTATTTCATTTTTATCTAGTAAACTCCATCAACCAAACTTTTATTACTTGATAAGTTTACTGGACCAGTTATTTATTTCGACCTTAGAGTCGCGCTTGTATTATTATGGTATCTGGTGGATTTGTTTCTTTTGAGTTTTTAGCCTCGCCCTTTGGCGTTGTATACTATTGTGCTTGGTGTGGTTGTTTCCGCCTGTTGGCGTAGAGCTAGCTCCCGTTTGGGGATGCTTTTTGATTGTTTGTATATATTATACTTGTTTGTACCCGTTTGGAGCCAGTTTTTACAAAGGAGACTCTGCCGAAATTTTTGAGAAAATTTGATCTTGTTTTTTAAACTTGTTTTCCGACATGTTTTCCTTTATTTCTTCTCTGAATGTTTTAGATTTCTGGGCTTCGGCTTACTTAGATTACGTTGCGTCTCTAGACACTTCGTAATTTAAGTGCCGGTCACGTTCCGTTCCTTAGGGTCGTGACAAAGTTGGTATCAGAGCGCTAGGTTTAACCAGCATAAGTCTAGGGTGATCCTTGGTTGATGGAGTAGGTGACTTAGGTAGAGTGACGTACCGTAGGTATGATCCGCGGCGTACTTACGATACGCTACTCTGCTTAAGGAGCATTAGGATATACATTTCTTTGCACCGCATTTCATTCGTTCCTTTAATCTATCTTCGTCGATATCGGATGGTGGTTTCTGTCACCACGGTCGCATGGGCAAAGGGAGCTGCGGCTCGAATACAATAACTCTTTGGGTGTCGTTTATTCTTGAGGATGGAAGTATTGTTTAGCGTGCGGACGAAGGGTATTCACATGTTGTCCAGACGAAGTTAAAGGATTCGAACGATTGTCAGAAACACATTTCCCCAAGTTTAAGGTATTCGGAAGAACATCCAGGTATTTCTATGGACCCTCTAGAAGAATGAAACCCTAACTCGACATAATGACCACGAGAACGTCCTTGAACCTTAAGGTTAACGGCAGTTCCGCGGTACCATTAGTGAGGCTTGGGTTTGCTGTTCTACGGCTGGTTCGCAGATGCTGGGGCATGTACTGGATATTTTTAAACTGTACTTGAGTGTTGAGCTCTCGGGGAATTATGGAAGTTTGATGAATCGATCGAAAAGTTTAATGTAGTCCGGATATTAGGTGAAGGGATAGATTACGTGGGAGACACTAGATATGAGTATTGCCGTTGGTAGCGTAGTCAGCACAGCTACGAAGAGACGAGTTCGAAGCAGTCGACATCAGAGGAAAGAGGCGCACATTGACGATAGTGTTTACGATTGTGATTTGGTGATTTGAATTTCATATTTCCGTTGATTGGATTTTTGTATTTTGAGGATTTTGTTCCACGATTGGTATTTCTTATGTGTACATTCATTATATTCTATGCGTGTTTCATATATCGATTGTATTGATGTTGTTTTGTACATACCCAGTGCACTCGATTTGGTTTTATACATTTTGAGATTTTGATTTGATTTCGTGCATATGGGTTACACATGATTTTGACATATGCTTCGACCTAGTTTTCATGCATTTTCGTACTGTGATTTTGATTTTTATATTCGGTGTATGTTTTCGTGCACCATGTGCACCTGATTAAGATTCTTGCGCACATTTGGTGCACCTGATGCGATTTGTGCATACCAGATGCACTAAATCGGGGTTTTGTGCAGATTAGATGCACCTGATATTAGAGTCATGCAAGCCCGTTGCACTTGACAGATGTTTTTGGTGCACACGTGTTGCACTTAGTTTTGTTTTTGTGTGTATCCGTTGCATCTGTATTTGGTTTCGATTTCAGTGCGCACCGTACGCACATGATATTTTTATGATATGATTGGGATTGATTTCAGTTTGATCAGTATGTTTTTATAATCATTACTATTTGATTCAGTAACCAGGAGGGACGTGTATGTTAAATAAAAGATATATATATATATAGCTATTTTTTTAAAAAATAAACGTCCGCTACTTATGCCGTGACACGCGTATCGCACGGCGATTTCAAAAAGGGGATTTTTGCGTGTTTCTTTATTAAGATGTTTAGCCGATTTTACTACGATGCGTACTATATCTAAGTTATAGTTTTGATATATATTATGTTGGTTTTCGTGTTGGGTTTTGGATATTTTATTTTCACCATAACTCCGATGATTGCGTTATGCTTGACGGAGTTGATTTTAGTTATGTATTGATGATTTCGGAGCCCCGACGATTTGAGTGTTTTGGCTGAATATTTTAGTAATTGTGGGGGAGTTTTAATTTAAATTCGGGGACCGAATTTCTTAAAGGGGGGAAGATTGTAACGCTTCGAAAATCGTTTAGGCAGTTTTTCGGTAATCGGCAAAATTAGCAGTCTTTTCCGTAAAAAGTCAAAATAGGTATTTTTCATTATAGACCTAATTATACAAAATTTAGATAAGATATTACTATAAATTGGTCAATAAAATATCACTTAAAATTTTCTAGTTAATTAAAAAAATTTCCTTAATTAATTATTTTTTATATTACTTTAAGCTTTTAAAAATACATTTAATTATTGATAAATACAAATTTAATTTGGTAAATTACATAATTAGGAACCATTATAAACTAAAATTTAGTGTAACAAAAATTTTGAGAAACCATTTCATGTTTGGTTGTTTATGGAAAAAGGGGTTGGAAAAAATGAAAAGAAAAAGGGTTTTTTTGAAAAGATTTGATGTAACATGCATTAATTGATCTTAGATGATATTTTTTATGGAAATTTCCACACATTCTCTCATTCTCCTCTCCCTTTTGCTTCTGGCCGAGCCACCCTCCAACAGCCCTCATTTTTTTGCCCATTTTCTTTCTTCAAAAATTCATGAAAAAGTGCACAAAATCCACCGAAATCAACACATTTCTTCACAAATTCAAACCATAATCCTATTCCACCTCTTTCCAACCCTAATATGTTTCAAAACAAGGTGAAAGGAGGCATCTTTCATGGTCAAGTGCAAGTTAGGGTTCACTTGTAAGGTATAATTCTAATCTAGTGTTTAATTGTAGTTTAAAATTTGCTAGATTTAGTAGTTTAAGTGTGAAATGTGGTTTAATTTGTTTCCTCATGATTTTCAAGAGAGGTGTTGATGCCCTAATTAGGGTTTGATGTTGGATAAGTGTGTTTAAGTTAGTATTGTGGCCATCTAGGGTATTATGTCGGATATTTATGCGATGTTGCGATCGCGATATCGTTAATTCGCGATGTTTGCTTTGGAATAGGTATGCTAATGCTTACTAGATTCTTATGAATATTAGGAGGTGATTTAAACAAATTCTAATTAAGGTTTTTATTATTAGATTGTTGTTTTAATGAGTGTATTAACATGTTATCGGAATGAAAAACCTAATTTAGTTACTAATTTGAAGTTGATAATAGAAAATTATGATAAAAAAATGCTATTTTGCTAACTAGATTTTAGAAATTCTTAAATAAATGAGACTTAAAATCTAATTTATGGTTTCATTATATTACTATCATCATGAATTGTAGTTTAATAAGTTAATTCATGCAAAATCAAGTCTAGAAGTGAAATTGTGAAATTTTGCTTAAAACTATCGAAATCGGGCAAGTTTGCAAACTAGAATTTCAATTTAATACAAATTAGGGTGTTAAAAATATAGTAATGGTTTCTATAATTTAGTTATGCTATTTAATGAGCATTGTGACCATTAGTTTCATTTAAAACATCAAGTTTTGAAGTAAAACGGTAAATTAGCGTTTTCGGGTTTTACGAAATCGGACGATTTGATCGATTTTAGGGTTTCGATGAATTAAATCATGTTTTATATTATAAATAATGAGTTTTAAAACTACGAGTTTTTTGTTGGTGTTTTATCTCGATCAATCGGTGTTTGTACGCCGATATCGAGCGATATTTGGTTCTTTTGCTTGAGCGGGTCATAGGTTTTAACCTATGCACGTTTCGTGCGTCATTTTGGTTTTTTCCGTGATTCATTTTACGATATTATATGTGTTTGCATATAGGTACCCCTCACGTGGACTTCGGACGAGGAAGAAGAGGAGGGCGACATTGTTTTCGGCAGATAATGATCAGGTGAGTAGATGTATATCTACGGGGGAAGTCGGGTGGATGGCGTTTAGCAACCCCGCAAACGTAGAATAGGAATATTACTTATTATCATTAGGAAGTCAGACGTGACCTTAGAATCTTGGTGAGTAGGACCCTAGTAATGACCTTAAGTTGGACTAGATTGATTTAGAAAGACCTTACCTGATGATGAATATCTTGGAGGCAATTCGTAGGTTTCAGGTAGACACACGCACGCACACACAGAAACTCGACGTGGTGTATACGTGTATGTGTATATATATAGGACTAGGTGTAGGTATATATATATACATAACATGTATATGTGATACAAGGATGTGATATGATACATGGGAATGAAACAATATAACTGGGCTTGATGCCGTAATTCTTGTCTATACAGTCGTGTTATGATTTTAGCGGATCATTAGAAAATGAGATAATGAATAGGTGTACATAAACAATAATGGGTGGTGATGATATTGAGGTACATGAGACTCTAAAATAGAACCCGGACTATAACCTGTGACTGAAATCACGATATGATATATGTAGGGTTGCTAGGCACGCGCACAAGGGTCTACGAGGCATCAACCATGCCCAATTAAAAATTTAGCCGTGCCGAACAACCCGAATACGGAACTTTAAACTAGAGATTAGGCGAAAACAAGCATGCTAAACACTTTAACACTAAGTGAGAGGGATTACAACCTTTGTAGATCCGGTCCTTCACTTCATATGCTCCGTGTTGTGGTCCCTTCGCTGCGATCATCGGGATCCGGACTCTCGAGAGGTTCCACGAAGAGAAAGACGCAACCTTTGCTTCCGATCTTCGATACTAAGATGATCTACTTTGAAGTTTCTTTAACACAAGCTAACACTCATGAAATGATGTGAACACCCTCATCTAAATGGCAAGGGAAGATGAGGATGATGAAGTAGGATTTTTGCTCTCTTTATTTATCTTTTTCTCATATTTATTCATCACCTTTTGAAAAACTAGTAAGCTTTTCATGAAAGAATGAAGGAGGAAGAAGATGAACAATGTTAGAATACTTTTGTGATGAATAGGAAAAGAATAATATGATAGAATTGTGCAACCATGGTTAAGTGAACCTTTGTAGAGAATTAACTAGGGTTAGGGTTTGGGTTGGGTTAAAGCATGACTCACTTGAAAATATCTTTATCATGACAAAAAGAAAAGCTTCTAGAAACATCTAGAAAGCTTAACCCTAATCCAAACCCTAATCATGTTTAAACTCCACTAAACAAGTTGCATTAGTTATCATATCATGTTACAATATTATATATCACATATATAATATTTATCGTAACAAAATAAAATAATACATTTAGCATATATCGCATATATATCAATGTATTACCCGAGTGAGAAAAAGAATCTTTTAGTGAGAAAATATTAGTTAATGCAATTTAATATATCATATATATTATTATACATTAAATTATCGAATCAACACTTGATCCGACAATCCGGCTATATCGCATATAACCGGCTAATATTTATCCGTACCGATTCATCGAATCAACACTTGATCCGATGACCCGGCTGATATCAAATATCGCGAGAATAGAATACGGTATCACATATCGCATTATCCTCGGTCCCGCACATATCACATATGTGCCCCTACTCCGTTTTGCCTGAGTCAAGAAACCTCTGTGTAGGACTCTAAAGAATCGTCAATACGCCGGCAGTAGGTGATGATCATATCAAACACCCACAAGCTGCAAGCGGTCAGCTAAACGTAACAGCTATCCAGGTATTGAGCGCTCAGAAGATCAACAAGCAAGCCTGTACATTATCCTGCGAATCCAAACAGTAACACTCCCGTACAGTCCGGTCTCGTCGTCTGATATGTTGCATATCTCGCCTAGGGGTGGTAAACGTCAGACCCCAGTAGCTTGATAAGTCGTGTCGGTTTGAGGTCTATAATAGTTTGAGAAACTACTGATAACACTTACCAGTAAATCTCAGCAACCCTGGCCAGGGATTTCCGGTTATAGCCAATCGATCACAGCACAACATCAACTCCCTATACCGGGAGAGACGAATCCCTCCTATCGCTCATTGCCTCCATATGATTCGGGACTGTACCCAAAAGCCACCTTTTTGCACACCCTCTTGGACGTGATATGATGGAAATCAAAGCACAGTAGGAATCACACAAGACTCTATGACGATCTCGGGTCGACAGACTACTCTGTACCAGTGTCACCGGAGAACTGCCATCTGACGTATGGTATAATACCATCTGGGAGTTCTCGGCGAGTCCGTCCAGTATACCCAGTCTCCCCTGAGCACCCGTACACCATCCTTGATGTCAAACACCGATGGATATTGGATCATCCATCGCCCATCATATGGGTCAAGATGCGTATACGCTAGTCTACTCTGGTGCATCGATGCCCTGTCTCGATACACCCTCGACTAGGAACAGTTATAGGATGTACTCGCCGACTACCGTGGCCCCACTAGTATGATCTCATCATAGTCCCAGTAGTCGAGTACATATCCTAAGAGCTTTATCAACATGTAACATAGAGACAATCAGAGTACATGTTAAGATAAAGTACAACCAGATAGCATACTATCATGTCGAGTAAGAAAGTCCTCCCTATATATGTCCTAGCATCCACTACAATATACATCGTATGTACAGTAATGGCCTCTTGGGCATACATATAACTAACAATCTCCCACTTGCACTAGGGCCATCTGTTGTGGTATCACATACCCAACAATTAGCTGCGGTTGATGTATCTCATACTCAACCATCCCATAAAAGTCACTACTGGGAAAAAGGCCTTCGTGAGTGGATCCGCCCTGTTGTCCTCTGTGTCTACTCTCCTAACCTCGATCTCCCTGGAGATCAACCATCTCCATGATCAGGTGATACTGCCTAAGAATTATATCTGGATTTCTGATGGGACGGTAGTTCCTTGGCTAAAGCCACAACTCCATTGTCACACAATGGTAGGAACGAAGTTCATCTTATGAACTTATATATATATATATCCAGACTGCCTCTTTGGTAGCATCCTTGGTAACGATGTATCTTGCCTTTAATCGTCTAGTATGTCACGGTTTCTAGCTTGGAACTCTTCCAGCATACCGTCCCTCCACTGAGGGTGAAGACAATACCTTCGACTGACATTCAGTCGTCCTTATCAGTCTGGAACCTTTCCAGTGATTCTCCTCAGGATTGATTGATACCATCTCACTACAACTAGTGAGTGTCCTAACATCCAATTAGATCTATCTCATAGATCCAAAACCCAGGATTTAGGAGGTATCACTTTGATCCTATATGGAGAATCCTTGTGATAAGCGGAGATTGACCGAGCGTAGCATAGGAAACTCCTTCCCTATCAAGAGTATGTCATCCACGTACTCTACGAGGATCACCACCATACTCCCTACTACCTTTTTGTATATACAAGGTTCATATACCATTTTGATGAAGTCAAACTCTTTGACTACCACATCAAAACAGATGTTCCAACTCCGCGATGCCTGTTTTATCATATAAAACATCTTGCACACGTTTCCGCTGCTCCCACTGTCTACGAAGCCCTCTGGCTGTGTACTTATAGACGCTCTTTTCTAAAACATCATTTAGAAAAGCAGTCATGACACCCAACCACCAGATATCGTAGTCATGGTATGTAGCCGTGGCAAGTAGGATCTGGATGGACTTAAGCATAGATCCTTAGAAAAGGTTTCAACATAATCCATACCTGGTCTATGATGCAAACCTTTAACAAGTCTAGCTTTGAAAGTCTCAACTTTTCCATGCACACCAAGTAATCTTCTCAAGATATACTCGCTCCTGATGGGGATTTAACCCTTCAGATAAAGCAACCAAAGTCCATACTTTGTTGGTGTATAAGGATTCCATCTCAGATCGATAAGCATCCAGCCATTCTTACAGAGTCCCACTCCTGATGGCCAGCTCGAAACTTGTTGGGTCATCATCTCATGATGCAATCCTCGCTCCCACTGTCATAGAGAAACCAAAGTATCTCTCAGGTGGGTGAGGAACCCTGCTAGATCGGCGGAGAGGCTGAGGTTCGTTGGAAACTATTGAATCCTTTGGTTCTACCAAATCATCAGCTGCATTTTGTATAGCTGGAACCTTTCCAGTTCTACATAACAGATCTTGCCTCGAGCTTGTCTGGATTTTGCTTTCAGACATAGGCCGGACAACCCCAAATCTTAACAAGCTTAAGATACAGGCTCTTCCCTTTCCATATCACATATGAAGTGGTAGGCAACTGATTTGATTTGAACCCTTATTCAATAGGTATTCAGCTTCTCAAGTGCATAACTCCCTAAAGAAAATAGGAAACTCAGTAGTACTCATCATAGAGCACACCATATCACATAGGGTGCTATGGCTCCACCCCGATACACCGACGTGCTGTGGTGTATACGGAGGAGTAATGCTGAGAGAGAATCTCATTCTTCTTTAGAATAGTCCAGGAATTCCTTGCTCAAGTATTCTCCTCCTTGATCACATCAAAGGACATAATACTTTTACCCGTATTTGTTGGTTCTCTACTTCTAACTTATATTCTGTGAATATCTCAAAAGTTTCGGACCTGTGTTTCAACAGAAACATATGTCTGAATCTTGAGAGATTATCAGAGAATGTAATGAAGTAGAAAGAACCGATCTTGGCATGTGTAGACAGGGGACCTTACATACATCAACATGTATCAATCCCAAGAGTTCACTAACTCTTTCTCTGTTTCCAATAAACAGAGCTGTGGTCATCTTATCATTGTGACATGACTGGCAAGTTTCACAAGATGTAAATTAAAACTAATTTAAATATGCATCTATACGTAACTTAGCTAGTCGGGTCGCATTGATATGACCTAGTCTACAATACCTCAAGAAGGATTCGTTCATTTCTGAACTCTTCCACTTGTGTGTGTTCCGTATACTAAGAACTGTAGTTTGATTTAGAACGACAATGCTTTTAGATGAGGTGCCTGAACCGATCAACTCTTGATATAGGAAATGTTCAAAACATTATCCAACAATACAAAATTATATCCTTTCTTTACTAATAAAGAGACTGATATGATTTTGTATATCAGGTTCGGTATCTAATAACATTTGTTCAGAATCAATGTATTCTGGTAATACAGGGTGATAGTGACCAACAGACTTGGCTGCAACACTTGCACCGTTTTCTGTCTCATGAAACTTATCACCCGTTCTCAGTTCTTTACCTATCTGTAGCCCATGTAACAGATTACATATACGGGATCCTGATCCGGTATCACATACCCAGGACGTAAAGGATACTGAGAAACAGTTCTGTGTAATGAACACACCCGAAGATGATGCATCAACATGCACTTTCTTCGTTTGGGCGGCACGGGAAATCTGGTATTCCTCAATTTCCTGCTCTATCTTATAACAATTATAAGTGGGAGCGGGACCAACGTTCCCCAGCTCAGTATAACAAGCAGGTTCGGTATGACAGTGGGAGCGAGGATTGCATCATGAGATGATGACCCAACTTATTTCGAGCTGGCCATCAAGAGTGGGACTCTGTAAGAATGGCTGGATGCTTAGCGATCTGAGATGGAATCCTTATACACCAACAAAGTATGGACTTTGGTTGCTTTATCTGAAGGGTTAAATCCCCATCAGGAGCAAGCAAATCTTGAGAAGATTACTTAGTGTACATGGAAAAGTTGGGACTTTCAAAGCTATGCTTAAGCCCATCCAGATCCTACTTGCCACGGCTACATACCATGACTACGATATCTGGCGGTTGGGTGTCATGACTGGTTTTCTAAATGATGATTTAGAAGGGAGCGTCTATAAGTACACAGCCAGAGGGCTTCGTAGACAGTGGGAGCAGCGGAAACGTGAGCAAGATGCTTTATAGGATAAAGCAGGCATCGCGGAGTTGGAACTTCTGTTTTGATATGGTAGTCAAAGAGTTTGACTTCATCAAAATGGTAGATAAACCTTGTATATACAAAAAGGTAGTAGGGAGTATGGTGGTGATCCTCGTAGAGTACGTGGATGACATACACTTGATAGGGAAGGAGTTTCCTATGCTACGCTCGGTCAATCTCTGCTTATCACAAGGATTCTCCATATAGGATCAAAGTGATGCCTCCTAAATCCTGGGTTTTGGATCTATGAGATAGATCTAATTGGATGTTAGGATACTCACTAGTTGTAGTGAGATGGTATCAATCGATCCTGGGGAGAATCACTGGAAAGGTTCCAGGGTGATAAGGACGACTGAATGTCAGTCGCGGGCATTGTCTTTACCCTCAGTGGAGGGACGGTAGGTTGGAAGAGTTCCAAGCTAGATATCGTGACTTACTAGACGATTAAAAGAAAGATACATTGTTACCAAAGATGCTACAAAAGTGGCTGTCTGGATATATATAAGTTCATGAGATGAACTTCGTTCCTACCATTGTGTGACAATGGAGTTGTGGCTTATGCCGAGGAACCCCCCGTCCCATCAGAAATCCAAATATAATTCTTAGGCAGTTTCACCTGATCATGGAGATGATTGATCTCCAGGGAGATCCTGGTTAGGAGAGTAGACACAGTGGACAACAGCGCGGATCCACTCACAAAGTACTTTTTCCCGGTAGAGACTTTTATGGGATGGTTGAGTAAGAGATACTTCAAACACAGCAAATTGTTGGGTATGTGATACCACAACAGATGGCCCTAGTGCAAGTAGGAGATTGTTAGTTATATGTATGCCCTAGAGGCTATTACTGTACATACGATATATATTGTAATGGATGCTTGGACATATATAGGGAGGACTTTCTTGCTCGACATGATAGTATGTTATCTGGTTGTACATTATCTTAGCATGTACTCTGATTGTCTCTATGTTACATGTTGATAGAGCCCTTAGGATATGTACTCGACTACTGGAACTATGATGAGATCATACTAGTGGGGCCACGGTAGTCGACGAGTACATCCTATAACTGTTCCTAGTCGAGGGTGTATCGAGACAGGACATCGATGCACCAGAGTAGACTAGCGTATACGCATCTTGACCCATTTGATGGGCGATGGATGATCCCATATCCATCGGTGTTTGACATCAAGGATGGTGTACGGGTTCTCAGTAGAGACTGGGTACACTGGACGGACTCGCCGAGAACTCCCAGATGGTATTATACCTCACGTCAGATGGCAGTTCTCCGGTGACACTGATACAGAGTAGTCCGTTGACCCGAGATCGTCATAGAGTCTTGTGTGATTCCCACCGTGCTTTGATTTCCATCATACCACGTCCAAAAAGGCGTGCAAAATGGTGGCTTTTGGGTACAGTCCCGAATCACATAGAGGCAATGAGCGATAGGACGGGATTCGTCTCTCCCGGTATTGGGAGTTGATGTTGCGCTGTGTTTGATTGGCTAAAATACCTATTTTGACTTTTTACGGAAAAGGCTGCTAATTTAGCCGATTACCGAAAAACTGCCTAAACGATTTTTGAAGCGTTACACTGGAGTGCTGGATTTGTGCTTGGGGCCCACTTCGGCAAATTTTGTCGATCAAAAATTTTAAACATGTTAGTTCACAGTATTTACATTATATCTGTGACCGTGAATGTCACATTCACGTTGATGGTCTAATTGCTATAGTTCTTTTAGACGGATTTGCGAACGTGACATTCACGTTGATGTTCTGTGTTGTGCTGTGATGTTGCAGATTTTTCGTAGTGGATAGCCTGGATGCAATGGTATTACAGTTTGGTTGTATTTGTACATTTGATATTGCGGGGCGAGCGTCTGACATGTGGACTGCCGTCACTGCATGTTTGTATATTATTCTTTTGGGGCATGACCGGGCTGAGGTCGATATACCCGTTGTATATATTTTACTTTCTGTACTAGGATTAACCCGCGGTGGGGTGTACGGATAGCCGGATTCTAGAGGGCAACGGGCCTGCATCTCATGGCTTTGAGACGGAGGGGGCTTCACTCTAGAATTGGCGGGCTATTCGCCGCACTCGTAGGGGGTACAGGTTGACCCAAGGAGGGGTGCTCAAGTTACCGGATTCCGTGAAGTGTTGGGTGGTCCATTCACTTTGTTGAAGGGGGCTGCCTCGCTTCAGGTTTTGGCGGGTAATTTGCCGCGCCCGTAAGGGTCTAGGATTTCATTGCACAAGCTATCCACACGACCAGAGGAACGTCGGGTTTCAGTAGCGGCTCTATGAAACCCGGGAATCCCAGATTATTTGTATTGTTCTGTGATGCTTATTACATTTCTGTGATGTTGCATTTTATCACGCCTTGAGCGATTATTATATATTGATATATATACTAGTAGATTTTGTATATGTTTTACACCCGCGCTTGTCCAGTCCCCGCTCTGTCGTTAGTTAAGTAACCTAACGGGTGATGATGGGACCTAGTGGCGAATGCGGATGGCATATACGTACATCATATTTTTGTTCTTTTGTGGTGTGATTAATTGATGGGACTGCATTGATTCGGATCAATGCAAGCTAAACAAACCTAATCTGATGTTGTTGGAACATTTTTCAAAAAAAGCTGTTATTGTAAGGACGTTCTCTTTTGTTTTGCACAGTGGTATTCGGTTATGAATATCCAGCACTTCAGTCGACGAGGCAAGGGCCGAGATCCCTTCACCGGGAGTGACCCCTTGGACAGAAGTTTACGTCAGGGTAATAACTTCACTATAGCCGATTGCCTTTTGCTTTGCATCATGGTATTCAGTTGGAATATCCTGCACCTCATTCTACGGGGAAAGAGCCGAGATCCCTTCACCGGGAGTGACCTCTTTAGCAAAGGTTTTCGCCGCTATATTTTTTATAAAAAGCTATCTGGTTCCTTCAACGATATCAAGTTCATTACGTTAATGGTTTTTCGCCAAAAACCATTCGTAGCCCTCCGCCATTTCAGACGGGTAGCACTTAGTATTCATGCTATGTTTGTTGGCCAAAGTCAAGGCATAGTGTATGGTAGCTATTTGTTATCTTTCTGCTGCATAGATAGATGCGTTGGTTTGGGACAGTCGTACTTCTTTGTTGGCCAATGTCAAGAGTAGGTACGGGTGGGTTCAAATTAACCTGGATAATGATGGGTAGAACTTGACATGTGACTTATGATTTGTTGGCCAAAGTCAAGGTCATAAGAGCATGGGGTAAAAATCACATCGGGAGTTCCTAAAGAAACTGAAACTTACCAGATATGCGCATACCTTCTGGAGTGTGATAACGTGAGTGGATTCCATCACGTTATCATGCGATGATAGTTGGATCCCGATTCCCACTGATGAGTTGGTTTACCCCTCGGGTGATCCCGACTAATTCTTCTTTCAGATTTGGAGGAGAATTTGACGATACAGTGGGAGGTTTCCTGATTAGATAAATTGATAACCATTCTGATCTAGGTTATAGTGCACGCAGAGTGTTTTTGTTCTCTCTCTCTTTGGCAGCGACCATGTCCCGACCTTTGACTATGACTCAGTCACCAAGTTAACCGAACCTTCTTAACACACTGGCTTTTGGATTGTCAGAGTTGCATACCTTATTGCCACTCCTACTTTTACCCTTTTCTCCAGAACACCCCGTATTACTACGAACATCCACTTCCATTTGATAAAAGCATCGTATGGTTATATACGAACTCGAAGGAACTTGTTCCAGATTAGAGGATGGTTTCCGGTTCTGGAGAAAATGAATAGGACTATTCGGTTGTCTTTTCCTTTTACCTTCTCTCAGGTTGCGAGTGCTTCTTGGATTAGGACAGTACACCTATTACGCTTATTGGATAGTCTTCTTCCAAACCATAGGCAGTTGCCGAACGGTGGGGAATGAAGAAAACCAATTAGCCTAACGATGGTGTACAGAGGGTAATAAGTTAAGACAAATAAAGGGATTAGTAAGAGGGCAAAGTAGATTGCGACTGCTATTCACGACCAAACCAAGTATTTCATCGCCACTCCTACTTCACCTTTGTATTTCTCCGGAACACTCCGTATCACTACGAAGATCTACAGTTTATTGGATACTCCATCGTATGGTTATTTACGAACTCGAAGGAACTTGTTCCAGTTCGGGGATGGATTCTGGTTCAGGAGAAATAGGAATAAGGTTTTATTCAGTTGTCTTTTATCTTCACCTTCTCTCAGGTTACGAGTACTCCTAGGATTAGGAGAGTACACCCATTATGCTTATTGGATAGTCTTCTTCCAAACCATAGGCTGGTGCCAAACGGTAGGGAAGGAAGAAAACCATTTACCCTAAAGGGGTGCACAGAAGGTAATGACTAAAGACATATAAAGGGATTTGGAGAGATGGCAAAGAAATATACGGTTATAGTTGTGAATCTGATAATGGAAGAGGCATTACTAGGAATACCCGGATACCCCTCTGAAACATTTACATGTTTCAGTTTCACTGTGTATTGTTAAAAGTTTCACTGTGTATTGTTAAAAGAAAACTGATTTCCCAATTAGCCCTTACTCCAGGTTATGTATTTACCTGGTTTGATTCACACATCTGTATGGTTTTATAGATGATGAGTGGGAGTAAGTTATAGGGAATTGGGTGATCATCCTCATTATATCGGGATTCGTTGTAATTGGGGATATTTTAGGAAATCGCCTGGGTTGTTTGCCGGACGGCAAATATTTAGTTTTGAATATCCGTTGTTGTGCACCAATTTCAAGTTGATATATCTGTACGTTTATTTTTATAAAGTGAGATATAAATTTTTGAAATTATGTCTATGACATTTACCTATATCAATGGATGGTTAGGTAAGGAGAATTAAACAGCGGTGTAATTCTTCTTAACCATAAGTACAGTTTTCAACCTACGACACACAGGGAATGAGTTATTAGACTCAGGGGACTTATACAGAGTATTGTATGTTGTCCAGTGTCCATGAGGACAGAGGGGTTGGTACTCGTACTATATTCTGTTTACTTATGACTTCTCTAGTTCTTAGACATGTGTTTCGTAGAAATGCATGGTCGAAGTTTTGAGAAGTTAAAGGTATAAGAATAAAGTAGAGAACCAGGTATTGCAAGTATCAGGATTCTTCAAGGTGATCAAAGATGTATATACTTGTATATAGTATTCAGATGATAGTAATGATTAAGAGAACTTGCTTCTCTTTCAGGTTACTCATAATTGGAAGTACTCCTAAGTTGAGTAATGCTGATCGGCCTCTCTCCATTTAGTTGACATGCACTGGAGATAGTTGCATGATTTGAATCTGGTTCCAATTAAATCAGTGCCTCTGTTTCTATATTGGATATAGAATAGTTCATATCTTAACATTGGTAAGGTACGGGGAATTGCCCGGCTTATGCTTAAAACCAGACTCTGGATAACTCAAGGCACGTTTCTGTAATGGCTGTTTGTGGGTTGACCCGGGCTATGACGAGGGTTGATTTTCTACCATGTGGAAGATCAATAGTGATATTGTTCTTGACTCTCCAAAGTTTAATAAAAATGGATTTTTTCAGAAAACAGTAGTGGGAGTATGGTAGAACTGGAAGTGATTCCAGAACCGCAAACGATTACTAAAAATTTAATAGGACCTAAAAATTCAATATGGTTTGACATTCCATTAGCCACTCCGCAGATATGGTGGGTAACCTCTGGCACTCGAGAGGTACTTCGGTATGGTCAAGGACGGTGACAGGGAGGTTCTTGTTTACCCAGACTTGCTATTGCTGTTGTTCCAGACTGTGAGACCCGGCAGGAGGATGAGTATAGCGTCGTTCTAAACTAGCTTTAGAAGTGTACGTGTATATGACTCTGCCAGAGGGTTGTCGTAGTCAGTGGGAGCAGCGGAAGCATAGTGGACAAGTAGCTTATGTCTATTTATAGACTAAAGCAGATATAGCGGAGATAGATCGTCTATTTCTGATGTGACAGTCACAGGTTTGATTTCATCAGAATAGGGGATGGATCTGTTAAGAAGGTAGTAGGGTGTGATGTCCTGGTATTTGGATGACATACACAGAGTAGGAAGTGAAATTCCTATACTACGATCGGTTTTACTTTGGTTGTCACACAGTGGTTTCTCCACATAGGACTTAGATATTATATCAGACATTCTGGTTACTAGATCTATGGTTTTAGATCAAGATTTGTATAGTTTCCCAATCTGGGTACTTAGACAGCATTCTACATGTAGGGTTCCTAGGCACACTAGTGAGGTCTCACAAGGCATCGAACATGCCAATTTCAAAAAATCTAGGTGCCGAGAGACCCGACTACGGATCGTTTACTAGAAAACTAGGCGAAAAAGCTAACTAGTTAACACTTAACTATGAGAATCGGAAATACAACCTTTGTAGATCCGGTGCTCCACCTCCATAGCTCCGCAATGAAGTCCTCTCGCTGTCCTACACAAATCCTGGGCTCTAGCGTCGGCTTCATCGGAGAATAGGCGAGCTAGGTCGTCGATGTCCATGCCGAAGATGATCTACGTCGAAGCATCGCAAGATCAAGCTCTCACTTCACCAAGTCAAGAAACTTGTGTAGGAAACACACTCTACTACTTGGCAAGAGGTAGAGGATGAAGAAATAGGAAGTGGGTTCAATTTAGAATTGGATTTCTCACTCTTTATCATCAATCACCATTGATGTAGTCTAGGTTTTTCTTCTTGAGTTGAAGGAAGAAAAAGAAGAAATGATATGATAAGATTAACTAAAAAAGAATAGAATAATCCATTCTTATCATAACACTAACCATGGTAATGTGTAGAGAATCAATCATGGTTAAATGGGATGGTTAGGGTTAAGCATGAGACAAAATGGTTGCTAAAGTCAAAGTCTTCATGAAGCTTCAACAAGCTTCCAAATAAAGCCACCATTTTACATTATGCTTATTATTTTCCAATAATGAGTAAACAAATAAATAAATAGATATGAAAATGAAAACCCTAACCATTACATAACCATGGTTTAAACTTTACACAAAACACAAGTTAGCATGCATCATCAAACATGATACATACTAGTGCACAAAAGTATATCGCATATACAATGCGCACATCCGAGTGAGAAAATCCATCTTAAGTGAACCAATACTAGTTAATGCAAAGTAATATATCAAATATATAATTATGCATTAAATCATTAAATCAACACTTGATTCAATGATCCGGTCATGTCGCACACAACCGACTAGTATACAATGTATCGGCTTATCGAATCAATCCTTGATTCGATAACTAGGTTATATCACATACAACCATTCGACACATTCATCGCGAGAATGGAATACGGTATCACATACACGCATTATTCTCGGTCCCGCACATATCTCATATGCGCTCCTATTTCGTTTCGCTTGAGCCAGGAAACCTCTGTGTAGGACTCTAAAGACTCGTCAATACGCCGGCAGCGGATGATGATCATATCAAACATCCACAAGCCGCAAGCGGTCTGCTAAACGTAACGGCCACCCGGGTATTGAGCGATCTGAAGATCGACGAGAAAGCCCGCTCACACTCCAGTGAATCCAACCAGTAACACTACCGTACAGTCCGGTCTGATCGTCTGATATGTCGCATATCTCGCCTAGGGGTGGTAAACATCAGACCCCAATAGCTCGATAAGTCGTGTCGATATGAGGTCTATAACTGTTCGAGAAACTACTGGTAACACTTACCAGTAAATCTCAGCAACCCTGTCCAGGGATTTCCTGTTATAGCCAATCGAACACAGCGCAACATCAACCCCCTATACCGGGAGAGACGAATCCCCTCCTATCGCTCATTGCCTCCATGTGACTCGGGACTGTACCCAAAAACCACCGTTTTTCACGCCCTCTTGGACGTGGTAAGATGGAAATCAAAGCACAGTGGGAACCACACAAGACTCTATGACGATCTCGGGTCAACAGACTACTCTGTACCAGTGTCACCAGAGAACTGCCATCTGACGTGAGGTATAATACCATCTGGGAGTTCTCGACGAGTCCGTCCAGTGTACCCAGTCTCTACTGAGCACCCGTATATCATCTCTGATGTCAAACACCGATGGATATGGGATCATCCATCGCCCATCTGTATGGGTCGAGAAGGTACACGCTAGTCTACTCTGGTATATCGATGCCCCGTCTCGATACACCCACGACTAGGGACTTTGAAGGATGTACTTATGGACTACCATGTCCCCACTAGTATGATCCGCATCACAGTCCAGGTAGTCAAGTACTCATCCTAAGGGCTTTACCAACATGTAACAGAGAGACTATCAGTGTACACGTTAAGGTAAAGATCAACCGGATAGCATACTATCATGTCGAGCAAGAAAGTCCTCCCTATATATGTCCCAGCATCCACTACAATATACATCCAATGTACAGTAATGGCCTCTAGGGCATACACATAACTAACAATCTCCCACTTGCACTAGGGCCATCTGTAGCAGTGGTTGTAGTATCTCATACTCAACCATCCCATAAAAATCTCTCTCTGGAAACAGGCCTTTGTGAGTGGATCCGCTGTGTTGTCCTCTGAGTCTACTCTCCAAACCTCGATCCCTTGGAGATCAACCATCTCCATGATCAGGTGATACTGCCTTAGAATATGTCTGGATCACTGATGGGACCTGCGTTCCTCGGCATAAGCCACAACTCCATTGTCTCACAATGGTAGGAACGTAGTTCATCTCATGAACCAATATACACCCAAACAGCCTCTTTGGTAGTATCTTTAGTAGCGATGTATCCAGCCTTTATCGTCTAGTATGCCACGGTATCTAGCTTGGAACTCTTCCAACATACCGTCCCTTTACTGAGGGTAAAGGCAATGCCTGCGACTGACATTCAGTCGTCTTTATCACACTGGAACCCTTCCAGCGATTCTCCCCAGGATCGATTGATACCGTCTCACTACAACTAGTGAGAGTCCTAACATCCAATTAGATCTATCTCATAGATCCAAAAACCCAGGATTTAGGAGGTATCACTTTGATCCTATATGGAGAATCATTGTGATATGCGGAGATTGATCGAGCGTAGCATAGGAAACTCCTTCCCTATCAGGAGTATGTCATCCACGTACTCTACGAGGATCACCACCATACTCCCTACTACCTTTTTGTTTATACAAGGTTCATCTACCATTTTGATGATGTCAAACCTTTTGACTACTTCATCAAAACAGATGTTCCAACTCCGCGATGCCTGCTTTATCCTATAAAACATCTTGCACACGTTTCCGCTGCTCCCACTGTCTACGAGGCCCTCTGGCTGTGTACTTTTAGACACACTCTTCCAATCATCATTTAGAAAAGCAGTCAAGACACCCAACCACCAGAGATCGTAGTCATGGTATGCAGCCGTGGTAAGTAGGATCTGGATGGACTTAAGCATAGGTACTGAAAAAGGTTTCATCATTATCGACGCCTGGTCGATGACGAAAACCTTTAACAAGTCCAGCTTTGAATGTCTCAACTTTTCCATCTACACCAAGTAATCTTCTCAAGATATACTTGCTCCTGATGGGGATTTAACCCTTCAGATATTGCAACCAAAGTCCATACTTTGTTGGTGTATAAGGATTCCATCTCAGATCGCTAAGCATCCAGCCATTCTTACAGAGTCCTACTCCTGATGGCCTGTTCGAAACTAGTTGGGTCATCATCTCATGATGCAATCCTCGCTCCCACTGTCATAGAGAAACCGAAGTATCTCTCAGGTGGGTGAGGAACCCTACTAGATCGGCGGAGAGGATGAGGTTCGTTGGTTTCTACTGAATCCTCTGGATGTACCAAATCATGTTGTAGTTTGTATAGCTGGAACACTTCCAGTTCTACATAACAGACCTTGCCTCGAGCTTGTCCGGATTTTGCTTTTAGACATAGGCCGGACAACCCCAAATCTTAACTAGCTTAAGACATGGGCTCTTCCCTTTCCATATCTCATATGGAATGGTAGGCAACTGATTTGATTGGAACCCTATTCAATAGGTATGCAGCTTCTCAAGTGCATAACACCCAAAAGGAAATAGGTAACTCAGTATTACTCATCATCGAGCACACCTTATCACATAGGGTGTAATTGCTCCACCCCGATATACCATCGTGCTATGGTGTATACAGAGGAGTAATGCTGAGAGAGAATCTCATTCTCCTTTAGAATAGTCCAGGAATTCCATGCACAAGTATTCTCCTCCCTGATCTCATCATAGGACATAATACTTATACCCGTATTTTGGTTCTCTACTTCCAACTTATATTTTGTGAATACCTCAAAAGCTTCGGACTTATGTTTCAACAGGAACATACGACTGAATCTTGAGAGATTATCAGAGAATATAATGAAGTATAAAAAACCAGTCCTGGCATGTGTAGACAGGGGACCTACATACATCAACATGTATCATCCCAAGAGTTCACTAACTCTTTCTCTGTTTCCAGTAAACGGAGCTATGGTCATCTTATCTTTGTGACATGACTGGCAAGTTTCATAAGATGTAAATTCAAACAGATTTAAATATGCATCTACATGTAACTTCAGCTAGTCGGGTCACATTGATATGACCTAGTCTACGATGCCTCAAGAAGGATTCGTTCATTTCTGAACTCTTCCTCTTATGTGTGTTCCATATACTAAGAACTGTAGTTTGATTTAGAACATCAATGCTTTTAGATAACGTGCCTGAACCGATTAACTTTTGATATAGGAAATGTTCAAAACATTATCCAACAATACAAAATTTTATCATTTCTTTACTAATAAAGAGATAGATATGATTTTGTATATCAGGTTCGGTATCTAACAACATTCGTTCAGAATCAATGTATTGGTAATACAGGGTGACAGTGACCAACAGACTTGGCTGCAACTCTTGCCCCGTTTTCTGCCTCATGAAACTTATCACCCGTTCTCAGTTCTCTACCTTTCTGTAGCCCTATGTAACTGATTACATATCTGGGATCCTGATCTGGTATCACATACCCAGGACGTAAAGGATACTGAGAAACAGTTCTCTGTAATGAACACACCCGAAGATGATGCATCAGCATGCACTCTCTTCGTTTGGGCGGCACGGGAATTCTGGTAATCCCCAATTTCCTGCTCTGTCTTATAACAATTATAAGTTGGAGCGGGACCAACGTTCCCCAGCTCTGTATAACAAGCGGGTTCGGTCAATAATCCGTATTATTATCTTGATTAAGGCGTGATATGGTCGCTACCAGGAGAGAGAGAGAAGAAAACACTCAGCGTGCGCTCTGTCAAGAATAGATTGGTTATTATTTTATCTAATCAGGATAGCTCCCACTGCTTTTTATCTAATCTTCCTTCAAACCCTAAAAGGAAAGACTAGCCGGGATTAATTACACACTACAAGTTTGCCAATCTTTCAGCCAGGCCAGTGTCGGTACTTTGAGGGAGGTCCCCCGTGCTTTCGCACGAACCTAATTAATGTAAACCTCGTTTTCCCAGAGGCGTAACCCCGTTGACACCTTTCTAGACACCTACTTGATCGGCTAATTGTAATGTATAAAACTCTCTCAGGAGTAACTCTTACTCGCAGCGGGTATCGGGATCCAACTATCTCATAGAAGGTATGCAATCTCATTGCAAATTTCAACACTTGAAATTCCCGATAATATTTTGCCCCATGTGATCTATGACCTTGACTGAGTCAACAAACCATAGACCGCAAGTAAAGTTCAACCCGTCATTTCTCGATTGAATTAAACCCACCCGCACGACCCTTGACTGAGTCAACAAGGCCGCACGACTACCCTAATCCAATCGCATCATATGCTTTGCAGGTAAGCAATAATAAGCTACCGCACACTACGCCTTGACTGAGTCAACAAACACAGCACGAATACTAACTATTACCTATCTGAAATGACGGAGGGCTACGACAGGTTTTTAAGAAAACCTTTTGCGTAATGAACTTTATATCGTTGTAGAATCAAATGATTTTAAAAATGGAATGCTTTTGAGGCTTTTCTAGTTTTGCTAAAGGAGTCACTCCCGGTGAAGGGATCGTCGGTCCTTTCCTCGTCGAATGAGGTGCGGGATATATCATATATATCACTGTGCAAAGCAAAAACACTTAAAAGCAATCAAAAGACAAACCGAGTGTGTAGCATCTGCCAGTTATTGCTTAAGGAGTCACTCCCGGTGAAGGGATCTCGGTCCTTTCCTCATCGAATAAGGTGCAGGATATATCATATATACCGCTGTGCAAAGCAAGAACTGTAGCTACCTGTTTTATTTTGAAATTCGATTCTACAACATCTTAGGTTTCTTTTAATTCATTAATCGCATTAATGAAGTCCCATCATTTAAATACCTAAACATCACAGATAAATACGACGTACACTTATGCCATCCGCATTCGCCTCGATGTCCCCTCGTGCACCGTTAGGTTAGGTAACTAACGACAGAGCGGGGCAGGGCTAGCGCGGGTGTAAAACATAAGTAGCGTCTATATAATATATCATATATACTATATATAGTATCCATCACAGAACATCACATGATCATATCACAGATATCGCAGCAGAAGAAACATATGAAATATTGGATATACTAGGACGTCCGTGTTTTCAATACGAGCCAGTATAAAACACGGATTCCACGGTCGCGATGAATAGCCAAATCCACACCCCTAGACCCCTACGAGAGCGGCAAGCAACCCTACCAATTCTGGAGTTAGGAGACCCGGACTCGACTCCTCGAGTTGGTCTCCCACTGGACTCCAGAACCCGTTTACTTGTGCCCTCCTCCTTGGGTCTATCCTAGTGCGGAAAAGTAAATAATATACAAACGGTGACAACTTCCGCAACCTGGAAGTGCCCCAATAAAAGAATATTACATACAAGTTTTTACATGAATGAAAATGAAAAACACTCATCTCACATAAAAACCCCCGGCTATTCAAACACGACGATCCAATATAACATATCCAGCAACACGTAACATCACATGTCATCAACGTAAGTAAATATGCGCATCCCAATTGTCGTTGACATATAGCAACCAAACCGGCGATATCACATATTACACTTACGGTCACAGAAAAGAAAGTGTAAAACTACAACAGTTGGAATCCGCAACCACCTCAGACATCGCATGTCTGACCAAATGAATTACTTAGACATCGCATGCCTAACAATTATAAACCCCGCATTTTAGTCTCAAAATCGAAAACACTTTTCAATATCAAGTCGGGCAATTCAACAAGATTCCCGACATCCTGATCGAATGCTCGTCGCAAACTTTAGTAGGCGGCCGCACCCCTGATACCGTCGACGAAGTGCACCAAGGCGGAACACCGCTACCGCGAGCACCCAAACGGATGCTTTCGGCGACGGGGTTCTCCTACAGTCACTTGGTCGTGGCTATGGGGTGTAGCTGTCTATTAAGTTTACCCGGCGAGTATCCGCGTACGCTACGTGATTGCGACGGACTTTTGATCACATCAAAATTCCGTGGCAACCGATCAAGTGAGACTAAACTGCTATGTTTATAATATTCATTCAGTTATCTCATAACTTTTTGTGAATTCCAATTATTGTATCCCATTCCAGATAAATAGAAAATGTTAAACTTTCCGATCGAACAATCGAACACCCAAGTTTTCCCAATACAGATCAACACATGAAATAAGTCTAACAACATTCAGTTCGTGCCTCAGTACCAACGGTCCAGTCGTAGAAGGGTCAAGCCAACGCCTCACATGTGGCACGCCGTACTACCCCAAACCCGAAGGTTCAAAGGGCAGTTCAAGACGGTCACATAATCGAGTTAAGGTTTGTTGTCTTCTAGAGGGACCATCGCGTTACTTGCACTACTTAGAACTTCGTTAAACTATGGAAAAATCCAACACTTGGAAATTTCCCGACAGGGGAAAAATTGGGTATTTATATCCGGTCGAACTTTTTAACATATTCTAAAATTTATCCGGAAAGCCACACAGACAAAATTTGAAACCCCGATCGAATCTTTGATTCCCAATACAACCCAAAAATGCTCAACTGTTTACTGCATATTAAAAATTCCCATAAAACTCAGCATATTAAAATAGGAATTACTGTGCAAACATGAGTCAACGAGTCAACAAAACGGCCGCGGAAACGCCGCGCCACGTGGGATTAGGCCGCGGTTCCGCGGCGTTATGACGAAGTTAAGTCTCCGTTTTTAACAGTATTTCATAAAAAACCCTGCTTGATTTTATGGATATTTTTAATCTTGAAAAATCCACAATTTTAAAATCTGGACAGAGAGCATTTTTGAATATGGGTTTCGGGTTCGTTCGGATTTCAAACTCCGTCGGGACTTCGCCTAAGGCTCTAGCTAGGCTCGGATACCACTGTAGGGTTCCTAGGCACACTAGTGAGGTCTCACAAGGCATCGAACATGCCAATTTCAAAAAATCTAGGTGCCGAGAGACCCGACTACGGATCGTTTGCTAGAAAACTAGGCGAAAAAGCTAACTAGTTAACACTTAACTATGAGAATCGGAAATACAACCTTTGTAGATCCGGTGCTCCACCTCCATAGCTCCGTAATGAAGTCCTCTCGCTGCCCTACACAAATCCTGGGCTCTAGCGTCGGCTTCATCGGAGAATAGGCAAGCTAGGTCGTCGATGTCCATGCCGAAGATGATCTACGTCGAAGCATCGCAAGATCAAGCTCTCACTTCACCAAGTCAAGAAACTTGTGAAGGAAACACACTCTACTACTTGGCAAGAGGTAGAGGATGAAGAAATAGGAAGTGGGTTCAATTTAGAATTGGATTTCTCACTCTTTATCATCAATCACCATTGATGTAGTCTAGGTTTTTCTTCTTGAGTTTAAGGAAGAAGAAGAAGAAATGATATGATAAGATTAATTAAAAAAGAAAAGAATAATCCATTCTTATCATAACACTAACCATGGTAATGTGTAGAGAATCAATCATGGTTAAATGGGATGGTTAGGGTTAAGCATGAGACAAAATGGTTGCTAAAGTCAAAGTCTTCATGAAGCTTCAACAAGCTTCCAAATAAAGCCACCATTTTGCATTATGCTTATCATTTTCCAATAATGAGTAAACAAATAAATAAATAGATATGAAAATGAAAACCCTAACCATTACATAACCATGGTTTAAACTTTACACAAAACACAAGTTAGCATGCATCATCAAACATGATACATACAAGTGCACAAAAGTATATCGCATATACAATGCGCACATCCGAGTGAGAAAATCCATCTTAAGTGAACCAATACTAGTTAATGCAAAGTAATATATCAAATATATAATTATGCATTAAATCATTAAATCAACACTTGATTCAATGATCCGGTCATGTCGCACACAACCGACTAGTATACAATGTATCGGCTTATCGAATCAATCCTTGATTCGATAACTAGGTTATATCACATACAACCATTCGACACATTCATCGCGAGAATGGAATACGGTATCACATACACGCATTATTCTCGGTCCCGCACATATCTCATATGCGCTCCTATTTCGTTTCGCTTGAGCCAGGAAACCTCTGTGTAGGACTCTAAAGACTCGTCAATACGCCGGCAGCGGATGATGATCATATCAAACATCCACAAGCCGCAAGCGGTCTGCTAAACGTAACGGCCACCCAGGTATTGAGCGATCTGAAGATCGACGAGCAAGCCCGCTCACACTCCAGTGAATCCAACCAGTAACACTACCGTACAGTCCGGTCTGATCGTCTGATATGTCGCATATCTCGCCTAGGGTTGGTAAACGTCAGACCCCAATAGCTCGATAAGTCGTGTCGATATGAGGTCTATAACTGTTCGAGAAACTACTGGTAACACTTACCAGTAAATCTCAGCAACCCTGGCCAGGGATTTCCTGTTATAGCCAATCGAACACAGCGCAACATCAACCCCCTATACCGGGAGAGACGAATCCCCTCCTATCGCTCATTGCCTCCTTGTGACTCGGGACTGTACCCAAAAACCACCGTTTTGCATGCCCTCTTGGACGTGGTAAGATGGAAATCAAAGCACAGTGGGAACCACACAAGACTCTATGACGATCTCGGGTCAACAGACTACTCTGTACCAGTGTCACCAGAGAACTGCCATCTGACGTGAGGTATAATACCATCTGGGAGTTCTCGGCGAGTCCGTCCAGTGTACCCAGTCTCTACTGAGCACCCGTATATCATCTCTGATGTCAAACACCGATGGATATGGGATCATCCATCGCCCATCTGTATGGGTCGAGAAGGTACACGCTAGTCTACTCTGGTATATCGATACCCCGTCTCGATACATCCACGACTAGGGACTTTGAAGGATGTACTTATGGACTACCATGTCCCCACTAGTATGATCCGCATCACAGTCCAGGTAGTCAAGTACTCATCCTAAGGGCTTTACCAACATGTAACAGAGAGACTATCAGTGTACACGTTAAGGTAAAGATCAACCGGATAGCATACTATCATGTCGAGCAAGAAAGTCCTCCCTATATATGTCCCAGCATCCATTACAATATACATCCAATGTACAGTAATGGCCTCTAGGGCATACATATAACTAACACTACAGGTATTTTAGAATGGACGACTACTGGCATGGTAGTGTACCTGCAGGTGATGGAGTCACCCTCTCTAAAGGTGTCTTACAGACTAAAGGGGAGAGGGGTGTGCATGATTGGCAGATCACTTGCTTAGGCAATTGAGTCAATCATGAGATGTCAAGTATCACACCTGATATTGTTTTTGCACCAGATGTAGTAAGTTGATATTAATCCTATTCTGAAGAAACGTTCGGATGCAGTTTTAGAACCTAAGTGGATGTTCTAGGGATATGATAACAACAGCCTCTTTAAGGAGACAGATATCATTCCAGGCTTCCAAGGTGACCTGGATGACAGAGTGACTGTCAGAGTTGTAGTTTTCCCTCTGACAAGGGGCAGTATTTTAGACAGGTGGTCCAAGGGGATACTGAAGGAGGCATGTCACAGGATACTGATTAAGTTCAGTTGACGATACAGTCTAAGAAGTTTGGATTTGGAGTTCACTTATGACCTAGGTCCTATCAGATATCCAGACATATTCTAAGACAGGTATTGCTCATTTCGGGAGATGGCTTTCTCCGTGAACTTGAGATAAGGAGAGACATAGAAAGAAACATCAGAGCGGATCCACTCACTGAGGCTATTCCTCGAACGCAATAGTTTAGCAAACGGGCTTTGTGAGACTGATTAGTAGAGGAGTTGGGTGTTCGGTATCACACGGGCTGTGAGTATGTGACATCGCAATAATTAGCCTTGAGTGCAAGTGGGAGATTGTTGGATATAGTGCCCTCAGAGTCAATTATTAGATCACAGGCACGTGATTGCAATGATTGAAGGAGGACCTATACCGGTAGGACAATTTTACTCAAGATGATATTATGCTATCTGGTTTATCTTTATCATCGTGTACAGCTTTAGGTGACCTTACAGGTCACTATTATACGTTGATAGAGCCATTAGGATTCTTACTTGACGGCCATCAGTATGATGGCGATCATATACATAGGAGCTGGGGTCTATAAGAACATCCTTAAAGCGGTCCCTAGTCATGGGAGTTTCGAGACTGGGCATCGATATTCCATTAATAGACTAGTGTATACAGTCGAGACCCCGACGAGGGGCGGCGGCAGGTCTCCTAAGCCATTGGTGTCAGTTGGATCACCTAAGATGTATACAGGTGCTCATTGGGTTATGAGTACACCGGACAGGAGTCACCGGGAACATGCTAGTTGGTATTATACATGACATCAGACTGCAGTTCCCTGGTGACATGTGTACAGGTTCGTTCATCGACCTGAGATCGTCATTTGTCTTGTTTGAGTTCCCACTGTGCTTTGATTACTACCCTACCACGGCTCAAAGGAGTCGTGCAAACAGGTTTTAGTTGGGTACAGTCCTTAGCCACATGGAGGCAGTGAGCGGATCTTCAGGGGTTCGTCTCTCCCGGTATTGGGGGTGAGGTCGCGCTGTGTCTAGGAGAGCCATTACACGAAGCCCTCGGCCGAGGCAAGGAGATTTACTGGTAGGTATTCCAGTAGTATCTCAGGATGTTCTGGGCTACACTCCGACACGACTTGTACCGCTTTTGGGGGTCTGACTTTTACCAACCCCCTAGGCCCGCCATGCGATGCTCATAAACGAACGGACCGGACTGTACGGATATTGTCACCGACAGGCTCAGTAGGATGTCAGGATGAGTTCGCTCATCGACCTCCCTTTTGGTCAATACCCTGTAGCCCGTTACGCTTAGCTAGTACCTCTGACGTGCTAGTGGTTATCTCCACAGCTGAAGTATTGACGAGTCTTTAGAGTCCCCCACAGACAGTTTTCAACTTTCGTGCGAAACGTTGTAGAGGCCGTATGATATATGGCAGGGTTCGATCATATACGTGCGGCAGTGCACGGATCATGATCGGGCGGATCATACTAGTGGGCTTTGTTTTAAGCCGGATCCTAGTGTTAGATTTGTTGGATTACTTTAGTCTCGTCGTATTCGCATTCAGTCGGAATGCGGATGCAGGTATGTATATACAGGTGAGGGGTATCCTTGTGATCCGTCACGAGTTTAGTTTAGATGTTGTCGTATCTGTTTATTGTTGCAAACATTTGGATTAATGTTTCCATATGGAAATTATGAGCTAAAAATCATGATTAGGAGCATTAATTGTGACACATGCACAAGTGGTGACTCATGGTCTCGTTCTTTATGCATGTGTCACATATTGTGATTGATTTGTGGGTGAAATGAGAGGTGGAGAGAGGAAGGGCATCGATATGATTCTTTTGCTCTTGTATTTTTTACAACACTCTCTCTCATTTTATCACACAAAAAGATAAGTAAGAAAAGCTCCTTCTTCATCTTCTTCCTCTAGCTCACAACCTCCATTAATGGCATCATCTCTAACCTCCATCCATACAATGGATGCAAGAGGCAAAGTGATCACAAACATTCTCTACTTCACCTTGGACACGTCAGCTAGCGAACTTCATGCCCGAGTTGTTTCGGATGAAGCGGGAGCCAGTAAAAAGACTCGAAGATGTGGTGCCCTTTTCGACGAGGAGATCTAGACCAGAGATGCTGCGAGGGGCTTGGGATGGTGGCCAAAGACCGAAGGACACAGATCGATCGGTATGGCGTTCCAACCCTTTCTCTAGTTGCTAGTTGTAGGTTAATGGTTCGATCCGGGTTTTAAGCGTACGATAGCGCCAGTTTCTAGTTTGAAAAAGTTTTTGTTTCCGCATTTTGGCCTCGAACAGACGGCCGGGGCGCTACCATAGACTTACAGTTTGTGCTCTGGATTGTGACAAGTGTTAGCATGGTTTAAAATTATCGATCGAAATTCTAAAGTGCTTGGCTAATTGGGTCTTCTTGGTTAATGATATGTGTGTTTGAAACGTCGACTAATTGCTATAAGTCGATTAGTCGAGGTTGCACACTTCTGTAATGATATCATGAGATGGTATGTGTATATGAAAATATTCGATCGTCGTGATGAATGGCCGGGGGATGTGAGAAGAGCGTTTTTCTTTTCTTTCATTCAATGTAATTTGTAAAAAGCAACGTAATATTATTTTGCGGGGCACATCCGGGTTGAGCTTGTAGCCACCGTTGTATAATTTCTTTTTACTGTTTTTGCTCTTAGAATAGACCCAAGGTGGGGTGCATAAACTACCGGGTTTTCGAAGTGCCGAGTGGCCTACTCACTTTGTTGAGGGAGGTTGCTCCACTTCGGGAATTTGGCGGGTAGTTTGCCGCACCCGTAGGGCTCTAGGGTGGGGTTTTGGCTATTCATCACGACCGTGGAACCCGTCTTTCATTAAGTCTTGAATGAAATGCGGAATTCCTAGTATATCCAATGTATTCATCTGTGATCTGTAATAGCTATATTTATATATGAGATATATAATAAACTTTGCTTATGTTTTGCACCCGCGCTATTCCAGCCCCTGCTCTGCCGTTAGTTAAGTAACCAAACGGTGCATGACGGGGCCCTGTGGCGAATGCGGATGGCATAAACGTACATTCTATTTTCGTTTCTTTTCTGTGATGTTTAGGAAACGTAAATGATGGGACAACATTAATGTGATTAATGTGAAGAAAAAGAAACATAAAGATATTGTAGAATCAAATTTGTTAAAATGGGTAACTCTAGTTTTTTCTTTGCATAGTGGTATTCTTGAATATCCTGCACCTCATTCGATGAGGAAAGGGCTGAGATCCCTTCACCGGGAATGACCCCTTTAGCTAAACTAGCAAATGTTACAAAGAACTTGATTGTTTTTATAGTTGATCTAACTTTTGTTTTGCATCGTGGTATTCATGAATATCCTGCACCTCATTCGATGAGGAAAGAGCCGGGATCCCTTCACCGGGAGTGAACTCTTTAGCAAAATTAGAAAGATACTACAAAACCATTCGATTTTTAAAACTGGAGCTTAAACCACTCTTTTCACTCGACTTTACAACGATATCAAGTTCAAAAATGTCAAAGGTTTTCACAAAAACCATATATTGCCCTCCGCCATTTTAGGAAGCAGAGTACTTAATATTCGTGCCACGTTTGTTGACTATAGTTAAGGCACGGTGTACGGTAGCTAAGTGATGTCTTCCTATAAAGCATTTGATGTGATCGATTAGGACATTCGTATGACTTTGTTGACCGTAGTTAAGGGTCTTACGGGTGGGTCTAAATCAATCCCGAAATGGCGGGTAGAACTTGACTAGTGCTTATGATTTGTTGACCATAGTTAAGGTCATAATACACTAGAGATAAAAATCAAATCGGGAATTTCAAGAGTTGAAATTTGCAATGAGATTGCATACCTTCTATTTGATGGTTGGATCCCGATCCCACTATGAGTAAAAGTTACTCCCGGGAGAGTTTTGCACTTTACAATTAGCTAATCCAGTAGGTGTCTAGAAAGGTGTCAATGGGGTTACGCCTCTAGGAAAACGAGGTTTACTTTAATTAGGTCCGTGCGAAAGCATGGGGAACCTCCCTCAAAGTACCGACACTGGCCTGGCTAACCGGTTAGCGAACTTGCAGATTGCAATTAATCCTGGCTAATTTTCTTTTTCAAATGTTTGAAGGAAAATTTGATAAAAAGCAGTGGGAGACATCAGTTAGATAAGATTAATAACCTATCTAATTATGCAAGAGCAATCACTGAGTGTCTTCTTTTCTCTCTCCTAATGGCAGATACCTATGACGGGACTTAAGATTTTATTAGACAAAAATAAACTCACGGGACCGAATTACAAAAATTGGCTAAGGAACGTGAATATTGCCATGACCTATGATAAGTTCGGATACGTCCTGACTACTCCAGCCCCTCCTATCCCAGGCCCTGATTCTTCATTTGAAGATAAAGAAATCCGCAAGAAATGAGATATAGACAACGCCACAGCCATGTGCCTCGCTCTTGCTTCTATGAACAATGAACATCAGAAGCAGCACGACAAGATGGATGTTCAATCCATCTTTCTCCATACAAAGGAGTTGTATGGAGAGCAATCTCGTACTCTCCGATACGAGGCATCTCGAAAGTTGTTTCAGATGCGAATGGCTGCTGGCACGTCTGTAAGTGACCATGTATTGAAGTTGATTGGACTTATCGAAGAACTTGAGGACCTGAGTTGGACCCTGGATAACGAGCAGTATGTTGATATTGTTCTACAGTCCCTTTCCCCTGCCTTTGCTCAATTCATTATAAACTTCATGTCACGTCCCGAAAGTACGGAACATGACCGGCACTTAAACTACGAAGTGTCTCGAGGCGTACGTAATCTAAGTAAGCCGAAAACCCTGAAATCCAAAATAAAAAAGTAGTAGAGTGAAGGAAAACCAATTTAAATTAAGTAGTTTTAATAGCATAAGCCGAATTATACGTTTTTAAAAACATCAAATATTTCCTGAAAATTTCGGCAGAGTCTCCTTTGTAAATACTGGCCCCAAACGGGATACAAGATGAATAGTATACAAAATCAATAAAAGGAATCCCCAAGCGGGAGCAAGCTCTTCGTCAATCGACGGTCACAACCATACAAGCAATATAATATACAACGCCAAGGGCGAGGATCAAAACTCAAAAGGAAACTCAAAACAACAAGAAATCCACCGAAATATAACGCGCGACTATAAGGTCAAAAGAATAACATCACTGGTCTCTATCACAAAAATAAATACATGTTTGGTTGATGGAACTTCTAGATACAACTGAATAATAATATACAATGTATAATGATGGGTACGATACAAATAAACCCACCTACTAGCAAGTCACCCAAAAGAAGCAGTGCCCCCAAAGCCGTAATGAAACCTGTACGGCAAAACCTGCAAAAAACTGTGGCACAACGGGGGTGAGTTGCCAACTCGTGAGTAGAAAAACATCTACGAACAGAAAACGCATGTATGACGCAATCCTAGGTCATACGATCATAATATATCCTCAAATATATAACCAACAGGCTATAACAATGGCTAAGGTAAATATCTAACCCAAGTGTAATCTCATATGCCCGTGTTAGTGCCTCAAGTAGCAATATATACATGGATGATGTATGAATGCATGAAACAGAATGCATGTACTGAAGAAAACTGCTTTCATAAATTAGTGAGCTTTCTGTATTTTAAAAATGATGTATCATAAATGAAATCAGCATAAACAGTGCCTAGCATCGACACAAAACAAGTATCCAAATATCTTGATATCTTTGTGTCGCAATCTCTCTACCTCAATATACAAAATCTCAATGCCTAAATCACAATATCTAGGGCGCCGTCAGTCCAGACCGGCCCCTACCATCCATCTCAAGACCACGACGGTATCCTCCGGATATCCGACGCGTCGGGTAAAATCACCGGTCGGTAGCGCTCCCCTGCTAGGCTCAAAGCCATCACCTGCGATCCTCTTGCCCCGGGGTACCGCACCGGGTCCACCATGTACCCAAAACGGTTCCTCCACTCCTCGAACTCGGGTCTCGAAATCCATCAGCAAACTCATGGTGGACGACTCATACATCATGGGAAAACCGCACTTTTTATTTAAAAAAAGAGAAAAGAAGTTTATATATGTTTTGCGGTTTTCCCCCAAATCCAGAAAATCTCATAGAAATCCGAATCCAAATCATCAATAGCATGTAAAACAGTGAATATAGGCATGAGAATCCATGAATGCGGCATAACGATGAATAACAGTATGCATGAGGTGACAAGTAATAACTACAATGTCTAAACTAGCATATAAGGCAAATACACTAATATCATGTCAAAACTACTAGCTAACAAGCTAAGTTAAGCAATAATATTTTCTAAAGTGTACGTGACATGGCAATTACCGATGAAGATGTGTGTGAGCCGGCAAGTAAGTGTACGTGGTACATACGCATCATCGGTAATGGTGCTGGTGTCCTAACAGAATGATATCATCAATGCAATATGAAATTGCAACATAAGTACGCGATGCGGAGCAAACAACAATAATGTGCGGAAGCTGAATACTAAACACAATGATACTATAAGTCAACAGTAGTGCCTTTTGAAATAACACGAATCGCGGTGTTTTGAAAATAAGGGCTACGGTGTTTTTAAGAAAAGATACTTCTTTTCGAATATCCATAGAGTCCCTTGACCTGTCTTTTAAAATACCTACGATCCGTTAGTTTTGAAATAGGTAGGAGTCTAATTTAGTCTAACAACTACACTAAACTATACGGCTGAACTAACAAGCTGAATAACATGTAAGGAAACCGCCTAACATCTGCGTCGATACGTATACATACCTGTATATATATTAGTAAGTGATCCCGCCTCAATAATATCATATCTGTTACCATATCTATAATCAGACATCGCAAGTCAAGAGTGCAGATCAATCATCAATATATAGCTCGTACGTAAATCCGTCGTACGGCATCCCCAAATCTGGGTACGGGTCAATATCATACTTATCACACTATTCATCTGGTATCCTCTTTATCAAAGATCATAATCCGCGGTACTGATCTACGTCTAGTACAATACTAATATCATCAATCTAATCATGATCTGACTGCTGATCTACAGCCTCATACAAACCGATATCATCGTCATATATCATCATAAAGAGGTATACATCGCCCAATGCGACCTATTATGAATATCTTAACAAATCCTATTTCATATCACGATCACATGTCAACCATTCTGTGTATATCACTATTCACATGGCATCGTCATCCAAAGATCCACGATAAAATCAGGACGTATCTCAAGTACGAATCTTGCCATATCACCGATATCATAATCTCATATCAAATCTCATCGTCTCATCTCAATCCCAAGTATAATCCTCAAATCCAGTATGTGAACACATAGTCCAATACCCATGTGAACACATACCAATATAACCCCATATAAGCACATATGAAAGAAGAATGTATGCAAGTATGGGTGTGTGTGTGTAAATATGATGCAACCTCTACTCTAGGGTCTCGCAACACTAATCCTATCAAATCACACCTAAAATCTATCCTTAACATCATCATAAATCCCAAACAACATATAATAATTGTAGGTGTGTATACGTATCCGTATACATCACCACGAACTGCGGGGGTGCTATACGCCATTCACCCGATTTCTCCCCGTAGATATAAATCTATTCACCTGGTCCTCGCTCGGCGTTGCCGACGTCGCCACGCGCTTGCTTGTCGCCTCGAAGTCCACATGGGGTACCTACATGTCATAACGCTCCATATCACAATAAAAACCAAATTCAAAATCGAAACGGCATACGAAAATCAAATCGGCACGCGTATCACGCATAGGTCAAAACCTATCGCCTACGCATGAAAGAATAGCCAAAGCAACCCTCGATGTCGACGTACAAACGTCAAACCATCGAGAAAAACCCAAACACACTCATTTTCACATTCACGAACACTAATTATAATATAAAATGGGTTAAAATTCACAAAAACCCCAAACTCACTTTAAATGTCATTTTTCAGAAAATCTAGCAAGCAAAAATTTACCGTTTTAGTATAAGACTTGATGTTTTAACAATTCTAATGTCCATAATACTTATTAAACATCTTAAATAAGTCATATAACCCATAACCACAATTTAATCTCATCAAACTATATACGTTCAAAAAAACTAGTTTGTAATTTTACCCAAATTTCAACCAATTTAGCAAAAATGCATAAACAACAATTTAGATTGGATTTGCAGGATCTAAAATATTAAAATACAATTTAAAATATTAATAATACCATGGATACCCTAATTAGTTTTTTTATCCTAATTGATTAATTAAATTCCCAAAACCTAGTTAACCAAATTAACACAATTAGCAAAATTTTAGACTAACAAATAGCAACTAGTAACCAATTTGGGTTTTGCATTCAATTAACATGCTAATCTACCCATTAAAACCATGATCAAACAATACAAACCCTAACTTGATCACAATCCACTCTCTTGAACTTTCAAACACACAATTAAACCACAATTAAGCTTATAATTAAGCTAGACTAAAGTATCTAGCAACAGTTTAAACAAAATGCCAAGATTTATACCTCATGAACCATGGATCAAACTTGCAATCTAGACTCTCAAAATGCTCACTTTTCACCACAATCCATATATGTTAGGCTAAACTAAAATGGGTAAGAGTTGGATTTGGATTTTGCTTTGATTTTGTATGAATTTTGAGGCATTTTCGATGAATTTTTGAAGAGAAAAGAGAAGGGAAAATGGGGGGGCTGCTGCTGTTGGAGGAGGGGGAGGGTTCGGCCAGGTGAGTGTGGAGAGGAGAGAGAATGAGGTGAGGAAAATAGTCCAAGTCAAGGAATAAAGTTAAAGCCCATACCTCATTTAACAATTTCCTTTCATTTCCGTTGTTTTCTTTTCTTTTCTTTTCGAAACTTCAAATGGGGAAAAAGGGAGTGGGGGCAGCTTGGGCTGCTGATTTAGGGAGATGAGAGAGGGTGTGGGTGAGTGTGGATGATAGAAAAATGATAAATGTTATACCCCAATATCTATTTACACTAATTTCACCAAAAAAGCACTTTTTCTTCGATATTTTCTAAACCATTTTGGCAAACGATTTCATTTAAAAAACAATGTGTTAAAATTTTGTTTAATTTTTTATGATGCACAAAATTTGTTTCAACTCATTCCAATTTCTAATTTTCCCTAATTAAATGTATTAGTGACGGCTTAAAATAATATTAAAATAATTAATTTCGGAAAATTTTTCTGAAAATTTAAAATTTCACCAGTGGCTCAATAAACACCAAATACTAGCAATTACATAGCTAGAATATGTATATTTAATTTTATAATAAATATATTTGTAGTTTGACTTTTTACAGAAAACCCCTTATTTTACCGATTTTCCGAAATTTCACCGAAACGATTTTCAAAACGTTATAATCTTCCTAATTAAAGAAATTCGATCCCCAGATTTAAATTAAAACTCCCCCTAAACACTAAAAGATCTAAGCAAAACCATCAAGTCGTCGGGGCTCCGAAGTCATAAATACATAAAACAAATCGTAGCGCAGCGCATGCACATGAAAAATGAGCAAGTAATCCAAAATCAGCACTCCATCCAGCATCCCGCAATCATCGGAGTCATGGTGAAGACACAATGTCTAAAATCAATATGATATACATTATTAAAACATCTGGAAGTAATGCATGCCAAATCTTCTTCAAATCGCTGTGCGATGCTCGCAGCATTGCACAGTGGCGGACGTCTATTGTAAGAAAATAACTATATATATATATCCTTTGTTTAATATGTACGTTCCGCCATTTTGGAATCAATTTAGAAGGGTCACCTTGTTTTTAACATTTCATGTCATATAAGACACGTAGGTAAATACTGAGACTATAGTTCGCTTTTTGAAAATCCCTTCAATAACTATCAATGCATGAAAAATATATTCAGGTACTGTCATCTGACTAGTCCTGCTCAGTTTGAAAACACATAGAAAATATCATAAAAATGTGCTGCTCCATAAGAAATCTATCCCAAAATATGCAAATGAATACTGCGTGCGTCTGGTGCACAAGGAAATCAAAATCCATATATGTGCCATACATGCGCACAGAAATAACATCTATGTGCATCGGGCGTGCACACAACATTTGTCATAGGCAACGTGTGTGCCTGACAGCAAAGACAGGTGCATCTGACACGCATGAAGAATCTCGATTTAGTGCATCTGGTGTGCACCAAAATCGCATCTCAAAACATGCGCGAAAATCTAAGGCACGAAAACTATCTCAAGTGCAACAACTGTGCAAAAATCGTAAATACTCAGTAGGTGCAACCATGGCGCATGAAAACGATATCATGAAACTCAATCATCAAAACCAAATCATGCGAATAGATCGCCCAAAACATCGAAATCAAGTATGGCGGAATAGTCCCGCTCAAGCACATCCTCCAAGAATCTCTGGCCAACTGTCGTGATCACTCATAGCATGTCTCGTCGACGATCCTGAACTCTGGCCTGCTGGTGTGCGTTACATGACTACTCCTGGGTCCAAGTCTTCTCTGTGGATTACCAATCTCACGATCCATCGGCTCATCGGCCCTGTCAGACGTGCTAACGGGGACGATTCCGTTTTGGCACTTCTCTGGTCATCTCTCGGCCAATCATCACGACCGCTCGTAAAGCAGCATGTCACTGGCGTCGGCCTCTGGCTCTCTGAATGCACATGACACATCTGATCTGTAACATTTCGAAATAATAAAAATATTATTTTTGGGAATTTTTATAATTTAATATTATTTTATTGAATATTTTAATATTTTGGTATTATTTAATACAAATAAATGGGAAAAATTTTAGAAAAATTATGGAAAATTCTAAAATAGGGTAAATTAGAGAATTATGCCATTTCTAAGTTTAATTGATTAGTTATATGCTAAATTAGTGCTAATCGCGATTAAAAATCGCTAATCGGTTTTTTGGCTTTTTTTGTGCAAAACATGCACATATCACTTTTTCACACTTATGCATTTTCTTGCCATGGTTCACTTTGGGTTTACTATTCTTAGGAGAAGGATTTTGAGAGAAAAAGGAAAAGAAAATGGGAAAAGAATAAAGAATGAGGTTTGGTGAGAAAGAGAGGTATGGGCACCTTTGACTAAACACTTAGCCATTTTTCCTTCCCTCATTCCCTCCCTCTCCCTCCATTGCTGCTGCTGCTCCTGCACCTCACCTCCTTCCCCTCTTCAAGTCCTCTAAACACCTCTAAAACAACTCCAAAACCGAACACTCATTTCATTAAAAGTGTGCACAAGCTCAAGATCTACATATTGGACCAAGAAAACAAGGATTTTGGCCACTAGGGGCAACTCAAGAAAATTCTTGAGTTGCCAAATGAGGTATTTTCTGGATCATTTACTTAGTTTTAGCATTTCCTTTACCCCCATGTTATGATTGAACCGATATTGTGTGATTTTGGTGACTTGAGGAAAACCTTGTTACGGTTTGAGGAAATTATGAGTTGTGATGTGAAATTGAGTTCAATAGAGGCTATACCAACACCCTAGTGCATGAATTGAGACCATAACCTGAGAGTTGAAACCCGAAATACGGATTTAGAAACCGATATCAGAGAAATTGTGGAATCTGTGAAGGGTATATTGAATCTGCTATCACCCGAGACATCCTAAATTAAAATTGATTGGACAGTGACATGTGCAGGCACCCAGGAAGCTACAACCAAGACCCCAACCCCTAACTCATCAACCGGCCGCAGATTTATCCCCATTGGCCGCAATTTGTGGCCATACCTGCACCAAACCTTCTCATTTTGGTTCTGTAGCTCGTAAATGTTTATTTTAGACCCCTGGTATGTATAGATTTTTCTAATTTGACCTAGGGTGAAATCTGGAACATAATTCCTAAGTTGTTGATTTGGATTCGTGTTTCCGTATTCCGTATTCTTAATTCTGAATTTGTGTCTTATGTTTTACCTCGACTATTTGGCGTTTATAGGACGATATAGAGGATTTATTGATGGTTTTGAAGGCGTGCCATAGGTTCTAACCTATATGCCCATTATCGTATTGTTTCGGGTTTCGTGTGCCGTTTTAGTTTTGATTTGGTTTTAATGCGCATATACGATACTTTGATATATAGGTACCCATGAAGAATTCGGGACGACAAGCAAATGCGTGGTGACGTCAACAATGAAGACGCAAGGTGAGTAGATTATATCTACAGGGGGAAGTCGGGTGGATGGCGTATAGCACCCCCGCAGTCCGTAGTTAATATATTATATATGATAGTTAGGTGTATTATGGATAGTGTAGGGTTAGAAGCAACTAGTGTAGTTCATAGTCGCGAACCCTAGAATAGATTTACACCTACACGCACACCCTTGCATATTCATTATACTTGCACTGTGTTTGATGATATTGGATGACATTGGAGATGGGTCGATGATGTTGGGTATTGTGCCACGAGATCGGCGATTTGATGTGATTCGTATTTGGGATACGATATGTGATCTCTAGCGGGCCTTAGGACGTGTGCTTGCACACGCAGTATATTGATGGTATCAGTTATACTAGACTTAGATCAGTACCCCAGATTATGTGATACGATGATAGTGATATCTGAGATGTGATGAGATAGTGTGATATTGACCCGTACCCGGCTATTGGGATGCCGTACGACGATTTACCGTACGAGCCTATATTGATGATAGATCCGCACTCATGACTCGAGGATGTCTTACGATATACTGTATCGTTCGCGATATTATTGAGGCGAGATCACCGACTATTATATCTATATACATATCGACTCAGATTTAGGTGGTTTCCATACTACTCCCGATTGACATCATACTTAGATCTGTAGTTTGCATAATAGATTCTTCACTGTGGTGTTGATTATTTGATTTCCGCATATTCATGCTATTCGCATTGCTTGCATATGTTTATTGCTATATTATTATCATGCTGTTAGGACACCAGCACCATTATCGATGATGCGTATATTCCACGTATACTAATTGCCGGCTCACACACTTCATCATCGATAATTGCCATGCCACTACACTGTAGTACGGTTGCATTCATGATATGATTCTTGCATGGCATATTGAACACTTATACCTGTACACATACATAGATGATTCTGACTTGATTAGAGATTTGGGAACCGCAAGATATTCTTCAAAACTGATTCATTTTAAAACAGCGGTTTCCCTCGACATGTGCACATTATTATTCCATGTTGCACGACTTCTGATATGCTTACCTTTCTTTACATGTCGCATACATTATGTTTTGATTATACGCAATGAGATATGTTGTTTCCATTATATTTCTGGATTTGGGGAACCGTGGGTATTTCAAAAGAGAATATATAATTGTGTTAAAAACCCGGTTGCCCTTGATATGATATTTCAGTGCGTCCACCATGTGTTTTCTCGGTACTGAGAGCGACATGTGAAACCTAATTCGAGGAGGCGGATGAGGTCGATTGTGGGTGCATGGTGGACCCAGTATGGTACCCCGGGGCGAGAACGGTTTCGCTGTGTAGTAGACGGTGAGCCTGGCAGAGGGACTACTACCTACCGGTGATTGTATTTGAGCTCGGCGGATATCTGGAGGATACCGACCGGAATTGAGAGATGGACATGGGCTGACCCGTACTGTCGGGGGCCGAGGGCCGATACCGCAGACGGAGCCCCATATGGATGAGGATTTACGTGCCGATGCAAGGCACAGGTTTCATGATGATTTCCATGGCTTTTATTATATCCTCATATTTGCATACATGATGTTTATTGTCATTGGGTGACGGGTGGACGGGTTCCACGTTTATTGTCATTGGGTGACGGGTGGACGGGGTCCACGTTCATACAGACTTGATCACATACAGATTGGATTTACATTGATCATACTTCATTTATATATATAACAGGATATGAGGGCGCTGTTATATATTCCCTTACACCAATATTAGTGGAATGGGACGCTAATATATGTGTATTGATATCCGTTTGATACTTCTTCATATTTACTTCATGCAGACATACCTTATACTGATGACATGTTATTACCTGAGTACTTGGCACTACATACATATTTAGATGTTACATTGCCACCTTATCATGCTTCAGACGTACTCTTGTGGTTTATATTATATTACTCGTCGTTTTGACCTAGGATTATGTCTTGCATTCGGTTTCTGCTTGTAGATATTTCTATTCACGAGTTGGCAACTCACCCCCGTTGTGCCACAGTTCTTGCAAGTTTTGCCGTACAGGTTCCATTGCGGCATTTCTGGCACACTGCTTCCTTGCGGGTGAATTGCATTTGGTAGGTGGATTCTTTTGCATCAAGAACCACCATTGTACTTGTATTATTCATTGTATCTAGAATTCCATCAACCAAAACTTGTATATTGTTTCAGACTTAGAAACTAGTGATGTATTATTTCGACATTAGAGTCGCGCTTAGTAGTATTGCGGTTTTCATGCTTATTAAGTTTCTTTTGGTTTTGACCCTCGCCATTCGGCGTTGTATATTATATTGCTTGTGTGGTTGTGACCGTCGTTTGACGAAGAGCTAGCTCCCGCTTGGGGATGCCTTTTATCATTGCACATATATTGTTCTTGTTGTACCCCGTTCGAGGCCAGTTTTTACAAAAGAAACTCTGCCGAAATTTTTAGAAAAGACTTTACATTTTAAAAATGCATATTCGGCTTAGTTATTTAAAAACCTTGACTTCAAACATGTTTTCCTTCACTTCATTAAACCAGTTTTCTTTACTTACTCTTAAAATGGTTTTAGATTTCTGGGCTTTTGGCTTACTTGGATCAGATGGAGTCCTATAGACTTCATATGGTTCAAGGGCCAGTCACGTGCTCTTTCGGGTCGTGACAAAGTTGGTATCAGAGCGCTAGGTTGATCTTGGTTCGAGTCTAAGTTTGACTATGTGGAGCCTAGGGCGTCTATATATATACGGAACTTAGTCTTGACCTTACGGAACTTAGACTTAGTAGAGGGGGTATTAGACCCGAACTTTCGTCGAGTAGGATGACCCTTGGTTGATGGAATAGGTGACTAAAGTAGAGTGACGTACCGTGGGTATGTTCCGCGGCATACTTACGACATGCCACTCCGCTTAAGGAACCTTAGGATGTACATATTTTCGAGATAAGTGATTCTCTTCATATCCATGATTATACATCCATTTGAGATCCCCGATTCTATTAGTTTCATGATCATACCTTTATTGATGCTGTTCTTTCTTATGATCATGTATCCACTCTGGATCTGTTGTTCTCTTTCTTGCCATTGATCTGCTCTCTTTGATACTCGATTGAGGTTCCTGTCGCCATGTTGAGCACAGTTTGGGCTGCTGCTAGGGTTATGGTCAGTGCGAGCTCGTTTGGTACGAGGGCCGACCATTGTATTTTCTGGTGACATGAGAACGTCTCGAGTTAGTTTTGGTGATTGTGACCTCTAGTGGAGGAAAGTGCTTGGTCTTGCACCGGATGATCGGGCCATTGTTAGAGCTGCCAGTTGAGAGAGGACTGTTGATGTACAGCATACCTCAGAGATTATGATGTCGCCTACCGTGCAGACAGATGGACCAGCTGTTGCTGAGATTGACAGGATGTCACTTCCAGAGCTTACAAGCTGAGGTTGCCGGAGCATCCCGGCATATATGAGGCAGATGATAGCTAGTCTACCCGGTTTGAGAGACGAAGGTGATTCGTCCGATTTATGCGCCGGAGCGGGCCCAGTTGATTTGAAGATTTCCAGTGTGGAGAGTCTTACTCAGATCTAGAGCAGACCGATTCAGAGATGACCGCCAATGTATCGCCTTTCCTGGAGGATTGAGGCGCTGTTCGGTGTACAGGAGAATGAGCCAGTTGTTGCTGCAAATGACGAGATATCGCCCAGATGGTTGGAGCTACTGCAGCATGAGCATATACTTAGAGATATGATGGACGGTCGGTAGTCACCTGAGGATAAATGACTAGGACTTGTGGTTCGTTCGTTTACCGATGCGAGGTCATCAGATAGATTATTTCCAGCTAGAGACAACTTCACGCAGGTTCGTTGAGAGTCGATAGAGATGATCGAATGTCAGGAGCCCATTTTCCAAGTTTAAAGTATACGGAAAGACATGCAGGTGATTCTATGGACCCTCTAGAAGAATGAAAACCTAACTCGACTTAATGACCATGTGAAAGCCTTTGAACCTTAGGGTTTGCGGCAGTTCCGCGGCGCCATTAGTGAGGCTTGGGTTTGCCCTTCTACGGCTGGACCACCGACGCTGTGGCATGTACTCGATACTATTAAACTGTACTCAAGATGTTGATCTCTTGGGGGATTATAAGGTTCTGACGAGTCGATCGAATGTTTCGACATCATTCGGATATCATGTATGGGATGCATTGCTTGGGAGACTCCAGATATGAGTATAGCCGTTGGAGCACAGTCCATGCAGCCACGTTGAGACGAGTCCGAATCAGTCGACATTGAAGCAGAGTGAAGAAAAGAGTTCGCAAGAGATTTCGACGAGATGACGTCCCAATCCGCTCACATCAGAGATGTGATACGCACCCAGAGGCATTGTATATGGATATATCTTCCAGAAAGAAGCGCGATAAGTATGCAGCCATTCCGGAATAAGAATTAGCTTCAGCAATGGATGATGACTTCCGGGCAATTTGGCAGGAATGAGATTTGAGAGAGAAACCTCGACAGGACCTTTCTGGAATACGATACGAGAAGAACTAGACCCAGGGGTGGTCATATTGCGCACACCCAGCAGGCCAGAGTTCGGCATCGTCGACAAGGTAGTTGAACAGGTTCGGATAAAGGACCTTACCCAGATGCGTTGCGAATTGATCAAGGACGGACGAGTATTGAGTATTCCTCCGATGGTTGGGATGTGTTCCCGAGGACCTGTTTGGCCAGACATCTTCTACATAATGATGAAGCTACAGAGTACGCGATTTCGAGTCCGTGCGAGAGATTTCGGATTGACCGTGGCCGAGAACAGTGCAGTGCGTAGCTAGTATGGCGTGACATCATAGTGGACGACGATAGAGACAAGTGGAACCAGAGGTTCATGCGAGACGCTGACGAGCTGTCATTACTTCCCGTCGAGACTAGAGACCTGATATGCTTACAGAGGCGTTGGGATGCGACCAATTTCCGAGAAAATGTTGTGCTGAGGACACAGATGACCATCAAGTGAGAAGAGATTATGCAAGAGAGCCAGCCTCCGTACAGATCGGCATAGGCAAGATCGGAAGAGACCTTGAGCAGGATTTCTTCCAGGACATTGCTGCAATGATGTTTGCACCCAGGATCAGATGTGTGATGTGCATTCAGAGAGCCAGAGGCCGACGCCAGTGACATGCTGCTTTACAAGTGGTCGTGAGGATTGATCGAGAGATGACCAGAGAAGTGCCAGAACGGAATCGTCCCCGTTACCACACCTGACAGGGCCGATGAGCCGATTGATTTCGAGATAGGTAATCCGCAGAGAAGATAAGGACTCAGAGACAGAGGACGCCAGACCGTGGGCAAGAGGCAAGTAGATATCTTGCGCTGCTAGCATTGGATGCACCGACTCCTTCTCGACCTTGAAGGAGGAACTACCGACGACGGTATTTATGATTTGTGACTTTGTGATTCGATTATCACATATCCGTCATCTTGGATTTTGGTATTTTGGGCGTTCTATTGCATGATTTAGTTTTGATGACTGAGTTTCATGATATTGTTTCATACACCCACTGGATATTTATATTTTGCGCATAAGTTATTACATTTGAGCTATTGATTGCGATTTCACGCCTATCTTATGCAGTGATTTAATTTACACTTCCAGCATAGTTTTCATGCACCTTTAGTGTTTTGATATAGGATCTTGGTGCACGCCAGATGCACTAAATCCTGATTCTTCGTGCATGTCACATACACCTGATTTTTTGCTGTCAGGCACACACGTTGCTTATGACAGATGTTTCGTGCACACCAGTTGCACCTAGATATTGTTTTGTACACCTGTATGACACATAAATGGATTTTGATTCCGTGCGCACCAGACACAACGGATGTTCTTATATACATTTTTGGGGATTGATTTCTTAAAGAGCAGTACATTTTTATGATATTCGCTACGTATTCATGTTTTCGGAACCCCGACAAAGTGGATTTTTACTGAAATGTTTTTGTATTTGGGGGTTTAAATTTAAATTCGGGGACCGAATTTATTTAAGGGGATAGATTGTAAAATTTTGAAATAATAAAAATATTATTTTTGGGAATTTTTATAACTTAATATTATTTTATTGAATATTTTAATATTTTGGTATTATTTAATACAAATAAATGGGAAAAATTTTACAAAAATTATGGAAAATTCTAAAATAGGGTAAATTAGAGAATTATGCCATTTCTAAGTTTAATTGATTAGTTATATGCTAAATTAGTGCTAATCGCGATTAAAAATCGCTAATCGGTTTTTTGGCTTTTTTTGTGCAAAACATGCACATATCACTTTTTCACACTTGTGCATTTTCTTGCCATGGTTCACTTTGGGTTTACTATTCTTGGGAGAAGGATTTTGAGAGAAAAAGGAAAAGAAAATGGGAAAAGAATAAAGAATAAGGTTTGGTGAGAAAGAGAGGTATGGGCACCTTTGACTAAACACTTAGCCATTTTTCCTTCCCTCATTCCCTCCTTCTCCCTCCATTGCTGCTGCTGCTCCTGCACCTCACCTCCCTCCTCTCTTCAAGCCCTCTAAACACCTCTAAAACAACTCCAAAACCCCACACTCATTTCATTAAAAGTGTGCACAAGCTCAAGATCTACATATTTGACCAAGAAAGCAAGGATTTTGGCCACTAGGGGCAACTTAAGAAAATTCTTGAGTTGCCAAATGAGGTATTTTCTGGATCATTAACTTAGTTTTAGCATTTCCTTTACCCCCATGTTATGAATGAACCGATATTGTGTGATTTTGGTGACTTGAGGAAAACCTAGTTAGGGTTTGAGAAAATTATGAGTTGTGATGTGAAATTGAGTTCAGTAGAGGCTACACCAACACCCTAGTGCATGAATTGAGACCCTAACCTGAGAGTTGAAACCCGAAATACGGATTTAGAAACCGATATCGGAGAAATTGTGGAATCTGTGAAGGGTATATTGAATCTGCTATCACCCGAGACATCCTAAATTAAAATTGATTGGACAGTGACATGTGCAGGCACCCAGGAAGCTACCACCAAGACCCCAACCCATAACTCATCTACCCGGCCGCAGATTTATCCCCATTGGCCGCAATTTGCGGCCATACCTGCACCAAACCTTCTCATTTTGGTTCTGTAGCTCCTACATGTATATTTTAGACCCCTGGTATATATAGATTTGTCTAATTTGACCTAGGGTGAAATCTGGAACATAATTCCTAAGTTGCTGTTTTGGATTCGTGTTTCCGTATTCCGTATTCTTAATTCTGAATTTGTGTCTTGTGTTTTACCTCGACTATTTGGCGTTTATACGACGATATAGAGGATTTATTGATGGTTTTGAAGGCGTGCCATAGGTTCTAACCTATAGGCCCCTTATCGTATCGTTTCGAGTTTCGTGTGCCGTTTTAGCTTTGATTTGGTTTTAATGCGCATATACGATACTTTGATATGTAGGTACCCATGAAGACTTCGGGACGACAAGCAAATGCGTGGTGACGTCGACAATGAAGACGCAAGGTGAGTAGATTATATCTACAGGGGGAAGTCGGGTGGATGGCGTATAGCACCCCCGCAGTCCATAGTTGATATATTATATATGATAGTTAGGTGTATTATGGATAGTGTTGGGTTAGAAGCAACTAGTGTAGTTCATAGTCACGAACCCTAGAATAGATTTACACCTACACGCACACCCTTGCATATTCATTATACTTGCACTGTGTTTGATGATATTGGATGACATTGGAGTTGAGTCGATGATGTTGGGCATTGTGCCGCGAGATCTGCGATTTGATGTGATTCGTATTTGGGATACGATACGTGATCTCTAGCGGGCCTTGGGACATGTGCTTGCACACGCAGTATATTGATGGTATCAGTTGTACTAGACTTAGATCAGTACCCCAGATTATGTGATATGATGGTAGTGATACCTGAGATGTGATGAGATAGTGTGATATTGACCCGTACCCGGCTATTGGGATGCCGTACGACGATTTACCATACGAGCCTATATTGATGATAGATCTGCACTCATGACTCGAGGATGTCTTACGATATACTGTATCGTACGCGATATTATTGAGGCGAGATCACCGACTATTATATCTATATACATATCGACTCAGATTTAGGTGGTTTCCATATCTCTCCCGATTGACTTGATACTTAGATCTATAGTTTGCATAGTAGATTCTTCACTGTGTTGTTGATTATTTGATTTCCGCATATTCATGCTATTCGCATTGCTTGCATATGTTTATTGCTATATTATTATCATGCTGTTAGGACACCAGCACCATTATCGATGATGCGTATGTTCCACGTACACTAATTGCCGGCTCACACACTTCATCATCGATAATTGACATGCCACTACATTATAGTACGGTTGCATTCATGATATGATTCTTGCATGGCATATTGTACACTTATACCTGTACACATACATAGATGATTCTGACTTGATTAGAGATTTGGGAACCGCAAGATATTCTTCAAAACTGATTCATTTTAAAAGAGCGGTTTCCCTCAACATGTACACATTATTATTCCTTGTTGCATGACTTCTGATATGCTTACCTTTCTTTACATGTCGCATACATTATGTTTTGATTATACGCATTGGGATATGTTGTTTCCATGATATTTTTAGATTTGGGGAACCGTGGGTATTTCAAAAGAGAATATATAATTGTGTTAAAAACCCGGTTACCCTTGATATGATATTTCAGTGCGTCCACCATGTGTTTTCTCGGTGCTGAGAGCGACATGTGAAACCCGATTCGAGGAGGTGGATAAGGCCGATTGCGGGTACATGGTGGACCCGGTATGGTACCCCGGGGCGAGAACGGTTTCGCTGTGTAGTAGACGGTGAGCCTGGCAGAGGGACTACTACCTACCGGTGATTGTATTTGAGCTCGGCTGATATCTGGAGGATACCGACCGGAGTTGAGAGATGGACATGGGCTGACCCGTACTGCCGGGGGCCGAGGGCCGATACCGCAGACGGAGCCCCATATGGATGAGGATTTACGTGCCGATGCTAGGCACAGGTTTCATGATGATTTCCATGGCTTTTATTATATCCTCATATTTGCATACATGATGTTTATTGTCATTGGGAGACGGGTGGACGGGTTCCACGTTTATTGTCATTGGGTGACGGGTGGACGGGGTTCGCGTTCATACAGACTTGATCACATACAGATTGGATTTACATTGATCATACTTCATTTGTATATATAACAGGGTATGAGGGCGCTGTTATATATACCCTTACACCAATATTAGTGGAATGGGACGCTAATATATGTGTATTGATATCTATTTGATACTTCTTCATATTTACTTCATGCAGACATACCTTATACTGATGACATGTTATTACCTAAGTACTTGGCACTACATACATGTTTAGATGTTACATTGCCACCTTATCATGCTTCAGACGTACTCTTGTTGTTTATATTATATTACTGGTCGTTTTGACCTAGGATTATGTCTTGCATTCGATTTCTTCTTGTAGATATTTCTATTCATGAGTTGGCAACTCACCCCCGTTGTGCCACAGTTTTTGCAGGTTTTGCCGTACAGGTTCCATTGCGGCATTTCTGGCACACTGCTTCCTTGCGGTCGAATTGCATTTGGTAGGTGGATTCTTTTGCATCAAGAACCACCATTGTACTTGTATTATTCATTGTATCTAGAATTCTATCAACCAAAACTTGTATATTGTTTCAGACTTAGACACTAGTGATGTGTTATTTCGACCTTAGAGTCGCGCTTAGTAGTATTGCGGTTTTCATGCTTATTGAGTTTCTTTTGGTTTTGAGCCTCGCCATTCGGCGTTGTGTATTATATTGCTTGTGTGGTTGTGACCGTCGTTTGACGAAGAGCTAGCTCCCGCTTGGGTATGCCTTTTATCATTGCACATATATTGTTCTTGTTGTACCCCGTTCGGGGTCAGTTTTTACAAAAGAAATTCTGCCGAAATTTTTAGAAAAGACTTTACATTTTAAAAATGCATATTCGGCTTAGTTATTTAAAAACCTTGACTTCAAACATGTTTTCCTTCACTTCATTAAACCAGTTTTCTTTACTTACTCTTAAAATGGTTTTAGATTTCTGGGCTTTTGGCTTACTTGGATCAGATGGAGTCCTATAGACTTCATATGGTTCAAGGGCCAGTCACGTGCTCTTTCGGGTCGTGACATGATCCTAGGTGCAATTATCGTTGCAGCAGTATCCTGCTCAAGGTCTCTTCCAAGTCTCATCTCTGCCAACTGTCCGGAAGTCATCGTCCTTTACTATATCTGCTTCTTGCTCCGAAACGGCTGCATACTCATCGCGACTCCTTCTGGATGGTATATCCAAGTACTATGCCTCGGCATGCGTATCGCATCTCTGATGTCGGCGGAGTGGAATGTCATCTCATCCAGATCTGTTACGAATCTCTTACTCCACCTTTACTAATGTCGACTGCTTCGGACTCGTCTCGTCATGGCTGCATGGACTGAGCTCCAACGGCTATCCTCATATCTGGAGTCTCCCAAGAATGCATCTCACCACTTGGCATCCAAATGAAGTCGAACCATTCGATCGATTCGTCAAAACCTCATAATCCCCCAAGAGCTCAACATCTTGGGTACAATTTAACAGTATCGAGTACGTACCACAGCATCAATGGTCCAGCCGTAGAAGGGCAAACCCAAGCCTCACTAATGGTGCCGTGGAACTGCCGCAAACCCTAAGGTTCAAAAGCTTTCACACGGTCATTAGGTCGAGTTAGGGTTTCATTTTTCTAGAGGGTCCATAGAATTGCCTGCATGTCTTTCGGACTACTTTAAACTTGGAATAATAGGTTTGTGACATTCGATCGTCTCTGTCGACTCTCAACGTCTTCGCGTGAAGTCGTCTCTAGCTGGAATCAATCTATCTGATGACCTCGCATCGGGGTAGCGAACGATCCACATGTCCTAGTCATTCATCCTCGGTAACTAGCGACCTTCTATCATCTCTTAGTACAACTCGTACTGCAATAGCTCTAACATCTAGGCGATATCTCGTCGTTCGCAGCAACAACTGGCTCACTCGCCTGCACGCTGAACAGTGCCTCAATCATCATGAATAAGCTATACATCAACGGTCATCAAAATCTGGCTGGCCTCTATCAGTGGCTTAATTCCTCTGGTGGTAATCTGCACGTCCGAGTAATCTCATACAGCGATCCATCAAACGCTCGTGGCACGAAAACACAATAAAAAGACACGTCTCTGCAATCGTGTGTCGCCGGAATCACGCCGTGGTCAGTCCTCGTTCGTAATGAGCTCGTGCTGACCTCAACTCTAGCTGTAGCTCTCCCTGCCCGTAATCGTGGCAGCAAAACCATAACTGATACCGATGAGGCTAGATCAGGAATGAATATAACACTGAACAAAGAAATCTACATCCTAGGGCTTCTTAAGTGGAGTAGCGTATCGTAAGTATGCCGCGGAACATACCCACGGTACGTCACTCTACTTTAGTCACCTATTCCATCAACCAAGGGTCATCCTACGCTCCGAAGGTAAAACCTAATGCTCTGATACCAACTTTGTCACTTTCCGAATGTACGGAACATGACCGGCACTTAAACAACGAATCGTCTCGAGGCATACGTAATATAAGTAAGCCGAAAACCCAGAAATCCAAACCAAGAAAAGTAGTAGAGTGAAGGAAAACCAATTTAAATCAAGTAGTTTTAATAGCATAAGCTGAATTATGCGTTTTTAAAAACATCAAATATTTCCTGAAAATTTCGGCAGAGTCTCCTTTGTAAATACTGGCTCCCAAACGGGTACAACATGAATAGTATACGAAATCAATAAAAGGCATCCCCAAGCGGGAGCTAGCTCTTCGTCAATCGACGGTCACAACCACACAAGCAATATAATATACAACGCCAAGGGCGAGGATCAAAACTCAAAAGGAAACTCAAAACAACAAGAAATCCACTGAAATATAACACGCGACTATAAGGTCGAAAGAATAACATCACTGGTCTCTATCACAAAAATAATTACATGTTTGGTTGATGGAACTTCTAGATACAACTGAATAATAATATACAATGTATAATGATGGGTACGATACAAATAAACCCACCTACTAACAACTCACCCAAAAGAAGCAGTGCCCCCAAAGCCGTAATGAAACCTGTACGGCAAAACCTGCAAGAAACTATGGCACAACGGGGGTGAGTTGCCAACTCGTGAGTAGAAAAACATCTACGAACAGAAATCGCATGTATGACGCAATCCTAGGTCATACGATCATAATATATCCTCAAATATATAACCAGCATCCTATAACAATGTCTAGGGTAAATATCTAACCCAAGTGTAATCTCATGTGCCCGTGTCAGTGCCTCAAGTAGCAATATATACATGGATGATGTATGAATGCATGAAACAGAATGCATGTACTGAAGAAAACTGCTTTCATAAATTAGTGAGCTTTCTGTATTTTAAAAATGAGGTATCATAAATGAAATTAGCATAAACAGTTCCTAGCATCGACACAAAACAAGTATCCAAATATCTCGATATCTCTGTGTCGCAATCTCTGTACCTCAATATCTCAAAATCTCAATGTCTAAATCACAATATCTAGGGCGCCATCAGTCCAGACCGTCCCCTACCATCCATCTCAAGACAACGACGGTATCCTTCGGATATCCGATGCCTCGGGTAAAATCACCGGTCGGTAGTGCTCCCCTGCCAGGCTCAACGCCATCATCTGCGATCCTCTTGCCCCGGGGTACCGCACCGGGTCCACCATGTACTCGAAATGGTTCCTCCACTCCTCGAACCCGGGTCTCGAAATCCATCAGCAAACTCATGGTGGACGACTCATACATCATGGGAAAACGACACTTTTTATTTTAAAAGAGAGAAAAGAAGTTTTTATAAGTTTTGCGGTTTTCCCCCAAATCCAGAAAATCTCATGGAAATCCGAATCCAAATCATCAATAGCATGTAAAAGAGTGAATATAGGCATGAGATTCCATGAATGTGGTATAATGATGATTAACAGTATGCATGAGGTGACAAGTAATAACTACAATGTCTAAACTAGCATATAAGGCAAATACACTATTATCATGTCAAAACTACTAGCTAACAAGCTAAGTTAAGCAATAATATTTTCTAAGGTGTACGCGACATGGCAATTACCGATGAAGATGTGTGTGAGCCGGCAAGTAAGTGTACGTGGTACATACACATCATCGGTAATGGTGCTGGTGTCCTAACAGTATGATATCATCAATGCAATATGAAATTACAACAAAAGTATGCGATGCGGAGCAAACAGCAATAATGTGCGGGAGCTGAATACTTAACACAATGATACTATAAGTCAACAATAGTGCCTTTTGAAATACCACGAATTGCGGTGTTTTGAAAATAAGGGATACGGTGTTTTTAAGAAAAGATACTTCTTTTGAAATATCCGTAGAGTCCCTTGACCTGCCTTTTAAAATACCCGCGATCCGTTAGTTTTGAAATAGGTAGGAGTCTAATCTAGTCTAACAACTACACTAAATTATACGGCTGAACTAACAAGCTGAACTACAGGTAAGGAAACCACCTAACATCTGAGTCGATACATATACATACCTGTTTATATATTAGTCGGTGATCTCGCCTCAATAATATCATATCTGATACCATATTTATAATCAGACATCCCAAGTCAAGAGTGCGGATCAATCATCAATATATAGCTCGTACGTAAATCCATCGTACGACATCCCCAAATCTGGGTACGGGTCAATATCATACTCATCACACTATTCATCTGGTATCCTCTTTATCAAAGATCATAATCCGGGGTACTGATCTGCGTCTATTACAATACTAATATCATCAATCTAATCATGATCTGACTGCTGATCTACAGCCTCATACAAACCGATATCATCGTCATATATCATCATAAAGCGGTATACATCACCCAATGCGACCTATTATGAATATCTTAACAAATCCTATTTCATATCACGATCACATGTCAACCATTCTATGTATATCACTATTCACATGGCATCGTCATCCAAAGATCCGCTATAACATCAGGACATATCTTAAGTATGAATCCTGCCATATCACCGATATCATAATCCCAGATCAAATCTCATCGACCCATCTCAATCCCAAGTATCATCCTCAAATCCAGTATGTGAACACATAGTCCCATACCTATGTGAACACATAACAATATAACCACATATAAGCACATATGAAAGAAGAATGTATGCAAGTATGGGTGTGTGTGTATGTAAATGTGATGCAACCTCTACTCTAGGGTCTCGCAACACTAAACCTATCCAATCACACCTAAAATCTATCCTTAACATCATCATAAATCCCAAACAACATATAATAATTGTAGGTGTGTATACGTATCCGTATACATCACCACGAACTGCAGGGGTCCTATACGCCATCCACCCGACTTCTCCCCATAGATATAAATCTACTCACTTAGTCCTCGCTCGGCGGTGCCGACGTCGCCATGCGCTTGCTTGTCGTCTCGAAGTCTACATGGGGTACCTACATGTCATAACGCACCGTATTGCATTAAAAACCAAATTCGAAATCGAAACGGCATACGAAAATCAAATCGGCACGCGTATCACGCATAGGTCAAAACCTATATCCTATACATGCAAGAATAGCCAAACCAACCCTCGATGTCGAAGTACAAACGTCAAACCATCGAGAAAAACCCAAACACACTCATTTGCATATTCATGAACACTAATTATAATATAAAATGGGTTAAAATTCAAAAAAAACCCAAACTCACTTTAAAAGCCATTTTTCCGAAAATCTAGCAAGCAAAAATTTACCGTTTTAGTACAAGACTTGATATTTTAACAATTCTAATGGCCATAATACTTATTAAACATCTTAAATAAGTCATATAACCCATAAGCACAATTTAATCTTATCAAACTATATACGTTCAAAAAAACTAGTTTGTAATTTTACCCAAATTTCAACCAATTTAGCAAAAATGCATAAACAACAATTTTGTTAGTTATATGTATGCCCTAGAGGCCATTACTGTACATAGGATGTGTATTGTAGTGGATGCTGGGACATATATAGGTAGAACTTTCTTGCTCGACATGATAGTACGCTAGCTGGTTACTCTTTATCTTAACATGTATACTTGCTGTCTCTCTATTACATGTTGATAAAGCCCTTAGGATATATGCTCGACTTCCAGGACTGTGATGTAGATCATACTAGTGGGGCCTGGGTAGTCCATGAGTACATCCTTCAATGTTCCTAGTGGTGGGAATATCGAGACGGGGCATCGATATTCCAGAGTAGACTAGCGTATATCTTCTCGACCCATGTGATGGGCGATGGATGATCCCATATCCATTGGTGTTTGACATCAGAGATGGTATGCGGGTGCTCAGTGGAGACTGGGTACACTGAACGGACTCGCCGAGAACTCCCAGATGGTATTATACCTCACGTCAAATGGCAGTTCTCTGGTGACACTGGTACAGCTTAGTCTGTTGACCCGAGATCGTCATTGTGTCTTGTGTGTCTCCCACTGTGCTTTGATTTCCACCCTACCACAGCTCTACTGTGTCGTGAAAACAGGTGGTTTCTGGGTACAGTCCCGATTCACATGGAGGCAATGAGCGATAGGAGGGGATTCGTCTCTCCCGGTATTGGGGGTTGATGTTGCGCTATGCTCGACTGGCCATAACTGGAAATCCCTGGCCAGAGTTGCAGTGATTTACTGGTAAGAGTTATCAGTAGTCTCATGCTTGTTATGGACCTTACATCGCCATGACTTATCAAGCTACTGGGGTCTGACGTTTACCACCCCTAGGCGAGATATGCGACATATCAGACGAATAGACCGGGCTGTACGGTAAGTGTTATTGGTTGGATTCACAGGAGTGTGAGCGGGCTTCCTCGTTGATCTTCTGATCGCTCAATACCCGGGTGGCCGTTACATTTAGCAGACCGCTTGCGGCTTGTGGGTGTTTGATATGATCATCACCTACTGCCGGCGTATTGACGAGTCTTTAGAGTCCTACACAGAGCTTTCCTGGCTTAAGCGAAACGAAATAGGAGCGCATATGAGATATGTGCGGGACCGAGAATAATACCAGTATGTGATACTGAATTCTATTCTCGCGATTCGTATCATCGGACGGTTATATAAGATATTGCCGGGTTACCGAATCAAATGTTGATTCGATATATTGATACACTTGATATTAGTCGGTTATATGCAGTATGACCGGATCATTAAATCAAGTGTTGATTTAATGATTTAATGTATACTTATATATTTGATATATTACTTTACATTAACTAGTATTTGTTCACTTAAGATTGATTTTCTCACTTGATTGTGCACATTGTATATATGATATATGTTTGTGCACTAGTTTGTATCATATTTGATGATACATGCAAACTTGGGTGTGTATGCTTTAAACCATGTTTAGGTTAATGGTTAGGGTTTTAACTTATTTATTTATTTTATTCATTTATTTTTGGCAAGAAATAAAATGGCGGCTTTCTTTGGTTTTTACTTGAAGTTTGTTGGAGCTTTGAAAAGTCTAGCCATTTTGTTTTATGCCTTAACCTAACCATTACACCTAAACCCTAGTTTATTCTCTACATGTGTTACTTCACCCATGGTTGCATTATGATAAGTATTCACTTGATTTATTATTTTCAAGAGAGAATTCATTTTTCCTTCCTCTTCTTCTTTTTCATCTTCTTCAAGTGAAGAAAACCTTTCTTGAAAATTTTCAAGCGATGAAATCAAGCGAGAAATTCAAATCCAAAGTGAACCCACTTCCTATTTCTTCATCCTCTACCACTTGCCATGTTGTATAGGGTGTTATCTTCATAAGTTTCATGACTTGGTGAAGATGGAGCTTGAGCTTGAGTTGTCTCGACGTAGATCATCTTCGGTACCGAAGTCAACGACCTAGCCCGATCATTTCTCCGATGAAATCAACGCTAGAGTCCAGGATCCCGATGATCGCAGCGGAGGGACGTCATCATGGAGCTGAAGAAGTGGAGGGCCGGATCTACAAAGGTTGTAATCCCTTTCACTTGTAGTTAAGTTGTTAACTTGCTTGCTTTCGCCTTTACCTCTAGTTAACGATCTTGCATAGGGTTTCTTTGGCACATGAAAATTTTGATTTTGGCATGGTTGATCTATTGTAGAACCTCATGAGTGTGCCTAGTAACCTAACAGTGGCATCAGTGCCTGGCTAGAGCTTTAGGTGATGTGTAAACGATGTTAGAAACGCGATCCAACCCCGAAACCCTAATCAAAACCATTCTCTGTACATTTTCTGAAACTGTTGATTTTTGTTAATTAAAAATATCCAGAAAATTCAGCAGGGATTTTTAGGAGTTACTGTGCAGCACGTGCCCCTGTATCGACTAGTGTGCCGCGCAACCGCGGCTCCACCCTAGCTTTCGCGGCGGTTCCGCGGCCATAACAGTGAATCTTGACACGTGTTTGGCACAGAAATTTCTTTCTGTAAATGCTGAGTTTTCTGTGAATTTTTAAATTTTACTCAAGAGTTGAGTTTTCTGGGTTGTATTGGGAGTTCGTTGTTTCGATCAAAAGTTTAATTTCGTCTATGTGTTTTTCCGGGTAATTTTAGAATATGTTTAAAAGTTCGACCGCATATAAATACACACTCTTTCCCCTCCCGGGAAATTTCCAAATGTTGGATTTTTCCGTAGTTTAAGAACGTCTAAGTAATGCAAGTAACGCGATGGACCCTCTGGAAGACAACAAACCTTAACTCGATTATGTGACCGTCTTGAACTGCCCTTTGAACCTTAGGGTTTGGGGCAGTTCGGCGTGCCACATGTGAGGCGTTGGCTTGACCCTTCTACGGCTGGACCGTTGGTACTGTGGCATGAAATGGATGTTTTTAAACTTATTTCAAGTGTTGAGCTGTTTTGGGAAACATTGGGTGTTTGATTGTTCGATCGGAAAGTTTAACATTTTCTATTTATCTGGAATGTGATACAATGTTTGAAATCCACATGTAGTTATGAGATAACTGAATGAATGTTATAAACATAGCAGTTTAATCTCACTTGATCGGTTGCCACGGAATTTTGATGTGATCAAAAGTCCGTCGCAATCACGTTGTATACGCGAATACTCGCCGGATAAACTTAATAGACAGCCTCGCCCCATAGCCCCGACCAAGTGACTGTAGGAGAACCCCGTCGCCGAAAGCATCCGTTCGGGTGCTCGCGGCAGCGGTGTTCCGCCTTGGTGCACTTCGTCGACGGTATCGGCGGTGCGGCCGTCTACTAAAGTTTGCGATGAGCATTCATTCTCGATGTCGGGAATCTTGTTGAATTTCCTGACTTGATATTGAAAAGAGTTTTCAATAATGAGACTAAAATGCGGGGTTTATAATTGGTTAGGCATGCTATGTCTAAAGAGTTTGCGGATTCCAACTATTGTAGTTTTACACTTTCTTTTTTGTGACCGTAAGTGTAGTATGTAGTTGCATCACCGTTTTCGTTGCTATACGTCGACGATAATCGGTGTATGCATACTTACTTACGTTGATGATATGTGATGTTATGTGTTGCTGGATATGTTATATTAGATCGTCGTGTTTGAATAGCCGGGGTTTTTTTATGTGAGATGAGTGTTTTTCATTTTCATTCATGTAAAAACTTGTATGTAATATTCTTTTATTGGGGCACTTCCAGGTTGCGGAAGATGTCACCGTTGATATATATTATTTACTTTTCCGCATTAGGATAGACCCAAGGAGGGGAGCACAAGTAACTAGGTTCTAGGGTCCAGTGGGAGACCATCTCGAGGAGTCGAGTCCGGGTCTCCTAACCCTAGAATTGGTAGGGTTGCTTGCCGCTCTCGTAGGGGTCTAGGGGTGTGGGATTGGCTATTCATCACGACCGTGGAATCCGTGTTTTATACAGGCTCAAAATAAAACACGGACATCCTAGTATATCCAATATTTCATATGATATTTTCTGATGCGTTATCTGTGATGTGATCATGTGATTTGTTCAGATAGATATTGTATATAGCATATATGATATATTATATAGACGTTGCTTATGTTTTACACCCGCGCTAGCCCTGTCCCGCTCTGCCGTTAGTTACCTAACCTAACGGTGCAGACGGGACATCGAGGCGAATGCGGATGGCATAAGCGTACGTTATATTTATCTGTGATGTTTAGGTGGACTTAAATGATGGGACTTCATTAATGTGATTAATGAAAGAAAATAAACCTAAAAGATGTTGTAGAATCAAATTTCAAAAATAAAAACAGGTAGCTACAGTTCTTGCTTTGCATCACGGTGTTCCTTGTAGAACATCCTGCACCTTATTTGATGAGGAAAAGGCCGACGATCCCTTCACCGAGAGTGACCCCTTTAGCAATAACTGGCAGATGCTACAACCCTCGGTTTGTATTTTGATTGCTTCTATAGTTTTTGCTTTGCACAACGGTATATATGATATATCCTGCACCTTATTCGATGAGGAAAGGGCCGACGATCCCTTCACCGGGAGTGACCCCTTTAGCAAAACTAGAAAAGCCTCAAAAACACTCCATTTAAAAACCATTTGATTCCGCAACGAGATCAAGTTCAAAGAGTTAAAGGTTTTCTTAAAAACCATCCACAACCCTCCATCATTTTAGGAAGTAAAGTACTTAGTATTCGTGCTACGTTTGTCGACCATAGCTGAGGCATAGTGTACGGTAGCTAAGTGATGTCTTCCTACACAGCATATGATGCGATTAATTAGGACAGCCATGCGAATTTGTTGACCTTAGCCAAGGGTCATGTGGGTGGGTCTAAATAATCACGAAATGACGGGTAGAACTTGACTAGTGCTTATGATTTGTTGACCATAGCCAAGGTCATAGGTGCTAGGGGTAAAAATCTTTATCGGGAGTTTCAAGTGTTGAAATTTGCAATGAGATTGCATACCTTCTATATGATAGTTGGATCCCGATACCCACTGCGAGTAATTGTTACTCCTGGGAGAGTTTTGCACTTTGCAATTAGCCGATCAAGTAGGTGTCTAGAAAGGTGTCAACGGGGATACGCCCCTGGGAAAATGAGGTTTATTTTAATTAGGTCCGTGCGAAAGCACGGGAAACCTCCCTCAAAGTACCGACACTGGCCTCGCTGAAAGATTGGAGAACTTGTAGAGTGTAATTAATCCCGGCTAGTCTTTCCTTTTAGGGTTTGAAGGAAGATTTGATAAAAACAGTGGGAGCCATCCTGATTAGATAAAATAAATCACCAATCTAATCTTGCAAGAGCGCACGCAGAGTGTTTTCTTCTCTCTCTCTCCAGGTAGCGACCATATCACGCCTTAATCAAGATAATAATATGGATGTATTGACCGAACCCGCTTGTTATACTGAGCTGGGGAACGTTGGTCCCGCTCCAACTTATAACTGTTATAAGACAGAGCAGGAAATAAGGGAATACCAGGATTCCTATGCCGCCCAAATGAAGAAAGTGCATGTGATGCATCTCCTTCAGGTGTGTTCATTATAAAGAACTGTTTCTCAGTATCCTTTACGCCGTGGATATATGATACCGGATCAGGATCCTGCATACATAATCTGTTATATAGGCTACAGAAAGGTAGAGAACTGAGAACGGTTGATAAGTTTCATGAGACAGAAAACGGTGCAAGTGTTGCAGCCAAGTCTGTTGGTCACTGTCACCCTGTATTTCCAAATACATTGATTCTGAACAATTGCTATTAGATACCGAACCTGATATACAAAATCATATCAATCTTTTTATTTATTAAAGAAGGATATAATTTTGTATTGTTGAATATTGTTTTGAACAGTTGATCGGTTCAGGCATGTTATCTAAAAGCATTGACGTTCTAAATCAAACTACAGTTCCTAGTATACAGAACACACACAAGAAGAAGAGTTCAGAAATGAACGATTCCTTCGTGAGGTATTGTAGACTAGGTCATATCAATGTGACCCGACTAGCTTAAGTTACATTTTAGATGCATATTTAAATCAGTTTGAATTTACATCTTGTGAAACTTGCCAGTCATGTTACAAAGATTAGACGACCATAGCTCTGTTTACTGGAAACAGAGAAAGAGTTAGTAAACTGTTGTGACTGATACATGATGATGTATGTAAGGACCCCTGTCTACACATACCAGGACCGGCTCTTTGTACTTCATTACATTCTCTGATAATCTCTCATGATTCAGCCATATGTTCCTGTTGAAACATAAGTCCGAAGCTTTTGAGATATTCAGAGAATATAAGTTAGAAGTAGAGAACCAAAAACCGGGAATAAGTATTATGTCCTATGATAAGATCAGGTAGGAGAATACTTGTGCATAGAATTCCTGGACTATTCTAAAGGAGAATGAGATTCTCTCTCCGTATTACTCCTCTGAATATACCATAGCACAACGGTGTTTCGGAGTGGAGAAATCGCACCATATTAGATATGGTGTGCTCTATGATGAGTACTACTGAGTTACCTATTTCCTTTTGGGGTTATGCACTTGAGAAGCTGCATACCTATTGAATTGGGTTCGAATCAAATCAGTGCCTACCACTCCATATGAGATATGGTATGGGAAGATCCTATCTCTTAAGTAAGTTAAGATTTGGGATTGTCCGGCCTATGTCAAAAGCAAAATCCGGACAAGATCGAGGCAAGGTCAGTTCTGTAGAACTGGAAAGGTTCCAGCTATACAAATTGCAGCTGATGATTTGATAGAACCAAAGGATTCAATAGTCCCCAACGAACTTCGGCCTCTCCGCCGATCTAGCAGGGTTCCTCACCTGCATGAGAGATACTTCGTTTTCTCGATGATAGTGGGAGCAAGGATTGAATCATGAGATGATGACCCAACTAGTTTCGAGCAGGCCATCGAGAGTAGGGACTCTGTAAGAATGGCTGGATGCTTAGCGGTCTGAGATGGAATGCATGTACACCAACAAAGTATGGACTTTATTTGCTATATCTGAAGGGTTAAATCCCCATCAGGAGCAGGTATATCTTGAGAAGATTACTTGGTGTAAATGGAAAAGTTGAGACTTTCAAAGCTAGACTTGTTAAAGGTTTTCATCATCGACCAGGCATGGATAATGATGAAACATTTTTCAGGGACTATGCTTAAGTCCATCCTGATCCTACTTGCCATTGCTACATACCATGACTACGATATCTGGTGGTTGGGTGCCATGACTGCTTTTCTAAAATGATTATTTAGAAGAGAACGTCTGTAAGAACACAGCCAGAGGGTTTCGTAAACAGTGGGAGCAGCGGAAACATGTGCATGTTGCTTTATAGGATAAAGCAGGCATCGCGAAGTTGGAACGTCTGTTTTGAAGTAGTAGTCAAAGTACTTGACTTCATCAAAATGGTAGATGAACCTTGTATATACAAATAGGTAGTAGAGAGTAAGGTGGTTATCCTCGTATTGTACGTGGACAACATACTCTTGATAGGAAAAGAGTTTCCTATACTACGCTCGGTCAATCTCCTCTTATCACAAGGATTCTCCAAATAGGATAAAGGTGATACCTCCTAAATCCTAGGATTTGGACCTATAAGGATGTTAGGCTTTTAACTGGGTTTAGTGAGATGGTATCAATCGATCCTGGAGAGAATCACTGGAAAAGGTCCAGGGTGATAAGGACGACTGAATGTCAGTCGCAGGCATTGTCTTTACCCTCAGTAAACGGACGGTATGTTGGAAGAGTTCCAAGCTACATACCGTGGCAAACTAGACGATAAAGGCTGGTAACATCGCTATTAAAGATACTACCAAAGAGGCAGTTTGGGTGTATATTGGTTCATAAGATGAACTAGGTTCCTACCATTGTGTGACAATGGAAGTGTGGCTTTGTCCCAGGAACCCCGGTCCCATCAGTGACCCAGACATATTCTGAGGCAGCATCACCTGATCATGGAGATAGTTGATCTCCAGGGTGATCGAGGTTAAGAGAGTAGACTCAGAGGACAATACGGCGGATCCACTCACAAAGGCCTTTCCTAGAGAGAGACTTTATGGGATGGTTGAGTATTAGATACTGCAACCACTGCTACAGATGGCCCTAGTGCAAATGGGAGATTGTTAGTTATATGTATGCCCTAGAGGCCATTACTGTACATAGGATGTATATTGTAGTGGATGCTGGGACATATATAGGTAGGACTTTCTTGCTCGACATGATAGTACGCTATCTGGTTACTCTTTATATTAACATGTATACTTGCTGTCTCTCTATTACATCTTGATAAAGCCCTTAGGATATGTGCTCGACTTCCAAGACTGTGATGTAGATCATACTAGTGGGGCCTGGGTAGTCCATGAGTACATCCTTCAATGTTCCTAGTCGTGGGAATATCGAGACGGGGCATCGATATTCCAGAGTAGACTAGCGTATATCTTCTCGACCCATGTGAAGGGCGATGGATGATCCCATATCCATTGGTGTTTGACATCAGAGATGGTATGCAGGTGCTCAGTGGAGACTGGGTACACTGAACGAACTCGCCGAGAACTCCCAGATGGTATTATACATCACGTCAGATGGCAGTTCTCTGGTGACACTGGTACAGCTTAGTCTGTTGACCTAAGATCGTCATAGAGTCTTTTGTGTCTCCCACTGTGCTTTGATTTCCACCCTACCACGGCTCTACTAAGTCGTGCAAACAGGTGGTTTTTGGGTACAGTCCCGATTCACATGGAGGCAATGAGCGATAGGAGGGGATTCGTCTCTCCCGGTATTGGGGGTTGATGTTGCGCTATGCCGGACTGGCCATAACTGGAAATCCCTGGCCAGGGTTGCAGTGATTTACTGGTAAGAGTTATCAGTAGTCTCACGCTTGTTATGGACCTTACATCGGCATGACTTATCAAGCTACTCGGGTCTGACGTTTACCACCCCTAGGCGAGATATGCGATATATCAGACGAACAAACCGGACTGTACGGTAAGTGTTACTGGTTGGATTCACAGGAGTGTGAGCGGGCTTGCTCGTTGATCTTCTGATCGCTCAATACCCGGGTGGCCGTTACGTTTAGCAGACCGCTTGCGGCTTGTGGGTGTTTGATTTGATCATCACCTACTGCCGGCGTATTGACGAGTCTTTAGAGTCCTACACAGAGGTTTCCTGGCTCAAGCGAAACGAAATAGGAGCGCATATGAGATATGTGCGGGACCGAGAATAATACCAGTATGTGATACTGAATTCTATTCTCGCGATTCGTATCATCGGATGGTTATATAAGATATAGCCGGGTTACCGAATCAAATGTTGATTCGATATATTGATACACTTGATATTAGTCGGTTATATGCAGTATGACCGGATCATTAAATCAAGTGTTGATTTAATAATTTAATGTATAATTATATATTTGATATATTACTTTACATTAACTAGTATTTGTTCACTTAAGATTGATTTTCTCACTTGATTGTGCACATTGTATATACGATATATGTTTGTGCACTAGTTTGTATCATGTTTGATGATACATGCAAACTTAGGTATGTATGCTTTAAACCATGTTTAGGTTAATGGTTAGGGTTTTAACTTATTTATTTATTTTATTCATTTATTTTTGGCAAGAAATAAAATGGTGGCTTTCTTTGGTTTTTACTTGAAGCTTCATGAAGCTTTGAAAAGTCTAGCCATTTTGTTTTATGCCTTAACCTAACCATTACACCTAAACCCTAGTTTATTCTCTACATTTGTTACTTCACCCATGGTTGCATTATGATAAGTATTCACTTGATTTATTATTTTCAAGAGAGAATTCATTTTTCCTTCTTCTTCTTCTTCATCTTCTTCAAGTGATGAAAACCTTTCTTGAAAATTTCCAAGTGATGAAATCAAGTGAGAAATCCAAATCCAAAGTGAACCCACTTCCTATTTCTTCATCCTCTACCACTTGCCATGTTGTATAGGGTGTTATCTTCACAAGTTTCATGACTTGGTGAAGATGGAGCTTGAGCTTGAGTTACCTCGACGTAGATCATCTTCGGCACCGAAGTCAACGACCTAGCCCGATCATTTCTCCGATGAAATCAACGCTAGAGTCCAGGATCCCGATGATCGCAGCGGAGGGACGTCATCATGGAGCTGAAGAAGTGGAGGACCGGATCTACAAAGGTTGTAATCCCTTTCACTTGTAGTTAAGTTGTTAACTTGCTTGCTTTTGCCTTTACCTCTAGTTAACGATCTTGCATAGGGTTTCTTTGGCATATGAAAAATTTGATTTTGGCATGGTTGATCTATTGTAGAACCTCATGAGTGTGCCTAGTAACCTAACAAATTTAGCTTGGATTTGCATGATCTAAAATATTAAAATACAATTTAAAATGTTAATAATACCATGGATACCCTAATTAGATTTTTTTTATCCCAATTGATTAATTAAATTCCCAAAACCTAGTTAACCAAATTAACACAATTAGCAAAATTTTAGACTAACAAATAGCAACTAGTAACCAATTTGGGTTTTGCATTCAATTAACATGCTAATCTACCCATTAAAACCAATATCAAAAAATACAAATCCTAACTTGATCACAATCCACTCTCTTGAACTTTCAAACACACAATTAAACCACAATTAAGCTTATAATTAAGCTAGACAAAAGTATTTAGCAACAATTTAAACAAAAGGCCATGATTTATACCTCATGAACCATGGATCCAACTTGCAATCTAGACTCTCAAAATGCTCTCTTTTGACCACAATCCATGTATGTTAGGCCAAACTAAAATGGGTAAGAGCTGGATTTGAATTTTGCTTTGATTTTGTATGAATTTTGAGGCATTTTCGATGAATTTTTGAAGAGAAAAGAGAAGGGAAAATAGGGGGGCTGCTATTGGAGGAGGGGGAGGGTTCGGCCAGGTGAGAGTGGAGAGGAGAGAGAGTGAGGTGAGGAAAATAGTCTAAGTCAAAGAATAAAGTCAAAGCCCATACATCATTTAACAATTTCCTTTCATTTCCTTTGTTTTATTTTCTTTTCTTTTCAAAACATCAAGTGGGGAAAAAGGGAGTGGGGGCAGCTTGGGCTGCTGATTTAGGGAGAGGAGAGAGGGTGTGGGTGAGTGTGGGTGATAGAAAAATGATAAATGTTATACCCCAATATCTATTTACACTAATTTCACCAAAAAAGCACTTTTTCTTCGATATTTTCTAAACCGTTTTGGCAAACGATTTCATTTCAAAAATAACGTGTTAAAATTTTGTTTAATTTGTTATGATGCACAAAAATTGTTTCAACCCATTCCAATTTGTAATTTTTCCTAATTAAATGTATTAGTGACGGCTTAAAATAATATTAAAATAATTAATTTCGGAAAAATTTTCAGAAAATTTGAAATTTCACCAGTGGCTCAATAAACACCAAATACTAGCAATTATATAGCTAGAATATGTATAATTAATTTTATAATAAAGATATTTGTATTTTGACTTTTTACAGAAAACCTCCTTATTTTACCGATTTTCCGAAATTTCACCGAAACGATTTGCAAAACGTTACACTTCAACATGCACAACATGGAGAAGTCTTTGCCTGAAATCTTCAATATGTTGAGGAGTGCAGATAGCACACTAAAGGTAGCAAAAACTCCCGCTCTTATTGCTGGGCCATCTTCTTCCTCCGTCCTAAAAGCCAAATCCAAGGGAAAGGGAAAGAAGAAGAAGAATCCTATCAAGCAGAGAGGTGGAGTGAAAAAAGCACCGGGAAGGGACAAGAAAGGGGCAGCTGCGACAAGACGAGGGGAATGTTTCCACTGCCACCAGACTGGGCACTGGAAGAGAAACTGCGTTGAATACTTGGCCGACCTAAAGTAGAAAAAGCAGGGTGAAGCTTCCACTTCAGGTGTGTTTGTAATAGAAAACTGTTTTTCAATTAACTCTGCTTCCTGGGTATTAGATACTGGGTCAGGATCTCACATCTGCAATTGTCTGCAGGGGCTGAGAAATAGCAAGTTTTTGAAGAAAGGTGATCACACTCTCCGGGTTGGGAATGGTTCCTCAATACATGCTACGGCAGTGGGAGAATATCAACATGGTTTGCCGTCGGGTTGTATATTGGTTTTGAACCCATGTTATTTTTTACCCTCTATGTTATGTAATATTATATCTGTATCGGTGTTGGACAATGCAGGATATAATTTTGTATTGCAATCTAATATTATGAACATTAACCTTAATCAAGAGTTGATTGGGTATAGTACATTAAATAACGGGATATACGTCCTAAACCAACATACAGTTTTTAACGTACAACACACAAACAAAAGAAAGGTTTCAGACATAAATGAAGCTTTCATTTGGCATTGTAGACTTGGTCATATTAACGAAACAAGACTAACCAAGCAACATAATGATGGATATTTAAACTCGTTTGAATATAAATCTTATGTGACTTGCCAGTCTTGCATCAAAGGTAAAATGACCAAAACTCCGTTTACTGGACACGGAGAGAGAGCTACTGAACTCTTAGGCCTCATACATAGTGATGTATGTGGACCAATGTCTACACTTGGAAGAGGTGGTTTTTCATACTTCATAACCTTTACTAATGACTTCTCAAGATTTGGACATGTGTTCTTGATAAAACATAAGTCTGAAACCTTCGAAAAGTTCAAGGAGTATAAATCTGAAGTAGAAAAACAAACAGGCCTAAGTATCAAGAAACATCGATCAGATCGAAGAGGTGAGTATCTAAGCTCAGAGTTTCTAGATTTCCTAAAAGGGAATGGGTTTCTCTCTCAGCTCACTCCTCCGTACACACCACAGTACAATGGAGTATCGGAAAAGAGGAATCGCACCTTATTAGATATGGTACGATCTATGATGAGTGATGCTGAGTTACCAATATCATTCTGGGGGCACGTATTAGAGACTGCGATTCATCTTTTGAACAGGGTGCCGACCAAAACCGTGTCTACCACTCCATATGAGATATGGTATGGGAAGAGACCATCTCTTAAAAGATTTAGGATATGGGGTTGTCCGGCTTATGTGAAAAAGCAGAATCCAGACAAACTTGAGACACGATCGGTTTTGTGTAGATTTGTGGGATATCCAAAACACTCGTATGGATATCTCTTCTACCACAAAGAGGAACAAAGGGTGTTTGTTTCTCAGTAAGCCATTATTTTAGAAAATGAAATTTTTGCAAGTGAAACTATTGGCAATGCGGTAGAACTGGATGAAATTCTAGTTACACTAACAATTACTGATGATTTGGTTGAACCAGAGATTTCAATAAAACCTGACGAACCTCAGCCACTCCATAGATCTAGTAGGACTTCTCGCCCACCTGATAGATACTACGGTTTTCCAATTGATGGTGACAGAGAAGATTGCATCATGGATTATGATGACCCTACTAGTTTTCAGCAAGCTATCATGAGTGGTGACTCAGTGAAGTGGCTGGATGCCATGAGATCCAAAATGGAATCCATGCACACCAACAAAGTATGGACTTTGGAGGTTGCACCTTCTGGAGTAAAACCCATAGGGTGCAAATGGATCATTAAAAGAAAGATCGGTGTAGATGGTCAGGTGGAGACCTATAAAGCTAGGCTGGTAGCAAAAGGATTTTGTCAAAGACCAGGACTGGACTATGATGAAACCTTTTCACCAGTCGCGATGCTCAAATCCATTCGGATCCTGCTTGCTATAGCTGCTCACTATGATTATGAGATCTGACAGATGGATGTTAAAAAGGCATTCCTAAATGGTGATTTAGAAGAATGCGTTTTTATGGATCAGCCAGAAGGCTTCATTGATAGTGGGAGCAGCGGAAAAGCATGCAGGCTACTTAAATCCATCTATGGATTAAATAAGGCATCACGGAGTTAGAACATCTGCTTTGATAATACAATCAAAGAGTTTGGTTTTATAAAAAATGCGGATGAACCATGCATTTATAAAACGATTCTAGAGAGTACAGTTACATTCCTCGTATTGTACGTGGACGACATTCTCTTAATAGGAAATGATATTCCTATGCTACAATCGGTCAAACTATTCTTATCGCAAAGGTTCTCCATGAAAGACCTGGGCGATACCTCGTACATTCTGGGGATTAAGATCTATAGAGATAGATCTAAGAAATTATTGGGATTGTCCCAATCGAGATACATTGACACCATACTAAAGAGCTTTAGTATGGAAGATTCCAAGAGGGGTTATTTACCCGCTTGTCATGGGATCACCCTCTCCAAAGAGATGTCTCCAAAGACTGATGAAGAGAGGGCTCGCATGAGAATTATTCCCTACGCTTCAGCAGTAGGATCTATAATGTATGCGATGCTGTGTACTCTCCTAGATGTAGCTTAAGCACTGAGTGCAGTAAGAAGGTATCAATCCAACCTAGGGGAGAAAAACTGGACTGCTGTGAAGAACATTTTGAAGTACTTGAGAAGAACTAAAGAAATGTTCTTGGTGTATGGTAACGGAGATCTCCAAATGGAGGGATTTACAGACTCCAGCTTCTAGAGCGACAAGGATGATAGTAAGTCCATCTCAGGGTTTGTATTTACTTTAAACTGAGGGGCGGTATGTTGGAAGAGTTCCAAACAAGATACCGTCGCTGACTCCACGATGGAAGCTGAGTATATTGCTGCTAATGATGCCGCAAAAGAGGCAGTCTGGATGAGGAAGTTCATTTCTGAACTTCAAGTGGTTTCATCAATTGCTAATCCAATACCTCTGTATTGCGATAACAATGGAGCCATGGCTTTGGCAAAGGAACTGAGGTCCCATCAGAAATCCAGACATATCTTGAGGCGGTATCACCTCATCAGGGAGATAGTGGATCGCCAGGACATCAAGGTACGGAGAGTAGACACGAAGGACAACACAGCAGATCCATTCACCAAGGCCATCCCTCAAGTCCAATTTGAGAAACTGTTCGAGCTGTTGGGCATGCGGTACACAGGCAACTGGTTCTAGTACAGACAGTTGGTACTTATTGCATCAACTACATGCCTTACTGCAAGTGGGAGATTGTTAGATATGTATGCCCTAGAGGCCTGTATTGTATAGGATGCTAGGCATATATATGTGCAGAAACAATGTTTGCTCGTAATGATAGTATACTATCTGGTTTATCTTCATCTTAACTTGTGTTATATTTCATATTCATATGCATGCATGTTGATGAAGCCCTTAGGATTATGCTTGACTACCAGGATTATGATGACATCATATAAGTGGGGCCTGGATAGTCTATAAGCATATCCTTTAATAGTTCCTAGTCGAGGGTATATCGAGACAGGGCATCAGTATTACCAAGTTAGACTAGTGTGTACATTTCCTGACCCGGGGGGCGATGGTTGATTCTACAACTATTGGTGTTTGACATCAAAGATTGTACACAGGTGCTCATTGGAGAATGGGTACATGGAACAGGACTCGCCGAGAACTCCTAGATGGTATATATACCAATTGTTAGATAGCAGTTCTCTGGGGAAACTTGTACAGGTTAGTCTGTAGACCCGAGATCGTCATAGTGTCTTGTGTGATTCCTACTGTGCTTTGATTTCCTCCATACCGCGACTCTGCCGAGTCATGCAAACAGGTGGATTTTGGGTACAGTCCCGAATCGCATGGAGACAGTGAGCGATAGAAGGGGTTTCGTCTTTCCCGGCGTAGGGAGTTGGTGTCGTGTTATGCTTGATCGGCCATAACATCAAATCCCTGGCCAGGGTTCTCGAGATTTACTGATAAGTGTTATCAGTAGTTTCTCGAACCGTTATGGGCCGTAAATCAGCATGACTTATAAAGTTACCTGGGTCTGACATTTACCACCCCTAGACTTCATATGCGACGTATCAGACGAAGAGACCGGACTGTACGGTAAGTGTTGCTTGCAGGCTCATTAGGGTTGTGATGAGTTCGCTCATCGGCTACTTTTTCGTCATGTACCTGGATAGCCGTTACGCACAGCTAGTGCCGCTGACGCGCTTGTGGTTAAACCCACTGCCAGCGTACTGTCGAGTCTTTAGAGTCCCACACAGAGGGTTCCCTCGTTCAGGCGTAAGATGTAGTGGCCGTAAGTTGTTACGGCAGCCGTAAGGTGTTACGACAGGGTTTCGATTATGTTCGTATAATTGTTACAGGAATAATAATCGGAACAATAATACTGGTAGGCTTTGGTTTAAGCTGGATACCGGTATTATATTATTGGATTAATGGTATTCGTATTTTTTGAAATTCGGATACGGGTATACGATATACGGAGGAGGGGTATTCTTGTAATTGTTACAAGAATACCTTCTAGAAGGTGCCACTTCATAATGACATTATTTATTTTATGAAAATAAATAAATGAGGTGGAAATAAGAAAGTCCAAGCATGGTTGCAAGAATGTGTTATTTAATTTTATATTGTTTTGGAATTACTATTGAAGTATGGTGCTAATTTTATATTATATGCTTCAATTATTTCATTTGCAATATATCATTTTCTCATGCTTGAACTCTCTCATTATCACAAACACTTTTTCTCTCCGTCTTCTCTTCTCCTCCTTCATCCTAAGCTTTACCCTTCACATGTGTTGTGAAACAAAAGTTTAGGATTAAAGATAATCCAATACCCTAATCTCTACATGATCCTAGTGATCTCTTCTAGCAAACTTGGTCTCTAGGTTAAGCTCTTATGAAGAGTTTCTAGCTTGCACGACAACTCTCACGTGTATCATCTAGGTCTTGGGGTGGCCGGAGATCGAGAACATCGGCAACATCCAAAGGAGTTAAGGAGTGGCATAGAGCAAAGGAGTTGCACCAAAGAGAAGACCCGAAGGACCGTATCATTGAGGTATAATCCCTAACATAATAGATAAGATCTCTAGTTAGGTTTTTCTAGTTATGATTTAGACAAGATCTTTGGAAAAGTGCGTGTTGTATGCAAAGAAAATTTTCGTTTATCGCTTCCGCCGCCTCACAAGAGTTGTGGGAGCATGCAACATGTACTAACAATTTTGATGTCGATACGACGTGCTTGAACTGTAGCTACCTTCGCGTGGACTTCGGGATGACATGAGAGAGCTAGGCGTTTATTGATTTTGGCTAAAGCGAGGATAGTAGGTGAATAGATATATATCTACGGGGAAAATCGTGTGGATGGTGTATAGCACCCCCGCAACCGTAAATTAGGATACTTATACATACATACATATATATATATATATATATCAATGTTGGATATGTAGACTTAGACTTAGCTAATTGGTTTCTAGGAGACTATATGTTAGAATAAGCGTAATTGTAGGAATGTATACCCTTCGCCTTATTTTCTCTTAGTCTTGAACCTTTAGGATAAATGTTGTCACACACACGCGCGCACACACTTGGTATGATATGTGTGTGTATATATATATGTATATGATCATACACACACATACACAAACATATACGTGTAAGATGAGGATATGATATGTCAAAAGGATTTGAGTCGATTTGATCGGACATGATGTCATGAGGTTATGATATATGATTTGAGATTGAGACATCATATTATGATATGATATATTAAAGGATCATTGGGCGATATACACATAACTTGCGACAACATTTGATTAGATGAGATAATTGTAACATTTCAGAAATATAAAACATTATTTTTTGGAATTTAAATATTAAAATAATATATTTCACTAAAACTATTCGATTTGCGAATTGGGGTTTTCGTAAAATTGTATAATTATATACCAATATTTGGAAAATAATTGGTTATTAAAATGATTTATTTATTAAAATGGTATTTATTGGATTTGGTCATTTTATAATTAATTATATGCAATTTTAAATTAAACTTGATTAGTGCACTACTAATCAAGATTAAACCAAATCCGTATTTTTAATTAGCCATGGCTAGTGCACCATGACATGTTGCATTTTGGTGCATGTTTGTTTCATTGTATTTGTGCGTTGTGTTTGGTTTTAATGACTGAGCGAAAAAAAGAAGAAAAGAAAAGAGAAGAAAATTGATGCGTGTCACGACCCGAAGGTACGGAACGTGACTGGCACTTAAATTATGAGACGTTTAAAGGCGTAGCGTAATCTAAGTAAGCCAAAGCCCTGAAATCTAAACTTTTTAAAAGCAATAGAGTGAAGGAAAACTTAGCTAAAAGGTGGTTTTAGTAAAATAAAGTCACATTAAAACATTTTAAACATCAACTTTTTCCCGAAAATTTCGTCAGAGTCTCATTTGTAAATACTGGCCCCGAAACGGGTACAATACAAAATATGCATAAGTAATGAATAAAGGCATCCCCAAGCGGGAGCTATCTCTTCGCCGAACGGCGGAACACAACCACATGCAATATATATATATATATATGTATATATATATATATGTATATATATATATATGTATGTGTATATATATATATGTATATATATATCATCATACTATGAGATAAGCATCTAAGAGCGAGAAATAAGAAAATACCACATTGGCTCAAGTGAGCATCGACACCAGAAATAGAGTACACCAAGTCTCACAAGCTCACCATCTAATTCCAATATACAACTGGTGGAAAACGGTGGATAAGGTATATGGAGTGTACTAGATACAATAACAATAAACAAAGTGGGAACAAAATATCCATGCAACCGACCTACGAGCAAACCGCAAGTCAATGCAAATGAAGCAAAAAAAGGAAGTACGCCCGTCGCTACTGTACTGACGGGTCAGACCTACAAGATATTGTGGCACAACGGGGGTCAGTTGTCAACTTGTGAGTAGTAAGTAACTTCTAACAAGGCTATCATAAAAATGCACGCAAATGCGTCACAACCTACATATACACTCATGATGCGATGCACTCGTATGAATGCGGCATGAATGCATAATAAAACACGAAACCTGAATATCTCTGGTATAGGAAAATCTGTATTCTTATCTTGGTAAAAATTTTGAATAATAAAACTGGAGTACCATCAATGAAATCGACAGAAAATCCGTGTCAAGCATCGACAGAAAATCCGTGTCATATATCTGAATATCTCAATATCTCAATATCTCGGTATCTCAATATCTCAACAGCCGTCTCTCAGATCGACTCTCAAATCTGTCACATCCCACGGATCTGGTCGGTATCCTCCGAATAACCACCGAGTCAATAATAACCGGTAGATAATGCTCCCATGCCGGGCTCAATGCCTACTCAATACGTCCATCTTACCCCGAGGTACCTCACCGGTTCCACCATGTACCCGCAGAAGGTACATCCCCCTCCTCGAATCGGTTATATGATACGGTTCAAGAACCGAGAAAACTCATAGTGGATGCCACACACATCATAACACGAGAAAACCACCACTTACATTTGTTTTAAAATGATAATAGATTTATAACATTCTTGCGGTTTACCCCAAAATCCATAAATCTCATAAACACTAAAATCTCCAAGAATAATCACAATGTATGAACATGTCGGAAATAATGGATGTCTATGATATCGATAATATACCATGCGATGTATGACTACGAGTTATGTACGAACGATGGTGCGATGTGGTATATAACTAACAACCTGTAGCACCTTAGGATGTGATTACTGGTTAATTATGCGTTAATACGGGTTTTTTTCGTAAAAAGTTTACCAAAATGGATTTCAAATATTTTATAACAATTAATGAATATTTTATTAGAATTTAATTTAGCTTGCACACACATGTGCATGTAAACTAAGGCAAATTTTTGGGTTAAACCAAGTTTATGTGGTCATGGGAGTTTAACCATCTTGCTAATTATAAAATGTAATTAACAAAATTATTAGTTTTAAAAAAAAAGATTTTTAATTTAATTTCACAAATGATTTTCTTTTGGGGTTGACCTGTGGAGAGAGGGAATGATGGGCTAAGAGGCATGGGGGACAAAGCATGGCAAGCATTTATAGAGAAGAGAGAGAGGGGCATGGTTGACTCTCACACTCATCTCACTCTCTTCATATTATTTCAAATCAATTTTCTTTCTCATATATTTTCTTCTCCCTCTCACCCCCTCAAAACTTAAACAACTTCTGCCCTCACTAAACCCTCAACCAAATCTACAAGATCTCCACCTCAATTCATCAAAATTCAACACTTCTTTCACACAAGTTGGTCCTACACCCCAAATCAACCCATGGAGCTTGGAAAGCTTAGACTTTGGAGCAAGATGGTATAGGTATAATCCCCTAACTGTTATTTAGCTAGTTTTTAGGATCTGTCATGCTTTTGATTCAGTTTAGAACTTTAAAGTCGTAATTTTTGTTGCCGATATCGTATTTTAGTGCCTTATTAGAGCTACTGTAACCTGCTGTTACCCCGAGACCCTTTGTAAAACCCAAACCATGTAGTAGTGTAGTTCTAGGTACCCTGAGTGTGTGAGTGGAGTTCATACCCAACCTGGGCGGTTTTGGCCGGTGGTGAGGGAGGCAAATCCGGCGAGGACGGGTTTTAGGAGGAGTTGGGAGTTGAAACTTTTAGGGTAGGTGTCTGCTGTGGTTTGGAGTCTTTTGGTATTGTTTGGTTTCTGGGTATTTACAATGGGCTAAATCTATGATATGGTAGCTATTTTAATGTTATGTGGGTGTTAGTAGTGATTTCGTGATTTGGGTGGAAATTAGGTTAAGTTAGGGCTTTTATGGTTTGATTAGATATATTATGTGCCGTTGGTATCACTAAATCCAAGTATTTTCACCTGATTACATTAAAATACCATAATGTTGCAAATTAGTGTTCTAGAACGTTTTTAAAACTAACTTTAGGATTCGTAGAATCTGCTATATCTAGGGTTATTTTCTTGATGAGCAAACATATACACTAGACTAAAAATTGTGCAATGAGTGTAATGTAAAAACCTGGACCATTTTCACCTGTTTTGGACCGATATGACCCCTATGGTGGCCGGCCCAATGGTTATAGAACTTGTTGAAATTTGAAGGTAGCCGTCTCTAGGTATTTTAAGGGGTTTGGTCTTGTTTATTTTTCTTGTTTTTGTTCCAAATTAAATCTGGAACCAATTACCTATAATTTGTGTAGCGGACTTGCGCGATACGTGCGCTATGACTTGGTTGGTGTTGCAGTGTGTCACAGCGTGTAGGGCTGGTTTTTGAAGTATTCGCACATGTGCTGGTATGCACACAAGTTTCGATAGTTCGAATGCACACGCGTTTAGATTACGACGCTAGTCTCTCGTTTGGACTTGATAGCGCGTTTTCGCAGGATTTTGACTTATGTGCGTTATTTGTGTCAACTTTAGGTTCGCAGGCGGGGACTTCGGACGCCGCGAAGAAAGGGAAGAAGGTGGTCGGATACGCTTAGCACCAGATCACCGGTGAGTAGATTTAACATCTACGGGAAAATCGCCCGTATGGCGTTATGCGTCAGGGCTTGATAGAATGTTGTAGCTGCAGGTTTGCATTCATATACGTTGATTGCGCATGGATACTATTTGTTGCATACTGTATTCCCTGCTATATATGGACTTAGAACTACTAGGACACCGCACTGTTACTAACGGTTCATGTTGCACGAGCACTAAACTGCAATTTACACACACATCGTTAGTAATTACCATGATACCCACACAATAGAATTGCCATAAACAATATATTGTATCTCACCTTATGTATGATTCGACATGATACATCTATACTTGTGCACATATACATTGATACATCCATACATACGCATATACACATTGTACCTACCTAGATAAGCTGGTTTTTAGGAAAACTGGGGACTGCATGATACATTTTAAAAACCGAATTTACTTAAAGACCGGTTTTTCCCTTTTACTCATAGTACGACTTATGATGCATATATCACATCGCATGGATTTACGCATTGGTATTTGGATTTCATATGATTTCTGGATTTGAGAACCGTGGTATTATTTCAAGAAAGTATGCATTGTTTTAAAAACCCGATTTCTCTTGATATGATATTTTGGTGCGTCCACCATGTGTTTTCTTGGTTCTGAGATGTGTGCTTGAAACCCGATTCAAGGAGTTGGATGATCCGTTTGCGTGTTCATGGTGGACCCGGTATGGTTCCCTGGGGTGAGAAATGTTTTTCGTGGAGCAGACAATGAGCCTGGCAAGGTGGCTAGTACCTACCGGTGATTGGTTGGACCTGGCGGTTATCCGGAGGATACCGACCAAAGTCGAGAGATAGATACGGGCCGACCCGTACTGCAGGGGCCCGAGGGCCGATGCCGCAGACGGAGACGTAGGCCGATCCGGACTGACGTAGCCCGGTATATGAGAATTTGCGTGTCAATGCTGGACACGAGTATTTCATGATGTTTTCGAGTGCCGATGTTGGGCACTCTGTTTCCGTGAGATGTACAGGATTTGAGGGCCGATTAGATTGACGACGCCTGAGTTATTTGGGAATTATGGTGTATTTGGTAGACACCGGGGTTTTTCCACGATGATGATTCGTGTTGATGATATATTCTCCCATGCTCAGCACTTATTTATATGCATTGCATCATGTATCTTTAGTACCTGATAAAGTACATCACATGATTATTGCATACTCAGTTTACCATATTGATGTTATCAGTTGCACATGTTAGAGCATCGCAGTACATGCATACTTGCGATTACCTTTATATGTTATTTACTATTCACGAGTTTGCAACTCACCCCCGTTGTGCCACAGTGCTTGCATGTATACCCACAGAGTAGTCGCGGCAGGGCTACATCCTTGTATCTTTTTATTGCGGATACCGCTACAGTTGGCGTGCGAGCCATTTTGCTATAGGTGGGTTGCGGTTATCTGTTTACATTTCATTGTACACCTCATTGTATCTAGTACTCTCCATCTATCAGTTATGTATTGACTTAGAGACCAGTTGTGAGGACGATGTTGTATATTATTTTGTGATTCTAGTGTCGAGCTCATGCGAGCCGGCTTTTATTTATGCAGCTTTATTTCTTCTTTTCATGCTGTTTACACTTATATTGTTCATTTCTTCGCTACGGCGTCATATAGTTTTTGTGTGGTGGTTGTTCCGCCGTTGGGCGTGGTTACTCCCGTTTGAGATGCTCTTTATATTTCATTAGTTACTTTACCTTTTTCTTATGATGTACCCGTTTCGGGGCCTATTTTACAAAGGAGGTGCTGCCGAAATTTTTAAGAAAAATAATTTAAACTTGAAAGATTTTCACCTAAGATTTCTAAATGTTTTAACAAATGTTTTCATCATATTTTTTCAACGCTTATTCTTTTTATGGTTTAGATTTTTGAGTTTTCGGCTTACTTAAATTGCGTTACGCCTGGAAATGTTACATGGTTTAAGTGCCAGTCACGAGCTGAACTTCGGGTCGTGACACAACCTACATATCAATTTTGATGCCATGATTATACAACTAAAATCTACATATAATGCATGATGCAAATGCATAGATACCGATTTAAGCAAGTCTATAGTGTCTGTGACATAGCAATTACCAATGGCGTGTGTGTTCACATGAATAGTGCACGTGCGGCATGAACCAATGGTAATGGTGCAAGTGTCCTAAGTAATAATATCATATCTAAAAAGATGCAATGTCATGATATGAATGATTTGGAGACTTCGCATATAAGTATAAGAACTACTAATGATCCTAACTATCAGGTGCCTTATGCCATTCAGAAGATTTCCCCATAGATGTGTACATCTACTTACTGGGACGCCTCGGCTAAACTGATCCAATCACGGCCTTTCCTTTTCTTTTCGCATCCGTTGTCTCCGCTACCGATCCTAGAATCGCACACATATTAATATAAAGAAAGCTAAACATTAAATAGACGCGAACACAAAACGACGTAGCAACCAACGTGCATTTAGCTAGACATGCGTGCACTTGGTGCACAAAATGTGCGCGACATCGCCACAAACCACAACTAGGGGCTGCCTTGCGAAGCAAACACCAATCCTAGAACCTAATCGTACTAATCGTGCATTCACATCATACTAAAAACTTTAGAAATTAAGTTGTAGCTCATCACAACCTCATACCTTAACTAAACACTATCTCTTTTAAAAATCTATTAAGCAACATTAAGGTATTTTGGTTCAAAACCATATGTTGTAGCAAACCTAGTGGCCATGAATTACGCTTAATATTCTAATCAAGACATGCAACACTTAACTAATTTTAACCTCACGTTTTTAAACACAAAACATGAAATTGATTTGCATATACACATACTTAAGACAATTTAAAAGTTAGGATCATCAAGTTAACAACTAGATTATGTTTGAAAAACTACTAGATGCTAAACTACACTTAGCGAACATAATTAAGTGATATAAACATTAATTTTTAACCAAACCCTTCTCTTTAAAACTCTAACTTTCAATTAAAACCTAATTAACACTTAATTAAAAATTAGATTAGAACAAGTATGAACAAAGTAACAATTTGAGTAAGGTTATACCTCAAAATAGGTTAGAAAGAGATCCAAACATGCTAACAAAACGGTGACTTGAATCAAGAACCAAGGTATGATTTGAACAAGGAATTTTTGTGAATCTTTAATCTAGGATTTATTGTTGATTTAGTGTATTTTTGAATGAGTTTTGAGGTGAAAGATGATGAAGAATTGTAGAAAGGGGGGGCCTGCAGATTTTGGCCGAGAGCATGGGAGGGGCTACTAGTTTTGGTGAGGGGAGAGGGATAGAGTGTATGTTTCAAGTCAAAGCTCACTCCATATCTCTTTTAATATACACCTTACCTCATTATCTTTTCACTTCTTATTTGTTTTGTTTTCTATATTTTTTTAAAAGTCTAGAACCATGGTCAAACATAACAACATGTTACATATGAGTTTAATTGTGTCATGGTGCACAAAAAATGTATTAACGCATTCTAATTTGTAATTATCACTAATTTAGAGTATAAGTGTATGATTAAAATAATAACTTTAAATAAATAATTAATGAAAATATTTAAATAAACTAGCAATTAAAAAAGTAACTATTTAAACACCTAAGCAAGCAATTGCATAATTAAAATGTGTATAATTATGTTTATGTGGAAAAATAATTATAACTAGGATTTACGAAAAACACGCAATATCACTAACTAACACATAATTAAGCTAAACGAATTTTCAGAACGTTAAAATCTTCCCCCCTTAAAAAAATTCGGTTCCCGAATTTAAAATTTAACTACGTGTACCTTTGAAGAGATGGGGAAATTTCTTTCGCATCTCATCATCAGTCTTCCAGGTGACCTCTTCGCTGTATGGGCTACGCCAAAGAACTTTTACGGACGGTATAACCTTTGAACTTAATTTCTTCACAAGCCGATCCAGAATGACCATCGGATGCTCGGTGAAAGAAAGGTCGCGCTCCTGCTAGATTATCTGGTACTGAATCACGTGAGAGGGGTCATGATGGTACTTCCGGAGCATCAATACATGGAATACGGGGTGAACATCTGGGAAGCTGGGTGGAAGAGCCAATCGATAAGCAACTGTGCCGATAAGCTCGAAAATCTCAAAGGAACCCACATATCTAGGACTAACCTTCCCTTTTCTCCCGAATCTTATTACGCCATTCATTGGAGAAACGCTCAAGAAAACATGATCGCCAATGGTGAACTTAAGTATGCGACGGCGTCTATCAGCATAAGATTACTGCCTGCTCTGGGCCACTCTCATCCTATTCCGAATCAACTCAATCTTTTCGGTCATCTCCTGCACAACCTGCGGTCCTAAAATATTGCTCTCATTGAGCTCTGTCCAACAAATGGGGGATCGACATCTCCTCCCATATAATTCCTCGAAGAGTGCCATCTGAATAGTCTCCTGGAAGCTGTTATTGTATGATAACTCTGTTATGGGCAAATGATGATCCCAGCTGCCACGGAAATCTAGAACGCAAGCTCGAAGCATGTCCTCAAGAGTCTGAATGGTGCGCTCTGATGGACCGTCGGTTTACGGTTGAAAAGCAGTACTGAAACTCAATCGGGTGCCTAATGCCTCCTGAAGTCTCTGCCAAAAGAAACTGGTGAACTGAGTGCCTCTGTCGGACACGATGCAAGTCAGAACTCTATGTAGTCGCATAATCTCGTTGATATAAATCAGAGCGTACTGAGCGAATCCGAAAGTGGTCTTCACTGGCAGAATGCGAGCTGCTTTCGTCTTTCGGTCTACGTTCAACCAAATATAGTCCTACCATCGATTGGTCCTAGGTAGACCCCCGATAAATCCATAGAGCTTCTGCTCCCATTTCCACTCCGGAATGGGAAAAGGCTGTAATTCTTCTGCCGGCCTCTGATGCTCGGCCTTGACTTGCTGACAAGTTAAGCATCTCGAAACAAATTCCGTGGCATCTCTCTTCATCCCTTCCTACCAGTAAACATCTCTTAAGTCATGGTACATCTTGGTGGAACCCAGATGAACACTATATACTGACTGTTGCGCCTCCTCAAAAATCTCGTGTCTTAGTCACTCAGAATCTGGCATACACAGTCGAGTCGCAAATCGCGGTACTCCCTGACCATCAATCACGAACTCTGATTCTCTGCCCTGTCGAACCTGCGCCATGATCTCGAACAAACGAACGTCATCGGATTGTGCCTCACGGATACGATCAAGTAACTGTGGGTGTACACGGACACGGGCAAGTTGTCCCCCGGTCAAAGTAACTCGAACTGTACTCGTCTGTCATATAAAATCTGCCAATCTGCCGTCGACTGCCTCTGAACTGTGCTCAAACAAGATAAGCTACCTCTGGGACACCGACCCAAAGCATCCTCTTCAACATTCTCCTTGCCCGGATGATAAAGAATTTCGCAGTCATAGTCTTTTACTAGCTCCATCAAATGGCACTGTCCCACATTTAGATCTCGCTACTGAAAAATTTACTTTAAGCTTTTATGGTCCGTGAATATCTGGCACGACTCCCTGTATAAGTAGTGTCTCCGAATCTTGAGTGCAAAAACCACCGCAGCCATCTCTAAATCATGAGTGGGAAAGTTCTGCTCGTGCCTCTTTAACTGCCGAGAAGCATATGCGACGACCCTGCCGTGCTGCATCAACATACAGCCTAACCCCACCCGAGAAGCATCACAATAAACGACAAAACCGCCTGAACCTGAAGGCAAAGATAATACCGGTGTCGTGGTCAAATGAGTCTTCAACTGCTGAAAGCTCTGCTCGCATGCCTCGGTCGAAACAAAAGGAACTCCCTTCTGGGTTAATCCGATCAACGGTGAAGCGATACGGGAAAAATCCTGTACAAAACTATTAGCTATAGTGCCCTCAAGTCAATTATTGGATCACAGGCACGTAATTGCAAAGATTAAGGGAGGACCTATACCAGTAGAACAGTCTTACTCGAGATGATTGTTTGCTATATGGTTTGTCTTTACATCGTGTACATGCTTCAGGTGACATTACATATCATTATTATATGTTGATAGAGCCCATAGGATTCTTTCTTGACTACCAGCAGTATGATGGTGATCATATACGTGAGAGCTGGGTGGTCTATAAGCGCATCCTTAAAATGTCCCCAGTCGTAAGAGTTTCGAGACTGGGTATCGATACTCCAAAAGTAGACTAGTGTATACTGATCGAAACCCTGACGAGGGGCGGTGGCCGGTCCCATAAGCAATTGGTGTTAGTTGGTTCACCTAAGATGTATACAGGTGCTCATTAGGTTATGAGTACACCGGACGGACTCGCAGGGAATATGTTAGTTGGTATTATACCTATTGTCAGATAGCAGTTCCCTGATGATATGTGTACAGGTTTGTTTATCGACCTGAGATCGTCATTTGTCTTGTGTGAGTTCCCACTGTGCTTTGATTACTAACCTACCACGGCTCAAAGGAGTCGTGCAAACAGGTTTTAGTTGGGTACAGTCCCGAGCCACATGGAGGCAGTGAGCGGATCGTTAGGGGATTCGTCTCTCCCGGTAATGGGGGTTGATTTCGCGGTGTGCACGGGTGGCCATCAGCAGAAATCCTTGGCCAAGGTAGTCAAGAATTACTGATTCGGATCAGGAGTTTCTTAGGTGGTGATGAGCTTCATATCGGCACTAAATGTCGCGTTATTAGGGGTCTGACTTTATCCACCCTCTAGACTCGATATGCGATACTCATAGATGAACGGATCGGACTGTACGGATATTGTCACTGTCAGACTCAGTAGGGGTTTCAGGATGAGTTTGCTCGTCGGTCTCCCTTTCGCTCAATACCTGGATAGCCGTTACGTATAGCTAGTGCCACTGAAGTGCTCGTGGTTAAACCCACTGGCAGCATATTGATGAGTCTTTAGAGTCCAACACAGAGGGTTTCCCTACTTCGGGCGAAACGATATAGAGGCCGTATGGTTTTATGGCAGGGTTCGATCACATACGTGTACTTGTGCACGGATGATGTTCGGACGGATAATACTAGTGGGCTTTGGTTTAAGCCAGATCCTAGTATTATATTTATTGGAATATTTTCGTCTCTTTGTATTCGTATTCTTCGGAATACGGATGCGGTTATGTATATACGGTTAATGGGTATTCTTGTAATTTATTATAAGATTACTTTTAGAAGATTACAGCTCATCATGGTTTAGACCTTTTTGGATTAAAAGGTTATTGAGGTGTAGGATGAGGTGTTTATTGCATTTTTGTGGCATGGCTAATTAGTGACCCATGGTCACTATTCTACCATGCTTATGCTTTTTGTTTGTTATGAGATTATGTTGACTTGAGATATATTTTGTTGACTAAGATATTTTGGAGACATGGACATCTATGTGATGGCACCGTTATTTCTTATCACACTCACACAACAAACAAAAATACAGTCCATTATTCATTTTCTTTCTCTCTCTGTTGAGTTGCTCTCAACACCTCATTTTCAAGGCATCTTCTTCTCCTCTAGCTCCACCCAAACCCTCTCATGAGTTGAGAATCCTTAGGTGTCTTGAGACAAATTAATCCTTCATCACTCTCTACTTCATCTACGGTATCTATAGTAGCGATCTAGGTGCCTTAGTTGCCTCGAATATGAGGTTGGAGCTCGTTGCATAGATTCTCAGGTGGATCATCTTCGAAGGAGAGAGACCGGAGATCAAGCTTGATCAAGGAAGCCCCTAGGAGCTTGGGATGATGGTTGAAGACTGAAGGACACAGATGTATTCGGTATAACCATTCTAACTCCTTTGCATGTTTTGTTATTTAGGGCTTATGGGTAGATCCGGGTAATTAGTTGTGGTAGTGCCAAGTTTTATAAATTTTTGTTCCGTATTTGGTCGCAGATTGATGTCCGGGGCGTTGCTGTAACCCAATATGGTATCAGAGCCACTCCATAAGCCTTAGTTAACTCATTGCGACATTAGAAATCCACCGTTTTTGTCGTCCAAAAATTACCGACATAAACAGTTCCGAAAACTGAAAGTTTGAGATGTTTGCACACCCTGCGGGCTTACGGTTTGAACTAAGAAGCTACGGGGTGGTGCATGGGCACCTCGGGGAACCGCCGGGAGGGACCGAATGGTTGTGCCCACTCCCCAAGACCACCACAAGGTGGTCTTGGCGGTGGGGACCCGAAACTGTCCCATCTTGTGCAGTTTCAGGTCTGCCTCACCCCCTGGCCACCTCATGGTGGCCTCGGGGGTGGAGTCCCCCTATAGGCCTTCCGACTCGAATTTAATTTCGTGCTCTAAAACCCTATGAAGGTTCGGGCACGTTTTGTTTTGATTCGGACTTCCGAATTGGCTTTAAGCGGTCGGTTTTTGGAACTTTAGCTCACTGTTTTTTCATGGTTTTGGAAATTGGTTTAGTTTGCTAATTGCGTGCAGAATTCTAATATTGTAATTTTTAGTACATACATTGCTATCTGCGACCGTGAATGTCATTAGAGCGGTACAAATCGTTTAACTGCTATATGCTCTTTTTGACGAGTTTGCGAACGTGACATTCACGTTGATATTCTGTGTTGTGATGTGTTGTGGCTGAATCATCGTGGTGGGTGTTGGATATAGTACCCTCGGAGTCAATTATTAGATCACAGGCACGTGATTGCAATGATTGTAGGAGGACCTATACCGGTAGGATAGTCTTACTTAAGATAATAGTATGCTATCTGGTTTCTCTTTATTATCGTGTACATGCTTTAGGTGACCTTACAGATCACTATTACACATTGATAGAGCCATTAGGATTTTGCTTGACGGCCAGAAGTATGATGGCGATCATATAAGTGGGAGCTGGGGTCTACAAGCACATCCTTAAAGTGTCCCTAGTCGTGGGAGTTTCGAGACTGGGCATCGATACTCCATTTGTAGACTAGTGTATACAGTCGAGACCCCGACGAGGGGCGGTGGCTGGTCTCACAAGAAATTGGTGTCAGTTGGATCACCTAATATGTATACAGGTGCTCATTGGGTTATGAGTACACCGGACAGGACTCGCCGGGGACATGCTAGTTGGTATTATACCTGACGCCAGATAGCAGTTCCCTTGTGACATGTGTACAGGTTACTTCAACGACCTGAGATTGTCATTTATCTCGTGTGAGTTCCCACTGTGCTTTGATTACTGCCCTACTACGGCTCAAAGGAGTCGTGCAAACAGGTTTTAGTTGGGTATAGTCCCGAGCCACATAGAGGCAGTGAGCGGATCGGCAGGGGTTTCGTCTCTCCCGGTATTAAGGTGAGATCGCGCTGTGTCTAGGAGAGCCATTACACGAAGTCCTTGGCCAAGGCAGGAGATTTACTGGTAGGTATTCCAGTAGTATCTCAGGATGTTCTGGGCTACACTCCGACACGACATGTACCGCTTTTGGGAGTCTAACTTTTACCAACCCCTTAGGCCCGACATACGATGCTCACAGACGAACGGACCGGACTGTATGGATATTGTCACAGACAGGCTCAGTAGGGTGTCAGGATGAGTTCGCTCATCAACCTCCCTTTTTGTCAATACCTGGTAGCCCGTTACGTATAGCTAGTACCACTGACGTGCTAGTGGTTAAATCCACAGCCAAAGTATTTACGAGTCTTTAGTGTCCCCCACAGACAGTCTCAAGTTTCGGGCGAAACGTTGTAGAGGCCGTATGATATATGGCAGGGTCCGATTATATACGTGCAGTAGTGCACGGATCATGATCGGGCGGATCATACTAGTGTGCTTTGGTTTAAGCCGGATCGTAGTATTAGATTTGTTGGATTACTTTAGTCTCATCACATTCGGATTCAGTCGGAATGCGGATGCAGGTATGTATATACAGGTGAGTGGTACTCTTGTGATATGTCACGAGTTTACTTTAGTAGATGCCATTCTTTTTTTATTGTTGCAAACATTTGGATTAATGTTTGCATGGAAATAATGAGCTCAAAATCATGATTAGAAGCATTAATTGTGACACATGCGCAAGTGGTGACTCATGGTCTCTTTCTTTGTGCATGTGTCACATTATGTGATTGATTTGTGAGTTGAAATAAGAGAGAGAGAAAGGGCAGCCATGTATAGTGAGGTTTGCTCTTGGATTATCAATAATCTCTCACTCTCATTTCATCACAACACATAAGAAAAGGAAAAGGGTTCTTCTTCTTCCTCTTCTTTCTTGAGCTCACTATCTCCTCACTAATGGCATCCACTAAATACTCAAGAGACAAAGTGATCACACACATTCTCTACATCATCTTGGACACGTCGGCTAGCAAACTTCGTGTCCGAGTTGCTTCGGACGAAGCGGGAGCCAGTAAAAAGACTCGAAGATGTGGTGCCCTTTCCGACGAGGAGACCGGAGATCGGAGATGCCGCAAGGAGCTAGGGATGGTGGCTAAAGACCGAAGGACACGGATCGATCGGTATAGCTTTTCTAACCTTTCTCTAATTGCTAGTTGTAGGTTAATGGTTCGATCCGGATTTATAGTATACTATAGCGCCGGTTTCTACTTTAGAAAAAGTTTTCGTTTCCGCATTTTGGCCTCGGACAGACGGCCGGGGCGCTACCGTAGACTTACATGGTATCAGAGCCACGCCATTAACCTTTACTAGCTTGCTCTAACATGATTAAAATATCGATCGAACGAAATATTCCAAAACCGCATTTCCAATTCTGCAGTTTCTGTCGAAATTTTTTTGTGGTAAAAAAATTATTTTGAGTACGTCAGAAAATCAAGCAGGCTTTTCTAAGAACACTACAGAAAATATGTAGAAAGTGCTCATTGTAGCGCCGCGGAACTGCAGCCGTAACCCCGTTTTGGCCGCGGTTCTGCCGCAGTACTATCGCAACACTGCACCAAAATTTCTGCAGTGGTCTCTGAATTGGAATTAGGGTTTCTGGTATTTTTAGTTTTGGCCCAGATTTTGTTTGAGTACTGGATTTGTACTTGGGGCCAACTTCGGGAAATTTTGTCGATCGAAAATTTTAAATATGTTAGTTCATAGTTCTTACTTTATATCTGTGACCGTGAATGTCATTCGATCGGTAAATCTTGTCTAATTGCTATAACCCTTTTCGACGGATTTGCGAACGTGACATTCACGTTGATGTTCTGTGTTGTGCTGTGATGTTGCGGATTTGTCGTGGTGGATAGCCTGGATGTAATGGTAGTACAGTTTGGTTGTATTTGTACATTTGATATTGTGGGGCGAGCGTCCGACATGTTGACTGCCATCACTGCCTATTTGTATATTATTCTTTTGGGGTACGACCGGGCTGGGGTCGATATACCCGTTGTATATATTTTACTTTCTGTACTAGGATTACCCCGTGGTGGGGTGCACGGATAGCCGGGTTCTAGAGGGCAACGAGCCCGCACCTCATGGCTTTGAGACGGAGGGGGCTTCACTCCAGAATTGGCGGGCTATTCGCTGCACTCATAGGGGGTACAGGTTGACCCAAGGAGGGGTGCTCAAGTTACCGGATTCCGTGAAGTGCTGGGTGGTCCATTCACTTTGTTGAAAGGGGCTGCCTCGCTTCAGGTTTTGGCGGGTAACTTGCCGTGCCCGTAGGGGTCTAGGATTTCATTACACAGGCTATCCACACAACCAGGGGAACGTCGGGTTTCAGTAGCGGCTCTATGAAACCCGGGGATCCCAGATTATCTGTATTGTTCTGTGATGCTTACTACATTTCTGTGATGTTGCATTTTATTACGCCATGAGCAAATATTATATATTGATATATATACTAGTAGATGTTGTATATGTTTTACACCTGCGCTAGTCCAGTCCCCGCTCTGTCGTTAGTTAAGTAACCTAACGGGTGATGACGGGACCCAGTGGCGAATGCGGATGGCATAAACATACATCATATTTTCGTTCTTTTTTAGTGTGATTAATTGATGGGACTGCATTGATTTGGATCAATGCGAGCTAAACAAACCTGTTTGATGTTGTTGGAACAATTTTTTTTAAAAAGCTGTTATTGCAAGGACGTTCTCTTTTGTTTTACACAGTGGTATTCGGTTATGAATATCCAGTACCTCAGTCGACGAGGCAAGGGCCGAGATCCCTTCACCGGGATTGACCCATTGGACAGAAATTTGTGTCAGGGTAATAACTTCACTATAGTCGATTACTTTTTGCTTTGCATCGTGATTTTTAGTTGGAATATCCTGCACCTCATTCTACGAGGAAAGAGCCGAAATCCCTTCACCGGGAGTGACCTCTTTAGCAAAGGTTTTCGCCACTATATATTTATAAAAAGCTATCCGGTTCCTTCAACGATATCAAGTTCATTATGCTAAAGGTTTTCACCAAAAACCATTCGTAGCCCTCTGTCATTTCAGAAAGGTAGAACTTAGTATTCATGCTATGTATGTTGGCCTTCATCAAAGCATAGTGTATGGTAGTTATTTGTTACTTTTCTGCAGCATAGATAGATACGTTGGTTTGGGACAGTCCTACTACTATTTTGGTCTTCGTCAAGGGTATGTACGGTTTGGTCAAATTAACCTGGACAATGACGGGTAGAACTTGACATGTGACTTATGATATGTTGGCCTTCGTCAAGGTCATAAGAGCATGGGGTAAAAATCACATCGGGAGTTTCTAAAGAAACTGAAACTTGCCAGGCATGTGCATACCTTCTGGAGTGTGATAATGTGAGTGGATTCCCTCATATTATCATGCGATGATAGTTGGATCCCGATTCCCACTGATGAGTTGATTTACTCCTTGGGTGATCCCGACTAATTCTTCTTTCAGGTTTGGAGGAGAATTTGAGGATACAGTGGGAGGTTTCCTGATTAAATAAATTGATAACCATTCTGATCTAGGTTAGAGTGCACGCTGAGTGTTTCTTTTCTCTCTCTCTTTAGCAGCGACCATGGCCTGACCCTTGACTATGACTCAGTGACCAAGTTAACCGAACCTTCTTAAAACACTAGCTTTTGGATTGTCTGAGTTGCATGCCTCATTGCCACTCCTACTTTTACCCTTTTCTCCAGAACACCCCGTATTACTACGAACATCCACTTCCATTGGATAAAACCATCGTATGGTTATATACGAACTCGAGAGAATTTGTTCCAGAATCGAGGTTGGTTTCCGGTTCTGGAGAAAATGAATAAGACTATTCAGTTGTCTTTTCCTTTTACCTTCTCTCAGGTTGCGAGTGTTCCTTAGATTAGGACGGTACACCTATTATGCTAATTGGATAGTTTTCTTCCAAACCATAGGCAGGTGCCGAACGGTGAGGAATGAAGAAAACCAAGCCTAACAAAGGTGTACAGAAGGTATTAAGTAAAGACAAAAAAGGGATTAGTAAGAGGGCAATGAAAATTGCGACTGCTATTCATGACCAAACCAAGTATTTCATCGCCACTCCTACTTCACCTTTGTATTTCTCCAAGAAACCCCGTATCACTACGAAGATCCACAGTTATTTGGATACTCCATCATACGGTTATATACGAACTCGAAGAAACTTGTTCCAGTTCTGGGATGGATTCTGGTTCAGGAGAAATAGGAATAAGGTTTTATTCAGTTGTCTTTTATCTTCACCTTCTCTCAGGTTACGAGTGCTCCTAGGATTAGGAGAGTACTGTTCATACCAGAATATTGCATTTTATACCGCCCATTCTTACGCTCGTTTATTTATAGGCAGGTGCTTTTGATCAGTGTATGCTACATATTTGCAGAATACTGGTTCTCAACTCTAAACAGTGAAATCCATGGAAAAGTACGACAAATTCTGGATTACTGCCAACAACAGATAAAACACGGGTCTCCGCTCTCTATCCGTTTGTTGCCACATACCAGTTTAAGGGACAAAATGGCAAATCGATTTTCATGTCATGCACAAAGCTCAATGTCAACACAAGATCCAAGAAATCTACGCGGAGCTCGAGGAAATCATGGCAAAAGATCCACATCACTTCACCTCTTGTTCTACTAAAATTCTGGAATAATTGTGAAGAGATTATGAGAAAAGTCATATACCAAACAGCAGACAACTTCAAACCAGGGGACCCCAAAAAGTACGAGGAGCCAACTCCTCTATACGGCCGTGGAACCGTGGCATAAGCTTGCTTAGGCCGCGGAACCGCGGCCGTACGGCCTCCTCTCTCTGTCATCTTTCAGGGGCTGTTTTGTAATTTTATATAAAGGCAGATTGTTGCCCTAGGTTTCCAATTCTCTGCCTATAAATATTCCAGAATTGAACTAAGCCAAGGGTCCAATTTTGTGTGAATTCTTTGTTTCTCTTTTTGTTAGGATTTAGTCTTTTTCTTCTTCTTCTTCATTCTTTTCTCCATGAAAATTGTAGTGAGAGCTTTGAGTGGAAGATCAATGAAGATGGGGGTTTTTGTATCATTCTCTTTGGTTTAACTTCCCCTTGAGATTTTTGCTTTCTCTTGATCTTTCAACCTCTTCATTGAGCTTGAAAGGTTAAGGGTTTGTTATTTATCTCAAGGGTCGTATTTTTCTTATGGAATTAGCGCTTCATTTCACATGCGTTCTCTACCCTTCTCTTGATCTTGCAACCTCTTGAGTGAGCTTGCAAGTTTAAGGGTTGGCTATTGATCCCATGCTTGTCTTGAAATCTAGTTTCTAGTTCTTTTTATTGCTTATTTATTACTTGCTTTTTATTACCTTTCTTTACTTATTTGCAATTTAATTCATGCACTTATTTACTTGTAATCTTTTCTTTTCTTTGTTCTTTTCTTTTGCTCTTCTTGGTTCTCTTTGTGAATGGTTGTAATTATTGTTGTTGTTAAGAATAAATACGGTATTGTAAGTTAAGATTTTCTTTGCTCTTTTCCTTTTCCCGTTATTTTCCATTGAACTCCGCCCAAACGATACGCAAGCGCTCCGTTAGGCACCCTATCCTAACAAGGTAACGGTGATTCCTAACCGCGACCAGTTGCGTTCGGTTTGGCCGGAGGCGAAAGCAAGAGACAAGAACGGACGGACAAGGGTAAGTAAGACGGATTCCACGAATACTGCGCTTAAATCTCCTAATCCACGTTGTTGCCGATTGCTCTAGCTTCAATTGGTCAAGACTCGGCTCAAAGGTTTTGAGTACGGATTTCTTTAGCTTACATTATCGTATCTTTTCTTAACAACTTTATACTTGCAAATAATACACATAGGTTAGATTGAACAAACATATACTCATTCTTTATTGACTCGTCTAAAACAAGAAAGGACATACAACCATCTCCCTGTGGATCGACCCGTGCTCAACCGGCTAGCTGCATAGCGACACCGTCTTGATTGCGGTTAACTTTAATTCTTTCAATCAAATGGCACCGTTGCCGGAGAGACGGTAGCGTATTTTCTTTCTTATTATTCGGGTTAATATTCTTTTTGTTTTTTTGGATCATTTTTGTGGGCAAGAGTGCAGATTTTTGCAGATTTGCAAACTGCGATTGTGGGGAGCAAAGTGTACATTCAAGGCTAAGGTGATTGCAAAGTACAGTGCCAAGATCCGGGTAGTTTGACCCGCGCAAGCGAACTTTTCAAGCTTACCGGATTTGATTCAACGGGGGTTTCCTAACCCAAAAACTTAACGGTACATACTTTACTAACACCTTCTTCTCAAATCCGACGCGTCCAATATACTATTCTTTGCAGGATTCTTTGCAAGTTCGCTAACAAACGCTAAAAATTGACTAACCCGTATTTGTTGCAGTGCCGCGCTTAAACTAAAAAACGATTTTTTGATTCTTTATAGAATTTTTATTGAATTGCGCATTGCATACATTAATACGGACTTAAGGGCAAGCGAACCCCACAATATACGGTAAAGGATTTCATCATCTTTTCCGTGGCCCACAAATCACGAACTTGAGCATAACGTTTACCCGCACAAATTTTAAAAGAAATTAGACTTTAAGCCTTAAGGACTTCGCGCTCACTAGGAGAAGTTAACTGTGTTTAGAACCTCGCTTAACGGTATATTCTTTACGGGGTGTCTAGGAAAGTGTTAACGGCGAAACCGCCAAAAGAGAAAGGGTTATTTAATTAAGGAACTTCGCGAAAGCGTTGGAAAACCTCCCCTTATCTCTGCACTTACCTGGCCTCGTGATCAGTGTATCTTGAGCCCGTTTCTCGACACAGTTTTACTTCGACAATCAAGTTCTGGAGCAGGTCTAGTTGACCTAGGTGAACCCTAGAACGATTAGGTGTGTGGTATTTTCGTGTCGTGATTGTTTTTGTCCCTATTCTTTTTTGTGTGTATGTTTCATTCTTTTGTTAATATCTAAAAATAAAATAAAAAAACATTCTTTTCCCCCCTCCTTTTCCCTGCCTTTCTTTCTTTCTCTCTTCATATCATGGGTACCCCACCTCGCAAAACTCTTGCCGAACTTTGGTACCCACAACCAGACATTACTTCTTACGGTTCTTGCTTTTGCCGAACGTCAAACGATCCCTCCATGCCCAAAATCTCTTTGAAAGATCGGATAGACGCGTCTAGGACAAACACTTGCCCTTCGCAATCCACTCTGTATCAACCTTTTCAACCTCCCCCACCCGCTTATGTTGATACCCCTTTTGCAAGTCGTCCTTTGTCCATCGCTGAACGTATTGAACAATCCCGTAGCCGATCTTTCACTCCTTTCACCACTATAGATTCTTGGGATCAACAATTCCATTCACCTTCTTATCCAAATATTGATCCTGCTCCTGTCCAGCCATTCAATTCCTATCAATCCTACCCTACTTTTTCACCTTCCCTAGACATTGCTTCAGAACCACCATTTGGGAGTTTTCAGTATCCAAACAACTTTGAATCTTTTACTGAAACCCCTTCCCAACCCATGTCTAGTCTGGAACAGTCCTTGGAAGACTTTAGGGTAGCGTCGTACCAACAGATGATGGATTTGGATGCGTCCATGGCCGCCCTCATATAACCTAGTGACCCGGTAGCTAGTTTTCAACTAGCTCCAAATTTTCCAATGTATGAAGAGGCGGTCGGACAGGCTGTGAATTTGAGTGGAGAGAGTGAGCTGTACCCCCTTCTAAATCAAACCTACCCGTTTCAAATTGAATCCCACAACTCCTGTGTTGAAAGTTTATCAAGTGTCCCAACTGAATTATCAATTGAAGATAGAATGTTTAATGAGTTGTGCGACTTTGTAGGGTTTGATTTGCCAGATTGTGAAGGGACCTTGCCAAGTGAAACCACAAACAATCCTTTTGACCTCTACACCTCCATCTTAGAACCTGAATTGATTGAAATCCATGCTTTTGATGAGATGTCGGAGAAAATTGACTTTCACTTGATTAAGGATATTGACGCCGGGAATATTTTGGCTGATGAACCTGTAGATCTGGCAGAGTTTTTCTCTCCAATTCATCATCCCGAGTCATTAAATATTTTTCCCGAACCCCATATGCGTCTGGATTTTGAAGAGAAATGCATGGATGTGCTAAATTTGGAGGAGAATTTTGAGGATAGCTTTGAGGATGAACCAGTTTTAATTGATGAGTCGGATTTTCCAATTCATCCTGTTCCTTTCATTTACTGTGTACACCCTCCTGAACCTTTAACCGATGACCTTCCTCAATCACCTACCTCCATCCTTTCCATCGTTCCGACCTTGCAAGAACCCGTCTCACTTTCATTTCATATGTCTGGTTTACCAAGTTCGGCGTACCCATGGTTTCTCACGAATCTTGAGGGATTTGACCCCATTTCTCAATGGGTTAATAGATTAGCACAAACGTTTCTTACACATCAGTCATCACAAATTGTGCTAATCTATTCACTCCATTTCCACCCTCAAGTTCGTATTCCACTTCCTTCTCCCTTCCGCCACTCTTCTTCTCATATACCGAGACCGTATTCCGCTTCTTCCTCCATACGGTCTCCCGTAGTCTCCATTTCTTACCTCTCCGCATTGTTTCACCAACCAGCACATTATAACGACAAAATCTTTGAATGGTTGGTATTAACTTTTGGTCTGTGTAAGGCCTTGTATAGCTTGATACTATTCTCTTTCCCCCCTAATCCTGAACTTCAACGCTTAACAGTGGAAACACTGTTTTACTTAAGTTTGGGGGGGACTCCTTTTTTGTATATATTTTTTGTTTTCCCTTTTTGTTTTGTTTCTAGGGAGCGCCGACAATTTTGACCCTCTTGGTGTAGCCTGACAGTGAGGGCACTGTCAAGTTTAAGTTTGGGGGTGTGCTCGGTAAGCTTTCTTCCTTCGCATTCATTTGTATATTTTGCATTTGCATACCTTATTAAAAACCCACAAAAATTTAAAATTTTCCAAAAAAATATAAAAACTTTGTCGTCAAGTTAGCTAATAGGGTAACTTAGATCTTTATTCCGAAAGTTTAGTTGATATGATAGAAAAATAACTAAATTCTAGGCTTAGGGATTGAAAACCCTGAAAATAACTCTCATTCAGTTCTTGAGTTAAGTCAAGATGAAGGGAAAGTATTGATGCTTTACTGAAGGATAAGTCTGAAAAATAGTTTCTTTTCTCGAGTCCAAATTTAGAAAGTATATACCCTACAAACTGCACTTACACGCACCTTGAAACTTGGGATAGTAGAGGATACCTTGAAATACTCTTGCCTGAAAGCCTAGTATGAAAGAAAAAACGGTATTTAAAGCTAAACACCAAAAGAGCATGTTGAAAAATATATCCGGTCTTGAAAAAGAAAAAGAAAAAGCAAAAGAAAAAGAAAAATAGAAAAAAGTCAAGACCTGGAAACTGCTATTTACGCTTTAAGCTCACACATTCAGTAATCGGCCGTTAGTGCCTCAAGAAGCATTAATAGTCGCATGAAAGGTGTGTGAGCAACACCGTCCATCATTAAATGAAAAGAAGTAGTATTAGGTATTAGGGCAAGGGTATTATAGCTTGAATTGAATTCTTGACTGTAGGGGTGCAAATATACACATACGTAGGGGTATACAATTGATGTTTTGATAAGAGATAGAAATAAAGAATAAGACTTGTGTTTTCTGTAAAGTTGATAAAAATCCCTGATTTGAGGCCGCACTTTAGAAGGAAAACTCAGGAGAACCAACACCTTTCTAAACTTTTTTTTTGGAACGTATATGATCTAAAGTTAAAACAGATAGGAGGTGTGAAACATAAGGGTTGGATATTTCTAACTTAGGATGATAGAATTTCTAACGTAAATTCTAAACTGTAGGAGTAGAATCGATGTTAACTTATGACACTAGCTTGACGGGATTTTGTGGGTAGTATCCGCTGAAAACCCTCAGGAGACAACACTCCTCCTACTAGGGACACCTAGAAGTTTAACGGCTTGTTGCACATGCTCAGTGCAATCGCGTTCCCTGCGAAAGTGCGGTTAGGATTTTATTTTTGTGAATAATTGGTTTTGCTCGGGACGAGCAAAAGTTAAGTTTGGAGGTATTTGTTCATACCAGAATATTGCATTTTATACCACCCATTCTTACGCTCGTTTATTTATAGGCAGGTGTTTTGATCAGTGTTTGCTACATATTTGTAGAATACTGGTTCTCAACTCTAAACAGTGAAATCCATGGAAAAGTACGACAAATTCTGGATTACTGCCAACAACAGATAAAACACGGGTCTCCGCTCTCTATCCGTGTGTTGCCACATACCAGTTTAAGGGTCAAAATGGCAAATCGATTGTCATGTCATGCAAAAAGCTCAATGTCAACATAAGATCCAAGAAATCTACGCGGAGCTCGAGAAAATCATGGCAAAAGATCCACATCACATCACCTCTTGTTCTACTAAAATTCTGGAATAATTGTGAAGAGATTATGAGAAAAGTCATATACCAAACAGCAGACAACTTCAAACCAGGGGACCCCAAAAAGTACGAGGAGCCAACTCCTCTATACGGCTGCGGAACCGCGGCATAAGCTTTCTTAGGCCGCGGAACCGCGGCCGTACGGCCTCCTCTCTCTGTCATCTTTCAGGGGCTGTTTTGTAATTTTATATAGAGGCAGATTGTTGCCCTAGGTTTCCAATTCTCTGCCTATAAATACTCCAGAACTGAGCTAAGCCAAGGGTCCAATTTTGTGTGAATTCTTTGTTTCTCTTTTTGTTAGGATTTAGTCTTTTTCTTCTTCTTCTTCATTTTTTTCTCCATGAAAATTGTAGTAAGAGCTTTTTGAGTGGAAGATCAATGAAGATGAGGGTTTTTGTATCATTCTCTTTGGTTTAACTTCCCCTTGAGATTTTTGCTTTCTCTTGATCTTTCAACCTCTTCATTGAGCTTGAAAGGTTAAGGGTTTGTTATTTATCTCAAGGGTCGTATTTTTCTTATGGAATTAGCGCTTCATTTTACATGCGTTCTCTACCCTTCTCTTGATCTTGCAACCTCTTGAGTGAGCTTGCAAGTTTAAGGGTTGGCTATTGATCCCATGCTTGTCTTGAGTTCTAGTTTCTAGTTCTTTTTATTGCTTATTTATTACTTGCTTTTTATTACCTTGCTTTACTTATTTGCAATTTAATTCATGCACTTATTTACTTGTAATCTTTTCTTTTCTTTTGCTCTTCTTGGTTCTCTTTGTGAATGGTTGTAATTATTGTTGTTGTTAAGAATAAATACGGTATTGTAAGTTAAGATTTTCTTTGCTCTTTTCCTTTTCCCGTTATTTTCCATTGAACTCCGCCTAAACGATACGCAAGCGCTCCGCTAGGCACCCTACCCTAATAACGTAACGGTGATTCCTAACCGCGACCGGTTGCGTTCGGTTTGGCCGGAGGAGAAAGCAAGAGACAAGAACGGACGGACAAGGGTAAATAAGCCGGATTCCACGAATACCGCGCTTAAATCCCCTAATCCACGTTGTTGCCGATTGCTCTAGCTTCAATTGGTCAAGACTCGGCTCAAAGGTTTTGAGTACGGATTTCTTTAGCTTACATTATCGTATCTTTTCTTAACAACTTTATACTTGCAAATAATACACATAGGTTAGATTGAATAAACATATACTCATTCTTTATTGACTCGTCTAAAACAAGAAAGGACATACAACCATCTCCCTGTGGATCGACCCGTGCTCAACCGGCTAGCTGCATAGCGACACCGTCTTGATTGCGGTTAACTTTAATTCTTTCAATCAAGTACACCCATTTTGCTTATTAGATAGTCTTCTTCCAAACCATAGGCTAGTGCTGAATAGTAGAGAGGGAAGAAAACCATTTAGCCTAAAGGGGTGTACAGAAGGTAATGACTAAAGACATATAAAGGGATTGGGAGAGTTGGCAAAGAAATACACGGTTATAGTTGTGAATCTGATAATGGAAGAGGCATTACTTGTAATACCCGGATACCCCTCCAAAACATTTACATGTTTCAGTTTCACTGTGTATTGTTAAAAGAAAACAGATTCCCTAATTAGTCCTTACTCCAGGGTATGTATTTACCAGGTTTGATTCTCACATCTATATGGTTTTACAAATGATGAGTGGGAGTAAATTATTGGGAATTGGATGATCATCCTCATTATATCGGGATTCGTTGTAATTGGTGATATTTGAGGAAATCGCATGGGTCGTTTTGCCGGACGGCAAATATTTGGTTTTGAATATCCATTGTTATGCACCAATTTCAAATTGATATATCTGTACGTTTATTTTTATAAAGTGAGATATAACTTTTTGAAATTATGTCCATGAAATTTACCTATATCAGTGGATGATCAGGTAAGGAGCATTAAACAGCGGTGTAATTCTTCTTAACCATAAGTATAGTTTTCTACCTACGACATACAGGGAATGAGTTATTAGACTTAGGGGATTTATACAAAGTATTGTATCTTGTCCAGTGTCCATAAGAACAGAGGGGTTGGTACTCGTACTATATTCTGTTTACTTGTGACTTCTTTAGTTCTTAGACATGTGTTTTGTAGAAATGCAAGGTCTAAGTTTTGAGAAGTTATAGGTATAAGAATAAAGTAGAGAACCAGGCATTTCAAGTATCAGGATTTTTCAAGGTGATCGAAGATATAGATAGTTGTGTATGGTATTCAATTAATAGTAATGATTAAGAGAACTTGCTTCTCTTTCAGGTTACTCATAATTGGAAGCACTCCTAAGTTAAGTAATGCTGATCGGCCTCTCTCCATTTAGTTGACATGCACTAGAGACAGCTGCATGAGTTGAATCTGGTTCCAATTAAATCAGTGCCTCTGTTTCTATATTGGATATAGAATAGTTCAAATCTTAACAATGTTAAGGTACGGGAAGTTGTCCGGCTTACGCTTAAAACCAGATTCTGGATAACTCAAGGCACGTTTCTGTAATGGCTGTTTGTGGGTTGACCCGGGCTATGACGAGGGTTGACTTTCTACCATCTGGAAGATCAATAGTGATATTGTTTATGACCCGCCACAATTTTAATAAAAATAGATTTTTTCAGAAAACAGTAGTGGGAGTATGGTAGAACTGGAAGTGATTGCAGAACTGCAAACGATTACTGAAAATTTGATAAGAACCTAAAGATTCAATCTGGATTGACATTCTATTAGCCACTCCGCAGATATGGTGGGTAAACTCAGGCACCCGAGAGGTACTCCGGCAGCCTCAAGGACGGTGACAAGGAGGTTCTTGTTTACGCAGACTTGCCATTGCTGTTGTTCCAGACTATGAGACCCGGCAGGAGGATGAGTATAGCGTCGTTCTAAACTAGCTTTAGAAGTGTACGTTTATATGACTCTGCCAGAGGGTTTTCATAGTCAGTGGGAGCAGCGGAAGCATAGTGGACAAGTAGCTTATGTCTATTTATGGACTATAGCAGATATAGCGGAGATAGATCATCTGTTTCTGATGTGACAGTCATAGGTTTGACTTCATCAGAATAGGTGATGGATCTGTTAAGAAGGTAGTAGGTTGTGATGTCCTGGTATTTGGATGGCATACACAGAGTAGGAAGTGAAATTTCTATACTACGATCGGTTATACTTTGGTTGTCACACAGTGGTTTCTCCACAAAGGACATGGATTTTATATCAGACATTCTGGTTACTAGATCTATGGTTTTAGATCTAGATTTTGGTAGTTTTCCAATCTGGGTACTTTGATGGCATTCTAAAGGTGTTTTAGAATGGACGACTCCTGGAACGGTAGTGTACCTGCAGATGATGGAGTCACCCTCTCTAAAGGTGTCTTACAGACTAAAGGGGAGAGGGATGCGAATGATTGGCACATCACTTGCTTAGGCAATTGAGTCAATCATGAGATGTCAAGTACCACACCAGATGTTGCTTTTTGCACTAGGTGTAATAAGTTAATATTAATCCTATCATGGAGAAACGTTCGGAAGCAGTTTTAGAACATAAGTAGATGTTCTAGGGATATGATAAAGGCAGCCTCCTTCAGGAGACGGTTATCATTCCAGGCTTCCAAGGTGACCTGGATGACAGAGTGACAGTCAGAGTTATAGTTTTTCTCTGACGAGGGGCAGTTGTTTGGACAGGAGGTCCAAGCGGATACTTGGGGAGGCATGGCGCAGGATACTGATTGAATTCAGTTGATGATACAGTCGAAGAAGTTTGGATTTGGAGTTCATTTATGAACTAGGTCACATCAGATATCCAGACATATTCTAAGACAGGTATTGTTCATTTCGGGAGATGGCTTTCTCCGTGAACTTGAGATAAATAGAGACATAGAAAGAAACATCAGGGCGGATCCATTCATTGAGGCTATTCCTCGAACGCAATAGTTTCGCAAACGGGCTTTGTGAAACTGATTAGTAGAGGAGCTGGGTGTTCAGTATCACACGGGCTGTGAGTATGCGACATCGCAATAATTAGCCTTGAGTGCAAGTGTGAGATTGTTGGATATAGTGCCCTCAGAGTCAATTATTGGATCACAGGAACGTGATTGAAATGATTGAGGGAGGACCTATACCGGTAGGACAGTCTTACTCAAGATGATAGTATGCTATCTGGTTTATCTTTATCAACGTGTACATGTTTTAGATGACCTTACAGATCACTATTACACATTGATAGAGCCCTTAGGATTTTTCTTGACGGTCAACAGTATGATGGCAATCATATACGTGGGAGCTGGGGTCTATAAGCACATTCTTAAAGTGTCCCTAGTCGTGGGAGTTTCGAGATTGGGCATTGATACTCCATTAGTAGACTAGTGTATACAGTCGAGACCCCGACGAGGGGCGGTGGCCGGTCTCACAAGCCATTGGTGTCAGTTGGATCACCTAAGATGTATACAGGTGCTCATTGGGTTATGAGTACACCGGACAGGACTCGCCGGGAACATGCTAGTTGGTATTATACCTGATGTCAGATAGCAGTTCCCTGGTGACATGTGTACAGGTTAGTTCATCGACCTGGGATCGTCATTTGTGTCGTGTGAGTTCCCACTATGCTTTGTTTACTACCCTACCACGGCTCAAAGGAGTCGTGCAAACTGGTTTTAGTTGGGTACAGTCCCGAGCCACATGGAGGCAGTGAGCGGATCGGCAGGGGTTTCGTCTCTCTCGGTATTAGGTGTGAGATCGCGCTGTGTCTAGGAGAGCCATTACACGAAGTCCTTGGCCAAGGCAGGAGATTTACTGGTAGGTATTCCAGTCGTATCTCAGGGTGTTCTGGGCTACACTCCGACACGACTTGTACGGCTTTTGGGGGTCTGACTTTTACCAACCCCCTAGGCCCGACATGCGATGCTCATAGCGAACGGACCGGACTGTATGGATATTGTCACTGACAGGCTCAGTAAGGTGTCAGGATGAGTTCGCTCATCGACCTCCCTTTTGGTCAATACCTGGTAGCCCGTTACGTACAGCTAGTACCACTGACGTGCTAGTGGTTAAATCCACAGCCAAAATATTGACGAGTCTTTAGAGATCCCCACAGACAATTTCTCAAGTTTCGGGCGAAACGTTGTAGAGGCCGTATGATATATGACAGGGTCCGATCATATACGGGCAGTAGTGCACGGATCATGATCGGGCGGATCATACAAGTGGGCTTTGGTTTAAGCCGGATCCTAGTATTAGATTTGTTGGATTACTTTAGGCTCATCGCATTCGCATTCAGTCGGAATGCGGATGCAGGTATGTATATACAGGTGAGGGGTACTCTTGTGATCCGTCATGAGTTTACTTTAGTAGATGCCATTCTCTTTTTATTGTTGCAAGCATTTGGATTAATGTTTGCATTGTTGGAGATAGTGCCCTCAGAGTCAATTATTAGGTCACAGGTACGTGATTGCAATGATTGATGGAGGACCTATCCCGGTAGGACAGTCTTACTCGAGATGATAGTGTGCTATCTGGTTTACCTTTATCATCGTGTACTGCTTCAGGAGACCTGACAAGTCGCTATTACACGTTGATAGAGCCCCTAGGATTCTTGCTTGACCACCAGCAGTATGAGGGCGATCATATAAGTGGGAGCTGGGGTCTATAAGCATATCCTTAAATGGTCCCTAGTCGTGTGAGTTCCGAGACAGGGCATCGATACTCCATAGTAGACTAGTGTATACAGTCGAGACCCCGACGAGGGGCGGTGGCCGGTCTCACAAGCCACTGGTGTCAGTTGGATCACCTAAGATGTATACAGGTGCTCATTGGGTTATGAGTACACCGGACAGGACTCGCCGGGAACATGCTAGTTGGTCATATACCAGACGTCAGATGGCAGTTCCCTGGTGACATGTGTGCAGGTTAGTTCATCGACCTGGGGATCGTCATTTGTCTCGTGTGAGTTCCCACTGTACTTTGATTACTACCCTACCACGGCTCAAAGGAGTCGTGCAAACAGGTTTTAGTTGGGTGCAGTCCCGAGCCACATGGAGGCAGTGAGCGTATCTTCAGGGGTTCGTCTCTCCCGGTATTGGGGGTGAGGTCGTGCTGTGTCTAGGAGAGCCATTACACGAAGCCCTCGGCCGAGGCAAGGAGATTTACTGGTAGGTATTCCAGTAGTATCTCAGGGTGTTCTGGGCTACACTCCGACACGACTTGTACCGCTTTTGGGGGTCTGACTTTTACCAACCCCCTAGGCCCGCCATGCGATGCTCATAGACGAACGGACCGGACTGTACGGATATTGTCACTGACAGGCTCAGTAGGGAGTCAGGCTGAGTTCGCTCACAGACGTCCCTTTTTGGTCAATACCTGGTAGCCCGTTATGTATTGGCTTATACCTCTAACGTGCTAGTGGTTAAATCCACAACCAAGGTGTTGACGAGTCTTTAGAGTCCCCCACATTCAGTTACTCAGCATTCAGGCGAAAGGTTGTAGAGGCCGTATGGAGATATGGCAAGGTCCGATCAGATACGTGCAGTATTGCACGGATCAGGATCGGACAGTTTGTACTATAGGCCGTATGGATATATGGCAGGGTTCGATCAGATACGTGCGGTATTGCATGGATCAGGATCGAACGGATAATACTAGCCGGCTTTGGTATAAGCCGGATCCTAGTATAGTACAGTGTAGATTTTGTCTCATTGCATTTGTATTTCGGTCGGAATACAAATGCGGGTGTGTATGCACAGTATCGGGGTTTTCCTGTAATTTATTACAGGACCAGTTTTCTGGAGTTGCCAGTTTGCTTTTCGTTTCGGCCGATTTCCTTTGTATCGTTCATTGGCCGAAGATTGGTGGAGGAGGGCTTATTTGCATTGTTGCAAATAATTATTTGTGGAGGGGGTCTTTGCATGTTTCCTTGTATCATGATGGTGCACCATTCTTTTGACCTTGACTTCTTCTTCTCATGATGGCTTGACTTTTTGAAGCCATCATGCATGAGATGATGGTTGCCTTGGAGTGTTGGATTTGTTGTGATCATTCCCTTTTGCATGATAGCCTTCTCTCTCTCTCCTTTGTATTATTGAGAATGGCTCCCATAATTTTGGAGACCCTCCCTCATTCTCACACTCCCTCTCCTCTAGTGATGGCCGGCCGCCATGAGGGTGGGTTGCCCATTTTTGTAGTGGGGATTTTTGCTCTCTTGATGCTAGAAAAATCCCCAAGTTCCTCCACAAAATTTCATACCTCATTTCCTCCACCAAAATGGCACCTCCATAAACCCCAAATGAGACACTAGTTCTACTATTTTCTACAGCGAATCTTGGGCACGTCGAGTAGCCGGCTTCGTGCCCGAGTTGCCTCGGCATTGAAGTGGGAGCCCGTAAAAGAAGTAGGCGATGTGGTGCACTTCCGGCGACGAGGAGGAGACGGGACATTCCGCAGGTGATCGGGACGATGACGAGAAGACCGGAGGACTTGGATCGTCGGTATATCTCTATTCCCTTTCTTGTAGATAGCTAGGACTAATTAATGGTTCGATCCGGGTATTAGTGCGCGGCGGTTTGCCAGTTCAAGAAAAGTAAAGTTTATCACCGCTTTCGCATTTGGCCGTCGGATTGACGGCCGGGGCGCCGCCGTGCACTTACATGCATATGGAAATAATAAGCTCAAAGTCATGATTAGAAGCATTAATTGTGACACATGCACAAGTGGTGACTCACAGTCTCTTTCTTTGTGCATGTGTCACATTATGTGATTGATTTGTGAGTTAAAATGAGAGAGAGAGAGAGAAAGGCCAGCCATGTATAGTGAGGTTTGCTCTTGGATTATCAATAATCTCTCACTCTCATTTCATCACAACACATAAGAAAAAGAAAAGGAAACTTCTTCTTCTTCCTCTTCTTTCTTGAGCTCACTATCTCCTCACTAATGGCATCCACTAAATCCTCAAGAGACAAAATGATCACACACATTCTCTACATCACCTTGGACACGTCGGCTAGCAAACTTCGTTTCCGAGTTGCTTCGGACGAAGCGGGAGCCCTTAAAAAGACTCGAAGATGTGGTACCCTTTCCGACAAGGAGACCGGAAATCGGAGATGCCGCGAGGAGCAGGGGATAGTGGCTAAAGACCGAAGGATACGGATCGAACGGTATAGATTTTCTAACCTTTCTCTAATTGCTAGTTGTAAGTTAATGGTTCGATCCGGATTTAAAGTATACGATAGCGCCGGTTTCTAGTTTAGAAAAAGTTTTCGTTTCCACATTTTGGCCTCGGACAGACGGCCGGGGCGCTACCGTAGACTTACAGTGGATATCTTCGATGCAATGTTAGTCCAGTTTAGTATCATTTGTACATTTGATATCACGGGGCAAACGTCCGACATGTGGACTGCCGTTACTACCTGCTTGTATATTATTTATTTAGGCACGACCGGGCTGAGGTCGATATCACCGTTGTACATGTTTTTATTTTCTGTACCAGGATTACCCCGCGATGGAGTGCATGGATAGCCAGGTTCTGGAGGGCAACGGGTCCGCATCTCATGGTGTTGAGATGGAGGGGTCTCACTCTAGAATTGACGGGCTATTCGCCGCACTCTTAGGGGGTGCAGGTTGACCCAAGGAGGGGTGCTCAAGATACCGGATTCCGTGAAGTGCCGGGTGACCCATTCACTTTGATGAAGGGGATTGCCTCACTTTTGGTTTTGGTGGGTAACTTGCCGCGCTCGTAGGGGTCTAGATTTTTGTTGCACCGGCTATCCATACGACCAGGGGAACGTCGGGTTTCACTTGTGGCTAAAACGAAAGCCGGGGCTCCTAGATTATCTGTATTGTTCTGTGATGCTTATCGCTTGTCAGTGATGTTGCATTTATCATGCCTGGAATGATTATTATATATTGTTATATATATACTAGTAGATATTGTATATGTTTTGCACCCGCGCTAGTCCAGCCCCTGCTCTGTCGTTAGTTAAGTAACCTAACTTGTGCTGACGGGGCCTTGTGGCGAATGTGGATGGAATATTCATACATCATATTTTCGTTCTTTTCTGGTTTGATTAATTGATAGGACAGCGTTTATTCTGATCAATGCAAGGAAAACAGACCTATATGATGTTGTTGGAACAATTTTCAAAATGTTGTTATTACAAGGGCGTTTTCTTTTGTTTTGCACAGCGGTATTCGGTTATGAATATCCAGCACCTCATTCGAAGAGGCAAGAGCCAAGATCCCTTCACCGGGAATGACCTCTTGGGCAGAAGTTTATGTCAGGGTAATAACGTAACTATAGTCGATTACTTTTTGCTTTGCATCGTGATATTCAGTTAGGAATATCCTGCACCTCATTCGACGAGGAAAGAGCCGAGATCCCTTCACCGGGAGTGACATTTTTAGCAAAAGTTTTCGCCACTATATATTTGTAAATATATCCAGTTCCTTCAACGATATCAAGTTCATTACGTTAAAGGTTTTTTCGCCAAAACCATTCGTAGCCCTCCATCATTTCAGACGGATAGCACTTAGTATTAATTCTATGTTTGTTGGCCTTAGTCAAGACATAGTGTATGGTAGATATTTGTTACTTTTCTATTGCATAGATAGATGCGTTGGTTTGGGACAGTCATACAGCCTTGTTGGCCTTAGTCAAGGGCGAGTACGGGGGGGGGGGTTTCAGATTAACCTGGACAAGGACGGGTAGAACTTGACATGTGACTTATAATTTGTTGACCTTAGTCAAGGTCATAAGAGCATGGGGTAAAAATCACATCCGGAGTTTCTAAAGAAACTGAAACTTGACAGGTATGTGCATACCTTCTAAAGTGTGATAACTTGAGCGGATTCCATCAAGTTATCATGCGATGATAGTTGGATCCCGATTCCCACTGATGAGTTGGTTTACTCATCAGGGGATTTTAGATGATCCTGACTAATTCTCTGGGGGAGGATTCGAAGAAACAATGTGAGCCATCCGGATTAGATAAAGTGATTAACCATTTTGATCTAGGTTAGAGTGCATGCCGAGTGTTTCTTTTCTCTCTCTTTGGCAGCGACCATGGCCCGACCGTAGACTAGAACTCATGAACCAAGTTAACCGAACCTTCTTAAAACACACTGTTTTTTAGATTGTCAGAGTTGCAAACTTCATTGGCACTTCTATTTTTACCCTTTGCTTTTCTCCGGAACATTCCGTATCACTACGAAGATCCACAGTTATTGGTTATGACCATCGTATAGTTACATATGAACTCGAAGAAACTTGTTTCAGATTCGAGAATGGTTTCCTATTCTAAAGAAATTGAATAGGACTATTCAGTCGCCTTTTTCCTTTTACTTTCTCTCAGGTTGTGAGGGCTTCTAGGATTAGGAGAGGGTACATCTATTGCACTTATTCGATAGTCTTCTTCCAAACCTCAGGCTGGTGTCGAAGGATGAGGAAGGAAGAAAACCAATTAGTTTAAGTGTTGTGTACAGAAGATAATAAGTAAAGACAAATAAAGGAATTAGAAAGAGGGAAAAGTTAAATGCGACTGCTATCAATCACAAGGAAACCGCGTATATCATCACCACTCCTACATCACCTTTGCATTTCTCCGGAACATTTCGTATCATTACGAAGATCCACATTTAATGGATACGCCATCGTATAGTCACATGCGAACTCAAAGGAACTTGTTCCAGTTCTGGGATTTTTCTGGTTCAGGAGAAAAAGAATAAAGATTATTCAGTTGTCTTTTTCCTTTACCTTCTCTTAGGTTGCGAGGGCTCCTAGGATTAGGAGGGTACACCTATTACGCTTATTAGATAGTCTTCTTCCAAACCTTAGGCTGGTGCCAAAAGCTAGGGAAGGAAGAAAACCATTTAGCTAAGTATGGTGTATAGAAGTTAATAAGTAAAGACAAATAAAGGGATTGGAGAGATGGCAAGGAAATATACGGTTACAGTCATGAATCTGGATAGTGGAAGAGGCATTACTAGGAATACCCGAATACCCCTTCGAAACATTGTCATGTTTTAGTTTCACTGTGAGTTGTTAATTGAAAACTGATTTCCAAATTAGATTCTTACTCCAGGGTATGTATTTAACAGTTTTGATTCTCACATCTGTATGGTATTACAGATGATGAGTGGGAGTAAGATATTGGGAATTAGGTGATTATATCCTCATTATATCGGTAATTGGTGATATTTGAGGAAATCATCTGGGTTTTTGCCTGATGGCAAATAGTTGGTTTTGAATATCTGTAGTTATGCACCAGTTTCAAACCGATATATCTATACGTTTATTTTATAAAGTGAGATATAACTTTTGAAATTATGTCTATGACATTTACCTATATCAGTTGATAGTTAGGTAAGGAGCATTCAACAATAGTGTAATTCTTCTTAGCCATAGTACAGTTTTCAACCTACGACGCACAGGGTATGAGTTATTAAACTCAGGGGAATTATACAATGTATTGTATGTCGACCAGTGTCCATTAGGACAGAGGGGTTGGTACTCGTACTATATTCTGTTTACTTGTGACTTCTTTAGTTTTTAGACATGAGTTTCACTGAAATACAAGGTCCAAATTTTGAGTAGTTATAGGTATATGTAAAAAGTGGAGAACAACATGTTGCAAGTATTAGGATTCTTCAAGGTGATCGAAGATGTAGATACCTGTGCTAGGTATTCCGTTGATAGTAATGGTTATGAGAACTTGCTTCTCTTTCAGGTTGCACATATGTGGATACACTTCTAGATGAGTAATGTTGCTTGGCCTCATTCCACTTAGTTGACATGCACTGGAGACAGCTGCATGATTTGAATCTGGTTCCAATTAAATTAGGGCTTCTGTTTCTATATTGTATATATAATGGTTCATATCTTAACAATGTTAGGGTATATGGAGTTGTCCGGCTTATGCTTAGAACCAGACTCTGGATAACTCAAGGCACATTTCTGTAATGGCAGTTTGTGGGTTATCCCGGGCTATGACGTGTGTTAACTTTCTAAAGGGTTCTGGCAGCGCCCCGGCTATCAAAACGCGGAACAAAAATTTCTAAAACCGGCGCTACCGCTACCCGATTTACGGATCGAACTTAAACCCTAAACTAGCGACTTACAAAGAGTTAGAATCGTTATACCGAGTTGATCCGTGTCCTTCGGTCTTCATTCCAAGCTCCTAGCGGCTCCTTGATGTGGTTTGGTCGCCGGTCTTCCACCATCTCCGATGATCCACCCGAGAGAAACGGCGCAAGCTCCAACCTCGATGAACGAGGTAACCGATGCTCCAAAGTCGCTAGCTATAGAGAGTCGAGGTGTAGTAGTGTGTCACTATGTTTTTTCTCTCTACCCATGAGCTCAATAAGAAACTCAAGAAAGTTGAAGAAGGAGGTGAAGTTTGGCATGAACAAAGGAAATTTGGCTAAGTATTTTTCCAAGCATGAGAGAGTGAGAGAGAGTGCTAGTGTAATGTAAAATTCCTGACCAAATGAAATGAGCACCGCCCCATCATGTGGCCGGCCCCCTCTCTCTCAATCACCAAAAAGAAAAAATACCATTTCCAAATTAACCATTAAACAATTGCAACCATACCATGCTACATGCACTTTGAACCATGCTTTGACCCATACCTCCTTTCCACCTCATTTTCCAAATGATTTTCAATAAAGAAAATCATTAATGATGTGGCACCTTCTAGAAGTTATTCCGTATAAAATACGGAATACTTCCCGGTACATGTATCGAAATACATATACGCGTATTCATACCAAAATACGAATAGCCAAGAGAGAAAATAAATAGCGAACAATAATACTAGAATACATATATATAAATACATATGTAAATTATTAAATCAAAACCTGATTTAATAAACTGGCTTAATCCTAAGCCGCTAGTATTATCAACCGTCCGATTAAAATCTGCGAAGCAAGTGCACATATCAAATCGGACACCTGTATGTATCAACATACGGCATGTACACGATATCGCCTGAATCGTGAAAACCCTTTGTGTGGGACTCTAAAGACTCGTCAATACGCTGGCAGTGGGTTTAACCACGAGCATGTCAGCGGCACTAGCTGTACGTAACGGCTGCCCAGGTATTGAGTGAAAGGGAGGCCGACGAGCGAACTCAACCTGAACCCCTATTGAGCCTGTCAGTGACATTATCCAAACCGTTCGGTCTGTTCGTCTAAAAGTATCGCATATCGAATCTAGGGGGGTGGATAAATTCAGACCCCTAACAACGTGATATTTAGTGTCGGCATATAACCCATCACCTCATGAGAAACTATCGATCCCGGATCGGTAATCCTCGTCTACCATGGCCATGGATTTGTGGTGGTGGCCACCCATACACAACGCGACATCAACCCTCAATACCAGGAGAGACGAATCCCTGACGATCCGATCACTGCCTCTATGTGGCTCGGGACTGTACCCAACTAAAACCTGTTTGCACGACTCCTTTGAGCCGTGGTAAGGTAGTAATCAAAGCACAGTGGGAACTCACACGAGACAAATGACGACCTCAGGTTGACAGACTAACCTGTACACATGTCACCTGGGAACTGCTATCTGACAATAGGTATAATACCAACTAGCAGGTTCCCGGCGAGTCCGTCCAATGTACTCATAACCTAATGAGCACCTGCATACTATCTTAGGTGAACAAACTAACACCAATGGCTTTTGAGACCTGGCCATCGCCCCCCGTCGGTGTCTCGATCAGTATACACTATTCTACACTGGAGCATCGATGCACGATCTTTATACTCCTATGACAAGGGACATTTAAGGATGCGCATATAGACCCCGGCTCCTACATATATGATCGCCATCCTAATGCTGGCAGTCAAGCAAGAATCCTATGTGCTCTATCAACATGTATATGATGATAAAGACAAATCAGATAGCATACTATCATCTTGAGTAAGACTGCTTTATCGGTATAGGTCCACACTCAATCATCATAATCACAGGTACGCGACTATGGTAATTGCCTTGAGGGCACTATAGCCAACAATCTCCCAATTGCACTTAAGGCTAATTATTGCGATGTCGCATACTCACAGCCCATGTGATACCGAACACCCAACTTCTCTACTAATCAGTTTCACAAAGCCCATTTGCTAAAATGATTGCGTTCGAGAAATAGCCTCAGTGAGTGGATTCGCTCCAATGTTTCTTTCTGTATCTCTCTTAATCTCAACTTCGCGGAGAAAACTATCTTCCGAAATGAGCAATACTTGTCTTAGAATTTTTCTGGATATCTGATGGGACTCAGTTCACAAATGAACACTAAATCCAGCAAACTACTTAGACTGTATCGTCCACTGAATTTAATCAGTATCCTGCGGTTTGCCTTTCCTCATTATCCGCTTGGACCACCTGTCCAACATAATATCCCTCAAAAGAGGGAAAAACTATAAGTCTGACAGTCACTCTGTCATCCAGGTCACCTTGGAAGCCAGAAATGATAGCCGTCTCCTGAAGGAGGTTGCCGTTACCATATCCTAAGAACATTCACTTATGTTCATAAACTGCTTCCCGATGTTTCTCCAGGATTGGATTAATACATGTTTATTGTAGCTAGTGCAAAAACAATATCTGATGTGGTACTTGACATTTTATGATTAACTCAATTGCCGAAGCAAGTGATATGCTAATCATGTAGAACCCTCTCACCTTTAGTCTATTAGACACCTTTAGAGAGGTTGACTCCATCACCTGCAGGTAGACCACCATGCCAGGAGTCATCCATTTAATGTCAAAATACCCAGATTAGGATACTTCCCAAATCTATATCCAAAACCATAGATCTAGTAAACAGAAAACATGATATTATATCCATATCCTGTGTGGAGAAACAACTTTGTGACAACCACAATATAACCGATCGTAGTATATGAATGTCCCTTCCTATCAAGTGCATGTTATCCCAATACCTGGACATCACTCTTGTTAGTGTATATGCCCTAGAGGCCATTACTGTATTATACTAGTTTGTATATTACTTAATGGAAGCTTGGGATATTCACCTTGTTTATACAATCTTGCTCAAAATAGTAGTATGCTACTTGGTTTGTTTCTACTTCAATGTGTACATGTGTTTATTTTAGTATATCCTCTATACACATTAGTGGAGCCCTTAGGATCTTTGCTTGATAACCAGCGTTGTGATGGCAGTCACACTAGTGGGGCTGGGTTTTCTATAAGCACATCCTTATGCAGGTCCCTGGTCGCAGGACTATCGAGACAGAGCATCGATACTCCGGAGTAGACTAGCGCATGCGCTTCTCATCCCAGTGTGGGAGACGGTCTGTCCCACAGCCGTCGGTACGTCGTACTTGAGAGAGTATGCGGGTGCTCGTTGGGTTACGAGTACACTGGACAGGACTCGTCGGGAACTGACTAGTTGGTATTATGCCTATCGTCAGTTATCAGTTCCCAGGTGACATGAGTACAGCTGAGTCCGCTGACTTGACACTGTCACTTCGCCTCGAGTGTGTTCCCACTGTACTTTGATTACTACCCTACCACGGCTCAAAAGAGTCGTGCAAACAGGTGGTAGTTGGGTGCAGTCCCGAAGCACTTGGAGGCAGTGACGGTTAGACAGGATTCGTCTCTCCCGGTATTGGGGGTTGACATCGCGCTGTGTCTAGGAGAGCCATTACACGAGTAGTCCCTGGCCAGGGCAAACGAGATATACTGGTAGGCTTCCAGTGTTATCTCAGGGTGTTTTGGGCTTCACTCCGACACGACTTGTACCGCTATTGGGGGACTGACGTTTACCGCCCCCTAGGCCCGCCTTGCGATGTATCAGACGAACAGACCGGACTGTACGGAGAATGTCACATTCAGGCTCAGTAGGAGTTCAGATGGGTTTCGCCTCGTTAGTCTTCTTGTCGGCATCTACCTGGGGACCGTTACGCACAGCTAGTGCCGCTTGCGGTCTGTGGTTAAACCCACTGCCAGCATAGTGTCGAGTCTTTAGAGTCCCACATAGAAAGCTATTCGCCTTTAGACAAAAGAGTAGAGGTCGCATGGTTTTGCGACAGGTCGCATGGTTTTGCGACAGGGTTCGGTCACATCCATGCACTTGTGCACGTACAGTGTCCGGACAGTTTACACTAGCGGGCTTTGGTTTAAGCCAGATCTGTTAGTGTATATGCCCTAGAGGCCATTACTGTATCATACTAGTTTGTATATTACTTAATGGATGCTTGGGATATTCACCTTGTATTTACAATCTTGCTCAAAATAGTAATATGCTACTTGGTTTGTTTCTACTTCAATGTGTACATGTGTTTATTTTTGTATATCGCCTATACACATTAGTAGAGCCCTTAGGATCTTTGCTTGATTACCAGCGATGTGATGGCCGTCACACTAGTGGGGCTGGGTAATCTATAAGCACATCCTTATGCAGGTCCCTGGTCGCAGGACTATCGAGACAGGGCATCGATACTCCGGAGTAGACCAGCGCATGCGCTTCTCATCCCAGTGTGGGAGACGGTCTGTCCCACAGCCGTCAGTACGTCGTACTTGAGATAGTATGTGGGTGCTCGTTAGGTTACGGGTACACTGGACAGGACTCGTCGGGAACTGACTAGTTGGTATTGTACCTATCGTCAGTTATCAGTTCCCAGGTGACATGAGTACAGCTTAGTCCGCTGACTTGACACTGTCACTTCGCCTCAAGTGTGTTCCCACTGTACTTTGATCACTACCCTACCACGGCTCAAAGGAGTCGTGCAAACAGGTAGTGGTTGGGTGCAGTCCCGAAGCACTTGGAGGCAGTGACGGTTAGACAGGATTCGTCTCTCCCGGTATTGGGGGTTGACATCGCGCTATGTCTTGGAGAGCCATTACACGAGTAGTCCCTGGCCAGGGCAAACGAGATATACTGGTAGGTTTCCAGTGTTATCTCAGGGTGTTTTGGGCTTCACTCCGGCACGACTTGTACCGCTATTGGGGGACTGACGTTTACCGCCCCCTAGGCCCGCCATGCGATGTATCAGACGAACAGACCGGACTGTACGGAGAATGTCACACTCAGGCTCAGTAGGAGTTCAGATGGGTTTCGCCTCGTCGGTCTTCTTGTCGGCACTACCTGGGGACCATTACGCACAGCTAGTGCCGCTTGCGGTCTGTGGTTAAACCCAATGCCAGCGTAGTGTCGAGTCTTTAGAGTCCCATACAGAAAGCTTTTCGCCTTTAGGCAAAAGAGTAGAGGTCGCATGGTATTGCGACAGGTCGCATGGTTTTGCGACAGGGTTCGGTCACATCCGTGCACTTGTGCACGTACAGTGTCCGGACAGTTTACACTAGCGGCCTTTGGTTTAAGCCAGATCCTAGTGTACCTTATGGGATTGGATTTATCCAGTTTGCATTCGTGTTCCTCGGAACACGGATGCGGGTGTGTATGCACAGTTGACAGGGAGGCAGAGGCAGCGGATTCTCATTAGGGTTGTTGACAGTTGACCGTTGACTATTTGAATTTATGCTCAACCCTAATGAGAATATGATATGTGATTAACTATTATATTAATTAAGTATTATGGTGATATGGTTGTTGACTTGTTGACTTTTGTTGACTTGTTGACTTTGTTGACTTGTTGACTTTTGTTGACTTGTTGACCGGTTGACTAGGTTTGACTAGTTGACCATCATGATAACCATAGCCATCATTTCATGGCAAAGACTTTTGTTTACTTGCTCATTTGTGTAAAATGAGTGCATGAAATGATATGGTTGTGGTTGCTTCTAACCATCACATAAGACTTTTGTTAATATGATGAGTTATCATTGCTTTGGATTATGAGAGGGTGAGAGACAAAATACTTGCTCATTCTTTCTTTCTCATTCTCTCTCTTGTTCTTGAGCTCTCCTCTTGCTCTCACCCTCAACCTCTTGCTCCCTCTCTTGATCTATGGTTCTCTTGTCTCATGAGTTGAGAATCAAGAACCATAGATAAAATCCCATTCTAAATCTTCTCTACTCATTCTAGTTCACTAGGTTTAGCAAACCAAGTGAACTAGTTTCTTCAAAGAACGAAGAAGGAGCTAAAGGTTGGAGCTTTCAAGTGGATCTATCTTCGGCGTACGGAGACGACGAGAAGGAGCCATCGGACCACCATCGGAGCTTGAAGAGAAGGAGTTCAAGACAAGTTTAGGTATAACCATCTCCATCCGAGTAGCTAACTCTCTTTAGCTAAGTATGCTAGTTTTAGTTTAGTCAAAGATCCCGACTTTGCTTAGTCCATGTTGCCCCTTGCGCTAATAATTTGTTTTTTATACCGTTTCCGCCTCCCCGTAAGAACCGGGGGTCGCAACGTGGACTTACAGTGGTATCAGAGCCTAACTAAACTTAAACTAGCTTGGTAGTGAAGTGTAACGAAGTTCGGAACCGGAAAAATCCAAAAACCAAACTTTTACAAAACCTGAGTTTCTGTTGAAATTTTTTTTTGGCTCGAAATGAAAAAATTTATATACCTAAATTCGGCTCAGGGTTTTGTGTGAACACCCAAGAAAAACGTTGCCCTAATTCGTTCAAACCGCCGCGCTTCCGCCGCACGAGGTAGGCATGTGCCGCGGAAGCGCCGCAGTTTGTCGTCTTCTCTGCATCGTTTTTCGTGCAGTGTGTGTCTGTGTTGGTTTTGGGATTTTTGAAATATATTATATGTGCCCAGATTTTCCAGAAAAGAAATTTTCTTTTGGGGTCCTATAATTCCGTATTTTTTCCGAACTTCACTGCACTTTGACTATGATGGTTATATATGTGATGTTTGCATGTATTGAACGTCGGCTAATCGCTATAAGTCGATTGGTCGGGGTTATACATGATCTGTGTTTGATGCTGGAATGTGTATATAAATATGTTGGATTGTCGCGGGTGAATAGCCGGGGGTTGTGAGACGAGAGTTTTCTTTTCTTGCAATTCATGTAAATTTGTAAATTGATGTAATAATTATTTGTATGGCCGCACAACCGGGTCGGGGTTGTAGCCGTCATTGTATAATTTCTTTTTACTGTTTTTGCTCCTAGGATAGACCCATGGAGGGGGTGCACAAACTACCGGGTATGCCGAAGTGTCGAGTGGCCTACTCATAGAGATGAGGGAGGTTACTACGCTTCGGGTACTTGGCGGGTAGTTTGCCGCACCCGTAGGGGTCTTGGGTGGGGTTTTGGCTATTCACCGCGACCGTGTAATCTGTCTTTCGTTACAGGCTCATACGAATTACAGATTCCTAGTATATCCAATGTATTTATCTGTGATCTGAAATGTTTATCATTGTAGTATATCTATATATGATATTATTTAGGCGTTGCTTATGTTTTACAGACGCGCTAGCCCAGCCCCCGCTCTGTCGTTAGTTAAGTAACCTAACGGGTAATGACGGGGCCCCGTGGCGAATGCGAATGGCATAAGCGTACGTCATATTTTGGTTGTTTTCTGCAATGGTAGGATTAAATGATGGGACGCATTAAAAGAACTAATGCAAGAATATCACGCATTAAAAGAACTAATGCAAGATAATAAACCAAGTTAAAGTCGTTGGAACACTTTCGAAAAACCACTCGGTTCTTTTCAAAAACAATTTTTAAATGCGGAGCTTGAGCCACTCTTTTTTAAAAGCTATCTCGTTCCATCGACCAAATCAAGTTCACTACGTTCACGGTTTTGCCAAAACCATTCGTAGCCCTCCGTCGTTTCGTATGAATATTCAATAGTATTCAAGCTGTGTTTGTTGACCTTCGTCAAGGCATAGTGATTGGTAGCTATTGGGTATTCATATGTAGCATAGATAGATGCGTTGGTTTGGGACATTCGCATTACCTTGTTGACCTTCGTCAAGGGTATATACGGGTGGATTCAAATTAACCTGGATAATGACGGGCAGAACTTGACATGTGACTTATGATTTGTTGACCTTCGTCAAGGTCATAAGAGCATGGGGCAAAAATCCACATCGGGAGTTTCATAAGTACTGAAACTTGCTAGATTTGCATACCATTTGGAGTGTGATGATTCTGGTAGGATTCCTTCAGTTTCGTCACGCGATGATATTTGGATCCCGATCCTACTGTGAGTATATGCTACTCCTCGGGAAATTTCTCACTTAACGATCAATGCTATAAACCTAGTAGGTGCCTAGAAAGGTGTTAGCGGGGCTACGCCCCCAGGGAAAAGAGGTTCTCTAATTAAGGAACTTCGCGAAAGCGTTGGAAAACCTCCCTCGAAGTACCGACACCGGCCTGGCTGAACGGTTAAGCAAGTATTGTACGGTGGGATTGATCCTGACAAATTCTTCCTTTATGGTTTGAGGAGGGATTCGAGAAACAGTGGGAGCCATCCTGTTTAGACAAACTAAAAACCACTCTAAACTTGCAAGAGCATCATGCTGAGTGTTTCTTCTTCTCTCTCCTAATTGCAGCGACCAATCAACATGACTGGACTTAAGTTACTCCTAGATAAAAACAAACTGACAGGGCCAAACTACAAAGATTGGCTCAGGAATGTCAAGATAGCAATCACTTATGACAAGCTGGGGTATCTTCTTACCACCAAAGCTCCCCCTGTCCCTGGTCCAACTTCCAGTGTCGCGGATAAGGAAATCCGCAAGACTTGGGAGATTGATAGCGCGAAGGCCAAATGCCTCCTGCTTGCCTCGATGGACAACGAACATCAGAGGAGGCATGAGAATATGGACATGGAATCCATATTGCTTCATACAAAAGAACTGTATGGAGAGCAATCTCGTATCGCAAGATACGAAGCGTCGAAGAAGTTATTTTCGACAAGAATGGCCGTCGGATCATCAGTAGCCGAGCACGTGCTAAAGATGATCGGCTACATTGAGGAGCTCGCTGACCTAGGGATCACATTGGAGAGTGAGCTATATACGGATATAGTTCTCCAGTCCCTTCCTTCCACTTACGCCCAGTTTATACTGAACTTCAACTTACAAGAAAAAGAGGTTGAACTTTCAGAGCTCCTCAACATGCTGAGGAGCGCAGAGGGCACCCTACAGAAAGGTAGGGATACATCCACTTTGTTTGTAGGAGGATCATCTTCTTCTAGGTCCAAGGCGAAAGCCAAGGGAAAGAAGAAGAAGGCCCCCGCCAAACCAAGGGGCGGTGTTAGTAAAGTGGATACGAAGGGAAAAGCAAAAGCAACAAAGATAGCGGGGAAGCTTGTGGATAAGGAAGAATGCTTCTATTGTCATAAGAAAGGACACTGGAAGAATGATTGCAGGGCCTGGAAGGCCAGAACACAGGAATTGAAGCAGGTTGCAGCTTCAGCTTCAGGTGTGTATGTTATTGAAAACTGTCTTTCAATAAACTCTACTTCCTGGGTATTGGATACCGGATCAGGATCTCATATCTGTAATTCTTTGCAGGCGTTGAGAAACCGTAGTGTTTTGAAAGCAGGTGACATGACCCTCAGAGTTGCGAACGGAGCTAGCATGGATGCTAAAGCCGTGGGGGACTATCACCTGGGAATGTCAGATGGACATGTTTTGGTTTTGCGTAATTGCTTTTTTGTACCCAACGCAACTTGTAATATCATTTCTGTATCTTTAGTTTCTAAAGAAGGTTATGAATTTGCGTTTGTAAGTAATGTTGTAAACATTCACCTTAATCAAGTTTTGATTGGGTCAGGTACATTGAGTAATGGTATATACGTGTTAAACCAACCACAGATTTTCAACGTCCAGAATACACACAAAAGAAAGTCTCCAGAACTAAATCAGACTTTCTTATGGCATTGTAGATTGGGTCACATCAATGAGAGAAGGTTGACTAAGTTACATACAGAAGGATATTTGAATGCGTTCGAATATCAATCGTATGCCACTTGTCAATCTTGTCTCAAAGGAAAGATGACAAAGACTCCGTTTACTGGACAAGGAGTAAGAGCGAGCGTGCTCTTGGGACTCGTACACAGTGACGTGTGCGGTCCAATGTCTACACATGCCCGAAGCGGACATTCTTACTTCATTACTTTTACGGATGACTTCTCAAGGTACGGTTATGTCTTCTTAATGAAACATAAGTCCGAGGCCTTTGGAAAATTCCAGGAGTATAAGAATGAAGTAGGGAAACAGACCGGTAAAAGTATTAAGATTCTAAGATCGGATCGAGGTGGAGAATACTTAAGTGCCGAATTCCTGAATTACTTAAAAGAGAATGGTATTCTCTCTCAGCTTACTCCTCCATACACTCCGCAACATAACGGTGTATCGGAGAGACGGAACCGAACCCTATTGGATATGGTTCGGTCCATGATGAGTAACGCTGAGTTACCGCGATCATTCTGGGGATATGCACTAGAAGCAGCTGCGTATCTCTTGAACAAGGCTCCCACCAAGACTGTGCCTACCACCCCATATGAGATGTGGACTGGGAAGAAACCCTGTCTTAAGTATCTTAAGGTATGGGGATGTCCAGCTTTTGTAAAAAAGCAGCATGCGGACAAACTTGAGGCACGTTCAGTAAAGTGTAAGTTTGTGGGATACCCAAGGAACTCCAGGGGGTATCTTTTCTATTCCGCTGAGGAGCAAAAGGTCTTTGTTTCTCAGCATGCCCGCTTCTTGGAAACTGAGTTTTTAGAAACCCAGATAAGTGGGAACACAATAGAACTGGAAGAAGTTCCAGAACCACAGACTGTTACTGAAAGCTTAGTGGAACCAGAGGGTTCAACAGAACAGGACATTCCTGCGCCACTCCGCAGGAGTAGTAGGCAGTCTCATCCGCCCGAGAGATACTACGGTTTTCTCATAGACGGGGATAGAGAGGATTGCATCATAGATTATGATGAGCCTACTAGCTTCCAGCAGGCCGTTCAGAGCGTTGACTCAGTGAAATGGCTGAATGCAATGCGGACCGAAATGGAGTCCATGTACACCAACAAGGTATGGACGTTGGACATTGCTCCAGACGGGGTAAAACCCGTAGGATGCAAGTGGATCTTCAAAAGGAAGATTGGTGTAGATGGACAGGTTGAGACCTATAAAGCTAGGCTGGTAGCAAAAGGTTTCCGTCAAAGACCTGGCTTGGACTACGACGAAACCTTTTCTCCAGTAGCCATGCTGAAATCCATTCGGATCCTTCTTGCCATTGCTGCCTTCCACGATTATGAGATCTGGCAAATGGACGTAAAGACAGCTTTTCTAAATGGAAATTTAGAGGAGTGTGTCTATATGGACCAGCCAGAGGGTTTCATTCAGAGTGGGAGCAGCGGAAAGGTGTGCAAGTTGCTTAAGTCCATCTATGGACTAAAGCAGGCATCGCGGAGTTGGAACATCTGCTTTGATGAGACGGTCAAAGAATTTGGCTTTATCAAAGATCCAGATGAACCATGCATCTATAGTAGATTTGTAGCGAGAACTGTAGTATTCCTCGTTTTATACGTGGATGACATTCTCTTAATAGGAAATGACATTCCTATGCTACAATCTGTCAAGGGGTTCTTGTCACACAGGTTCTCCATGAAAGACCTGGGTGATGCCTCATACATTCTGGGTATCCGGATCTACCGTGACAGATCCAAGAGGATATTAGGACTATCACAGTCCAGGTACATCGACACCATACTGAAGAGATTCAGTATGGAAGATTTCAAGCGCGGTAACCTACCGGCTTGTCACGGGATCACCCTCTCTAAAGAGATGTCTCCCAAGACTGATTTGGAGAGGGATCGCATGTCTATTATACCCTACGCTTCTGCGGTAGGCTCTATAATGTATGCGATGTTGTGTACCAGACCGGATGTAGCTTATGCACTGAGTGTGGTAAGCCGGTATCAGTCAAACCCTGGGGAGAAACACTGGATAGCGGTAAAGAATATTCTCAAGTACCTGAGAAGGACTAAGGAGATGTTCTTGGTGTATGGCGGAAAAGACCTCCAGATCGAGGCCTTTGCTGACTCCAGCTTCCAGAGTGACAAGGATGATTCCAAGTCCATGTCGGGTTTTGTCTTTACCCTCAATGGAGGGGCGGTGTGTTGGAAGAGTTCCAAACAGGAAACCGTTGCAGACTCAACGATGGAAGCGGAATACATCGCTGCATCTGATGCCGCAAAAGAAGCTGTCTGGATGAGGAAGTTCTTGAAAGAACTTCAGGTGGTTCCGTCCATTGTTGATCCAATACCTCTATATTGCGACAACAACGGGGCTATAGCTTTAGCGAAGGAACCCAGGTCCCATCAGAGATCCAGGCACATCTTGAGGCGGTATCACCTGATCAGGGAGATCGTAGATCGCCAGGAGATCGAGGTTCGGAGAGTCGCTTCAGAAGATAACACTGCTGATCCATTCACCAAGGCCCTGCCCCAGACTCAGTTCGAGCGGCTGATCGAGATGATAGGTCTTCGATACGCCTGTACATGGCCTTAGTGCAAGTGGGAGATTGTTAGTATATATGCCCTAGAGGCCATTACTGTATCATACTAGTTTGTATATTACTTAATGGATGCTTGGGATATTCACCTTCTATATACAATCTTGCTCAAAATAGTATTTGCTACTTGGTTTGTTTCTACTTCAATGTGTACATGTGTTTATTTTTGTATATCGCCTATACACATTAGTAGAGCCCTTAGGATCTTTGCTTGATTACCAGCGATGTGATGGCCGTCACACTAGTGGGGCTGGGTAATCTATAAGCACATCCTTATGCAGGTCCCTGGTCGCAGGACTATCGAGACAGGGCATCGATACTCCGGAGTAGACCAGCGCATGCGCTTCTCATCCCAGTGTGGGAGACGGTCTGTCCCACAGCCGTCAGTACGTCGTACTTGAGATAGTATGTGGGTGCTCGTTAGGTTACGGGTACACTGGACAGGACTCGTCGGGAACTGACTAGTTGGTATTGTACCTATCGTCAGTTATCAGTTCCCAGGTGACATGAGTACAGCTTAGTCCGCTGACTTGACACTGTCACTTCGCCTCAAGTGTGTTCCCACTGTACTTTGATCACTACCCTACCACGGCTCAAAGGAGTCATGCAAACAGGTAGTGGTTGGGTGCAGTCCCGAAGCACTTGGAGGCAGTGACGGTTAGACAGGATTCGTCTCTCCCGGTATTGGGGGTTGACATCGCGCTGTGTCTTGGAGAGCCATTACACGAGTAGTCCCTGGCCAGGGCAAACGAGATATACTGGTAGGTTTCCAGTGTTATCTCAGGGTATTTTGGGCTTCGCTCCGGCACAACTTGTACCGCTATTGGGGGACTGACGTTTACCGCCCCCTAGGCCCGCCATGCGATGTATCAGACGAACAGACCGGACTGTACGGAGAATGTCACACTCAGGCTCAGTAGGAGTTCAGATGGGTTTCGCCTCGTCGGTCTTCTTGTCGGCACTACCTGGGGACCGTTACGCACAGCTAGTGCCGCTTGCGGTCTGTGGTTAAACTCACTGCCAGCGTAGTGTCGAGTCTTTAGAGTCCCACACAGAAAGCTTTTCGCCTTTAGGCAAAAGAGTAGAGGTCGCATGGTATTGCGACAGGTCGCATGGTTTTGCGACAAGGTTCGGTCACATCCGTGCACTTGTGCACGTACAGTGTCCGGACAGTTTACACTAGCGGGCTTTGGTTTAAGCCAGATCCTAGTGTACCTTATGGGATTGGATTTATCCAGTTTGCATTCGTGTTCCTCGGAACGCGGATGCGGGTGTGTATGCACAGTTGACAGGGAGGCAGAGGCAGCGGATTCTCATTAGGGTTGTTGACAGTTGACCGTTGACTATTTGACTTTATGCTCAACCCTAATGAGAATATGATATGTGATTAACTATTATATTAATTAAGTATTATGGTGATATGGTTGTTGACTTGTTGACTTTTGTTGACTTGTTGACTTTTGTTGACTTGTTGACCGGTTGACTAGGCTTGACTAGTTGACCATCATGATAACCATAGCCATCATTTCATGGCAAAGACTTTTGTTTGCTTGCTCATTTGTGTAAAATGAGTGCATGAAATGATATGGTTGTGGTTGCTTCTAACCATCACATAAGACTTTTGTTAATATGATGAGTTATCATTGCTTTGGATTATGAGAGGGTGAGAGACAAAATACTTGCTTATTCTTTCTTGCTCATTCTCTCTCTTGTTCTTGAGCTCTCCTCTTGCTCTCACCCTCAACCTCTTGCTCCCTCTCTTGATCTATGGTTCTCTTGTCTCATGAGTTGAGAATCAAGAACCATAGATAAAATCCCATTCTAAATCTTCTCTACTCATTCTAGTTCACTAGGTTTAGCAAACCAAGTGAACTAGTTTCTTCAAAGAACGAAGAAGGAGCTAAAGGTTGGAGCTTTCAAGTGGATCTATCTTCGGCGTACGGAGACGACGAGAAGGAGCCATCGGACCACCATCGGAGCTTGAAGAGAAGGAGTTCAAGACAAGTTTAGGTATAACCATCTCCATCCGAGTAGCTAACTCTCTTTAGCTAAGTATGCTAGTTTTAGTTTAGTCAAAGATCCCGACTTTGCTTAGTCCATGTTGCCCCTTGCGCTAATAATTTGTTTTTTATACCGTTTCCGCCTCCCCGTAAGAACCGGGGGTCGCAACGTGGACTTACAAGATCCTAGTGTACCTTTGGGATTGGATTTATCCAGTATGCATTCGTGTTCCTCGGAACGCGGATGCGGGTGTGTATGCACAGTTAACGGAGAGAAAGAGGCAGAGGATTCTCATTAGGGTTGTTGACCGTTGACAGTTAACCATTGACTTTTTGCTCAACCCTAATGAGAATATGATATGTGATTAACAATTATATTAATTAAGTATTGTGGTGACATGGTTGTTGAGGGGTTGACTTTGTTGACTTGTTGACTTTGTTGACCGGTTGACTAGGTTGGACTAGTTGACCATCATGATGACTATGGCTATCATTTCATGGCAAAGACTTTTTACTTGCTTGTTTCTTTTGTGAGAAATGAGTGCATGAAATGATTTAGCCATTTTGACTTGAACCATTTTACACAATACTTGATTATTATTTTTGTGATGATGGTTTTGGATTATGAGAGCCAAATGAGAAAAGTCTTCTCTCATTCTTTCATGCTCACTCTCTCTCTTGTTCTTGAGCTCTCATCTTCCTCCTCTTGCTCTCCCTCTCTTGAGTCTTTGGTTCACTTGTCTCATGAGTTGAGAACCAAGAACCATAGATAAAATCCAATACAAACTCTTCTCTACTCACTCTGGTTCACAAGGTTTAGCAAACCGAGTGAACTAGTTTCTTCAAAGATCGAAGAAGGAGCCAAAGGTTGAAGCTTTCAGGTGGATCTATCTTCGGCGTAAGGAGACGACGGGAAGAAGCCGATCCGGACCACCATCGAGGTTTGAAGACGAAGGAGTTCAAGACAAGAAAGGTATAAACCCCCTAACCGAGTAGTTAACGACTCCTAGTTAGGTTGTTAGTTAGATGTTTAACAAAGATCCGGTTTTGAGTCCATGTTACCACCACTAAGAAAATTGTTTTTTACCAAATTCCGCATGCCCGAAAGTACCGGGAGAGGTAGCATGGACTTACAGTGGTATCAGAGCCTAGTTAAACTTTATCTAACATGTTAGCAAAGTAGCTAGAAGATCGATCAAAGAAATGTCGCAAAACGAACCCAAAACTGTCAAGTTTCTGCCGAAATTTTTTCTGTTCAAAAGTTGATAATTTTCATCTTAAAAATCGGCTCAGGCTTTTGTGTGAACACCCACCAAATTTGGTCCAACGATCGAGTCAAAGAGCCGCGGAAACGCGGCGGGAGCACGCTCCCGCCGCGGTTCCGCGGCCGAGTTGACTCGGCCGAGGTCCAAGTTTGGTGCAGTGTTTTTCTGGGGTTGTTTTAGGATTTTTGGAATATATATTTTCTGCCCAGATTTTCCAGAACGAAAATTTTATTTTTGGGGTCCTGAAAATCCGTATTTTGATCGAACTTCTAAAAGACTTAAGCTGACGGGTTTTTCTGTGATGTGATATTTGTATTGAACGTCTGCTAATCGCTATATGTCGATAAGTGGGGGTTATACAAATCTGTGATCTGTAATGTTATTGGAATGTGTATATGAATTCATTGGATTGTCGCGGGTGAATAGCCGGGGGTTGTGAGACGAGAGTTTTCTTTTCTTTCAATTCATGTAAATTTGTAAATTGATGTAATAATTATTTGTATGGCCGCACAACCGGGTCGGGGTTGTAGCCGTCATTGTATAATTTCTTTTTACTGTTTTTGCTCCTAGGATAGACCCATGGAGGGGGTGCACAAACTACCGGGTATGCCGAAGTGCCGAGTGGCCTACTCACGGAGTTGAGGGAGGTTGCTTCGCTTCGGGTACTTAGCGGGTAGTTTGCCGCACCCGTAGGGGTCTTGGGGTGGGGTATTGGCTATTCACCGCGACCGTATAATCTGCTTTTCGTTACAGGCTCGTACGAATTGCGGATTCCTAGTATATCCAATGTGTTCATCTGTGATCTGAAATGGCTATCATTGCAATATATCTATATATGATATTATTTAGGCGTTGCTTATGTTTTACAGCCGCGCTAGCCCAGCCCCCGCTCTGTCGTTAGTTAAGTAACCTAACGGGTAATGACGGGTCCCCGTGGCGAATGCAAATGGCATAAGCGTACGTCATATTTTGGTTGTTTTCTGCAATGGTAGGATTAAATGATGGGACGCATTAAAAGAACTAATGCAAGAATATCACGCATTAAAGGAACTAATGCAAGCAAATAAACCAAGTTAAAATCGTTGGAACACTTTCAGAAAACCACTCGGTTCTTTTCAAAACTAACTTTTAAATGCGGAGCTTGAGCCACTCCTTTTAAAAGCTATCTCGTTCCATCGATTATATCAAGTTCACTACATTCACGGTTTTGCCAAAACCATTCGTAGCCCTCCGTCGTTTCACATGAATAGTCAATAGTATTCAAGCTGTGTATGTTGGCCAAAGTCAAGGCATAGTGATTGGTAGCTATTAGGTATTTATGTGTAGCATAGATAGATGCGTTCGTTTAGAACAGTCGTACTGCCATTTTGGCCAAAGTCAAGGGTAGGAACGGATGGATCCAAATTAACCTGGAGAATGACGGGTAGAACTTGACATGTGATTTATGATATTTTGGCCAAAGTCAAGTTCATAAGAGCATGGGGCAAAAATCCACATCAGGAGTTTCATAAGTACTGAAACTTGCTAGATTTGCATACCACTTGGAGTGTGATGATTCTGGTAGGATTCCTTCAGTTTCGTCACGCGATGATATTTGGATCCCGATCCTACTGTGAGTATATGCTACTCCTCGGGAAATTTCTCAGTAAACGATCAATGCTATAAACCTAGTAGGTGTCTAGAAAGGTGTTAGCGGGGCTACACCCCCAGGGAAAAGAGGTTATTTAATTAAGAAACTTCGCGAAAGCGTTGGAAAACCTCCCTCGAAGTACCGACACCAGCCTGGCCGAACGGTTAAGCAAGTATTGTGCGGTGGGATTGATCCCGACTAATTCTTCCTTTTTGGTTTGAGGAGGGATTCGAGAAACAGTGGGAGCCATCCTGTTTAGACAAACTAAAAACCATTCTAAACTTGCAAGAGCATCAAGCTGAGTGTTTCTTCTCTCTCCTAATTGCAGCGACCAATCAACATGACTGGACTTAAGTTACTTCTAGATAAAAACATACTGACAGGGCCAAACTACAAAGATTGGCTCAGGAATGTCAAGATGGCAATCACTTACGACAAGCTGGGGTATCTTCTTACCACCAAAGCTCCCCCTGCCCCTGGTCCCACTTCCAGCGTCACGGATAAGGAAATCCGTAAGACTTGGGAGATTGATAGCGCGAAGGCCAAGTGCCTCGTACTTTCCTCTATGGACAATGAACATCAGAGGAGGCACGAGAATATGGACTTGGAATCCATATTTCTTCATACAAAAGAACTGTATGGAGAGCAATCTCGTATCGCAAGATACGAAGCGTCGAAAAAGTTATTTTCGGCAAGGATGGCCGTCGTATCATCAGTAGCAGAACACGTGCTTAAGATGATCGGCTACATTGAGGAGCTCGCGGACCTAGGGACCACATTGGAGAGTGAGCTCTATACGGACTTAGTTCTCCAGTCCCTTCCTTCCACTTACGCCCAGTTTATACTGAACTTCAACTTACAAGAAAAAGAAGTTGAACTTTCAGAGCTCCTCAACATGCTGAGGAGCGCAGAGGGCACCCTACAGAAAGGTAGGGAAACATCCACTTTGTTTGTAGGAGGATCATCTTCTTCTAGGTCCAAGGCGAAAGCCAAGGGAAAGAAGAAGAAAGCCCCCGCCAAACCAAGAGGCGGTGTTAGTAAAGTGGATACGAAGGGAAAAGCTAAAGCAACAAAGAAAGTGGGGAATCTTGTGGATAAGGAAGAATGCATCTATTGTCATAAGAAAGGACACTGGAAGAATGATTGCAGGGCCTGGAAGGCCAGAACACAGGAATTGAAGCAGGTTGCAGCTTCAGCTTCAGGTGTGTATGTTATTGAAAACTGTCTTTCAATAAACTCTACTTCCTGGGTATTGGATACCGGATCAGGATCTCATAGCTGTAATTCTTTGCAGGCGTTGAGAAACCGTAGGGTTTTGAAAGCAGGTGACATGACCCTTAGAGTTGCGAACGGAGCTAGCATGGATGCTAAAGCCGTGGGGGACTATCACCTGGGAATGTCAGATGGACATGTTTTGGTTTTGCGTAATTGTTTTTTTGTACCCAACGAAACTTGTAATATCATTTCTGTATCTTTAGTTTCTAAAGAAGGTTATGAATTTGCGTTTGTAAGTAATGTTGTAAACATTCACCTTAATCAAGTTCTGATTGGGTCAGGTAAATTGAGCAATGGTATATATGTATTAAACAAACCACAGATTTTCAATGTCCAGAACACACACAAAAGAAAGTCTCCGGAAGTAAATCAGAATTTCTTGTGGCATTGTAGACTGGGTCACATCAATGAGAGAAGGTTGACGAAGTTACATACAGAAGGATATTTGAATGCGTTCGAATATCAATCGTATGCCACTTGTCAATCCTGTCTCAAAGGAAAGATGACAAAGTCTCCGTTCACTGGACACGGAGTAAGAGCGAGCGAGCTCTTGGGACTCGTACACAGCGACGTGTGCGGTCCAATGTCTACACATGCGCGAAGCGGTTATTCTTACTTCATCACTTTTACGGATGACTTTTCAAGGTACGGTTATGTCTTCTTAATGAAACATAAGTCCGAAGCCTTTGGAAAGTTCCAGGAATATAAGAATGAAGTAGAAAAACAGACCGGCAAAAGTATCAAGATCCTAAGATCGGATCGAGGTGGTGAATACTTGAGTGCCGAGTTCCTGGACTACTTAAAAGAGAATGGAATTCTCTCTCAGCTTACTCCTCCATACACTCCGCAACATAATGGTGTATCGGAGAGACGGAACCGAACCCTATTGGATATGGTACGGTCCATGATGAGTAACGCTGAGTTACCGCGATCATTCTGGGGGTATGCGCTAGAATCAGCTGCGTACCTTTTGAACCGAGTTCCCACTAAGACTGTGCCTACTACACCATATGAGATGTGGTGTGGGAAGAGACCCTATCTTAATCACATTAAGACATGGGGAAGTCCAGCTTTTGTCAAAAAGCAGCATGCAGACAAGCTCGAGGCACGCTCAGTACAGTGTAAGTTTGTGGGATATCTAAAGAACTCCAAGGGATATTTCTTCTACTGCGAAGAGGAACAAAAAGTTATTGTTTCTCGTTATGCCCACTTTCTAGAACACCAGTTCTTAGAAAAGGAAATAAGTGGGAGCGCAGTAGAACTGGAAGAAATTCCAGAACCACAGACTATTACTGAAAGTTTAGTGGAACCAGAGGGTTCAAAAGAACAGGACATTCCTACGCCGCTCCGCAGGAGTAGTAGGCAGTCTCATCCGCCCGAGAGATACTACGGTTTTCTCATAGACGGGGATAAAGAGGATTGCATCATAGATTATGATGAGCCTACTAGCTTCCAGCAGGCCGTTCAGAGCATTGACTCAGTAAAATGGCTGGATGCAATGCGGACTGAAATGGAGTCCATGTACACCAACAAAGTATGGACGTTGGACATTGCTCCAGACGGGGTAAAACCCGTAGGATGCAAGTGGATCTTCAAAAGGAAGATTGGTGTAGATGGACAGGTTGAGACCTATAAAGCTAGACTTGTTGCAAAGGGTTTCCGTTAAAGACCTGGCTTGGACTATGACGAAACCTTTTCTCCAGTGGCTATGCTGAAATCCATTCGGATCCTTCTTGCCATTGCTGCCTTCCACGACTATGAGATCTGGCAGATGGACGTAAAGACCGCTTTTCTAAATGGAAATTTAGAGGAGTGTGTCTATATGGACCAACCAGAGGGCTTCATTCAGAGTAGGAGCGGCGGAAAGGTGTGCAAGTTGCTTAAGTCCATCTATGGACTAAAGCAGGCATCGCGGAGTTGGAACATCTGTTTTGATGAGAAGGTCAAGGAATTTGGCTTTATCAAAAATCCAGATGAACCATGCATCTATTGTAGATTTGTAGCGAGAACTGTAGTATTCCTCGTTTTGTACGTGGATGACATTCTCTTAATAGGAAATGACATTCCTATGCTACAATCTGTCAAGGGGTTCTTGTCACACAGGTTCTCCATGAAAGACCTGGGTGATGCCTCATACATCCTGGGGATCCGGATCCATCGTGATAGATCCAAGAGGATATTGGGACATTCACAGTCCAGGTACATCGACACCATACTGAAAAGATTCAGTATGGAAGATTCCAAGCGCGGTAACCTACCGGCTTGTCACGGGATCACCCTCTCTAAAGAGATGTCTCCCAAGACTGATTTGGAGAGGGATCGCATGTCTGTTACACCCTACGCTTCTGCGGTAGGCTCTATAATGTATGCGATGTTGTGTACCAGACCGGATGTAGCTTATGCACTGAGTGTGGTAAGCCGGTATCAATCAAACCTTGGGGAGAAACACTGGATAGCAGTAAAGAACATTCTCAAGTACCTGAGAAGGACTAAGGAGATGTTCTTGGTGTATGGCGGAAAAGACCTCCAGATCGAGGCCTTTGCTGACTCCAGCTTCCAGAGTGACAAGGATGATTCCAAGTCCATGTCGGGTTTTGTCTTTACCCTCAATGGAGGGGCGGTGTGTTGGAAGAGTTCCAAACAGGAAACCGTTGCAGACTCGACGATGGAAGCGCAATACATCGCTGCATCTGATGCCACAAAAGAAGCTGTCTGGATGAGGAAGTTCTTGAAAGAGCTTTAGGTGGTTCCGTCCATTGTTGATCCAATACCTCTGTATTGCGACAACAACGGGGCTATAGCTTTAGCGAAGGAACCCAGGTCCCATCAGAGATCCAGACACATCTTGAGGCGGTATCACCTGATCAGGGAGATCGTGGATCGCCAGGAGATTGAGGTTCGGAGAGTCGCTTCAGAAGATAACACTGCAGATCCATTCACCAAGGTCTTGCCCCAGACTCAGTTCGAGCGGCTGATCGAGATGATAGGTCTTCGATACGCCAGTTCATGGCCTTAGTGCAAGTGGGAGATTGTTAGTGTATATGCCGTAGAGACCATTACTGTATCATACTAGTTTGTATATTACTTAATGGAAGCTTGGGATATTCACCTTGTTTATACAATCTTGCTCAAAATAGTAGTATGCTACTTGGTTTGTTTCTACTTCAATGTGTACATGTGTTTATTTTAGTATATCGCCTATACACATTAGTGGAGCCCTTAGGATCTTTGCTTGATTACCAGCGTTGTGATGGCAGTCACACTAGTGGGGCTGGGTAATCTATAAGCACATCCTTATGCAGGTCCCTGGTCGCAGGACTATCAAGACAGGGCATCGATACTCCGGAGTAGACTAGCGCATGCGCTTCTCATCCCAGTATGGGAGACGGTCTGTCCCACAGCCGTCAGTACGTCGTACTTGAGAGAGTATGCGGGTGCTCGTTGGGTTACAAGTACACTGGACAGGACTCGTCGGGAACTGACTAGTTGGTATTATGCCTATCGTCAGTTATCAGTTCCCAGGTAACATGAGTACAGCTTAGTCCGCTGACTTGACACTGTCACTTCGCCTCGAGTGTGTTCCCACTGTACTTTGATTACTACCCTACCACGACTCAAAAGAGTCGTGCAAACAGGTGGTAGTTGGGTGCAGTCCCGAAGCACTTGGAGGCAGTGACGGTTAGACAGGATTCGTCTCTCCCGGTATTGGGGGTTGACATCGCGCTGTGTCTAGGAGAGCCATTACACGAGTAGTCCCTGGCCAGGGCAAACGAGATATACTGGTAGGCTTCCAGTGTTATCTCAGGGTGTTTTGGGCTTTACTCCGACACGACTTGTACCACTATTGGGGGACTGATGTTTACCGCCCCCTAGGCTCGCCATGCGATGTATCAGACGAACATACCGGACTGTACGGAGAATGTCACATTCAGGCTCAGTAGGAGTTCAGATGGGTTTCGCCTCGTCAGTCTTCTTGTCGGCATCTACCTGGGGACCGTTACGCACAGCTAGTGCCGCTTGCGGTCTGTGGTTAAACTCACTGCCAGCGTAGTGTCGAGTCTTTAGAGTCCCACACAGAAAGCTATTCGCCTTTAGGCAAAAGAGTAGAGGTCGCATGGTTTTGCGACAGGTCGCATGGTTTTGCGACAGGGTTCGGTCACATCCGTGCACTTGTGCACGTACAGTGTCCGGACAGTTTACACTAGCCGGGCTTTGGTTTAAGCCAGATCCTAGTGTACCTTTTGGGATTGGATTTATCCAGTATGCATTCGTGTTCCTCGGAACGCGGATGCGGGTGTGTATGCACAGTTGACGGAGAGATAGAGGCAGAGGATTCTCATTAGGGTTGTTGACCGTTGACAGTTGACTATTGACCTTTTGCTCAACCCTAATGGGAATATGATATGTGATTAACAATTATATTAATTAAGTATTGTGGTGACATGGTTGTTGAGGGGTTGACTTTGTTGACTTGTTGACTTTGTTGACCGGTTGACTAGGTTGGACTAGTTGACCATCATGATGACTATGGCTATCATTTCATGGCAAAGACTTTTTACTTGCTTGTTTCTTTTGTGAGAAATGAGTGCATGAAATGATTTAGCCATTTTGACTTGAACCATTTTACACAATACTTGATTATTATTTTTGTGATGATGGTTTTGGATTATGAGAGCCAAATGAGAAAAGTCTTCTCTCATTCTTTCATGCTCACTCTCTCTCTTGTTCTTGAGCTCTCATCTTCCTCCTCTTTCTCTCCCTCTCTTGATTCTATGGTTCACTTGTCTCATGAGTTGAGAACCAAGAACCATAGATAAAATCCAATACAAACTCTTCTCTACTCACTCTAGTTCATAAGGTTTAGCAAACCGAGTGAACTAGTTTCTTCAAAGATCGAAGAAGGAGCCAAAGGTTGAAGCTTTCAGGTGGATCTATCTTCGGCGTAAGGAGACGACGGGAAGAAGCCGATCCGGACCACCATCGAGGTTTGAAGACGAAGGAGTTCAAGACAAGAAAGGTATAAACCCCCTAACCGAGTAGTTAACGACTCCTAGTTAGGTTGTTAGTTAGATGTTTAACAAAGATCCGGTTTTCAGTCCATGTTACCACCACTAAGAAAATTGTTTTTTACCAAATTCCGCATGCCCGAAAGTACCGGGAGAGGTAGCATGGACTTACAACTCTCTACTACCTTCTTACCAGATCCATCTCCTATTCTGATGAGGTCAAAGCCTATGACTGTCACATCAAAATTAGATGATCTGTTTCCGCTATACCTGCTTTAGTCTATAAATAGAAATAAGCTACTTGCTCACTATGCTTCCGCTGCTCCCACTGACTACAACAACCCTCTGGCAGAGTCATATACACGTGCACTTCTAAAGCTAGTTTAGAACGACGCTATTCTGATCTTCCTGCCGGGTCTTATAGTCTAGAACAGCAGCAATGGCAAGTCTGGGTAAACAAGAACCTCCCTGCCACCGTCTCTGAGAAGACCGAAGTACCTCTCGGGTGCCTGAGGTTACCTACCAAATCTGCGGAGTAGCTAATGGAACATCAAATCCAATTGAATCCTTAGGTTCTATTAAATCTTCAGTAATCGTTTGTGGTTCTGGAATCACTTCCAGTTCTACCATACTCCCACTACTATTTTCTGAAAAAGTCAATTTTACTAAAACTGTGGCGAGTCAAGAACAATATAAATATTGATCTTCCTGATGGTGGAAAATTAACCCTCGTCAAAGCCCGGGATAACCCACAAACTGCCATTACTGAAACGTGCCTTAAGTTTATCCGGATTCTTGTTTTAAGCATCAGCCGGACAACTCCCTATACCTTAACATCGTTAATATATAAATTTATTCTATATATATCTGATATAGAAACAAAAGCAATAATTTAATTTGAACCAGATTCAAAATCATACAGCTGTCTCCAGTGTATATCAACCAAATGGAAAGAGGACAATCAGCATCACTCATGTATGAGTGCATCCGAATATGTGTAACTCGAATGAGAAGCAAGTTCTCAAAACCATTACTATTAGTGGAATACCAAACACAAGTATTTACATCTTCGACTTCATCGAAGAATCCTGATACTTCCAACAAATGGTTCTCTACTTCATTCTTATACCTATAACTTCTCAATATGTGGACTTTGCATTTCAACGAAATACTTGTCCAGAACTGGAGAAGTCACAAGTAAACAGAATATAGTATGAGTACCAACCCCATTATCGTAATCGACACTGGACAACATACAATACTTTGTACAAGTCCACTGAGTTCAATAACTCAAATCCTGTGCGTCGTATGTTGAAAAATTGTACTATGGTTAAGAAGAATTACACCGATGTTGAATGCACCTTACCTAATCATCAACTGATATAGGTAAATGTCATAGACACAATATCAAAAACTTATATCTCACTTTATAAAATAAATGTATAGATATATCAGTTTGAAATTGGTGCATAACAACGGATATTCAAAACCAAATATTTGCCATCCAGCAAAATCCAGCTGATTTCCTCAAATATCACTAATTACAACGAATTCCGATATAATGAGAATCTAATCACCCAATTCCAAATATCTTACTCCCACTCACCATCCGTAATAACATGCAGATGTGAGAAACTGATCTGTTAAATACATACCCTGGAGTTAGATTCCAATTGGGAAAACAGTTTTCAATTAACATCGCACAGTGAAACTGAAACATGAAAATGTTTCAAAAGGGGGTTAACTAGTATTTCTAGTAACGCCTCTTCCACTATCCTGATTCACGACAGTAACCATATACTTGCCTGCCTTCTCTGCAATCCCTTTATTATGTCTTTACTTATTACCTTCTGTACACCTCTTTTACCCTAATTAGTTTTCTTCATTCCCTACCTTTCGACACCAGCCTATGGTTTGGAAAAAGACTATCCAATAAGCGTAATAGGTGTACTCTCCTAATCCTAGGAGCCCTCGCAACCTGAGAGTAGGTAACGAGAAAAGACATCTGAATAATCCTATTCTATTTCTCCTGAACCAGAATCCATCCTCGAAAAAGTTCCTTCGAGTTCGTATGTAACTATACGATGGATTTATCCAATAGAAGTGGATGTTCGTAGTAATACGGGGTGTTCTGGAGAAATGCAAAGGTGATATAGAAGTGGCAATGATGTATGCGAAACTGTGACATTCCAGAAGTCAAAGTGTTTTAAGAAGGTTCGGTTAACTTAGTACATGAGTTTTAGTCAAAGGTCGGGTCATAGTCGTAGACAGAGAGAGAGAGAAAAGAAACACTCGGCGTGCACACTAACCTAGATCAGAATGGTTAATCATTTTATCTAATCTGGATGGCTCCCACTGTATCCTCGAATTCTCCTCCAAACCTAAAAGGAGAATTAGTCGGAATCACCCGAGGAGTAATCCTACTCATCAGTGGGAATCGGGATCCAACTATCATCGCATGATAACTTGATGGAAGCCACTCAAGTCACCACACTCCAGAAGGTATGCATAAGCCCGGCAAGTTTCCTATATGTTTGAAACTCCCGATGTGATTTTTACCCCTAACGACTTCATGGCCTTGATAGAGACCAACGTGCCATAAGTCGCTAGTCAAGTTCAGCCCGTCATTATCCAAGATTGATCTACACCCACCCGCAAAAGTCCTTGATAGAGACCAACGTGACTATGCGGCTGTCCTAGATAATCACATATCCATGCTACAGACACGTATCACACAGCTACCGTACACTATGCCTTGATAGAGACCAACGTACATAGCACGAATACTACGAGATACCTAGCTGAAATGACGGAGGGCTACGGCTGGTTTTTGGCGAAAAACCTTTAACATAATGAACTTGATATCGTTGAAGAAATCCAAGTGGTTTTATAAATATATAGTGGCGAAAACTTTTGCTAAAGAGGTCACTCCCGGTGAAGGGATCTCGGCTCTTTCCCCGTTGAATAGGGTGGAGGATATCCCAAACTGAATACCACGATGCAAAGCAAAAAATAATCGACTATAGTAAAGTTATTACGTTGACGCAAACTTTTATCCAAGGGGTCACTCCCGATGAAGGGATCTCGGCCCTTGCCTCGTCGAATGAGGTGCTGGATATTCATAACCTAATACCATTGTGCAAAGCAAAAGAGAACGTCCGTAATGTCAGTTTTTAAAAAACTTGGTTCCAACAACATCATATATATAGGTTTGTTTAATCCTTGCATTGATAAGAATCAATGCATTCCCATCAATTAATCACACCAGGAAAGAACGAAAATAAAATGTGCGTATATGTCATCCGCATTCGCCACTGGGTCCCGTCATCAGCTGTTAGGTTACTTAACTAACGACAGAGCGGGGACTGGGCTAGCGCGGGTGTAAAACATATACAAGATCTACTAGTATATATAAATATATATATAACATTCATCCCAGGCATGATATAAAGCAACATCACAGAAACATCACAGAAGCAACACATAATGGTGGATAATCTGGTGCCCCGGGTTTCACTTGAGCCGCAAGTGAGACCCGACGTTCCCTGTCGTGTGGATAGCTTGGGCAATGAAAATCTAGACCCCTACGAGCGCGGAAAGTTACCCTCCAAAACCAGAAGCGAGGCAGCCCCCTTCAACAACGTGAATGGACCACCCGGCACTTCATGGAATCCGGTAACTTCAGCACTCCTCCTGGGTCAACCTATACCCCCTATGAGTGCGGCGAATAGCCCGCCAATTCTAGAGTAAGGTCCCCTCGGTCCCAACACCATGAGATGCGAACCAGTCGCCCCCTAGAATCCGGCTATTCGTGCACTCCACCTCGGGGTAATCCTAGTACAGAAAAGAAAACAATATACAAGGGTGACATCGACCTCAGCCCGGTCGTGCCCCAAAAGAATAATATACAAACTGGCAGTGACGGCAGTCCACATGTCGGACGCTCGCCCCGCAATATCAAATATACAAATGAAAACAACTGTACTATCATTGCACCATTGCTATCCACCATGACGATCCAACCAACATCACAGCACATCACAGAACATCAACGTGAATGCCACGTTCGCAAACCCGTCTAGAAGACATATAGCAATTATACGAGTTTACCGATCAAATGGCATTCACGGTAGCAGATAGAAATGTATGTACTGATAAATGCACACTTAAAATATCAATCGACTAAGTTCTAAATTGGCCCAAATAGTAAAACTAACACTTCACTGAAACCTGGGCCAAGACTGTAATTGTCAAAAATCACAATTCCAAGTATAAGAGCTACAGTGAACATTTGAAGGCCCGTCGCCAATAAATGGCCGCGGAACCGCCGCCAATAGGGGGTAAGTACGGAGGATCCGCGGCAATGCAGCGGCATCAAGAGCCCAAATTTTTTCTGAAGCCTTAAACTTGCCTGCACGGATTTTTAAGATGCCTGAAATAATTTTTTTACCACTTTTGAAAATCGACAGCAGCTGTGAAAATGGAATCGTGATTTCGGAAATTTCCGTCAATTGATCTTTCAAGAACGTTTAAACAAGCTAGTAAGTGGTTTAAAGGGTGGCTCTAATACCATGAAGGGTTCCGGCAGCGCCCCCGCCATCAAAACGCGGCCAAAATGCGGAACAAAAATTTCTAAAACCGGCGCTACTGCTACCCGTTTTACGGATCGACCTTAAACCCTAAACTAGCGAGCTTACAAAGAGTTAGAATCGTTATACCGAGTTGATCCGTGTCCTTCGGTCTTCATTCCAAGCTCCTAGCGGCTCCTTGATGTGGTTTGGTCGCCGGTCTTCCTCCATCTCCGATGATCCACCCGAGGGAAACGGCCCAAGCTCCAACCTCGACGAACAAGGTAACCGACGCTCCAAAGTCGCTAGCTATGGAGAGTCGAGGTGTAGTAGTGTGTCACTATTTTTTTTTCTCTACCCATGAGCTCAATAAGAAACTCAAGAAAGATGAAGAAGGAGGTGAAGTTTGGCATGAACAAACGAAATTCGGCTAAGTCTTTTTCCTAAGAATGAGAGAGTGAGAGAGAGAGCTAGTGTAATGTAAAATTCTTGACCAAATGAAATGAGCAACCCCCATCATGTGGCCGGCCCCCCTCTCTCAATCACCAAAAAGAAAAAAAATACCATTTCCAAATTAACCATTAAATAATTGCAACCATACCTTGCTACATGCACTTTGAACCATACTTTGATCTATACCTCCTTTCCACCTCATTTCCCAAATGATTTTCAATAAAGAAAATCATTAGTGATGCGGCACCTTCTAGAAGCTATTTCGTATAAAATACGGAATACTTCCAGGTACATGTATCAAAATATATATACGTGTATTCGTACCAAAATACGAATAGCCAAGTGAGAAAATAAATAGCGAACAATAATACTAGAATACATATATATAAATACATATGTAAATTATTAAATCAAAACCTGATTTAATAAACTGGCTTAATCCTAAGCCGCTAGTATTATCAACCGTCCGATTAATGTCTGCGTAGCAAGTGCACATATTTAATCGGACACCTGTATGTATCAACATAAGTCATGTACACCATATCGCCTGAACCGTAAAAACCCTGTGTGTGGGACTCTAAAGACTCATCAATACGCTGGCAGTTGGTTTAACCACAGGCACGTCAGCGGCACTAGCTGTACGTAATGGCTGCCCAGGTATTGAGCGAAAGGGAGGCCGACGAGCAAACTCATCCTGAACCCCTACTGAGCTTGTCAATGAAAATATCCGTACAGTCCGGTCTGTTCGTCTAAGAGTATTGCATATCGAGTCTAGGGGGTGGATAAAGTCAGACCCCTAACAACGCGATATTTAGTGTCGGCATATAACCAATCACCTCCTGAGAAACTATCGATCCTGGATCGGTAATCCTCGTCTACCATGGCCATGGATTTTTGGTGATGGCCACCCGTATACAACGCGACATCAACCCCCAATACCGGGAGAGACGAATCCCCGACGATCCGATCACTGCCTCCATGTGACTCGGGACTGTACCCAACTAAAACCTGTTTGCATGATTCCTTTGAGCCATGGTAAGGTAGTAATCAAAGCACAGTGGGAACTCACACGAGACAAATGACGACCTCAGGTCGACAGACTAACCTGTACACATGTCACCTGGGAACTGCTATCTGACAATAGGTATAATACCAACTAGCAGGTTCCCAGCAAGTCCGTCCAGTGTACTCATAACCCAATGACCACCAGAATACTATCTTAGGTGAACTAACTAACACCAATGGCTTGTGAGACCTGGCCACCGCCCCTCGTCGGGGTCTCGATCAGTATACACTAGTCTACACTGGAGCATTGATGCCCGGTCTCGATACTCCTACGACTAGGGAAATTTAAGGATGCGCTTATAGACCCCAGCTCCCACATATATGAGCGCCATCATAATGCTGGCAGTCAAGAAAGAATCCTATGGGCTCTATCAACATGTATATGATGATAAAGACAAACCAGATAGCATACTATCATCTTGAGTAAGACTACTTTATCGGTATAGGTCCTCACTCAATCATCATAATCACAAGTCCGCGACTATGATAATTGCCTTGTGGGCACTATAGCCAACACATTCTACCATCTAGAAGATCAATAGTGATAATGCTCTTGACTCGCCACAGTTTTAGTAAAAATGGACTTTTTCATAAAACATTAGTGGGAGTATGATAGAACTGGAAGTGATTTCAGAACCACAAACGATTACTGAAAATTTAATAGAACTTAAAGATTCAATCGGGTTTGACATTCCATTGGCCACTCCGCAGATATGGTGGGTAACCTCAAGCGCCCGAGAGATACTTCGGTATCCTCAAAGACGATGACAGGGAGGTTCTTGTTTACCCAGACCTGCCATAGACGGTGACAGGGCTGTTCTAGAGTATGAGATCTGGAAGGAGGATGAGTATAGCGTCGTTCTAAACTAGCTTTAGAAGTGCATGTCTATATGACTCTTCCAGAGGGTTGTTATAGTCAGTGGGAGCAAGGAAGCATAGTGGACAAGTAGTTTCTGTCTATTTATAGACTAAAGCGGATATAGCGGAGATAGATCGTCTATTTTTGATGTGACAGTCATAGGCTTTGTCTTCAACAGAATAAGAGATGGATCTATTAAGAAGGTAGTAGGGTGTGATGTCCTGGTGTTTGGATTATATGCACTTTATAGGAAGTGAAATTCATATACTACGATCGGTTATACTGTGGTTATCATATAGTGGTTTCGCCATATTGGATATGGATATTATATCAGACATTATGGTTACTAGATCTATGGTTTTAGATCTAGATTTGGGTAGTTTCCCAATCTGGGTACTTTGAAACTATTCTAAAGATGTTTTAGAATGGACGACTCCTCGCATGGTGGTGTACCTGCAGGTAATGGAGTCACCCTCTCTAAAGGTGTCTTACAGACTAAAGGGTGGTGGGATGTGCTTGATTGGCATATCACTTGCTTAGGCAATTGAGTCAATCATGAGATGTCAAGTACCGTACCAGATATTGTTTTTGCACTTGTTGCAATAAGTTTATATATTAATCCAATCCTGGAGAAACGTTCGGAAGCAGTTTATGAACATAAGTAGATATTCTAGGGATTTGATAACGGCGGCCTCCTTCTGGAGACGGTTATCATTCCAGGCTTCCAAGATGATCAGGATGACAGAGTGACTGTCAGAGTTATAGTTTTCCCTCTTTTGAGGGGCAGTAGTTTGGACAGGTGGTCCAAGCGGATACTGAGGGAGGCATGGCATAGGATATTGATTAATTTCAGTGGACGATACAGTCTAAGAAGTTTGCTGGATTTGGATTTCATTTATGAACTGGGTCCTATCAGATATCCAGACATATTCTAAGACAAGTATTGCTAATTTCGGGAGATGGCTTTCTCCGCGAACTTGAGATAAAGAGAGACATAGAAAGAAACATTGGAGCAGATCCACTCACTGAGGCTATTTCTCGAACGTAATAGTTTTACAAAGAAGCTTTGTGAAACTGATTAGTAGAGAAATTGGGTGTTCGGTATCACACGGGCTGTGAGTATGCAACACCGCAATAATCAGCCTTAAGTGCAAGAGGGCGATTATTGGATATAGTGCCCTCAAGTCAATTATTAAATCACAGGCACATGATTGCAATGATTGAGGGAGGACTTATACTGGTAGAACAGTCTTACTCGAGATGATAGTATGCTATCTGGTTTGTCTTTATCATCATGTATATGCTTCAGGTGACATTACAGATCACTATTACATGTTGATAGAGCCCATAGGATTCTTGCTTGACTACCAGCAGTACGATGGCGATCATATACGTGAGAGCGGGGTGGTCTATAAGAACATCCTTAAAATGTCCCTAGACGTGGGAGTTTCGAGACTGGGTATCGATACTCCAAGAGTAGACTAGTGTATACTGATCGAGACCCCGACGAGTGGCGGTGGCTGGTCTCACAAGCCATTGGTGTTAGTTGGTTCACCTAAGATGTATACAGGTACTCATTGGGTTATGAGTACACCGGACGGACTCGCCTGGAACATGCTAGTTGGTATTATATCTATTGTCAGATAGCAGTTCGCTGGTGACATGTGTACAGATTAGTCTATCGACCTGAGATTGACATTTGTCTCGTGTGAGTTCCCACTGTGCTTTGATTAGTACCCTACCACGGTTCAAAGGAGTCGTGCTGTCACGACCCGAAATTGGCACGTGACGGCCCTTAAACTACGCAACTTCTATAGGCATAACGCAATTTAAGTAAACTAAAAACCCAGCAATCTAAACCATCAAAAGTAGTAAGTGATAAAAACATTTTTAAAACTTTTGAAATCTCAACCCAAATTCTTTAAAGTTCCAACATTATTTCCTTTAAAATTTTGGCAGCATCTCCTTTGTAAAAACTAATCCCAAAATTGGGTACAACAAAGATATAAGTAAAGCATCCCCAAACGGGAGCAAATACACGCCCAAAGGCGGAAAACAACCACCACAACAGATATACGATGCCGTAGCAAAGAAATAAAAGACAATATAAATAAAAGTGCATAAAAGACCTCCAAGTCACAAAATAATATACAATATCGTTCTCACATCAAGTTTCTAAGTCGTACAAGATAATGTTAGATGGAGAGTACAGGATACAACGAATATACAATAAACAATAGCGGATAACCACAAAACCCACCTAAGCAAAACTGCACACTATGAGCCGAAGGTTTATCCGCAGCAAAAGATGATATGATAGATGAATAGACTGCCTCGACTACTCTGGGGAACAACTTGCAAAACAATGTGGCACAACGGAGGTGAGTTGCCAACTCGTGAATAGTAAATAACATATGCAGGTAATCGTAAGTATGCACGTACACCGTGAATCTAACATAAGCAAGCTAATAGCAATAAATGGTCATATGTATGCAATAGTCATGAAAGGTACACTAGCAGGTACAACAAATACATGAAGTAATAATATGACAATCTGTATGCAACAATCATGTATGGTACTCTATCAGATACTACTAATACATGAAGCAATGATATGACAATGTATATATGCAGCAGTCATAAAAGGTACTCTAGCAGGTACAACTAATACATGAAGCAATGCATAAAAAATAAGAGTATGTAAATGCAACAGTCATGGAAGATACTCTATCAGGTACTACTAATACATGAAGCAGTGCATAAATAATAAATGCGAAGTATGAGATAAAACATGTCATTCCCACGGAATCCTGACCTCGTGGTAGGACCAAAGTCTATCAAGCCAATCCAAATCCCAATTTCCTCAAATCAGCCCCCAAATTCGCTCACATATCATGTAAGTCTCATATATCCTGAATATACAATATTAAGTAATTTTCATATATCATGAATGTACAAAATCAAGTAAATCTCATATATCCTAAATGTACAATATCAAGTAAATCTCATATATCCTGAATGTACAATATCTGGTAAATCTCATATATCATGAATCCAATATCAAGTGAATCTCATATATCCTTAATCCAATATCAAGTGAATCTCATAAATCCTAAGTATATTTGCGTGAATAATTATGATGAAGTATATAAATTAGATATGTATACATATATATGAGCGTCCCATTCCAGTAATATATATATATATATATATATATATATATATATATATATGCATATATAACAGCGTCTCATTCCACTGTTATATATACTTAGGAGTAAAAATATCATGAAAACCTGTGTTACGTATCGACACATAAATACTGATCTATTAGGTGCTGTCACCATGACTGGCCCCTTAATAGATACATATCATACGCTATTCCGAAAACCCGAGTGCCCAGCTTCGACCCTCGCCTTTCGACGTATCCATACGTACATGTTTCCCATCAGCATCCCCACAATAACCGCCGAGTCATAGATACTGTCACCAGTACGTATGGTTCCCCGGTCAGGCTCATCGGCATGTTACATCAACATACCTTTCTCGCCCCGAGGTACTTCCGGGCCCTACCATGTACCCTGATACGGCCCCCGAGTCCTCCTCGCATGGGTTATATATATCAAAACCGATAAATCTCATGGTGGCTGCGGAAATATCATATCAAGAGAAATCGGGTTTTTCAAATAATGCATAATTTCATGAAACTACCACGGTCCTCAAATCCAGAAAACATCATGAAAAATCCATATCTCAATACGAAAATCCATGATTATAATATTTGCAACATAAAAATGTAATATGAGCATATAAAGGAAAAGCCGCTATTTAACTACAACAAGTTAATATATATATATATATCATGTGGTTCCTAATTTCTCCAAGTCCAACATAACTTCAAACAAAGGTGAACATGTAGCTATAACCAGATATATGTGTAAACATAAAGATAAAGCAAGGTATATATATCTAACTATCAGTAGTGATGTAATATACCCTCCAGGTATAAGTGAAGTATGTATGCAAGGTATACATGTAGCTATGTCATTATGTGTGAAATATACCTATCACTAATTGTACAATACCATATAGGTATATGGGTAACTAGCATGTAAGCATGTCGAGGCATATGTGTAAGCATGTAGGTATACTGGTATGCTATACGTCATATGGATAAAGGAATATGAATTAATGTCTCAATGTCCCTAGCCAAAACAATATCATATCTGTATGTGTATTGTGCGTGTCATGGCAATTATTGACGGTGTGTGTGGCATACAATCAGTGCTCGTGCAATATGTGCCGTCAATAATAATGCAGTGTCCTAATGATACAAGTCCAAGCACAACAAATAACTAAGCAATAAGGTGTATGCGCAAATCTATATATGCAATAGAATATATGACAATATCATAACATCTCTAGCCCAGACGCATAACGCCATGCGGGCGATTCCCCTATAGATGTTAAACCTACTCACCAACGCTCCTGGCTAAGTAAAGCCTACCACCTTTTTTCCTTTCTTCGCAGCGCCGGAAGTCCCCCCTGCGAACCTAAAACATAACACAACAAAGCAAGTATATATTACAATAGACCCAAAACACGTACAAACTACGCTGACCAACACGACAATACAAAACTTACTCTCAAGAGTTCGTATTGTGGCTAACGTGCATAGCGACACAACGACACCAACACAGAGCAACAGCAACACAGAACACGAACCGTATCAGATAACATAACGCGTAAAACAAAATATAAGAAAAAAAGCAAGTGATCCTAGATTTTGCTATACCAACAATCTGTAAAAGTTGCAAGTACCATAAGACCACATACAACCTAGAGACCCCTACACCAAAACTCAGCCCACAACTCACCAGTCTGGCCGCAATTTGCGGCCAGAAGCAATATATTTGCGGCATGTTCATGAAGGAATGGGCCCGTATTTTGAGGGTAGGTTCTAGGTCACTACACTAGGTCACTGTGATGGAAACTTTTGCGACAAATAACTGGTTTGATAGCAGATCATCCGAGACCCAAAACAACACTAAAAATATGATATTTACCCTAAACGAAACTATACGCCTTCTAAACTGAAACTAACTAGTTACGCAACACAATAAACATTTAACTAACAGAAAGAGATCTTTACCTAACCAAAAGAACTCAAAGATCCTAGCTTCCCAAGCTCCAAGGCATCCAAGAGGCAAATCAATGTAAAAGATGTGATTTTTGTGAGATTTTGTGAAGTTTGTGATAGCTTTGTGAAGGAATGATGAAGTGTTCAGTTGAGCAAATGAGGGAGGTGAAGAAATATGAGAAAGAGATAGAGTGAGAGAGAACTAGTGTGAAAGAATGATAAAGAGAGAGAGTTAGGTGAGATTAAGGAGAGAAGGTAAATGCACCCTTTGCATTAACTTCTCATTAATGCATTCACACCACTCACCATGCCACCTCTCATCAAACAAAACCCTAGGTAAATATCTCACCAAAATATCTATGATTAGGGTTAAGGTAAAGCAAAGAATTAGGAATGGATTAAAGCAAAGGATAAGATTAGGTTAAGTGTCATTGTCACAAATCTAGATTAGCACAAACAAACCCTCACATTAACGTGCACACGTGTGTGCAAGCCATTACAAATGATAATAAATTATTAATTAAATGTTATAAAATGTGAGGAACCCAAATTGGTAAACTTTTTACCAAAAACCAGCATTACCGTCTAAAATAACACTAATCGAAATCTAAGGCATTACAATCTCCCCCCTTATAAAAATTCGTCCCCGAATTTAAAATTCTCACTAAGCATACTTTCAAGGAGAAGAGTACAAAACTCTCAAATCTCGCTCGCAACCTTCCAAGTGATCACCTCACTATACGGCTACGCCCAAGAAAAACGCTCTACAGATTGCAAGACTCTTTCCCGAAGTTTCTCCACCTGCCGAACCACTAACACAATTGGCTGCCGGTGAACGAAAAGATCGGGTCCAAGCTAAATGGTCTGTGCTGAATCATGTGAGAAAGGTCATGAAGGTATTTGCGAAGTATCGACATAAGGAATACGGGGTGAATACTCAATAATATGGGCGGAAGTGCCAAATTATAGGCAACAGAACTAACTCGCTTTAAGGATCTCAAAAGGACCTACAATCCTGGGATAAGCTTCCCAAAAGTCAACACGTCATTCATCGGAAAAATCCGTAGGAATACATAATCTCCCACTGCGAACTCAAGTCTGCGACCCCTATGTTCGGCATAAGACCTCTGTCTGCACTGGGCTGTCCTCATCCTTACTTGAATCAACTGGATCATCTCCGAAGTATCTAGACTAGCTGGGGTCCAAAAATTCTACTCTCGCAGAGTCAGAAAAACAGACTGGCGATCGACATGACCTACCAACCAAAACCTAAAGGTTGCCAATTGGAGTGTCTCCTGATAACTGCTATCGAAGGAGAACCCTAACAATGGCAAGTGACGATCCCAACTGCCGACAACAATTAGTACGTACGCACAAGCATATCCTCCAGAGTCTGTATAGCCCGCTTTTATAAAACCATCATCCTACGGAAGGAAAAGCATAGGTAAAGCTCAACCAGTACCTAAGGCTTCCTAAAGCTTCTGCAAAAGACGGCAAGTGAACAGGGTGCCTCGATTGGATACTACACATGAAGGAACTCCATGCAACACACAAACTTAACGAAGAACAACTGAGCAAACTTAGCATAACCAGACAACAAACACCCAAATGGAGTCACACCTTTTCTAGACAGGGGTAGACACCACAACGAAATTCATGGAGATCTGTTCCCATTCCCACTCCGGAACGGTGCAACTCTCCTGCCGGTCTTAGATGCTCAACCTTAGCTCCCAACAAGACAGACATCTTGAAATGAAATCCGAACTTCACTCTTCATCCCTGCCCACCCGTAACTATCTCATAAGTCACGTCACATATTAGTGGAACTTGAATGAACACAGAAAGCTGACTGATGTGCCTGCTCTGGATTTCGCGTCTTTACCCAACAGTATCAGGTACATACAAACGCATCCCTAAACATAGCACATCTTGGTGACTAATCAAGGACTTCGAATCTTTACCCAGCTGAGTATGCTCAAGAATCTCAGACGAACGAGCATCGGCGGGTTGTGCCTCGCGAAAACGATTAAGGAAAATGGACGGGCACAGAATTGAGCAAGCTGTCTCCTCGGCAGAGGCAAACTTAAGCTGTACTCAACGATCACACAAGACATATAAATCTGCAGAAGACTGTCTCAGAACTGCGCACAATTGGGATACGCTAACCCCGGGCCTACGACTCCAGCATCAGCTACCACAATCTCCTTGCCACGGGTAACGAGGATCTCACAAACACAGTCCTCCACATTCTCTATCCAACGGCGTTGTCTCAACAATCAAAACCCGCTGCAGAAAGATGTACATTAAGCTCTGGTGGTCCATGAAAATCTGACACGACTCTCCGAACAAGTAGTGTCTCCAAATCTCCAACGCACGACCACCGCGGCCATCTCCAGATCATGAGTGGGATATCCTGCTCGTACTTCCTCCAACCGTCGGGAAGCAAAAGCGATAACTCTATAGTTCCACATCAGTACACAATCTAGCCTCACCCACGAAACATCACAGTAAACAACAAAGTCGCCCGAACCAGAAGGCAAAGAAAGAACTGGTGCAGTTGTCAACCGAGTGTTCAACTGCCGAAAACTCTGCACGCATGTCTCAGTCTAAAGAAAAGGAACCTCCTTTCCGGTCAGTCCGGTTAACGGTGCAGCGATACACAAGCAATCCTGCACGAAATGGCGGTAAAAACCTGCTAAGTCCAAAATCTGTGGACCTCCGTCCCGTACACAAGTCTGGGCCAAAGCTGTACGGCCTCGATCTTCCTCGGGACCATACGAAACCGTCTCCCAAAACTACAAGACCTAAGAGTCAACACAATCAAGCCTGAATGAACACTCCGAGAATTTAGAAAACAGCTGGTGCTCTCCCAATGTCGGCAAAAAAAAATCCTCAAGTGCTGCTCACGTTCCTCACGACTCTTGGAATAGACCAGAATGTCATCAATGACACAACAATCAGCTGGTCGAGGAACGGCCTGAAGAAACCTGGTTCATCATATCCATGAATGCTGCTAGGGCATTGGTGAGTCCGACGACACCACCAAAACTCAAACTGCCCGTAGCACGCACAAAAACAGTCTTCGGAATGTCATCACTCTGAACCTACAACAATAATGACCAGATCCCAAACAAACTTAGAAATATGTCTAGCACACTGGAGCTGATCAAGAAATCGTCAATGCGAGGTAAAGGATACCTATCCGCACTGTAAGCCGGTTCAATTGACGATCAATCAATACGCAATCTCAAACTGCCGTCTTTCTCCCTGACAAACAGAATAGGAGCTCCCCAAAGTGAAACCCTTAAACGCACAAGCCCCTCTATCTAGCAACTCTGCAGCTGATCCTTAAGCTCCCTAAGCTCCGCCGGCTCATCTGGAACAACGTCGGAAAACTCTCGCAAGATAGGAACCCGGTCCAACAAACCCACTGTGGCTCCGGTATCACGAATGAAAGCCAAGAATCCTCGACATCCTCTCCTCAAAAGCCGACTAGCGAAAAAGGCTGAATTCAAACTGTGAGAGGCGGCACCACTATCCCCCCTGCACAACAAGAACTGACTTGCCGGGAAAACAAAACCTGATTGTTTCCTCGCGGCAGTCCATAGACACCTAGCACATAGCTAACCAGTCTGTGCCAAGGAGAACATCAAATCCAACATCTCTAGAAGGATCAAAACGACGGACGAATCTCTATCTCCTATCCGATTAGCATACAACCGAAATACGTATCGCGCAACAAAAGAATCGCTGACAGAACTTAACACAACAAACGGATGACCTAGCTAACACGACTCTCGGCCCAACCACTGCACAAAGTGTGTAAAATAAACAAGTGCATCAAAAGAACATACGAATTAAGAATACCTGAAAACTCTGCGTCGGATACCTGCGCGTCCCGATGAGTAGAAGCAAAATCTCGTGTCTGCCCCTTACCCACAACTGGCTGAACTCCTCCTCTTCCAACCTGTCCCCTCTGAGTGAAATCTCCATGACCACGACCTCTCAGAATACGACCCTAACGTAGTGCTAAGGAACAATTCCTGATGAGGTGATGAAGGCTCCCGTACCAGAAACATCCACGCGATAACTGCTGACCCTCCTGGGGATGAGAGCTGAACGACTGTCCTCGTCCTAAGCCTCCGTTACTCCCACGACGTGCACAAAATCTATCTCGATAACTAAGCCTCTGTCTTTGGGCTGGTACACCGGTACTAGTCCTCCACTGTTCCGGAACTCCCAAAGTCTCTGGAAGACATTCCTCGTCAACTAGAGATGCATCCACTGGTGCTGTATACGTAACGCTATGCTGAGTGCTGACCGCAAGGAACAACTGGGTAACAGGGGTGGCAACCTCTTATCGCTGCGCTCTACTGGCCTCAACCAAAGACCTCATCGTCTGGCGCAAGTCCCGCATCTCAGCCTCAAGCCTAGTGATACGATCTGTCGAAGGCGGATCCATTTGCTCCAGTGCAACGAGCATGCCATCCTTGTCAGTCCTCGTCCCACCCAAGTCAACTCTGACATCGGCCCTCGCTGCATCACTCTGAGTCCCTAAAGTCATCTGCGGCAAAGGCTATAAATGGAAATAGGATTCGATAAGAACACGGAAATCAAATCATAAGGATATGTATCATGAAGAAAGGAATTTCAGGCAATTAGTACTTAGGCCACTTTAGACGGAGTACCGCGTCGTGAGTATGCCGCGGACATACACACACTACGTTACTCTGCTTAAGCGACCTACTCCATCATACCAAGGTCATCCTACACTTCGAAAGGTAAAACCTAGCACTCTGATACCGACTTTGTCACGAACCGAAATTGGCATGTGACGGCCCTTAAACTACGCAACGTCTAAATGCGTAACGCAATTTAAGTAAGCCGAAAACACAGCAATCTAAACCATCAAAAGTAGTAAGTGAAAATAACGTTTTTAAAACTTTTGAAATCTCAACCCAAATTGTTTAAAGTTCCAACTTTATTTCCTTTAAAATTTTGGCAGCACCTCCTTTGTAAAAACCAACCCCAAAAATGAGTACAACAAAGATATAAGTAAAGCATCCCTAAACAGGAGCAAATACACGCCGAAATGCGGAAAACAACCACCACAACAGATATACGACGCCGTAGCGAAGAAATAAAAGACGATATAAATAAAAGTGCATAAAAGACATTCAAGTCATAAAATAATATACAATATCGTCCTTACATCAAGTCTCTAAGTCATACAAGATAATGATAGATGGAGAGTATAGGATACAATGAATATACAATAAACAACATCGGATAACCGCAAAACCCACATAAGCAAAACAGCACACTATGAGCCGAAGCGGTATCCACGGCAAAAGATGATATGATAGATGAATAGCCTGTCTCGACTACTCTAGGGAACAACCTGCAAAACACTGTGGCACAACGGTGGTGAGTTGCCAACTCGTGAATAGTAAATAATATATGTAAGTAATCGCAAGTATGCACGTACAGCGCGAATCTAACATAAGCAAGCTAATAGCAATAAATGGTCATATGTATGCAATAGTCATGAAAGGTATACAAGCAGGTACAATTAATAATTGAAGCAATAATATGACAATCTGTATGCAGCAATCATGTAGGGTACTCTATCAGGTGCTACTAATACATGAAGCAATGATATGACAATGTATATATGCAGCAGTCATGAAAGGTACTCTAGCAGGTACAACTAATACATGAAGCAATGCATATAAAATAAAAGTATGTAAATACAACAGTCATGGAAGGTACTCTATCAGGTACTAATAATACATGAAGCAGTTCATAAACAATAAATGCGGAGTAAGGGATAAAACATGTAATTCCTACGGAATCCTGATCCCATGGTAGGACCAAAGTCCATCAAGACAATCCAAATCCCAATTTCCTCAAATCAGCCCCTAAATTGGCTCTTATATCATTTAAGTCTCATATATCCTAAATGTACAATATCAAGTAAATCTCATATATCCCGAATGTGCAAAATCAAGTAAATCTCATATATCCTGAATGTACAACATCAAGTAAATCTCATATATCCTGAATGTACAGTATAAGGTAAATCTCATATATCCTGAATCCTATATCAAGTGAATCTCATATATCCTTAATCCAATATCAAGTAAATCTCATAAACCCTAAGTATATTTACATGAATAATTATGATAATGTATATAAATTAGATATGTATACATATATATTAGCGTCACATTCCACTAATATATATATATATATATATATATATATGCATATATAACAGCGTCCCATTCCACTGTTATACATACCCTAGAAGTAAAAATATCATGATAACCCGTGTCAAATATCGATACATAAATACTGATCTATCAGGTGTTGTCACCACGACTGGCCCCCTGATAGGTACATATCATACGCTATCCTGAAAACCCGAGTGCCCAGCTTTGACCCTCTCCTTTCGACGTATACATACATACATGACTCCCGTCGGTATCCCCACGATAACCTCCGAGTCATAGGTACTATCACCGGTAGGTATGGTTCCCCTGTCAAGCTCATCGGCATGTTACATCGACATCTCTTTCTCGCCCCGGGTACCTCCGGGCCCCACCATGTACCCTCATATGGCCCCCAACTCCTCCTCACATGGGTTATATATATCAGAACCAATAAATCTCATGGTGGCTGCTGAAATATCATATCAAGAGAAACCGGGTTTTTCAAATAATTCATAATTTCTTGAAACTAACACGGTCCTCAAATCTAGAAAACATCATGAAAAATCCATATCTCAATGCGAAAATCCATGAATATAATATATGCAACATAAAACTGTAATGTGAGCATATAAAGGAAAAGCCGCTATTTAACTACAACAAGTTAATATATATATCATGCGGTTCCTAATTTCTCCAAGTCTAATATAATATCAAATAAAGGTGAACATGTAGCTATAGCCAGATATATGTGTAAACATAAAGGTATAGCAAGGTATATGTATCTATCTATCAGTAATGATGAAATATACCCTCCAGGTATAAGTGAAGTATGTATGCAAGGTATACATGCAGCTATGTCATTATGTGTGAAATATACCTATCACTAATGGTACAATACCATATAGGTATATGGGTAACTAGCATGTAAGTATATCAAGGCATATGTGTAAGTATGTAAGTATTCAGGTATGCTATATGTCATATGCATAAAGAAATATGAATCAATGTCACAATGTCCCTAACCAAAACAATATCATATCTGTATGTGTGTTGTGCGTGTCATGGCAATTAATGATGGTATGTGTGGCACACAATCAGTGCTCGTGCAACATGAGCCGTCAATAATAGTGCATTGTCCTAAGGGTACAAGTCCAAGCACAATAAATAACTAAGTAATAAGGTGTATGCGCAACTATATATATGCAATAAAATATGTGACAATATCATAACATCTCTAGCCCAGACGCATAACGCCATGCGGACGATTCCCTGTAGATGTTAAATCTACTCACCAACGCTCCTGGCTAAGTAAAGCCTACCACTTATTTCCCTTTCTTCGCAGGGCCCAAAGTCCCCGCCTGCGAACCTAAAACATAACCCAACAAAGTAAGTATATATTACCAATAGATCCAAAACACGTACAAACTACGTTGACCAACGTGACAACACAAAACTTACTCTCAAGTGTTCGTATTGCGGCTAACGTGCATAACGACACAACGACACCAACTCAGAGAAAAAGCAACACAGAACACGAACCGTATCTGATAACGTAACGCGTGAAACGAAACACAAGAGAACAAGCAAGTGATCCCAGATTTTGCTATACCAACAATCTGTAAAAGTTGCAGGTACCATGAGACCATATACAACCCCAGAGACCCCTACACCAAAACTCAACCCACAACTCACCAGTCTGGCCGCAATTTGCGGCCAGAAGCAATATATTTGCGCCCTGTTCATGAAGGAATGGGTTCGTAATTTGATGGTAGGTTCTAAGTCACTACACTAGGTCACTGTGATGGGAACTTTTGCAACAAATATCTGGTTTGATAGCAGATCATCCTAGACCCAAAACAACACTAAAAATACGATATTTACTCGAAACGAAACTATACGCGTTCTAAACTAAAACTAACAAGCTACGCAACACAATAAACACTTAACTAACATAAAGAGATCATTACCTAACCAAAAGAACTCAAAGATCCTAGCTTCCGAAGCTCCAAGGCATCCAAGAGGCAAATCAAGGCAAAAGATGAGATTTTTGTGAGATTTTGTGAAGTTTGTGATGGTTTTGTGAAGGAATGATGAAGTGTTCTGTTGAGGATATGAGGGAGGTGATGAAATTTGAGAAAGAGATAGTGTGAGAGAGAAAGGGAGTGAAAGAATGATAAAGAGAGAGAGTGACGAGGGTAAGTTCCCCCTTTGCATTAACTTCTCATTAATGCATTCACACCACTCACCATGCCACCTCTTATCAAACAAAACCCTAGGTAAATATCTCACCTAAAATATCTAGGATTAGGGTTAGGGTAAAGCAAAGAATTAGGAATGGATTAAATCAAAGGTTAAGATTAGGTTAAGTGTAATGTTCAGCAATCTAGATTAGCACAAACAAACCCTCACATTAATGTGCACACGGGTGTTCAAGCCATAATAAATTATTAATTAAATGTTATAAAATGCGAGGAGCCCAAATTGGTAAACTTTTTACCAAAAACCCGCATTACCGTCTGTACTAACACTAATCGAAATCTAAGGCATTACACGTGCAAATAGGTTTTAGTTGGGTACAGTCCCGAGCCACATGGAGGCAGTGAGCGGGTCGTCACGGGATTCGTCTCTCTCGGTATTTGGGGTTGATGTCGCGGTGTGCACGGGTGGCCATCACCAGAAATCCTTGGTCAAGGTAGTCGAGAATTACTTATTCGGATCAGTAGTTTCTTAGGTGGTGATGGGCTTCATACCGACACTAAATGTCACTTTATTAGGGGTTTGACTTTATCCACCCCCTAGACTCGATATGCGATACTTATATACGAAACGGACCGGACTGTACGGATATTGTCACTATCAGGCTCAGTAGGGGTTTCAGGATGAGTTTGCTCGTCGGCCTCCTTTTCTTTCAATACCTGGGTAGCCGTTACGTACAGCTAATGCCGCTGAGGTGCTTGTGGTTAAACCCACTGCCAGCATATTCATGAGTCTTTAGAGTCCCACACAGTGGGTTTCCCTGCTTCGGCCGAAACTATATAAAGGCCGTATGGTTTTACGACAGGGTTCGATCACACACGTGTACTTGTGCACGGATGATGTTCGGACGGATAATACTAGTAGGCTTTGGTTTAAGCCAGATCCTAGTATTATATTTGTTGGATTATTTTTGTCTCTTTGTATTCGTATTCTTTAGAATACGGATGAGGGTATGTCTGTACGGTTGAGGGGTATTCTTGTAATTTATTACAAGATTTCTTTTAGAAGATTACACCTCATCATGGTTTAGAACTTTTTCGATTAAAAGGTTATTGAAGTGTAGGATGATTTTTATTGCATTTTTGTGGCATAGCTAATAGTGACCCACGGTTAATATTCTACCATACTTAGGGCTTTTGTTTCTTGTGAGATTATATTGACTTGAGATATATTTTGTTCACTAAGATATTTTGGAGACATGGACATTTCTGTCATGGCTCCATTATTTCTTATCACACTCACACAACAAATAAAAATACAAGCCATTATTCATTTTCTTTCTCTCTCTCTTGAATTGCTCTCAACACCTCATTCTCAAGGCATCTTCTTCTTCCTCTAGCTCCACCCAAACCCTCTCATGAGTTGAGAATTCATGGGTGTCTTGAGAAAAATTAATCTTTCATCACTCTCTACTTTATCTACGGTATCTAGAGTAGCGATCTGGGTGCCCTAGTTGCCTCGGATATGAGGTTGGAGCTGGTTGCAAAGACTCTCAGGTGGATCATCTTCGATGGAGGGAGACCGGAGATCAAGCTTGATCAAGGAAGCCCCCAGGAGCTTGGGATGATAGTTGAAGACCGAAGGACATGGATCTATTCGGTATAACCATTCTAACACCTTTACATGTTTTGTTATCTAGGACTTATGGGTAGATCTGGGTAATTGGTTGTGGTAGCGCAAAGTTTTATAAATTTTTTTACTGCATTTGCTCACGGATTGATGGCTGGGGCGCTGCCGTAACCCAACAAAAACGTCGATAGTGTCCGGCCAAACCAAAAAAGTTTTGATCCTCCATCCCTGATACGGGTCTGGGCCGGTGCTGAACTGTCTCGATCTTCTTCTGGTCCACACGTATGCCATCTCTCATAACCATGTGACCCAAGAAATCGACATTGTCAAGCCAAAAGGCACACTTGGAGAATTTCGCGAACAGCTGATGCTCCATCAAGGTCTGCAATGTGATCCTCAAATGCTGCTCGTACTTTTCTCCGCTCCGTGAGTATACCAAGATGTCGTCAATGAACACGATGATAAACTGATAAAGAAACAACTTGAATATGCGGTTCATCAAATCCATAAATGCTGCTGGGGCATTGGTGAGTCCGAACGACATCACCAAGAACTCATAATGCCTGTAACGTGTGCGAAAAGAAGTCTTCGGAATATCATCCTTCCGAACCCGCAATCGATGCTTACCTGACCGCAAGTCAATTTTCGAGAAATGCCCCGCACCTTGAGCTGATCCAACAAATCGTCAATATGAGGTAGGGGATATATGTTCCGCACAGTAACCCGATTCAACTGACGATAATCGATGCACAAACGCAAACTGTCTTCTTTCTTCTCGACGAACAGGAAAGGAGCTCCCCATGGTGACTTACTCGGGCGAACAAGCCCCTTATCCAACAAGTCTTGCAACTGTTCCTTCTGCTCTTTAAGCTCCGCCTGGGCCATCCGATAAGGCGGTATAGAAATAGGCCCCATGCCGGGGATCAAATCAATGCAGAACTCAATATCGCGCTCAGGCAGTAAACCAGGCAACTCGTCACGGAAGACATCAGGAAACTCTCTCACAATTGGAACCTAGTCCAACGAGACCTTTGCGGCTGTAACATCACAACATATGCCAAGAATCCATGACATCTTTTCTCAATAGCTGACTAGCGCGATGAGACAAAGTCAAACTGGGAAGGGTGACGCTGTGGTCTCCCAGAATAACAAGAACTGTCTCACCCAGAAAACTAAATCTGACCGCCTTCTCATGGCATTCCACGGACGCATAGAAAGTGGCTAGCCAGTTCATGCCAAGAAGAACGTCAAAGTCTAACATATCGAGGAGAATCAAATCGATAGAAAAATCTCTATCTCCAATACGAACAAAATAAACACGAACGAAAAAACATGTCGAGCGACAAAAGACTCGACTACGGGAGAAATAACAATCAGTGGCAGATCAAGCAAGGACGACTCTCGGTCCAATCTCGGTACAAAGTGCATAGATACAGGTTCAAATAACAAAAGAAATATGCGCATCAGAAGAAAATACTAAAATAATACCTGTCACGATGTCTATATAACCGCCTATGAGCTGGCATACCGGTACAATTTCGCTTCGATCTAGAAACAAACGAAGTCTCAGAAATGCGCTCCTCCAAAAGTAAGGATACATCCATCGCGGCGGCATAAGTGTCAAAATGCTGGGCGTCGATGGCCAGAAATAACCGCGCGTTAAGTCTTGCATAAAGCTCTTTATGCGCTTCTCTTCAGTGTCCACCAGGTAAGTAGCATAGCGGGATGACTGAGTAAACTGATGTCATACTCGGAAACTGTCATCTTAGGAGTCTTGCGCAAAGACTCAAAACTATGAGCTCGAGCATCTCGAACGCTCTCCGGAAGGAAACAAGCAAGAAATACAGCTATGAACTCATCCCAAGTCATAGGAGGTAGACCTGTAGCTCGGCCTCTCTCAACTGACTCGCACCACGTCTAAGCAAGACCTTCTAGATGAAAGCTAGCGAATTCAACCCATCTCTCGTCAGAACATCTCTGTGACCGACAAATCCTAGCCATCCTATCAAGGAATGTCTGTGGATCCTCCGCCGCATATGTGCCGGTGAAAACTGGAGGCTTCAACCTCAAAATTTCCTGTAAGGATACGAAGATACCCTCGGTAACAGTAGGAATAGCTGTCTGAGCAGCGGGTACAATCACAGTTCGCAGTAGGAGGGACATCATCGGCTCTCGGGGCTCGGCTAGCCTCAACTAACAATCTAACCATCTGTCATAAGTCCTGAATACTCGACTCTTGCCTAGCTATTCGGCCTGGAAAAGGCGGATCAATCTGTCCTTGAGGGGTAGGCGTACCGCCCTGATCGGTCCTCATCTCAAATGAGACGCTCTAATCTCATCCCTAGCGGCAGCCCCCTGGCCCTCATAGTCTTCGGCGGCATAGTGGCTGGAACAAGAAACATGATTGATATGAACATTGCGATCGAAACAAGAGGACATATGGAATCAAGGAAGGAAATACAAGTAATCATATATACTAAGGTCACCTAGGCGGAGTACCATATCGTTAGTATGCCGCGGAACATACACACGCTACGTCACTCTGCTTAAGTCACCTACTACATCTACCAAGGGTCATCCTGCACTCAGAAAGGTAAAACCTAACGCACTGATACCAACATTGTTAAGACCCGAAGGTACGGAATGTGACTGGCACATAAATTACAAAACGTCTAAAGGAGTAGCGTAATCTAAGTAAGCCAAAGCCCAGAAATCTAAACCGTTTAAAAGAAATAGAGTGAAAGAAAACCAAGCTAAAAAGGTGGTTTTAGTAAAATAAAGTCACATTAAAACATTTAAACATCAAGTTTTTGCCGAAAATTTCGGCAGAGTTTCCTTTTTAAATACTGGCCCCAAAACGGGCACAATACAAAATATGCATAAGTAATGAATAAAGGTATCCCCAAGCGGGAGCTAGCTCTTCGCCGAACGGCGGAACACAACTATATGCAATATATATATATATATATATATATATATCATACTATGAGATAAGCATCTGAAAGCGAGAAATAAGAAAACACCACGTCGGCTCAAGTGAGCATCGACACCAGAAATAGAGTACATACAAGTCACACAAGCTCGCCATCAAATTCCAATATACAACTGGTGGAAAATGTTAGATAAGGTAGATGGAGTGTACTAGATACAATAATAATACACAAAGTGGGAACAAAATATCCTTGCAACCCACCTACGAGCAAACCACAAGTCAATGCAAATGAAGCAAAAAGAGGAAGTACGTCCGCCACTACTGTACTGACGTGTCAGACATGCAAGATACTGTGGTACAACGGGGGTGAGTTGCCATCTCGTGAGTAGTAAGTAACATCTAACAAGGGTATCGTAAGCATGCATCCAAATGCGTCATAACCTAGATATACAATCATGATGCGATGTACTAGTATGAATGCGACATGAATGCATAATCAAACACGAAACCTGAATATGTCTTGTATAGGAAAATCAGTATTTTTATCTTGGTAAAACTTTTGTATAATAAAACTGGAGTATCATCAGTGGAATCGACAGAAAATCAAAATCCGTGTCAAGCATCGACACAACATATGTATATCTCAATATCTCAATATCTCAATGTCTCGGTATCTCAATATCTCAATAGCCGTCTCTCAGATCCGCTATCAAATCTGTCATATCCAACGGCTCCGGTCAGTATCCTCCAGATAACCGCCGAGTCAACAATAACCGGTAGGTAATGCACCCCTGCCGGGCTCAACGCCTTCTAAATACGTCCATCTTACCCCGGGGTACCTCACCGTGTCCACCATGTACCCGCAGACGGTGCATCCCCCTCCTCGAATCGGGTATGGATATAGCTCAAGAACCGAGAAAACTCATGGTGGACGTCATACACATCATAACATGAGAAAACCGCCACTTACATTTGTTTTAAAATGATAATAGATTTATAACATTTTTTCGGTTTTCCCCAAAATCCATAAATCTCATAAACACCGAATCTTTAAGAAGAATCACAATGTATGAACATGTCAGAAATAATGGATGTCCATGATATCGATAATATACCATGCGATGTATGACTAGGAGTTATGTATGAACGATGGTGCGATGAGGTATATAACTAACAACCTACATATCAATTTTGATGCCATGAGTATATAACTAAAATCTACATATAATGCATGATGAAAATGCACAGATACCGATTTAAGCAAGTTCTATAGTGTCTGTGACATAGAAATTACCAATGGCGTGTGTATTCACATGAATAGTGCACGTGCGGCATGAAACAATGGTAATGGTGCAAGTGTCATAAGTAATAATATCATATTTAAAAAGATGCAATGCCATGATATGAATGATTTGGAGAATATGCATATAAATATAAGAACTAGTAATAATCCTAACTATCAGGTATCTTGCGCCATCCAGAAGATTTCCCCATAGATGTGTACATCTACTCACGTGGACGTCTCGGTTAAACTGATCCAATCACGGCCTTTCCTTTTCTTGTCGCATCCGGCGTCTCCGCTACTGATCCTAGAGTCGCACACATATGAATATAAAGAAAGCTAGACATTAAAAAAGACGCGAACCCAAAACGACATAGCAACCAACGCGCATTTAGCTGGACATGCGTGCAATTGGTGCACAAAATGTGCACGACATCGTCACAAACCATAACTAGGGGCTGCTTTGCGAAGCAAACACGAAACCTAGAACCTAATCATACTAATCACGCATTCACATCACACTAAAAACTTTAGAAGTTAAATTGTAGCTCATTACAACCCCAAACCTAAACTAAAAACTATCTCTTTTAAAAATCTAGTAAGCAACATTAAGGTATTTTGGTGCAAAACTATATGTTGTACCAAACCCAGTGACCATGAATTACACATAATATTCTAATCAAGCCATGCAACACTTAACTAATTTTAACCTCACATTTTTAAACACTAAACTTGAAATTAATTTGCATATACACATAATTAAGACAATCTAAAAGTTAAGATCATCAAGTTAACAACTAGATTATGTTTGAAAAACTACTAGATGCTAAACCACACTTAGCTAACATAATTAAGTGATATAAACTTTAATTTTTAACCAAACCCGTCTCTTTAAAACTCTAACTTTCAATTAAAACCTAATTAACACTTAATTAAAAATTAGATTAGAACAAGTATGAAAAAAGTAACAATTAGAGTAAGGTTATACCTCAAAATAGTTTTGAAAGAGATCCAAACATGCTAACAAAACGGAGACTTGAATCAAGAACCAAGCTAAGATTTGAACAAGGAAATTTTGTGAAGCTTTAAGCTAGGATTTAGTGTATTTTTGAATGATTTTTGAGGTGAAAGATGATGAAGAATTGTAGAACGGGGGGCCTGCAGATTTTGGCCGAGAGCATGGGAAGCGGCTGCTGGTTTTGTTAAGGGGAGGGGGAGAGAGAGTGTGTTTCAAGTCAAAGCTCACTCCATACCACATTTAATATACACCCTACCTCATTATCTTTTAACTTCTTATTTATTTTGTTTTCTATTTATTTTTTGAAAAGTGTAGAACCATGGTCAAACATAACAACTTGATAAATGTGAGTTTGATTGTGTCACGGTGCACAAAAAAATGTATTAACCCATTCTAATTTGTAATTATCACTAATTTTGTGTATAAGTGTATGATTAAAATAATAACTTTAAATAAATAATTAAGGAAAATATTTAAATAAACTAGCAATTAAATAAGTAACTGGTTAAACACCCAAGCAAGCAATTACATAATTAAAATGTGTATAATTATGTTTATGTGGAAAAATAATTATAACTAGGTTTTACGGAAAACACGTATTATCACTAATTAACTCATAATTAACCTAAACGAATTTTTAGAACGTTACAATGAGAGAGAGAAGGGGGGACAACATGATTGCATGAGAGCATGCCATGAGAGAGAGTGAGAGAGAGAGAGGGTATGGATCATTGACCTTTAATCCGGCATCTTTTATTCACTTCACTATTTCTTCAACTCCTTCATCTTCATCTTTCTTCATCTCTTCTTTCACTCTCCTCTACGTCCATGAAACCACCTCAAAACCCTCTGAAAACACTACACTAACTTCTTTAAAAATGACCATAAACTCATCCTACACCACCTAGTGAGCTCAAGTTTGGATTTTGAGTACTTGGAGTATCTAAGGTTTTTCTTGAGTTTCTTCCAAGAGGTATAACTTTCATCTTTAATCTTGTAATTAGTTTCCTAACTTTCAAGTGTAGTTTAGAGTTCGTTTTAGTGAGATTTGTCATCTTAGAAATTTCCAAGTTGATGTTTAGTTGATGTTTGGACGTGTAAAGTGGCAATTGAGGTTTAGTGTGTGTCAACATGACCTTAGTGATGATTTTCCGGCCAAGACTAGAAGACTAGAAACCAAACCACGAACATAGAATTTTCCCGACATCGAATATTTGACAGTTTATGATGTTATATTTGAATCTGGGATGACCCGAGAGACCCATAAAATAAGTTCCCATGATAGTGAGGCGAGCAGGCAATCATGAAGTTACCCCTGAAGCTCGAGCCCATTTCCCTAGGTTCAGGCCGCAGATAAATTCCTTGTTGTCGCAAATTGCGGCCACACTGTAGGGTATGAATTTGGATTTTGGTGTATGGCTTTGTTATCCAGTGTTTAGACCTACACTATATGCAAAATCTCCTAGTTTGACCTAAGGTAGAATCTGGTAGTGGTTTTCCTACATTGCTGTTTTTGTGTTTGCGACTTCTAAAACATTGTTTTGATAATTGAGTTTGGATTTAGCCGTTGGACATTTATACATTAATGACGATGGTTATTTTGTTGTTTTTGCATGGGTAAGCTATAAGTTCTAACCTATAAGCAATTTGCGTGCCATATCGTTTTTTCGGACTTGATTTTAATCGCATTACGATTGTATATTGATTGTATGTACATTCGCGTAGATTTCCGAAACGACGAAGCATATTGATTTCGAATAAACAAGGAGTTTAGCAGGTGAGTAGATGTATATCTACGGGGGAAGTCGGGTGGATGGCTTATAGCACCCCCGCAACCGTAGGATTTGAATAAGCGTACTTATAGGAAGGTTACTCTTAGTTTTAGTTTCTTAGTCGTGAGTCATCGGTTTTACATTATCGCACCCACACCCACAGACTTGATATATATATATATATATACATGTAAGATGAGGATATGATATGTTATACGGATATGAGTCAATACGATCGAACGGGATGTCAAGATATTATGATATATGATTGAGTTGAGACATTGTTTATGATGCAATATATTAAAGGATTGTTGGACGATATACACATAACATGCGATAACATGTGACTTGATGATATAATAGGATGTACGTGACATTAGATCCGCACCCTTGATATGATATCGTGCGACGGATCATACCGTATGAATTATGATATATGAAATTTGACCCGTACTTTTGACTCGGGATTAGTTTAGCCTTTTAGTCTTTTAATTACTTAAGTATATGTTAGAATATGGTTCGAGTCATGCCTATTATCAAAACTAACGAATCGTGTACATTTTCAAAGGGCAAATCGAGGGACGCTACGGATTTCAAAAGGTATTTATTTTTTTAAAAACACCATAGTCCTTACGTTTCTAAAAATAAAGATTCGTGCTATTTTAGATACGATAATTGTATGACTCGTATATCAAGGTATATCTTAGCTTGTTGCGTTACTATTTACCTTTCTGCTATGTTCATTTTACTTTCATTGCATTTTATATATATACATGGGCTTTCATTAGTTGTTATGATATCTTCTGCTAGTACACCTGCACAATTATCGATGATGCGTACATTACACTTACACAGATTTGCCGGCTCACACAAATTCATCATCGGTAATTGCCATGCCACGCCCACTGTAGAATTTTCCATGGATAAATATATTGTACTGCATTCATTATTAACAGTTAGATATTGATTCTAGTTCTATTTCGCATTATGAATTGCATCATACGTACATACATGCATACATTGCTATAGTAATATATATATTCTCATATGATGTTTTATTTCGATTTCGTGAATATGGGAAACCGCAAGATACCTTTTGAAACTTAAAATATTTAAAAAGGCGGTTTTTCCATTGATATGATATTTTGTCTCCACCATGAGTTTTCTCGGTTCTGAGCTTGTTTTCGAGATCCGATTCGAGGAGTTGGATGATCCGTCTGCGGGTATATGGTGGACCCGGTACGATACCCCAGGGCAAGAAGCTCAAGATGTTGATGATGAGCCTGGCAGGATGGAGTACTACCTACCGGTGATAGGTTGGACTCGGCGGTTATCCGGAGGATACCGGCCGGAGTCGTGATATTGTTGTGAGGACCGATCTGAAGATGCGGCGCCTGGATATATAAGGATTTACGTGTCGATACTGGACACGAGTTTCATGATGTTTTAGAGTGTCGATGTTGGACACTAAGGTTTCTATGATATTGATGTGTAGTTGATAGACACACGTGGATGATAGACACATGCATACATGCATATGATTTCAGCTGTTTGTTTTTACATGTGATTGGCATTGATTCTATTTTTGACATATATGCATACATGGTCACCCTAGATATCATAGTACTACCTTCATGATACAGTATGACTTAAGAATCGTTGTTTATTCGATTTCTACCTGCTTATATTTTCTACTCACGAGTGGGCAACTCACCCCCGTTGTGCCACAGTTTTTTTGCAGGTTTGACCACTTTGGATCAGTAATGGTATCGCTGGTACACAGCTTCATCCAGGGTGTTTTGCTATGGTAGGTGGGACACACATTAGATCATGCCCACTCTTGTACTTATTATTTCTATTGTATGTAGATAAACTCCATCAATCAGAAACTAGATTTTGTATATTGGTAGACCAAGACAGACTTATGAATTTGTGAGACTTAGTGCGATGCGTGTATGTTCTCAATTTTTGAGGTTTTTGATGTCTTGCTTTATTTACTGTTCTTTTTGGGTTGATCTTCTCCGTAGTGCATCGTATATTACTGCTTTATTACGTGGTTGTTTCCGCCAATTAGCGAAGAGTTAGCTCCTGCTTATAGATGCCTATATATATTGCTTGTATATGGGTTTGGATCAAAAATATATAAAGGAGGTGTTGACCAAATTTTTTTAAAGGACGAAAAATGTTTTCAACAAAAGTATATAATCCATTTGCATTTTCATATATCATTATTTATGAATTTAAGGAAAACTTGATTTCATTATATCTTTATTTCAAAATTGCACCTCCACTATTTTCCGCAAAAAAGTTTAGATTTTTTGGCATGGGCATAATTGAATTAGGTGGGGTCCTATAGACTTCACATGATTCAAGTGCCGGTCACGTGCCAATTTCTGGGTCGTTACAATAATAGAATGTAGGTGGCCTTAGATCCGTACCCTTAATTATGATATCGTACGACAGATGATACCGTACAAGCTATGATACATATAATGATTGACCTGTTTTCGTGATTCGAGGATATCGTACGACGGATTATACCGTACGAGATATGACATATATGATGATTGATCCACAGTTCTGACTTGAGGATGTTGTACGAGGAACTATACCGTTTGTAATAATATGAGGCTAGATCTCCGACTGATAGACGTATCGACTCGAAAATGTTATAGTTTTCTAATCACCTTCGACTCGGATATATTTTAGTCTTTCAATCACTTAAGTAGATATTAGAATATAATTAGAGCCATACCTATTTTCTAAATTGACAAACCGCATGCATTTTCAAAAGACAAACCCGAGGGACCCTACGGATTTTCAAAACGGTATCTCTTTTTGTCAAAAACATCGTAGCCCCTATTTTTCTAAAAACAACGATTCATGCTATTTTGAATAATATAACTGTATGACTCGTATATAGATATATATTTTATATTGTTGCGTTTACAATTTAATATTGTTGCGTTTACAATTTAATTTTCTGCTATGCTCACAGTGTTCTCATTGCATTAAATATATATATATACACACACACACACACACATGTTCTTTCATTAGCTGTTATGTAACATTTCAGAAAAGTAAAATATTATTTTTGGAATTGAAATATTAATATAATATATTTCGCGAAAACTATTCGATTTGCGAATTGGGATTTTCGTAAAATGGTATAATTATATACCAATATTTGGACAATTATTGGAGATTAATATGTTTTATTTATTTAAAAGATATTTATTGGAATTTGGCATTTTATAAATAATTATGCAATTAATTATATGCAAGTTTAAAATAAACTAGATTAGTGCACTACTAATCACGATTTGGCCAAATCCGTATTTTTAAAAATCCATGGCTAGTGCACCATGACATGTTGCATTTTGTTGCATGTTTGTTTAATTTCCATTGTTGATATTTGTTTTTTATGAGTAAAAGAGAAAATAAATTAAAAGAAAAAAAAAGTAATGGAGAGGGGACAAAGAGGTATGGCTTGCATGAGAGAGAGAGAGAGAGGTCTTCATCCCACCATTCCTTTCCTCATTTCATTCTTCAACTCTTTCTTCACATTCTGTAACATTTCAGAAAAATAAAATATTATTTTTGGGAATCTATAGAATTAAATAATAAATTTTATGAATATTTTAATGAATGGAGATTTGTTTAAATGTTGCAGTATAATTATATACTAATAGATTGGAAAAATATTGGAAAATTTAATTGAATGGTGATTTTGGAGAATTTATGTGATTTAAGCAAATTATAAATTCTTTATGATTAATTATATTCTATTTTTAATGCTAATCTCGATTAATAATCACTAATTATGCATTAAGCGTGATTATGTACATGACATGCACCATGTCATATTTTCTAAAAATACTTGTTACATTTTTTTTATGAAGCATGATTTCAAGTCTTCATTGTGTTTTTGCAATTGTTTTACAAAACAAAACATAAGAAAAGAAAAGAAAAGAAAAGGAATATAGAATTGGGTATGGGCAAGAGAGAGAAGAGAGAGCGAGAGGGTGAGGGGTCTCCTTGAACTATGGCTTATTGTCTCCTTCATTATTTTCTTCATCATTTTTCCCTCCTCTTCCTCACTTGGCTGCCCTCTCCCTCCATCACCTCCACCACTTCACTTCACCCCCATTCCCACATCAAAACACATCATTCCCTTCGTTAAAAACGTGCACAAGCTCACTACTAGCATGATGGATCAAGAAAAATTGGATTTTGAGCACTCAGGGCAACTCATGAATTTTCTTGAGTTGCCAAATGAGGTAATTCCTGAACCATTAGTATAGTATTTCATTCCTTTAGCATCTATGTTAGTTTAGAACCGATTAAGTGTAGTTTAGTGATGGTTGAAAATTCCAAGAAGAGGTTAGGGGATTTCTTGAGTTGTGATTGTGTAATTGAGGTTAGTAGAGGCCATACAACCCCTCTAGTGCTAGAATTCAGGACAAAACCTGAGACTAAACCCTATTTTGCGAACTTTAGATTTACCAATATCAGGGTTTTGTAGGAATTTTGGTTTGTTCTAGAGATCTTCTATGGCCCGGGGGACCTGAAAAAAATTTAGTGATTACAGTGAAGTGTGCAGGTGTTATAGAGTATACCTTGAAGACCCGAGCCCCAATCCCTTCACCCTGGCCGAAAATTTAACCCCTTTGGCTGCAAGTTGAGTCCTGGGTACTTTAGATTAGGCTCGTGCTTGGTCTGTGGCCCCTTTTATCTATAAATTAGACCTAACTTATATGCAAAATTGGCTAATTCAACCTAGGGTAAAATCTGGAGCATGTTTTCTGAGATTCTGTTTTGGTTTCTTTATTGTTTATAACTTGAACTTGGGATATTGATTTTTGTCTCGGTCACTTGACGTTTGTACGTCTATACCGGGAGTTGCGGGTTATTTGATTCTTATGCATGCGTAGACCATAGGTTCTAACCTATGTGCGTTTCGAGTGCCATTTTGGTTTTCAACCGCGATTTTGATTTACGGTACTATGCGTGATATGTGTAGGTACCTTCGCGTGGACTTTGAATAATGAAGAAGAGGATAGCGACATCGACTTCGGCAAGCTAGAATCAAGGTGAGTAGATATATATCTACCGGGGAAGTCGGGTGGATGGGGTATAGCACCTATAAGTCTACGGTAGCGCCTCGGCCGTCTGTCCGAGGCCAAAATGCGGAAACGAAAAATTTTTCAAACTAGAAGCCCGCGCTTTCATATACTATAAATCCGGATCGAACCATTAACCTATAACTAGCAACTAGAGAAAGGGTTGGAAATGCTATACCGATCGATCCGCGTTCTTCGGTCTTGGCCACCATCTGAAGCTCCTCACGGCATCTCCGATCTCGATCTCCTCGACGGAATGGGCACCACATCTTCGAGTCTTTTTACAGGCTCCCGCTTCATCCGAAGCAACTCGGGCACGAAGTTCGCTAGCCGACGTGTCCAAGGTGAAGTAGAGAATGTGTGTCATCACTTTGTCTCTTGAGGATCTAGTGGATGCCATTAATGGAGGTTGTGAGCTAGAGGAGGAAGAAGAAGAAGAAGCCTTTTCTTTCTTTTGTTATCTATGATAAAATGAGAGATTGTTATGAAAAATACAAGACCAAAACCATTTCATGGCAGCCCCTCTCTCTCTTCTTATCATATCAAGACTCAAATCCATCAAATAATGTGATACATGCACAAAGAAAGAGACCATGAGTCATCACTTGTGCATGTATCACAATTTAGGCTTCTAATGATGATTTCTAGCTCATAATTTCCATATGTAAATATTAACCCAAATGTTTACAACAAAAAAAGATATGGCAACATCTAAAGTAAACTCGTGACGGATCACAAGGATACCCCTCACCTGTATATACATACCTGCATCCGCATTCCGACCGAATGCTAATGCGATGAGACTAAAGTAATCCAACAAATCTAATACTAGGATCCGGCTTAAACCAAAGCCCACTAGTATGATCCGTCCGATCATGATCCGTGCACCACTGCACATATATGATCGAACCCTGCCATATATCATATAGCCTCTACCCCGTTTCGCCCGAAACTTGAAAACTGTCTGTGGGGGACTCTAAAGACTCGTTAATACTTTGGCTGTGGATTTAACCACTAGCTCGTCAGAGGTACTAGCCGTACGTAACGGGCTACCAGGTATTGACCAAAAGGGAAGTCGATGAGCGAACTCATCCTGACACCCTACTGAGCCTGTCAGTGACAATATCCATGCAGTCCGGTCCATTCGTCTATGAGCATCACATGTCGGGCCTAGGTGGTTGGTAAAAGTCAGACCCCCAAAAGCGGTACAAGTTGTGTCGGAGTGTAGCCCAGAACACCCTGAGATACTACTGGAATGCCTACCAGTAAATCTCCTGCCTTGGTCAAGGACTTCGTGTAATGGCTCTCCTAGACACAGCACGATCTCACACCTAATACCGGGAGAGACGAAACCCCTGCCGATCCGCTCACTGCCTCCATGTGGCTCGGGACTGTACCCAACTAAAACCTGTTTGCATGACTCCTTTGAGCCGTGGTAGGGTAGTAATCAAAGCACAGTGGGAACTCACACGAGGCAAATGACGATCTCAGGTCGATGAACTAACCTGTACACATGTCACCAGGGAACTGCTATCAGACGTCAGGTATAATACCAACTAGCATATTCCCGGCGAGTCCTGTCCGGTGTAATCATAACCCAATGAGTACCTGTATAGATCTTAGGTGAACCAACTGACACCAATGGCTTGTGGGACCGACAACCGCCCCTCGTCGGGGTCTCGACTGTATACACAATTCTACTAATGGAGTATCGATGCCCGGTCTCAAAACTCCCACGACTAGGGACCTTTTAAGGATGTGCTTATAGTGCCCAGCTCCCACGTATATGATTGCCATCATACTGCTGGTCGTCAAGCAAGAATCCTTTGGGCTCTATCAACGTGCAATAGTGACCTGTAATGTCACCTAAAGCAGTACACGATGATAAAGATAAACCATATAGCATACTATCATCTCGAGTAAGACTGTCCTACCGGCATAGGTCCTCTTTCAATCATTGCAAGAACGTGCCTGTGATCCAATAATTGACTCTGAGGGCACTATATCCAACAATCTCCCACTTGCACTGAAGGCTAATTATTGCGATGTCGCATACTCACAGCTCGTGTGTTACCGAACACCCAACTCCTCTACTAATCAGTTTGGCAAAGCCCGTTTGCGAAACTATTGCGTTCGAGAAATAGCCTCAGTGTGTGGATCCGCCCTGATGTTTCTTTCTATGTCTCTCTTTTTCTTAAGTTCGCGGAGAAAGCCATCTCCCGAAATGAGTAATACCTGTCTTAGAATATGTCTGGATATCTGAAGGGATCTAGTTCATAAATGAACTCCAAATCCAAACTTCTTAGACTGTATCGTCCACTGAACTTAATCAGTATCCTGCGTCATGCCTCCCTCAGTATCCACTTGGACCACCTATCCGAAATACTGCCTCTCGTCAGAGGGAAAATTATAACTCTGACAGTCACTCTGTCAACCAGGTCGCCTTGGAAGCCTGGAATGATAACCGTCCCCCGAAAGAGGCTGCCGTTATCATATCCCTAGAACATCCACTTATATTCTAAAACTGCTTCCGAACGTTTCTCCAGGATAGGATTAATATCAACTTACTGCATCTCATGCAAAAAACAATATCTGCTGTGGTACTTGACATCTCATGATTGACTCAATTGCCTAAACAAGTGATCTGCCAATCATGCACATCCCTCTCCCTTTTAGTCTGTAAGACACCTTTAGAGAGGGTGACTCCATCACCTGCAGGTAAACCACCATGCCAGGAGTCATCCATTCTAAATACCTTTAAAATGCTATCTAAGTACCTTGATTGGGAAACTTCCCAAATCTAGATCTAAAACTATAGATCTAGTAACCAGAATGTCTGATATAATATCCAATTCCTATGTGGAAAAACCACTGTGTGACAACCAAAGTATAACCGATTGTAGTATAGGAATTTCACTTCATACTCTGTGTATGTCATCCAAATACCAGGACATCACACCCAACTACTTTCTTAACAGATCCATCCCCTATTTTGATGAAGTTAAACCTATGACTGTCACATCAGAAATAGATGATCTATCTCCGCTATATCTGCTTTAGTCCATAAATTGACATAAGCTACTTGTCCACTATGCTTCCTCTGTTCCCACTAACTACGACAACCGTCTGGCAGAGTCATATACAAGTACATGTCTAAAGCCAGTTTAGAACGAGCTATACTCATCCTCCTGCCGGGTCTCACAGTCTGGATCAACAGTAGTGTCAAGTTTGGGTAAACAAGAACCTCCCTGTCACCATCTTTGAGCATACTGAAGTACCTCTCGAGTGCCTGAGGTTACCCACCATATCTGCGGAGTGGCCAATGGAATATCAAACTAAATTGAATCTTTAGGTTCTTGTCAAATTTTCAGTAATCGTTTGCGTTTCTGGAATCACTTCCGGTTCTACCATACTCCCACTACTGTTTTGTGAAAAAAATCCATTTTTATTAAAACTATAACGAGTCAAGAGCAATATGACTATTGATCTTCCAGATAGTAGAAAGTCAACCCTCGTCATAGCTCGGGTCAACCCACAAACAGCCATTACAGAAACGTGCCTTGAGTTATCCAGAGTCTGCTTTTAAGCATAAGCCGGACAACTCCCCGTACCTTAACATTATTAAGATATGAACTATTCTATATCCAATATAGAAATAGAGGCACTGATTTAATTAGAATCAGATTCAAATCATGCAGCTGTTTCCAGTGCATGTCAACTAAATGGAGAGAGGCCGATCAGCATTACTCAACTTAAGAATATGTCCAGATATGAGTAACCTGAAAGAGAAGGAAGTTCTCATAATCATTACTATCAACTGAATACCATACACAAGTATCTACATTTTTGATCACCTTGAAGAATCCTGATACTTGCAACGCCTGGTTCTCTACTTTATTCTTATACCTATAACTTCTCAAAACTTGGACCTTGCATTTCTACGAGACACACGTCTAAGAACTAGAGAAGTCATAAGTAAACAGAATATAGTACGAGTACCAACCCCTCTGTCCTCATGGACACTGGATAACATACAATACTCTGTATGAGTCCCCAGAGTCTAATAACTCAATCCCTATGTGTCGTAGGTTGAAAACTGTACTTATGGTTAAGAAGAATTACACCGCTGTTTAATGCTCCTTATCTAACCATCCACCGATATAGGTAAATGTCATAGACAAAATTTCAAAAAGTTATATCCCACTTTATAAAAATAAACGTACAGATATATCAATTTGAAATTGGTGCATAACAATGGATATTCAAAACCAAAAATCTGCCGTCGGGCAAACAACCCAGGCGATTTCCTTAAATATCACCAATTACAACGAATCCCGATATAATAAGGATGATCACCCGATTCCCAATAACTTACTCCTACTCATCATCTGTAAAACCATACAGATGTGAGAATTAAACCTGGTAAATACATACCCAGGAGCAAGGGCTAATTGGGAAATCAGTTTTCTTCTAACAATACACAGTGAAACTGAAACACGTAAATGTTTCGAAAGGGTATCTGGGTATTCCTAGTAATGCCACTTCCATTATCAGATTCACAACTGTAACCGTATATTTTTTTGCCATCTCTCCAAATCCTTTTATATGTCTTTAGTCATTACGTTCTGTACACCCTTTTAGGCTAAATGGTTTTCTTCCTTCCCTACCGTTCGGCACCAGTCTATGGTTTGGAAGAAGACTATCCAATAAGCGTAATAGGTGTACTGTCCTAATTCTAGGAGCACTCGCAACCCGAGAGAAGGTAAAGATAAAAGACAACTGAATAAAACCTTATTCCTATTTCTCCTGAACCAGAATCCATCCCCGAACAGGAACAAGTCCCTTCGAGTTCGTATATAACCATACGATGGAGTATCCAATAAACTGTGGATCTTCGTAGTGATATGGAGTGTCCTGGAGAAATACAAAGGTGAAGTAGGAGTGGCGATGAAATATTTGGTTTGGTCGTGAATAGCAGTCGCAATTTACTTTGCCCTCTTACTAATCCCATTATTTGTCTTTACTTAATACCTTCTGTACACCTTTTAGGCTAAATGGTTTTCTTCATTCCCTACCATTCGGCACCTGCCTATGGTTTGGATGAAGACTATCTAAATAGCATAATAGGTGTACCATCCTAATCCAAGGAGCACTCGCAACCTGAGAGAAGGTAAAAGGAAAAGACAACTGAATAGTCCTATTCATTTTCTCCAGAACCAGAAACCATCCTTGAATCTGGAACACGTTCCTTCGAGTTTGTATATAACCATACGTTGGTTTTACCCAATGGAAGTGGATGTTCGCAGTAATACGGGATGTTCTGGAGAAAAGGGTAAAAGTAGGAGTGGCAATGAGGTATGCAACTCAGACAATCCAAAAGCCAGTGTTTTAAGAAAGTTCGACCAATTTGGTCACTGAGTCATAGTCAAGGGTCGGGCCATGGTCGCTGCCAAAGAGAGAGAGAAAAGAAACACTCTGCGTGCACTCTAACCTAGATCAGAATGGTTATCAATTTATCTAATCAGGAAACCTCCCACTGTAACCTCAAATTCTCCTCCAAACCTAAAAAAAGAATTAGTCGGGATCACCCGAGGAGTAAACCAACTCATCAGTGGGAATCGGGAACCAACTATCATTGCATGATAACGTGATGGAATCTACTCACGTTATCACACTCCAGATGGTAAGCGCATATCTGGCAAGTTTCAGTTTCTTTAGAAACACCCGATGTGATTTTTACCCCATGCTTTTATGACCTTGATGAAGGCTAACATATCATAAGTCACATGTCAAGTTATACCCGTCATTATCCAGGTTAATTTGAACCCACCCATACATACCCTTAACGAAGGCCAAAATAGTAATACGACTGTCCCAAACCAACGCATCTATCTATGCTGCAGAAAAATAACAAATAGCTACCATACACTATACCTTGATGAAGGACAACATACATAGCATGAATACTAAGTGCTACCTTTCTGAAATGACGGAGGGCTATGAATAGTTTTTGGTGAAAAACCTTTAACGTAATGAACTTGATATCGTTGAAGGAACTGGATAGCTTTTTATTAAAATATAGTGGCAAAAACTTTTGCTAAAGAGGTCATTCCCGATGAAGGGATCTTGGCTCTTTCCCCGTAGAATGAGGTGCAGGATTTTCCAACTGAATACCACGATGCAAAGCAAAAGGCAATCGGATATAGTGAAGTTATTACCCTGACGCAAACTTCTGTCCAAGGGGTCACTCGCGGTGAAGGGATCTCGGCCCTTGCCTCGTCGACTGAGGTGCTGGATATTCATAACCGAATACCACTGTGCAAAACAAAAGAGAACGTCCTTGCAATAACAGCTTTTTGAAAAATGTTCCAACAACATCAGAATAAATTTGTTAGCTTGCATTGATCCGAATCAATGCAGTCCCATCAATTAATCACACCAAAAAAGAACGAAAATATGATGTACGTATATGCCATCAGCATTCGCCACTGGGTCCCGTCATCACCCGTTAGGTTACTTAACTAACGACAGAGCAAGGACTGGACTAGCGTGGGTGTAAAACATATACAACATCTACTAGTATATATATCAATATATAATATTTGCTCATGGCGTGATAAAATGCAACATCACAGAAATGTAATAAGCATCACAGAACAATACAGATAATCAGGGATCCCCGGGTTTCATAGAGCCGCTACTGAAACCCGACGTTCCCCTGGTCATGTGGATAGCCTGTGCAATATAATCCTAGACCCCTACGGGCGTGGCAAGTTACCTGCCAAAACCTGAAGCGAGGCAGCCCCCTTCAATAAAGTGAATGGACCACTCAGCACTCTACGGAATCCGGTAACTTGAGCACTCCTCCTTGGGTCAACCTGTACCCCCTACGAGTGCGGAGGATAGCCCGCCAATTCTAGAGTGAAGCCTCTTCCGTCTCAAAGCCATGAGATACGGGCCCGTTGCCCTCTAGAACCTGGCTATCCGTGCACCCCACCGCAGGGTAATCGTAGTACAGAAAGTAAAAATATATATACAACGGGTACATCGACCTCAGCCCGGTCGTGCCCCAAAAGAATAATATGCAAACAGGCAGTGACGGCAGTCTACATGTCGGACGCTCGCCCTGCAATAACAAATGTACAAATACAACCAAACTCTACTACCATTGCATTCAGGCTATCCACCACAACAAATACGCAAAATCATAGCACAACACAGAACATCAACGTGAATGTCACGTTCGCAAATCCATCTAAAAGAACTATAGCAATTAGACAAGATTTACCGATCAGATGACATTCACGGTCGCAGATATAATGTAAATACTGTGAACTAACATATTTAAAACATTTGATCGACAAAATTTCCCCGAAGTGGGCCCCAAGTACAACTGCAGCACTCAAAATAATCTGGGACAAAAATAAACATTCCAGAAACCCCATTTCCAAGAAATCAACCACTGTAGAAATTTTGGGGCAGAGAGGCCACTAAATGGCGGCGGAACCGCAGCCAAAACATGGGTATGGACGCGGTTCCGCGGCTCTACAGTAGCATCATGCTACCAATTTTTCTCAGATGTCTTATAAAAGCCGGCCTGAATTTCTGCAATACTCAAAATAATTTTTCGACGACAATAAAAATTCGACAGAAAGTTCAGTATTGGAAATGCAGGTTTGGAAAATTTCATTCAATCGAAGTTCTAAACACGTTAGAGCAAGCTAGTAAAGGTTAATAGCATGGCTTTGATACCATGTAAGTCTACGGTAGCGCCCCGGCCATCTGTCCGAGGCCAAAATGCGGAAATGAAAACTTTTTCAAACTAGAAGCCGACACTATCGTATACTATAAATCCGGATCGAACCATTAACCTATAACTAGCAACTAGAGAAAGTGTTGGAAATGCTATACCGATCGATCTGTGTCCTTCGGTCTTGGCCACCATCCCAAGCTCCTCGCGGCATCTCCGGTCTCGATCTCTTTGACGGAAAGGGCACCACATCTTCGAGTCTTTTTACGGGCCCCCGCTTCATCCGAAGCAACTCGGGCACGAAGTTCGCTAGCCGACGTGTCCAAGGTGAAGTAGAGAATGTGTGTCATCACTTTGTCTCTTGAGGATTTAGTAGATGCCATTAATGGAGGTTGTGAGCTAGAGGAGGAGGAGGAAGAAGAAGCCTTTTCTTTCTTTTGTTATCTATGATAAAATGAGAGAGTGTTATGAAAATTACAAGACCAAAACCATATCATGGAAGCCCCTCTCTCTCTTCTTATCATATCAAGAATCAAATCCATCAAATAATGTGACACATGCACAACGAAAGAGCATGAGTCATCACTTGTGCATGTGTCACAATTAAGGCTTCTAATGGTGATTTCTAGCTCATAATTTCCATATGTAAACATTAACCTAAATGTTTACAACAACAAAAAGATACGGAAACATCTAAAGTAAACTCGTGATGGATCACAAGGATACCCCTCACCTATATATACATACCTGCATCCGCATTCCCACCGAATGCGAATGCGATTAGGCTAAAGTAATCCAACAAATCTAATACTAGGATCCGGCTTAAACCAAAGCCCACTAGTATGATCCGTCCGATCATGATCCGTGCACTACTGCACATATTTGATCGAACCCTGCCATATACCATACGGCCTCTACAACATATCGCCCGAAACTTGAAAACTGTCTGTGGGGGACTCTAAAGACTCGTCAATACTTTGGCTGTGGATTTAACCACTAGCTCGTCAGAGTTACTAGCCATACGTAACGGGCTACCAGGTATTGACCAAAAGGGAGGTCGATGAGCGAATTCATCCTGACACCCTACTGAGCCTATCAGTGACAATATCCGTACAGTCCGGTCCGTTCGTCTATAAGCATCGCATGTCGGGCCTAGGGGGTTGGTAAAAGTCAGACCCCTAAAAGCGGTACAAGTCGTGTCGGAGTGTAGCCCAGAACACCCTGAGATACTACTGGAATACCTACCAGTAAATCTCCTGCCTTGGCCAAGGACTTCGTGTAATGGCTCTCCTAGACACAGCGTGATCTCACCCCAATACCGGGAGAGACGAAACCCCTGCTGATCCGCTCACCGCCTCCATGTGGCTCGGGACTGTACCCAACTAAAACCTGTTTGCATGACTCCTTTGAGTCGTGGTAGGGTAGTAATCAAAGCACTGTGGGAACTCACACGAGACAAATGACGATCTCAGGTCGATGAACTAACCTGTACACATGTCACCAGGGAACTGCTATCTGACGTCAGGTATAATACCAACTAGCATGTTCCCGGTGAGTCCTGTCCGGTGTACTCATAACCCAATGAGCACTTGTATACATCTTAGGTGAACCAACTGACACCAATGGCTTATGAGACCGGCCACCACCCCTCGTCTGGGTCTCGACTGTATACAATAGTCTACTAATAGAGTATTGATGCCCAGTCTCGAAACTCCCATGACTAGGTACCTTTTAAGGATGTGCTTATAGACCCCACCTCCCACGTATATGATCGCCATCATACTGCTGGCCGTCAAGCAAGAATCCTATGGGCTCTATCAACGTGCAATAGTGACCTGTAATGTCACCTAACGCAGTACACGATGATAAAGATAAACCAGATAGCATACTATCATCCCGAGTAAGACTGTCTTACCGGCTTAGGTCCTCCTTCAATCATTGCAATCACGTGCCTGTGATCCAATAATTGACTCTGAGGCCACTATATCCAACAGCACCCCTGCAGTTCGTAGTGTAGCCTACGATATATTATATTTATATATGAATATGTGTTATGTGAAACATGGATAGTAAGCAAGTAGGATCTTAGAATATCATGAGTTAAATTCTAGTATAATTGGATGATAGTGCCGTCGGTTAGTTTCTTTGTCGCGAACCCTAGAATAAGATTTGCACACATGCACACACACACACATATACATTTTATTTACTTGTGCGTATATGGGGATATATATATATATATATATATATTGTCACGACCCGAAATATTAGCTTGTGACCAGCACTTAAATCACGCAACGTCTAAAGGCATAACGTAATTCAAGTAAGCTGAAACCCAGAAATCTAAAACTTTTTAAGAAAATAAAGGAGGTGAAGTTTTGAAATAAAGGTATAATGAAATCAAGTTTTCTTAATGCATAGAAAAGGAACATGAAAATGCAAGGGAAATTTGCTAGTTTGAAAATGTGTTTCGTCTTTTAAAAATTTGGGCAGCACCTCCTTTGTATATTTTGATCCAAAACCATAAATACATAACAAGAATTATGGCATCCCCAAGCGGAAGCTAGCTCTTCGCCAACCGGCGGATCAAAACCACGCAAAGCATAAAAATAAGTATACGACGCCCAACGGCGAAGATCACCACAAAAAATAAAGTAAAGCAAGATATCAACCCAAAATGCGAACATAAAACCCATCGCTCAAGTTTCGCAACTACAAGTCTTGTTAAGTCTCATTACATATACAAATACTAGTTTGATTTGATGAAGTTGACTAGATACAATGTGAAATAGTAAATACAACAGTGGGTACGATGCAAATGTCCCACCAACCAAGCAAACCACCTAAAAGTAGCTATGTGCCAGCGATGCCGCTACTGATCCGTGCGGTCAACCTGCAAGAACTGTGGCACAACGGGGGTGAGTTGCCAATTTGTGAGTAGAAAAATATAAACAAGTAGAAATCGAATAAACAACGACACCAAGGTCAACTATATCATGAAGGTAATACTATGATATTTAGGGTGACCGTATCTGTATATATGCCAACACTAATAACAATGTCAATCAGCATGTGGATATCATCCAACAATATGATCAATGTATGTATGCATATGGATCTCGTCCAACCATATAACCAATGTAAGTATGCGTGTGGATCTCGTCCACCCATATAATCAATGTATGTATGCATGTGGATCTCGTCCACCATATAATCAATGTATGTATGCATGTGGATCTCGTCCACCATATAATCAATGTATGTATGCATGTGGATCTCGTCCACGTGTCAACCAATGGCACAATATCATGCATGTAAATATCATAAAAGCATATGCATGAAGGTATGAGAATATAAATCAACGTGTGTCCCTCGCGACACATCAAAATTATGGAACCTGAGTGTCCAGCATCGACACTCGAAACATCATGAAAACCCGTGTCCAGCATCGACACGTAAATCTGCATATCTCAGGCGCCGCATCATCAGATCGGCCTTCAATATCTTATTTCAGGTGCCGCTTACTCTAGTCAGCCCTCATATCCATCTTATGACTCCGTTAGGTATCCTCCGGATAACCGACGGGTCCAAATACTATCACCGGTAGGTAATGCTCCCCTGCTAGGCTCACCGTCTAACAATACGAGTCTTTATGCCCCGAGGTACCTCACCTGGTCCACCATGTACCCGCAGACGGTGTCTACCGCTCCTCGAGTCGAGTTTCACATGCCACTCTCAGAACCGAGAAAACACTTGGTGGACGCACTGAAATATCATATCAAGAGAAACCGAGTTTTTTAAAACAATATATACTTTTTTTCTAAATCACCACGGTTCTCAAATCCAGAAATCTCATGAAAGCAGCATATCTCAATGCGTGTAATCATAAAGCATGATGTATGCGATATTTAACAGAAATGCAAGTATATCCGTATATCATGCAACATGGAATAGTAATATGTACATATCGAGGGAAAACCGCTCTTTTAGATGAATCTAGTTTTTAAAATATATCATGTGGTTCCCAAATCTCCAAAATTGAATGCAATATCGTATAAAGGTGCATATGTGAATATACGCATGTATGGATGTACAAATGTGTATGCCCGCAAGTATGGTGTACAATATGTATGTATGCAAGTATGGTGTACAATATGTATGTACGTAAATAAGGTGTACAATATGTATGAGCGCCAACATGGATGTACAAGTTGTATATACGCAAGCATGAGTGTACAATATGTATGTGTGCCAATATGGATGTACAAGTAGTATATACGCAAGCATGAGTATACAATATGTATGTGTGCCAATATGGATGTACAAATGGCATATACGCAAGTATGAATATACAATATGTATATTATGATGCAGCAACCCTACTGTGTAGTGACATGGGAATTATAGATGATGAAGTGTGTGAGCCGGCAAATCTGTGTACGTGTAACATACGCATCATCGATAATGGTGTAAGTGTACAAGCACATATATAAGTAATGCAATGCGAATAACATGAATGCATCAAAAAGGTAAATCGTCAGCTAAAATCTATAAGGTATACATATCTAACATGATCGATTCGGTGAATCTTTCAATATCGCGTACGGTATAGTCCGTCATACGACATCCTCTAGTCAAGCATATGGATCAAACATCAAGTCAAACTCATCAGGTACGGAAAATTATCGTACGGCAGCATTAAGCTATCAGGAATCCTATCAACCTATAAGACGAGGAGGGTTGGGACCTAACGGCTCGTTCGTCTATCCCTCACGATTCCCAACTGTAAGTGCACGGCAGCGCCCCGGCCGTCTGAACTAGGCCAAAATGCGGAATACAAAACTTTTCTATAAACTAGAACTGGCGCTACCGCGGACTTTTAAACCCGGATCGGGCCATTAACCTAATGCTAGCAAACTAGAGAACGGGTAGAGAGATATACCGAGGGATCCGTGTCCTTCGGTCTTCTCGTCGTCGTCCCGATCTCCCCGCGGAATCTCCGGTCTTCATCTTCTCGTCGGAAGGGCACCACATCACCGGGTTCTTTTACGGGCTCCCACCTCTGGACCGAGGCAACTCGGGCACGAAGTTGGCGAGTCGACGTGTCCAAGAATGCTGTAGGCTAACGTAGAACTCTTTTGACTCGATGGGGTTACTAGAAGTTGCCTTGTATTGGTGGAGGAATGAGATGTAAGTTTTTGGATGAACAAAGGGATTTTGTGCCAACAAAATGAGAACCATCCCACACCCAAAAATTGGGACAGCCCCGACCAAGAAGTGGCCGGCCTCTTGGTGAAGGGAGAGAGAGAGAAAAGCCAAGGGGTGGGTGGAAAACAATAATGAAAGCAAGTGATGATGAGAAAACAATGATCACTCCCAAGTCCCCACTCCATCATCTAATCATATCCCAAAAGTCAAGCAATCATGATCAAAAGAAAGTCAAGGGATGGTGGAACCATCATGATGCAACTACTTGCAAAAACAACCCACCAAATTGCTAATTTGCACATTTGCAAATTAGCCCTCCTCCACCATTTTTCAGCCAAGGAAATAAACAAAGGAAAATGCCCGAAACGGAATGCAAGCTGGCAAGTTCAGAAAACTGATCCCGTAATAAATTACAGGAAAACCCCGCGACTATATATACATACCCGCATTTGTATTCCGACCGAATAAAAATGCAATGAGACAAAATCTACACTGTACAATACTAGGATCCGGCTTAAACCAAAGCCCGGTAGTATTATCCGTCAGATCATGATCTGTGCAATACCGCACGTATATGATCGAACCCTGCCATATCTCCATACGCCCTCTACAGCGTTTCGCCCGAAACTTGAGAAACGGTCTGTGAAGGACTCTAAAGACTCGTCAATATTTTGGTTGTGGATTTAACCACTAGCATGTCAGAGGTATTAGCCATACGTAACGGGCTACAAGGTATTGACCAAAAGGGACGTCGATGAGCGAACTCATCCTGACACCCTACTGAGCCTGTCAGTGACAATATCCGTACAGTCCGGTCCGTTCATCTATGAGTATCGCATGGCGGGCCTAGGGGGTTGGTAAAAGTCAGACCCCCAAATGCGGTACAAGTCGTGTCGGAGTGTAGCCCAGAACACCCTGAGATACTACTGGAATACCTACCGGTAAATCTCCTGCCTTGGCCAAGGACTTCGTGTAATGGCTCTTCTAGACACAGCGCGACCTCACCCCCAATACCGGGAGAGACGAACCCCTGAAGATCCGCTCACTGCCTCCATGTGGCTCGGGACTGTACCCAACTAAAACCTGTTTGCAAGACTCCTATGAGCCGTGGTAGGGTAGTAATCAAAGTACAGTAGGAACTCACACGAGACAAATGACGATCTCAGGTCGATGAACTAACCTATACACATGTCACCAGGGAACTGCTATCTGACGTCAGGTATAAGACCAACTAGCATGTTCCCGGCGAGTCCTGTCCTGTGTACTCATAACCCAATGAGTCACCTGTATACATCTTAGGTGAACCAACTGAAACAAGTGTCTTCTAAAACCGGCCACCGCCCCTCGTCGGGGTCTCGACTGTATACACTAGTCTACTTTGGAGTATCGATGCCCTGTCTCGAAAACTCCCACGACTAGGGACCTTTTAAGGATGTGCTTATAGACCCCAGCTCCCACGTATATGATCGCCATCATACTGCTGGCAGTCAAGCAAGAACCCTAGGGGCTCTATCAACGCTCAATAGTGGCCTGTAAGGTCACCTAAAGCAGTACACGATTATAAAGATAAACCAGATAGCATACTATCATCTGAAGTAAGACTGTTCTAACGGTATAGGTCCTCCCTCAATCATTGCAATCACGTTCATGTGATCCAATAATTGACTCCGAGGGCACTATCTCCAACAATCTCCTACTTGCACTCAAGGCTAATTATTGCGATGTCGCATACTCACAGCCCGTGTGATACCGAACACCCAACTCCTCTACTAATCAGTCTGACAAAACCCGTTTACGAAACTAATGCACTCGAGGAATAGCCTCAGTGAGTGGATCAGCTCTGATGTTTCTTTCTATGTATCTCTTTATCTTAAGTTCGCGGAGAAAGCCATCTCCCGAAATGAGCAATATTTGTCTTAGAATATGTCTGGATATCTGATGGGACCTAGCTCATAAATGAACTCCAAATCCAAAATGCTTAGACTGTATCGTCAACTGAACTTAATCAGTATCCTGCGCCATGCCTCCCTCAGTATCCGCTTGGACCTCCTGTCCAAACTACTGCCCCTCGTCAGAGGGAAAACTATAACTCTGACAGCCACTCTGTCATCCAGGTCACCTTGGAAGCCTGGAATGATAACCGTCTCCTAAAGGAGGCTGCCGTTATTAAATCCCTAGAACATCCACTTATGTTCTAAAACTGCTTCCGATCGTTTCTCCAGGATAGAATTAATATCAACTTATTGCATCCACTGCAAAAACAACATCTGGTGTGGTACTTGACATCTCATGATTGACTCAATTGCCTAAGCAAGTGATCTACCAACCATGCACATCCCTCTCCCCTTTAGTCTGTAAGACACATTTAGAAAGGGTGACTCCATCACCTGCAGGTACACTACCGTGCCAGGAGTCATCCATTCTAAAACACCTTTAGAATGCTGTCTAAGTACCCTGATTGGGACACTTCCTAAATCTAGATCTAAAACCATAGATCTAGTAACCAGAATGTCTGATATTATATCTATGTCCTATGTGGAGAAACCACTGTGTGACAACCAAAGTATAACCGATCGCAATATAGGAATTTCACTTCCTACTCTGTGTATGTCATCCAAATACCAGGACATCACACGCTACTACCATCTTAATAGATCCATCCCCTATTCTGATGAAGTCAAACCTATGACTGTCACGTCGGAAATAGATGATCTTTCTTCGCTATATCTGCTTTAGTCTATAAATAGACATAAGCCACCTGTCCACTATGCTTCCGCTGCTCCCACAGATCATGACAACCCTCTGGCAGAGTCATATAGACAAACACTTCTAAAGCTAGTTTAGAATGACGCTATACTCATCCTCCTGCCAGGTCTCACAGTCTGGAACAACAGCAATGGAATGTATGGGTAAACAAGAACCTCCCTGCTATCGTCCTTGAGGCTACCGGAGTACCTCTCGGGTGCCTGAGGTTACCCACCATATCTGCGGAGTGGCCAATGGAATGTCAAACCAGATTGAATTTTTAGGTTCTTATCAAATTTTCAGTAATCGTTTGTGGTTCTGGAATCACTTCCAGTTCTACCATACTCCCACTAATGTTTTATGAAAAAATCCATTTCTTTTAAAACTGTGGCGAGTCTAGAACAGTATCACTATTGATCTTCCAGATGGTAGAACGTCAACCCTCAACATAGCCTGGGTCAACCCACAAACAGCCATTACAGAAAACGTGCCTTGAGTTGTCCAGTGTCTGGTTTTAAGCATAAGCCGGACCACTCTCCGTACCTTAACATCGTTAAGATATGAACTGTTCTATAACCAATATAGAAACAGAGGCACTAATTTAAGTAGACCAGATTCAAATCATGCAGCTGTCTTCAGTGCATGTCAGCTAAATGGAGAGAGGCCGATCAGCATTACTTAACTTAGGAGTGCTTCCAATTATGACAAACCTGAAAAAGAAGCAAGTTCTCTTAATCATTACTATTAACTGAATACTGTTAGTTATATGTATGCCCTAGAGGCCATTACTATACATAGGATGTATATTGTAGTGGATGCTTGGACATATATAGGGAGGACTTTCTTGCTCGACATGATAGTATGCTATCTGGTTGCTCTTTACCTTAACGTGTACACTGATTGTCTCTCTGTTACATGTTGGTAAATCTCCTAGGATGTGTACTTGACTACCTGGACTATGATGCGGATCATACTAGTGGGGACATGGTAGTCCATAAGTACATCCTTCAAGGTCCTTAGTCGGGGGTGTATCGAGACGGGGCAACGATATACTAGAGTAGACTAGCGTATACCTTCTCGACCCATACAGATGGGCGATGGATGATCCAATATCCATTGGTGTTTGACATCAGAGATGATATACGGGTGCTCAGTGGAAACTGGGTACACTGGACGGACTCGCCGAGAACTCCCAGATGGTATTATACCTTACGTCAGATAGCAGTTCTCTGGTAACACTGGTACAGGTTAGTTTGTAGACCCGAGATCGTCATAAAGTCTTGTGTGATTCCCACTGTGCTTTGATTTCCACTTTACCACGTCCAAGAGGGTGTGCAAAACGGTGGTTTTTGGGTACAGTCCCGAATCACATGGAGGCAATGAGCGATAGGAGGGGATTCGTCTCTCCCGGGATAGGGAGTTGATGTTGCGCTGTGTTCGATTGGCTATAACCGGAAATCCCGGGCCAGGGTTGCTGAGATTTACTAGTAAGTGTTACCAGTAGTTTCTCGAACTGTTATAGACCTCATATCGACACGACTTATCGAGCTACTGGGGTCTGACGTTTACCACCCCTAAGCGAGATATGTGACATATCAGACGAACAGACCGGACTATACGGTAAGTGTTACTGGTTGGATTCAAAGGAGTGTGAGCGGGCTTGCTCGTTGATCTTCTGATCGCTCAATACCCGGGTGGCTGTTACGTTTAGCAGACCGCTTGCGGCTTGTGGGTGTTTGATATGATCATCACCTGCTGCCGGCGTATTGACGAGTCTTTAGAGTCTTACACAGAGGTTTCCTGGCTCAAGCAAAATGAAATAGAAGCGCATATGAGATATGTACGGGACCGAGAATAATGCGTGTATGTGATACCGTATTCTATTCTCACGATGAATGTATCGATTGGTTGTATGCGATATAACATAGTTATCGAATCGAGGATTGATTCGATAAGTCGATACATTAGATATTACTCGGTCATATGCGATATGACCGGATCGTTAAATCAAGTGTTGATTTAATGATTAAATGTATAATTATATATTTGATATATTACTTTGCATTAACTAGTATTGGTACACTTAAGATAGATTTTCTCACTTGATGTGCACATTGTATATATGATATAGTTTTGTGCACTAGTTTGTATCATGTTTGATGATACATGCAAACTTGGGTGTATGTTTGCTTTGAACCATGTTTAGGTAAATGGTTAGGGTTTTGATTTACTTATTCATTTATTTATTTATTCATTTTAGCAAGAAATAAAATGGTGGCTAACTTTGGATTTTCTTTGAAGCTTCATGAAGCTCAACCATTTTGTTTCTTTTGCTTAACCAAACCATTTGCCTTAACCCTAGTTCATTCTCTACATAAGTTACACTCACCCATGGTTGCAATATGATAGATATCACTTGAATTTTCTTTTTGGAATAATTCTTTTTCATTCTTCTTCTTCATCTTCTTCATGAAGAAAAGAAAACCATTCTTGAAATTTCCAAGTGATGAAATCAAGTGAGAAATCCAATTCTAAAGTGAACCCACTTCCTATTTCTTCATCCTCTACCACTTGCCATGTAGTATAGGGTGTTTTATTCACAAGTTTCATGACTTGGTGAAGTTGGAGCTTGATCTTGAGTTGCCTCGACGTAGATCATCTTCGGCATCGAAGTCGACGACCTAGCCCGATCATTTCTCCGAAGAAACCATCGCCAGAGTCCGGGATCCGATGATCGTAGCGGAGGGACGTCAACACGGAGCTAGAGAAGTGGAGGACCGGATCTACAAAGGTTGTAGTCTCTTTCATTTAGCAATAAAGTTGTTTAGTTGCATGTTTCGCCTAACCTCCAGTTACGATCTTCCTTAGGGTTACTTGGCACATAGAAATTTTTTGAATTAGCCATGTTTGATCAGTTGTAGAACCTCATGGGTGTTCTTAGGATCCCTACAGTGGTATCAGAGCCTAGCTAGAGATTTAGGCGATGAGTAGACGAAGTTAGAAACCCGATCGAACCCGAAACCCTAATTTTCAACCCTCTCTGGACAATTTTCAAAACTGTGAATTTTTGTGAATTAAAAATACTCAGAAAATAGAGCAGGAAATTCTAAGAGTTACTGCAGAAAACGAACCCCTAACTCCACTAGATCGCCGCGAAACACCGTCCATACCATGCTATTGGCGGCGGTTCTGTGGCCATATGTACTGATTAGGGATTCAGTTTTATACAGTAATGCCCGTTTTTGTTTCCTCTGTTCTCTGGAAATTTTTAATCTGCACTCAAGAGTTGAGTTTTCTGGGTTGTATTGGGAGTTCGTAGATTCGATCGGATTATCAAACTTTGTCTATGTGTTTTTCCGGGTAATTTTAGAATATGTTAAAAAGTTCGACCGAATATAAATACCCAATTTTTCCCCTGCCGGAAAATTTCCAAGTGTTGGATTTTTCCGTGGTTTAAGAACGCTCTAAGTAGTGCAAGTAACGCGATGGACCCTCTAGAAGACAACAATCCTTAACTCGATTATGTGACCGTCTTGAACTGCCCTTTGAACCTTAGGGTTTGGGGCAGTACGGCGTGCCACATGTGAGGCGTTGGCTTGAGCCTTCTACGGCTGGACCGTTGGTACTATGGCATGAAGTGAATGTTTTTGAACTTATTTCATGTGTTGAGCTTTTCGGGAAAACTTGGGTGTTTGATTATTCGATTGGAAATTTTAACATTTTCTATTTATCTGGAATGTGATACAATATTTGGAATCCACAAGCAGTTATGTGATAACTGAATGAATGTTATAAACATAGCAGTTTAGTCTCACTTGATCGGTTGCCACGGAGTTTTGATGCGATCAAAAGTCCGTCGCAATCACGTAGCGTACGTGGATACTCGCCGGTAAACTTAATAGATAGCTACGCCCCATAGCCCCGACCAAGTGACTGTAGGAGAACTCCGTCGCTGAAAGCATCCGTTCGGGTGCTCGCGGCAGCAGTGTTCCGCCTTAGTGCACTTCGTCGACGGTATCGGGGGTGCGTCCGTCTACTAAAGTTTGCGACGAGCATTCGGTCAGGATGCCGGGAATCTTGTTGAATTGCCCGACTAGATATTGAAAAGCGTTTTCGATATAGAGACTAAAATGCGGGGTTTATAATTGTTAGGCATGTGATGTCTAAGGAATTCATTTGGTCAGGCATGCGATGTCTGAGGAGATTGCGGATTCCAACTGTTGTAGTTTTACACTTTCTTTTCTGCGACCGTAAGTGTAATATGTGATATCGCCGGTTTCGTTGCTATATGTCAACGACAATTGGGATACGCATGTTTACTTACGTTGGTGACATTGTTAGTTATATGTATGCCCTAGAGGCCATTACTGTACATAGGATGTATATTGTAGTGGATGCTGGGACATATATAGGGAGGACTTTCTTACTCGACATGATAGTATGCTATCTGGTTTCTCTTTACCTTAACGTGTATACTGATTGTCTCTCTGTTACATGTTGGTAAAGCCCTTAGGATGTGTGCTTGACTACCTGGACTATGATGCGGATCATACTAGTGGGGACAAGGTAGTCCATAAGTACATCCTTCAAAGTCCCTAGTCGTGGGTGTATCGAGACGGGGCATCGATATACCAGAGTAGACTAGCGTATACCTTCTCGACCCATACAGATGGGCGATGGATGATCCCATATCCATTGGTGTTTGAAATCGGAGATGATATACGGGTGCTCAGTAGAGACTGGGTACACTGGACGGACTCGCCGAGAACTCCCAGATGGTATTATACCTCACGTCAGATGGCAGTTCTCTGGTGACACTCGTACAGAGTAGTCTGTTGACCCGAGATCGTCATAGAGTCTTGTGTGGTTCCCACTGTGCTTTGATTTCCACCTTACCACGTCCAAGAGGGCGTGCAAAACGGTGGTTTTTGGGTACAGTCCCGAGTCACATGGAGGCAATGAGCGATAGGAGGGGATTCGTCTCTCCCGGTATAGGGGGTTGATGTTGCGCTGTGTTCGATTGGCTATAACAGGAAATCCCTGGCTAGGGTTGCTGAGATTTACTGGTAAGTGTTACCAGTAGTTTCTCGAACAGTTATAGACCTCATATCGACACGACTTATCGAGCTATTGGGGTCTGACGTTTACCACCCCTAGGCGAGATATGCGACATATCAGACGATCAGACCGGACTGTACGGTAGTGTTACTGGTTGGATTCACTGGAGTGTGAGCGGGCTTGCTCGTCGATCTTCAGATCGCTCAATACCCGGGTGGCCGTTACGTTTAGCAGACCGCTTGCGGCTTGTGGGTGCTTGATATGATCATCACCTGCTGCCGGCGTATTGACGAGTCTTTAGAGTCCTACACAGAGGTTTCCTGGTTCAAGCGAAACGAAATAGGAGCGCATATGAGATATGTGCGGGACCGAGAATAATACGTGTATGTGATACCGTATTCCATTCTCGCGATGAATGTATCGATTGGTTATATTCGATATAACCTAGATATCGAATCAAGGATTGATTCGATAAGCCGATACATTGGATACTAGTCGGTTATGTGCGACATGACCGGATCATTGAATCAAGTATTGATTTAATGATTTAATGTATAATTATGTATTTGATATATTACTTTGCATTAACTAGTATTGGTTCACTTTATATGGATTTTCTCACTTGGATGTACAAGTTGTATATGTGATATACTTTTTGTGCATATTATTGTATCATGTTTGATGATGCATGTTTACTTGGTTAAGTGTAAAGAATTAAACCATGGTTAAACTTATGATTAGGGTTTTATTTCCTTTTCTTATTTATTTATCTATTTATTCATTTTGGAAATAATTAGAAAAGGCATAAAGAAAAAATGGTGGCTAATTTTGTTTCATATTGAAGCTTCTTGATGACTTTGACCTAGTGACCATTTTGTTCTTATCCTTAACCATAACCATTCCGTTAACCATGGTCTTTTCTCTACACTTAACTAAGGTTGAAAGTATGATAAGTATTCTATTTATTTTCTTTTTTAAAATTAACTTATCATATCATTTCTTCTTCTTCTTCCTTGAACTCAAGAAGAAAACCTTGAGGTCATCAATGGTGATTGATGATAAAGAGTGAGAAATCCAATTCTAAATTGAACCCACTTCTTATTTCTTCATCCTCTACCTCTTGCCAAGTAGTAGAGTGTGTTTTCTTCACAAGTTTCTTGACTTGGTGAAGTCGGAGCTTGATTTAGCGATGCCTCGACGTAGATCATCTTCGGCATGGACATCGATGACCTAGCCCGTCCATTCTCCGATGAAGCTGACGCTAGAGCCCGGGACTTGTTATGGACAGCGAGGAGACTTCATTGCGGAGCTATGGAGGTGGAGAACCGGATCTACAAAGGTTGTATTTCCGTATCTCTTAGTTAAGTGTTAACTAGTTTATTGTTTCGCCTAGATTTCTAGCCAACGATCCGTAGTCGGGTTTCTCGGCACCTAGTTTTTTTGAAATTGGCATGGTTGATGCCTTGTGATACCTCATTAGGATGCCTAGGAACCCTACAGTGGTATCAGAGCCTAGCTAGAGCCTTAGGCGAAGTCCAGACGAAGTTTGAAACCCGAACGAACCCGAAACCCCAACTCAAATGTGCTCTCTGTACTTTTTCTAAAAACAGGGATTTTTCAATATTATAAATTGCTAAAAAATTCAGCAGGGAAAAATAAGAATTACGGTGCAAAAAGTTTCTGGTGAACAGTGATTTATGCGGCGGAACCGCGGCAGAAGCCTGGCTTCTGCGGCGGTTCCGCGGCCTTATGGTGACGTCAGCCCTTATGTTTTGCACAGTAATTCCTGATAAATTATGCTGAGTTTTCTGGGAATTTTTAAATTGATTCAAGAGTTGAATTTTTCTGCTGTGTTTTGGGGATTCGGTGTTTCGATCGGAGTATCAAATTTTGCGTGTGTGGCTTTCCGGATAAATTTTAGAATATGTTAAAAAGTTCGACCGGATATAAATACCCAATTTTTCCCCTGTCGGGAAATTTCCAAGTGTTGGATTTTTCCGTAGTTTAACAACGTTCTAAGTAGTGCAAGTAACGCGATGGACCCTCTAGAAGACAACAAACCTTAACTCGATTATGTGACCGTCCTGAACTGCCCTTTGAACCTTCGGGTTTGGGGCAGTACGGCGTGCCACATGTGAGGCGTTGGCTTGACCCTTCTACGGCTGGACCGTTGGTACTGAGGCACGAACTAAATGTTGTTAGACTTATTTCATGTGTTGATCTGTATCGGGAAAACTTGGGTGTTCGAATGTTCAATCGGAAAGTTTAACATTTTCTAATTATCTGGAATGGGATACAATAATTGGAATTCACAAGAAGTTATGAGATAACTGAATGAATGTTATAAACATAGCAATTTAGTCTCACTTGATCGGTTGCCACGGAATTTTGATGTGATCAAAAGTCCGTCGCAATCACGTAGCGTACGCGGATACTCGCCGGGTAAACTTAATAGACAACCTCACTCCATAGCCCCGACCAAGTGACTGTAGGAGAACCCCGTCGCCGAAAGCATCCGTTCGGGTGCTCGCGGTAGCGGTGTTCCGCCTTGGTGCACTTCGTCGACGGTAACGGGGGTGCGGCCGTCTACTGAAGTTTGCGACGAGCATTCGATCAGGATGTCGGGAATCTTGTTGAATTGCCCGACTTGATATTGAAAAGTGTTTTCGATAATGAGACTAAAATGCGGGGTTTATAATTGTTAGGCATGTGATGTCTAAGGAATTCATTTGATTAGGCATGTGATGTCTATGCAGATTGCGGATTCCAACTGTTGCAGTTTTACACTTTCTTTTCTGTGACCGTAAGTGTAATATGTGATATCGCCGGTTTCGTTGTTATATGTCAACGACAATTGGGATGCGCATATTTACTTACGTTGATGACATGTGATGTTATGTGTTGCTGGATATGTTATATTGGATCGTCGTGTTTGAATAGCCGGGTTTTTTTATGTGAGATGAGTGTTTTTCATTTTCATTCATGTAAAAACTTGTATGTAATATTCTTTTATTGGGGCACTTCCAGGTTGCGGAAGTTGTCACCGTTTGTATATTATTTACTTTTCCGCACTAGGATAGACCCAAGGAGGAGAGCACAAGTAACCGGGTTCTGGAGTCCAGTGGGAGACCAACTCGAGGAGTCGAGTCCGGGTCTCCTAACTCCAGAATTGGTAGGGTTGCTTGCCGCTCTCGTAAGGGTCTAGGGGTGTGGGTTTGGCTATTCATCATGACCGTGGAATCCGTGTTTTATACTGGCTCGTATTGAAAACACGGACGTCCTAGTATATCCAATATTTCATATGTTTCTTCTGCTGCGATATCTGTGATGTGATCATGTGATGTTCTGTGATAGATACTGAATATAGTATATATGATATATTATGTAGGCGTTACTTATGTTTTACACCCGCGCTAGCCCTGCCCTGCTCTGCCGTTAGTTACCTAACCTAACGGTGCACGAGGGGACATCGAGGCGAATGCGGATGGCATAAGTGTACGTCGTATTTATCTGTGATGTTTAGGTACTTAAATGATGGGACTTCATTAATGAGATTAATGAAATAAAAGAAACCTAAGATGTTGTAGAATCGAATTTCAAAATAAAACTGGTAGCTACAGTTCTTGCTTTGCACAGCGGTATATGTGATATATCCTGCACCTTATTCGATGAGGAAAGGACCGAGATCCCTTCACCGGGAGTGACTCCTTTAGCAATAACTGGCAGATCCTACACACTCGGTTTGTCTTTTGATTGCTTTTAAGAGTTTTTTGCTTTGCACAGTGATATATATGATATATCCCGCACCTCATTCGACGAGGAAAGGACCGACGATCCCTTCACCGGGAGTGACTCCTTTAGCAAAACTAGAAAAGCCTCAAAAGCACTCCATTTTTAAAATCATTTGATTCTGCAACGATTTCAAGTTCATTACGCAATAGGTTTTCAGAAAAACCTGTCGTAGCCCTCCGTCATTTCAGATAAGTTGTATATAGTATTCGTGCTGCATTTGTTGGCTTTCGTCAAGGTGTAGTGTGCGGTAGCTATATGCTGCTTATCTGCTGCATACGATGCGATTGGATTAGGGTAGTCGTGCGGCTTTGTTGGTTTTCGTCAAGGGTCGTGCGGGTGGGTTTAATTCAATCAAGAAATGTACGGGTTGAACTTGACTAGCGGGCTATGGTTTGTTGGCTTTCGTCAAGGTCATAGCACGTTAGGGGCAAAATTATCGGGAATTTCAAGTGTTGAAATTTGCAATGAGATTGCATACCTTCTATGAGATAGTTGGATCCCGATACCCGCTGCGAGTAATTGTTACTCCTGGGAGAGTTTTACACATTACAATTAGCCGATCAAGTAGGTGTCTAGAAAGGTATCAACGAGGTTACGCCTCTGGAAAAATGAGGTTTACATTAATTAGGTTCGTACGAAAGCACGGGGGACCTCCCTCAAAGTACCGACACTGGCCTGGCTGAAAGATTGGCGAACTTGTAGTGTGTAATTAATCTCGGCTAGTCTTTCCTTTTAGGGTTTGAAGGAAGATTTGATAAAAAGCAGTGGGAGCCATCCTGATTAGATAAAATAATAACCAATCTATTCTTGCAAGAGCGCACGCTGAGTGTTTTCTTCTCTCTCTCTCCAGGTAGCGACCATATCACGCCTTAATCAAGATAATAATACGGATTATTGACCGAACCCGCTTGTTATACTGAGCTGGGGAACGTTGGTTCCGCTCCAACTTATAATTGTTATAAGACAGAGCAGGAAATTGGGGAATACCAGATTTCCCGTGCCGCCCAAACGAAGAAAGTGCATGATGATGCATCGTCTTCGGGTGTGTTCTTTATACAGAACTGTTTCTCTATTCTCTACATCCTGGGTATCTGATACCGGATCAGGATCCCACATATGTAATCTGTTACATAGGGCTACAGATAGGTAGAGAACTGAGAACGGGTGATAAGTTTCATGAGGCAGAAAACGGGGCAAGTGTTGCAGCCAAGTCTGTTGGTCACTGTCACCCTGTATTACAAATACATTGATTCTGAACGAATGTTATTAGATATGGAATCTGATATACAAAATCATATCAGTCTCTTTATTAGTAAAGAAATGATAGAATTTTGTATTGATGGATAATGTTTTGAACATTTCCTATATCAAAAGTTGATCGGTTCAGGCACGTTATCTAAAAGCATTAATGTTCTAAATCAAACTACAGTTCTTAGTATACGGAACACACACAAGAGGAAGAGTTCAGAAATGAACGAATCCTTCTTGAGGCATTGTAGACTAGGTCATATCAATGCGACCCGACTAGCTGAAGTTACATGTAGATGCATATTTAAATTAGTTTGAATTTACATCTTATGAAACTTGCCAGTCATGTCACAAAGATAAGATGACCATAGCTCTGTTTATTGGAAACAGAGAAAGAGTTAGTGAACTCTTGGGATGATACATGTTGATGTATGTAGGTCCCCAGTCTACAAATGCCAGGACTGGTTCTTTATACTTCATTACGTTCTCTGATAATCTCTCAAAATTCAGACATATGTTCCTGTTGAAACACAAGTCTGAACCTTTTGAGATATTCACAGAATATAAGTTAGAAGTAGAGAACCAATACGGGTATAAGTATTATCTCCTATGATGAGATCAAGGAGGAGAATACTTGAGCACGGAATTCCAGGACTATTCTAAAGGAGAATGAGATTCTCTCTCAGCATTACTCCTCCGTATACACCATAGCACGATAGTATATCGGGACGGAGCAATCTCACCCTATATGATAAGGTGTGCTCTATGATGAGTACTACTGAGTTTCCTATTTCCTTTTGGGAGTTATGCACTTGAGAAGCTGCATACCTATTGAATAGGGTTCAAATCAAATCAGTTGCCTACCACTTCATATGTGATAGAGAAAGGGAAGAGCCCATATCTTAAGTTAGTTAAGATTTGGGGTTGTCCGGGCTATGTCTAAAAGCATAATCCGGACAAGCTCGAGGCAAGGACTGTTATGTAGAACTGGAAATGTTCCAGCTATACAAACTGCAGCTGATGATTTGATAGAACCAAAGGATTCAGTAGATTCCAACGAACCTCAGCCTCTCCGCCGATCTAGTAGGGTTCCTCACCCACCTGAGAGATACTTCGGTTTCTCTATAACAGTGGGAGCGAGGATTACATCATGAGATGATGACCCAAGTAGTTTCGAGCTAGCCATCAGGAGTAAGACTCTGTAAGAATGGCTGGATGCTTAATGATCTGAGATGGAATCCTTATACACCAACAAAGTATGGACTTTGGTTGCTATATCTGAAGGGTTAAATCCCCATCAGGAGTAAGTATATCTTGAGAAGATAACTTGGTGTATATGGAAAAGTTGAGACTTTCAAAGCTAGACTTGTTAAAGGTTTTCGTCATCAACCAGGCGTGAATAATGATGAAACCTTTTCAAGTATCTATGCTTAAGTCCATCCAGATCCTACTTGCCACGGCTACATACCATGACTACGATATCTGGTGGTTGGGTGTCTTGACTGCTTTTCTAAATGATGATTTGGAAGAGAGCGTCTATAAGTACACAGCCAGAAGGCTTCGTAGACAGTGGGAGCAGCGGAAACGTGTGCAAGATGTTTTATAGGATAAAGCAGGCATCGCGGAGATGGAACGTCTATTTTGATGTGTTAGTCAAAGAAGTTGACATCATCAAAATGGTAGATGAACCTTGTATATACAAAAAGGTAGTAGGGAGTATGGTGACGATCCTCGTAGAGTACGTGGATGACATACTCTTGATAGGGAAGGAGTTTCCTATGCTACGCTCGATCAATCTCCGCTTATCACAAAGATTCTCCATATAGGATTAAAGTGATACCTACTAAATCCTGGATTTTGGATCTATGAGATAGATCTAAATGGATGTTAGGATACTCACTAGATGTAGTGAGATGGTGTCAATCGATCCTGAGGAGAATCACTGGAAGGGTTCCAGGGTGATAAAGACGACTGAATGTCAGTCACAGGCATTGTCTTTACCCTAAGTAAAGGGACGGTATGTTGGAAGAGTTCCAAGCTGGATACCGTGACATACTAGACGATAAAGGCAGGATACATCGCTACTTAAGATGCTACCAAAGAGGCTGTTTGGGTGTATATAGGTTCATGAGATGAACTATGTTCCTACCATTGTGTGACAATGGAGTTGTGGCTTATGCCAAGGAACGCCGGTCCCATCAGTGATCCAGACATATTCTAAGGCAGTATCACTTGATCATGGAGATGGTTGATCTCCAGGGAGATCGAGGTTAGGAGAGTAGACTCAGAGGACAACACAGCGGATCCACTCACGAAAGGCCTTTTCCCAGAGAGAGACTTTTATGGGATGGATGAGTATGAGATACAGCAACCACTGCTACAGATGGCCCTAGTGCAAGTGGGAGATTGTTAGTTATTTGTATGCCCTAGAGGCCATTACTGTACATTGGATGTATATTGTAGTGGATGCTGGGACATATATAGGGAGGACTTTCTTACTCGACATGATAGTATGCTATCTGGTTTCTCTTTACCTTAACGTGTATACTGATTATCTCTCTGTTACATGTTGGTAAAGCCTTTAGGATGTGTGCTTGACTACCTGGACTATGATGCGGATCATACTAGTGGGGACATGGTAGTCCATAAGTACATCCTTCAAAGTCCCTTGTCGTGGGTGTATCGAGACGGGGCATCGATATACCAGAGTAGACTAGCGTATACCTTCTCGACCCATACAGATGGGCGATGGATGATCCCATATCCATTGGTGTTTGACATCGGAGATGATATACGGGTGCTCAGTAGAGACTGGGAAACACTGGACGGACTCGCCGAGAACTCCCAGATGGTATTATACCTCACGTCAGATGGCAGTTCTCTGGTGACACTGGTACAGAGTAGTCTGTTGACCCGAGATCGTCATAGAGTCTTGTGTGGTTCCCACTGTGCTTTGATTTCCACCTTACCACGTCCAAGAGGGCATGCAAAACGGTGGTTTTTGGGTACAGTCCCGAGTCACATGGAGGCAATGAGCGATAGGAGGGGATTCGTCTCTCCCGGTATAGGGGGTTGATGTTGCGCTGTGTTCGATTGGCTATAACAGGAAATCCCTGGCCAGGGTTGCTGAGATTTACTGGTAAGTGTTACTAGTAGTTTCTCGAACAGTTATAGACCTCATATCGACACGACTTATCGAGCTATTGGGGTCTGACGTTTACCACCCCTAGGCGAGATATGCGACATATCAGACGATCAGACCGGACTGTACGGTAGTGTTACTGGTTGGATTCACTGGAGTGTGAGCGGGCTTGCTCGTCGATCTTCAGATCGCTCAATACCCGGGTGGCCGTTACGTTTAGCAGACCGCTTGCGGCTTGTGGGTGCTTGATATGATCATCACCTGCTGCCGGCGTATTGACGAGTCTTTAGAGTCCTACACAGAGGTTTCCTGGTTCAAGCGAAACGAAATAGGAGCGCATATGAGATATGTGCGGGACCGAGAATAATACGTGTATGTGATACCGTATTCCATTCTCGCGATGAATGTATCGATTGGTTATATTCGATATAACCTAGATATCGAATCAAGGATTGATTCGATAAGCCGATACATTGGATACTAGTCGGTTATGTGCGACATGACCGGATCATTGAATCAAGTGTTGATTTAATGATTTAATGTATAATTATGTATTTGATATATTACTTTGCATTAACTAGTATTGGTTCACTTTATATGGATTTTCTCACTTGGATGTACAAGTTGTATATGTGATATACTTTTTGTGCATATTATTGTATCATGTTTGATGATGCATGTTTACTTGGTTAAGTGTAAAGAATTAAACCATGGTTAAACTTATGATTAGGGTTTTATTTCCTTTTCTTATTTATTTATCTATTTATTCATTTTGGAAATAATTAGAAAAGGCATAAAGAAAAAATGGTGGCTAATTTTGTTTCATATTGAAGCTTCTTGAAGACTTTGACCTAGTGACCATTTTGTTCTTATCCTTAACCCTAACCATTCCATTAACCATGGTCTTTTCTCTACACTTAACTAAGGTTCAAAGTATGATAAGTATTCTATTTATTTTCTTTTTTAAAATTAACTTATCATATCATTTCTTCTTCTTCTTCCTTGAACTCAAGAAGAAAACCTTGAGGTCATCAATGGTGATTGATGATAAAGAGTGAGAAATCCAATTCTAAATTGAACCCACTTCCTATTTCTTCATCCTCTACCTCTTGCCAAGTAGTAGAGTGTGTTTTCTTCACAAGTTTCTTGACTTGGTGAAGTCGGAGCTTGATTTAGCGATGCCTCGACGTAGATCATCTTCGGCATGGACATCGATGACCTAGTCCGTCCATTCTCCGATGAAGCTGACGCTAGAGCCCGGGACTTGTTATGGACAGCGAGGAGACTTCATTGCGGAGCTATGGAGGTGGAGAACAGGATCTACGAAGGTTGTATTTCCGTATCTCTTAGTTAAGTGTTAACTAGTTTATTGTTTCGCCTAGATTTCTAGCCAACGATCCGTAGTCGGGTTTCTCGGCACCTAGTTTTTTTGAAATTGGCACGGTTGATGCCTTGTGAGATCTCATTAGGATGCCTAGGAACCCTACAGACATGTGATGTTATGTGTTGCTGGATATGTTATATTGGTTCGTCGTGTTTGAATAGCCGGGGTTTTTTTTTATGTGAGATGAGTATTTTTCATTTTCATTCATGTAAAAACTTGTATATAATATTCTTTTATTGGGGCACTTCCAGGTCACAGAAGATGTCACCTTTGTATATTATTTACTTTTCCGCACTAGGATAGACGGAAGGAGGGAAGCACAAGTAACCGGGTTCTGGAGTCCAGTGGGAGACCAACTCGAGGAGTCGAGTCCGGGTCTCCTAACTCTAGAATTGGTAGGGTTGCTTGCCGCTCTCGTAGGGGTCTAGGGGTGTAGGATTGGCTATTCATCACGACCATGGAATCCGTGTTTTATACAGGCTCAATATAAAACACGGACGTCCTAGTATATCCAATATTTCATATGATATTTTCTTCTGCGTTATCTATGATGTGATCATGTGATTTATTTAGATAGATATTGTATATAGTATATATGATATATTATATAGATGGTGCTTATGTTTTACACCCGCGCTAGCCCTGCCTCGCTCTGGCGTTAGTTACCTAACCTAACGGTGCAGACGGGACATCGAGGCGAACACGGATGGCATAAGTGTACGTCGTATTTATCTGTGATGTTTAGGTGCTTAAATGATGGGACTTCATTAATATGATTAATGAAAGATAAGAAACCTAAGATGTTGTGGAATCGAATTTCAAAAATAAAATAGGTAGCTACAGTTCTTGCTTTGCACAGCGGTATATATGATATATCCTGCACCTTATTCGATGAGGAAAGGGTCGACGATCCCTTCACCGGGAGTGACCCCTTTAGCAATAACTGGCGGATGCTACAAACCTCGGTTTGTCTTTTGATTGCTTTTAAGAGTTTTTGCTTTGCACAGTGGTATATATGATATATCCTGCACCTTATTCGATGAGGAAAGGGCCGACGATCCCTTCACCGGGAATGACCCCTTTAGCAAAACTAGAAAAGCCTAAAAAACACTCCATTTTAAAATCATTTGATTCTACAACGATAACAAGTTCATTACGCAATAGGTTTTCAGAAAAACCTGTCGTAGCCCTCCGTCATTTCAGATAAGTCTTACTTAGTATTCGTGCTACGTTTGTTGGCCTGCGTCAAGGCGTAGTGTGCGGTAGCTAACTAGTATTTATCTGTTTATGCATATGATGCAGATTGGATTAGGGTAGTCGTGCGACTTTGTTGGCCTGCGTCAAGGGTCGTGCGGGTGGGTTTAATTCAATCAAGAAATGACGGGTTGAACTTGACTAGCGGACTATGATTTGTTGGCCTGCGTTAAGGTCATAGGACGCTAGAGGCAAAATATTATCGGGAATTTCAAGTGTTGAAATTTGCATCGAGATTGCATACCTTCTATGTGATAGTTGGATCCCGATACCCGCTGCGAGTAAGAGTTACTCTTGGGAGAGTTTTATACATTACAATTAGCCGATCAAGTAGGTGTCTAGAAAGGTGTTAACGAGGTTACGCCTCTGGGAAAATGAGGTTTACATTAATTAGGTTCGTGCGAAAGCACGGGGGGCCTCCCTCAAAGTACCGACACTGGCCTGGCTGAATGATTAGCGAACTTGTAGTGTGTAATTAATCCCGGCTAGTCTTTCCTTTTAGGGTTTGAAGGAAGATTTGATAAAAACAGTGGGAGCCATCCTGATTAGATAAAATAATAACCAATCTATTCTTGCAAGAGCGCACGCTGAGTGTTTTCTTCTCTCTTTCTCCAGGTAGCGACCATATCACGCCTTAATCAAGATAATAATACGGATTATTGACCGAACCCGCTTGTTATATTGAGCTGGGGAACGTTGATCCCGCTCCAACTTATAATTATTATAAGACAGAGCAGGAAATAGAGGAATACCAGAATTCCTATGCCGCCCAAACGAAGAAAGTGCATATGATGCATCCCCTTCGGGTGTGTTCATTACAAAGAACTGTTTCTCTGTATCCTCTACGTCCTCGGTATTTGATACCGGATAAGGATCCCAGATATGTAATCTGTTACATAGGGCTACAGAAAGGTAGAGAACTGAGAACGGGTGATAAGTTTCATGAGACAGAAAACGGTGCAAGCGTTGCAGCCAAGTCTGTTGGTCAATGTCACCCTGTATTCCAAATACATTGATTCTGAACGAATGTTATTAGATACCGAACCTGATATACAAAATCATATCAGTCTCTTTATTAGTAAAGAAATGATAAAATTTTGTATTGTTGGATAATGTTTTGAACATTTCCTGTATCAAAAGTTGATCGGTTCAGGCACGTTATCTAAAAGCATTGATGTTCTAAATCAAACTACAGTTCTTAGTATACGGAACACACACAAGAGGAAGAGTTCAGAAATGAACGAATCCTTCTTGAGGCATTATAGACTAGGTCATATCAATGCGACCCGACTGGCTGAAGTTACATTTAGATGCATATTTAAATCAGTTTGAATTTATATCTTGTGAAACTTACCAGTCATGTCACAAAGATTAGATGACCATAGCTCTGTTTATTGGAAACAGAGAAAGAGTTAGTGTACTCTTGGGATGATACATGTTGATGTATGATGGTCCCCTGTCTACATATGCTAAGACAGGTACTTTGTACTTCATTACATTTTCTGATAATCTCTCAAAATTCAGGCATATGTTCCTGTTGAAACATAAGTTCGAACCTTTAGAGATATTCACAGAATATAAGTTAGAAGTAGAGAACCAAAAACGGATACAAGTATTATGTCCTTTGATGAGATCAAGGAGGAAAATACTTGAGCATGGAATTCCTGGACTATTCTAAAGGAGAATAAGATTCTCTCTCAGCATTACTCCTCCGTATACACCATAACACGTTGGTATATCGGGGCGGAGCAATCACACCATATTAGATATGGTGTGCTCTATGATGAGTATTATTGAGTTACCTATTTTCTTTTAGGGGTTTTGCACTTAAGAAGTTGCATACCTATTGAATTGGGTCCGAATCAAATCAGTGTCTACCACTCCATATAAGATATGGTATGGGAAGAACCTATCTATTAAGTAAGTTAAGATTTGGGATTGTCCGGACTATGTCTAAAAGCAAAATCCGGACAAGCTCGAGGCAAGGTCTGTTAAGTAGAACTGGAAAGGTTCCAGCTATACAATCTATGGCTGATGATTTGACGGAACCAAAGGATTCAATAGTCCCCGACGAACCTCAGCCTCTCCGCCGATCTAGTAAGGTTTCTCACCCACCTGAGAGTTATTTCTGTTTCTCTATGACAGTGGGAGCGAGGATTGCATCATGAGATGATGACCCAACTAGTTTCGAGCTGGCCATCAGGAGTGAGACTCTGTAAGAATGGCTGGATGCTTATCGATCTGAGATGGAATCCTTATACACCAACAAAGTATGGACTTTGGTTGCTTTATCTTAAGGGTTAAACCCCCATCAGGAGCAAGTATATCTTGAGAAGATTACATGGTGTAGATGGAAAAGTTGAGACTTTCAAAGCTAGACTTGTTAAAGGTTTTCGTCATCGACCAGGCGTGGATAATGATGAAACCTTTTCCGGTGGCTATGCTTAAGTCCATCCGGATCCTACTTGCCACGGCTACATACCATGACTACGATATCTGGCGGTTGGGTGTCATGACTGCTCTTCTAAATGATATTTTAGAAGAGAGAGTCTATAAGTACATAGTCAGAGGGCTTCGTAAACAGTGGGAGCAGCGGAAACGTGTACAAGATGCTTTATAGGATAAGCAGGCATCGCGGAGTTGGAACATCTGTTTTGATGTAGTAGTCAAATAGTTTGACTTCATCAAAATGGTAGATGAACCTTGTATATACAAAATGGTAGTAGGGAGTATGGTGACGATCCTCGTAGAGTACGTGGATGACATACTCTTGATAGGGAAGGAGTTTCCTATGCTGCGCTCAGTCAATCTCCGCTTATCACAAGAATTCTCCATATAGGATCATAGTGATACCTACTAAATCCTGGGTTTCGGATCTATGAGATAGATCTAATTGGATGTTAGGATTCTCACTAGCTGTAGTGGGATGGTATCAATTGATCCTGGGGAGAATCGCTGGAAATGTTCCAGGGTGATAAGGACGACTGAATGTCAGTCACAGGTATTGTCTTTACCCTTGGTAAAGGGACGGTATGTTGGAAGAGTTCCAAGCTAGATACCGTGGCTTACTAGGCGATAAAGGCAAGATACATCGCTACTTAAGATGCTACCAAAGAGGCTGTCTGGGTGTATATTAGTTCATGAGATGAACTTAGTTCCTCCCATTGTGTGACAATGGAGTTATGGCTTATGCTAAGGAACGTCCGTCCCATCAGTGACCCAAACGTATTCTAAGGCAGCATCACCTGATCATGGAGAAAGTTGATCTCCAAGGACATCGAGGTTAGGAGAGCAGACTCAGAGGACAAAACGGCGGATCCACTCACAAAGGCCTTTTCCCAGAGAGAGACTTATATGGGATGGTTGAGTATTAGATACTGCAACCACTGCTACAGATGGCCCTAGTGCAAGTGGGAGATTGTTAGTTATATGTATGCTCTAGAGGCCATTACTATACATAGGATATATATTGTAGTGGATGCTTGGACATATATAGGGAGGACTTTCTTGCTCGACATGATAGTATGCTATCTGGTTGCTCTTTACCTTAACGTGTATAGTGATTGTCTCTCTGTTACATGTTGGTAAAGCCCGTAGGATGTGTACTTGACTACCTGGACTATGATGTGGACCATACTAGTAGGGACATAGTAGTCCATAAGTACATCCTTCAAGGTCCTTAGTCGTGGGTGTATCGAGACGGGGCATCGATATACCAGAGTAGACTAGCCTATACCATACAGATGGGCAATGGATGATCCCATATCCATTGGTGTTTGACATTAGAGATGATATACGGGTGCTCAGTGGAGACTGGGTACACTGGACGGACTCGCCGAGAACTCCCAGATGGTATTATACCTTACATCAGATGGCAGTTCTCTGGTGACACTGGTACAGTTTAGTCTGTAGAGCCGAGATCGTCATAGAGTCTTGTATGATTTCCACCTTACCACGTCTAAGTGGGCATGCAAAACGGTGGTTTTTGGGTACAGTCCCGAATCACATGGAGGCAATGAGCGATAGGAGGGGATTCGTCTCTCCAGATATAGGGAGTTGATGTTGCACTGTGTTCGATTGGCTATAACCGGAAATCACTGTCCAGGGTTGCTGAGATTTACTGGTAAGTGTAACCAGTAGTTTCTCGAACTGTTATAGACCTCATATCGACACGACTTATTGAGTTACTGGGGTCTGACGTTTACCACCCCTAGGCGAGATATACGACATATCAAACGAACAGACCGGACTGTACGGTAAGTGTTACTGGTTGGATTCACATGAGTGTGATCGGGCTTGCTCGTTGATCTTCTGATCGCTCAATACCCAGGTGGCCGTTACGTTTAGCAGACCACTTGCGGCTTGTGGGTGTTTGATATGATCATCACCTGCTGCCGGCGTATTGACGAGTCTTTAGAGTCCTACACAGAGGTTTCCTGGCTCAAGCAAAACGAAATAGGAGCGCATATGAGATATGTGTGGGACCGAGAATAATGCGTGTATGTGATACCGTATTCTATTCTCGAGATGAATGTATCGATTGGTTGTATGCGATATAACCTAATTATCGAATCGAGGATTGATTCGATAAGTCGATACATTCGATATTAGTCGGTCATATGCGATATGACCGGATCGTTAAATCAAGTGTTGATTTAATGATTTAATGTATAATTATATATTTGATATATTACTTTGCATTAACTAGTATTGGTTCACTTAAGATAGATTTTCTCACTTGATTTGCACATTGTATATATGATATAGTTTTGTGCACTAGTTTGTATCATGTTTGATGATACATGCAAACTTGGGTGTATGTTTGCTTTGAACCATGTTTAGGTAAACGGTTAGGGTTTTGATTTACTTATTCATTTATTTATTTATTCATTTTAGCAAGAAATAAAATGGTGGCTAACTTTGGATTTTCTTTGAAGCATCATGAAGCTTTGAAAAGTTCAACTATTTTGTTTCTTTTGCTTAACCTAACCATTTGCCTTAACCCTAGTTCATTCTCTACATGAGTTACACTCTCCCATGGTTGCAATATGATAGATATCACTTGAATTTTCTTTTTGGAATAATTCTTTTTCATTCTTCTTCTTCATCTTCTTCATGAAGAAAAGAAAACCATTCTTGAAATTTCCAAGTGATGAAATCAAGTGAGAAATCCAATTCTAAAGTGAACCCACTTCCTATTTCTTCATCATCTACCACTTGCCATATAGTATAGGGTGTTTTCTTCACAAGTTTCATGACTTGGTGAAGTTGGAGTTTGATCTTGAGTTGCCTCGACGTAGATCATCTTCGGCATCGAAGTCGACGACCTAGCCCGATCATTTCTCCGACGAAACCATCGCCAGAGTCCGGGATCCGATGATCGCAGCGGAGGGACGTCAACGCAGAGCTAGAGAAGTGGAGGACCGGATCTACAAAGGTTGTAGCCTCTTTCATTTAGCAATAAAGTTGTTTAGTTGCATGTTTCGCCTTACCTCTAGTTACGATCTTGCTTAGGGTTACTTGGCACATAGAAAAATTTTGAATTAGCCATGTTTGATCAGTTGTAGAACCTCATGGGTGTGCCTAGGATCCCTACATATACCATACACAAGTATCTACATCTTCGATCACCTTGAAGAATCTTGATACATACAATACCTGGTTCTCTACTTTATTCTTATACCTATAACTTATCAAAATTCGTACCTTGCGTTTCTACGAAACACTTGTCTAAAAACTAGAGAAGTCATAAGTATACCGAATATAGTACGAGGACCAACCCCTCTGTCCTAATGGACACTGGACAATATACAATACTCTGTATAAGTCCCTAGAGTCTAATAACTCATTCCCTGTGTGTCGTATGTTGAAAACTGTACCTATGGTTAAGAAGAATTACACCGCTGTTTAATGCTGCTTACGTAACCATCCACTTATATAGGTAAATGTCATAGACATAATTTCAAAAAGGTATATATCACTCTACAAAAATAGACGTACAGATATATCAATTTGAAATTGGTGCATAACAGCGGATATTCAAAACCAAATATTTGCCGTCCGGCAAACAACCCAAGCGATTTTATCACCAATTACAACGAATTCCAATATAATGAGGATGATCACCTAATTCCCAATAACTTACTTCCACTAATCATCTGTAAAACCATACAGATGTGAGAATCATACCTGGTAAATACATACCCAGGAGCAAGTGTCTAATTGGGAAATCAGTTTTCTTTTAACAGTACACAGCGAAACTGAAACATTGAAATGTTTCGTAGGGGTATTCGGGTATTCCTAGTAATGCCTCTTCCATTATCTAGATTCACAACTATAACCGTATATTTCTATGCCATCTCTTCACATCCCTTCATATGTCTTTAGTCATTACCTTCTGCACACCCCTTTAGGCCAAATGGTTTTCTTCCTTCCCTACCATTCGGCAACAGCCTATGGTTTGGAAGAAGACTATCCAATAAGCATAATGGGTGTACTATCCTAATCCTAGGAGCACTCGTAATGCGAGAGAAGGTGAAGATAAAAAACAACCGAATAAACATTATTCGTATTTCTCCTTAACCATAATCCATCCCCGAACTGGAACAAGTTCCTTTCGAGTTTGTATATAACCATACGATGGAGTATCCAAATAAACTGTGGATCTTCGTAGTGATACGGAGTGTCCTAGAGAAATACAAAGGTGAAGTGGGAGTGGTAATGAAATACTTGGTTTGGTCGCGAATAGCAGTCGCAATTTACTTTGCCCTCCTTCTAATCCCTTTATTTGTCTTTACTTAATTTCTTCTGTACACCACACTTAGGCTAATCGGCTTTCTTCATTCCCTACCGTTCATCACCAGCCTAAGGTTTAGAAGAAGACTATCCAATAGGCGTAACGGGTGTACTATCCCCTAATCCAAGGAGCACTCGCAACCTGAGAGAAGGTAAAAGGAAAAGACAACTGAATAGTCATATTCGTTTTCTCCAGAACCAGAAAACATCCTCGAATAAATTCCTTCGAGTTCATATATAACCATACGATGGTTTTATCCAATGGAAGTAGACGTTCGTACTAATACGGGGTGTCCTGGAGAAAAGGGTAAAAGTAGGAGTTGCAATGAGGTCTGCAACTCTGACAATCCAAAAGCCAGTCTTATAAGAAGGTTCGTTTAATCTTGGTTACTGAGTCATAGTCTAGGGTCGGGTCATGGTCGCTGCCAAAGAAAGAGAGAAACGAAACACTCAGCGTGCACTCTAACCTTGATCAGAATGGTTATCAATTTATCTAATCAGGAAACCTCCCACTGTAACTTCAAATTCTCCTCCAAACCTGAAAGAAGAATTAGTCGGGATCAGCCGAGGAGTAAACTAACTCATCGGTGGGAATCGGGATCCAACTATCATCGCATGATAACGTGACGGAATCCGCTCACGTTATCACACTCCAGAAGGTATGCGCATATCTGGCAAGTTTCAGTTTCTTTAGAAACTCCCGTTGTGATTTTTACCCCATGCTCTTATGACCTTGACTAAGGCCAACAAATCATAAGTCACATGTCAAGTTCTACCCGTCATTGTCCAGGTTAATTTGAACCCACCCGTACAAGCCTTTGACTAGGGCCAACAAGGCCGTACGACTGTCCCAAACCAATGATCAATCTATGCAGCAGAAAGGTAACAAGCAGCTACCATACACTATGCCTTGACTAAGGCCAACAAACAAAGAAGAATACTAAGTGCTACCTTTCTGAAATGACGGAGGGCTACGAATGGTTTTTGGTGAAAAACCTTTAACGTAATGAACTTGATATCGTTGAAGGAACCGGATAGCTTTTTATAAAAATATAGTGACGAAAACCTTTGCTAAAGAGGTCACTCCCGGTGAAGGGATCCCGTCTCTTTCCCCGTAGAATGGGGTGCATGATATTCTAACTGAATACCATGATGCAAAGCAAAAGTAATCGACTATAGTGAAGTTATTGCCCTGACGCAAACTTCTGTCCAAGGGGTCACTCCCGGTGAAGGGTTCTCGGCCCTTGCCTCGTCGACTGAGGTGCTGGATATTCATAACCGAATACCACTGTGCAAAACAAAAGAGAACGTCCTTGCAATAACAGATTTTTGAAAAATGTTCCAACAACATCAGAATTGGTTTGTTTAGCTTGCATTGATCCGAAACAATGCAGTCCTATCAATTGATCACACCAATAAAGAACGAAAATAATGATGTACGTATATGCCATCCGCATTCGCCACTGGGTCCCGTCATTACCCGTTAGGTTACTTAACTAACGACAGAGCGGGGACTGGACTAGCGCGGATGCAAAACATATACAACATCTACTAGTATATATATCAATATATAATATTTGCTCAAGGCGTGATAAAATGCAACATCACAGAAATGTAATAAGCATCACAGAACAATACAGATATCTAGGATCCCCGGGTTTCACAGAGCCACTACTGAAACTCGACGTTCCCCTGGTCGTGTGGATAGCCTGTGCAATGAAATTCTAGACCCCTACGGGCACGGCAAGTTACCCGCCAAAACCTGAAGCGAGGCAGCCCCCTTCAACAACGTGAATGGACCACCCAGCACTTCACGGAATCCGGTAACTTGGGCACCCCTCCTTAGGTCAACCTGTACACCCTACGAGTGCGGCGAATAGCCCGCCAATTCTAGAGTGAAGCCCCCTCCGTCTCAAAGCCATGAGATGCGGGCACGTTGCCCTCTAGAACCCGGCTACCCGTACACCCCTCCGCGGGGTAATCCTAGTACAGAAAGTAAAAATATACAAACAACGGGTACATCGGCCTCAGCCCGGTCGTGCCCCAAAAGAATAATATACAAACAGGCAGTGACGGCAGTCCACATGTCGGACGCTCGCCCCGCAATATCAAATGTACATAATAAACCAAACTGTACTAACATTGCATCCAGGCTATCCACCACGACAATCCGCAACATCACAGCACAACACATAACATCAACGTGAATGTTACGTTCGCAAATCCGTCTAAAAGGGCCATAGCAGTTAGACCGGATTTACCGATCAAGTGACATTCACGGTCGCAGATATAATGTAAATACTGTGAACTAACATGTTTAAAATATTCGATTGACTAAATTTTCCCAAGTGGGCCCCAAGCACAACTGTAGCACTCAAAATAAATCCGGGCCCAAACAGAACATTCCAAAAACCCCATTTTCCAATCAGAAAGCTACTGTACAAATTTGGTGCAGAGAAGACTTATAATGGCCGCGGAACCGCGGCCAATGCATGGGTTTGGCCGCGGTTCATCTATTGAACAGCAAATTTAGGGCACCAAATTTTCACAGAATGCATAAAAAACCCTGCACGTATTTTTCCAATATACCAAATAATTTTTAGAGCACTGGAAAAAATCAACTGAAACTGGACATGAAAACACGGTTTTTTGAAAATCCGATCGATCGAACTTGTAAACATGTTAGACAAGCTAGACTAGGTTAATGGCGTGGCTCTGATACTAGTGTAAGTGCATGGTAGCACCCCAGCCGTCTGAACGAGGCCAAAATGCGGAATACAAAACTTTTCTATAAACTAAAACCGGCGCTACCGCGAACTTTTAAACCCGGATCGGGCCATTAACCTAATGCTAGCAAACTAGAGAACGGGTAGAGAGATATACCGAGCGATCCGTATCCTTCGGTCTTCTCGTCGTCGTCCCGAACTCTCTGCGGAATCTCCGGTCTTCATCTTCTCGTCGGAAGGGCACCACATCACCGGGATCTTTTACGGGTTCCCACCTCTGGACCGAGGCAACTCGGGCACGAAGTTGGCGAGTCGACGTGTCCAAGAATGCTGTAGGCTAACGTAGAACTTTTTTGTCTCGATGGGGTTACTAGAAGTTGCCTTGTATTGGTGGAGGAATGAGATGCAAGTTTTTGGATGAACAAAGGGATTTTGTGCCAACAAAATGAGAACCATCCCACACCCAAAAATTGGGACAGCCCCAACCAAGAAGTGGCCGGCCTCTTGGTGAAGGGAGAGAGATAGAAAAGCCAAGGGGTGGGTGGAAAACAATAATGCAAGCAAGTGACGATTAGAAAACAATGATCACTCCCAAGTCCCCACTCCATCACCTAATCATAACCCAAAAGTCAAGCAATCATGATCAAAAGAAAGTCAAGGGATGGTGGAACCATCATGAAACCATCATGATGCAACTACTTGCAAAAACAACCCTCCAAATTGCTAATTTTCACATTTGCAAATTAGCCCTCCTCCACCATTTTTCAGCTAAGGAAAGAAAAAAAGGAAAATGGCTGAAACGGAATGCAAACTGGCAACTTCAGAAAACTGAACCCGTAATAAATTACAGGAAAACCCCGCGACTGTATATACATACCCGTATTTGTAATCCGACCGAATACAAATGCAATGAGACAAAATCTACACTATACAATACTAGGATCCGGCTTAAACCAAAGCCCGCTAGTATTATCCGTCCGATCATGATCTGTGCAATACCGCACGTATATGATCGAACCCTGCCATATCTCCATACGCGCTCTACAGCGTTTCGCCCGAAACTTGAGAAACGGTCTGTGGGGGACTCTAAAGACTCGTCAAAACTTTGGTTGTGGATTTAACCACAAGTACGTCAGAGGTATTAGCCATACGTAACGGGCTAATAGGTATTGACTAAAAGGGACGTCGATGAGCGAACTCATCCTGACACCCTACTGAGCCTGTCAGTGACAATATCCGTACAGTCCGGTCCGTTCGTCTATGAGCATCGCATGGCGGGCCTAGGGGGTTGGTAAAAGTCAGACCCCCAAAAGCGGTACAAGTCGTGTCGGAGTGTAGCCCAGAACACCCTGAGATACTTCTGGAATACCTACCAGTAAATCTCCTGCCTTGGCCAAGGACTTCGTCTAATGGCTCTCCTAGACACAGCGCGACCTCACCCCCAATACCGGGAGAGACAAACCCCTGAAGATCCGCTCACTGCCTCCATGTGGCTCGGGACTATACCCAACTAAAAATTGTTTGCACGACTCCTTTGAGCCGTGGTAGGGTACTAATCAAAGTATAGTGGGAACTCACACGAGACAAATGACGGTCTCTGGTCGATGAACTAACCTGTACACATGTCACCAAGGAACTGCTATCTGACGTCTGGTATAAGACCAACTAGCATGTTCCCGGCGAGTCCTGTTCGGTGTACTCATAACCTAATGAGCACCTGTATACATCTTAGGTGAACCAACTTACACAAGTGGCTTGTGAGACCGGCCACCGCCCCTCGTCGGGGTCTCGAATGTATATACTCGTCTACTCTGGAGTATCGATGCCCTGTCTCGAAAACTCCCATGACTAGGGACCTTTTAAGGATGTGCTTATAGACCCCAGCTCCCACGTATATGATCATCATCATACTGTTGGCAGTTAAGCAAGAATCCTAGGGGCTCTATCAACGCGCAATAGTGGCCTGTAAGGTCACTTAAAGCAGTACACGATGATAAAGATAAACCAGATAGCATACTATCATCTTAAGTAAGACTGTTCTAACGGTATAGGTCCTCCCTCAATCATTGCAATCACGTGCCTGTGATCCAATAATTGACTCTGAGGGCACTATCTCCAACAACAACATATATAAATATCTCTATAAAATTATGTCCCAGGTCACATCCGCAACAATCTCATATCAGGTGACCGGCAGGGTATAAATCATCTCAATCGACTCGCATCCGTATACCGACATATCATCAAATCATCATGCCACGTCATATATTCTTTTCATCGAATTTATGTCCCACATCAAGTTAAATTTACAATTACATTCTACCTTTACTATAAGCGTACATACCTAATCTAATATACACAACCGAACCATACAAACAGTTTTTGAAAGATGCGAATCGTAGTATTGAAAGTAGGGGCTACAGTATTTTTAAAGAAAAGATATCATTTGAAAATCTATAATTTACCTCAAGGTATCTGCTTAAAAGATGCATACGATTTTTCAGTTTGGAAATAGGTATGGTTCGGAAAACACATCTATATCGACTATCTAGTCCTATAGTACCCTAAACGACAATATCATCAAATATCATTCTCAAGTCCCGTCATCACATATTAGTCGTATCGTATCAGTTATAACTATCCTTTAGTTTCTAATATAGTTTCTCTAACTATTTTTTAACTCTATCTATAGTTTTCTATTAAAGGTTCCCTTAACCATATTCTATACATAAATCGGTTTCCATCAAAGTTTGCGGGGGAGCTATACGCCATGCACCCGACTTCCCCCGTGGATATAGATCCACTCACCTTGATCCTTGCTTATCGAAGTCGATGAAGCCATGCTCTGTTGCTTCGGAATCCTTGAAAGGGTACCTACAATAATAAACAATCGCAATTGCTATTAACATCAAGTCCGGAAACGAAAACGTCACACGGATCGCCTATAGGTTAGAACCTATAGCCCACGTATTCAAAACCAACAAATTACCCCTAGTCGTTGATGTACAAACATTTAACAACCAAATACAAATCCAAATATCAGAACTCATCATTCAAAATATGTAAAACATATCCAAAAATCAAACTAATGTGCTCCCAGATTTTGACTCAGGCCAAAAGGAGTTTCACAAACAAGTCTAGGGTGTTGTATATAGTGTCTATGAGCTACTGGACCAACCTAGACCCAAACCCCTCCAATGTGGCCGGCCACATGGCCTAAAAATCCGGCCTCTGTTTGGGTTCGTATGATCTGGGTGGTCTCCTAGTACCCTAATTTGGTCCCTAGTATTGTTTGGTAAGCTCAGAAATTCCCCGGGTTGCTCCAGATTCACGGTAAGCTCACAAGTCCACATAAAACCGACATGAAACTAATCTAAGTTTATAATCTCTATTCTAGGTCTAGAATTTGATCTCTAGGGTCTTGCGCATCCTCACTACTGATCAAAGTCCACAAGTCACCCAACCCTCTCTAGAATTTTCTAACTTCACAAATCACCACTAAACCAATTCTAAACTAAAACTAGAATATAAATGAACTTAAAACAAACTAAATGGAAAGGATTATAGCTTAAGGACGAAACTCAAAAGAATCCCACCTTCTCAAAGTTGTCAAAATCCCACTTTGCTTGGTCCATTGTGTAGAGGATGAAGATGTGATCATTTTTTGTGAATGGAGTATAGGATTTTGAGGAAGGTTTCGAGATGGATTTTTGAGGTTGAAGGTGGAGGTAGATAAGGAAGAATAAGGAGAAGAAAATGGTGGAGAAATGATATGAGGCAGCCCCCCCCCTCTCAGTTATTCCCACTCTCTCTCTCCAAGCATGGTCTCCTATCATCATTATGACCCCACTCTCTCTCCTCAAGTCATCAAGACACCTTTTCTCTTTCTTTTCTTTTCTCACCACAATAAAACCATAAAATTAAACAACACAATGAACAAGTAACCAAATGAAACATGTCATGGTGCACTAACCATGAAAACTGTAGAAATACGGATTTAGCTTAGTCGCGATTAGCAGTGCACTAATCGGGTTTTATCCAAACTGCATATAAAAAATTTTAAAAATTCCAAATCCTTTAAATATATTTTAAAATCAATAAATTATTTTAATTTCCATTTATTTCACAATTATCGGTATATATTTATACCCTTTTTCGAAAACCCCAATTTCGCAAATCGGGCAGTTTTCGGGAAAATATTATTTCAATATTAAATTCCAAAAATAATATTTTATATTTTCTGAAATGTTACAATATTCCCCCTTAAATAAATTCGGTCCCCGAATTTAAATTTAAACCCCCAAAATCTAAAATATTTCAATAATCAACTCAAATCAACGGTGCTCTGAAATCATGAAAGATACAGAAATACTACAGCGCGTCGCGTGCGCCTGAAAACGAATACAAGACTCAAATTGAACTCCAGCAAGTGATCAGGCGAAAATACTGCATTTTTAACACGGGAATTTCCCTATCTTTTGCATTCATCTAGAGGTGTTCAGTATTCATATTGCACATATTAGCAAAACACCTGTATAAATACTGAATTACCTGTACTGTATACTAAAACCGGCATTTTTAGGGAAATTGACTGTGTTTCATGGAATTGCATCATTCATGTGTAGCGCAACAAGTGTTTCGATGTCTGTGCAGGAAATTCTAGGAGAAAGGTCAAATTTGTATAACAGTGCTGTTAAAAAAATACGCCAACTCAATGACTTGAGATATGGTAGTGATCTAGAAGGAATTCAGGGAATCAACATATCAGAAAGTACACCTGATGACAGAACAAAGCACTACAGAGAAATTGAAGCCCTAGCTCTCCTAAACAGCCGCGGATCCGCGGCAGGAGCCAGCTTACGCCGCGGATCCGCGGTGGTTATGCCACGTCAGCTCCTCAAATTCACATCAGAACTCCTCTCTCAGGTCAAGTACCCTTTTAGGCTACTGCAATTTCCAGAACACTCCTGAACTTTCTGCCAGATCAGCAAAGGTTCCTTATGCAAGCTAATGAAGTCCAAGCTTCCAAAGCAAGCTTCGCCCTAACTACCTTAAGAGCCAAGAACCTTCTCCCTAACCACCTAGCTTAAGGTAGAAGCTAAACCCTAACCAACTAGTTCTAGAGACTTCTACCTAACTAACTAGCTTACAAGGGAAGCTAACCTAATCCAAGCTTTTGAAGGAAGCTAATCATTCCTAAGCCTATAAAAAGGACCCTAGGCCTCACTTGAAAAGGTTGTTGATTGTTGTTGAAATTCTATCACTCTATCAACCCAACACCTGCCACCTCCAAACCCTAACCCTAATCAAATCAAGAAACCAAAAGTTCAAGATCTTTGAGTTCAAGCAAAGCAAGCCTTCAAGCTTCCTTTAGAAGTGAAGTCGGTCTTCATCGGAGCATGAGATCCAAGCCGATCCGCGACTCAAGGAGCCGATGCAACGCTAGATTCGACAATCTTGTTCCTTCTCAAATTCTTGTAGTCTTGAGCAATGTGTAACAAATTGTTGAATAAATAAAGGTGACGATTCTATTAACTTGCTTATCTTTCAATTCAAGCATTATGATTCAATTTCGATTCTTGAATGTATTCTTTATGATGATGTTCGAATAAAACTCCGCTCGTGGAGGAGTCGAGAAGAACGATAAAATGATTAAGTTGACGAATCTTTAAACATTTTCTTAAGTCCTATAACGATTGTAAATTCTTGAAAATTGAATGATCGATGATCTAGATCGATGTGAAATGCGTTTTTGAGTACTTTCGCTCGGATCTAGAGATCAACGATGAATCATTCGATTTCCTAGAAGCTATCTTGTGAATGTGATTCATCGAAAGGACAAAGGATAGGATGAGAAAACCCTAATTCTTCGCAAGATCCTTAATCCTCGATAAATCGACATCGATTTAGCATCAACTCGTTAATGGATAAGAAAAGGTAATTGCTAGTCTTTTTCACATCTATGATCTAATCGACACCTACGAGCTACATTTCAATTCTTGAAACATTAATCGATTGGAATTCTATCAATTCTTGTTCTTGATTTTTTTAATACTTTCTTGATTTTTGATGAGATTAGATGATCCTTGAAATTCATTGATATAAATCATATAATCAAGTTTTCTTTTCTCTTCTCATTAATTTTCAATTCAAAACAAAAAAAATATGAACGAATCGCACAATCCCTGTGGACGATCCGCACTTACTAACGCGCTACATTTCGACAACGTTATTAATTGCGGTCAAATAATTCTTTGATTGTGATTTCTATTCATTTTCTAAACCGACACACAAAGAAACGTATCAATCAAATGGCGCCGTTGCCAGGGATCGTGCGCTAATTCGTTCTTTATTGAAATTTGAATTGAAAGATTTATTCCATTACAATTTTTAGATCAAAATTCGCGCAAAATCTAAACGTGTTGTTGTGATTTGATTGCGAGGAATTCTGGAAGCTGTGGAGCAACTGAATTTTTTTTCAGAATATTCCAAAGAACTGAGGGAGTTAACCTAAGCTCTCTGTAAAAAAATTGTGCAGTGAACAGTACATACGGAGGCGGATCCGCGGTGTAAGGGTGCATTTGCGGCGGTTCCGCGGCTTGGTGAAAGTCTCTCTGTGCAATTTTTTGTCAGGTGATCTCTTACTTTCTTATCTCCTCCTCTGTCTGCTCCAATTAACAAATTTCTGCAGGCTTCTTTGCAAAAATCGCAGCGCCGCAAAAAGCAAAATAAAATTGTGCGTATTTTTGTTTCTTAGTTGTTTGCATATTAATACGGATATTAAGGGGCAAGGCCAAATCCAGATTATGTGGGGAGTTCATTACCCTTCCTAATCACCAAAAATCATAAACTTGCATCCGCATTTACCCTCATTAACTAAAAAAGATCTAGAGATGACTCTAAGGACCGTCGCGCTCACTTAGGACAAGAGAAGGCCTTGGGTAATTCATTGCTTATCCGTGTTTCTTTTGTGGTGTCTAAGGCAAGTGTGTCTAAGGCTAGTGGTTATTAATTAGGCCCACTACTTACGTAGTGGAGTACCTTCCCACTTACCTGGTACTTATCTGGCCACAGGGAGACAAAGAGGCAGTGGAGGATTTATCCCGCGACTTGTCTTTTGGCAGTTAGGAGCGGTCTAGAGCTTTGACCTAGGTGACCACTAGAATTAGGGTTTTGCTTGTTGCATTTGTTGTGATTTGCATCATTTTTTTCAAAAATCCGTATATTTTCAAAACAAACACCGCATTCATTCATTTCCCCTAATTATAAGTCACGCTACCACTTGTACTAACCTTTTTTAGTGCAAGATAGGCTGGACACGGGATTCTAGTGCTCGTTTAGTCCGCGTCCCTCCGATCGACTCCGAAGTCAGTATTTCTACATTTACCTCTCTTTTACCCACCACCACACCCACATCGATGGATCCATCTCCATCGAATTTCCTTACCACTACTCTGCCGCCGTTCGTTGGTGCGCAGAATCCACCCCGCATCTCTCTCTAAGAGAAGTGCTATCCTATGCGATGTCCTCTTTCGACCTGCTTATCCACACCACCAGCCAACGGGGATAATTTTGAGATTAAACCCCAGTACATCAATCTTCTACCCAAATTCCACGGTCTCGAATCTGAGGACGCATACGTATTTATCACGAAATTTGAAAATGTATGCACAATGATGGGTACATCACAACTTTCAGTGGATGCTATGCGTCTACGTCTTCTTCCATTTACCTTGTGCGATATAGCCAAGAAGTGGCTGTATAACACTACCGCACATTCCATTACGAATTGGGAAGAGTTCGTTGCGGCATTCCTTAAGAAATTCTACCCTATGCAAAAGACATCTCGAATCCGTAGTGAACTAAATCAATTCACCCAGCTTCCGAATGAACCGTTCTCGAAGTGCTTTGAACGCTTCAAGGATCTTTTGGTTCAATTTCCTCATCACGGCATCCCGAGATGGGATCCGTGCCGAATCATTTATGAGGGCATTAACCCAAACACTAAACAGAACCTTGAAGCTATATGTCAAGGCAATTTTATGACTAAGGATGATGGGGAAGCTTGGAAATTTTTAGATGAGTTCGCTGAAAAGTCTTTACAGTGGGAGAGTGGAAACATATCATCGTCTAAGGGTGGCGTACACCAAATTGATGTGTCCATAGGTGTTCGAGCTGAGATGGCAGCAATGCAAAAGAAGCTCGAGGCTATGGAACATAAATTTTTAGCAGCCTCGCTAAACCCAATGTCGCTCCCCAAAACTGTATGCGGGTGCTGTTCTGATCCTTCTCACTTAACGGAAGAATGTCCATTAAACTCTCCGTTTCAAGGTCACGAGCATACCAATGCCGCATTTCAAAGACCTGTTAGTTGTATGTATGCCCTAGAGGCCAGTATTGTACAGATTATGTATATTATATTGGATGCTTGGACATATATAGAGATGACTTTCTTGCTCGACATGATAGTATGCTATCTGGTTGCCATTTATCTTAACATGTACACTAGTCTCTTTATACTGTCTTATAGTTACATGTTGGTAAAGCCCTTAGGATTTGTACTTGACTACCTAGACTATGATGCAGATCATACTAGTGGGGACATGGTAGTCCATAAGTACATCCTTCAAGGTCCCTAGTCGTAGGTGTATCGAGACGGGGCATCGATATACCAGAGTAGACTAGCGTATACGCTTCTCGACCCATGTGATGGGCGATGGATGATCCCATATCCATTGGTGTTTGACATCAGAGATGGTATACGGGTGCTCAGTGGAGACTGGGTACACTGGACGGACTCACCGAGAACTCCCAGATGGTATTATACCTCACGTCAGATGGCAGTTCTCAGGTGACACTGGTACAGGTTAGTCTGTAGACCCGAGATCGTCATAGAGTCTTGTGTGATTCCCACTGTGCTTTGATCTCCACCTTACCACGTCCATGAGGGCGTGCAAAACGGTGGTCTTTGGGTACAGTCCCGAATCACATGGAGGCAATGAGCGATAGGAGGGGTTTCGTCTCTCCCGGTATTGGGGGTTGATGTTGCGCTGTGCTCGATTGGCCGTAACAGGGAAGTCCCTGGCCAGGGCTGATCAGATATTTGCTGGTAAGTGTTACCAGTAGTTTCTCGACCCGTTACGAGCCTCACATCAGCACGACTTATCGGGTTATTGGGGTCTGACGTTTACCACCCCTAGACTTGATATGCGACGTATCTGACGAAGAGACTTGACTGTATGGTAAGTGTTACTGGTCGGATTCGCAGGAGTGTGAGCGGGCTAGCTCGTCGATCTTCTGATCGCTCAATACCCGGGTGGCCGTTACCTTTAGCAGACCGCTTGCGGCTTGTGGGTGCTTGATATGATCATCATCTGCTACCGGCGTATTGACGAGTCTTTAGAGTCCTACACAGAGGTTTCCTGGCTCAAGCGAAACGAAATAGGAGCGCATATGAGATATGTGCAGGACCGAGAATAATGCGTGTATGTGATACCGCATTTCATTCTCGCGATATATGTTTCGATTGGTTATATTCGATATGACCTAGTTATCGAATCATTGATTCGATAAATCGATACATTGAATTCTAGTCGGTCATGTGCGACATGACCGGATCATTGAATCAAATGTTGATTTAATGATTTAATGCATAATTATATATTTGATATATTGCATTGCATTAACTAGTATTGGTTCACTTTAAACGGATTTTTCTCACTTGGATTGCACATTGTATATGTGATATACTTTTGTGCACTTTTTGTATCATGTTTGATGATACTTGATCATATGGTTAAGTGAATAGAATTAAACCATGGTTATTTTGTAATTAGGCTTTTCCATATTTATTTATCCATTTATTTGTTTATTTATGTGGATAAATTCAAAATGAGAATGGTGGCTATATTTGTTTCTTGTATGAAGCTTCTTGAACCCTTGACTTTAGCAACCATTCTTATCCTATTGCTTAACCCTAACCCACTCTACTAACCATGGTTTATTCTCTACACCTAACTTGAGTTAGAGTTATGATAAGTATAGTTTTTCTTTTTATTTTATATAAGACTTATCATAATTCTAGCTCTTCTTCTTCTTCATCTTCAAAAGAAAAGCTCAAGGTCCATCAATGGCAACTTGAGTTAAAATGAGATAAATCCAATTCTAAAGTGAACCCACCTCCTATTTCTTCACCCTCTACCTCTTGCCAAGTTGTTTTGGGTGTTTACTTCACAAGTTTCACAAGTTTGTGAAGTCGGAGCTTGAGTTTGTGCAACCTCGACGTAGATCGTCTTTGACACAAAGCCGACGACCTATTCCGCTTATTTTCCCGATGAAGCCGATGATCGAGTCGAGGATTCATGATGGACAGCGAGGACATCACCACGTGGAGCTAAGGAGGCGGAAATCCGGATCTACAAAGGTTGTATATCCGTATCTTAGTAGTTAACTGTTAACTAGTTATCTATTTCGCCTAAACATCTAGTTAAAGATCCGTAGTCTAGGGTTTCTCGGCACTAAAAATTTTAAATTGGCATGTTCGATGCCTTGTGAGACCACTATAGGGTGCCTAGGAACCTTTCACTGGTATCAGAGCCTAGCTAGAGCCTTAGGCGAAGTCTAGACGCAGTTTGAAGTCCGAACGAACACGAAACCCAAATACTTTAGAGCTCTCTGGACATTTTCATAAATCTGGGAATTTTTGATATTAAAAATGTCTAAAAAATTCAGCATAGAATTCTAAGCATTACTGTGCAAAACGTTTCCCTGAACTGTTCATTGTGCCGCGGAAGCGCGGCAGAAGCATGCCTTCTGCCGCCCTTCCGCGGTCAAATGGTGACATCATCCCATTTTTTTTGCACAGTAATACCTGATAAATTCTGGTGAGTTTTATAGGTATTTTTAAATTTATTTAAAGGTTGAGTGCTCTGGAGTTATATTGGGAATCGATGAATTCGATCGGAATATCAAACTTTGTCTAAGTGTTTTTCCAGATAACTGTAGAATATGTTAAAGAGTTCGACCGTATACAAATACCCAGGTTTTCCCCTGCCGGAATAATTCCAAGTGTTGGATTTTTCTGTGGTTAAAAGACGTTCTGAGTAGTGCAAGTAACGCGATGGTCCCTCTAGAAGACACAAACCTTAACTCGATTATGTGACCGTCTTGAACTGCCCTTTGAACCTTCGGGTTTGGGGCAGTACGGCGTGCCACATGTGAGGCGTTGGCTTGACCCTTCTACGGCTGGACCGTTGGTACTGAGGCATGAAGTGAATGTCTTTGAACTTATTTCATGTGTTGATCGGTGTCGGGAAAACTTGGGTGTTCGAGTGTTCGATCGGAAAGTTTAATATATTCTATTTATCCGGAATTGGATACAATAATTGGAATTCACAAACAGTTATGAGATAACTGGATGAATGTTATAAATCTAGCAGTTTAGTCCCATATGATATTGAAAAGAGTTTTCGATAATGAGACTAAAATGCGGGATTTATATCTGTTAGGCATGCGATGTCTAAAGTAGTTGCGGATTCCAATTGTTGTAGTTTTACACTTTCTTTTCTGTGACCGTAAGTGTAGTATGTTCATATCGCCGGTTTCGTTGCTATACGACAACGACAATTGGGGTATGCATACTTACTTACGTTGATGACATGTGATGTTATGTGTTGCTGGATATGTTATATTGGATCGTCGTATTCGAATAGCCGGGGTTTTTTATGTGAGATGAGTGTTTTTCATTTTCATTCATGTAAAAACTTGTATGTAATATTCTTTTATTCGGGGCACTTCCAGGATGCGGGAGTTGTCACCCTTTGTATATTATTTACTTTTCTGCACTAGGATCGACCCAAGGAGGGGAGCACAAGTAACCGGGTTCTGGGGTCCAGTGGGAGACCAACTCGAGGAGTCGAGTCCGGGTCTCCTAACCCTAGAATTGGCAGGGTTGCTTGCCGCTCTCGTAGGGGTCTAAGGGTGTGGGATTGGCTATTCATCACGACCGTGGAATCCGTGTTTTATACTGGCTCGTATTGAAAACACGGACGTCCTAGTATATCCAATATTTCATATGTTTATTCTGCTGCGATATCTGTGATGTGATTCAGTGATGGATATAGTATATAGTATATATGATATATTATATAGACGTTACTTATGTTTTACACCCGCGCTAGCCCTGCCCTGCTCTGTCGTTAGTTACCTAACCTAACGGTGCACGAGGGGACATCGAGGCGAATGCGGATGGCATAAGTGTACGTCATATCTATCTGTGATGTTTAGGTATTTAAATGATGGGACTTCATTAATGTGATTAATGAAAGAAAAGAAACCTAAGATGTTGTAGAATCAGATTTTAAAATAAAACAGGTAGCTACAGTTCTTGCTTTGCATAGCGGTATATATGATATACCCCGCACCTTATTCGATGAGGAAAGGACCGAGATCCCTTCACTGGGAGTGACTCCTTTAGCAATAACTGGTAGATGCTACACACTCGGTTTGCTTTTGACTGCTTTTGCGTTTTTGCTTTGCACAGTGATATATATGATATATCCCGCACCTCATTCGACGAGGAAAGGACCGAGATCTCTTCACCGGGAGTGACTCCTTTAGCAAAACTGGAAAAGCCTCAAAATCACTCCATTTTAAAACTTCATTTGATTCTACAACGATATCAAGTTCATTACGCTTATGGTTTTATGAAAACCTGCGTAGCCCTCCATCATTTCAGATAAGTATTAGTTAGTATTCGTGCTGCGGTTGTTTGGCATGCGTCAAGGCGTAGTGTACGGTAGCTAACTAGTGCTTATCTGCCAGCATATGATGCGATTGGATTAGGGTATTCGTACGGCGTTGTTTGGCATGCGTCAAGGGTCGTGCGGGTGGGTTTAATTCAATCAGGAAATGACGGGTTGAACTTGACTAGCAGACTATGGGTTGTTTGGCATGCGTCAAGGTCATAGCGAGCTAGGGGCAAAATATTATCGGGAATTTCAAGTGTTGAAATTTGCAATGAGATTGCATACCTTCTATGAGATAGTTGGATCCCGATACCCGCTGCGAGTAAGAGTTACTCCTGGGAGAGTTTTACACATTACAATTAGCCGATCAAGTAGGTGTCTAGAAAGGTGTTAACGAGGTTACGCCTCTGGGAAAACGAGGTTTACAGTAATTAGGTTCGTGCGAAAGCACGGGGGACCTCCCTCAAAGTACCGACACTGGCCTGGCTGAAAGATTGGCGAACTTGTAGTGTGTAATTAATCCCGGCTAGTCTTTCCTTTTAAGGTTTGGAGGAAGATTTGATAAAAAGCAGTGGGAGCCATCCTGATTAGATAAGATAATAACCAATCTGATCTTGCACGAGCTTACGCTAAAGTGTTTTCTTCTCTCTCTCTCCAGGTAGCGACCATTTCATGCCTTAATAAAGATAATAAAATGGATGTATTGACCGAACCCGCATGTTATACTGTGCTGGGGAACGTTGGTTCCGTTCTTTCATATAAGAGTTATAGGACTGAACAGGATATAGGGGAATACCAGGATTCCCATGCCACCCGAATGAAGAAAGTACATGTTGATGCATTTTCTTCGGGTGTGTTCGTTACTGAGAACTGTTTCTCCATTTGCTCTACGTCCTGGGTATTGGATACCGGGTCAGGATCCCATATATGTAATCAGTTACATGGGCTTAGGAAAGGTAGAGAACTTGGAGAAGGTGATAAAGACATTAGAGTTGGAAATGGTGCAATTGTTGCAGCTAAGACTGTCGGGGAATATCACCTTGTATTACCAACAGGTAATACATTGGTTCTGAACGAATGCTATTACATGCCGAACCTGATATGCAACATTATATCGGTTTCTTTATTAAGTAAAGAGCGATATAATTTTGTATTACAGGACAATGTTATGAACATTTTCCATAACCAAAAGTTGGTTGGATCAGGCACGTTGTGCAATGGCATTTATGTTCTAAACCAATCAACAGTCCTGAGCATAACAAACACACACAAGAGGAAGAGTTCTGAACTCAACGAATCCTTCTTGTGGCATTGTAGACTGGGTCACATCAATGCGACACGACTGGCTAAGTTGCATAAGGATGGATATTTAAATCCGTTTGAATTTTCATCCTATGATACTTGCCAGTCATGTCTCAAAGGCAAGATGACCAAAGCTCCGTTTACGGGACACGGAGAAAGAGTTACCGAACTCTTAGGACTGATACATAGTGATGTATGCGGTCCCATGTCTACACATGCCAGGGATGGTTCGTCGTACTTCATTACATTCACTGACGATCTCTCTAGATTCGGATATGTGTTCCTGATGAAACACAAATCAGAAGCTTTTGAGAAATTTAGAGAATATAAACAAGAAGTTGAGAACCAAACCGGAAAAAGTATTAAAATCCTTCGATCTGATCGAGGAGGTGAATACTTGAGCAATGAGTTCCTGGACTTCCTAAAAGAGAATGGGATTCTCTCTCAGCTGACTCCTCCTTATACACCACAGCACAACGGTGTATCTGAACGGAGAAACCGCACCCTATTAGATATGGTGCGCTCAATGATGAGTACAGCTGAGTTACCTATTTCCTTCTGGGGACATGCGCTTGAGACAGCCATGGACCTATTGAATAGAGTTCCTACCAAATCAGTGCCTACCACTCCATATGAGATATGGAAAAGGAAGAGACCACATCTTAATTATATTAAGATATGGGGTTGTCCAGCCTATGTCAAAAGACAAAATCCGGACAAACTCGAGGCAAGATCTGTCTTATGTAAGTTTGTAAGATATCCCAAAAATTCACAAGGGTATATCTTCTACCACCCCGAGGAACAAAAGGTGTTTGTTTCTCGACATGCCACTTCCTTAGAAAAAGGTTTTCTTATGAAACAGATAAGTGGCATTGAGGTAGAACTGGAAGAGGTTCCAGCGACACAGACTACAACAGAAGATTTGGTTGAACCCGAGGATTCCGTAGTTCCCGATGAACCCCAGCCACTCCGCCGATCTAGTAGGGTTCCTCGCCAACCTGAGAGATACTATGGTTTTCTCATTGATGGTGGCAGTGAGGATTGCATCATGGAGGATGATGACCCAACTAGCTTCGAGCAGGCCATCACTAGTGGGGACTCAGTGAAATGGCTGGATGCTATGCGGTCCGAGATGGATTCCATGTACACCAACAAAGTATGGACTTTGGAAGTTGCTCCTGAAGGGGTAAAACCCATTGGGAGCAAGTGGATCTTCAAGAAGAAACTTGGTGTAGATGGGAAAGTGGAGACTTTCAAAGCTAGACTTGTAGCAAAAGGTTTTCGTCAAAGACCAGGTGTGGACTATGACGAGACCTTTTATCCAGTGGCTATGCTTAAATCCATCCGAATCATGCTTGCCATTGCTGCCTTTCATGACTACGAAATCTGGCAAATGGATGTTAAGACCGCCTTTCTAAATGGTGATTTAGAAGAGTGCGTGTACATGACTCAGCCAGAGGGCTTCGTAGACAGTGGGAGCAGCGGGAAGGTGTGCAAGCTGCTTAAATCCATTTATGGATTAAAGCAAGCGTCGCGGAGTTGGAACATCTGCTTTGACGTCATTATCAAAGAGTTTGATTTCGTCAAAAATCCAGATGAACCTTGTATCTACAAGAAGGTGGCAGAGAGTAAGGTTGTATTCCTCGTATTGTACGTGGACGACATACTCTTGATAGGAAATGACATTCCTATGCTGCAATCGGTCAAGCTCTTCTTATCACAAAGATTCTCAATGAAAGATCTTGGTGATGCCTTCTGCATATTGGGGATCAGGATCTATAGAGATAGATCCAAACGGATATTGGGATTGTCCCAATCCAGGTACATTGACACCATACTAAAGAGGTTTAGTATGGAAGAGTCCAAGCGTGGGAACTTACCCACGATCTCTGGAGTCACTCTCTCCAAAGAGATGTCTCACAAGACTGATTTGGAGAGAGCTCGCATGCAAGGGATACCCTATGCTTCGGCGGTAGGCTCTATCATGTATGCGATGCTATGTACCAGACCCGATGTAGCATACTCACTAAGTGTAGTGAGCAGGTATCAAGCTGATCCTGGAGAGAGTCACTGGACAGCTGTGAAGAGCATTCTCAAGTACTTGCGAAGGACTAGAGATATGTTCTTGGTGTATGGTAACGGAGAACTCCAAGTGGAGTCCTTTACCGATTCGAGCTTCCAGAGTGATAAGGACGACTCTAAGTCGCAGTCGGGCTTTATCTTTACCCTTTACGGAGGGGCGGTTAGCTGGAAGAGTTCCAAGCAGGAAACCGTGGCAGACTCGACGATGGAGGCTGAATACATCGCTGCCAACGATGCTGCTAAAGAAGCTGTCTGGATCAAGAAGTTCATTTCTGAACTTGGAGTGGTTCCATCCATTGAGCATCCAATACCTTTGTATTGCGATAACAATGGAGCGGTGGCTTTGGCCAAGGAACCCAGGTCCCATCAGCGGTCCAGGCACATTCTGAGGCGGTATCACCTGATCCGGGAGATAGTTGATCGCCGGGAGATCGAGGTCAGGAGAGTTGACACGAAGAACAACACGGCGGATCCACTCACGAAGGCCATTCCCCAGATACAGTTTGAGAGACTCTTCGGGATGCTCGGTATGAGATACTACAGCAGCTGGCCCTAGTGCAAGTGGGAGATTGTTAGTTGTATGTATGCCCTAGAGGCCAGTATTGTACAGATTATGTATATTATATTGGATGCTTGGACATATATAGAGATGACTTTCTTGCTCGACATGATAGTATGCTATCTGGTTTCCATTTATCTTAACATGTACACTAGTCTCTTTATACTGTCTTATAGTTACATGTTGGTAAAGCCCTTAGGATTTGTACTTGACTACCTAGACTATGATGCAGATCATACTAGTGGGGACATGGTAGTCCATAAGTACATCCTTCAAGGTCCCTAGTCATAGGTGTATCGAGACGGGGCATCGATATACCAGAGTAGACTAGCGTATACGCTTCTCGACCCATGTGATGGGCGATGGATGATCCCATATCCATTGGTGTTTGACATCAGAGATGGTATACGGGTGCTCAGTGGAGACTGGGTACACTGGACGGACTCGCCGAGAACTCCCAGATGGTATTATACCTCACGTCAGATGGCAGTTCTTAGGTGACACTGGTACAGGTTAGTCTGTAGACCCGAGATCGTCATAGAGTCTTGTGTGATTCCCACTGTGCTTTGATCTCCACCTTACCACGTCCATGAGGGCGTGCAAAACGGTGGTCTTTGGGTACAGTCCCGAATCACATGGAGGCAATGAGCGATAGGAGGGGTTTCGTCTCTCCCGGTATTGGGGGTTGATGTTGCGCTGTGCTCGATTGGCCGTAACAGGGAAGTCCCTGGCCAGGGCTGATCAGAGATTTGCTGGTAAGTGTTACTAGTAGTTTCTCGACCCGTTACGAGCCTCACATCAGCACGACTTATCGGGTTATTGGGGTCTGACGTTTACCACCCCTAGACTTGATATGCGACGTATCTGACGAAGAGACTTGACTGTATGGTAAGTGTTACTGGTCGGATTCGCAGGAGTGTGAGCGGGCTAGCTCGTCGATCTTCTGATCGCTCATTACCCGGGTGGCCGTTACGTTTAGCAGACCGCTTGCGGCTTGTGGGTGCTTGATATGATCATCATCTGCTACCGGCGTATTGACGAGTCTTTAGAGTCCTACACAGAGGTTTCCTGGCTCAAGCGAAACGAAATAGGAGCGCATATGAGATATGTGCAGGACCGAGAATAATGCGTGTATGTGATACCGCATTTCATTCTCGCGATATATGTTTCGATTGGTTATATTCGATATGACCTAGTTATCGAATCATTGATTCGATAAATCGATACATTGAATTCTAGTCGGTCATGTGCGACATGACCGGATCATTGAATCAAATGTTGATTTAATGATTTAATGCATAATTATATATTTGATATATTGCATTGCATTAACTAGTATTGGTTCACTTTAAACGGATTTTTCTCACTTGGATTGCACATTGTATATGTGATATACTTTTGTGCACTTTTTGTATCATGTTTGATGATACTTGATCATATGGTTAAGTGAATAGAATTAAACCATGGTTATTTTGTAATTAGGCTTTTCCATATTTATTTATCCATTTATTTGTTTATTTATGTGGATAAATTCAAAATGAGAATGGTGGCTATATTTGTTTCTTGTATGAAGCTTCTTGAACCCTTGACTTTAGCAACCATTCTTATCCTCTTGCTTAACCCTAACCCACTCTACTAACCATGGTTTATTCTCTACACCTAACTTGAGTTAGAGTTATGATAAGTATAGTTTTTCTTTTTATTTTATATAAGACTTATCATAATTCTAGCTCTTCTTCTTCTTCATCTTCAAAAGAAAAGCTCAAGGTCCATCAATGGCAACTTGAGTTAAAGTGAGATAAATCCAATTCTAAAGTGAACCCACCTCCTATTTCTTCACCCTCTACCTCTTGCCAAGTTGTTTTGGGTGTTTACTTCACAAGTTTCACAAGTTTGTGAAGTCGGAGCTTGAGTTTGTGCAACCTCGACGTAGATCGTCTTTGACACAAAGCCGACGACCTATTCCGCTTATTTTCCCGATGAAGCCGATGATCGAGTCGAGGATTCATGATGGACAGCGAGGACATCACCACGTGGAGCTAAGGAGGCGGAAATCCGGATCTACAAAGGTTGTATATCCGTATCTTAGTATTTAACTGTTAACTAGTTATCTATTTCGCCTAAACATCTAGTTAAAGATCCGTAGTCTAAGGTTTCTCGGCACTAAAAATTTTAAATTGGCATGTTCGATGCCTTGTGAGACCACTATAGGGTGCCTAGGAACCTTTCAAGACCTAGAAACGATCCATATTCTTCTACGTACAATCAGGGTTGGAGGAATCACCCGAACTTTACTTGGAACCAAAACCAATCTCAAAACACGGTTCCAAACCCGAATCAATTCCAAAGGGCCCTTCCTCCACAACAGCAACCACTTCAACTCACTCAGCACCCCTACAAGTCACAAAATTTCCAAAACCAGGTCAACACTCCTGCACCGTCTAATCATATGACCTATTCTAACGAATTATCTCAATTCACTCAAACCATGAAATCACTCTTGTCAAATTTCATAGAGGTATCGGCTGAGGTTAGATCTTCTGTCAGTGAGAAAAAGAAGAACTCAGCGTCCCAAGCTGAGAGTATCAGATCGATAGAAGCTGAAATTGCACGACTTAAAGCAGAAATGAGTGCGAGAGAAAAAGGGAAACTTCCGTCTCAACCCCTACCGAATCCTGGGCATTACAATGTAGATGCTATCACAACGTTGAGATCACGAAGAGTGCTGAATAACTATGTTGGGGAAGAAGTTGATGATATTGAAAATCCTATCAACACCCCGGCTGAGACCTTTCCTCACACACACACTTCTACTTCTGATCCTTGTTCTTCTACCCCACTGCCTTCTCACGAGCCTATTCCCCATTTTCCTCTAGGCTCGACATCTCAGCAACCCTCTTCTAGTTCTCCACAGACGATCCCCATTCCTTTTTTGGGATCATGTCTACCCCCACTTCCTTCTCCTATGATGGTCCCAGCGCTTATTGCTAAAACTCCTTACCCGAATCGGTTAAGGGGTAACAAATCGAGTCCACATATGGAAAAAATTATGGAAATGTTCAAATAGGTTAACATCAACATCTCTCTCCTAGATGCGATTCAACAAGTCCCCGCTTATGCGAAAATTCTTAAAGACTTGTGCACTAGGAAGAGGAAGACTCAAGTGCCAAAGAAGGTCTTTATGTCTAATAACATTAGCACTGCTTTTATCCCACAGCTACCAAAGAAACGTAAGGACCCAGGATGTCTTACGATATCGATTACTATTGGGGGTAAAAACATCAATCGTGCTCTTTTAGACCTTGGCGCAAGTGTTAACCTACTTCCATATTCTGTCTATGAGCAGCTAGGGATTGGAGAGTTGAAACCAGCTCACTGCACTCTCTAAATGGCCGACCGTTCAATCACCAAACCTAGGGGTGAACGAGAGGATGTGTTGATAAAGGTCGGGGAATTTGTATTCCCTGTGGACTTCATTGTTCTCGATACACAACCTGTAGCAAACCACCGGAGTCAAATTCCGGTGATTTTGGTTCGACCATTCCTTACCACTTCCAATGCTGTCATTAACTGTAGAAACGGTTCAATGAACTTATCCTTTGGAAATATGACCATTGAACTGAACATATACAAAGTTGGAAGTCAGCCATCAGAACCCTCTGCTCATATTCTTGATGTGTGCTCTGTCCACGAGATTGCCCCCGAAAGTTGCGGAGTTGATGAACTTTGCTTTATAGATCTCGACGACACTACCACATCATTGTTTAATCTTACACATGATCTTAGTGAGGACACCTATTCCACGCTTGAGTCCGACACTCCTGACTCATCACCATCCGAGTCTGTATCTTTCACAGGCTATGAGCTTCTTTGTGACTCCGAAAATCACTCGATGATCCCACCTTCTATTATTTCTCCGCCAGCATTAGATTTCAAAATTTTACTTTCTCATCTTAAATATGCATATTTAGGTGAGAATGAATCTTTACCGGTTATCATATCCGCTTCTCTAGCATCAGAGCAAGAGAATGCACTTTTGTCGGTATTAAGATCTAATAGGGAGGCGTTTGGTTGGACCATGGCGGACATCAAAGGGATTAGTCCCTTGATTGTAGAACATCATATACATGTGATGGATGATGCCAGACCAACCCGAGAACCACAGAGACGGTTGAACCCCGTCATGAAGGAAGCGGTGATGAAAGAGATCATTAAATGCCTTGATAATGGTATTATATACCCAATCTCCGATAGCCAATGGGTGAGTCCAATTCATGTCGTCCCTAAGAAATCTGGTATCACTGTTATTACCAATGAGGCAAATGAGTTGATTCAGACATGAGCCCAAACTGGGTGGCGTGTATGTATTGATTACAGAAAACTCAATGCCGCTACGAGGAAAGACTACTTTCCTCTACCTTTCATTGATCAGATGCTGGAACGCTTAGCTGGACGTGAGTATTATTGCTTTATTGACGAATACTCTGGCTATAATCAGGCCCCCATAGACAAAAAGGATCAAGATAAAACCACTTTTACTTGTCCTTTTGGTACCTTTGCTTATAGACGCATGCCCTTTGGGTTATGCAATGCTCCCGCTACCTTTCAGCGGTGTATGATGGGGATATTCTCTGACATGATTGAGAATTTTTTGGAGATTTTCATGGACGATTCTCGATTTTCGGATACTCTTTTTCCGACTGCTTATCGAATCTTGACGCAGTTCTTACTCGTTGCAAACAGAAGAACTTAAGCTTGAATTGGGAAAAATGCCATTTCATGGTCCAAGATGGAATTGTGCTTGGACATGTTATTTCACGAAAAGGCATTGAGGTTGACAAAGCTAAGATAGATGTCATTAAAAACCTTCCTCATCCCAAAAGTGTCAAGGACATTCGATCATTTCTTGGCCATGCGGGCTTTTATAAGAGATTCATTAAGGATTTTAGCAAAATTGCTAGACCTTTAACTCTTCGCTTGGCCAAGGATACGACCTTCCACTTTGACTCGGATTGTGAGGCAGCATTCGACTCACATAAACACTCCCTCACTACAGCCCCCGTTCTATCATCTCCAGATTGGGACTACCCCTTTGAGCTTATGTGTGATGCATCAGATTTTGCAGTTGGTACAGTCTTAGGACAGCATATTGGAAAGATGCCACACGTAATCTATTACTCAAGTAAGACCCTGAAGGATGCTCAAATTAACTATACAACTACCGAAAAAGAACTTTTGGCAGTTGTATTTGCATTAAAAAAATTCAGGCCTTACTTGATTGGCTCATCAATAGTTGTGTACACAGACCATTCCGCCTTGAAACATCTTTTGGCGAAGAAAGATGCTAAAGGTAGGCTAATACGTTGGATCCTTCTATTACAAGAATTTGATCTTGTTATTAAAGATAAGAAAGGATGTGAAAACGTTGTAGCCGACCATTTTTCACGCATCTCTTCTTCCCCTGTGACCCTGCCGGTCAATGATTCTTTCCCAGACGAACAACTCTTGAACGTATCTGAGGAACCTTGGTTCAGGGATATTGTGAACTATCTTGCCACAGGACTGATACCCAGCGATTGGTCAAAACAGGACAAATATCGTTTTCTATCCCAAGTAAAACACTTTTACTGGGATGAACCCTATCTGTTTAAGTATTGTCCTAATCAGATCATTCGCCGGTGTGTCCCGAATGAGGAGTTCAAGAGTGTTCTATCTTTTAGTCATGATCAGGCCTGTGGGTGTCACTTCGGTCCTAAAAAGACGGCGGAGAAGGTTTTGCAATGCGGTTTTTATTGGCCGACCTTGTTCAAGGACGCATTTGATTATTACAAAACCTGTACACAGTGTCAACACACGGGTAGGATTTCTCGGAGAAATGAAATGCCGCAGCAACCCATCTTAGTAGTTGAAATTTTCGATGTTTGGGGCATTGACTTTATGGGTCCCTTTCCCAACTCCTTTGGGAATTTGTACATACTGCTTGCGGTTGATTACGTCTCGAAGTGGGTTGAAGCCATTCCATGTCCCACTAATGACAAAAAGGTTGTCATTAAGTTCTTAAAAGAAAACATCTTTTCGCGATTTGGACACCCACGTGCTATCATTAGCGATAACGGGACACATTTCTGCAACAGGTCTTTCGAGACCCTGATGCGGAAATACGCAATCAGCCACAGACTTTCTACACCCTATCATCCCCAAACGAGCGGGCAGACTGAGATTTCGAATAGACAGATCAAACAAATCCTGGAGAAAACTATTGCGAAGAATAGAAAAGATTGGTCGACCAAACTGACGGATGCTCTTTGGGCATTCCGAACTGCATTTAAAACCGATGTAGGGATGTCTCCATATAGGTTAGTGTTTGGGAAGGCTTGTCACTTGCCAGTCGAGATTGAGCATAAAGCATTGTGGGCTATTAAGGAAATCAACTTTGACTTAAACCAAGCCTGAAACTTTCGGAAGCTGCAATTAAATGAGCTAAGCGAACTCCGCGATGAAGCTTATGATAACGCTGTAATTGTAAAGAATAGGACCAAGGTTTTTCACGATAAAAACATTTTGAGGAAAACATTTACACCTGATCAGCATGTCCTTCTTTATGATTCACGACTACACCTTCACGCGGGTAAGCTTCAATCTCAGTGGAAGGGACCTTTTGTTGTGCGGTCTGTATACCCGCACGGGGCAGTAGAAGTAGAAAATGTTAAAAACGGCACATTTTTCAAAGTGAATGGACATAGACTAAAGCCGTATTTTTCCACTGACCCCACGGAGGAGCTCCTGTTCTTACAGGAGCCATTTTATCAGGATTAAAATTCCTCCGTCTCACCTCCATGTCCTGTATATTACTGCATCATCTTTTGAATAGAGGTGAGTGAAAAGAATAAGTTTGGGGGAAGATCTTCACTTATATATTTTGCCCCCACTGATAAATTCCTCCCAGGCTTACAGTTTTTGTAGGTATAGCGGTTGGCAACAGTGAGGACACTGTTGATAACAAGTTTGAAGGAGGTTTGTGCTTATTTTTGCATCGTTTGCATATCATTTGCATAAGCACAAAACATTTCTTTAAAATCCTATAAAAATTTAAAAGCTTTCAAAACCCATAAAAATTTAAATTTTTTTTAAAATATAAAAATATTTAATATTTAAACATTTTTGTACATAAATAAGATAATAAAAGATTAGATAGTGAAAAATTACATCCAAAAGATTAGAAAAATTTAAGAAAACCAATAAAATTAGAAGTTTTCTTAAACGAACTAGAAATAAATAGTTTTGAGCCGTTAACCCAAGGGTTAGTAAGATGAATGAAGTCACTAATCTGAGGATAAAAATAAGTCTGAAAAATTATTCCTATTCTGGAAGCCAAACATTTTGAATGTTGATATCCTGCTATTCGCACTTACACACGTCTTGAAACTCGGGATAGTAGAGGATACCTTGACATGCTCTTGTCTTAAAGCCGATGTATGAAGGAAATAAAAAAAAATGAAGAAAATATAAAATGGTGAGAAAAATGGACACTGGTTTTGTTATCGGCAAGGCAGCAATAAAAGAATTATATCGATGGTGCCTCTTCACCTAGTGCCCTTAGGCCAACTGGTCTGGGAGTCACTGCTAAGCCTTAAGTGGTGCAAGACGAGGAAAATACACCAAGTAAGCAAGCACATGAGTAATCGGTCGGTTAGTACCTCAAGAAGTATTAACGGTCCTATGAAAGTGTGTGAGCAATCTCATCTAAATATTCATTAATTAAAAAGTACTGAGGCTGATGGGCAAGAGTATGATAACTTGAATTGAATTCTCCGAGTGTAGGGATGTTATTACACACACGTAGGGTGATATGATCGATGTTTGGAAGAAAGATAGGAATGAAGAATAAGACGATGTGTTATTGAGGGAGGATGTGATTTCTAACATCTTTTCATGACTATTAAGATAGGGCTCATGACAACCGAAAAGCTAGCTTAGTTGGAAACCCTAATTTTCAAGGCTTTTCTTTTACAATTCTTTTCTTTAAATGAAATATTCATGATCTTTCTTTTATTATTGGATTTTGTGGGTGCAATCCGCTGAAAACCCTCAGGAGAGAACACTCCTCCTACTAGGGACACCTAGAGGTTTAAAGGCTTGTTGCACGTGCTCAGTGCAATCGTGTTGCCTACGAAAGTGTGCTAGTTAGTTTTTCTCTTTCTTTATTTTCTCCTTCTCTTTTTAATAAAACAGCTCACTCGAAACGACCGAAAATAAGTTCGAGGGAATTTGATCAGTCGAAAATACTGCATTTTTAACACGGCAATTTCCTTATCTTTTGCATTCATCTAGAGGTGTTCAGTATTCATATTGCACATATTAGCAAAACACCTGTATAAATACTGAATTACCAGTACTGTATACTAAAACCGGCATTTTTAGGGAAATTGACTGTGTTTCATGGCATTGCATCATTCTTGTGTAGCGCAATATGTGTTTCGAAGTCTGTGCAGGAAATTCCAGGAGAAAGGTCAAATTTGTATAACAGTGCTGTTAAAAAAATACGCCAACTCAAAGACTTGAGATCTGGTAGTGATCTAGAAGGCATTCAGGGAATCAACATATCAGAAAGTACACCTGATGATAGAACAAATCACTACAGAGAAATTGAAGCCCTAGCTCTCCTAAAGAGCCGCGGATCCGCGGCAGGAGCCAGCTTACGCCGTGGATCCGCGGTGGGTATGCCACGTCAGCTCCTCAAATTCACATCAGAACTCCTCTCTCAAGTCAAGTACCCCTTTAAGCTACTGCAATTTCCAGAACACTCCTGAACTTTCTGCCAGATCAGCAAAGGTTCCCTGTGCAAGCTAATGAAGTCCAAACTTCCAAAGCAAGCTTCACCTTAACTATCTTAAGAGCCTAGAACCTTCTCCCTAGCCTCTTAGCTTAAGGTAGAAGCTAAACCCTAACTAACTAGTTCTAGAGACTTCTACCTAACTAACTAGCTTACAAGGGAAGCTAACCTAATCCAAGCTTCTTAAGGAAGCTAATCATTCCTAAGCCTATAAAAGGGACCCTAGGCCTCACTTGAAAAGGTTGTTGATTGTTGTTGAAATTCTATCACTCTATCAACCCAACATCTGCCACCTCCAAACCCTAACCCTAATCCAATCAAGAAACCAAAAGTTCAAGATCTTTGAGTACAAGCAAAGCAAGCCTTCAACCATCCTTTAGAAGCGAAGCCGGTCTTCATCGGAGCACGAGATCCAAGCCAATCCGCGTCTCAAGGAGCCGATGCAACGCTAGATTCGACAATCTTGTTCCTTCTCAAAGTCCTGTAGTCTTGAGCAATGTGTAACAAATTGTTGAATAAATAAAGGTGACGATTATTTTAACTTGCTTATCTTTCAATTCAAGCATTATGATTGAATTTCGATTCTTGAATGTATTCTTTATGATGACGTTTGAATAAAACTCCGCTCGTGGAGGAGTCGAGAAGAACGATAGAATGATGAATTTGACGAATCTTTAAACATTTTCTTAAGTCCTATAACGATTGTAAATTCTTGAAAATTGAATGATCGATGTTCTAGATCGATGTGAAATGCGTTCTTGGGTACTTTCGCTCGGATCTAGAGATCAACGATCGATCATTCGATTTCCTAGAAGCTATCTTGTGAATGTGATTCATCGAAAGGACAAAGGATAGGATGAGGAAACCCTAATTCTTCGCAAGATCCTTAATCCTCGATAAATCGACATCGATTTAGCATCAACTCGTTAATGGATAAGAAAAAGTAATTGCTAGTCTTCTTCACATCTATGATTTAATCGACTCCTACGAACTACATTTCAATTCTTGAAACTTTAATCGATTGGAATTCTATCAATTCTTGTTCTTGATTTTTTTTAATACTTTCTTGATTTTTGATGAGATTAGACGATTCTTGAAATTCATTGATATAAATCATATAATCAAGTTTTCTTTTCCCTTCTCATTAATTTTCAATTCAAAACAAAACAAATACGAACAAATCGCACAATCCCTGTGGACGATCCGCACTTACTAACGCGCTACATTTCGACACCGTTATTGATTGCGGTCAAATAATTCTTTGATTGTGATTTCTATTCATTTTCTAAACCGACACACAAAGAAACATATCAATCAGCAAGCGTCATGAAAATCATCTAATTTGTACGCATATCCTAGGAGATACAATAGAGATACAGAATCTCGAAATTCTCTACTGAAATCTAATATACACTAGTCAAATGCTATAATACGTGTATAGTACGCATCTTTGGAAAACTTTCAAGAACTGAATAGAATACATGCAAAATCTTTTCTGAATCGCCGTGTGATGCGTTACTAATGGCCTAAGTGACGGATGCTCATTTGGAAAATAATAATATATGTCCATATATGTTTTGCTAAATATACGTTCCGTCGTTTTTCAAAATATCCCAAAAAGTTTTCCTTTATAAACGTTCGTGTTTCTCACGGACACGTAGGAAATAGAGAGACTATATCTCATTTTGAAAAACTCTTGGTAATCTTTTAATGCATGCAAAGTACTCAGGTACTGTCCTCAGATCAGTCCTGTTCGGCTACTGCATAACATAGTGCCCATCATGAAAACAAGGTGCTCAAAAGAAAAATCAGCCTCAAAAGGCGTATCCAACATCACGTGAGTCTGGTGCGCACGGAAATTAAATCCAAATTCAAGTGCTACAAATGTGTACAAAACAAAAACTATGTGCAACGAGTATGCACGAAAGTATCTGTCCAGTGCAACGGGTGTGCACGACAACAATATTAAGTGCATCTAGAGTGCACGAAAATCTCAATCCAGTGCAACTAACGTGCTTGAATAAAAATCCCAAATCGAGTGCATCCGGGGTGCACAAAGTCACATCTCATATCGTGCGCCCAACATGCGTAAAAATCCAAATCAGGTGCATCCATCATGCACGAAAGAAATCTAAATCAAGTGCAATCGACATGCACGAGTAAAATCTCTCTCAAGTGCATCCGATGCACACAAAAATCCAAATCAAGCGCCTAATATGCGCAAAAATCCAACCAAAGAGCGTCAGGTTCGACATCTAGTGCCGTAGCATGCATGAAAATGAACATCAAGTACAAACGCGCACGAAAATAGAAATCTTGTAAAATGAATGCTCAAGGACATAAATCGGGTGCAACCAAGGTACGGAGTATAAATCTAGTTCGACAAATGCATAAATACCTGTCCGGTGCAACAAATGCAAGAAATGCAAATCTGGTGCAACTAATATACGAAATATAAATCTGGAGCAGAAAATGCACAAAATATAAATCTGGTGCGACAATTGCACGAAATGAAAATCTAGAGCAACAAATGCACGAAGTGAAAATCTGGTGCATCCAGTGCATGAAACACGAATACAGTGCATTCAGTGCACGAAATACGAATACAGTGCATCCAGTAAACGAAATATGAATACAGTGCATCTTGTGCACGAAATACAAATCCATAACTCAAATGCGTATAAAAGCAACACCGAGTGTACCAGGGTGTATAAAATCGTAAACGTGCAACTGCGTGCACAAAATACGTATCAATGCACTGCAAGCACATGTAAGCTATACCGAGTGCAAAAATCAAATCGAGTGTGTACCACATGCACAAAATCAAATCAACCGTATGAAATCCACGAAATCATAAATACGTGCAGCCAAGGCACAAAACCGAATCTCAAGTGCAATAAATATGCATAAATCATAAACCAACACAACAGTGTATAAAACGTATCATAAGTGCAATAACTATGCACCAAATATAAATACCTAGTAGGTGCAGTCATGGTGCATGAAAACGATGTCATGAAACTCAATCATTAAAACTCAAATCCAAGCGATATAAGCATGATTCTCACACCACAAATGCAAATCACAATAAATGACATTGAGGTACACCTCCTATAATGTCGAAAAATGTTGGTGCACCCCAGAACTGGCATAGCAAGAACACCCGCTTACCTCTTGCTCACGGTCTGGGGTCCTCTTTCTATGGGTCCTTATCTTCTCTGTGGATTTACTAATCTCGCATTCCATCGGCTCGTCGGCCCTGTCGGGTGTCCTAACGGAAACGATTCTGCTCTGGCACTTCTCTGGTCATCTCTCGGCCAATCATCACGACCACTCGTAAACCAGCACGTCACCGGCGTCGGTCTCTGGCCCTATGAATACACGTGACACAACTGATCCTGGATGCTAATCTCATCGTAGCAGTGTTCGGGAAAGAACCTTCTCAGGGTCTCTTCCAATCTCTCCTATGTCGAACTATACGGAGGCGGGTACTCTTGTATAATCTTTTCTCGCTTTCTGGACATCTGCGCTCTCAGCACAGCATTTCCTCGAGAACTGGCCGCATCCCAACACCTCTATATACGTATCAGGTCTCTAATCTCGATGGGGAGTAACAACTGCTCGTCAGCATCTCGCATGAACCTCTGGTCCCACTTGTCTTTATCATCATCCGCTTCGACGTCACATCTTGCTGTCTGCTTACTACTATGTTCTCGGCTACAGTAAATCTGCAGTCCCTCACACGTACTCTGTATCTTCATCACTCTGTAGAAGATCTCTATCCGAACACGTCCTCGGGAACTCGTCCCAACCATCAGAGAAATACTCAATACTCGTCCGTCCTCGATCAAATCCTAATGCATCTGGGTGAGGTCATCTATCCGAAGCCGGTCAGCTTACTGGTCTCCTATCACATGATATTCGGAAGACGTCAAACTTTTCGATCGAGTCATTAAGGTCAAAAAATTTCCCGAAAGCTCAACACCTGAGCACAGTCTAAAATATCTGGTACATTCCACAGTACCTCTGGACCAGCCGTAGAAGGGCAAACCCAAGCCTCACTAATGGCACCGCTAAGCTTCGACAAACCCTAAGGTTCAAAAGTGGTTCCATGGTCATCATGTCGAGTTAGGGTTTCATTCTTCTAGATAGTCCATAGAACCACTTGCATGTTCCTCTGAGCACTTTAAACAAGGGAAAAATAGGTTTCTGACACGCGTTCGAACTTTTTAGCTTCGCCTATACAACATGTGAATACTCTTCGCCCGCATGCTACAAAATGCCTCAATCCTCCAGGAAAGGCGATATATCAATGGTCATCTCTGGATCAGTCTGCTCTAGATCTGAGTAAGAGTCTCCCCACTGAAAATCTTCAACTCAACTTGGTTTGCGTCGGCGCATCAATCTGACGAATCACCATCGTCTCTCAAATCGCGGTAGACTAGCTATCATCTGTCGCATCTCTGCCTGGGAGCTCCAGCGATCTCAGCTAGTAAACCCTGGAAGCGAAATCCTATCAATCTCAGCAACAGCTGGGTCATCTGTCTGCACAGTAGACGACATCACAATCTCTGAGGTATGTTGTACATCAACATTCCTCTCACAACTGGCAGCCTCTATCAATGGCCCGATCATCTGGTGCAACGCCAAACACTCGCCTCTAGTAAGAGGTCATGACATAAACGCTAACTCGAGACGTTCCCGTGTCACCAGAAAACATGATGGTCAGTCCTCGTACCAGACGAGCTTGCCCTGACCGTAACACTAGCACCAGCTCAATCTGCGCTCAAACATGGTGACAGGAACCTCAAGTATGCATCGAAGAAAATAGATCAAGGGCATGAAAAGGAAACAACAAATCCAGAATGGATACATGATCATAGGAAGGAACAACATCAATGAGTGTATGATCTCAGAAACGAATAGAATCAAGTATCTCAAAATATATACATCCTAAGGTTTCTTAAGTGGAGCATCGTATTGTAAATATGCCGCGGAACATACGTACGGTACGTCACTCTACCAAAGCTACCTACTCCATCAATCAGGGTCAGCCTATGTAACGAAAGTTCGGATCTATACCCCCCCCGTTCTTGTCTAAGTTCCGTAAGATCAAGCCTAGGTTCGGAAATACATACCCGTCCTAGACTCTGCATAGTCAAACATAGACTCGAACCAAGGTTAAATTTAGCGCTCTGATACCAACTTTGTCACGACCCGAATATTAGCTCGTGACCAGCACTTAAATCACGCAACGTCTAACGGCGTAACGTAAATCAAGTAAGCGGAAACCCAGAAATCTAAACATTTTAAAGAAAATAAAGTAGGTGAAGTTTTGAAATAAAGGTATAATGAAATCAAGTTTTCTTAATGCATAAAAAAGGAACATGAAAATGCAAGTGAAATTTGCTAGTTTGAAAACGTGTTTCGTCTTTTAAAAATTTGGGCAGCACCTCCTATGTATATTTTGATCCAAAACCATAAATACATAACAATGAATAATGGCATCCGCAAGCGGGAGCTAGCTCTTCGCCAACTGGCGGATCAAAACCACGCAAAGCATAAAAATAAGTATACGATGCCCAACGGCGAAGATCACCACAAAAGATAAAGTAAAGCAAGACATCAACCCAAAATGTGAACATAAAACCCATCGCTCAAGTCTCGCAACTACAAGTCTTTCTAAGTCTCATTACTCATACAAATACTAGTTTGATTTGATGGAGTTGACTAGATACAATGTGAAATAGTAAATACAAGAGTGGGTACGATGCAAATGTCCCACCTACCAAGCAAACCACCCAAAAGTAGCAATGTGCCAGCGATGCCGCTATTGATCCGTGCGGTCAACCTATATGAAATGTGGCACAACGGGATGAGTTGCCAACTCGTGATTAGAAAAACATCAACAAGTAGAAATCGAATAAACAACGACACCTAGGTCAACTATATCATGAAGGTAATACTATGATATCTATGGTGACCGTATCTGTATATGTGCCAACACTAATCAATGTCAATCAGCCTGTGGATATCATCCAACAATATGATCAATGTATGTATGCATGTGGATCTCGTCCAACCATATAATCAATATATGTATGCGTGTGGATCTCGTCTACCCATATAATCAATGTATGTATGCATGTGGATCTCGTCCACTATATAATCAATATATGTATGCGTGTGGATCTCGTCTACCCATATAATCAATGTATCCATGTGTCAACCAATGAGACAACATCATGCATGTAAATATCATAAAAGTATATGCATGAAGGTATGAGGATATAAATCAAAGTGTGTCCCTCACGACACATCAAAATCATGGAACCTGAGTGTCCAGCATCGACACTCGAAACATCATGATAACCCGTGTCCAGCATCGACATGTAAATCCGCATATCTCAGACGCCGCATCCTCAGATCGGCCCTCAATATCTTATCTCAGGCGCCGCCTACTCTGGTCGGCCCTCATATCCATCTCATGACTCCGGTCGGTATCCTCCGGATAACCGACGGGTCTAAATACTATCACCGGTAGGTAGTGCTCCCCTGCCAGGCTCACCGTCTAACAATACGAGTCTTCTTGCGACGGGGTACCTCACCGGGTCCACCATGTACCCGCAGACCGTGCCTACCGCTCCTCGAATTGGGTTTCACATGCCGCTCTCAGAACCGAGAAAACAAATGGTGGACGCACTGAAATATCATATCAAGAGAAAAGTTTTTTTAAAACAATACATACTTTCTTTTGAAATCACCATGGTTCTCAAATCCAGAAATCTCATGAAAGCAGCATGTCTCAATGCGTGTAATCATAAAGCATGATGTATGCAATATATAACAGAAATGTAAGTATATCCGTATATCATGCAACTTGGAACAATAATATGTACATATCGAGGGAAACCCGCTTTTTTTAATGAATCCATATTTTAAAATATATCTTGCGGTTCCCAAATCTCCTAAATTGAATGCAATATCGTATAAAGGTGCATATGTGAATATACGCAAGTATGGACGTACAAATGTGTATGTCCGCAAGTATAGTATACAATATGTATGTACGCAAATATGGTGTACAATATGTATGTACGCAAGTAAGGTGTACAATATGTATATGCGCCAATATAGATGTACAAGTGGTATATACGCAAGCATGAGTGTACAATATGTATGTATGCCAATATGGATGTACAAGTGGTATATACGCAAGCATGAGTATACAATATGTATGTGTGCCAATATGGAACTACAAATGGTATATACGCAAGTATGAGTGTACAATATGTATATCATGATGCAGCAACCCTACTGTGTTGTGACATGGCAATTATCGATGATAAAGTGTGTGAGCTGGCAAAATCTGTGTACGTGTAACATACGGAACATCGATAATGGTGTAAGTGTTCTAGCACAGGTATAAGTAATGCAATGCGAATAACATGAATGCATAAAAAAGGTAAATCGTCAGCTAAAAGTTATAAGGTATACATATATAACATGATCGAGTCGGTGAATCTATCAATCGGCATACAGCCTCACAATATCGCGTATGGTATAATCCGTCGTATGACATCCTTTAGTCAAGGGTATGGATCAAACATCAAGTCAAACTCATCAGGTACGGAAAATCATCGTACGGCGGCATTAAGCTATTAGGGATCCTATCAACCTATAAGACGAGTGTCACGTCCCGAAATTACGAAATATGACCGGCACATAGACTACGAACGTCTCGAGGCGCACGTACTCTAAGTAAGCCGAACCCAGAAATCCAAACCAAGAAAAGTAGTAGAGTGTAGGAAAACCATATCAAATCAACCAGAATGCAACATAATATACAACGCCTAAAGGCGAGGATCCAACAGAAAAAGAAACTCATCTGGCATGAAATCCACAGAAATGTAACACGCGACTCTAAGGTCGAAAGAATAAACATCACTGGTCTCTATCTCAAATAAGTACATGTTTGGTTGATGGAACTTCTAGATACAACTGAAATATAATATACAATGTATAATGATGGGTACGATACAAATAACCCACCTACTTGCAAGTCACCCGAAAGAAGTAGTGCCCGCAAAGCCGTAATGAAACCTGTACGGCAACACCTGCAAGAAACTGGGGCACAACGGGGGTGAGTTGCCAACTCGTGAGTAGAAAAAGATCAACGAACAGAAAATCGCATGTATGACGCAATCCTAGGTCATACGATCATAATATATAATCCTCAAATATAATATAACTAGCAGCCTATACAATGCCTAGGGTAAATATCTAACCCAAATGCAATCCCATATGCCCGTGTCAGTGCCTCAGGTAGCAATATGTCATATGGATGATGTATGAATGCATGAAACAGAACGCATGTACTGAAGAAAACTGCTTTCATAAATTTGTGAGCTTTCTGTATTTTTAAAATGAGGTATCATAATGAAATCAGCATAAAACAGTGCCTAGCATCGGCATAAAACATAAATCTCAATATCTCGATATCTCTGTATCACAATCTCTGTACCTCAATATCTCAGAATGTCAATGTCTCAATCACAATATCTAGGGCGCCGTCAGTCCAGACCGGCCCCTACCATCCATCTCATGACCACGACGGTATCCTCCGGATATCCGACGTGTCGGGTGATATCACCGGTCGGTCGTGCTCCCCTGCCAGGCTTAACGCCATCTCATGCGATCTTCTTGCCCCGGGATACCGCACCGGGTCTACCATGTACCCGAAACGGTTCATCCGCCTCCTCGAATCGGGTCACGAAATCCATCAGCAAACTCATGGTGGACGACTCATATATCATGGGAAAACCACATTTTTATTAAAAAGAGAAAGAAGTTTATGTATGTTTTGCGGTTTTCCTCCAAATCCAGAAAATCTCATGGAAACCTGAATCCAAATCATCAATAGCATGTGAAATCATGAATATAAGCATGAGAATCCATGAATGCGGCATATAATGAATAACAGTATGCATGAAATGACAAGTAATAACTACAATGTCAAGCTGGCATATAAGGCAAGCATACTAATATCATGTCACTACTAGCTAACAAGCTAAATCAAGCAATAATATTTTCTAAGTGTTCGTGACATGGCAATTACCGATGAAGATGTGTGTGAGCCGGCAAATAAGTGTACGTGGTACATACGCATCATCGGTAATCGTGCCGGTGTCCTAACAGCAGGATATCAATAATGGAATATAAATCACAACAGTATGCGGTGCAGAGCAACAATAATAAAGTGCAGGAGCTGAATACTAACACAATGATGGCTGAACTGCATCTAAGGTCATAAGAGTCATATAGCTCCACCACTATAAGTCTGAGCTAAAGCTAACAGTAGGTAAGGGAAACCGCCTAACCTCTAAGTCGATACATATATATACATTTATAGTCGGTGATCCCACCTCGATAATATCACATCCGATACCATATCTCTATAATCAGTTATTCCCAAATCAAGAGTGCGGATCAAACATCAAATTATAGCTCGTACGTAACTCCGTCGTACGGCATCCCCAAATCTGGGTACGAGTCAATATCACATTCGTCATATCATTCATCTGGTATTCTCTATATCAAATATCATAATCTGGGTACTGACCTACATCTAGTACAATACTACTACCATCACTATAATCATGTTCTGGCTACTGATCGACAGTCTTGTATAAATCGATATCATCAGAACAAATCATCATAAGGAGTACACATCGCCTAATGCGGCCTATCATAAATATCTTGTCACTATTATATCATATCATATCATATCTCGTATCATAATCGCATGTCGATCATTTTATATATATAAATCACTATTCATATGTCATCATCATCCAAAATCCGCTAAAGCATCAAGACGTATCTCAAATACGAATTTTACCATATCACCGATATCATAATCTCATATCAGACTCATCGACTCATCTCAATCCCATGTATCATCATCAATCCGTATATGAACATATAGTCCCATACCCACGTGAACACATATCTATATAGAACCCCATAAGCATATATGAAATAAGGATGTATGCAAGTATGTATGTGTGTATGTGTATGTGTAGTGCACCCACTACCCTAGGGTTTCGTAACCTTTCATCAATCCAACGCACCAATATCCATCCTAAACATCAATAATTAATCCCAAACAACATATAAAAATTGTTAGTGTGTATACGCATCCGTATACATCACTACGAACTGCGGGGGTGCTATACGCCATCCACCCGACTTCTCCCCGTAGATATAAATCTACTCACCTTTCTTTATGCGTGTCGGTACCGATATCGCCATTTGCATCTCCAACGCCTCGACGCCACGTGGGGTACCTACAAGGATATAACACACTAAAACACATGAAAACCATGTCGGAAACCAAAATGGAGCACGCTACGTCCATAGGTAAAAACCCACAGCCTCGCATGCAAACACAGCCAATATCCCTCTGCCGTTGGCGTTCAAACGCCACCCGACAGAAACGAATCATCGAATACCAAAATCAATACGAAAACAAGTCGTAAATCATGCGCCAACTCAAGAAAATCAACCCAGATTCTACCCTGATTGGAATCAGACAAAACTAGTCATACCAGGGGTCAAGTTTACAGGTAAAAGAGTCGTGCACAAAAAAACGAGGCTGTTTCTCCCTGGTCTGGCCGCAAATTGCGTCCAGAAGGAATTAAATGGCGGCCTGAAAATGGGGGTTGGAGCTAGGGTTTTGGGTGTTGGTTCCTATCTGCCTGAACATCCTACTGCCATGTCAAAATTATTTTAGGAGGTCCGGGTTGATAGCAGTTTCCAGAAAAGCCACAAAGTCGACAAAATTGATAAAATACGCCAAGTTGAAACTTTCAGGTAAGCAACTAGGAAACTGGGTAATCTTAGTTAAACTGGCCTCAAATAAACCTAATAAGGTTTCACTAACATTCAAAACCAACACTTGGCCAAATCTCACAGAAATTTGTGTAAACTAGCACTAAACCACCTAATAATACTAAATTTCAGCCATATAACCAGAACTTGGCAAGATAGGAGTTCGGTTGTGAGATTATACATCAAGAAAATCCTAGAATGCAGGAGAAGGGAAGAAGGAGGTGAAGAGGAGGCTGTTGCTGCTGCTGGACTGCTTGTGTTGCTGTTGCAGCTGATGCTGTTTTGTGTTGCTGGAGCTGTTGCTACAGTAGTGGCTGTTGTTGTTGTTGCTTTGGTATTGTGGGAAAGGTTGTGGTGGTGTGGTGGTGTTGTGCTATGGTGTTAAAGGCTGGTGTGTGTTGTTATGATGGGGTTGCAGCTGGTGTTGAACAATTTGGGGCTGAGCTGCTACATCAGCTGCTGTTGCAGCAGTTGATGTGGCTGTTGCTTTTAGCAGCAGTTGATGTTGTTTTCTGGGCTGAAGCTGCTGATGTATGATGATGCTACTGCTGAGTTGCGATGTTGTGTGTGAGGTGTAGAATTGATGTTGTTGCTGCTGTGGCTGTTTTCACAGCAGTTGCTGATGTCAATTGGGTGGCTGAAGTGTTGGTGTGGGTGCTGATGTTAACTGATGTGCACGATGGGGTTGGGCTGCTGATGTAGTATAGGTTTGGGCTGAAATATGCTGATGGTGGCTGATGTGTAGTGAATGAGAGGGAGAGATGTGAAAGGCAAAAAGTTTTGAAGTGAATGGTGATTGTGACATTACCTAGGAGCCACCTCCCTCGCTCTCTTAATGAAAGCTAGCATGACCACCATCATGGCTCTCTCTCTCTCTAGCCATAAGTAAACCCCCACCTAATCCAATTTTTAACAAAGCTAAACCCTCAATTAACCCACTAAACTTAACCAAAAGGTTTAAGCCACCATGGTCATCTAACATGGTTCAACCCTAAGCCATCATGAGTCCATAACATGAGACAAGTGTGGAAAATGTTATGTGCACATCTTTGAACAAAAAGCCAAAAACCCAATTAGCGATTTTTAATCGCGCTTAACACTAAAATAACATAACTTAACCATAAAAACTTTAAAATGACATATTTCCACAAAATACCCTACTTTAGAATTTCCAAAATTTTCTCCGGAATTTTCCCCATTTATCAGTATTTAATTATACCGACTATTAAAATATTCATTAAAAATTAATATTAAATTATGAAAATTCCCAAAAATAATACTTTATCTTTTTGAAATGTTACAGTTTTCCCCCCTTAAAGAAATTCGGTCCCCGAATTTAAATTTAAACCCCCAAATTCTAAAACATTTCAATAAAGTGTCCATGTCAACGGGGCTCCGAAATCATCAATACATAAAAGGTATCATAGCGCAATACATGCGCATGCGTAGCGAGCTGATAACTCGAAATCGAAACTCCGTCAAGCGCCTCACAATCATCGGAGTTAAGGTGAAAACACGAATGCCAAATCCAAGGCAAATCCGATATGCTAGAAATCGGAACTATACATGTAAATATCAGGTCTGTACATGTAAATATCTGAAGGAAATGCTTGCCAAATTCTTTAAAGTCGATGTGCAATGCGCATAACACTGCACAGTGGCGGACGTTTCTATAAGAAAATAGCCATATACGTATATATCTTTTGTTTAATATGCACGTTCCGCCGTTTTAAAAATAATTTAGAAGGGTTCCCTATTTTAAACGTTTCGTGTTATCTCAGACATGTAGGTAAATAATGAGAATATAGCTCGCTTTTGGAAATCCCTTTGAAATCTATCTATGCATGCAAAATATATTCAGGCACTGTTCTCTGACTAGTCCTGCTCAGTACGAAAACACATAGCAAATATCATAAAAACGTACTGCTCCATAAGAAATCAGTCCCAAAATGTGCATATGAATACTACGTGCGTCTGGAGCGCACGGAAATCAAAATCCATGAATGTGCCATACATGCGCACAGAATCAACATCTAAGTGCATCGGGTGTGCATGAAGCATCCGTCATGGGCCACGTGTGTGCCTGACAGCAAAAACAGGTGCATCTGACATACACGAAGAATCTCGATTTAGTGCATCTGGTGTGCACCAAAATCGCATCTCATAACATGCGCCCAACATGCGTTAAAAATCCAAATCCGGTGCATCCATCATGCACGAAATCATGTAATCCAATATCAAGCGCCGAACATGTGCAAAATCCAATCGGGTGCATAAAATGCACAAAACAATATCGAGCATCACCCTCGAAATCGATGTCCAGTGCATCCAAGTGCACAAAATATATGTCACTGCACTGCAAGCATATGTAAACTATATGGAGTGCAAAAACCAAATCGTGTGCGTGCATACGCACAAAATCAACTCAAATGTCTAAAACCCATAAAATCGCAAACATGTGAAACCAAGGCACGAAAACGATATCAAGTGCAACAACTTTGCAAAAATCGTAATCCTCAATCATCAAAAATCAACTCATAGGAATAAATCGCCCAAAATACCGAAATCAAGTATGGCGGAATAGTTCCGCTCAAACACATCCTCTAAGAATCTCTGGCCAACTGTCGTGATCACTCATAGCATGTCTCGTCGACGATCCTGAACTCTAGCCTACTGGTGTGCGTATCAATGACCACTCCTAGGTCCAAGTCTTCTCTTTGGATTACTAATCTTACGATCCATCGGCTAATCGGCCCTGTCAGTTGTGCTAACGGGGACGATTCCGTTCTGGCACTTCTTTGGTTATCTCTCGGTCAATCATTGCGACCACTCGTAAGGCAGCATGTCACTGGCGTCGGCATCTGGCTCTCTGAATGCACGTGACACATCTGATCCTGGGTGCAAGCATCATTGCAGCGGTGTCATGGAAGGAATCCTGCTCAAGGTCTCTTCCAAATCTCGTCTCTGCCTAACTGTCCGGAAGTCATTTGTCCATTACTATATCTGTTTCTTGTTCTGGAACGGCTGCATACTCATCGCGACTCCTTCTGAAAGGTATATCCAGTACTATTCCTCGACATGCGTATCGCATCTCTGATGTCGGCGGAGTAGAACGTCATCATATCCAGATCTTGTACGAACCTTTTACTCTTCTAATTTCGACTGCTTCGGACTCGTCTCGTCGTGGCTGCATGGACTGAGCTCCAAAGGCTATCCTTGTATCTGGAGTCTCCCAAGAATTGCGTCTCACCATCTAGCATCCGAATGAAGTCGAGCCATTCGATCGATTTGTCGAAACCTCATAGTCCCCCAAGAGCTCAACACCTTGGGTACAGTATAATAGTATCGAGTACATACCACAGCATCGGTGGTCCAGCCTTAGAAGGGCAAACCCAAGCCTCAATAATGGCGCCGCAGAACTGCCGTAAACCCTAAGGTTCAATGGCTTTCACATGGTCATTAAGTCGAGTTAGGGTTTCATTCTTCTAGAGGGACCATAGAATTGCCTGCATGTCTTTTTGAATACTTTAAACTTGGAATAATAGGTTACTGACATTCGATCGTCTCTGTCGACTCTCAACGTCTCCGCGTGAAGTCGTCTCTAGCTGGAATCAATCTATCTGATGACCTCGCATCGGGGTAGCGAACGATCCACATGTCCTAATCATTCATCCTTAGTGACCAGCGACCTTCTATCATCTCTTAGTATAATCTCGTACCGTAATAGCTCCAACATCTGGGGCGATATCTCGTCGTTCGCACCAATAACTGGCTCACTCGTATCCACGCTGAACCGTGCCTCAATCATCATGAATAAGCAATACTTCAATGGTCATCAAAATCTGGCTGGGCTCTGTCAGTGGCTCAATTCTCTGGTGCTAATCTGCACATCCGAGTAATCTCGTACAGCGATCCATCCAACGCTCGTGGCGTGAAAACACAGTAAAAGACACATCTCAGCAATTGTGTGTCACCAGAATCACGCCCTGGTCAGTCCTCGTTCGTGACGAGCTCATGCTGACCGCAACTCTAGCCGTAGCTCTCCCTGCCCGTAATCGTGGCAGCCAAACCATAACTGTTACTGATGAGGCTAGATCAGGAAGGGATATAATACTGAACAAGAAATGTACATCCTAAGGCTTCTTAAGTGGTGTGGCGTGGCGTAAATATGCCGCGGAACATACCCACGGTACGTCACTCTACTTTAGTCACCTATTCCATCAACCAAGGGTCATCCTATGCTCCGAAGGTAAAACATAACGCTCTGATACCAACTTTGTCTTGTCCCGAAATTACGGAATATGACCGGCACTTAGACTAAGAACGTCTCGAGGCGCACGTACTCTAAGTAAGCCGAACCCAGAAATCCAAACTAAGAAAAATAGTAGAGTGTAGGAAAACCATATCAAATCAACCAGTATGCAACATAATATACAACCCCTAAAGGCGAGGATCCAACAGAAAAGGAAACTCATCCAGCATAAAATCCACAGAAATGTAACACGCGACTCTAAGGTCGAAAGAATAAACATTACTGGTCTCTATCTCAAATAAGTACATGTTTGGTTGATGGAACTTCTAGATACAACTGAAATATAATATACAATGTATAATGATGGGTACGATACAAATAACCCACCTACTTGCAAGTCACCCGAAAGAAGTAGTGCCCGCAAAGCCGTAATGAAACCTGTACGGCAACACCTGCAAGAAACTGGGGCACAACGGGGGTGAGTTGCCAACTCGTGAGTAGAAAAAGATCTACGAATAGAAAATCACATGTATGACGCAATCCTAGGTCATACGATCATAATATATAATCCTCAAATATAATATAACCAGCAGCCTATACAATGGCTAGGGTAAATATCTTACCCAAATGTAATCCCAGATGCCCGTGTCAGTGCCTCAGGTAGCAATATGTCATATGGATGATGTATGAATGCATGAAACAGAACGCATGTACTGAAGAAAACTGCTTTTATAAATTTGTGAGATTTCTGTATTTTTAAAATGAGGTATCATAATGAAATCAGCATAAAACAGTGCCTAGCATCGGCACAAAACATAAATCTCAATATCTCGATATCTCTGTATCACAATCTCTGTACCTCAATATCTCAGAATCTCAATGTCTCAATCACAATATCTAGGGCGCCGTCAGTCCAGACCGGCCACTACCATCCATCTCATGACCACGACGGTATCCTCCGGATATCCGACGCGTCGGGTGATATCACCGGTCGGCCGTGCTCCCCTGCCAGGCTCAACGCCATATCCTACGATCTTCTTGCCCCGGGGTACCGCACCGGGTCCACCATATACCCGAAATGGTTCATCCACCTCCTCGAATCGGGTCTCGAAATCCATCAGCAAACTCACGGTGGACGACTCATACATCATGGGAAAACCGCATTTTTATTAAAAAGAGAAGGAAGTTTATATATGTTTTGCGGTTTTCCACCAAATCCAGAAAATCTCATGGACACCCGAATCCAAATCATCAATAGCATGTGAAATCATGAATATAAGCATGAGAATCCATGAATGCGGCATATAATGAATAACAGTATGCATGAAGTGACAAGTAATGACTACAATGTCAAGTTGGCATATAAGGGAAGCATAATAATATCATGTCACTACTAGCTAACAAACTAAATCAAGAAATAATATTTTCTAAGTGTTCGTGACATGGCAATTACCGATGAAGATGTGTGTGAGCCGGCAAATAAGTGTACGTGGTACATACGCATCATCGGTAATGGTGCTGGTGTCCTAACAGCAGGATATCAATAATGGAATATGAATCACAACAGTATGCGGTGCAGAGCAACAATAATAAAGTGCGGGAGCTGAATACTAACACAATGATGGCTGAACTGCATCTAAGGTCATAAGAGTTATATAGCTACACCATTATAAGGCTGAGCTAAAGCGAACAGTAGGTAAGGGAAACCGCCTAACCTCTGAGTCGATACATATTTATACATTTATAGTCGGTGATCCCGCATCGATAATATCACATCCGATACCATATCTCTATAATCAGTTATTCCCAAATCAAGAGTGCGGATCAAACATCAAATTATAGCTTGTACGTAACTCCGTCGTGCGGCATCCCCAAATCTGGGTACGGGTCAATATCACATTCGTCATATCATTCATCTGGTATTCTCTATATCAAATATCATAATCTGGGTACTGACCTATGTCTAGTACAATACTATTACCATCACTATAATCATGTTCTGGCTGCTGATCGACAGTCTCGTATAAATCGATATCATCAGCACAAATCATCACAAGGAGTACACATCGCCCAATGCGGCCTATCATAAATATCTTGTCACTATTATATCATATCATATCATATCTCGTATCATAATCGCATGTCGATCATTTTATATATATAAATCACTATTCATATGTCATTATCATCCAAATTTCGCTAAAGCATCAAGATGTATCTCAAATACGAATTTTACCATATCACCGATATCTTAATCTCAGATCAGACTCATCGACTCATCTCAATCCCATGTATCATCCTCAATCCGTATGTGAACATATAGTCCCATACCCACGTGAACACATATCTATATAGAACCCCATAACCACATATGAAATAAGGATGTATGCAAGTATGTATGTGTGTATGTGTATGTGTAGTGCACCCACTACCCTAGGGTTTCATAACCTTTCATCAATCCAATGCACCAATATCCATCCTAAACATCAATAATTAATCCCAAACGACATATAATAATTGTTAGTGTATATACGCATCCGTATACATCACTACGAACTGCGGGGGTGCTATACGCCATCCACCCGATTTCTCCCCATAGATATAAATCTACTCACCTTTCTTTATCCGTGCCGGTGCCGATGTCGCCATTTGCATCACCAACGCCTCGACGCAACGTGGGGTACCTACAAGGATATCACACACTAAAACACATGAAAACCATGTCGGAAACCAAAATGGTGCACGCTACGTCCATAGGTAAAAACCTACAGCCCCGCATGCAAACACAGCCAATATCCCTCTGCCGTTGGCGTTCAAACGCCACCCGATAGAAATGAATCATCGAATACCAAAATCCATACGAAAACAAGTCGTAAATCATGCGCCAACTCAAGAAAATCAATCCAGATTCTACTCTGATTGGAATCAGACAAAACTAGACATACCAGGGGTCAAGTTTACAGGTAAAAGAGTCGTGCATAAAAAAACGAGGCAGTTTCACCCTGGTCTGGCCGCAAATTGTGGCCAGAAGGAATTAAATGGCGGCCTGAAAATGGGGGTTGGAGCTAGGGTTTTGGGTGTTGGTTCCTATCTGCCTGAACATCCTACTGCCAAGTCAAAATTATTTTAGGAGGTCCGGGTTGATAGTAGTTTCCAGAGAAGCCACAAAGTCGACAAAATCGATAAAATACGCCAAGTTGAAACTTTCAGGTAAGCAACTGGGAAACTGGGGTAATCTTGGTTAAACTGGCATCAAATACACCTAATAAGGTTACACTAACATTCAAAACCAACTCTTGGCCAAATCTCACTCAAATTTGTGTAAACTAGCACTAAACCACATAATAATACTAAATTTCAGCCATATAACCAGAACTTGGCAAGTTAGAAGTTGGGTTGTGAGATTATACCTCAAGGAAATCCTAGAATGCAGGAGAAGGGAAGAAGGAGGTGAAGAGGAGGCCGTTGCTGCTGCAGGACTGCTTTACAGCTGCTGGTGTTGCTGTTTCAGCTGATGCTGTTTTGTGTTGCTGGAGCTGTTGCTACAGCAGTGGCTGTTGTTGTTGTTGCTTTGTTATTGTGGGAAAGGTTGTGGTGGTGTGGTGGTGTTGTGCTATGGTGTTAAAGGTTGGTGTGTGTTGTTATGATGGGGTTGCAGCTGGTGTTGAACAATTTGGGGCTGAGGTGCTACATCAGCTGCTGTTGCAGCAGTTGATGTGGCTGTTGCTTTTAGCAGCAGCTGATGCTGTTTTCTGGGCTGAAGCTGCTGATGTATGATGATGCTACTGCTGAGTTGGGGTGTTGAGCGTGAGGTGTAGGATTGATGTTGTTGCTGCTGTGGCTGTTTTCACAGCAGTTGCTGATGTCAATTGGGTGGCTGAAGTGTTGATGTGGGTGCTGATGTTAACTGATGTTCAGGATGGGGTTGGGCTGCTGATGTAGTATAGGTTTGGGCTGAAATATGCTGATGGTGGCTGATGTGTGGTGAATGAGAGGGAGAGATGTGAGAGGCAAAAAGTTTTGAAGTGAATGGTGATTGTGACATTACCTAGGAGCCACCTCCCTCTCTCTCTTAATGAAAGCTAGCATGACCACCATCATGGCTCTCTCTCTCTCTAGCCACAAGTCAACCCCTACCTAATCCAATTTTTAACAAAGCTAAACCCTCAATTAACCCACTTAACTTAACCAAAAGGTTTAAGCCACCATGGTCATCTAACATGGTTCAACCCTAAGCCATCATGTGTCCATAACATGAGATAAGTGTGGAAAATGTTATGTGCACATCTTTGCACAAAAAGCCAAAAACCCAATTAGCGATTTTTAATCGTTCTTAACACTAAAATATCATAACATAACCATAAAAACTTTAAAATGACATATTTCCACAAAATACCCTATTTTAGAATTTCCAAAATTTTCTCCTGAATTTTCCCCATTTATCGGTATTTAATTATACCGACTATTAAAATATTCATTAAAAATTAATATTAAAGTATAAAAATTCCCAAAAATAAAACTTTATTTTTTTGAAATGTTACAACGAGGAGGGTACGGACCTAACATCTCATACGTCTATCACTCACCATTCACAACATATATAAATATCTCTATATGCTTATGTCTCAGGTCACATCCGCAATAATCTCATATCAAGGGACCGGCAGAGTATAAATCATCTCAATCGACTCGCATCCGTATACCAACATATTATCAAATCATCATGCCACGTCATATATTCTTTTCATCGCATTTATGTCCCACATCAAGTCAAATTTACAAATAAATTCGACCTTTATTATAAGCGTACATATCTAATCTAACATACACACCCGAACCATACAAACAGTTTTTGAATGATGCGAATCGTAGTTTTGAAAGTAGGGGCTACGGTGTTTTAAAAAAAAGATATCATTTGAAAATCCATAAAATCCCTCAAGATGCATATGATTCTTCAGTTTGGAAATAGGTATGGTTCGGATGACACATCTATGTCGACTATCTAGTCCTATAGTACCGCAAACGGCAATATCATCAAATATCATCCTCATGTCCCGTCATCATATACTAGTCGTATCATATCACTTCTAACTATCCTTTAGTTTCTAATATAGGTTCTCTAACTATCTTTTAACTCTATCTATAATTTTCTTTTAAAGGTTCCCTTAACTATATTCTATACATAAATCGGTTTCCATCAAAGTTTGCAGGGGTGCTATACGCCATCCACCCGACTACCCCCGTGGATATAGATCCACTCACCTTGATCCTTGTTTGTTGAAGTCGATGACGCCATGCTCCGTCATTTCGGAATCCACGTGAGGGTACTTACAATAATAAACAATCGCAATTGCTATTAACATTAAGTCCGGAAACCAAAACGGCACACGGATCGCCTATTGGTTAGAACCTATTGCCCGCGTATGCAAAACCAAAAAATTACCCCTAATCGTTGATGTACAAACATTCAACAACCAAATACAAATTCAAATATCAAAACTCATCATTCAAAATAGGGAAAACATATCCAAAAATCACACTAATGTGCTCCCAGATTTTGACTCAGGCCAAAAGGAGTTGCACAAACAAGTCTAGGGTGTTGTATATACTGTATATGAGCTGTTGGACCAACCTAGAACTAAACCCCTCCAATGTAGCCGGCCACTTGGCCTAAAATTCCGGCCTCCTCGGCCCCATGGCCTCCGTTTGGGTACGTATGGTCGGGGTGGTCTCCTAGTACCCTAATCTGGTCCCCAGTATTGTTTGGTAAGCTCAGAAATTACCCGGGTTGCTCCAGTTTCATAGTAGGCTCACAAATCAACACAAAACCGACACGAAACTAATCTAAGTTTATAATCTCTATTCTAGGTCCAGAATTTGATCTCTAGGATCTTGCGCATCCTCACTACTAATCACAAGTCCACAAGTCACCTAAACCCTCTCTAGAATTTTCTGTTAGTGTTTATGCCCTAGAGGCCATTACTGTATCATACTAGTTTGTATATTACTTAATGGAAGTTTCGGATATTCACAGCTGTATTAACAGTCTTGCTAAAAATGGTAGTATGCTACTTGGTTTATGTCTACTTTAATATGTGCATATGTTTCTTTTAACGTATCGCTTATACATATTAGTAGAGCCCTTAGGATCTTTTCTTGATTACTAGCGTCGTGATGGCAGTCACACTAGTGGAGGCTGGGTAGTCTATAAGCAACATCCTTTACAGGTCCCTGTCGTAGGATTATCGAGACAGGGCATCGATACTCCGGAGTAGACTGGTGTATACGCTTCTCATCCCAGTTGGGGAGATGGTTTGTCCCACAGCCATCTGTACGTCGTACTGGAGATAGTATGCAGGTGCACGTTAGGTTACGGGTACACCAGACAGGACACGCAGGGAATTGCAGGTTGGATTTATACCCATCGTCAGATAGCAGTTCCCAGGTGACATGAGTACAGCTTAGTCCGTCGACTTGATACTGCTACTTCGCCTCGGGTGTGTTCCCACTGTACTTAGATTAGTACCCTACCATGGCTCAAAGGAGTCGTGCAAACAGGTAGTAGTTGAGTGCAGTCCCGAAGCACTTGGAGGCAGTGGCGGTTAGACAGGATCGTCTCTCCCGGTATTGGGGGTTGATATCGCGCTGTGTATGGAGAGCCATTACGCAAAGTCCCTGGCCAGGGCAAGTAAGATTTACTGGTGGCTTCCAATAGTTTCTCAAGGTGTAATGGGCTTCACTCCGACATGACTTATACCGCTATTAGGGGTCTGACGTTTACCGCCCCCTAGGCCCGATTTGCGATAGTCCTAGACGAACAGACCGGACTGTACGGAGATTGTCACATCAGGCTCAGTTGGAGTTCGGATGGGTTTACTCATCGTCCTTCTTATCGACATCTACCTAGGGACCGTTACGTACGGCTAGTACCGCTTACGGCTGTGGTTAAACTCACTGCCAGCGTAGTGTCGAGTCTTTAGAGTCTCACACAGAGAGTTTCCCTGCACCGGGCAAAAGGTGTAGAGGCCGTATGGTTTTACGGTAGGGCCGTGATCACTTACGTACACTTGTGTATGTATTATGATCGGGAAGATAATACTAGCGGGCTTAGGTTTAAGCCAGATTCTAGTATTGTATAGATGGATTTATTTAGTCAAAGATTATCCGGGTTTTTGGGAAATACGGAAGGGAGGGGCAGTCTCGTAATTTTACGGAAAGCTTCTAGAAGAAGATGTCTCATTTGTTTTTATTTCTTTATGGATTAAACAAAAATGAGGTGGAAAGATGAGTTGTAAGTTTTCAATAAATTCTTAATGACTCATGAGGTGATTCATCATTTAGAATTAAATGAAGCTTACAAGATATTTCTAGATATTTATGAAAGAGATATTTTTATGCTTGATATTATTCTTTCATGAGTTATTATTCATATCATTATCACAAAAGCTTTCTCTCTCCTCAAGTCTTCATCTTCTTCCTCAAACCCTAATAGCTCTCATGAGTTGAGAAATCTAAGGTTTAAGTGACTAAGTAATCCATCTAATTACTCTACATCCTCTAGGACTTCTAGATTAGCGATCTAAAAGCCGTAGTTATCTCAGATTCGAGATAGGAGCTCGGACTATGGACTCTCGGGTGGATCGTCTTTAACTCGAGGAGGCCGTTGAGGTGCCGACGTTCCATAGAGCCTACGAGGTATGAAGGATAGCGATGAAGGCCCGAAGGACAAGTAACGTGAGGTATAACTTCGAATCCGAGTAGTTAAACCTCTCGTAGTTTGCTAGTAATGGTTTAGACACAATCCGTGTGCTCAAGTCCGTGTTACGAAGCTTTGACAATTGTTTTTCATATATTCCACCTCCCCGCAAGCTCGTGGGGTGCGTGACATGGACTTACAGTGGTATCAGAGCCTACTAAGCCTTTACTAGCTTGTTAGCAACTAATTAGAACTTTGATCGTCGGAAAAACACGAAAACATAACCCCGGACCCCTCAAGTTTCTGTCAATTTTAAACGTGTCGAAAAAAATTATTTGATGTAAGTCCATGGTAGCGCCTCGGCCGTCTAACAGACGCCAAATGCGGAACAAAAACTTTTTACAAACTGGCGCTATCGTGTACCGTAACCCGGATCTGCCATTAAAGCTAAACTAACAAAATACAAAGTGGGTAGAATTGTTATACCGAACGATCCGAGTCCTTCGGTCTTCAACCATCATCCCACGCTTTGTTGCGGCTGCTCCGATCTCCTGAATCTCCAGTCTCGTCGTCCAGGTGGCACCACGTCGACGGATCTTTAAACGGGCTCCTGCCTCTGAACCGAGGCAACTCGGTCGTCAAGTTTGCCAAAATAGACGACCAAGATGATATAGAGAATGAGTAGAACACTTTGTCTCATTACGTCCAAGGCTATGGACGAACGGTTAAAAGAAGTTGCTATTTGGAATCGGGTAAATGGAAATCGAACTATATGAAATTTCCATACACTAAACTATCATAATCTTTTGCAAAAATGAATCAAGGAATTCCCACAAGAGAGGCCGGCCATATAAAGGAGAGGAGGGAGGTGAGTGTAGGAGCAAGAGAGGGGTGACCATAAGGTTTGAACTTATCATCACAAAACTTCAAAGCATGAATCACTAGAAATCATTAAATGCAAACCAATCACAATTAACTTAGACACCTTGTCATTAAATGCACCATTAATGACCTAATGACTCACAAGCCTTGTCACCCTCTCTAGAACTTTCTAGAACACTGACTCACCTCATCAAGAAAAGATAAATCCGCTTTTAACCGACTGTTAAATACGGCTGATAGAAAACTGGATACTGGCAACTTCCAAAAGCGATCCTGAAATGAATTTCAGGATAACCCCGTATCAGAATAAACATACCCGCATTTGTATTATGACTGAATACAAATGCATCTGAGACGAAGATATTATATCTACACAGTATAATACTGGGATCCGGCTTAAACCAAAGCCTACCGGTATTATCTGCCCGAAAAACGACATGTACGAAAACGCACGTGCATTTTCCGAACCCTGCCATAAAACCATACAGCCTCTACAACGTTTCGTCCGAACTTGGAAAAGTGTCTGTAGGGGACTCTAATGACTCATCAACACACTGGCACTCGGTATAACCTCTAGCACGTCAGAGGTACGAGCTGTACGTGACGGTTGCCTATGTATTGATTGGAAGGGAAGCTGACGAGCGAACTGAACTATAAACCCTACTGAGCCTGACAGTGACAATGTATATACAGTCCGGTCCGTTCGTCTAAAGAGTATCGAATATCGAGTCTAGGGGGGTGGATAAAGTCAGACCACTAATAACGCGATAATTCGTGTCGGTATGAAGCCCATCACCGCCTGAGAAACTACTGATCCAAATCAGTAATTCTCCACTACCTCGGCCGAGGATTCCTAGTGATGGCCACCCGTGCACTGCGCGACATCAACCCCCAATACCGGGAGAGACGAATCCCCGACGATCCGCTCACTTGCCTCCAATGTGGCTCGGGACTGTACCTAACTAAAACCTGTTTGCACAACTCCTTTGAGCGTGGTAGGGTAGTAATCTAAGCACAGTGGGAACTCACACGAGGCAAATGACGATCTCAGGTCGATGAACTAACCTGTACACATGTCACCTGGGAAATGCTATCTGACGATATGTATAATACCAACTAGCAGGTTCCCGGCGAGTCCTGTCCGGTGTACTCATTACCCAATGAGCACCTGTATACATCTTAGGTGATCCAACTGACACCAGTGGCTTGTGAGACCGGCCACCGCCCCTCGTCGGGGTCTCGACTGTATACACTAGTCTACTCTGGAGTATCGATGCCCTGTCTCGAAACTCCCACGACTAGGGACACTTTTAAGGATGTGCTTATAGACCCCAGCTCCCACGTATATGATCGCCATCATACTGCTGGTAGTCAAGCAAGAATCTTATGGGCTCTATCATCATGCAATAGTGAACTAAAGTATGTATACGATGATAAAGACAAACCAGATAGCATACTATCATCTCTAGCAAGACTGTCATATCGGTATAGGTCCTGCCTCAATCATTGCAATCATGTACCTGCGATCCAATAATTGACATTGAGGGCACTATCTCCAACAATCTCCCACTTGCACTTAAGGCTAATTATTGCGATGTCGCATACTCACAGCCAGTGTGATACCGAACATCCAACTTCTTTACTAATCAGTTTCACAAAGCTAGTTTGTAAAACTCTTGTGTTCGAGAAATAGCCTCAGTGAGTGGATCCACCCTGAAGTTTCTTTCTATGTCTCTCTTAATCTCAAGTCCGCGGAGAAAGCCATCGCCCGAATTGAGCAATTCCTGTTTTAGAATATGTCTGGATATCTGATGGGACCTAGTTCATAAATGAACTCCAAATCCAAACTTCTTAAACTGTATCGATAACTGAACCTAATCAGTATCCAGCACCATGCCTCCCACAGTATCCTCTTGGACCACCTGTCCATAATACCGTCCCTCGTCAGAGGGAAAACTATAACTCTTACAATCACTATGTCATCCATGTAACCATTGAAGCCTGGAATGATAACCGTCTCCCGAAGGAGGCTGCCGTCATCAAATCCGTAGAACATTCACTTATGTTCTAAAACTGCTTCCTTATGTTTCTTCAGGATTGGATTAATATAAACTTATTGCATCTAGTGCAAAAACAACATCTGGTGTGGTACTTGACATCTCATGATTGACTCAATTGCCTAAGCAAGTGATCTGCCAATCATGCACATCCCTCTCCCCTTTAGTCTGTAAGACACCTTTAGAGAGGGTTACTCCATCACCTGCAGGTACACCACCATGCCAGGAGTCATCTATTCTAAAAACCATTAGAATGCTGTCACAGTACCCGCATTGGGAAACTACCCAAATCTAGATCTAAAACCATAGATCTAGTAACCAGAATGTCTGATATTATATCCATATCCTTTCTGGAGAAACAACTGTGTGATGACCATAGTACAACCGATCGTAGTATAGGATTTTTACTTCCTACTCTGTGTATGTCATCCAAATACCAGGACATCACACCCTACTACCTTCTTAATAGATCCATCCCCTATTCTGATGAAGTCAAACCCATGACTTTCACATCAAAGATAGATGATCTTATCTCCGCTATATCTGCTCAAGCCTATAAATGGACATAAGCTACTTGTTCACTATGCTTCCGCTGCTCCCACTGACCACAACCCTCTGGTAGAATAATATACACGTGCACTTCTAAAGCTAGTTTAGAACGACGTTATACTTATCCTCTTGCCTGGTCTCATAGTCTGGAACAACAGTAGTGTCAAGTCTGGGTAAACAAGAACCTCCCTGTCATCGTCCTTGAGGCTTCCTGAGTACCTCTCGGGTGTCTGAGGTTACCCACCATATCTGCGGAGTGGCTATTGGAATGTCAAACCTGATTGAATATATAGGTCCTATTAAATTATCCGTAATCGTTTGCGGTTCTGGAATCACTTCCAGTTCTACCATACTCCCACTACTGTTTTCTGAAAAAGTCCATTTTAATAAAACTGTGGCGAGTCAAGAACAATATCACTATTGATCTTCCAGATGGTAGAAATGTCAACCCTCGTCAAAGCCAGGGTCAACCCACAAACTGCCATTAAAGAAACGTGCCTTGATTTATCCAGTGTCTGGTTTTAAGCATAAGCTGGACAACTCCCCGTATCTTAACATCGTTAAGATATGAACCGTTCTATATATCATATAGAAATAAAGGCACTAATTTAATTGGAACCAGATTCAAATCATGCAGCTGTCTCCAGTGCATATCAACTTAATAGAGAGAGGCTAATCAGCATTACTCAACTTTGGAATGCATCCAATTATGAGTAATCTGAAAGAGAAACAAGTTTCTCAAAAACCGTTACTATCAACTGAATACCAAGTACAAGAATCAATATCTTCGATCTCTTTGAAAAATCCCGATACTTGTGATACCTGGTTCTCTACTTTGTTCTTATACCCACAACTTCTCAAAACTCAGACATTGTATTTCTACGAAACACTTGTCTAAAAACCAGAGAAGTCATAAGTTAACAGAACATAGTACGAGGACCTACCCCATTGTCCTGATGGACACTGGACAATATACAATACTCTGTATAAGTCCGCCGAGTTTTAAATAACTCAACAACCTGTGCATCATAGGTTAAAAACTGTACCCAGGCGATTTCCTCAAATATCACCAATTACAACGAATTCCGATATAATGGGGATGATCACCTAATTCCTAATAACTTACTCCCACTCATCATCCGTAAGAAACCATACAGATATGAGAATGAAACCAGGTAAATACATACCCTGGAGTAAGTATCTAATCGGGAAATCAGTTTTCCTTTAACAATGTACTGAAATATGAAAATGTTTCGTAGGGGTATCCTGGTATTCCTAGTAATGCTTCTTCCATAATCCAATTCATGACTGTAACCGTATAATTCTTTATCTTCTCTCCAAATCCCTTTATTTGTCTTTATTCATTACCTTCTGTACAACCCTTTAGGCTAAGTGGTTTTCTTCCTTCCCTGCCGCTCGGCACCAGCCTACGGTTTGGAAGAAGACTATCTAGTAAGCATAATAGGTGTACCCTCCTAAACCTAGGAGTACTCGGAACTTGAGAGAAGGTGATGATAAAAGACAACTGAATAATACCTTATTCTATTAAAGGTGAAACAGGAGTGGCGATGAAGTACGCGGTTTGGTCGTGAATGATAACAGTCGCAATTTTACTTTGTCCTCTTTCTCATCCTTTTATCTTGTCTTTACATATTACCTTCTGCACACCCTACTTAGGCTAATTGGTTTTCTTCATTCCCTACCTTTCGGCACCTGCCTATGGTTTAGAATAAGACTATCCAATAAGCGTAATAGGTGTACTCTCCTAAACCAAGGAGCCCTCGCAACCTGAGAGAAAGTGATAATAAAAGACAACAGAATATACCAATTCTATTTCTCCTGAACCTGGATCCATCCTCGAAGTGGTACTTTCGAGTTCGTATATACCCATATGATGGATCTATCTAATGGAAGTGGATGTCCGTAGTAATACGGGGTGTTCTTGAGAAATATAAAGGGTAAAAGAAGGAGCGGCAATGACTTATGCAACTTGGACAATCCAAAAGCCAGTATTTTAAGAAGGTTCGGTCAACTTGGTCACTGAGTCATAGTCTAGGGTCGGTCAAAGGTCGCTGCCAAAGAGAGAGAGAGAAAAGAAACACTCTGCGTGCACTCTAACCTAGATCAGAATGGTTATCACTTTATCTAATCAGGAAACCTCCCACTGTAATCTCAAATTCTCCTCCAAACCTGAAAGAAGAGTTAATCGGGATCTCCCGAAGAGTAAACCAACTCATCAGTGAGAATCGGGATCCAACTATCATCGCATGATAACTTGTTGGAAGCCACTCAAGTTATCACACTCCAGAAGGTATGCGCATGCCTGGCAAGTTTCCTGTATGTTTGAAACTCCCGATGTTATTTTTGCCCCATGCTCTTATGACCTTGACTAAGGGCCAACAAATCATAAGTCACATGTCAAGTTCTTCCCGTCATTGTCCTGGTTGATTTGAACCCACCCGTACATACTCTTGACTAAGGGCCAACAAAGTAATACGACTGTCCCAAACCAACGCATTCATCTATGCTACAAATGAATACCCAGCAGCTACCAAACACTTTGCCTTGACTAAGGGCCAACAAACATCGCTTGAATACTACTGACTATCTATAAGAAATGACAGAGGGCTACGGCTGGTTTTTGGCGAAAAACCTTTAACGTAATGAACTTCATCTCGTTGAAGGAACCTGATAGCTTTTTATAAAAATATAGTGGCGAAAACCTTTTGCTAAAGAGGTCACTCCCGGTGAAGCGATCTCGGCTCTTTCCTCGTGGAATGAGGTGCAGGATATTCTAACTGAATACCTCGATGCAAAGCAACTTGTAATCAACTATATTGAAGTTACTACCCTGACATAAACTTCCGCCCAAGGGGTCACTCCCGGTGAATGGATCTCGGCCCTTACCTCGTCGAATGAGGTGCTGGATATTCTAACTGAATATCACTATGCAAAACAAAAGGAAATGTCTTTGTAATAACATTTTTTAAAATTTGTTCCAACAACATCAAATATAGGTTTGTTTTATCTTGCATTGATAAGAATCAACGCAATCCCATCAATCAATCACACCAGAAAAGAACGAAAATAAAATGTACGTCTATGCCATCCGCATTCGTCACTAGGTCCCGTCATCACCCGTTAGCTTATTTAACTAACGACAGAGCGGGGGATGGACTAGCACGGGTGTAAAACATATACAACATCTAATAGTATATATACCAATATATAATAATCGCTCCAGACGTGATAATATGCAACATTACAGAAAAGTAATAAGCATCACAGAACAATACAGATAATCTTGGATCCCCGGGTTTCACAGAGCCGCTGTTGAAACCCGACGTTCCCCTGATCGTGTGGATAGCCTGTGCAATGAAACCTAGACCCCTACAGGTGCGACAAGTTACCCGCCAAAACCTGAAGCGTGGTAGTCCCCACAACATAGTGATTGGAACACCCGGCACTTCACGGAATCTGGTAAATTTAGCAACCCTCCTTGGGTCAACCTGTACCTACTACAAGTGCGGCGAATAGTCTGCCAATTCTAGAGTAAGGTCCCTTTGCCTCTCAAAGCCATGAGATACGGACCCGTTGCCCTCCGGAACCCGGCTATCCGTGCACTCCGTCGCAGGATAAACCTAGTACAGAAAATAAAATATGTATAACGGGTACATCGACCTCAACCCGGTCGTGTCCCAAAAGAATATTATACAAACAGGCAGTAACGGCAGTCCACATGTTGGACGCTCTCCCTACAATATCAAATGTACAAATAAATCCAAACCGTACTACCATTGCACCCTGCTATCCACCATGACATATCCGCAACAACACAGCACAACACAGAACATCAACGTGAATGTCACGTTCGCAAACCCGTCTAAAAGAACTATAGCAATAAGACGCGGTTTACCGATCAAATGACATTCCCGGTCGGAGATATAATGTAAATACTGTAAACTAACAAGTTTAAAATTTCGATCGACTAAATTTTCCAAAGTGGGCCCCACGTACAACTGCTGTATAGTAACAAAAACTGGGCCCAAATGAACAGTACTAAAAACTACAATTTCCAAAATTAGGCTCTCTGGAAAAATTTGGTTCACTGTTTCCACTAAAGCGCCGTGGTTCCGCGGTGGCTTTGTGGGATAACTTGCCCAAATTTTTTCACAAAGCTTAAAAAACACTGCACAGTTTTCTGATATATGTAAAATAATTTTTAGAACTTTTTAAAAATCGACAGAAACCTGTGTGCCAGAAAATTGCGATTTCGGAAATTCGTTCGATCGATGTTTTAAACACGTTAGCACAAATTAGGATAGCTTAATGGCGAGGCTTTGTTACCACTGTAAGTCCACGGTAACTCCTCGGCCTTCTAACAGACACCAAATGCGGAACAAAAACTTTTTACAAACCGGCGCTATCGTGTACCGTAACCCGGATCTGCCATTAAAGCTAAACTAACAAAATACAAAGTGGGTAGAATTGTTATACCGAACGATCCGAGTCCTTCAGTCTTCAACCATCATCCCACGCTTTGTTGCGGCTGCTCCGATCTCCTGAATCTCCAGTCTCGTCATCCAGGTGGCACCACGTCGACGGATCTTTAAATGGGCTCCCGCCTCTGAACCGAGGCAACTCGGTCGTCAAGTTTGCCAAAAGAGACGACCAAGATGATGTAGAGAATGAGTAGAACACTTTGTCTCATTACGTCCAAGGCTATGGACGAACGGTTAAAAGAAGTTGCCATTTGGAATCGGGTAAATGGAAATCGAACTATATGAAATTGCCATACACTAAACTATCATAATCTTTTGCAAAAATGAATCAAGGAATTCCCACAACAGGGGCCGGCCATATAAAGGAGAGGAGGGAGGTGAGTGTAGGAGCAAGAGAGGGGTGACCATAAGGTTTGAACTTATCATCACAAAACTTCAAAGCATGAATCACTAGAAATCATTAAATGCAAACCAATCACAATTAACCTAGTCACCTTGTCATTAAATGCACCATTAATGACCTAATGACTCACAAGCCTTGTCACCCTCTCTAGAACTTTCTAGAACACTGACTCACCTCAACAAGAAAAGATAAATCCGCTTTTAACCGACTGTTAAATACGGTTGATAGAAAACTGGAAACTGGCAACTTCCAAAAGCGATCCTGAAATGAATTTCAGGATAACACCGTATCAGTATAAACATATCCGCATTTGTATTACGACTGAATACAAATGTATCTGAGACAAAGATATTATATCTACACAGTATAATACTGGGATCCAGCTTAAACCAAAGCCTACCAGTATTATCTGGCCGAAAAACGACACGTGCGAAAACGCACGTGCATTTTCCGAACCCTGCAATAAAACCATACGGCCTCTACAACGTTTCGCCAGAACTTGGGAAAGTGTCTGTCGGGGACTCTAATGACTCATCAACATACTGGCACTGGGTATAACCTCTAGCACGTCAGAGGTACGAGCTGTACATGACGGTTGCCTATGTATTGATTGGAAGGGAAGCTGACGAGCGAACTCATCTATAAACCCTACAGAGCCTGACAGTGACAATGTATATACGGTCCGGTCCGTTCGTCTAAAGAGTATCGCATATCGAGTCTAGGGGGTGGATAAAGTCAGACCCCTAATAACGCGATTATTCGTGTCGGTATGAAGCGCATCACCGCCTGAGAAACTTCTGATCGAAATCATTAATTCTCCACTACCTCTGCCGAGGATTCCTAGTGATGGCCACTCGTGCACTGCGCGACATCAACCCCCAATACCGGGAGAGACGAATCCCCGGCGATCTGCTCACTAGCCTCCAATGTGGCTCGGGACTGTACCCAACAAAAACCTGTTTGCACAACTCCTTTGAGGGTTGTAGGGTAGTAATCTAAGCACAGTGGGAACTCACATGAGACAAATGACGATCTCAGGTCGATGAACTAACCTGTACACATGTCACCTGGGAATTGCTATCTGACGATATGTATAATACCAACTAGCAGGTTCCCGGCGAGTCCTGTCCGGTGTACTCATAACCCAATAAGCACCTGTATACATCTTAGGTGATCCAACTGACACCAGTGGCTTATGAGACCGGCCACCGCCCCTCGTCGGGGTCTCGACTGTATACACTAGTCTACTCCGGAGTATCGATGCCCTGTCTCGAAACTCCCGCGACTACGGACACTTTTAAGGATGTTCTTATAGACCCCAGCTCCCACGTATATGATCGCCATCATACTGCTGGCAGTCAAGCAAGAATCCTATGGGCTCTATCATCATGCAATAGTGAACTAAAGCATGTATACGATGATAAAGACAGACCAGATAGCATACTATCATCTCGAGCAAGACTGTCATATCAGTATAGGTCCTGCCTCAATCATTGCAATCACATACCTGCGATCCAATAATTTACTTTGAGGGCACTATCTCCAACATTTGAGAGGTATGAAAATTCATAGCAGGTAATTCTAAGAATACTGGAGAAATACGAGGAGCTAACTCGTTTAGACTGCCGCGGAAGCGCGGCGGATCGGTGCGATCCACCGCGGATCCACAGCCGAGTCAACTCAGAGTTGACTCGTATTTATACAGTAACTCTTATTATGTGGTGTTTTGTTTTCCTGTATATTTTGTTTCTGCCCAGGTTATTTCAGTGCTGGCTTGCACATGGGGCAGAGACGGAAAAAGATTGTCGATCGAAATTCTATGTTATTTTCTAATCAAGTTATATCTGTGATGTTTAATGTGTTCGTAAACCTCCCCTATTTGCTAATATGTCAGTTAGCAGGGGGTTGCACATTTCTGTAATGGTTTTTACTGGCTTGTGTATATGAACTTGATTGGATCGTTGTGATGATTAGCCAGGGTTTGAGATGAGATTTTATATTCATTCATTCGATGTAAATTGTAATATGATATAATATTCTTTTGCGGGGCACATCCGGACTGAGGTTGTAGCCGCTGTTGTATTATTTCTTTTACTGTTTTATCCTCCTAGGATAGACCCAAGATGGGGTGCACAAACTACTGGGTACTTTGAAGTGTTTAGTGGCCTACTCATGTTGCTGAGGGAGACCGCTTCACTTTGGGTACTTGGCGGGTAGTTTGCCGTACCCGTAGGGGTCTAGGGTGGGGTAATGGCTAGTCATCACAACTGTGTAATCCGTCTTTCGTTGCAGGCTCAAAGGAAACACGGATTGCTTGTATATCCCATAATGTTCATCTGTGATCTGGAATGCCTATTTTTGCATCTGACGAATGTACAATATCTATATATGATAGCTATTAGACGTTACTTATGTTTTACATCCGTGCTAGCCCAGCCCCCGCTCTATCGTTAGTTAAGTAACCTAACGGGTGAATGACGGGACCCAGTGGCAAATGCGGATGGCAAAAGAGAACGTTGTATTTTCGTTGTTTTCTGCAATGATAGGTTAATTGATGGGACGCATTATATTAATACAAAGAAAATAAACCAAAGTTGAATCGTTGGAACAAATTTAAAAGAAACCACACGGTTATTTTAAAAGAGAAGAATTTTTAAATTGCGGATTTTTAACCACTCCTTTTAAAAAGCTATCAGGTTCCTTCGATTATATCAAGTTCACTACGTTCACGGTTTCGCCAAAACCAGTCGTAGCCCTCCGTCATTTCTTATGGATGGTCAGTAGTATTCAAGCTATGTTTGTTGGCCTTCATCAAGGCATAGTGTTTGGTAGCTGCTGGGGTATTCATTTGTTGCATAGATAGATGAGTTGGTTTGGGACAGTAGTATTACCTTGTTGGCCTTCGTCAAGGGTATGTACGGGTGGGTTCAAATTAACAAGATAATGATGGGCAGAACTTGACATGTGACTTACGATTTGTTGGTGTAACGTTTTAGAAAATATAAAATATTATTTTTGGAATTTAATATTAAAATAATATTTTTCTTGAAAACTGCCCTATTTGCGAAATTGGGGTTTTCGAAAAAGGGTATAAATATATACCAATAATTATGAAATAAATAGAAATTAAAATGATTTATTCATTTAATAATATAATTAAAGGATTTGGCATTTTTATAATTTATTATATGCAATATTGATAAAAACCCGATTAGTAAACTACTAATCGCGATTAAGCCAAATCCGCGTTTTTACAGTTCCCATGGTTAGTGCACCATGACATGTTTCATTTTGTTACATATTTCATTTCATTTGGGTTATGTATTATGCTTTATTGGTTGAGAGAAAAGAAAAAGAAAAAGAAAAGTCAAAAGGGGACATGATGATTAGGGTAGGTGTACCTTGTGAGAAAGAGAGTGAGAACATTTGAGTGTGAGAGAGAGGGGGCTGCTGCAATGATCCCTTTCCTCCACCATTTTCATCTTCTTCTTCATTTTACTCACCCTCATCTCCCTCCAGCTTCAAACCCCAAATCCATCTCCAAAACTCCATCCAAACCATATACCCCTTTCACAAAAAACAATCCCCTCTTCATGCTTTTCGCATTGAACCAAGCAAAATGGGATTTTGGCAACTTTAGGGACTTCTAGGGTTTTGTTTGGGAGTAACCATGAGGTATATCTCTTTTCTTTTAGAATAGTTTTGAATTCCTAGCTTTTGTTAAGTTTAGACATCGTTTAATTATGGATTATGAACTTGGAAAATCCTAAGAGAAGAGTTTGGGAAATTGGTGATGTTGTGGTTGTTAACTAGACTTGGGGGCTATTTAATAACCTGGACCAGAGCCTAGAAACCCCAAAACACGGATTTAGAAACCCGGCATCGGATAAATGTGTGATTTGTGAGGGTATTTTGGATTCTGGAGCAACCCGGGGACACTAGAAATGATTTTTCAATTACTGGGAGTCGTGCATGCACCTAGGAAGCTACCCCTAAGACCCGAGCCCCATCCCCTGAACCCAGGCCACAGATTTATTCAATCTAGCCACAATTTGCGGCCAGAGTAGGGTAGAATTGTTCCAGTTTGGTTCCAGGGCCATATCTGCAGTAAATTTGACCTTCCATATATGCAAAATTGACCAATTTGGTTTAGGGTAAAATCTGGGACCATTTCCATGAGTTGGTGCATTGTTTTACGACTTCATTTTGACTTGATATTAGTATTGGGTTTTGTGTTTCCGTCGTGTGGCGTTTGGACATCCACGACCAAGGTTTTTGGTTGTGTTTTGCACGCAAAGCTATAGGTTTTGACCTATGAACGAAACGTGTACCATTTTGGTTTTCCACCTTGATTTTAACACGCATTGCGATTGTTTATCATTGTAGGTACATTCACATGGATTCCGAGGCGACAGAGCGTGGCGTCATCGACTTCGGCGAACAAGAACCAAGGTGAGTGGATCTATATCCACGGGGGAAGTCGGGTGGATGGCGTATAGCACCCCTGCAAATTTTGATGGAAAATTGATTATAGAATATGGTTAGGAAACCTAGATTAGGAAACTAGGGTTATAGTAAAGGATAGTTAGTGATACTATATTAGAAACTAGAGGCTAGTTAGAAGTGATATGTTACTACTATCATAGGATAACGTTTAGCGATATTGCCGTTTAGGGTACTGTAGGACTAGATATTCGATGTAGATGCGTCATCCGAATCATACCTTTTTCTAAAACAAAGAGTCGTAGGTATCTTTTAAAAATATACCTTGAGGGATGTTATGGATTTCCAAATGATATCTTTTTCTTAAAATCACCGTAACCCCTATTTTCAAAAATACGATCCACTTCTTTAAAAATCTGATTGTATGGTTCGGGTGTGTTTGTTAGATTAGATACTGATACTTAGTAGAGATAGAATGTTTATGTAAATTTGATTTGATATGTGATACAAATGCGATGAAAGAATATAAGACTGATATGATGATATGATGTTATGTTGGTATACGGATGCGAGTCGATCGAGATGACTTATACCCTGCCGGTCCCTTGATATGAGATTATTGCGGATGTGACCTGGAACATAGGTATATAGATATATATAGAATGTTGTGAATCATGGATGATAGGCCGTATGTTGTATCAGGCCGTACCCTCATTTGTCTTATGGGATGATAGGATCCCTATTAGCTTAATGCCGCCGTACGATGATTTTCCGTGCGTGATGAGTTGACTTGATGATTGATCCTTACCCTTGACTAGAGGTTGCCATACGATGGATCATACTGTACGCGATATTGTTAGGCTGGATGTCGATTGATAGATTCCCAGACTCGGTCATTTTAGAAACGTATACCCGTCAGCATTTGCATATGATTTACCTTATGCTGCATTCATATTATTCCATTGCATTGCTTATACTTGTGCTTGTACACTTGCACCATTATTGATGATGTGTATGTTACACGTACACAGATTTGCCGGCTCACACATTTCATCATCGATAATTGCCATGTCACTACACAGTAGGGTTGCTGCATCATGACATATACATTGATACATCTATACTTGCGGATATATCCATTCGTATATCCATATTGGTGCACATATACATTGATACATCCATAGTTGCGGATATGGTCGCATTTCTTTTATATGTCGCATACATCATGCTCTATTACTTTACGCATTGAAATATACTGTTTTCATGAGATTTCTGGATTTGAGAACCGTGGATATTTCAAAAAAGATTATGTGTTGTTTTAAAAACCTGATTTCTCTTGATATGATATTTCAGTGCGTCCACCATGCGTTTTCTCTGTTCTGAGACGTGCGACATGTGAAACTCGATTCGAGGAGGCGGATGAGGCCGATTGCGGGTACATGGTGGACCCGGTATGGTACCCCGGGGCAAGAAAGGGATGCTGTGTTTACAGACGGTGAGCCTGGCAGAGGGATTACTACCTACCGGTGATAGTAATTAGGCTCGGCGGATATCCGGAGGATACCGAACGGAGTCGAGAGATGATAGGGGCCGATCTGGACTGATGGAGCCCGATATATGAGGATTTACGTGCCGATGCTGGGCACTGTTTTCATGATGTTTTCGAGTGTCGATGCTAGGCACTCAGGTTCCATGATTTTGATGTGTCGAGAGGGACACCGTTGATATATATCTTCATACTTTCATGAACACTCCTTTATGATATTTACGTACATACAGACATTGATATTATGAGTGGACGAGATCCACATGCATACATACCTTTATTATGGTTGGGCGAGATCCATATACATGCATTGATTTTTACTGTTGGATGTTATCCGCATGCATATAGGTATTGACTACCTTGTGGGCACATACAGACCTGGTCAACCTAGATATCATAGTATTACCTTTATGATATAGTTGACCTAAGAGTCGTTGTTTATTCGATTTCTCTCTGTTGATATTTTTCTACTTACGAGTTGGCAACTCATCCCCGTTGTGCCACAGTTCTTGCAGATTGACCGCTTGGATCAGTAGCGGCTTCGCTGGCACACAGTTGCATTCGGGTGTTTGCATTGGTAGGTGGGATATTTGTATCATTCCCACTCCTGTATCTACATTTCATATTGTATCTAGTTAACTCCATCAATCAAAACTTGTAAATTGTATAAGTAATGAGACTTAGTGGGTTTATGGTTGCAAGACTTAGAGCGAGGGGTTTTTCACTACTTTTGATTTATATGTCTTGCTTTTCTTTTATTCTTTATGGTGAACTTCGCCGTTGGGCGCCGTATACCTTTTTTAATTATCTTGCGTGGTTGTAATCCGCCGTTTGGCAAAGAGCTAGCTCCTGCTTAGGGATGCCATTATTCTTATTATGTATTTGTTGTTTTGGATCAAAATATACAAAGGAGGTGCTGCCAAAATTTTTAAAAGACGAAACATGTTCTCAAACTAGTAAATTTCACTTGCATCATTCATATTCCATTTCTATGCATTACGAAAACTTGATTTCATATAACTTTATTTCTAAAACCCCACCTCCTTTATTTTTCTAAAACGTTTAGATTTCTAGGTTCAGCTTACTTGAATTCCGTTACGCCTTTAGACGTGGCGTGATTCAAGTGCTAGTCACAAGCTAATATTTCGGGACCTGACAAAGTTGGTATCATAGCGCTAGGTTTAACCTTTGTTCGAGTCTACGTTTGACTATGCGGTGCCTAGGGCGGGTATGTATTTCAGAACCTAGGCTTGACTTTACGGAACTTAGACTTGAACGGGGGGTATTAGACCCGAAGTTTCGTTTCATAGGCTGACCCTGATTGATGGAGTAGGTAGCTTGAGTAGAGTGACGTACCGTACGTATGTTCCGCGGCATATTTACGATACGATACTCCATTTAAGTAGCCTTAGGATATACATATTTTTGAGACAAGTGATTCTGTTCATATCCCTGATTATACATCCATTTGGGATCCTCGATTTTATTCGTTTCAATAATCATACTTTCATTGATACTGTTCCTTCTTATAATCATGCATCCATTCTGGATCTGTCGTTTCCTCTCATGCTGTTGATCTGCTTTCTTCGATACTCGATTGAGGTTTCTGTCACCATAGTTTGAGCGCAATTGAGATGCTGCTAGTGTTGCAGTCAGGTCGAGCTCGTCTGGTACGATGACTGACCATTGTGTTTCTGGTGACATGGGAACGTCTTGATGTATTGTTATGTTGTGGCCTCTTGGGCAGGTGAGTGCTTGGTTTTATACCGGAGGATCGGGCCATTGTTAAAGCTACCAGTTGCGAGAGTGTTGGGTTAGCCTAGCACCTCATGAAGGGTTTGGAAGCATCACATGTCACAAAGTTCAAGTTTTTATGGTGCTAAGCAAGCATACATGGGATCGATCCTAGAAAATTAGGGTTTCTAAATGTTAAAGGCAATAAAGACTAGGGTTTCGAGACTACAACCATTGTAGCTCCCTTCGCTAGACTCTTTGGCCTCTTGGGTGTTGGAGGAAGGTCCTCTTGATGTCTTCTCGCGTCCACGACGATCCACCCGAAGTTCCTAGTCCAAGCTTGCAACTTCACTTTTCAAGATGAGAAATGAAGAGAACACTCTAAACAAGTTGGCTAAACTTGTGTAGAATGATGTTGTGGTTATGATTCTCACTTCAAAAACCTTTCTTGATGTGTGTTTTGCTCACTAGAAGAAACTAGAGAGCAAAGGAAGAAGGAGGAGGAATATGATGGCTTTTCTTTTGAAGAAGAGAAAAGATTAAACCTTGAAAAGAAATGAAATATATCTATATATATTTTATTTCTTCTCATCTCAAACCATGGTTAAATGTTTGAGTTATTATTTAATCGGGGTTTAAAACATAGAAGGAAAGTTTAATCCAAGGTTAAGAGTAGGTGAGGATGGTTAGGTTAAAGAAGAATGTAGAAGCAAGTCAAGAATTATCCTTTCCTTTTCCATTTTGTTTTAAACACAAAATCAAATAATAATCCATATATTTATCCATGGTGTGAGTCTTATATTGCCACCATTTTCCATATGCAATCAACCATGATAGATGGTGTATGTATGTATGTATGTATGTATGCACATCCATATGTGCATGAAACGAAAAGAAAGATAGCATACATGCATGCATACATCCATCATGAACCAGAAAAGGTTTCAAGTGAGAAAACTAATGGTTAAATGATAAATCAATACTTGATTTATCAATCCGGCCATATCACATATGACCCCACCAAAAGCTAGCCGCCCGATCAATGTTCGGTATCCCATACGCGCATCTTAATCGGGTCCATGCGCATATCGCATACGCGCACCACAACGTTTCGCCTGGACTAGGTAAGACCTTTGTGGGACTCTAAGACTCGTCAATACGCCGGCAGTGGGTGATGATCATATCATGCACCACCAAGCCGCAAGCGGTCAGCTAAACGTAACGGCCACCCGGGTATTGAGCGATCAGAAGAAAACAAGCGAACCTGCTACAACTCCTGTCGAGCCAACCGGCAACACTTCCCGTACAGTCCGGTCTCCTCGTCTGATATGTCGCATATCAAGTCTAGGGGTGGTAAACGTCAGACCCCAATAACTGATAAGTCGTGCCGATGTGAGGCTCATAACAGGTCGAGAAACTACTGGTAACACTTACCAGCAAATCTCTGAATCAGCCCTGGCCAGGGACTTCCCTGTTACGGCCAATCGAGCACAACGCAACATCAACCCCCAATACCGGGAGAGGCGAAACCCCTCCTATCGCTCATTGCCTCTATGTGACTCGGGACTGTACCCAAAAACCACCGTTTTGTACGCCCTCATGGACGTGGTAAGGTGGAAATCAAAATACAGTGGGAATCACACAAGACTCTATGACGATCTCGGGTCTACAGACTAACCTGTACAAGTGTCACCAGAGAACTGCCATCTGACGTGAGGTATAATACCATCTGGGAGTTCTCGGCGAGTCCGTCCAGTGTACCCAGTCTCCATTGAGCACCCGTATACCATCTCTGATGTCAAACACCAATGGATATGGGATCATCCATCGCCCATCTCATGGGTCGAGAACCGTATACGCTAGTCTACACTGGTATATCGATTCCCCGTCTCGATACACCCATGACTAGGGACCTTAAAAGATGTACTTATGGACTACCATGTCCCCACTAGTATGATCCGCATCATAGTCCTGGTAGTCATGTACACATCCTAAGGGCTTTATCAACATGTAACTACAAGACAGTATAAAGAGACTAGTAGACATGTTAAGATAAAGAGCAACCAGATAGCATACTATCATATCGAGCAAGAAAGTCATCTCTATATATGTCCAAGCATCCAATATAATATACATCATCTGTATAATACTGGCCTCTAGGGCATACATACAACTAACAATCTCCCACTTGCACTAGGGCCAGCTGCTGTAGTACCACATACCGAGCATCCCGAAGAGTCTCTCAAACTGTATCTGAGGAATGGCCTTCATGAGTGGATCCGCTGTGTTATTCTTCGTGTCAACCCTCCTGACCTCGATCTCCCGGCGATCAACTATCTCTACGATCAGGTGATACCGCCTCAGAATATGCCTGGATCGCTGATTGGACCTGGGTTCCTTGGCCAAAGCCACCGCTCCATTGTTATCGAAATACAAAGGTATTGGATGCTCAATGGATGGAACCACTCCAAGTTCAATAATGAACTTCTTGATCCAGACAGCCTCTTTGGCAGCATCGTTGGCATCGATGTATTCAGCCTCCATCGTTGAGTCTTCCACGGTTTCCTTCTTGGAACTCTTCCAGCTAACCGCCCCTCCGTAAATGGTGAAGACAAATCCCGACTGTGACTTAGAGTCGTCCTTATCACTCTGGAAGCTCGAATTGGTAATGGACTCCACTTGGAGTTCTCCGTTACCATACACCAAGAGCATCTCTTTAGTCCTTCGTAAGTACTTGAGAATGCTCTTCACAACTGCCCAGTGACTCTCTCCAGGATCAGCTTGATACCTGCTCACTACACTTAGTGAGTATGCTACATCGGGTCTTGTATATAGCATCGCGTACATGATAGAGCCTACAGCCGAAGCATAGGGTATCCCTTACATGCGAGCTCTCTCCAAATCAGTCTTGGGAGAGAGTGACTCCAGAGATCATGGGTAAGTTCCCACGCTTGGATTCTTCCATACTAAACCTCTTTAGTATGGTGTGAATGTACCTGTATTGGGACAATCCCAATATCCGTTTGGATCTATCTCTGTAGATCCTAATTCCCAATTTGCAGGAGGCATCACCAAGATCTTTCATTGAGAATCTTTGTGATAAGAAGAGCTTGACCGATTGCAGCATAGGAATATCATTTCCTATCAACAGTATGTCGTCCACGTACAATACGAGGAAGACAACCTTACTCTCTGCTACCTTCTTATAAATACAAGGTTCATCTACGTTTTTGACGAAATCAAACTCTTTGATAACGACGTCAAAGCAGATGTTCCAACTCCGCGATGGTTGCTTTAATCCATAAATGGATTTAAGCAGCTTGCACACCTTCCCGCTGCTCCCACTATCTACGAAGCCTTCTGGCTGGGTCATGTACACGCACACTTCTAAATCACCGTTTAGAAAGGCGGTCTTAACATCCATTTGCCAGATTTCGTAATCATGATATGCAGCGATGGCAAGCATGATCCGGATGGATTTAAGTATAGCCACTGGAGAAAAGGTTTCGTCATAGTCCTCACCTGGTCTTTGACGAAAACCCTTCGCAACAAGTCTAGCTTTGAAAATCTCCACTTTCCCATCTACACCAAGTTTTTTCTTGAAGGTCCACTTGCTCCCAATAGGTTTTACCCCTTCAAGAGCAACTTCCAAAGTCCATACTTTGTTGGTGTACATGGATTCCATCTCGGACCGCATAGCATCCAGCCATTTCACTGAGTCCCCACTCGTGATGGCCTGCTCGAAGCTAGTTGGGTCATCACCATCCATGATACAATCCTCGCTCCCACCATCCATGAGAAAACCGTAGTATCTCTCAGGTTGGCGAGGAACCCTACTAGATCGGCGGAGAGGCTGAGTTTCGTTGGGAGCTACTGAATCCTCTGGTTCCACTAAATCTTCTGTTGTGGTTTGTTCAGCTGGAACCTCTTCCAGTTCTACCTCTGGGCCACTAATCTCTTTTGCAAGAAATTCCTTTTTCTAAAAAGGTGGCATGTTGAGCAACAAATACTCTTTGTTCCTCACTGTGGTAGAAGATATACCTTCGCGAATGCTTGGGATATCCAACAAATTTACACAAAACAGACCTTGCCTCGAGTTTGTCCGGTTTTTGTCTTTTGACATAGGCCGGGCAACCCCATATCTTTATAAAATTAAGATATGGTCTCTTCCCCTCCCATATCTCATATGGGGTGGTAGGCACAGATTTGGTAGGAACCCTATTTAGTAGATATGCTGCTGTTTCCAGTGCATATCCCCAGAAGGAAATAGGTAACTCAGTTACACTCATCATAGAGCGTACCATATCTAATAGGGTGCGGTTCCTCCGTTCTGATACACCGTTGTGTTGTGGTGTATATGGAGGAATCAGCTGAGAGAGAATCCCATTCTCTTTTAGGAAGTCCAGGAATTCATTGCTCAAGTATTCACCTCCTCGATCAGATCGTAGGATTTTAATACTTTTTCCGGTTTGGTTCTCGACTTCTTGTTTATATTCTCTAAATTTCTCAAAAGCTTCTGATTTGTGTTTCATCAGGAACACATACCCGAACCTAGAGAGATCGTCAGTGAATGTAATGAAGTACGAAGAACCATCCCTGGCATGTGTAGACATGGGACCGCTTACATCACTATGTATCATTCCCAAGAGTTCAGTAACTCTTTCTCTGTGTCCCGTAAACGGAGTTTTGGTCATCTTGCCTTTGAGACATGACTGGCAAGTGTCATAACATGAAAATTCAAACGGATTCAAATATCTATCCTTATGCAACTTAGCTAGTCGTGTCGCATTGATGTGACCCAGTCTACAATGCCATAAGAAGGATTCGTTCAGTTCTGAACTCTTCCTCTTGTGTGTGTTTGTTATGCTCAAAACTGTTGATTCACTTAGAACATAAATGCCATTGCACAACGTGCCTGATCCAACCAACTTTTGGTTACGGAAAATGTTCATAACATTATCCTGTAATACAAAATTATATCCCTCTTTATTCAACAAAGAAACCGATATAATGTTGCATATCAGGTTCGGCATGTAATAGCATTCGTTCAGAACCAATGTATTACTAGTTGGTAATGCAAGGTGATATTCCCCGACAGTCTTAGCTGCAAAAATTGCACCATTTCCAACTCTAATGTCTTTATCTCCTTCTCCAAGTTCTCTACCTTTCCTAAGCCCATGTAACTTATTACATATATGGGATCCTGACCCGGTATCTAATATCCAGGACGTAGGGCAAATGGAGAAACAGTTCTCAGTAACGAACACACCCGAAGAAAATGCATCATCATGTACTTTCTTCATTCGGGTGGCATGGGAATCCTGGTATTCCCCTATGTCATGTTCATTCCTATAACTCTTATAAGAAAGAACGGAACCAACGTTCCCCAGCAAAGTATAACTTGCGGTTTCGGTCAATACATCGATATTATTATCTTGATTAAGGCATGACATAGTTGCTACCTGGAGAGAGAGAGAAGAAAACACTTTAGCGTATGCTCTTGCAAGATCAGATTGGTTATTATCTTATCTAATCAGGATGGCTCCCACTGTTTTTTTATCAAATCTTCCTTCAAACCCTAAAAGGAAAGACTAGCCCGGATTAATTACACCCTACAACTTCGTCGATCTTTCAGCCAGGCCAGTGTCAGTACTTTGAGGGAGGTTCCCCGTGCTTTCGCACAGACCTAATTAAAGTAAACCTCGTTTTTCCAGAGGCGTAACCCCGTTGACACCTTTCTAGACACTTACTTGATCGGCTAATTGTACTTTGTAAAACACTCCCAGGAGTAACAATTACTCGTAGTGGGTATCGAGATCCAACTATCTCATAGAAGGTATGCAATCTCATTGCAAATTTCAACACTTGAAATTCCCGATAATATTTTGCCCCAATCATCCTATGACCTTGACGGAGGTCAACAAACCACAGGGTGCAAGTCAAGTTCAACCCGTCATTTCTTGATTGAATCAAACCCACCCGCACGACCCTTGACGGAGGTCAACAAGGTCGTACGACTACCTTAATCCAATCTGCATCACATGCATAAGCAGATAAATACTAGTTAGCTACCGCACACTACGCCTTGACGGAGGTCAACAAACGTAGCACGAATACTAAGTAGGATTTATCTGAAATGACGGAGGGCTACGACAGGTTTTTATGAAAACCTATTGCGTAATGAACTTGATATCGTTGTAGAATCAAGTGAAGTTTTAAAATGGAGTGATTTTGAGTCTTTTGTTAGTTTTGCTAAAGAGGTCACTCCCGGTGAAGGGATCTCGGCACTTTCCTCATCGAATAAGGTGCAGGATATATCATATATATCACTATGCAAAGCAAAAATCCAAAAGCAGTCAAAAGTCAAACCGAGTGTTGTAGCATCTGCCAGTTTTGCTAAAGAGATCACTCCCGGTGAAGGGATCTCGGCTCTTTCCCCATCGAATAAGGTGCAGGGTATATCATATATACCGTTATGCAAAGCAAGACTGTAGCTACCCTTTTATTTTAAAATTTGATTCTACAACATCATTTAGGTTTCTTTTCTTTCATTAATCACATTAATGAAGTCCCATCATTTAAGTCACCTAAACATCACAGATAAATACGACGTACACTTATGCCATCCGCATTCGCCTCGATGTCCCCTCGTGCACCGTTAGGTTAGGTAACTAACGACAGAGCAGGGCAGGACTAGTGCGGGTATAAAACATAAGTAACGTCTATATAATATATCATATATACTATATACTGTATCCAACAGAACATATCAAATGATCACATCACAGATATCGCAGCAGAAACATAGATATAATGTGGGATATACTTTGACGTCCGTATTTAGTATTTAGCCAACAATAGAAAATACGGATTCCACAGTCGCGATGAATAGCCAAGCCAACACCCTGGACCCCTACTAGAGCGGCAAGCGACCCTACCAATTCTGGAGTTTAGGAGACCCGGTCTCGACTCCTCGAGATGGCCTCCCACTGAACCCCAGAACCCGGTCACCCATGCTCCCCTCCTTGGGTCCATCCTAATGCGGAAAAGTAAATAATATACAACACTGGTGGCATCAACCTCAACCCGGAAGTGCCCCAAATAAAAGAATATTACATTACATTTGAATTTACATGAATGAAAATATAAAACTCTCATCTGACATAAAAACCCCCGGCTATTCAATCGCGACAATCCTGCACATTATATCTCAGCAACACATAATATCTCATATCATCAACGTAAGTAAGTATGCATACCCCGATTGTCGTTGACGTATAGCAACGAAACCGGCGATATCGACATACTACACTTACGGCCACAGAAAAGAAAGTGAAAAACTGCAATATCTGGAATCCACATTCTCTTTAGACATCGTAAATGCGAAATATCACATACTTCGTATTTCATGTCTACTAATATGAATTCCACACATTGCATCACATTCCAGATAAACAGATAGTATTAAAGTTTTCGAACGAAAGATCAAATACCCAAGATTCGCTAAAGCTCAACACTTGAGCGGAGTTCAAAAACCCGGAGTGTGACACAGTAGTAGCGATCCAGCCGTAGAAGGGTCAAGCCAACGCCTCACATGTGGCACGCCGTACTGCCCCAAACCCTAAGGTTCAAAGGGCAGTTCAAGACGGTCACATAATCGAGTTAAGGTTTGTTGTCTTCTAGAGGGTCCACCACAAAACTTGCACGTATCTCCAAAATATTTAAACCCCGTGAAAAGTGAGCAAATGATACTCGTTCAAACACTTCAATACTTTCTAATTTACCCGGAAAAGAAACGAAATGAAAATTCCGATCGAATCGTCGAGTCCAAAACCATCTCCAGAATTTTCAACAGTAGATTCAGATTAAACATACTCAAAATATATAAAAGCAGGTATGGAAAAACAATGTAACAAAATTAGTGAAAGATCCCTCTGTACGGCCGCGGAGCCACGGCCTAAGCAAGCTTGGGCCGCAGTTCCGCGGTCAAATGTACTGTTCATGGTCTCGAATTTTACAGTTGGTCTTATATTTACCTGCTTTATTTTTTGAGTATTTTTAATTCTGAAAAATGACAGATTTTAAAAAATGTCCAGAGAGTGTCCCGTAACGTCGTATTTTGATCCGATCGGGATTTTTACTTCGTAAAACTGTCGCCTAATGTTCTAGGTCGGCTCTGATACCAATATTGGGTTAGCCTAGCACCTCATGAAGGGTTTGGAAGCATCGCATGTCACAAAGTTCAAGTTTTTATGGTGCTAAGCAAGCATACATGGGATCGATCCAAGAAAATTAGGGTTTCTAAATGTTAAAGGCAATAAAGACTAGGGTTTCGAGACTACAACCTTTATAGCCCCCTTCGCTAGACTCTTGGGCCTCTTGGGTGTTGGAGGAAGGTCCTTTTGAAGTCTTCTGGCGTCCACGACGATCCACCCGAAGTTCCTAGTCCAAGCTTGCAACTTCACTTTTCAAGATGAGAAATAAAGAGAACACTCTAAACAAGTTGGCTAAACTTGTGAAGAATGATGTTTTGGTTATGATTCTCACTTCAAAAACCTTTCTTGATGTGTGTTTTGCTCACTAGAAGAAACTAGAGAGCAAAGGAAGAAGGAGGAGGAAGATGATGGATTTTCTTTTGAAGAAGAGAAAAGATTAAACCTTGAAAAGAAATGAAATATATCTATATATATTTTATTTCTTCTCATCTCAAACCATGGTTAAATGTTTGAGTTATTATTTAATTAGGGTTTAAAACATAGAAGGAAAGTTTAATCCAAGGTTAAGGGTAGGTGAGGATGGTTAGGTTAAAGAAGAATGTAGAAACAAGTCAAGAATTATCCTTTCCTTTTCCATTTTGTTTTAAACACAAAATCAAATAATAATCCATATATTTATCCATGGTGTGAATCTTATATTGCCACCATTTTCCATGTGTAATCAACCATGATAGATGGTGTATGTATGTATGTATGCACATCCATATGTGCATGAAACTAAAAGAAAGATAGCATACATGCATGCATACATCCATCATGAACAAGAAAAGGTTTCAAGTGAGAAAACTAATGGTTAAATGATAAATCAACATTTGATTTATCAATCCGTCCATATCACATATCACCCCACCAAAAGTTAGCCGCCCAATCAATGTTCGGTATCCCATACGCGCATCTTAATCGGGTCCATGCGCATATCGGATACGCGTACCACAACGTTTCGCCCGGACTAGGTAACTCCTTTGTGGGACTCTAAGACTCGTCAATACGCCGGCAGTGGGTGATGATCATATCAAGCACCCCCAAGCCGCAAGCGGTCAGCTAAACGTAACGGCCACCCGGGTATTGAGCGATCAGAAGAAAAAAAGCGAACCTGCTACAACTCCCGTCGAGCCAACCGGCAACACTTCCCGTACAGTCCAGTCTCCTCGTCTGATATGTCGCATATCAAGTCTAGGGGTGGTAAACGTCAGACCCCAATAACTGATAAGTCGTGCCGATGTGAGGCTCATAACGGGTCGAGAAACTACTGGTAACACTTACCAGCAAATCTCTGAATCAGCCCTGGCCAGGGACTTCCCTGTTACGGCCAATCGAGCAGAGCGCAACATCAACCCCCAATACCGGGAGAGACGAAACCTCTCTTATCGCTCATTGCCTCCATGTGACTCGGGACTGTACCTAAAAACCACCGTTTTGCACACCCTCATGGACGTGGTAAGGTGGAAATCAAAATACAGTGGGAATCACACAAGACTCTATGACGATCTCGGGTCTACAGACTAACCTGTACAAGTGTCACCAGAGAACTTCCATCTGACGTGAGGTATAATACCATCTGGAAGTTCTCGGCGAGTCCGTCCAGTGTACCCAGTCTCCACTGAGCACCCGTATACCATCTCTGATGTCAAACACCAATGGATATTGGATCATCCATAGCCCATCTCATGGGTCGAGAAGAGTATACGCTAGTCTACACTGGTATATCGATGCCCCGTCTCGATACACCCACGACTAGGGACCTTGAAGGATGTACTTATGGACTACCATGTCCCCACTAGTATGATCCGCATCATAGTCCTGGTAGTCATGTACACATCCTAAGGGCTTTATCAACATGTAACTACAAGACAGTATAAAGAGACTAGTAGACATGTTAAGATAAAGAGCAACCAGATAGCATACTATCATATCGAGCAAGAAAGTCATCTCTATATATGTCCAAGCATCCTATATAATATACATCATCTGTACAATACTGGCCTTTAGGGCATACATACAACTAACAGAGAGGACTGTTGATGTACATCATACTTCAGAGATTTTGATGTCGCCTACCGTGCAAACAGGTGACCCAGCTGTTGCTGAGATGTCGCTTCCAGAGCTTACGAGCTATGATCGCCGGAGCTTCCAGGAAGAAATGCGATAGATGGTAGCTTGTCTGCCCCGATTTGAGAGACGAAGGTGATTCGTCAGATTGATGCGCACATGCCCAGTTGAGTTGAAGATTTCCAGTGTGGAGAGAATTTTACTCAGATCTAGAGCAGACCAATCCAGAGATGTCCGCCGATATATCGCCTTTCCTGGAGGATTGAGGCATTGTTTGGCATGCGGGCGAAGAATATTCACATGTTGTATAGGCAAAGAAAAAAGGTTCGAACGAGTGTCAAAAACCCATTTTTCCCAAGTTTAAAGTGTTCCGAGGAACATGCAGGTAATTCTGTGGGCCCTCTTGAAGAATGAAACCCTAACTCGAGATGATGACCATAGAACCGCTTTGAACTTTAGGGTTTGTGGCTGTTTAGCGGTGCCATCAGTGAGGCTTGGGTTTGCTCTTTTACGGTTGGTCCAGAGGTACTGTGGTATGTACCAGATATTTTTAGACTGTGCTCAAGTATGAGCCTTCGGAAAATTTTAGGACCTTGATGACTCGATCGAAAGGTTTGACACCGTCCAGATAAAATGTGATAAGGGATCAGCAAGCTGACCAGCTTTGGATAGATGACCTCACCCAGAGGCGTTGTGAGTTGATCGGGAGCGGGCGAGTATTAAGTATTCCTCCGATGGTTGGGGTGAGCTCCTGAGGACGTGTTCGGCTAGATATCTTCTACCGAGTGATGAAGATACCGAGTTCGTGACTTCGAGTCCGTGTGAGAGACTTCGGATTGACCGTGGCCGAGAACAGTTGGAGTGCGCAGATAGCATGGTGTGACGTCATAGTGGATGACGATAAGGGCGAGTGGAACCAAAAGTTCGAGCGAGACGCTGACGAGCTGTTATTATTCCCCGTCGAGATCAGAGACCTGATATGCTTACAGAGGAGCTGGGATACGGCCAGTTTTCGAGGAACGGTGTGCGGAACACGCAGATGTCCAGAAAATGAGATAGGATTATGTAAGAGTACCAGCCTCCGTATAGTTCGGCATAGGCGAGATTGGAAGAGACCTTGAGCAGGATTCCTTCCGGGACACTGCTGCAATGAGAATTGCACCCAGGATCAGATGTGTCATGTGTATTAAGAGGACGAGAGGTCGACTCCAACAACGTGTTGCTTTATGAGTGGTCGTGATGATTGACCAAGGGATGATTAGAGAAGTGCTTGAGCGGAATCGTCCCCGTTAGCACACCTGACTGGGCCGATGAGCCAATGGATTGCGAGATTGGTAAATCTGCAGAGAAGATAAGGACCCGGAGATAAAGGACGCCGGGCCGTGAGCAGGAGACGAGCGGATGTTCTTGCCCTGCCAATTTTATGCGCACCGATTTATTTTTTTTCGACATTGAAGGAGGTGTACCTCAATATCCTTTGTTGCGATTTGCGTTGTGATCTGAGTATCATGCTTATATCGCTTGGATTTGAGTTTTGATGATGAGTTTCCTGATATTGATTTCGTGCACCATGGCTGCACCTACTGAGTATTTACATGTTTGCGCATAGTTTCACACCTGATATATATATATTTATACACCGTTGTGTTGATTTGCGATTTGTGCATGCCTATTGCGTTTGATGTCGATTTTGTGCCTTGTCCGCACATGTTTATGATTTCATGGATTTCATACAGATGATTTGATTTTTGCACTCGGTATAGCTTATATGTGCTTGTAGTGCATTGATACCTATTTTGTGCACCACAGTTGCACCTGACATCAGTTTGATGTCATTCGAGATATTTATTGTGATTTCATGCCTAGGGCATGCATATGATTTGATTTATGCTTTCGGCATAGTTTTTATGCACTTTATTATTCGACTTTCTTTTGTGCACGTTGATGCACATGGTTGTGCAATTATATACCACGGTATACCTAATTTAGATTTAGATTGAAATGTGTTGTATACCGTCGATTTGATTTTGATACTCGATATTGTTTTGTGCACCTTGTGCATCTGATTGGATTCTTGTGCATATCAAATGCACCCGATATTGTTGTCATGCACACCGTTGTAGTGGACAGAAGCTTTTGTGCACACCCGTTGCACTTAATTTTGCTTCGTGCGTATTGTGGAACCTGTATTTGGATTTGATTTCCATGCGCGCTAGACGCATGTGTTTATTGGATACGTCTTTTGATGCTGATTTTGCTTCTGAGCACCTTGTTTTCATGTTGGGCACTATATTGTGTAGTAGCCAAACAAGACTGATCTGAGGACAGTACCTGAGTACTTTGCATGGATTAAAAGATTACCAAAAGGGTTTTTTCAAAAGGAGCTATAGTCTCTCTATTTCCTACGTGTCCGTGAGTGACACGAACGTTAATAAAGGAAAACCTTTTGGGATATTTTGAAAACGACGGAACGTGTATTTAAGAAAACATTATATGGACATATATTATTATTTTAAAATGAGCTTCCGTCGCTTATGCTGTGGGTTACGCATTCCTGCGGCGATTTAGAAAGGATTTTTGCATGTATTTTATTCAGATTTTGGAGTTTTCGAAGATGTGTACTATACACGTATTATAGTATTTGACTAGTGTATATTGGATTTCGGTAGTGGATTTTGAGATCTGCCTCTCTATTGTAACTCCAAGGATATGCATACAAATCCGATGATTTGCGAGACGCTTGACGGAGTTTGATTTTGAGTCTTGTACTCGTTTTCATGCGCAATTGACGCGCGGTGTTATTTCTGTGTTTTCCACGATTTCGGAGCCCCGTTATTTTGAGCCGATTATTGAAATGTTTTAGATTTTGGGGGTTTAAATTTAAATTCACGGACCGAATTTATTTAAGGGGTGAAGACTGTAACGTTTCAGAAAATATAAATATTATTTTTGGAATTTAATATTAAAATAATATTTTTCCCGAAAATTGGCCGATTTGCGAAATTGGGGTTTTCGAAAAAGGGTATAAATATAAACCAATAATTATGAAATAAATAGAAATTAAAATGATTTATTAATTTAATAATATAATTAAAGGTTTTGGCATTTTTATAATTTATTATATGCAATTTTGATAAAAACCCGATTAGTGCACTACTAATCGCGATTAAGCCAAATCCACGTTTTTACAGTTTCCATGGTTAGTGCACCATGACATGTTTCATTTTCTTACATGTTTCATTTCATTTGGGTTATGTATTATGGTTTATTGGTGGAGAGAAAAGAAAAAGAAAAAGAGAAGTCAAAATGGGATATGATGATTAGGGTAGATGTACCTTGTGAGAGAGAGAGAGTGAGAACATTTGAGTGTGAGAGAGAGGGGGCTGCTGCAATGATCCCTTTCATCCACGATTCTCATCTTCTTCTTCATTTTACTCACCCACATCTCCCTCCAACTTCAAACCCCAAATCCATCTCCAGAACTCCATCCAAACCATATACCCCTTTCACAAAAAACGATCCCATCTTCATGCTCTTCGCATTGAACCAAGCAAAATAGGATTTTAGCAACTTTAGGGACTTCTAGGTTTTTGTTTGGGAGTAACCATGAGGTATATCTCGTTTCTTTTAGAATAGTTTTGAATTCCTAGCTTTTGTTAAGTTTAGACATCGTTTAATTTTGGATTGTGAACTTGGAAAATCCTAAGAGAAGGGTTTGGGAAATTGGTAATGTTGTGGCTGTTAACTAGACTTGGGGCTGTTTAATGACCTGGACCAGAGCCTAGAAACCCCAAAACACGGAATTAGAAACCCGACATCGGATAAATGTGTGATGTGTGAGGGTATTCTGGATTGTGGAGCAACCCGGGGATACTAGAAATAATTTGCAATTACTGGGAGTCGTGCAGGCACCTAGGAAGCTACCTCCAAGACCTGAGCCCCATCCCCTGAACCCAGGCCATAGATTTATTCAATCTGGCCGCAATTTGCGGCCAGAGTAGGGTAGAATTGTTCCAGTTTGGTTCCAGGGCCTTATCTGCAGTAAATTTGACCCTCCATATATGCAAAATTTACCAATTTGGCTTAGGGTAAAATCTGGGACCATTTCCATGAGTTGGTGCATTGTTTTACGACATTTTTTTTTACTTGATTTTGGTATTTGGTTTTTTGTTGTTAGTTGTATGTATGCCCTAGAGGCCAGTATTGTACAGATTATGTATATTATATTGGATGCTTGGACATATATAGAGATGACTTTCTTGCTCGACATGATAGTATGCTATCTGGTTGCTATTTATCTTAACATGTACACTAGTCTCTTTATACTGTCTTATAGTTACATGTTGGTAAAGCCCTTAGGATTTGTACTTGACTACCTGGACTATGATGCAGATCATACTAGTGGGGACATGGTAGTCCATAAGTACATCCTTCAAGGTCCCTAGTCGTGGGTGTATCGAGACGGGGCATCGATATACCAGAGTAGACTAGCGTATACGCTTCTCGACCCATGTGATGGGCGATGGATGATCCCATATCCATTGGTGTTTGACATCAGAGATGGTATACGGGTGCTCAGTGGAGACTGAGTACACTGGACGGACTCGCCGAGAACTCCCAGATGGTATTATACCTCACGTCAGATGGCAGTTCTCAGGTGACACTTGTACAGGTTAGTCTGTAGACCCGAGATCGTCATAGAGTCTTGTGTGATTCCCACTGTGCTTTGATCTCCACCTTACCACGTCCATGAGGGCGTGCAAAACGGTGGTCTTTGGGCACAGTCCCGAGTCACATGGAGGCAATGAGCGATAGGAGGGGTTTCGTCTCTCCCGGTATTGGGGGTTGATGGTGCGCTGTGCTCGATTGGCCGTAACAGGGAAGTCCCTGGCCAGGGCTGATCAGAGATTTGCTGGTAAGTGTTACCAGTAGTTTCTCGACCCGTTACGAGCCTCACATCAGTACGACTTATCGGGTTATTGGGGTCTGACGTATACCACCCCTAGACTTGATATGCAACATATCAGACGAAGAGACCGAACTGTATGGTAAGTGTTACTGGTCGGATTCGCAGGAGTGTGAGCGGGCTAGCTCGTCGATCTTCTGATCGCTCAATACCCGGGTGGCCGTTACGTTTAGCAGACCGCTTGCGGCTTGTGGGTGCTTGATATGATCATCATCTGCTACCGGCGTATTGACGAGTCTTTAGAGTCCTACACAGAGGTTTCCTGGCTCAAGCGAAACGAAATAGGAGCGCATATGAGATATGTGCGGGACCGAGAATAATGCGTGTGTGTGATACCGCATTTCATTCTCGCGATATATGTTTCGATTGGTTATATTCGATATGACCTAGTTATCGAATCATTGATTCGATAAATCGATACATTACATTCTAGTCGGTCATGTGCGACATGACCGGATCATTGAATCAAATGTTGATTTAATGATTTAATGCATAATTATATATTTAATATATTGCATTGCATTAACTGGTATTGGTTCACTTTAAACGGATTTTTCTCACTTGATGCACATTGTATATGTGATATGCTTTAGTGCACTACTTTGTATCATGTTTGATGATACTTGATCATTTAGTTAAGTTTATAGAATTAATCCATGGTTAATTTGATAATTAGGGTTTTGCATATTCATTTATTTATTTATTTGTTTATTTATTTATTTGAAATGGATTAAGATAAGAATGGTGGCTTTATTTGTTTTATATTGAAGCTTCATGAAGCTTTGACTTTGCTAACCATCCTTATCTTCATGCTTAACCCTAACCCATCCAAGTGACCATGGTTAATTCTCTACACTTAACCCTAGTTCAAGTTATGATAAGGATTTGATTTAAATTTATTTTATCACAAGACTTATCATATTCTTTTCTTGAGCTCATCTTCTTCTTCTTCTTCAAGCTTGCTACAACAATGGCAACTTGAGATCTTGTGAGATAAATCCAATTCTAAAGTGAACCCACCTCCTATTTCTTCACCCTCTACCTCTTGCCAAGTTGTTTTGGGTGTTTACTTCACAAGTTTCACAAGTTTTTGAAGTCGGAGCTTGAGTTTGTGCAACCTCGACGTAGATCGTCTTTGACACGAAGCCGACGACCTATTCCGCACGTTTTCCCGATGAAGCTGACGGAGGAGTCTAGGATTCATGATGTACAGCGAGAAGACTTCGTTGCGGAGCCGTGGAGGTGGATATCCGGATCTACAAAGGTTGTAATTTCCGTATCCCAGTAGTTAAGTGTTAACTAAGTTTTCATTTCGCCTAAACATCTAGTTTAAGATCCGTAGTCTAGGGTTTCTCGGCACAAAAAATTTTAAATTGGCATGTTCGATGCCTTGTGAGACCTTACTAGAGTGCCTAGGAACCTTTCACTGGTATCAGAGCCTAGCTAGAGCCTTAGGCGAAGTATAGACGCGATTTGAAGTCCGATCGACCCGAAACCCAAACCATTACCATGCTCTCTGGGCATTTCTGTAATTTGTGGTTTTTTGTCAATTAAAAATGCCTAAAAAAATCAGCAATAAAATCTAAGAATTACTGTGCAAATCGTTTCCTATGAACAGTGTAATAAGGCGCGGATCCGCGGCATATCCCTCAGTTCTGCGGCGCTTCCGCGCCTAATTGATGACGTCATCCCCACTTATTTGCACAGTAATACCTGATTTATTATTCTGAGTTTTTTGGGAATTTTAATTTGACTCCAGAGTTAAATTTTCTGCAGTTGTTTTGGGGATTCGGTATTTCGATCGGATTATCAAATTTCGTCTTTTGTGGCTTTCCGGATAATTATTAGAATATGTTAAATAGTTCGACCGGATATAAATACCCAATTTTTCCCCTGTCGGGAAATTTCCAAGTGTTGGATTTTTCCGTAGTTTAACGACGTTCTAAGTAGTGCAAGTAACGCGATGGTCCCTCTAGAAGACAACAAACCTTAACTCGATTATGTGACCGTTTTGAACTGCCCTTTGAACCTTCGGGTTTGGGGCAGTACGGCGTGCCACATGTGAGGCGTTGGCTTGACCCTTCTACGGCTGGACCGTCGGTACTGAGGTACGAACTGAATGTTGTTAGACTTATTTCATGTGTTGAGCTGTATCGGGAAAACTTGGGTATTCGACTGTTCGATCGGAAAGTTTAGCATTTTCTGTTTATCTGGAATGTGATACAATAATTGGAATTCACAAACAGTTATGTGATAACTGAATGAATGTTATAAATTTAGCACTTTAGTCCCATATGATATTGAAAAGAGTTTTCGATAATGAGACTAAAATGCGGGATTTATATCTGTTAGGCATGCGATGTCTAAAGAAATTGCGGATTCCAATTGTTGTAGTTTTACACTTTCTTTTCTGAGACCGTAAGTGTAGTATGTTCATATCGCCTGTTTCGTTGCTATACGTCAACGACAATTGGGGTATGCATACTTACTTACGTTGATGACATGTGATGTTATGTGTTTCTGGATATGTTATATTGGATCGTCGTATTCGAATAGCCGGGGGTTTTTATGTGAGATGAGTGATTTTCATTTTCATTCATGTAAAAACTTGTATGTAATATTCTTTTATTTGGGGCACTTCCAAGTAGCGGAAGTTGTCACCTTTTGTATATTATTTACTTTTCCGCATTAGGATAGACCCAAGGAGGGGAGCACAAGTAACCGGGTTCTAGGGTCCAGTGGGAGACCAACTCGAGGAGTCGAGTCCGGGTCTCCTAACCCTAGGATTGGTAGGGTTACTTGCCGCTCTTGTAGGGGTCTAGGGGTATGGGATTGGCTATTCATCACGACCGTGGAATCCGTGTTTTATTCTGGCTCATATTGAAAACACGGACGTCCTAGTATATCCAATATTTCATATGTTTATTCTGCTGCGATATCTGTGTTGTGACTCTGTGATGGATATAGTATATATGATATATTATATAGACGTTACTTATGTTTTACACCCGCGCTAGCCCTGCCCTGCTCTGTCGTTAGTTACCTAACCTAACGGTGCACGAGGGGACATCGAGGCGAATGCGGATGGCATAAGTGTACGTCATATCTATCTGTGATGTTTAGGTATTTAAATGATGGGACTTCATTAATGTGATTAATGAAAGATAAGAAACCTAAGATGTTGTAGAATCAGATTTTAAAATATAACAGGTAGCTATAGTTCTTGCTTTGCATAGCGGTATATATGATATACCCTGCACCTTATTCGATGAGGAAAGGACCGAGATCCCTTCACCGGGAGTGACTCCTTTAGCAATAACTGGCAGATGCTACAGACTCGGTTTGCTTTTGACTGCTTTTGGGTTTTTGCTTTGCACAGCGATATATATGATATATCCCGCACCTCATTCGACGAGGAAAGGACCGAGATCCCTTCACCGGGAGTGACTCCTTTAGCAAAACCAGAAAAGCCTCAAAATCACTCCATTTTAAAACTTCATTTGATTCTACAACGATATCAAGTTCATTACGCAATAGGTTTTCAGAAAAACCTGTCGTAGCCCTCCGTCATTTCAGATAAGTACTAGTTAGTATTCGTGCTACGTTTGTTGACTATGTTAAGGCGTAGTGTGCGGTAGCTAATTAGTGCTTATCTGTATAAGCATATGATGCGATTGGATTAGGGTAGTCGTGCGACTTTGTTGACTATGTTAAGGGTCGTGCGGGTGGGTTTAATTCAATCGGGAAATGACGGGTTGAACTTGACTAGCACTTATGATTTGTTGACTATGTTAAGGTCATATAGCTGCTAGGGGCAAAAGATTATCGGGAATTTCAAGTGTTGAAATTTGCAATGAGATTGCATACCTTCTATGAGATAGTTGGATCCCGATACCCACTGCGAGTAAGAGTTACTCCTGGGAGAGTTTTATACATTACAATTAGCCGATCAAGTAGGTGTCTAGAAAGGTGTTTACGAGGTTACGCCTCTGGGAAAACGAGGTTTACAGTAATTAGGTTCGTGCGAAAGCACGGGGGACCTCCCTCAAAGTACCGACACTGGCCTGGCTGAAAGATTGGCGAACTTGTAGTGTGTAATTAATCCCGGCTAGTCTTTCCTTTTAGGGTTTGGAGGAAGATTTGATAAAAAGCAGTGGGAGCCATCCTGATTAGATAAGATAATAACCAATCTGATCTTGCACGAGCATACGCTAAAGTGTTTTCTTCTCTCTCTCTCCAGGTAGCGACCATTTCATGCCTTAATAAAGATAATAATATGGATGTATTGACCGAACCCGCATGTTATACTGTGCTGGGGAACGTTGGTTCCGTTCATTCTTATAAGAGTTATAGGAATGAACAGGATATAGGGGAATACCAGGATTCCCATGCCACCCGAATGAAGAAAGTACATGATGATGCATTTTCTTCGGGTGTGTTCGTTACTGAGAACAGTTTCTCCATTTGCTCTACGTCCTGGGTATTGGATACCGGGTCGGGATCCCATATATGTAATCAGTTACATGGGCTAAGGAGAGGTAGAGAACTTGGAGAAGGTGATAAAGACATTAGGGTTGGAAATGGTGCAATTGTTGCAGCTAAGACTGTCGAGGAATATCACCTTGTATTACCAACTGGTAATACATTGGTTCTGAACGAATGCTATTACATGCCGAACCTGATATGCAACATTATATCAGTTTCTTTATTAAGTAAAGAAGGATATAATTTTGTATTACAGGACAATGTTATGAATATTTTCCATAACCAAAAGTTGGTTGCATCAGGCATGTTATGCAATGGCATTTATGTTCTAAATCAATCAACGGTTCTAAACATAACAAACACACACAAGAGGAAGAGTTCTGAACTCAACGAATCCTTCTTGTGGCATTGTAGACTGGGTCACATCAATGTGACACGACTGGCTAAGTTGCATAAAGATGGATATTTGAAACCTTTCGAATTTTCATCTTATGACACTTGCCAGTCATGTCTCAAAGACAAGATGACCAAGACTCCGTTTACGGGACACGGAGAAAGAGTTACCGAATTCTTAGGACTGATACATAGTGATGTATGTGGTCCCATGTCTACACATGACAGGGATGGTTCTTCGTACTTCATTACATTCACTGACGATCTCTCTAGATTCGGATATGTGTTCCTAATGAAACACAAATCAGAAGCTTTTGAGAAATTTAGAGAATATAAACAAGAAGTCGAGAACCAAACCGGAAAAAGTATTAAAATCCTTCGATCTGATCGAGGAGGTGAATACTTGAGCAATGAATTCCTGGACTTCCTAAAAGAGAATGGGATTCTCTCTCAGCTGACTCCTCCATATACACCACAGCACAACGGTGTATCTGAACGGAGGAACCGCACCCTATTAGATATGGTGCACTCTATGATGAGCACAGCTGAGTTACCTATTTCCTTCTGGGGATATGCGCTGGAGACAGCAGCATACCTATTGAATCAAGTTCCATCTAAATCTGTACCTACCACACCATATGAGATATGGAGTGGGAAGAGACCATATTTTAAACGAGTTAAAATATGGGGTTGTCCGGCCTATGTCAAAAGACAAAATCCAGACAAACTCGAGGCACGGTCAGTTCTTTGCAAGTTTGTGGGATATCCTAAGAATTCCCAAGGATATTTATTCTACCATGCTGAAGAACAAAAAGTGTTTGTTTCTCATTATGCCACCTTTTTAGAAAAGGAATTTCTTGAAAAAGAAATTAGTGGCAAAGTGGTAGAGCTGGAAGAGGTTCCAGATACACAAACAGTAACTGAAGATTTAGTGGAACCAGAAGATTCAGTAGCTCCCAATGAACCTCAGCCTCTCCGCCGATCTAGTAGGGTTCCTCGCCAGCCTGAGAGATACTACGGTTTTCTCATGGATGGTGGGAGCGAGGATTGCATCATGGAGGATGATGACCCAACTAGCTTCGAGCAGGCAATCACGAGTGGGGACTCAGTGAAATGGCTGGATGCTATGCGGTCTGAGATGGATTCCATGTACACCAACAAAGTATGGACTTTGGAAGTTGCTCCTGAAGGGGTAAAACCCATTGGGAGCAAGTGGATCTTCAAGAAGAAACTTGGTGTAGATGGGAAAGTGGAGACTTTCAAAGCTAGACTTGTAGCAAAGGGTTTTCATCAAAGACCAGGTGTGGACTATGACGAGACCTTTTCTCCAGTGGCTATGCTTAAATCCATCCGAATCATGCTTGCCATTGCTGCCTTTCATGACTACGAAATCTGGCAAATGGATGTTAAGACCGCCTTTTTAAATGGTGATTTAGAAGAGTGCGTGTACATGACTCAGCCAGAGGGCTTCGTAGACAGTGGGAGCAGCGGGAAGGTGTGCAAGCTGCTTAAATCCATTTATGGATTAAAGCAAGCATCGCGGATTTGGAACATCTGCTTTGACGTCGTTATCAAAGAGTTTGATTTCGTCAAAAATCCAGATGAACCTTGTATCTACAAGAAGGTGGCAGAGAGTAAGGTTGTCTTCTTCGTATTGTACGTGGACGACATACTCTTGATAGGAAATGATATTCCTATGCTGCAATCGGTCAAGCTCTTCTTATCACAAAGATTCTCAATGAAAGATCTTGGTGATGCCTCCTGCATATTGGGAATCAGGATCTATAGAGATAGATCCAAACGGATTTTGGGATTGTCCCAATCCAGGTACATTGACACCATACTAAAGAGGTTTAGTATGGAAGAGTCCAAGCGTGGGAACATGCCCACAATCTCTGGAGTCACTCTCTCCAAAGAGATGTCTCCCAAGACTGATTTGGAGAGAGCTCGCATGCAAGGGATACCCTATGCTTCGGCAGTAGGCTCTATCATGTATGCGATGCTATGTACCAGACCCGATGTAGCATACTCACTAAGTGTAGTGAGCAGGTATCAAGCTGATCCTAGAGAGAGTCACTGGACAGCTGTGAAGAGCATTCTCAAGTACTTGCGAAGGACTAGAGATATGTTCTTGGTGTATGGTAACGGAGAACTCCAAGTGGAGTCCTTTACCGATTCGAGCTTCCAGAGTGATAAGGACGACTCTAAGTCGCAGTCGGGTTTTGTCTTTACCCTTTACGGAGGGGCGGTTAGCTGGAAGAGTTCCAAGCAGGAAACCGTGGCAGACTCGACGATGGAGGCTGAATACATCGCTGCCAACGATGCTGCTAAAGAAGCTGTCTGGATCAAGAAGTTCATTACTGAACTTGGAGTGGTTCCATCCATTGAGCGTCCAATACCTTTGTATTGCGATAACAATGGAGCGGTGGCTTTGGCCAAGGAACCCAGGTCCCATCAGCGGTCCAGGCATATTCTGAGGCGGTATCACCTGATCCGGGAGATAGTTGATCGCCGGGAGATCGAGGTCAGGAGGGTTGACACGAAGAACAACACGGCGGATCCACTCACGAAGGCCATTCCCCAGATACAGTTTGAGAGACTCTTCGGGATGCTCGGTATGAGATACTACAGCAGCTGGCCCTAGTGCAAGTGGGAGATTGTTAGTTGTATGTATGCCCTAGAGGCCAGTATTGTACAGATTATGTATATTATATTGGATGCTTGGACATATATAGAGATGACTTTCTTGCTCGACATGATAGTATGCTATCTGGTTGCTATTTATCTTAACATGTACACTAGTCTCTTTATACTGTCTTATAGTTACATGTTGGTAAAGCCCTTAGGATTTGTACTTGACTACATGGACTATGATGCAGATCATACTAGTGGGGACATGGTAGTCCATAAGTACATCCTTCAAGGTCCCTAGTCGTGGGTGTATCGAGACGGGGCATCGATATACCAGAGTAGACTAGCGTATACGCTTCTCGACCCATGTGATGGGCGATGGATGATCCCATATCCATTGGTGTTTGACATCAGAGATGGTATACGGGTGCTCAGTGGAGACTGAGTACACTGGACGGACTCGCCGAGAACTCCCAGATGGTATTATACCTCACGTCAGATGGCAGTTCTCAGGTGACACTTGTACAGGTTAGTTTGTAGACCCGAGATCGTCATAGAGTCTTGTGTGATTCCCACTGTGCTTTGATCTCCACCTTACCACGTCCATGAGGGCGTGCAAAACGGTGGTCTTTGGGCACAGTCCCGAGTCAGATGGAGGCAATGAGCGATAGGAGGGGTTTCGTCTCTCCCGGTATTGGGGGTTGATGTTGCGCTGTGCTCGATTGGCCGTAACAGGGAAGTTCCTGGCCAGGGCTGATCAGAGATTTGCTGGTAAGTGTTACCAGTAGTTTCTCGACCCGTTACGAACCTCACATCAGCACGACTTATTGGGTTATTGGGGTCTGACGTATACCACCCCTAGACTTGATATGCAACATATCAGACGAAGAGACCGGACTGTATGGTAAGTGTTACTGGTCGGATTCGCAGGAGTGTGAGCGGGCTAGCTCGTCGATCTTCTGATCGCTCAATACCCGGGTGGCCGTTACGTTTAGCAGACCGCTTGCGGCTTATGGGTGCTTGATATGATCATCATCTGCTACCGGCGTATTGACGAGTCTTTAGAGTCCTACACAGAGGTTTCCTGGCTCAAGCAAAACGAAATAGGAGCGCATATGAGATATGTGCGGGACCGAGAATAATGCGTGTGTGTGATACCGCATTTCATTCTCGCGATATATGTTTCGATTGGTTATATTCGATATGACCTAGTTATCGAATCATTGATTCGATAAATCGATACATTACATTCTAGTCGGTCATGTGCGACATGACCGGATCATTGAATCAAATGTTGATTTAATGATTTAATGCATAATTATATATTTGATATATTGCATTGCATTAACTAGTATTGGTTCACTTTAAACGGATTTTTCTCACTTGATGCACATTGTATATGTGATATGCTTTAGTGCACTACTTTGTATCATGTTTGATGATACTTGATCATTTAGTTAAGTTTATAGAATTAATCCATGGTTAATTTGATAATTAGGGTTTTGCATATTCATTTATTTATTTATTTGTTTATTTATTTATTTGAAATGGATTAAGATAAGAATGGTGGCTTTATTTGTTTTATATTGAAGCTTCATGAAGCTTTGACTTTGCTAACCATCCTTATCTTCATGCTTAACCCTAACCCATCCAAGTGACCATGGTTAATTCTCTACACTTAACCCTAGTTCAAGTTATGATAAGTTTTTGATTTAAATTTATTTTATCACAAGACTTATCATATTCTTTTCTTGAGCTCATCTTCTTCTTCTTCTTCAAGCTTGCTACAACAATGGCAACTTGAGATCTTGTGAGATAAATCCAATTCTAAAGTGAACCCACCTCCTATTTCTTCACCCTCTACCTCTTGCCAAGTTGTTTTGGGTGTTTACTTCATAAGTTTGTGAAGTCGGAGCTTGAGTTTGTGCAACCTCGACGTAGATCGTCTTTGACACGAAGCCGACGACCTATTCCACACGTTTTCCCGATGAAGCTGACGGAGGAGTCTAGGATTCATGATGTACAGCGAGAAGACTTCGTTGCGGAGCCGTGGAGGTGGATATCCGGATCTACAAAGGTTGTAATTTCCGTATCCCAGTAGTTAAGTGTTAACTAAGTTTTCATTTCGCCTAAACATCTAGTTTAAGATCCGTAGTCTAGGGTTTCTCGGCACAAAAAATTTTAAATTGGCATGTTCGATGCCTTGTGAGACCTTACTAGAGTGCCTAGGAACCTTTCATTTGTTTCCGTCGTGTGGTGTTTGGACGTCCACGACCAGGGTTTTTTGTCGTGTTTTGCACGCAAAGCTATAGGTTTTGACCTATGAGCGAAACGTGTTCCGTTTTGGTTTTTCGCCTTGATTTTAACACGCATTGCGATTGTTTATCATTGTAGGTACCTTCACGTGGATTCCGAGGCGACAGAGCGTGGCGTCATTGACTTCGGCGAACAAGAACCAAGGTGAGTGGATCTATATCCACGGTGGAAGTCGGGTGGATGGCGTATAGCACCCCCGCAAAGTTTGATGGAAAACTGATTATAGAATATGGTTAGGAAACCTAGATTAGGAAACTAGGGTTATAGTAAGGATAGTTAGTGATACTATATTAGAAACTAGAGGCTAGTTAGAAGTGATATGTTACTACTATCATAGGATGACGTTTAGCGATATTGCCGTTTAGGGTACTGTAGGACTAGATAGTCGATGTAGATGCGTCATCCGAACCATACTTTTTTCTAAAACAAAGAGTCGTAGGTATCTTTTAAAAATATACTTTGAGGGATGTTACGGATTTCCAAATGATATCTTTTTCTTAAAATCACCGTAACCCCTATTTTCAAAACTACGCTTCACTTCTTTAAAAATTTGATTGTATGGTTCGGGTGTGTTTTTTAGATTAGATACTGATACTTAGTAGAGATAGAATGTTTATGTAAATTTGATTTGATATGTGATACAAATGCGATGAAAGAATATAAGACTGATATGATGATATGATGTTATGTTGGTATACGGATGCGAGTCGATCGAGATGACTTATACCCTGCCGGTCCCTTGATATGAGATTATTGCGGATGTGACCTGGGACATAGGTATATAGATATATATATATAGAATGTTGTGAATCATGGATGATAGGCCGTATGTGTTATTAGGCCGTACCCTCATTTGTCTTATGGGATGATAGGATCCCTATTAGCTTAATGCCGCCGTACGATGATTTTCCGTGCATGATGAGTTGACTTGATGATTGATCCTTACCCTTGACTAGAGGTTGCCGTACGATAGATCATACTGTACGCGATATTGTTAGGTTGGATGTCGATTGATAGATTCCCAGACTCGGTCATTTTAGAAACGTATACCCGTCAGCATTTGCATATGATTTACCTTATGCTGCATTCATATTATTCCATTGCATTGCTTATACTTGTGCTAGTACACATGCACCATTATCGATGATGTGTATGTTACACGTACACAGATTTGCCGGCTCACACACTTCATCATCGATAATTGCCATGTCACTACATAGTAGGGTTGCTGCATCATGACATATACATTGATACATCTATACTTGCGGATATACCTTTTCGTATATCTATATTGGTGCACATATACATTGATACATCCATACTTGCGGATATACACATTCGTATATCCATATTTGTGCACACATACTTTGGTACATCTACACTTGCATATATTCATATTGTACCTTTATAGATAACTCGTTTTATTGTAAAATTGGGAACCACATGTTATATTTTACAAAACTGGAATCATTTTAAAAGAGCGGTTTTCCTTTAATATGCCATATCACTATTCCATGTTGCATGATACACGGATATGCTCGCATTTCTTCTATATGTCGCATACATCATGCTCTATTACTTTTCGCATTGAGATATGTTGTTTTCACGAGATTTCTGGATTTGAGAACCGTTGATATTTCAAAAGAGATTATGTGTTATTTTAAAAACCCGGTTTCTCTTGATATGATATTTCAATGCGTCCACCATGCGTTTTCTCGGTTCTGAGACGTGTGACATTTGAAACCCGATTCGAGAAGGCGGATGCGGCCGATCGCGGGTACATGGTGGACCCGGTATGCTACCCCGGGTCAAGAAAGGGATGCTGTGTATACAGACGATGAGCCTGGCAGAGGGACTACTACCTACCGGTGATAGTATTTGGGCTCCGCGGATATCCGGAGGATACCGACCGGAGTCGAGAGATGATAGAGGCCGATCTGGACTGATAGAGCCCGATATATAAGGCTTTACGTGCCGATGCTGGGCACTGTTTTCATGATGTTTTCGAGTGTCGATGCTAGGCACTCAGGTTCCATGATTTTGATTTGTCGGGAGGGACACCGTTGATATATATATCCTCATACTTTCATGCACATTTCTTTATGATATTTACGTGCATACAGACATTGATATTATGAGTGGACGAGATCCACATGCATACATACCTTGATTATGGTTGAGCAAGATCCATATACATGCATTGATTTTTACTGTTGGATGTTATCTCCATGCATATAGGTATTGACTACCTTGTGGGCATATACAGACCCGGTCACCCTAGATATCATACTATTACCTTTTTGATATAGTTGACCTAGAAGTCGTTGTTTATTCGATTTCTATCTGTTGATATTTTTCTACTCACGAGTTGGCAACTTACCCCCGTTGTGCCACAGTTCATATTGTATCTAGTTAACTCCATCAATCAAAACTTGTAAATTGTATAAGTAATGAGACTTAGTGGGTTTGTGGTTGCGAGACTTAGAGCGAGGGGTTTTCCGCTACTTGTGATTTATATGTCTTTCTTTTCTTTTATTCTTTGTGGTGAACTTCGCCGTTGGGCGTCGTATACCGTTTTTCATTGTCTTGCATGGTTATGATCCGCCGTTTGGCAAAGAGCTAGCTCCCGCTTGGGGATGCCAATATTCTTATTATGTATTTGTGGTTTTGGATCAAAATATAAAAAGGAGGTGCTGCCAAAATTTTTAAAAGACGAAACATGTTCTCAAACTAGTAAATTTCACTTGCATCATTCATGTTCCTTTTCTATGCATTACGAAACCTTGATTTCATATACCTTTATTTCAAAAATCTCACTTCCTTTATTTTTCTAAAAGGTTTTGATTTCTGGGTTCTGCTTACTTGAATTCCGTTACGCCTTTAGACGCGGAGTGATTCAAGTGCTGGTCACGTGCTAATATTTCGGGTCGTGACAGTTGGCCTTCGTCAAGGTCATAAGAACATGGGGCAAAAATCCACATCGGGAGTTTCTAAAGAAACTGAAACTTGCTAGTGTTGCATACCATTTGGAGTTTGATGAATGTTGGTAGGATTCCTTCAGCATTATCACACGATGATATTTGGATCCCGATCCTACTGTGAGAATCCGCTACTCCTCAGGAGATTCGTCACTTAACGATCATTGCTATAAACCAAGCAGGTGTCGAGAAAGGTGTCAGCGGGGCTACGCCCCTAGTGAAAAGAGGTTATTTAATTAAGGAACTTCACGAAAGTGTTGGAAAACCTCCCTCGAAGTACCGACACCAGCCTGGCTGAACGGTTAAGCAAGCATTGTACGGTGAGATCAGTCCTGGCTAATTCTTCTTTTATGGTTTGAGGAAGGATTCAAGAAACAGTGGGAGCCATCCAGTTTAGATAAACTAAAAACCAATCTAAACTTGCAAGAGCATCATGTTAAAGTGTTCCCTCTCTCTCTCTCATTGCAGCGACCTTGTGACCTTGACTAGGTTACATCTATATAACAAAATGACTGAATCTGACTTATATGATTGGTAAAGGTCTGTCTAGATGTTCATTGCCTATGACAAGCTGGACCACCCTATTACTACTCAAGCCCCTACCGTTCCAGGTCCAGTTTCCACCGTCGCGGATATAGAAATCCCTTAGACAAGGGAAAAGGACAGTGTGAATGCCCAGTGCCTCATGTTGGCTTCAGTTGATGGTATATACCAGAAGCAGCACGAGAAGATGGACTTAGTTTCCATCTTTCTCTATAACAAAGATTTATATGGAAAGCAATCTCGTATCCCAAGATATGAGACCACGAATGAATTATTTCAAGCGAGGTTGGCTGTCGGGTCATCTGTAGGGGACGACGTCCTTACGATGACTAGCTATATTGATGAGCTCAAGGACCTGGAGACCGCGTTGGGAAACAGGTCATACGCCGACTTATTTCCACAGTCCCTACCCTCTACTTACACCCTGAAAGAAACCAGGGAGACACTCGCTCTGCTTAATGGGGGACCTTCTTCTTCTGCATCCAGGGCGAAAGCAAAGGGTAAAAAGAAGAAGACCTCCACAAATCCGATATACGGTATCAGTGAAGTAGAAGAAAAGGGAAGAGCAAAAGTTTCGGGACTTGGTGTGGGTAAGGAGGGATGTTCCTATTGTTATGGGAACGGGCATTCGCAGAAAAATTGCAGGGCTTTGGAAGTCAGTAGCCAGGATACGAAGCATGTTGTGGCTTCGGCCTCGAGTGTGTTTGTGATTGAGAACTGTTTGTCAATTAACTCTACTTCCTGGGTACTAGATACCGGATCAGGACCTCATATCTGTAATTCATTACATGCTTTGAGAAACCGTAGAGTTATCAAGGTAGGTAATTTGTCTCTCAGAGTTGCAAACGGAATGAGCATGGACGCTGAATCCGTGGGAGAATATCGCCTAGGTTTGACAAGTGGGCAGATATTGATTCTACGTAACTGTTTGTGTGTACCTAGTTTGACTTGTAATATCATATCAGTATCCTCACTTTCGAGAGAGGGATTTTACTTTACATTCGTATGCGATGTAGTTCACATCCACCGAAATCAAGTTCTGATTGGGTCCGGTACATTATATGACGGTACATACGTATTGAATCAATCTCAGGTTTTCAATGTCCAGAATACACTTAAAAAAAAGTCTCCAAAAATAAATCAGGCTTTCTTATGGCATTGTAGACTAGGTCACATCAATGAAACACGGTTGACAAAATTACAAAGAGAAGGATATTTGAATCCGTTCAAATATCAATCTTATGCTACTTGTGAATCTTGTCTCATGGGAAAGATGACAAAGACTCCGTTTACTGGACACGGAGTAAGAGCCAGCGAGCTCTTGGGACTCGTACACAGTGACGTGTGCGGTCCAATGTCTACACATGCGCGAGGTGGTTATTCCTACTTCATTACTTTTACGGATGATTTCTCTAGGTATGGACATATCTTCTTAATGTAGCATAAATCCGAGGCCTTTGAGAAATTCCAGGAATACAAGAATGAAGTGGAAAACCAAACAGGCAAAAGTATCAAGACACTGAGATCTGATCGAGGTGGTGAATACTTAAGTGCCGAGTTCTTGGGTTACTTAAAAGAGAATGGAATTCTTTCTCAGCTTACTCCTCCATACACACCACAACACAACGGTGTATCGGAAATGAGGAATTGAACTCTATTGGATATGGTTCGTTCCATGATGAGTAAGGCTGAGTTACCACGATCTTTCTGGGGTTATGCACTAGAATCAGCTGCATATCTTTTGAACAAGGTTCCAACCAAGACTGTGCCTACCACACCATATCAGATGTGGAGTGGGAAGAAACCCTATCTTCAGTACCTGAAGACATGGGGATGTCCAGCTTTTGTAAAAAAGCAGCATCCGGACAAGCTCGAGGCACGCTCAGTACAGTGTAAGTTTGTGGGATATCTAAAGAACTCCAAGGGGTATTATTTCTATTACGTAGAGGAACAAAAGGGTTTTTTTTCTCGTCATGCCCACTTCTTGGAAGCTGAATTTTTAGAAAATCAGAAGAGTGGGAGCGCAATAGAACTGGAAGAAATTCCAGAACCACAACATGTTACTGAAAGTATGGTAGAACCAAAAGTTTCAGAAGAAAGGGATATACCGGCGCCTATCCGCAGAAGTAGTAGGCAGTCTCATCCGCCCGAGAGATACTACGGTTTTCTTATATATGGGGATCGATAAGATTGCATCATTGATAATGATGACCCAACTAGCTTCCAGCAAGCCATTCAGAGCAGCGACTCGATAAAATGACTGGATGCAATGCGGACCGAAATGGAGTCCATGTACACTAACAAAGTATGGATTTTGGACATTGCTCCATATGGGGTAAAACCCGTAGGATGCAAGTGGATCTTCAGAAAGAAGATTGGTGTAGATGGACAGGTTGAAAGCTATAAGGCTAGACTTGTTGCAAAGGGTTTTCGTCAAAGACCTGGTTTGGACTATGACGAAACCTTTTCTCCAGTGGCTATGCTCAAATCCATTCGGGTCCTTCTTGCCATTGCTGCCTTCCACGATTATGAGATCTGGCAGATGGACGTAAAGACGGCTTTTCTAAATGGTAATTTGGATGAATGCGTCTATATGGATCAGCCAGAGGGATTCATTCAGAGTGGGAGCAGTGGTAAAGTGTACAAGTTGCTTAAGTCCATTTATGGACTAAAGCAGGCATCGTGGAGTTGCAATATCTGTTTTGATGATACTGTCAAAGAATTCGACTTTATCAAGAATCCATATGAACCATGCATATACAGTAAGATTGTAGGGAGAGTTGTGGTATTCTTTGTCTTGTACGTTGATGACATTCTCCTAATAGGAAATGATATTCCTATGCTACAGTCAGTCAAAAGATTCTTGTCACAGAAGTTCTCCATGAAGGACCTGGGTGATGCCACCTACATTCTGGGGATCCAGATCTATCGTGATAGATCAAAGAGGATGTTGGGACTTTCGCAGTCTAGGTACATAGACACCATATTAAAAAGATTCAGTATGGAAGATTCTAAGCACGGTAATCTACCGGCTTGTCATGGAATCAACCTCTCCAAAGAGATGTCTCCCAAGACAAATTTGGAAAGGGATCGCATGTCGATTATACCCTACACTTCTGCAGTAGGCTCTATAATGTATGCGATGTTATGTACCAGACCAGATGTAGCATACGCATTGAGCGTTGTATGCCGGTATCAGGCAAACCCATGGGAGAAGCACTGGATACCAGTAAAGAACATTCTCAAGTACCAGAGGAGGACTAAGGAGATGTTCTTGGTGTATGGCGGAAAAGACCTCCAGATCGAGGCCGTTGCTGACTCCAGCTTCCAGAGTGACAAGGATGACTCCAAGTCCATGTCGAGTTATGTCTTTACCCTCAATGGAGGGACGGTCTGTTGGAAGAGTTCTAAGCCGGACACCGTTGCTGACTCAACGATGGAAGCGGAGTACATAGCTGCTTGCGATGCCGCAAAAGAAGCTGTCTGGATGATGAAGTTCCTCACAGAACTTCAGGTGATTCCTACCAGTGTTCATCCAATACCTCTATATTGCGACAACAACAGCGCTATAGCTTTAGCGAAGGAACCCAGGTCCCATCAGAAGTCCAGACAAATCATAAGGCGGTATCACCTGATCAGGGAGATCATAGATCACTGGGAGATCGAGGTAAAGAGTGTAGATACAGAGAATAACACTGCTGATCCATTCACAAAAGCCATTCCTCAGACGCAGTTCGAGAGGCTATTCGAGATGATAGGTTTGCGATATGCCAGTACATGGTCCTAGTGCAAGTGGGATATTGTTAGTGTTTATGCCCTAGATGCCATTACTGTATCATACTAGTTTGTATATTACTCAATGGATGCTTGGGATATTCACAGTTGTACTGACAGTCTTGCTAAAAATGGTAGTATGCTACTTAGTTTATGTCTACTTTAATATGTGCGTATGTTTCTTTTAACGTATCGCTTATACATTTTAGTAGAGCCCTTAGGATTTTTGCCTGATTACCAGCGTCGTGATGGCAGTCACACTAGTGGGGGCTGGGTAGTCTATAAGCAACATCCTATACTGGTCCCTGGCCGTGGGATAATCGAGACAGGGCATCGATACTCCGGAGTAGACTGGTGTATACGCTTCTCATCCCAGTTGGGGAGATGGTCTGTTACACAGCCATCAGTACGTCGTACTGGAGATAGTATGCAGGTGCTCGTTAGGTTACGGGTACACCGGACATGACTCGCCAGGAACTGCAGCTTGGATTTATACGCATCGTCAGATAGCAGTTCCCAGGTGACATGAGTACAGCTTAGTCCATCGACTTGATACTGCTACTTTGCCTCGGGTGTGTTCCCATTGTACTTAGATTACTACCCTACCACGGCTCAAAGGAGTCGTGCAAACAGGTAGTAGTTGGGTGCAGTCCCGAAGCACTTGGAGGCAGTGGCGGTTAGACAGGATTCGTCTCTCCCGGTATTGGGGGTTGATATCACGCTGTGTATGGAGAGCCATTACGCAAAGTCCCTGGCCAGGGCAAGTGAGATTTACTGGTGGCTTCCAGTAGTTTCTCAAGGTGTAATGGGCTTCACTCCGAGACGACTTATACCGCTATTAGGGGTCTGACATTTACCGCCCCCTAAGCCCGATTTGCGATAGTCCTAGACGAACAGATCAGACTTTACGGAGATTGTCACATCAGGATCAGTTGGTGTTCGGATGGGTTTACTCATCGTCCTTCTTATCGACATCAACCTGGAGACCGTTACGTACAGCTAGTACCGCTTGCGGCCTGTGGTTAAACCCACTGCCAGCGTAGTGTCGAGTCTTTAAAGTCCCACACCAAGAGTTTCCCTGCACCGGGCAAAAGGTGTAGAGGCCGTATGGTTTTACGGCAGGGCCGCGATCACTTACGTACACTTGTGCACGTATTATGATCGGGCATATAATACTACCGGGCTTTGGTTTAAGCCAGATTCTAGTATTATACAGATGGATTTATTAAGTCAAAGATTATCCATGTTTTTCGGAAATACGGATGGGAGGGGCAGTCTCATAATTTGTCGGGAAGCTTCTAGAAGAGGATGACTCATTTGTTTTTATTTCTTTATGGATTAAACATAAATGACGTGGAGAGATGAGTTGTAAGTTTTCATTAAATGCTTAATGACTCATGAGGTGATTCACCATTTAGAATTAAATGAAGCTTACATGATATTTCTAGATATTTATCAAAGAGATATTTGTATGCTTGATATAATTCTTTCATGAGTTATTATTCATATCATTATCATAAAAGCTTTCTCTCTCATCAAGTCTTCATCTTCTTCCTCAAACCCTAATAGCTCTCATGAGTTGAGAAACCTAGGGTTTAAGTGACTAAGTAATCCATCTAATTACTCTACACCCTCTAGGACATCTAGATTACCGATCTAGAAGCCGTAGTTATCTCAGATTCGAGATAGGAGCTCGGACTATAGACTCTCGGGTGGATCGTCTTTGACTTGAGGAGGCCGTTGAGGTGCCTACGTTCCATAGAGCGTATGAGGCATGGAGGATAGCGATGAAGACCCGAAAGACAAGTAACGTGAGGTATAACTTCGAATCCGAGTAGTTAAACCTCTCGTAGTTTGCTAGTAATGGTTTAGACACGATCCGTATGCTCAAGTCCGTGTTACGAAGCTTTGACAATTGTTTTTCATATATTTCGCCTCCCCGCAGGCTCGTAGGGTGCGTGACATGGACTTACAATTTCTAACTTCATAAATCACCACTAAACCAATTCTAAACTAAAACTAGAATATAAAGGAACTTAAAACTAACTAAATGGAACGGATTATACCTCATGAATGAAACTAAAGAGAACCTTAGCTTCTTAAATTTATCAAAATCCCACTTTTTTTGGTCCATTGTGTAGAGGATGAAGAGGTGGTCATTTTCTGTCAAAGGGGTATAGGATTTTGGGGAAGGTTTGGAGATGGATTTTTGAGGTTGAAGGTGGAGGGAGATGTGGAAGAAGAAGGAGAAGAAAATGGTGGAGAAATGAAATGAGGCAGCCCCCCTCTCTCTCAATTATTCTCACTCTCTCTCTCCAAGCATGGTCTCCTATCATCATTATATCCCCTCTCTCTCCTCAAGTCATTATGACACTTTTTCCCTTTCTTTTCTTTTCTTACCACAATAAAACCTTAACATAAAACAACACAATGAACAAGTAACCAAATGAAACATGTCATGGTGCACTAACCATGAAGACCGTAGAAACACGGATTTGGCTTAATCATGATTAGCAGTGCACTAATCGGGTTTTTATCCAAACTGCATATAATAAATTTTAAAAATGCCAAATCCTTTAAATATATTTTTAAATAAATAAATCATTTTAATTTCCATTTATTTCATAATTATCGGTATATATTTATACCCTTTTTCGAAAACCCCAATTTCGCAAATCGGGCCGTTTTCGGGAAATATATTATTTTAATATTAAATTCCAAAAATAATATTTTATATTTTCTGAAATGTCACACACACACACACACACACATATATATATATATATATGTATGTATGTATGTGAGTATGTATATATATATATGTATGTATGTATGTGAGTATGTATATATATATATATGTATGTATGTATATGAGTGTGTGTGTGTGTGTGTGTGTATATATATATATGTATACATATACTTGGATGATGAGGATAGTATATGTTACTTAGAGATGAGTCGAAGTGATTGGGCATGATTCCACGAGATCGGTGATGTGACTTGGTTCGTATTATGAGATACGGCATGATATTATAGCGGAACTTTAGGCGATGTGTTTTCATACACATGCATATATATATGTTGATGGTATCGGAATGTACTAAACTTTATATCAGTACTCCTAATTCAGGATATGATGTTAAGGATACCAGAGGAATAATGAGATAAATGTAATATTCGACCCATACCCAAATTTGGGATGACGTATGATGGATTTACCATACGAGATATAATTATTATGATAGATCCACACTCTTGACTTGAGGATATCATATTATATATAGTATCGTACGCGACACTATTGAGGCGGGATCACCGGCTACTATATATATATATATATATATATATATATATATATCGACTCAAACTTAGGTGGTTTTCCTTACCCTTTCGATTTGTCTTAAGTTTAGTCCTCCAGTTTACTTAGTGGATGTTAGACTATGCTCGAGTCATATTTATTTTTAAAACTAACGAATCGTGAGTATTTTAATGATAGGCCAAGGGATACTACGGATATTTCAAAGGACGTATATTTTCTTAAAGCCACCGTAGCCTCTATTTTCTAAACACCACAATTCATATTATTTCAAATGCCAAAACGGTATGACTCATTTATATAAATGTATATTCTTATATGTTATGTTATTATTCATGTTCCGTATATTCTTGTTGTTCGCAACGCATTGCATGCTTATTTGTGTTTTCATTAGTTCTTATAAATCATGCTTATTCCGTATATTCTTGTATATTCTTGTTGTTCGCAACCGATGATGCGTATGCTCCACATACACTTCCTTGCTGGCTCACACATTATCATCGGTAATTGCCATGTCACGTACACATTAGAAAACACTATTTCATTAGTATAAATTGCTAGCTGAGAGTTCCAATATGTTATTGCTTTTATATGCTGGTTTAATTATTGCATTCCTTGCTTGATGTCAGAGGCATTCATATGTTCATAGGTCATGCAATATTATGAAGTTTTATGCCGGTCATGCACTATTATTTACTCTTGAGATTGGGATTTCGGATTTCCATGAGATTTCTGGATTTGGAGAAACCGCAGAGATTTTATATACTTATTATCGTTTTAAAGATAGGAAATTGCGGTTTTCTCATGATATGATTTGAGTGGTGTCCACCATGAGTTTTCTCGGTTCTTGAGCAGTATCATACACCCAATTTGAAGAGGAGGAGGAACCGTCTGTGGGTGCATGGTGGATCCGGTGCGGTACCCCGGGACGAGAAGGTCGCAGATGATGGCGTTGAGCCCGACAGGGGAGCACTACCGACCGGTGATTTTATTATGACGCGACGGATATCGAGGATACCGACGTAGTCTTGAGATTTGATGATATTGGCCAGTCCGGATTGTCGGAGCCTAAGGTATTGAGATTTGATGTTATAGGCCAGCCCAGATCGATACTAGACACTGAATCTCTATTGATTTCATTGATGATTCTTCAATTTTTATACAGAAATCTCACTGAGATAAGAAAACAGTTTTCTCATTTAGATGTATTATGTTTTCATACATTCATACATCATCTATATGATAGGTTGCTACCTAAGACACTGACACGAGTGTAAGTCCACATTGCTCACCCCGGTGCTTGCGAGGAGGCGGAAAACGGAATAAAAATCGGATTTTTATCACTTTAGGCAACATGGAATAGACAAAGAAGGATCTTTGCTATACAAAAACAAGCTAAAGCTAACTAGAAACTAGCTAAAGAGTAGAATGGTTATACCTAGGGCTTTATGTCCTTCTCTCCTTGCTCCTTGAAGTAGTAGAAAGGGATCACCTTTGTCATCTTCTCACGTCGAAGAAGGATCCACCCGAAAGCCTAAACCTTTGGCTTCAACTCCAAGCTACAAGTAACTAGGGTGCTAGAAGTGCTAATCCTAGAACCCTAGATGAGAGTAGAGATTATGAAGAAGAGGTTTTTCTCAAGCTCAAGTGTTTCTCAACACATGAGAGGGGAGAGCTTGAGGGAGAGGAAGAACAAGAGAGAGAAAGTAAAATGATAGAATGAGAGAATAAACAACCATTCTCACATATATGTGTGAATTATTATAAATTGATAATTAGCTAGATAATTGTCATGGTTAATCAAGACATGACCATTATCATTTCATTTTAAATGCAAATTGCAAGGATCAAAGAGTATCTTCCAAATGAAATGATGATGGTCAAAGTGTCAACCTAGGTCAACCAGTCAAGATAGTCAAATGGTCAACAACCATAACCATGCACAATTATATTAAACTAATATCAATTAACCATACTACACACATAAGCATTAGGGTTAATAAAATAACAATGGTCATTAACCCTAATCAAAGTCCTCTCCCTCTGTCTCAAGCAACTGTGCATACGCACCCGTATTCGTGATCCGAGGAACACGAATACAATGAGATAAAACCAATCCAAAATCATATACTAGGATCCGGTTTAAACCAAAGCCCGCTAGTATAAGCTGTCCGGACAGCAAACGTGCACGAGTGCGCGGATGTGAACGAACCCTGTCGCAAAACCATGCGACCTCTACTCATTTTGCCTAAAGGCGAATAGCTCTCTGTGTGGGACTCTAAAGACTCGACACTACGCTGGCAGTGGGTTTAACCACAGACCACAATCGGCACTAGCTGTACGTAACGGTCCCCAGGTAGATGTCGATAAGAAGACTGACGAGGTAACCCCATCTGAACTCCTACTGAGCCTGAATGTGACAGTCTCCGTACAGTCCGGTCTGTTCGTCTGATACATCGCATGGCGGGCCTAGGGGGGCGGTGAACGTCAGTCCCCTAATAACGGTACAAGTCGTGTCGGAGTGTGGCCCAGAACACCCTAAGATAACACTGGAAACCTACCAGTATATCTCGCTTGCCCTGGCCAGGGACTACTCATGTAATGGCTCTCCAGGACACAGCGCAATGTCAACCCCCAATACCGGGAGAGACGAATCCTGTCTAACCGTCACTGCCTCCAAGTGCTTCGGGACTGCACCCAAAAACTACCTGTTTGCACGACTCCTTTGAGCCGTGGTAGGGTAGTAATCAAAGTACAGTGGGAACACACTCGAGGCGAAGTGACAGTGTCAAGTCAGCGGACTAAGCTGTACTCATGTCACCTGGGAACTGATAACTGATGATAGGTATAATACCAACCAACAGTCCCCGACGAGTCCTGTCCAGTGTACCCGTAACCTAACGAGCACCCGCATACTATCTCAAGTACGACGTACTGATGGCTGTGGGACAGACCGTCTCCCATGCTGGGATGAGAAGCGCATACGCTAGTCTACTCCGGAGTATCGTTGCCCTGTCTCGATAGTCCAACGACCAGGGTCCTGTATAAGGATGTGCTTATGGATTACCCAGCCCCCACGAGTGCGAGCGCCATCACAACGCTGGTAATCAAGCAAAGATCCTAAGGGCTCTACTAATATGTATATCAGCGATATGCTAAAAGAAACACATGCACATATTAAAGCAGTGACAAACCAAGTAGCATACTACCATTTCGAGCAAGGTTGTATATACAACTGTGAATATCCCAAGCTTCTATCAAGTAATATACAAACTAGTATGATACAGTAATGGCCTCTAGGGCATATACACTAACAATCTCCCACTTGCACTAAGGCCATGTACTGGCGTATCGAAGACCAATCATCTCGATCAGCCGCTCGAACTGAGTCTGGGGCAAGGCCTTGGTGAATGGATCTGCAGTGTTATCTTCTGAAGCAACCCTCCGAACCTCGATCTCCTGGCGATCCACGATCTCCCTGATCAGGTGATACCGCCTCAAGATGTGTTTGGATTTCTGATGGGACCTGGGTTCCTTCGCTAAAGCTATAGCCCCGTTGTTGTCGCAATACAGAGGTATTGGGTCAACAATGGACAGAACCACCTGAAGTTCTTTCAAGAACTTCCTCATCCAGAAAGCTTCTTTTGCGGCATCAGATGCAGCGATGTATTCCGCTTCCATAGTCGAGCCAGCAACGGTTTCCTGTTTGGAGATCTTCCAACACACCGCCCCTCCATTGAGGGTAAAGGCAAAACCCGACATGGACTTGGAATCATCCTTGTCACTCTAGAAGCTGGAGTGAGCAAAGGCCTCAATCTGGAGGTCTTTTCCGCCATACACCAAGAACATCTCCTTAGTCCTTCTCAGGTACTTGAGAATGTTCTTTACTGCTATCTAATGTTTCTCACTAGGGTTTGATTGATACCTGCTTACCATGCTCAGTGCATAAGCCACATCTGGTCTGGTACACAACATCGCATACATTATAGAGCCTACCGCAGAAGCGTAGGGTATAATAGACATGCGATCCCTCTCCAAATAAGTCTTGGGAGACATCTCTTTGGAGAGGGTGATCCCGTGACAAGCCGGTAGATTACCGCGCTTGGAATCTTCCATACTGAATCTCTTCAGTATGGTGTCGATGTACCTGGACTGTGAAAGTCCTAATATCCTCTTGGATCTGTCACGGTAGATCCGGATACCCAGAATGTATGAGGCATCACCCAGGTCTTTCATGGAGAACCTGTGTGACAAGAACCCCTTGACAGATTGTAGCATAGGAATGTCATTTCCTATTAAGAGAATGTCATCCACGTATAAAATGAGGAATACTACAGTTCTCGCTACAAATCTACAATAGATGCATGGTTCATCTGGATTTTTCATAAAGCCAAATTCCTTGACCGTCTCATCAAAACAGATGTTCCAACTCCGCGATGCCTGCTTCAGTCCATAAATGGACTTAAGCAACTTGCACACCTTTCCGCTGCTCCCACTCTGAATGAAACCCTCTGGCTGTTCCATATAGACACACTCCTCTAAATGTCCATTTAGAAAAGCGGTCTTTACGTCCATCTGCCAAATTTCATAATCGTGGAAGGCAGCAATGGCAAGAAGGATCCGAATGGATTTCAGCATAGCTACTGGAGAAAAGGTTTCGTCATAGTCCAAACCAGGTCGCCGACGAAAACCCTTTGCAACCAGTCAGCTTTATAGGTCTCAACCTGTCCATCTACACCAATCTTCCTTTTGAAGATCCACTTGCATCCTACGGGTTTTACCCTATCTGGAGCAATGTCCAACGTCCATACTTTGTTGGTGTACATGGACTCCATTTCGGTCCGTATTGCATCCAGCCATTTTATCGAGTCGACGCTCTGAATGGCTTGCTGGAAGCTAGTAGGTTCATCACAATCTATGATGCAATCCTCTCTATCCCCATCAATAAGAAAACCGTAGTATCTCTCAGGCGGATGAGACTGCCTACTACTCCTACGGAGTGGCGTGGGAATGTCCTGATCATTCGAACCCTCTGGTTCTACTAAGCTTTCAGTAATAGCTCGTGGTTCTGGAATTTCTTCGAGTTCTATTGCGTTCCCACTTATTTCTTTTTCTATGAACTGGTGTTCTAGAAAGTGGGCATGGCGAGAGACAAAAACCTTTTGTTCCTCTTCGCAATAGAAGAAATATCCCTTGGAGTACTTTGGATATCCCACAAACTTGCACTGTACTGAGCGTGCCTCGAGCTTGTCTGCATACTGCTTTTTTACAAAATTTGGACATCCCCATGTCTTAATGTGATTAAGATAGGGTCTCTTCCCACACCACATCTGATATGGTGTAGTAGGCACAGTCTTAGTTGGAACTCGGTTCAAAAGGTATGCAGCTGATTCTAGCGCATATCCCCAGAACGATCGCGGCAACTCAGCGTTACTCATCATGGACCATACCATATCCAATAGGGTTCGGTTCCGTCTCTCCGATACACCGTTATGTTGCGGAGTGTATGGAGGAGTAAGCTGAGAGAGAATTCCATTCTCTTTTAAGTAACCCAGGAACTCGGCACTCAAGTATTCACCACCTCGATCAGATCTCAGTGCCTTGATACTTTTGCCTGTTTATTTTTCTACTTCATTCTTATATTCCTGGAATTTTTCAAAAGCCTCGGATTTATGTTTCATTAAGAAGACATAACCGTACCTTGAAAAGTCATCCGTAAAAGTAATGAAGTAAGAATAACCGCTTCGTGCATGTGTAGACATTGGACCGCACACGTCGCTGTGTACGAGTCGCAAGAGCTCGCTCGCTCTTACTCCATGTCCAGTGAACGGAGTCTTTGTCATCTTTCCTTTGAGACATGATTGACAAGTTGCATACGATTGATATTCGAACGGATCCAAATATCCTTCTGCATGTAACTTAGTCAACCTTCTCTCATTGATATGACCCAGTCTACAATGCCATAAGAAAGTTTTATTGATTTCTGGAGACTTTCTTTTGTGTGTATTCTGGACATTGAAAATCTGTGGTTGGTTTAATACGTATATACCGTTGTTCAATGTACCTGACCCAATCAAAACTTGATTAAGGTGAATATTCACTACATTACTTACAAATGCAAATTCATAACCTTCTTTAGATAATAAAGATACAGAAATGATATTACAGGTTGCATTTGGTACATAATAACAACTACGCAAAACCAAAAAGTGTCCATCTGACAGTCCCAGGTGATAGTCCCCCACGGACTCAGCATCCATGCTAGCACCGTTTGCAACTCTGAGGGTCAAGTCACCTGCCTTCAAAACTCTACGCTTTCTCAACGCCTGCAAAGAATTACAGATATGAGATCCTGATCCGGTATCCAATACCCAGGATGTAGAGTTTATTGATAGACAGTTCTCAATAACATACACACCTGAAGCTGAAATCGCAACTCGCTTCAAATCCTGTGTTCTGGTAGTCCAAGCCTTGCAATCCTGTTTCCAGTGACCACTTTTGTGACAGTAGAAGCATTCTTCCTTCCCCACCAGCTTTCCCGCTACCTTTGTTGCTTTTCCTTTTCCCTTCGTATCCACTTTACTGACACCGCCTCTTGGTTTGTCGGGGGCTTTCTTCTTCTTGCCCTTGTCTTTCGCCCTGGACCTAGAAGAGGAAGATCCTCCTACAAACAAAGTGGATGTCTCCCTACTTTTCTGTAGGGTGCCCTCTGCACTCCTCAACATGTTGAGGAGCTCTGAAAGTTCAACTTCCTTTTCCTGTAAGTTGAAGTTCAGGATGAACTGGGCGTAAGTGGAAGGAAGGGACTGGAGAATCAAGTCCGTATAGAGCTCATTCTCCAACGTGGTCCCAAGTTCTGCGAGCTCCTCTATGTAGCTAATCATCTTAAGCACGTGTTCCGCTACCGATGATCCGACGGCCAACCTTGCCGAAAACAACTTCTTCGACACTTCGTATCTGGCGATACGAGACTACTCTCCATAGAGTTCTTTTGTATGAAGAAATATGGACTCTAGGTCCATATTCTCGTGCCTCCTCTGATGTTCGTTGTCCATCGAGGCAAGTACGAGGCATTTGGCCTTCGCGCAATCTATTTCCCATGTCTTACGGATTTCCCTATCCGCGACACTGGTTTTGGGACCTGGGACAGGGGGAGCTTTGGTGGTAAGGAGATACCCCAGCTTGTCGTAAGTGATTGCCATCTTGACATTCCTGAGCCAATCTTTGTAGTTTGGCCCAGTCAGTATGTTTTTATCTAGTAATAACTTAAGTCCGGTCATGTTGAATGGTCGCTGCAATTAGGAGAGAGAAAAGAAACACTTTAGCATGATTCTCTTGCAAGTTTAGAGTGGTTTTTAGTTTGTCTAAACAGGATGGCTCCCACTGTCTCTCGAATCCCTTCTCAAACAGTAAAGAAAGGATTAGTCAGGATCAATCTCACCGTACAATACTTGCTTAACCGTTCAGCCAGGCCAGTATTGGTACTTCGAGGGAGGTTTTCCAACGCTTTCGCGATGTTCCTTAATTAAGTAACCTCTTTTCCCTGTGGGCGTAGCCCCGCTAACACCTTTCTAGACACATACTAGGTTTATAGCATTGATCGTTAAGTAAGAGTTTTCCCGAGGAGTAGCATATACTCACAGTAGGATTGGGATCCAAATATCATCGTGTGATAAAACTGAAGGAATCCTACCAGAATCATCACACTCCAAATGGTATGCAGCGCTAGCAAGTTTCAGTACTTATGAAACTCCCGATGTGGATTTTTGCCCCATGCTCTTATGACCTTGACTTTGGCCAAAATATCATAAGTCACATGTCAAGTTCTACCCATCATTCTCCGGGTTAATTTGGACCCACACGTACCTACCCTTGACTTTGGCCAAAATGGCAGTACGACTGTCCCAAACCAACGCATCTATCTATGTTGCACATGAATACCCAATAGCTATCAATCACTATGCCTTGACTTTGGCCAAAATACATAGCTTGAATACTTTTGACCATTCATGTGGAATGACGGAGGGCTACGAATGGTTTTGGCGAAACCGTGAACGTAGTGAACTTGATATAATCGATGGAACGAGATAGCTTTTAAAAGGAGTGGTTCAAGCTCCGCGTTTTAAAAGTTTAGTTTTGAAAAGAACCGAGTGGTTTTCAAAGTGTTCCAATCGACTTTTACTTGGTTTATTTTCTTGCATTAGTTCTTTTAATGCGTCCCATCATTTAATCCTACCATTGCAGAAAACAACCAAAATAAGACGTACGCTTATACCATTCGCATTCGCCACGGGGCCCCGTCATCACCCGTTAGGTTACTTAACTAACGACAGAGCGGGGGCTGGGCTAGCGCGGCTGTAAAACATAAGCAACGCCTAAATAGTTATAATATATAAATATATAGCAATGATAGACATTACAGATCACAGATGAATACATTGGATATACTAGGAATCCGCAATCCGTTCGAGCCTGCAACGAAAAGCGGATTACACGGTCGCGGTGAATAGCCAAATACCCCACCCAAGACCCCTACGGGTGCGGCAAACTACCCGCCAAGCACCCGAAGCGAAGCAACCTCCCTCAACACCGTGAGTAGGCCACTCGGCACTTCGAGATACCCGGTAGTTTGTGCACCCCCTCCATGGGTCTATCCTAGGAGCAAAAACAGTAAAAAGAATTATACAATGACGGCTACAACCCCGACCCGGTTGTGCAGCCATACAAATAATATTACATCAATTTACATGTTACAATGAATGAAAGAAAAAGAAACACTCGTCTCACATCCTCCCCGGCTATTCATCCGCGACAATCCAACGCATTCATATACACATACCATCATCAAACACAGATCACAGATATGTATAACCCCCACTAATCGACATATAGCAATTAGCCGACGTTCAATACATATAAACATCACAGATATAACCCTTTAGTCAAAGTGTATTGAAGTTCGATCAAAAAATAAGGATTTATAGGCCCACAAAAACAAATTTCTTTTCTGGAAAACCTGGGCACACATAAACAATCTTAAAAATCCCAAAACCATGCCAGAAGAACACTGCACCAAACTCGACCCAGAGCCGAGACAAAACGGTCGCGGTTGCGCGGCAATAGCTTGCTATTGCCGCGGAACCGCGGCTCTTTGAGCGAGTCACTGGATCGATTTTGGTGGCTTTCTTCACAAAACCCTGAGATGATTTTTGGAGTATGATTTATTTTATTTTAAGCAGGAAAAATTTTAACAAAAAGTTAAGGTTTTGAAAACTCGGTTTTGCGATTTTTCCGATTGAACTTCCATACACTTTTACTACCTAGCTAGTTTATGTTTAGTTAGGCTCTGATACCACTGTAAGTCCACGTTGCCCACCCCGGTGCTTACGGGGAGGCGGAAAACGGAATAAAAATCGGATTTTTATCGCTTTAGGCAACATGGACTAGACAAAGAAGGATCTTTGCTAAACAAAAACAAGCTAAAGCTAACTAGAAACTAGCTAAAGGGTAGAATGGTTATACCTAGGGCTTTATGTCCTTCTCTCCTTGCTCCTTGGAGTAGTAGAAAGGGATCACCTTTGTCGTCTTCTCACGTCGAAGAAGGATCCACCCGAAAGCCTCAACCTTTGGCTTCAACTCCAAGCTAGAAGTGCCTAGGGTGCTAGAAGTGCTAATCCTAGAACCCTAGATGAGAGTAAAGATTATCAAGAAGAGGTTTTTCTCAAGCTCAAGTGTTTCTCAACACATGAGAGGGGAGAGCTTGAGGGAGAGGAAGAACAAGAGAGAGAAAGTAAAATGATAGAATGAGAGAATAAACAATCATTCTCACATATATGTGTGAATTATTATAAATAGATAATTAGCTAGATAATTGTCATGGTTAATCAAGACATGACCATTATCATTTCATTTTTAATGCAAATTGCAAGGATCAAAGAGCATCTTCCAAATGAAATGATGATGGTCAAAGTGTCAACCTAGGTCAACAAGTCAAGATAGTCAAATGGTCAACAACCATAACCATGCACAATTATATTAAACTAATATCAATTAACCATAATACACACATAAGCATTAGGGTTAATAAAATGACAATGGTCATTAACCCTAATCAAAGTCCTCTCCCTCTGTCTCAAGCAACTGTGCATACGCACCCGTATTCGTGATCCGAGTAATACGAATACAATGAGATAAAACCAATCCCAAATCATATACTAGGATCCGGCTTAAACCAAAGCCCGCTAGTATAAGCTGTTCGGACAGCAAACGTGCATGAGTGCGCGGATGTGAACGAACCCTGTCGCAAAACCATGCGACCTCTACTCATTTTGCCTAAAGGCAAATAGCTCTCTGTGTGGGACTCTAAAGACTCGACACTACGCTGGCAGTGGGTTTAACCACAGACCGCAAGCGGCACTAGCTGTACGTAACGGTCCCCAGGTAGATGTCGATAAGAAGACTGAAGAGGTAACCCCATCTGAACTCCTACTGAGCCTGTATGTGACAGTCTCCGTACAGTCCGGTCTGTTCGTCTGATACATCGCATGGCGGGCCTAGGAGGGCGGTGAACGTCAGTCCCCTAATAGCGGTATAAGTCGTGTCGGAGTGTAGCCCAGAACACCCTGAGATAACACTGGAAACCTACCAGTATATCTCGCTTGCCCTGGCCAGGGACTACTCGTGTAATGGCTCTCCTGGACACAGCGTGATGTCAACCCCCAATACCGGGAGAGACAAATCCTGTCTAACCGTCACTGCCTCTAAGTGCTTCGGGACTGCACCCAAAAACTACCTATTTGCACGACTCTTTTGAGCCGTGGTAGGGTAGTAATCAAAGTGCAGTGGGAACACACTCGAGGCGAAGTGACAGTGTCAAGTCAGCGGACTAAGCTGTACTCATGTCACCTGGGAACTGATAACTGACGATAGGTATAATACCAACCAATAGTCCCCGACGAGTCCTGTCCAGTGTACTCGTAACCTAACGAGCACCCGCATACTATCTCAAGTACGACGTACTGACGGCTGTGGGACAGACCGTCTCCCACGCTGGGATGAGAAGCGCTTACGTTAGTCTACTCCGGAGTATCGATGCCCTGTCTCGATAGTCCAACGACCAGGGACCTGTATAAGGATGTGCTTATGGATTACCCAGCCCCCACGAGTGCGAGCGCCATCACAACGCTGGTAATCAAGCAAAGATCCTAAGGGCTCTACTAATATGTATATCAGCGATATGCTAAAAGAAACACATGCACATATTAAAGAAGAGACAAACCAAGTAGCATACTACCATTTCGAGCAAGATTGTATATACAACTGTGAATATCCCAAGCTTCCATCAAGTAATATACAAACTAGTATGATACAGTAATGGCCTCTAGGGCATATACACTAACAACGAGCACTTGGTATTACACTTATGTATAGATGTTTACCCTTGCCATTATTAGATGCTTCAGGCTATATTATTTTGAGGATATTATTACCGTATGACCTAGGATTGAGTCATACATATGATTTCTGCTCGGTGACGTTTTCTACTCACGAGTTGGCAACTCACTCCCGTTGTGCCACAGTTTCTTGCGGGTTTTGCCGTACAGGTTTCCTTGGCAGCTTTGCTGGCACACTACTTCATTCCGGGTGTTTGCTTTAGTAGGTGAGTTCACTCGTATCGTGACCGCCATTGTACTTATACAATATCAGTTGTATTTAATAACTCCATCAACCAGACTTGTATTAATTTATAGGCTTAGAAGACTAGTGTACATTCTTTCGACCTTAGAGTCGCGCTTGTATTATTATGGTCTTCTGGTGGTTATTGTTTTTCTTTTGAGTTTTGATCCTCGCCCTTCGGCATTGTATATTATATTGCTGCGTGGTTGTGACCGCCAATTGGCGAAGAGCTAGCTCCTTCTTAGGGATGCCTTTATCCATCATTTATATATATTTCATGTTTGTACCCATTTTGGGCCAATTTTTACAAAGGAGACTCTGCCGAAATTTTTGGGAAAAATATGACATTGCTTTTAAATGTTTAATGCCACTTAATTATTAAAACCACTTGCTTTAAAACAAATTTCTTGCACTTCTTCCTTAAAATGATATAGATTTCTGGGATTTTTTGCTTACTTGAATTAGATGGGTTCCTATAAACTTCAAATGATTCAAGTGCCAGTCACGTGCCATTTCGGGTCATGACAAAGTTGGTATCAGGGCGCTAGGTTTAACCTTTGTTCAAGTCTATGTTTGACTATGCGGAGTCTAGGGCGTATATATATATATTCGGAAGCTAGGCTTGACCTTACGGAATTTAGACTTGGTCGAGGGGGTAATAGACCCGAACTCTCGTCGCATAGGTGGACCTTGGTTGATGGAGTATGTGACTTAGGTAGAGCGACGTACCGTGTGTACATTCCGCGGCATACTTTCGATACGCTACTCCTCTTAAGAAGCCTTAGGATGTACAATTCTTTACACAGTATTATATTCATTCCTATGATCTATCATCATCGATATCGGTTGGTGGTTTTGTTACGACGATTGCATAGGCAGAGAGAGAGCTGCAGCTAGAGTTGCGGTCAGCATGAGCTCGTTTTGGATGAGGACTGACCACGGAGTAATTACGGTGACACACGATTGAATAGATGTGTCGCTTTATTGTGTTTTCGCATCATGAGCATTTGATGGATTGCTTTTACTAAATTTCTCAAACGTGTAGATCAGCACCAGAGGATTGGGCCACTGCTATAGGCCAGCCAGAATGTGATGACCGTCAATGTACCGATTATTCTTGATGATTGAGGCACTGTTCAGCGTGCGGACGAATGATTCAGTTGTTGCTGTGACTGACGAGATATCGCCCTAGATGTTTGATACTAATGCAGCACGAGTTGTATTTAGTGATATGATAGAAGATCGCTAGTCACCCAAGGAGGAACGACTAGGACATGTGGTTCATTTGCACACCCCGATGCGAGGTCATCAGATTGATTGATTTCAGCCAGAAAAGCCTTCACGGTGTTACGTTGAGAGTCGATAGAAACGATCGAAAGTCATAAACCCATTTTTCCAATTTTAATGTATTCGGAAAAACATGCAAGTAATTCCGTGGACCCTCTTGTTGGAGACAGTGCCCTCAAAGTCAATTATTGGATCGCAAATACATGATTGCAATGATTGAGGCAGGACCTATACCGATATGACAGTCTTGCTCGAGATGGTAGTATGCTATCTGGTTTGTCTTTATCATCGTATACATGATTAGTTCACTATTGCATGTTGATAGAGCCCATAGGATTCTTGCTTGACTGCCAGTAGTATGATGGCGATCATATACGTGGGAGCAGGGGTCTACAAGCACATCCTTAAAGTGTCCCTAGTCATGGGAGTTTCTAGACAGGGCATCGATACTCCAGAGTAGACTAGTGTATACAGTCGAGACCCCGACGAGGGGCGGTGGCCGGTCTCACAAGCCATTGGTGTCAGTTGGATCACTTAAGATGTATACAGGTGCTCATTAGGTTATGATTACACCGGACAGGACTCGCCGGGAACATGCTAGTTAGTATTATACATATCGTCAGATAGCAGTTCCCTGGTGACATGTGTACAGGTTAGTTTGTCGACCTGAGATCGTCATTTGTCTCGTGTGAGTTCCCACTGTGCTTTGATTCCTACCCTACCACGGCTCAAAGGAGTCGTGCAAACAGGTATTTTTTGTGTACAGTCCAAAGCCATATGGAGGCAGTGAGCGGATCGTCGGGGATTCGTCTCTCCCGGTATTGGGGGTTGATGTGGCATTGTGCACGGGTGGCCATCACTAGAAATTCTCGGCCGAGGTAGTGGAGAATTACTGATTTGGATCAGTAATTTCTCAGGTGGTGATGAGCTTCATGCCGACACGATTTATCTCGTTATTAGGGGTCTGACTTTATCCACCCCCCAGACTCGATATGCGATACTCTTTAGACGAACGGACCGGACTGTACGGATATTGTTACTGTCAGGCTCAGTAGGGTTTGTGGATGAGTTCGCTCGTCAGCTTCCCTTCCAATCAATACATAGGCAACCGTTACGTACAGCTTGTACCTCTGACGTGCAAGTGGTTATATCCAGTGCCAGTGTGTTGATGAGTCATTAGAGTCCCCCACAGATACTTTGCCATGTTCGGGCGAAACGTTGTAGAGGCCGTATGGTTTTATGGCAGGGTTAGGAAAATGCACGTGCATTTTCGCACGTGTCATTTTTCGGGCAGATAATACTGGTAGGCTTTGGTTTATGCCGGATCCCAGTATTATACTGTGTAGATATAATATCTTTGTCTCAGTTGCATTTGTATTCGGTCGTAATACAAATGCGGGTATGTTTATACTGATACGGGGTTATCCTGAAATTCGTTTCAGGATCGCTCATGGAAGTTGCCAGTTTCCAGTTTTCTATCGGCCGTATTTAACATTCGGTTAAATACGGATTTATCTTTTCTTCTTGGGTGAGTCATGAGGGTGAGTCATGCTTCTAGAAGGTTCTAGAAGTGGTGACAAGGATTGTGACTCAATCATTTGCATTAATTGGGTGGTGACTAGGTTTAGATGAGTCATCCTTTGTATTAATGCATTTTGTTTGTGCTAAGATATTTCTTCATGATAAGCTTTGCTTACATTCACCCCCCTTTGCTCCTACACTCACCCCCTCCTCTATATATGGCCGGCCCCTTCTTGGAAAAGATTATGGTTGCTTGTAAAAAGATTATGATAGTTTTAGACTCAAGGAAATTTGATAGATACTCATTTCACATTTCCACCCGATCCAAAAGGCAACTTCATTAACCGTTCGTCCATAGCTTTGGACGTAACGAGACAAAGTGTTCTACTCATTCTCTACATCAATCTTAGTCATCTCTTTTAGCAAACTTGATGATCGAGTTGCCTCAGTTCACAGGCGGAAGCCCGTTTAAAGATCCGTCGACGTGGTGCCACCTGGACGAGAAGAATGGAGATTCAGGAGATCGGAGCAGCCGCAACAAAGCGTGGGATGATGGTTGAAGACCGAAGGACTCGGATCGTTCGTTATAACATTTCTACCTACTTTATAGTTCATTAGTTTAGCTTTAATGGCAGATCCGGGTTATAGTACACGATAGCGCCAGTTTGTAAAAAGTTTTTGTTCCGCATTTGGCGTCTGTAAGACGGCCGGAGCGCTACCGTGGACTTACAGTGGTATCAGAGCCTCACCATTAAGCTATACTAACTTGTGCTAACGCGTTTAAAAGATCGATCGAACGGAATTTCCGAAATCGCAATTTTCTACACACATGTTTCTGTCGATTTTTTAGAGGGCTTAAAAATAATTTTGCATATCAAAGAAAAGCGTGCAAGGTTTTTAAAGAATTATGGGAAAATTTGGGCATGTGATCCCACATGACCACCGTGGATCCGCGGTCAAACCCTAGGTTTGACCGCGGAACCGCGGCGACTTTGTGGGTACAGTGCTCCAATTTTTCCAGAGAGCTTCACATAGGAAATTGTGGTTTTTTGGTAATATTCTTTTGGGCCCAGATTTTATTACTGTACATCAGATGTACGTAGGGCCCACTTCGGGAAGTTTTGTCGATCGAAATTTTAAACTTGTTAGTATGCAGTATTTACATTATATCTCCGACCGGAAATGTCATTTGATCAGTAAACCGCGTCTGATTGCTATAGTTCTTTTACACGGGTTTGCGAACGTGACATTCGCGTTGATGTTCTATGTTGTGCTGTAATATTGCGGATATGTCGTGGTGGATAGCAGTTTACAATGGTAGTGCAGTTTGGATTTATTTGTACATTTGATATTGCAGGGCAAGCGTCCAACATGTGGACTGCCGTCACTGCCTGTTTGTATATTATTCTTTTGGGCCACGACCGGGATGAGGTCGATGTACCCGTTGTACATATTTTTATTTCTGTACTAGGTTTATTTCGTGAAGGAGTGCACGGATAGCCGGGTTCTGGAGGGCAACGGGTCCGTATCTCATGGCTTTGAGAGGCAGAAGGGCCTCACTCTAGAATTGGTAGACTATTCGCCGCACTCGTAGAGGGTACAGGTTGACCCAAGGAGGGGTGCTCAATTTACCGGATTCCATGAAGTGCTGGGTGTTCCATTAACTATGCATTGGGGGACTACCTCGCTTCAGGTTTTGGCGGGTAACTTGCCGCACCCGTAAGGGTCTTGGTTTCATTGCATATGCTATCCACACGACCAGGGGAACGTCGTGTTTCAGTAGCGGCTCTGTGAAACCCGGGGATCCCAGATTATCTGTATTGTTCTGTGATGCTTAATACTTTTCTGTAATGTTGCATATTATCACGCCTGGAGCGATTATTATATATTGGTATATATACAATTAGATGTTGTATATGTTTTACACCCGTGCTAGTCCAGCCCCCGCTCTGTCGTTAGTTAAGTAACCTAACGGGTGATGACGGGACCCAGTGACGAATGCGGATGGCATATACGTACATTTTATTTTTCGTTCTTTTTTGGTGTGATTGATTGATGAGACTGCATTGATTCTTACCAATGCAAGGATAAAACAAACCTATATTTAATGTTGTTGGAACAAATTTTAAAAAGGTGTTATTACAAAGATGTTTCCTTTTGTTTTGCATAGTGATATTCAGTTAGAATATCCAGCACCTCATTCGATGAGGCAAGGGCCGAGATCCCTTCACCGGGAGTGACCCCTTTGGCAGAAGTTTACGTCTGGGTAATAACTTTAATATAGTCGATTACAGGTTGCTTTGCATCGCGGTATTCGGTTGGAATATCCCGCACCTCATTCCACGAGGAAAGAGCCGAGATCCCTTCACCGGGAGTGACCTCATTAGCAAAGGTTTTCGTCACTATATTTTTATAAAAAGCTATCAAGTTCCTTCAACGAGATCAAGTCCATTACGTTAAAGGTTTTTCGCCAAAAACCAGCCGTAACCCTCCGTCATTTCTTATGGATAGTCAGTAGTATTCAAGCTATGTTTGTTGGCCAAAGTCAAGGCATAGTGTTTGGTAGTTGCTGAATATTCATCTGATGCATAGATAGATGTGTTGGTTTGGGACAGTCGTATTACCTTGTTGGCCAAAGTCAAGGGTATGTACGGGTGCGTTCAAATTAACCTGGACAATGACGGGTAGAACTTGACATGTGACTTATGATTTGTTGGCCAAAGTCAAGGTCATAAGAGCATGAGGCAAAAATCACATCGGGAGTTTCTGAAGAAACTGAAACTTGCCAAGTATGCGCATACCTTCTGGAGTGTGATAACTTGAGTGGCTTCCATCAAGTTATCATGCGATGATAGTTGGATCCCGATTCTCACTGATGAGTTGGTTTACTCTTCTGGTGATCCCGACTAATTCTTCTTTCAGGTTTGGAGGAGAATTTGAGATTACAGTGGGAGGTTTCCTGATTAGATAAAGTGATAACCATTCTGATCTAGGTTAGAGTGCATGCAGAGTGTTTCTTTTCTCTCTCTCTCTTTGGCAGCGACCTTTGACCGACCCTAGACTATGACTCAGTGACCAAGTTGACTAAACCTGTTAGTTATATGTATGCCCTAGAGGCCATTACTATACATAGGATGTATATTGTAGTGGATGCTGGGACATATATAGGGAGGACTTTCTTGCTAGACATGATAGTATGCTATCTGGTTGATCTTTACCTTAACGTGTACACTGATTGTCTCCCTGTTACATGTTGGTAAAGCCCTTAGGATCTGTACTTGACTACCTGGACTATGATGCGGATCATACTAGTGGGGACATGGTAGTCCATAAGTACATCATTCAAAGTCCCTAGTCGTGGGTGTATCGAAACGGGGCATCGATATACCAGAGTAGACTAGCGTGTACCTTCTCGACCCATACAGATGGGCGATGGATGATCCCATATCCATCGGTGTTTGACATCAGAGATGGTATACGGGTGCTCAGTAGAGACTGGGTACACTGGACGGACTCGCCGAGAACTCCCAGATGGTATTATACCTCACGTCAGATGGCAGTTCTCTGGTGACACTGGTACAGAGTAGTCTGTTGACCCGAGATCGTCATAGAGTCTTGTGTGGTTCCCACTGTGCTTTGATTACCATCTTACCACGACCAAGAGGGCGTGCAAAATGGTGGTTTTTGGGTACAGTCCCGAGTCACATGGAGGCAATGAGCGATAGGAGGGGATTCGTCTCTCCCGGTATAGGGGGTTGATGTTGTGCTGTGTTCGATTGGCTATAACAGGAAATCCCTGGCCAGGGTAGCTGAGATTTACTGGTAAGTGTTACCAGTAGTTTCTCGAATTGTTATAGACCTCATATCGACATGACTTATCGAGCTATTGGGGCCTGACGTTTACCACCCCTAGGCGAGATATGCGACATATCAGACGATCAGACCGGACTGTATGGTAGTGTTACTGGTTGGATTCACTGGAGTGTGAGCGGGCTTGCTCGTCGATCTTCAGATCGCTCAATACCCGGGTGGCCGTTACGTTTAGCAGACCGCTTGCGGCTTGTGGGTGATTGATATGATCATCACCTGCTGCCGGCGTATTGACGAGTCTTTAGAGTCTTACACAGAGGTTTCCTGGCTCAAGCGAAACGAAATAGGAGCGCATATGAGATATGTGCGGGACCGAGAATAATGCGTGTATGTGATACTGTATTCCATTCTCGCGATAAATGTATCGATTGGTTGTATGCGATATAACCTAGTTATCGATTCAAGCATTGATTCGATAAACCGATACATAGGATACTAGTCGGTTATATGCGATATGACCGGATCGTTAAATCAAGTGTTGATTTAATGATTTAATGTATAATTATATATTTGATATATTACTTTGCATTAACTAGTATTGGTTCACTTTATATGGATTTTCTCACTCGGATGTGCGCATTATATATGCGATATATTTTTGTGCACTTGATTGTATCATGTTTGATGATATATGTTAACTTGGATTTGTGTGAAGATTAAACCATGGTTGTGAGAGTGGTTAGGGTTTTCTTTTCTTACTTATTTATTTATTTATTTATTTTAAAGAGATGAGAAAAAATGGTTGCTAGTTTTGGAGTTTAGTTGAAGCTTCATGAAGCTTTGACTTTGTAACCATTCTTATCTTATCCTTAACCCTAACCATTCCCACTAACCCTAGTTTAGTCTCTACACATAACCATGGTTGGATTATGATAAGTTTTGATTTTCATTTTTATTTGAAATTAACTTATCATAACAATTATCATCTTCTTGCTTTCTTCTTCTTCTTCACTTAATGAAGAAAGCTTCACTTCATCAATGGTGATTGATGAATTAGAGTGAGAAATCCAATTCTAAAGTCTACCCACTTCCTATTTCTTCATCCTCTACCTCTTGCCAAGTAGTAGAGTGTGTTTCCTTCACAAGTTTTCATGGCTTGGTGAAGGTGGAGCTTGATCTAGTGATGCTTCGACGTAGATCATCTTCGGCACGTTGTCGACGACCTAGCCCGGTCTTTTCTCCGATGAAACCACCGTGAGAGTCATGGTTCGATTTGGACAGCGGAGAGGACTTCGTTGCGGAGCCGTGGAGGTGGAGCACCAGATCTACAAAGGTTGTATTTCCGTATCTCTTAGTTAAGTGTTAACTAGTTTATTGATTCGCCTAGAATTCTAGCCAACGATCCGTAGTCGGGTTTCTCGGCACCTAGATTTTTTGAAATTGGCATGGTTGATGCCTTGTGAGACCTCATTAGGATGCCTAGGAACCCTACAGTGGTATCAGAGCCTAGCTAGAGCCTTAGGCGAAGTCTAGACGGAATTTGAAGTCCGAACGAACCCGAAACCCGATCACAAACTTGCTCTCTGTACATTTTTTAAACACTGGGTTTTTTCAAAATTAAAAATATGCAGAAAACTCAGCAGGGAATTATAAGAATTATGGTGCAATTTTTTTTCCATGAACAGTACAAACCGCGGCGGAAGCGCGGCAGAAGCCTGGCTTCTGCGGTAGTTCCGCCGCACTTTGATGACGTCATCCTCAATTGATTGCACAGTAACTTCTATTATATTATGCTGGAGTTTCTGGGTATTTTTAAAATTTATTCAAGAGTTGAATTTTCTGGAGTTTTTTTGGGGATTCGTATATTCGATCGGATTATCAAATTTTGTCTGTGTGGCTTTCCGGGTAAATTTTAGAATATGTTAAAAAGTTCGACCGGATATAAATACCCAATTTTTCCCCTGTCGGGAAATTTCCAAGTGTTGGATTTTTCCGTAGTTTAACGATGTTCTAAGTAGTGCAAGTAACGCGATGGTCCCTCTAGAAGACAACAAACCTTAACTCGATTATGTGACCGTCTTGAACTGCCCTTTGAACCTTCGGGTTTGGGACAGTACGGCGTGCCACATGTGAGGCGTTGGCTTGACCCTTCTACGGCTGGACCGTTGGTACTGAGGCACGAACTGAATGTTGTTAGACTTATTTCATGTGTTGATCTATATCGGGAACGCTTGGGTGTTCGATTGTTCGATCGGAAAGTTTGACATTTTCTATTTATCCGGAATGTGATACAATAATCGGAATTCACAATGAGTTATGAGATAACTGAATGAATGTTATAAACATAGCACTTTAGTCTCACTTGATCGGTTGCCACGGAATTTTGATGTGATCAAAAGTCCGTTGCAATCACGTAGCGTACGCGGATACTCGCCGGGTAAACTTAATAGACAGCCTCACTCCACAGCCCCGACCAAGTGACTGTAGGAGAACCCCGTCGCCGAAAGCATCCGTTAGGGTGCTCGCGGTAGCGGTGTTCCGCCTTGGTGCACTTCGTCGACAGTATCAGGGGTGCAGCCGTCTACTGAAGTTTGCGACGAGCATTCGATCAGTTTTTCGGGAATCTTGTTGAATTGCCCGACTTGATATTCAAAAGTGTTTTCAATAATGAGACTAAAATGCGGGGTTTATAATTGTTAGGCATGCGATGTCTAAGTAATTCATTTGGTCAGGCATGCGATGTCTGAGGTGGTTGCGGATTCCAACTGTTGTAGTTTTACACTTTCTTTTCTGTGACCGTAAGTGTAATATGTGATATCGCCGGTTTCGTTGCTATATGTCAACGACAATTGGGATGCGCATATTTACTTACGTTGATGACATGTGATGTTATGTGTTGCTGGATATGTTATATTGGATCGTCGTGTTTGAATAGCCGGGGGTTTTTATGTGAGATGAGTGTTTTTCATTTTTATTCATGTAAAAACTTGTATGTAATATTCTTTTATTGGGGCGCTTCCAGGTTGCGGAAGTTGTCACCGTTTGTATATTATTTACTTTTCCGCACTAGGATGGACCCAAGGAGGAGGGCACAAGTAACCGGGTTCTGGAGTCCAGTGGGAGACCAACTCGAGGAGTCGAGTCCGGGTCTCCTAACCCTAGAATTGGTAGGGTTTCTTGCCGCTCTCGTAGGGGTATAGGGGTGTGGGTTTGGCTATTCATCGCGACCGTGGAATCCGTGTTTTATACTGGCTCGTATTGAAAACACGGACGTCCTAGTATATCCAATATTTCATATGATTCTTCTGCTGGGATATCTGTGATGTGATCATGTGATGTTCTGTGATAGATACAGTATATAGTATATATGATATATTATATAGACGTTACTTATGTTTTACACCCGTGCTAGCCCTGCCCCGCTCTGCCGTTGGTTACCTAACCTAACGGTGCAGGAGGGGACATCGAGGCGAATGCGGATGGCATAAGTGTACGTCGTATTTATCTGTGATGTTTAGGTACTTAAATGATGGGACTTCATTATTGTGATTAATGAAATAAAAGAAACCTAAGATGTTGTAAAATCGAATTTCAAAATAAAACAGGTAGCTAAAGTTCTTGCTTTGCACAGAGGTATATGTGATATATCCTGCACCTTATTCGATGAGGAAAGGACCGAGATCCCTTCACCGGGAGTGACTCCTTTAGCAATAACTGGCAGATGCTACACACTCGATTTGTCTTTTGATTGCTTTTAAGTGTTTTTGCTTTGCACAGTGATATATATGATATATCCCGCACCTCATTCGACGAGGAAAGGACCGACGATCCCTTCACCGGGAGTGACTCCTTTAGCAAAACTAGAAAAGCCTTAAAAGCACTCCATTTTAAAATCATTTGATTCTACAACGATATCAAGTTCATTACGCAATAGGTTTTCAGAAAAACCTGTCGTAGCCCTCCGTCATTTCAGATACGTACTAGTTAGTATTCGTGCTGCGGTTGTTTGGCCTCCGTCAAGGCGTAGTGTACGGTAGCTAACTAGTGCTTATCTGCTAGCATATGATGCGATTGGATTTGGGTATTCGTACGGCGTTGTTTGGCCTCCGTCATGGGTCGTGCGGGTGGGTTTAATTCAATCAGGAAATGACGGGTTGAACTTGACTAGCGGACTATGGGTTGTTTGGCCTCCGTCAAGGTCATAGCGAGCTAGGGGCAAAATATTATCGGGAATTTCAAGTGTTGAAATTTGCAATGAGATTGCATACCTTCTATGAGATAGTTGGATCCCGATACCCGCTGCGAGTAAGAGTTACTCCTGGGAGAGTTTTATACATTACAATTAGCCGATCAAGTAGGTGTCTAGAAAGGTGTCAACGGGGTTACGCCTCTGGGAAAACGAGGTTTACATTAATTAGGTTCGTGCGAAAGCACGGGGGACCTCCCTCAAAGTACCGACACTGGCCTGGCTGAAAGATTGGCGAACTTGTAGTGTGTAATTAATCCCGGCTAGTCTTTCCTTTTAGGGTTTGAAGGAAGATTTGATAAAAAGCAGTGGGAGCCATCCTGATTAGATAAAATAATAACCAATCTATTCTTGCAAGAGCGCACGCTGAGTGTTTTTCTTCTCTCTCTCTCCTAGCGACCATGTCACGCCTTAATCAAGATAATAATACGGATTATTGACCGAACCCGCTTGTTATACTGAGATGGGGAACGTTGGTCCCGCTCCTACTTATAATTGATATAAGACAGAGCAGGAAATTGGGGATTACCAGAATTCCCGTGCCGCCCAAACGAAGAGAGTGCATGCTGATGCATCATCTTCGGGTGTGTTCATTATAGAGAACTGTTTCTCAGTATCCTTTACGTCCTGGGTATGTGATACCAGATCAGGATCCCAGATATGTAATCTGTTACATAGGGCTACAGAAAGGTAGAGAACTGAGAACGGGTGATAAGTTTCATGAGGCAGAAAATGGGGCAAGTGTTGCAGCCAAGTCTGTTGGTCACTGTCACCCTGTATCATCAATACATTGATTCTGAACGAATGTTATTAGATACCGAACCTGATATACAAAATCATATCAGTCTCTTTATAAGTAAAGAAATGATAAAATTTTGTATTGTTGGATAATGTTTTGAACATTTCCTATATCAAAAGTTGATCGGTTCAGGCACGTTATCTAAAAGCATTGATGTTCTAAATCAAATTACAGTTCTTAGTATATGGAACACACATAAGAGGAAGAGTTCAGAAATGAACGGATCCTTCTTAAGGTATTGTAGACTAGGTCAGATCAATGTGACCCGACTAGCTGAACTTACATATAGATGCATATTTAAATCAGTTTGAATCTACATCTTGTGAAACTTGCCAGTCATGTCACAAAGATATAATGACACTAGCTCTGTTTATTGGAAACAGAGAAAGAGTTAGTGAACTCTTGGGATGATACATGTTGATGTATGTAGGTCCCCTGTCTACACATACCAAGACTGGTTCTTTGTACTTCGTTACATTCTCTGATAATCTCTCGAGATTCAGACCTATGTTCCTGTTGAAACACAAGTCCGAACCTTTTGAGACATTCACAGAATATAAGTTAGAAGTAGAGAACCAATACGGGTATAAGTATTATGTCCTTTGATGTGATCAAGGAGGAGAATACTTGTGCACGGAATTCCTGCACTTTTCTAAAGGAGAATGAGATTCTCTCTCAGCATTACTCCTCCGTATACACCATAAAACGATGGTATATCGGGGCGGAGCAATCACACCCTATATGATAAGGTGTGCTCTATGATGAGTACTACTGAGTTACCTATTTCCTTTTGGGAGTTATGCACTTGAGAAGCTGCATACCTATTGAATAGGGTTCGAATCAAATCAGTTGCCTACCACTTCATATGAGATATGGTATGGTAAGAGCCCATGTCTTAAGCTAGTTAAGATTTGGGGTTGTCCGGCCTATATCTGAAAGCAAAATCCGGACAAGCTCGAGGCAAGGTCTGTAATGTAGAACTGGAAATGTTCCAGCTATACAAAACTGCAGATGATGATTTGACAGAACCAAAGGATTCAATAGTTACCAACGAACCTCAGCCTCTCCGCCGATCTAGTAGGGTTCCTCACCCACCTGAGAGATACTTCTGTTTCTCTATGACAGTGGGAGCGAGGATTGCATCATGAGATGATGACCCAACTAGTTTCGAGCTGGCCATCAGGAGTGAGACTCTGTAAGAATGGCTGGATGCTTAGCGATCTGAGATGGAATCCTTATACACCAACAAAGTATGGACTTTGGTTGCTATATCTGAAGGGTTAAATCCCCATCAGGAGCAAGTATATCTTGAGAAGATTACTTGGTGTAGATGGAAAAGTTGAGACTTTCAAAGCTAGACTTGTTAAAGGTTTGCATCATTGACCAGGTGTGGATCATGATGAAACTTTTTCTAAGGATCTATGCTTAAGTCCATCCAGATCCTACTTGTCACGGTTACATACCATGACTGCGATATCTGGTGATTGGGTGTCTTGACTGCTTTTCTAAATGATGATTTAGAAGAGAGCGTCTATAAGTACACAGCCAGAGGGCTTCGTAGACAGTGGGAGCAGCGGAAACGTGTGCAAGATGCTTTATAGGATTAAAGCAGGCATCGCGGAGTTGGAACATCTGTTTTGATGGATTAGTCAAAGAGTTTGACATCATCAAAATGGTAGATGAACCTTGTATAAACAAAAAGGTAGTAGGGAGTATGGTGGTGATCCTCGTAGAGTACGTGGATGACATACTCCTGATAAGAAAAGAGTTTCTTATGCTACACTCGATCAATCTCCGTCTGTCACAATGATTCTCCACATAGGATCAAAATGATACCTCCTGAATCCTGAGTTTTGGATCTATGAGATAGATTTAATTGGATGTTAGGATTCTCACTAGTTGTAGTGAGATGGTATCAATCGATCCAGGGGAGAATCACTGGAAGTGTTCCAGGGTGATAAGGACGACTGAATGTCAGTCACAGGCATTGTCTTTACCCTCAGTAAAGGGACGGTATGTTGGAAGAGTTCCAAGCTAGATACCGTGACATACTAGACGATAAAGGCAGGATACATCGCTACTTAAGATGCTACCAAAAGAGGATGTTTGGGTGTATATTGGTTCATGAGATGAACTACGTTCCTCCCATTGTGTGATAATGGAGTTGTGGCTTATGCCAAGGAACGCATGTCCCATCAGTGATCCAGACATATTCTAAGGCAGTATCACTTGATCATGGAGATGGTTGATCTCCAGGGGATCGAGGTCAGGAGAGTAGACTCAGAGGACAACACAACGGATCCACTCACAAAGGCCTGTTCCCAGAGAGAGACTTTTATGGGATGGTTGAGTATGAGATACTACAACCACTGCTATCAGATGGCCCTAGTGCAAGTGGGAGATTGTTAGTTATATGTATGCCCTAGAGGCCATTACTATACATAGGATGTATATTGTAGTGGATGCTGGGACATATATAGGGAGGACTTTCTTGCTCGACATGATAGTATGCTATCTGGTTGATCTTTATCTTAACGTATACACTGATTGTCTCCCTGTTACATGTTGGTAAAGCCCTTAGGATCTGTACTTGACTACCTGGACTATGATGCGGATCATACTAGTGGGGACATGGTAGTCCATAAGTACATCCTTCAAAGTCCCTAGTCGTGGGTGTATCGAGACGGGGCATCGATATACCAGAGTAGACTAGCGTGTACCTTCTCGACCCATACAGATGGACGATGGATGATCCCATATCCATCGGTGTTTGACATCAGAGATGGTATACGGGTGCTCAGTAGAGACTGGGTACACTGGACGGACTCGCCGAGAACTCCCAGATGGTATTATACCTCACGTCAGATGGCAGTTCTCTGGTGACACTGGTACAGAGTAGTCTGTTGACCCGAGATCGTCATAGAGTCTTGTGTGGTTCCCACTGTGCTTTGATTTCCATCTTACCACGTCCAAGAGGGCGTGCAAAACGGTGGTTTTTGGGTACAGTCCCGAGTCACATGGAGGCAATGAGCGATAGGAGGGGATTCGTCTCTCCCGGTATAGGGGGTTGATGTTGCGCTGTGTTCGATTGGCTATAACAGGAAATCCCTGGCCAGGTTTGCTGAGATTTACTGGTAAGTGTTACCAGTAGTTTCTCGAATTGTTATAGACCTCATATCGACACGACTTATCGAGCTATTGGGGTCTGACGCTTACCACTCCTAGGCGAGATATTCGACATATCAGACGATCAGACCGGACTGTACGGTAGTGTTACTGGTTGGATTCATTGGAGTGTGAGCTGGCTTGCTCGTCGATCTTCAGATCGCTCAATACCCGGGTGGCCGTTACGTTTAGCAGACCGCTTGCGGCTTGTGGGTGATTGATATGATCATCACCTGCTGCCGGCGTATTGACGAGTCTTTAGAGTCCTACACAGAGGTTTCCTGGCTCAAGCGAAACGAAATAAGAGCGCATATGAGATATGTGCGGGACCGAGAATAATGCGTGTATATGATACCGTATTCCATTCTCGCGATAAATGTATCGATTGGTTGTATGCGATATAACCTTGTTATCGATTCAAGCATTGATTCGATAAACCGATACATAGGGTACTAGTCGGTTATATGCGATATGACCGGATCGTTAAATCAAGTGTTGATTTAATGATTTAATATATAATTATATATTTGATATATTACTTTGCATTAACTAGTATTGGTTGACTTTATATGGATTTTCTCACTCGGATGTGCGCATTATATATGCGATATATTTTTGTGCACTTGATTGTATCATGTTTGATGATATATGTTAACTTGGATTTGTGTGAAGATTAAACCATGGTTGTGAGAGTGGTTAGGGTTTTATTTTCTTACTTATTTATTTATTTATTTATTTTGAAGAGATGAGAAAAGAATGGTTGCTAGTTTTGGAGTTTAGTTGAAGCTTCATGAAGCTTTGACTTTGTAACCATTCTTATCTTATCCTTAACCCTAACCATTCCCACTAACCCTAGTTTAGTCTCTACACATAACCATGGTTGGATTATGATAAGTTTTGATTTTCATTTTTATTTGAAATTAACTTATCATAACAATTATCATCTTCTTGCTTTCTTCTTCTTCTTCACTTAATGAAGAAAGCTTCACTTCATCAATGGTGATTGATGAATTAGAGTGAGAAATCCAATTCTAAAGTCTACCCACTTCCTATTTCTTCATCCTCTACCTCTTGCCAAGTAGTAGAGTGTGTTTCCTTCACAAGTTTTCATGGCTTGGTGAAGGTGGAGCTTGATCTAGTGATGCTTCGACGTAGATCATCTTCGGCACGTTGTCGACGACCTAGCCCGGTCTTTTCTCCGATGAAACCACCGTGAGAGTCATGGTTCGATTTGGACAGCGGAGAGGACTTCATTGTGGAGCCATGGAGGTGGAGCACAGGATCTACAAAGGTTGTATTTCCGTATCTCTTAGTTAAGTGTTAACTAGTTTATTGATTCGCCTAGAATTCTAGCCAACGATCCGTAGTCGGGTTTCTCGGCACCTAGATTTTTTGAAATTGGCATGGTTGATACCTTGTGAGACCTCATTAGGATGCCTAGGAACCCTACAAAACCTTCTTAAAATACTAGCTTTTGGATTGTCCAAGTTGCATAAGTCATTGCCGCTCCTTGTTTTACCCTTTGTATTTCTCAGAACACCCCGTATTACTACGGACATCCACTTCCATTGGATAGATCCATCATATGGTTATATACGAACTCGAAGGGACTTCTTTGAGGATGGATCCAGATTCAGAAGGAATAGAATTGGTTTATTCAATTGTCTTTTATTATCACCTTCTCTTAGGTTGCGAGGGCTCCTTAGTTTAGGAGAGTACACCTATTACGCTTATTGGATAGTCTTATTCCAAACCATAGGCAGGTGCCGAAAGGTAGGGAATGAAGAAAACCAATTAGCCTAAGTAGGGTGTACAGAAGGTAATAACTAAAGACAAAATAAAGGAATTAGAAAGAGGGCAAAGTAAATTGCGACAGTTGCCATTCACGATCAAACCGCGTACTTCATTGCCACTCCTATTTTCACCTTTGCTTTTTCCCCAGTTCAGGAGAAATAGAACAGTTGTCTTTTATCATCACCTTCTCTCAAGTTGCGAGTACTCATTGGTTTAGGAGGGTACACCTATTATGCTTACTGGATAGTCTTCTTCCAAACCATAGGCTGGTGCCGAACGGTAGGGAAGGAAGAAAACCATTTAGCCTAACGAAGGTATACAGAAGGTAACGACTAAAAACAAATAAAGGGATTTGGTGAGATGGCAAAGAAATATACGGTTATAGTCATGAATTGGATTATGGAAGAGGAATTACTATGGAATACCAGGATACCCTACGAAACATTTTTATGTTTCAGTGCATTATTAAACGAAAACTGATTTCCCGATTTGATACTTACTCTAGGGTATTTATTTACCAGGTATGATTCTCACATCTGTATGGTTTTTGTTAGGTTTACCTAGCACCCTATGAAAGGTTTGGAAGCATCACATGTCACAAAGATTAAGATTTTAGAGAGCTAAGTGAACACACAAAGAATCAATCCTAGAAAATTAGGGTTTCATAACTTTAATCAACATCATAAGTAACAAAGACTAGGGTTTTGAGAGTACAACCTTTGTAGCTCCCTACGCTAGACTCCTTGGGCACTTGAGGGTTGGAGAAGGGTTCGCTTAAATTCTTCTAGTGTCTACGACAATCCACTCGAAGCTCCTTTGTCCAAGCTTGCAACTTCACTTTACCAAGAGAAGAGAATGAAGCTAACACTCTAAACAAGTGGGAAAGACTTGTGTAGAATGATGTTGTGGTGGCTTTTCTCACTTCAAAAACCTAACTTAATGAGTGTTTTTCTCACTAGAGAAATCTAGAGAGCAAAAGAAGAAGGAGGAAGAAGATGATGGCCTTTTTAAACAAGAGTAAAAGATAATCTCTTATCAAAGAAAATAGAAAATATATGTATATATATTTTCCACTTCTCATCTCAAACCATGGTTAAATGATAAAGATATTACTGAATTTGAGTTAAAACATAAAAGGAAAGTTAATCCATGGTTAAAAGTAGGTGAGCATGGTTAGGTCAAAGAAGAGTGTAGAAACAAACCATGAATTAACCTTTCCTGTTTCATTTTGTTTTAAAACAAATGCAATAATAATTCATACATAAAAAACCATGGTGTGAGTCTTATATTGCCACAATATTCTATGTATATACAACCATGAAGAATGATGTATGTATGTATGTGTGCATGCACATCCATATGTGCTTGAATCAAGAAAGAATGCATATATGCATGCATACATCCAAAAATACAAGAAAGGATTTCTAGTGTGAAACTAATGGTTAAATGATAAATCAATACTTGATTTATCAATCCGGTCATAACACATACGACCCAACCAAAAGCAAGACGCCCGATTAATATACAGTATCTTATACGCGCATTTTAACCGGGTCCATGCGCATATCGCATACGCGCACCACAACGTTTCGCCTGGACTAGGTAACTCCTTTGTAGGACTCTAAGACTCGTCAATACGCCAGAAGTGGGTGATGATCATATCAAGCACCCCAAACCGCAAGCGGTCAGCTAAACGTAATGGCCGCCCAGGTGTTGAGCGATCAGAAGAAAACAAGCGAACCTGCTACAACTCCCGTCGAGCCAACCGGCAACACTACCGTACAGTCCGGTCTCTTCGTCAAATATGCTGCATATCGAGCCTAGGGATGGTCACGTCGACCCAAATAACTTAATAAGTCGTGCCGGTGAATGGTCTATAACAGATCGAGAAACTACTGATAACACTTATCAGTAAATCTCAGCAGCCCTGGCCAGGGACTTACTGATATAACCAGTCGAGCACAGTACAACATCAACTCCCAATACCGGGAAAGACGAAACCCCTCCTATCGCTCATCGCCTTCGTGTGTCTCGGGACTATACCCAACGACCACCTGTTTGCATGACTCAGTAGAGCCGAGGTAGGATGGTAATCAAAGTACAGTGGGAGAGCACACAAGACTCCATGACGATCTCGGGTCTACAGACTAACCTGCACAATTGTCACCTGAGAACTGCTATCCGACGATAGATATAATTCCATATAAGAGTTCTCGGTGAGTCCGTCCAGTGTACCTAGTCACCACTGAGCACCCGTACACGATCTCGATGTCAAACATCGATGAATGTGGGAACATTCATCGCCCATCATATGGGTCTAGTATCATATACGCTGGTCTACTCTGGTATATCGATGTCTCGTCTCGATATACCTACGACTAGGGACATTCCAGGATATGCTTATAAACTACAGATGTCCCACTAGTATGATCTCCATCATAATCACAGTAGTCAAGCCAATATCCTCAGGGCTTTATCAACATGTGTGAATGAATAAAAGAATGATCAAATCAACATGTCAGATAAAGTAGAACCGGATAGCATACTATCATGTCGAGCAAGAATGTATACTGAATATATATATATATACATGTACAAATACATCCACTATCATATAATGGCCTCTAGGGCATATATATATCCAACAATCTCCCACTTTCACTAAGGCCAGTTATTGGCATATCTCATTCCCAACATCTCAAAAAGTCGCTTATACTGCGACTGAGGGAGGACCTTGATGAATGGATCCGCGGCGTTATTCTTTGTGTCTACTCTCCTAATCTCGATCTCGCGGTGATCTACAATCTCCCGGATCAAATGAAAGCGCCTCAGGATGTGTCTGGACCGCTGATGGGACCTGGGCTCCTTGGGTAACGCCATAGCCCCATTATTATAACAATACAATGGTATTGGATCAATAATGGTTGGAACTACTCCTAGCCCCGAGACGAACTTCTTCATCTAGACGGCTTCCTTGGCGGCATCATTTGCAGCAATGTACTCAGCTTCCATCGTAGAGTCTGCAAAGGTATCCTGTTTGGAACTCTTCCAACTTACCGCCCCTCCATTGAGGGTAAATACAAACCTAGAGATAGATTTGCTGTCGTCCTTATCGCTCTGGAAGCTCGAATCGGTAAAGGCCTCCATTTGGAGATCTCCATTACCATACACCAAGAAAAATTCTTTAGTCCATCATAAGTACTTAAGAATGTTCTTCACAGCTGTCCAGTGATTCTCCCCTGGGTTGGATTGATACCTGCTTACAACACTAAGTGCATAAGCTACATCTGGGCGTGTACATAACATCGCATACATTATAGATCCTACTGCCGAAGCATAGGGTATAATGCACTTGCGAGCTCTCTCTTCATCGGTGTTTGGGCAAGAGTCCTTAGAGAGAGTGACCCCATGGCAAGCGGGTAAGGTACCCCGCTTGGAGTCTTCCATACTAAACCTTTTTAGGATGGTGTTGATGTACCTGGTTTGGGACAATCCCAATAACTTTTTGGATCTATCCCTATAGATCCTTATGCCCAGAATGTATGTGGCATCACCCAGGTCCTTCATGGAGAACCTTAGTGATAAGAAAGATTTGACCGACTGTAGCATAGGAATATCATTTCCTATCAGAAGAATGTCGTCCACGTACAATACGAGGAATGTTACAGCTCTCCCTACAGCCTTCTTATAAACACAAGGTTCATCTGGATTTTTGATGAAATCAAACTCTTTGATGACAATCGAAACAGATGTTCCAACTCCGTGATGCCTGCTTTAACCCATATATGGATTTAAGCAATTTACATGCTTTCCCGCTGCTCCCACTGTCAATGAAGCCCTCTGGCTGATCCATATAAACGCATTCTTCTAAATTTCCATTTAGAAATGTTGTTTTAACGTCCATCTGCCAGATTTCATAGTCGTAGTGAGAAGCAATAGCAAGTAGGATCCGAATGGATTTAAGCATGGCTACGGGAGAAAAAGTCTCGTCATAGTCCAAACCTGGTCTTTGACGAAAACCCTTCGCCACAAGTCTTGCTTTATAGGTCTCCACCTGCCCATCTACACCAATCTTTCATTTAAAGATCCATTTGCACCCCACAGGTTTTACCCCAGGGGGTACAACGTCCAAAGTCCATACTTTGTTGGTGTACATAGACTCCATTTCGGATCTCATGGAATCCAGCCACTTCACAGAGTCTCCACTCGTGATAGCTTGCTGAAAACTGGTAGGATCATCATCATCCATGATGCAGTCTTCTCCGTCACCATCAATGAGGAAACCGTAGTACCTCTCCGGTGGGTGAGAAGTCCTACCAGATCTACAGAGTGGCCGAGGTTCCTCAGTTTCTATTGCAACAGCCGGTGCAACCAAATCGTCATTTTTAGTTTGTGTCTCTAGAACCTCTTCTAGATCTACCACTTTGCCATCATCTTTATCTATGAAAAACTCTTTTTCTAAGAATGTGGCATACTGAGAAACAAACACCTTTTGTTCCTCCTTGTGGTAGAATAGATATCCATAAGAGTTCCTTGGATATCCCACAAAGTTACACATGACTGACCGTGTCTCGAGTTTGTCCGGATTTTTCTTTTTAACATAGGCCGGCAACCCCATATCTTAATTCTCTTAAGAGATGGTCTCTTCCCATGCCATATCTCATATGGCGTGGTAGATACGGTTTTGGTCGAAACCCTGTTTAGTAGAAATGCTGCAGTCTCCAATGCATGCCCCCAAAATGAGACGGGTAACTCAACATCACTCATCATGGAATGGACCATATCTAATAGGGTCCGATTCCGTCGTTCTGACATACCGTTGTGCTGTGGTGTGTAAAGAGGAGTGAGCTGAGAGAGAATCCCATTCTCTTTTAGGAAGTTTGCAAATTATGTACTAAGATACTCACCACCTCGATCTGATCGAAGCATCTTGATACTCAAGCCGGATTGTTTTTCTACTTCTTGTTTATATTCAATGAATTTCTCGAAAGCTTCGGACTTATGTTTTAATAAAAATACATGACCGAATCTTAAGAAATCGTCAGTGAACGTAATGAAGTATGAAAAACCGCCTCTAGCCTGTGTAGACATTGGCCCGCATACATCACTATGTATGAGGCCTAGGAGCTCGGTAGCTCTTTCTCCGTGTCCGGTAAACGGAGTTTTGGTCATTTTACCCTTGATACAAGACTGGCAAGTCGCATAAGATTTATATTCAAAAGAGTTTAAATATCCATCTTTGTGTAACTTGTTTAGTCTTGTTTCGTTAATATGACTAAGTCTATAGTGCTAAAGAAAAGCTTCATTTATTTCTGAAAGTTTTCTTTTATTAGTGTGTTGTATACTGAAAACTGTGTGTTGATTTAGGACATATATCCCATTATTTAGCGTACCATACCCAACCAACATTTGATTCAGGTGAATGTTCATAACATTGTTCTGCAATACCAAATTATGTCCTTCATTGTCTAACAAAGAAACAGATATGATATTACAAAGCATACTTGGTACAAAATAACATGGGTTCAAAACCAATATACTTCCAGATGGCAACCCCAAGTGATACTCTCCCACTGCGACTGTATGTACATTGGAACCATTTCCAACGTGGAGAGTATGGTCACCTATCTTCAAAACCTTGCTATTTCTCAGCCCTTGCATAGAATTGCAAATGTGGGAACCTGAACCGGTATCCAATACCCAGGAAGCAGGGTTTATTGAAAAACAGTTTTCTGTCGCAAACGCACCTGAAGCAGAAGCATCCCCATGCTTCTTCTTGAGATTTAAGTACTCCGTACAGTTGCTGTTAGGATTACCTAGCACCCTATGTAGAGTTTGGAAGCATCACATGTCACAAAGATCAAATTTTTATGGTGCTAAGTAAGCATACAAAGGATCTATCCTAGAAAATTAGGGTTTCTAAACATTAAAGGCAACAAAGACTAGGGTTTCGAGAGTACAACCTTTGTAGCTCCCTTCGCTAGACTCTTTAGCCTCTTGAGTGTTGGAGGAAGGTTCCCTTGAAGTCTTCTAGTGTCCACGACGATCCACCCGAAGCTCCTAGTCCAAGCTTGCAACTTCACTTTTCAAGAGAAGGAATGAAGATAACACTCTAAACAAGTGGGCTAAACTTGTGTAGAATGATGTTGTGGTGGCTTTTCTCACTTCAAAAACCTAACTTGAAGAGTATATTGCCCACTACAAAAGTCTAGAGTGCAAATGGTGAAGGAGGAAGAAGATGATGGCTTTCTTTTAACAAGAGTGAAAAAGAAAAACACTTATGAAGAAAAAGAAAATATATGTATATATATTTTCTTATCCTCATCTTAAACCATGGTTAGATGATAAAGATATTATTTAATTTGAGTTTAAAACACAAAGAGAAGGTTAACTCATGGTTAGGAGTAGGTGAGCATGGTTAGGTGTAAGAAGGATGTAGAAACTAGCCATGAATTATCCTTTCCTTTTCCATTTTGTTTTTAACACAAATTTAAACAATAATCCATATAAATAACCAAGGTGTGAGTCTTATATTGCCACCATTTTCCATGTATAAGCAACCATGAAGGATGATGCATGTATGCATGTGTGTATGCACATCCATGTGTGCATGAATCTAGAAAGAAAGAAAACATACATGCATGCATACATCCATCATTTACAAGAAAAGATTTCAAGTGAGAAAACTAATGGTTAAATGATAAATCAACACTTGATTTATCAATCCGGCCATATCACATACGACCCCACCAAAAGCAAGCCGCCCGATCAATATACGGTATCCTATACGCGCATTTTAACCAGGTCCATGCGAATATCGCATACGCGCACCACAACGTTTCGCCTGGACTAGGTAACTACTTTGTGGGACTCTAAGACTCGTCAATACGTCGGCAGTGGGTGATGATCATATCAAGCACCCCCAAGCCGCAAGCGGCCAGCTAAACGTAACGGCCACCCGGGTATTGAGCGATCAGAAGAAAACAAGCGAACCTGCTACAACTCCCGTCGAGCCAACCGGCAACACTACCGTACAGTCCGGTCTCTTCGTCAGATATGCTGCATATCGAGCCTAGGGATGGTCACGTCGACCCCAATAACTCAATAAGTCGTGCAGGTGAATGGTCTATAACAGATCGAGAAACTACTGATAACACTTATCAGCAAATCTCAGCAGCCCTGGCCAGGGACTTACTGATATAACAAGTCGGGCACAGCACAGCATCAACTCCCAATACCGGGAGAGACGACCCCTCCTATCGCTCATCGCATTCGTGTGTCTCGGGACTGTACCCAACGGCCACCTGTTTGAATGACTCAGTAGAGCCGTGGTAGGGTGGCAATCAAAGTACAGTGGGAGAACACACAAGACACTATAACGATCTCGGGTCTACAGACTAACCTGTACCAGTGTCACCTGAGAACTGCTATCCGATGATAGATATAATTCCATATACGAGTTCTCGGTGAGTCCGTCCAGTGTACCCACTCACCACTGAGTACCCGTATATGATCTTGATGTCAAACATCGATGAATGTGGGAACATTCATCGCCCATCATATGGGTCTAGTATCATATACGCTAGTCTACTCTGGTATATCAATGCTACGTCTCGATATACCTACGACTAGGGACTTTGCAGGATATGCTTATAAACTACAGATGTCCCACTAGTATGATCTCCATCATAATCACAGTAGTCAAGCCGATATCCTCAGGGCTTTATCAGCATGTATGAATGAATAAAAGCATGATCAAATCAACATGTCAGATAAAGAAGAACCAGATAGCATACTATCATGTCGAGCAAAAATGTATACTGAATATATATATACATGTATAGATACATCCACTATCATATAATGGCCTCTAGGGCATACATATATCCAACAATCTCCCACTTGCACTAAGGCCAGTTATTGGCGTATCTCATACCCAACATCTCAAAAAGTCGCTCATGCTGCGGCTGAGGGAGGGCCTTGGTGAATGGATCCGCGGCGTTATTCTTTGTGTATACTCTCCTAATCTCGATCTCGCGGCGATCTACAATCTTCCGGATCAAATGAAAATGCCTCAGGATGTGTCTGGACCGCTGATGGGATCTGGGCCCCTGGCAAATTCCATAGCCCCATTATTATCACAATACAAAGGTATTGGATCAATAATGGTTGGAACTACTCCTAGCCTCGAGACGAACTTCTTCATCCAGACGGCTTCCTTGGCGGCATCATTCGCAGCAATATACTCGGCTTCCATTGTTGAGTCTGCAACGGTATCCTGTTTGGAACTCTTCCAACTTACCGCCCCTCCATTGAGGATAAATACAAACCCAGAGATAGATTTGCTGTCGTCCTTATCGCTCTGGAAGCTCGAATCGGTAAAGGCCTCCATTTAGAGATCTCCATTACCATACACCAAGAAAAATTCTTTAGTCCATCATAAGTACTTAAGAATGTTCTTCACAGCTGTCCAGTGATTCTCCCCTGGGTTTCATTGATACCTTCTTACAACACTAAGTGCATAAGCTACATCTGGGCGTGTACATAACATCGCATACATTATAGATCCTTCTGCCGAAGCAAAGGCTATAACACTCATGCGAGCTCTCTCTTCATTGGTCTTTGGGCAAGAATCCTTGGAGAGAGTGACCCCATGGCAAGTGGGTAAGGCACCCCGCTTGGAGTCTTCCATACTAAACCTTTTTAGGATGGTGTTAATGTACCTGGTTTGGGACAATCCCAATAACCTTTTGGATCTATCCCTATAGATCCTTATGCCCAGTATGTATGTAGCATCACCCAGGTCCTTCATGGAGAGTAAGAAAGATTTGACCGACTGTAGCATAGGAATATCATTTCCTATCAGAAGAATGTCATCCACGTACAATACGAGGAATGTGACAGCTCTCCCTACAGCCTTATTATAAACACAAGCTTCATCTGGATTTTTGATGAAATCAAACTCTTTGATGACATCATCGAAACAGATGTTCCAACTCCGTGATGCCTGCTTTAACCCATATATGGATTTAAGCAATTTACATGCTTTCCCGCTGCTCCCACTGTCAATGAAGCCTTCTGGCTGATCCATATAAACGCATTCTTCTAAATTTCCATTTAGAAATGCGGTTTAACGTCCATCTGCCAGATTTCATAGTCGTAGTGAGCAGCAACAGCAAGTAGGATCCGAATGGATTTAAGCATGGCTACGGGAGAAAAAGTCTCGTCATTGTCCAAACCTGGTCTTTGATGAAAACCCTTCGCCACAAGTCTTGCCTTATACGTCTCCACCTGCCTGTCTACACCAATCTTTCTTTTAAAGATCCATTTGCACCCCACAGGTTTTACCCCAGGGGGTACAACGTCCAAAGTCCATACTTTGTTGGTGCACATAGACTCCATTTCGGATCTCATGGCATCCAGCCACTTCACAGAGTCTCCACTCATGATAGCTTGCTGAAAACTAGTAGGATCATCATCATCCATGATGCAGTCTTCTCCGTCACCATCAATGTGGAAACCGTAGTACCTCTCCGGTGGGCGAGAAGTCCTACCAGACCTACGGAGTGGCCGAGGTTCCTCATTTTCTATTGCAACAGCCGGTTCAACCAAATCGTCATTTGTATTTTGTGTCTCTAGAACCTCTTCTAGATCCACCACCTTGCCATCATCTTTATCTGTGAAAAACTCTTTTTCCAAGAATGTGGCATGTTGAGAAACAAACACCTTTTGTTCCTCTTTGTGGTAGAATAGATATCCATAAGAATTCTTTGGATATCCCACAAAGTTACACATGACTGACCGTGTCTCGAGTTTGTCCGGATTCTACTTTTTAACATAGGCCGGGCAACCCCAAATCTTAATTCTCTTAAGAGATGGTCTCTTCCCATGCCATATCTGATATGGCGTGGTAGACACGGTTTTGGTCGGAACCCTGTTTATTAGAAACGCTGCAGTCTCCAATGCATGCCCCCAAAACGAGACGGGTAACTCAGCTTCACTCATCATGGACCGGACCATATCTAATAGGGCCCTATTCCGTCGTTCTGACACACCATTGTGCTGTGGTGTGTAAGGAGGAGTGCGCTGAGAGAGAATCCCATTCTCTTTTAGGAAGTTTGCAAATTCCGTACTAAGATACTCACCACTTCGATCTGATCGAAGCATCTTGATACTCAAGCCGGTTTGTTTTTCTACTTCTTGTTTATATTCAATGAATTTCTCGAAAGCTTCGAACTTGTGCTTTAATAAAAATACATGACCGAATCTTGAGAAATCGTCAGTGAATGTAATGAAGTATGAAAAACCGCCTCTAGCCTGTGTAGACATTGGCCCACATACATCACTATGTATGAGGCCTAGGAGCTGAGTAGCTCTTTCTCCGTGTCCGGTAAACGGAGTTTTGGTCATTTTACCCTTGATACAAGACTGGCAAGTCGCATAAGATTTATATTCAAAAGAGTTTAAATATCCATCTTTGTATAATTTGTTTAGTCTTGTTTCGTTAATATGACCAAGTCTACAGTGCCAAAGAAAAGCTTCATTTAATTCTGAAAGTTTTCTTTTATTAGTGTGTTGTATACTGAAAACTGTGTGTTGATTTAGGACATATATTCCGTTATTAAGCGTACCATACCCAACCAACATTTGATTCAGGTGAATGTTCAAAACATTGTTCTGCAATACAAAATTATATCCTTCATTGTCTAACAAAGAAACGGATATTATATTACAAAGCATTCTTGGTACAAAATAACATGGATTCAAAACCAAAATACATCCAGATGGCAACCCCAAGTGATACTCTCCCACTGCGACTGTATGTGCATTGGAACCATTTCCAGCGTGGAGAGTATGGTCACCTGTCATCAAAACTTTGCTATTTCTCAGCCCCTGCATAGAATTGCAAATGTGAGAACCTGAACCGGTATCCAATACCCAGGAAGCAGAGTTTATTGAAAAACAGTTTTCAGTCACAAACGCACCTGAAGCAGAAACATCCCCATGCTTCTTCTTGAGATTTAAGTAATCCATGCAGTTGCGCTTCCAATGTCCTGTCTTGTGGCAATGAAAACATTCGCCTTTCCCCGAGTCTCCAGTTTTGGACTTTTCCTTTCCCTTCACCTTTTTAACTCCACCCTTAGGATTGGTGGGCTTCTTCTTTTCTTTCCCTTGGCCTTATCTTTCGGGCGAGAAGAGGAAGACTGTCCAACAGTCATAACGGGAGTTTTTGCTGATTTCATAGTGCTCTCTGCACTCCTTAACATATTAAAGAGTTCAGGGAGTTCCTTCACCATGCCGTGCATGTTGAAGTTCACTATGAATTGAGCAAAGGTGGAGGGGAGGGACTGTAGAATAATATCCGTATATTGTTCATTATCCAAGGTCCTCAAGCTCTTCTATAAGAGCTATCATCTTCAGAACATGGTCTCCTACTGGTGTGCCAGGGGACATTCGCATCTGAAACAATTTCTTTGATGCTTCGTATCGTAATACGCGGGATTGCTCTCCATACAACTCCTTTGTATGGAGCAATATACCGTGAATATCCATATCCTCATGCTGCTTTTGATGTGTGTTATCCATCGATGCAAGCGCGAGGCATTTAGCCATGGCACAGTCAGCGTCCCATGTCTTGCGGACTTTAATGTCCGCAACTGAGGATTTTGGACCTGGGACGGGCGGGGCTGAAGCCGTGAGGACATATGATACTTTATCATAAGTCAAGGCAATTTTCAGATTCCTCAGCCAGTCTTTATAATTGGACCCATTCAGTTTGTTTTTATCTAGTAGAAGCTTGAGTCCAGTCATAGGTATCCGCCATTCAGAGAGAGAAAAGAATACACTCAGCGAAAGCTCTTGCATAGATCATATTGGTTATTATCTTGTCTAATCGATGTTTCCCACTGCTTTTATCGAGTTTTTCTTTCAAACCTTAAAAAGAAAAACAAGCCAGGATTAATTACAGTCTACAACTTCGCTAACCGTTCAGCCAGGCCAGTGTTGGTACTTGAGGGAGGTTCCCCGTGTTTTCGCACGGACCTAATTAAAGTAAACCTCGTTTTCCCAGAGGCGGAGCCCCGTTAACACCTTTCTAGACACCTAATGAGTTAGCTAATTGTAAACAGTAAAAATCTCCTAGGAGCAACTATTGCCCACAGTAGGATCGGGATCCAACCATCACATGGAAGGTATGCAATCTCATTGCAAATTTCAACTATTGAAATTCCCGATGCGGGTTTTACCCCTAGCACTCGTGACCTTAGCTAAGGTCAACAAATCACGAGTACTAGTCAAGCTCAACCAGTCATTTCTTCATTAATTAGACCCGTTCACATGACCCTTGCCTAAGGTCAACAAAGTCATATGCCCGTCCTAATTAATCTGCATCATATGCATTTGTAGGAAGACATCACTTAGCTACCGTACACTACGCCTTGGCTAAGGTCAATAAACGTAGCACGAATACTAAGTACTCTACTTCCTAAAATAACGGAGGGTTGCGGATGATTTTTAAGAAAATCTTTAACGCTTTGAACTTGATATCGTCGTAGAATCAAATGGTTTTCAAAAGGAGTGGCTTAAGCTCCGCAGTTTTGAAATGTAGCTTTTTCATAAATAGCCGAGTGGTTTTTAAATCCGATTCTACAACATGTTTTTAGGTTTTTTTTTCTTTACATTAATCTCATTAATGTAATCCCATCATTTAAGTCCTTAAGCCAATCAAAGAAATGAAACGAAAATAATACGTACGCTTATGCCATCCGCATTCGCCGCAATGTTCCGTTATGCACCGTTAGGTTACATAACTAACGGCATACCGGGACGGGGCTAGCGCGGGTGTAAAACATAAGCAACGTCTACTATATATCATATATATAATATGTCAATCGTCTTAGATATCACAGAACACAGGCAGCAGAAACATAGATATAATGTTGGATATACTAGGACATCCGTATTTAGTATTTAGCCAAAATAGAAAATACAGATTCCACACTCGCGATGAATAGCCAAGCCCATACCCTGGACCCCTACGAGAGCAGCAAGCGACCCTACCAATTCTGAAGTTTAGGAGACCCGGTCTTGACTCCTCGAGATGGCCCCCCACTGAACCCAGAACCCGGTCACCTGTGCTCCCCTCTTTGGGTCCATCCTAATGCGGAAAAGTAAATAATATACAACAATGGTGGAAGCAACCTCAACCCGGAAGTGCCCCAAATAAAAGAATATTATATTACATTTGAATTTACATGAATGAAAATATAAAACTCTCATCTCACATAAAAAAAAACCCGGCTATTCAATCGTGACAATCCTGCACATCATATCTCAGTAACACATAATATCTCATATCATCAACGTAAGTAAGTATGCATACACTGATTGTTGTCGACGTATAGGAACAACAATCAGCAATACCACTACATACTACACTTACGGTCACAGAAAAGAAAGTGTAAAACTGCAATATCTGGAATCCACATTCTCTTTAGACATCATAAATACGAAATATAATATACTTTGTATTTCATGTCTAGTAATATGAATTCCACACATTGCATCACATTCCAGATAAACAGACAGTATTAAAGTTTTCGAACGAATAATCAAATACCCAAGGTTCCCTAAAGCTCAACACTTGAGCGGAGTTCAAAAACCCGGAGTGTGACACAGTAGAAGCGGTCCAGCCGTAGAAGGGTCAAGCCAACGCCTCATATGTGGCACGCCGTACTGCACCAAACCCTAAGATTCAAAGGGCAGTTCAAGACGGTAACATAATCGAGTTAAGGTTTGTTGTCTTCTAGAGGGTCCACCACAAAACTTGCACGTATCTCCAAAATATTTAAACCCTGTGAAAAGTGAGCAAATGATACTCGTTTGAACACTTCAATACTTTCTAGTTTACCCGGAAAAGCAACGAAATGAAAATTCTGATCGAATCGTCGAGTCAAAAACCATCTCCAGAATATACAGTACTAGATTCAGATTAAACATACCTAAAACAATATACAAGCAGTTATAAGAATTAATGTGCAAATAGGAAGCAATGAAGCTTCTGTATGGCCGCGGAGCCGCGGCCTAAGCAAGGATTTGCCACGGTTCCGCGGCGGTTTGGACGGATCATGGATTCGTATTTCACAGTGTTTCTTCGTTTTTCTTGCTGTATTTTTTAAGTATTTTTAATTCTGAAAAATGACAGATTTTAAAAAATATCCAGAAAAGGTCTCAAAACGTCGTAAATCGGAGTTTTTGCTTCGTAAAAGTGTCGCCTAATGTTCTAGGTCGGCTCTGATACCAATGTTAGGATTACCTAGCACCCTATGTATAGTTTGGAAGCATCACATGTCACAAAGATCAAATTTTTTTGGTGCTAAGTAAGCATACAAAGGATCTATCCTAGAAAATTAGGGTTTCTAAACATTAAAGGCAACAAAGACTAGGGTTTCGAGAGTACAACCTTTGTAGCTCCCTTCGCTAGACTCTTTGGCCTCTTGAGTGTTGGAGGAAGGTTCTCTTGAAATCTTCTAGTGTCCACGACGATCCACCCGAAGCTCCTAGTCCAAGCTTGCAACTTCACTTTTCAAGAGAAGAAATGAAGATAACACTCTAAACAAGTGGGCTAAACTTGTGTAGAATGATGTTGTGGTGACTTTTCTCACTTCAAAAACCTAACTTGATGAGTATATTGCTCACTACAAAAGTCTAGAGAGCAAATGGTGAAGGAGGAAGAAGATGATGGCTTTCTTTTAACAAGAGTGAAAAAGAAAAACTCTTGTGAAGAAAAAGAAAATATATGTATATATATTTTCTTATCCTCATCTCAAACCTTGGTTAGATGATAAAGATATTATTTAATTTGAGTCTAAAACACAAAGAGAAGGTTAACTCATGGTTAGGAGTAGGTGAGCATGGTTAGGTTTAAGAAGGATGTAGAAACTAGCCATGAATTATCCTTTCCTTTTCCATTTTGTTTTTAACACAAATTTAAACAATAATCCATATAAATAACCAAGGTGTGAGTCTTATATTGCCACCATTTTCCATGTATAAGCAACCATGAAGGATGATGCATGTATGTATGTGTGAATGTTCATCCATATGTGCATGAATCTTGAAAGAATGAAAACATACATGCATGCATACATCCATCATTTACAAGAAAATATTTCAAGTGAGAAAACTAATGGTTAAATGATAAATCAATAATTGATTTATCAATCCAGCCATATCACATACGACCCCACCAAAAGCAAGCCGCCCGATCAATAAACGGTATCCTATACGCGCATTTTAACCGGGTCCATGCGCATATCGCATACGCGCACCACAACGTTTCGCCTGGACTAGGTAACTCCTTTGTGGGACTCTAAGACTCGTCAATACACCGGCAGTGGGTGATGATCATATCAAGCACCCCCAAGCCGCAAGCGGTCAGCTAAACGTAACGGCCACCCGGGTATTGAGCGATCAGAAGAAAACAAGCGAACCTGCTACAACTCCCGTCGAGCCAACCGGCAACACTACCGTACAGTCCGGTCTCTTCGTCAGATATGCTGCATATCGAGCCTAGGGATGGTCACGTCGACCCCAATAACTTAATAAGTCATGCCGGTGAATGGTCTATAACAGATCGAGAAACTACTGATAACACTTATCAGCAAATCTCAGCAGCCCTGGCCAGGGACATACTGATATAACCAGTCGGGCACAGCACAGCATCAACTCCCAATACCGGGAGAGACGAAACCCCTCCTATCGCTTATCTCCTTCGTGTGTCTCGGGAATGTACCCAACGGCCACCTGTTTGCACGACTCAGTAGAGCCGTGGAAGGGTGGCAATCAAAGTACAGTGGGAGAACACACAAGACTCTATGACGATCTCGGGTCTACAGACTAACCTGTACCGGTGTCACCTGAGAACTGCTATCCGACGATAGATATAATTCTATATAGGAGTTCTAGGTGAGTCCGTCCAGTGTACCCAGTCACTACTGAGCACCCGTATATGATCTTGATGTCAAACATCGATGATACTAGACCCATACGATGGGCGATGAATGTGGGGACATTCATCGCCCATCGTATGGGTCTAGTATCATATACCCTAGTATACTCTGGTATATCAATGCCCCGTCTCGATATACCTACGACTAGGGACTTTGCAGGATATGCTTATAAGCTACAGATGTCCCACTAGTATGATCTCCGTCATAATCACAGTAGTCAAGCCGATATCCTCAGGGCTTTATCAGCATATATGAATGAATAAAAGCATGATCAAATCAACATGTCAGATAAAGAAGAACCAGATAGCATACTATCATGTCGAGCAAGAATGTATACTGAATATATATATACATGTATAGATACATCCACTATCATATAATGGCCTCTAGGGCATACATATATCCAACAGTTGCGCTTCCAATGTCCTGTCTTGTGCCAATGAAAATATTCCCCTTTCCCCGAGTCTCCACTTTGGATTTTTCCTTTCCCTTCACCCTTAGGATTGGTGAGCTTCTTCTTTTTCTTTCCCTTGGCCTTAGCTTTTGGGCGAGAAGAGGAAGACTGTCCAACAATCATAACGGGAGTTCTTACTGATTTCATAGTGCTCTCTGCACTCCTTAACATATTAAGGAGTTCAGGGAGTTCCTTCTCCATGTTGTGCATGTTGAAGATCACTATGAATTGAGCAAAGGTGGAGGGGAGGGACTGCAGAATAATATCCGTATATTGTCCATTGTCCATCGTCCATCCAAGGTCCTCAAGCTCTTCTATAAGAGCTATCATCTTCAGAACATGGTTTCCTACTGGTGTGCCAGGGGCCATTCGCATCTGAAACAATTTCTTTGATTCTTCGTATCGTAATACGCGGGATTGCTCTCCATACAACTCCTTTGTATGGAGAAATATGGTTTGAATGTCCATATTCTCGTGCTGCTTTTGATGTGTGTTGTCCATCGATGCAAGCGCGAGGCATTTGGCCGCGGCACAGTCAGCGTCCCATGTCTTGCGGACTTCAATATCCGCAACTGAGGATTTTGGGCCTAGGACGGGCGGGGCTGGAGCCGTGAGGACATATGATACCTTATCATATGTCAAGGCAATATTTAGATTCCTCAGCCAGTCTTTATAATTGGTCCCATTCAGTTTGTTTTTATCTAGTAGAAGCTTGAGTCCAGTCATGGGTATCTGCCATTAAGAGAGAGAAAAGAATACACTCAGCGAAAGCTCTTGCATAGATCAGATTGTTTATTATCTTGTCTAATTGATGTTTCCCACCGCTTTAATCGAGTTTTTCTTTCAAACCATAAAAATAAAAACTAGCCAGGATTAATTATAGTCTACAACTTCGCTAACCGTTCAGCCAGGCCAGTGTCGATACTTGAGGGAGGCTCCCCGTGCTTTCGCACGGACCTAATTAAAATAAATCTCGTTTTCCCAGAGGCGTAGCCCCGTTGACACCTTTCTAGACACCTGATGAATTAGCTAATTGTAAACTATAAAACTCTCCTAGGAGCAACTATTGCCCACAGAGGGATCGGGATCCAACCATCACATGAAAGGTATGCAATCTCATTGCAAATTTCAACTATTGAAATTCCCGATGTGATTTTTACCCCAAGCACTTATGACCTTAACTATGGTCAACAAATCATAAGCACCAGTCAAGTTCTACCCGTCATTTCTTGATTAATTAGACCCAGCCATATGACCCTTAACTATGGTCAACAAAGTCGTATGAATGTCCTAATTAATCTGCATCATATGCAGTGTAGGAAGACATCACTTAGCTACCGTACACTACGCCTTAACTAAAGTCAACAAACGTAGCACGAATACTAAGTACTCTACTTCCTGAGATGACGGAGGGTTGCGGATGATTTTTAAGAAAATCTTTAACGCTTTGAACTTGATATTGTTGTAGAATCAAATGGTTTTCAAAAGAAGTGGCTTAAGCTCCGCAGTTTTGAAATGTAGCTTTTTCATAAAAAGCCGAGAGGTTTTCAAATCCGATTCCACAACATCAATTTAGGTTTATTTTCTTTACATTAATCACATTAATGTAGTCCCATCATTTAAGTCCTCAAGCCAATCACAGAAATGAAATGAAAATAACACGTACGCTTATGCCATCCGCATTCGCCGCAATGTTCCGTTATGCACCGTTGGGTTACTTAACTAACGGCATACCGGGACGGGACTAGCGCGGGTGTAAAACATAAGCAACGTCTACTATATATCATATATATAATATATCATTCGTCTCAGATATCTCAGAACACAGGCAGCAGAAATATATATATATATATATATAATGTGGGATATACTAGGACGTCCGTATTTAGTATTTAGCCAACAATAGAAAATACGGATTCCACAGTCGCGATGAATAGCCAAGCCCATACCCCTAGACCCCTACGAGAGCGGCAAGCGACCCTACCAATCCTGGAGTTTAGGAGACCCGGTCTCGACTCCTCGAGATGGCCTCCCACTGAACCCCAGAACCCGGTCTCTCGTGCTCCCCTCCTTGGGTCTATCCAAATGCGGAAAAGTAAATAATATACAACACTGGTGACATCAACCTCAACCGGGAAGTGCCCCAAATAAAAGAATATTACATTACATTTGAATTTTACATGACTGAAAAATAAAACTCTCATCTCACATAAAACCCCCCGGCTATTCAATCACGACAATCCTGCACATCATATCTCAGCAATACATAATATCTCATATCATCAACGTAAGTAAGTATGCGTACCCTGATTGTCGTTGATGTATAGAAACGAAACTGGCGATATTGACATACTACACTTACGGTCACAGAAAAGAAAGTGTAAAACTGCAATATCTGGAATCCACATTATTTTTAGACATTGTAAATTTGAAATATCACATACTTCGTATTTCATGTCTAGTAATATGAATTCCACACATTGCATCACATTCCAGATAAATATACAGTATTAAAGTTTTCGAACAAATGATCAAATACCCAAGATTCCCTAAAGCTCAACACTTGAGCGGAGTTCAAAAACCCGGAGTGTGTCACAGTAGTAGCGGTCCAGCCGTAGAATAGTCAAGCCAACGCCTCACATGTGGCACGCCGTACTGCCCCTAACCCTAAGGTTCAAAGGGCAGTTCAGGACGGTCACATAATCGAGTTAAGGTTTGTTGTGTTCTAGAGGGTCCACCACAAAACTTGCACGTATCTCCGAAAGATTTAAACCCCGTGAAATGTGAGCAAATGATACTCGTTCGAACAATTCAATACTTTCTAATTTACCCGGAAAAGACACGAAATCAAAATTCCGATCGAATAATTGAACTCAAAACCATCCCAAGAACATTCATCACTGAAACCAGATTAAACATACCCAAAAACATCTACAAGCAGGTAAGAAGAACAGTGTATAAAAACGAGGCCTTAATGGCTCTGTACGGCCGCGGAGCCGCGGCCTAAGCGAGCCTTTGCCGCGGTTCCGCGGTGGGATTAGCCAATTAGGGTTTCGTTTTTCACAGTGTTTCTTAGAATTCCCTGCTCTAAAGTGTCGCCTAATGTTCTAGGTCGGCTCTGATACCAATGTTAGGTTTACCTAGCACCCTATGAAAGGTTTGGAAGCATCACATGTCACAAAAATTAAGTTTTTAGAGTGCTAAGTGAACACACAAAGAATCAATCCTAGAAAATTAGGGTTTCATAATTTTAATCAACATCACAAGTAACAAAGACTAGGGTTTTGAGAGTACAACCTTTGTAGCTCCCTACGCTAGACTCCTTGGCCACTTGAGGGTTGGAGAAGGGTTCGCTTAAGGTCTTCTAGTATCCACGACGATCCACCCAAAGCTCCTTTGTCTAAGCTTGCAACTTCACTTTATCAAGAGAAAAGAATGAAGCTAACACTCTAAACAAGTGGGCAAGACTTGTGTACAATGATATTGTGGTGGCTTTTCTCACTTCAAAAACCTAACTTGATGAGTGTTTTGCTCACTAGAGAAATCTAGAGAGCAAAAGAAGAAGGAGGAAGAAGATGATGGCCTTTTTGAACAAGAGTAAAAGATAATCTCTTATCAAAGAAAATAGAAAATATATGTATATATATTTTCCACTTCTCATCTCAAACCATGGTTAAATGATAAAGATATTATTGAATTTGAGTTAAGACATAAAAGGAAAGTTAATCCATGGTTAAAAGTAGGTGAGCATGGTTAGGTCAAAGAAGAGTGTAGAAACAAACCATGAATTATCCTTTCCTTTTTCATTTTGTTTTAAAAAAATGGAATAATAATTCATATATATAAAACCATGGTGTGAGTCTTATATTGCCACCATTTTTTATGTATATACAACCATGAAGGATGATGTATGTATGTATGTGTGCATGCACATCCATATATGCATGAATCAAGAAAGAATGCATACATGCATGCATACATCCAAAAATACAAGAAAGGATTTCTAGTGAGAAACTAATGGTTAAATGATAAATCAACACTTGATTTATCAATTCGGCCATATCACATACGACCCAACAAAAAGCAAGACGCCCGATTAATATACAGTATCTTATACGCGCATTTTAACCGGGTCCATGCGCATATCGCATACGCGCACCACAACGTTTCGCCTGGACTAGGTAACTCTTTTGTGGGACTCTAAGATTCGTCAATACGTCGGCAGTGGGTGATGATCATATCAAGCACCGCCAAGCCGCAAGCGGTCATCTAAACGTAACGGCCACCCGGGTATTGAGCGATCAGAAGAAAACAAGCGAACATGCTACAACTCCCGTCGAGCCAACCGGCAACACTACCGTACAGTCCGGTCTCTTCATCAAATATGCTGCATATCGAGCCTAGGGTTGGTCACGTCGACCCCAATAACTCAATAAGTCATGCCGGTTAATGGTCTATAACAGATCGAGAAACTACTGATAACACTTATCAGTAAATCTCAGCAGCCCTGGCCAGGGACTTACTGATATAACCAGTCGAGCACAGTACAACATCAACTCCCAATACCGGGAGAGACGAAACCCCTCCTATCGCTCATCGCCTTCGTGTGTCTCGGGACTGTACCCAACGGCCACCTGTTTGCATGACTCGGTAGAGCCGTGGTAGGGGGTAATCAAAGTACAGTGGGAGAGCACACAAGACTCCATGACGATCTCGGGTCTACAGACTAACCTGCACCAGTGTCACCTGAGAACTGCTATCCGACGATAGATATAATTCCATATAGAAGTTCTCGGTGAGTCCGTCCAGTGTACCCAGTCACCACTGAGCACCCGTACACGATCTCGATGTCAAACATCGATGAATGTGGGAACATTCATCGCCCATCATATGGTCTAGTATTATATACGCTAGTCTACTCTGGTATATCGATGCCCCATCTCGATATACCTACGACTAGGGACATTCCAGGATATGCTTATAAACTACAGATGTCCCACTAGTAAGATCTCCATCATAATCACAGTAGTCAAGCCAATATCCTCAGAGCTTTATCAACATGTGTGAATGAATAAAAGCATGATCAAATCAACATGTCAGATAAATTAGAACCAGATAGTATACTATCATGTCGAGCAAGAATGTATACTGAATATATATATATATACATGTACAAATACATCCACTATCATATAATGGCCTCTCGGGCATACATATATCCAACAGTTTTACAGATGATCAGTGGGAGTAAGTTATTGGGAATTAGATGATCATCCTCATTATGTCGGAATTCGTTGTAATTGGTGATATTTGAGGAAATCGCCTGGGTACAGTTTTCAACCTATGACGCACATGTTTTGAGTTATTTCAACTCAGCGGACTTATACATGAGTATTGTATGTTGTCGAGTGTCCATCAGGACAAAGGGGTAGGTCCTCGTAATATGTTCTGTTTACTTTTAACTTCTCTAGTCTTTAGACAAGTGTTTCGTAGAAATACAATGTCTAAGTTTTGAGAAGTTGTGGGTATAAGAATAAAGTAGAGAACCAGGTATCCCAAGTATCGTGATTCTTCAAAGAGAACAAAGATGTAGATTCTTGTGATTGGTATTCAGTTGATAGTAACGGTTTTTGAGAAACTTGTTTCTCTTTCAGGTTACTCATAATTGGATGGATTCCTAAGTTGAGTAATACTGATTAGCCTCTCTTCATTAAGTTGATATGCACTGGAGACAGCTGCATGATTTGAATCTAGTTCCAGTTAAATAAGTGCCAAAGTTTGTATATTGGATATAGAATGCTTCAGATCTTAACGATGTTAAGGTAAGGGGAGTTGTCCAGCTTATGCTTAAAAGCAGACACTGGATAACTCAAGGCACGTTTCTGTAATGGCAGTTTGTGGGTTGACCCTGGCTTTGACGACGGTTGACTTTCTACCATCTGGAAGATCAATAGTGATATTGTTTTTGACTCGCCACAATTTTAGTAAAATGGATTTTTTCAGAAAACAGTAGTGGGAGTATGGTAGAACTGGAAGTGATTCCAGAACCGCAAACGATTACGGATAATTTAATAGGACATATATATATTCAATCAGGTTTGACATTCCAATAGCCACTCCGCAGATATGGGGGGTAACCTCAGACACCCGAGAGGTACTCCGGTAGCCTCAAGGACGGTGACAGGGAGGTTCTTGTTTACCCAGACTTGACACTACTGATGTTCCAGACAATCAGACCCGGCAAGATGATAAGTATAGCGTCATTCTAAACTTGATTTAGAAGTGGACGTATATATTATTCTGCCAGAGGGTTGTCACAGTCAGTGGGAGCAGCGGAAGTATTGTGGGCAAGTAGCTTATGTCTATTTATAGAGTTGAGCAGATATAGCGGAAATAAGATCATCTAATTTTTGATGTGACAGTCATGGGTTTGACTTCATCAGAATAGGGGATGGATCTGTTAAGAATGTAGTAGGGTGTAATGTCCTGGTATTTGGATGACATACACAGATTAGGAAGTAAGATTCCTATACTACGATCGGTTGTACTTTGGTCGTCACACAGTTGTTTCTCCACAAAGGACATGGATATAATATCAGACGTTCTGGTTTCTAGATCTATAGTTTTAGATCTTGATTTGGGTAGTATCCCAATGAAGGTACATTGACAGTATTCTAAAGGTATTTAGAATAGATGACTCATGGCATGGTGGTGTACCTGCAGGTGATGGAGTCACCCTCTCTAAAGGTGTCTTATAGACTAAAGGGGAGAGGGATGTGCATGATTGGCAGATCACTTGCTTAGGCAATTGAACCAATCATGAAATGTCAAGTACCACACCAGATGTTGTTTTTGCACTAGATGCGATAAGTTTATATTAATCCAATCCTGAAGAAACATAAGGAAGCAGTTTTAGAACATTAGTGAATGTTCTATGGATTTGATGACGGCAGCCTCCTTTCGAGACGGTTATCATTCCAGGCTTCAAAGGTGACATGGATGACGAAGTGATTGTCAGAGTTATAGTTTTCCCTCTGACGAGGGACAGTATTATGGACAGGTGGTCCAAGAGGATACTGTGGGAGGCATGGTGCGCGATACTGATTAGGTTCAGTAATCGATACAGTCTAAGAAATTTGGATTTGAAGTTCATTTATGAACTAGGTCCCGTCAGATATCCAGACATATTCTAAGACAGGTATTACTCAATTCGGGAGATGGCTTTCTCCGCGAACTTGAGATTAAGAGATACATAGAAAGAAACATCAGGGCAGATCCACTCACTGAGGCTATTTCTCGAACACAAGAGTTTTTACAAACTAGCTTTGTGAAACTGATTAGTAGAGGAGTTGGGTGTTCGATATCACACGGGCTGTGAGTATGCGACATCACAATAATTAGCCTTAAGTGCAAGTGGGAGATTGTTGGAGATAGTGCCCTCAAAGTCAATTATTGGATCGCAGGTACGTGATTGCAATGATTGGGGCAGGACCCATACCGATATGACAGTCTTTCTCGAGATGGTAATATGCTATCTGCTTTGTCTTTATCATCGTATACATTCTTTAGTTCACTATTGCATGTTGATAGAGCCCATAAGATTCTTGCTTGACTGCCAGCAGTATGATGGCGATCATATACGTGGGAGCTGGGGTCTATAAGCACATCCTTAAAGTGTCCCTAGCCGTAGGAGTTTCAAGACAGGGCATTGATACTCCAGAGTAGACTAGTGTATACAGTCGAGACCCCGTCGAGGGGCGGTGACCGGTCTCACAAGCCATTGGTGTCAGTTGGATCACCTAAGATGTATACAGGTGCTCATTAGGTTATGAGTACACCGGACAGGACTCACCGGGAACATGCTAGTTGGTATTATACATATCATCAGATAGCAGTTCCCTGGTGACATGTGTACAGGTTTGTTTTTCGACCTGAGATCGTCATTTGTCTCGTGTGAGTTCCCACTGTGCTTTGATTCCTACCCTACCACGGCTCAAAGGAGTCGTGCAAACATGTATTTTTTGGGTACAGTCCCGAGCCACATGGAGACAGTGAGCGGTTCGTCGGGGATTCGTCTCTCCCGGTATTGGGGGTTGATGTCGCACTGTGCACGGGTGGCCGTCACTAGAAATCCTCGGCCGAGATAGTGGAAAATTACTGATTTGGATCAGTAATTTCTCAGGTGGTGATGGGCTTCATGCCGACACGATTAATTGTGTTATTAGGGGTCTGACTTTATCTACCCCCTAGACTCGATATGCGATACTCTTTAGACGAAAGAACCGGACTGTATGGATATTGACACTGTCAGGCTCAGTAGGGTTTATGGATGTGTTCGCTCGTCAGCTTCCCTTCCAATCAATACATAGGCAACCGTTACGTACAGCTTGTACCTCTGACGTGCTAGTGGTTATACCCAGTGCCACTGTGTTGATGAGTCATTAGAGTCCCCCACAGACACTTTCCCAAGTTCGGGCGAAACGTTGTAGAGGCCGTATGGTTTTATGGCAGGGTTCGGAAAATGCACGTGCGTTTTCGCTCGTGTCATTTTTCGGGCAGATAATACTGGTAGGCTTTGGTTTAAGCCGGATCCCAGTATTATACTGTGTAGATATAATATCTTTGTCCTAGTTGCATTTGTATTCGGTCGTAATACAAATGCGGGTATGTTTATACGGATATGGGGTTATCCTGAAATTCGTTTCAGGATCGCTTTTGGAAGTTGCCAGTTTCCAGTTTTCTATCGGCCGTATTTAACATTCGGTTAAATATGGATTTATCTTTTCTTCTTGGGTGAGTCATGAGGGTGAGTCATGCTTCTAGAAGGTTTTAGAAGTGGTGACAAGGATTGTGACTCATTCATTTGCATTAATTGGGTGGTGGCTAGGTTTAGATGAGTCATCCTTTGTATTAATGCATTTTGTTTGTGCTAAGATATTTCTTCATGATAAGCTTTGCTTACACTCACCCCCTTGCTCCTACACTCACCCCCTCCTCTATATATGGCCGGCCCCTTCTTGGAAAAGATTATGGTTGCTTGTAAAAAGATTATGATAGTTTTAGACTCATGGAAATTTGATAGATACTCATTTCATATTTCCACCCGATCCAAAAGGCAAATTCATTAACCGTTCATCCATACCTTTGGACGTAATGAGACAAAGTGTTCTACTTATTCTCTACATCAATCTTGGTCATCTCTTTTAGCAAACTTGATGATCGAGTTGCCTCGGTTCAGAGGCGGGGGCCCGTTTAAAGATCCATCGACGTGGTGCCACCTGAACGAGAAGAATGGAGATTCAGGAGATTGGAGCAGCCGCAACAAAGCGTGGGATGATGGTTGAAGACCGAAGGACGAAGATCGTTCGGTATAACATTTCTACCCATTTTGTAGTTCGTTAGTTTAGCTTTAATGGCTGATCCGGGTTATAGTACACGATAGCGCCAGTTTGTAAAAAGTTTTTGTTCCGCATTTGGCGTCTGTTAGACGGCCGAGGCGCTACCGTGGACTTACAGCTAGAAGAATGAAACCCTAACTCGACATAATGACCAAGGAAACGCCTTTGAATCTTAGGGTTTGCGGCAGTTCCGCGGTGCCATTAATGAGGCTTAGGTTTGCCCTTCTACAGTTGATCCACGGGTACTGTGGCATGTACTGAATATTAATAAACTGTACTCAAGAGTTGAGTACTCGGTGAATTATGGGACTTTGGTGAATCGATCGAAAAGTTCGACGTCATCCGGATATCATGTGATGGGATACATTACTTGGGAGACTGTAGATATGAGTATAGCCATTTGAGCGCAGTCCATACAGCTACGATGAGATGAGTCCGAATCAGTCGACATTAGAGAAAAGTGGAGTAAGAGATTCGTATGAGGTTTCGATGAGATGACGTCCCACTCCATTGACATCAGAGATGTGATACGCATGCAGAGGCATTGAATATGGATATATCTTCCAGAAGGCGTCGTGATGAGTACGCAGCCGTTCTGTAACAAGAAATAGATTTAATAAAGGATGATAACTTACGGGCTGTTCAGTAGAAATAAGATTGGGAGAGACCCTGACAAGATCTTTCTGGAAATACTAAACAAGAAGACCTGGACCCAGGATCAGTCGTATTGTGCACACCCAGTAGGCCAGAGTTCGGCATCATCGACGAGACATGTTTATGAGTGACCATGATAGTTGGTTAAAGATCTTTAGAGGATGTGCCAAAGCAGGATTGTTTCCATCATCTTTGATTTCGGTATTTGGACAATTTTTTTGCATGATTGATATTTTCGTGTACCACAGTTGCACTCGGTTTCGATTTGATATCATTCGAGATGTTGATTTTGATTTCATGCCTATGGTTTGCATGTGATTTGACTTGTGCTTCGGCATAGTTTTCAAGTACTTTAAGTATTTGGATTCGATTTTTATACACGCTGATGCACGTGGTTGCGAGATTATATACCACGGTATACCTGATTTGGATTGAGATGTGTTGTATACCGTCGATTTCGATTATAATGCTTGATATTTGTTTTCATGCACCTTGTACGCTTGATTTGGATTCTTGCGCATACTTGACGCGCTTGATGCGATTTTGGTGCACGCCAGATGCACTAAATCGGGATTCTTCGTGCATATTAGATGCACCTGATATTGCCGTCAGGCACGCTCGTTTCCTTTGACAGGTGTTTCGTGCACACCCGTTGCACTTAGATTTTGTTTCTGTGCACATGTATGGTACATTCATGGATTTCGATTTCCATGCGCACCAGACACACGTGGAATTCTTATACACATTTTGAGATTTATTTCTTTTGGAGCAGTATGTTTTATGATATTTACTATTTGGTATAGTGACTGAGCAGGAGTAGTCAGGGGACAGTACCTGAATATGTTTTTACATGCATCGATAATTATCAAGGGGATTTCCAAAAGGAGCTATAGTCTCAGTATTTACCTACGTGTCCGAGGTGACACGAAACATTAACAAATGAAGCCCTCCCAAATTATTTTCAAATGGCGGGACGTGTATATGAAACAAAGAATATATATATATATATATAGAGAGAGAGAGAGAGAGTTATTTTCTTACAATAAACGTCCGCCACTGTGCCGTGTTACGCGCATTGCACAGTGATTGAAAAGTTTGGCATGCATTTCTTTTTCTGATGTTTGACGAATTTACAACGATTCATGTTATGTACATGTTATGGTTTTGATGTTTATCATATTGGTTTTCGTATTGGACTTGATATTGGTGTCTTCACCACAACTCTGATGATTGCGTGATAGTTGATGGAGTTTTGATTTTGGTTTATATACCCGTTTTCTATGCGCATGCATTGCTCTATGATGTGTTTTATGTATTTATGATTTCGGAGCCCCGACGACTTGATCATTTTACTGAAATGTTTTAGTATTTGAGGGTTTTAAATTTAAATTCGGGGACCGAATTTTTTTAAGGGGGGAAGACTGTAACATTTCAGAAAAATAAAATATTAGTTTTGGGAATCTATATAATTAAATAATAAATTTTATGAATATTTTAATAAATGGAGATTTGTTTTAATGTTGTGGTATAATTATATACCAATAGATTGGAAAAATATTGGAAAATTTAATTGAATGGTGATTTTGGATAATTTATGTGATTTAAGAAAATTATAAATTCTTTATGATTAATTATATTCTATTATAAATGCTAATCTCGATTGATAATCACTAATTATGCTTTAAGCGTGATTATGCACATGACATGCACCATGTCACATTTTCTAAAAATACTTGTTACATTTTTTTATGAAGCATGATTTCAAGTCTTCATTGTGTTTTTGCAATTGTTTTACAAAAAAAACCATAAGAAAAGAAAAGGTAAAGAAAAGGAATATAGAATTGGGTATGGGCAAGAGAGAGAAGAGAGAGAGAGGGTGAGGGGTCTCCTTGAACCATGACTCATTGTCCCCTTCATTATTTTCTTCATCATTTTTCCCTCCTCTTCCTCACGTGGCTACCCTCTCCCTCCATCACCTCCACCACTTCACTTCCCACCCATTCCCACATCTAAATACATCATTCCCTTCATTAAAAATGTGCACAGGCTCACTACTAGCATGATGGACCAAGAAAAAATGGATTTTGAGCACTTGGGGCAACTCAAGAATTTTCTTGAGTTGCCAAATGAGGTAATTCCTTAACCATTAGTATAGTATTTCATTCCTTTAGCATCCATGTTAGTTTAGAATCGATTAAGTGTAGTTTAGTGATGGTTGAAAATTCCAAGAAGAGGTTAGGGGATTTCTTGATTTGTGATTGTGTAATTAAGGTCAGTAGAGGCCATTCAACCCCTCTAATGCTAGAATTTAGGACAAAACCTGAGACTAAACCCCATTTTGCGAACTTTAGATTTGCCGATATCGAGGTTTTGTAGGAATTTTGTTGTGTTCTAGAGATCTGCTATGACCCGGGGGACCTGAAAAATATTTAGCGATTACAGTGAAGTGTGCAGGTGTTATGGAGTGTACCCTGAAGACCCGAGCCCCAATCCCTTCACCATGGCCGCAAATTTAACCCCTTTGGCCGCAAATTGCGGCATGGGTTCTTTGGATTAGGCTCGTGCTTGGTCTGTGGTCCCTTTATCTGTAAATTAGACCTACCCTATATGCAAAATTGGCTAATTCAACCTAGGGTAAAATCTGGAGTATGTTTTCTGAGATTCTGTTTTGGTTTCGTGATTGTTTATAACTTGAACTTGAGATATTGTGTTTTGTCTCGGTCACTTGACGTTTGTACGTCTATACCGGGAGTTGTTGGGTTATTTGATTCTTATGCATGCGTAGACCATAGGTTCTAACCTATGTGTGTTTCGAGTGCCGTTTTGGTTTTCATCCGCGATTTCGGTTTACGGTACTATGCGTGATATATGTAGGTACCTCCGCGTGGACTTCGGACGATGAAGAAGAGGATAGCGACATTGACTTCGGCAAGCAGGGATCAAGGTGAGTAGATATATATCTACGGGGGATGTCGGGTGGATGGCGTATAGCACCCTCACACTTCGTAGTGTAGCCTACGATATATTATATTTATATATGAATATGTGTTATGTGAAATATGGATAGTTAGCAAGTAGGATCTTAGAAGATCATGGGTTAAATTCTAGTACAATTGGAGGATAGTGTCGTTAGTTAATTTCTTAGTCGCGAACCCTAGAATAAAATTTGCGAACATGCACACACACACGCATACATTTGATTTACTTGTGTGTATATGGGTATATATATATACATACATATATGTATATGAGTATGTATATATATATACATACATGTATACATTTACTTGGATGATGAGGATAGTATATGGTACTGGGAGATGAGTCGATGTGATTGGGCCTGATGCTATGAGAACGGTGATGTGACTTGGTACGTATTATGAGATACGACATGATATTATAGCGGATCTTTAGGCGATTTGTTTTCATACACACACACACACACATACACACACACACACACACACACACATATATATATATATGTTGATTGTATTGGAATGTACTAGAATTTAGATCAGTACCCCTAATTCAGGATATGATGATAAGGCTACCAGAGGAATAATGAGATAAATGTGATATTCGACCTGTACCCAGATTTAGGATGCCGTACGATGGATTTCCCAGACGGGATATAATTATGATGACAGATCCGCACTCTTGACTTGAGGATGTCATATTATATATTGTATCGTACGTGACACTATTAAGGCGGGATCACCGACTACTAGAAATATATATATCGACACAGACTTAGGTGGTTTTCCTTACCCTTTCGATTTGTCTTTAGTTTAGTCCTATAGTTTACTTAGTAGATGTTAGATTGGGCTCGAGTCATACTTATTTCTAAAACTAACGAATCGTGAATATTTTTATGATAGGCCACGGGATACTACGGATATTTCAAAGAACGTACATTTTCTTGAAAACAACGTAGCCTCTATTTTCTAAACACCATGATTCATGTTATTTCAAATGCCAAAACGGTATGACTCATTTATATAAATGTATATTCTTATGTGTTGCGTTGTTATTCATGTTCTGTATACTCTTGCTGTTCGCGTCGCATTGCATGCTTATTTATGTATTTATTAGTTATTATAAATCATGCTGTCAGGACACCAGCTCCATTACCGATGATTCGTATGCTCCATGTACACCTGATTGTCGGCTCACACACATCATCATCGGTAATTGCCATGTCACGTACACATTAGAAAATACTATTTCATTAGTTTAAATTGCTAGCTGATAGTTCCAATATGTTATTGCTTTTATATGCTAGTTTAATTATTGTATACCTTGCTTGATATCAGAGGCATTCATATGTTCATGTGTCATGCAATATTATGGAGTTTTATGCCGGTCATGCACTGTTATTTACTCCTGAGATTGGGATTTCGGATTTCCATGAGATTTCTTGATTAGGAGAAACCGCAGAGATTTTATAAACTTATTATCTTTTTTAAGATAGTAAATTGTGGTTATCTCATGATATGATTTGAGAGTTGTCCACCATGAGTTTTCTCGTCTCTTGAGCGGTATCATACACCCGATTCGAAGAGGGGGAGGAACCGTCGTTCAGTGCATGGTGGACCCGGTGCGGTATCCCGGGGCGAGAAGGTCGCAAATGATGGCGTTGATCCCGGCAGGGGAGCACTATCGACCGGTGATTTTATTGTGACGCGGCGGATATCCAGAGGATACCGACGTAGTCTTAAGATTTGATGATATAAGCCGGTACGGATTTTCGGAGCCTGAGGTATTGAGATTTGATGTTATAGGCCAGTCCGGAATGCTGGAGCCTGAGATATTGAGATAGCGAGATATATATTTTGTGTCGATACTAGACATTGATTCTCTGTTGATTTCATTGATGATACTTCGATTTTTCATACAGAAATCTCACTGAGATAAGAAAACAGTTTACTCATTTAGTTGTATTCTGTTTTCATGCATTCTTACATCATTTATATGATATGTTGCTACCTGAGGCAATGACACGAGCACTTGGTATTACACTTATGTATAGATGTTTACCCTTGCCATTATTAGATGCTTCAGGCTATATTATTTTGCGGATATTATTACCGTATGACCTAGGATTGAGTCATACATGTGATTTCTGCTCGGTGATGTTTTCTACTCACGAGTTGGCAACTCACCCCCGTTGTGCCACAGTTTCTTGCAGGTTTTGCCGTACAGGTTTCCTTGGCGGCTTTGCTGGCACATTACTTCATTCCGAGTATTTGCTTTGGTGGGTGGGTTCACTCGTATCATGACCGCCATTGTACTTATACTATATCAGTTGTTTCTAGTAACTCCATCAATCAGACTTGTAATAATTTATAGACTTAGAAGACCAGTGTATATTCTTTTGACCTTAGAGTCGCGCTTATATTATTATGCTTTTCTGGTGGTTATTAGTTTTCCTCTGAGTTTTGATCGTCGCCCTTCGGCGTTGTATATTATATTGCTGCGTGGTTGTGACCGCGAATTAGCGAAGAGCTAGCTCCCGCTTGGGGATGCCTTTATCCATAATTTATATATATTTCATGTTTATACCCGTTTGAGGCCAGTTTTTACAAAGGAGACTCTGCCGAAATTTTCGGGAAAATTATGACGTTTCTTTTAAATGTTTAATGCCACTTAATTATTAAAACCACTTGCTTTAAAACAAGTTTTCTGCACTTCTTCCTTAAAATGGTTTAGATTTCTGGGATTGGCTTACTTGAATTAGATGGGGTCTTATAGACTTCATATGATTCAAGTACAAGTCACGTTCCATTTCGGGTCGTGTCATCTTCCTCACCCCCTTCCTCTACCTCCTCAACCTCAATGGTTCATCCCTAAATCATCACCAAAAACCCACTCCCTTCACAAAAGTTGATCCCCATCTCATCCTACACCCAATAGTGGAACCAAGTTTAGATTTTGATCATTTTGGGCAACTCAGGAATTTTCTCCAGTTTCAAATGAGGTATAATCCTATATTTCTAGTTTAGTTATTAGTTTTCTTTATGTCCTATATTTGTTTAGAGTTAAACCGATATGGTTTGATGATCTTAGAATTTCCTAGATGGGGTTTAGGGATTGAGTTGAGTTGTGATGGTGTATTTGAGGTGTAGTGAGTGTTTTACTTGACTTTGGTGATGTTTAATGGCCTAGAACAGAGACTGGAACCTGATACATGAACTTAGAATTTTCCCATGTCGGTTTTGAGAAGCTTTGAGGGCTACAGGGTACCTGGAGCGACTTGGAGTATTTATAGGATAATCAAATAAGTACATTGACCTAACATGACCACTAGGAGACCACCACAGAAGAACAAGACACAAACCCCTATGGAAAACTAGCGACACCGGTTTATTTAGCTATCTCGCCGGCAAATCTTTGGGCTCTGGTGTTGGGGTTTTGCCTGTAGCTCATACTCCTTATAAGCTAGCTAATGAATTGTTAGTTTAGTCCCTATTTTCCTGGGAAAAAATCCGGGAGCTGTTTGAGTTGGTTTTGACTACGTTTTATGATAATTGAAACTTGGATTTATGAATTCCTTGATTTGATTAGGTCGTTAGACGTTTGTACGTCAACGACGAGGGTTATTTGGTTGTTTTTGCATGCGTAAGCTATAGGTTCTAACCAATAAGCAATTCGTGTGCCGTATCGATTTTCAGACTTTGTTTTAATAACGTTACGATGTGTTTTGATTGTAGGTACTTTCGCGTGGACTTCTGATACGACAAAGAACATCGACTTCGATTAAGTGAGGATTTGGCAAGTGAGCAGATTTATATCAACGGAGGAAGTCGGGTGGATAGCGTATAGCACCCCTACAACCATTGATATGGAAAATCGATATATTAATTAAAATTGGAGAAAATATTTTCTACGAACTTACGGATATGATTAAAGGTTTTAGTATGAGATGATACGATAAAAGATGACATTAGTGAATATGTTGGCTTGAGGATGTAAGGCTATGTACATGTTATATTCGTACGCCAATAGATGATATGAGATTCTACATACATACAATGAGAATGTGATGTATATGCAAGATGACTTGGTGTGAGATATTTTTATGATGGAAAAAGAATGAGATGAAATAAGATGACTTGGCTTAATATGTCGATATACGGATGTGTGACATGATATAAGTTTTATATAGATGTGACTTGAGTGAGAATAAAGAGTGATATGTTGTACGCGACCTTAGATCCGTACCCTTGTTATGAAATCATATGAAGGACCATACCGCACGACTTATGATATATGATATTTGACCCATACCCTCGATTTTGAGGAGGCCGTAGGACAGATTATACCGTACGAGATGTATATCTGGTGATTGATCCGTACTTTTGACTCGGGATTAGTTTAACCTTTCAGTCTTTTAATTACATAAGTGGATGTTAGAATAGGGTTCGAGTCATACCTATTTTCAAAACTAACGAATCGTGTACATTTCAAAGGATAAACCGAGGGACGCTACGGATTTCAAACGTATTGCTTTTCTTAAAAAACACCGTAATCCCTACTTTTCTAAAAATAACGATTTGTGCAATTTTAGATACGATTATTGTATGGCTCGTATATCGAGGTATATCTTAGCTTGTTGCGTCAGTATTTACCTTTCTTCTACGTTCATTTTACCCTCATTGCATTTTATATATACACATGCGCTTTCATTAGTTTTTATGATATCGACTGCTAGTACACCTGCATAATTATCGATGATGCGCACGTTACACTTTCATAGATTTGCTGTCTCACACATATTCATCATCGGTAGTTGCCATGCTAATTGCACAGTAGAACTGCCATATCAAAATATTATTCAGAACCGTAAAGTACATTCATTGTTTAGTACTATCACTTGATATGCTTGCATGATATACTTGATATGCTCATATTACTGTTCTATGTTTGCATACATCGTACTTATGGTTATACGCATTGAGATGCCGTTTTCATGAGATTTCTGAATTTGAGAACCGTGGATATATTTCAAAGTAAATTATAAATTGTTTTAAAACCCGGTTTCTCGTGATGTTATTACGATGCGTACACAATGAGTTTCTCCGTTCTGAGATTGTTTTCGAGACCCAATTCGAGGAGTTGGACGAACCGTTTGCGGTTACATGGTGGACCCGGTAAGGTACCCCTGGGCAAGAAATGATTGTTGTGAAATAGACGATGAGCCTGGCAGACGGAGTACTACATACCGGTGATAGTTTGGCGCGGCGGAAATCTGGAGTGTAAGTCGATGCCACGTCGGTGACGTAAGGGTGAAAAATAACACTCATCGACCTCGCGGGATCGCGTAGAGGCGGAATGTGTAAAAAACAATAATAAAATGCTTCGTAACATCGACTAAACACCAAGATCGAAACTAAAACTTAACTAACTACAAGTCTATATGGTTTTAACTACAAGTGAAAAAATTATACCTCAAGTTACCGGTTATTTCTGTACTCATTGTCCTCCTCTCCTGCATGAGCTCCTTCGAGTAGTACGGATAACGCCTCCTCGTCGGCCTTCTCGAGTCGAAGACGATCCACCCGAGAGGCTGTAGATCGAGCTCTTACTTCAAAACAGAAGTAACTAGGGCATCTAATTCGCTACACTAGATGACCTAGGTGATGTAGAGAATAGAGATGGATAGGTAACTCACTTTTAGTTTTATGATTCTCAACACATGAGACAAGAAAAGCTAGTGATAGAACAAGAAGTAAATAATGAAAAGCTTGTGCAAACTTAGCATGAAAATATGAGAATGAACTCTTGGTCTAATCTAAACTCTCTCTAATTTTTTTTCATAGAAAAACCTATTTTCCAAAATAAGAAATGTTCAATAATCATCTTAGTGAGTCATGGGTTGAAAATACTCCATGTGTCACTAAGAGACATGCTCAAAATCATGCACAATTCCACCTAATTTCCTCAACCTAATAATATAATAACCATTGAACCTAAAATTATTAATAGATAATATGAGGATTAATCTTCTAGATGCAACTTTGAGCAAATTACAAAAATGCCCCTCTAGTGTACATACATACAAGTATTCCGAAAAATACGAATACAGAATAGACGAAAATAATACATCTGTACAATACTAGGATCCGGTTTAAACCAAAGCCCATTAGTATTATCTGTCTGAATCATCATGCATGCACAAGTACACACACGTGATCGAACCCTGTCGTAAAACCATACGACCTCTATATCTTTTGCCCGATGCACGGAAACCCTCTGTGTGGGACTCTAAAGACTTGACACTACGCTGGCAGTAGGTTTAACCACAAGCTGGAAGCCATACTAGATGCACGTAACGGCTACCCATATAACTGTCGACAAGAAGGCCGATGAGACTAACTCATCCGAACATCTAATGAGCCTATCTGTGACAATCTCCGTATAGTCCGGTCTGTTCGTCTAAGAGTATCGCATATCGGGCCAAGGGGGCGATAGCCGTCAAATCCCTAATAGCACAATAAGTCGTGCCGGGGTAGAGCCTAAAACATCCTGAGATACTACTTGAGTACCTACCAGTAAATCTCACTCTCAGGGCCAGGGACTTTGTGTAATGGCTTTCCGAACAAAGCGCGATATCGACCCCCAATACCGGGAGAGATGAATCCTATCTAACCGCTAATGCCTCCAAGTGCTTCGGGACTGCAACTAACTACTACCTGTTTGCACGACTTAATAGAGCTATGGTAGGATAGTAATCTAAGAACCGTGGAAACACATTCGAGGCGAAGCAGTAGTGTCAAGTCAACGGACTATGCTACATTCATGTCACGTGGGAACTGCTACCTGTTGATCGGTATATTACCGACGAACAGTTCCCCACGAGTCCGTCCAGTGTAACTCATAACCTAATGAACACCTACATACCATCTCCAGTACGACGTACTAATGGCTGTGGGACGAGAAGCGTATACACTAGTCTACTCTGGAGTATCGATGCCCTATCTCGATAATCCTATGACTAGGGACCAGAATAAGGATGTGCTTATAGACTACCCAGCCCCACTAGTGTGACTGCCATCATAACGCTGGTAGTCAAGCAAAAAGATCCCAAGGGCTTTATCAATATGTATTACCGATAGGTTAAAAGAAACATATACACATATTTAAATAGAAACAAACCAAGTAGCATACTACTATATTGAGAAGGACTGTCATAAAATCTGTGTATATCCCAAGCTTCCAAAATGTAATATACAAACTAGTACTATACAAGAATGGCCTCTACGCCATATATCACTAAGAATTTCCCATTTACACTAGGGCCATGTATTGGCATATTGCAAACCTATCATCTCGAATAGCCTCTCGAACTGCATCTCAAAGATGGCCTTCATGAGTGGATCAGCAGTGTTGTTCTCCGTATCTACTCTCCGCACCTCGATCTCCCTGATCAGGTGATACCGCCTCAAGATATGTCTAGACTTCTTATGGGACATGAGTTCCTTCGTTAAAGCTATAGCCACGTTGTTGTCATAATACAGAAGTATTGGATCAACATTAGATGGAACTACCTGAAGTTCAGTTAAAAACTTCCTCATCCAGACTACTTCCTTTACGGCGTCAGAAGCAGCGATATACTCCGCTTCCATCGTTCAGTCAGCAACGGTATCCTGCTCGGAACTCTTCCAACATACCGCCCCTCCATTGATGGTAAAGACATAATCCTACATGGTCTTGGAGTCACCCTTGTCACTCTGGAAGCTGGAGTCAGCAAAGGCCTCGATCTGGAGGTCCTTTCCTCCGTACACCAAGAACATCTCCTTTAACCTTCTCAGGTACTTGAGAATGCTCTTTACTGCTATCCAGTGCTTCTCCACCGGGTTTGACTAATACCGGCTTACCACGCTTAGTGCGTAAGCAACATCTGGTCTGGTACACAACATCGCATACATAGAGCCTACCGCAGAAGCATAGGGTATAATAGACATGCAATCCCTTTCCAAATCAGTATTGGCAGACATCTATTTGGAGAGGGTAATTCCAAGATAAGCCAGTAGATTTTCGCGCTTTGAAACTTTTATACTGAATCTTTTTAGTATGGTGTCGATATATCTGGACTGTGAAAGTCCCAACACCCTTTTTGATCTATCACGATAGATCCGGATCCCCAGAATGTAAGAGGCATCACCCAGGTCTTTCATGGAGAACCTTTGTGACAAGAATCCTTTGACAGATTGTAGCATAGGAATATCATTTCCTATCAAAAGAATGTCATCCACGTACAAGACAAGGAATACCACAGTTCTCCATACAATCTTACTATTTAAGCATGGTTCATCGGGATTTTGATAAAGTCAAATTCTTTGACCGTCTCATCAAAACAAATGTTCCAACTCCGTGATTCCTGCTTTAATCCATAAATGGACTTACGCAGCTTGCACACTTTCCGCTGCTCCCACTCTGATTGAAACCCTCTGGCTGATCTATATAGACGCACTCTTCCAAATGTCCATTTAGAAAAGTCGTCCTTATGTCCATCTTCCAGATCTCATAATCGTGGAAGGCAGCAATGGAAAGAATGTTCTGAATGGATTTAAGCATAACCACTGGAGAAAAAGGATTCATTATAGTCTAAACCAGGTCATTGACGAAAACCTTTTGCAACAAGTCTAACCTTATAGGTTTCAACCTGTCCATCTACACCAATCTTCTTTTTAAAGATCTATTTGCAGCCTACGGGTTTTACCCCTTCTGGAGCAAAGTCTAAAGTCCATAATTTTTTGGTGTACATGGACTTCGTCTCGGCCTTCATTGCATCTAGCCATTTCACCGAGTCTCCGCTCTGAATGGCTTGCTGGAAATTAGTTGGCTCATAAATATCAATGATGCAATCTTCTCTATCCCCGTCTATGAGGAAACCATAGTATCTCTCGGGCGGATGAGACAGCCTACTACTCCTGCGGAGTGGCACAGGGATGTCTGTTTCTTCTGAAACTTCTGGTTCTACCATGCTTTCAGTAATAGCTTACGGTTCTGAAATTTCTTTCTGTTCTATTGTGCTCCCACTAGTTTCTTTTTCTAAAAATTGATTTTCTAAAAAGTGGGCATGACGAGAAACAAAAATCTTTTGCTCCTCTGTGTAATAGAAAGATACCCCCTGGAGTTCTTTGGGTATCAAATAAACTTGCACAGTACTGAGTGTGTTAGTTATATGTATGCCCTAGAGGCCATTACTGTACATTGGATGTATATTGTAGTGGATGCTGGGACATATATAGGTAGGACTTTCTTGCTCGACATGATGGTACGCTATCTGGTTGCTCTTTATCTTAACATGTATACTTTCTGTCTCTCTGTTACATGTTGATAAAGCCCTTAGGATGTGTACTCGACTTCCAGGACTATGATGCAGATCATACTAGTGGGGCCTGGGTAGTTCATGAGTACATCCTTCAATGTTCCTAGTCGTGGGAATATCGAGACGGGGCATCGATATTCCAGAGTAGACTAGCGCATATCTTCTCGACCCATGTGATGGGCGATGGATGATCCCATATCCATTGGTGTTTGACATCAGAGATGGTATGTGGGTGCTCAGTGCAGACTGGGTACACTGAACGGACTCGCCGAGAACTCGCAGATGGTATTATACATCACGTCAGATGGCAGTTCTCTGGTGACACTGGTACAGCTTAGTCTGTTGACCCGAGATCGTCATAGATTCTTATGTGTCTCCCACTGTGCTTTGATTTCCACCCTACCACGGCTCTACTGAGTCGTACAAACAGGTGGTTTTTGGGTTCAGCCCCGATTCACATGGAGGCAATGAGCGATAGGAGGGGATTCGTCTCTCCCGGTATAGGGGGTTGATGTTGCGCTATGCTCGACTGGCCATAACAGGAAATCCATGGCAAGGGTTGCAGTGATATACTGGTAAGAGTTATCAGTAGTTTCACAATTGTTATGGACCTCACGTCAGCATGACTTATCAAGCTATTGGGGTCTGACGTTTACCACCCCTAGGCGAGATATGCGATATATCAGACGAACAGATCGGACTGTACGGTAAGTGTTACTGGTTGGATTCAGAGGAGTGTGAGCGGGGTTGCTCATCGATCTTCTAATCGCTCAATACCCGGGTGGCCGTTACGTTTAGCAGACCGCTTGCGGCTTGTGGGTGTTTGATATGATCATCACCTGCTGCCGGCGTATTGACGAGTCTTTAGAGTCCTACACAGAGGTTTCCTGGCTCAAGCGAAACGAAATAGGAGTGCATATGAGATATGTGCGGGACCGAGAATAATGCGTGTATGTGATACCATATTCTATTCTCGCGACGAATGTATCGATTGGTTGTATGCGATATAACCTAGTTATCGAATCGAGGAGCCGATACATTGGATATTAGTCGGTCATATGCGATATGACCGGATCGTTAAATCAAGTGTTGATTTAACGATTTAATGTATAATTATATATTTGATATATTACTTTGCATTAACTAATATTTGTTCACTTTAAATGGATTTTCTCACTTGAAATACACAAGTTGTATATGTGATATACTTTTGTGCACTTGTTTGTATCATGTTTGATGATACATGCAAACTTGGGTTTGTGTAAGACTTAAACCATGTTTAGTGAATGGTTAGGGTTTCATTTCACTTATTTATTTATCTATTTATTTTTGTTTAAAAGAGAAGGAAAACAAAATGGTTGCTTTCATACATGAAGCTTCTTGATGCTTTATGCATCTTTGACTAAGGGACCATTCTTGTCTTCTTCTCCTAACCCTAACCATTCAACTAAACACTAGTTAATTCTCTACACTAAACCATGGTTGAAAATATGATAAGTATCATTTTATTTTCTATTTTAAATATACATATCATATTCTTTTCTTCTTCTTCTCTTTCTTCAAGATGAAAAAAAGCTTGCTACTATCAATGGTGAAATGAGAAAAAGTGTGAGAAATCCAATTCTAAAGTGAACCCACTTCCTATTTCTTCATCCTCTACCACTTGCCAAGTAGTATAGGGTGTTTTCTTCACAAGTTTCATGACTTGGTGAAGTTGGAGCTTGATCTTGAGTTGCCTCGACGTAGATCATCTTCGGCATCGAAGTCGACGACCTAGCCCGATCATTTCTCCGACGAAACCATCGCCAGAGTCCGGATTCCGATTGGTAGATCGGAGGGATGTCATCACGGAGCCAAGGAAGTGAAGGACCGGATCTACAAAGATTGTAGTCACTTTCCTTTAGCAATAAAGTCGTTTACTTGCTTGCATCCCCATATCATCTAGTTAACGATCCGTATTAGGGTTTGTAGGCACATGGAAAAATTTGAATTGGGCATGTTTGATCAGTTGTGAGACCTCATTAGTGTACCTAGGAACCCTACAGTGGTATCAGAGCCTAGCTAGAGCATTAGGCGATGCGTTAACGAAGTTAAAACCCCGATCGAACCCAAATACGACAAAATACACCCCTCTCTGGTCATTTTTTTAAAATCTGGGTTTTTCCAGTATTAAAAATACCTGAAAAATTCAGCAGGGAAAACTAGGAATTATGGTGAAAAACGAACCCCTAATTACTCAATATGGCCGCGGAACCGCCGCGATTACCCACCATTGGCGGCGGTTCCGCGGTAATCTAAGGGTATTAGGGACTGGTCTTTTCACAGTAATTCCTTTCTATGTGTGTACCATTTTATGGGTATTTTTAATCTGACACATGTGTTGTGCATTCTGGGGTTTGTTTTGTAATCGTCGATTCGATCGGGAATTTTAAATTCGTTATTGTTTTTCCGGGTAAATTTTAGAACATGTTAAAAAGTTTGACCGGATAGAAATACCCATTTTTTCCCCTGTCGGGAAATTTCCAAGTGTTGGATCTTTCCGTAGTTTGATGACGTTTAAAGTAGTGCAAGTAATGCGATGGTCCCTCTAGAAGACAACAAACCTTAACTCGATTATGTGACCGTCTTGAACTGCCCTTTGAACCTTAGGGTTTAGGGCAGTACGGCGTGCCACATGTGAGGCGTTGGCTTGACCTTTATACGGCTGGACCGTTGGTACTGAGGTATGAAATGAATGTTTTTAAACTTGTTTCATATGTTGAGTTGTTTCGGGAAAACTTGGGTGTTCGATTGTTCGATCGGAAAGTTTAACATTTTCTATTTACCCGGAATGTGATACAACATTTGGAATTCACAAGTAGTTATGAGATAACTGAATGAATATTATAAACATAGCTGTTTAGTCTCACTTGATCGGTTGCCACGGAATTTTGATGTGATCAAAAGTCCGTCGCAATCACGTAGCGTACGAGGATACTCGCCGGGTAAACTTAATAGACAGCCTCACCCCATAGTCCCGACCAAGTGACTGTAGGAGAACGCCGTCGCCGAAAGCATCCGTTCGGGTGCTCGCGGCAGCGGTGTTCCGCCTTGGTGCACTTCGTCGACGGCGTCGGGGGTGCGGCCGCCTACTGAAGTTTGCGACGAGCATTCGATCTAGATGCCGGGAATCTTGTTGAATTGCCCGACTTTATATTGAAAAGTGTTTTCGATAATGAGACTAAAATGCGGGGTTTATAATTGTTAGGCATCTGATGTCTAAGTATTTCATTTGATTAGGCATGCGATGTCTGAAGAGTTTGCGGATTCTGAAAGGTTCCTAGGCACCCTATAGTGGTCTCACAAGGCATCGAACATGCCAAATTTAAAAATTATGGTGCCGAGAAACCCTAGTTAACGGATCGTCGCTAGAATTCTAGGCGAAACTATAAACTAGTTAACTATTTAACTAAAGTTGAGATGCTACAACCTTTGTAGATCCGGATTTCCGCCTCCTTAGCTCCACGTGGTCATGTCCTCGCTGTCCATCATGAATCCTCGACTCGATCATCGGCTTCATCGGGAAAACAAGCGGAATAGGTCGTCGGCTTTGTGTCAAAGACGATCTACGTCGAGGTTGCACAAACTCAAGCTCCGACTTCACAAACTTGTGAAACTTGTGAAGTAAACACCTAAAACAACTTGGCAAGAGGTAGAGGGTGAAGAAATAGGAGGTGGGTTCACTTTAGAATTGGATTTATCTCACTAGATCTCAAGTTGCCATTGTTGTAGCAAGCTTGAAGAAGAAGAAGAAGATGAGCTCAAGAAAAGAATATGATAAGTCTTGTGATAAAAATAAATTTAAATCAAATACTTATCATAACTTGAACTAGGGTTAAGTGTAGAGAATTAACCATGGTCACTTGGATGGGTTAGGGTTAAGCATGAAGATAAGGATGGTTAGCAAAGTCAAAGCTTCATGAAGCTTCAATATAAAACAAATAAAGCCACCATTCTTATCTTAATCCATTTCAAATAAATAAATAAACAAATAAATAAATAAATGAATATGCAAAACCCTAATTATCAAATTAACCATGGATTAATTCTATAAACTTAACTATATGATCAAGTATCATCAAACATGATACAAAGTAGTGCACTAAAGCATATCACATATACAATGTGCATCAAGTGAGAAAAATCCGTTTAAAGTGAACCAATACTAGTTAATGCAATGCAATATATCAAATATATAATTATGCATTAAATCATTAAATCAACATTTGATTCAATGATCCGGTCATGTCGCACATAACCGACTAGAATCCAATGTATCGATTTATCGAATCAATGATTCGATAACTAGGTCATATCGAATATGACCAATCGAAACATATATCGCGAGAATGAAATGCGGTATCACATACACGCATTATTCTCGGTCCCGCACATATCTCATATGCGCTCCTATTTCGTTTCGCTTGAGCCAGGAAACCTCTTTGTAGGACTCTAAAGACTCGTCAATACGCCGGTAGCAGATGATGATCATATCAAGCACCCACAAGCCGCAAGCGGTCTGCTAAACGTAACGGCCACCCGGGTATTGAGCGATCAGAAGATCGACGAGCTAGCCCGCTCACACTCCTGCGAATCCGACCAGTAACACTTACCATACAGTCCGGTCTCTTCGTCTGATATGTCGCATATCAAGTCTAGGGGTGGTAAACGTCAGACCCCAATAACCCGATAAGTCATGCTGATGTGGGGCTCGTAACGGGTCGAGAAACTACTGGTAACACTTACCAGCAAATCTCTGATCAGCCCTGGCCAGGGACTTCCCTGTTACGGCCAATCGAGCACTGCGCAACATCAACCCCCAATACCGGGAGAGACGAAACCCCTCCTATCGCTCATTGCCTCCATGTGACTCGGGACTGTGCCCAAATACCACCGTTTTGCACGCCCTCATGGACGTGGTAAGGTGGAGATCAAAGCACAGTGGGAATCATACAAGACTCTATGACGATCTCGGGTCTACAGACTAACCTGTACAAGTGTCACCTGAGAACTGCCATCTGACGTGAGGTATAATACCATCTGGGAGTTCTCGGCGAGTCCGTCCAGTGTACTCAGTCTCCACTGAGCACCCGTATACCATCTCTGATGTCAAACACCAATGGATATGGGATCATCCATCGCCCATCTCATGGGTCGAGAAGCGTATACGCTAGTCTACTCTGGTATATCGATGTCCCTTCTCGATACACCCACGACTAGGGACCTTGAAGGATGTACTTATGGACTACCATGTCCCCACTAGTATGATCTGCATCATAGTCCAGGTAGTCAAGTACAAATCCTAAGGGCTTTACCAACATGTAACTATAAGACGGTATAAAGAGACCAGTGTACATGTTAAGATAAAGAGTAACCAGATAGCATACTATCATGTCGAGCAAGAAAGTCATCTCTATATATGTCCAAGCACCCAATATAATATACATAATCTGTACAATACTGGCCTCTAGGGCATACACACAACTAACAATCTCCCACTTGCACTAGGGCCAGCTGCTGTAGTATCTCATACCGAGCATCCCGAAGAGTCTCTCAAACTGTATCTGGGGAATGGCCTTCGTAAGTGGATCCGCCGTATTGTTCTTCGTGTCAACTCTCCCGGCGATCAACTATCTCCCTGCGATCAACTATCTCCCGGATCAGGTGATACCACCTCAGAATATGCCTGGATCGCTGATGGGACCTGGGTTCCTTGGCCAAAGCCACCGCTCCATTGTTATCGCAATACAAAGGTATCGGATGCTCAATGGATGGAACCACTCCAAGTTCAGTAATGAACTTCTTGATCCAGACAGCCTCTTTGGCAGCATCGTTGGCAGCGATGTATTCAGCCTCCATCGTCGAGTCTGCCACGGTTTCCTACTTAGAACTCTTCCAGCTAACCGCCCCTCCGTAAAGGGTAAAGACAAAGCCCGACTGCGACTTAGAGTCGTCCTTATCACTCTGGAAGCTCGAATCGGTAAAGGACTCCACTTGGAGTTCTCCGTTACCATACACCAAGAACATATCTCTAGTCCTTCGCAAGTACTTGAGAATGCTCTTCACAGCTGTCCAGTGACTCTCTCCAGGATCAGCTTGATACCTGCTCACTACACTTAGTGAGTATGCTACATCGGGTCTGGTACATAGCATCGCATACATGATAGAGCCTACTGCCGAAGCATAGGGTATCCCTTGCATGCGAGCACTCTCCAAATCAGTCTTAGGAGACATCTCTTTGGAGAGAGTGACTCCAGAGATCGTGGGCAAGTTCCCACGCTTGGACTCTTCCATACTAAACCTCTTTAGTATGGTGTCAATGTACCTGGATTGGGACAATCCCAAAATCCGTTTGGATCTATCTCTATAGATCCTGATCCCCAATATGCAGGAGGCATCACCAAGATCTTTCATTAAGAATCTTTGTGATAAGAAGAGCTTGACCGATTGCAGCATAGGAATATCATTTCCTATCAAGAGTATGTCGTCCACGTACAATACGAGGAAGACAACTTTACTCTCTGCCACCTTCTTGTAGATACAAGGTTCATCTGGATTTTTGACGAAATCAAACTCTTTGATAACGACGTCAAAGCAGATGTTCCAACTCCGCGATGCTTGCTTTAATCCATAAATGGATTTAAGCAACTTGCACACCTTCCCGCTACTCCCACTGTCTACGAAGCCCTCTGGCTGAGTCATGTACATGCACTCTTCTAAATCACCATTTAGAAAGGCGGTCTTAACATCCATTTGCCAGATTTCGTAATCAAGATAAGCAGCGATGGCAAGTATGATCCGGATGGATTTAAGCATAGCTACTGGAGAAAAGGTCTCGTCATAGTCCACACCTGGTCTTTGACGAAAACCCTTTGCTACAAGTCTAGCTTTGAAAGTCTCCACTTTCCCATCTACACCAAGTTTCTTCTTGAAGATCCACTTGCTCCCAATGGGTTTTACCCCTTCAGGAGCAACTTCCAAAGTCCATACTTTGTTGGTGTACATGGAATCCATCTCAGACCGCATAGCATCCAGCCATTTCACTGAGTCCCCACTCGTGATGGCCTGCTCGAAGCTAGTTGGGTTATCATCCTCCATGATGCAATCCTCGCTTCCACCGTCCATGAGAAAACCGTAGTATCTCTCAGGTTGGCGAGGAACCCTACTAGATCGGCGGAGTGGCTGGGGTTCATCGGGAACTACGGAATCCTCGGGTTCAACCAAATCTTCTGTTGTAGTCTGTGTCGCTGGAACCTCTTCCAGTTCTACCTCAATGCCACTTATCTGTTTCAAAAGAAAACATTTTTCTAAGAAAGTGGCATGTCGAGAAACAAACACCTTTTGTTCCTCGGGGTGGTAGAAGATATACCCTTGTGAATTTTTGGGATATCCTACAAAGTTACATAAGACAGATCTTGCCTCGAGTTTGTCCGGATTTTGTCTTTTGACATAGGCTGGACAACCCCATATCTTAATATAATTAAGATGTGGTCTCTTCCCTTTCCATATCTCATATGGAGTGGTAGGCACTGATTTGGTAGGAACTCTATTCAATAGGCCCATGGCTGTCTCAAGCGCATGTCCCCAGAAGGAAATAGGTAACTCAGCTGTACTCATCATTGAGCGCACCATATCTAATAGGGTGCGGTTTCTCCGTTCAGATACACCGTTGTGCTGTGGTGTATAAGGAGGAGTCAGCTGAGAGAGAATCCCATTCTCTTTTAGGAAGTCCAGGAATTCATTGCTCAAGTATTCCCCTCCTCGATCAGATCGTAGGATTTTAATACTTTTTCCGGTTTGGTTCTCGACTTCTAGTTTATATTCTCTAAATGTCTCAAAAGCTTCAGACTTGTGTCTTATCAAGTACACATGTCCGTATCTTGAGAGATCGTCAGTGAATGTAATGAAGTACGAAGAACCATCCCTGGCATGTGTCGACATTGGACCGCATACATCACTATGTACTAGTCCCAAGAGTTCGGTAACTCTTTCTCCGTGTCCCGTAAACGGAGTTTTGGTCATCTTTCCTTTGAGACATGACTGGCAAGTGTCATAAGATGAAAATTCAAACGGATTTAAATATCCATCTTTATGCAACTTAGCTAGTCGTGTCACATTGATGTGACCCAGTCTACAATGCCACAAGAAGGATTCGTTCAGTTCTGAACTCTTCCTCTTGTGTGTGTTTGTTATGCTCAGAACTGTTGATTGATTTAGAACATAAATGCCATTGCATAACGTGCCTGATCCAACCAACTTTTGGTTACGGAAAATGTTCATAACATTGTCCTGTAATACAAAATTATATCCTTCTTTGCTTAATAAAGAAACCGATATAATGTTGCATATCAGGTTCGGCATGTAATAGCATTCGTTCAGAACCAATATATTACCAGTTGGTAATACAAGGTGATATTCTCCGACAGTCTTAGCTGCAACAATTGCACCATTTCCAACTCTAATGTCTTTATCACCTTCTCCAAGTTCTCTACCTTTCCTAAGCCCATGTAACTGATTACATATATGGGATCCTGACCCGGTATCCAATACCCAGGACGTAGAGCAAATGGAGAAACAGTTCTCTATAACGAACACACCCGAAGAAAATGCATCAGCATGTACTTTCTTCATTCGGGTGGCATGGGAATCCTGGTATTCCCCTATATCCTGTTCATTTCTATAACTCTTATAAGAATGAACGGAACCAACGTTCCCCAGCACAGTATAACATGCGGGTTCGGTCAATACATCCATATTATTATCTTGATTAAGGCATGAAATGGTCGCTACCTGGAGAGAGAGAGAAGAAAACACTTTAGCGTAAGCTCGTGCAAGATCAGATTGGTTATTATCTTATCTAATCAGGATGGCTCCCACTGCTTTTTATCAAATCTTCCTCCAAACCCTAAAAGGAAAGACTAGCCGGGATTAATTACACACTACAGGTTCGCCAATCTTTCAGCCAGGCCAGTGTCGGTACTTTGAGGGAGGTCCCCCGTGCTTTCGCACGAACCTAATTATTGTAAACCTCGTTTTCCCAGAGGCGTAACCCCGTTAACACCTTTCTAGACACCTACTTGATCAGCTAATTGCAATGTGTAAAACTCTCCCAGGAGTAACTCTTACTCGCAGTGGGTATCGGGATCCAACTATCTCATAGAAGGTATGCAATCTCATTGCAAATTTCAACACTTGAAATTCCCGATAATCTTTTGCCCCTAGCGTGCTATGACCTTGACGCATGCCAAACAACCCATAGTCCGCTAGTCAAGTTCAACCCGTCATTTCCTGATTGAATTAAACCCACCCGCACGACCCTTGACACATGCCAAACAACGCCGTGCAAATACCCTAATCCAATCTGCATCATATGCATAAGCAGATAAATACTAGTTAGCTACCGTACACTACGCCTTGACGCATGCCAAACAACCGCAGCACGAATACTAAATAGTACTTATCTGAAATGACGGAGGGCTACGACAGGTTTTTCTGAAAACCTATTGCGTAATGAACTTGATATCGTTGTAGAATCGAATGAAGTTTTTTAAAAATGGAGTGATTTTGAGGCTTTTCTAGTTTTGCTAAAGGAGTCACTCCCGGTGAAGGGATCTCGGTCCTTTCCTGATCGAATGAGGTGCGGGATATATCATATATATCGCTGTGCAAAGCAAAAACGCAAAAGCAGTCAAAAGCAAACCGAGTGTGTAGCATCTGCCAGTTATTGCTAAAGGAGTCACGCCCGGTGAAGGGATCTCGGTCCTTTCCTCATCGAATAAGGTGCGGGGTATATCATATATACCGCTATGCAAAGCAAGAACTGTAGCTACCTGTCTTATTTTAAAATTCGATTCTACAACATCTTAGGTTTCTTATCATTAATCACATTAATGAAGTCCCATCATTTAAATACCTAAACATCACAGATAGATATAACGTACACTTATGCCATCCGCATTCGCCTCGATGTCCCCTCGTGCACCGTTAGGTTAGGTAACTAACGACAGAGCAGGGCAGGGCTAGCGCGGGTGTAAAACATAAGTAACGTCTATATAATATATCATATATACTATATACTATATCCATCACAGAATCACATCACAGATATCGCAGCAGAATAAACATATGAAATATTGGATATACTAGGACATCCGTGTTTTCAATACGAGCCAGTATAAAACACGGATTCCACGGTCGTGATGAATAGCCAATCCCACACCCCTAGACCCCTACGAGAGCGGCAAGCAACCCTGCCAATTCTAGGGTTAGGAGACCCGGACTCGACTCCTCGAGTTGGTCTCCCACTGGACCCCAGAACCCGGTTACTTGTGCTCCCCTCCTTGGGTCTATCCTAATGCGGAAAAGTAAATAATATACAAAGGGTGACAGCTTCCGCTACCTGGAAGTGCCCCAAATAAAAGAATATTACATACAAGTTTTTACATGAATGAAAATGAAAAACACTCATCTCACATAAAAACCCCCGGCTATTCGAACACGACGATCCAATATAACATATCCAGCAACACATAACATCACATGTCATCAACGTAAGTAAGTATGCATACCCCAATTGTCGTTGACGTATAGCAACGAAACCGGCGATATGAACATACTACACTTACGGTCACAGAAAAGAAAGTGTAAAACTACAACAATTGGAATCCGCAACCTCTTTAGACATCACATGCCTAACAGTTACAAACCCCGCATTTTAGTCTCATTATCGAAAACACTTTTCAATATCGTATGGGACTAAACTGTTAGATTTATAACAATCATTCAGTTATCACATAACTGTTTGTGAATTCCAATTATTGTATCCAATTCCGGATAAATAGAATATATCAAACTTTCCGATCGAACATTCGAACACCCAAGTTTTCCCGACACCGATCAACACATGAAATAAGTCTAACAACATTCAGTTCGTACCTCAGTACCAACGGTCCAGCCGTAGAAGGGTCAAGCCAACGCCTCACATGTGGCACGCCGTACTGCCCCAAACCCGAAGGTTCAAAGGGCAGTTCAAGACGGTCACATAATCGAGTTAAGGTTTGTTGTCTTCTAGAGGGACCATCGAGTTACTTGCACTACTTAGAACGTCGTTAAACAACGGAAAAATCCAACACTTGGAAATTTCCCGACAGGGGAAAAATTGGGTATTTATATCCGGTCGAACTTTTTAACATATTCTAAAATTTATCCGGAAAGCCAAATAGACAAAATTTGATACCCCGATCGAAACACCGAATCCCCAAAACAATTGCAGAAAATTCAACTCTGGAATCAATATTAAAAATTCCCAGAAAACTCAGCAGAATTTATCAGGAGTTACTGTGCAAACAAAGTGGGCTGACGTCACCAATTGGCCGCTGATCAGCCGCAGAAGCCATGCTTCTGCCGCTGATCCGCCGCGAAAAACACTGTTCACCAGAAACTTTTTGCACCGTAATTCTTATTTTTTCCTGCTGAATTTTTTAGCAATTTTTAATTTGGAAAAATCCACTGTTTTCAAAAAAGTACAGAGAGCATATTTTGGGTTTCGGTTTTGGGTCGTTCGGACTTCAAATTCCGTCTACGCTTCGCCTAAGGCTCTAGCTAGGCTCTGATACCAGTGAAAGGTTCCTAGGCACCCTATAGTGGTCTCACAAGGCATCGAACATGCCAAATTTAAAAATTATGGTGCCGAGAAACCCTAGTTAACGGATCGTCGCTAGAATTCTAGGCGAAACTATAAACTAGTTAACTATTTAACTAAAGTTGAGATGCTACAACCTTTGTAGATCCGGATTTCCGCCTCCTTAGCTCCACGTGGTCATGTCCTCACTGTCCATCATGAATCCTCGACTCGATCATCGGCTTCATCGGGAAAACAAGCGGAATAGGTCGTCGGCTTTGTGTCAAAGACGATCTACGTCGAGGTTGCACAAACTCAAGCTCCGACTTCACAAACTTGTGAAACTTGTGAAGTAAACACCTAAAACAACTTGGCAAGAGGTAGAGGGTGAAGAAATAGGAGGTGGGTTCACTTTAGAATTGGATTTATCTCACTAGATCTCAAGTTGCCATTGTTGTAGCAAGCTTGAAGAAGAAGAAGAAGATGAGCTCAAGAAAAGAATATGATAAGTCTTGTGATAAAAATAAATTTAAATCAAATACTTATCATAACTTGAACTAGGGTTAAGTGTAGAGAATTAACCATGGTCACTTGGATGGGTTAGGGTTAAGCATGAAGATAAGGATGGTTAGCAAAGTCAAAGCTTCATGAAGCTTCAATATAAAACAAATAAAGCCACCATTCTTATCTTAATCCATTTCAAATAAATAAATAAACAAATAAATAAATAAATGAATATGCAAAACCCTAATTATCAAATTAACCATGGATTAATTCTATAAACTTAACTATATGATCAAGTATCATCAAACATGATACAAAGTAGTGCACTAAAGCATATCACATATACAATGTGCATCAAGTGAGAAAAATCCGTTTAAAGTGAACCAATACTAGTCAATGCAATGCAATATATCAAATATATAATTATGCATTAAATCATTAAATCAACATTTGATTCAATGATCCGGTCATGTCGCACATAACCGACTAGAATCCAATGTATCGATTTATCGAATCAATGATTCGATAACTAGGTCATATCGAATATGACCAATCGAAACATATATCGCGAGAATGAAATGCGGTATCACATACACGCATTATTCTCGGTCCCGCACATATCTCATATGCGCTCCTATTTCGTTTCGCTTGAGCCAGGAAACCTCTGTGTAGGACTCTAAAGACTCGTCAATACGCCGGGTGGCAGATGATGATCATATCAAGCACCCACAAGCTGCAAGCGGTCTGCTAAACGTAACGGCCACCCGGGTATTGAGCGATCAGAAGATCGACGAGCTAGCCCGCTCACACTCCTGCGAATCCGACCAGTAACACTTACCATACAGTCCGGTCTCTTCGTCTGATATGTCGCATATCAAGTCTAGGGGTGGTAAACGTCAGACCCCAATAACCCGATAAGTCGTGCTGATGTGAGGCTCGTAACGGGTCGAGAAACTACAGGTAACACTTACCAGCAAATCTCTGATCAGCCCTGGCCAGGGACTTCCCTGTTACGGCCAATCGAGCACTGCGCAACATCAACCCCCAATACCGGGAGAGACGAAACCCCTCCTATCGCTCATTGCCTCCATGTGACTCGGGACTGTGCCCAAAGACCACCGTTTTGCACGCCCTCATGGACGTGGTAAGGTGGAGATCAAAGCACAGTGGGAATCATACAAGACTCTATGACGATCTCGGGTCTACAGACTAACCTGTACAAGTGTCACCTGAGAACTGCCATCTGACGTGAGGTATAATACCATCTGGGAGTTCTCGGCGAGTCCGTCCAGTGTACTCAGTCTCCACTGAGCACCCGTATACCATCTCTGATGTCAAACACCAATGGATATGGGATCATCCATCGCCCATCTCATGGGTCGAGAAGCGTATACGCTAGTCTACTCTGGTATATCGATGCCCCGTCTCGATACACCCATGACTAGGGACCTTGAAGGATGTACTTATGGACTACCATGTCCCCACTAGTATGATCTGCATCATAGTCCAGGTAGTCAAGTACCAATCCTAAGGGCTTTACCAACATGTAACTATAAGACAGTATAAAGAGACTAGTGTACATGTTAAGATAAAGAGTAACCAGATAGCATACTATCATGTCGAGCAAGAAAGTCATCTCTATATATGTCCAAGCACCCAATATAATATACATAATCTGTACAATACTGGCCTCTAGGGCATACACACAACTAACAGATTCTAACTGTTGTAGTTTTACACTTTCTTTTCTGTGACCGTAAGTGTAATATGTGATATCGCCGGTTTCGTTGCTATATGTCAACGACAATTGGGATACGCATGTTTACTTACGTTGATGACATGTGATGTTATGTGTTGCTAGATATGTTATATTGGATCGTCGTGTTTGAATAGCCGGGTTTTTTTTATGTGAGATGAGTGTTTTTCCTTTTTCATTCATGTAAAAACCTTATATGTAATATTCTTTTATTGGGGCACTTCCAGGTTGCGGATGATGTCACCATTTGTATATTATTTACTTTTCTGCATTAGGATAGACCCAAGGAGGGGAGCACAAGTAACCGGGTTCTAGGGTCCAGTGGGAGACCATCTCGAGGAGTCGAGTCCGGGTCTCCTAACCCTAGAATTGGTAGGGTTGCTTGCCGCTCTCGTAGGGGTCTAAGGGTGTGGGATTGGCTATTCATTACGACCGTGGAATCCGTGTTTTATACTGGCTCGTATTGAAAACACGGACGTCCTAGTATATCCAATATTTCATATGATATTTTCTGCTGCGTTATCTGTGATATGTTCTATGATAAATACTGTATATAGTATATATGATATATTATATAGACGTTGCTTATGTTTTACACTCGCGCTAGCCCTGCCTCGCTCTGGCGTTAGTTACCTAACCTAACGGTGCAGACGGGACATCGAGGCGAATGCGGATGGCATAAGCGTATGTTATATTTATCTGTGATGTTTAGGTGGACTTAAATGATGGGATATTCATTAATGAGATTAATGAAAGAAAATAAACCTAATTGATGTTGTGGAATCGAATTTCAAAATAAAACAGGTAGCTACAGTTCTTGCTTTGCATCGCGGTGTTCCTTGTAGAACATCCTGCACCTTATTCGATGAGGAAAGGACCGAGATCCCTTCACCGGGAGTGACTCCTTTAGCAATAACTGGCAGATGCTACACACTCGGTTTGTCGTTTGATAGCTTCTATAGTTTCTGCTTTGTACAGTGATATATATGATATATCCCGCACCTCATTCGACGAGGAAAGGGCCGACGATCCCTTCACCGGGAGTGACCCCTTTAGAAAAACTAGAAAAGCCTCAAAAACATTCCATTTAAAAACCATTTGATTCCGCAACGAGATCAAGTTCAAAGCGTTAAAGGTTTTCAATAAAACCATTCGCAACCCTCCGTCATTTTAGGAAGTAAAGTACTTAGTATTCGTGCTGTGTTTATTGACCATAGTCAAGGAACAGTGTACGGTAGCTAAGTGATATCTTCCTACACCGCATATGATGCGATTAGTTAGTGACAGTCGCGTGACTTTGTTGAGCTTAGTTAAGGGTCATGTGGGTGGGTCTAATTAATCACGAAATGACGGGTAGAACTTGACTAGTACTTATGATTTGTTGACCATAGTTAAGGTCATAGGTGCTAGGGGTAAAAATCTTTATCGGGAGTTTCAAGTGTTGAAATTTGCAATGAGATTGCATACCTTCTATGTGATAGTTGGATCCCGATACCCACTGCGAGTAATTGTTACTCATGGGAGAGTTTTGCACTTTACAATTAGCCGATCAAGTAGGTGTCTAGAAAGGTGTCAAAGGGGTTACGCCTCTGGAAAAACGAGGTTTACTATAATTAGGCCCGTGCGAAAGTACGGGGAACCTCCCTCAAAGTACCGACACTGGCCTGGCTGAAAGATTAGCGAACTTGTAGAGTGTAATTAATCCCGGCAAGTCTATCCTTTTAGGGTTTGAAGGAAGATTTGATAAAAACAGTGGGAGCCATCCTGATTAGATAAAATATTGTAACGTTTTAAAAATAATTAAATAAATAATTAAATGAATAAAATTGTTTAAGTGAATTTTATGATTTTCAGTAAAGTAAAATGTATTTTTCGTAAAACTAAACCGTGATTGTTTTTCATTATAATTTCAAAAAATACCTATTTTAATTATATAATTACTAGTAAATGGTGTTCATTTAGCCACTTATAAATTTTTAGTTTAATTAAATATTTTTCCTAAATTAAATATTTTAAATATTAACATATGCTTTATTTTTACACTAAATTAGTGTAAATTGCAAATTTGAATGGTTTTAATTTGTAAAAATGAACCATGGCATATTAGAATTTAGTGTGTATAATGCAAAATTTATTTGCAAATTTTTCCAAAATTCTAGAGTTTTCTTGGTTGTTTTTAGTAAAGAAATAAAAGAAAGTTAAATAAATCATGAAAAGACATAATGAAGTGATATTTGCGGGAAACTTCTACACTTTTCTTCACTCTTTTCTCTTTCTCCCTCTCTCTCCTACCATGGCCGGCCACACCCCCCTTGGCAGCCCCCTCATTTTCCTCTCTTGATTTTGTTCAAAAATCCATCAAATTACATCAAAAATTCAACAAAAAATGCACAAAATCCTATTTATTTCCTACCCTTTAATCTTTACTCTTCTTTACATGGATTTTGGAGTGGGAAAGCTTGCATTTTTGAGGCTCATTTTCATGTTTGGACTTGAGGTTGTGGAGGTATAAATCTTTCTCTTTTGATTTATTTCTATTAGATGTTTCTTTTAAAGCATAATTAAATTTATTAAATTAATTCTTTTTGCAAATTTTAAAATTCAAGTTAGATTTGTAACTTCAAGTTGTGGTTTTTATTAATTAAATAAGGTCATAATATCTAGTTTAACATTTTTTAGAGTGGAAAAATCTTGCATGGTTGTTGTATAATAATTTGTTTATTCAAATTGTTTTAATTAAGCTATTTAGCTAACTAGGATTTTATAAAATGTGTATGTGGGTAATGTAAAATTCTAATTAAGGTTGTTATCATTAGATTGTAATTTTAATAAGAATATTAGCATGTTAATGGAATGAAAAACTTAGTTTGATCACTAGTTTCTTTTGGTAATTGGAAAATGCTAATAAAATGCTATTTTTGTAAACTAGATTTTGGAAATTCCTAAATAAATGAGATTAAAAATATAATTATGGTTTCATTATATTATTATCATCATGAATTACAGATTAATACATTAATTCATGCAAAATCAAGTTTTGTTGTCGAATTGTTGATATTTTGCTTGTAAAATGTTGAAAATTGCTAATGGTTGCAAACTAGAAATTCCAAATCAATACATATTTGTGTAATAAAAATATAGTAATGGTTTCTATAATCTAGTTAGGCTATTTAATTTATTTTATGACCATTGGTTTCATTTAAATGTCAAGTTTTGAAGAAAAACGGTAAATTGGCATTTTCGGGTTTTTACGAAATCGGGTGATTTGATGGATTTCAGTGTTTTCATGAATTAAATCATGCTTTATATTATAAGTAACGAGTTTTCTAAACTACAAGTTGTTTGTTGATGTTTATCTCGATCCATCGGAGTTTGTACACCGATATCGAGCGATATTTGGTTCTTTTGCGTGGACGGGACATAGGTTTTAACCTATGCTTGTTCCTTGCGTCGTTTTGACTTTTGTATGTGATTCAGTTTACGATACTATTTATATGTTTTGCGTTTAGGTACCCCTCACGTGGACTGCGGGCGATGAAGAGGAGGATGGTGACACCGTCTTCGGTAGACATGGACCAGGTGAGTAGATGTATATCTACGGGGGAAAGTCGAGTGGATGGCGTTTAGCACCCCAGCAACGTAGAATAGGGAATAGTACTTATTGACATTAGGAAACCAGATGTGACCCTAGATTCTTAATGAGTAGGACCCTAGTAATGACCCCTAGGCTGGACTAGACTGATTTAGGAAGACCATACAAGAGGATGAATACCTTGGAAGAGGTTAGTAGGTTTCAGGTAGAAACACGCACGCACACACTGAAACTCGACATGGTGTATACGGGTATGTGTATATATATATAGGACTACGTAATAGGTATATATATATATATACACACACACACAACACGTATGTGGGATACATTGATGTGATATGATACACGGGAATGAAACAGTATAACTGGGCTTGATGCCGTGATTCTTGACTATACAGTCGTATTAAAGTGTTAGCGGATCATTAGAGAATGAGATAATGAACAGGTATACATAAATTATAATGGGTAGTGATGATATTGAGGTACATGGGACTCTAAAATAGAACCCGAACTGTAATTTGTGACTGATCACGATATGATATATGTATGACTTGATTACGACATCATATAGGTGTGACCTGATGTCGATATCATATAGGTGTGACCTGAAGTCGATATCATATAGGTGTGACTTGATTACCGATATGATATCAGTATAAACTTAATCACAACATGATACATATGACATGCTATTTCTGAGCATAAATTAATGAGGTATATTTATGATGGCAATGTAATATAATTGATGTATGCGATTACAGCATAGCACCTCGTTCATGACATGTGTTGATGATGATATTATACGAATAATGAGACACGTAGGTGATATTTGACCCCATACCCCGATATTGGGATGCCGTACGATGGATTTTACCGTACGAGGTATAGATGTGATGATTGATCCGCACACTTGATTTGAGGAAGTCGTACTATGTACGTGACGCTATTGAGGCAGGATCGCCGACTATTAGAGATATGGACTCAGGATTTAGGTGTACTTTTATCGACCAGTTCTTAGGTTTAGTTTTCCTTACGGGGGTTAGATGGACACTAGGTTAGGTTCGAGTCATATAGTGGTAGTGGTAATTGTATATCAAATGAGTGGATAACACACATCTGTTTTTACTTTCATACCGTAATCATAATGTGCATGTTCATATATATGTTTCTATAATTAGCATAAAACTTTGCCTGTTAGGAGACCCGCACCATTACCGATGATGCGCATATTCCACGCACACTTATTCGTCGGCTCACACACATCATCATCGGTAATTGCTATGTCACGTACACTTTAGATCATATTATCTTTTATTGATAGAATCAGTTAACAACTAGACCGATATAATATTGTGATTACTCTCCTGATGTTAATATAGACATGGTATTTATTATTTAGACATTCATGCACTCATATTTTCATGTTATCATGCAGTATTATGGGCATATGCCGACACTTATCATATACTTACTCATGATTTTGAGATTTGGGTTTTTATGAGTTTTCTGGATTTTTGGGGAAAACCGCAAGAATATATAAAAACTTCTCTCTCTCTCCTCCTCTCTTTTTAAAACATAAGATGCGGTTTTCTCGTGATGTATGTGTTGTCCACCAAGAGATTTCATGTTTTCTGATGGATTTCGAGACCCGATTCGAGGAGTGGATGAACCGTCTTGGGTACATGGTGTGCCCGGTATGGTACCCCGGGGGCAAGAAGATCGAGTTGTAGACGATGAGCCTGGCAGGGGAAGGCTACCTACCGGGTGATGTCTGGCGCGGCGGATATCCGGAGGATACCGACCGTTGTCGTGAGATTTGATGATATGGGCCGATCCGGACTGACAGAGCCCGGGATATTGAGACTATAAGACATTGAGATTATGAGGTATTGAGATTTGAGATTTACATGTTTTGTGTCGATGCTTGACACGGATTTCATGGATTTCATTGTTGATATTTCAGATTCCTATACACATTTTGCTATGATAACAGCTAAAGATTTCTTATACAGATAGATCTGGATTTCAGGATTGATTATTTTACATTCATGGCGCATGCATATCCATTCATATGACATAGTATTATATGAGGCACGGACACGAGCACGGAGTATCTGCATTTACACGTAGTATTTCCCTGCTATTACTAGATGATTGGGATATAGTAGTGCATTATTATGGACCTAGGATAGCGTCATGCACTCGATTTCTTTTCGTAGATGTCTTCTACTCACGAGTTGGCAACTCACCCCCGTTGTACCAAATTTTATTACAGGTTTCGATGTACAGGTTTCCTTGGCAGCTTGCTGGCACATCTTTTCTTTCAGGATGATTTGCACGGGTAGGTTGGTTCACTTGTATCTGAACCACCATTGTATTTTTTATTCATTCATTTGTATCTAGTAAGCTCCATCAACCAAACTTTTATTATTTGATAGATTATTGGACCAGTTATTTATTTCGGACCTTAGAGTCGCGCTTGTATTATTCTGATCTGGTGGTTTTGTTTTCTTTTGAGTTTTGAGCCTCGCCCTTTGGCGTTGTATATTATTGTGCTTGTTGTGGTTGTTTCCGCCTGTTGGCGTTGAGCTTGCACCCGTTTGGGGATGCTTTTTATTGTTTATGTATATTATACTTGTTGTACCCGTTTGGGGCCAGTTTTTACAGAGGAGACTCTGCCGAAATTTTTGGGAAAATTTGCTGATGCTTTTAAACTTGTTTTCTTTTTCTTCTTCTTCTTCTTTTATGGTTTAGATTTCTGGGCTTCGGCTTACTTAGGTTACGTGGCGCCTCTAGACGCTTCGTAATCTAAGTGTCGGTCACGTTCCATACTTTCGGGTCATGACAAAGTTGGTATCAGAGCGCTAGGTTTAACCTTGTATAAGTCTAGGTGACCCTTGGTTGATGGAGTAGGTGACTTAGGTAGAGTGACGTACCGTTGGTATGATCCGCGGCATACTTACGATACGCTACTCTGCTTGAGGAACCTTAGAATGTACATTTGTTTGCACCGTATTTTATTCGTTCCTTTGATCTATCTTCGTCGATGTTGGAGGGTGGTTTTTGTTACCACGGGCGCACGGGCAGAGGGAGCTGCGGCTCGAATGCGATAACTATTAGAGTATTGGTTATTCTTGAGGATTGAAGCATTGTTTAGGGTGCGGATGAAGGGTATTCACATGCCGTCCAGACGAAGTTAAAGGGTTCGAACGATTATCAGAAAACCATTTTCCCAAGTTTTTGGTATTCGGAAGAACATGCAGGTATTTCGATGGACCCTCTAGAAGAATGAAACCCTTACTTGACATAATGACCACGAGAACGCCCTTGAACTTTAGGGTTTACGGCAGTTCCGCGGTGCCATTAGTGAGGCTTGGGTTTGCCCTTCTACGGCTGGACCATCGATGCTGGGGTATGTACCAGATATTTTTAAACTGTACTTGAGTGTTGAGCTCTCGGGGAATTATGGGATTTTGATGGATCGATCGAAAAGTTTAATGTAGTCCGGATATCAAGTGAAGGGATCGACTACGTGGGAGACTCTAGATATGAGTATTGCCGTTAGTAGCGCAGTCAGCACAGCTACGGAGAGACGAGTTCGAAGCAATCGACATCAGAGGGAAGAGGCGCACATTGACGATAGTGTTTACGATTGTGATTTGGTGATTTGAATTTCATATTTCTGTTATTGGATTTTGGTATTTTGAGGATTTTGTTCTACAATTGGTATTTCTTATGTGTACCTTCATTATATTCTTTTTGTGTTTTATATATCAGTTGTATTGATGTTGTTTAGTACATACCCAGTGCACTTGATTTGGTTTTAATACCTTTTGTGATGTTGATTTGATTTCGTGCATAGGGGTTACACATGATTTTGACATATGTTTCGACCTAGTTTTCATGCATTTTTGTACTGTGATTTCGAATTTGATATTCGATGTATGTTTTCGTGCACCATGTGCACCTGATTGAGATTCTTGCGCACAGTTGGCGCATTTGATGCGATTTTGTGCACACCAGATGCACTAAATCGGGGTTTTGTGCAGATTAGATGCACCTGATAGTGAGTCGTGCACGCCCGTTGCACTTGACAGATGTTTTGGTGCACACCTCTTGCACTTATTTTGTTTTTGTGTGTATTCATGGTATCTTTACTTGGTTTCGATTTCAGTGCGCACCGGACGCACATGATATTTTATTGATGTGATTGGGATTGATTTCAGTTTGAGCAGTGTGTTTTTATAATCATTACTATTTGATTTAGTAACCAGGCGGGACGTGTATGTTAAATAAAAGATATATATATATATATATATATTTTAAATAAACGTCCGCTACTTATGCCGTGACACGTGCATCACACGGAGATTTTCAAAAGGGGTTTTTGCATATTTCCTTATCCAGATATTTGGACGGTTTTACTATGATGCGCACTATATATAAGTTATAGATTGATGCATATTATGATGGTTTTCATATTGGGTTTTGATATTTTATTCTCGCCATAACTCCGATGATTGCGCTATGCTTGACGGAGTTGATTTTTGTTATGTATTGATGATTTCGGAGCCCCGACGATTTGAGTGTTTTGCTAAATGTTTTAGTATTTGGAGGGGGAGTTTTAATTTAAATTCGGGGACCGAATTTCTTAAAGGGGGGAAGATTGTAACGTTTTAAAAATAATTAAATAAATAATTAAATGAATAAAATTGTTTAAGTGAATTTTATTATTTTCGGTAAAGTAAAATGTATTTTTCGTAAAACTAAACCGTGATTGTTTTTCATTATAATTTCAAAAAATACCTATTTTAATTATATAATTACTAGTAAATGGTGTTCATTTAGCCACTTATAAATTTTTAGTTTAATTAAATATTTTTCCTAAATTAAATATTTTAAATATTAACATAAGCTTTATTTTTACACTAAATTAGTGTAAATTGCAAATTTGAATGGTTTTAATTTGTAAAAATGAACCATGGCATATTAGAATTTAGTGTGTATCATGCAAAATTTATTTGCAAATTTTTCCAAAATTCTAGAGTTTTCTTGGTTGTTTTTAGTAAAGAAATAAAAGAAAGTTAAATAAATTAGGAAAAGACATAATAAAGTGATATTTGGGGGAAACTTCTACACTTTTCTTCACTCTTTTCTCTTTCTCCCTCTCACTCCTACCATGGCCGGCCACACCCCCTTGGAAGCCCCCTCATTTTCCTCTCTTGATTTTGTTCATAAATCCATCAAATTACATAAAAAATTCAACAAAAAATGCACAAAATCCTATTTATTTCCTACCCTTTATTCTTTACTCTTCTTTACATGGATTTTGGAGTGGGAAAGCATGCATTTTTTAGGCTCATTTTCATGTTTGGACTTGAGGTTGTGAAGGTATAAATCTTTCTCTTTTGATTTATTTCTATTAGATGTTTCTTTTAAAGCATAATTAGATTTATTAAATTAATTATTTTTGCAAATTTTAAAATTCAAGTTAGGGCTTGTAAATTCAAGTTGTGGTTTTTATTAATTAAATAAGTTCATAATAGCTAGTTTAACATTTTTTAGAGTGGAAAAATCTTGCATGGTTGTTGTATAATAATTTGTTTATTCAAATTGTTTTAATTAAGCTATTTAGCTAACTAGGTTTTTATAAAATGTGTATGTGGGTAATGTAAAATTCTAATTAAGGTTATTATCATTAGATTGTAATTTTAATAAGAATATTAGCATGTTAATGGAATGAAAAACTTAGTTTGATCACTAGTTTCTTTTGGTAATTGGAAAATACTAATAAAATGCTATTTTTGTAAACTAGATTTTGGAAATTCCTAAATAAATGAGATTAAAAATATAATTAAGGTTTCATTATATCATTATCATCATGAATTGTAGATTAATACATTAATTCATGCAAAATCAAGTTTTGTTGTCGAATTGTGACATTTTGCTTGTAAAATGTTGAAACTTGCTAATGGTTGCAAACTAGAAATTCCAAATCCATACATATTTGTGTAATAAAAATATAGTAATGGTTTATATAATCTAGTTAGGCTATTTAATTTATTTTATGACCATTGGTTTCATTTAAATGTCAATTTTTGAAGAAAAACAGTAAATTAGCATTTTCGGGTTTTACGAAATCGGGTGATTTGATGGATTTCAGTGTTTCGATGAATTAAATCATGCTTTATATTATAAGTAACGAGTTTTCTAAACTACAAGTTGTTTGTTGATGTTTATCTCGATCCATCGGAGTTTGTATGCCGATATCGAGCGATATTTGGTTCTTTTGCGTGGACGGGACATAGGTTTTAACCTATGCTTGTTCCTTGCGTCGTTTTGACTTTTGTATGTGATTCAGTTTACGATACTATTTATATGTTTGCGTTTAGGTACCCCTCACGTGGACTGCGGGCGATGAAGAGGATGATGGCAACACCGTCTTCGGCAGACATGGACCAGGTGAGTAGATGTATATCTACGGGGGGAAGTCGGGTGGATGGCGTTTAGCACCCCCGCAACATAGAATAGGAATAGTACTTATTGACATTAGGAAACCAGATGTGACCTTAGATTCTTAATGAGTAGGACCCTAGTAATGACCCTAGGCTGGACTAGACTGATTTAGGAAGACCATACCAGAGGATGAATGCCTTGGAAGAGGTTCGTAGGTTTCAGGTAGAAACACACACACGCACACACTGAAACTCGACATGGTGTATACGGGTATGTGTGTATATATATATATATATACAATACGTATGTGGGATACATTGATGTGATATGATCCACGGGAATGAAACAGTATAACTGGGCTTGATGCCGTGATTTTTGACTATACAGTCGTATTAAAGTGTTAGCGGATCATTAGAGAATGAGATAATGAACAGGTATACATAAATTATAATAGGTAGTGATGATATTGAGGTACATGGGACTTTAAAATAGAACCCGAACTGTAACTTGTGACTAAGCACGATATGATATATGTATGACTTGATTACGACATCATATAGGTGTGACCTGATGTCGATATCATATAGGTGTGACCTGATGTCGATATCATATAGGTGTGACTTGATGACGATATGATATCAGTATGACTTAATCACAACATGATACATATGACATGCTATTTCTGAGCATAAATTAATGAGGTATATTTATGATGGCAATGTAATATAATTGATGTATGCGATTACAGCATAACACCTCGATCATGACATGTGTTGATAATGATATTATACGAATAATTAGACACGTAGGTGATATTTGACCCGTACCCCGATATTAGGATGCCGTACGATAGATTTTACCGTACGAGGCATAGATGTGATGATTGATCCGCACACTTGATTTGAGGAAGTCGAACTATGTACGTGACGCTATTGAGGCGGGATCGCCGACTATTAGAGATATGGACTCAGGATTTAGGTGTACTTCTATCGACCAGTTCTTAGGTTTAGTTTTCCTTAGGGGGGGGTTAGATGGACACTAGGTTAGGTTCGAGTCATATAGTGGTAGTGGTAATTGTATATCAAATGAGTGGATAACACACATCTGTCTTTACTTTCATACCGTAATCATAATGTGCATGTTCATATATATGTTTCTATAATCAGCATAAAACTTTGCCTGTTAGGACACCAGCACCATTACTGATGATGCGCATATTCCACGCACACTTATTCATCGGCTCACACACATCATCCTCGGTAATTGCTATGTCACGTACACTTTAGATCATATTATCTTTTATTGATAGAATCAGTTAACAACTAGACCGATATAATATTGTGATTACTCTCTGATGTTAATATAGACATGGTATTTATTACTTAGACATTCATGCACTCATATTTTCATGTTATCATGCAGTATTATGGGCATATGCCGACACTTATCATATACTTACTCATGATTTTGAGATTTGGGTTTCTATGAGATTTCTGGATTTTTGGGGAAAACCGCAAGAATATATATAAACTTCTCTCTCTCTCCTCCTCTCTTTTTAAAACATAAGATGCGGTTTTCTCGTGATGTATGTGTCGTCCACCATGAGATTTCATGTTTTCTGATGGATTTTGAGACCCGATTCGAGGAGTGGATGAACCATCTCGGGTACATGGTGGGCCCGGTATGGTACCCCGGGGCAAGAAGATCGAGTTGTAGACGATGAGCCTGGCAGGGGAAGGCTACCTACCGGTGATGTCTGGTGCGGCGGATATCCGGAGGATACCGACCGTTGTCGTGAGATTTGATGATATGGGCCGATCCGGACTGACGGAGCCCGAGATATTGAGACTATGAGACTTTGAGATTATGAGGTATTGAGACTTGAGATTTACATGTTTTGTGTCGATGCTTGACACGGATTTCATGGATTTCATTGTTGATATTTCAGATTCCTATACACATTTTACTATGATAACAGCTAAAGATTTCTTATACAGATATATCTGGATTTCAGGATTGATTATTTTATATTCATGGCGCATGCATATCCATTCATATGACATAGTATTATATGAGGCACTGACACGAGCACGGAGTATCTGCATTTACACGTAGTATTTCCCTGCTATTACTAGATGATTGGGATATTGTAGTGTATTATTATGACCTAGGAGAGCGTCGTGCATTCGATTTCTTTTCGTAGATGTCTTCTACTCACGAGTTGGCAAGTCACCCCCGTTGTGCCAAATTTTATTACAGGTTCGATGTACAGGTTTCCTTGGCAGCTTGCTGGCACATCTTTTCTTTCAGGATGATTTGCACGGTAGGTTGGTTCACTTGTATCTGAACCACCATTGTATTTTTTATTCATTCATTTGTATCTAGTAAGCTCCATCACCCAAACTTGTATTATTTGATAGATTATTGGACCGGTTATTTATTTCGACCTTAGAGTCGCGCTTGTATTATTCTGATCTGGTGGTTTTGTTTTCTTTTGAGTTTTGAGCCTCGCCCTTTGGCGTTGTATATTATTGTGCTTGTTGTGCTTGTTTCCGCCTGTTGGCGTTGAGCTTGCACCCGTTTGGGGATGCTTTTTATTGTTTATGTATATTATACTTGTTGTACCCGTTTGGGGCCAGTTTTTACAGAGGAGACTCTGCCGAAATTTTTGGGAAAATTTGCTGATGGTTTTAAACTAGTTTTCTTTTTCTTCTTCTTCTTCTTTTACGGTTTAGATTTCTGGGCTTCGGCTTACTTAGGTTACGTGGCGCTTCTAGACGCTTCGTAAACTAAGTGCCGGTCACGTTCCGTACTTTCGGGTCGTGACAAATATATAACCAATCTAATCTTGCAAGAGCGCACGCAGAGTGTTTTCTTCTCTCTCTCTCCAGGTAGCAACCATATCACGCCTTAATCAAGATAATAATAAGGATGTATTGACCGTACCCGCTTGTTATACTGAGCTGGGGAACGTTGGTCCCGCTCCAACTTATAATTGTTATAAGACAGAGCAGGAAATAGGGAAATACCAGAATTCCTATGCCGCCCAAACGAAGAAAGTGCATATGATGCATCTCTTTCGGGTGTGTTTATTACAAAGAACTATTTCTCAGTATCCTCTGCATCCTGGGTATTTGGTACCGGATCAGGATACCAGATATGTAATCTGTTACATAGGGCTACAGAAAAGGTAGAAAACTGAGAACGGGTGATAAGTTTCATGAGACAGAAAACGGGGCAAGTGTTGCAGCCAAGTCTGTTGGTCAGTGTCACCCTGTATTACAAATACATTGATTCTGAACAAATGTTATTAGATACCGAACTAGACATACAAAATCATATCTGTCTCTTTATTATTAAAGAAATGATAAAATTTTGTATTGTTGGATAATGTTTTGAACATTTTCTATATCAAAAGTTGATCGGTTCAGGCACGTTATCTAAAAGCATTGACGTTCTAAATCAAACTACAGTTCCTAGTATACAGAACACACACAAGAGGAAGAATTCTGAAATGAACGAATCCTTCTTGAGGCATTGTAGACTAGGTCATATCAAAGCGACTCGACTGGCTGAAGTTACATTTTAGATGCATATTTAAATTAGTTTGAATTTACATCTTGTGAAACTTGCCAGTCATGTCACAAAGATTAGATGACCGTAGCTCCGTTTACTGGAAACAGAGAAAGAGTTAGTAAAACTCTTTGAACTGATACATGATGATGTATGTAAGGTCTCATGTCTACGCATGCCAGGACTGGTTCTTTATACTTCATTACGTTCTCTGATAATCTCTCAAGATTCAGACATATGTTCCTGTTGAAACACAAGTCCGAACCTTTTGAGATATTCACAGAATATAAGCTAGAAGTAGAGAACCAATACGGGTATAAGTATTATGTCCTATGATAAGATCAGGGAGGAGAATACTTGTGCATAGGATTCCTGGAGTATTCCAAAAGAAAATGAGATTCTCTCTCAGTATTACTCCTCTGAATACACCACAGCACAACGGTGTATCGGGGCGGAGCAATCGCACAATATTAGATATGGTGTGCTCTATGATGAGTATTACTGAGTTACCTATTTCCTTTTGGGGTTGTGCACTTGAGAAGCTGCTTACCTATTGAATTAGGTTCGAATCAAAACAGTGCCTACCACTCCATATGAGATATGGTATGGGAAGAGCCTATCTCTTAAGTTAGTTAAGATTTAAGGTTGTCCGGCCTATGTCTAAAAGCAAAATCCAGACAAAATCGAGGCAAGGTCAGTTCTGTAGAACTGGAAAGGTTCCAGCTATAAAAACTGCAGCTGATGATTTGACAAAACCAAAGGATTTAATAGTTCCCGATGAACCTCAGTCTCTCCGCCGATCTAGTAGGGTTTCTCATCCGCCTAAGAGATACTTCGGTTTCTCGATGACAGTGGGAGAGAGGATTGCATCATGAGATGATGACCCAACTAGATTCGAGCAGGTCATCGAGAGTAGGGACTCTGTAAGAATGGCTGGATGCTTAGCGATCTGAGATGGAATCTATGTACACCAACAAAGTATGGACTTTGGATGCTATATCTGAAGGGTTAAATCCCCATCAGGAGCAAGTATATATTGAGAAGATTACTTGGTGTAGATGGAAAAGCTGAGACTTTCAAAGCTAGACTTGTTAAAGGTTTTCGTCATCGACCAGGCATGGATAATGATGAAACCTTTTCCAGTAGCTATGCTTAAGTCCATCCGGATCCTACTTGCCATTGCTACATACCATGACTACGATATATGGTGGTTGGGTGCCATGACTACTTTTCTAAATAATGATTTAGAAGAGAATGTCTATAAGAACACAGCCAGAGGGCTTCGTAAACAGTGGGAGCAGCGGAAACGTGTGCAAGTTGCTTTACAGAATAAAGCAGGCATCGCGGAGTTGGAACGTCTGTTTTGATGTGATAGTCGAAGTGTTTGACTTCATCAAAATGTTAGATGAACGTTGTATGTACAAAAGGGTAGTATGGAGTATAGTGATGATTCTCGTAAAGTACGTGGATGACATACTCTTAATAGGAAAGGAGTTTCCTATACTACGCTCGGTCAATCTCCGCTTATCACAAGGATTCTCCAATAGGATCAAAGTGATGCCTCCTAAATCCTGGGATTTGGATCTATGAGATAGATCTAAATGGATGTTAGGATTCTCACTAGTTGAAGTGAGATGGTATCAATCGATCCTGGGGAGAATCACTGGAAGTGTTCCAGGGTGATGAGAACGACTGAAAGTCAGTCACATGCATTGTCTTTACCCTCAGTAAAAGGACGGTATGTTGGAAGAGTTCCAAGCTAGATACCGTGGCATACTAGACGATAAAGGCAGGATACATTGCTACTTAAGATGCTACCGAAGAGGCTGTTTGGGTGTATATTGGTTCATGAGATGAATTAGATTCCTACCATTGTGTGACAATGGAAGTGTGGCTTTGGCCCGGGAACCACGGTCCCATCAGTGACCCAGACATATTCTGAGGCAGCATCACCTGATCATGGAGATAGATGATCTCCGGGGTGATCGAGGTTAGGAGAGTAGACTAAGAGGACAACACGGCGGATCCACTCACAAAGGCTTTTTCCCAAAGAGAGACTTTTAGGGGATGGTTGAGTATGTGATACTACAACCAATGCTACAGATGGCCCTAGTGCAAGTGGGAGATTGTTAGTTATATATATGCCCTAGAGGCCATTACTGTACATTGGATGTATATTGTAGTGGATGCTGGGACATATATAGGTAGGACTTTCTTGCTCGACATGATAGTACGCTATCTGGTTGCTTTTTATCTTAACATGTATACTTTCTGTCTCTCTGTTACATGTTGATAAAGCCCTTAGGATGTGTACTCGACTTTGTCATGACCCGAATATTTCGACTCGTGACCGGCACTTAACCACGCAACGTCTACAGGCGTAACGCGACTAAGTAAGCCGAACCCAGAAATCAAAACCATTTAAAAAGAGTGAGTGTTGAAAACATTTAGTTAAAACATTTAGAAAACCTTAAATAATTCAACAAGTTCCTTTAAAGTTACTTAATCATTTGAATAATTTGGCAGCATTTCCTTTGTAAAAGTAGCCCCGAGACCGGGTATAAAAGAGGATATGAGTAAAAATGAGATATAATGAAACAAAACATTCCCAAATGGGAGCAATCACGCCCAACGGTGGAAACCATCATCACAAGAGTAATATACGACGCCGTAGCGAAGAATGAGCAATAAGTAAACATCACAGAATATAAACTGCATATAAAAACAGTCGGCTCCCACGAGCTCGACACCAGAATACAAAAAATACAACATCGTCCTCACACAGTATCTAAGTCCAGTACATAAATGGTAGATGGAGAATACTAGATACTAAAGGAGTACAATAAAAGTAATCAGATACCACAACCCATCTAAAATGCAAAACAGCTCTCACACCAACGGTAGTGGTATCTGTAGCCAAAAGATGCAAAAGGCAGCCTGCCGCGACTACTCTGATGGGCAACCTGCAAATACTGTGGCACAACGGGGGTGAGTTGCCAACTCGTGAATAGAGATAACATATAAAGGTAATCGCGAGCATGCACGTACTGCGCTACTCTATCAAATGCCAGCAAGTAAGATCTATATGCGACAAGCAGTATGTGCAATAATCATGCAAATGCTCTGTCAGGTAAAATAACTACAGGATGAGATATATGACAATCAATGCTGAGCATGGGATAAACAACATCTAAATGGAATATCAATGTGGAAAATAATCGGTGCCCACAACTGCAACCAAATCCCAAATAACTCAGGCGCCGGCACACCCATCGGCCCTCAAATCCTGTAAATCTCTGAGAAATCACGAGTGCCCAACATCGGCACTCAAAATATCATAAAATACTCATGTACAGCATCGACACGCAAATCCTCATATATCGGGCTCCGTCAGTTCGGATCGGCCCACGGGCTCCATCTGCGGTATCGACCCTAGGCCCCGGCAGTATGGATCATCCAGCATCCATCTCTCGACTCTGGTCCGTATCCTCCGGATAACCGCCAGGTCCAACCAATCACCGGTAGGTACTCGCCACCCAGCTAGGCTAATCGTCTACTCCACGAAAAACATTTCTCGCCCCAGGGAACCATACCGGGTCCACCACGAACCCGCAAACGGATCATCCAACTTCTCGAATCGGGTTTCAAGCACACGTCTCAGCACCGAGAAAACGCGTGGTGGACGCACCAAAATATCATATCACGAGGAACCGGGTTTTCAAATAGTGCATCTTTTCTTAAAAATCCCATAGTCCTCAAAACCAGAAATCACATGAAAATCCAACACCAAGAAGTAAATCCAATGCGATGTGCTATGTACATCAATCCATGAAATAGGTATAAGGGAAAACCGCTTTTAAAAGTAGTTTCCGTTTTTAAAGGTATCATGCGGCTCCCAATTTCCATGAAAATCATATTGAATCATATGTTAAATGAACTACAGCAATATAATCATGGCAGTTCTACAGTGAGTGTGTCATGGCAATTACTAACGGTGTGTGTGTAACATGTATAGTAGTGCTCGTGCAACATGAACCGTTAGTAATAGTGCGGTGTTCTATCAATTCAAAGCATACATACAGCAGGGAATGCAATATGCAATGACAGTCCATGAGGTAAATGCAACATATAATAATAAGGTCCTCTCAGCCCTGACGCATAACACCATGCGGGCGATATCCCCGTAGATGTTAAATCTACTCACCGAAGTCTCGCGCTAAGTGTAGCCGATGACTTGCTTCCCTTTCTTCGCAGCGTCCGTCTCACTCGCCTGCGAACCTAGAATTACACAGTATATATCACACATAAGCTCAAATTCATAAAAACGTGATATTACGGTCAAACTAGAAACCCGTGTCGCAAACTAACCGCGCGTGTGCGCGATACGCTAAAATGTGTGATCACGCGCCTGAAACTATCCTAACGCGTCGCGATACGCAGAAACCCCAAACCCACACACGTATCACGCGTGTCGCGAAGGTTTAAAAATATGAGAAATAGGTATACAGTTCCAGATTTTTCTGCAGCAAGAATCAAATAAAATTATACATGCCAGGAGTTTGAGGGTTGCAACAGACACCTATAGGACCAAACCCTAACCCATTCCCTCCCCATCTGGCCGCAATTTGCGGCCAGAAACAATATTCCGGCGGCCTGAACATGAAGCATGGTGGTCGGGTTCTACCTGGGGGATCATCACCTAACAACTATACTGCAGTCTTCTCAAAATTATTCTGAACTCACCGGGTCGATAGCAGTTTACAGAAACTCAAATTTTGCTTAAAAACGATGAATTCGCATCAATAAGGAATCTGTTGGTATTTTAGTGCAATGGGGGCTAAGCTGGGTTAATTTGGCCCTAACAACACTCCATCAACCTACTAAAACCAAATCATACATCACTTGCTCAAGATTCCTACTTATCACCACATATCGCACTAAATCGCACCAATAAACACTAACCGAAGCAAAACTACACTAAACAAGTAAACTAAGGAGTAAGTTCAGGAAATATACCCCACACTTGACCCTAGGGAGCTGGAGGAAGAAGAAGAAGTGGAGGGAAGGAGCTGCAGTTGAAGTTGTTGCTGCTGCTACTCACTGCTGCTGCTGCTCTCACTGTTGCTGCTGCTGTTTACTGCTGCTTGCTGCTGCTGTGCTGCTGGCTTCTGCTGTTGCTGTGCTGCTTGCTTTTGCTGCTGCTGCTGCTGTGGAGGTAAGTGTGTGTGTGTGTGTGTGAGAGAGTGAGGTTGAGAGAAAGAACAAAAGAATGAGAGGAATCATAACCCCAAATTGTCAACCCCTCCACTCTCTCTCTTCATTAAATGCAAGCATGGCTTTTGCCATGATGCACTCTCTCTCTCTCTCAAGTCAACACAAAAAGGGGAATTCAAATTAAAGCAACCATTAAATAACTAATTAAACTTAATTAACACCCAAAAGACTTAATCCCCATGATTAACCCACCATGGTTACTAATCATGGTATTATCTCATTTAAAAACCCTAGTTTACATGCACATGTATGTGCAAGCCGAGGAAAATTCTAGAAAAATATTTATTAAATTAGGAAAAATACTTGAAACACAATTTGGTAAACTTTTTATTAAAAACCCTTTATTTAAATATAATAGTCACTAAACACATCCTAAGGTGTTACAATCTCTCCCCCTTAAAGAAATCCGTCCCCGAATTTCAAAATCTAACTACATGTACCTTCGAAAAGACGGGGGTACTTCTTCCTCATCTCGCTTTCGGTCTCCCAAGTGACCTCCTCACTGCCCTGACCACGCCAAAGTACCTTAACTGATGGAATGTCCTTTGATCTCAATTTCTTCACTTGTCGATCAAAGGTCATCACCAGCTGCTCTGCATAGGAAAGGTCGCGCTCAAGCTGGATCGTCGGGTGCTGAATCGCATGCGAAGGATCACGAAGATATCTACGGAGCATCGAGACGTGAAATACGGGGTGCACATCTGGAAAACTGGGCGGAAGGGCTAATCGGTATGCAACTGCACCAACACGCTCGAGGATCTCGAAGGGACCCACATATCTGGGACTGAGCTTCCCCTTCTTCCCAAACCTCATCACACCTTTCATTGGGGAGACCCTCAGGAAAACATGATCACCAATAGAAAACTCAAGTCTGCATCGCCGACGGTCCGCATAAGATCTTTGCCTACTCTGTGCTTCTCTCATCCTATCGCGAATCAACTGGATTTTCGCAGTCATCTCCTCAACAATCTGTGGCCCTAAGATGCTGCTCTCACTGAGCTCTGTCCAACAGGTGGGCGACCTGCATCTCCTCCCATAAAGAGCCTCAAATGGTGCTATCTGAATGGTCTCCTGGTAGCTGTCATTGTAGGAGAACTCTAGTAAGGGCAAATGATGATCCCAGGTACCTCCGAAATCTAATACACAAGCTCTGAGCATATCCTCAAGAGTCTGAATAGTACGCTTTGACTGTCCGTCGGTCTGCGGATGAAATACCGTGCTGAAACTCAAGCGAGTGCCCAAAGCCTCCTGAAGCCTCTGCCATAATCGGCTGGTAAACTGGGTGCCTCTGTCGGACACAATACACGTCGGGACTCTGTGCAGTCGTACTATCTCGTCGATGTAAATCTGGGCATACTGAGCAAATCCGAAAGTCGTCTTCACTGGTAGGAAGTGAGCCGCTTTCGTCAAACGATCCACGATCACCCAGATGGAGTCATACCCTCGACTAGTCCAGGGTAGACCCACAATGAAGTCCATAGAGATCTACTCCCACTTCCACTCCGGAATGGGTAACGGCTGTAGCTCTCCTGCGGGCCTCTGGTGCTCAGCCTTGACTTGCTGACAAGTCAGGCATCTCCACACGAAATCTGTGATGTCCCACTTCATTCCGTCACACAAGTAAACATCTCTTATATCATGATACATCTTGGTGGAACCGGGATGGACGTTGTACACCGATCGATGTGCCTCCTCAAGAATCTCGCGCCGCAGTCCCTCAGCATCTGGTACGCACAGTCTAACTCCAAATCGTAGTACCCCCTGATCATCGATCACGAACTCGGAAAATTTGCCCTGTCCAATCTGTGCCATGATCTCCGAACATCGGTCATCACTGCGCTGTGCCTCAAGTATGCGGTCAAGTAACTGTGGACGTGCACGAACATGCGCGATCTGTCCTCCAATCGGCGTGAACTCGAACTGTATCCGGCTGTCGCATAATATCTGCCAATCTGCCGACGACTACCCCTGTACTGCGCTCAAACAAGATAGACTACCCCCGGGCCTCCTGCTCAAAGCATCCGCCACCACATTCGCCTTGCCCGGGTGATACAAGATCTCGCAGTCGTAATCCTTCACTAACTCCATCCATCGGCGTTGTCTAAGGTTCAGGTCTCGCTGCTGAAATATATACTTTAAACTCTTGTGATCAGTGAATATCTGGCACGACTCGCCGTATAGGTAATGTCGCCAGATCTTAAGTGCAAATACCACTGCAGCCATCTCCAAAACATGAGTGGGGTAGTTCTGTTCATGTTTCTTCAATTGTCGCGAAGCATACGCGATCACCCTGTCATGCTGCATCAAAACGCACCCTAGCCCCACTCGAGAAGTATCACAATAGACCACAAATCCGCCTGATCCTGAAGGTAATGATAACACCGGTGCCGTCGTCAGCCGAGTCCGTAGCTGCTGAAAACTGTGCTCGCACTCCTCCGTCCAATCGAAAGGAACTCCCTTCCGGGTCAACCCGGTCAAAGGGGTAGCAATACTGGAGAAGTCCTGCACAAAGCGCCTATAGTAACCGGCCAACCCCAAAAAGCTGCGAATCTCCATAACCGATGTGGGTCTGGGCCAACGCTGCACGGCATCGATCTTCCTCGGGTCCATACATATACCGTCTCATGAAATCACATGCCCCAAGAAGTCTACGTTGTCCAGCCAGAAAGCACACTTGGAGAATTTTGCATATAGCTGGTGCTCCCTCAAAGTCTGCAGTGTAATCCGCAGGTGCTGCTCGTGCTCCTCACTACTCCGGGAATACACCAAGATATCGTCAATGAACACTATGTTGAACAGATCCAAATATGGCCGGAAAATACGGTTCATCAAGTTCATGAATGCTGCTGGCGCATTGGTGAGTCCGAACGACATCACCAAAAACTCATAATGGCCGTAGCGCGTACGGAAAGCTGTCCTGGGAATGTCCTCCTGTCGAACCCGCAGCTGATGATAGCCCGATCGTAAATCGATCCTCGAAAGTATCCTGCCCCTTGGAGCTGGTCGAACAAATCGTCGATACGTGGCTAGGGATATCTGTTCCGCACTGTCACCCTATTCAGCTGGCGGTAGTCGATACACAGACGCAAACTGCCATCCTTCTTCTTGACGAACAGGACTGGAGCACCCCAAGGAGAAACACCAGGTCGAATAAGTCCTTTATCCAGCAAATCTTGCAACTGACCCTTCAACTCTCGAAGTTCCGCCGGGGCCATCCGATAAGGCGGTATGGAAATAGGCCCCGAGCCAGGAACCAAATCAATACAGAAATAAATGTCGCGCTCGGGCCGTAACCCAGGAAGCTCATCAGGGAACACATCAGGAAACTCGCTAACAACCGGAACCTAATCCAATGGAACCTCCGTAGCGCGAGCATCGCAAACATAGGTGAGAAATCCCTGACATCCCTTGCTCAAAAGCTGTCCAGCGTGAAAAGAAGAAATCACACTGCGAGGGGCGGCACCACGGTCCCCCAACACAACAAAACCGACTCGCCGGGAAAGCAGAATCTAACTGTCTTCTCGCGGCAGTCCACGGAAGCATAGCACGTGGCTTACCAATCCATGCCCAAAAGAACGTCGAAGTCCAACATCTCCAGAAGGATCAAGTCGAAAGGAAACTCTCTCTCGCCAATACAGACGGTACAGGATCGGAACACGTGCCTAGCAACAAACGACCCTCCTACAGGAGTGGTCACAACAAGCGGCTGATCAAGCAAACCGGACTCTCTACCCAAACTCGGCACGAAGTGTGTGGATACGTACGAGTGCGTGGATCCGGGATCGAACAATACGTGTGCATCAACTGAACATACTGGAAGGATACCTGAAATCACCGCATTGGACGCCTGCGCGTCCTGATGCATCAAAGCAAAAACCCGCGCCTGTCCTCCACCTGTGACTGACTGCCCTCTGCCTCGGTCATCTCGCCCTCTCTGAGCAACTCCTCCACGTCCACGACCTCTCTGTGAATGATTTTGGCGTGGAGCAACGGTAGGTACAACAGGCAACGTCTTCTGGGGTGGTGAAGGTGGTAAAGTAACATGCGGCGCTGCCGCCTCCCTCCAGTGTGTCTATGGACAATCTCTAACGAGGTGAAGTATACTGCCGCATCTAAAGCAACCCCGCGACGACTGCTGACTCTCTCGTGGATACGAACTAAACATCTGGCCCCGTCCCGAATCTCTGCCACTCCCCGTACCTGAACGATACCTGTCGCGGCGTCTGAATTTCTGTCTCCGTGCGGATATACCAGTACGAACTCTCTTCGGCTCTAGAACTGCCGAAGTCTCAGCCAGGCGCTCCTCGACCAATAAGGCTGCATCTACAGCTGCTGCGTAAGTCTCGTAGTGTTGCGCGCTGATCGCAAGGAACAATGGTGTAAGTAGGCCTCGAACAAATCTCTTGACTCGCAACTCCTCGGTAGCCACTAAATACGGGGCATAAGCTGCTAGCTCTGTATACAGCACGTCATACTCTGCCACTGTAATCTCTGGCGTCTGGCGCAAGGACTCAAATCTGCGTGCTCGGGCATCCCTAACACTCTGGGGAAGGAAACGGGCTAGAAATACTGTGATGAACTCCGTCTAGGTCATAGGAGGAAGACCTGCTGCTCTGCCCTTCTCAACTGAATCACACCACTACTGCGCAAGACCCTCCAGGCGAAAGCTCGCGAACTCGACCCATCTCGCATCTGCGCATCTGAGGGAACGGCATATCCGGGCCATCCTATCAATGAAGGACTGGGGGTCCTCGGCTGTATCGGTGCCTGTGAAGACCGAAGGCTTCAGCCTCATAAACTCTGACAACGATACAGTAATCACCTCCGTGGGTGCAGGGGCAACTGACTGTGCGGTCGGTACCATCGCAGTACCTGCGGCGGGTGGAGCTACCTCTGTTCGCTGTGCTCGAAGTGTCTCAACTAGTGATCCTATCATCTGGCGCATCTCCTGCATACCATCCCCAAGCGTGGCAATCTGATCTGTCATAGGAGGAACAGTCTGCTCGGGTACAACGGGTAAACTGCCCGGATCAGTCCTCGTCTCGGACGAGTCCACTCGAATCTCGGCCCTCGCGGCCGCTCTCTGCGCCCTTGTAGTCTTTGGCTGCATAGTGGCTGAAAAGGAAAGTAGGATCCGATGAGAATACGGAAATCAAATCGCAAGAATGTATGTATTCAAGAAGGAATTTTAAATCAATAATTCCTAAGGTCGCGGAGGCGGAGTACCGTGTCGTGAATATGCCGCGGAATATACACACGCTACGCTACCCTGCTGCAGCTACCTACTCCATCATACCAGGGTCATCCTACACTCCGAAGGTAAAACCTACGCTTTGATACCAACTTTGTTACGACCTGAATATTTCGACTCGTGACCGGCACTTAACCACGCTACGTCTACAGGCGTAACGCGACTAAGTAAGCCGAACCCAGAAATCAAAACCATTTAAAAAGAGTGAGTGTTGAAAACATTTAGTTAAAAAATTTAGAAAAACCTTAAATAATTCAACAAGTTCCTTTAAAGTTACTTAATCATTTAAATAATTTTGGCAGTATTTCCTTTGTAAAAGTAGCCCCGAGACCGGGTATAAAAGAGGATATGAGTAAAAATGAGATATAATGAAACAAAACATTCCTAAACGGGAGCAATCACGCCCAACGGCGGAAACCATCATCACAAGAGTAATATACGACGCCATAGCGAAGAATGAGCAATAAGTAAACATCACAGAATATAAACTGCATATAAAAACAGTCGGCTCCCATGAGCTCGACACCAGAATACAAAATACACAACATCGTCCTCACACAGTATCTAAGTCCAGTACATAAATGGTAGATGGAGAATACTAGATACAAAAGGAGTACAATAAAAGTAATCAGATACCACAACCCACCTAAAATGCAAAACAGCTCTCACACCAACGGTAGTGGTATCTGTAGCCAAAAGATGCAAAAGGCAGCCTGCCGCGACTACTCTGATGGGCAACCTGCAAATACTGTGGCACAACGGGGGTGAGTTGCCAACTCGTGAATAGAGATAACATATAAAGGTAATCGCGAGCATGCACGTACTGCGCTACTCTATCAAATGCCAGCAAGTAAGATCTATATGCGACAAGAAGTAGGTGCAATAATCATGCAAATGCTCTGTCAGGTAAAATAACTACAGGATGAGATATATGACAATCAATGCTGAGCATGGGGTAAACAACATCTACACGGAATATCAACATGGAAAATAATCGGTGCCCACAACTGCACCCAAATCCCAAATAACTCAGGTGCCGGCACACCCATCGTCCCTCAAATCCTGTAAATCTCTAAGAAATCACGAGTGCCCAACATCGGCACTCAAAATATCATAAAATACTCGTGTCCAGCATCGACACGCAAATCCTCATATATCGAGCTCCGTCAGTCCGGATCGGTCCACGGGCTCCGTCTGCGGTATCGACCCTAGGCCCCGGCAGTACGGATCATCCCGCATCCATCTCTCGACTCTGGTCAGTATCCTCCGGATAACCGCCAGGTCCAACCAATCACCGGTAGGTACTCGCCACCCTGCTAGGCTCATCGTCTATTCCACGAAAAACATTTCTCGCCCCGGGGAACCATACCGGGTCCACCACGAACCCGTAAACGGATCATCCAACTCCTCGAATCGGGTTTCAAGCACACGTCTCAGCACCGAGAAAACGCGTGGTGGACGCATCAAAATATCATATCACGAGGAACCGGGTTTTCAAATAGTGCATCTTTTCTCAAAAATCCCACGGTCCTCAAAACCAGAAATCACATGAAAATCCAACACCAAGAAGTAAATCCAATGCGATGTGCTATGTATATCAATCCATGATATAGATATAAGGGAAAACCGCTTTTAAAAATAGTTTCCGTTTTTAAAGGTATCATGCGGCTCCCAATTTCCATGAAAATCATATCGAATCATATGTGAAATGAACTACAGCAATATAATCATGGCAGTTCTACAGTGAGTGTGTCATGGCAATTACTAACGGTGTGTGTGTAACATGCATACTAGTGCTCGTGCAACATGAACCGTTAGTAATAGTGCGGTGTTCTATCAATTCTAAGCATACATACAGCAGGGAATGCAATATGCAATGACAGTCCATGAGGTAAATGCAACATATAATAAAAAGGTCCTATCAGCCCTGACGCATAACGCCATGCGGGCGATATCCCCGTAGATGTTAAATCAACTCACCGAAGTCTCGCGCTAAGTGTATCCGACGACTTGCTTCCCTTTCTTCGCAGCGTCCGTCTCACTCGCCTGCGAACCTAGAATTACACAGTATATATCACATATAAGCTCAAATCCATAAAAACGTGATATTACGGTCAAACTAGAAACCCGTGTCGCAAACCAACCGCGCGTGCACGCGATACGCTAAAATGTGTGATCACGCGCCTGAAACTATCCTAACGCGTCGCGATACGCAGAAACCCCAAACCCACACACGTATCACGCGTGTCGCGAAGGTTTAAAAATACCAGAAATAGGTATACAGTTCCAGATTTTTCTGCAGCAAGAATAAAATAAAATTATACATGCCTGGAGTCTAAGGGTTGCAACAGACACTTATAGGACCAAACCCTAACCCATTCCCTCCCCATCTGGCCGCAATTTGCGGCCAGAAACAATATTCCGGCGGCCTGAACATGAAGCATGGGGGTCGGGTTCTACCTAGGGGATCAGCACTTAACAACTATACTGCAGTCTTCTCAAAATTATTCTGAACTCACCGGGTCGATAGCAGTTTACAGAAACTCAAATTTTGCTTAAAAACGATGAATTCGCATCAATAAGGAATCTGGTGTTATTTTAGTGCAATGGGGGCTAAGCTGGGTTAATATGGCCCTAACAACACTCCATCAACCTACTAAAACCATATCATACATCACTTGCTCAAGGTTCCCACTAATCACCACATATCGCACTAAATCGCACCAATAAACACTAACCGAAGCAAAACTACACTAAACAAGTAAACTAAGGAGTAAGTTCAGGAAATATACCCCACACTCGAACCTAGGGGGCTAGAGGAAGAAGAAGAAGTGGAGGGAAGGAGCTGCAGTTGAAGTTGTTGCTGCTGCTACTCACTGCTGCTGCTGCTCTCACTGTTGCTGCTGCTGTTTACTGCTGCTTGCTGCTGCTGTATTGCTTGCTGCTGCTGTGCTGCTGGCTTCTGCTGTTGCTGTGCTGCTTGCTTCTACTGTTGCTGCTACTGTGGAGGTAAGTGTGTGTGTGTGTGTGAGAGAGTGAGGTTGAGAGAATGAACAAAAGAATGAGAGGAATCATAACCCCAAATTGTCAACCTCCCCACTCTCTCTCTTCATTAAATGCAAGCATGGCTTTTGCCATGATTCACTCTCTCTCTCTCTCTCTCTCTCAAGTCAACACAAAAAGGGGAATTCAAATTAAAGCAACCATTAAACAACTAACTAAACTTAATTAACACCCAAAAGACTTAATCCCCATGATTAACCCACCATGGTTACTAATCATGGTATTATCTCATTTAAAAACCCTAGTTTACATGCACATGTGTATGCAAGCCTAGGAAAATTCTAGAAAAATATTTATTAAATTAGGAAAAATACTTGAAACACAATTTGGTAAACTTTTTATTAAAAACCCTTTATTTAAATATAATAGTCACTAAACACATCCTAAGGTGTTACAGACTTCCAGGACTATGATGCAGATCATACTAGTGGGGCCTGGGTAGCCCATGAGTACATCCTTCAATGTTCCTAGTCGTGGGAATATCGAGACGGGGCATCGATATTCCAGAGTAGACTAGCGCATATCTTCTCGACCCATGTGATGGGCGATGGATGATCCCATATCCATTGGTGTTTGACATCAGAGATGGTATGCGGGTGCTCAGTGGAGACTGGGTACACTTAACGGACTCGCCGAGAACTCCCAGATGGTATTATTCCTCACGTCAGATAGCAGTTCACTGGTGACACTGGTACAGCTTAGTCTGTTGACCCGAGATCGTCATAGAGTCTTGTGTGTCTCCCACCATGCTTTGATTTCCACCCTACCACGGCTCTACTGAGTCGTGCAAACAGGTGGTTTTTGGGTACAGTCCCGATTCACATGGAGGCAATGAGCAATAGGAGGGGATTCGTCTCTCCCGGTATAGGGGTTGATGTTGCGCTATGCTCGACTGGCCATAACAGGAAATCCCTGGCCAGGGTTGCAGTGATATACTAGTAAGAGTTATCAGTAGTTTCACGATTGTTATGGACCTCACGTCAGCATGACTTATCAAGCTATTGGGGTCTGACGTTTGCCACCCCTAGGCGAGATATGCGACATATCAGACGAACAGATCGGACTGTACGGTAAGTGTTACTGGTTGGATTCACAGGAGTGTGAGCGGGCTTGCTCATCGATCTTCTGATCGCTCAATACCCGGGTGGCCGTTACGTTTAGCAGACCGCTTGTGGCTTGTGGGTGTTTGATATGATCATCACCTGCTGCCGGCGTATTGACGAGTCTTTAGAGTCCTACACAGAGGTTTCCTGGCTCAAGCGAAACGAAATAGGAGCGCATATGAGATATGTGCAGGACCGAGAATAATGCGTGTATGTGATACCGTATTCTATTCTCGCGATGAATGTATATATTGGTTGTATGCGATATAACCTAGTTCTCGAATCGAGGATTGATTCGATAAACCGATACATTAGATATTTGTCGGTCATATGCGATATGACCGGATCGTTAAATCAAGTGTTGATTTAATGATTTAATGTATAATTATATATATGATATATTACTTTGCATTAACTAATATTTGTTCATTTTAAATGGATTTTCTCACTTGAAATACACAAGTTGTATATGTGATATACTTTTGTGTACTTGTTTGTATCATGTTTGATGATACATGCAAACTTGGGTTTGTGTAAGACTTAAACCATGTTTAGTGAATGGTTAGGATTTCATTTCACTTATTTATTTATCTATTTATTTTTGTTTAAATAAGAAGGAAAACAAAATGGTTGCTTTCATACATGAAGCTTCTTGATGCTTCATGCATCTTTGACTAAGTGACCATTCTTGTCTTCTTCTCCTAACCCTAACCATTCAACTAAACACTAGTTAATTCTCTACACTAAACCATGGTTGAAAATATGATAAGTATCATTTTATTTTCTATTTTAAATATACATATCATATTCTTTTCTTCTTCTTCTCCTTCTTCAAGATGAAGAAAAGCTTACTACCATCAATGGTGAAATGAGAAAATGAGTGAGAAATCCAATTCTAAAGTGAACCCACTTCCTATTTCTTCATCCTCTACCACTTGCCGAGTAGTATAGGGTGTTTTCTTCACAAGTTTCATGACTTGGTGAAGTTGGAGCTTGATCTTGAGTTGCCTTGACGTAGATCATCTTCGGCATCGAAGTCGACGACCTAGCCCGATCATTTCTCCGACGAAACCATCGCCTGAGTCCGGATTCCGATTGGTACAGCGGAGGGACGTCATCACGGAGCCAAGAAAGTGGAGGACCGGATCTACAAAGGTTGTAGTCACTTTCCTTTAGCAATAAAGTCGTTTACTTGGTTGCATCGCCTTATCATCTAGTTAACGATCCGTATTAGGGTTTGTAGGCACATGGAAAAATTTGAAATGGGCATGTTTGATCTGTTGTGAGACCTCATTAGTGTGCCTAGGAACCCTACAGAGTGTGCCTCGAGCTTTTCCGCATGCTGCTTTTTGACAAAAGCAGGACATCCCTATATCTTCAAGTACTGAAGATAGGGTTTCTTCCCGCTCAACATCTGATATGGTGTGGTAGGCACGGTCTTGGTAGGAACCTTATTCAAAAGTTATGCAGCTGATTCTAGTGCATAGCCCCAGAAAGATCGTGGTAACTCAGCGTTACTCATCATGGAACGTACTATATTCAATAAGGTTCGGTTCTGCATTTCCGATACACCGTTGTGTTGTGGTGTGTACGGAGGAGTAAGCTGAGAGAGAATTTTATTCCCTTTTAGGTAATACAGGAACTCAGCACTCAAGTATTCACCACCTCGATCAGATTTCAGTATCTTGATACTTTTGCCAGTTTGTTTTTCCACTTCATTCTTTTATTCCTGGAATTTCTCAAAGGCCTCGGATTTATGCTTCATCAAGAAGACCTGTTCATACCTAGAGAAATTATCCGTAAAAGTAATGAAATAGGAATAACCACTTCTTGCATATGTTGACATTGGACCATACGTGTCACTGTGTATGAGTCCCAAGAGCTCGCTCGCTCTTCCTCCGTGTCCAGTGAACGGAGTCTTTGTCATCTTTCCTTTGAGACACGATTGAAAAGTTGCATAAGACTGATATTCGAACGGATCCAAATATCCCTCTTTATGTAACTTGGTCAACCGTGTTTCGTTGATATGACCCAGTCTAAAATGCCATAAGAAAGCATTATTTAATTATGAAGACTTTCTTTTGTGTGTGTTCTGAACATTGAAAACTCGCAGTTGGTTTTATACGTATATACCGTTGTTTAGTGTATCCGACCCAATCAAACCATGATTAAGGTGGATGTTTACAACATCTCTTACAAATATAAAATCATAATCTTCTTTAGATAACAAAGATACTGAAACGATATTACAAGTTAAACTAGGCACACAAAAACAGTTGTGCAAAACCCAAAAAATGTACACTTGTCAATCTTAAGTAATATTCCCCTATGGACACAGCGTCCATGCTCGCTTCGTTTGCAAATCTGAGGGTCATTTCACCCGCCTTCAAAACACTACGGCTTCTCAGTGCCGGCAAAGAATTACAGATATGAGATCCTGATCGGGTATCAAATACCCAGAAATTAGAGTTGATTGACAGACTGTTTTAAATCACAAACACACCTGAAGCTGAAGCCATAACCTGCTTCGCACCATGGTTCTGGGCTTTTCAGGCCCTGCAATCATTCTTCTAATGGCCCTTCTTATGACAGTAGGAGCATTCTTCTTTCCCTACTGTCGGCCCCCCAACTTTTTGCCTTTCCCTTTACTTCTACCTTACTAACACCACCTTTCGTCACGGTGGGGGCCTTCTTCTTCTTTCCCTTGGCTTTCGCCTTAGATTTGGAAGAGGAAGATCCTCCAACAAGCAGAGCGGGAGTCTCCCTGGACTTCTGCAGGGTGCCCTCAGCGCTCCTCAACATGTTGAGGAGTTCTGGAAGTGTAACTTCTTTACCTCGAATGTTAAAATTCAAGATAAATTGGGCGTAGGTAAAGAGGAGGGACTGTAGAATCAAGTATGTATACAGCTCATTCTCTAACGTGGTCCCAATGTCCGTGATCTCTTTAATCAAGCTTATCATCTTAAGGACGCGATCCCCTACAGATGACCCGATAGCCAACCTCGCTTGAAATAGTTTCTTCGAGGTCTCGTATCTTGTGATACGAGATTGCTCTCCATATAACTCCTTGGTATGGAGTAATATGGATTCAAGATCCATATTCTCGTGCCACCTCTAGTGTTCATTGTCCATAGAGGCCAGCACGAGGTACTTGGCTTTTGCATTGTCAATTTCTCAAGTCTTATAGATCTCAATATCCGCGACATTGGAATCTGGACCTAGGACGGCGGGGGCTTTAGTAGTAAGTAGATAGCCCAGTTTGTCATATATGATGGCCATCTTGACATTCCTGAGCCAATCTTAATTGTTTGTCCTTGTCAATATGTTTTTATCTAAAAGTAACTTAAGGCCGTTCATCTTCGTCGCTGTAATTAGGAGAGAGAGAGAAGAAACACTTTAGCATGATACTCTTGCAATTTTAGATTGGTTTTTAGTTTATCTAAATAGGATGGCTCCTACTGTTTCTCGAATCCTTCCTCAAACCGAATTAATCAGAATTAATCTCACCGTACAATTCTTTCTTAACTTTTCAGCCAGGCTAGTGTCAGTACTTAGAGGGAGGTTTTACGACGCTTTCACGAAGTTCCTTAATTAAATAACCTCTTTTCCTTGGAGGCGTATCCCTTCTAACACCGTTCTAGACACCTACTTGGTTTATAGCATTGATCGTTAAGTGAAAAAATCTTCTGAGGAGTAGCAAATACTCACACTAGGATCGGGATCCAAATATCATTATGTGATAAAGTCGAAGGAATTCTACCAAAATTATCACACTCCAAATGGTATGCAACACTAGCAAGTTTCAGTTTCTTTAGAAACTCCCGATGTGGATTTTTTCTCCAAGCTCTTATGACCTTGACGAAGGCCAACATATCATAAGTCACATGTCATGTTCTATCCATCATTGTCTAAGTTAATTTGAACCCACCGGTGCATACCCTTGACGAAGGGCAACATAGTAGCACAACTGTCCTAAACCAACACATCTATCTATGCTACAGTTGAATATTCAGCAGCTACCAATCACTATGCCTTGGCGAAGGTCAAAATACATAGATTGAATACTACTGAATACCCGACTGAAATGACCGAGGGCTACAAATGGTTTTAGTGAAACAGTGAAGGTAGTGAACTTGATATAATCGAAGGAACTTGATAGCTTTTAAAAGGAGTGGTTTAAGTTCTGCATTTTTAAAAGTTTGTTGTTTTGAAAAATCCGAGTGGTTTTAAAATTGTTCGAACGATTCAGCTTTGGATTATTTGCTTTGCATTAATCTAATGCAGTCCCATCATTTACACCTATCATTACATAGAGAGACGAAAATATGATGTACGCTTATGCCATCTGCATTCTCCACTGGGCCCCGTATTACACCGTTAGGTTACTTAACTAACGCCAGAGCTGAAGGATGGACTAGCGCGGATGCAAAACATAAGCAACATCTAATATATAACATATATATATTTATCAATTGTCTCACGCAACAAAAGGCATTCCATATCACAGATGTACACATTAGATATACTAGGAATTTCGCGTTTCGTTCAACCCTGTAACGAAAGATGGATTCCACGGTCATGATGAATAGCCAAACCCCACCCTAAAACCTTACGGGTGCGGAAAATTACCCGCCAAATTCCCGGAGTGAAGCAACCTCCCTCAGCAAAGTGAGTAGGCTACTCGGTACGTCAAGGAATCCGGTAGTTTGTGCACCCCACCTTTGGTCTATCCTAGGAGCAAAAAACAGTAAAAAGAAATAATACAACGGTGACTACAACCTCAACCCGAATGTGCCCCGCAAAATAATATTACATCAAATTAAAATTTACATCGAATGAAAGAAAAATAACTCTCTTCTCACATCCCCGACTATTCATTCATGACGATCCAATAATGTTCATATACACAAACAAATCACAGATATGTGCAACCCCCACTAACCGACGTTGTAACGCTTCGAAAATCGTTTAGGCAGTTTTTCGGTAATCGGCAAAATAAACAGTCTTTTCCGTAAAAAGTCAAAATAAGAATTTTTCAATATAGGCCTAATTATACAAAATTTAGATAAGATATTGCTAAAATTTGGTCACTAAATTGTCACTTAAAATTTTCTAGTTACTTAAAAAAAAATTCCTTAATTAATTATTTTCAATATTATTTTAAGCTTTTAAAAATACATTAAATTAGTGATAAATACAAATTTAATTGGGTAAATTATATTATTAGGAACCATTATAAACTAAAATATATTAGTAACACAAATTTTACCAAAACATTCCATGAATTTTGGTTCTATGGTTTAAAAATGCATTAAAAAGGATTTTTTTTGTAAAAAATGATGTAACATTCATTAATTGAGTTTGGAAGATAGCTTTTGTGTAGAAATTTCTACACCATTCCCTCACCACTAACTTCCTACACCTCAGGCCGAGCTCCCATGCTTCAGTTCTCATTTTTCCCCTCACTTCTTGCTACATAATTCCTTCAAAAATTTCAAAAATCCACCGAAATCAACAAATTTCTTCACAAATTCATACCTAATCCTTATTCCACCTCTGTCCAAACCCTAATTTGTTCAAACAAAGTGAAAGGAGGCATCTTTCGAGGTCAAGTGCAAGTTACGGTTCAACTTGTAAGGTATAATTCTCATCTAATGGTCAAATTGTGGTTTATGTTTGCTAGATTTAGTAGTTTAAATGTGAAATTTGGTTTAATTTGCTTGCTCATGAATTTCAAGAGAAGGGTTGATGTTCTAATTAGGGTTTGATGTACGATAAGTGGGTTTAAGTTAGTATTATGGCCATCTTGTTGGTTAGATTGGTTGTTTGTGCGATGTAGCGATCGCTATATCGTTAAATCGCGATATTTGCATCGAAATTGCTATGTCAATGCTTACTAGATTTTCAAAAAAAATAGGAGGTGATCTAATTGCGATATATTGGTGATACAATTAGCATCTCATACGACTATTAGTGTGTGCGAATGCGGAGTTTTGTCTAGTCGGGTTTTAGTTTTGGCGGTTGCCCCGAAAAGACGATTTTAGTTAAGGTTTTAGCGATTTTCGTGTGTTTTCCGCGCACCGAGTACACGTTGTGCTTAATTCAAGAGCGTCGATCTTTTCATATTGTGAGTTGCGTCATTTCAAGAATCTGTAATCTTATGTTGTGTGTTATGCAATTCTAGGAACTGTTGCGGAAACATCGGACGCGGCGCGCAAAGGCAAAGCGGTGGTTGGATCCGATTAGCGAGGCATTCAGGTGAGTAGATGTATTCATCTATGGGGGAATCGTCTGGATGGCGCGAGGTGCCCCATAGTTAGGATTACATTATTACTTGCAACAATATGCATTGTTAGTTAGCTAAACCCCCTCATTCACATTGCATACCTTTATAGCTATTCGTCTGGTAGATTTGCATGGATATCCATATACACATGTGTGATATCACCTCGTAGGACACGTACACCATTACCATTGGCTCCTGTTGCACGCGCACTATTCATGTGACACACGCGCCTTTGGTAATTGCCATGCCACGAGCACTGTAGCACCTGTTTAGTTTAGTATCACCACTTGCATTATACACGATATATGAAATCGCATAGCATGTATATACCTCGCATAATCATCATACTTACATAGATTTCTAGACACAAATCACATCGCATACCTTGATATCGTAGACATTTATTATATACAACATGTTGGGTATTATGATTTTCTTGAGGATTTCAGTATTGCTGCGATTTCTGGATTTTGGGGAAAACCGCAAGAATTTAACAAAAGCTTATTATTATCATTTTTAAAACAAAGTTGTAGTTTTCTCGTGATGTATGAGTCGTCCACTATGAGTCTTCATGTTTTCTATTGGATTTCGAGACCCGATTCGAGGAGTGGATGAACCTTCTCGGGTACATGGTGGGCCCGGTATGGTACCCCGGGGTAAGAAGATCGAGTTGTAGACGATGAGCCTGGCAGGGGAAGACTACCTACCGGTGATGTCTGGCGCGGCGGATATCCAGAGGATACCGACCGTTGTCGTGAGATTTGATGATATAGGCCGATCCGGACTGACAGAGCCCGATATATATTGAGACATTGATACAGTGAGACATTGAGACAGATGTTTTTTCATATTTGGTGTCGACGCTTGACACGGTTTTCAGATGATTTCACGATGGTACTTAGCTATTGCATAGATATTTTTTTTCTAAAGTAAGAATGCAGAACTCATAGCATTTAAAACACTTAAAAATTTAGTATTGATATTGCATACATGTGGATGCATACTAGAGATATTACATCACATCTGGACATACATGTTGTGACGCATTTGCGTGCATTCTTACGATAGCTTTACTAGATGTTATATTCTACTCACGACCTGGCAACTCACCCCCGTTGTGCCACAGTGTTTTGCAGGTCGGATTCATCAGCCTTGTAGCGGCGGCTTATCTTATTGACTTCTTTTGCTCAGACTCACGACATTGCTCATAGGTGGGTTGCGAAGGCACTTATATCTTTTTCTGTACTATTTTTGTATCTAGTATTCTCCATCTACCACTTCTTATTTGTATATGCGACCTAGTGATGAGACTGAGAGAATTGTGTATATGTAGATTCTTTTGGGTCGAGCTCACTTGAGCCGACGTGGTGTTTTCTTATATTTTGCATTTCTTTATGCTCTTTTTTTCTTGATATTACATATATATTGCGTGTGGTTGTGATCCGCCTTGGGCGAAGAGCTAGCTCCCACTTGGGGATGCCATTTTGTTATTACAGGTTTATATATCTTGTTGTACCCATTTTGGGGGATAGTATTTACAAAGGAAACTCTGCCGAAATTTTCGGAATTTTTTTTTGATGTTTTTAAAAAGGGGTTAAATGCAACTTAATTGATTTCAAAGTCGTTTTCATGAATGGTTTCCTTCACTCTTTTGATTTTGGTTTAGATTTTTCTGGGCTTCGGCTGACTTAGGTTACGTTACGCCTTTAGACGTCTCGTAATCTAAGTGCCAGTCACGTTCCGTACTTTCGGGTCATGACAAAGTTGGTATCAGAGCGTAGGTTTTACCTTTCTGAGTGTAGGACGACCCTTGGTAGATGGAGTAAGTGACTTAAGTAGAGTGGCATAGCGTGGGTATGTTCCGCGGCATACTTACGATACGGTACTCTGCCTAAGTGACCTTAGGACATATTGGCTTGTATTTCCTTTCTTGATTCCTTGCATTCCTTGATTCAATTGCATTGTTCTTATCGCTCCTGTTTTTTATTCCAGCTTCGATGCCGCCAAAGACTACGAGAGCTCAGCGGGCTGCCGCTAGGGATGAGATTCGAGCGGACTCGTCTGAGGCGAGGATCGAGCGGGATGATACGCCTACCCCTCAGGGTCAGATTGATCCGCCCTCTCCAGACCGTATTGCCAGATTAGAGGCCGGCATGCAGGAGTTGCGACAGATGATGGGATTTTTAGTTGAGTCCAGTCGGGCACAGAGATCCGAGGACGGTCCTTCCACCGCACAGACTACGATTGTACCTGCTACATAGATGGTCACTCATGCTGCTACTGCGACTATCCCTGTTTCACTACAGGAGTTTATGAGATTGAGACCTCCAGCTTTTACCGGTACGGATGCGACAGAGGACCCACAGGCATTTCTTGATAGGATGGCTAGGATTTGCTGTTCGTTGAGGTGTTCTGATGATAGATGGGTGGAGTTCGCGAGTTTTCGTCTGGAGGGCCTTGCCCAGACGTGGTACGATTCAGTAGAGAGAGACCGAGCTGCAGGTCTACCTTTTATGACCAAGGAAGAGTTTACAGCTGCATTTCTTGCCCGTTTTCTTCCGGAGAGTGTCCGAGATGCTCGAGCCCGTAGTTTTGAGTCTTTGCGCAAGACTCCTGGGATGACAGTGTCGGAGTATCATATACAGTTTACCCAGTTGTCCCGTTATGCTCCGTACCTAGTAGACACGGAAGAGAAGAGGATAAAAAGGTTTGTGCGAGGACTTGACACACAGTTATTCCTTGCCATCGGCACCCAGCAGTTTGACACATACGCAGCCGTGATGGATGCAGCCTTACTTTTGGAGGAGCGCATTTCTGAGACTCCAGTCATTTCTGGGCAGAAGAGGATCCGTACTGATACGCCAGCCCAGCGGCAGATGGATAGACACCGCAGTAGATTATTTCCGAGGGATGGTGGCCACAGAGGATTGAGACAAGGTCAGTTATTCGGTTCATATCCGCAGACCCAGCAGTCGTCGCCATGATGTTTTCGATGTGGGAGTCAGTACCACCGTATCAGAGACTATACCATGGGGCACCAGGACGCGATGACAGTCCCGCATGTGACTTTACCACCTTCACCACCTCCTCAGAGAGCTCTACTTTCTATCCCTGATGAGGCTCCACGCCAGGCAGATGCTCCTAGAGGTCGTGGGCCTGGAGTTCCTGTTCAGAGAGGACGAGGAGACAGAGGCAGGGGAAGAGGCCGAGGTAGAGGCAGAGGACAGCCAGCTATTAGTGGTGGACAGGCCCGAGTGTTCGTGCTTACTCCTCAGGATGCATAGGCGTCCAATGCCGTCGTAACAGGTACTCTGCCAGTATGTTCTTTTTATGCACGGGTATTATTTGATCCAGGCTCCACACATTCCTATGTATCCACATACTTCGCACCGAGATTGGGCCGAGAGTCTTCTTCGTTATATCAGCCGCTTCTCGTTATTACTCCGGTAGGCGAGTCGTTTGTTGCCCATTTCGTGTACCGATGTGTCCCGTTCATATCGAGGAGAGAGATTCTTCAGTTGATTTGATTTTCCTCGATATGCTAGACTTCGACGTTCTTCTTGGTATGGACTGGCTTGCCACCTGTTATGCATCCGTGGACTGCCGTGAGAAGGAAGTCAGATTCAGCTTTCCTAGTGAGCCGGTTCTTGTTATTCAGGGAGATCGTAGTGCTACCCTTCCCAGCTTGATTTATTCCCTTCGCGCAGGTCAGCTCTTGAGGAAAGGGTGTCAGGGATTCTTAGCCTATGTTTGTGATACTAGCGCCACAGAGGTTCCGTTGGACCAAGTCCCTGTTGTGAGAGAGTTTCCTGATGTATTCCCTGACGAGCTTCCTGAACTGCCATAAGAGCACGAGATTGAGTTCTGTATTGACTTGATCCCCGGCACGGGGCCTATCTCTATACCGGCTTATCGGATGGCCCTGGCGGAGCTGAGGGAGCTGAAGGATCAGTTACAGGACTTGCTTGACAAAGGGCTTATCCGACCGAGTATGTCACCTTGGGATGCTCTCGTCCTGTTTGTTAAGAAGAAGTACGGCAGTATGAGCTTATGCATTGATTATCGTCAGCTGAACCGGGTTACTGTGCGGAACATATATCCCCTACCCCTCATTGACGACTTATTCGATCAGCTCCAGGGTGCAGGGTTTTTCTCGAAGGTTGATTTACGGTTAGGTTATCACTAGTTGCGGGTTCGGAAGGAGGATATTCCGAAGACCGCTTTTCGTACTCGATATGGTCATTATGAGTTCTTGGTGATGTCATTCGGGCTCACCAATGCCTCGGCAGCATTTATGGACTTGATGAAACGTGTATTCAGGCCGTATCTCGATCAGTTCTTCATTGTATTCATTGACTACATCTTGGTTTATTCTCGGAGCCGAGAGGAGCATGAGCAGCACTTGCGTATCATATTGCAGACTTTGAGGGAGCATCATGTAGGGTTGCTAGGAACGCTCATAAGGTTCTACGAGGCATCAACCATGCCCGATTAAAAAATTAGCCGTGCCGAACAACCCAAAGCCGGATCTTTAAACTAGGGTTTAGGCGAAAACAAGCATGTTAAACTCTTTAACACTAAGTGAGAGGGATTACAACCTTTGTAGATCCGGTCCTTCACTTCTTAAGCTCCGTGTTGAGGTCCCTTCGCTGCGATCATCGTGTTCCGGACTCTCGAGAGGCTTCACGAAGAGAAAGATGCAGTCTTGCTTCCGATCTTCGATAACATAGATGATCTACCTTGATGTTTCGTTAACACAAGCTATCACTCATGAAATGATGTGAACACCCTCATCTAAATGGCAAGGATAGATGTGGATGATGAAGTAGGATTTTTGCCCTCATTTGTTTTCTTATTCTCACTCATTTTTCATCACTTAGAAAAAGCTAGAAAGCTTTTTCATGAAAAGAAAGAAGGAAGAAGATGAACAATCAACATCAAACCTTTTGTGATGAATAATGAAAGGATAAATATGATGATTAATGCAACTATGGTCAACTAAACCCATGTAGAGAATTAACTAGGGTTAGGGTTTGGCTTGGGTTAAAGCATGAGTCATAACAAAATATCTTTCACAAAACAAAAGAAAAGCTTCTAGATTCAACTAGAAGTCTTAACCCTAATCCAAACCCTAATCATGTTTAAACTCCATTAAACATGTTGCATTAGTTATCATATCATGTTACAATATTATATATCACATATATAATATTTATTGTAAGAAAATAAAATAATACAATTAACATATATCGCATATATATCAATGTATTACCCGAGTGAGAAAAAGAATCTTTTAGTGAGCTAATATTAGTTAATGTAATTTAATATATCATATATATATTATTATACATTAAATTATCGAATCAACACTTGATCCGACAATCCGGCTATATCGCATATAACCGACTAATACGATGACCCGGCTATATCACAAATACCCGGCCGATATCTCATATCGCGAGAATCCAATACGGTATCACATACCGCATTATCCTCGGTCCCGCACATATCACATACGTTCCCTTACTCCGTTTTGCCTGAGTCAAGAAACCTCTGTGTAGGACTCTAAAGAATCGTCAATACGCTGGCAGTAGGTGATGATCATATCAAACACCCACAAGCTGCAAGCGGTCAGCTAAACGTAACAGCTACCCAGGTATTGAGCGCTCAGAAGATCAACAAGCAAACCTGTAAATTCTCCTGTGAATCCAAACAGTAACACTCCCGTACAGTCCGGTCTCGTCGTCTGATATGTCGCATATCTCCCCTAGGGGTGGTAAACGTCAGGCCCCAGTAGCTTGATAAGTCGTGTCGATATGAGGTCTATAACAGTTCGAGAAACTACTGATAACACTTACCAGTAAATCTCAGCAACCCTGGCCAGGGATTTACGGTTATAGCCAATCGAACACAGCACAACATCAACTCCCTATACCGGGAGAGACGAATCCCCTCCTATCGCTCATTGCCTCCATGTGATTCGGGACTGTACCCAAAAGCCACCTTTTTGCACGCCCTCTTGGACGTGGTATGATGGAAATCAAAGCACAGTGGGAATCACACAAGACTCTATGACGATCTCGGGTCAACAGACTACTCTGTACCAGTGTCACCGGAGAACTGCCATCTGACGTGAGGTATAATACCATCTGGGAGTTCTCGGCGAGTCGGTCCAGTGTACCCAGTCTCCACTGAGCACCCGTACACCATCCTTGATGTCAAACACCAATGGATATGGGATCATCCATCGCCCATCATATGGGTCAAGATGCGTATACGCTAGTCTACTCTGGTGCATCGATGCCCTGTCTCGATACACCCTCGACTAGGAACAGTTATAGGATGTACTCGTCGACTACCGTGGCCCCACTAGTATGATCTCATCATAGTACCAGTAGTCGAGTACATATCCTAAGGGATTTATCAACATGTAACATAGAGACAATCAGAGTGCATGTTAAGATAAAGTACAACCTGATAGCATACTATCATGTCGAGCAAGAAAGTCCTCCCTATATATGTCCAAGCATCCATTACAATATACATCATATGTACAGTAATGGCCTCTAGGGCATACATATAACTAACACATCAGTTGTTCGCCAAATTTTCCAAGTGCGCATTCTGGCTAGACAGTGTCGACTTCTTGGGTCATGTAGTGACGAGAGATGGTATTCATCTGGACCCGAAGAAGATCGAGGTAGTGCAGCGTTGGCCCAGACCGGTATAAGTTACAGAGGTTCGCAGCTTTCTAGGTCTGGCCAGCTATTATCGATGTTTTGTCCAGGATTTCTCCCGTATTATTGCACCATTGACCGGGTTGACTCGGAAAGGGGTTCCTTTCGATTGGACCCGGGCATGTGAGGATAGTTTCCAGCAGTTGAAGACTCTTCTGACTACTGCACCAGTGTTTGCATTGCCTTCACGGTTAGGTGGTTTCGTGGTATATTATGATGCTTCTCGAGTGGGGCTGGGCTGTGTATTGATGCAGCACGAAAGAGTTATCACGTATTCTTCTCGGCAGCTGAGAAAACACGAACAGAACTACCCCACTCATGATTTAGAGATGGCTGCAGTGGTATTTGCACTTAAGATTTGGAGACATTACCTATACGGCGAGTCATGCCAGATATTCACTGACCACAAGAGTTTGAAGTATATCTTTCAGCAGCGAGATCTGAATCTGAGACAGCGCCGTTGGATGGAGTTGGTGAAAGATTATGACTGTGAGATTCTACACCATCCGGGAAAGGCAAATGTGGTGGTAGATGCTTTGAGTAGGAGGCCCGGAGGTAGCTTATCTTGTTTGAGCGCAGTACAGATGCAGTCGACGGCGGATTAGCAGGTGTTATGTGACAGAAGAGTGTAGTTCGAGCTTACTCCTATAGGGGGACAGCTGGCCCATTCCAGAGCACGCCCACGGTTACTTGACCGTATCCGCGAGGCACAGTCCGGCGATGCCCATATTTTAGAGATTATCGAGAAGATTCGACAGGGCAGAGTTTCTGAGTTCGTGATTGATGATCAGCGGATACTTCGATTTGGGACTCGACTGTGTGTACCAGATTCTGAGGGACTGAAGCGTGATATACTTGAGGAGGCACATAGATCAGTATACAGTGTGCATCAAGGTTCCACCAAGATGTACCGTGATTTGAGAGAGGTTTACTGGTGGGATGGGTTGAAGAAGGATGTTACAGACTTCGTGTCGAGATGCCTGACTTATCAGCAAGTCAAGGCCGAGCACCAGAGGCCAGCCGGTGAGTTACAGCCTTTGGCCATCCCTGAGTGGAAGTGGGAACAGGTCTCCATGGACTTCATTGTGGGTCTACCCAGGACCAGTCGAGGGTATGACTCTATTTGGGTGATTGTGGATCGACTGACGAAAGCGGCTCACTTCCTGCCAGTGAAGACCACTTTTGGATTTGCTCAGTACGCCCAGGTTTATATTGATGAGATCGTGCGACTGCATGGCGTTCCGACTTGCATCATGTCCGACCGGGGCACCCAGTTTACCAGCCGATTGTGGCAGAAACTTCAGGAAGCTTTGGGCACCCGATTGAGTTTTAGCACAGCCTTTCATCCGCAGACTGACGGTCAGTCAGAGCATACTATTCAGACTCTTGAGGACATGCTCAGAGCTTGTGTTTTAGATTTCGGTGGTAGCTGGGATCATCATTTGCCTTTGATCGAGTTCTCCTAAATTAATAGCTTCTAGGAGACGATTTAGATGGCACCTTTCGAGGCTTTATATGGGAGGAGATGTCGATCGCCTGTATGTTGGACAGAGCTCAGGGAGAGCAGTATTTTGGGACCGCAGATCGTACAGGAGACGACCGAAAAGATACAGCTGATTCGGGACAAGATGAGAGCAGCACAGAGTAGGCAGAAATCATATGCTGACAAGCGCCGTCACCGACTCGAGTTCGCTATTGGCGATCATGTTTTCTTGAAGGTCTCTCCGATGAAGGGTATGATGAGATTTGGGCAGAAAGGGAAGCTTAGTCCTAGATATGTTGGTCCCTTCGAGATCCTAGAGCGTGTTGGTTCAGTCGCGTATCGATTAGCTCTTCCGCCCAGCTTCCCCGATGTTCACCCGTGTTCCATGTTTTGATGCTCCGCAAGTACCTTCATGACCCTTCCCATGCAATTCAGCACCAGACGATCCAGCTAGAGCGCGATCTTTCATTCACCGAGCAGCCGGTGGTCATTTTGGATCGGCAGGTGAAGAAATTGAGGTTGAAGGTTATACCGTCAGTCAAGGTTCTTTGGCGTGGCCCGAACAGCGAGGAGGTTACCTGGGAGACCGAGGTCGAGATGAGGAAGAGATATCCCCATCTTTTTGAAGGTACGCATGGTTAAATTTTTAAATTCGGAGACCGAATTTCTTTAAGGGGGGAGGACTGTAACGCTTCGAAAATCGTTTAGGCTGTTTTTCGGTAATCGGCAAAATAAGCAGTTTTTTCCGTAAAATGTCAAAATAAGTATTTTTCAATATAGGCCTAATTATACAAAATTTAGATAAGATATTGCTAAAATTTGGTCACTAAATTGTCACTTAAAATTTTCTAGTTATTTAAAAAAAAATTCCTTAATTAATTATTTTCAATATTATTTTAAGCATTTAAAAATGCATTAAAATAGTGATAAATACAAATTTAATTGGGTAAATTACATTATTAGGAATCATTATAAACTAAAATATATTAGTAACAAAAATTTTACCAAAACATTCCAAGAATTTTGGTTCTATGGTTTAAAAATGCATTAAAAAGGGTTTTTTTTGTAAAAAATGACGTAACATTCATTAATTGACTTTGGAAGAAAGCTTTTGTGTAGAAATTTCTACACCATTCCCTCACCACTCACCTCCTACACCTCAGGCTGAGCTCCCTTGCTTCAGTTCTCATTTTCCCCTCACTTCTTGCTTCATAATTCCTTCAAAAATCATCAAAAATCCACCGAAATCAACAAATTTCTTCTCAAATTCATACCTAATCCTTATTCCACCTCTTTCCAAACCCTAATTTGTTCAAAACAAGGTGAAAGGAGGCATCTTTCAAGGTCAAGTGCAAGTTAGGATTCAACTTGTAAGGTATAATTCTCATCTAATGTTCAAATTGTTGTTTAAATTTGCTAGATTTAGTAGTTTAAGTGTGAAATTTGGTTTAATTTGCTTGCTCATGAATTTCAAGAGAAGGGTTTATGTTCTAATTAAGGTTTGATGTAGGATAAATAGGTTTAAGTTAGTATTATGGCCATCTAGTTGGTTAGATTGGTTCTTTGTGCGATGTAGCGATCGCTATATTGTTAAATCGCGATATTTGCATCGAAATTGCTTTGTCAATGCTTACTAGATTTTCAAAAAAAAATAGGAGGTGATCTAATTGCGATATATTGGCGATACAATTAGCATCTCATACGACTATTAGTGTGTGCGAATGCGGAGTTTTGTCTAGTCGGGTTTTAGTTTTGGCGGTTGCCCCGAAATGACGATTTTAGTTAAGGTTTTAGCGATTTTCGTGTGTTTTCCGCGCACCGAGTGCACGTTGTGATTAATTCAAGAGCGTCGATCTTTTCATATTTTGAGTTGCGTCATTTCAAGAATCTGTAATCTTATGTTGTGTGTTATGCAATTCTAGGAACGGTTGCGGAAACATCGTATTAGCGCCCCGCCTATTTGTTGTAAGTCCACGGTAGCGCCCCGGCCGTCTAACAGAAGCCAAATGCGGAACAAAAACTTTTTACAACTGGCGCTATCGCGTACTATAACCCGGATATGCCATTAAAGCTAAACTAACAAACTACAAAGTGGATAGAAATGTTATACCGAACGATCCGAGTCCTTCGGTCTTCAACCATCATCCCACGCTTCGTTGCAGCTGCTCCGATCTCCTGAATCTCCTGTCTTCTCGTCCAGGTGGCACCACGTCGACGGATCTTTAAACGGGCTCCCGCCTCTGAACCAAGACAACTCGGCCGTCAAGTTTGCTAAAAGAGATGACCAAGATGGTGTAGAGAATGAGTAGAACACTTTGTCTCGTTACGTCCAAGGCTATTGACGAACGGTTAATGAAGTTTCCTTTTGGATCGATATGAAATGAGAAATGGAGTATACTAATTTCCATGAACCAAAATCCTTAATCTTTTTCAAAATGAAATCAATCCTCTTTCTTGCAAGAGGGGGCCGGCCAAATATAAGGAAGTGGGGGGTGAGTGTAGGAGCAAGGCGGTAACCATAAAGGAAAAGATCAACTACAAATATCTTTAAGCTTTACAAGAAAATTTAATGCAAAAGGTGACTCACTTAAACACCTCATCATATCAATAAATGCAATAAGTGACTCACTAATCCTAGTCACCCCAACATGAAGCTTCCACTCATGACTCACCTCATGACTCACCCTCAAGAAGAAAAGATAAATCCGCATTTAACCGAATATTAAATACGGCCGATAGAAAACTGGAAACTGGCATCTTCCAAAAGTAATCCCGAAATGAATTTCAGGATAACCCCGTAACAGTATAAACATACCCGCATTTGTATTATGACCGAATACAAATGCAACTGAGACAAAGATATTATATCTACACAGTATAATACTCGGATCCAGCTTAAACCAAAGCCGACCAGTATTATCAGCCCGAAAAATGACACGTGCGAAAACGCATGTGCATTTTCCGAACCTTGCCATAAAACCATACGGCCTCTACAACGTTTCGCCCGAACTTGGGAAAGTGTCTGTGGGGGACTCTAATGACTCATCAACACACTGGCACTGGGTATAACCACTAGCACGTCAGAGGTACTAGCTGTTTGCCTAGGGGGCTGGTAATATACATACAGTCCGGTCCGTTCGTCTATGAGTATCGCTTATCTGCCTAGGGGGCGGGTAACGTCAGACCCCCATTAGCGGTATAAGTCGTGTCAGAGAGTAGCCCAGAACACCCTGAGATACTACTGGAGTACCTACCAGTAAATCTCCTGCCTCGGCCGAGAGCTTTGTGTAATGGCTCACCTAGACACAGCGCGATCTCACTCCCAATACCGGGAGAGACGAATCTCCTGCCGATCCACTCACTTGCCTCCATGTTTGCACCTAGACACAGCGCGACCTGTTTGCACGACTCGTTTGAGCCGTGGTTTGGTAGAAATCAAAGCACGCTGGGAACTCACACGAGACAAATGACGACCTCAGGTCGATGAACTAACCTGTACACATGTCACCAGGGAACTGCTATCTGACGATAGGTATAATACCAACTTGCAGGTTCCCGGCGAGTCCTGTCCGGTGTACTCATAACCTAATGAGCAACTGTATACATCTTAGGTGAACCAACTGACACCAATAGCTTGTGAGACCGGCCACCGCCCCTCGTCGGGGTCTCGACTGTATACACTAGTCTACTCTGGATTATCGATGCCCTGTCTGGAAACTCCTACGACTAGGGACACTTTGAGGATGTGCTTACGGACCCCAGCTCCCATGTATATGATCGCCATCATACTGCTGGTAGTCAAGCAAGAATCCTATGGGCTCTATCATCATGCAATAGTGAACTAAAGCATGTATACGATGATAAAGACAAACCAGATAGCATACTATCATCTCGAGCAAGACTGTCATATCGGTATAGGTCCTGCCTCAATCATTGCAATCACGTATCTGCGATCCAATAATTGACTTTGAGGGCACTATCTCCAACAATCTCCCACTTGCACTTAAGGCTAATTATTGCGATGTCGCATACTCACAGCCCATGTGATACCGAACATCCAACTCCTTTACTAATCAGTTTCACAAAGCTAGTTTGTAAAACTCTTGTGTTCGAGAAATAGCCTCAATGAGTGGATCCGCCCTGATGTTTCTTTCTATATCTCTTTAAATCTCAAATTCGCAGAGAAAGCCATCTCCTGAATCGAGTAATACCTGTCTTAGAATATGTTTGAATATCTGATGGGACCTAGTTCATAAATGAACTCTAAATCCAAACTTCTTAGACTGTATTGATAACTGAACCTAATCAGTATCGCGCACCATGCCTCCCACACTTGGACCACCTGTCCATAGTACTGTCCCTCGTCAGAGGGAAAACTATAACTCTGACAATCACTCTGTCATCCAGGTCACCTTGGAAGCCTGGAATGATAACCGTCTTCCGAAGGAGGCTGCCGTTATCAAATCCATAGAACATTCACTTATGTTCTAAGACTGCTTCCTTATGTTTCTCCAGGATTGGATTAATATTAACTTATCGCATCTAGTGCAAAAACAACATCTAGTGTGGTACTTGACTTTTCACGATTAACTCAATTGCCTAAGCAAGTGATCTGCCAATCATGCGCATCCCTCTCTCCTTTAGTCTGTAAGACACCTTTAGAGAGGATGACTCCATCACCTGGAGGTACACCACCATGCCAGGAGTCATCTATTCTAAAATACTATTAGAATACTGTCAAAGTACCCACATTGGGAAACTACCCAAATCTAGATCTAAAACCATAGATCTAGTAAAAAGAATGTCTGATATTATATCCATATCCTTTGAGGAGAAACAACTGTGTGACGACCAAAGTACAACCGATCGTGGTATAGGAATTTTACATCCTACTCTGTGTATGTCATCCAAATACCAGGACATCATACCCTACTACCTTCTCAACAGATCCATCCCTTATTCTGATGAAGTCAAACCCATGACACTCAGATCAAAATTTGATGATCTATCTCCGTTATATCTGCTCAAGCCTATAAATAGAAATAAGCTACTTGTCCACTATGCTTCCGTTGCTCCCACTGACCATAACAACCCTCTGGCAGAATAATATATACGTACACTTCTAAAGCGAGTTTAGAATGACGCTATACTTAACCTCCTGCCGGGTCTCATAGCCTAGAACAACAGTAGTGTACGGTGTGGGTAGATAAGAACCTCCCTGTCACCGTCCTTGAGGCTACCGGAGTACCTCTCGGGTGTCTGAGGTTACCCACCATATCTGCGGAGTGGCTATTGGAATGTCTAAGCCTGATTGAATATATAGGTCCTATTAAATTTTCCGTAATCGTTTGCGGTTCTGGAATCACTTCCAGTTCTACCATACTTCCACTATTGTTTCCTGAAAAAGTCCATTTTAATAAAACTGTGGCGAGTTAAGAACAATATCACTATTGATCTGCCAGATGGTAGAAAATCAACCCTCGACATAGCCCGGGTCAACCCACAAACTGCCATTACAGAAACGTGCCTTGAGTTATCCAGTGTCTGGTTTTAAGCATAAGCTGGACAACTCCCCTTACCTTAACATCGTTAAGATATGAACAATTCTATATCCAATATAGAAACATAGGCACTAATTTAATTGGAACCATATTCAAATCATGCAGCTGTCTCTAGTGCATATCAACTTAATGGAAAAAATGCTAATCAGCATTACTCAACTTAGGAATCCATCCAATTATGAGTAACATGAAAGAGAAAAAAGTTTCTCAAAACCATTACTATGACCCGAATACCAGTCACAAGAATCTACATCTTCGATCTCTTTGAAGAATCCTGATACTTGCGACATCTGGTTCTCTAGTTTATTCTTATACCCATAACTTTTCAAAACTTAGACATTATATTTCTACGAAACACTTGTCTAAAAACTAGAGAAGTCATAAGTAAACAGAACATAGTACGAGGACCTACCCCTTTGTCCTGACGGTCACTGGACAATATACAGTACTCTGTATAAGTCCGCTGAGTTGAATAACTCAAAACCTGTGTGTCGTAGGTTGAAAACTGTACCCAGGCGATTTCCTCAAATATCACCAATTACAACGAATTCCGATATAATGAGGATGATCACCTAATTCCTAATAACTTACTCGCACTCATCATCTGTAAAACTATACAGATATGAGAATGAAACCTGGTAAATACATACCCTGGAGTAAGTATGTAATCGGGAAATTAGTTTTCCTTTAACAATGCACTGAAACATGAAAATGTTTCGTAGGGGTATCCTGGTATTCCTAGTAATGCCTCTTCCATAATCCAATTCATGACTTTAACTGTATATTTCTTTGCCACCTCTCCAAATCCCTTTAATTTGTCTTTATTCATTACCTTCTATACACCCCTTAGGCTAAGTGGTTTTCTCCATTCCGTACCGTTCGGCACCAGCCTATGGTTTGGTAGAAGACTATCCAGTAAGCATAATAAGTGTACTCTCCTGAACCAAGGAGTACTCGCAACTTGAGAGAAAGTGATGATAAAAGACAACTGAATAATACCTTATTCTATTTCTCTCAAACTGGGGAGAAAGACAAATAGGAGTGGCGATGAAGTACGCGGTTTGGTCATGAATGATAGCAGTCGCAATTTACTTTGGCCTCTTTCTAATCCGTTTATTTTGTCTTTAATTATTACCTTCTGTACACCTTACTTAGGCTAATTGGTTTTCTTCATTCCCTACCTTTCGGCACCTGCCTATGGTTTGGAAGAAGACTATCTAGTAAGAATAATAGGTGTACTCTCCTAAACCAAGGAGTACACGCAATCTGAGAGAAGGTGATAATAAAAGACAGCTGAATAAACCAATTCTATTTCTCCTGAACCTGGATCGATTCTCGAAGAAGTCCCTTCGAGTTCGTATATAACCATACGATGGATCAATCCAATGGAAGTGGATTTCCGTCGTAATACGGGGTGTTCTGAGAAATCTAAAGGGTAAAAGAAAGAGCGGCAATGACTTATGAAACTTAGACAATCCAAAAGCCAGTATTTTAAGAAGGTTCGGTCAACTTGGTCACTGAGTCATAGTCTAGGGTCGGTCAAAGGTCGCTGCCAAAGAGAGAGAGAGAGAAAAGAAACACTCTGCGTGCACTCTAACCTAGATCAGAATGGTTATCAGTTTATCTAATCATAGAAACCTCCTACTGTAACGTCAAATTCTCCTCCAAACATGAAAGAAGAATTAGTCGGGATCACCCGAAGAGTAAACCAACTCATCAGTGGGAATCGGGATCCAACTCTCATCGCATGATAACTCGATGGAAGCCACTCAAGTTATCACACTCCAAATGGTATGCGCATGCCTGGAAAGTCTCCTGTATGTTTGAAACTCCCGATGTGATTTTTACCTCATGCTCTTATGACCTTGACGAAGGTCAACGAATCATAAGTCACATGTCAAGTTCTACCCGTCATTGTCCAGGTTAATTTGAACCCACCCGTACAAGCCTTTGACAAAGGTCAACAAGGCTATACGACTGTCCCAAACCAACACATCTATCTATGCAACAAATAAATACCCAGAAGCTACGAAACACTATGCCTTGACGAAGGTCAACAAACATAGCTTGAATATTACCGACCATCCATAAGAAATGACGGAGGGCTACGACTGGTTTTTGGAGAAAAACCTTTAACGTAATGAACTTGATCTCGTTGAAGGAGCCTGGTAGCATTTTATAAAAATATAGTGGCGAAAACCTTTTGCTAAAGAGGTCACTCCCGGTGAAGGGATCTCGGCTCTTTCCTCGTGGAATGAGGTGCAGGATATTCCAACTGAATACCGCGATGCAAAGCAACTTGTAATCGACTATAGTGAAGTTATTACCCTGACGCAAACTTCTGCCCAAGGGGTCACTCCCGATGAAGGGATCTCGGCCCTTGCCTCGTCGAATGAGGTGCTGGATATTCATAATGAATATCACTATGCAAAACAAAAGGAAACGTCTTTATAATAACACTTTTAAAAACTGTTCCAACAACATCCAATTTAGGTTTGTCTTATTTTGCATTGATTAGAATCAACGCATTCCCATCAATTAATCACACCAGAAAAGAACGAAAATAAAATGTACGTATATGCCATCCGCATTCGTCACTGGTTCCCGTCTTCACCCGTTAGGTTACTTAACTAACGACAGAGCGGGGGCTGGACTTGCGCGGGTGTAAAACATATACAACATCTAATAGTATATATACCTAATATATAATAATCGCTCCAGGCATGATAATAGGCAACATTACAGAAAAGTAATAAGCATCACAGAACAATACAGATAATCTGGGATCCCCGGGTTTCACAGAGCCGCTGCTGAAACCTGACGTTCCCCTGGTCGTGTGGATAGCCTGTGCAATGAAACCTAGACCCCTACGGGCGCGGCAAGTTACCCGCCAAAACCTGAAGCGAGGTAGTCCCCCACAGCTTATTGAATGGAACACCCGGCACTTCACGGAATCCGGTAAATTGAGCACCCCTCCTTGGGTCAAACTGTACCCCCTACGAGTGCGGCGAATAGTCTGCTAATTCTGGAGTGAGGTCCCTCTGCCTCTCAATGCCATGAGATACGGACCCGTTGCCCTCTAGAACCCGGCTATCCGTGCAATCCTTCGCGGGATAAACCTAGTACATAAATAAAAATTTGTACAACGGTTACATCGACCTCAACCTGGTCGTGCCCCAATAGAATATTATACAAACAGGCTGTGACGGTCGTCCTCATGTTGGACGCTCGCCCTGCAATATCAAATATACAAATAAATCCAAACAGCACTATCATTGCACCCTGATATCCACCACGACATATCCGCAATATTACAGCACAACATAGAACATCAACGCGAATGTCACGTTCGCAAACCCGTCTAAAAGAACTATAGCAATTAGACGCGGTTTACCGCTCGAATGACATTCCCGGTCGGAGATATAATGTAAATACTGTATACTAACAAGTTTAAAATTTCGATCGACAAAATTTCCCGAAGTGGGCCCCACGTACATCTGCTGTACAGCAATAAAATCTGGGCCCAAAAGAATATTACCAAAAACAACAATTTCCTCAGTGAAGCTCTCTGGAAAAAATTGGAGCACTGTTCCCACAAAGTCGCCGCGGTTCCGCGGTCAAACCCTAGATTTGACCGCGGATCCACGGTGGTCATGTGAGATCACGTGCCCAAATTTTCCCAAAATGCTTAGAAAACCCTGAACGCTTTTCTGTGATATGCAAAATTATTTTTAGGCCCTTTAAAAAATCGACAGAAACTTATGTGCTGAAAATTGTGATTTCGGAAATTCCGTTCGAACGATCTTTTAAACGCGTTAGCACAAGTTAGTAAAGCTTAATGGTGAGGCTCTGATACCACTGTAAGTCCACGGTAGCGCCCCGGCCGTCTAACAGAAGCCAAATGCGGAACAAAAACTTTTTACAACTGGCGCTATCGCGTACTATAACCCGAATCTGCCATTAAACCTAAACTAACAAACTACAAAGTGGGTAGAAATGTTATACCGAACGATCCGAGTCCTTCGGTCTTCAACCATCATCCCACGCTTCGTTGCCGCTGCTCTGATCTCCTGAATCTCTAGTTTTCTCGTCTATGTGGCACCACGTCGACGGATCTTTAAACGGGCTCCCGCCTCTTAACCAAGGCAACTCGGTCATCAAGTTTGCTAAAAGAGACGACCAAGATGATATGGAGAATGAGTAGAACACTTTGTCTCGTTACGTCCAAGGCTATGGACGAACGATTAATGAAGTTGCCTTTTGGATCGATATGAAATGAGAAATGGAGTATACTAATTTCCATGAACCAAAATTCTTAATCTTTTTCAAAATGAAATCAATCCACTTTCTTGCAAGAGGGGGCCGGCCAAATATAAGGAGGTGGGGGGTGAGTGTAGGAGTAAGGTGGTAACCATAAAGGAAAAGATCAGCTACAAATATCCTTAAGCATTACAAGAAACTTTAATGCAAAAGGTGACTCACTTAAACACCTCATATCAATAAATGCAATAAGTGACTCACTAATCCTAGTCACCACAACATGATGCTTCCACTCATGACTTACCTCATGACTCACCCTCAAGAAGAAAAGATAAATCCGCATTTAACCGAATGTTAAATACGGCCGATAGAAAACTGGAAACTGGCAACTTCCAAAAGTGATCTCGAAACGAATTTCAGGATAACCTCGTAACAGTATAAACATACCCGCATTTGTATTACGACCGAATACAAATGCAACTGAGACAAAGATATTATTTCTACACAGTATAATACTCGGATCCAGCTTAAACCAAAGCCGACCAGTATTATCAGCCCGAAAAATGACACGTGTGAAAACGCACGTGTATTTTCCGAACCTTGCTATAAAACCATACGACCTCTACAATGTTTCGCCCGAACTTGGGAAAGTGTCTGTGGGGGACTCTAATGACTCATCAACACACTGGCACTGGGTATAACCACTAGCACGTCAGAGGTACTAGCTGTACGTAACGGTTGCCTATGTATTGATTAGAAAGGAAGCTGACGAGCGAACTCATCCAGAAACCCTACTGAGCCTAACAGTGACAATATACATACAGTCCGGTCCGTTCGTCTATGAGTATCGCATATCTGCCTAGGGGGCTGGTAACGTCAGACCCCCATTAGCGGTATAAGTCGTGTCAGAGAGTGGCCCAGAACATCCTGAGATACTACTGGAGTACCTACCTGTAAATCTCCTGCCTCGGCCGAGGGCTTTGTGTAATGGCTCTCCTAGACAAAGCGCGATCTCATCCCCAATACCGGGAGAGACGAATCTCCTGCCGATCCGCTCACTTGCCTCCATGTGGCTCGGGACTGTATCCAAAAAAGACCTGTTTGCACGAATCCTTCGAGCCGTGATAGGGTAGAAATCAAAGCACAGTGGGAACTCACATGAGACAAATGATGACCTCAGGTCGATGAACTAACCTATACACATGTCACCAGGGAACTGCTATCTGACGATAGGTATAATACCAACTAGCTGGTTCCCGGAGAGTCCTGTCTGGTATACTCATAACCTAATGAGCACCTGTATACATCTTAGGTGAACCAACTGACACCAATGGCTTGTGAGACCGGTCACCGCCCCTCGTCGGGGTCTCGACTGTATACACTAGTCTACTCTGGAGTATCGATGCCCTGTCTCGAAACTCCCACGACTAGGGACACTTTAAGGGTGTGCTTACAGACCCCAGCTCCCATGTATATGATTGCCATCATACTGCTGGTAGTCAAGAAAGAATCTTATGGGCTCTAGCATCATGCAATAGTGAACTAAAGCATGTATACGATGATAAAGACAAACCAGATAGCATACTATCATCTCGAGCAAGACTGTCATATCGGTATAGGTCCTGCCTCAATCATTGCAATCAAGTACCTGCGATCCAATAATTGACTTTGAGGACACTATCTCCAACATTTGCATGAGGGATCATGCCATACAAAAGATAATACAGATACAGTGACACGATATGGGTTTGGTTTGATGATTTGTACGAGGGATCACCATAGACTTGAGATGATACATATACAGAGATATGATGAGTTATAATACAAGGATTTATACGTATTGGAAATGATGAACTTTGTATGCCGAATAACGGCCAATTTATCGTTTGACTCGTAGAGTTGGGTTATATTCCGTTTTAGGATGTAATACTTGTGTGACCTATATTCTTTTAAAAACTATGATTCGTTGTATTTTAAATAAAAAATACTAGGATGCGTCCTAGTTTCTAAAATGGATATCTATTTTAAATATAGGGCAGTTTCCTTATTTCAAACTTAATGTTTCAATCATTTGTAAAGAAAACGGTATAGCTCATAGCAAGTAATTAAAAAAGTTACGTTTAGATTACTTTACATGTTTGCATTATATTATCAATACTATACATTTCTGCGTTACGCACACTCTGATAGAACACTGAACAAATACCAATGAGTACTATGCTGCACAAGCACATGAATGTATTCTACAATACACCTCATTGGTACTTCCATATCACTGTAGAACCGTGGTGTTATATATGTATTAAAATAAATAGGTTGTTACACCGTAGAACACTTTAACAAATACTAATGATTGTCATGTTGCACGAGCACAGACGCGTATGCTACACTACACATCATTAGTAGTACCATGACACAGTAGAACTGAAATCTATATTTATGTGATATAGTTACGTAGTCTTCTTTATCCCTGTTATAAGTTACGAATATTAGTACTATAAATTATGTATTTGATTCTTATGAATTTTCTGGATATTTTACTCCTGATGATATATATCGGTGGTATGGGACACTGTTATATATGTATATATATAATATATCATCAATACAATCTATGCAAATTTCTTATTCCTCACTTGATATTTTTATATATGATGAGTAAAAGTCCACCATAAGATTTGTGTTTTCTAATTTTGATATCCGAGCCGTGTCGGGGGTCATACGGTTTCGGATTCGTATACTATCCAGACTGAGTTGGTGACCATACAGTTGGATACATGGTGGACCCGGTCGAGACCGAGGGGCAAGATAGCCGCATTATAGGCAGGAAGCCTAACGAGGAAACTCAATTCCGGAGATAGAAAGTAGCACGACAGATATCCAGGAGATACTGACCGGGGTTCGATCGGGCACGGCAGATATCCACGGGGTTCGATCAGGCACGGCGGATATCCAGAGGATACTGATTGTAGCCAGGATATAGGTTGGTGATCATCTATTGAGGTGGTGTCGACGATATCTGTATTTACGTGTCGATGATGGAAACGAAAGATTTCGGATTTCGATGTCGATACTAGACATCTATATATATATATATTTATATTTATATGATCATTATCATGAGGTACATAATTAGATATTATTTAGAGGATTCGACCCGAACTTGTCCGTAGGACAGTACCTGCATACATTTTTACAGACATTCATATACAAAAAGGAATTCCAACACGAAATATAGATTCATGATTTTGACTCATATGATATGGAGATATTATATTTGGGATTGCATGAGAGATAGTATTGCACATATGCATATCATATAGTATATTGGTACAGATTATGATAGGACTATACTTATGACCTAGGTATTGTCATGCATTTCGATTTCTACCTTCGAATGTACTTTTATTCACTGAGTTGAAAACTCATCCCCGTTGTGCCACAGTTTCTTGCAGGTTTTACCGCTTGGATTATCAGCGGCTTGGGCATACATTCTTTTCGGGGATTAATTGGTAAGTGGGTTATTATTGTATCATACTCGCTCTTGATTATTCATATATATTCTTGTATCTAGTGGAAACTCCATCAACTTAGAAGTGGCATATTATGGACTTAGAAGCAAGACTTAGAGTTTATGTATGGTGATGTCGCACTCATTGGAGTCGATTGTTGATTTAGATTGTTGGTTGCTCCATCGTTTAGGCGTGGAAACTAGCCACCGTTGGGATGCTATTTTACTATGTTGTATCGGGTTTTTATAAAAATGTAAAGGGGGTGATATCAAGTTTCAAAACGTCATAAATGCTTTTGAACATACTTAGTTAAATTTAGATGTTATTTTAAATTGATTTTTTTAAGATTATTTAAACCTCACCTATAATTTTTTCAAAAAGGGTTTAGATTCCGCATTTCGGCATACTTGGATTGCGTCGATGTCTTTAGATATCATGTGATTTATGTGCCGGTCACGTGCCACATTTGGGTCGTGACAAAGTTGGTATCAGAGCATTTGGTTTAACCTTTGTTCGAGTCTAGGTTGACTATATGGAGTCTGGGCATACATTTTGTTACCTGGGCTTGACCTTATAATACTTAGAGTTGACTTTGGGGGTCTTATACCCGAACTTTTATTATATAGGATGACCTTTGTTGATGGAGTAGGTACTAAGTAGAGTGACGTACTGTACATATGTTCCTGTTGGATATAGTGCCCTCAGAGTCAATTATTGGATCACAGGCACGTGATTGCAATGATTGAGGGAGGATCTATGCCAATAGGACAGTCTTACTCGAGATGATAGTATGCTAACTTGTTTATCTTTATCATCGTGTATTGCTCCAGATGACCTTACAGGTCACTATTGCACATTGATAGAGCCCTTAGGATTCTTCCTTGACGGCCAGCAGTATGATGGCGATCATATACATGGGAGCTGGGGTCTATAAGTACATCATTAAAGTGGTCCCTAGTCGTGGGAGTTTCGAGACTGGGCATCGATACTCCATTAGTAGACTAGTGTATACAGTCGAGACCCCGACGAGGGGCGTGCGGTCTCACAAGCCATTGGTGTCAGTTGGATCACTTAAGATGTATACAGGTGCTCATTAGGTTATGAGTGCACCGGACAGGACTCGCCGGGAACATGCTAGTTGGTATTATACCTGACGTCAGATAGCAGTTCCCTGGTGACATGTGTACAGGTTAGTTCATCGACCTGAGATCGTCATTTGTCTCGTGTGAGTTCCCACTGTGCTTTGATTACTACCCTACCACGGCTCAACGGAGTCGTGCAAACAGGTTTTAGTTGGGTACAGTCCCGAGCCACATGGAGGCAGTGAGCGGATCGGCAGGGGTTTCGTCTCTCCTGGTATTGGGGGTGAGATCGCGCTGTGTCTAGGAGAGCCATTACATGTAGTCCTTGGCCAAGGCAGGAGATTTACTGGTAGGTATTCCAGTAGTATCTAAGGATGTTCTGGGCTACACTCCGACACGACTTGTACCACTTTTAGGGGTCTGACTTTTTCCAACCCCCTAGGCCCGCCATGCGATGCTCATAGACGAACGGACCGGACTGTACGGATCTTGTCACTGACAGGCTCAGTAGGGTGTCAGGATGAGTTCGCTCATGGACCTCCCTTTTGGTCAATACCTTGTAGCCCGTTACGTACGGCTAGTATCTCTAACGTGCTAGTGGTTAAATCCACAGCCAATGTATTGACGAGTCTTTAGAGTCCCCCACAGACAGTTTTCAAGTTTCGTTCGAAATGTTGTAGAGGCCGTATGATTTATGGCAGGGTTCGAATATACGCGTGCACTTATGCAAGTGTTATGGTTCGGACGGATAATACTAGCGGGCTTTGGTTCAAACCGGATCCTAGTATTATAATATGTAGATTTTATCTCTTTGTATTTGTATTCGGTCGAAATACAAATGCGGGTATGTATATACAGTTGCGGGGTTATCCTGTAATTTATTATGGGATCGCTTTTTGAAGTTGCCAGTTTGCATTCCGTTTCGGCCATTTTCCTTTCCTCCCTTCTTGGCTGAAATTCCTTTGTTGAAAAAGGGTTTATTTGCCAATATGAAATTAGTAAATGGAGGGTGTTTTTTCTGGTGGCCGGGGCTCCAGATTCCTGCAGCAAGTTCTCAAGTTTTTTTGATTGAGATTGATTCTTTTTCTTGCATTAATGAGATGGGATTTGATAAAGTTTTGGGTATGACATTTTTACCTCATTATCACCTATTTTCCTTTAGCTTTATACCCTCACCTCTCTCCTCTCGAAGAATGGCCGAGCCATTTCTTTGGGCAGCCCCAATTTTGTGTGTGAGTTTTTTTGATCTCATTTCATTCTTGCAACAAAACATTAGCTCCATTTCAAAGCTTATTTTGATCTTCCCTCCATTGTGGCAATTTCGATTAACCCTTGAGGCAAAACGTTCTACACTTGGTCTACAGCAATCTTGGACACCTCGGCTAGCAAACTTCGTGTCCGAGTTGCCTCGGTTCAGAGGTGGGAGCCCGTAAAAAGACTCGAAGATATGGTGCCCTTCCGACGAGAAGACCGGACATCGGAGATACCGCGAGGAGCTTGGGTTGGTGGGCACAGACCGAAGGACACGGATCGTTCGGTATTGCTTTTCTAACCCTTCTCTAGTTGCTAGTTGTAGGTTAATGGTTCGATCCGGATTTAAAGTATACGATAGCGCCGGTTTCATGTTTTGAAAAAGTTTTCGTTTCAACATTTTGGCCTCGGACAGACGGCCGGGGCGCTACCTTAGACTTGCATGGTATCATAGCTATGCCATTAACCTTTACTAGCTTTTTCTAACATGTTTAGAACTTCGATCGAACGAAATTTCCAAAACCGCGATTCCAAGTAATCAAGTTTCTGTCGAATTTTTTTTGTGCTTTAAAATTTTTTTTGGGTATGTCAGAAAATTAGCCTGGGTTTTTTAGGAGCACTGTAGAAATTTGCTAGGACGATCCAACAGTAACGCTGTGGAACCGCAGCCTTACCCTCCTTTGGGCCGCGGTTCCGCCGCCTATCTGGGGCTTCATCTCACCAACTTTCTTCAGGTGGTCTCTGACTTGGAAATTGGGTTTCTGGTAATTTTATTTTCGGCCCAGATTTGTTTGAGTACTGGGTATTGTGCTTGGGGCCCACTTCGGGAAATTTTGTCGATCGAAAATTTAAATATGTTGGTTCACAGTATTTACACGTGAATGTCATTTGATCGGTAAATCTTGTCTAATTTCTATAGTTCTTTTAGACGGATTTGCGAACGTGACATTCACGTTGATGTTCATAGTTGTGCTGTGATGTTGCGAATTTGTCGTGGTGGATAGCCTGGATGCAGTGGTAGTGCAGTTAGGTTGTATTTGTACATTTGATATTGCGGTGCGAGCGTCCGACATATGGACTGCCGTCACTGCCTGTTTATATATTATTCTTTTGGGGCACGACCGGGCTGAGGTCGATGTACCCGTTGTATATATTTTTACTTTCTGTACTAGGATTACCCCGCGGTGGGATGCACGGATAGCCGGGTTCTAGAGGGCAACGGGCTCGCATCTCTTGGCTTTGAGACGGAGGGGGCTTCACTCTAGAATTGGCGGGCTGTTCGCCGCACTCGTAGGGGTACAGGATGACCCAAGGAGGGGTACTCAAATTACCGGATTCCGTGAAGTGCTGGGTGGTCCATTCACGTTGTTGAAGGGGGCTGCCTCGCTTCAGATTTTGGCGGGTAACTTGCCGCGCCCTTAGGGGTTTAGGATTTCATTGCACAGGCTATCCACATGACCAGGGGAATGTCAGGTTTCAGTAGCGGCTCTATGAAACCCGGTGATCCCAGATTATCTGTATTGTTCTGTGATGCTTATTACATTTCTGTGATATTGCATTTTATCACGCCTTGAACGATTATTATTTATTGATATATACACTAGTAGATGTTGTATATGTTTTACACCCGCGCTAGTCCAGTCCCCGCTCTGTCGTTAGTTAAGTAACCTAACGGGTGATGACGGGACCCAGTGGCGAATGCTGATGGCATATACGTACATCATATTTTCGTTCTTTTGTGTTGTGATTAATTGATGAGACTGCATTGATTCGGATCAATGCAAGCTAAACAAACCTGTTTGATGTTGTTGGAACATTTTTCAAAAAAAGGTTGTTATTGCAAGGACGTTTTCTTTTGTTTTGCACAGTGTATTCAGTTGGAATATCCAGCACCTCGGTCGACGAGGCAAGGTCCGAGATCTCTTCACCGGGAGTGACCCTTTGTACAGAAGTTTGCGTCAGGGTAATAACTTCACTATAGCTGATTGCCTTTTGCTTTGCATCGTGGTATTCAGTTGGAATATCCTGCACCTCATTCTACGGGGAAAAAGCCGAGGTCCCTTCACCTGGAGTGACCTCTTTAGCAATGGTGTAACATTTCAAAAAGATAAAATATTAATTTTAGGAATTTTTATAATTTAATATTATTTTAATGAATATTTTGGTATTATTAAATACAAATAAATAGGGAAAAATTTTGGAAAATTATGGAAAATTCTAGAATAGGGTAAATTAGAGAATTATGCCATTTCTAAGTTTAATTGATTAGTTAAATGCTAAATTAGTGCTAATCGCAATTAAAAATCGCTAATCGGTTTTTATCATTTTTGTGCAAAACATGCACATATCACTTTTTCACACTTGTGTTACATTTTTATTGCCATGGTTTACTTTGGGTTTACTATTCTTGGGAGAAGGATTTCGAGAGAAAAAGAAAAGGAAAAGAAATGGGAAAGGAATAAGATAATGAGGTATGGTGTGTGAGAGAGAGGTATGGGCTTCTTCGACCAAGACTTAGCCATCTCCTTCACTCATCTCTCTCTCCCTCTTCAGCCTTGCTGCTGCTGCTGCTCTTCATCTCCCTCCCCTCTTCAATAGCCCTAAATCACCATGAAAACTACACCAAAACCCCACTCTCATTTCATTAAATGTGTGCACAAGCTCTTGATCTACACTTTGGACTAAAGAAGCAAGGATTTCGGCCACTAGGGGCAACTCAAGAAAATTCTTGAGTTGCCAAATGAGGTATTTTTCTGAACCATTAGCTTAGTTATAGAATTTCCTTTACCCCCATGTTAAGATTGAATCGATATTGTGTGATGTTGTGGACTTGAGGATAACCAAGTTAGGGTTTGAGGGAATTTTGTGTTGTATTGTCAAATTGAGCTCAGTAGAGGTTTTATAAACACCCTAGTATATGAATTGGGAGCTAAACCTGAGACTTGAAACCCGGAATACGTATTTAGAAACCGATATCGGAGAATTTGTGAAATCTATGAAGGCTTTATTGAATCTGCTATCACCCGAGACATCCTAAATTAAAATTGATTGGACAGTGAGATGTGCAGGTACCCTAGAACTAACACACAAAGCCCTAGCCCCCAATTCCATTTCCAGGCCACAGATTTAATCTGTTTGGCCGCAAATTGCGGCCTGGGTCCTACCATTTTGTCTCGTGTTTGTTCTGTAGCTCCTACATGTATATTTTAGACCCCTGGTATATATAGATTTGTCTAATTTGACCTAGGATGAAATCTGGAACATATTTCCTTAGTTGCTGTTTTGGATTCGTGTTTCCGTACTCCGTATTTTTAATTCTACATTTGTGTCTTGTGATTTACCTCGACTATTTGGCGTTTATACGACGATATAGAGGATTTATTGATGGTTTTGAAGGCGTGCCATAGGTTCTAACCTATAGGCCTCTTATCGTATCGTTTTGGGTTTCGTGTGCCGTTTTAGCTTTGATTTGGTTTTAATGCGCATATACGACACTTTGATGTGTAGGTACCCCATGAAGACTACGGGACGACAAGCAAACGCGTGGTGACATCGAAAGATGGAGACGCAAGGTGAGTAGATTATATCTATAGGGGGAAGTCGGGTGGATGGCGTATAGCACCCCCGCAGTCCGTAGTTGTGATATTATATATATGATAGTTAGGTGTACATTGGATTGTGTAGAGTTAGAAGTGACTAGGGAAGTTCATAGTCGCGAACCCTAGAATAGATTTACACCTACACGCACACCCTTGCATATTCATTATACTTGCACTGTGTTGATGATATTGGATGACATTGGAGATGAGTCGATGATGTTGGGCTTTGTGCCGCGAGATCGGTGATTTGATGTGATTCGTATTTGGGTTACGATACGTGATCTCTAGCGGGCCTTAGGACGTGTGCTCACACACGCAGTATATTGATGGTATCAGTTGTACTAGACTTAGATCAGTACCACAGATTATGTGATATGATGATAGTGATACCTGAGATGTGATGAGATAGTGTGATATTGACCCGTACCCAGCTTTTGGGATGCCGTACGACGATTTACCGTACGAGCTTTGCATTGATGATAGATCCACACTCATGACTTGAGGATGTCATATGATATACTGTATCGTACGCGATACTATTGAGGCCGGATCACCGACTATTATATCTATATATCTATATATATATATATATATCGATTCAGATTTAGGTGGTTTTCATACCCCTCATGATTTACTTGATACTTAGGTCTGTAGTTTGCATAGTAGATGTTAGACTAGACCCGAGTCATACATATTTCAAAAACTACGAATCAGGAATATCTTAAAAGACAAGTAAGGAGATTCTACGGGTATTTTTCATAGGACGTATCTTTCTTAAAATATACTGTAGCCCTTATTTTACTAAAAATCTTGATTCGTCTTATTTCAAACGACATAACTGTATGATATATACATATGGATGTAGATTCTTCACTGTGGTGTTGATTATTTGATTTCTGCATATTCATGCTATTCACATTGCTTTGCATATGTTTATTGCTATATTATTATCATGTTGTTAGGACACCAGCACCATTATCGATGATGCGTATGTTCCACGTACACTATTGCCGGCTCACACACCTCATCATCGATAATTGCCATGCCACTACACTGTAGTACTGTTGCATTCATGATATGATTCTTGCATGGCATATTGTACACTTATACCTATACACAAACATAGATGATTCTGACTTGATTAGAGATTTGGGAACCGCATGATGTTCTTCAAAACTGATTCGTTTTAAAAGAGCGGTTTCCCTCGACATGTGCATATTACTATTCCATGTTGCATGACTCATGATATGCTTACCTTTCTTACATGTCGCATACACCATGTTTTGATTATACGCATTGAGATATGTTGTTTCCATGATATTTCTGGATTTGGGAACCGTGGGTATTTCAAAAGAGAATATATAATTGTGTTAAAAACCCGGTTACCTTTGATATGATATTTCAGTGCGTCCACCATGTGTTTTCTCGGTGCTGAGAGCGACATGTGAAACCCGATTCGAGGAGGCGGATGAGGCCGATTGCGGGTACATGGTGGACCCGGTATGGTGCCCCGGGGCGAGAACGGTTTCGCTGTGTAGTAGACGGTGAGCCTGGCAGAGGGACTACTACCTACCGGTGATTGTATTTGAGCTCGGCGGATATCTGGAGGATACCGACCGGAGTTGAGAGATGGATATGGACTGACCCGTACTGCCGGGGTCGAGGGCCGATACCGCAGATGGAGCCCCATATGGATGAGGATATGGGATGACCCGTACTGCCGGGGCCGAGGGCCGATACCGCAGACGGAGCCCCATATGGACGAGGATTTACGTGTCGATGCTAGGCACGGGTTTCATGATGTTTTTCCATGATTTTGTTTATATCCTCATATTTGCATACATGATGCTTATTGTCATTGGGTGACGGGTGGACGGGTTCCACGTTTATTATCATTGGGTGATGGGTGGTCGGGTTCCAAGTTTATACAGACTTGATCACATACAGACTGGATTTACATTGATCATACTTCATTTGTATATATAACAGGGTATGAGGGCGCTGTTATATATACCCTTACACCAATATTAGTGGTATGGGACGCTAATATATGTGTATTGATATTCATATTTACTTCATGCAGACATACCTTATACTGATGACATGTTATTACCTGAGTACTTGGCACTACATACATGTTTAGATGTTACATTGCCACCTTATCATGCTTCAGACGTACTCTTGTGGGTTATTTTATACTGATCGTATTGACTTAGGATCATGTCTTGCATTCGATTTCTGCTTGTAGATATTCTCTATTCACGAGTTGGCAACTCACCCCCGTTGTGCCACAGTTCTTGCAGGTTTTGCCGTACAGATTTCTTTGCGGCATTTTTGGCACACTGCTTCCTTGCGGGTGAATTGCATTTGGTAGGTGGATTCTTTTGCATCAAGAACCACCATTGTACTTGTATTATTCATTGTATCTAGAAATTTCATCAACCAAAACTTGTATATTGTTTCAGACTTAGACATTAGTGATGTATTATTCGACCTTAGAGTCGCGCTTAGTAGTATTGCGGTTTTCTTGCTTATTGAGTTTCTTTTGGATTTGACCCTCGCCATTCGGCGTTGTATATTATATTGCTTGCGTGGTTGTGACCGTCGATTGACGAAGAGCTAGCTCCCGCTTGGGGATGCCTTTTATTCATTGCATATATATATTGTTCGTGTTGTACCCCGTTCGGGGCAAGTTTTTACAAAAGAAACTCTGCCGAAACTTTTAGAAAAGACTTTACATTTTAAAAATGCATATTCGGCTTAGTTATTTAAAACCTTGACTTCAAAAATGTTTTCCTTCACTTCTTTAAACCAGTTTCCTTTACTTACTCTTAAAATGGTTTTAGATTTCTGGGCTTTTGGCTTACTTGGATCAGATGGAGTCCTATAGACTTCATATGGTTCAAGGGCCAGTCACGTGCTCTTTCGGGTCGTGACAAAGTTGGTATCAGAGCGCTAGGTTGACCTTTGTTCGAGTCTGAGTTTGACTATGTGGAGCCTAGGACGTTTATATATATACGGAACTTAGACTTAGTCGAGGGGGTATTAGACCCGAACTTTCGTCGTATAGGATGACCCTTGGTTGATGGAATAGGTGACTAAAGTAGAGTGACGTACCGTGGGTATGTTCCGCGGCATACTTACGACACGCCACTCCGCTTAAGGAACCATAGGATGTACATATTTTCGAGATCAGTGATTCTCTTCATATCCATGATTATACATCCATTTGAGATCCTCGATACTATTAGTTTCATGATCATACCTTCATTGATGCTGTTCCTTCTTATGATCATGTATCCACTTTGGATCTGTTGTTCTCTTTCTTGCCATTGATCTGCTCTCTTCGATACTCGATTGAGGTTCCTGTCGCCATGTCTGAGCGCAGTTTGGGCTGCTGCTAGGGTTATGGTCAGGGCGAGCTCGTCTGGTACGAGGGCCGACCATTATGTTTTCTGGTGACATGGGAACATCTCGAGTTGGTATTGATGATTGTGACCTCTAGTAGAGGCGAGTGCTTGGTTTTGCACCGGATGATCGGGCCATTGTTAGAGCTGCCAATTGAGAGAGGACTGTTGATGTACAGCATACCTCAGAGATTATGATGTCGCCTACCGTGCAGACAGATGGACCAGCTGTTGCTGAGATTGACATGATGTCGCTTCCGGAGCTTACGAGCTGAGATTGCCGGAGCTTTCAGGCAGATATGAGACAGATGATAGCTAGTCTACCCGATTTGAGAGACGAAGGTGATTCGTCCGATTTATGCACCGGAGCGGGCCCAGTTGAGTTGAAGATTTCCAGTGTGGAGAGTCTTACTCAGATCTAGAGCAGACCAATTCAGAGATGACCGCCAATGTGTCGCCTTTCCTGGAGGATTGAGGCGCTGTTCAGCGTACAGGCGAATGAGCCAGTTGTTGCTGTAAATGACGAGATATCGCCCAGATGGTTGGAGCTACTGCAGCATGAGCATATACTTAGAGATATGATGGACGGTTGCTAGTCACCTGAGGATAAATGACTAGGACATGTGGTTCGTCCGTTTACCGATGCGAGGTCATCAGATAGATTGTTTCCAGCTAGAGACGACTTCACGCAGGTTCGTTGAGAGTCGACAGAGACGATCGAATGTCAGGAGCCCATTCTCTAAGTTTAAAGTATACGGAAAGACATGCAGGCGATTCCATGGACCCTCTAGAAGAATGAAACCCTAACTCGACTTAATGACCGTGTGAAAGCCTTTGAACCTTAGGGTTTGCGGCAGTTCCGCGGCGCCATTAGTGAGGCTTGGGTTTGCCCTTCTACGGCTGGACCACCGACGCTGTGGCGTGTACTCGATACTATTAAACTGTACTCAAGATGTTGATCTCTTGGGGGATTATAAGGTTCTGACGAGTCGATCGAATGTTTCGACATCATTCGGATATCATGTGATGGGATGCTTTGCTTGGAAGACTCCAGATACGAGTATAGCCGTTGGAGCACAGTCCATGCAGCCACGATGAGAAGAGTCCGAATCAGTGACATTGAAGTAGAGTGAATAAAAGAGTTCGCAAGAGATTTCGACGAGATGACGTCCCACTCCGCTGACATCAGAGATGTGATACGCACCCAGAGGCGTTGTATATGGATATATCTTCCAGAAAGAAGCGCGATAAATATGCAGCCATTCCGGAATAAGAATTAGCTTCAGCAATGGATGATGACTTCCGGGCAATCCGGCAGGAATGAGATATGAGAGAGAAACCTCGATAGGACCTTTCTGGAAAACGATACGAGAAGACCTAGACCCAGGAGTGGTCATATTGCGCACACCCAGCAGGCCAGAGTTCGGCATCGTCGACGAGGTAGTTGGCCAGGTTCGGATAAAGGAAGTTACCCAGATGCGTTGCGAATTGATCAAGGACGGACGAGTATTGCGTATTCCTCCGATGGTTGGGACGTGTTCCTGAGGACCTGTTCGGCCTGACATCTTCTACCGAATGATGAAGCTACATAGTACGCGATTTCGAGTCCGTGCGAGAGACTTCGGATTGACCGTGGCCGAGAACAGTGCAGTGCGTAGATAGCATGGCGTGACGTCATTGTGGACGACGATAGAGACAAGTGGAACCAGAGGTTCGTGCGAGACGCTGACGAGCTATCATTACTTCCCGTCGAGACCAAAGGTCAGATATGCTTAGAGTGGCGTTGGGATGCGACCAATTTCCGAGAAAAAGTTATGCTGAGGACACAGATGTCTATCGAGTGAAAATAGATTATGCAAGAGAGCCAGCCTTCGTACAGTTCGTCTTAGGCAAGATCGGAAGAGACCTTGAGCAGGATTCCTTCCAGGACATTGCTGCAATGATGTTTGCAACCAGGATCAGATGCGTGATGTGCATTCAGAAAGCCAGAGGCCGACGCCAGTGATATGCTGCTTTATGAGTGGTTGTGAGGATCGACCGAGAGATGACCAGAGAAGTGCCAGAACGGAATCGTCCCCGTTAGCACACCTGACAGGGCCGATGAGCCGATTGACTGCGAGATAGGTAATCCGCAGAGAAGATAATGACCCGGAGTCAGAGGACGCCACACCGTGAGCAAGAGGCAAGTAGATATCTTGCGCTGCTAGCATTGGATGCACCGACTCCTTCCCGACCTTGAAGGAGGAACTACCGACGACGGTATTTATGATTTGTGATTTTGTGATTCGATTATCACGTATCCGTCATCTTGGATTTTGGTGTTTTGGGCGTTCTATTGCATGATTTAGTTTTGATGACTGAGTTTCATGGTATTGTTTCATCCACCCGCTGGATATTTATGTTTTGCGCATAAGTTATTACATTCGAGGTATTGATTGTGATTTCACGCCTATCTTATACAGTGATTTGATTTACACTTCCAGCATAGTTTTCATGCACCTTTAGTGTTTTGATATACGATATTGGTGCACGCCAGATGCACTAAATCGGGATTCTTCGTGCATGTCACATGCACCTGATTTTTTATTGTCAGGCACACACGTTGCCTATGACAGATGTTTCGTGCACACTAATTGCACCTAGATGTTGTTTTGTACACCTGTTCGACACATATATGGATTTTGATTCCTTGTGCACCAGACGCACAGGATATTCTTATATATGCATTTTGGGGATTGATTTCTAGTAGAGCAGTACATTTTTATAATATTCGCTATGTATTGATGTTTTCGGAGCCCCGACAAATTGGATTTTTACTGAAATGTTTTAGTATTTGGGGTTTAAATTTAAATTCGGGGACCGAATTTCTTTAAGGGGGGTAGATTGTAACATTTCAAAAAGATAAAATATTAATTTTAGGAATTTTTATAATTTAATATTATTTTAATGAATATTTTAATATTTTGGTATTATTAAATACAAATAAATGGGGAAAAAATTTGGAAAATTATGGAAAATTCTAGAATAGGGTAAATTAGAGAATTATGCCATTTCTAAGTTTAATTGATTAGTTAAATGCTAAATTAGTGCTAATCGCGATTAAAAAGCGCTAATCGGTTTTTAGCATTTTTGTGCAAAACATGCACTATCACTTTTTCACACTTGTGTTACATTTTTATTGCCATGGTTTACTTTGGGTTTACTATTCTTGGGAGAAGGATTTTGAGAGAAAAAGAAAAGGAAAAGAAATGGGAAAGGAATAAGATAATGAGGTATGGTGTGTGAGGGAGAGGTATGGGCTTCTTTGACCAAGACTTGGCTATCTCCTTAATTTCCTTCACTCATCTCTCTCTCCCTCTTCAGCCTTGCTGCTGCTGCTGCTCTTCATCACCCTCCCCTCTTCAATAGCCCCAAATCACCATGAAAACTACACCAAAACCCCACTCTTATTTCATTAAATGTGTGCACAAGCTCTTGATCTAGACTTTGGACTAAAGAAGCAAGGATTTCGGCCACTAGGGGCAACTCAAGAAAATTCTTGAGTTGCCAAATGAGGTATTTTTCTGAACCATTAGCTTAGTTATAGCATTTCCTTTACCCCCATGTTAAGATTGAATCGATATTGTGTGATGTTGTGGACTTGAGGATAACCAAGTTAGGGTTTGAGGGAATTTTGTGTTGTATTATCAAATTGAGCTCAGTAGAGGTTTTATAAACACCCTAGTGTATGAATTGGGAGCTAAACCTGAGACTTGAAACCCAGAATACGGATTTAGAAACCGATATCGTAGAATTTGTGAAATCTGTGAAGGCTTTATTGAATCTGCTATCACCCGAGACATCCTAAATTAAAATTGATTGGACAGTGAGATGTGCAGGTACCCTAGAACTACCACACAAAGCCCTAGCCCCCAATTCCATTTCCAGGCCGCAGATTTAATCTGTTTGGCCGCAAATTGCGGCCTGGGTCCCACCATTTTGTCTCGTGTTTGTTCTGTAGCTCCTACATGTATATTTTAGACCCCTGGTATATATAGATTTGTCTAATTTGACCTAGGGTGAAATCTGGAACATATTTCCTTAGTTGCTGTTTTGGATTCGTGTTTCCGTACTCCGTATTTTTAATTCTACATTTGTGTCTTGTGATTTACCTCGACTATTTGGCGTTTATACGACGATATAGAGGATTTATTGATGGTTTTGAAGGCGTGCCATAGGTTCTAACCTATAGGCCTCTTATCGTATCGTTTTGGGTTTCGTGTGCCGTTTTAGCTTTGATTTGGTTTAATGCGCATATACGACACTTTGATGTGTAGGTACCCCATGAAGACTACGGGACGACAAGCAAACGCGTGGTGACATCGAAAGATGGAGACGCAAGGTGAGTAGATTATATCTACAGGGGGAAGTCGGGTGGATGGCGTATAGCACCCCCGCAGTCCGTAGTTGTGATATTATATATATGATAGTTAGGTGTACATTAGATAGTGTAGAGTTAGAAGTGACTAGTGTAGTTCATAGTCGCGAACCCTAGAATAGATTTACACCTACACGCACACCCTTGCATATTCATTATACTTGCACTGTGTTGATGATATTGGATGACATTGGAGATGAGTAGATGATGTTGGGCTTTGTGCCGCGAGATCGGTGATTTGATGTGATTCGTATTTGGGTTACGATACGTGATCTCTAGCGGGCCTTAAGACGTGTGCTCGCACACGCAGTATATTGATGGTATCAGTTGTACTAGACTTAGATCAGTACCACAGATTATGTGATATGATGATAGTGATACCTGAGATGTGATGAGATAGTGTGATATTGATCCGTACCCAGCTATTGGGATGTCGTACGATGATTTACCGTACGAGCTTTACATTGATGATAGATCCGCACTCATGACTAGAGGATTTAATATGATATACTGTATCGTACGCGATACTATTGAGGCAGAATCATCGACTATTATATCTATATATATATATATCGATTCAGATTTAGGTGGTTTCCATACCCCTCCTGATTTACTTGATACTTAGGTCTGTAGTTTGCATAGTAGATGTTAGACTAGACCCGAGTCATACATATTTCAAAAACTACGAATCAGGAATATCTTAAAAGACAAGTAAGGAGATTCTACGGGTATTTTTCATAGGACGTATCTTTCTTAAAATATACTGTAGCCCTTATTTTACTAAAAATCTTGATTCGTCTTATTTCAAACGACATAACTGCATGATATATACATATGGATGTAGATTCTTCACTGTGGTGTTGATTATTTGATTTCCGCATATTCATGCTATTCACATTGCTTTGCATATGTTTATTGCTATATTATTATCATGCTGTTAGGACACCAGCACCATTATCGATGATGCGTATGTTCCACGTATACTATTGCCGGCTCACACACTTCATCATCGATAATTGCCATGCCACTACACTGTAGTACTGTTGCATTCATGATATGATTCTTGCATGGCATATTGTACACTTATACCTGTACACAAACATAGATGATTCTGACTTGATTAGAGATTTGGGAACCGCATGATGTTCTTCAAAACTGATTCGTTTTAAAAGAGCGGTTTCCCTCGACATGTGCACATTACTATTCCATGTTGCATGACTCATGATATGCTTACCTTTCTTACATGTCGCATACACCATGTTTTGATTATACGCATTGAGATATGTTGTTTCCATGATATTTCTGGATTTGGGAACCGTGGGTATTTCAAAAGAGAATATATAATTGTGTTAAAAACCTGGTTACCTTTGATATGATATTTCAGTGCGTCCACCATGTGTTTTCTCGGTGCTGAGAGCGACATGTGAAACCCGATTCGAGGAGGCGGATGAGGCCGATTGCGGGTACATGGTGGACCCGGTATGGTACCCCGGGGCGAGAACGGTTTCGCTGTGTAATAGACGGTGAGCCTGGCAGAGGGAGTACTACCTACCGGTGATTGTATTTGAGCTCGACGGATATCTGGAAGATACCGACCGGAGTTGAGAGATGGATATGGACTGACCCGTACTGCCGGGGCCGAGGGCCGATACCGCAGACGCAGCCCCATATGGATGAGGATATGGGATGACCCGTACTGCCGGGGCCGAGGGCCGATACCGCAGACGGAGCCCCATATGGACGAAGATTTACGTGTCGATGCTAGGCACGGGTTTCATGATGTTTTTCCATGATTTTGTTTATATCCTCATATTTGCATACATGATGCTTATTGTCATTGGGTGACGGGTGGATGGGTTCCACGTTTATTGTCATTGGGTGACGGGTGGACGGGTTCCAAGTTTATACAGACTTGATCACATACAGACTGGATTTACATTGATCATACTAATTTGTATATATAACAGGGTATGAGGGCGCTGTTATATATACCCTTACACCAATATTAGTGGTATGGGATGCTAATATATGTGTATTGATATTCATATTTACTTCATGCAGACATACCTTATACTGATGACATGTTATTACCTGAGTACTTGGCGCTACATACATGTTTAGATGTTACATTGCCACCTTATCATGCTTCAGACGTACTCTTGTGGGTTATTTTATTCTGATCGTATTGACTTAGGATCATGTCTTGCATTCGGTTTCTGCTTGTAGATATTCTCTATTCACGAGTTGGCAACTCACCGCCGTTGTGCCACGGTTCTTGCAGGTTTTGTCGTACAGGTTTCTTTGCGGTATTTTTGGCACACTGCTTCCTTGCGGGTGAATTCCATTTGGTAGGTGGATTCTTTTGCATCAAGAACCACCATTGTACTTGTATTATTCATTGTATCTAGAAATTCCATCAACCAAAACTTGTATATTGTTTCAGACTTAGACATTATTGATGTATTATTCGACCTTAGAGTCGCGCTTAGTAGTATTGCGGTTTTCATGCTTATTGAGTTTCTTTTGGATTTGACCCTCGCCATTCGGCGTTGTATATTATATTGCTTGCGTGGTTGTGACCATCGATTGACGAAAAGCTATCTCCCGCTAGGGGATGCCTTTTATTCATTGCATATATATATTGTTCGTGTTGTACCCCGTTCGGGGCAAGTTTTTACAAAAGAAACTCTGCCGAAACTTTTAGAAAAGACTTTACATTTTAAAAATGCATATTCGGCTTAGTTATTTAAAACCTTGACTTCAAACATGTTTTCCTTCACTTCTTTAAACCAGTTTCCTTTACTTACTCTTAAAATGGTTTTAGATTTCTGGGCTTTTGGCTTACTTGGATCAGATGGAGTCCTATAGACTTCATATGGTTCAAGGGCCAGTCACGTGCTCTTTCGGGTCGTGACAAAAGGTTTTCGCCACTATATTTTTATAAAAAGCTATCCGGTTCCTTCAACGATATCAAGTTCATTACGTTAAAGGTTTTTCGCCAAAAACCATTCGTAGCCCTCCGTCATTTCAGAAGGGTAGCACTTAGTATTCATGCTATGTATGTTGGCCTTCATCAAGGCATAGTGTATGGTAGCTATTTGTTACTTTTCTGCTGCATAGATAGATGAGTTGGTTTGGGACAGTCGTACTACTATTTTGGCCTTCGTCAAGGGTATGTACGGGTGGGTTCAAATTAAGCTGGATAATGACGGGTAGAACTTGACATGTGTCTTATGATATGTTGGTCTTCGTCAAGGTCATAAGAGCTTGGGGTAAAAACACACATCAGGAGTTTCTAAAGAAACTGAAACTTGCCAGATATGCGCATACCTTCTGGAGCGTGATAACGTGAGTGGATTCCATCACGTTATCATGCAATGATAGTTGGATCCCGATTCCCACTGATGAGTAGGTTTACTCCTCGGGTGATCCCGACTAATTCTTCTTTCAGGTTTGGAAGAGAATTTGATGTTAAAGTGGGAGGTTTCCTGATTGGATAAAGTGATAACCATTCTGATCTAGATTAGAGTGCATGCTGAGTGTTTCTTTTCTCTCTCTCTCTTTGGTAGTGACCATGGCCCGACCCTAGACTATGACTCAGTGACCAAGTTAACCGAACCTTCTTAAAACATTGGCTTTTGGATTGTCAAAGTTGCATACCTCATTGCCACTCCTACTTTTACCATTTTCTCCAGAACACCCCGTATTACTACGAACATCCACTTCCATTGGATAAAACCATCATATGGTTATATACGAACTCGAAGGAACTTGTTCCAGATTAGAGGATGGTTTCCGGTTCTGGAGAAAACGAATAGGACTATTCAGTTGTCTTTTCCTTTTATCTTCTCTCAGGTTGCGAGTGCTCCTTGGATTAGGACAGTACACCTATTACGCTTATTAGATAGTCTTCTTCCAAACCATATACAGGTGCCGAACGGTGGGGAATGGAGAAAACGAATTAGCCTACCGATGGTGTACAGAAGGTAATAAGTTAAGACAAATAAAAGGATTAGTAAGAGGGCAAAGTAAATTGCGACCGCTATTCACGACCAAACCAAGTATTTCATCGCCACTCCTACTTCACCTTTGTATTTCTCGAGGACACTCCATATCACTACGAAGATCCACTGTTATTTGGATACTCCATCGTATGGTTATATACGATCTCGAAGGAACTTGTTCCAGTTCGGGGATGGATTCTGGTTCAGGAGAAATAGGAATAAGGTTTATTCAGTTGTTTTTTATCTTTACCTTCTCTCGGGTTACGAGTACTCCTAGAATTAGGAGAGTACACCCATTATGCTTATTGGATAGTCTTCTTCCAAAGCATAGGCTGGTGCCGAACGGTAGGGAAGGAAGAAAACCATTTGGCCTAAATGTGGTGTACAGAGGGTAATGATTAAAGACATAAAAAGGGATTTGGAAAGATGGAGAAGAAATATACGGTTATAGTTGTGAATCTATTAATGTAAGAGGCATTGCTAAGAATACATGGATACCCCTTCGAAACATTTACATGTTTCAGTTTCACTGTGTATTGTTAAAAGAAAACTGATTTCCCAATTAGCCCTTGCTCCAGGGTATGTATTTACCAGGTTTAATTCTCACATCTGTATGGTTTTACAGATGATGAGTGGGAGTAAGTTATTGGGAATTGGGTGATCATCCTCATTATATCAGGATTCGTTGTAATTGGTGATATTTGAGGAAATCGCCTGGGTTGTTTGCTGGACGGCAAATATTTTGTTTTGAATATCCGTTTTTATGCACCAATTTCAAATTTATATATCTGTACGTTTATTTTTATAAAGTGAGATATAACTTTTTGAAATTATGTCTATGACATTTACCTATATCAGTGGATTGTTAGGTAAGGAGCACTAAACAGCGGTGTAATTCTTCTTAACCATAAGTACAGTTTTTAACCTACGACACACAAGGAATGAGTTATTAGACTCAAGGGACTTATACAGAGTATTGTATGTTGTACAGTATCCATAAGGACAGAGGGGTTGGTACTTGTACTATATTCTGTTTACTTGTGACTTCTCTAGTTCTTAGACATGTGTTTCGTAGAAATGCAAGGTCTAAGTTTTGAGAAGTTATAGGTATATAAATAAAGTAGTGAACCAGGTATTGCAAGTATCAGTATTCTTCAAGGTGATCAAAGATGTAGATACTTGTGTATGGTATTCAGTTGATAGTAATGATTATGAGAACTTGCTTCTCTTTCAGGTTACTCATATCTGAATGTATTCCTAAGTTGAGTAATGCCGATCGTCCTCTCTCCATTTAGTTGACATGCACTGAAGACAGCTGCAAGATTTGAATCTGGTTCCAATTAAATCAGCGCCTCTGTATCTATATTGGATATAGAATAGTTCATATCTTAATAATGTTAAGGTACGGCTATTACAACCCTCGTCATAGCCTGGTGTGGCGCAGGATACTGATTAAGTTCAGCTGACGATACAGCCTAAGAAGTTTGGATTTGGAGTTCATTTATAAACCAGGTCCCATCAGATATCCAGACATATTCTAAGACAGGTATTGCTCATTTCTAGAGATGGCTTTCTCCGCGAACTTGAGATAAAGAGAGACATAGAAAGAAGCATTAGGGCGGATCCACTCACTGAGGCTATTCCTCGAACGCAATAGTTTCGTAAATGGGCTTTGTGAGACTGATTAGTAGAGGAGTTGGGTGTTCGGTATCACACGGGCTGTGAGTATGCGACATCGCAATAATTAGCCTTGAGTGCAAGTGGGAGATTGTTAGATATAGTGCCCTCAGAGTCAATTATTGGATCACAGGCACGTGATTGAAATTATTGAGGGAGGACCTACACCGGTAGGACAGTCTTACTCGAGATGATAGTATGCTATCTGGTTTATCTTTATCATCGTGTATTGCTTCAGGTGACCTTACAGGTCACTATTGCACATTGATAGAGCCCTTAGGAATCTTGCTTGACGGCCAGCGGTATGATGGCGATCATATACGTGGGAGCTAGGGTCTATAAGCACATCCTTAAAGTGGTCCCCGGTCGTGGGAGTTTCGAGACCGGGCATCGATACTCTATTAGTAGACTAGTGTATACAGTCGAGACCCCGACGAGGGGCGGTGGCCGGTCTCACAAGCCATTGGTGTCAGTTGGATCACCTAAGATGTATACAGGTGCTCATTAGGTTATGAGTACACCGAACAGGACTCGCCGGGAACATGCTAGTTGGTATTATACCTGACGTCGTATAGCAGTTCCCTGGTGACATGTGTACATGTTAGTTTATCGACCTGAGATCGTCATTTGTCTCGTGTGAGTTCCCATTGTGCTTTGATTACTACCCTACCACGGCTCAAAGGAGTCGTGCAAACAGGTTTTAGTTGGGTACAGTCCCGAGCCATATAGAGGCAGTGAGGGGATCGGTAGGGGTTTTGTCTCTCGCGGTATTGGGGGTGAGATCGCGCTGTGTCTAAGAGAGCCATTACACGAAGTCCTTGGCCAAGGCAGGAGATTTACTAGTAGGTATTCCAGTAGTATCTCAGGGTGTTCTGGGATACACTCCGACACGACTTGTACCGCTTTTGGGGGTCTGACTTTTACCAACCCCTAGGCCTGCCATGCGATACTCATAGACGAATGGACCGGACTATACGGATATTGTCACTGACAGGCTCAGTAGGGTGTCAGGATGAGTTCGCTCATCGACCTCCATTTTGGTCAATACCTGGTAGCCCGTTACGTACGGCTAGTACCTCTGACGTGCTAGTGGTTAAATCCACAACCAATATATTGACGAATCTTTAGAATCCCCACAGACAGTTTTCAAGTTTCGGGCGAAACGTTGTAGAGGCCGTATGATTAATGGCAGGGTTCGAACATACGCGTGCACTTGTGTACGTGTGATTGTTCGGACGGATAATACTAGCGGGCTTTGGTTTAAGCCGGATCCTAGTATTATAATGTGTAGATTTTGTCTCTTTGCATTTGTATTCGGTCGAAATACAAATGCGGGTATGTATATACAGTTGCGGGGTTATCCTGTAATTTATTACGGGATCGCTTTTTAAAGTTGCCAGTTTGCATTCCGTTTCGGCCATTTTCCTTACCTCCTTTCTTGGCTGAAATTCCTTTGTTGAAAAGGGGTTTATTTGTAAATATGAAATTAGTAAATGTAGGGTGTTTCTTGCGGTGGCCGGGGCTCCAGATCCCTGCAGCAAGTTTTCAAGTTTTTTTTTATTGAGATTGATTCTTTTGCTTGCATTAATGAGATGGGATTTGATAGAGTTTTGGGTGTGACATTTTTTCCTCAATATCACCCATTTTCCTTTTGCCTTATACCCTCACCTCTCTCCTCTCAAAGAATGGCCGAGCCATTTCCTTTGGGCAGCCCCAATTTTGTGTGTGAGTTTTTTTGATTTCATTTCATTCTTGCAACAAAACATTAGCTCCATTTCAAAGCTCATTTTGATCTTCCCTCCATTGTGGCAACGTCGATTAACCCTTGAGGCAAAGCGTTCTACACTTAGTCTACAGCAATCTTGGACACGTCGTCTAGCAAACTTCGTGTCCGAGTTGCCTCGGTTCATAGGTGGGAGCCCGTAAAAAGACTCGAAGATGTGGTGCCCTTCCGACGAAAAGACTGGAGATCGGAGATGCCGCGAGGAGGTTGGGTTGGTGGCCAAAGACCGAAGGACACGGATCGATCGATATTGCTTTTCTAACCCTTCTCTAGTTGCTAGTTGTAGGTTAATGGTTCGATCCGGATTTAAAGTATACGATAGCGCCAGTTTCAAGTTTTGAAAAAGTTTTCGTTTCCGCATTTGGGCTTCGGACAGAGGGCCAGGGCGCTACCGTAGACTTACAGTTCCGCGGCATATTTACGATATGATACTCCGCCTAAGATACCTTAGGATTTGTATCTTGAGATCTTCCTTCTATTCATTCCATTGATCTATCTTCGGCAATGCATGTTGATTGTTTCGATCACCATGTTTATGAGGGCCGAGAAGACTGCAGTTAGAGATGCGGTCAACGAAGACTTATCTAGGACAAGGACTGACCGGGATGACTTTCCGATGATATAGAGGCATGCCGTTTATTCATATTTGGTCGAGTTCCAATAGTGGAGCGAGTTTCTTTAGGATCCGCACCAGATGGTATAGTCATTGTTAGAGATCAGACAGACTTGAGGCATGATGTTTTCTACTCTCCAGAGATTATGGTGTTGTGTACTGTTCAAGCAGCGGTACCAATCCTTGCTAAGATTATAGAGAAGTTGCTTCCAAAGTTCTTAAAGTTAAAAGTTGACGATGTTACCAGTATAGATGGATTAGGAGAATTCATAGCAATTCAAGTATAGGGTGGTTAAGACTTTTAAATCCATGGTGGAGCTTCGATACAAGATCGGTGAAGTTGATGTACTTCTTTCAATGGAGCTTGTTCAGACCAGATGCAAGTAGTTCAAGAAGGAGATCGTACAGTAAGTTTTCCTCCGACAAATTGGGATGAGTCTTCGAAAGTGAGATTAGCCAGATTTCTCTAAAGAGTATCAGAAGTGATGGATTCGTGTTTCCGAGTTTGAAAGACTCTGAGTGGGTTATAACTAAGTATGACTTGCAAATTCGCGTGACTATGCAGATACGCTCTTTAAGTGATTGATATAGGGAATTTATAGGACAGGAGGTTGGTACGGAGTTTCAGCGGACAGCTGTTCTACACATTAGATATTGAAGATTTGATGACGTGTGCAACAACACTTTTAGGAGGAAATCAAAAGGGAATGACAATGGTTATGAAAGGGAAAGTAGGTCAAGAAAGGGATGCTAGTTCCGGGAAGGTTGGAAAATGATTTTAGTAAAATCCTTTGATGGATTCCCTTCCAGAAATTTATAATAAATAAGATTGGACTGGGATTAGTTGTTAGCATATAAGTTGAGGACAGAGATTTCTGTTATCAACTTGTTGTGTTACAAAGGACTGGACTACTGGTCAAGAAGTTGTGATGGGATGTATCCGCAATAAGACGAATGGTGATGTTGCTCCTCACCGGACGATCGCATAAATAAGCTATGGTATTAGTGATCTGCAAGAAGAATTAAAATTCAGAGTTAGAGAATGTTAGAACGTGGCAGACGGCAAGTAGAAATTCTTGCTATGCCAATCCCAGTGGTATAAACACCTTCCGACATTGAAGAGAATATAATTCGATGTCTTTTAAGTTCGATTTATGTTTTTTATACTCTAAAACATTTATTTTTCAAACGTTGGTGAAAACACAACTCGATGTCCGTGATTTTTGTATTTTAAGGATTTGAGGATCAATTTATTTTTTGTGCACACCAGGTGCACTTGATGAGATTTCTATGTACAGTAATTTCACTTTGACTTATGCTTTGTGCACACCAGGTGCACTTGTTGAGATTTTAGTGCGAGGTGACTGCACTCGATTGGAGTGTTGTGTACACCAGATGCACTACACTGATTTTCCGTGCACATCAGATGCACATGGTTAAGAATTTATATATATCCTAGGTATACTTGGTTTGAATTCGTACACTCCAATTGCACGTTTTGATGCACTTGATTTTAGTTTTGTGCACCCCGATGCACTTGAGATATAATAGTACACCCTAATACACTTGGATTTGATTTTTGTGCACCCCGATGCACATGGTATTATTTTGTATACTTTTGATTCCATGCACAGTGGGTGCAGTGGATATCGTTTCGTGCACGCCTGTAGCACTTAGCGCTGTTGTTTTCGTGCACATCGTGAAGTGTGGTTTGAGACTTACATGCAAATCCATTAGGGTTGATTTTGTTTTCGTGCTTTGTACTTGATAGGATATGTTGTAGATTTGATTTATATAAAAGAATTTTTCGCTTGGTCGGGTGCACTGATATTGTACTGCAATCATGGCATTGATTGTGTGTACTTAGGATACGCAACGGTTTTCGTTTTTGGCAAATTTTTGCCATAATTGGAGTAATTCTCATAGCAACCACTAGAGTGACAGTTATGAAAGATTATATCTTTTGAGTTTTCACGCACATGGTTGCGTTGTTATGCATTTTAGCTCATATAGGACTTTGGAGTCTTGTGATATCGAGCAAATTTTATGTTTTAAAATTGGACCTCGGGAAATTGTTCTGAAATAAGTTGATTGGATTTAGAAGATGTTTAAGAATGAAGTTTAATTTAAATTCGGGGACCGAATTTCTTTAAGGTGGAGAGACTATAACATTTTGGAAAATTAAGAATATTTATTTAATTATAAAAAAATAATGAAAATAATATGTTTATGAAAAATGATATCGCTTATGAAATTGAGTATCGGAATCATATCCGAAAAATGTAATTATTTTGATAATTATGAATAAAGTGGGTGATATTAGGAAAAATGATATCTTAACATGATATTGAATTTTTTATTAAGCTAATGACATTTAAGTAATAGATTTATCATTTCATATCTTTTATATTATATGGATTTGGATTTATGATATGAAGGTTTTTAGTTATTGTTATAATTCTTATCATGGTTGGCATATACCATTCTATGCTAACTTACATATAAACTGTTAGTTATATGTATGCCCTAGAGGCCATTGCTATACATAGAATGTATATTGTAGTGGATGCTGGGACATATATAGGGAGGACTTTCTTGCTCGACATGATAGTATGCTATCTGGTTACTCTTTACCTTAACGTGTACATTGTTTGTCTCTCTGTTACATGTTGGTAAAGCCCTTAGGATGTGTACTTGACTACCTGGACTATGATGCGGATCATACTAGTGGGGACATGGTAATCCATAAGTACATCCTTCAAAGTCCCTAGTCGAGGGTGTATCGAGACGGGGCATCGATATACCAGAGTAGACTAGCGTATACCTTCTCGACCCATACAGATAGGCGATGGATGATCCCATATCCATTGGTGTTTGACATCAGAGATGATATACGGGTGCTCAGTGGAGACTGGGTACACTGGACGGACTCGCCGAGAACTCCCAGATGGTAATATACCTTACGTCAGATGGCAGTTCTCTGGTGACACCGGTACAGAGTAGTCTGTTGACCCGAGATCGTCATAGAGTCTTGTGTGGTTCCCACTGTGCTTTGATTTCCATCTTACCACGTCCAAGAGGGCGTGCAAAACGGTGGTTTTTGGGTACAGTCCCGAATCACATGGAGGCAATGAGCGATAGGAGGGGATTCGTCTCTCCCGGTATAGGGAGTAGATGTTGCGCTGTGTTCGATTGGATATAACAGGAAATCCCTGGCCAGGGTTGTTGAGATTTACTGGTAAGTATTACCAGTAGTTTCTCGAATTGTTATAGACCTCATATCGACACGACTTATCGAGCTATTGGGGTCTGACGTTTACCACCCCTAGGCAAGATATGCGACATATCAGACGATCAGACCGGACTGTACGGTAGTGTTACTGGTTGGATTCACTGGAGTGTGAGCGGGCTTGCTCGTCGATCTTCAGATCGCTCAATACCCGGGTGGCCGTTACGTTTAGCAGACCGCTTACGGCTTGTGGGTGTTTGATATGATCATCATCTGCTGCCGGCGTATTGACGAGTCTTTAGAGTCCTACACAGAGGTTTCCTGGCTCAAGCGAAACGAAATAGGAGCGCATATGAGATATGTGCGGGACCGAGAATAATGCGTGTATGTGATACCGTATTCTATTCTCGCGATGAATGTATCGAATGGTTATATGCGATATAACCTAGTTATCGAATCGAGGGTTGATTCGATAAACCGATACATTGGATACTAGTCGGTTATATGCGATATGACCGGATCGTTAAATCAAGTGTTGATTTGATGATTTAATGCATAATTATATATTTGATATATTACTTTGCATTAACTAGTATTGGTTCACTTTAAATGGATTTTCTCACTTGGATTGTGCACATTGTATATGCGATATACTTTTGTACACAAGTTTGTATCATGTTTGATGATACATGCTCACTAGGGTTTGTGTGAAGATTAAACCATGGTTGTAGATTGGTTAGGGTTTTCATTTGCTTATTCCTTTATTTATTTATTTATTCTTTTTGGAAAAATGAAAAGCATAAAGGAAAATGGTGGCTTTGTTTGTTTTCTAGTTGAAGCTTCATGAAGCTTTGACCAAAGTGACCATTTTGTCTCATGCTTAACCCTAACCACTCCATTAACCCTAGTTTAATCTCTACACTTGACCATGGTTCAATATATGATAAGTATTGATTTTCTTTTCAAAATTAATTAACTTATCATAACACTTATCATCTTCTTCTTCTTCTTCCTCACAAGAAGAATGTTTTCTTCATCAATGGTGATTGATGTATTTGAGTGAGAAATCCAATTCTTAAGTGAACCCAACTCCTATTTCTTCATCCACTACCTCTTGCCAAGTAGTATAGGGTGTTTCCTTCACAAGTTTTTATGGCTTGGTGAAGGTGGAGCTTGATCTAGCGATGCCTCGACGTAGATCATCTTCGGCATGGACATCGACGACCTAGCTCGCCTATTCTCCGATGAAGCCGACGCTAGAGCCCGGGAATTCATTTGGACAGCGAGGGGACTTCGTTGCGGAGCTATGGAGGTGGAGCACCGGATCTACAAAGGTTGTATTTCCGTTTAAACCTTAGTTAAGTTGTTAACTAGTTTTGTTTCGCCTAGTTTTCTAGCCAACGATCCGTATTCTAGGGTTTCTCGGCACCGTAATTTTTGAAATTGGCATGGTTGATGCCTTGTGAGACCTCTTGAGAGTGCCTAGGAACCCTACAGTGGTATCAGAGCTACTAGGCATTGGATGTCGACCTATGGGAGGTTCTCACTGTGTGACAGTGTGGCGAAGCATAGGCTCTTACCCCTAGGGTGTCTCAAGACCGGAAGGTGTTCCGGCGGGTTGTAGTCCTCGCGAGGGGGCATGCGTAAAAAGTAGCCGCTGAGGGACCCGTTGGTGCCACGGCAACCCCATTGGATGGGGTTGCTGCCTGACCTACAGTGGTATCAGAGCCTAGCTAGAGCCTTAGGCGATGTCTAGACGGGTTTGAAGTCCGATCGATCGAAATCCCTAACTCCAAATTGCTCTCTGTCCTTTTTTGAAAATTGTGGATTTTTGAGAATTAAAAATATGCAGAAATTTCAGCAGGAAATTCTAAGAATTACGATGCAAAAATTACCTAATGATCTTTCTAAAGTGCGGCGGAACCGCGGCATTAGCGTGCTAATGCGGCTGTTCCGCGGCCATTTTGTCTTATCTCCCATTGAATTTTGCACAGTAATTCCTATTTTGCAGTGCTGGTTTTCCTGGGATATATTTTTTTTCTGAACTCAAGAGTTAAGTTTTCTGGGTTGTATTGGGGACTCGGTGTTTCGATCGGATTGTCAGATTTTGTCTATGTGGCTTTCCGGATATTTTAGAATATGCTAAAAAGTTCGACCGGATATAAATACCCAACTTTTCCCCTGCCGGAAAATTTCCAAGTGTTGGATTTTTCCGTAGTTTAATAACGTTCTAAGTAGTGCAAGTAATGCGATGGTCCCTCTAGAAGACCACAAACCTTAACTCGATTATGTGACCGTCTTGAACTGCCCTTTGAACCTCCGGGTTTGGGGCAGTACGGCGTGCCACATGTGAGGTGTTGGCTTGACCCTTCTACGGCTGGACCGTTGGTACTGAGGCACGAAGTGAATGTTTTTAAACTTATTTCATGTGTTGAGCTGTTTCGGGAAAACTTGGGTGTTCGAATGTTCGATCGGAAAGTTTAACATTTTCTATTTATCCGGAATGTGATACAATAATTGGAATTCACTAATTATGAGATAACTGAATGAATATTATAAACATAGCACTTTAGTCTCACTTGATCGGTTGCCACGGAATTTTGATGTGATCAAAAGTCCGTCGCAATCACGTAGCGTACGCGGATACTCGCCGGGTAAACTTAATAGACAGCCTCGCCCCATAGCCCCGACCAAGTGACTGTAGGAGAACCCCGTCGCCGAAAGCATCCGTTCGGGTGCTCGCGGCAGCGGTGTTCCGCCTTGGTGCACTTCGTCGACGGCGTCGGGGGTGCGGCCGCCTACTAAAGTTTGCGACGAGCATTCGATCAGGATATCGGGAATCTTGTTGAATTTCCCGACTTGATATTGAAAAGTGTTTTCGATAATGAGACTAAAATGCGGGGTTTATAATTGTTAGGCATGCGATGTTTAAGGTATTCATTTGATTAGGCATGCCATGTCTATGCAGATTGCGAATTCCAACTGTTGTAGTTTTACACTTTCTTTTCTGTGACCGTAAGTGTAATATGTGATATCGCCGGTTTCGTTGCTATATGTCAACGACAATTGGGATGCGCATATTTACTTACGTTGATGACATATGATGTTCTGTGTTGCTGGATATGTTATATTGGATCGTCGTGTTTGAATAGCCGGGGGTTTTTATGTTTGATGAGTGTTTTTCATTTTCATTCATGTAAAAACTTGTATGTAATATTCTTTTATTGGGGCACTTCCAGGTTGCGGAAGATGTCACCTTTTGTATATTATTTACTTTTCCGCACTAGGATAGACCCAAGGAGGAGGGCACAAGTAACCGGGTTCTGGAGTCCAGTGGGAGACCAACTCGAGGAGTCGAGTCCGGGTATCCTAACTCTAGAATTGGTAGGGTTGCTTGCCGCTCTCGTAGGGGTCTAGGGGTGTGGGTTTGGCTATTCATCGCGACCGTGGAATCCGTGTTTTATACTGGCTCGTATTGAAAACACGGACGTCCTAGTATATCCAATATTTCATATGTTTCTTCTGCTGCGATATATGTGATGTGATCATGTGATGTTCTGTGATAGATACAGTATATAGTATATATGATATATTATATAGACGTTACTTATGTTTTACACCCGCGCTAGCCCTGCCCCGCTCTGCCGTTAGTTACCTAACCTAACGGTGCACGAGGGGACATCGAGGTGAATGCGGATGGCATAAGTGTACGTCGTATTTATCTGTGATGTTTAAGTATTTAAATGATGGGACTTCATTAATGAGATTAATGAAATAAAAGAAACCTAAGATGTTGTAGAATTGAATTTCAAAAATAAAACAGGTAGCTACAGTTCTTGCTTTGCACAGCGGTATATATGATATATCCTGCACCTTATTCGATGAGGAAAGGACCGAGATCCCTTCACCGGGAGTGACTCCTTTAGCAATAACTGGCAGATGCTACACACTCGGTTTGTCTTTTGATTGCTTTTAAGAGTTTTTGCTTTGCACAGTGATATATATGATATATCCCGCACCTCATTCGACGAGGAAAGGACCGACGATCCCTTCACCGGGAGTGACTCCTTTAGCAAAACTAGAAAAGCCTCAAAAACACTCTATTTTAAAATCATTTGATTCTACAACGATATCAAGTTCATTACGCAATAGGTTTTCAGAAAAACCTGTCGTAGCCCTCCGTCATTTCAGATAAGTACTAGTTAGTATTCGTGCTGCGGTTGTTTGGCATGCGTCAAGGCGTAGTGTACGGTAGCTAACTAGTGCTTATCTGCTAGCATACGATGCGATTGGATTAGGGTATTCGCACGGCGTTGTTTGGCATGCGTCAAGGGTCGTGCGGGTGGGTTTAATTCAATCAAGAAATGCACGGGTTGAACTTGACTAGCAGACTATGGGTTGTTTGGCATGCGTCAAGGTCATAGCAAGCTAGGGGAAAAATATTATCGGGAATTTCAAGTGTTGAAATTTGCAATGAGATTGCATACCTTCTATGAGATAGTTGGATCCCGATACCCGCTGCGAGTAATTGTTACTCCTGGGAGAGTTTTATACATTACAATTAGCCGATCAAGTAGGTGTCTAGAAAGGTGTCAACGGGGTTACGCCTCTGGGAAAACGAGGTTTACATTAATTAGGTTCGTGCGAAAGCATGGGGGACCTCCCTCAAAGTACCGAATCTGGCCTGGCTGATAGATTGGCGAACTTGTAGTGTGTAATTAATCCCGGCTAGTCTTTCCTTTTTGGGTTTGAAGGAAGATTTGATAAAAAGCAGTGGGAGCCATCCTGATTAGATAAAATAAAAACCAATCTATTCTTGCAAGAGCGCACGCTGAGTGTTTTCTTCTCTCTCTCTCCAGGTAGCTACCATATCACGCCTTAATCAAGATAATAATACGGATATTTGACCGAACCCGCTTGTTATACTGAGCTGGGGAACGTTGGTCCCGCTCCAACTTATAATTGTTATAAGACAGAGCAGGAAATTGGGGATTACCAGAATTCCCGTGCCGCCCAAACGAAGAGAGTGCATGTTGATGCATCATCTTCGGGTGTGTTCATTAGAAAGAACTGTTTCTCTGTATCCTCTACGTCCTGGGTATGTGATACCAGATCAGGATCCCAGATATGTAATCTGTTACATAGGGCTACAGATAGGTAGAGAACTAAGAACGGGTGATAAGTTTCATGAGGTAGAAAACGGGGCAAGTGTTGCAGCCAAGTCTGTTGGTCACTGTCACCCTGTATTACAATACATTGATTCTGAACGAATGTTATTAGATACCGAACCTGATATACAAAATCATATAACTCTCTTTATTAGTAAAGAAATGATAAAATTTTGTATTGTTGGATAATGTTTTGAACATTTCCTATATCAAAAGTCGATCGATTCAGGCACGTTATCTAAAAGCATTAATGTTCTAAATCAAACTACAGTTCTTAGTATACGGAACACACACAAGAAGAAGAGTTCAGAAATGAACGAATTCTTCTTGAGGTATTGTAGACTAGGTCATATCAATGCGACCCGACTAGCTAGAGTTTTATAAAGATGCATATTTAAATTAGTTTGAATTTACATCTTGTGAAACTTGCCAGTCATGTCACAGAGATGAGATGACCATAGCTCCGTTTATTGGAAACAGAGAAAGAGTTAGTGAACTCTTGGGATGATACATGTTGATGTATAAAGGTCCCCTGTCTACACATGCCAAGACCGGTTCTTTGTACTTCATTACATTCTCTGATAATCTCTCAAGATTCAAACATATGTTCCTGTTGAAACACAAGTCCGAACCTTTTGAGATATTCACAGAATATGATTTAGAAGTAGAGAACCAAAACACGGGTATAAGTATTATGTCCTTTGATGTGATCGAGGAGGAGAATACTTGAGCACGGAATTCCTGGACTATTCTAAAGGAGAATGAGATTGTCTCTCGGCATTACTCCTCCGGATACACCATAGCACGATGGTATATCGGGGCGGAGCAATCACACCCTATATGATATGGTGTGCTCTATGATGAGTACTACTGAGTTACCTTTTTCCTATTGGGTGTTATGCACTTGAGAAGTTGCATACCTATTGAATAGGGTTCGAATCAAATCAGGTGCCTACCACTTCATATGTGATATGGAAAGGGAAGAGCCCATGTCTTAACCTAGTTAAGATTTGGGGTTGTCCGGCCTATGTCTAAAAGAAAAATCCGGACAAGCTCGAGGCAAGGTCTGTAATGTAGAACTGGAAAAGTTCCATCCATACAAACTACAGATGATGATTTGATAGAACCAAAGAATTCAGTAGATTCCAACGAACCTCAGCCTCTCCGCCGATCTAGTAGGGTTCCTTATCCGCCTGAGAGATACTTCGGTTTCTCGATGACAGTGGGAGCGAGGATTGCATCATGAGATGATAACCCAACTAGTTTCGAACTGGCCATCAGGAGTGTGACTCTGTAAGAATGGCTGGATGCTTAGTGATCTGAGATAGAATCCTTATACACCAACAAAGTATGGACTTTAGTTGCTATATCTGAAGGGTTAAATTCCCATCAGGAGCAAGTATATCTTGAGAAGATTACTTGGTGTACATGGAAAAGTTGAGACTTTCAAAGCTAGACTTGTTAAAAGTTTGCATCATTGACCAGGTGTAGATAATGATGAAACCTTTTCAAGTAGCTATGCTTAAGTCCATCCAGATCCTACTTGCCACGGCTACATACCATGAATACAATATCTGGTGGTTGGGTGTCATGACAACTTTTCTAAATAATGTTTTGGAAGAGAACGTCTATAAGTATACAGCCAGAGGGCCTCGTAGACACTGGGAGCAGCGGAAACGTGTGCAAGATGCTTTATAGGATTAAAGCAGGCATCGCGGAGTTGGAACATCTGTTTTGATGAAATAGTCAAAGAGTTTGACATCATCAAAATGGTAGATGAACCTTGTATACACAAAAAGGTAGTAGGGAGTATGGTGATGATCCTCGTAGAGTACGTGGATGACATACTCTTGATAGGGAAGGAGTTTCCTATGCTACGCTCGATCAATCTCCGTTTATCACATGGATTCTCCATATAGGATCAAATTGATACCTCCTAAATCCTGGATTTTGGATCTATGAGATAGATCTAATTGGATGTCAGGATTCTCACTAGTTGTAGTGAGATGGTATCAATTGATCCTGGGGAGAATCACTGGAAGGGTTCCAGGGTGATAAAGACGACTGAATGTCAGTCGCAGACATTGTCTTTACCCTCAGTAAAGGGACGGTATGTTGGAAGAGTTCCAAGCTAGATACCGTGGCAAACTAGACGATAAAGGCAGGATACATCGCTACTTAACATGCTACCAAAGAGGATGTTTGGGTGTATATTGGTTCATGAGATGAACTACGTTCCAACCATTGTGAGACAATGGAGTTGTGGCTTATGCCAAGGAACGCCGGTCCCATCAGTGATCCAGACATATTCTGAGGCAGCATCACCTGATCATGGAGATAGTTGATCTCCAGGGTGATCGAGGTTAGGAGAGTAGACTCAGAGGACAACACGGCGGATCCACTCACAAAGGCCTGTTCCCAGAGAGAGACTTTTATGGGATGGTTGAGTATGAGATACTACAACCACTGCTATCAGATGGCCCTAGTGCAAGTGGGAGATTGTTAGTTATATGTATGCCCTAGAGGCCATTGCTATACATAGGATGTATATTGTAGTGGATGCTGGGACATATATAGGGAGGACTTTCTTGCTCGACATGATAGTATGCTATCTGGTTACTCTTTACCTTAACATGTATATTGTTTGTCTCTCTGTTACATGTTGGTAAAGCCCTTAGGATGTGTACTTGACTACCTGGACTATGATGCGGATCATACTAGTGGGGACATGGTAGTCCATAAGTACATCCTTCAAAGTCCCTAGTCGAGGGTGTATCGAGACGGGGCATCGATATACCAGAGTAGACTAGCGTATACCTTCTCGACCCATACAGATGGGCGATGGATGATCCCATATCCATTGGTGTTTGACATCAGAGATGATATACAGGTGCTCAGTGGAGACTGGGTACACTGGACGGACTCGCCGAGAACTCCCAGATGGTAATATACCTTACGTCAGATGGCAGTTCTCTGGTGACACTGGTACAGAGTAGTCTGTTGACCCGAGATCGTCATAGAGTCTTGTGTGGTTCCCACTGTGCTTTGATTTCCATCTTACCACGTCCAAGAGGGCGTGCAAAACGGTGGTTTTTGGGTACAGTCCCGAATCACATGGAGGCAATGAGCGATAGGAGGGGTTTCGTCTCTCCCGGTATAGGGAGTAGATGTTGCGCTGTGTTCGATTGGATATAACAGGAAATCCCTGGCCAGGGTTGTTGAGATTTACTGGTAAGTGTTACCAGTAGTTTCTCGAATTGTTATAGACCTCATATCGACACGACTTATCGAGCTATTGGGGTCTGACATTTACCACCCCTAGGCAAGATATGCGACATATCAGACGATCAGACCGGACTGTACGGTAGTGTTACTGGTTGGATTCACTGGAGTGTGAGCGGGCTTGCTCGTCGATCTTCAGATCGCTCAATACCCGGGTGGCCGTTACGTTTAGCAGACCGCTTGCGGCTTGTGGGTGTTTGATATGATCATCATCTGCTGCCGGCGTATTGACGAGTCTTTAGAGTCCTACACAGAGGTTTCCTGGCTCAAGCGAAACGAAATAGGAGCGCATATGAGATATGTGCGGGACCGAGAATAATGCGTGTATGTGATACCGTATTCTATTCTCGCGATGAATGTATCGAATGGTTATATGCGATATAACCTAGTTATCGAATCGAGGGTTGATTCGATAAACCGATACATTGGATACTAGTCGGTTATATGCGATATGACCAGATCGTTAAATCAAGTGTTGATTTGATGATTTAATGCATAATTATATATTTGATATATTACTTTGCATTAACTAGTATTGGTTCACTTTAAATGGATTTTCTCACTTGGATTGTGCACATTGTATATGCGATATACTTTTGTACACAAGTTTGTATCATGTTTGATGATACATGCTCACTAGGGTTTGTGTGAAGATTAAACCATGGTTGTAGATTGGTTAGGGTTTTCATTTTCTTATTCCTTTATTTATTTATTTATTCTTTTTGGAAAAATGAAAAGCATAAAGGAAAATGGTGGCTTTGTTTGTTTTCTAGTTGAAGCTTCATGAAGCTTTGACCAAAGTGACCATTTTGTCTCATGCTTAACCCTAACCACTCCATTAACCCTAGTTTAATCTCTACACTTGACCATGGTTCAATATATGATAAGTATTGATTTTCTTTTCAAAATTAATTAACTTATCATAACACTTATCATCTTCTTCTTCTTCTTCCTCACAAGAAGAAAGCTTTCTTCATCAATGGTGATTGATGTATTTGAGTGAGAAATCCAATTCTAAAGTGAACCCAACTCCTATTTCTTCATCCTCTACCTCTTGCCAAGTAGTATAGGGTGTTTCCTTCATAAGTTTTTATGGCTTGGTGAAGGTGGAGCTTGATCTAGCGATGCCTCGACGTAGATCATCTTCGGCATGGACATCGACGACCTAGCTCGCCTATTCTCCGATGAAGCCGACGCTAGAGCCCGGGAATTCATTTGGACAGCGAGGGGACTTCGTTGCGGAGCTATGGAGGTGGAGCACCGGATCTACAAAGGTTGTATTTCCGTTTAAACCTTAGTTAAGTTGTTAACTAGTTTTGTTTCGCCTAGTTTTCTAGCCAACGATCCGTATTCTAGGGTTTCTCGGCACCGTAATTTTTGAAATTGGCATGGTTGATGCCTTGTGAGACCTCTTGAGAGTGCCTAGGAACCCTACATAAACACCTCATTTTCAGCCTTACTTATAACCTTACATCGCCTTCTTTATCACTTTCCATCTCCTTCTTCAAGATTCAACACCTTCTCCTTGCATGAATACATCTTGCTTCATTATGAGACACATCCTTCTTCCTCTCATGCCACCTCCCCCTCTCATTACACACCACATGCTTTCTCTACAAAGCTCCACACCTATTTACCTATGATACTCAGAAATTCTTTAGAAATCCCAACTGAAATAATACACTCTTCTGCCCCAAAACCAAAAATATTCTATGTGTTTCTACCAAGAGAAAGAGAACAACGAATTCCTTCTTCATGTGTGCACTTCTCCAAACTTGTGATACTACATACCATAGATGTTCCCATATACCATCCTTGAGCTGGTGTTCTCTTGTGAATCATTCAATAGGTATAAACTCAACCATACAGTTCATAGTTCAATACTGTTTTTGTATGATATCGATATATATTGTATTCTGATAGATTAGGCTCTGTTTATGAATCTGCTATAGTTTAGATGTAAATTAGAAAACCAAATAGTGCCTTAACCTTGTAAATTGTACCTAGAATAAACCATAGGAAGACGAGTCCCTTTCCTCGGATTTTGGCCGGCGACCATCAAGGAAAATCCGATCTCGCCGGATTTGTAGAAGAATTGGGTGTTGGGAATTTTAGGGTAGCTCCATATATCTATATTAGGATGTTTGATATTGTTTAAATAAATTAATTTGTCAGTAAGTTAAATCTGTAAGCTAATATCAGATTGGGGTAAAATTCTATATACGATACGTAGCATGTTTAGTGTGCAGTATCACAAACTAGAATTTGGTGATAATTTAGCTACTATAACGGAATGTTGAACCACTAGGTATAATCACTAGAAAATCCAGCAAGATCAAAAGTATACTGAGACTATTAGGAGACACCACTTCAAACATGAACCCAAAACTCCCTAGAAAATCTGGCGACGCACCCCATAATTCCGGCGACACAGGCCTCCTCATGTCTTTTGGTGTTGATTTTTCTGTTGTAGCTTTGAGTTGGTATCTTACAAGTCTCTGTATTATTTGTGTTGTTTAAATATGTACACAGTAAAATCTGGGAACATTTTAGAAATGGTTTATCAAATTTCAGATATTTACGATATGGAGTTTTCGTATTTTGATGTTGCAGCTGAACCGTTGACATTTATTCGTTAACGACAGAATTATATTGACGTTTTTGGGTTAAGTGTACTGTAGGTTCTAACCTACGGGCGTTTAGCTTGTAGTTTTGGTTTTCGATATGATATTTACATCAATGTGATCTAAATACGAATATAAGTACGATTCGAGGATTCCGAGTCGGAGTTGACGATTTAGCAGTGTGGATTCAGCGAACTTCTAAGTTGGTGAGTTGATTTACATCTACTGGGGAAGTCGGGTGGATGGCGTATAGCACCCCCGCAACCTTGCAAATAGTATTACGATATCTAGTTAGTTTAGTATTTATTCAAGATATTTATATAGTTTCGCATCTTGTATGTCCTTTAATTTCATACAGTTTTATGCATACTTATTGATGAGATGCAATGATAGGATATGGATATGGTTGGGTGGATTTGTACGAGGGGTCATGCCATACTTGCGATGATACAGATACAGTGACACGATATGGATATGGTTTGTTGATTTGTACGAGGGATCACGATAGACTTGAGATGATACATATCAAGTGATATGATGAGATATAATATAAGGATTTATACGTATTGAAAATGATGGACTTTGTATGCCGAATAACGGCCAATTTATCCTTTGACTCGTAGAGTTAGGTTATATTTTGTTTTAGGGTGTAATACTTGTGTGAGCTATATTTTTTTAAAAACTACGATTTGTTGACTTTTAAATAAAAAATACTAGGATGCGTGCTAGTTTCTAAAATGGATATCAATTTTAAATCTAGGGCAGTTTTCTTATTTCAAACATAACGTTTCAATCAATTCTAAAGAAAACGATATAGCTCATAGCAAGTAATTACAATAGTTACGTTTAGATTACTTTACATGTTTGCATTATATTATCAATACTATACGTTTCTACGTTACGCACACTCTGATAGAACACTGCACAAATACCAATGAGTACTATGCTGCACAAGCACGTGAATGTATGTTACACTACACCTCATTGGTACTGCCATGTCACTGTAGAACCATGCTGTTATATATGTATCAAAATAAATAGGTTGTTACACAGTAGAACACTTGCACAAATACTAATGATTGATATGTTGCACGAGCACAGACACGTATGCTACACTATACATCATTAATAGTACCATGACACAGTAGAATTGAAATCAATATTTATGTGATATAGTTACGTAGTCTTCTTTATTCCTGTTACAAGTTACGAATATTAGTACTATAGATGCTGTATTTAATTCTTATGGATTTTCTGGATATTTTACTCCTGATGATATATATCGGTGGTATGGGACACTGTTATATATGTATATATAAAATATATCATCAATACAATCTATGCAAGTTTCTTATTCCTCACTTGATATTTTTATATTTGATGAGTAAACGTCCGCCATGAGATTTGTGTTTTCTGATTTTGATAACCGAACCGAGTCGGGGGTCCTACGGTTTGGGATTTGTATACTATCCAGACTGAGTTGGTGGCCATACAATTGGATACATGGTGGACCCGGTCAAGACCGAGGGGCAGATAGCCGCATTATAGGCGGGGAGCCTAACGAGGCAACTCGATTCCGGAGATAGAAATGAGCACGGCAGATATCCGGGCGATACTGACTGGTGTTCGATCGGGCATGACAGATATCCGAGGGATACTGACCGGGGTTCGATCGGGCACGGCGGATATCCAGGGGATACTGATTGTAGCCAGGATATCGGTTGGTGATCATCTATTGATGTGGTGTCGACAATATCTGTATTTACGTGTCGATGATGGACACGAGAGATTTTGGATTTCGATGTCGATGCTGGACATCTATATATATATATATATTGATATGATCATTATAATGAGGTAAATAGTTAGATATTATTTAGTGGATTCGACCAGGACTGATCCGGAGGACAGTACCTGCATACATTTGTCCAGACATTCATATACAAAAAGGAATTCCAACACGAAATATAGATTCATGATTTTGACTCATATGATATGGAGATATTATATTTGGGATTGCATGAGAGATAGTATTGCACATATGCATATCATATAGTATATTGGTACAGATTATGATAGGACTATAGTTATGACCTACGTATCGTCATGCATTTCGATTTGTACCTTTAGATGTAATTTTATTCACTTAGTTGGAAACTCATCCCCGTTGTGCCACAATTTCTTACAGGTTTTACCGCTTGGATTATCAGCGGCTTGGGAACACATTCTTTTCGGGGATTGATTGGTAAGTGGGTTATTATTATATCATGTTCCCTCTTGATTATTCATATATATTCTTGTATCTAGTGGAAACTCCATCAACTTAGACGTGGTATGTTATGGACTTAGAAGCAAGACTTAGAGTTTATGTGTGGTGATGTCGCACTCTTTGGAATCGATTGCTGATTTAGATTATTGGTTGCTCCATTGTTTGGACTTGGAGACTAGCTACCAATGGGATGCTATTTTACTATGTTGTATCGGGTTTTATAAAAATGTAAAGGAGGTGATGTCATGTTCCAAAACGTCATAAATGCTTTTCAACATGCTTAGTTAAATTTAGATGTTATTTTAAAATGAGTTTTTTGATGATTATTTAAACCTCACCTCCAATATTTTCAAAAAGGGTTTAAATTCCGGGTTTCGGCTTACTTGGATTGCGTCAATGTCTTTAGATATCATATGATTTAAGTGCCGGACACGTGCCACATTTGGGTCGTGACACTTTTTCCGGGTCATGACAAAGTTGGTATCAGAGCGTTAGGTTTAATCTTTGTTCGAGGATAGGTTTGACTATGCGGAGTCTATGGTGTATATGTTTCGGAACCTAGGCTTGACCTTACGGAACATAGACTTGGCTGAGGGGGTATTAGACCCGAACTTTTGTTACATATGTTGACCTTGATTGATGGAGTAGGTAGCTTGAGTAGAATGATGTACGGTGCGTATGTTCCATGGCATACTTACGATACGATAGTTCGCTTTGGTAACCTTTGGATGTACATATCTTGAGATCTGTGATTTTGTTCGATCTTTTGATCTATCTTGATCGATACCTGCTTGAGCTTCCTGTCACCATGGTTTGAGCGCAGATTGAGCTGCTACTAGAGATGCAGTCAGAGAGAGCTCGTCATGGACGAGGACTGACCATGATGTTTTTCTGGTGACATAGGAACGCACCGGCAGAGTTGTGTTGAGATCTCTCGTTAGAGGCGAGTATTCAGTTTTGTACTGGATGATCGGGCCATTGATAGAGGCTGTTGGATATAGTGCCCTCAGAGACAATTATTAGATCACAGGCACGTGATTGCAATGATTGAGGGATGACCTATACCGGTAGGACAGTTTTACTCATGATGATAGTATGCTATCTGGTTTATCTTTATCATCGTGTACAGTTTTAGGTGACCATACAGGTCACTATTACACATTGATAGAGCCCTTAGGATTCTTGCTTGACTACCAGCAGTATGATGGAGATCATATACGTGAGAGATGGGGTCTATAAGCACATCCTTAAAAGGTCCCTAGTCGTGGGAGTTTCGAGACTGGGCATCGATACTCCATTAGTAGACTAGTGTATACAGTCGAGACCCCGACGAGGGGCGGTAGCCGATCTCACAAGCTATTGGTGTCAGTTGGTTCACCTAAGATGTATACAGATGGTCATTGGTGTTAGTGTATATGCCCTAGAGGCCATTACTGTATCATACTAGTTTGTATATTATTTAATGGAAGCTTGGGATATTCACCTTGTATAGACAATCTTGCTCAATATAGTAGTATGCTACTTGGTTTGTTTCTGCTTTAATGTGTACATGTGTTTATTTTAGCATATCACCTATACACATTAGTGGAGCTCTTAGGATCTTTGCTTGATTACCAGCGTTGTGATGGCAGTCACACTCGTGGGGGCTGGGTAATCTATATGCACATCCTTATGCAGGTCCCTAGTCGCAGGACTATCGAGACAGGGCATCGATACTCCGGAGTAGACTAGCGTATGCGCTTCTCATCCCAGTGTGGGAGACGGTCTGTCCCACAGCCGTCAGTACGTCGTACTTGAGATAGTATGCGGGTGCTCGTTAGGTTACGAGTACACTGGACAGGACTCGTCGGGAACTGTTGGTTGGTACTATACCTATCGTCAGTTATCAGTTCCCAGGTGACATGAGTACAGCTTAGTCCGCTGACTTGACACTGTCACTTCGCCTCGAGTGTGTTCCTACTGTACTTTGATTACTACCCTACCACGGCTCAAAGGAGTCGTGCAAACAGGTAGTTTTTGGGTGCAGTCCCGAAGCACTTGGAGGCAATGACGGTTAGACAGGATTCATCTCTCCTGGTATTGGGGGTTCACATCACGCTGTGTCTAGGAGAGCCATTACATGAGTAGTCCCTGGCCAGGGCAAGCGAAATATACTGGTAGGTTTCCTGTGCTATCTCAGGGTGTTCTGGGCTTCACTCCGACACGACTTGTACCGCTATTAGGGGACTGACATTTACCGCCCCCTAGGCCCGCCATGCGATGTATCAGACGAACAGACCGGACTGTACGGAGATTGTCACATTCAGGCTCAGTAGGAGTTCAGATGGGTTTCACATCGTCAGCCTTCTTGTCGGCATCTACCTAGGGGCCGTTACACACAGCTAGTGCCGCTTGCGGTCTGTGGTTAAACCCACTGCCAGCGTAGTGTCGAGTCTTTAGAGTCCCACACAGAGAGCTATTCGCCTTTAGGCAAAAGAGTAGAGGTCGCATGGTTTTGCGACAGGTCGCATGGTTTTGCGACAGGGTTCGGTCACATCCGTGCACTTGTGCACGTTTAGTGTCCGGACAGTTGACACTAGCGGGCTTTGGTTTAAGCCAGATCCCAGTGTATGTTTTGGGATTGGTTTTATCTCGTATGTATTCGTGTTCCTCGGAACGCGGATGCGGATGTGTATGCACAGTTGACAGAGAGACAGAGGCAGGGGATTCTCATTAGGGTTGTTGACTGTTGACTGTTGACTATTGACTTTTTGCTAAACCCTAATGAGAATATGAAATATAATTAACAATAATATTAATTAAGTATTATAGTGACATGGTTGTTGAGGGGTTGACTTTGTTGACTTGTTGACTTTGTTGACCGGTTGACTAAATTGGACTAGTTGACTATCATCATGACAATGGCTATCATTTCGTGGCAAAGACTTTTGCTTGCTTGTTTATCTTGTGCAAAATGAGTGTATGAAATGATATGGCTATTTTGACTTAAACCATCACATAATACTTGATTGCTCTTATTTGTTATGATGGCTTTGGATTATGAGAGCGAAGAGGGAAAAAGAGTTACTCATTCTCTCATTTGCTTTCTCTCTCTTGCTTGAGCTCTCCCTGTTCCTCTTGCTCTCTCTCTAGTCTATGGTTCTCTTGTCTCATGTGTTGAGAAGCAAGAACCATAGAGAAAAATTCCAACACACTCTCCTCTACTCACTCTAGTTCACAAGGTTTAGCAAATCGAGTGAACTAGTTTCTTCAATGTTCGAAGTAGAAGCCAAAGGTAGAAGCTTTCGGGTGGATCGATCTTCGGCGCAAGGAGATGACGGGGTGAGGCCGATCCGTACACCATCAAGAGTTGAAGACGAAGGAGTTCAAGAAAGAAAGGTATAACCCCCTAACCGAGTAGTTAACAACTCCTAGTTATGTTGTTAGGTAGATAGTTTAACAAAGATACGTTTTGAGTCCATGTTACCGCCTCTAGAAAATTGTTTTTCATCATTTCCGCAAGCCCGTAAGTATCGGGAGAGGTAGCATGGACTTACAGTGGTATCAGAGCTTAGTTAAACACTATCTAACATGTTAGCAATGTAAGTAGAAGTTCGATCGGAAAAAAAAGTCGCGAAAAACACCCGGATTATCAACTTTCTCTTGAATTTTTCCACTGTTCATAAAATGATAAATCATGCTTTAAAATTCGGCTCAGGGTTTTTCGAAGAAACTGCAAAAAAATGGTCCACTGATTCGATCAAAGCGCCGCGGAAACGCGGCGGGAGCGTGCCCCCGCCGCGGTTCCGCGAACAAGTTGACTCGGCCGTGGGGAATCTTTCTTGCAGTTTGTTCATATGGGTGTTTTGGGATTTTTACAATATGTCTTTTCAGCCCAGATTTTTTAGAAAGCAAAATTTGTTTTTGGGGCTTGAAAAACCGTATTTTTATCGAACTTCTAAAGACTAATGCTAGCGAGTTTTTATCTGTGATGTGATATTTGTATTGAACGTCTGCTAATCGCTATATGTCAATTAGTGGGGGTTATACAAATCTGTGATCTGTAATGTTGATGGTATGTGTATATGAATTCATTGGATTGTCGCGGGTGAATAGCCGGGGGTTGTGAGACGAGAGTTTTCTTTTTTCTTTCAATTCATGTAAATTTGTAAATTGATGTAATATTATTTGTATGGCCGCACAACCGGGTCGGGGTTGTAGCCGTCATTGTATAATTTCTTTTTACTGTTTTTGCTCCTAGGATAGACCCATGGTGGGGTGCACAAACTACCGGGTATCTCGAAGTGCCGAGTGGCCTACTCACATCGTTGAGGGAGGTTGCTCCGCTTCGGATATTTGGCGGGTAGTTTGCCGCACCCGTAGGGCTCTTGGGTGGGGTATTGGCTATTCACCGTGACCGTGTAATCCGCTTTTCGTTACAGGCTCGTACGAATTGCGGATTTCTAGTATATCCAATGTGTTCATCTGTGATTTGAAATGGCTATCATTGCAATATATCTATATATGATATTATTTAGGCGTTGCTTATGTTTTGCAGCCGCGCTAGCCCAGCCCCCCTCTGTCGTTAGTTAAGTAACCTAACGGGTAATGACGGGGCCCCGTGGCGAATGCGAATGGCATAAGAGTACGTCATATTTTGGTTGTTTTCTGTAATGGTAGGATTAAATGATGGGACGCATTAAAAGAACTAATGCAAGAAAATAAACAAAGTAAAAGTCGTTGGAACACTTTCAAAAACCACTCGGTTCTTTTCAAAAACCAACTTTTAAATGCGGAGTTTGAGCCACTCCTTTTAAAAGCTATCTCGTTCCATCGATTATATCCAGTTCACTACGTTCACGGTTTTGCCAAAACCATTCGTAGCCCTCCATCGTTTCACATGGATGGTCAATAGTATTCAAGCTATGTTTGTTGGCCAAAGTCAAGGCATAGTGATTGGTAGCTATTGGGTATTCATGTGCAGTATAGATAGATGTGTTGGTTTGAGGCAGTCGTTCTACCTTGTTGGCCAAAGTCAAGGGTATGTGCGGGTGGGCTCAAATTAATTTGGAGAATGACGGGTAGAACTTGACATGTGACTTATGATTTGTTGGCCAAAGTAAAGGTCATAAGAGCATGGGGAAAAATCCACATCGGGAGTTTCAAAAGAACTGAAACATGCTAGCGCTGCATACCATTTGGAGTGTGATGATTCTGGTAGGATTCCTTCAGTTTTGTCATACAATGATATTTGGATCCTGATCCTACTGTGAGTATATGCTACTCCTCGGGAAATTTCTCACTTAATGATCAATGCTATAAACCAAGTAGGTGTCTAGAAAGGTGTTAGCGGGGCTACGCCCACAGGGAAAAGAGGTTATTTAATTAGGGAACTTCGCGAAAGCGTTGGAAAACCTCCCTCGAAGTACCGACACTAGCCTGGCCGAACGGTTAAGCAAGTATTGTATGGTGAGATTGATCCTGACTAATTCTTCCTTTTTGGTTTGAGGAGGGATTCGAGAGACAGTGGGAGCCATCCTGTTTAGACAAATTAAAAACCACTCTAAACTTGCAAGAGCTACATGCTAAAGTGTTTCTTCTCTCTCTCCTAATTGCAGCGACCAAACATCATGACCGGACTTAAGTTATTACTAGATAAAAACATACTGACAGGGCCAAACTACAAAGATTGGCTCAGGAATGTCAAAATGGCAATCACTTATGACAAGTTGGGGTATCTCCTTACCACCAAAGATCCCCCTGTCCCAGGTCCCAAAACCAGCGTCGCGGATAAGGAAATCCGTAAGACCTGGGAAATCGATTGCGCGAAGGCCAAGTGCCTCGTGCTTGCCTCTATGGACAATGAATATCAGAGGAGGCACGAGAATATGGACCTCGAATCCATATTTCTGCATACAAAAGAACTGTATGGAGAGCAATCTCGTATCGCAAGATACGAAGTGTCGAAGAAGCTATTTTCGGCAAAGTTGGCCGTCGAATCATCGGTAGCGGAACACGTGCTTAAGATGATTGGCTTCATAAAGGAGCTCGCGGACCTTGGGACCACGTTGGAGAATGAGCTCTATACGGACATGATTCTTCAGTCCCTTGCTTCCACTTACACCCAGTTCATCCTGAATTTCAACTTGCAAGAAAAGGAAGTTGAACTTCAGAGCTCCTCAACATGCTGAGGAGTGCAGAGGGCACCCTACAGAAAGGTAGGGAAACATCCACTTTGTTTGTAGGAGGATCTTCCTCTTCTAGGTCCAAGGCGAAAGCCAAGGGAAAGAAGAAGAAAACCCCCGCCAAACCAAGGGGCGGTGTTAGTAAAGTGGATACGAAGGGAAAGGCAAAAGCAACAAAGAAAGCGGGGAAGCTTATAGGAAAGGAAGAATTTTTTTTCTGTCATAAGAGTGGGCACTTAAAGAAAGATTGCAAGGCTTGGAAAGCCAGAACACAGGATCTGAAGCAAGTTGCGGCTTCATCTTCAGGTGTGTATGTTATTGAAAACTGTCTATCAATAAACTCTACTTCCTGGGTATTGGATACCGGATCAGGATCTCATATCTATAATTCTTTGCAGGCGTTGAGAAACCGTAGGGTTTTGAAGGCAGGTGACATAACCCTCAAAGTTGCAAACGGAGCTAGCATGGATGCTAAGGCCGTGGGGGACTATCACCTGGGAATGTGAGATGGACATGTTTTGGTTTTACGTAATTGCTTTTTGTACCCAACGCAACTTGTAATATCATTTCTGTATCTTTGATTTCTAAAGAAGGTTATGAATTTGCGTTTGTAAGTAATGTTGTAAACATTCACCTTAATCAAGTTCTGATTGGGTCAGGTACATTAAGCAATGGTATATACGTATTAAACCAACCACAGATTTTCAATGTCCAGAATAAACACAAAAGAAAGTCTCCGGAAATAAATTAGACTTTCTTATGGCATTGTAGACTGGGTCACATCAATGAGAGAAGGTTGACGAAGTTACATACAGAAGGATATTTGGATCCGTTCGAATATCAATCGTATGCCACTTGTCAATCCTGTCTCAAAGGAAAGATGACAAAAACTCCGTTCAATGGACACGGAGAAAGAGCGAGCGAGCTATTGGGACTCGTACACAGCGACGTGTGCGGTCCAATGTCTACAAATGCGTGAAGCGGTCATTCTTACTTCATTACTTTTACGGATGACTTTTCAAGGTACGGTTATGTCTTCTTAAAGAAACATAAATCCGAAGCCTTTGGAAAATTCCAGGAATATAAGAATGAAGTAGAAAAACAAACTGGCAAAAGTATCAAGACACTAAGATCTGATCGAGGTGGTGAATACTTAAGTGCCGAGTTCCTGGATTACTTAAAAGAGAATGGAATTCTCTCTCAGCTTACTCCTCCATACACTCCGCAACATAACGGTGTATCGTAGAGACGGAACCGCACCCTATTGGATATGGTACGATCCATGATGAGTAACGCTGAGTTACCGCGATCATTCTAGGGATATGCGCTAGAATCAGCCGCATACCTTTTGAACCGAGTTCCCACTAAGACTGTGCCTACCACACCATATGAGTTATGGAGTGGGAAGAAACCCTATCTTCAATATCTGAAGATCTGGGGATGTCCAGCTTTTGTCAAAAAGCAGCATGCGGGCAAACTCGAGGCACGCTCAGTACTGTGCAAGTTTGTGGGATACCCAAAGAACACCAGGGGGTATCTTTTCTACCACGCAGAGGAACAAAAGGTCTTTGTTTCTCGTAATGCCCACTTTCTAGAACACCGGTTCTTGGAAAAGGAAATTAGTGGGAGCGTAGTAGAACTGGAAGAAATTCCAGAACCACAGACTATTACGGAAAGCTTAGTAGAACCAGAGGGTTCAAAAGAACAGGACATTCCTACGCCGCTCCGCAGAAGTAGTAGGCAGTCTCATCCGCCCGAGAGATACTGCGGTTTTCTCATAGACGGGGATAGAGAGGATTGCATCATTGATTATGATGAGCCTACTAGCTTCCAGCAGGCCGTTCAGAGCGTTGACTCGGTAAAATGGCTGGATGCAATGCGGACCGAGATGGAGTCCATGTACACCAACAAAGTATGGACGTTGGACATTGCTCCAGATGGGGTAAAACCCGTAGGATGCAAGTGGATCTTCAAAAGGAAGATTGGTGTAGATGGACAGGTTGAGACCTATAAGGCTAGACTTGTTGCAAAGGGTTTTCGTCAAAGACCTGGTTTGGACTATGACAAAACCTTTTCTCCAGTGGCTATGCTGAAATCCATTCGGATCCTTCTTGCCATTGCTGCCTTCCACGATTATGAGATTTTGCAGATGGACGTAAAAACCGCTTTTCTAAATGGAAATTTAGAGGAGTATGTTTATATGGACCAGCCAGAGGGTTTCATTCAGAGTGGGAGCAGCGGAAAGGTATGCAAGTTGCTTAAGTCCATCTATGGACTAAAGCAGGCATCGCGGAGTTGGAACATCTGTTTTGATGAGACGGTCAAGGAATTTGGCTTTATCAAAAATCCAGATGAACCATCCATCTATAGTAGATTTGTAGCGAGAACTGTAGTATTCCTCGTTTTATACGTGGATGACATTCTCTTAATAGGAAATGACATTCTTATGCTACAATCTGTCAAAGGGTTCTTGTCACACAGGTTCACCATGAAAGACCTGGGTGATGCCTCATACATTCTGGGGATCCGGATCTATCGTGACAGATCCAAGAGGATACTGGGACTCTCACAGTCCAGGTACATCGACACCATACTGAAAAGATTCAGTATGGAAGATTCGAAGCGCGGTAATCTACCGGCTTGTCACGGGATCACCCTCTCCAAAGAGATGTCTCCCAAGACTGATTTGGAATGGGATCGCATGTCTATTATACCTTACACTTCTGCGGTAGGCTCTATAATGTATGCGATGTTGTGTACCAGACCAGATGTAGCTTATGCACTGAGTGTGGTAAGCCGGTATCAGTCAAACCCTGGGGAGAAACACTGGATAGCGGTAAAGAACATTCTCAAGTACATGAGAAGGACCAAGGAGATGTTCTTGGTGTATGGCGGAAAAGACCTCCAGATCGAGGCCTTTGCTGACTCCAGCTTCCAGAGTGACAAGGATGATTCCAAGTCTATGTAGGATTATGTCTTTACCCTCAATAGAGGGGCGGTGTGTTGGAATAGTTCCAAACAGGAAACCGTTGCTGATTCGACGATGGAAGCGGAATATATCGCTGCTGCAGATGCCGCAAAAGAAGCCGTCTGGATATGGAAGTTCTTAACTAAACTTCAGGTGGTTCCGTCCATTGTTGATCCAATACCGCTGTATTGCGACAACAACGGGGCTATAGCTTTAGCGAAGGAACCCAGGTCCCATCAGAAGTCCAGACACATCTTAAGGCGGTATAACCTGATCAGGGAGATCGTGGGTCGCCAGGAGATCGAGGTTCGGAGAGTTTCTACGGAAGATAACACTGCTGATCCACTCACAAAGGCCTTACCCCAGACTCAGTTCGAGCGGCTGATCGAGATGATAGGACTTCGATACGCCAGTACATGGCCTTAGTGCAAGTGGGAGAATGTTAGTGTATATGCCCTAGAGGCCATTACTGTATCATACTAGTTTGTATATTACTTAATAGAAGCTTGGGATATTCACCTTGTATAAACAATCTTGCTCAATATAGTAGTATGCTACTTGGTTTGTTTCTAATTTAATGTGTACATTTGTTTATTTTAGCATATCACCTATACACATTAGTGGAGCCCTTAGGATCTTTGCTTGATTACCAGCGTTGTGATGGCAGTTACACTCGTGGGGGCTGGGTAATCTATAAGCACATCCTTATGCAGGTCCCTAGTCGCAGGACTATCAAGACAGGGCATCGATACTCCGGAGTAGACTAGTGTATGCGCTTCCCATCCCAGTGTGGGAGACGGTCTGTCCCACAACCATCAGTACGTCGTACTTGAGATAGTATGCGGGTGCTCGTTAGGTTACGAGTACACTGGACAGGACTCGTCGGGAACTGTTGGTTGGTACTATACCTATCGTCAGTTATCAGTTCTCAGGTGACATGAGTATAGCTTAGTCCTTTGACTTGATACTGTCACTTCGCCTCGAGTGTGTTCCCACTGTACTTTGATTACTACCCTACCACGGCTTAAAGGAGTCGTGCAAATAGGTAGTTTTTGGGTGCAGTCCCGAAGCACTTGGAGGCAGTGACGGTTAGACAGGATTCGTCTCTCCCGGTATTGGGGGTTAACATCGCGCTGTGTCTAGGAGAGCCATTACACGAGTAGTCCCTGGCCAGGGCAAGCGAGATATACTGGTAGGTTTCCAGTGCTATCTCAGGGTGTTCTAGGCTTCACTCCGACACGACTTGTACCGCTATTAGGGGACTGACGTTTATCGCCCCCTAGGCCCGCCATGTGATGTATCAGACGAACAGACCGGACTGTACGGAGATTGTCACATTCAGGCTCAGTAGGAGTTCAGATGGGTTTCACCTCGTCAATCTTCTTGTCGGCATCTACCTGGGGGCCGTTACGCATAGCTAGTGTCGCTTGCGGTCTGTGGTTAAACCCACTTCCAGCGTAGTGTCGAGTCTTTAGAGTCCCACACAGAGAGCTATTCGCCTTTAGGCAAAAGAGTAGAGGTCGCATGGTTTTGCGACAGGTCGCATGGTTTTGCGACAGGGTTCGGTCACATCCATGCACTTATGCAAGTTTAGTGTCCGGACAGTTGACACTAGCGGGCTTTGGTTTAAGCCGGATCCTAGTGTACGTTTTGGGATTGGTTTTATCTCGTATGTATTCGTATTCCTCGGAACGCGGATGCGGGTGTGTATGCACAGTTGACAGAAAGACAGAGGCAGGGGATTCTCATTAGGGTTGTTGACTGTTGACTGTTGACTATTGACTTTTTGCTAAACCCTAATGAGAATATGAAATATAATTGACAATAATATTAATTAAGTATTATGGTGACATGGTTTTTGAGGGGTTGACTTTGTTGACTTTGTTGACCGGTTGACTAGTTTGGACTATTTTACCATCATCATGACAATAGCTATCATTTCATGGCAAAGACTTTTGCTTGTTTGTTTATCTTGTGCAAAATGAGTGCATGAAATGATATGGCTATTTTGACTTAAACCATCACATAATACTTGATTGCTATTATTTGTTATGATGGCTTTGGATTATGAGAGCGAAGAGGGAAAAAGAGTTACTCATTCTCTCATTTTCTTTCTCTCTCTTGCTTGAGCTCTCCCTCTTCCTCTTGCACTCTCTCTAGTCTATGGTTCACTTGTCTCATGTGTTGAGAAGCAAGAACCATAGAGAAAAATCCCAACACACTCTCCTCTACTCACTCTAGTTCACAAGGTTTAGCAAACCGAGTGAACTAGTTTCTTCAAAGTTCGAAGAAGAAGCCAAAGGTAGAAGCTTTCGGGTGGATCGATCTTCGGCGCAAGGAGAAGACGGCGTGAAGCCGATCCGTACACCATCAAGAGTTAAAGACGAAGGAGTTCAAGAAAGAAAGGTATAACCCCCTAACCGAGCAGTTAACAACTCCTAATTCGGTTGTTAGGTAGATAGTTTAACAAAGATCCGTTTTGAGTCCATGTTACCGCCTCTAGAAAATTGTTTTTCATCATTTCCGCAAGCCCGTAAGTACCGGGAGAGGTAGCATGGACTTACAATTGGGTTATGAGTACACCGGATAGGACTCACCGGGAACATGCTAGTTGGTATTGTACCAGACGTCAGATAGCAGTTCCGTGGTGACATGTGTACAGGTCAGTTCATCGTCCTGAGATCGTCATTTGTCTCGTGTGAGTTCCCACTGTTCTTTGATTGCTACCCTACCATGGCTCAAAGGATTCGTGCAAATAGGCTTTAGTTAGGTACATTCCTGAGCCACATGGAGGCAGTGAGCGGATCGGCAGGGGTTTCATCTCTCCTGGTATTGGGGGTGAGATCGCGCTGTGTCTAGGAGATCCATTACACGAAGTCCTTGGCCAAGGAAGGAGATTTACTGGTAGGTATTCCAGTAGTATCTCAGGGTGTTCTGGGCTACACTCCGACACGACTTGTACCACTTTTGGGGGTCTGACTTTTACCAACCCCTTAGGCCCGCCATGCGATGCTCATAGATGAACGGACCGGACTGTACGGATATTGTCACTGACAGGCTCAGTAGGGTGTCAGGATAAGTTCGCTCATCGACCTCCCTTTTGGTCAATACCTGGTAGCCCGTTACGTACGGCTAGTACCTCTGACGTGCTAGTGGATAAATCTACAGCCAAGGTATTGACGAGTCTTTATAGTCCCCTACAGACATTTTTCAAGTTTCGGGCGAAACGTTGTAGAGGTCGTATGATATATGGCAGGGTTCGATCATATACGTGCAGTCATGCACGAATCATGATCAGACTGATCATACTAGTGGGATTTGGTTTAAGCCGGATCCTAATATTAGATTTGTTGGATTACTTTAGTCCCATCGTTTTCGCATTCGGTCGGAATGCGGATGCAGGTATGTATATACAGGTGAGGGGTATCTTTGTGATCCGTCACGAGTTTACTTTAGATATTGCCGTATCTTTTTACTGTTGTAAACATTTGGGTTAATGTTTACAAATGGAAATTATGAGCTAGAAATCATCATTTTGTGCATTTAATATGACATGGACTTCATTTGTGACTCATGGTCTCTTTTTATGTGCACATGTCACATTTTGTGATGGATTTGTGTGATGAAATGAGAGGTAGAGAGAGAAGGGCAGCCATATCCTTTTTGGTTTGCTCTTGTATTATTCATTCTTGCTCTCATTTTTATCATAGCAACATAACACAAAATGGTTCTTCTTCTTCTTCCTCCTCTAGCTCACAACCTCCAATAATGGCATCATCTCTAACCTCCATCCATACACTCTCATGTGATGAGAATCAATGGATGCTTGAGACAAAGTTGTCACACACATTCTCTACATCACCTTGGACACGTAGGCTAGCGAACTTCATGCCCGAGTTGGTTCGGACGAAGCGGGAGCCCATAAAAAGACTCGAAGATGTGGTGCCCTTTCCGACGAGGAGATCGAGACCGAAGATGCCGCGAGGAGCTTGGGATGGTAGCTAAAGACCGAAGGACATGGATTGATCGGTATAGCTTTTCTGACCCTTCTCTTGTTGCTAGTTATAGGTTAATGGTTCGATCCGGGTTTAATGTCCGCGATAGCGCCGGTTTCAAGTTTATGAAAAGTTTTCGTTTCCGCAATTCGGCCTCGTACAGACGGCCTGGGCGCTACCGTAGACTTACATGGTATCAGAGCCATGCCATTGACCTTTACTAGCTTACTCTAGCGTGTTTAGAACTTCGATCGTACGAAATTTCCAAAAACTGCATTTCCAATTCTGAGTTTCTGTCGAATTTTTTTTGTCGTCGAAAAATTATTTTGAATATTGCAGAAAATCAGGCAGGCTTTTTTAAGACCACAGCTGAAATTTGGTGAATTGATCGCACTGTAACGCCGCGGAACCACGGCAATACCCTTGTTTTGGCCACGGTTCCGCTGCACTCCTGTAGCATCAATGCACCAAAATTTCCACAGTGGTCTCTGACTTGGAAATGGGGTTTCTTGTATTTTTTGTTTGGGCCCAGATTTGTCTGAGTACTGGGTATTGTGCTTGGGGCCCACTTCGGGAAATTTTGTCGATCGAAAATTTAAATATGTTGGTTCACAGTATTGATATTATATCTGCGACCGTGAATGTCACTTGATCGGTAAATCTTGTCTAATTGCTATAGTTCTTTTAGACGGATTTGCGAACGTGACATTCACGTTGATGTTCTGTGTTGTGCTGTGATGTTGCGGATTGTCATGGTGGATATCTTGGATGCAATGGTAGTACAGTTTGGTATTGTTTGTACATTTGATATTGCGGGGCGAGCGTCCGACATGTGGACTACCGTCACTGCCTGTTTGTATATTATTCTTTTGGGGCACGACCGGGCTGAGGTCGATGTACCCGTTTTATATATATTCTACTTTTTGTACTAGGATTACCCCGCGGTGGGGTGCACGGATAGCCGGGTTCTAGAGGGCAACGGGCCCGCATCTCATAGCTTTGAGACGGAGAGGGCTTCACTCTAGAATTGGCGGGCTATTCGCTGCACTCGTAGGGGGTACAGGTTGACCCAAGGAGGGGTGCTTAAGTTACCGGATTCCGTGAAGTGCTGGGTGGTCCATTCACTTTGTTGAAGGGGCTGCTTCGCTTCAGGTTTTGGCGGGTAACTTGCCACGCCCGTAGGGGTCTAGGATTTATTGCACAGGCTATCCACACGACCAGGGGAACGTCGGGCTTCAGTAGCTGCTCTATGAAACCCGAGGATCCCAGATTATCTGTATTGTTCTGTGATGCTTATTACTCTCTGTGATGTTGCATTTTATCACGCCTTGAGTGAATATTATATATTGATATATATACTAGTAGATGTTGTATTTGTTTTACACCCACGCTAGTCCAGTCCCCGCTCTGTCGTTAGTTAAGTAACCTAACGGGTGATGACGGGACCCAATGGCGAATGCGGATGGCATATACGTACATCATATTTTCGTTCTTTTATAGTGTGATTAATTGATGGGACTGCATTGATTCGGATCAATGCATGCTAAACAAAGCTAATCTGATGTTGTTGGAACATTTTTCAAAAAAAGGATGTTATTGCAAGGATGTTCTATTTTGTTTTGCACAGTGGTATTCGGTTATGAATATCCAGCACCTCAGCCGACGAGGCAAAGGCCGAGATCCCTTCACCGGGAGTGACCCCTTGGACAGAAGTTTTCGTCAGGGTAGTAACTTCACTATAGTCAATTACTTTTTGCTTTGCATCGTGGTATTCAGTTGGAATATCCTGCACCTCATTCTACGGGGAAAGAGCCGAGATCCCTTAACCGGGAGTGACCTCTTTAGCAAAGGTTTTCGCCACTATATTTTTATAAAAAACTACCCAGTTCCTTCAACGATATCAAGTTCATTACGTTAAAGGTTTTTCTCCAAAAACAGGTCGTAGCCCTCCGTAATTTCAGATTAGTATTGCTTAGTATTCGTGCTACGTTTGTCGTGCATTGCCGAGGCGTAGTGTTTGGTAGCTTTGTAATGCTTTTCTGTCGCATGCATATGTGGATTGGTTAGGACAGTCGTACGGTTATGTTGGCATTGTCAAGGTCTCCTATGGGTGGGTTTAACGCAATCAAGATAATGACGGTTTGAACTTGACTAGGAATCTTTGATAAGTTGGCATTGTCAAGGTTACTTGGGTCCTAGGGTAAAAACATACATCGGGAGTTTCTAAAGAAACTGAAACATGCCAGATATGCGCATACCTTCTGGAGTGTGATAACGTGAGTGGATTCCATCACGTTATCATGCGATGATAGTTGTGTAAGTCTATGATAGCGCCCCGGCCGTCTGTTTGAGGCCAAAATGCGGAAACGAAAACCATTTCTTAACTAGAAACCGGCGCTATCGTATGCTTAAAACCCGGACCGAACCATTAACCTACAACTAGCTATCTAGAGAAGGGATAAAAAGGCTATACCGATCGATCCGTGTCCTTCGGTCTTTGGCCACCATCCCAAGCTCCTCGCGGCATCTCCGGTCTTGATCTCCTCGTCGGAAAGGGCACCACATCGTCGATTCTTATTACGGGCTCCCGCTTCATCCGAAGCAACTCGGGCACGAAGTGTGCTAGCCGACGTGTCCAAGGTGATGTAGAGAATATTTGTGATCACATTGTCTCTTGCATCCATTGATTTGGATGGAGGTTAGAGCTGTTGCCATTAATGGAGATTTTGAGCTAGAGGAGGAAGAAGAAGAAGAAGCTTTCTTTTTCCTTTTGTGATATTTAATAAAATGAGAGGGTGAGAAAAATAATATGCGAGCTAGCCTCTTTATGGCAGCCCCTCTCTCTCCTCTTATCATATCATCACAAATCCATCACCGTATGTGACACATGCACAAAGAAAGAGACCATGAGTCACCACTTGTGCATGTGTCACAATTAATGCTCCAAATGATGATATTTAGCTCACAATTTCCATTAACAAACATTAATCCAAATGTTTGCAACAATAAAAAGATACGGCAACATCTAAAGTAAACTCGTGACGGATCACAAGGACACCCCTTGTAGGGTTCCTAGGCATCCTAATGAGGTCTCACAAGGCATCAACCATGCCAATTACAAAAATTCTAGGTGCCGAGAAACCCGACTACGGATCGTTTGCTAGAAATCTAGGCGAAAAGTAAAATAGTTAACAATTAACTAATGGGAAACGGAAATACAACCTTTGTAGATCCGGTCCTCCACCTCCACGGCTCCGAGATGAGGTCCTCTCCGCTGTCCAAATCAAATCCGGGCTCTAGCGTCGACTTCATCGGAGAACGAGCGGGCAAGGTCGTCGGCTTCGTGCCGAAGATGATCTACGTCGAGGCATCGCTAGATCAAGCTCCACCTTCACCAAGCCATGATAACTTGTGAAGGAAACACACTCTACTACTTGGCAAGAGGTAGAGGATGAAGAAATAGGAAGTGGGTTTAATTTAGAATTGGATTTCTCACTCTTTATCATCAATCACCATTAATGACCTCAAGGTTTTCTTCTTGAGTTAAAAGAAGAAGAAGAAGAAAAGATATGATAAGTTATTTTTTAAAATGAAAATAAAAATCAAAACTTATCATAATCTAAACCATGGTCAAGTGTAGAGAATTAACTAAGGTTAGATTAATGGTTAGGGTTAAAGATGAAGACAAGAATGGTTACAAAGTCAAAGCTTCATGAAGCTTCAACTAAACTCCAAAATTAGCAACCATTCTTTTCTTATCTATTCTAAATAAATAAATAAATAAATAAGTAAGAAAAGAAAACCCTAATCATTAGTTTAACCATGGCTTAATCGATTACACTTAACTATAGTTAAACATGTATCATCAATCATGATACAATCAAGTGCACGAAAATATATCGAATATACAATGTGCACAACCGAGCGAGAAAATCCATTTAAAGTGAACCGATACTAGTTAATTCAAAGTAATATATCAAATATATAATTATGCATTAAATCATTAAATCAACACTTGATTTAACGATCCGGTCATGACGCACATAACCGACTGGTATCATTAGTAACATCTTATCGAATCAACACTTGATCCGATAACCCGGCTATATCGCATATAACCGATCAATGTCACATCGCGAGAATCGAATACAGTATCATATACTCGTATTATTCTCGGTCCCGCACATATCTGATATGCGTTCCTATTTCGTTTTGCTTGAGCCAGGAAACCTCTGTTTAGGACTCTAAAGACTCGTCAATACGCCGGCAGCAGATGATGATCATATCAAACACCCACAAACCGCAAGCGGTCTGCTAAACGTAACGGCCACCCGGGTATTGAGCGATCTGAAGATCGACGAGCAAGCCCGCTCACACTCCAGTGAATCCGACCAGTAACACTACCGTACAGTCCGGTCTGATCGTCTGATATGTCGCATATCTCGCCTAGGGGTGGTAAACGTCAGACCCCAATAGCTCGATAAGTCGTGTCGATATGAGGTCTATAACTGTTCGAGAAACTACTGGTAACACTTACCAGTAAATCTCAGCAGCCCTGGCCAGGGATTTCCTGTTATAGCCAATCGAACACAGCGCAACATCAACCCCCTATACCGGGAGAGACGAATCCCCTCCTATCGCTCATTACCTCCATGTGACTCGGGACTGTACCCAAAAACCACCGTTTTGCACGCCCTCTTGGACGTGGTAAGATGGAAATCAAAGCACAGTGGGAACCACACAAGACTCTATGACGATCTCGGGTCAACAGACTACTCTGTACCAGTGTCACCAGAGAACTGCCATCTGACGTGAGGTATAATACCATCTGGGAGTTCTCGGCGAGTCCGTCCAGTGTACCCAGTCTCTACTGAGCACCCGTATATCATCTCTGATGTCAAACACCGATGGATATGGGATCATCCATCGCCAATCTGTATGGGTCGAGAAGGTATACGCTAGTCTACTCTGGTATATCGATGCCCCGTCTCGATACACCCACGACTAAGGACTTTGAAGGATGTACTTATGGACTACCATGTCCCCACTAGTATGATCCGCATCATAGTCCAGGTAGTTAAGTACAGATCCCAAGGGCTTTACCAACATGTAACAGGGAGACAATCAGTGTACACGTTAAGGTAAAGATCAACCAGATAGCATACTATCATGTCGAGCAAGAAAGTCCTCCCTATATATGTCCCAGCATCCACTACAATATACATCCTATGTATAGTAATGGCCTCTAGGGCATACATATAACTAACAATCTCCCACTTGCACTAGGGCAATCTGATAGCAGTGGTTGTAGTATCTCATACTCAACCATCCCATAAAAGCCTCTCTCTGGGAAAAGGCCTTTCGTGAGTGGATCCGCTGTGTTGTCCTCTGAGTCTACTCTCCTAACCTCGATCTCCCTGGAGATCAACCATGTCCATGATCAAGTGATACTGCCTTAGAATATGTCTGGATCACTGATGGGACAAGCGTTCCTTGGCATAAGCCACAACTCCATTGTCACACAATGGGAGGAACATAGTTCATCTCATGAACCAATATACACCCAAACAGCCTCTTTGGTAGCATCTTAAGTAGCGATGTATCCAGCCTTCATCGTCTAGTATGTCACGGTATCTAGCTTGGAACTCTTCCAACATACCGTCCCTTTACTTAGGGTAAAGACAATGCCTGTGACTGACATTCAGCCGTCTTTATCACCCTGGAACCCTTCCAGTGATTCTCCCCAGGATCGATTGATACCGTCTCACTACTTCTAGTGAGATTCCTAACATCCAATTAGATCTATCTTATAGATCCAAAATCCAGGATTTAGTAGGTATCACTTTGATCCTATATGGAGAATCATTGTGATAAGCGGAGATTGATCGAGCGTAGCATAGGAAACTCCTTCCCTATCAAGAGTATGTCATCCACGTACTCTACGAGGATTACCACCATACTCCCTACTACCTTTTTGTATATACAAGGTTCGTCTACCATTTTGATGATGTCAAACTGTTTGACTAATCCATCAAAACAGATGTTCCAACTCCGCGATGCCTGCTTTATCCTATAAAGCATCTTGCACACGTTTCCGCTGCTCCCACTGTCTACGAAGCCCTCTGGCTGTGTACTTATAGACGCTCTCTTCCAAAATATCATTTAGAAAAGCAGTCATGACACCCAACCACCAGATATCGTAGTCATGGTCTGTAGCCGTGGCAAGTAGGATCTGGATGTACTTAAGCATAGATCCTTAGAAAAGGTTTCATTATGATCCATATCTGGTCAATGATGAAAACCCTTAACATGCCTAGCTTTGAAAGTCTCAACTTTTCCATGTACACCAAGTAATCTTCTCAAGATATACTTGCTCCTGATGGGGATTTAACCCTTCAGATATAGCAACCAAAGTCCATACTTTGTTGGTGTATAAGGATTCCATCTCAGATCACTAAACATCCAGCCATTCTTACAGAGTCTTACTCTCGATGGCCTGCTCGAAACTAGTTGGGTCATCATCTCATGATGCAATCCTTGCTCCCACTGTCATAGAGAAACCGAAGTATCTCTCAGGTGGGTGAGGAACCCTACTAGATCGGCGGAGAGGCTGAGGTTCGTTGGAATCTACTGAATCCTTTGGTTGTATCAAATCATCTGCTATAGTTTGTATAGCTGGAACCTTTCCAGTTCTACATTACAGACCTTGCCTCGAGCTTGTCCGGAATTTGCTTTTCAGACATAGGCTGGACAACCCCAAATCTCAACTAACTTGAGAGATGGGCTCTTCCCTTATCATATCAAATATGAAGTGGTAGGCAACTGATTTGATTTGAACCCTATTCAATAGGTATGCAACTTCTCAAGTGCATAACACCCAAAAGGAAACAGGTAACTCTGTAGTACTCATCATAGAGCACACCTTATCATATAGGGTGTGATTGCTCCGCCCTGATATACCATCGTACTATGGTGTATACAGAGGAGTAATGCTGAGAGAGAATCTCATTCTCCTTTAGAAAAGTCCAGAAATTCCTTGCTCAAGTATTCTCCTCCTTGATCACATCAAAGGACATAATACTTATACCCGTATTTTGGTTCTCTACTTCTTACTTATATTCTGTGAATATCTCAAAAGGTTCGGACTCATGTTTCAACAGGAACATATGTCTGAATCTTGAGAGATTATCAGAGAATGTAATGAAGTACAAAGAACCTTTCTTGGCATGTGTAGACAGGGGACCTACATACATCATCATGTATCATCCCAAGAGTTCACTAACTCTTTCTCTGTTTCCAATAAACAGAGCTGGTGTCATTATATCTTTGTGACATGACTAGCGAGTTTCACAAGATGTAAATTCAAACTGATTTAAATATGCATCTACATGTAACTTCAGCCAGTCGGGTCGCATAGATATGACCTAGTCTACAATGCCTCAAGAAGAATTCGTTCATTTCTGAACTTTTCCTCTTGTGTGTGTTCCATATACTAAGAACTGTGGTTTGATTTAGAACATTAATGCTTTTAGATAACGTGCCTGAACCGATCAACTTTTGATATAGGAAATGTTCAAAACATTATCCAACTATACAAAATTTTATCATTTCTTTACTAATAAAGAGACTGATATGATTTTGTATATCAGGTTCGGTATCTAATAACATTCGTTCAGAATCAATGTATTGTAATACAGGGTGACAGTGACCAACAGACTTGGCTGCAACTCTTGCCCCGTTTTCTGCCTCATGAAACTTATCACCCGTTCTCAGTTCTCTACCTATCTGTAGCCCTATGTAACAGATTACATATCTGGGATCCTGATCCGGTATCATATACCCAGGACGTAAAAGATACTGAGAAACAGTTCTTTATAATGAACACACCCGAAGATGATGCATCAGCATGCACTCTCTTCGTTTGGGCGGCACGGGAATTCTGGTAATCCCCAATTTCCTGCTCTGTCTTATAACAATTATAAGTTGGAGCGGGACCAACGTTCCCCAGCTCAGTATAACAAGCGGGTTCGGTCAATATTCCGTATTATTATCTTGATTAAGGCGTGATATGGTCGCTACCTGGAGAGAGAGAGAAGAAAACACTCAGCGTGCGCTCTGTCAAGAATAGATTGGTTATTATTTTATCTAATCAGGATGGCTCCCACTGCTTTTTATCAAATCTTCCTTCAAACCCTAAAAGGAAAGACTAGCCGGGATTAATTACACACTACAAGTTCGCCAATCTTTCAGCCAGGCCAGTGTCGGTACTTTGAGGGAGGTCCCCCGTGCTTTCGCACGAACCTAATTAATGTAAACCTCGTTCTCCCAGAGGCGTAACCCCGTTGACACCTTTCTAGACACCTACTTGATCGGCTAATTGTAATGTATAAAACTCTCCCAGGAGTAATACTTACTCGCAGCGGGTATCGGGATCCAACTATCTCATAGAAGGTATGCAATCTCATTGCAAATTTCAACACTTGAAATTCCCGATAATATTTTGCCCCTAGCTCGCTATGACCTTGACGCATGCCAAACAACCCATAGTCTGCTAGTCAAGTTCAACCCGTACATTTCTTGATTGAATTAAACCCACCCGCACGACCCTTGACGCATGCCAAACAACGCCGTACGAATACCCTAATCCAATCGCATCATATGCTAACAGATAAGCACTAGTTAGCTACCGTACACTACGCCTTGACGCATGCCAAACAACCGCAGCACGAATACTAACTAGTACTTATCTGAAATGACGGAGGGCTACGACAGGTTTTTCTGAAAACCTATTGCATAATGAACTTGATATCGTTGTAGAATCAAATGATTTTAAAATGGAGTGCTTTTGAGGCTTTTCTAGTTTTGCTAAAGGAGTCACTCCCGGTGAAGGGATCGTCGGTCCTTTCCTCGTCGAATGAGGTGCGGGATATATCATATATATCACTGTGCAAAGCAAAAACTCTTAAAAGCAATCAAAAGACAAACCGAGTGTGTAGCATCTGCCAGTTATTGCTAAAGGAGTCACTCCCGGTGAAGGGATCTCGGTCCTTTCCTCATCGAATAAGGTGCAGGATATATCTCATATACCGCTATGCAAAGCAAGAACTGTAGCTACCTGTTTTATTTTGAAATTTGATTCTACAACATCTTAGGTTTCTTTTATTTCATTAATCACATTAATGAAGTCCCATCATTTAATTACCTAAGCATCACAGATAAATACGACGTACACTTATGCCATCCGCATTCGCCTCGATGTCCCCTCGTGCACCGTTAGGTTAGGTAACTAACGGCAGAGCGGGGCAGGGCTAGCGCGGGTGTAAAACATAAGTAACGTCTATATAATATATCATATATACTATATACTGTATCTATCATAGAACATCACATGATCACATCACAGATATCGCAGCAGAAGAATCATATGAAATATTGGATATACTAGGACGTCCGTGTTTTCAATACAAGCCAGTATAAAACACGGATTCCACGGTCGTGATGAATAGCCAAACCCACACCCCTAGACCCCTACGAGAGCGGCAAGCAACCCTACCAATTCTAGAGTTAGGAGACCCGGACTCGACTCCTTGAGTTGGTCTCCCACTGGACTCCAGAACCCGGTTACTTGTGCTCCCCTCCTTGGGTCTATCCTAGTGCGGAAAAGTAAATAATATACAACAGGTGACAACCTCCGCTACCTGGAAGTGCCCCAATAAAAGAATATTACATACAAGTTTTTATATGAATGAAAATGAAAAACACTCATCTCACATAAAAAACCCCGGCTATTCAAACACGACGATCCAATATAACATATCCAGCAACACATAACATCACATGTCATCAACGTAAGTAAATATGTCCATCCCAATTGTCGTTGACATATAGCAACGAAACCGGCGATATCACATATTACACTTACGGTCACAGAAAAGAAAGTGTAAAACTACAACAGTTGGAATCCGCAACCACCTCAGACATCGCATGCCTGACCAAATGAATTCCTTAGACATCGCATGCCTAACAATTATAAACCCCGCATTTTAGTCTCAAAATCGAAAACACTTTTCAATGTCAAGTCGGGTAATTCAACGAGATTCCCGACACCATGATCGAATGCTCGTCGCAAACTTCAGTAGGCGGATGCACCCCCGATACCGTCGATGAAGTGCACCAAGGCGGAACATCGCTACCGCGAGCACCCGAACGGATGCTTTCGGCGACGGGGTTCTCCTACAGTCACTTGGTCGGGGCTATGGAGTGAGGCTGTCTATTAAGTTTACCCGGCGAGTATCCGCGTACGCTACGTGATTGCGACGGACTTTTGATCACATCAAAATTCCGTGGCAACCGATCAAGTGAGACTAAACTGCCATGTGAGACTAAACTGCTATGTTTATAATATTCATTCAGTTATCACATAACTTTTAGTGAATTCCAATTATTGTATCCCATTCCAGATAAATAGAAAATGTTAAACTTTCCGATCGAACAATCGAACACCCAAGTTTTCCCGATACAGATCAACACATGAAATAAGTCTAACAACATTCAGTTCATGCCTCAGTACCGACGGTCCAGCCGTAGAAGGGTCAAGCCAACGCCTCACATGTGGCACGCCGTACTGCCCCAAACCCGAAGGTTCAAAGGGCAGTTCAAGACGGTCACATAATCGAGTTAAGGTTTGTTGTCTTCTAGAGGGACCATCGCGATACTTGCACTACTTAGAACGTCGTTAAACTACGGAAAAATCCAACACTTGGAAATTTCCCGACAGGGGAAAAATTGGGTATTTATATCCGGTCGAACTTTTTAACATATTCTAAAATTTATCCGGAAAGCCACACAGACAAAATTTGATACTCCGATCGAAACACCGAATCCCCAAAAACACAGCAGAAAAATTCAACTCTTGAATAAATATTAAAAATTCCCAGAAAACTCAGCTCTTTGAACTAGGAATTACTGTGCAAAGGAACAGGGCTGACGTCATCAAGGGGCCGCTGATTCGCCGCAGAAGCCATGCTTATGCCGCGGATCCGCCGCGAAATTTACTGTTCACCAGAAACTTTTTGCACCGTAATTCTTATTTTTCCCTGCTGGATTTTTTAGCAATTTTTAATTTGGAAAAATCCACGATTTTAGAAAATTTCCAGAGAGCAATTTTGATTTGGGGTTTCGGGTTCGATCGGGTTTCAAATTCCGTCTAGACTTCGCCTAAGGCTCTAGCTAGGCTCTGATACCACTGTAGGGTTCTTAGGCATCCTAATGAGGTCTCACAAGGCATCAACCATACCAATTACAAAAATTCTAGGTGCCGAGAAACCCGACTACGGATCGTTTGCTAGAAATCTAGGCGAAAAGTAAACTAGTTAACAATTAACTAATGGGAAACGGAAATACAACCTTTGTAGATCCGGTCCTCCACCTCCACGGCTCCGAGATGAGGTCCTCTCCGCTGTCCAAATCAAATCCGGGCTCTAGCGGTGACTTCATCGGAGAACGAGCGGGCAAGGTCGTCGGCTTCGTGCCGAAGATGATCTACGTCGAGGCATCGCTAGATCAAGCTCCACCTTCACCAAGCCATGATAACTTGTGAAGGAAACACACTCTACTACTTGGCAAGAGGTAGAGGATGAAGAAATAGGAAGTGGGTTCAATTTATAATTGGATTTCTCACTCTTTATCATCAATCACCATTGATGACCTCAAGGTTTTCTTCTTGAGTTCAAGGAAGAAGAAGAAGAAAAGATATGATAAGTTATTTTTTAAAATGAAAAGAAAAATCAAAACTTATCATAATCTAAACCATGGTCAAGTGTAGAGAATTAACTAAGGTTAGATTAATGGTTAGGGTTAAAGATGAAGACAAGAATGGTTACAAAGTCAAAGCTTCATGAAGCTTCAACTAAACTCCAAAATTAGCAACCATTCTTTTCTTATCTATTCTAAATAAATAAATAAATAAGTAAGTAAGAAAAGAAAACCCTAATCATTAGTTTAACCATGGCTTAATCCATTACACTTAACTATAGTTAAACATGTATCGTCAATCATGATACAATCAAGTGCACGAAAATATATCGAATATACAATGTGCACAACCGAGCGAGAAAATCCATTTAAAGTGAACCGATACTAGTTAATGCAAAGTAATATATCAAATATATAATTATGCATTAAATCATTAAATCAACACTTGATTTAACGATCCGGTCATGACGCACATAACCGACTGGTATCATTAGTAACATCTTATCGAATCAACACTTGATCCGATAACCCGGCTATATCGCATATAACCGATCAATGTCACATCGCAAGAATCGAATACAGTATCACATACTCGTATTATTCTCGGTCCCGCACATATCTCATATGCGCTCCTATTTCGTTTTGCTTGAGCCAGGAAACCTCTGTGTAGGACTTTAAAGACTCGTCAATACGCCGGCAGCAGATGATGATCATATCAAACACCCACAAGCCGCAAGCGGTCTGCTAAACGTAACGGCCACCCGGGTATTGAGCGATCTGAAGATCGACGAGCAAGCCCGCTCACACTCCAGTGAATCCGACCAGTAACACTACCGTACAGTCCGGTCTGATCGTCTGATATGTCGCATATCTCGCCTAGGGGTGGTAAACGTCAGACCCCAATAGCTCGATAAGTCGTGTCGATATGAGGTCTATAACTGTTCGAGAAACTACTGGTAACACTTACCAGTAAATCTCAGCAGCCCTGGCCAGGGATTTCCTGTTATAGCCAATCGAACACAGCGCAACATCAACCCCCTATACCGGGAGAGACGAATCCCCTCCTATCGCTCATTGCCTCCATATGACTCGGGACTGTACCCAAAAACCACCGTTTTGCACGCCCTCTTGGACGTGGTAAGATGGAAATCAAAGCACAGTGGGAACCACACAAGACTCTATGACGATCTCGGGTCAACAGACTACTCTGTACCAGTGTCACCAGAGAACTGCCATCTGACGTGAGGTATAATACCATCTGGGAGTTCTCGGCGAGTCCGTCCAGTGTACCCAGTCTCTACTGAGCACCCGTATATCATCTCTGATGTCAAACACCGATGGATATGGGATCATCCATCGCCCATCTGTATGGGTCGAGAAGGTATACGCTAGTCTACTCTGGTATATCGATGCCCCATCTCGATACACCCACGACTAGGGACTTTGAAGGATGTACTTATGGACTACCATGTCCCCACTAGTATGATCCACATCATAGTCCAGGTAGTCAAGTACAGATCCTAAGGGCTTTACCAACATGTAACAGGGAGACAATCAGTGTACACGTTAAGGTAAAGATCAACCAGATAGCATACTATCATGTCGAGCAACAAAGTCCTCCCTATATATGTCCCAGCATCCACTACAATATACATCCTATGTATAGTAATGGCCTCTAGGGCATACATATAACTAACACCCCTCACCTGTATATACATACCTGCACCCGTATTCCGACTGAATGCGAATGCGATGAAACTAAAGTAATCCAACAAATCTAATACTAGGATCCAGCTTAAACCAAAGCCCACTAGTATGATCTGTCCAATCATGATCCGTGCACTACTGCACGTATATGATCGGACCCTGCGATAAATCCATACGGCCTCTACAACGTTTCGCCCGAGACTTGAGAAACTATTTGTGGGGGACTCTATAGACTCGTCAATAGTTTGGCTGTGGATTTAACCACTAGCACATCAGAGGTGCTAGCCGTACGTAACAGGCTACCAGGTATTGACCAAAAGGGAGGTCGATGTGCGAATTCATCCTGACACCCTACTGAGCCTGTCAGTGAAAATATCCGTACAATCCCGTCCGTTCGTCTATAAGCATCACACGTTGGGCATAGGGGGTTGGAAAAAGTCAGACCCCAAAAGCGGTACAAGTCGTATCGGAGTGTAGCCCAGAACACCCTGAGATACTACTGGAATACCTACCAGATTCCTACCAGTAAATCTCCTGCCTTGGCCAAGGACTTCGTGTAACGGCTCTCCTAGACACAGCACGATCTCACCCCCAATACCGGGAGAGACGAAACCCCTGCCGATCCGCTCACTGCCTCCATGTGGCTCGGGACTGTACCCAACTAAAACCTGTTTGCACGACTCCTTTGAGCCGTGGTAGGGTAGTAATCAAAGCACAGTGGGAACTCACACGAGACAAATGACGATCTCAGGTCGATGAACTAACCTGTACACATGTCACCAGGGAACTACTATCTGACGTCAGGTATAATACCAACTGGCATGTTCCCGGGGAGTCCTGTCCGGTGTACTCATAACCTAATGAGCACCTGTATACATCTTAGGTGAACCAACTGACACCAATGGCTTGTGAGACCGGCCACCACCCCTCGTCAGGGTCTCGACTGTATACACTAGTCTACTAATGGAGTATCGATACCCAGTCTCAAAACTTCCACTACTAGGGACCACTTTAAGGATGTGCTTATAGACCCCAGCTCCCACATATATGATCACCATCATACTGCTGGTAAGCAAGAATCCTAAGGGCTCTATCAATGTGTAATAGTGATTTGTAAGGTCACCTAAAACTGTACACGATGATAAAGATAAACCAGATAGCATACTATCATCTCGAGTAAGACTGTCCTACCGGTATAGGTCCTCTCTCAATCATTGCAATCACGTGTCTGTGATCCAATAATTGAATCTGAGGGCACTATATCCAACAATCTCCCACTTGCACTCAAGGCTAATTATTGCGATGTCGCATACTCACAGCCCGTGTGAAACCGAATACCGAACTCCTCAGCTAATCAGTCTCACAAAGCCCCTTTGCAAAACTATTGCGTTCGAGGAATAGCCTCAGTGAGTGGATCCGCTCTGACGTTTCTTTCTATGTCTCACATTTTATCTCAAGTTCGCGGAGAAAGGCATCTCTCGAAATGAGCAATACCTGTCTTAGAATATGTCTGGATATCTGATGGGACCTATTTCATAAATTAACTCCAAATCCAAACTTCTTCGACTGTATCGTCAACTGAACTTAATCAGTATCCAGCGCCACACCTCACTCGTTATCCGCTTGGACCACCTGTACAAAATACTGCCCCTCGTCAGAGGGAAAATTATAACTCTGACAGCCACTCTGTCATCCAGGTCACCTTGGAAGCCTGGAATGATAACCGTCCCCGGAAAGAGGCTCCCGTTATCATATCCATATAACTTCCACTTATGTTCTAAAACTGCTTCCGAACATTTCTCCAGGATTGGATTAATATCAACTTATTGCATCTAGTGCAAAAACAACATCTGGTGTGGTACTTGACATCTCATGATCAACTCAATTGCCTAAACAAGTGATCTGTCAATCATGTACATCTCTCTCCCCTTTAGTCTGTAAGACACATTTAGAGAGGGTGACTCCATCACCTGCAGGTACACTACTGTGCCAGAAGTCGTCCATTCTAAAACACCTTTAGAATGCTGTCTGAGTACCCAGATTGGGAAACTACCCAAATCTAGATCTAAAATCATAGATCTAGTAACCAGAATATCTGATATAATATCCATGTCCTATGTGGAGAAACCACTGTGTGACAACCAAAGTATAACCGATCGTATTATAGGAATTTCTCTTCCTAATATGTGTTTGTCGTCCAAATACCAAGACATCACATCCTACTACCTTCTTAACCGATCCATCCCTTATTCTGATAAAGTCAAACCTATGACTGTCACATCAGAAATAGATGATCTATCTCCGCTATATCTGCTTAGTCTATAAATAGACATAAGCTACTTGTCCACCAAAGCTTCCGCAGCTCCCACTGACTACGACAACCCTCTGCCAAAGTCATATACACGTACACTTCTAAAGCTAGTTTAGAATGACGCTATACTCATCCTCCTGCCGGGTTTCACAGTCTTGAACAACAGCAACGGCAAGTCTGGGTAAACAAGAACTTCCTTATCACCGTCTTTGAGCATACCGAAGTACCTCTCGAGTGCCTGAGGTTACCCACCATATCTGCGGAGTAGCCAATGAAGTGTCAAACAAGATTAAATCTTTAGGTTCTTATCAAACTTTCAGTAATCGTTTGCGGTTGTGGAACCACTTCCAGTTCTACCATACTCCCACTACTATTTTCTGAAAAAATCCATTTTACTAAAACTGTGGCGAGTAAAAAAAAATATCACTATTGATCTTCCAGATGGTAGAAAGTCAACCCTCGTCATAGCCCGGGTCAACCCATAAACAGCCATTATAGAAACGTGCCTTGAGTTATCCAGAGTATGATTTAAAGCATAAGCCGGAAAACTCCCCGTACATTAACATTGTTAAGATATGAACTATTCTATATCCAACATAGAAACAGAGGCACTGATTTAATTGGAACCAGATTCAAATCATGCAGCTGTCTCCAGTGCATGTCAACTAAATGGAGAGAGGCCGATCAGCATTACTCAACTTAGGAATACATCCAGATATGAGTAACCTGAAAGAGAAGCAAGTTCTCATAATCATTACTATCATCTGAATACCATACAGAAGTATCTACATCTTCGATCACCTTGAAGAATACTGATACTTTCAACACCTGGTTCTCTACTTTATTCTTATACCTATAACTTCTGAAAACTTAGACCATGCATTTCTACAAAACACATGTCTAAGAACTAGAGAAGTCATAAGTAAACAGAATATAGTACGAGTACCAACCCCTCTGTCCTCATGTACACTGGACAACATACAATACTCTGTATAAGTCCCTTGAGTCTAATAACTCATTCCCTGTGTGTCGTAGGTTGAAAACTGTACTTATGGTTAAAAAGAATTACACCGCTGTTTTATGGTCCTTACCTAACCATCCACTGTTATAGGTAAATGTCATAGACATAATTTCAAAAAGTTATATCTCACTTTATAAAAATAAACGTACAGATATATCAATTTGAAATTGGTGCATAACAACGGATATTCAAAACCAAATATTTGTCGTCCGGCAAACAGCTCAGGCGATTTCCTCAAATATCACCAATTACAACGAATCCCGATATAATGAGGATGATCACCCAATTCCCAATAACTTACTCCCACTCATCATCTGTAAAACCATAGAGATGTGAGAATCAAACCTGGTAAATACATACCCTAGAGCAAGGGCAAATTGGGAAATCAGTTTTCTTTTAACAATACACAGTGAAACTGAAACATGTAAATGTTTCGAAAGGGTATATAGGTATTCTTAGTAATGGCTCTTCCATTATCAGATTCACAACTATAACCGTATATTTTTTTGCCATCTCTCCAAATCCCTTTATATGTCTTTAGTCATTCCCTTCTGTACACCCCTTTAGGCTAAATGGTTTTCTTCCTTCCCTACAGTTCGGCACCTGCCTATGCTTTGGAAGAAGACTATCCAATAAGCATAATGGGTGTACTCTATTAATCTTAGGAGTACTCGTAACCTGAGAGAAGGTGAAGATAAAAGACAGCTAAATAAAACCTTATTCCTATTTCTCCTGAACCAGAATCCATCCCCGAACAGGAACAAGTTCCTTTGAGTTCGTATATAACCATACGATGGATTATCCAATAAACTGTGGATCTTCGTAGTGATACGGAGTGTTCTGGAGAAATACAAAGGTGATGTAGGATTGGCGAAGAAATACTTGGTTTGGTCGTGAATAGCAATCGCAATTTACTTTGCCCTCTTACTAATCCATTTATTTGTCTTAATTTATTACCTTCTGTACGCCATCGTTAGGCTAATTGGTTTTCTTCATTCCCTACCGTTCGGCACCTGCCTATGGTTTGGAAGAAGACTATCCAATAAGCGTAATAGGTGTACTGTCCTAATCCAAGGAGCACTAGCAACCTGAGAGAATGTGAAAGGAAAAGACAACTGAATAGTCCTCTTCATTTTCATCAGAACCAGAAACTATCCTCGAATCTGGAACAAGTTCCTTTGAGTTCGTATATAACCATACGATGGTTTTATCTAATGGAAGTGGATGTTCGTAGTAATATGGGGTGTTCTGGAGAAAAGGGTAAAAGTAGGAGTGGCAATGAGGTATGCAACACAGACAATCCAAAAGCCAATGTTTTAAGAAGTTTCGGTTAACTTGGTCACTGAGTCATAGTCTAGGGTCGGGTCATGGTCGCTGCCAAAGAGAGAGAGAGAAAAGAAATACTCTGCGTGCACTCTAACCTAGATCAGAATGGTTATCACCTTATCTAATCAGGAAACCTCCCAATGTAATCTCAAATTCTCTTCCAAACCAGAAAGAAGAATTAGTCGGGATCACCCGAGGAGTAAAACAACTCATCAGTGGGAATCGGGATCCAACTATCACCGCATGATAACGTGATGGAATCCACTCACGTTATCACACTCCAGAAGGTATGCGCATATCTGGCAAGTTTCAGTTTCTTTAGAAACTCCCGATGTGATTTTTACCCCATGCTCTTATGACCTTGACGAAGGCTAACATATCAAAAGTCACATATCAAGTTCTACCCGTCATTATCCAGGTTAATTTGAACCCACCCGTACATACCCTTGACGAAGGCCAAAATAGTAGGACGACTGTCCCAAACCAACGCATCTATCTATGCAGCAGAAAAGTAACAAATAGCTACCATACACTATGTCTTGACGAAGGCCAACATACATAGCATAAATACTAAGTGCTACCTTTCTGAAATGACGGAGGGCTATGAATGGTTTTTGGTGAAAAACCTTTTACGTAATGAACTTGATATCGTTGAAGGAACCGGATAGCTTTTTATAAAAATATAGTGGCGAAAACCTTTGCTAAAGAGGTCACTCCCGGTGAAGGGATCTCGGCTCTTTCCCCGTAGAATGAGGTGCAGGATATTCCAACTGAATACCACTATGCAAAGCAGAAGGCAATCGGCTATAGAGAAGTTATTAACCTGACGCAAACTTCTGTCCAAGGGGGTCACTCCTGGTGAAGGGATCTCGGCCCTTGCCTCGTCGACTGAGGTGCTAGATATTCATAACCGAATACCACTGTGCAAAACAAAAGAGAACATCCTTGCAATAATAGCTTTTTTTGAAAAATGTTCCAACAACATCAGAATAGGGTTGTTTAGCATGCATTGATCCGAATCAATGCAGTCCCATCAATTAATCACACCACAAAAGAACGAAAATATGATGTACGTATATGCCATCCGCATTCGGCACTGGGTCCCGTCATCACCCGTTAGGTTACTTAACTAACGACAGAGTGGGGACTGGACTAGCGCGGGTGTAAAACATATACAACATCTACTAATATATATATCAATATATAATATTCGCTCCAGGCGTGATAAAATGCAACATCACAGAAATGTAATAAGCATCACAAAACAATACAGATAATCTGGGATCCCCGGGTTTCATAGAGCTGCTCATGAAACCCGACGTTCCCCTGGTCGTGTGGATAGCCTGTGCAAAGAAATCCTAGACCCCTACGGGCGCGGCAAGTTACCCGCCAAAACCTGAAGCGAGGCAGCCCCCTTCAACAAAGTGAATAGACCACCCAGCACTTCACGAAATCCGGTAACTTGAGCACCCCTCCTTGGGTCAACCTATACCCCCTACGAGTGCGGCGAATAGCCCGCCAATTCTAGAATAAAGCCCCCTCCGTCTCAAAACCATGAGATGCGGGCCCGTTACCCTCTAGAATCCGGCTATCCGTGCACCCCACCGCGGGGTAATCCTAATACAGAAAGTAAAATATACAGCGGGTACATCGATCTCAGCCCGGTCGTGCCCTAAAAGAATAATATACAAATAGGCAGTGACGGCAGTCCACATGTCGAACGCTCGTCCCGCAATATCAAATGTACAAATACAACCAAACTGTACTACCATTGCATCCAGGCTATCCACCACGACAAATCCGCAACATCACAGCACAACACAGAACATCAACGTGAATGTCACGTTCGCAAATCCGTCTAAATGAACTATAGCAATTAGACAGGATTTACCGATCAAATGACATTCACGGTCGTAGATATAATGTAAATACTGTGAACTAACATGTTTAAAATTATCAATCGACAAAATTTTTTGAAGTGGGCCCCAAGTACAATACCTAGCACTCAAAATAATTTGGGCCCAAACAAAACATTCCAGAAACCCCAATTCCAAGTCAAAGAGCACTGTAGAAATTTTGGTGCTGTGAAGGTACATAATGGCGGCGGAACCGCGGCCGGAAGCGGGTTTCTGCCGCGGTTCCGCGGCGGTGCCGTACGATAATGAAACCAAATTTTCACAGAACTCCTAAAAAACCCTGCCTGATTTTTTACAGCACACCAAATAATTTTTTGACCACAGGAAAAATTCGACAGAAACTATGACTTGGAAATGCAGTTTTTAGAAAATTCGTTCGATCGATGTTTTAAACACGTTAGAGCAAGCTAATAAAGGTTAATGGCGTGGCTCTGATACCATGTAAGTCTACGGTAGCGCCCCGGCCGTCTGTCCGAGGCCAAAATGCGGAAACGAAAACTTTTTCTTAACTAGAAACCGGCGCTATCGTATGCTTAAAACCCGTATCGAACCATTAACCTACAACTAGCTGTCTAGAGAAGGGATAGAAAGGCTATACCGATCGATCCATGTCCTCCGGTCTTTGGCCACCATCCCAAGCTCCTCGCGGCATCTCCGGTCTCGATCTCCTCGTCAGAAAGGGCACCACATCGTTGATTCTTTTTACGGGCTCCCGCTTCATCCAAAGCAACTTGGGTACGAAGTGTGCTAGCCGACGTGTCCAAGGTGATTTAGAGAATCTTTGTGATCACTTTGTCTCTTGCATCCTTTGATTTGGATGGAGGTTAGAGGTGTTTCCATTAATAGAGATTTTAAGCTAGAGGAGGAAAAGAAGAAGAAGCTTTGTTTTTCCTTTTGTGATATCTAATAAAATGAGAGAGTGAGAAGAATAATATAAGAGCTAGCCACATTATAGCTGCCCCTCTCTCTCTCCTCTTATCATATCATCACAAATCCATCACCTTATGTGACACATGCACAAAGAAAGAGACCATGAGTCACCACTTGTCCATGTGTCATAATTAATGCTCCAAATGATGATATTTAGCTCACAATTTCCATTAACAAACATTAATCCAAATGTTTGCAAGTATAAAAAGATACGACAACATCTAAAGTAAACTCATGACGGATCACAAGGATACCCCTCATCTGTATATACATACCTGCACCCGCATTCCGACTGAATGCGAATGCGATGAGACTAAAGTAATCCAACAAATCTAATACTAGAATCCGGCTTAAACCAAACCCAACAAGTATAATCCGCCCGATCATGATCCGTGCACTACTGCATGTATATGATCGGACCCTGCCATAAATCCATACGGCCTCTACAACGTTTCTCCAGAAACTTGAGAAACTGTCTGTGGAGGACTCTAAAGACTCGTCAATACTTTGGCTATGGATTTAATAACTAGCACATCAGAGGTACTAGCCGTACGTAACAGGCTACCAGGTATTGACCAAAAGGGATGTCGATGAGCGAACTCATCCTGGCACCCTACTAAGCCTGTCAGTGACAATATCTATACAGTCCGGTCCGTTCGTCTATAAGCATCGCATGGCGGGCCTAGGGGGTTGGTAAAAGTCAGACCCCCAAAAGAGGTACAAGTCGTGTCGGAGTGTAGCCCAGAACACCCTGAGATACTACTGGAATACCTACCAGTAAATCTCCTGCCTTTGCCAAGGACTTCGTGTAATGGCTCTCCTAGACACAGTACGATCTCACCCCCAATACCGGTAGAGACGAAACCCCTGCCGATTCGCTCACCGCCTCCATGTGGCTCGGGACTGTACCCAACTAAAAACCTGTTTGCATGACTCCTTTGAGCCGTGGTAGGGTAGTAATCAAAGCACCTTGGGAACTCAAACGAGATAAATGACGATCTCAGGTCGATGAACTAACCTATACACATGTCACCAGGGAACTGCTATCTGACGTCAGGTATAATACCAACTAGCATGGTCCCGGCGAGTCCTGTCCGGTGTACTCATAACCCAATGAGCACCTGTATACATCTTAGGTGAACCAACTGACACCAATGGCTTGTGAGACCGGCCACCGCCCCTCGTCGGGGTCTCGACTGTAAACACTAGTCTACTAATGGAGTATCGATGCCCAGTCTCGAAACTCCCACGACTAGGGACGACTTTAAGGATGTGCTTATAGACCCTAGCTCCCATGTATATGATCGCCATCATACTGCTGGTAGTCAAGTAAGAATCCTAAGGGCTCTATCAATATGTAATAGTGATCTGTAAGGTTACATAAAGCTGTACATGATGATAAAGATAAACCAGATAGCATACTAACATCTCGAGTAAAACTGTCCTCCCGGTATAGGTCCTCCCTCAATCATTGCAATCACGTGCCTCTTATCCAATAATTAACTCTGAGGGCACTATATCCAACAAGTAGGATCCCGATTACCGCTGAAAAGTTGGTTTACTCCTCGGGTGATCCCGACTAATACTTCTTTCAGGTTTGGAGGAGAATTTGAGGTTACAGTGGGAGGTTTCCTGATTAGATAAAGTGATAACCATTCTGATCTAGGTTAGAGTGCATGCAGAGTGTTTCTTTTCTCTCTCTTTTTGGCAGTGACCATGACCCAACCCTTGACTATGACTCAGTGACCATGATTAACCGAACCTTCTTAAAACACTGGCTTTTGGATTGTCAGAGCTGCATACCTCATTGCTACTCCTACTTTTACCCTTTTCTACAGATCACCCCGTATTACTACGAACATCCTCTTCCTTTGTATAAAACCATCGTATGGTTATATACGAACTTGAAGGAACTTGTTCCAGATTCGAAGATGGTTTCTGGTTCTGGAGAAAATGAATAGGACTATTCAGTTGACTTTTCTTTTTACCTTCTCTCAGGTTGCGAGTGCTCCTTAGATTAGGACAGTACACCTATTACGCTAATTGGATAGTCTTCTTCCAAACTATAGGCAGGTGCCGAACGGTGGGGAATGAAGAAAACCAATTAGCCTAACAATGGTGTACAGAACGTAATAAGTTAAGACAAATAAAGGGATTAGTAAGAGGGCAAAGTAAATTGCGACTGCTATTCGCGACTAAACCAAGTATTTCTTCGCCAATCCTACATCACCTTTGTTTTTCTCCAGGACACTCCATATCACTCTGAAGATCCACAATTTATTGGATATTCCATCGTATGGTTATATATGAACTCGAAGGAACTTGTTCCAGTTCGAGGATGGATTCTGGTTCAGGAGAAATAGGTATAAGGTTTATTCAGTTGTCTTTTATCTTCACCTTCTCTCAGGTTACAAGTACTCCTAGTATTAGGAGAGTACACCCATTATGCTTATTGGATAGTCTTCTTCCAAACCATAGGCTGGTACCGAACGGTAGGGAAGGAAGAAAACCATTTAGCCTAAAGGGGTGTACAGAAGGTAATGACTAAAGACATATAAAGAGATTTGGAGAGATGGCAAAGAAATATACGGTTACAGTTGTGAATCTGATAATGGAAGAGGCATTACTAAGAATACCCGGATACCCCTTCGAAACATTTACATGTTTCAGTTTCACCGTGTACTCTTAAAAGAAAACTGATTTCCCAATTAGCACTTGCTCCAGGGTATGTATTTGCCAGGTTTGATTCTCACATCTGTATGGTTTTACAGATGATGAGTGGGAGAAAATTATTGGGAATTGGGTGATCATCCATATTATATCGGGATTCGTTGTAATTGGTGATATTTGAGAAAATCACCTGGGTTGTTTGCCGGACGGCAAATATTTGGTTTTGAATATCTGTTATAATGCACCAATTTCAAATTGATATATCTGTACGTTTATTTTTATAATGTGATATATAAATTTTTGAAATTATGTCTATGACATTTACAAAGACCAGTGGATGGTTAGGTAGGGAGTATTAAACAGCGGTGTAATTCTTCTTACCCATAAGTACAGTTTTCAACCTACGACATACAGGGAATGAGTTATTAGACTCAGGGGACTTATACAGAGTATTGTATGTTGTCCAGTGTCCTTGAGGACAGAGGGGTTGGTACTCGTACTATATTCTGTTTACTTGTGACTTCTCTAGTTCTTAGACATGTGTTTCGTAGAAATGCAAGGTCTAAGTTTTGAGAAGTTATAGGTATAAGAATAAAGTGGAGAACCAGGTACTGAAAGTATCAGGATTCTTCAAGGTGATAGAAAATGTAGATACTTGTGTATGGTATTCAGTTGATATTAATGATTATGAGAACTTGCTTCTCTTTCAGGTTACTCATATCTGGATGTATTCCTAAGTTGAGTAATGCTAATCGGCCTCTCTCCATTTAGTTGACATGCACTGGAGACAGCTGCATGATTTGAATCTGGTTCCAATTAAATCAGTGCCTCTATTTCTATATTGGAAATAGAATAGTTCATATCTTAACAATGTTAAGGTACGGGGAGTTGTCCGGCTTATGCATAAAACCGGACTCTGGATAACTCAAGGCACATTTCTGTAATGGTTGTTTGTGGGTTGACCCGGGCTATGACGAGGGTTGATTTTCTACCATCTGGAAGATCAATAGTGATATTGTTCTTGACTCGCCACTGTTTTAATAAAGAAGGATTTTTTTTTCAGAAAACAGTAGTGGGAGTATGGTAGAACTGGAAGTGATCCCAGAACCGCAAACGATTACTGAAAATTTGATTAGAACCTAAAGATTCAATCTGGATTGACAGTCCATTGGCCACTCCGCAGATATAGTGGGTAAACTCAGGCACCCGAGAGGTGCTCCGGTAGCCTCAAGTACGGTGACAGGGTGGTTCTTGTTTACCCAGATTTGACACTACTGTTGTTCTAGGCTATGAGACCTGGAAGGAGGATTAGTATAGTGTCGTTCTAAACTAGCTTTAGAAGTGCACGTGTATATGACTCTGCCAGAGGGTTGTCGTAGTCAGTGGGAGCAGCGGAAGCATAGTGGACAAGTAGCTTATGTCTATTTATAGACTAAAGCAGATATAGCGGAGATAGATTGTCTATTTCTGATGTGACAGTCATAGGTTTGACTTCATCAGAATAAGGGATGGATCTGTTAAGAAGGTAGTAGGGTATGATGTCCTGGTATTTGGATGACATACAAAGAGTAGGAAGTGAAATTCCTATACTACGATCGGTTATACTTTGGTTGTCACATAGTGGTTTCTCCACATAGGATATGGATATTATATCAGATATTCTAGTTACTAGATCTATGGTTTTAGATCTAGATTTGGGAAGTTTCCCAATCTGGGTACTTAGACAGCATTATAAAGGTTTTTTAGAATGGACGACTCCTGGCATGGTAGTATACCTGCAGGTGATGGAGTCACCCTCTCTAAAGGTGTCTTACAGACTAAAGGGGAGAGGGATGTGCATGATTGGTAGATCACTTGCTTAGGCAATTGAGTCAATCATGAGATGTCAAGTACCACACCAGATATTGTTTTTGCACAAGATGCAATAAGTTGTGATATTAATCCTATCCTGGAGAAACGTTCGGAAGCAGTTTTAGAACATAAGTGGATGTTCTAGGGAAATGATAACGGCAGCCTCTTTCAGGGAACGGTTATCATTCCAGGCTTCTAAGGTGACATGGATGACAGAGTGGCTGTCAGAGTTATAGTTTTCCCTCTGACGAGGGGCAGTATTTTGGATAGGTGGTCCAAGCGGATACTGAGGGAGGTGTGGCGCGGGATACTGATTAAGTTCAGTTGACGATACAGTCTAAGAAATTTGGATTTGGAGTTGATTTATGAACTAGGTCTCATCAGATATCCAGACATATTCTAAGACAGGTATTGCTCATTTCGGGAGATGGATTTCTCCACGAACTTGAGACAAAGAGAGACATAGAAAGAAACATCAGGGCGGATCCACTCACTGAGGCTATTCCTCGAATGAAATAGTTTCGCAAACGGGTTTTGTGAGACTGATTAGTAGAGGAGTTGGTTGTTCGGTATCACACGGGCTGTGAGTGTGTGACATCGCAATAATTAGCCTTGAGTTCAAGTGATAGATTGTTGGATATAGTGCCCTCAGAGTCAATTATTAGATCACAGGAACGTGATTGCAATGATTGAGGGAGGACCTATACCGGTAGGACAGTCTTACTCGTGATGATAGTATGCTATCTGGTTTATCTTTATCATCGTGTACAGCTTTAGGTGACCTTACAGGTCACTATTACACATTGATAGAGCCCTTAGTATTCTTACTTGACTACCAGCAGTATGATGGCGATCGTATACGTGAGAGCTGGGGTCTATAAGCACATCCTTAAAAGGTCCCTAGTCATGGGAGTTTCGAGACTGGTCATCGATACTCCATTAGTAGACTAGTGTATACAGTCGAAACCCCGACGAGGGGTGGTAGCCGGTCTCACAAGCCATTGTTGTCAGTTGGTTCACCTAAGATGTATACAGGTGCTCATTGGGTTATGAGTACACCGGACAGGACTCGCCGGAACATGCTAGTTGGTATTGTACCTGACGTCAGATAGCAGTTCCCTGGTGACATGTGTACAGGTTAGTTCATCGACCTGAGATCGTCATTTGTCTCATGTGAGTTCCCACTGTGCTTGGATTACTACCCTACCACAGCTCAAAGGAGTCATGCAAACAGGTTTTAGTTGGGTACAGTCCCGAGCCACATGGAGGCAGTAAGCGGATCGGTAGGGGTTTCGTCTCTCCCGGTATTGGGGGTGAGATCGCGCTGTGTCTAGGAGAGCCATTACACGAATTCCTTGGCCAAAGCAGGAGATTTACTGGTAGGTATTCCAGTAGTATCTCAGGGTGTTCTGGGCTACACTCCGACACGACTTGTACCGCTTTTGGGGGTATGACTTTTACCAACCCCCTAGGCCCGCCATACGATACTCATAGACGAACGGACCGGACTGTACGGATATTGTCACTGACAGGCACAGTAGGGTGTCAGGATGAGTTCGCTCATCGACTTCCCTTTTGGTCAATACCTGGTTTCCCGTTACGTACGGCTACTACATCTGACATGCTAGTTGTTAAATCCACAGCCAAGGTATTGACGAGTCTTTAGATTCCCCCACAGACAGTTTTCAAGTTTCGGGCGAAACGTTGTAGAGGTCGTATGATATATGGCAGGGTTCGATCATATACGTGTAGTCGTGCACGGATCATGATCGGACGGATCATACTAGTGGGCTTTGGTTTAAGCCGGATCCTAGTATTAGATTTGTTGGATTACTTTAGTCTCATCGTATTCGCATTCGGTCGGAATGCGGATGCAGGTATGTATATACAGGTGAGGGGTATCCTTGTGATCCGTCACGAGTTTACTTTAGATGTTGACGTATCTTTTTATTGTTCTAAACATTTGGGTTAATGTTTACAAATGGAAATTTTGAGCTAGAAATCATCATTTTGTGCATTTAATGTGACATGGACTTCATTAGTGACTCATGGTCTCCTTTTATGTGCACATGTCACATTTTGTGATGGATTTGAGTGATGAAATGAGAGGAAGAGAGAGAAGGGTAGCCATATCCCTTTGGGTTTGCTCTTATATTATTCATTCTTGCTCTCATTTTTATCATAGCAACATAACACAAAATGGTTCTTCTTCTTCTTCCTCCTCTAGCTCATAACCTCCATTAATGGCATTATCTCTAACCTCCATCCATACACTCTCATGTGATGAGAATCAATGGATGCTTGAGACAAAGTTGTCACACACATTCACTACATCACCTTGGACACGTCGTCTAGCGAACTTCGTGCTTGAGTTGCTTCAGATGAAGCGGGAGCCCATAAAAAGACTCGAAGATGTGGTGCCATTTCCGACGAGGAGATCGAGACCGGAGATGCCGCGAGGAGCTTGGGATGGTGGCTAAAGACCGAAGGACACGGATCGATTGGTATCCCTTTTCTGACCCTTCTCTTGTTGCTAGTTATAGGTTAATGGTTCGATCCAGGTTTCATGTCTGCGATAGCGCCGGTTTTATGTTTATGAAATGTTTTCGTTTCCGCAATTTGGCTTCGTAGAGACGGCCGGGGCGCTACCGTGGACTTACAGAGGCTGCCACATTGAGAGGAATGTTGACATACAACCTACCCCAGAGGTCCCGATATTGGCTACCGGGAAGAAAGATGACCCATCTATTGCTGAGATTGATGGGATGTCGCCTCCAGAGTTATATGCTGAAACCACAGAAGCTTTCAGGTAAAGATGTGACAGAAGATGGTTAGTTCATCTTGGATAGAATGGCTGAGATGATTTGTCTGATCTGATACGCCGACGCAGGCTCAGTTAAGTTGGGGATTTCCAATTTGGAGGATTTTACTCAGATCTAAAGTAAATCGATCAAGAGTGGATGTTGTTCGTTGGATGCTCCGATGTGAGACAAGTAAGTTGACCAATTTTGGATAGAAGGACCTTACCCAGATGCATTGTGAGCTGATCGAGAATGGATGGATGAAGCATATTCCTTCGTTGTATTGGACGAGTTCCCGAGAATGCTATCGGCTAGATATCATCCATAAGAGAGGTGAAATTACCCGAGTTCATTATTTCGAGCCAACGAATTGCAGCACTTAGCCCGCAAGTTAAGACATCGACATGGACAATGATGAAGACGGGTGAAACAATAGGTCCGCGAGAGATGATAACGAGCTTTGTTACTCCCCGTTGATACCATAGGGTTGACATGTATGCAGAGGCGTTGGATACGGTCGAATTCCAGAGGAAAGCCTTGCTGAGGAAGCCGCTGTTCGGTTATGAGAAAAAGAGTTAAGCAAGAGTGCCAGCCTTCGTATGGTTCAGCATAGATGAGATCGGAAGAGACCTTAAGTAGGTTCTTTCCAGGATGCCGCAGCGATAAAGATTTGCACCTAGGATCAGTTGTATCGCGTGTAATCAGAGGGCCAGATGTCGCCGTCAGCAATTTGCTACCTTACGAGTGGTCAGGATAAATCGCTAAGCGAGGATCAGCGGAATGCTAGAGCGGAAACGTTTCGTTATTATACCTAACCGGGCAGACGATCTAAAAGATTGTGAGATTGGTAATCCACAGAGAAAACTAGGATCCAGAGACAAAGGACGCCAGGCCGTGAGCATGAGGCCAGCGGATGTTCTTGCTCTGCCAGCTTTGGGCGCGACGGCATTTTTCGACATTGAAGGAGGTGTACCTCAATGTCATTTATTGCGATTTGTGATTTGTGATCAGAATATCACACTTTTATCGCTTGGATTTGAGTTTCGATGATTAAGTTTCATGACATTTGTTTTCGTGCACCATAATTAGATATTTTCAATTATGCACAGTTATTGCACTTGATTTATATTTTATACACCGTTACATTGGTTTATATGACTTGTGCATATCTATTGCACTTGATATCGATTTTTGCCTTGGCTGGACATATTTATGATTCCGTAGATTTCGATATTGTCGATGAGATTTTGTGCATGCCGTACGCACTCGATTTGATTTATGCACTCGGTATAGCTTACATGTACTCGCAGTGCATTGATATGGATTTTGTGCATGCAGTTGAACACACTTATGATTTTAATATACCTTGGCATGCCCAATGTTGTTTTTGTTCATATTTAAGATATTGATGAGTTTTCGGGCACCTAGTGCACCTTAGATTATGTTTTTGTGCATTTGTTGCACTAGATCTTTGTTTTCGTGCACCGTTACACTTGACGTTCATTTTCTTGCGGTTTACTGTACTAGATGTTTTGTGCGGACCTAACGCGCTTGATTTGGATTTTCACGCAAATTGGGCGCATGGTCTGAGATTTTTTGCATACCGGATGCACATGATTGAGATTTTCTTCGTGCATGTTAGTTGCACTGGGTTGAGATTTTCATGCACTTTAGATGCACTCGATGTTGTTATCGTGCACACCCGTTGCACTTAGTTTGGCTTTTGTGCACATTCGTGGCACTTGTATTTGGCTTGATTTTCCATGCGCACTAGATGCACGTGATGTTAGATACGCCTTTTGAGGCTGATTTTTGCTCTTGAGCATTATATTTTATGTTGGGTACTGTATTATATAGTAGCCGAGCAGGACTGATCTGAGGTCAGTACCTGTGTATTTTTGCATGCATAATGGTTACCAAGTGGTTTTCAAAAAGGAGCTATAATATCGCTATTTCCTACGTGTCCGTGAGTGACACGAACTTTTACGAAGGAAAATCTTTGGGATGTTTCAAAAAGGGCGGAACATATATCTTAAGCAAACATATTTAAACGTATATTTACTACTTTACAAATGAGCGTCCACCAGTTGTACCGTGAGTTACGCATCGCACGACGATTCAGAAAAGATTTTGCACGTATTTTATTCAGTTTTTAGAGGATTTTACAAGGATGCGTACTATATACGTACTATGATTTTTATTATAGCATATTTGAGAATGGCATTGGATTTCGATATTTGCATTTCCTTTCTAACTCCTATGATTGTGTGATGCTTGATGGAGTTTTGATTTTGAGTTTCGCACTCGTTTTCAAGCGCACTCGATGTGCTGTGATATATTTGAGTTTTACGTGATTTCGGAGCCCCGATGATTTGGATTGGTTATTGAAATATTTTAGTATTTGGCGGTTTAAATTTAAATTTGGGGACTGATGGATCTTTGGATCTCCTTCAGATGTTTTTTTCCGTTGATCTGCTGCGAGCGATGGACGGCTGGGATTGAGCTGGAGGGTTAACTCTTAGAGCGTGTGGATCTCAATGGGTTTTGATTGGTTGTGGCCGAACTACCTGCAATAAAGTCCCAGGGTGGTTGTGCCATCGAGGACCCTCTGATGATCAAGTTAGACGGGGTATTTTGGCAGAGTAACGGCCTAGTGGAGTGAAAATGGCTTACCTCGATCGTCTAAGAGAAGGGTTTATATAGCGGGAGCAGTGGGCAGGCGGGCGCGAGATTCACGCTGGCCGTTACGCCCCTGGTGCTACGCCTGCGTGATAGGCGAGATCCCGCATTAATGACGAGACATTCTCATTAATGGGGGATCGTGATGGCATGGAATGCAGGATCATGGGCGACGAATATCTCGCACGTGGCAAGATTCGCGGAGCCATGGCGGAGGCGCCTGTGACTAGCGCAGTGGGTCGGTCGATGAGACCGAGGAAGATGAGCTCGGTGGGAGGCTCGAGAATGAGTGGGAGGCCGAGGCACCTTAGTTCTGTGATAGCTCTGGAAGGCCACCGAAGGTCGGGAGACTCCTCGGGCCGAAGGCTCGAGGTGTGATCCCAACTAAAGTTCTTAATCCTTTGTAGTAGGTTCTACGACACGTCATGTGCAATGTGTCAGCATCTAGAGAGTCACCGATATCGAGACTTATCATTAGCCCCCCACTCTCGTCTCGACCCGCTCCTGGGTCGGGTCGAGAGTGGTCTGACCGATCACCCGGGGTGAGTTCTCACTCGAAGATATCATTGGTGCGCATTCCAGGGAAAAAAGTAGTATTTTCTTAATGACTTCAGCGGATCAGGGGAGAGATCTCGCATTAAAGGGGAAGCGCCGGATCGTGTGTATGTTCATTGAAGCGACAACCCACGTGTCAGGCGCTGGTTGGCGGGCGAGAAGTGCCGCTGGAGTTCCCACGCCGGAAGGGATGCACCCAATGTGAGTGCGACAGGTAGAACGTTATCGGCCGTTGGTTGCGAAACGTTGTTTTGGCAGGAGGTGATCGGAACCGTAGGATGCGTACGCCGGCAGCTATAAATAGAGGTGGGATCCCTATCAGGACTCATACCTCTTCATAGTTTCCTCGTCCCTGGTCGTGTTAGCTTGGCTCTCTTCTCTTCAGGTCAGATTCCTTGCGTTTGATCTCCCGAAGATACCTCCCTTTGATCAGGTTAGATGTCTTCTTCCGAGGAGTTCGTAGATGTAGTCTGGGTAGAGTCCAGGGAGTCGTCTGAAGCTTCTCCTTCTGCTTCATCCTCTTCTGAGTCGGAGTGCTCCTGTGGAGTTAGGGTTAGTAATGCTCCCCGGGGCCGTGCAACAGGGGCGGTCCACACTGAGGCATGCAGAAGAGCTCGTCAACATCAAGACACGTTCCCTCATTCTTCCCGGCTATTCGCTTCGTCTGGCCAAGGAGGGGGAGAGGGTAGGCCAGGTATGGGCCAAGGAGCTTGCCTTGTACTTGGAAGCCTTTTGGGCCATGATGCATCTGCCTTTCTCTCCCGAAGTGAGTGCGGCATTGAATTGTTTTGGGTTAGCCCCGAGCCAGCTTGTGCCGAACTCTTGGAGGATCCTACTTGGGTTCCTGGTCAGGTTGAGATTGAGTCAAATCCCTTTGAGCCTGAGCCTCCTCGTTTTTTCTCTTCGCTAGAAAAACTACCCTGGCGCTCGCAGGGGCGAGCCGAGCTGGGAATACCTCTCCTTTAGAAAACAACGCGGGGATGCTGCCGGGTCGGGGATCGTCGTAGTACCTTCTTCCATTCACGAATGGAAGAAGAAGTTTTTCTTTATCGCCCCGCTAGAGGGTAAGGATTGGCATGTGCCCACCCAGTGGCAAGGGGTCAGCTGTTCGTGGGTGAGTCGGTCGAATGATCCCGATGCGGTAGCAGTGTCGAAGTGGGAGCCCCTCCCTCGGGCTGATGTGCTGCTGTCTGAGCGGGCCTTCAGTTGGGCTGGGCTCAGCCCCGCCTATTATGCGAGTAAGTTGGGAGCTCTCAGGTGACTTTTTTTGACTTGTGCTTTCTTTCATGTTTCCTGGCATCTCTGACTCTCGTATTTTTGTCTTATGCAGGACCCATGGACCTAGGCAAGTTCCGGACAGCAGTGGTTGACGTGAAGAGGGGGAAGAAGGCCGGAGGCGCCATCCCTTCTCGCCCGTCGTCGGCTCCGTCTCTGCCTCCGGCTGCTCCACCTAGGAGCCCAAGCGTGCCCCGGGCCCCCGAGTCCAGTCGTGTGCCGGTTCGAAAGCGTGCTCGGGAGCAAGAGCCCCAGGCTCCCGAGGTAGGGGGTGAGACTGGTTCTCCCGCGTCGCTCCTCAAGAGGTTTCACAGGACGGCGCCCCACTACCCGGCTTCCTCGATCCTCATAGGCGATAGGGAGCTTTGCTTCGAGGTGCCCTCTGGGATTTCCGTCGCCGACAGCCTGCTCTCGGAGATGGAAAGGTCGGCCGGGGATAGAATCCCTCGGGGGACCCTTCGGGCCGAAATGGCGGCCATAGCTCAAGAGGCCGTGCAGGTTAGTGTTCGCACCCCACTTGGTTCTTCATTCAGCATTTTTGTTTGCATGATCGAGTTCCTCCCTTTCCATTTTAACCCTCTTTCTTTTCTTCAGGTCCTTCAGCAAGTTGCCCTCGTCGTCAACATGGAGGACGAAGAGATAACCCCGGTGATGCGGGCCATAGGCGAGTTCTATTCACGGGAAGTGAGCTCAAGGCTGGAGCTAGAAACGGTGATGGAGAGGGTCGTTGCCCTTGAAGACCGGGTGGCGGCCGGGAATAGGGAGGTCGCCCGGAGCCGAGAGGCCGCCTGAGCTGCCGGGGCCCAGTTGGAAAACTCCCAGGTGCTCGTCGCCACCTTGAAGAAGGCGGCGAACACCCTCCGAAGGGAGAATGATGTGGCGAAGGAGAGGACGAGGCGTGCCGAGCTTCAGGCGTCGAAGGCTGAGCTTCTGCCGTCGAAGGAGGTGGAGAGCTATAAGAAGTCAGACCAGTTCTATGCCGATCTTGCTGGAGCTGCCGGCGTTATTTGGCACGACGCCCTTGACGCTGTCAAGGCCCAGATGCCGGAGTTCCCTGACGGCAATCTCCGAGAGGAGTACCCTCGTGAGGACGACGCATAAGGGGATGCCCCTGGAAACGATGCAGGGGAAAAGGCCCCTGGTGGGAGCGTGGAGGATAAGTCGGTCGCCCCGGCCACCCAGGTTCCCACTGTGGGTGCCGACCCTGAAGATGCCGCCCCGATAGTCGCAGTGGACACGTGGCTCATCGTGGTTCTTCCCGGCCCAAAGGCCTGAGCTTCCTCTTCTCCCTTTCTTTTTGCGCTAAAATTTTGTAAGTGATTGATCGGATATTCCATCGTTTAATATGAAAAGTATATATCATAATCAAAGAATTTATAGCCGCAATCAATAATGGTGTCGATGTAATTCGTTAATAAGTACGGGTCGTCCACTGAGATTCGTGTATTTATTCATTTTTGCATTAGTTGAGTCGAAAGAAAATAGTAAGGAAAATTCAAGAAAATGAATCAAGATTTATTAAATGAAATATTTTCAAGAAAAATCAAGAAAGGGTTTAAAATTTAGTAATCAAGAAAATGTCCAGAATCAATTTTAGTTATCAAGAAAATGAAGAATAACTTGTAGGATTCGAATGGAATTAGTAGCAATGATGAATACTAATAATGACTCATCTTATCTGTTGATGAATCAGAGTTAGAACAATGGCGATGAATGAAGATTAGGGATCTTTTGAAGAAACTAGGGTTTCTCCTTCACTATCCCTTGTCTTTTCAATGATCACCATTCAAATCTAGCCTTTTAGCAAAGAAAATCATCAATCATTTAATCTCAAATTGCAACGAAATTATCAAGAACGGTGATCTCGTTCCAAATTTGGTCATTGATGATTCTTTTTCCTAAAGTTCATAATTCTCATAACACTTAAGACGCGTACAAGATTTCACCACCATTTGATCAACCGAATTCCTTCGAATCCTTAGCATGCGGAGATTTACTCACGCATCTTGAAGATAAAAGAATCAAGAATTCGAAATTTCATAATGTGAAAGTTTAAAGAAAATGAGAATTAACAATTGATCTTCTTTATTAATCAACTTCTAATTACACTTTCCTTCAATCTGAGATTACAAGAATTGCTCTCGATCGCTCCCTTGAATAGGTAACTATTCCATCGAACTTCACTTTGCTCTATCTCCATGAGACTTGGACCTGTCGAGGATCCCGTGCTCTTGATGACGATCGGCTTCACGTAAAGGATCTTGAATGTCGTCGCTTGATGTTGTTCTCAACGATTCTTGATTTGGATCTTGATTTCGAATTGAATTGGATTTAGTTTTGGATTGTGTACTAGAAATCAACTACCATCAACAACCTCATTAATGTAGGCTTAGATCCCTTTTTATAGCCCTTCACCAATCTTCCACTAGAAGCTAGGTCAATCTTCCCCAAGAAGCTAGGTAGTTGTAGGGAAAGTTCTAGAATAAGATAGTTATCATGGAGCGTCTTCAACAAGCTAGGTAGTTGCAATGGAGCTTCGGGAGAACTTTTGACCGTCGATGCCCTAACTTGGCCGTGGGTCCGCGGCTGATCGGCCTGACTCGGCCGTGGATCCGCGGCCGTTTAGTGAAGTTGATGCTTCATTTCTCTTGTGTAGTTTGGTGTTGGTCTATATGTGTTAAGGTGATATCTGGAATCTTCTTATCTTTTCCGAATCTCTGCCAGATTTTAACTCTTTGACTTGCTGCATTTTGTCGGTGAATTTGCGATTCCGATATCTGTACTGAAATAATTTTCTGCACAAAAATCTCAATGAAGATTGTTAAGATGTACAATATCATGTGTGAAATAATAAACACACAATTTCCTTCCAGAATGTTGATTATAATGTATAACACGTGGTATTTGATATTGTCACGACCCGAAAGTACGGAACGTGACTGGCACATAGATTACGAGACGTCTAAAGGCGTACCGTAACCTAAGTCAGCCAAAGCCCAGAAAAATCTAAACCAAAATTAAAAGAGTGTGAAGGAAAACCTTACATGAAAACAATTTTTAAATCAATTAAGTTGCATTGAACCCCTTTAAAAAAAACATCAAAAATTTCCGAAAATTTCGGCAGACTCTCCCCTGTAAATTCTATCCCCCAAAATGGGTACAACAAGATATATAACCTGTAAACATAAAAAGGCATCCCCAAGCGGAAGCTAGCTCTTCGCCCTAGGCAGATCACAACCACACGCAATATATATATGCAATATCCAGAAAAGAGCATAAAGAAATGCAAAATGTAAGAAAAACACAACGTCGGCTCAAGTGAGCTCGACCCAAAAGAAACCACATATACACAAATCTCTCAGTCTCATCACTAGGTCGCATATACACATAAGGAGTGGTAGATGGAGAATACTAGATACAATGATAGAGCAAAAAGAAATAAAGTGTGCTCGCAACCCACCTACGAGCAATGTCGCGAGTCTAAGCAAAAGGAGCTAATGATAAGATAGCCCACCGCTACAAGGATGACGGGTCCGACCTGCAAGACACTGTGGCACAACGGGGGTGAGTTGCCAGCTCATGAGTAGAATATAACATCTAATAAGGCAATCGTAAGAATGCACGCAAATGGGTCACAGCATGTATGTCCAGATGTGATGTAATACCTCTAGTATGCATGCACATGTATGCAATGTCAATACTAAATCTTTAAGTGTTTTAAATGCTAAGAGTTCTGCATTCTAATCTTTAGAAAAAGAATATTTGTATAATAGCTAAATACCATCAAGAAATCATCTGAAAACCCGTGTCAAGCATCGACACCAAATATGAAATCATATCTGTCTCAATATCTCACTGTATCAATGTCTCAAATATCGGGCTCCGTCTGTCCGGATCGGCCCATATCATCAAATCTCATGACAACGGTCGGTATCCTCCGGATATCCGCCGCGCCAGACATCACCGGTAGGTAGTCTTCCCCTGCCAGGCTCATCATCTACAACTCGATCTTCTTACCCCGGGGTACCATACCGAGCCCACCATGTACCCGAGATGGTTCATCCACTCCTCGAATCGGGTCTCGAAATCCAACAGAAAACATGAAAACTCATGGTGTACGACACATACATCACGAGAAAACTGGAACTTTGTTTTAAAAAAGATAAATATAAGCTTTTGTTAAATTCTTGCGGTTTTCCCCAAAAATCCAGAAATCGCAGCAATACTGAAATCCTTAAGAAAATCATAATATCCAACATGTTGTATATGATAAATGTCTATGATATCAATGTATGAGATGTGAATTTTGGCTAAAAATCTATGTAAGTACGATGATGATGCGAGGTATATACAAGCTATGCAATTTCATATATCATGTATGATGCAAGTGGCGATACTAAGCAAAACAGGTTCTATAGTGCACGTGGCATGGCAATTACCAAAGACGTGTGTGTCACATGAATAGTGCGCGTGCAACAGATGCCAATGGTAATGGTGTTCGTGTCCTACGAAGTGTTATCGCATATGTGCATATGAATATCCATGCAATCTAGCATACTGTTAACTATAAGGGTATGCAATGTAAATAAAGGGGTAAGCTAACTAGCAATACAAGTCTTGCAAGAAATAGGGTAATCCTAACTAGGGGGCGCCTCGCGCCATCCAGACGATTCCCCCATAGATGAATACATCTACTCACCTAAATGCCTCGCTAAACCGATCCGACCACCGCCTTGCCTTTACGCGCCGTGTCCGATGTTTCCCAGACTGATCCTATATTTGCACAACACAAAGCATAAGATTACATATCCTAAAACGATGCAAATCACAATATACAAATATCGACGCTCTCGAATTAAACATAACGTGCACTCGGTGCGCGGAAAACGCACGAAAATCGCTAAAACCTTAACCAAAATTGCCGTTTCGGGGAAATCGACAAAACTAAAACCCGGCTAGACAAAATCCCGCGTTCGCGCACTCTAATAGTCGTTTATTAAGATAATTATATTTCTAATATAACGCAATTAGATCACATTCTAATTTTTATAAAAAATCTAGTAAGCAATTTCATACCGATTCGATGCAATTATCGTAATTTATCGATTTAGCGAGCGTAACATCGTACAATTAACAACTCTAACCAATTAGATAACCAAACCCTAACTTAACTCCATCAACCATGCTTCAAACCCTAATTTGAAATCAAATCCCTGTCTTGATTTTCATGAGCAAGTAAAATAAACCAAATTTCACACTTAAACTACTAAATCTAGCAAATTTAAACCTACAATTAAACACTAGATTAGAAATATACCTTACTAGAGTTGATTCCTTTACACTAGACCTCCAAAGTGGCCTCTTTTCTCCTTGTTTTAATCCAATTTGGGCTTGAGAAGGGATGGCTTAAGGTTTTGGGTTGAATTAGAGAAGAATTTAGTGAATTTCGGTGGATTTTTGATGATTTTTGAAGGAATTTTCATGCAAAAAATGAGGGGAAAATGGGGGATTTCCTGAAGGTGAGATCGGCCTGAGGTTGGGAGGGGTGAGTGTGAGGGAATTGTGTAGAAAATTCTGCACAAAAAGAAACCTTTAAACTCATTTAATGCATATCACATCAAATTTTACATAAAAAACCCCATTTTCATTCATTTTCAACCCATTTTAAACCATAAAACAACTAAACTTGAAATGTTTTGCTAAAATTTTTGTTACACTTAATATTAGTTTATAATGGTTCCTAAGTGTGTAATTTACCTAATTAAATTTGTATTTATCACTAATTTAATGTATTTTTAAAAGCTTAAAATAATAAAAAAAATAATTAATTACGATTTTTTTTTTATTTAACTAGAAAATTATAAGTGACATTTTAGTGACAAAATTATAGTAATATCTTATCTAAATTTTGTATAATTAGGTCTACAATGAAAAATACCTAATTTGACTTTTTATGGAAAAAGCCGAAAAATTAGCCGATTACCGAAAAACTGCCTAAACGATTTTCGAAGGGTTACAATCTTCCACCCTTAGAGAAATTCGGTCCCCAAATTTAGAATTTAACTACGCGTACCTTCAAAAAGATGGGGATATCTCTTCCTCATCTCGACCTTGGTCTCCCAGGTGACCTCCTCGCTGTTCGGGCCACGCCAAAGGACCTTGACGGACGGTATAACCTTCGACCTCAATTTCTTCACATGCCGATCCAAAATGACCACCGGCTGCTCGGTGAAAGAAAGATCACACTCTAGCTGGATCGTCTGGTGCTGAATCGCTTGGGAAGGATCATGAAGGTACTTGCGGAGCATCGAGACATGGAATACGGGGTGAACATTGGGGAAGCTGGGCGGAAGAGCTAATCGATAAGCGACTGGACCAACACGCTCTAAGATCTCGAAAGGACCAACATATCTAGGACTCAGCTTCCCTTTCTGCCCAAATCTCATCACACCTTTCATCGGAGAGACCTTCAGGAAAACATGATCGCCAACAGCGAACTCGAGTCGGCGACGACGCCTGTCAGCATATGATTTCTGCCTGCTCTGTGCCGCTCTCATCCTGTCCCGAATCAACTGTATCTTCTCGGTCGTCTCCTGTACGATCTGCAGCCCCAAAACACTGCTCTCCCTGAGCTCTGTCCAACATACAGGCGATCGACATCTCCTCCCATATAAAGCCTCAAAAGGTGCCATCTGAATCGTCTACTGGAAGCTATTATTGTAGGAAAACTCGATCAAAGGCAAATGACGATCCCAGCTACCACCGAAATCTAAAACACAAGCTCTGAGCATGTCCTCAAGAGTCTGAATAGTACGCTCCGACTGACCGTCAGTCTGCGGATGAAAGGCTGTGCTAAAACTCAATCGGGTGCCCAAAGCTTCCTGGAGTTTCTGCCACAATCGGCTGGTAAACTGGGTGCCCCGGTCGGACACGATGCAAGTCGGAACACCATGCAGTCGCACTATCTCATCAATATAAACCTGGGCGTACTGAGAAAATCCAAAAGTGGTCTTCACTGGTAGGAAGTGAGCCGCTTTCGTCAGTCGATCCACAATCACCCAAATAGAGTCGTACCCTCGACTGGTCCTGGGTAGACCCATAATGAAGTCCATGGAGACCTGCTCCTACTTCCACTCAGGGATGGGCAAAGGCTGTAACCCGCCGGCTGGCCTCTGGTGCTCGGCCTTGACTTGCTGACAAGTCAGGCATCTCGACACAAAGTCTGTAACATCCTTCTTCATCCCGTCCCACCAGTAAACCTCTCTCAAATCACGGTACATCTTGGTGGAACCTGGATGCACACTGTATACTGATCTATGTGCCTCCTCGAGAATATCACGCCTCAGTCCCTCTGAATCTGGCACGCACAGTCGATTCCCAAATTGAAGTATCCCCTGATCATCAATCACGAACTCAGAAACTCTGCCCTGCCGAATCTGCTCAATAATCTCTAAGATACGGGCGTCGCTGGACTGTGCCTCGTAGATACGGTCAAGTAACTGTGGGCGTGCTCTGAAATGGGCCAGCTGTCCCCCTGTAGGAGTAAACTCGAACTGCACTTTGCTGTCACATAACACCTGCCAATCCGCCGTCGACTGCATCTGCACTGCTCTCAAACAAGATAAGCTACCTCCGGGCCTTCTACTCAAAGCATCTGCCACCACATTCGCCTTGCCCGGATGGTATAGAATCTCGCAGTCATAATCCTTCACCAACTCCATCCAACGGCGCTGTCTCAGGTTCAGATCTCGCTGTTGGAAGATATACTTCAAACTCTTGTGGTCAGTGAATATCTGGCACGACTCACCGTATAGGTAATGTCTCCAGATCTTAAGTGCAAATACTACTGCAGCCATCTCTAAATCATGGGTGGGGTAGTTCTGTTCGTGTTTCCTCAGCTGCCGAGAAGCAAACGCGATAACTCTGTCATGCTGCATCAATACACAGCCCAGCCCCACTCGAGAAGCATCACAATATACCACGAACCCGCCTGATCCTGAAAGCAATGCTAACACTGGTGCAGTAGTCAGACGAGTCTTCAACTGGTGGAAACTATCCTCACATGCCTGGGTCCAATCAAAAGGAACCCCCTTCCGGGTCAATCCAGTCAACGGTGCAGCAATGCGGAAGAAATCCTGGACAAAACGTCGATAGTAGCCGGCCAGACCTAGAAAACTGCGAACCTCTGTAACTGATACTGGTCTAGGCCAACGCTGAACTGCCTCGATCTTCTTCAGGTCCACACAAATACCATCTCTCATCACCACATGACCCAAGAAGTCGACACTGTCTAACCAGAATGCGCACTTGGAAAATTTGGCGAACAGCTGATGCTCCCTCAAAGTCTGCAATGTGATACGTAAGTGCTGCTCATGCTCCTCCCGGCTCCGAGAATAAACCAAGATGTCGTCAATGGACACAATAATGAACTGATCGAGATACGGCCTGAATACACGGTTCATCAAATCCATAAATGCTGCCGGGGCATTGGTGAGCCCGAACGACATCACCAAAAACTCATAATGACCATATCGAGTATGGAAAGCGGTCTTCGGAATATCCTCCTTCCGAACCCGCAACTGGTGATAACCTGACCGTAAATCAACCTTCGAGAAAAACCCTGCACCCTGGAGCTGATCGAATAAGTCATCAATGCGGGGTAGGGGATATCTGTTCCGCACAGTAACCCGGTTCAGCTGACGATAATCAATGCATAAATGCATACTTCCGTCCTTCTTCTTAACAAACAAGATGGGAGCACCCGAAGGTGACACACTCGGTCGGATAAGCCCTTTGTCCAGCAAGTCCTGTAACTGATCCTTTAGCTCTCTCAGCTCCGCCGGGGCCATCCGATAAGGCGGTATAGAGATAGGCCCCGTGCCGGGGATCAAGTCGATACAGAACTCAATCTCGCGCTCTGGTGGCAGACCAGGTAGCTCGTCAGGGAATACATCAGGAAACTCTCTCACAACAGGGACCTGGTCCAACGGAACCTCTGTGGAGCTTGTATCACAAACATAAGCTAAGAATCCCTAACACCCTTTTCTCAAGAGCTGACCAGCGCGCAGAGAAGAAATCAAGCTGGGAAGGGTAGGGCTACGATCTCCCTGAATAACAAGTACCGGCTCACCAGAAAAACTGAATCTGACTGCTTTCTCACGGCAGTCCACGGATGCATAACAAGTGGCTAGCCAGTCCATACTAAGAAGAACATCAAAGTCTAGCATATCGAGGAGAATCAAATCAACTGAAGAATCTTTCTCCCGAATACGAACGGAACATGATCGGTACACGAAACGGGCAACAAATGACTCGCCTACTTGTGTAATAACGACAAGCGGCTGATCTAACGGAGAAGACTCTCGGCCCAACCTCGGTGCAAAGTACGTGGATACATAGGAATGTGTGGAGCCTGGATCAAATAATACCCGTGCATCAAAAGAACATACTGGCAGAGTACCTGTCACGACGGCATTGGATGCCTGTGCATCCTGAGGAGTCAACGCGAACACTCGGGCCTGTCCACCACTAATAGCTGGCTGTCCTCTGCCTCTGCCTCGGCCTCTGCCTCTGCCTCTGTCGCCTCGTCCTCTCTGAACCGGACCGCCATGCCTACGGCCTCTAGAAGCATCTGGCTGGCGTGGAGCATCATCAGGAGTAGGAAGTAGAGCTCTCTGAGGAGGTTGTGAGGGTGGTAAGGTCATATGCGGGACTGTCGCCGCGCCCTGACTCCCATGGTACAGTCTCTGATACGGTGGTACTGACTCCCGCACCGAAAACATCCTGGAGACGACTGCTGGGTCTGTGGATATGAACCAAATAACTGACCTCGTCTCAATCCTCTGCCTCCACCATCTACCGGAAATAATCTATCACGATGTCTACTCATCTGCCGCTGAGCTGGCGTATCAGTACGGATCCTCTTCGGCCCAGAAACGACCGGAGTTTCAGAAATACGCTCCTCGAAAAGTAAGGCTGCATCCATCGCGGCTGCGTATGTATCAAAGTGCTGGGTGCCGATGGCAAGGAATAGCTGTGTATCAAGCCCTCGCACAAACCTCTTTATTCTCTTCTCTTCTGTGTCTACTAGGTACGGAGCATATCGAGACAACTGGGTAAACTGTATATCATACTCCGACACCGTCATCCCAGGAGTCTTGCGCAAAGACTCAAAACTACGGGCTCGAGCATCTCGGACACTCTCCGGAAGAAAACGGGCAAGAAATGCAGCTGTAAACTCGTCCCAGGTCATAGAAGGTAGACCTGCAGCTCGGCCTCTCTCTACTGAATCGTACCATGTCTGGGCAAGACCCTCCAGACGAAAACTCGCAAACTCCACCAATCTATCATCAGAACACCTCAACGAACGGCAAATCCGAGCCATCCTATCAAGAAATGCCTGTGGGTCCTCTGTCGCATCCGTACCAGTAAAAGCTGGAGGTCTTAATCTCATGAACTCCTGTAGTGAAACAGGGATAGTCTCCGTAGTAGCAGGAGTGACCATCTGTGCAGCAGGTATAATCGTGGTCTATGCGGTGGAAGGAACGTCCTCGGATCTCTGTGCCCAGCTGGACTCAACTAAAGATCCCATCATCTTTCGCAACTCTTGCATGCCAGCCTCTAGTCTGGCAATACGGTCAGGATAAGGCGGATCAGTATGACCCTGAGGGGTAGGTGTATCATCCCGCTCGATCCTCGCCTCAGACGAGCCCGCTCGAATCTCAACCCTAGCGGCAGCCCGCTGAGCTCTCGTAGTCTTTGGCAGCATAAAAGCTGGAATAAGAAACAGGACTGATAAGGACATTGCATTTGAATCAAGGAATGCAAGGAATCAAGAAAGGAAATACAAGCAATTATGTCCTAAGGTCACTTAGGCGGAGTACCGTATCGTAAGTATGCCACGGATCATACCCACGCTACGCCACTCTGCTAAAGTCACCTACTCCATCTACCAAGGTCGTCCTACACTCAGAAGGGTAAAACCTATGCTCTGATACCAACTTTGTCACGACCCGAAAGTATGGAACGTGACTGGCACTTAGATTACGAGACGTCTAAAGGCGTACCGTAACCTAAGTCAGCCAAAGCCCAGAAAAATCTAAACCAAAATCAAAAGAGTGTGAAGGAAAACCTTACATGAAAACGATTTTTAAATCAATTATGTTGCATTGAACCCCTTTAAAAAAAACATCAAAAATTTCCGAAAATTTCGGCAGACTCTCCCCTGTAAATTCTATCCCCCAAAATGGGTACAACAAGATATATAACCTGTAAACATAAAAAGGCATCCCCAAGCGGGAGCTAGCTCTTCGCCCGAGGCGGATCACAACCACACGCAATATATATATGCAATATCCAGAAAAGAGCATATAGAAATGCAAAATGTAAGAAAAACACAACGTCGGCTCAAGTGAGCTCGACCCAAAAGAAACCACATATACACAAATCTCTCAGTCTCATCACTAGGTCGCATATACACATAAGGAGTGGTAGATGGAGAATACTAGATACAATGATAGAGCAAAAAGAAATAAAGTGTGCTCGCAACCCACCTACGAGCAATGTCGCGAGTCTGAGCAAAAGGAGCTAATGATAAGATAGCCCACCGCTACAAGGATGACTGGTCCGACCTGCAAGACACTGTGGCACAACGGGGGTGAGTTGCCAGCTCGTGAGTAGAATATAACATCTAATAAGGCAATCGTAAGAATGCACGCAAATGGGTCATAACATGTATGTCCAGATGCGATGTAATACCTCTAGTATGCATGAACATGTATGCAATGTCAATACTAAATCTTTAAGTGTTTTAAATGCTAAGAGTTCTGCATTCTGATCTTTAGAAAAAGAATATTTGTATAATAGCTAAATACCATCAAGAAATCATCTGAAAACCCGTGTCAAGCATCGACACCAAATATGAAATCATATCTGTCTCAATATCTCACTGTATCAATGTCTCAAATATCGAGCTCCGTCGGTCCGGATCGGCCCATATCATCAAATCTCACGACAACGGTCGGTATCCTCCGGATATCCGCCGCGCCAGACATCACCGGTAGGTAGTCTTCTCCTGCCAGGCTCATCGTCTACAACTCGATCTTCTTGCCCCGGGGTACCATACCGGGCCCACCATGTACCCGAAACAGTTCATCCACTCCTCGAATCGGGTCTCGAAATCCAACAGAAAATATGAAAACTCTTGGTGGACGACACATACATCACGAGAAAACTGCAACATTGTTTTAAAAAAGATAAATATAAGCTTTTCTTAAATTCTTGCGGTTTTCCCCAAAATTCCAGAAATCGCAGCAATACTGAAATCCTCAAGAAAATCATAATATCCAACATGTTGTATATGATAAATGTCTATGATATCAATGTATGCGATGTGAATTTTGGCTAAAAATCTATGTAAGTACGATGATGATGCGAGGTATATACAAGCTATGCAATTTCATATATCATGTATGATGCAAGTGGCGATACTAAGCTAAACAGGTTCTATAGTGCACGTGGCATGGCAATTACCAAAGGCGTGTGTGTCACATGAATAGTGCTCGTGCAACAGATGCCAATGGTAATGGTGTTCGTGTCCTACGAAGTGTTATCGCATATATGCATATGAATATCCATGCAATCTAGCATACTGTTAACTATAAGGGTATGCAATGTAAATAAAGGGGTAAGCTAACTAGCAATACAAGTCTTGCAAGAAATAGGGTAATCCTAACTAGGGGGCTCCTCGCGCCATCCATACGATTCCCCCATAGATGAATACATCTACTCACCTGAATGCTTCGCTAATCCGATCCGACCACCGCCTTGCCTTTACGCGCCGTGTCCGATATTTCCCCGACCGATCCTATATTTGCACAACACCAAGCATAAGATTACATATCCTAAAACGATGCAAGTCACAATATACAAATATCTACGCTCTCGAATTAAACATAACGTGCACTCGGTGCTCGGAAAACGCACGAAAATCACTAAAACCTTAACCAAAATCGCCGTTTCGGGGAAATCGACAAAACTAAAACCCGGCTAGACAAAACCCCGCGTTCACGCACTATAATAGTCATTTATGAATCTAATTATATTGCTAATATAACGCAATTAGATCACATTCTAATTTTTATATAAAATCTAGTAAGCAATTTCATACCGATTTGATGCAATTATCGCAATTTATCGATTTAGTGAGCTTAACATCGTACAATTAACAACTCTAACCAATTAGATAACCAAACCCTAACTTAACTCCATCAACCATGCTTCAAACCCTAATTTGAAATCAAATCCCTCTCTTGATTTTCATGAGCAAGCAAAATAAACCAAATTTCACACTTAAACTACTAAATCTAGCAAATTTTAACCTACAATTAAACACTAGATTAGAAATATACCTTACTAGAGTTGATTCCTTTACACTAAACCTCCAAAGTGGCCTCTTTTCTCCTTGTTTTAATCCAATTTGGGCTTGAGAAGGGATGGCTTAAGGTTTTGGGTTGAATTAGAGAAGAATTTAGTGGATTTCGGTGGATTTTTGATGATTTTTGAAGGAATTTTCAAACAAAAAATTAGGGGGAAATGGGGGATTTCCTGAAGGTGAGCTCGGCCTGAGGTTGGGAGGGGTGAGTGTGAGGTTATTGTATAGAAAATTCTACACAAAAAGCAACCTTTAAACGCATTTAATGCATATCACATCAAATTTTACATAAAAAACCCCATTTTCATTCATTTTCAACCAATTTTAAACCATAAAACAACTAAACTTGAAATGTTTTGATAAAATTTTTGTTACACTTAATATTAGTTTATAATGGTTCCTAAGTGTGTAATTTACCTAACTAAATTTTTATTTATCACTAATTTAATGTATTTTTAAAAGCTTAAAATAATAAAAAAAATAATTAATTACGAATTTTTTTTATTTAACTAGAAAATTATAAGTGACATTTTAGTGACAAAATTATAGTAATATCTTATCTAAATTTTGTATAACTAGGTCTATAATGAAAAATACCTAATTTGACTTTTTACGGAAAAAGCTGAAAAATTAGCCGATTACCGAAAAACTGCCTAAACGATTTTCGAAGGGTTACAGATATTTTCTAGATGAACTTGTAATCCGTGTTATATTTATAACAAACACCCTTAAATGTTTATAAAAGTGCGGAAATTATTATGTTAAAGATTGCAATATTTTTGACTGAGGCTGGGGAGCCCATAATACCTTTGTAAAGACTTCCGACTTTTTATGAATAAAAAATCTTTTTGCAGTTTCTTTGCGTGCGCATTATCCTTTTGTTTATGGTAAACATTTGTATTTGCACAATACTGCTTTCATGTTAGGTCGGTTTTTCGTCCAGCGATCGCACGTCGAGTTGAATTCGATCATTTGCCAAGTGTGCATAGACCGGTGAAAGAACGGTATCTCCATGGCCCCGAATTCGAGGTGGAGATCACTTGGTAAGACGTGTAGGGAGTTGAGCAGGGTAGCTGCTCGGCGGCCTCTAGATGAGGTCTTCAGATCCTTGGCATCATGGGGTAAGACATTACCAGCCAAGGAAGGACCGAGCATGGTAGCTTCTCGGTGTCCTCTTGGCAAGGGCTTTGATCCCTGGCGTCGGTAGGTAGTGAACTACCAGCCATGGATGGACCGAGTAGGGTTGTTGCTCGGTTGCCTCTTAACGAGGGCTTTGATCCCTGACGTCAGTGGGTAGTGAACTACCAGCCATGGATGGAACGAGCAGGGTTGTTGCACGGTTGCCTCTTGGTGAGGGCTTATATCCCTGGCGTCGGTGGATGGGGAACTACCAACCAGGGATAATCGAGCAGGATAGCCGCCCGGTTGCCTCTTGGTGAGGGCTTTGATCCTTAGCTCGGGAGGGCATACGGAGGCCTGCTAAGGATAGACCGAGCAGGATCGCTGCCGGTTGCCTCTTGGTGAGGGCTTTGATCCTTAGCGTCGGTGGGTAGGGATCTACCAGCCGGGGATAGCATGGTTGATTCTTGGTTTCCTCTTCGCGAGGGCTTCGATCCTTAGCGCGGGAGGGCAATTGTTAGCTATATTTATGCCCTAGAGGCCATTGTTGTATATATGATGTATATTATAGTGGATGCTTGGATATATATAGAGTGGACTTTCTTGCTCGAGATGATAGAATGCTATTTGGTTTCACATTGTCTTAACTTGTTGACTTGTAATAGTTTACTGTCTTGCTCTTACATGTTGATAAAGCCTTAGGATATGTACTCGACTACTGGGACCATGATGAGATCATGCTAGTGGGGCCACGGTAGTCTATAAGTACATCCTATAATTGTTCCTAGTCGAGGGGGTATCAAGAAAGGGCATCGATACACCAGAGTAGACTAGCGTATACGCATCTTGACCTATATGATGCGCGATGGATGATCCCATATCCATTGGTGTTTGACATCAAAGATGGTGTACGGGTGCTCAGTGGAGACTGGGCACACTGAACGGACTCGCCGAGAACTTCTAGATGGTAATATACCTATCGTCAGATAGCAGTTCTCCGGTGACACTGGTACATGTTAGTCTGTAAACCCGAGATCGTCATAGAGTCTTGTATGATTCCCACTATGCTTTGATTTCCACCTTACCACGTTTAAGAGGGCATGCAAAATGGTGGCTTTTCGGTACAGTCCCGAATCACATGGAGGCAATGAGCGATAGGAGGGGATTCGTCTCTCCCGGTATAGGGAGTTGATGTTTTGCAGTGTTCGATTGGCTATAACTGGAAGTCCCTGGCCCGGACTGATATAGAGTGCAACTGGTAAGTTTTATCAGTAATTTCTCGACCTTTTATGAGCCTCACATCGACACGACTTATTGGTTACTGGGGTCTGACGTATACCACCCCTAGACCAGATATGCGACATATCAGACGAAGAGACCGGACTGTACGGTAGTGTTACTGATCGGATTCACAGGAGAATGTATAGGCTTGCTTGTTGATCTTCTGATTGATCAATACCTGGGTGGCTATTACGTTTAGCTGACCGCTTGCAGCTTGTGGGTGTTTGATATGATCATCACCTACTGCCGGCGTATTGACGATTCTTTATAGTCCTACATAGAGTTTTCTTGACTCAGGCAAAACGGAGTAGGAGCACATATGTGATATGTGTAGGATCGAGAATATTATGATATGAGATACTGTATTTTATTCTCGCGATATTAGATATCGGCCGGGTATATGTGATATAACCGGTCATCGGATCAAGTGTTGATTCGATGAACTGATACTGATTATATTAGTCGGTAATTTAAGAAATAGCCGGATTGTCGGATCAAGTGTTGATTCGATAATTTAATGTATAATTATATATGTGATATATTACATTACATTAACTGATATAAGCTCGCTTTATTGATTCATTTTCTCACCGGATAATACATTGATATATATGAGATATATGTTAATTGTATTATTTTCTTTTATTACAAAAATATATTATATATACGATATATAATATTGCAACAAGTTATGATTACAAATGCAACATGATTTGTGGAGATTAAATATAGTTAGGATTTGATTTGGGTTAGCATTTTCAAGAAGTTTCTAGAAGCTTTACTTTTATTTTATGCTTAGATATTTTGGATGATATTTTGTAGATATTTCTTAACCCAACCAAAACTCTTTACCCTAGTTATTTCTCTACAAGAGTTAAGAAATCATTCTTAACTCAAGAGTTGATTTGTAACCATAGACAATAATTCAATATTCATCACAAGAGACTTCTTCTTCTTCCTCCTTGAAAAGCTTGCTAGCTTTTTGAAAAGTGATGAATAAAAGTGAGAAATTGAAATAAAAAGAGAGCTAAATTCCTGTTTCATCATCCTCATCTATTCTAACCACTTAGATTAGGGTGTTCACTTCACTAATACTTGATTAGAGAAGTGAGAGCTTGAGTTAAAAATTCTTCAAGATAGATAATCTTCGAAAAGGAAGACTTCAAGTAAGTATGGATCATTCGGCTTGTGGAGCATCTCTAGAGCCCGAAAGTTCATTGATCGCGGTGAAAGGACTACTACTCGGAGCTTATGAAGCGAAGGAGTGGACTACAAAAGTTGTAATCCCTTTCCTTTAAATGTAAAGTTGTTTACATGCTTTGTTAACCCTAATTATCTAGCAAAGATCCTCATTTTAGATTGTTCGGCACTTGTAAATTTGAAATTCGGCATGGTTGATGCCTTATAGACCCTTGTAATAGTGCCTAGTGACCCTACAGTGGCATCAGAGCCTAGCTAGAGCATTAGGCGAAGTGTAGACGAAGTTAAAAGTCCGATCGAACCCCGAAACGTCGTATTTGACCCCCTCTCTGGAAATTTTTTTAAAAGATGGTTTTTTCCCTATTAAAAATACTCAAAAAATAAGCAGGTAATTCTATGGATAACAGAGAAAGATGAGCCCCTAATTCCTTAAAGTCGCCGCGGAACCGCGGCCATAACAGGCTTTTGGCAGCGGTTTCGCGACCGTACTTGGGTGTCAGGGATAGTTATTTCTAGGGATAATCCGTAGGTATTACTACATGCTTCTGGGAATTTTTAATATTACTCAAGTGTTGAGTTTTCTGGAGATCTTTGGAATTCGTTGATTCGATCGGAAAGTTTAACATCGTTTAGTTTTTCGTGTAATTTAAAACGTGTTAAAAGGTTCGAACGGATATCAATAACTCATTTTTTTCTTGATGGAAAACTTTCAAGAGTTGGATTTTTCCTCTGTTTAAAACTTTTGGGAAATCATGCTAGCGTATCTGTTGACCCTCTAGAAGAACGTAACCTTAACTCGATTATGTGACCGTCAAAACTACTACAGAACCCTTGGGTTTGTCGTAGTTTAGCATTGCCACGTGTGAGGCGTTGGTTTGACCCTTCTACGGCCGGTTCATTGGTGCAGTGACATGTTCTGGGATTTTTTGAACTCCGCTCAAAAGTTGAGCTATTTGGGAAATCTTGGCTATTTGATTATTCGATCGGAAAGTTTAACATTGTCTATTTATCTGGAATGTGATACAATATATGGAATTCATTAAGTTAGGCATGAAATGCGAAGTATGTGATATTTCGGATTTAAGATGTCTAAAGTATTTGTGGATTCCAAATGTGGTAGTTTTACACCTTTTTTTTCTGTGACCGTAAGAGTAGTATGTGGTGTATCACCGGCTTCGTTGCTATACATCAACGACAGTCGGGATACGCATACTTGCTTACGTTGATGATATGAGATATTATGTGTTGCTGTGATATGTTATATTGGATTGTCGTGTTCTGAACAGCCCGGGGTTTTATGTGAGATGAGGGTTTCAATTTTCATTCATGTAAAATTCATTTGTATATAATATTCTTTTATTGGGGCACTTCCGTGTTGAGGATGATGTGACCATTGTATATTATTTACTTTTCCGCATTAGGTAGACCCAAGGAGGGGAGCATAAGTAACCGGGTTCTAGGGTCCAGTGGGAGGCCATCTCGAGGAGTCGAGACCGGGTCTCTTAACCCTATAATTGGCAGTGTTGCTTGCCACTCTCGTAGGGGTCTGGGGATGTGGGTTTGGCTGTTCATCGCGACCGTGGAATCCGTGTTTTATATAGGCTCGATATAAAACACGGACGTCCTAGTATATCAAATATTTCATATGTTATTTTCTGCTGCAATGTTCTGTGATGAGATCATATTACTTCCTAACATGAATGCTTATACTATATATATGATATATAAATATTACAGCTTTCGTTTCTTCTGTGATGCTTAGGAAGCAGAACTAATGGGATTTATTAATGAGATTAATAAAAGAAAAGAAACATAAAAGATATTGTAAAATCAAAACTTTATAAAAAGGGTAGCTACAGTTTTGCTTTGCATAGTGGTATATATGATATACCCTGCACGTTATTCGATGAGGAAAGTGCCGAGATCTCTTCACCGGGAGTGACCTCTTTAGCAAAATTGGCATATGCTACAAACTCACGGTTTAGTTTTTGATTGCTTCTATAGTTCTTACTTTCCACAGTGGTATTTGTGAAATATCCTGCACTTATTTGATAAGGAAAGAGCCGAGATCCCTTCACCGGGAGTGACCTCTTTAGCGAAACTAGAAAAGCCTCAAAAACACTCCTTTTCAAATTCACTTGTTTCTACAACGATATCAAGTTCATTACGCTCATGGTTTTCTGAAAAACCTGCGTAGCCGTCCGACATTTCAGATAAGTATTACTTAGTTTTCGTGCTGCGTTTGTTGGCTTTCGTCAAGGCATAGTGTGCGGTAGCTAACTATTGCTTATCTACTGCATATGATGCGATTGGGTTAGGATAGTCGTACGGCTTTGTTGGCTTTCGTCAAGAGTCGTACGAGTGGGTTTAATTCAATCAAGAAATGTACAGGTTGAACTTGACTAGCGGACAATGGTTTGTTGGCATTCGTCAAGGTCATAGCATGTTAGGGGTAAAAGCATTATCGGGAATTTCAAGTGTTGAAATTTGCAATGAGATTGCATATCTTCGATGAGATAGATGGATCCCGATACCCACTGCGAGTAAGAGTTACTCCTGGGAAAGTTTTACACAGGAAAATTAGCTGGTCGAGTAGGTGACTAGAAAGGTGTTAACGGGGTTATGCCTCTGGGAAAACGAGGTTTATTTTAATTAGGTCCGTGTAGAAGCACGGGTAACCTCCCTCAAAGTACCAACCCTGATCTGGCTGAAAGATTGGCGAAATTATAAGGTGTAATTAATCCCGGCTAGTTTTTTCCTTTTAGGGTTTGAAGGAAGATTTGATAAAAACAGTGGGAGACATCCTGATTAGATAAGATAATAACCAATCTAATCTTGTAAGAGCATAGGCTAAAGTGTTTTCTTCTCTCTCTCTCCAGGTAGCGACCAAGTCAGGCCATAATCAAGATAATAACATGGATGTATTGACTGGACCCGCTTATTATACTGAGCAGAGGAACGTTGGTCCCGTTCTTTCTTATAAGAGTTATAAGACTTAGTAGGAAATAGGAGAATATCTGGATTCTCACACCGCCCAAATGAAAAACAAGCATGCTGATGCATCTTCTTCGGAAGTGTTAGTTATTGAGAACTGTTTCTCAGTTCACTCTACGTCCTGGGTAATAGATACCGGAACAGGATCCCACATATGTAAAATGTTACGTGGGCTACATAAAGGTAGAGAACTGGAAATGGGTGATCATTCCATAACAGTAGGGAATGGTGCAAATGTTGCAGCCAAAGTAGCTGGGGAATACCACCTAGTATTACCAAATGGTAATACATTGGTTCTGAACGAGAGCTATTACATTCCGACCCTGATATGCAATATTATATCAGTTTCTTTATTGAATAAAGAAGGATATAATTTTGTAATACAGGATAATGTTATGAACATATTCCTGAATCAAAAGTTAATAAGATCAGGATCGTTAAATAATGGCATTACGTTCTAAATCAAACTACAATTTTAATGTACAGAACACAAACAAGAGGAAAAGTTCAGAAATGAACGAATCCTTCTTATGGCATTGTAGACTAGGTCATATCAATGCGACACGTCTAGCTAAGTTACATAAGGATGGATATTTGAATCCGTCCGAATTATCATCTTATGATGCTTGCCAGTCATGTCTCAAAGGAAAAATGATCAAAACTCTATTTAGTGGACACGTGTCACATCCCGAAAGTACGGAACATGACCGACACTTATGCTACGAACGTCCCAAGGCGTACGTACTCTAAGTAAGCCGAGCCCAGAAATCCAAACCAAGAAAAGAAGTAGAGTGTAGGAAAACCATTATGAGTCAACCAGCTAGCAACATAATATACAACGCCTAAAGGCGAGGATCACAACAGAAAGGAAACTCCAACAACAAGAAATCCACAGAAATATAACGTGCGACTCTAAGGTCGAAAGAATAAACATCACTGGTCTCTGTCTCAAATAAGTACATGTTTGGTTGATGGAACTTCTAGATACAACTGAATATAATATACAATGTATAATGATGGGTACAATACAAACAACCCACCTACTAGCAAGTCACCCGAAAGAAACTGTGCCCGCAAAGCCGTAATGCAACCCGTACGGCAACATCTGCAAGAAACTGGGGCACAACGGGGGTGAGTTGCCAACTCGTGAGTAGAAAAAGATCTATGAACAGAAAATCGCATGTATGACGCAATCCTAGGTCATACGATCAAAATATATAATCCTCAAATATATATAACCAGCAATCTATAACAAGACTAGGGTAAATACCTAACCCAAGTGTAAACCCATGTGCCTGTGTCAGTGCATCAGGTGGCAATATATCATATGAATGATGTATGAATGCATAAAACAGAATGCATGTACTGAAGAAAACTGCTTTCATAAATTTGTGAGATTTCTGTATTTTTAAAATGAGGTATCATAATGAAATCAGCATAAAACAGTGCCTAGCATCGGTACAAAACATAAATCTCAATATCTCGATATCTCTGTATCACAATCTCTGTACCTCAATATCTCAGAATCTCAATGTCTCAATCACAATATCTAGGGCGCCGTCAGTCCAGACCGGCCCCTACCATCTATCTCATGACCACGACGGTATCCTCCGGATATCCGACGCGTCAGGTAATATCACCGGTCGGTCGTGCTCCCCTGCCAGGCTCAACGCGATCTCCTGCGATCTTCTTGCCCTGGGGTACCGCACCGGGCCCACCATGTACCCGAAATGGTTCATCCGCCTCCTCGAATCGGGTCTCGAAATCCATCAGCAAAACTCATGGTGGACGACTCATACATCATGGGAAAACAACATTTTTATTATAAAGAAAAAGCAGTTTATATATATGTTTTGCGGTTTTCCTCCAAATCCAGAAAATCTCATGGAAACCTGAATCCAAATCATCAATTGCATGTGAAATCATGAATATAAGCATGAGAATCCATGAATGCAGCATATAATGAATAACAGTATGCATGAAGTGACAAGTAATAACTACAATGTCGAGCTGGCATATAAGGCAAGCATACTAATATCATGTCACTACCAGCTAACAAGCTAAATCAAGCAATAATATTTTCTAAGTGTTCGTGACATGGCAATTACCGATGAAGATGTGTGTGAGCCGGCAAATAAGTGTACGTGATACATACGTATCATCGGTAATGGTGCTGATGTCCTAACAGTAGGATATCAATAATGGAATATGAATCACAACATTATGCAATGCGGGGCAGCAATAATAATATGCGGCAGCTGAATACTAAACACCATGATAGCTGAACTGCACCTAATGTCATAAGAGTCATATAGCTACACCACTATAAGGCTGAGCTAAAGCTAACAGTAGGTAAGGGAAACCTCCTAACCTCTGAGTCGATACATATATATATATATATATAGTCGGTGATCCCGCCTCGATAATATCACATCCGATCACATATCTCTATAATCAGTTATTCCCAAATCAAGAGTGCGGATCAAACATCAATTTATAGCTCATACGTAAATCCGTCGTACGGCATCCCAAATCTGGGTACGGGTCAATATCACTTTTGTCATATCATTCATATGGTATTCTCTTTGTCAAATATCATAATCTGGGTACTGACCTATGTCTAGTACAATGCTAACTATAATCAAGATCTGACTACTGATCGACAGTCTAGTATAAATCGATATTATCATCACATATCGTCAATATAATCATAATCCGGCTTCCGATTGACAGCCTCTAGCAAAAACGATATCATCAGCACATATCATCTCAAGGAGTAAACAACGCCCAAGGCGGCCTATCATGAATATCTTGTCATATCATATCATATTATATCCTATCTCGTATCATAATCACATGTCGATCATTTACATATATATGTCACTATTCCTATGGCATCATCATCCCAAAATCCGCTAAAGCATCAAGACGTATCCCAAATACGAATTTTACCATATCACCGATATCATAATCTTGGATCAAATATCATTGACTCATCTCATTCCCATGTCTCATCCTCAAGTTTGTATGTGAACACGTAGTCCCATACCTATGTGAACACATATCTATATAGAATCCCATAACCACATATGAAATAAGGATGTGTGCAAGTATGTATGTGTGGGAATGTGTACGTGTAGTGCACCTACTATTCTAGGTTCTCGCAATACTAAATCATCCAAGTCCACCAATTATCCATCCTAAACATCAATAATTTCCCAAACAACATATAATGATTATAGGAGTGTATACGCATCCGTATACATCACCACGGACTTCGGGGTTGCTATACGCCATCCACCCGACTTCTTCCCGTAGATATAAATCTACTCACCTTTCTTTGTGCGTGCCGGTGCCAATGTCGCCATTGCATCTCCAACGCCTCGACGCCACGTGGGGTACCTACAAGGATATCACACGCTAAAATACATGAAAACCATGTCGGAAACCAAAATGGTGCACGCTACGCCCATAGGTAAAAACCTGTGGCCTCGCTTGCAAACACAGCCAATATCCACTGCCGTTGACGTCTAAACGCCACCCGACAGAAACGAATCATCGAATACCAAAAACCCATACGAAAACAAGTCGTAAATCATACGGAAACTCATGAAAATCAACCCAGATTCTACCCTAACTGGAATCAGTCAAAACTAGACATACCAGGGGTCAAGTTTACAGGTAAAAGAGCCGTGCGCGCAAAACGAGGGGGTTCCCTACTGCTCTGGCCGCAAATTGCGGTCAGAGGGATTAAATCTGCGGCCAGGGTAAGGTGGTTGTGGCTAGGGTTTTGGGTATTGGTTCCTATCTGCCTGCACATCCTACTGTTAAGTCAAAATTATTTTAGGAGGTCCGGGTTGATAGCAGTTTCCAGAAAGGTCAAAAAGTCAACAAAATCGCTAAATTCCACCGATTCTAATCTATCTGGGATTTTGGAAAAACCTGGGACAAATCTTGTTTCAACTGGTCTTAACATCACCTAATAAGGTTATACTAACAATCAAAACTAACTCTTGGCCAAATCTCACTCAAAATCACTAAACTAACACTAAACTACATAGCTAACACTAAAATTTCAGCTAAACAACTGTGACTTAGCAAGATAGGAGTTTGGGTTGCAAGATTATACCTCAAGGGATCTTAGGTGAAGGAGAAGGGAAGGAGGAAGGAGGAAGGGCTGTTGCTGGACCCCTGCTTGTGGCTGGTTTCTTGTGTAGTTGTTGTTGTTGTTAGTTGGTTCAGTGGATGCTGCTGCTTGGAATTTTCTTTTGTATTTTCTCTGTTGCAGGAATTGTTGTGGTGGTTTTTTATGGTTGGAGTTGTGTGTTGGGGTGTTGCTGAGGCTGCTGTGTTGGGGGGTTGATGTTGTGGTATGGTGCTGGGGCTGTTTCTGGTGTTGGGGTAATGTTTGGGTTGCTGTTGCAGATGCTACTGCAGTTGTATATGTTATGGGAATGGTTGTTGTGTTTCTGGTGAAGTGTTGTTGATGGGGTTGCTGCTGATGCAGCAGAGGTTTGGGGCTGCTAAAGGTGGCTGAAATGTGTTGATAAAGGGGCTGATGTGGTGTATCAGCTGATGTGATAAAAATTGGGCTGATGTTGTGATATTGGGAGCTGAAGCTGTTACATCAGCTGCTGTTGCAGCAGTTGATGTGGCTGTTGCTTTTGTTTGGCTGAGGTTGCTGCTGTGGCTGATGTGTGGTGTGTAGATGTTGGGCTATGGTGTTTGGAGCGGGTGTAGGGTTGGCTGAAGTATTGTTTCAGCTGCTGATGTTGGCTGATGTAGCAGCTGATGTGTTGCTATGGCTGCTGAATTTGGAGAATTTGGGGCTGATGTGTGAGAGGGGGTAAAGAACACAAGGGATTATGAAGTGGGATGGATCATGGCACACCCTAACCACCTCTCTCTCTCTCTCCAAAACAATGCTCACAAGACACAAAGCCATCATAGCTCACTTTCTCCCTACACAAGGTCAACTCTAACTCTAATCACCTTTAACCAAAACCAAAACCCTAATTAACCAAATTATCCTAATCAAATGGTTCAAGCCACCATGGTCATCTAAGCATAGTTCAACCCTAAGCTGCCATGTGTCCAAAACATGAAACAAGTGTGACAAGTGTGGAAAGTGTTATGTGCACATTTTTGCACAAAAAGCCAAAAATCCAATTAGCGATTTTTAATCGCGGTTAACACAAAAATAGCATTTACGTAACCATAAAAGCTTAAAAATGATATATTTCCACAAAATAACCTATTTTAGTTTTTCCATAATTTTCTCCAGAATTTTCACCATTTATCGGTATTTAATTATACCGACTATTAAAATATTCATTAAAAATTAATATTAAATTATGAAAATTCCCAAAAATAATATTTTATTTTTTTGAAGTGTTACAACACGGAATAAGAGTCACAATACTCTTAAAGCTGATACATAGTGATGTATGTGGACCCCTGTCTACACATGTCAGGAACGGTTCTTCCCACTTCATTACATTCACTGAGGATCTCTCAAGATACGGACATGTGTTCCTGATGAAACACAAGTATGAAGCTTTTGAGAAATTCAGAGAATATAAGAACGAAGTAGAGAACCAAACGGGCAGAAATATTAAGATCCTTCGATCTGATCGAGGAGAAGAATACTAGAGCAATGAGTTCCTAGATTATCTAAAACAGAATGGGATTCTCTCTTAGCTTACACCTCCATATACACCACAGCACAACGGTGTATCGGATCGGAGGAATCGCACCCTATTAGATATGGTGCGCTCTATGATGAGCAATACTGAGTTACCTATTTCCTTCTGGGGATATGCGCTTGAGACAGCCATACACCTATTGAATATGGTTCCTACTAAATCAGTGTAGGGTTACTAGGCACTCTCATAAGGCTCTATAAGGCATCAACCATGCCCGATTTAAAATTTAGACGTGCCGAACAACCATAACCAAGATCATAAACTAGAGATTAGGCGAAACAAAGCAAGTAAACAACTTTACTTCTAATAGTTTGGGATTACAACCTTTGTAGTTCGGTCCTTCACTTATAAAGCTCCGTATTGATGTCCCTTCACTGCGATCATCATGTTCTCGGACTCTAGAGAGGCTCCACGAAGAGAAAGATGCAAGCTTGCTTCCGATCTTCGATAACTAAGATGATCTACCTTGAAGTTTCTTTAACACAAGCTCTCATTCACTAAATGAAGTGTACACCCTAATCTAAATGGCTAGGATAGATTAGGATGATGAAGTAGGAAGTTAGCCCTTATTTATTTTCTTTAACTCGCTCATTTTCATCACTTCATAAAAAGCTAGAATGCTTTTCATGAAAGAAAGAAGAAGGAAGAAGAAGAACAAATCTCTTTTGTGATGAATAATGAATCCATGTGAGGTTAGAAATGCAACCATGGGTTAAGTATGATAACTTAACCCATGTAGAGATCAACCATGGTCAAGGGTTGAGTTGGGTTAATAAATATCATACAAAAATATCTTTAAAAAATATCTTTGCAAAAACAAAAAGAAAGCTTCTAGAAGCTTCTAGAAAAATTAACCCAAATCAAACATTAATCATGTTTAATCTTCACTAATCATGTTGCATTAATAACCATAATATGTTACAATATTATATATCACATATATAATATTTATTGTAACAAAATAAAATAATACAATTAACATATATCGCATATATATCAATGTATTTCAGGAGTGAGAAAAAGAATCTTTTAGTGAGCTTATATCAGTTAATGTAATTTAATATATCAAATATATAATTATACATTAAATTATCAAATCAACACTTGATCCGATAATCCGGCTATTTCATAAATAACCGACTTGTATAATCTGTATCAGTTCATCGAATCAACACTTGATCCGATGACCCAGCTATATCTCATATACCCGGCCGATATCTCATATCCTGAGAATCTAATACGGTATCACATATACGTATTGTTCTCGGTCCCGCACATATCATATATGTGCTCCTACTCTGTTTTTCCTGAGTCAAGAAACCTCTGTATAGGACTCTAAAGAATCGTCAATACGCCGGCAGTAGGTGATGATCATATCAAACACCCACAAGCTGCAAGCGGTCAGCTAAACGTAACAGCCACCTAGGTATTGAGCGATCAGAAGATCAATAAGCAAGCCTGTACATTCTCCTGTGAATCCAATTAGTAACACTCCCGTACAATCCGGTCTCTTCGTCTGATATGTCGCATATCTCGCCTAGGGGTGGTAAACGTCAGACCCCAGTAGCTTAATAAGTCATGTCGATATGAGGTCCATAACAGTTCGAGAAACAACTGATAACACTTACCAGTAAATCTCAGCAACCGTGGCCAGGGATTTCCAGTTATAGCCAATCGAACAAAGCGCAACATCAACTCCCTATACCGGGAGAGACAAATCCCCTCCTATCGCTCATTGCCTCCATGTGATTCGGGACTGTACCCAAAAGCCACCTTTTTGCACGCCCTCTTGGACGTGGTATGATGGAAATCAAAGCACAGTGGGAATCACACAAGACACTATGACGATCTCGGGTCTACAGACTAACCTGTACCAGTGTCACCAGAGAAATGCCATCTGACGTGAGGTATAATACCATCTGGAAGTTCTCGGCGAGTCCGTCCAGTGTACCCAGTCTCCACTGAGCATCCGTACACCATCCTTGATGTCAAACACAGATGGATACGGGATATCCTGTTAGATATGTATGCCCTAAAGGCCTGTATTGTGTAGGATACTAGGCATGTATATGTACAGAAACAATCATTGCTCGAAATGATAGTATGCTATTTGGTTTATCTTCATCTTGTGTTATATTTCATATCTTTATATTCATGTTGATGAAGCCCTTAGGATTATGCTTGACTACCAGGATTATGATAAAATCATACTAGTGGGGCCTGGATAGTCTATAAGCATATCATTAATAGTTCCTAGTCGAAGGTATATCGAGATAGAGCATCGGTATTACCAAGTTAGACTAGTGTGTACGTTTCCTGACCCTGTGGGGCGATGGTTGATTCCACAACCATTGGTGTTTGACATCAAAGATTATATACAGGTGCTCATTGGAGAATGTGTACACCGAACAGGACTCGCCGAGAACTCCTAGATGGTATATATACCAATTGTCAGATAGCAGTTCTCTGGCGACACTTGTACAGGTTAGTCTGTAGACCCGAGATCGTCATAGAGTCTTGTGTAGTTCCCACTGTACTTTGATTTCCATCGTACCACGGCTCTATTGAGGCGTGCAAACAGGTGGACTTTGGGTACAGTCCCGAATCACATGGAGACAGTGAGCGATAAAAGGGGTTTCTTCTCTCCCGGTATAGGGAGTTGATGTCGCGCTATGTTTGATCGGCTATAACACCTAAATCCCTGGCCAGGGTTCTTGAGGTATACTGATAAGTGTTATCAGTAGTTCCTCGAACTGTTATGAGCCGTAAATCAGCAAGACTTATAAAGTTACTGGGGTCTGACATTTACCACCCCTAGACTTCATATCCGACGTATCAGACGAAGAGACCGGACTGTACGGTAAGTGTTGCTTGCTGGCACGTTGGGGTTGTGATGAGTTCGCTCGTCGGCCACCTTTTCGTCATGTACCTGGGTAGCCGTTACGCACAGCTAGTGCCGCTGACGTGCTTGTGGTTAAACCCACTGTCAGCGGTCTGTCGAGTCTTTAGAGTCGCACACAGAGGGTTCCCTCGTTCAGGTGAAAGATGTAGAGGCCGTAAGTTGTTACGGCAGCCGTAAAGTATTGCGGCAGGGTTTCGATTATGTTCGTGTAATTGTTACAGGAATAATAATCGGAACGATAATACTGGTAGGCTTTGGTTTAAGCCGGATACCGGTATTATATTATTGGATTATTGGTATTCGTATTTTTCGGAATTCGGATACGGGTATACGGTATACGGGATACGGTATACGGAAGAGGGGTATTCTTGTAATTGTTACAAGAATACCTTCTAGAAGATGCCACCTCATAATACATTATTTATTTTATGAAAATAAATAAATCAGGTAGAAATTAGAAAGTCCAAGCATGGTTATGAGAATGGATTGTTTAATATTTTAATCTTTTGGAGTTACTATTGAAGTATGGTGCTAATTTTATATTCCATACTTCAATTATTTCCATTTGAATATAGCATTTTCTCATGCTTGAATTTTCTCATTATGCAAAACTCTTTCTCTCTCCTTCTTCTCTCCTCCTTCTTCTTCCTTGCTTTAACAATCACATGAGATGTGAATCAAAAGCCAAGGATAAAAGATAATCCAATACATTAATCTCTACATCATCCTAGTGACCATGTTTAGCAAACTTGATCTCTAGGTTTAGCTCTTGAGAAGGGTTTTAGCTTGCATGACAACTCTCGCGTGGATCATCTAAGTCTTGGGGTGGCCGGAGATCGAGCACACCGACATCATCCAAGGAGCCAAGGAGATCATCAAAGAAGACCCGAAGGACCGGATCATCAAGGTATAATCCCTAACATAGTAGATAAAATCTCAAGTTAGGGTTTTCTAGTTATGGTTAAGACAAGATCTTTTGAAAGTGTGTGTTGTATGCAAAGAAAATTTTCGTTTATCACTTCCGCAGCCTCACAAGAGTTGTGGGAGCATGCAACATGCACTTACATGGTTTCAAAGCCTAACTAAACCATAATTAGATTGTTAGCCAAAAGTTAGAACTTCGATCGACGCATTTTTCCCCCGAAAACACGTTTTCTGGCCTTGTTTCTGTCGATTTTTTAAACTGTTCAAAAAATATTTTCAGTGGCCTTAAAAATACAGGCAGGGTTGTCTAAGCACACTGTAGAAATTTGAGATCCCAACTCGTCAGGAACGCCGCGGATCCGCGGCCAAACTCAATGTTTGGCCGCGGTCCCGCGGCCGATTCGTGGCCGAGATGACTCATTTTTCAGCACTGTGCTTATATTAAGGAAATAGTGTTTCTGGGATATCTGTAATTTTCACAAAGTTGTTTGTGTACTGGAACATGTCAAGTGTTGGCAAGGCTTAAAATTATTGATCGAAATTCTAAGTGTTTGGCTAATCGGGTTTGCTGTTTTCGATATGTGTGTTTGAAACATCAACTAATTTCTATAAGTCGATTAGTCGAGGTTGCACACTTCTGTAATGATATCATGAGATGGTATGTGTATATGAATGTGTTGGATCGTCGTGATGAATGGTCGGGGGGTGTGAGAAGAGCGTTTTTCTTTTCTTTCATTCAATGTAATTTGTAAAAAGCAATGTAATATTATTTTGCGGGGCACATCCGGGATGAGGTTGTAGCCACCGTTGTATAATTTCTTTTTACTGTTTTTGCTCCTAGGATAGACCCAAGGTAGGGTGCACAAACTACCGGGTTTTCGAAGTGCCGAGTGGCCTACTCACTTTGTTGAGGGAGGTTGCTCCACTTCGGGAATTTGGCAGGTAGTTTGCCGCACCCGTAGGTGTCTAGGGTGGGGTTTTGGCTATTCATCACGACCGTGGAACCCGTCTTTCATTAAGGCTTGAATGAAATGAGGAATTTCTAGTATATCCAATGTATTCATCTGTGATCTGACGTTGCTTATGTTTTGCACCCACGCTAGTCCAGCCCCCGCTCTGCCGTTAGTTAAGTAACCTAACGGTGTATGACGGGACCCCGTGGCGAATGCGGATGGCATAAGCGTACGTTCTATTTTCGTTTCTTTTCTGTGATGTTTAGGAAACGTAAATGATAGGACAACATTAATGTGATTAATGTCAAGAAAAAGAAACCTAAAGATGTTGTAGAATCAAACTTTTTAAAATGGGTAACTCTATCTTTTGCTTTGCATAGTGGTATTCTTGAATATCCTGCACCTCATTCGATGAGGAAAGGGCCGAGATCTCGTCACCGGGAGTGACCCCTTTAGCGAAACTTGCAAATGTTACAAAGAACTCGATTGTTTTTATAGTTGATCTAACATTTGCTTTGCATCGTGGTATTTACATATCCAGCACCTTATTCGATAAGGAAAGAGTGGAGATCCCTTCACCGGGAGTGAACTCTTTAGCAAAATTAGAAAGATACTACAAAACCATTCGATTTTTAAACTAGAGCTTAAACCACTCTTTTCACTCGATTCTACAATGATATCAAGTTCAAAACGTCAAAGGTTTTCACAAAAACCATTCGTTGCCCTCCGCCATTTTAGGAAGCAGAGTACTTAGTATTCATGACATGTTTGTTGACTATAGTTAAGGCGTGGTGTACGGTAGCTAAGTGATGTCTTCCTATAAAGCATTTGATGCGATCGATTAGGACATTCGCATGACTTTGTTGACCATAGTTAAGGGTCTTGCGGGTGGGTCTAAATCAATCCCGAAGTGGCGGGTAGAACTTGACTAGTGCTTATGATTTGTTGACCATAGTTAAGGTCATAAGACACTAGGGGCAAAAATCATATCGGGAATTTCAAGAGTTGAAATTTGCAATGAGATTGCATACGTTCTATATGATAGTTGGATCCCGATCCCACTTTGAGTAAAGGTTACTCCCGGGAGAGTTTTGCACTTTACAATTAGCTAATCCAGTAGGTGTCTAGAAAGGTGTCAATGGGGTTACGCCTCTAGGAAAACGAGATTTACTTTAATTATGTCCATGCGAAAGCACGGGGAACCTCCCTCGGAGTACTGACACTCACCTGGCCGACCGATTAGCGAACTTGTAGATTGCAATTAATCCTAACTAGTTTTCCTTTTAAAGGTTTGAAGGAAAATTTGATAAAAAGCAGTGGGAGACATCAGTTAGATAAGATTAATAACCTATCTAATTATGCAAGAGCAATCACTGAGTGTCTTCTTTTCTCTCTCCTAATGGCAGATACCTATGACGGGACTTAAGCTTTTATTAGACAAAAATAAACTCACGGGACCGAATTACAAAGATTGGCTAAGGATCGTGAATATTGCCCTGACCTATGATATGGTCGGATATGTCCTGACTACTCCAGCCCCTCCTATCCCATGCCCTGATTCTTCAGTTGCGGATAAAGAAATCCGCATGACATGGGATATAGACTGCGCCACAGCCAAGTGTCTCGTGCTTGCTTTTATGAACAATGAACATCAGAAGCAACACGAGAAGATGGATGTTCAATCCATCTTTCCCCATACAAAGGAGTTGTATGGAGAGCAATCTCGTAATCTCCGATATGAGGCATCTCGAAAGTTGTTTCAGATGTGAATGGCTACTGGCATGTCTATAAGTGACCATGTATTGAAGATGATTGGACTTATCGAAGAACTTGAGGACCTGGGTTGGACAATGGAGAACGAGCAGTATATTGATATTGTTCTACAGTCCCTTTCCCCTGCCTTTGCTCAATTCTTTGTAAACTTCAACATGCACAACATGGAGAAGTCTTTGCCTGAACTCCTCAATATGTTGAGGAGTGCAGAGAGCACACTAAAGGTAGCAAAAACTCCCGCTCTTATTGCTGGGCCATCTTCTTCCTTCGTCCCAAAAGCCAAATTCAAGGGAAAGGGAAAGAAGAAGAAGAATCTCATCAAGCAGAGAGGCGGAGTGAAAATGGCACCGGGAAAGGACAAGAAAGGGGCTGCTGCGACAGGACGAGAGGAATGTTTCCACTGCCACCAGACTGGGCACTGGAAGAGAAACTGCGTTGGACACTTGGCCGACCTCAAGAAGAAGAAGCAAGGTGAAGCTTCTACTTCAGGTGTGTTTGTAATAGAAAATTGTTTTTCAATTAACTCTGCTACCTGGGTATTAGATACTGGATCAGGATCTCACATCTGCAATTGTCTACAAGGGTTGAGAAATAGCAAGTTTTTGAAGAAAGGTGATCACACTCTCCGAGTTGGGAATGGTTCCTCAGTACATGCTACAGCAGTGGGAGAGTATCACCTTGGTTTGCCGTCGGGTTGTATATTGGTTTTGAACCCTTGTTATTTTGTACCTTCTATGTTATGTAATATTATATTTGTATCGGTATTGGACAATGCAGGATATAATTTTGTATTGCAATCTAATGTTATGAACATTAACCTAAATCAAGAGTTGATTGGGTATGGTACATTAAATAACGAGATATACATCCTAAACCAGCATATAGTTTTTAACATACAACACACAAACAAAAGAAAAGTTTCAGACATAAATGAAGCATTCATTTGGCATTGCAGACTTGGTCATATTAACGAAACAAGACTAACCAAGCTATATAAAGGTGGATATTTGAACCCGTTTGAATATAAATCTTATGCGACTTGCCAGTCTTGTATCAAGGGTAAAATGACCAAAACTCCGTTTACTGGACATGGAGAGAGAGCTACTGAACTCTTAGGCCTCATACATAGTGATGTATGTCAACCAATGTCTACACATGCAAGAGGTGGTTTTTCATACTTCATAACCTTCACTGATGATTTATCGAGATTCGGGCACGTGTTCATATTGAAACATAAGTCCAAAGCCTTCAAAAAATTCAAGGAGTATAAATCTGAAGTAGAAAAACAAACAGGCTTAAGTATCAAGAAACTTCGATCAGATCGAGGAGGAGAGTATCTATGCTCAGAGTTTCTAGATTTCCTAAAAGAAAATGGGATTCTCTCTCAGCTCACTCCTCCGTACACACCATAGCACAACGGTGTATCGGAAAGGGAGAATCGTACCCTATTAGATATGGTACGATCTATGATGAGTGATGCTGAGTTACCAATATCATTCTGGGGGCACGCATTGGAGACTGCGATTTATCTATTGAACAGGGTTCTGACCAAAACCGTGTCTACCACTCCATATGAGATATGGTATTGGAAGAGACCATCTCTTAAAAGAATTAAGATATGGGGTTGTCCGGCTTATGTGAAAAAGCAGAATCTGGACAAACTTGAGACACGATCAGTTTTGTGTAGATTTGTGGGATATCCAAAACACTCATATGGATATTTTTTCTACCACAAGGAGGAACAAAGGGTGTTTGTTTCTCAATATGCCACATTTTTAGAAAATGAATTTTTTACAAATGATACTATTGGCAATGCGGTAGAACTGGAAGAAATTCCAGATACACAAACAATTACCGATGATTTGGTTGAACCTGAGGTTTCAATAGAACCTGACGAACCTCAGCCACTCCGTAGATCTAGTAAGACTTCTCCCCCACCTGATAGATACTACGGTTTTCTAATTGATTGTGATATGGAAGATTGCATCATGGATGGTGATGACCCTACTAGTTTTCAGCAAGCTATCACGAGTAGTGACTCAGTGAAGTGGCTGGATGACATGAGATCCGAAATGGAATCCATGCACACCAACAAATATGGACTTTAGAGGTTGCACCTTCTGGAGTAAAACCTATAGGGTGCAAATGGATCTTTAAAAGAAAGATAGGTGTAGATGGTTAGATGGAGACCTATAAAGCTAGGCTGGTAGCAAAAGGATTTCGTCAAAGACCAGGACTGGACTATGATGAAACCTTTTCACTAGTCGCTATGCTCAAATCCATTCGGATCCTGCTTGCTATAGCTGCTCACTATGATTATGAGATCTGGCAAATGGATGTTAAAACGGCATTCCAAAATGGTGATTTAGAAGAATGTGTTTTTATGGATCAGCCAGAAGGCTTCATTGACAGTGGGAGCAGCGGAAAAGCATGCAAGCTGCTTAAATCCATCTATGGCTTAAAGCAGGCATCACGTAGTTGGAACATCTGCTTTGATGATACAATCAAAGAGTTTGGTTTTATCAAAAATGTGGATGAACCATGTATTTATAAAAGGATTGTAGAGAGTACTGTTACATTCCTCGTATTATACGTGGACGACATTCTCTTGATAGGAAATGATATTCATATGCTACAATCGGTCAAACTATTCTTATCGCAGAAGTTCTCCTTGAAAGACCTGGGCGATGCCTCGTACATTCTGGGGATTAAGATCTATAGAGATAGATCTAAGAAATTATTGGGATTGTCCCAATCGAGATACATTGACACCATACTAAAGAGGTTTAGTATGGATGATTCCAAGAGGGGTAATTTACCCGCTTGTCATGGGATCACCCTCTCCAAAAAGATGCCTCCAAAGACTGATGAGGATAGGGCTCGCATGAGCATTATACCCTACGCTTCGGCAGTAGGATCTATAATGTATGCGATGTTCTGTACTCGCCCAGATGTAGCTTATGCACTGAGTGCAGTAAGTAGGTATCAATCTAACCCAGAGGAGAAACACTGGACAGCTATGAAGAACATTCTGAAGTACTTGAGAAGAACTAAAGAAATGTTCTTGGTGTATGGTAATGGAGATCTCCAGATGGAGGGATTTACCGACTCCAGCTTCCAGAGCGACAAGGATGATAGTAAGTCCATCTCAGGGTTTGTATTTACCCTAAATGGAAGGGCGGTATATTGGAAAAGTTCCAAGCAAGATACCATCGCTGACTCCATGATGGAAGCTGAGTATATTGCTGCTAATGATGCCGCAAAAGAGGCAGTATGGATGAGGAAGTTCATTTCATAACTTCAGGTGGTTACCTCCATTGCTAATCCAATACCTCTGCATTGCGATAACAATGGAGCCATGGATTTGGCAAAGGAACCAAGGTCCCATCAAAAATCCAGACATATCTTGGGGCGGTATCACCTCATTAGGGAGATAGTGGATCGCCAGGATATCGAGGTACGGAGAGTAGGCACGAAAGACAACACAACAGATCCATTCACCAAGGCCATCCCTCAAGTCCAGTTTGAGAAACTGTTCGAGCTGTTGGGCATGCGGTACGCAGGCAACTGGTTCTAGTGCAGACAGTGGGTACTTATTGCATCAACTACAGGCCTTAGTGCAAGTGGGAGATTGTTCGATATGTATGCCCTAGAGGCCTGTATTGTGTAGGATACTAGGCATGTATATGTACAGAAACAATCTTTGCTCGAAATTATAGTATGTTATCTGGTTTATCTTCATCTTGTGTTATATTCCATATCTTTATCTGCATGTTGATGAAGCCCTTAGGATTATGCTTGACTACCAGGATTATGATGAGATTATACTAGTGGGGCCTGGATAGTCTATAAGCATATCCTTAATAGTTCTTAGTCGAAGGTATATCGAGACAGGGCATCGGTATTACCAAGTTAGACTAGTGTGTATGTTTCCTGACCCTGTGGGGCGATGGTTGATTCCACAACCATTGGTGTTTGACATCAAAGATTGTATACAGGTGCTCATTGGAGAATGGGTACACCGAACAGGACTCACCGAGAACTCCTAGATGGTATATATACCAATTGTCAGAAAGCAGTTCTCTGGCGACACTTGTACAGGTTAGTCTGTAGACCCGAGATCGTCATAGAGTCTTGTGTGGTTCCCACTCTATTTTGATTTCCACCCTACCACGGCTCTATTGAGTCGTGCAAACAGGTGGCCTTTGGGAACAGTCCCGAATCACATGGAGACAGTGAGCGATAGGAGGGGTTTCGTCTCTCCCGGTATAGGGAGTTGATGCCGCGCTATGTTTGATCGGCTATAACACCTAAATCCCTGGCCAGGGTTCTTGAGGTTTACTGATAAGTGTTATCAGTAGTTCCTCTAACTGTTATGAGCCATAAATCAGCATGACTTATAAAGTTATTGGGGTCTGACATTTACCACCCCTGGACTTCATATGCGACGTATCAGACGAAGAGATCGGACTGTACGGTAAGTGTTGCTTGCTGGCTTGTTGGGTTGTGATGAGTTCGCTCGTCGGCCACCTTTTCGTCATGTACCTGGGTAGCCGTTACGCACAGCTAGTGCAGCTGACGTGCTTGTGGTTAAACCCACTGCCAGCGTACTGTCGAGTCTTTAGAGTCCCACACAGAGGGTTCCCTCGTTCAGGCGAAAGATGTAGAGGCCGTAAGTTGTTACGGCAGCCGTAAGGTGTTGCAACAGGGTTTCGATTATGTTCGTGTAATTGTTAAAGGAATAATAATCGGAACGATAATACTGGTAGGCTTTGGTTGAAGCCGGATACCGGTATTATATTATTGGATTATTAGTATTCGTATTTTTCGGAATTCGGATACGGCTATACGGTATACGGAGGAGGGGTATTCTTGTAATTGTTACAAGAATACCTTCTAGAAGATGCCACCTCATAATACATTATTTATTTTATGAAAATAAATAAATGAGGAGGAAATTAGAAAGTCCAAGTATGGTTGTGAGAATGGGTTGTTTAATTTTTTAATCTTTTAGAGTTACTATTGAAGTATGGTGCTAATTTTATATTCCATGCATCAATTATTTCCATTTGAATATATCATTTTCTCATGCTTGAATTTTCTCATTATGCAAAACTCTTTCTCTCTCCTTCTTCTCTCTTCCTTCATCTTCCTTGCTTTAACAATCACATGAGATGTGAATCAAAAGCCAACGATAAAAGATAATCCAATACACTAATCTCTACATCATCCTAGTGACCATGTTTAGCAAACTTGATCTCTAGGTTTAGCTTTTGAGAACGGTTTTAGCTAGCATGACAACTCTCGCGTGGATCATCTAGCTCTTTGGGTGGCCGGAGATCGAGCACACCGACAACATCCAAAGAGCCAAGGAGGTCATCAAAGAAGACCGGAAGGACCGGATCATCAAGGTATAACCCCTAACATAGTAGATAAAATCTCTAGTTATGGTTTAGACAAGATATTTTGAAAGTGTGTGTTGTATGCAAAGAAAATTTTCGTTTATCACTTCCGCCGGCTCACAAGAGTTGTGGGAGCATGCAACATGCACTTACACATCCATCACCCATCATATAGGTCAAGATGCATATACGCTAGTCTACTCTGATGTATCGATGTCCTGTCTCGATACACCTTCGACTAGGAACAGTTATAGGATGTACTCGTCGACTACCGTAGCCCCCACTAGTATGATCTCATCATAGTCCCACTAGTCAAGTACATATCCTAAGGGCTTTATCAACATGTAATATAGAGACAATCAGAGTATATGTTAAGATAAAGAGCAACCAGATGGTATACTATCATGTCGAGTAAGAAAGTCCTCCCTATATATGTCCAAGCATCCACTACAATATACATTGTATGTACAGTAATGGCCTCTAGGGCATACATATAACAAACAATCTCCCACTTGCACTAGGGCCATCTATTGTGGTATCTCATACCCAACAATTAGCTGTGGTTGAAATATCTGATACTCAACCATCCCATAAAAGACTATTCTGGGTAAAAGGCCTATGTGAGTGGATCCGCGCTGTTGTCCTCTGTGTCTACTCTCCTAAACTCGATCTCCCTGGAGATCAACCATCTCCATGATCAGGTGATACTGCCTAAGAATTATATCTGGATTCAGATGGGACGGGGGTTCCTTGGCATAAGCCATAACTCCATTGTCATACAATGGTAGGAACGAAGTTCATCTCATGAACTTATATATATATCCAGACTGCCGCTTTGGTAGCATCCTTGGTAAGGATGTATCTTGCCTTTAATCGTCTAGTAAGTCACGGTATCTAGCTTGGAACTCTTCCAACATACCGTCCCTCTACTGAGGGTAAAGACAATGCCTGCGACTGACATTCAGTTGTCCTTATCACCCTGAAACCTTTCTAGTGATTCTCCCCAGAATCGATTGATACCATCTCACTACACCTAGTGAGAATCCTAACATCCAATTAGATCTATCTCATAGATATAAAACCTAGGATTAGGTGGTATCACCTTGATGCTATATGGAGAATCCTTGTGATAAGAGGAGATTGACAGAGCGTAGCATAGGAAACTCCTTCCCTATCAAGAGTATGTCATCCACGTACTCTACGAGGATCACCACCATACTCCCTACTACCTTTTTGTTTATACAAGGTTCATCTACCATTTTGATGAAGTCAAACTTCTTGACTACCACATCAAAACAGATGTTCCAACTCCGCGATGCCTGGTTTATCACATAAAATATCTTGCACATGTTTCCGCTGCTCCCACTGCCTACGAAGCCCTCTGGCTATGTACTTATAGACTCTCTCTTCCAAATCAACATTTAGAAAAGTAGTCATGACACCCAACCGCCAGATATCGTAGTCATGGTATGTAGCCGTAGCAAGTTGGATCTGGATGGAGTTAAGCATAGCTTTGAAAGTCTCAACTTTTCCATGTACACCAAGTAATCTTCTCAAGATATACTTTCTCCTGATGGGGATTTAACCTTTCAGATAAAGCAACCAAAGTCCATACTTTGTTGGTGTATAAGGATTGCATCTCAGACCGCTAAGCATCCAGCCATTCTTACAGAGTCCCACTCTTGATGGCCTGCTCGAAATTAGTTGGGTCATCATCTCATGATGCAATCCTCGCCCCCACTGTCATAAAGAAACCGAAGTTTCTCTCAGGTGGGTGAGGAACCCTACTAGCTCGGCGGAGAGGATAAGGTTCGTTGGAAACTATTGAATCCTTCGGTTCTACCAAATCATCAGCTGCAGTTTGTATAGCTGGAACTGTTTCCAGTTCTACCTCATGACCATGAATTTCTTCACAAGAAATTCCCTTTCACAAAGGTGGCATGCAGAGAAACAAAACATCTTTTGTTCCTCGGTTTGGTAGAAGATATTCCTCTGCGAATGCTTGGGATATCCAACAAACTTCCACAGATCTGACTTTGCCTCGAGCTTGTCCGGATTTTTGCTTTTTAGACATAGGCCGGACAACCCCAAATCTTAACAAACTTAAGATATGGGCTCTTCCCTTTCCATATCACATATGAAGTGGTAGGCAACTGATTTGATTGGAACTCTATTCAATAGGTATGCATCTTCTCAAGTGCATAACTCCCAAAAGGAAATAGGAAACTCAGTAGTACTCATCATAGAGCGCACCATATCAAATAGGTTGTGTTTGCTCCGCCCTGATGTAAGTCCACGTTGCCCACCCCGGTGCTTGCGGGGAGGCGGAAACGTTATGAAAAATCGGATTTTTACAACACTAGGCAACATGGACTATGTAAAGGAGGGATCTTTGCTAAACAAAACTAACTACAAAGCTAAAGAGAGTTTAGCTACTCGGAAAGGGGGTTATACCTAGGTCTTCAAGTCCTTCTCTTCTTGCTCCTTGGAGTGAAAGAACGGATCGTCTCGTCGTCTTCTCTTGCCGAAGAAAGATCCACCCGAGGGCCTCTACCTTTGGCTCCAACTTCAAACTAGAAGTAACTAAGGTGCTTGGTGTGCTAAACATAGGACCTTAGAAAGAGTATAGAGTATTTTTGAGGGTTTTATCTCAAGCTCAAGGGGTTCTCAACTCATGAGAGGGGAGAGCTAGAGAGAGAGGAAGAGGAGGAGAGAGAATCAATATGATAGAATGAGAATAGTTTTACAACCATAACAATATATGTGAATTATCAAATTAATAATATTAATCCAAAATGAAAAAGGTGATGGTTGGTTTGATGAGGCCATTATCATATCACATTAAATGGTTTTTGCAAAGATCAAAGAGCATCTTTGATGTGTAATGATGATGGTCAAAGTTTCAACCATGGTCAACTAGTCAACCTTGGTCAACAAGTCAACAAACCCAACCATAACACAATTTCATTTAATCAATATTATTAATTGATATATCATAAATTCATTAGAATTTGGAAAAAGACGACTGTCAACTGTGCAAACGCACCCGTTCCAAAACCCTAATGAAAAAGCTCTTCCTCTGCCTCAATCAGCTGTGCATACACACCCGCACTCGTGTTCCGAGGAACACGAATACAAAGAGATAAAACCAATCCCAAATGATATACTAGGATCCGGCTTAAACCAAAGCCCGCTAGTATTAGCTGTCCGGACACCAAACGTGCACAAGTGCGCGGATGTGAACGAACCGCGTCGCAAAACCAAGCGACCTCTACTTATTTTGCCTAAAGGCGAATAACCCTCTGTGTAGGACTCTAAAGACTTGACACTACGCTGGCAGTGGGTTTAACCACAGACCGCAAGCGGCACTAGCTGTACGTAACGGTCCCCAGGTAGATGCCGATAAGAAGACTGACGAGCAAAACCCATCTGAACTCCTACTGAGCCTGAATGTGACAGTCTCCGTACAGTCCGGTCTGTTCGTCTAAGAATATCGCATGGCGGGCTTAAAGGGGCGGTAAATGTCAGTCCCCTAATAGCGGTACAAGTCGTGTCGGAGTGTAGCCCAGAACACCCTGAGATAATACTGGAAACCTACCAGTCTATCTCGCTTGCGCTGGCCAGGGACTTTGTGTAATGGCTCTCCTAGACACAGCGCGATATCAACCCCCAATACCGGGAGAGACGAATCCTGTCTAACCGTCACTGCCTCCAAGTGCTTCGGGACTGCACCCCAAAAACTACCTGTTTGCAAGACTCCTTTGAGCCGTGGTAGGGTAGTAATCAAAGTACAGTGGGAACACACTCGAGGCGAAGTGACAGTGTCAAGTCAACGGAATAAGCTGTACACATGTCACCTGGGAACTGATAACTGACGATAGGTATAATACCAACCAACAGTTCCCGATGAGTCCTGTCCAGTGTACTCGTAACCTAACGAGCACCCGCATACTATCCCAAGTACGACGTACTGACGGCTGTGGGACAGACCGTCTCCCAAGCTGGGATGAGAAGCTCATACGCTAGTCTACTCCGGAGTATCGATACCCTGTCTCGATAGTCCTGCGACTAGGGACCTGCATAAGGATGTGCTTATGGATTACCCAGCCCCCACGAGTGTGACTGCCATTACAACACTGGTAATCAAGCAAAGATCCTAAGGGCTCCACTAATGTGTAAAGGTGATATGCTAAAAGAAACACATGCACACATTAAAGCAGAAACAAACCAAGTAGCATACTACCATTTTGAGCAAGAATGTCAATATAAGGTGAATATCCCAAGCTTCCATCAAGTAATATACAATCCAGTATGATACAGTAATGGCCTCTAGGGCATATACACTAACAGTCTCCCACTTGCACTAAGGCCATGTACTGGCGTATCGAAGACCTATCATCTCGATCAGCCGCTCGAACTGAGTCTGGGGTAAGGCTTTGGTGAATGGATCAACAGTGTTATCTTTCGTAGCAACTCTCCGAACCTCGATCTCCTGGCAACCCACGATCTCCCTGATCAGGTGATACCGCCTCAAGATGTGTCTGGACTTCTGATGGGACCTGGGTTCCTTCGCTAAAGCTATAGCCCTGTTGTTTTCGCAATACAGAGGTATTGGATCAACAATGGACGAAACCACCTGAAGTTCTGTCAAGAAATTCTTCATCCAGACGGCTTCTTTTGCGGCATCTGCAACAGCGATATATTCCGCTTCCATCGTCGAGTCAGCAACGGTTTCCTGTTTTGAACTCTTCCAACACACCGCCCCTCCATAGAGGGTAAAGACATAACCCGACATGGACTTGGAATCATCCTTGTCACTCTGGAAGCTGGAGTCAGTAAAGGACTCGATTTGGAGGTCTTTTCCGCCATACACCAAGAACATCTCCTTAGTCCTTCTCAGGTACTTGAGAATGTTCTTTACCGCTATCCAGTGTTTATCCCCAGGGTTTGACTGATACCGGCTTACCACACTCAGTGCATAAGCTACATCTGGTCTGGTACATAACATTGCATACATTATAGAGCCTACCGTAGAAGCGTAGGGTATAATAGACATGCGATCCCTTTCCAAATCAGTCTTGGGAGACATCTCTTTAGAGAGGGTGATCGCGTGACAAGCCGGTAGATTACCGCGCTTGGAATCTTCCATACTGAACCTTTTCAGTATGGTGTCGATGTACCTGGACTGTGAGAGTCCTAATATCCTTTTGGATCTGTCACGATAGATCCGGATCCCCAGAATGAGTGAGGCATCACCCAGGTCTTTCATGGAGAACCTGTGTGACAAGAACCCTTTGACAGATTGTAGCATAGGAATATCATTTTCTATCAAGAGAATGTCATCCACGTATAATACGAAGAATACAACAGTTCTTGCTACAAATCTACTATAGATGCATGGTTCATCTGGATTTTTGATAAAGCCAAATTCCTTGACCGTCTCATCAAAACAGATGTTCTAACTCCGCGATGCCTGCTTTAGTCCATAGATGGACTTAAGCAACTTGCACACTTTTCCGCTGCTCCCACTCTGAAAGAATCCTTCTGGCTGGTCCATATAGACACACTCCTCTAAATTTCCATTTAGAAAAGCGGTTTTCACGTCCATCTGCCAGATCTCATAATCGTGGAAGGCAGCAATGGCAAGAAGGATCCGAATGGATTTTAGCATAGCCACTGGAGAAAAGGTTTCGTCGTAGTCCAAGCCAGGTCTTTGACGGAAACCCTTTGTAACAAGTCTAGCTTTATAGCTCTCAACCTGTCCATCTACACCAATCTTCCTTTTGAAGATCCACTTGCATCCTACGAGTTTTACACAATCTAGAGCAATGTCCAACGTCTATACTTTGTTGGTGTACATGGACCCCATTTCGGTCCGCATTACATCTAGCCATTTTACCCAGTGAACGCTCTGAATGGCCTGTTGGAAGCTAGTAGACTCATCACTATCAATGATGCAATCGTCTCTATCCCCGTCTATGAGAAAACCGTAGTATCTCTCGGGCGGATGAGACTGCCAACTACTTCTGCGGAGCGGCGTAGGAATGTCCTGATCTTTCGAACCCTCCGGTTCTACTAAGCTTTCGGTAATAGCTCGTGGTTCTGGAATTTCTTCCAGTTCTACTGCGCTCCCACTTATTTGATTTTCCAAAAACTCAGTTTCCAAGAAGTGGGCATGAATAGAAACAAAAACCTTTTATTCCTCTTCATAATAGAAGAAATATCCCTTGGAGTTCTTTGGATATCCCACAAACTTGCATTGTACTGAGCGTGCCTCGAGCTTGTCCGCATGCTGCTTTTTGACAAAAGCTGGACATCCCCATGTCTTAATATGATTAAGATAGGGTCTCTTCCCACACCACATCTGATATGGTGTAGTAGGCACAGTTTTAGTTGGAACTCGGTTCAAAATGTATGCAGCTGATTCTAGCGCATATCCCCAGAATGATCGCGGTAACTCAGCATTACTCATCATGGACCGTACCATAATCAATAGGGTTCGGTTCCGTCTCTCCGATACACCGTTATGTTGCGGAGTGTATGGAGGAGTAAGCTGAGAGAGAATTCCATTCTCTTTTAAATAATCCAGGAACTCGGCACTCAAGTATTCACCACCTCGATCACATCTTAGTGTCTTGATACTTTTACCGGTTTGTTTTTCTACTTCATTCTTATATTCCTGGAATTTTCAAAAGGCTTCGGATTTATGTTTCATTAAGAAGACATAACCGTACCTTGAAAAGTCATCCGTAAAAGTAATGAAGTAAGAATAACCGCTTCGTGCATTAGTAGACATTGGACTGCACACGTCGCTATGTACGAGTCCCAAGAGCTCGCTCTCTCTCTCCGTGTCCAGTGAACGGAGTCTTTGTCATCTTTCCTTTGAGACAGGATTGACAAGTTGCATACAATTGATATTCGAACGGATCCAAATATCCTTCTGTATGTAACTTCGTCAACCTTCTCTCATTGATGTGACCCAGTCTATAATGCCATAAGAAAGTCTGATTTGTTTCCGGAGACTTTCTTTTGTGTGTATTCTGGACATTGAAAATCTGTGGTTGGTTTAATACGTATATACCATTGCTCAATGTACCTGACCCAAACAGAACTTGATTAAGGTGAATGTTTACAACATTACTTACAAACGCAAATTCATAATCTTCTTTAGAAATCAAAGATACAGAAATGATATTACCAGTTGCGTTGGGTACAAAAAAGCAATTACGTCAAACCAAAACATGTCCATCTAACATTCCCAGCTGATAGTCCCCCATGGCCTCAGCATCCATGCTAGCTCCGTTTGCAACTTTGAGGGTCATGTCACCTGCTTTCAAAAACCTACGTTTTCTCAACGCCTGCAAAGAATTACAGATATGAGATCCTGATCCGGTATCCAATACCCAGGACGTAGAGTTTATTGACAGACAGTTTTCAATAACATACACACCTGAAGCTGAAGCCGCAACCTGCTTCAGATCCTGTGTTCTGGCCTTCCAAGCCCTGCAATCTTTCTTCCAGTGTCCACTCTTGTGACAGTAAAAGCATTCTTCCTTATCCACAAGCTTTCCCGGTACCTTTGTTGCCTTTGCCTTTCCCTTCGTATTCACTTTACTAACACCGCCCCTTGGTTTGGCGGGGGTTTTCTTCTTCTTTCCCTTGGCTTTCGCCTTGGACCTAGAAGAGGAAGATCCTCCTATAAACAAAGTGGATGTTTCCCTACCTTTCTGTAGGGTGCCCTCTGCACTCCTCAGCATGTTGAGGAGTTCTGAAAGTTCAACTTCTTTTTCTTGCAAGTTGAAATTCAGGATGAACAGGGCGTAAGTGGAAGGAAGGGACTGAAGAATTAAGTCCGTATAGAGCTCATTCTCCAACGTGGTCCCAAGGTCCGCGAGCTCCTCTATGTAGCCAATCATCTTAAGCACGTGTTCCGCTACCGATGATCCGACGGCCAATCTTGCCAAAAACAACTTCTTCGACACTTCGTATCTGGCGATACGAGATTGCTCTCCATACAGTTAAATATGGATTCAAGGTCCATATTCTCATGCCTCCTCTGATGTTCATTGTCCATAGAGGCAAGCACGAGGCACTTGGCCTTCGCGGAGTCGCTTTCCCAGGTCTTACGGATTTGCCTATCCGCGATGCTGGTTTTGGGACCTAGGACAGGGGAGCTTTGGTGGTAAGAAGATACCCTAACTTGTCATAAGTTATTGCCATTTTGACATTCCTGAGCCAATCTTTGTAGTTTGGCCCTGTCAGTATGCTTTTATCTAGTAGTAACTTAAGTCCAGTCATGATGTTTGGTCGCTGCAATTAGGAGAGAGAGAAGAAACACTTTAGCATGATGCTCTTGTAAGTCCGCGGCGGCGCCACGGCCGTCGATCCGACGCCTGAAACGCGGAAATGGAAAACTTTGCAAACTAGCACACCGGCACCACCGCGCACAAAAATCCCGGATCGGGCCATTAACCTAGCTACTAGCAAACTAGAAAAGAGAAGAGAAGCTATACCAAGCGATCCGTGTCCTTCGGTCTTCGTCTCCACTCCGATATTCCGCGGATACTTCGTCCGTCACGTCCTCGTTGGAAAGGACACCACGTAGCCGGATACTTTTACGGGCTCCCACCTCTGGACCGAGGCAACTCGGGCGCGAAGTTGGCTAGCCGACGCGTCCAAGATTTGCTGTAGGCAAGTGTACTAGACTTTGTCCCTTGAGGTTATAGAAGTTTCCATGATGGAGATGAGAGAAAAATGCTTTGGAGGAAAATGGTGCTCACAATTTTTTAGCAAGGAAATAAGATGAAGAAAATGCCACACCCTCAAAAATGAAACTCTCTCATCCTCCCTCAAATGTGGCCGGCCCCTTAATTTGAAATGGTGGAGAGAAAAAACTTAAACCATGAAGGGAGGTGATGGTAGTAAAAGCAAAGGGGTGACCACATCCAAAAGACAATGATAACATTATCAAATCAACCTCAAATCCTTTCTCATCTCAAAAAAGCAAGAAATGATGATAGAAAAGAATGGTATCAAAAGATGCTTTCATAATCTCCCATTTCACAAATAACACCTCCACAAAGAGTTATTTGCAAACTTGCAAATAACCCCCTCCATCGAAAAGTCCGGCCGTGAAGGAACAAAGGAAAACCGGCCGGAACGGAATGCAAACTGGCAACTTCAGAAAACTGATCCCGTAATAAATTACAGGAAAACCCCGCTACAGCATGTACATGCCCGCATTTGTATTCCCACTGAACACAAATGCAAAGAGACAAAATCTACACTATCAAATACTAGGATCCGGCGTAAGCCATAGCCAGCTAGTAAAAACCGTCCGATCACGATCCGTGCAATACCGCACGTATCTGATCGAACACTGCCATATCTCCATACGGCCCCTACAGCGTTTCGCCCGAAACCAGAGTAACTGTGTGTGTGGTGGACTCTAAAGACTCGTCAATACTATGGCTGTGGATTTAACCACTAGCACGTCAGAGGTATTAGCCATACGTGACGGGCCACCAGCTATTGACAAAAAGGGACGTCGATGAGCGAACTCATCCTGACACCCTACTGAGCCTGTCAGTGACAATATCCGTACAGTCCGGTCCGTTCGTCTATGAGTATCGCATGGCGGGCCTAGGGGGTTGGTAAAAGTCAGACCCCCAATAGCGGTACAAGTCGTGTCGGAGTGTAGCCCAGAACACCCTGAGATACTACTGGAATACCTACCAGCAAATCTCCTGCCTTAGCCAAGGACTTTTCATGTTCTGGCTCTCCTAGACACAACACGACCTCACCCCCAATACCGGAAAAGACGAACCCCTGCAGATCCGCTCACTGCCTCCATGTGGCTCGGGACTGTACCCAACTAAAACCTGTTTGCACGACTACTTTGAGCCGTGGTAGGGTAGTAATCAAAGCACAGTGGGAACTCACACGAGGCAAATGACGATCTCAGGTCGATGAACTAACCTGTACACATGTCACCAGGGAACTGCTATCTGACGTCTGGTATAATCCCAACTAGCAGGTTCCCGGCGAGTCCTGTCCGGTGTACTCATAACCCAATGAGCACCTTTATACATCTTAGGTGAACCAACTGGCACCAGTGGCTTGTGAGACCGGCCACCGCCCCTCGTCGGGGTCTCGACTGTATACACTAGTCTACTCCGGAGTATCGATGCCCTGTCTCGAAACTCCCACGACTAGGGACCTTTTAAGGATGTGCTTATGGACTCCAGCTCTCACGTATATGATCGCCTTCATACTGCTGGTAGTCAAGCAAGAATCCTAGGGACTCTATCAACGTGCAATAGCGACTCATAAGGTCACCTAAAGCAGTACACGATGATAGAGATAAACCAGATAGCATACCATCATCTCGAGTAAGACTGTCCTACTGGGACAGGTCCTCCTCTCAATCATTGCAATCACGTGCCTATGATCCAATAATTGACTCTGAGGGCACTATCTCCAACAATCTCCCACTTGCACTCAAGGCTAATTATTGCGATGTCGTGTACTCACAGCCCGTGTGATACCGAACACCCAACTCCTCTACTAGTCAGTCTCACAAACCTCGTTTGCGAAACTATTGCGTTCGAGGAATAGCCTCAGTGAGTGGATCCGCTCTGGTGTTTCTTTCTATGTCTCTCTCTATCTCAAGTTCGCGGAGAAAGCCATCTCCCGAAATGAGCAATACCTGTCTTAGAATGTCTGGATGTCTGATGGGACCTAGCTCATATATGAACTCCAAATCCAAACTTCTTAGACTGTATCGTCAACTGAACTTAAGCAGTATCCTGCGCCATGCCTTCCCTCAGTATCCACCTGGACCACCTGTCCAAAATACTGCCCCTCATCAGAGGGAAAACTATAACTCTGACAGCTACTCTGCCATCCTGGTCACCTTGGAAGCCTGGAATGATAACCGTCTCCTAAAGGAGGTTGCCGTTATCAAAATCCTAGAACATTCACTTATGAACTGCTTCCGATTGTTTCTCCAGGATTGGATCAATATCAACTTATTGCACCTATTACAAGAACAACATCTGGTGTGGTACTTGACATCTCATGATTGACTCAATTGCCTAAGCAAGTGATCTGCCAATCCTGCATATCCCTCTCCCCTTTAGTCTGTAAGACACCTTTAGAGAGGGTGACTCCATCACCTGCAGGTACACCACCATGCCAGGAGTCGTCCATTCTAAATAATCTTAGAATGCTGTCTACGTACCCTGATTGGGAAACTACCCAAATCTAGATCTAAAACCATAGATCTAGTAACCAGAATGTCTGATATAATATCCAAGTCCTATATGGAGAAACCACTGTGTGACGACCAACGTATAACCGATCGTAGTATAGGAATATCACTTCCTACTCTGTGTATGTCATCAAATACCAGGACATTACACTCTACTACCTTCTTAACAGATCCATCCCCTATTCTGATGAAGTCAAACCTATGACTGTCATATCAGAAATAGATGATCTATCTCCGCTATATCTGCTTTAGTCTATAAATAGACATAAGCCCGATGTCCAATAATGCTTCCGCTGCTCCCACTGACTACAACAACCCTCTGGCAGAGTCATACAGAGGTACACTTCTAAAGCGAGTTCAGAATGACGCTATACTCATCCTCCTGCCGGGTCTCACAGTCTGGAACAACAGCAATGGCAAGTCTGGGTAAACAAGAACCTCCCTGCCACCGTCCTTGAGCATACCGAAGTACCTCTCGGGTGCCTAAGGTTACCTACCATATCTGCGAAGTGGCCAATAGAATGTCAAACCAGATTGAATCTTTAGGTTCTTATTAAATCTTCAGTAATCGTTTGCGGTTCTGGAATCACTTCCAGTTCTACCATACTCCCACTACTGTTTTCTGAAGAAAAAAACCTTTTTTGTTAAAACTGTGGTGAGTTAAGAACAATATAGCTATTGATCTTCCAGATGGTAGAAAGTCAACCCTCGTCATAGCCCGGGTCAACCCACAAACAGCCATTACAGAAACGTGCCTTGAGTTATCCGGAGTCTGGTTTTAAGCATAAGCCGGACAACTCCCCGTACCTTAACAATGTCAAGATATGAACTGTTCTATATCCAATATAGAAACAGAGGCACTGATTTAATTGAACCAGATTCAAATCATGCAGCTGTCACCAGTGCATGTCAACTAAATGGAAGGAGGCCGATCAGCGTTACTCAACTTGGGAATACTTCCAAATATGAGTAACCTGAAAGAGAAGCAAGTTCTCTTAATCATTACTATCAACTGAATACCATACACAAGTATCTACATCTTCGATCACTTTGAAGAATCCCGATACTTGCAATACCTGGTTCTCTACTTTACTCATATACCTATAACTTCTCAAAACTCGGACCCTGTGTTTCTACGAAACACTTGTCTTAGAACTAGAGAAGTTATAAGTAAACCGAATATAGTACGAGCACCTACCCCTCTGTCCTCATGGACACTGGACAATATACAATACTCTGTACAAGTCCCCTGAGTCTAATAACTCATTCACTGTGTATCGTAGGTTGAAAACTGTACTTATGGTTAAGAAGAATTACACCGCTGTTCAATACTCCTTACCTAACCATCCACTGATATAGGTAAATGTCATAGACATAATTTCAAAAGGTATATCTCACTCTAAAAAAATAGACGTAAAGATATATCAATTTGAAATTGGTGCATAACAACGGATATTCAAAAACAAATATTTGTCGTCCGACAAACAACCCAGGTGACTTCCTCAATATCACCAATTACAACAAATCCCGATATAATGAGGATGATCACCCAATTCCCAATAACTTACTCCCACTCATCATCTGTAAAACCATACAGATGTGAGAATCCAACCTGGTAAATACATACCCTGGAGCAAGTGTCTAATTGGGAAATCAGTTTTCCTTTAACAGTACACAGTGAAACTGAAACATTGAAATGTTTCGATGGGGTATCCGGGTATTCCTAGTAATGCCTCTTCCATTATCCAGATTCACAACTGTAACCGTATATTTCTTTGCCACCTCTCCAAATCTTTTTATATGTCTTTAGTCATTACCTTCTGTACACTCTTTTAGGCCAAATGGTTTTTTTCCTTCCCTACCGTTCGGCACCAGCCTATGGTTTGGAAGAAGACTATCCAATAAGCGTAATGGGTGTACTGTCCTAGTCCTAGGAACACTCGCAATGCGAGAGAAGGTGAAGATAAAAGACAACCGAATAAATCTTATTCCTATTTCTCCTGAACCAGGATCCATCCCCGAACTGGAACAAGTTCCTTTCGAGTTCGTATATAACCATACGATGGATTATCCAATAAACTTGGGATCTTCGTAGTGATATGGAGTGTCCTGGAGAAATACAAAGGTGATTTAGGATTGGCGAAGAAATACTTGGTTTGGTCATGAATAGCAGTCGCAGTTTACTTTGCCCTCTTACTAATCCCTCGCTTTGTCTTAACTTAATACCTTCTGTACACCATTTAGGCTAATTGGTTTTCTTCATTCCCTACCGGTCGGCACCTGCCTATGGTTTGGAAGAAGACTATCCAATTTGCGTAATAGGTGTACTATCTCCAAAACCAAGGAGTACTCGCAACCTGAGAGAAGGTAAAAGGAAAAGACAACTGAATAGTCCTATTCGTTTTCTCCAGAACCGGAAACCATCCTCGAATTCCTTCGAGTTCGTATATAACCATACGATGGTTTTGTCCAATGGAAGTGGACGTTCATAGCAATACGGGGTGTCCTGGAGAAAAGGGTAAAAGTAAGAGTGGCAATGAGGTCTGCAACTCTGACAATCCAAAAGCCAGTGTTAAGAAGGTTCGGTCAACTTGGTCACTGAGTAATAGTCTAGGGTCGGGTCAATGGTCGCTGCCAAAGAGAGAGGGAAAAGAAACACTCAGCGTGCACTCTAACTTAGATCAGAATGGTTATCACTTTATCTAATCTGGAAACCTCCCACTGTAACATCAAATTCTTCCTTAAACCTGAAAGAAGAATTAGCCGGGATCACCCAAGGAGTAAACCAACTCATCACTAGGAATCGGGATCCAACTCTCATCGCATGATAACGTGACGGAATCCGCTCAAGCTATCACACTCTAGAAGGTATGCGCATATCTGGCAAGTTTCAGTTCTTTTGAAACTCCCGATGTGGAATTTTACCCCATGCTCTTATGACCTTGACGAAGGCCAACAAATCATAAGTCACATGTCATGTTCTACCCGTCATTGTCCAGGTTGATTTGAACCCACCCGTACAAGCCCTTGTGTCACGACCCGCAAGGTACGGAACGTGACTGGCACTTAAGTTTACGAAACGTCTCAAGACGTCCGTAAAATAAGTAAGCCAAAGCCCAGAAAACCAAAACCAAATAAGCAAAAGAGTGAAGAAAACCCAATCAATTGAAAGCGAGTTTATCAAATAAGTCATATAAAAACCTTCTTAAAAACAATACAAATTTTTCCGAAAATTTCGGCAGAGTCTCCTTTGTAAATACTGGCCCCCAAAATGGGTACAACAAAAAATATATATGAATTCAACAAATAAGGCATCCCCAAGCGGGAGCTAGCTCTTCGCCACAAGGCGGTCACAAATCCCACGCAATATAAAGCAACAACATGCGAAATAATCATAATGAAGCATAAGAAAAACAGCATGTCGACTCAAGTGAGCTCGACCCCAAAATGCAGCATAAAAGTCCACAAACCTCACAGTCTCATCTCTAGGTCAATATACAACAATACTGGTAGATACAGTAGATGGAGTACACAAGATACAAAGAATATACAAGGTGGTACAAAAATAATGATATAACCCACCTCAGAGCAAAACCTCGAGTCCAGGCAAAGGAGGCAAAAGAAGCAAGTGCGCCCGCCGCTACTGTACTGACGGAGCGGACCTGAAAAAGGCTGTGGCACAACGGGGGTGAGTTGCCAACTCGTGAGTAATAAATAACATCTACACAGGCTATCGAAAGCATGCACACAAGCATCCTAGCATCTAAAATACAGGTATGACTGGATGCACTAGCAGGTGTGTATACAACATCAGTGTACTAGCGGGTGTATGTATGCAACATGAATATCTGTGGTCTCAATAGGTATATATAAGAAACATTTTATCTCTTTTTGTTTTTTTGAAACTCTTTTAGAATGCCAGCATAATACTCATAGAATCGACAACAATCTGTGTCCATGTTGGAGACAGTGCCCTCAGAGTCAATTATTGGATCACAGGCACGTGATTGCAATGATTGAGGGAGGACCTATCCCGGTAGGACAGTCTTACTCGAGATGATAGTATGCTATCTGGTTTCTCTTTATCATCGTGTACTGCTTTAGGTGACCTGACATGTCACTATTGCACGTTGATAGAGCCCCTAGGATTCTTGCTTGACTACCAGCAGTATGATGGCGATCATATACGTGGGAGCTGGTGGTCTATAAGCACATCCTTAAAAGGTCCCTAGTCGTAGGAGTTTCGAGACAGGGCATCGATACTCCATTAGTAGACTAGTGTATACAGTCGAGACCCCGACGAGGGGCGGTGGCCGGTCTCACAAGCCACTGGTGTCAGTTGGTTCACCTAAGATGTATACAGGTGCTCATTGGGTTATGAGTACACCGGACAGGACTCGCCGGGAACCTGCTAGTTGGGTTTATACCATACGTCAGATAGCAGTTCCCAGGTGACATGTGTACAGGTTAGTTCATCGACCTGAGATCGTCATTTGTCTCGTGTGAGTTCCCACTGTGCTTTGATTACTACCCTACCACGGCTCAAAGGAGTCGTGCAAACAGGTTTTAGTTGGGTACAGTCCCGAGCCACATGGAGGCAGTGAGCGGATCTTCAGGGGTTCGTCTCTCCCGGTATTGGGGGTGAGGTCGCGCTGTGTCTAGGAGAGCCATTACGCAAAGCCCTCGGCCGAGGCAGGAGATTTACTGGTAGGTATTCCAGTAGTATCTCAGGGCGTTCTGGGCTACACTCCGACACGACTTGTACCGCTTTTGGGGGTCTGACTTTTACCAACCCCCTAGGCCCGCCATGCGATACTCATAGACGAACGGACCGGACTGTACGGATATTGTCACTGACAGGCTCAGTTGGGTGTCGGGGTGAGCTTCCTCATCGACGTCCCTTTTGGTCAATAGCTGCTGGCCCGTCACGTATTGGCTTATACCTCTGACGTGCCAGTGGTTAAATCCACAGCCATAGTATTGACGAGTCTTTAGAGTCCACCACACTTTCAGTTACTCAAGCTTTCGGGCGAAACGCTGTAGAGGCCGTATGGAGATATGGCAGGGTCCGATCAGATACGTGCGGTATTGCACGGATCAGGATCGGACAGTTTTGTACTAGTGGCCGTATAGTTATATGGCAAGGTTCGATCAGATACGTGCGGTATTGCACGCATCAGGATCGAACGGATATTACTAGCCGGCTTTGGCTTAAGCCGGTCCTAGTTTAGTACAGTGTAGATTTTGTCTCATTACATCTGTATCCGGTCAGAATGCAGATGCGGGTGTGTATGCACAGTATCGGGGTTTTCCTGTAATTTATTACGGGACCAGTTTTCTGGAGTTGCCAGTTTGCATTCCGTTCCGGCCGGTTTTCCTTTGTTCTTTCCCGGCCGGACTTTTCCGATGGAGGGGGTAATTTGCAGTTTTGCAAATTACACTTTGTGGAGGATTTATTTGTAAAAGTATTTATTATGAAAGCATCTTTTATATTCCTTTCTTTTCTATCATCATTTCTTGAAAAGGTGATTAGGATTGATTTTAAGCTTGATGTGAGTTTGTGATGATGGTGTTAGTATATGGTAACCCTCTCCTTTTTCCTACACTCACCTCCCTTCATGTTTATGTGTTCATATTGTTTCCTCCACCATTCTTCTTCTCACTTGAAAAAAATGATAAGTTTTTCATGAGAGGAAAAAGAAAGAGAGAAGAAGAAGAAGAGAGCTTCTTCTTGAGAGTTTCATTTCTTGATCTCATTCATGCTAGAAAAATGCAAGCACCATTTTTCTTATCTCATTTCCTCCATCATCTTCAAATGGCAACAAACCCCAAGTGAGACACTACACTACACATTCTACAGCATATCTTGAGCATGTCGAGTTGCCAGCTTCATGCTCGAGTTGCCTCGGTATTGAGGCGGGAGCCCGTAAAAGACGCAGGCGTTGTGGTGCCCTTTCCGGCGAGGAGGCGACGTTGTGGAGGCAAGACTTTCCGCGGGAGATCGGGACGATGACGAGAAGACCGGAGGACTCGGATCACTCGGTATACTTCTCACCCTATCTCTTGATTGCTAGCATTAGGTTAATGGTTACGATCCGGGTTTTCATTGTCCGCGGTAGCGCCGGTTTCCGAGTAAGGAAAAAATTTTGATTCCGCATTTTGGCCTCGAGTAAGACGGCCGGGGCGCTGCCGTGGCGCAACATGGTATCAGAGCCACGCCATTAACCTTACCTAGCTTCGATTGATGTGTTTGCGTCTTCGATCGACCGAAATTTCCAAAAACCGTATTTTTCTAGCACATCAGTTTCTGTCGAAATTTTTTGGAGTCTAAAAATTTTTCAGGTGGTCTCAGAATGATGTGCAGGGAGTTCTAAGAACACTGCAAAAATTTGGTGACACAACTCCTCCGTACGACCGCGGAAGGGCGGCCAAAACCCCCTTTTGGCCGCGCTTCCGCCGCAGTAGTGTGGGTTCGTGTGCTTAGTTTTTTGCAGTAGGCTTATGGGCTAAAATTAGGGGTTTTGGAATATTAAAATTGGGCCCAGGTTTTCTGTGAGTGCTACAGTTTTGATTGGGGGCCCACTTGTTAATTTTTGATCAATCGGAAAATTTTAAACACATTATATCTGCGACCGTGAATGTCACTCGATCGGTAAATCCGGTCTAACTGCTATAGCCCGGTTAGACGGATTTGCGAACGTGACTTTCACGTTGATGTTCTATGTTTATGCTGTGATGTTGCGGATCGGTCGTGGGGGATAGCCTGGATGCAATCATGTTGCGCCACGGCAGCGCCCCGGCCGTCTTACTCGAGGCCAAAATGCGGAATCAAAATTTTTTCCTTACTCGGAAACCGGCGCTACCGCGGACAATGAAAACCCGGATCGTAACCATTAACCTAATGCTAGCAATCAAGAGATAGGGTGAGAAGTATACCGAGTGATCCGAGTCCTCCGGTCTTCTCGTCATCGTCCCGATCTCCCGCGGAAAGTCTTGCCTCCACAACGTCGCCTCCTCGCCGGAAAGGGCACCACAACGCCTGCGTCTTTTACGGGCTCCCGCCTCAATACCGAGGCAACTCGAGCATGAAGCCGGCAACTCGACATGCTCAAGATATGCTGTAGAATGTGTAGTGTAGTGTCTCACTTGGGGTTTGTTGCCATTTGAAGATGATGGAGGAAATGAGATAAGAAAAATGGTGCTTGCATTTTTCTAGCATGAATGAGATCAAAAAATGAAACTCTCAAGAAGAAGCTCTCTTCTTCTTCTTCTCTTTTTCTTTTTCCTCTCATGAAAAACTTATCATTTTTTTCAAGTGAGAAGAAGAATGGTGGAGGAAACAATATGAACACATAAACATGAAGGGAGGTGAGTGTAGGAAAAAGGAGAGGGTTACCATATCCTAACACCATCATCACAAACTCACATCAAGCTTAAAATCAATCCTAATCACCTTTTCAAGAAATGATGATAGAAAAGAAAGGAATATAAAAGATGCTTTCATAATAAATACTTTTACAAATAAATCCTCCACAAAGTGTAATTTGCAAAACTGCAAATTACCCCCTCCATCGGAAAAGTCCGGCCGGGAAAGAACAAAGGAAAACCGGCCGGAACGGAATGCAAACTGGCAACTCCAGAAAACTGGTCCCGTAATAAATTACAGGAAAACCCCGATACTGTGCATACACACCCGCATCTGCATTCTGACCGGATACAGATGTAATGAGACAAAATCTACACTGTACTAAACTAGGACCGGCTTAAGCCAAAGCCGGCTAGTAATATCCGTTCGATCCTGATGCGTGCAATACCGCACGTATCTGATCGAACCTTGCCATATAACTATACGGCCACTAGTACAAAACTGTCCGATCCTGATCCGTGCAATACCGCACGTATCTGATCGGACCCTGCCATATCTCCATACGGCCTCTACAGCGTTTCGCCCGAAAGCTTGAGTAACTGAAAGTGTGGTGGACTCTAAAGACTCGTCAATACTATGGCTGTGGATTTAACCACTGGCACGTCAGAGGTATAAGCCAATACGTGACGGGCCAGCAGCTATTGACCAAAAGGGACGTCGATGAGGAAGCTCACCCCGACACCCAACTGAGCCTGTCAGTGACAATATCCGTACAGTCCGGTCCGTTCGTCTATGAGTATCGCATGGCGGGCCTAGGGGGTTGGTAAAAGTCAGACCCCCAAAAGCGGTACAAGTCGTGTCGGAGTGTAGCCCAGAACGCCCTGAGATACTACTGGAATACCTACCAGTAAATCTCCTGCCTCGGCCGAGGGCTTTGCGTAATGGCTCTCCTAGACACAGCGCGACCTCACCCCCAATACCGGGAGAGACGAACCCCTGAAGATCCGCTCACTGCCTCCATGTGGCTCGGGACTGTACCCAACTAAAACCTGTTTGCACGACTCCTTTGAGCCGTGGTAGGGTAGTAATCAAAGCACAGTGGGAACTCACACGAGACAAATGACGATCTCAGGTCGATGAACTAACCTGTACACATGTCACCTGGGAACTGCTATCTGACGTATGGTATAAACCCAACTAGCAGGTTCCCGGCGAGTCCTGTCCGGTGTACTCATAACCCAATGAGCACCTGTATACATCTTAGGTGAACCAACTGACACCAGTGGCTTGTGAGACCGGCCACCGCCCCTCGTCGGGGTCTCGACTGTATACACTAGTCTACTAATGGAGTATCGATGCCCTGTCTCGAAACTCCTACGACTAGGGACCTTTTAAGGATGTGCTTATAGACCACCAGCTCCCACGTATATGATCGCCATCATACTGCTGGTAGTCAAGCAAGAATCCTAGGGGCTCTATCAACGTGCAATAGTGACATGTCAGGTCACCTAAAGCAGTACACGATGATAAAGAGAAACCAGATAGCATACTATCATCTCGAGTGAGACTGTCCTACCGGGATAGGTCCTCCCTCAATCATTGGAATCACGTGCCTGTGATCCAATAATTGACTCTGAGGGCACTATCTCCAACAATCTCCCACTTGCACTCAAGGCTAATTATTGCGATGTCGCATACTCACAGCCCGTGTGATACCGAACACCCAACTCCTCTACAAGTCAGTCTCACAAAGCTCGTTTGCGAAACTATAGCGTTCGAGGAATAGCCTCAGTGAGTGGATCCGCTGTGATGTTTCTTTGCATGTCTCTCTATATCTCAAGTTCGCGGAGAAAGCCATCTCCCGAAAGGAGCAATACCTGTCTTAGAATGTCTGGATGTCTGATGGGACCTAGCTCATAAATGAACTCCAAATCCAAACTTCTTAGACTGTATCGTCAACTGAACTTAATCAGTATCCTGCGCCATGCCACCCTCAGTATTGCCTTGGACCACCTGTCCAAAATACTGCCCTTCGTCAGAAGGAAAACTAAAACTCTGACAACCTCCTTGTCGTCCATGTCACCTTGGAAGCCTGGAGTGATAACCGTCTCCTAAAGGAGGCAGCCGTTATCATATCCCTAGAACATTCACTTATGTTCTAAAACTGCTTCCGACTGTTTCTCCAGGATTGGATCAATATCAACTTATTGCATCTACTGCAAGAACAACATCTGGTGTGGTACTTGATATCTCATGATTGACTCAATTGCCTAAGCAAGTGATCTGCCAATCATGAGTATCCCTCTCCCCTTTAGTCTATAAGACACCTTTAGAGAGGGTGACTCCATCAACTGCAGGTACACTACCGTGTCAGGAGTCGTCTATTCTAAATACTCATAGAATGCTGTCAAGGTACCCAGATTGGGAAACCACCCAAATCTAGATCTAAAACCATAGATCTAGTAACCAGTATGTCTGATATAATATCCAAGTCCTATGTGGAGAAAACACTGTGTGACGACCAAAGTATAACCGATCGTAGTATAGGAATATCACTTCCTACTACCTTCTCAACAGATCCACCCCTTATTCTGATGACGTCAAACCTATGACTGTCACATCAGAAATAGATGATCTATCTCCGCTACATCTGCTTTAGTCTATAAATAGACATAAGCCTGATGTCCACCAATGCTTCCGCTGCTCCCACTGACTACGACAACCCTCTGGCAGAGTCATATAGACGTGCACTTCCAAAGCTAGTTTAGAACGACGCTATACTCATCCTCCTGCCGGGTCTCGCAGCCTGGAACAACAGCAATGGCAAGTGTGGGTAAACAAGAACCTCCCTGCCACCGTCCTTGAGCATACCGAAGTACCTCTCGAGTGCCTGAGGTTACCCATCATATCTGCGGAGTGGCCAATGGAATGTCAAATCAGATTGAATCTTTAGGTTCCTTATCAAATCTTCAGTAATCGTTTGCGGTTCTGGAATCACTTCCAGTTCTACCATACTCCCACTGCTGTTTTTGAAAAAAATCCATTTTTAATAAAAACTGTGGCGAGTCTAGAACAATATTGCTATTGTTCATCCATATGGTAGAAAGTCAACCCTCGTTATAGCCTGGGTCAACCCACAAACAGCCATTACAGAAACGTGCCTTGAGTTATCCGGAGTCTGGTTTTAAGCATAAGCCGGACAACTACCCGTACCTTAACATCGTTAAGATATGAACTGTTCTATATCCAATATAGAACCAGAGGCACTGATTTAATTGAACCAGATTCAAATCATGCAGCTGTCTCCAGTGCATGTCAACTAAATGGAAGGAGGCCGATCAGCGTTACTCAACTTAGGATTGCTTCCAATTATGAGTAACCTGAAAGAGAAGCAATTTCTCTTTATCATTACTATCAACTGAATACCGTACACAAGTATCTACATCTTCGATCACTTTGAAGAATCCCGATACTTGCTACACCTGGTTCTCTACCCTATTCAAATACCTATAACTCCTCAACACTTAGACCCTGTGTTTCCACGAAGCACATGTCTAAGAACTAGAGAAGTTAAAAGTAAACAGAATATAGTATGAGGACCAACCCCTCTGTCCTAATGGACACTGGACAACATACAATACTCTGTATAAGTCCGCTGAGTCTAACAACTCTTTCACTGTGTGTCGTAGGTTGAAAACTGTACTTATGGTTAAGAAGAATTACACCGCTGTTTAATGCTCCTTACCTAACCATCCACTGATATAGGTAAATGTCATCGACATAATATCAAAAGGTATATCTCACTCTATGAAAATAGACGTACAGATAAATCAATTTGAAATTGGTGCACAACAGCGGATATTCATAACCAAATATTTGCCAACCGGCAAACAGCCCAGGTGATCTCCTCAAATATCACCGATTACAACGAATCCCGATATAACGAGGATGATCACCCAATTCCCAATAACTTACTCCCACTCATCATCTGTAAAACCATACAGATGTGAGAATCATACCTGGTAAATACATACCCTGGAGTAAGTGTCTAACTGGGAAATCAGTTTTCTTTTAACATTACACAGTGAAACTGAAACATCGAAATGTCTCGTTGGGGTATCCTGGTATTCTTAGTAATGCCTCTTCCATTATCCAGATTCACAACTGTAACCGTATAATTCTTTGCCACCTCTCCAAATCCCTTTATATGTCTTTAGTCATTACCTTCTGTACACCCCTTTAGGCCAAATGGTTTTCTTCCTTCCCTACCGTTCGGCACCAGCCTATGGTTTGGAAGAAGACTATCCAATAAGCATAATGGGTGTACTGTCCTAATCCTAGGAGCACTCGCAATGCGAGAGAAGGTGAAGAGAAAAGACAACCGAATAAACTGTATTCCTATTTCTCCTGGACCAGAATCCATCCCCGAACTGGAACAAGTTCCTTTCGAGTTCGTATATAACCATACGATGGAGTATCCAATAAACTGTGGATCTTCGTAGTGATACGGAGTGTCCTGGAGAAATACAAAGGTGATTTAGGATTGGCGAAGAAATACTTGGTTTGGTCATGAATATCAGTCGCAACTTACTTTGCCCTCTTACTAATCCCTTGCTTTGTCTTAACTTAATACCTTCTGTACACCGTTTAGTCTAACTGGTTTTCTTCATTCCCCACCGGTCGGCACCAGCCTATGGTTTGGAAGAAGACTATCCAATTTGCGTAATAGGTGTACTACTCCTAAACCAAGGAGTACTCGCAACTTGAGAGAAGGTAAAAGGGAAAAGACAACTGAATAATCCTATTCGTTTTCTCCAGAACCAGAAACCATCCTCGAAGTCCTTCGAGTTCGTATATAACCATACGATGGTTTTGTCCAATGGAAGTGGACGTTCGTAGTAATACGGGGTGTCCTGGAGAAAAGGGTAGAAGTGGGAGTGGCAATGAGGTCTGCAACTCTGACAAACTAAAAGCCAGTGTTAAGAAGGTTCGGTCAACTTGGTCACTGAGTCATAGTCTTAGGGTCGGGTCAAAGGTCGCTGCCAAAGAGAGAGAGAAAAGAGACACTCAGCGTGCACTCTAACCTAGATCAGAATGGTTATCACTTTGTCTAATCTGGAAACCTCCCACTGTACCTCAAATTCTCCTCCAATCCTGAAAGAAGAACTAGTCGGGGTCACCCGAGGAGTAAACTAACTCATCAGTGGGAATCGGGATCCAACTATCATCGCATGATAACTTGACGGAATCCACTCAAGTCACCACACTCCAGAAGGTATGCGCATGCCTGGCAAGTTTCAGTTCTTTTGAAACTCCCGATGTGATTTTTACCCCAAGCGGTTTATGACCTTGACTAGGTCAACAAACCATAAACCGCCAGTCAAGTTCAACCCGTCATTATTCTGGATTGCATTAAACCCACCCGTACGTGCCCTTGACTAGGTCAACAAGGCCGCACGACTGTCTTAACCAATCCCACTTATGCAACAAACAAGTACCACTTAGCTACCGAACACTACGTCTTGACTAGGTCAACAAACGCAGCACGAATACCAAATAATACCTGTAGGAAATGACGGAGGGCTACGGCTGGTTTTTGGCGAAAAACCTTTAACGTAATGAACTTGATATCGTCGAAGGAACTGCATAGCCTTTTATAAAAATATAGTGACGAAAACCTTTGCTAAAGAGGTCACTCCCGGTGAAGGGATCTCGGCTCTTTCCCCGTAGAATGAGGTGCAGGATATTCCAACTGAATACCACGATGCAAAGCAAAAGTAATCGGCTATAGTGAAGTTAATGCCCTGACGCAAACTTCTGTCCAAGGGGTCACTCCCGGTGAAGGGATCTCGGCCCTTGCCTCGTCGACTGAGGAGCAGGATATTCCAAATGAATACCACGATGCAAAACAAAAGTGAGCGTCCTTGCAATAACAGCTTTTTTTGAAAAATTGTTCCAACAACATCAGATTAGGTTTGTTTAGCTTGCATTGATCCGAATCAACGCAGTCCCATCAAATGATCACACCACAAAGAACGAAAATATACTGACGTACGTATATGCCATCCGCATTCACCACTGGGTCCCATCATCACTCGTTAGGTTAGCTTACTAACGACAGAGCGGGGACTGGACTAGCGCGGATGAAAAACATATACAACATCTACTAATATATATACCAATATATTATATTTCGCTCAAGGCGTGATAAAATGCAACATCACAGAATGTACAGCATCACAGAACAATACAGATATCTGGAAGCCTCGGGTTTCACAGAGCCGCTGCTGAAACCCGACGTTCCCCTGGTCGTGTGGATAGCCTGTGCAATGAAAACCTAGACCCCTACGGGCGCGGCAAGTCACCCGCCAAAACCTGAAGCGAGGCAGCCCCCCTTCAGCTCCGTGAATGGACCACCCAGCACTTCATGGAATCCGGTAACTTGGGCACCCCTCCTGGGTCAACCTGTACCCCCTACGAGTGCGACGAATAGCCCGCCAATCCTAGAGTGAAGCCCCCTCCGTCTCAATGCCATGAGATGCGGGCCCGTTGCCTTCTAGAACCCGGCTATCCGTGCACCCCTCCGCGGGGTAACCCTAGTACAGAAAGTAAAATATACATACACCGGGTACATCGACCGCAACCAGGTCGTGCCCCAAAAGAATAATATAACCAGGCAGTGACGGCAGTCCACATGTCGGACGCTCGCCCCGCAATATCAAATGTACATAATACACCAAAACAGTACTAGCAGTCCAGCAACGACACCTAAAAACTGTCTCAAATCTCATAAATCCATGTCATAGTGTCTCTGGCCTCAGCCATCCGGCTGACCCATCTCAATATCAATATCTCATCCTCTCGCGGCCCCGGTCGGTATCCTCTGGATATCCGCCGTGCCCAATGAAGTCATCGGTAGGTAATCCGTCCCCTGCCCGGCTCAACGTCAACACCATATTCATCTTGCCCCGGGGTACCATACCGGGCCCACCATGTACCCGTGACGGTTCCTCCACTCCTCGACACGGATCTCGAAAACCACAGCAAACTCATGGTGGACGACACTTTACATCACTAGAAAACCGCAATTACATATTTTAAAAAACATAATAAGTTTAGAAATTTTGCGGCTTTCCCCCGAAATCCAGAAATATCATAAAATCTCAAGAAACCCTCATAAGTGCATATATCAATGGTGATGAATGCATATGGTATCAATAATTAAGCTACGATGTATGATTAATAGACTAGGCATGAACAAATAATATGATGAGGTACATGCACATGAATAGCAATCCTACGATTTCATTTTAAGGAATTAAAGGCAATAGCACAGGTTTAAGCATCGATTAGTAAAAGGTTTCAAATTATAGGTTATCTAGTGTGGTGGCATGGAAATTACCAGGGCGTGTGTGTAAGCATGAATAGTGCTCGTGCTGCATATAAAAACCCTGGCAATGGTGCAGGTGTCCTATGAAATGGGTTCACATATGTATGTCAATATAAGGCATGGATGCAGCAAATAATCATATAAGTATTACACCCCTAAATAGTAACATCACTAAGAATCTTTTAAGTTACTAAAACTATCGGGCGGCTTGCGCCATCCAACGATAGTCCCCCGTAGATGTTACATCTACTCACTGGAATCCCTAGCTAGTCACGTCCAATCACCGCTTTCCCCTTTCGTGCCGCGTCTGACGTCTCCGCGACCGAACCTGGAATTTACATCAATACCAAACATAAGGTTACATATCAAGAACGACGCAAAACCCAAACGAAACTACTAACGTTCACAAGCTAGGTACAACGTGCACAAGGTGCGCGGAACACACGCGAAAATCGCAAAAACTGCAAAAATCGCCGATTTGGTCGCCCGGCTAAACTAAAACCCGAACACTCAAAAATCCGCACTCACACATCCTAAAAGTCATAGGATACGCTAAAAATGTCATCAAGACATCGCAATTAATTCATCACAATATTTAATAAAAACTAGTAAGCTAGAATTTGCAATTTGGTGCAAACATCGACAATTAGCGACAAAGTTAACACAATCCAACACAACAATCCAAACTAACTCACTAGATAGCCACTACACTAATTTTAAACCATTAACTATGCTTCAAAACATATTTTCCACAATCAACCCTTCTCTTGATTTTGGTAATTAGCAAAACAAGGAAAATATCACACAAGATTAACTTGGATTAGCATAACATCAAGCCATTTAAGCAAAGTAACCTTATAGATTGGTTAAGTAAACAACTAGATAGCTAATCAGCTTTAATTAACTAAATAACGGTTTCTAAAAACCCTAGTTTAACTCTAACCATAAACCTTTAAAAACTAGATTAGAAACTAACACTAAATTAACACTAGATTTTAGCCCAATTAGCAAGTTAACCACTTAGATTAAGCTAACAAAATAACTAGGTAACAAAATAGCTTAATTAATCTCTTAATGGTGTTCTAAATCCTAAATTAATTTCAAACCACAAACTTTAAAAAAACTAGTATGCAAATAGCACTAAAATTAACACTAAAACAATTTTCAAAGTTCTAATTAGCACACTTTAAACTACAATTTAACCCAAGATTGAAATTATACCTCACAAGCCCAAATCCTATGTTGCTAAAGCCTTCCAAGATGCCATCTTTCACCAAGATTTGAACCAATTTGGGTTTGAGAAGAGAGGGAATAAGGTTTTGCTTTGAAATTGTGAAGGATTTGTTGATTTTTATTGAATTTTGATGCAATTTTTTGAAGAAAATGAGAGAAAAGAGAAGGAAAATAATGGAAATGGAGGGGGGGAGCTGGTCTCGGCCAGAAGAGGGAGAGGGGAGTGGTGTGGGCTTGCTAAATCTTTCACAAGTCAAAGCCATTTCATATCCAAAGTACACCATACCTTAATTGCAATATTTTAATCCTTTTCAAAACAAATCATTCACCACAATAGTTAAAGTCAAATAGAGGGGGATGGGGCTGCTGCAGGAGTGGTGGGGCCGGCCTTGGGGTGTGGGGGTGAGTGGAAGAGGTTACAAAAAGAATTCCATGCAAAAAGACCCCCCACAAGTCCAAAATTGCAAGTTTTAGCTTGAAATTCAATAAATTTCGTTTTCCATAATAAAAATTAGTTAAAACTTAAAATAAATTACTAAAAATTTATGTTACAACTACATTTTAATTAACATGATTTTAAAGCTTAAATTTAGCCCATTTAAATTTGTATTTATCGCTAATTTAATGTATTTTCTTACCGGCTTAAAATAATATTAAAAAATTGAAAAATTAGGGGAAAATTTTAAACGACCAGAATTTCATAATTAACTCATTTTCTACTAAAAACTAGCAATTACCTATCCAAATTAGGTGTAATTAGTCCTAAACTGCAAAATAACAAAAAGGACGGTTTTCGGAAAAATACCGAATTTTCACCGATTTTCAGGAAAACACCAAAACGACTTTTCAAGGCGTTACACCTTGACGAAGGCCAACAAGGCTATACGACTGTCCCAAACCAACGCATCTATCTATGCAGCAGAAAGGTAACAAGCAGCTACCATACACTATGCCTTGACGAAAGCCAACAAATATAGCATGAATACTACGTGCTACCCGTCTGAAACGACAGAGGGCTACGAATGGTTTCTGGCGAAAACCTTTAACGTAATGAACTTGATATCGTTGAAGGAACTGGATAGCTTTGAAAAATATAGTGACGAAAACCATTGCTAAAGAGGTCACTCCCGGTGAAGGGATCTCGGCTCTTTCCTCGTAAAATGAGGTGCAGGATATTCCAACTGAATACCACGATGTAAAGCAAAAGTAATCGGCTATAGTGAAGTTATTGCCCTGACGCAAACTTTTGTCCAAGGGGTCACTCCCGGTGAAGGGATCTCGGCCCTTGCCTCGTCGACTGAGGAGCAGGATATTACAACTGAATACCACTGTGCAAAGAAAAAGACAATGCCCTTGCAATAACAGCCTTTTGAAAAAGTGTTCCAACAACATCAAATAGGTTTGTTTAGCTTGCATTGATCCGAATCAACGCAGTCCCATCAATTGATCACACCACAAAAGAACGAAAATAATGACGTACGTATATGCCATCCGCATTCGCCACTGGGTCCCGTCATCACCTGTTAGGTTAGCTAACTAACGACAGAGCGGGAACTGGACTAGCGCGGATGCAAAACATATACAACATCTACTAGTCTATATATATAATATATAATTTTCGCTCAAGGCGTGATAAAAATGCAAAAGCGCAGAAATGTACAGCATCACAGAACAATACAGATATCTGGGATCCCCGGATTTCATAGAGCCGCTACAGAAACCCGACGTTCCCCTGGTCGTGTGGATAGCCTGTGCAATGAGATCCTAGACCCCTACGGGCGCGGCAAGTTACCCGCCAAAACCTGAAGCGAGGCAGCCCCCTTCAGCAACGTGAATGGACCACCCAGCACTTCACGGAATCCGGTAACTTAGGCACCCCTCCTAGGTCAATCCTATACCCCCTACAAATGCGGCGAATAGCCCGCCAATTTTAGAGTAAAGCCCCCTCCGTCTCAACGCCATGAGATGCGTGCTTGTTGTCCTCTAGAATTCGGCTATCCGTGCACCCCTCCGCGGGGTAATCCTAGTACAGAAAGTAAAATATACATACAACGGGTACATCGACCGCAACCTGGTCGTGCCCCAAAAGAATAATACAAACAGGCAGTGACGGCAGTCCACAGGTCGGACGCTCGTCCCGCAATATCAAATGTACATATAAAACAAAACTGTACTAGCATTGTATCCAGGCTATCCCCCACGACCGATCCGCAACATCACAGCACAACACAGAACATCAACGTGAATGTCACGTTCGCAAATCCGTCCAAAAGGGCTATAGCAGATAGACTGGATTTACCGATCGAGTGACATTCACGGTCGCAGATATAATGTAAATACTGTGAACTAGCATGTTTAAAATATCCGATCGAACAAATTTACCAAGTGGGCCCCAAGCAGTACTTTAGCACTTACAGAAAATCTGGGCCCAAAAAGAATATCCCAAAACCCCCAATTTGAACTCAGGAGCACTCTGCAAAAATTTGGTCAAATGAGGAGTCAAAAGCGCGGCGGAACCGCGGCCCAAGCATGGGTATGTCCGCGGTTCCGCGGTCGTATGGTGAGATCACTTGACCAATTTTTCACAGATTGCTTAGAATTCCCTGCACAACATTCTGAAACACCCTGAAAAAATTTTTGGAGCTGAAAAAATTTCGACAGAGAACACATGTACAAAAATACGGTTTTTGGGATTTTGATCGATCGAGGCTTTAAACATACTAGAGCAAGCTAGGCATGGTTAATGGCGTGGCTCTGATACCAATGTAAGTCTGCGGCGGCGCCCCGGCCGTCGATCCGACGCCGGAAACGCGGAAACGGAAAACTTTGCAAACCAGCAAACCGGCACCACCGCGCACAAAAATCCCGGATTGGGCCGTTAACCTAGCTACTAGCAAACTAGAAAAGAGTAGAGAAGCTATACCAAGCGATCCGTGTCCTTCGGTCTTCGTCTCCACTCCGATCTTCCGCGGATACTTCGTCCGTCACGTCCTCGTCGGAAAGGGCACCACGTAGCCGGATATTTTTACGGGCTCCCACTTCTGGACCGAGGCAACTCGGGCGCGAAGTTGGCTAGCCGAAGCGTCCAAGATTTGCTGTAGGCAAGTGTAGTAGACTTTGTCTTTTGAGGTTATAGAAGTTGCCATGATGTGTAAGTCCATGCTACCTCTCCCGGTACTTACGGGCTTGCTGAATTTGGTGAAAAACGATTTTCTATAGGCGGTAACATGGACTCAAAACCGGATCTTTGTTAAGCATCTAACTAACAACCTAACTAGGAGTTGTTAACTACTCAGTTAGGGGGTTATACCTTTCTTTCTTGAACTCCTTCGTCTTCTTCTCTTGATGGTGTACGGATTGGCTTCACCCCGTCATCTCCTTGCGCCGAAGATCGATCCACCCGAAAGCTTCTACCTTTGACTTCTTCTTCGAACTTTGAAGAAACTAGTTCACTTGGTTTGCTAAACCTTGTGAACAAGAGAGAGTAGAGGAGAGTGTGATGGGATTTTCTCTATGGTTCTTGCTTCTCAATACATGAGACAAGTGAACCATAGATAAGAAAGAGAGCAAGAGGAAGAGGGTGAGAGCAAGAGAATAAGAGAGCTCAAAACCAAGAGAGAGAAAGATAATGAAAGAACGAGCCTCTCTTTTTCTCTTTCACCCTCTCAAAATCCAAAAGCATCATGAGCCATAATGTTAATCAAGTATTATTATGTGACGGTTCATATCATGTCAAAGGCAATATCATTTCCATGCACTCATTTTGCAAACCACAAAAAGCAAGCAAAAGTCTTTGCATGAAAATGACAACCTTTGTGATGATGAAGGTCAACTAGTCCAACCTAGTCAACCAGTCAACAAAGTCAACAAGTCAACAAAGTCAACCCCTCAACAACCATGTCACTATAATACTTAATTAATACTATTGCTAATTATATATATCATATTCTCATTAGGGTTGAGCAAAAAGTCAATAGTCAACAGTCAACGGTCAACAACCCTAATGAGAATCCTCTGCCTCTGTCTCTCCGTCAACTGTGCATACACACCCGCATCCGCGTTCCGAGAAACACGAATACATACTGGATAAAACCAATCCCGAAACATACACTAGGATCTGGCTTAAACCAAAGCCCGCTAGTGTTAACTGTCTGGACACTGTACGTGCACAAGTACACGGATGTGACCGGACCCTGTCGCAAAACCATGCGACCTGTCGCAAAAACCATGCGACCTCTACTCTTTTGCCTAAAGGCGAATAGCTTTCTGTGTGGGACTCTGAAGACTCGACACTATGCTGGCAGTGGGTTTAACCACAGACCGCAAGCGGCACTAGCTGTGCGTAACGGTCCCCAGGTAGATGCCGACAAGAAGACTGACGAGGTGAAACCCATCTGAACTCCTACTGAGCCTGAATGTGACAGTCTCCGTACAGTCCGGTCTGTTCGTCTGATACATCGCATGGCGGGCCTAGGGGGCGGTAAACGTCAGTCCCCTAATAGCGGTACAAGTCGTGTCGGAATGAAGCCCAATACACCCTGAGATAACACTGGAAGCCTACCAGTATATCTCGCTTGCCCTGGCCAGGGACTACTCATGTAATGGCTCTCCTAGACACAGCGCGATGTCAACCCCCAGTACCGGGAGAGACGAATCCTGTCTAACCGTCACTGCCTCCAAGTGCTTCGGGACTGCACCCAAAAACTTCCTGTTTGCATGACTCCTTTGAGCCGTGGTAGGGTAGTAATCAAAGTGCATTGGGAACACACTCGAGGCGAAGTGACAGTGTCAAGTCAGCGGACTAAGCTGTACTCATGTCACCTGGGAACTGATAACTGACGATAGGTATAATACCAACCGGTCAGTTCCCGACGAGTCCTGTCCAGTGTACTCGTAACCTAACGAGCACCCGCATACTATCTCAAGTACGACATACTGACGGCTGTGGGAAAGACCGTCTCCCGAGCTGGGATAAGAAGCGCATACGCTAGTCTACTCCGGAGTATCGATGCCCTGTCTCGATAGTCCTGCGACTAGGGACCTGCATAAGGATGTGCTTATAGATTATCCAGCCCCCACGAGTGTGACTGCCATCACAACGCTGGTAATCAAGCAAAGATCCTAAGAGCTCTACTAATATGTATAAGCTATATGCTAAAAGAAACACATGCACATATTAAAGTAGAAACAAACCAAGTAGCATACTACCATTTTGAGCAAGATTGTCAATACAAGGTGAATATCCCAAGATTCTATTAAGTAATATACATACTAGTATGATACAGTAATGGCCTCTAGGGCATATACACTAACAATCTCCTACTTGCACTAAGACCATGTACTGGCGTATCGAAGACCTATCATCTCGATTAGCCGCTCGAACTGAGTCTTGGGTAAGGCCTTCGTGAGTGGATCAGCAGTGTTATCTTCCGTATTTACTCTCTTCACCTCGATCTCCCGGCGATCAACGATCTCCCTGATCAGGTGGTACCGCCTTAAAATATGCCTGGACTTCTGATGGGACCTGGGTTCCTTCTCTAAAGCTATAGTGTCGTTGTTGTCACAATACAGCGGTATTGGATCAACACTAGTAGGAACCACCTGAAGTTCCGTGAGGAACTTCTTCATCCAGACAGCTTCCTTTGCGGCACCGCAAACAGCTATGTACTCCGTTTCTATGGTTGAGTCAGCAACGGTTTCCTGTTTGGTACTTTTCCAGCAAACCGCCCCTCCATTGAGGGTAAAGACATAACCCGACATGGACTTGGAGTCATCCTTGTCACTCTGGAAGCTGGAGTCAGCAAAGGCCTCAATCTGGAGGTCTTTTCCGCCATACACCAAGAACATCTCCTTAGTCCTTCTCAGGTACTTGAGAATGTTCTTTACTGCTATCCAGTGTTTCTCCCCTGGATTCGACTGATACCGGCTTACAACGCTCAATGCGTATGCTACATCTGGTCTGGTACACAACATCGCATACATAATAGAGTCTACCGCAGATGCGTAGGGTATTGATGACATGCGAGCCCTTTCCAAATCAGTCTTGGGAGACATCTCTTTGGAGAGGGTGATTCCGTGACAAGCCGGTAGATTACCACGCTTGGAATCTTCCATACTGAATCGTTTCAGTATGGTGTCGATGTACCTTGACTGTGAAAGTCCCAACATCCTCTTAGATCTATCACGATAGATCTGGATCCCCAGAATGTAGTTGGCATCGCCCAGGTCCTTCATGGAGAACCTCTGCGACAAGAATCCTTTGACTGACTGTAGCATAGGAATATCATTTCCTATTAGGAGAATGTCATCGACGTACAAGACGAGGAATACCACATTTCTCCCTACAATCTTACTGTAAATGCATGGTTCATCTAGATTTTTGACAAAGTCGAATTCTTTGACAGTATCATCAAAGCAGATGTTCCAACTCCGTGATGCCTGCTTGAGTCCATAGATGGACTTGAGAAACTTGCACACTTTACCGCTGCTCCCACTCTGAATGAATCCTTCTGGCCGATCCATATAGACGCACTCTTCCAAATTTCCGTTTAGAAAAGCCGTCTTTACGTCCATCTGCCAGATCTCATAATCGTGGAAGGCAGCAATGGCAAGAAGGATCCGAATGGATTTAAGCATGGCTACCGGAGAAAAGGTCTCGTCATAGTCCAAACCAGGTCTTTGACGAAAACCCTTTGCAACGAGCCTAGCTTTATAGGTTTCAACCTGCCCGTCTACACCAATCTTCTTTCTGAAGATCCATTTGCAGCCTATGGGTTTTACCCCTTCTGGAGCAAAGTCCAAAGTCCAAACTTTGTTGGTGTACATGGACTCCATCTCGGTCCGCATTGTATCCAGCCATTTTACCGAGTCACCGCTCTGAATGGCTTGCTGGAAGCTAGTAGGCTCACAATAATCCATGGTGCAATCCTCTCTATCCCCGTCTATGAGAAAACCATAGTATCTCTCGGGCAGATGAGACTGCCTACTACTCTTGCGGAGTGGCGCAGGAATGTCCGGTTCTCCTGAAACGACTGGCTCTTCCAAGCTTTCAGTAATAGCTTGTGGTTCTGGAATTTCTTCCAGTTCTATTGCGCTCCCACTTATTCCTTTTTTCTAAAAACTGATGTTCCAGAAAGTGGGCATGACGAGAAACAAAAACCTTTTGTTCCTCTGCGTAATAGAAAAAATACCCCCTGGAGTTCTTTGGGTATCCCACAAACTTACACAGTACTGAGCGTGCCTCGAGTTTGTCGCCATGCTGCTTTTTAACAAAAGCTAGACATCCCTATGTCTTTAGGTACTTAAGACAGGGTTTCTGCCCACTCCACATTTGATATGGGGTGGTAGGCACAGTCTTGGTTGGAGCCTTGTTCAAGAGATATGCAGCTGTTTCTAGTGCATAACCCCAAAAAGATCGCGGTAACTCAGCCTTACTCATCATGGAACGAACCATATCCAATAGGGTTCGATTCCTACTTTCCGATACACCGTTGTGTTGTGGTGTGTATGGAGGAGTACGCTGAGAGAGAATCCCATTCTCTTTTAAGTAGTCCAGAAACTCAGCACTCAAGTATTCTTCACCTCGATCAGATCTTAGTGTCTTAATACTTTTGCCTGTTTGTTTTTCAACTTCATTCTTGTATTCCCGAAATTTTTCAAAGGCCTCGGATTTGTGCTTCATCAAGAAGACATGTCCATACCTAGAGAAATCATCTGTGAAAGTAATGAAGTATGAATAACCGCTTCGCGCATGTGTAGACATTGGACCACACACATCACTGTGTATGAGTCCCAAAAGCTCGCTCGCTCTTACTCCGTGTCCAGTGAACGGAGTCTTTGTCATCTTTCCCATGAGAAAAGATTCACAAGTCGCATAAGACTGGTACTCGAACGGATCCAAGTATCCTTCTTTATGTAACTTAGTCAACCGTGTCTCATTAATGTGACCCAGTCTACAATGCCATAAGAAAGCCTGATTTAATTCTGGAGACTTTCTTTTAAGTGTGTTCTGGACACTGAATATCTGAGCTTGATTTAATACGTATATACCGTTATTTAATGTACCTGACCCAATCAGTACCTGATTTAGGTGGATGTTTACTACATCGCTTACAAAAGTAAAATCATATCCTTCCTTAGAAAGTAAGGATACAGATATGATATTACAAGTCACACCTGGTACATACAAACAGTCACGCAGAATCAATATCTGCCCAGTTGTCAGTCCAAGGTGATATTCCCCTACGGATTCAGCATCCATGCTCATTCCGTTAGCAACCTTAAGAGTCATATCACCTTTCCTGATAACCCTACGATTTCTCAGAGCCTGTAACGAATTACAGATATGAGATCCTGATCCGGTATCCAATACCCAGGAAGTAGGGTTAACTGACATACAGTTCTCAATTACAAACACACTCGAAGCCGAAGCCACAACATGCTTCGAATTCTGGCTACTGGCTTTGCAAGCCCTGCAATCTTTCTGCCATTGTTCATTCCCGTTACAATAGGAACGTCCCCTTTTACTATATCCAGTCCTAAAACTTTTGCCCTTGCTTTTCCTTCTTCTTCCCTGGTTTCCTTCAAGGTATAAGCAGAGGGTAGGGACTGTAGAATTAAGTCAGTACTTGACCCATTCTCCAACGTGGTCTCCAGGTCCGTGAGCTCAAAACAGCTGGTCTCTGTAAGGACGTTGTCCCTTACAGATGACCCGACAGCCAACCTCGCTTGAAGCAATTCGTTCGAGGTCTCATATCTTGCGATACGAGATTGCTCTCCATATAAATCTTTGTTATGGAGGAAGATAGAAACTGAGTCTATCTTCTCGTGCTGCCCCTGGTATGCACCATCAACTGAGGCTAACACGAGGCGCTTGGCTTTCGCACAATCCTCTTCCGATGTCCTGCGGTTGTAAATATCCGTGACAGGGGAAACTGGACCTGAGACGGCAGGGGTTTGATTAGTTAAGATGTCCCAGCTTGTCATGGGAAATGGATATCTGGACAGACCTTTGCCAGTCATAACAGTCAGATTCAGTCATTTTATTATCTAGATGTAACCTAGGTGCGGTCACTTGGTCGCTGCAATTAAGAAAGAGAGAAGAAAACACTCAGCATGATGCTCTTGCAAGTTTAGAGTGGTTTTTAATTTGTCTAAACAGGATGGCTCCCACTGTCTCTCGAATCCCTCCTCAAACCAAAAGGGAAGAATTAGTCAGGATCAATCTCACCGTACAATTCTTGCTTAACCGTTCGGCCAGGCTGGTGTCGGTACTTCGAGGGAGGTTTTCCAACGCTTTCGCGAAGTTCCTTAATTAAATAACCACTTTTCCCTGTGGGCGTAGCCCCGCTAACACCTTTCTAGACACCTACTTGGTTTATAGCATTGATCGTTAAGTGAGAAATTTCCCGAAGAGTAGCATATACTCACAGTAGGATAGGGATCCAAATATCATCGTGTGACGAAACTGAAAGAATCCTACCAGAATCATCACACTCCAAATGGTATGCAACATTAGCAAGTTTCAGTTCTTTTGAAACTCCCGATGTGGATTTTTGCCCCATGCTCTTATGACCTTGACGAAGGCCAAAATATCATAAGTCACATGTCAAGTTCTACCCGTCATTATCCAGGTTAATTTGAACCCACCCGTACATACCCTTGACGAAGGCCAAAATGGTAGTACGACTGTCCCAAACCAACGCATCTATCTGTACTACAGATAAACATTCAGCAGTTACCAATCCCAATGCCTTGGCGAAGGTCAAAATACATAGCTTGAATACTACTGAATATTTAACTGAAACGACGGAGGGCTACGAATGGTTTTGGCGAAACCGTGAACGTAGTGAACTTGATATAATCGATGGAACCATGATAGCTTTTAAAAGGAGTGGCTCAAACTCCGCATTTAAAAGTTGGTTTTGAAAAGAACCGAGTGGTTTTTCGAAAGTGTTCCAACGACTTTTACTTGGTTTATTTTCTTGCATTAGTTCTTTTAATGCATATTTTTCTTGCATTAGTTCTTTTAATGCGTCCCATCATTTAATCCTACCATTGCAGAAAACAACCAAAATATGACGTACGCTTATGCCATTCGCATTCGCCATGGGGCTCCGTCATTACCCGTTAGGTTACTTAACTAACGACAGAGCGGGGGCTGCGCTAGCGCGGCTGTAAAACATAAGCAACGCCTAAATAATATCATATATAGATATATTGCAATGATAGCCATTTCAGATCACAGATGAACACATTGGACATACTAGGAATCCGCAATTCGTACGAGCCTGTAACGAAAAGCAGATTACACGGTCGCGGTGAATAGCCAATACCCTACCCAAGACCCCTACGGGTGCGGCAAACTACCCGCCAAGTACCCGAAGCGAAGCAACCTCCCTCAACTCCGTGAGTAGGCCACTCGGCACTTCGGCATACCCGGTAGTTTGTGCACCCCCTCCATGGGTCTATCCTAGGAGCAAAAAACAGTAAAAAGAAATTATACAATGACGGCTACAACCCCGACCCGGTTGTGCGTCCATACAAATAATTATTAAATCAATTTACAAATTTACATGAATTGAAAGAAAAGAAAACTCTCGTCTCACAACCCCCGGCTATTCACCCGCGACAATCCAATGAATTCATATACACATTCCAACAACATTACAGATCACAGATTTGTATAACCCCCACTAATCGACATATAGCGATTAGCAGACGTTCAATACAAATATCACATCACAGATAAAAACTCGTCAGCTTAAGTCTTTAGAAGTTCGATCAAAAATACGGATTTTTAGGCCCCTAACACAAAATTTTCGTTCTGGAAAATCTGGGCTGAAAAGACATATTTCAAAAATCCCAAAATACCCCACTGAATATACTGTAGCAAAGAAGATCCAGAGAGGAGCCAATACGGCCGCGGAACCGCGCCAATAGCAAGTTGTTGCCGCGTTTCTGCGGCGCTTTGATGAGATCAGAGGACCGTCTTTCTACAGTATACTCTAAAAACCCTGAGTCGATTTTTGAAGCATGATTTATTACTTTTACAGTACTTTGAAAATCGACAGCAAGCATGAATTTTTGGTGTATTTCGTGACTTTTTCTTTGATCGATCTTCTAGTTACTTTGCTAACATGTTAGATAGAGTTTAACTAGGCTCTGATACCACTGTAAGTCCATGCTACCTCTCCCGGTACTTACGGGCTTGCGGAATTTGGTGAAAAACGATTTTCTATAGGCGGTAACATGGACTCAAAACCGGATCTTTGTTAAACATCTAACTAACAACCTAACTAGGAGTTGTTAACTACTCGGTTAGGGGGTTATACCTTTCTTTCTTGAACTCCTTCGTCTTCATCTCTTGATGGTGTATGGATTGGCTTCACCCCGTCGTCTCCTTGCGCCGAAGATCGATCCACCCGAAAGCTTCTACCTTTGGCTACTTCTTCGAACTTTGAAGAAACTAGTTCACTTGGTTTGCTAAACCTTGTGAACTAGAGAGAGTAGAGGAGAGTGTGATGGGATTTTCTCTATGGTTCTTGCTTCTCAACACATGAGACAAGTGAACCATAGATAAGAGAGAAGCAAGAGGAAGAGGGTGAGAGCAAGAGAATGAGAGAGCTCAAAACCAAGAGAGAGAAAGATAATGAAAGAATGAGCCTCTCTTTTTCTCTTTCACCCTCTCATAATCCAAAAGCATCATGAGCCATAATGTTAATCAAGTATTATTATATGATGGTTCATATCATGTCAAAGGAAATATCATTTCCATGCACTCATTTTGCAAACCACAACAAGCAAGCAAAAGTCTTTGCACGAAAATGACAACCTTTGTGATGATGATGGTCAACTAGTCCAACCTAGTCAACCGGTCAACAAAGTCAACAAAGTCAACCCCTCAACAACCATGTCACTATAATACTTAATTAATATTATTGCTAATTATATATATCATATTTTCATTAGGGTTGAGCAAAAAGTCAATAGTCAATAGTCAACGGTCAACAACCCTAATGAGAATCCTCTGCCTCTGTCTCTCCGTCAACTATGCATACACACCCGCATCCGCGTTCCGAGAAACACGAATAAATACTGGATAAAACCAATCCCAAAACGTACACTAGGATCTGGCTTAAACCAAAGCCCGCGAGTGTTAACTGTCCGGACACTGTACGTGCACAAGTGCACGGATGTGACCGGACCCTGTCGCAAAACCATGCGACCTGTCGCAAAAACCATGCGACCTCTACTCTTTTGCTTAAAGGCGAATAGCTTTCTGTGTGGGACTCTAAAGACTCGACCCTACGCTGGTAGTGGGTTTAACCACAGACCGCAAGCGGCACTAGCTGTGCGTAACGGTCCCCAGGTAGATGCCGACAAGAAGACTGACGAGGTGAAACCCATCTGAACTCCTACTGAGCCTGAATGTGACAGTGTCCGTACAGTCCGGTCTGTTCGTCTAAGAATATCGCATGGCGGGCCTAGGGGGCGGTAAACGTCGGTCCCCTAATAGCGGTACAAGTCGTGTCGGAGTGAAGCCCAATACACCCTGAGATAACACTGGAAGCCTACCGGTATATCTCGCTTGCCCTGGCCAGGGACTACTCGTGTAATGGCTCTCCTAGACACAGCGCGATGTCAACCCCCAATACCGGGAGAGAAGAATCCTGTCTAACCGTCACTGCCTCCAAGTGCTTCGGGACTGCACCCAAAAACTACCTGTTTGCATGACTCCTTTGAGCCGTGGTAGGGTAGTAATCAAAGTGCAGTGGGAACACACTCGAGGCGAAGTGACAGTGTCAAGTCAGCGGACTAAGCTGTACTCATGTCACCTCGGAACTGATAACTGACGATAGGTATAATACCAACCGGTCAGTTCCCGACGAGTCCTGTCCAGTGTAATCATAACCTAACGAGCACCCGCATACTATCTCAAGTACGACGTACTGACGGTTGTGGGACAGACCGTCTCCCGAGCTGGGATAAGAAGCGCATACGCTAGTCTACTCCGGAGTATCGATGCCCTGTCTCGATAGTCCTGCGACTAGGGACCTGCATAAGGATGTGCTTATAGATTACCCAGCCCCTACGAGTGTGACTGCCATCACAACGCTGGTAATCAAGCAAAGATCCTAAGGGCTCTACTAATATGTATAAGCGATATGCTAAAAGAAACACATGCACATATTAAAGTAGAAACAAACCACGTAGCATACTACCATTTTGAGCAAGATTGTCAATACAAGGTGAATATCGCAAGCTTCCATTAAGTAATATACATACTAGTATGATACAGTAATGGCCTCTAGGGCATATACACTAACATGATGGATATGAGAGAAAAATGCTTTGGAGGAAAATGGTGCTCACAATTTTTTCGCAAGGAAATGAGATGAAGAAAATGCCACACCCTCAAAAATGAAACTCTCTCATCCTCCCTCAAATGTGGCCGGCCCCTTAATTGGAAATGGTGGAGAGAAAAAACTTAAACCATGAAGGGAGGTGATGGTAGTAAAAGCAAAGGGGTGACCACATCCAAAAGGCAATGATAACATTATCAAATCAACCTCAAATCCTTTCTCATCTCAAAAAAGCAAGAAATGTTGATCGAAAAGAATGGTATCAAAAGTTGCTTTCATAATCTCCCATTTCACAAATAACACCTCCACAAAGAGTAATTTGTAAACTTGCAAATAACCCCCTCCATCGAAAAGTCCGGCCGTGAAGGAACAAAGGAAAACCGGCCGGAACGGAATGCAAACTGGCAACTTCAGAAAACTGATCCCGTAATAAATTACAGGAAAACCCCGCTACTGCATATACATGCCCGCATTTGTATTCCCACTGAACACAAATGCAAAGAGACAAAATCTACACTATCAAATACTAGGATCCGGCTTAAGCCAAAACCGGCCAGTAAAAACCGTCCGATCACGATCCGTGCAATACCGCACGTATCTGATCGAACCCTGTCATATTTCCATACGGCCCCTACAGCGTTTCGCCCGAAACCTGAGTAACTGTGTGTGTGGTGGACTCTAAAGACTCGTCAATACTATGGCTGTGGATTTAACCACTAGCACGTCAGAGGTATTAGCCATACGTGACGGGCCACCAGCTATTGACAAAAAAGGACGTCGATGAGCGAACTCATCCTGACATCCTACTGAGCCTGTCAGTGACAATATCCGTACAGTCCGGTCCGTTCGTCTATGAGTATCGCATGGCGGGCCTAGGGGGTTGGTAAAAGTCAGACCCCCAATAGCGGTACAAGTCGTGTCGGAGTGTAGCCCAGAACACCCTGAGATACTACTGGAATACCTACCGGCAAATCTCCTACCTTGGCCAAGGACTTTTCATGTTCTGGCTCTCCTAGACACAGCGCGACCTCACCCCCAATACAGGGAGAGACGAACCCCTGCAGATCCGCTCACTGCCTCCATGTGGCTCGGGACTGTACCCATCTAAAACCTGTTTGCACGACTCCTTTGAGCCGTGGTAGGGTAGTAATCAAAGCACAGTGGGAACTCACACGAGAAAAATGACGATCTCAGGTCGATGAACTAACCTGTACACATGTCACCAGGGAACTGCTATCTGACGTCTGGTATAATCCCAACTAGCAGGTTCCCGGCGAGTCCTGTCCGGTGTACTCATAACCTAATGAGCACCTGTATACATCTTAGGTGAACCAACTGACACCAGTGGCTTGTGAGACCAGCCACCGCCCCTCGTCGGGGTTTCGACTGTATACACTAGTCTACTCCGGAGTATCGATGCCCTGTCTCGAAACCCCCACGACTAGGGACCTTTTAAGGATGTGCTTATGGACTCCAGCTCTCATGTATATGATCGCCCTCATACTGCTGGTAGTCAAGCAAGAATCCTAGGGGCTCTATCAACGTGCAATAGCGACTCGTAAGGTCACTTAAAGCAGTATACGATGATAGAGATAAACCTGATAGCATACTATCATCTCGAGTAAGACTGTCCTACTGGGACAGGTCCTCCCCTCAATCATTGCAATCACGTGCCTGTGATCCAATAATTGACTCTGAGGGCACTATCTCCAACAGCTCTTGCAAGTTTAGAGTGGTTTTTAATTTTTCTAAACAGGATGGCTCCCACTGTCTCTCGAATCCCTCCTCAAACCATAAAGGAAGAACTAGTCGGGATCAATCTCACCGTACAATACTTGCTTAACCGTTCAGCCAGGCCAGTGTTGGTACTTCGAGGGAGGTTTTCCAATGCTTTCGCGAAGTTCCTTAATTAAGTAACCTCTTTTCCCTGGGGGCATAGCTCCGCTAACACCTTTCTAGACACCTACTTGGTTTATAGCATTGATCGTTAAGTGAGAAATTTCCCGAGGAGTAGCATATACTCACAGTAGGATCGGGATCCAAATATCATCGCGTGACAAAACTGAAGGAATCCTACCAGAATCATCACACTCCAAATGGTATGCAACGCTAACAAGTTTCAGTTCTTTTGAAACTCCCGATGTGGATTTTTCCCCCATACTCTTATGACCTTGACTTTGGCCAACAAATCATAAGTCACATGTCAAGTTCTACCCGTTATTCTCCAGGTTAATTTGAGCCCATCCGCACATACCCTTGACTTTGGCCAACAAGGTAGAACGACTGCCCCAAACCAACACATCTATCTATGCTGCACATGAATACCCAATAGCTACCAATCACTATGCCTTGACTTTGGCCAATAAACATAGCTTGAATACTTATTGACCATTCATGTGAAATGACGGAGGGCTACGAATGGTTTTGGCGAAACCGTGAACGTAGTGAACTTGATATAATCGATGGAACGAGATAGCTTTCAAAAGGAGTGTTTCAAGCTTCGCATTTAAAAGTTTGGTTTTGAAAAGAACCGAGTGGTTTTCAAAGTGTTCCAACGACTTTTACTTGGTTTATTTTTTTTCTTGCATTAATTCCAATGCGTCCCATCATTTAATCCTACCATTGCAGAAAACAACGAAAATATGACGTACGCTTTTGCCATCCGCATTCGCCACGAGGTTCCGTCATCACCCGTTAGGTTACTTAACTAACGACAGAGCGGGGGCTGGACTAGCGCGGATGCAAAACATAAGCAACGCCTAAGTAGATATCATATAGATATATATAAACATTCGTCACATGCATTGATAGCCATTCCAGATCACAGATGAATACATTGGATATACTAGGAATCCTCAATTCGTACGAGCCTGTAACGAAGAGCGGATTACACGGTCGCGATGAATAGCCAAACCCCACCCTAGACCCCTACGGGTGCAGCAAACTACCCGCCAAGTATCCGAAGTGAAGCAACCTCCCTCAACAACGTGAGTAGGCCAGTCGACACTTCGAGGTATCCGGTAGTTTGTGCACCCCACCTTGGGTCTATCCTAGGAGCAAAAACAATAAAAAGAAATTATACAATGACGGCTACAACCCCGACCCGGTTGTGCGGCCATACATATAATATTACATCAATTTACATATTACAAGAATTGAAATAATAAGAAAACTCTCATCTCACAACCCCCCGGCTATTCATCCGCGACAATCCAACGAATTCATATACAGAAACCATCAACATTACAGATCACAGATATGTATAGCCCCCACTAATCGACGTATAGCGATTAGCAGACGTTCAATACATATATCACATCACAGATATAACCCATTAGCCAAAGTGTAAAGAAGTTCGATCAAAAAATACGGATTTGTGACCACCCCAAAAACCAACTTGTTCTCTAGAAAATCTGGGTGGAAACAAACTATATTAAAAATCCCAAAACCACAACAGAAGAACACTGCAAGGAAAATGAACCACGGCCGAGTCAACTCGGCCGCGGATCCGCGGCAGGAGCAAGCTTCTGCCGCGGATCCGCGGTGAGTTGATAGAGTTAGTGGATCATTTTCCTTGTGCGTTCTCTAAAAACCCTGAGCCGATTTTTGAAGTATGATTTATTATTTTTAGAGCAGAAACAAAAATCGACAGAAACTTAGGGTTTTGAAAATTAGTTTTGCGATTTTTTTCCGATCGAAATTCTAGATACTTTGCTAACTAGTTAGTTTGTGTTTAGCTAGGCTCTGATACCACTGAAAGTCCACGTTGCCCACCCCGGTGCTTGCGGGGAGGCGGAAACGTTATGAAAAATCGGATTTTTACAACACTAGGCAACACGGACTATGTAAAGGAAGGATCTTTGCTAAACAAAACTAACTACAAAGCTAAAGAGAGTTTAGCTACTCGGAAAGGGGGTTATACCTAGGTCTTCAAGTCCTTCTCTTCTTGCTCCTTGGAGTGAAAGAACGGATCGTCTCGTCGTCTTCTCTTGCCGAAGAAAGATCCACCCGAGGGCCTCTACCTTTGGCTCCAACTTCAAACTAGAAGTAACTAAGGTGCTTGGTGTGCTAAACCTAGGACCTTACAAAGAGTAGAGAGTATTTTTGAGGGTTTTATCTCAAGCTCAAGGGGTTCTCAACTTATGAGAGGGGAGAGCTAGAGAGAGAGGAAGAGGAGGAGAGAGAATCAATATGATAGAATGATAATAGTTTTACAACCATAACAATATATGTGAATTATCAAATTAATAATATTAATCCAAAATGAAAAAGGTGATGGTTGGTTTGATGAGACCATTATCATATCACATTAAATGGTTTTTGCAAAGATCAAAGAGCATCTTTGATGTGTAATGATGATGGTCAAAGTTTCAACCATGGTCAACTAGTCAACCTTGGTCAACAAGTCAACAAACCCAACCATGACACAATTTCATTTAATCAATATTATTAATTGATATATCACAAATTCATTAGGGTTTGGAAAAAGACGACTGTCAACTGTGCATACGCACCCGTTCCAAAACACTAATGAAAAAGCTCTTCCTCTGCCTCAATCAACTGTGCATACACACCCGCACTCGTGTTCCGAGGAACACGAATACAAAGAGATAAAACCAATCCCAAATGATTTACTAGGATCCGGCTTAAACCAAAGCCCGCTAGTATAAGCTGTCCGGACACCAAACGTGCACAAGTCCGCGGATGTGAACGAACCCCGTCGCAAAACCATGCGACCTCTACTCATTTTGCCTAAAGGAGAATAACCCTCTGTGTGCGACTCTAAAGACTCGACACTACGCTGGCAGTGGGTTTAAACACAGACCGCAAGCGGCACTAGCTGTACGTAACGGTCTCCAGGTAGATGCCGATAAGAAGACTGACGAGCAAAACCCATCTGAACTCCTACTGAGCCTGAATGTGACAGTCTCCGTACAGTCCGGTCTGTTCGTCTAAGAATATCGCATGGCGGGCCTGAGGGGCGGTAAACGTCAGTCCCCTAATAGCGGTACAAGTCGTGTCGGAGTGTATCCCAGAACACCCTGAGATAACAGTGGAAACCTACCAGTCTATCTCGCTTGCCCTGGCCAGGGACTTTGTGTAATGGCTCTCCTAGACACAGCGCGATATCAACCCACAATACCGGGAGAGACGAATCCTGTCTAACCGTCACTGCCTCCAAGTGCTTCAGGACAACACCCAAAAACTACCTGTTTGCATGAGTCCTTTGAGCCGTGGTAGGGTAGTAATCAAAGTACAGTGGGAACACACTCGAGGCGAAGTGACAGTGTCAAGTCAACGGACTAAGTTGTACTCATGTCACCTGGGAACTGATAACTGACGATAGGTATAATACCAACCAACAGTTCCAGACGAGTCCTATCTAGTGTACTCGTAACCTAACGAGCACCCGCATACTATCCCAAGTACGACGTACTGACGGCTGTGGAACAGACCGTCTCCCAAGCTGGGATAAGAAGCGCATACGGTAGTCTACTCCGGAGTTTTGATGCCCTGTCTCGATAGTCCTGCAACTAGGGACCTGCATAAGGATGTGCTTATGGATTACCCAGCCCCCACGAGTGTGACTGCCATCACAACGCTGGTAATCAAGCAAAGATCCTAAGGGCTCCACTAATGTGTAAAGGCAATATGCTAAAAGAAACACATGCACACATTAAAGCAGAAACAAACCAAGTAGCATACTGCCATTTTGAGCAAGAATGTCAATACAAGGTGAATATCCCAAGCTTCCATCAAGTAATATACAATCCAGTATGATACAGTAATGGCCTCTAGGGCATATACACTAACACCTGATACACCGACGTGCTGTGGTGTATACAGAGGAGTAATGCTGAGAGAGAATCTCATTCTCCTTTAGAATATTCCAGGAATTCCGTGCTCAAGTATTCTCCTCCTTGATCTCATCAAAGGACATAATACTTTTACCCGTTTTTTGTTCTCTACTTCTAACTTATATTCTGTGATTATCTCAGAAGTTTCGGACTTGTGTTTCAACAGGAACATATGTCCGAATCTTGAGAGATGATCAGTGAATGTAATGAAGTAGAAAGAACCGGTCCTGACATGTGTAGACAGGGGACCTTCATACATCAGCATGTATCAATCCCAAGAGTTCACTAACTCTTTCTATGTTTCCAATTTACGGAACTGTGGTCATCTTATCTCTGTGACAAGACCGGAAAGTTTCACAAGATGTAAATTCAAACTAATTTAAACATGTATCTATATGTAACTTCAGCTAGTCAGGTCGGATAGATATGACCTAGTCTACAATGCCTCAAGAAGGATTCGTTCATTTCTGAACTCTTCCTCTTATGTGTGTTCTGTACGTTAAGAACCATGGTTTGATTTAGAACGTCTATGCTTTTAGATAACGTGCCTGAACCGATCATCTCTTGATATAGGAAATGTTCAAAACATTATCCAGCAATACAAAATTATATCTTTCTTTAGTAATAAAGGGACTGATATGATGTTGTATATCAGGTTCGCTTTCTAATAACATTCGTTCAGAAACAATGTATTCTTGTAATACAGGGTGATAACTGCCAACAGACTTGGCTGTAACACTTGCATCATTTCCAAGTCTTGAAACCTATCACCAGTTCTCAGTTCTGTACCTTTCTGTAGCCCATGTAACAAATAACATATATGGGATCCTGATCCGGTATCAAATACCCAGGTTGTAAAGGATACTGAGAAACAGTTTTCGGTAATGAACACACCCGAAGAAGAGGCATCATCATGCACTTTCTTCGTTTGGGCGGCACGGGAATTCTGGTAATCCCCTATTTCCTGCTCTGTCGTATAACAATTATAAGTTGGAGCGGGACCAACGTTCCCTTAGCACAGTATAACAAGCGGGTTCGGTCAAATACATCCGTATTATTATCTTGATTAAGGCGTGACATAGTCGTAACCAAGAGAGAGAGCGAAGAAAACACTCAGCGTGCGCTTTTTACAAGATTAGATTAGTTATCAATTTATCTAATAAGGATGTCTCCCACTGTTTTAGTCAAATCTTCCTTCAAACCCTAAAAGGAAAGACTAGCCGGGATTAATTACACTTTACAAGTTCGCCAATCTTTCAGCCAAGCCAGTGTCGGTACTTTGAGGGAGGTTCCCCGTGCTTTAGCACGGACCTAATTAAAGTAAACCACGTTTTCCCAGGGGCGTAACCCCGTTAACAACTTTCTAGACACCTACTTGATCGGCTAATTATAATGTGTAAAACTCTCCCAGGAGTAACTTTTACTCGCAGCGGGTATCGGGATCCAACTATCTCATAGAAGGTATGCAATCTCATTGCAAATTTCAATATTTGAAATTCCCAATAATATTTTACCCCTAGCGTCCTATGACCTTGACGCAGGCCAACAAACCATAGTCCGCTAGTCAAGTTCAACCCGTCATTTCCCGATTGAATTAAACCTACCCGCACGACCCTTGACGCAGGCCAACAAAGTCGCACGACTACCCTAACTCATTCGCATCATATGCTTATACAGATAAACATAAATAGCTACCGCACACTACGCCTTAACGCATGCCAACAAACGCAGCACGAATACTATGAAGTACTTATCTGAAATGACGGAGGGCTACGACAGGTTTTTAAGAAAACCCATTGCATAATGAACTTGATATCGTTGTAGAATCTTATGATTTGAATGGAATGTTTTTGAGGCCCTTTCTATTTTTGCTAAAGAGCTCACTCCCGGTGAAGGGATCGTCGGCTCTTTCCTCATTGAATAAGGTGCAGGATATTTCACAAATATCACTATGCAAAGCAAAAACTATAAAAACAATCAAAAGACAAATCGAGTTTGTAGCATCTGCCAGTTTTGCTAAAGAGGTCACTCCCGGTGAAGGGTTCTCGGCTCTTTCCTTATCGAATAAGGTGTTGGATGTTCTACAAGGAATACCGCTATGCAAAGTAAGAACTAGAGCTACCAGTTTTTAAGACAAGTTTCTACAACATTTTTAGGTTTCTTTTATTTCATTAATCTCATTAATGAAGTCCTATTTTATTATGCTTCACAAGTATCACATTTGAAACGAAATCTGCAATATAACATATATCTCATATATATAATATAAACATTCGTCTCAGGCGGTAATATGATCTCATCACAGAACATTGCAGCAGAAGAACATATATGAAATATTGGATATACTAGGACGTCCGTGTTTTAATACGAGCCTGTATAAAACACGGATTCCACGGTCGCGATGAATAGCCAAACCCACATCCCTAGACCCCTACGAGAGCAGCATGAAACACTGCCAATTCTGGGGTTAGGAGACCCGGTCTCGACTCCTCGAGATGGTCTCCCACTGGACCCTAGAACCCGGTTACTTGTGCTCCCCACCTTGGGTTTACCTAATGCGGAAAAGTAAATAATATACAATGGTGACATCATCCTCAGCCCGGAAGTGCCCTAATAAAAGAATATTACATACAAATGAATTTTACATGAATGAAAAAGAAAAAACTCTCATCTCACATAAAACCCCCGGCTATTCAGAACACGACGATCCAATATAACATATCACAGCAACACATAATATCTCATATCATCAACGTAAGTAAGTATGCATACACCGATTGTCATTGATATATAGCAATGAAAACCGGCGATATAACTACATACTACACTTACGGTCGGAGAAAAGAAAGTGTCAAACTATAACAGTTGGAATCCGCAACCTCCTTAGACATCGCTTGCCTAACCAAATGAATTCCTTAGACATCGCATGCCTAACAATTATAAACCACGCATTTTAGTCTCAATTATCGAAAAAACTTTTCAATATCTAGTCGGGCAATTCAACAAGATTTCCGACATCCTGATCGAATGCTCATCGCAAAGTTTAGTAGAAGGTCGCACCCCCGGATGCCGTCGACGAAGTGCACTAAGGCGGAACACCGCTGCCGCAAGCACCCGAACGGATGCTTTTGGCAACGGGGTTCTCCTACAGTCACTTGGTCGGGGCTTTAGGGTGTGGCTGTCTGTTATGTTTACCCGGCGAGTATCCGCGTACGCTACGTGATTGCGACGGACTTTTGATCGCATCAAAATCCCATGGCAACCGATCATCTGAGACTAAACTGCTATGTTTATAACATTCAAATTAGTTATCTCATAACTTTTTGTGGATTCCAAATATTGTATCACATTCCAGATAAATAGACAATGTTAGACTTTCCGATCGAATTATCAAACACCCAAGATTTCCCAAATAATTCTCAACACTTGAAATTAGTTTAAAAACATCCATCACATGCCACAGTACCAATGGTCCAGCCGTAGAAGGGTCAAGCCAACGCCTCACATGTGACAACGCCGTACTGCCCCAGACTCTAAGGTTTAGAGGCAGTTCAGACGGTCACATAATCGAGTTAAGGTTTGTTGTCTTCTAAAGGGTCCACCGCGTTACTTACACGACTTAGAACGTTCTTAAACTACGAAAAAATCCAAAACTTGGAAATTTTCCGGCAAGGGAAAAAGTGAGTTATTGATATCCGTTCGAACTTTTTACACGTTCTAAAAATTACCCAGACAAACTAAACGAAGTTATACTTTCCGATCGAATCAACGAGCTCCCAATACAACCGAGAAAACTCAACACTTGAGTAAATTAAAAATTTCCCAGAAGAATCAGGAATTACATACGGACATTACTGTAGAAAACGGATCCCATAATCTTACTGTTTGGCCGCGGAACTGCCGCGCCAGCAAGGGTACGGCTGCGGTTCCGCGGCGCTTTAATGGTGTCAGAATCTCATTTTTCACAGTAATTCCTAAAATACCCTGCTGATTTTTCTGAGTATTTTTAATATGAAAAAAAACAACTTTTTGAAAAAATTTCCAGAAACTGGGGTTTTACGGGTATTCGGAGTTCGAACGGACTTTAAACTTCGCCTAGAATTCGCCTAAAGCTCTAGCTTGGCTCTGATACCACTGTGGCATTATTAGGCACTCTCACAAGGGTTTATAAGGTATCAACCATGCCCGATTAAAAATTTAGACGTGCCGAACAGCCCTAACCAAGATCTTAAACTAGAGATTAGGCGAAACAAAGCAAGTAAACAACTTTACTTTTAAGAGTTTGAGATTACAACCTTTGTAGTCCGGTCCTTCACTTCTAAAGCTCCGTGTTGAGGTCCCTTCGCTCCGATCATCATGTTCCCGGACTCTAGAGAGGCTCCACGAAGAGAAAGATGCAAGCTTGCTTCCGATCTTCTATAACTAAGATGATCTACCTTGAAGTTTCTTTAACACAAGCTCTCACTCACTAAATGAAGTGAACAACCTAATCTAAATGGCTAAGATAGATTAGGATGATGAAGTAGGAATTTAGCTCTCATTTATTTTCTTTAACTCACTCATTTTCATCACTTCGTAAAAAGCTAGAAAGCATTTCATGAAAGAAAGAAGGAGGAAGAAGAAGAACAAATCTCTTTTGTGATGAATAATGAATCCATGTGAGGTTAGAAATGCAACCATGGGTTAAGTATGATAACTTAACCCATGTAGACAATCAATCATGGTCAAGGGTTGAGTTGGGTTAATAAATATCATACAAAAATATCTTTACAAAATATCTTTGCAAAACAAAAAGAAAGCTTCTAGAAGCTTCTAGAAAAATTAACCGAAATCAAACCTTAATCATGTTTTATCTCCACTAATCATCTTGCATTAATAACCATAATATGTTACAATATTATATATCACATATATAATATTTATTGTAACAAAATAAAATAATACAATTAACATATATCGCATATGTATCAATGTATTACCCGAGTGAGAAAAAGAATGTTTTAGTTAGCTTATATCCGTTAATGTAATTTAATATATCAAATATATAATTATACATTAAATTAACAAATCAACAATTGATCTGATAATCCGGCTATTACATAAATAACCGACTAATATAATCTGTATCAGTTCATCGAATCAACACTTGATCCGACGACCCGGCTATATCTCATATACCCGACCGATATCTCATATCGTGAGAATCTAATACGGTATCACATACACGTATTATTCTCGGTCCCGCACATATCATATATGTGCTCCTACTCCGTTTTGCCTGAGTCAAGAAACCTCTGTGTAGGACTCTAAAGAATCGTCAATACGCCGGCGGTAGGTGATGATTATATCAAACACTCACAAGCTGCAAGCGGTCAGCTAAACGTAACAGCCACCGAGGTATTGAGCAATCAGAAGATCAACAAGCAAGCCTGTATATTCTCCTGTGAATCTAATCAGTAACACTCTCGTACAGTCCGGTCTCTTTGTCTGATATGTCGCATATCTCGCCTAGGGGTGGTAAACGTCAAACCCCAGTAGCTTGATAAGTCGTGTCGATATAAGGTCTATAGCAGTTCGAGAAACTACTGATAACACTTAGCAGTAAATCACAGCAACCGTGGCCAGGGATTTCCAGTTATAGCCAATCGAACACAGCGCAACATCAACTCCCTATACCGGGAGAGACGAATCCCCTCCAATCGCTCATTGCCTCCATGTGATTCGGGACTGTACGTAAAAGCCACCTTTTTGCATGCCCTCTTGGACATGGTATGATGGAAATCAAAGCACAGTGGGAATCACACAAGACACTATGACGATCTCGGGTCTACAGACTAACCTGTACCAGTGTCACCAGAGAACTGCCATCTGACGTGAGTTATAATACCATCTGGGAGTTCTCGGCGAGTCCGTCCAGTGTACCCAGTCTCTACTGAGCACCCGTACACCATCCTTGATGTCAAACACTGATGGATATGGGATCATCCTGTTGGATATATATGCCCTAGAGGCCTTCATTGTATAGGATGCTAGGGATATGTATGTACATGACAATCTTGCTTGATATGATAGTACGCTATTTAGATTGTCTTTATCTTAACGTATGATATATTTTACTTGGTATTTATATAAACAAGTTGATAAAGCCCATAGGGTGTTTGCCTGACTACCGGCGTTGTGATGGCGGTCAAACTTATGGGAGCTGGATAGTCAATAGGCACATCCTTAGATGTCCCTGGTCGCAGGAGTATCGAGACTGGGCGTCGACACTCAAGAGTAGACTAGTGTATACATATCTAGACCCTGACGAGGGGCGATGGATTGGTCCCGCAGCCATTGGTGATGTACACATAAGATTGTATACAGATGCTCACTGGGTGTGAGTACACCAGACAGGACTCGCCGAGAACTGACTGGATGGTATTTATACCTAACGTCAGATAGCAGTTCTAAGGTGACATGTGTGCAGATAGTCCGTTGACTTAAGCTTGTCATTTGTCTCGTGTGAGTTCCCACTATGCTTTGATTACTACCCTACCACAGTTCAAAGGAGTCGTGCAAACAGGTTTTAGTTGGGCACAGTCCCGAGCCACGTGGAGGCAGTGAACGACTGTTAGGTATTCATCTCTCCCGGCATAGGGAGTTGATATCGCACGGTGATCGGTTGGTCATTACCATAATTCCCTGGCCAGGGCTGATTAAGAATTACTGATGGAATGATCAGTAGATTCTCGGATGGTCTTAAGCCATGCCGACACGACTTGTACGGTTATTAGGGGTCTGACGTATACCACCCCCTCGACCATACATGAGATACTCTTAGACGAATAGACCGGACTGCGCGGATATTGTCACGGACAGGCTCAGTAGGAGTTCGGATGGGTTTCCTCATCGGCCTTCTTATCGACATCTACCTGGGGACTATTACGTACAGCTAGTGCCGCTTGCGGTCTATGGTTAAACCCACTGCCAGCGTAGTAGTCGAGTCTTTAGAGTCCCACACAGAGATTTCCCAACTCCAAGCGAAACGATATAGATGTCATATGATTTTATGACAAGGGTTCGGACGCATATGTGTTTAAACGCACATACGATGTTCGGACAGTTTTTACTAGCCGGTTTTGATTTAAGCCAGATTCTAGTATCGGGTTATTGGATTTATACAGTCTAAAGTTTTTCCGTGTTTTCACGGATAGGAGGGGCGTTCTCGTAATTTTGCGTGAAGCTTCTAGAAGCATGGTGACTTGGGAGTTTAGGTGGCATTTTCATTAAATGCAATTGTGACTCATTTTGTGTGATTCATCATATCATTAATGCATCATTAAATGCTTAATGACACATATAGTGAATCACTCATATTGAATTAATGAACCATGGTGAATAATCATATTTATTCATTTATTTGATAATTCATTATGCTTCATATATATTCAAGTGAGAAGCTTTTTCATTATCATTATCATCTTCTCTCTCCTCAAGCTCACTCTTTCTTCAAACCTTAATCCTATAACTCATGAATTGAGACCAAGGATTAGAATAGACTAAACACTCCATAACCTAACTCTATATCATCTTAGTTCCTTTGATTAGCAACTAGAGAATCTATGTTACGTCAAGTTTAGACGTGAAGCTTGGATTAGGGTTCTCGGGTGGATCATCTATCACTTAGAGGAGGCCGAGGAGGACGTAGAGATTGAAAAGACGAAGGACACGATTCACTAGGTATAATCTCTTTACATAGTAGCTAAGAACTTCTATGGTTGTTGTTAATTATCGTTTAGCAAAGATCTTCGGTTAGTCGATGTATACTTAAAGAACAAGATCGTTTTTCATATTTATGCCTCCCCGTAACTCGTGGGGTGTTGCACATCGACTTACAGTGGTATCAGAGCCTTACTAAACAATAATTAACTCATTTGCAAAGTCGTATAAATTTCGAACGCAAAACAAACCGGAAAACATATCGTATTCACATAGTTTCTCTCGATTTTAAATTGAGGTCCAAAAATTTTTCAAGGACCTCCAGAATAACCTATAGGGATACCTAAGAACACTGGAGAAATTTGGGTGCATGAATCGGCCAACACACCGCGGAACCGTGGCCGATCCCACCGATCCGCCGCGGATCTGCGGCTGAGTTGAGCCCGATTCACCCCAAATATCCCCAGTAACTCTTCTGTAAAATATTTTGTCTTTTCTGGAATGTTTATTTTTTGCTCAGGTCTCAGGTTTACAGAGAAGTTTTAGGGTAGAATCTAATGTGTTTGATCGATCGAAATTATACGATATTTGCTTATTTGATTATATCTGTGAACTGTATTATGTGTTCGTAAACCTCCCTCAACTGCTAGTATTTCGGTTGGCAGAGGGTTGCACATATCTGTGATGTTTTTTAACTATTTGTGATTATGAACTGTATTGGATTGTTGTGATGATTAGCCGGGTTTTGTGATCGGTTATTGTATTAATTCATTTGATGTAAATGTAATAAGTTGTAATATTATTTTGCGGGGCACATCCAGGTTGCGGTTGTAGCCACCGTTGTATTATTTATTTTTACTGTTTTTGCTCCTAGGATACACCCAAGGTGGGGTGCACAAACTACCGGGTATTTCGAAGTGTTTAGTGGCCTACTCACGTTGTCGAGAGAGACCGCTTCACTTCGGATACTTGGCGGGTAGTTTGTCGTACCTGTAGAGGTCTAGGGTGGGGTAATGACTATTCATCACAACTATGTAATCCGTCTTTCATTGCAGGCTCAAAAGAAACGCGGATTGCTTGCATATCCAATATTGTTCATCTGTAATCTGGAATGCCTATTATTGCGTCTGACGAATGTACAATATCTATATATGATACCTATTTAGACGTCACTTATGTTTTACACCCGCGCTAGCCCAGCCCCCGCTCTGCCATTAGTTAAGTAACCTAACGGGTAATGACGGGACCCCGTGGCGAATGCGGATGGCATAAGAGGACGTTGTATTTTCGTTGTTATCTGTAATGATAGGTTAATGATGGGACGCATTATTTTTTTTATTGCAAATAAAATAAAACCTAAACTGAATCGTTGGAACAATTTCAAAACCACTCGGTTTTCTTCTAAAAGCATTTAAATGCGGAGCTTAAACCACTCCTTTTAATAAAGGCTATCATGGTTCCTTCGATCATATCAAGTTCACTATGTTAACGGTTTTTTGCCAAAAAACCAGCCGTAACCCTCCATCGTTTCAAATAGACAGCACATCGTATTCATGCTATGCTTGTTGGCCTACGTCAAGGCATAGTGGATGGTAACAGTGTGGTTTGCTTATTTGTTGCATAGATAGATGCATTAGTATAGGACAGACGTACAGCCTTGTTGGCCTACGTCAAGGGCATGTACGATGTACCTAAATTAATCAGGACAACGACGGGTAGAACTTGACTTGCGTCTTATGATTTGTTGGCCTACGTCAAGATCATAAGAGCTTGGGGTAAAAATCATATCGGGAGTTTCAAACATAAAGGAAACTTGCAGATTTAGCATACCTTCTGGAGTGTGGTGACTAGAGTGGCTACCATCCTGTACATCATGCAATGATAGTTAGATCCCGATCCCACTGATGAGTAGGATTACTCTCGGGAATTTTTCTCACTTAACAATCAATGTTTTAAACCATGTAGGTGACTAGAAAGGTGTTAGAGGGGCTACGCCTCCAGGGAAAAGAGATTATTTAATTAAGGAACTTCGCGAAAGCGTTGGAAAACCTCCCTCGAAGTACCAACACTGGCCTGCCTGAAAGGTTAAGCAAGTATTGTGACGTGTGATTAAATCCTGACTAGTTCTTCTGTTAGGTTTTGAAGAAGGATTTGAGGAAACAGTGGGATCCATCCTGTTTAGATAAACTAATAACCAATCTAAACTTGCAAGAAGCATATGCTGAGTATTTTCTTTTCTCTCTCTCTGGCAGCTACCATGACAGGACTAAAACTATTACTTGAAAAAAATATACTGACCGGGCAGAACTATAAAGATTGGCTAAGGAACGTCAACATTGCACTGACTTATGACAAAGTAGCATATGTTACCACCGCTGTTCCTCCCCTTATCCCAGGACCAGATTTCTCAGTTGTGGAGAAGGAAGTTCGCAAAACCTGGGATCTAGACTGTGAGCGAGCTAAGTGTATCGTGCTGGCGTCCATAAACAATGAACTCCAGAAACTGCACGAGAGTATGGATATTATATCCATCTTTCTCCATTGCAAGGAATTGTATGGGGAGCACTCCCGTATCGCGAGGTACGAGACCTCAAGGAATCTCTTCCAGATGAGGTTAGCTCCAGGATCGCCTGTAGGAGAGCACGTCTTCAAAATAATCAGCCTCATTGAGGAACTTGCAAACCTGGGATGCGTGCTAGAGAATGATTTGCACATCGACTTGATTTTGCAGTCCCTTCCCCACACCTTCTCTCAGTTCGTGCTAAGCTTCAACATGCACGAAATGGAAGCTGATCTTCTAAAGCTCCTCAACATGTTGAGGGTAGCAGAGACCTCCTTGAAAAAGGAGAAGACCCCCGTTCTGTATGTTGGCCAATCATCCTCTTCTAAATCTAAAGCGAAAGCTAAAGGGATGAAGAAGAGGAAAGCCACCAAACCGAAAGGCGGGGTCAAGAAGGTGCAGGGAACGAACAAGGCAGGAAGGGTGAAGGCAGATATAAATGAATGCTATTATTGTCACATGCAAGGGCACTGGAAGAAGGACTGTATGGCCTTCAAAGCCAAGGACAAGAAGCGAGCTGTTGCTTCTGCTTCAGGTGTGTTCGTAATCGAAAATTGTCTTTCAGTAAACTCTACATCATGGGTACTTGATACCGGTTCTGGTTCTCACATCTGTAATTCATTGCAGGATCTGAGAAATAGTAGAGTACTGGGGACAGGTGATATGACTCTCCGGATGGGCAATGGAATGCATGTAGATGCTATTGCAATAGGGGAATATCACCTACGGTTGACTAGTGGGCACATTTTGGTGTTGTACAGCTGTTTTTGCATTCCCAGTATGTTGTGTAATATTATATCAGTATCTTTGTTGTCTAATGAAGGATATAATTTTGCGCTTGAAAGAAATGTCATGAACATTCTCCTAAATCATGAACTGATTGGGTATGACACACTGGAAAACGGCATATACATACTTAATCAACCTCGAATTATCAATATTCAAAACACACTTAAAAGAAAGGCTCCAGATTCAAATCAAGCCTTCCTATGGCATTGTAGACTTGGTCATATAAACGAAACAAGGTTGACTAAGTTACATAATGTTGAATATCTACATCCGTTTGAATATTCATCATATGCAACTTGTCAATGATGTATCAAAGGAAAAATGACCAAATCTCCGTTCACCGGACACGGAGAAAGAGCCGCAGAACTCTTGGGACTTGTACACAGTGATGTAAGTGGTCCAATGTCTACACATGCGAGAAGCGGTCACTCCTACTTCATCACTTTTACTGATGACTTCTCTAGGTATGGACATGTGTTCTTAATGAAAAATAAATCCGAGGCCTTTGAGAAGTTTAAGGAGTATAAAAATGAAGTAGAGAAACAAACTGGTAAAAGCATCAAGACACTTCGATCTGATCGAGGTGGAGAATACTTGAGTACCAGTTTCCTTGATTGCTTAAAAGAGAATGGAATTCTCTCTCAGCTTACTCCGCCTTATACACCACAGCATAATGGTGTATCAAAAAGGAGGAACCGCACGCTATTAGATATGGTGCGCTCAATGATGAGTAGTGCTGAGTTGCCACTTTCCTTCTGGGGTTATGGTCTAGAATCAGCAGCATACCTATTGAATAGAGTTCCAACTAAGTCTGTACCTACCACTCCATATGAAATGTGGAGCGGGAAGAGACCATATCTCAAGTATATCAAGATATGGGGGTGTCCGGCATATGTTAAAAAGCATAGTCCGAACAAGCTGGAGGCACGATCGGTTTTGTGCAAGTTAATAGGATACCCCAAACATTCAAGGGGGTACATGGTCTACCACACTGAAGAACAAAAGGTGTTTGTCGCTCGCCACATTGTCTTCTTAGAGAGCGAATTTCTTGCAAAAGAAATTAGTAGGAGCGCGGTAGAGCTGGACGAAATTCCAGAACCTCAGACTGCTACCGAGGACATAGTAGAACCTCAGATTTCAATAGAACCCGATGAACCAACGCCACTCCGCAGATCTAGTAGGCTTTCTCATCCTCCTGAAAGATACTATGGTTTTCTTCTAGATGGGGATTGAGAGGATTGCATCATCGATAATGATGAGCCTACTAGTTTTCAGCAGGCTATCACGAGTATTGACTCGGTGAAGTGGCTGGATGCTATGAGATCCGAAATGGAATCCTTGTACACCAATAAAGTATGGACTTTAGAAGTTGCTCCTCCTGGGGTGAAACCATTTGGATACAAATGGATCTTCAAAAAGAAGATTGGTGCATTTGGACAAGTGGAAACCTATAAAGCTAGACTCGTTGCAAAAGTTTTTCGTCAGAGACCAGGATTGGACTATGATGAAACCTTTTCACCTGTAGCTATGCTTAAATCCATTCGGATCCTGCTTGCCATTGCTGCCTTCCATGACTATGAAATCTGGCAGATGGACGTAAAAACAAATTTTCTAAATGGATATTTATAAGAGAGTGTTTACATGGATCAACCAGAAGGTTTCTTAGACAGTGGGAGCAGCGGAAGAGTGTGCAAGTTGCTTAAATCCATCTATGGATTAAAGCAAGCATCGCGGAGTTGGAACATCTGCTTTGATGAGACAGTCAAAGAATTTGACTTTATCAAAAAGGTAGATGAACCATGTATTTATAGGAAGATTGTAGAAGGAGCAGTAGTCTTCGTCGTTTTGTACGTCGACGATATACTACTGATAGGGAATGATATCCCTATGCTACAATCAGTAAAGCTCTTCTTATCACACAAATTCTCCATGAAAGACTTGGGTGATGCAACCTACATTTTTGGCATTAAGATCTACCGTGATAGATCTAATAGAATGTTGGGACTTTCACAGTCCAGGTATATTGACACCATACTAAAGAGATTTAGTATGGAAGATTCAAAGCGCGGTAATATACCCGCTTGTCACGGGATCACCCTCTCCAAAGAGATGTCTCCAAAGACTGATGAAGAGAGGGCTCGCATGGGAATTATACCCTACGCTTCGGAAGTAGGATCAATAATGTATGTGATGTTATGTACCAGACCAGATGTAGCTTACGCACTTAGTGTAGTAAGCAGGTATCAGTCTGACCCAAGTGAGAAGCATTGGATAGCGGTAAAGAACATTCTCAAGTACCTGAGAAGGACTAAGGAGATGTTCTTGATTTACGGTAATGGGGACCTCCAGGTTGAGGCTTTTAACGACTCCGGATTCCAAAGTGACAAAGATGATTCTAAATCCATTTCGGGTTTTGTGTTTACCCTCAATGGAGGGGCGGTATGTTGGAGGAGTTCCAAACAGGATACCGTCGCAGACTCAACTATGGAGGCTGAGTATATAGCTGCTTGTGAAGCCGCAAAAGTGGCTGTCTGGATGAGGAAGTTCATCTCTGAACTTCAGGTGGTTCCGTCCATTGCCAATCTAATACCTTTGTATTGTGATAACAATGGGACTGTAGCATTAGCGAAGGAACCAAGGTCCCATCAGAAATCCAGGCATATTTTAAGGCGGTTTCACCAGATCAGGGAGATCGTGGATCGTCGGGAGATCGAGATACGGAGAGTAGACACAAAAGACAACACGGCAGATCCATTCACCAAAGCCATCACTCAAGTCAAGTTCGAGAGGCTGTTTGAGATGTTGGGCATGCGGTATGCCAGCAACTGGATCTAGTGCAGACAGTGGGTACTTATTGCGCCAATTATAGGCCTTAGTGCAAGTGGGAGATTGTTAGATATATATGCCCTAGAGGCCTTCATTGTATAGGATGCTAGGGATATGTATGTAAATGACAATCTTGCTTGATATGATAGTACGCTATTTGGTTTGTCTTTATCTTAACGTATGATATATTTTACTTGGTATTTATATAAACATGTTGATAAAGCCCATAGGGTGTTTGCCTGACTACCGGCGTTATGATGGCAGTCATACTTGTGGGAGCTGGATAGTCAATAGGAACATCCTTAGATGTCCCTGGTCGCAGGAGTAACGAGACTGGGCATCGACACTCCAGAGTAGACTAATGTATACAGATCTAGACCCTGACGAGGGGCGATGGATTGGACCCGCAGCCAATGGTGATGTACACCTAAGATTGTATACAGATGCTCACCGGGTGTGAGTACACCCGACAGGACTCTCCGAGAGCTGACTGGATGGTATTTATACCTAACGTCAGATAGCAGTTCTCAGGTGACATGTGTGCAGATAGTCCGTTGACTTAAGGTCGTCATTTGTCTCGTGTGAGTTCCCACTGTGCTTTGATTACTACCCTACCACAGTTCAAAGGAGTCGTGCAAACAGGTTTTAGTTGGGCACAGTCCCGAGCCACGTGGAGGCAGTGAACGACTGTTAGGGATTCGACTCTCCCGGTATATGGAGTTGATATCGCACGGTGATCGGTTGGTCATTACCATAAGTCCCTGGCCAGGACTGATTGAGAATTACTGATGGAATGATCAGTAGATTCTCGAATGGTCTCGAGCCATGCCGACACGACTTGTAAGGTTATTAGGGGTCTGACGTTTACCACCCCCCTAGACCATACATGCAATACTCTTAGACGAACAGACCGGACTGCGCGGATATTGTCACGGACAGGCTCAGTAGGAGTTCAGATGGGTTTCCTCATCGGCCTTCTTATCGACATCTACTTGGGGACCATTACGTATACCTAGTGCCGCTTGCGGTCTGTGGTTAAACCCACTGCCAGCGTAGTAGTCGAGTCTTTAGAGTCCCACACAGAGATTTCCCAACTCCAGGCGAAACGATATAGAGGTCGTATGATTTTACGACAAGGGTTCGGATTCATACGTATTTAAACGCACGTACGACGTTCGGACAGTTTTTACTAGCCGGCTTTGGTTTAAGCAAGATTCTAGTATCGGGTTATTGGATTTATACAGTCTAAACTTTTTCCGTGTTTTCACGGATAGGAGGGGCATTCTCGTAATTTTGCGGGAAGCTTCTAGAAGCATGGTGACTTGGGGGTTTAGGTGGCATTTTCATTAAATGCAATTGTGACTCATTTTATGTGATTCATCATATCATTAATGCATCATTAAATGCTTAATGACTCATATAGTGAATCACTCATATTGAATTAATGAAGCATGGTGAATAATCATATTTATTCATTTATTTGATAATACATTATGCTTCATATATATTCAAGTGAGAAGCTTTTTCATTATCATTATCATCTCTACCTTCTCTCTCCTCAAGCTCACTCTTTCTTCAAACCTTAATCCTACCACTCATGAGTTGAGACCAAGGATTAGAATAGACTAAACACTCTATAACCTAACTCTATATCATCTTAGTTCCTTTGATTAGCAACTAGAGAAACTATGTTACCTCAAGTTTAGAGGTGAAGCTTGGATTAGGGTTCTCTGGTGGATCATCTATCACTTAGAGGAGGCCGAGGAGGACGTAGAGATTGAAAAGACGAAGGATACGATTCACTAGGTATAATCTCTTTACATAGTAGCTAAAAACTTATATGGTTGTTGTTAATTATCGTTTAGCAAAGATCTTCAGTTAGTCGATGTATGCTTAAAGAACAAGATCGTTTTTCATATTTTCGCCTCCCCGCAACTCGTGGGGTGTTGCACATCGACTTACACATCCATCGCTCATCATATGGGTCAAGATGCGTATACGCTAGTCTACTCTGGTGTATCGATGCCCTGTCTCGATACACCATCGACTAGGAACAGTTATAGGTTGTACTCGTCGACTACCGTGGCCCCTCTAGTATGATCTCATCATAGTCCCAGTAGTCGAGTACATATCCTAAGGGTTTTATCAACATGTAATATAGAGACAATCAGAGTACATGTTAAGATAAAAAGCAACCAGATAGTATACTATCATGTCGAGCAAGAAAGTCCTCCCTATATATGTCCAAGCATCCACTACAATATACATCGTATGTACAGTAATGGCCTCTAGGGCATACATATAACTAATAATCAGGGCCTACCACTCCATATGAGATATGGAAAGGGAAGAGACCATCTCTTAAGTATGTTAAGATATGGGGTTGTCCGACCTATGTAAAAAGGCGCAATCCGGAGAAACTCGAGGCAAGGTCTGTCCTATGTAAGTTTGTGGGATATCCCAAAAACTCACAATGGTATATCTTCTACCACACTGAGGAACAAAAGGTATTTATTTCTTGACATGCTACCTTTTTAGAAAAGGAATTTCTTGCAAAGGAAATTTGTGGCGAAGAGGTAGAACCGGAAGAAGTTCCAGCAACACAAACTACGACAGATGATTTAGTAGAAACAGAGGATTCAGTAGTCCCCGATGAACCCCAGTCTCTATGCCGACCTAGTAGGGTTTCTCATCCACCTGAGAGATACTACGGTTTTCTCGTTGATGGTGGGAGCGATGATTGAATCATGGAAGATGATGACCCGACTAGTTTCGAGCAGGCCATCACGAGTGGTGACTCTGTGAAATGGCTGGATGCAATGCGATCTGAGATGGAATCCATAAACACCAACAAAGTATGAACTTTTGAAGTTGCTCCTGAAGGGGTAAAACCCATTGGGAGCAAATGGATCTTTAAGAAGAAACTTGGTGTAGATGGAAAAGTTGAGACGTACAAAGCTAGACTTGTTGCAAAGGGTTTTCATCAATGACCAGGTGTGGATTATGACGAAACCTTTTCTCCAGTGGCTATGCTTAATTCCATCCGGATCTTACTTGCCATTGCTGCATAATATGACTACGAAATCTGGCAAATGGATGTTAAGACCACCTTTCTAAATGATGATTTAGACGAGTGCGTGTACATGACTCAGCCATAGGGCTTCATAGATAGTGGGAGCAGCGGAAAGGTGTGCAAGCTGCTTAAATCCATCTACGGGTTAAAGCAAGCATCGCGGAGTTGGAACATCTGCTTTGATGTTATAGTCAAAGAGTTTGACTTCATTAAAAACGTAGATGAACCTTGTATATATAAAAAGGTTGCAGAGAGTAATGTTTTCTTCCTCGTATTGTACGTCGATGACATACTCTTGATAGGAAATGATGTTCCTATGCTGCAATCGGTCAAGCTCTTCTTATCACAAAGATTCTCAATGAAAGATCTTGGTGATGCCTTTTGCATACTGGGAATTATGATCTATAGAGATAAATCTAAACGGATACTGGGATTGTCCCAATCCATGTACATTGACACCATACTAAAGAGGTTTAGTATGGAAGAATCCAAGCGTAGTAACTAACCCATGATCTCTTGACTCACTCTCTTCAAAGAGATGTCTCCCAAGACTGATTTGGAAAGAGCTCACATGCAAGGGATACCCTATGCTTCGGCAGTAGGCTCTATCATGTATGAGATGGTATGTACCAGACCCGATATAGCATACTCACTAAGTATAGTGAGTAGGTATCAAGCAGATCCTGGAGAGAGTCACTGGATAGCTGTGAAGAACATTCTCAAGTATTTGAGAAGGACTAAAGAGATGTTCTTGGTGTATGGTAACGGAGAACTCCAGGTGGAGTCCTTTACCGATTCGAGCTTCCAAAGTGATAAGGACGACTCTAAGTCGCACTCGGGATTTGTCTTTACCCTCATTGGAGGGGTGGTAAGTTGGAAGAGTTCCAAACAGGAAACCGTTGTAGACTCGACGATGGAGGCTGAATACATCGCTGCCAACGATGCTGCAAAAGAGGCTGTCTGGATGAAGCAGTTCATTACTGAACTTGGTGTGGTTCCATCCATTGAACATCCAATAGCTTTGTATTGTGATAACAATGGAGCTGTGGCTTTGGCCAAGGAACCCAGGTCCCATAAGAAGTCCAGACATATTCTGAGGCGGTATCACCTGATCGGGGTGATAGTTTATCGCCGGGAGATCGAGGTCAGGAGAGTTGATACGAAGGACAACAATGCGGATCAACTCACGAAGGCCATTCCTTAGACACAGTTTGAGAGACTCTTCGAGATGTTGGGTATGAGATAGTACAACAGCTGGCCTTAGTGCAAGTGGGAGATTGTTAGTTATATATATGCCCTAGAGGCCATTGTTGTACATATGATGTATATTATAGTGGATGCTTGGATATATATAGAGAGAACTTTCATGCTCGACATGATAGTATGCTATTTGGTTTCAGTTTGTCTTAACATGTTGACTTGTATTAGTTTACTGTCTTGCTCTCACATGTTGATAAAGCCCTTAGGATATGTACTCGACTACTGGGACTATGATGAGATCATACTAGTGGGGCCACTGTAGTCTATGAGTACATCCTATAATTGTTCCTAGTCGAGGGTGTATCGAGACAGGGCATCGATACATCAGAGTAGACTAGCGTATACGTATCTTGACCCATATGATGGGCGATGGATGATCCCATATCCATCGGTGTTTGACATCAAAGATGGTGTACGGGTGCTCAGTGGAGACTGGGTACACTGAACGGACTCGCCGAGAACACCTTGATGGTAATATACCTATCGTCAGATAGCAGTTCTCCGGTGACACTGGTACAGATTAGTCTGTAGACCCAAGATCGTCATAGAGTCTTGTCTGATTCCCACTGTGCTTTGATTTCCACCTTACCATGTCTAAGAGGGCGTGCAAAATGGTGGCTTTTAGGTACAGTCCCGAATCACATGGAGGCAATGAGCGATAGGAGGGGATTCGTCTCTCCCGGTATAGGGAGTTGATATTGTGCAGTGTTCGATTGGCTATAACTGGAAGTCCCTGGCCGGGGCTGAAATAGAGTGCTACTGGTAAGTGTTATCAGTAGTTTCTCGACCTGTTATGAGACTCACATCGTCACGACTTATTGGTTACTGGGGTCTGACGTATACCACCCCTAGACTAGATACGCAACATATCAGTCGAAGAGACCGGACTGTACGGTAGTGTTACTGATCGGATTCACAGGAGAATGTACAGGCTTGATTGTTGATCTTCTGATCGATCAATACCTGGGTGGCTGTTATGTTTAGCTGACCGCTTGCAGCTTGTGGGTGTTTGATATGATCATCACCTACTGCCGGCGTAATGACGATTCTTTAGAGTCCTACACAGAGGTTTCTTGACTCAAGAAAAACGGAGTCGGAGCACATATGTGATATGTGCGGGATAGAGAATATTACGATATGAGATACTGTATTCTATTCTCGCGATATTAGATATCGGCTGGGTATATTTGATATAGCCGGGTCATCGGATCAAGTGTTGATTCGATGAACTCATACAGATTATATTAGTCGGTTATTTTAGAAATAGCCGGATTGTCGGATCAAATGTTGATTCGATAATTTCATTTATAATTATATATGTGATATATTATATTACATTAACTGATATAAGCTCGCTTTATTGATTCATTTTCTCACCGGATAATACATTGATATATATGAGATATATGTTAATTGTATTATTTTCTTTTGTTACAAAAATATATTATATGTGTGATGTATAATATTGTAACAAGTTATGATTACAAATGCAACATGATTTGTGGAGATTAAACATTGTTAAGGTTTGATTTGGGTTAGCATTTTCATGAAGCTTCTAGAAGCTTTACTTTTGTTTTATGCTTTGATATTTTGGATGATATTTTGTAGATATTTCTTAACCCAACCCAAACCCTTTACCCTAGTTATTTCTCTACAAGGGTTAAGCAATCATTCTTAACTCAAGGGTTGATTTGTAACCATAGACAATAATTCATTATTCATCACAAAAGACTTCTTCTTCTTCTTCCTCCTTGAAAAGCTTGCTAGGTTTTTGAAAAGTGATGAATAAAAGTGAGAAATGGAAATAAAAAGAGAGCTAAATTCCTACTTCATCATCCTCATCTATTCTAGCTACTTAGATTAGGGTGTTCACATCACTAATACTTGATTAGAGATGTGATAGCTTGAGTTAAAGATTCTTCAAGATAGATCATCTTCGAAAATGAAGACTTAAAGCAAGCATAGATCATTCGGCTTGTGAAGCCTCTCTAGAGTCTGGAAGTTCATGGATCGCTGCGAAGGGACTACTACTCGGAGCTTATGAAGTAAAGTAGCGGACTACAAAGGTTGTAATCCCTTTCCTTTAGATGTAAAGTTGGTTACATGCTTTGTTAACCCTAATTATCTAGCAAAGATCCTCGCTTTCGGTTGTTCAGCACTTGTAAATTTTAATGCCTTATAGAACCTTGTGATAGTGCCTAGTAACCCTACAGCAATGGGAAGCCTGCTATGGATGGACCGAGCTGGATCGCATCCCGATTGCCTCTTGGTGAGGGCTTTGATCCCTGGCGTCAGTAGGTAGGGAAGTACCCGCCAGGGATAACCGAGCATGGTCACTGCTCGATTGCCTCATGGCGAGGGTTTAGATCCTTGGCGTTATGGGGTAAGAGATTACCGGCCAAGGATTGACCGAGCAAGGTAGCTGCTCGGCCTTGTGAGGTTTCGTTCGACCCTTCCAGGTTCATGGCTTATGCACTGGGAAGAGCGACCGTCGTGGGTGACACGTGTCACGGATGCACGGAGGGAGGCGAAGCGTAAGAGCCGCGTCGTTCCGATTTTGGTTTGCCGAAAGAGACGGGATATCCGCCGCGTAGCAGCACGGCATTAGAAGGAACGAGTGACTGTTGGACTCTTGAGGGGGCAGTGGGGCTATAAAACGGAGGGCTTATTGAGCACTCCTTTCTCCATCTACAAAACGTAAGAATGGACACTTTCCCTTTCACCATCCCCGATATCATAAACATTAAGGGCATGTACCTGTATGACCAGTACTGCACCGAGGATACGGTGCAGGTAGTTATAGGACGCATTGAGGATCATTTTGGTCGACTGCTTCCCCGGTGCTCACCCCTGCTCGAGCTATTGATGTACTCAATCTGGATGGCGTCGCTGGGGCTGCACAACCCTTTGTCTGAGCAGCTGAAGGACGAGGCGGTTAGTAAGCTAGGGTCTTTGTGCCGCTTCGGCCTGATCTCGACGGGTCGGCAGGATCGCTCGGTGGCACTCTTCCTCGAGTGCTACCAACTGAGGCATCATGACGACGTTTGCGGACGGCATCAGAGGCAGTGGTCCGAGGCGGCGAGGGCTCGGTTGGCGGAAATATCCTCAGAGTACCACGAGCAATGTTTTCTGCACCCCCTTCCCCCGCTACTGTAATTTTTTCTTTTTTTTTTCAATGTACGGCTGAGGAGCCTACAATACCTTTTTGAATCAATAAAATTCTTCTTTTCTGCAATGCTCTTCCATGTCCTTCTTTTTGTTTAAATAAAAAGAACTTAGAAGAGGTTACATTGCTTCGTTAAAGAACCTAAGTAGTGGCCTGCTATGGACGGGCCGAGCAGGGTAGCAGCTCGGTAGATCCGGATGTTCAGCCCGATCTTCCCTGGTTTGTGAGCACTAGGAGGGGTGACCGTCACAGGCAATACGTGCTAGGATTTCTTGGGAGAGGCGTATTGTTTCGGGGAGTCGCATTACTCTTGCCACGTGGCGCCTCGGAATTGGATTAATCTTAGCGGATCCTAGGATTCGCGCGCAAATCTGGGCCCTTAAGGATTCTTTTTGGAGTTATAAATAGTGAAGGAGATGGCAAACCTTTCGGCACCGTTTTCTTTTGAGATGACTGGGTGCATGTATTCAATCGAAGAGGCCATCATCTTTGACAACGTCTTCTTGCATGATCAATCCCTGGATGAGGATAGGTACCGGAGAGTGGTTCAGTGCCTCGAGGGTCATGTCGGTCGGCTTCTCCCTCGGCGGTCGTCCCCGCTTCAGTTGCTGATGTACGTAATTTTGAGGAGATCCCCAGGGTTGGACAACCCATTGACCGAGGAGCTTCTGGATGAGGCGCTCTACAAGGTGCATTCGATCATCCTGCTCGGCCTCATCTCGAAAGCCAGGCACGAACGATCCTTGGCCCTCATTCCGGAGTGCTTCAAAATGAAGTACATCGTGAGCCAAGGCTCAAAGGGCGGAGCGTCGGGTGCTTCTGTGGCGTCCCGGGTTCACGTACAGCATCGGCATGAGCAGGCTGCAGAGGCTAGGGTTCGGCTAGCGGAAATCCACTTTGAGTATCACTGGGAGTACTTTCTCGATCCCGTTCCACCTCTGTTGTAACTTTTTCCTTTTTTTGTAAGGCTGAGGAACACGTAGTACCTTTTGAATGAATAAATTCTTTTTTGCAATGTTCTAGTGTTCCCTTCTTATTATTTAAGCAAAAAGAACTTTAGAAAGGTTTACATTGTCTTCGTGAAAGAAGAAGTACACACTCGTAGATATTCTTTACATTGGTACAGTTTGAGCTTCTCGGCTTGTAAGGCCGTGGAAACTTGCGCCCATCCGCATCTTGCAAGCGGTAGGCTCCGCCAGGCAGGACCTCGGAGACGAGGAAAGGACCGTCCCATTTTAGGGAAAACTTAGGCAGCCTGCCTTGGTCGACGAACTCGTTCCGCCTTAGGACAAAATCTCCAGTCTTGAAGAAACAACGTTTGACTCGCGCGTTGTAGTAGCGGGCAGTTTGCTGTTGATAGGCGGTAGCTCTGATCTGAGCCCGGTCTCATTTCTATAACAAGATGTCCAGGTTAGTTGGTAGGGCTAAGGTGTTTTCTTCATCGTCGAAATGGTCGACCCGGTGACTGGGGAGCCCGATCTCCGCTAGAACCATTGCCTCTGTACCACAGCAGAGGCTGAAAGGGGTCTCCCCGGTGAGGGTTTTCTTTGGCGTGCGCAGGGCCCAGAGGATCCGAGGTAATTCCTTGACCCAACCGCCTTGGCGTCCTTCTAAGTGTGTCCGAAGACCTCTGAGGACGTCCCGATTAGCAACCTCGGTCTGCTCGTTGCATTGGGGATGTGTGACTGCGGCAAATTTCATGAGGATATGATATTCGCTGCAAAATTCCTTAACCCTTTCATTTTCGAAATTTTTTCTGTGGTCGGTAATGATGCACCTCGGGATGTCGAACCTGAGTATCACGTTGTTCTGCTGGAACTTAATAGTCATGGTGGCGTCCGGTTTCCTGATGGGAATGGCCTCGATCCATTTCGTGAAATAGTCCACCGTGACAAGGACGTACTTGTGCCCACCCGTACCGGTAGGGAACTGGCCTATCATGTCCATTTCCCATTAGGCAAACGGCCACGGGGAGGTTAGGGCAGTTAGCTTGGTAGCGGGAAGGTGAGGTATGCTTCCATGGAGTTGGCATCTCTTGCATTTCCTAACCAGCTTCTGGGCGTCCTGATTAATGGTCTGCCAGTAGTACCCCTAGAGCAATGCCTTCTGGATTAAGGTGCAGGCCCCTTGGTGCGCGCCGCCGACCCCTTCATGGATCTTACGGAGGACGTAGTTGGCTTCATCGGGGTCGACGCACCGGAGTAGGGGCTGAGTAAAGGACTTATTGTAGAGGTTCCCATTGTTCCAGACGAAGTGGCGAACTTTAGCTCGGAGACGGCAGGCTTCTCCCTGATCTTCTGGGAGCGTACCTTCCCTCAGGAATTCCTTGAGGGGATTTCTCCAGTCCCGGTCTTCTTCCCGGTCTGTGTACACTTGAAATATTACTGCCCCGTCTTCCACACTGGGCCGTGGTAAGACCTCGAAGAGGATGCCCCTCTTGTTGTTGGCCGAATAGGATGAAGCCAGCTTACTCAAGGCGTCGGCTTGGGCGTTAAGCTGTCTGGGGATCTGCTCCACCTAGACTTCGTCGAAGTCCTTTCGCAGTCTTCTTATCTCGGCCAGATACTTCACCATCAGAGGCTCCCGTGCCTTGAATCGTCCAGTCACTTGGCCAACGACTAGGGCGAAGTCGCTGCGGATCCGAATCGTTTTTAGGCTCAGTCCGGAGGCTATGCGCAGTCCGGCCATCAATGCCTCGTATTCCGCCATGTTATTTGAGGCCTTGAAACCGAGCTTCTGAGAATACTCCATTTCTGCCTCATTCGGGCCTCGAATGATGAGGCCGGCACCACAGCCTCGTTCAAGGACCCGTCGATGTAAAGGATCCAATCAGGGACCGAGTCGGGCTTCCTACCGACCGAGGGTTGAGCTACGGTGGCCGGCGTTGATTCTGGCTCCTTACTGGGGATAGTGCACTCGATGACAAAATCGATCAGGGCTTGTTCTATGATGGCCTGCCTCGGGCGGTATTTTATGTCGAACTGGGATAACTCCCACCTCCACTTCTCCAAGCGGCTAGAGGACTCGGGTGAGGCAAGGATAGCCCCAGAGGGCGCTCAGTTGGAACAAGGATGGTGTGCGCCTAGAAATAGTGTCGTAGCTTCCTTGAGGCCACGATGAGTGCCATGACGATCTTCTCTATGGCTGGGTACCTCGTTTCTGTGTCTTTGAAGACGTGTCTCACATAGTATACCGGCTTCTGGACTTCGTCAACCTCTCGAACGAGCACTGAGCCCGCTGCTTGGTCGGATACCACCAGATATAGTGATAGCTTGTCCTCTTCAACCGGTCAGGTGAGCAGTGATGAAGTCGCAAGCTGCCTCTTCAATTAGTCAAAGGCGGTCTTGCACTCCTCCGACCACTCGAACCTTAGAATTTTCCTTAGAGCCTTGACGAACGGGAGGCACTTCTCCCCATACATCGACATGAAACGTGACAGAGTGGCTGCCCGCCCTGTCAGCTGCATGATCTTGACGTTAGTCTTGGGCGCGGCCATGTTGAGGACGGCGTTGATTTTCTCCAGGTTAGCTTCGATCCCGCGCTGAGTGACTATGAAACCGAGGAACTTTCTCCCGTTGACCCCGAAAGCACACTTAGCTGGGTGTAGTTTCATCTTGAATTTGCGGAGGACGTCGAAGGCCTTGCCCAAATCCTTGGCATGGTCGACCAATGAGACCGACTTGACGAGCATGTCATCGACATAAACTTCCATGTTCCTGTCAATCTGCGGTTTGAACATGCGATTGACCAAGCGTTGGTACATAGCTCCGGCGTTTTTGAGGCTGAAAGGCATCGCCTTGTAGCAGTATACCCCCCGGTCCATGGTGAATGCGATGAGATCATCGTATGCCGGATTCGTATGGATCTGATTGTAGCCGGAAAAGGCATCCAAGAAGCTAAGTAGCTCATGGCCTGCCGAGCTGTCGACGAGCTGATCTATCCGAGGGAGGGGATAGTTGTATTTCGGGCAGGCCTTGTTAAGGTCGATGAAGTCGATGCACATGCGCCACTTCCCACTTGACATTTTGACCATGACCACGTTTGCCAACCATTCATAGTATGGCACATTCCGAATGAAGTTGACGGTAAGGAGCCTGTCCACTACGTCCTCTATCTCCTTCTGTTTGATCGGGGTGAAGCTTCGCATTTTCTTCCTGAACGGTCAGGCCGTAGGATCTACCCCGAACTTATGGAATATGATTTTGTGGTCGATCCCAGGCAAGTCAACAGGTGCCCAGGCGAACACGTCAGAGTTGTTTCTGAGGAAATGAACCAGGTCGTCTCGCTGAGTCCCTGTCAGAAGCGACCCGATCTGAACGGTCCGTTCGTCGTCCCCTTCTATAAGGGGGGCCTCTGTCAGTGGCTCCACCGGGGTCCCTCGGACCTCTTTATGCTCGTTTCGACTGTCCAGAGAACCCCTGATGTCACCCTCGCCCTCAACATCGTTGTTTGGCCGCTCAGACCAAGATGTTACTGTGAAGCAAACCATTGCAGTGCGTTGGTCTCCGTAGGCCCGACCTATCCCGCCTTGGTCGAGCGGGAATTTCATCGCCAGGTAGAAGGTCAATATCTGGGCCGTGAAGGAGTTTAGTGTAGGGCGGCCGAGGAGGATGTTGTAGGCCGACGGGATTCTTGCTACGATGAATTCCACAGACATGGTGCACGTTCGGCCGGCCTCCCTGATGTTAAACTGGAAAGTGATTACCCCTTCCACCAGGATGGAGTAGTTGGTGAACCCTGACAAGACATGGGTGGTTGGCCTCAGGTCCGACGGGGTGAGTCCCATACGTAGGAAGCAGTCAAAAAATAGAACGTCTGCCGAGCATCCAGAGTCGACTAGTATCCTCTGCACCTCATAGCGGTGGACCCGAGTTGTGATCACCAGCGGGTCATTGTGGGGTAGGGATATACCATGGAGGTCCTCATCGTTAAAAACGATCAGCTCGGATGCCGTGGCCTTCTTCCTCGGGTGGCTATCAGTCTCCTCGATCGGTGAGGGGTGCTGAGCCTCGTGGGCATCCGACGTACCCCCCGCTGACATGACCATGATTTGGCCGATTGTTAATTCACACAGAGGGGGACGTTGCTCTTGTTCACGGTCAGCTTGCCGTTTGACCCGCAAGTACGCTGCAAGGTACCCCGAGCGGATTAGCTCCTCGATATAGTCTCGGAGCTGCTTGCAGTTCTCCGTAGAGTGGCCCTGTGACCGGTGGAAGCCACAGTTGGGGCCCCCCGTTGTACCTTTTGATTATGGTATGGTATTGTCAGATCTGAACATAAGGCTACTTTATTTTTGGTGCCTTGTTTGAGACTGGGGGGAGATTGAAGAACCTCTCGCCCTTGGCCTCCTCCAACAGCACCATCTGGGAGACGTTGAGTGGGGTGTACTCCTGAAACTTCGGGGAGTAGGGCTTGGGCTTCTTGATCATCTTTTTCTCTTCTTGTGCCCTTTTCTTATGATCAATTTGTTCTGTCCGGGACAGATTGGCGTTAACCTCAGATTCAAGCTGTAACTCTCATTCGGTCCAGGCCTTTACTTCGGCCATTGTCTTAGGTTGCGCTAATGCAAAGGAGCATAACCACTCCTTGTTCCTAAGACCCAACCTAAGTGCCGTAATGACTGTCTTGTCCCGTTGTTCTGGGACTTCGAGGAGGGAGTTGTAGAAGCGGGTGATGTACACATTGAAGGTTTCTTTGTCTCCGCTCTTTATTGTGAAGAGATGGTCGACGGTCCGCTTCTGCCGTCCGTTCCCAACGAAATGGCCGAGGAATTGGGTGGCCAGCTCATCGAAGGTTGAGATTGAGCATGACGTGAGTCCTCGGAATGAGTCTCGTCCGGAGCGGATGAGAGTGGCCAGGAAAGCGTGGCATTGGGCGACATCGGAACAGTCTTAGAAACTCATCCCGGCTATGAACGCGTCCAAATGGTCCTTCGGTTCAGACTTCCCGTCGAAGAGTGAGACCTTCAGGGGCTTGTTTCGGGAGGAGACATGGATGGCGAGCAGCTCTTCGGTGAAGGGCTTCGTGAGCTAGTCAGCGGCGTATTTTGCCCCATCGCTTGAATGACGACCATCCCGATGCATACCTTCGATCTTCTTTTCGAGGGCGTCGAGTTGGTCGTGTTATCCCGATGAGTCCGCATACTCTAATTTTTGGCTTCTGCTGCCAGAGACCTCTGCGTCATCATGGCCCCGATTCTATTCGATGATGTTCCTCAGGTCTCCTGGCGAGGTCGTTTTTGAGCTGCCATGGCGAGTCCCGTGCGTGCGACCCCGTCGAGGGAGGGGGCGTCGGTCATGCCTGGGCGTAGGCGAGCTGACAAACACCTCTTCGGGAGGGATAGGGGAGCGATGGGGCTCGGGGCGAGGTGCTCTTGCGTAAGACCTTGGAATTAAATTGTGCGGCGCCCACCGGGTCATTGAATATGTCAGCCTGGGGGATCTGCTGCCGTCAGAGACAGTGAGGCGGTGATCGGTTATGCCAACGTGGGCAGAGTCTTCTCTACCTCTGTAGGGGTCCCGGTACCGTGGAGGTGGAGTGGCGGCCTGGGGAGCTTCCCCGGCCGCTTTCATACGGACGAGCGCATCCACGACAGACGTGAGTCGATCTATCCGAGCGAATAGGGCATGAATGGTGTTCAGTGGAGGAGGGGATTCTCCTTCGTCTCTACCGTAGGGAGGCCGACGGCTGGTGCTTGGGTCGTCGCGGTGACCACTTGCCATGTAGTCGTGATCGGAAGATGAACTTTTGGTTGAGTGGAACTAGTTTCCCACAGACGATGCCAACTGATGGATCTCTGGATCTCCTTCAGATGTTATCTTCCGTTGATCTTCTGTGAGCATTGATGGATGGATGGGATAGAGCTGGAGGGTTGACTCCTGGAGCGTGTGGATCTCAATGGGTTTTGTGTGGTTGTGGACGAACTACCTGCAATGAAGTTTCGGGGTGGTTGTGCCACCGAGGACCCTCCGACGATCAAGTTAGATGGGGTATTTTGGTAGAGTAACATCCTAGTGGAGTGAAAATGGCTTATCTCGATCATCTGAGAGAGGGGTTTATATAGCGGCCGCAGTAGGCGGGCGGGCGCCAGATTTACACCGGCCGTTACGCCCCTGGCACTACGCCTGAATGATAGGCGGGATCTCGCATTAATGACGAGACATGCTCGTTAATGGAGGATCATGATGGCGTAGAATGCGGGATCATAGGCGACAGATATCTCGCACTTAGCGAGATTCGCGGAGCCGTGGCGGAGGCTCCTGTGACTAGCGCAGTGGGTCGGTCGATGAGACCGAGGAAGATGGGCTCGGCAGGAGGCTCGGGAACGAGCGGGAGGCCGAGGCACCTTAGTTCTGTGCTAGCTCAGGGACAAGCCAGGGGTGGTCTGGAAGGCCACCGAAGGTCGGGAGACTCCTCGGGCCGGAGGCCCGAGGTGTGATCCCAACTGAAGTTCTTAATCCTTTCTAGTAGGTTCTGGGACACTTCATCTGCAATGTGTCAGCATCTGGAGAGTCACCGATATCGAGCCTTATTAGGGACCAAATTTATTTAAGGGGGGATTGTAACATTTAAGAAAGATAAAATATAATTTTTGGAATTCAAATATTAAAATAATATATTTCGCGATAACTATTCGATTTGCGAATTGGGGTTTTCGTAAAATGGTATAATTATATACCAATATTTAGAAAATTATTGGAGATTAATATTGTTTATTTATTAAAAAGATATTTATTGGAATTTGGCATTTTGTAATTAATTTTGCAATTAATTATATGCAAGTTTAAATTAAACTTTATTAGTGCACTACTAATCACGATTAGTCCAAATCCGTATTTTTAAATATCCATAGCTGGTGTACCATGACATGTTGCATTTTGTTGCATGTTTGTTTGATTTTCATTGTTGATATTTGGTTTTTATGAGTAAAAAAGAAAACAAATGAAAGAAAAAAACAAAAGTCAAGGAGAGGGGACAAAGAGGTATGGCTTGCATGAGAGAGAAGGTGGGTCTTCATCCCAACATTCCTTTCCTCACTTCATTCTTCAATTCTTCATCTTTCTCACCTCCTTCCTCCAGCTCATATACCTCCATGGTTCTTCCCTAAATCATCACCAAAACCCCACACCCCCTTCACAAAAGTTGATCCCCACCTCATCCTACACCACATAGTGGAACCAAGTTTAGATTGTGAGCACTTTGGGCAACTCAACAATTTTCTTCAGTTGCAAAGGGGGTATAATCCTACACTTTCAGTTTAGTTATTAGTTTTCTTCATGTCCTTTATTAGTTTAGAGTTAAACCTATATGGTTTGATGATCTTAGAATTTCCTAGATGAGGTTTAAGGTTTAAGTTGAGTTGTGATGGTGTATTTAAGGTGTAGTGAGTGTTTTACTTGACCTTGGTGATGTTTAATGGACTAGACCAGAGACTAGAACCCGATACACGAGCTTAGAATTTTCCAATGTCATTTTTGTGTAGCTTTCAGGACTACAGGTTATCTAGAGCAACTTGGAGTGTTTATAGGAGAATCAAACAAGTATATTGACCTAATAAGACCACTCAAAGACCACCACAGAAGAACGAAACACAAACCCCCATGAAAAACCAGCGACACCGGTTTATTTTGCAATCTCGCCGGCAAATATTTGGGCTCTGGTGTTGGGGTTTTTTCTGTAGCTAATACTCCTTATAACCTAGCAACTGTAATGTTAGTTTAGTCCCTATTTTCCTGATCAAAAATGTGGGAGATGTTTGAGTTGGTTTTGGCTACGTTTTCTGATATTTGAAACTTGGATTTATGAATCCCTCGTTATGATTTGGTCGTTGGACGTTTGTATGTCAACGATGAGGGTTATTTGGTTTTTTTACATGTGTAAGCTATAGGTTCTAACCTATAAGCAATTCGTATGTCGTATCAGTTTTCGAACTTGGTTTTAATAACGTTACGATGTGTTTTGATTGTAGGTACCTTCGCGTGGACATCCGAGACGATGAAGAACATCGACTTCGACTAAGCGAGGATTTGGCAGGTGAGTAGATTTATATTTATGGGGAAAGTCGAGTGGATGGCGTATAGCACCTCCGCAACCATTGATATGGAAAATCCATATATAAATTATATATGGAGAAAAGATATGCTACGAACTTACGGATATGATTAAAGGTTTTAGTATAAGACAATACAATAAAAGATGAAATTAGTGGATATGTTGGCTATGTACATGTTATATTCGTTCGACAATAAATGATATGAGATTCTACATACATACAATGAGAATATGATGTATATGCATGATGACTTGGTGTGAGATATTGTTATGATGGAAAGAGAATGTGATGAAATAAGATGGCTTGGTTTAATATGTCGATATACGGAAGTGAGACATGATATGAGTTTGATATAGATGTGACTTGAGTTGTGTGTGTGTGTGAGAGAGAGAGAGAATAAAGAGTGATATGTTGTACATGACCTTAGATCCGTACCCTTGTTATTGTATCGTACGACGGACCATACCGTACGAATTATGATATATGATATTTGACCCGTACCCTCGATTTTGAGAAGGCCGTACGACGGACTATACCGTATAAGATGTATATCTTGTGATTGATCCGTACTTTTGACTCGGGATTAGTTTAGTCTTTTAGTCTAATAATTACTTAAGTAGATGTTAGAATAGGGTTCGAGTCATACCTATTTTCAAAACTAACGAATCGTATACATTTCAAAGGATAAACCGAGGAATGCTACGGATTTCAAACGTATTGCTTTTCTTTAAAAAACACCGTAATCCCTACTTTTCTAAAAATAATGAATTATGCTATTTTAGATACGATAATTGTAAGGCTCGTATTTCAAGGTATATCTTAGCTTGTTGCATGACTATTTACCTTTCTGCTACTTACATTTTACCCTCATTACATTTTATATATATATATATACACATGCGCTTTCATTAGTTGTTATGATATCGTCTGCTAGTATACCTGCACAATTATCGATGATGCGCACGTTACACTTACACAGATTTGCCGGCTCATATATATTTATCATCGGTAACTGCCATGCCACTTACACAGTAGAACTGCCATATCATGGTATTATTCAGAACCGTAAAGTACATCATTGTTCAGTACTATCACATGATTTGCTTGCATGATATACTTCACATGCTCATATTACTGTTCTATGTTTGCATACATCGTACTTATGGTTATATGCATTGAGATGCTTTTTTCATGAGATTTTTGGATTTGAGAACCACGGATATATTTCAAAGTAAATTATAAATTGTTATAAAAACACGGATTCTCGTGATGTGTTTTCGATGCGTCCACCATGGGTTTTCTCGGTTCTGAGATTGTTTTCGAGACCCGATTCGAGGAGTTGGACGAACCGTTTGCGGGTGCATGGTGGACCCGGTAAGGTACCCCGGGGCAAGAAAGGATTGTTGTATAGTAGGCGATAAGCCTGGCAGCGTATGTACTACCTACTGGTGATAGTTTGGCGCGGCGGATATCCAGAGGATACCGACCGTAGTCGTGAGATCGGATGGATATGGGCCGATTCAGACTGACGGAGCCCATAGGCCTATCCGTAATGATGGAGCCCGAGATATGAGGATTTACGAGTCGATACTGGACAAGGGTTACATGATGTTTTGAGTGTCGGTGTTGGACACTCAGGTTCCATGATGTTGATGTGTCTTTGATGGACACATGTTGGTTAATTTTCCTCATACATACAGGCATCGATTCAGATGATTGTTGTTACATGTTATTGGCATTAATTATATTGTTGACATATATGCATACATGGTCACCCTAGAGATCATATTATTACTTTCATGATACAGCATGACCTAGAAATCATTGTTTTATTCGATTTCTACCTGCTGATGTTTTCTACTCACGAGTTGGCAACTCACCCCGTTGTGCCACAGTTTTCTTGCAGGTCCAACCGCTTGGATCAGTAGCGGTATCGCTGGCACACAGTACCTTCAAGGTGTTTGCTTGAGTAGATGGTCTCGTATTTGATCGTTCCCATTCTTGTATTATTATTCCTGTTGTATCTAGATAAACTCCATCAATCAGAAACTAGACTTTGTATATTGGTAGACTTAGACGGACTTGTATTGGAAAGACTTAGAGCGATGGGTGTATGTTCGCTTCTTTTGAAGTTTTGATGTCTTGCTTTATTTATCTTTTCTTTCTGGGTTGATCTTCGCCGTCGGGCTTCGTATATATGTCTGTTACTTGCGTGGTTGTGATTTCCGCCGATTGGCGAACAAGTAGCACCCGCTTGGGATGCTTATATATATATATATATTGCTTTTATGTGGTTTTGGATCAAAATATACAAGGGAGGTGCTACCCAAATTTTTTAAAGACGATAAATGTTTTCAACTATAGTATAATCCATTTGCATTTTCTTATATCTTTACCTTTATTTCAACTTCACCTTTATTATTTCCCTAAAAAGGTTTAGATTTCTGGGCTTTGGCTTACTTGAATTAGGTGGGGTCCTATGGACTTCACATGATTCGAGTGCCAGTCACGTGCCATTTTCCTGGTCGTGACATGTTATGATCTCATCTGCTAAGACACATGCACTATTACCAATGATGCGCATGTTGCACGTAAACTTACTTGCCGGCTCACACACATCATCATCGGTAATTTCTATGCCACGTATACATTAGAAATCGTTACTTCGTCATATAACCTAATAACTTGTAGCTTAATAGTATTGCTTAGCATTCATGATCTCACATGCTAGTTTACATATTGCATTTCTTATATAGATGACACATTCATTTAGATATAGATTTTAGTTATGCACTGTAGATTGGCTTTGTGCCGATATTCATTGTTTCAAAATTGGCTCATGATTATGAGATTTCAGTTTTCATTAGATTTCTGGATTTGGGAAATCGCATGTGAATTTTGAAAACTTATGATCTTTTTAAAAGAAAAATGCAAATTTCCTTGATATGATGTGTGGCGTCCACCATGAGTTTTCTCGGTTCTTTAGTTATATGTATACCCGATTCGAGGAGAGAGGAGGTACCGTCTGCGGGTACATGGTGGATCCGATGCAGTACCCCGGGGCAAGAAGATCGTATAGAGAGACGTTGAGCCAGGCAGGGGAGCACTACAGACCAGTGATAGTTTGGCTTAACGGATATCCGATGGATACTGACCAGAGTCGTGTGATCAGATGGTTATGGGGGAGATCCGATGAGACGGGGCCTGAGATATGAGGATTATGTGTCGCTGCTGGACACGGTTTTCATGATGTTTTCGAGTGCCGATACTGGGCAATCAGGTTTAATCATGATTTAATGTGTCGTTTCTAGACACACGTTGGATGATGCATTTATAAATGATACACATGACATGCGTAAGTCGACGTTAGACACCCCACATGATGTAGGGAGGCGGAAAAGGTAAAATAATCATTTTGCTTATGTTAACATCGACTAACTTTATGGATCTTTGCTAAACCCTAACTAACAACTAACTAGAAGTGATTAGCTACTAGGATAGATGATTATACCTAAAGATTCAAGTCCTTCTTGTTCTTGTAGTTCACCTCCTCGTCGGCCTCTTCGATGTGATAGAAGATCCACCCAAGAGCTCCTTCTCCAAGCTTTAACCTCTCACTTGAGGTAACTAGGTGGCTATGAGTGCTAATCAAAGTAACCTAGAGGATATAGAAGAGGATTAAGGATCTATTAGTATTGCTAACCCTTGGGATCTCAACACATGAGAGGATTAGGGTTAGGGTTGAAGAGAGAGAGCATGAGGAGAGAGAATGTGTGAGTGAGAATGAATAAATATCTTAAGTCATTTGGATAAATAATGAAGCATCAAAATATTTAGAAATAATATCTCAAAATATCAACCATGCTTCATTAATTAATTTGAGCTGAATCACCTCATGACTCATGATGTAATTAATCCAAATCACACATCATCTCCTCCACCACATTAAGCTTAATTCATAAATGAATTAAAGCATAATGAGCCACCTTTCTTCTAGAAGCTTCTCGAGTTATTACGAGAACGCCCCTCCTATCCGTGAAAACACGAAAAAACTGAGACTGTATAAATCCAATAATCCAATACTAGAACCTGGCTTAAACTAAAGCCCGCTAGTAAAAACTGTCCGAACATCGTACGTGCATAAATGCACGTATGTGTCCGAACCCTGTCGTAAAACCATACGACCTCTATATCGTTTCGCCTGAAGCAGGGAAACTCTCTGTGTGGGACACTAAACACTCGACACTACGCTGGCAGTGGGTTTAACCATAGGCCGCAAGCGGTACTAGCAGTACGTAACGGTGCCCAGGTAGATGTCGATAAGAAGTCCGATGAGAAAACCCATCTGAACTCCTACTGAGCTTGATGTGACAATCTCCATACAATCCGGTCTGTTCATCTAGGACTATCGCATATCGGGCCCTAGGGGGCGGCAAACATCAGTCCCCTAAAAGCTGTATAAGTCGTATTGGAGCGAAGCCCGTTACACCTTGAGAAACTACTGGAAAACCTACCAGTAAATCTTGTTTGCCCTGGTCAGGGACTTTGCGTAATGGCTCTCCAAACACAGCGCGATATCAACTCCCAATACCGGAAAAGACGAATCCTATCTAACCGCCACTGCCTCCAAGTGCTTCGGGACTGCACCCAACTGCTACCTGTTTGCATGACTCCTTTGAGCCATGGTAGGGTAGCAATCTAAGAACAGTGGGAACACACTCGAGATGAAGCAGCAGTGTAAAGTCTGCGAACTATGCTGTACTCATGTCACCTGGGAACTGTTAACTGACGACGGGTATAATACCAAACAACAGTTCCCTGCGAATCCTGTCCGGTGTACCCGTAACCCAACGAGCACCTGTATACTATCTCCAGTACAACGTACTAATTGCTGTGGGACAAACCATTTCCCCTGCTGGGATGAGAAGCGTACACACTAGTCTACTCCGGAGTATCGATGCCCTGTCTCGATAATCCTAAGACTAGGGACCTGAAAAGGATGTGCTTGTAGACTACCCAGCCTCCACTAGTGTGACTGCCATCACAACGCTGGTAGTCAAGCAAGATCCTAAGGGCTCTATCAATATGTATTCGCGATATGCTAACATATACACATATTAAGATAGACCTAAACCAAGTAGCATACTATTATGTTGAGCGAGACTGTTAATATAACTGTGAATATCCCAAGCTTCCATTAAGTAATATACTAACATGTATGATACAATAATGGCCCTTAGGGCATATACACTAACAATCTCCTACTTGCACTAGGGCCATGTACTGGCATATCGAAGACCTATCATCTCGAGTAGCCTCTCGAACTGAATCTGAGGTAAGGCCTTTGTGAATGGATCTGCAGTGTTCTCCTCTGTAGCGACTCTCCGGACCTCGATCTCCTGGCGATCTAAGATCTCTCTGATCAGGTGATACTTCCTTAAGATGTGTCTGGACTTCTGATGGGTCCTAGGTTCCATCGCTAAAGCTATAGCTCCGTTGTTGTCACAATACCGCAGTATTGGATCAGCAATGGTAGGAACCACCTGAAGTTCCGTTAGGAACTTCTTCATCCAAACTGCTTCTTTTGCGGTATCGCAAGCAGCGATATACTCTGCTTCCATCGTCGAGTCAGCAACGGTGTCCTGCTTGGAACTCTTCCTGCACACCGCCCCTCCATTGAGAGTAAAGACATAACCTGACATGGACTTGGAGTCATCCTTATCACTCTGGAAGTTGGAGTCAGGAAAAGCCTCGATCTGGAGGTCTTTTCCGCCGTAAACCAAGAACATAGCCTTAGTCCTTCTCAGGTACTTGAGAATGTTCTTTACTTCTATCCAGTGCTTCTCCCCTGGGTCTGACTGATACCGGCTTACCACGCTCAGTGCGTAAGCTACATCTGGTCTGGTGCACAACATCGCATACATTATAGAGCCTACCGAAGAAGCATAAGGTATAACTGACAAGCGATCCCTTTCCAAATCAGTCTTGAGATACATTTCTTTGGATAAGGTGATTCCGTGACAAGCCGGTAAATTACCGCGCTTAGAATCTTCCATACTGAATCTTTTCAGTATAGTGTTGATATACCTGGACTGGGAAAGTCCCAACATCCTCTTAGATCTATCACGATAGATCTGGATCCCCAGAATTTAAGAGGCATCACCCAGGTCTTTCATGGAGAACCTGTGTGACAAGAATCCTTTGACAGATTGTAGCTTAGGAATGTCATTTCCTATCAATAGAATGTCATCAACGTACAGGACGAGGAATACGACAGTTCATGCTACAATTTTACTATATATACATGGTTCATCTGGATTTTTGATAATGTCATATTCATTGATCGTTTTATCAAAACAGATGTTCCAACTCCGCAACGCCTGCTTTAGTCCATAAATTGACTTAAGCAACTTGCACACTTTCCCGCTGCTCCCACTCTGATTGAAACCTTCTGGCTGATCCATATAGACGCACTCTTCTAAATTACCATTTAGAAAAGCCGTATTTACGGCCATCTGCCAGATCTCATAATCATGGAAGGCGGCAATGGCAAGAAGGATCCAAATGGATTTGAGCATAGCCACTGGAGAAAAAGTTTCGTCATAGTACAAATCAGGTCTTTGACGAAAACCCTTTGCAACACGTCTAGCCTTATAGGTTTCCGCCTATCCATCTACACCAATCATTTTCTTGAAGATCCACTTGCATCCTATGGGCTTTACCCCATCTGGCACAAAGTCCAAAGTCCATACTTTGTTGGTGTACATGGACTCCATCTCGGTCCGCATTGCATCCAGCCATCGTACCGAGTCGCCGCTCTGGATGGCCTGCTGGAAGCTAGTAGATTCATCATTATCAATGACGCAATCCTCTCTATCCCCGTCTATGAGAAAACCGTAGTATCTCTCAGGCGGATGAGACGGCCTATGTCACGTCCCGAAAGTACGGAACATGACCGGCACATAAACTACGAAACGTCTCGAGGCGTACGTAATCTAAGTAAACCGAAAACCCAGAAATCCAAACCAAGAAAAGTAGTAGAGTGAAGGAAAACCAATTTAAATCAAGTAGTTTTAATAGCATAAGCCGAATTATGCGTTTAAAAAAAACATCAAATATTTCCTAAAAATTTCGGCAGAGTCTCCTTTGTAAATACTGGCCCCCAAACGGGATAACACATGAATAGTATACGAAATCAATAAAAAGGAATCCCCAAGCGGGAGCTAGTTCTTCTTCTATTGACGGTCACAACCACACAAGCAATATAATATACAACGCCAAGGGCGAGGATCAAAACTCAAAAGGAAACTCAAAACAACAAGAAAACCACAGAAATATAGCGCGCGACTCTAAGGTCGAAAGAATAACATCACTGGTCTCTATCTCAAAAATAAATACATGTTTGGTTGATGGAATTTACTAGATACAACTGAATAATATTATACAAAGTAATATGATAGGTACGATACCAATAAACCCACCTACTAGTAAGTCACCCGAAAGAAGCAGTGCCAGCAAAGTCGTAATGAAACCTGTACGACAAAACCTGCAAGAACTGTGGCACAACGGGGGTGAGTTGCCAACTCGTGAGTAGAAAAACATCTACGAACAGAAATCGCATGAACAACGCAATCCTAGGTCATAAGATCATAATATATCCTCAATATATATAACATGCAGCCTATAACAAAGGCTAGGGTAAATATCAAACCCAAGTGTAATCTCCTGTGCCCGTGTCAGTGCCTCAGATAGCAATGTATCATATGGATGATGTATGAATGCATGAAACAGAATGCATGTACTGAAGAAAACTGCTTTCATAAATTAGTGAGATTTCTGTATTTTTAAAATGATCTATCATAAATGAAATCAGCATAAACAGTGCCTAGAATCGACACAAAACAAGTATTCCAAATATCTCGATATCTCTGTGTCGCAAACTCTGTACCTCAATATCTCAAAATCTCAATGTCTCAATCACAATATTTAGGGCGCCGTCAGTCAAGACCGTCCCCTACCATCCAGCACAAGACCACGACGGTATCCTTCCGATATCCGACGCGTCGGGTAAAATCACTGGTCGGTAGTGCTCCCCTGCCAGGCTCAACACCATCATCTGCGATCCTCTTGCCGCGGGGTATACCCAAAACAGTTCCTCTACTACTCGAACTCGGGTCTCGAAATCCATCTGCAAACTCATGGTGGACGACTCATACATCAAGGAAAAACCGCACTTTTTATTTAAAAGAAAGAAAAGAAGTTTATATAAATTTTTCGGTTTTCCCCCAAATCAAGAAAATCTCATGGAAATCCGAATCCAAATCCTCAATATCATGTTAACAGTGAATATAGGCATAAAATCCATGAATGCGGCATAACAATGAATAATAACATGCATGAAGTAACAAGTAATAGCTACACTTTCTAATCTAGCTTATAAGGCAAGTACACTAATATCATGTCTAAATTAGTAGCTAACAACCTATGTCAATGGAATAGTATTTCTAAAGTGTACGTGGCATGGCAATTACCGATGAAGATTTGTGTGAGCCTGCAAGTAAGTGTACGTTGTTCATACGCATCATCGGTAATGGTGCTGGTGTCCTAATAGCATGATATCAACAATAGAATATGAATCATAATATAAACATGCGATGCGGAGCGAACAACAATAATGAACGGGAGCTAAATACTAAACACAATGCTAACTAATCTGCATTACCCTAATATATGTCCGAAAATAGTGCCTTTTGAAATAACACGAATCGCGTTGTTTTGAAAATAAGGGCTACGGTGATTTTAAGAAAAGATACGTCTTTTGAAATATCCGTAGAATCCCTTGACCCGTCTTTTAAAATACCTACGATCCGTTAGTTTTGAAATAGGTAAGAGTCTAATCTAGTCTAACAACTACACTAACTATACGTCTGAACTAAGAAGCTGAACTACAGGTAAGGAAACAGCGTAACATTTGAGTCGATACATATACATACATGTATATATATATATATATATTAGTTGTTGATCCCGCCTCAATAATATCATATCCGATACCATATCTATAATCAGACATCCCAAGTTAAGAGTGCGGGTCAATCATCAATATATAGCTCGTATGTAAATCCGTCGTACGGCATCCCCAAATCTGGGTACGGGTCAATATCATACTCATCACACTGTTCATCTGGTATCCACTTTATCAAGATCATCATCTGGGGTACTGACCTACGCCTAGTACAATACTAATATCATCAATATATCATGATCTGACTACTGATCAGCAATCTCGTACAAACCGATATCATCAGCACATATCATCAATAAGAAGGATGCATTGCTCAATGCGACCCATTATAATTATCTTAACATATCCTATCTCATATTACAATCACATGTCAACTATTCAATGTACATCACTATTCACATGGTATCGTCGTCCAAAGATCCGCCATAACATCTGGACGTATCTCAAGTATGAATCCCGCTATATCACCGATCTCATGGCCTCAACTCAAATCTCATCGACTCATCTCAATCCCAAGTATCATTCTCAATCCGTATGTAAACACATAGTCCCATACCCATGTGAACACATAACTATATAACCCCATATAAGCATATATGAAAGAAGAATGTATGCAAGTGTGTGTGTGTGTGTGTGTAAATGTGATGCAACCTCTACTCTAGGGTCTTGCAACACTAAACCTATCCAACCACACCTAAAATCTATCCTTATCATCAATAAACTCAACAATATATAATCAATATATATGTGTGTATACGTATTCGTATACATCACCATGAACTGCGGGGGTGCTATACGCCATCCACCCGACTTCTCCCCGTAGATATAAATCTACTCACCTGGTCCTCGCTAGCCGGTGCCGACGTCGCCACGCGCTTGCTTGTCATCTCGAAGACCACATGGGGTACCTACATATCATAACGCACCGTATCGCATTAAAATCCGACTCATGACCAAAACGACACACGAATCCTACATAGGTCAAAACCTATGGCTGCTTTCACAAATCGACCCAAAAACCCTTGACTTCGGCGTACAAACGCCAAACCCTCGAGAAAAACCCAAACACACTCATTTGCATGATCACAAGAACTAATTATACTATAAAATAGGTTAAAATTCACAAAAACCCCAAACTCACATTAAAAGCCATTTTTCCGAAAATCTAGCAAGCAAATATTACCCGTTTTAGTACAAAACCCGACGTTTGAACAAATCTAGCGGCCATAATACTTATTAAATATCTTAAATAAGTCATAAAAACAATTTCCAAAATTTAATCTCATTAAATTTCGTTAACCCCAAAATTCTAGTTTACAATATACCCATTTTTAATAATTTTATAGCAAAAATGCACAAACAACAGTTTAGCTTGGATTTCCATGAACTAAAGTATTAAACTACATTTTATAATGTTAATGAAGTCATGAAAAAGATAATTACATTTTTAAACCCAATTATTTAACCAATTTTAAAAAACCTAGTTAGCAAATTAGCGTAATTATCACAATTTTTAAACTAACAATTAACAACTAGCTACTAATTTTGTTTTAACATGTCATAAGAGCCTAATTACATCACACAACCATACACCAATTTCACAAAACCCTAACTTGCATTCAATCCCTTTCTAGAATTTCCAAACTTGCAACTAAAGCCTTATTAACACTTAAATAAATTAGCTTTTAGAAATTAACTAACAAATTAAGCAAATAGTTTAGAAATTATGCCCAAAAACATTTGAAGATCCACAAGCACCCATAGCCTCCCAAATTGAAACCTTTTTCCCTAGATCCATGTTAGATAGGCAAATGAGAAATGGGTAGGAGTTGGATTTTGATTTCGGTGAGGTTTTACTTGATTTTTTGACAATTTTTTTGATGGAAAAGAGATGAGAAGATGGAAGGGGGGCTGCTGTTGGGGACAGTGGATATTTCGACCAGAAATTGGAGGGGGTGAGGGAGGAGAGAGAGTGAGGTGGAGAAAGTGCTGAAAAAGTCAAAGTCTACCTTACTTCTTTCATTTTCTTTTCTTTTCTTTTCTTTTCTTTTCTATTCAAAAAGGAGGTGATTGGAGAAAGCGGGGGGGAGGGCTGTCAAGGTGGGGCCGGCCACATGGGGAGAGGAAGAGTGCATGAGGTGTAGGTGTGTGGGTTAGGGAAAAAGATAAACGTATTACCCCAATTCCCATTAACACTAATTTCACTAATTAAGCCATTTTTCTTCGATATTTTCTAAACCGTTTTGGCAAACCGTTTCGTTTCAGAAACAATATTTTACATGGCAGTTTAGTGTGTCATGAATTATAAAATTTGTATCAACCCATTCCAATTTATAATTTTCCCTAATTAAATGTATTAGGGACGGCTTAAAATAATATTAAAATAATTAATTTCGGAAAATTTTTCAGAAAATTTAAAATTTCACCAGTGGCTAAATAAACACCAAATACTAGCAATTACATAGCTAGAACATGTATATTTAATTTTATAATAATGATATTTGTATTTTGACTTTTTACAGAAAACCTCCTTATTTTACCGATTTTCCGAAATTTCACCGAAACGACTTTCAGAACGTTACAATCTTCCTCCCTTAAAGAAATTCGGTCCCCGGATCTAAATTAAAATTCCCCCCAAATACTAAAACATCTAAGAAAAACCATCAAGTCGTCGGGGCTCCGAAATCGTAAATACATAAAAAAATCGTAGCGCAGCGCATGCGCATGAAAAATGAGCATATAACTCAAAATCAAAACTCCGTCAAGTATCTCGCAATCATCGGAGTCATGGTAAAGACACTAATGTCAAATCCAATACAAAACCAATATGATATAACTCGAAACTATACACGTAAATATCAAATCTATATATGTAAATATGTGAACGAAATGCATGCCAAATCTCTTAAAGTAGCTGTGCAATGCGCATAACACTGCACAGTGGCGGACGTCTATCATAAGAAAATAACCATATACATATATAATTTTTGTTTAAAATGTACGTTCTGCCGTTTTGGGAAACAATTTAGAAGGGTTTCCTTGTTTTAAACGTTTCGTGTCATATCAGACACGTAGATAAATACTGAGACTATAGCTCGCTTTTGGAATTCCCTTTGATAGCTATCAATGCATGCAAAATACATTCAGGTACTGTCCTCTGACTAGTCCTGCTAAGTACGAAAACACATAGTAAATATCATAAAAACGTACTGCTCTATAAGAAATCAATCCCAAAATATGCATATAAATACTACGTGCGTATGGTGCGCACAGAAATCAAAATCCATATATGTGCCATACATGCGCACAGAAACAACATCTAAGTGCATCGGGTGTGCACACAACATTTGTCATAGGTAACATGTGTGCCTGATAGCAAGGACAGGTGCATCTGACACGCACGAAGAATCTCGATTTAGCGCATCTGGTGAGAACCAAAATCGCATCTCAAAACATGCGCTCAACCTGCGCGAAAATCCAAGGCAGGTGCATCTATCATGAACGAAATCATGAAATCCAATATCAAACGCCGAACATGCGCAAAATCCAATCAGGTGTACAAGGTTCAAAAAAACCAATATCGAGCATCACAATCGAAATCGAAGTCCAATGCATCTAAGTGCACAAAATGCGTATCACTGCACTGTAAGCATATGGGAACTATACCGATTGCAAAAACCAAATTGTATGCGTATATACGCACAAATCAACTCAACTGTATGAAATCCATATAATCAAAAACATGAGAAACCAAGGCACGAAAACTATCTTAAGTGCAATAACTGTGCAAAAATCGTAAATACTCAGTTGGTGCATCTATGGTGCATGAAAACGATATCATGAAACTCAATCATCAAAACCAAATCATGCGAATATATCGCTCTAAATACCAAAATCAAGTATGGCGGAATAGTCCCGCTCAAGCACATCCTCCAAGAATCTCTGGCCAACTGTCGTGGTCACTCATATCATGTCTCGTCGACGATCCTAAACTCTGGCCTACCGGTGTGCGTAACATGGCCATCCCTGGGCCCAAGTCTTCTCATAATTTATTCCAGAAAGGTCCTATCGAGATCTCTCCCAAATCTCGTCTCTGCCGAACTGTCCGGAAGTCATCGTCCCTTACTAGATCTGTTCTCGTTCTGGAACGGCTGCATACTCATCGCGACTCTCTCTGGAAGGTATATCCCAGTACAATGTCTCGGCATGCGTATCGCACCTCTGATGTCGGCGGAGTGGAACGTCGTCTCATCAAGATCTCGTATGAACCTCTTACTCCACTTTCTCTAATGTCAACTGCTTCGGACTCGTCTCGTCGTGGCTGCATGGACTGAGCTCCAACGGCTATTCTCGTATCTGGAGTCTCCCAAGAAATGCATCTCACCACTTAGTATCCGAATGAAGTCGAACCCACCGATCGATTCGTCAAAACTTCATAATCCCCCAAGAGCTCAACATCTTGAGTACAGTTTAACAGTATCGAGTACATACCACAATATCGATGGTCCAGCCGTAGAAGGGCAAACCCAAGCCTCACTAATGGCGCCGCGGAACTGCCGCGAACCCTAAGGTTCAAAGGCTTTCACACGGTCATTAAGTCGAGTTAAGGTTTCATTCTTCTAGAGGGTCCATAGAATTGCCTGCATGTCTTTCCGAATATTTTAAACTTGGAATAATAGGTTTCTGACATTCGATCGTCTCTGTCGGCTCTCAACGTCTCCGCGTGAAGTCGTCTCGCTGGAATCAATCTATCTGATGACCTCGCATCGGGGTAGTGAACGAACCACATATCCTAGTCATTCGTCCTCGGTGACTAGCGACCTTCTATCATCTCTTTGTACAACTCGTACTGCAATAGCTCCCACATCTGGGGCGATATCTCGTTGTTCGCAGCAATGACTGGCTCACTCGTCTGCATGCTGAACAGTGCCTCAATCATCATGAATAAGCCATACATCAACGGTCATCAAAATTTGGCTTGCCTCTATCAGTGGCTCAATCCTATGGTACTAATCGGCACGTCCGAGAAATCTCGTAAAGGCGATCTGCCAAACGCTCGTGGCGCGAAAACACAGTAAAAAGACACATCTCCGCAATCGTGTGTCGCCGGAATTACGCCCTGGTCAGTCCTCGTTCGTGACGAGCTCATGCTAACCGCAACTCTAGCCGTAGCTCTCCCTGCCCGTAATCGTGGCAGCAAACCGTAACTGGTACCGATGAGGCTAGATCAGGAATGAATATGATAACGAGCAAAGAAATGTATATCCTAAGGCTCTTTAAGTGGAGTAGCGTATCGTATAAGTATGCCGCGGAACATACCACGGTACGTCACTCTACTTTAGTCACATATTCCATCAACCAAGGGTCATCCTACGCTCCAAAGGCAAAACCTAACGCTTTGATACCAACTTTGTCACGTCCCGAAAGTACGGAACATGACCGGTACTTAAACTACGAAACGTCTCGAGGCGTACGTTATCTAAGTAAACCAAAAACCCAGAAATCCAAACCAAGAAAAGTAGTAGAGTGAAGGAAAACCAATTTAAATCAAGTAGTTTTAATAGCATAAGCTGAATTATGCGTTTAAAAAGACATCAAATATTTCCTAAAAATTTCGGCAGAGTCTCCTTTGTAAATACTGGTCCCCCAAATGGGATACGACATGAATAGTATACGAAATCAATAAGAAGGCATTCCTAAGCAGGAGCTAGCTCTTCGTCAATCGACAGTCACAACCACACAAGCAATATAATATACAACGCTAAGGGCGAGGATCAAAACTCAAAAGGATACTCAAAACAACAAGAAAACCACAAAAATATAGCGCGCGACTCTAAGATCGAAAGAATAACATCACTGGTCTCTATCTCAAAAATAAATACATGTTTGGTTGATTGAATTTACTAGATACAACTGAATAATATTATACAAAGTAATATGATGGGTACGATACCAATAAACCCACCTACTAGCAAGTCACCCGAAAGAAACAGTGCCAGCAAAGCCATAATGAAACCTATACGGAAAAACCTGCAAGAACTGTGGCACAATAGGGGTAAGTTGCCAACTCGTGAGTAGAAAAACATCCACGAACAGAAATCGCATGAACAACGCAATCCTAGGTCATAAGATTATAATATATCCTCAATATATATAACATGCAGCCTATAACAAATGTTAGGCTAAATATCTAACCCAAGTGTAATCTCCTGTGCCCGTATCAGTGCCTCAGATAGCAATGTATCATATGAATGATGTATGAATGCATGAAACAGAATGCATGTACTGAAGAAAACTGCTTTCATAAATTAGTGAGATTTCTGTATTTTTAAAATGAGGTATCATAAATGAAATCAGCATAAACAGTGCCTAGCATCGACACAAAACAAGTATTCCAAATATCTCGATATCTCTGCGTCGCAATCTCTGTACCTCAATATCTCAAAATCTCAATGTCTCAATCACAATATCTAGGGCGCCGTCAGTCCAGACCGGCCCCTACCATCCATCTCAAGACCACGACGGTATCCTCCGGATATCCGACGCGTCGGTTAAAATCACCGGTCGGTAGTGCTCCCCTGCCAGGTTCAACGCCATCATCTGCCATCCTCTTGCCCCGGGGTACCGCACCGGGTCCACCATATATCCGAAACGGTTCCTCCACTCCTCGAACTCGGGTCTCGAAATCCATCAGCAAACTCATGGTGGACGACTCATACATCATGGGAAAACCGCACTTTTTATTTAAAAGAGAGAAAAGAAGTTTATATAAGTTTTGCGGTTTTCCCCAAAATCCAGAAAATCTCATGGAAATCCGAATCCAAATCCTCAATAGCTTGTAAACAGTGAATATAGGCATAAAATCCATGAATGCGGCATAACAATGAATAATAACATGCATGAAGTAACAAGTAATAGCTACACTGTCTAATCTAGCATATAAGGCAAGTACACTAATATCATGTCTAAATTAGTAGCTAACAACCTATGTCAATGCAATAGTATTTCTAAAGTGTACGTAGCATGGCAATTACCGATGAAGATGTGTGTGAGCCGGCAAGTAAGTGTACGTGGTACATACGCATCATCGGTAATGGTGCTGGTGTCCTAATAGCATGATATCAACAATAGAATATGAATCATAATATAAACATGCGATGCGGAGCGAACAGCAATAATGAACGGGAACTAAATACTAAACACAATGCTAACTAATCTGCAATACCCTAATATAAGTCCGACAATAGTGCCTTTTGAAATAACACGAATCGCGGTGTTTTGAAAATAAGGGCTACAGTGTTTTTAAGAAAAAATACATCTTTTGAAATATCCCTAGAATCCCTTGACCCATCTTTTAAAATACCCACGATCCGTTAGTTTTGAAATAGGTAGGAGTCTAATCTAGTCTAACAACTACACTAACTATACGGCTGAACTAAGAAGCTGAACTACAGGTAAGGAAACAGCCTAACATCTGAGTCGATACATATACATACCTGTATATATATATTAGTCGGTGATCCTGCCTCAATAATATCATATCCGATACCATATCTATAATTAGACATCCCAAGTCAAGAGTGCAGATCAACCATCAAAATATAGCTCGTACGTAAATCCGTTGTACGGCATCCCCAAATCTGGGTACGGGTCAATATCATACTCATCACACTGTTCATCTGGTATCCTCTTTATCAAGATCATCATCTAGGGTACTGACCTACGTCTAGTACAATACTAATATCATCAATATATCATGATCTGACTACTGATCGACAATCTCGTACAAACCGATATCATCAGCACATATCATCAATAAGAAGGATGCATTGCTCAATGCGACCCATTATAATTATCTTAACATATCCTACCTCATATTACAATCTCATCGACTCATCTCAATCCCAAGTATCATCATCAATCCGTATGTAAACACATAGTCCCATACCCATGTGAACGCATAACTATATAACCCCATATAAGCATATATGAAAGAAGAATGTATGCAAGTGTGGGTGTGTGTGTGTAAATGTGATGCAACCTCTACTCTAGGGTCTCGCAACACTAAACCTATCCAACCACACCTAAAATCTATCCTTATCATCAATAAACTCAACAATATATAATCAATATATATGTGTGTATACGTATTCGTATACATCACCATGAACTGCGGGGGTGCTATACGCCATCCACCCGACTTCTCCCCATAGATATAAATCTACTCACCTGGTCCTCGCTCACCGGTGCCGACGTCGCCATGCGCTTGCTTGTCATCTCAAGTCCACATGGGGTACCTACATATCATAACGCACCGTATCGCATTAAAATCCGACTCATGACCAAAACGACACACGAATCCCACATAGGTCAAAACCTATGGCTGCTTTCTCAAATCAAACCAAAAACCCTCGACGTCGGCGTACAAACGCCAAACCATTGAGAAAATCCCAAACACACTCATTTTCACGATCACAAGCACTAATTATATTATAAAATAGGTTAAAATTCACAAAAAACCCAAACTTACTTTAAAAGCCATTTTTCCGAAAATCTAGCAAGCAAATATTACCCGTTTTAGTACAAAACCCGACGTTTGAACAAATCCAGTGGCCATAATACTTATTAAATATCTTAAATAAGTCATAAAAACAATTTCCACAATTTAATCTCATTAAATTTCATTAACCCCAAAATTCTAGTTTACAATATACCCAATTTTAACAATTTTATAGCAAAAATGCACAAACAACAATTTAGCTTGGATTTCCATGAACTAAAGTATTAAACTACATTTTATAATGTTAATGAAGTCATGAAAAAGCTAATTACATTTTTAAACCCAATTATTTAACCAATTTTTAAAAACCTAGTTAGCAAATTAGCGTAATTATCACAATTTTTAAACTAACAATTAACAACTAGCTACTAACTTTGTTTTAACATGTCATAAGAGCCTAATTACATCACACAACCATACAACAATTTCACAAAACCCTAACTTGCATTCAATCCCTTTCTAGAATTTCCAAACTTGCAACTAAAGCCTTATTAACACTTAAATAAATTAGCTTTTAGAAATTAACTAACAAATTAAACAAAAGGTTTAGAAATTATAACCAAAAACATTTGAAGATTCACAACTACCCATAGCCTCCCAAATTGAAACCTTGTTCCCTAGATCCATGCTAGATAGTCAAATGAGAAATGGGTAGGAGTTGGATTCTGATTTCGGTGAGGCTTTACTTGATTTTTTGACAATTTTTTTGATGGAAAAGAGATCAGAAGAAGGAAGGGGGGCTGCTGTTGGGGACAGTGGATATTTCAGCCAGAAATTGGAGGGGGTGAGGGAGGAGAGAGAGTCAGGTGGAGAAAGTGTTGAAAAAGTCAAAGTCTACCTTACTTCTTTCATTTTCTTTACTTTTCTTTTCTTTTCTATTCAAAAAGGAGGTGATTGGAGAGAGGGGGGAGGGCTGTCAAGGTGGGGCCGACCACATGGGGAGAGGGAGAGAGGGTGAGGTGTGGGTGTGTGGGTTAGGAAAAAAGATAAATGTATTACCCCAATTCCCATTAACACTAATTTCACTAATTAAGCCATTTTTGTTCGATATTTTCTAAACCGTTTTGGCAAACCATTTTGTTTCAGAAATAATATTTTACATGGCAGTTTAGTGTATCATAAATTATAAAATTTGTATCAACCCATTCCAATTTATAATTTTCCCTAATTAAATGTATTAAGGACGGCTTAAAATAATATTAAAATAATTAATTTCGGAAAAATTTTCAGAAAATTTGAAATTTCACCAGTGGCTAAATAAACACCAAATACTTGCAATTACATAGCTAGAACATGTATATTTAATTTTATAATAAAGATATTTGTATTTTGACTTTTTACAGAAAACCCACTTATTTTACCGATTTTCCGAAATTTCACCGAAACGATTTTCAAAACGTTACAGCCTACTACTCCTGCGGAGGGGTGCGGGAATGTCCTGTTCTTCTTGAACTTCTGGTTCTACCAAACTTTCAGTAGTAGTTTGTGGTTCTGGAATTTCTTCCAGTTCTATTTCGCTCCCACTTGTTTCCTTTTCTAAAAACTGCTGTTCTAGAAAATGGGCATTAGAAGAAACAAAAACCTTTTATTCCTATGCGTAATAGAAAAAATACCCCTTGGAGTTCTTTGGATATCTCACAAACTTACACTGTACTGATCGTGCCTCGAGTTTGTCCGCATACTGCTTTTTAACAAAAGCTGGACATCCCCATATCTTCAGATACTGAAGATAGGGTTTCTTCCTACTCCACATCTGATATGGTGTGTTAGGCACAGTCTTGGTAGGAACCCTGTTCAAAAGATATGCAGCTAATTCTAGTGCATAACCCCAGAAAGATCGCGGTAACTTAGCATTACTCATCATAGAACGCACCATATCTAATAGGGTTCGGTTCCGTATTTTGGATACACCATTATGTTGTGGAGTGTATGGAGGAGTAAGCTGAGAGAGAATTCCTTTCTCTTTTAGGTAACCCAGAAACTCGGCACTTAAGTATTCACCACCTCGATCAGATCTCAGTGTCTTGATACTTTTGCCGGTTTGGTTTTCTACTTCATTCTTATATTCTTGGAATTTCTCAAAGGCCTCGAATTTATGTTTCATTAAAAAAATAAATCCATACCTAGAGTAATCATCCGTAAAAGTAATGAAATTTGAAAAACCGCCTCTTGCATGTGTAGACATTGGACCACATACATCCTGTGTATGAGTCCTAAGAGCTCGCTCGCTCTTACTCCATGTCCAGTGAATGGAGTCTTTATCATCTTTCCTTTGAGACATGATTGACAGGTGGCATAAGATTGATATTCTATGTAACTTAGTTAACCTTGTCTCATTGATGTGACCTAGTCTACAATGCCATAAGAAAGCCTAATTTATATCTGGAGACTTTCTTTTTAGTGTGTTCTGGACATTAAAAATCTGTAATTGGTTTAACACGTATATACCGTTATCTAGTGTACCGGACCCAATCAAACCATGATTAATGTGGATGTTAACAACATCGGTTAACGTGAAATCATAACCTTCTTTTGATAACAACGATACTGATATGATATTACACGTTAAACTAGGTATACAAAAACAGTTGCGCAAAACCAAAATATGTCCACTCGTCAATCCAAGGTGACAATCTCCTACGGACACAGCACTCACGCTAGCTCCGTTAGCAACCTAGAGGGTCATATCACCTACCTTCAGCACTCTACGGTTTCTCGGTGCCTGCAATGAATTGCATATATGAGATCCTGATCCAGTATCCAATACCTAGGAAGTAGAGTTGATTGACAGAAAATTTTCAATTAGAAACACACCTCAAGTCGAAGCCACAGCTTGCTTCGGGTCCTGGTTCTTGGCAATCCAAGCTTTGCAATCTTTCTTCCAATGGCCTTTCCTACGACAGTGGAAGCACTCGTCCTTTGCCACTACTGGCACCGCAACCTTTGCCTTTCCCTTAACTTCCACCTTACCAACACCACCTCTCGGTTTGGTAGCGGCCTTCTTCTTCCTTCCTTTGGCCCTTGCCTTGGACCCGGAAGAGGAAGCACCGCGAACAAACATAGTGGGTGTTTCCCTTGCTTTCTGCAAGGTGCCATCTTCACTCCTCAACATGTTAAAGAGTTCTGGAAGTTCAACTTCTTTTCCTTGAATATTGAAATTCAGAATAAACTAGGCATTGGTGGAAGGAAGGGACTGAAGAACCAAGTTTGTATATAGCTCGTTCTCTAATGTTGTCCCGAGGTCCGCGAGCTCTGCTATATAGCCAATCATCTTAAGGACAAGTTCTCCTACAGATGACCCGACGGCCAGCCTCGACTGAAACAAGTTTCTTCGAGGTCTCGTATCTTGCTATACGAGATTGCTCTCCATGCAAATCCTTGGTGTGGAGAAATATGGATTCAAGATCCATATTCTCGTACCTCCTCTGATGTTCATTATTCATTGAGACAAGCACGATGCATTTGGCCTTCACGCAATCAATCACCCAGGTCTTACGGATTTCCTTATCCGCGACAATGGATTCTGGAACAGGAATGGCAGGTGCCTTAGTAGTAAGGATATACCCTAATTTGTCATAAGTTATAGCCATCTTAACATTCCAGAACCAATCTTTATAGTTTAGCCCTGTCAAAATATTTTATCTAATAATAATTTAAGGCCTGTCATGTTCTGGGTCGCTGCAAAGAGAGAGAGAGGGAACACTTTAGCATGATGCTCTTGCAAGTTTAGAGTGGTTTTTAGTTTATCTAAACAGGATGGCTCCTACTATTTCTTGAATCCCTCCTCAAACCATAAAGGAAGAACTAGTCAGGACTATTCTCACCGTACAATACTTGCTTAACCATTCAGCCGGGCCGGTGTCGGTACTTCGAGGGAGGTTTTACGACGCTTTCGCGAAGTTCCTTAATTAAATAACCTCTTTTCTCTGGGGGCATAGACCCGCTGACACCTTTCTCGACACCTACTTGGTTTATACCATTGATCGATAAGTGACGAATCTCCTGATGAGTAGCGGATACTTACAGTAGGATCGGGATCCAAACAACATCGTGTGATAAAGATAAAGGAATCCTACCAAAATTATCACACTCCAAATGGTATGCAACAATTAGCAAATTTCAGTTTCTTTAGAAGTTCCCGAAATCAATTTCTGCCCCATGCTCCTATGACCTTGGCGTTGGTCAAAATGTCATAAGTCACATGTCAAGTTCTACCCATCATAATCTTGTTAATTTGAACCCATCCGTACATACCCCTGACGTTGGACAAATGATAATACGACTGTCCCAAACTAACTCATCTATCTATACAACAAATGAATACCCAGTAGCTACCAAACACTATACCTTGGCGTTGGTCAAAATACATAGCTTGAATACTACTGAATACCCAAATGAAACGACGGAGGGCTACGAACGGTTTTGGAGAAACCGTGAACATAGTGAACTTGATATGATCGAAGGAACCTGATAGCTTTTAAAAGGAGTGGCTTAAGCTCCGCAATTTAAAAAATATCTTCTGTTTTAAAATAACCGAGTGGTTTTTTTTAAACTGTTCCAACGATTCAACTTTGGTTTATTTTCTTTGCATTAATATAATTCGTCCTATCAATTAACCTATCATTGCAGAAAATACACGTCCTCTTATGCCATCCGCATTCGCCACTGGGCCCCGTCAGTCACCCGTTAGGTTACTTAACTAACGACAGAGCGGGGGCTGGGCTAGCGCGGGTGCAAAACATAAGCGACGCCTACTAGATATCATATATAGATATTGTACATTCGTCAGACGCAATAATAGGCATTCCAGATCACAGATGAACATATTGGATTTTCTACGAATCCGCATTCCTTTTGAGCCTGCAAAGAAAGACGGATTACACAGTCGCGATGAATAGCCAAAACCCCACCCTAGACCCCTACGGGCATGGCAAACAACCAGTCAAGTACCTGAAGTGAAGCGGTCTCTCTCAACGACGTGAGTAGGCTACTAAACACTTCAAAGTACCCGGTAGTTTGTGCACCCCATCTTGGTTCTATCCTAGGAGTAGAAAACAGTAAATGAAATAATACAACGGTGGCTACAACCTCAACCCGGATGTGCCCCACAAAAGAATATTACAACAATTTACAAATTACATTTGAATGAAAGAAACACTCGTCTCACATCCCTGGCTATCCATTCACGACAATCCAACAAGTCCACAATCACAAACCAGTAAAAACCATTACAGAAATGTGCAATCCCCTTCTAACCGACATACTAGCAGTTAGGGAAGGTTTACGAACACATTAAACACAACACATATATAATCAAGTTAGCCAAATATCTTAGAATTTCGACCAAGCAAACACAAATGAATCTACTCCAAATAATTCTCTGTGCACCTGAAACCTGAGCAGAAACAAAACATCCTAGAAAATACAACATCAACACAAAAGAATAATTGAGCAAATTTGGGCTGACTCCGAGTCAACTCGGCCGCGGATCCGCGGCGGATCGCTTGGATCGGCGGCGGTTCCGTGGTGCTATGGTCGAATCAAAATCCAAAATTTCTTCATAATTCTTAAAATTCCCTGCTTGTATTTTACGGGTCCATGAAAAATTTTTAGACCCCGTTTTAAAATCGGCAGAAACTTGGTTAAAACGTCGTATTTTCGGGTTCGTTTTGCGATCGAATTTCTAACGACTTTGCTAACAAGTTAGTTATGGTTTAGCGAGGCTCTGATACCACTGTAAGTCGACGTTAGACACCCCACATGATGCGGGGAGGCGGAAAAGGTAAAACAATCATTTTGCTTAAGTTAACATCGACTAACTTTACGGATCTTTGCTAAACCCTAACTAACAACTAACTAGAAGTGATTAGCTACTAGGATAGATGATTATACCTAAAGTTTCAAGTCCTTCTTGTTCTTGTAGTTCACCTCCTCGTCGACCTCCTCGATGTGATAGAAGATCCACCCGAGAGCTCCTTCTCCAAGCTTTAACCTCTCACTTTAGGTAACTAGGTGGCTATGAGTGCTAATCAAAGTAACCTAGAGGATATAGAAGAGGATTAGGGATCTATTAGTCTTGATAACCCTTGGGATCTCAACACATGAGAGGATTAGGGTTATGGTTGAAGAGAGAGAGCTTGAGGAGAGAGAATGTGTGAGTGAGAATAAATAAATATCTTAAGTCATTTGGATAAATAATGAAGCATCAAAATATCTAGAAATAATATCTCAAAATATCAACCATGCTTCATTAATTACTTTGAGGTGAATCACATCATGACTCATGATGTAATTAATGCAAATCACACATCATCTCTTCCACCTCATTAAGCTTAATTCATAAATGAATTAAAGCATAATGAGTCACCTTTCTTCTAGAAACTTCTCGAGTAATTACGAGAACGCCCCTCCTATCTGTGAAAACACGGAAAAACCGAGACTGTATAAATCCAATAATCCAATACTAGAACCTGGCTTAAACTAAAGCCCGCTAGTAAAAACTGAAGCAGGGAAACTCTCTGTGTGGGACTCTAAAGACTCGACACTACGCTGGCAGTGGGTTTAACCATAGGCCGCAAGCGGTACTAGCTGTACGTAACAGTCCCCAGGTAGATATCGATAAGAAAGCCGATGAGGAAGCCCATCCGAACTCCTACTGAACCTGATGTGACAATCTCCATACAGTCCGGTCTATTCGTCTAGGACTATCGCATATCGGGCCTAGGGGGCGGCAAGCGTCAGTCCTTTTAAAGCTGTATAAGTCATGTTGGAGCGAAACCCATTACACCTTGAAAAACTACTGGAAAACCTACCACTAAATCTCGTTTACCCTGGCCAGGAACTTTGCGTAATGGCTCTCCAAACATAACGCGATATCAACTCCTAATACCGGGAGAGACGAATCTTATCTAACCGCCATTGCCTCCAAGTGCTTCGGAACTGCACCCAACTGCTACCTGTTTACATGACTCCTTTAAGCCGTGGTAGGGTAGCAATCTAAGAACGGTGGGAACACACTCGAGACGAAGCAGCAGTGTCAAGTCTACGGACTATGCTGTACTCATGTCACCTGGGAACTGTTAACTCACGACGGGTATAATACCAACCAACTGTTCCCTACGAGTCCTGTCCGGTGTACCCGTAACCCAACGAGCACCTGTATACTATCTCCAGTACAACGTACTAATGGCTGTGGTACAGACCATTTCCCCTGCTGGGATGAGAAGCATACACACTAGTCTACTCCGGAGTATCGATGCCCTGTCTCGATAATTCTACGACTAGGGACCTGAAAAAGGATGTGGTTGTAGACTACCCAGCCTCCACTAGTGTGACTGCCATCACAACGCAGGTAGTCAAGTATGATCCTAAGGGCTTTATCAATAAGTATTCGCGATATGCTAACATATACACATATTAAGAAAGACCTAAACCAAGTAGCATACTACTATGTTGAGCGAGACTGTTAATATAACTGTGAATATCCCAGACTTCCATTAAGTAATATACAAACTAGTATGATACAATAATGGCCCCTAGGGCATATACACTAACAACATGTTACCACTTTATGACACGGACACGAGTACATTGGTTTTATACTTATGCTTACACTATTACCCTTGTACCACTCGACATCATTATATTATTATATTACTGTTTGACCTAGGAGATCATCAAACATTCGATTTCTACCCGGTGATGTCTTCTACTCATGAGTTGGCAACTCACCCCCGTTTTGCCACGGTTTTCTTACAGGTTTGACCACCCAAATTCCGTAGCGGTTTTGCTGGCACACCGATTTCTTTTGGGTGATTGCTTTGGTAGATTGTTTATATTAAGACTCGGTCTGAGACTTTGATAACCCGTAGTATAAGGCTCCATCGGTAATACCACAGAACAACGGCATGGATGTAATTGCGTCTTAAGTGACCACCTCGTGTCACCTTTAACATGTTCCATACCAGTCTACCCCTTTATAACCTCATAGTGTTTAGGTATTGATTGTATTGATTTTATGGATTGTATTGTCTTGTCTTGTATTATAAATTGTATAGATGGATGACTTGCCGAAACCATGATATCAGTAAATAGAATGGATGTAAATGGAGAGTCATGTAGACGGGGTATATCCATGGTTCGGTTCGGTCAAGATAGTTTGATATAGATTGAATAGACCGATTCATATTGTATTGGATTTTATACTTGAATCATATTCAAGTCAGATTTTTTATATTAAGACTCAGTCTGAGTCACTCAATTTTAAGAAGAACTTGAAATCCTAATTGTTTTGATATTATCGGTAACTACTGTACATAGACGGCAGGATTTGTGTCTTTTTCCAAGACAAATACCGTATTGATAACACTGTTTATTAGGTTGTCTACCTTAAATGGGTAAGCACCCATATCTCCGGCTCTCTGAGACTCAAGAGACTGGTTCCGCTTAAACCTATGTTTATTAGGGTCCTTATTGTAATTTAGTATAACCTGAGAGGGTTTTATGTAAAAAATAGTTTTGGCATAATTTCAAAATACACCTCAAGTATTTAATTATCCTCTTTGGGATTTTCATAGATTTATCTTTTATAAATGTGAAATTTCTAGTTAATAGAACCTAATTTGATAGTATATGGTATTTTCTTGAAATATTGTACTTGTGTTGTATTTTGATAGTATTTTCATGTAATAGTGATTCCTTTGCTTTGGAAAACTTAGAATATTTATATAATTAAAATATATATTTTGATAATATATATATATATATATTTAATGAAAATAATTATTTATTTTCTTGTAGAGATCTCATTTTTCTAAAGAAAAATGTATAAAAATTCCATCAAAATCGAATGCTCCTTGCGGATGTCTGTATCTCTCTATACTAAGCCCGAGAATGTGTGATAACCCGCACCATCCCAAACGGGGTCACCAAAATGGGCTGTAGAGGCGGAATTGCATGGAAATTGTTAATACATCTTTTTATAAAAAACGGTTTTATAAGTTTAGGGTATTTATTTGTAAGATCGTATTTACCGTATTCTATTGTCCCAAAATGAATCGTGCTATGATAGAGATGTGTGTTAAGATGAGGTAGGTCATTAACTCATGAACTGTCACGACCCGAAATATTAGCTCGTGACCAGCACTTAAATCACGCAACGTCTAAAGGCGTAACGTAATTCAAGTAAGCTGAAATCCAGAAATCTAAACCTTTTTAAGAAAATAAATGAGGTGAAGTTTTGAAATCAAGGTATAATGAAATCAAGTTTTCCTAATACATAGAAAAGGAACATGAAAATGCAAGTGAAATTTACTAGTTTGAAAACGTGTTTCGTCATTAAAAAAAAATTGGGCAGCACCTCCTTTGTATATTTTGATCCAAAACAACAAATACATAACAAGAATAATGGCATCCCCAAGCGGGAGCTAGCTCTTCGCCAACCGGTGGATCAAAACAACACAAAGAATAAATATAAGTATACGAGGCCCAACGGCGAAGCGCACCACAAAAAATAAAGAAATAAGCAAAACAGTAAAACCACAAGTAGCGGAAAACCCCTCACTTTAAGTCTCGCAACCACAAGTCTCACTAACTCTCATTAATTATACAAATACTAATTTTGATTGATGGAGTTGACTAGATACAATATGAATAGTAAATACGAGAGTGGGTATGATACAAATGTCCCACCAAATAATGCAAAACGCCTGAAAACAACTGTGTGCCAGCGATGCCGCTGCGGATCCTTGCGGTCAACCTACAAAAACTGTGGCACACAACGGGGTGAGTTGCCAACTCGTGAGTAGAAAAATATCTACAAGTAGAAATCGAATAAACAACGACTCTTAGGTCAACTATATCATAAAGGTAATACTATGATATCTAGGGTGACCGTATCTGTATATGTGCCAACACTATAAATAAATGCCTTACAGCATGTGGATATCATCCAACAATGTAATCAATGTATGTATACCTATGGATCTCGTCCAACCAGATAATCAATGCCTGTATGCATGCGGATCTCGTCCCTGTGTCAACCAATGACACAACAATATCATGGATATAAATATCATAAAAGCATATGCATGAAGGTATGAGGATATAAATCAACGTGTGTCCCTCGCGATACATCAAAATCATGGAACCTAAGTGTCCAGCATCGACACTCGAAACATCATGAAACCCGTGTCCAGCATCGACACGTAAATCCTCATATCTCTCGGGCTCTGTCAGTCCGGATTGGCCCACGGGCTCCGTCAGTCCAGATCGGCTCATATCATCTCTCGACTCCAGTCGGTTTCCTCTGGATATCCGCCCGGTCCAACCAATCATCGGTAGGTAGTAGTCCCTCTTCTAGGCTCACCGTCTACTGCACAGCAATTCCGTTCTCGCCCCGGGGTACCATACCGGGTCCACCATGTACCCGTAATCGGCCTCATCCAACTCCTCGAATCGGGTATCACTGTCCCACATCTCAGAACCGAGAAAATGCATGCTGGACGTACTGAAATATCATTTCGAGAGAAACCGGGTTTTTAAAACAGTACATGCTTTCTTTTGAACTAGCCACGGTTCTCAAATCCCGAAATCTCATGAAAACAGCATATCTCAATGCATAAAATCATAAAGCATGATGTATGCGACATATGATAAAAATGTAAGAATATCCGAATATCATGCAACATGGAACAGTGATATGACATATTAAGAGAAAACCGCTCTTTTAAATGGATCCAGTTTTGAAAATATCTCATGCGGTCCCCAATTCTCCAAAACCAAATCCAGCATCATCTATGTATGTGCAATAAGTATGTATGTAGGTATGGATGCACAAGTGGTATATACGCATGTATGAGTGTACAATATGTATGTGCCAATATGGATGTACAAGTGGTACATACGCATGTATGAGTGTACAATATGTATGTGCCAATATCGATATACATGTGGTATATACGCATGTATGAGTGTACAATATGTATATGCGCCAATATGGATGTACAAGTGGTATATACGCAAGTATGAGTGTATAATATGCATGTGCGTAAGTATGGATATACAAGTGGGTATATACACAAGTATGAGTGTACATTATGCATATCATGATGCAGCAACCCTACTGTGTAGTGACATGGCAATTATCGATGATGAAGTGTGTGAGCCGGCGATCTGTGTACTTGTAACATACACATCATCGATAATTGTGTAAGTGTACTAGCACAGGTATAAGTAATGCAATGCGAATAACATGAATGCATCATAAGGTAAGTCATCAGCTAAAAGATATAAGGTATACATATCTAACATGATCGAGTCGGTGAATCTATCAATCAACATCCAGCCTCACAACATCGCGTACGGTATAATCCATTGTATGGCATCATCTAGTCAAGGGTATAGATCAAACATCAAATCAAACTCATCACGTACGAAAAATCATCGTACGGAGGCATTAAGCTATTAGGGATCCTATCAACCTATAAGACGAGGAGGTTACGGCCTAATATCACGTACGGCCTATCATTCATGATTCACAACATTTATAAATATCTATATACATATTTCCCATGTCACATCCATAACTGACTCATATCAAAGGACCGACAAAGGTATCAATCATCTCAATCGACTCGCATTCGTATACCAACATATCATCATATCACATATTAAATCGTATTCTCCTTTTATCATAATTATATCTCACATAATGTCACTTCACCAAAACATACTACCCTTTAGTATAAGAATGCGTATCTAATCTAACATACACACCCGAACCATACAATCAGTTTTTAAAAGGTGCAAATCGTAGTTTTGAAAGTAGGGGTTACGGTGTTTTTAAGGAAAAGATATCGTTTGAAAATCCGTAATATCCCTCAAGGTATTTGTTTAAAAGATGCATACGATTCTTCAGTTTGGAAATAGGTATGTTTCGGATGACACATCTACGTCGACTATCTAGTCCTATAGTACCCTAAACGGCAATATCATCAAATATCATCCTCAAGTCCCGTCATCATATACTTGTCGTATCGTATCACTTTTAACTATCCTTTAGTTTCTAATATAGTTTCTCTAACTATCTTTTAACTCTATCTATAGTTTTCTATTAAAGGTTTTCTTAACCATATACTATGAATCGGTTTCCATCAAAGTGTGCCAGGGTGCTATACGCCATCCACCCGACTTCCCCCGTAGATATAGATCCACTCACCTGATCTTCTCTAGTTGGAGTGGATGACGCCACACACATCCTTGCCGTCTCGAAGTCCACGTGGGGTACCTACAAAATAACACATATCACAACGCTATTAAAATCAAGTTCTGAAAACCGAAACGGCACACGGATCGCCTATAGGTTAGAACGTATAGCCCACGCATGCAAAACCAACCAATTATCCCTAATTGTTGATGTACAAACATCCAACAACCAAATACAATATCAATACTAAAATCCAAATTTCAGAATACGGAAAACACGAAAACAACAACATAGGAAAACCACTCCCAGATTTCACTTTAGGCCAAACTAAGAGATTTTACACATTGGGTTGCTCCAGATATAGGATAAAAATGACACAGAACAAATTTCACCAAGATCCACACTGCTCTGGCCACAATTTGCAGCCAGAATGATTAAAATTGCGGCCAGAAAATGGGAGAAGGTGCTCAAGTTTCTAGGGCTGATTCGAGGTTGCCTACAGGTCTCATGGTCAAGGGAACTTCTTTTACAAAGGTTTCGGGTGATACCAGATTCCATAACACTACCACAAAATCCACAAAACCAAATATCGACATATCTAGGTTCATATTCCGGGTTCTAAACTCAGTTCCAGGTCAAGAATTTGATCCCTAGGGCCTTGTACAGCCACTACACATCACTAATTCCCCACAATTTCCCAAACCCTTCTCTTGGGATTTCTAAGATCACCATTCCACACAAAATCAACCTCTAAACTACACTATTATGCAAGGAGACTAGAAACTAAACTAAAGGAAATGGATTATACCTCATGGATGTAGCCAAGCAAAACCCTAGCTCCCCAAGGTCCTCAAAATCAAACATTGATGGGTCCAAAGTGTAGAGGGTGAAAAAGGGATCAACTTTAATGAAAGGGGTTTAGGGGTTTTTGAGATGATACCTTGGGTGAAGATAGAGGGAAGGTGAAGATGAAGAAGATGAAGAAGATGAAAAGAGATGGGGAGGAAAAGAAATGAGTCAGCCCCTCTCTCTCTCCTCACTTATTCTAACCCTCTCTCCCAATATTTACCCTTATACCCTTTTTCATTTTCTTTTCACTTTTATATTTTAAAACCAAAACACATAGTACCAATAAAGCAACACAAATGAAATAACATGTAACCAAATGCAACATGACATGGTGCACTAGCTACGGAAAACTGTAAAAACACGGATTTGGCTTAATCGCGATTAGCAGTGCACTAATCGGGTTTTTATCCAAACAACATATAATAAATTTTAAAAATGCCAAATTCTTTAAATATATTATTAAATGGATAAATTATTTTAATTTCCATTTATTTCATAATTATCGGTATATATTTATACCCTTTTTCGAAAACCCCAATTTCGTAAATCGGGCAGTTTTCGGGAAACACATTATTTTAAAATTAAATTCCAAAAATAATATTTTATATTTTTTGAAATGTTAAAATCTTCCCCCTTTAAATAAATTCGGTCCCCGAATTTAAATTTAAACCCCCAATTTCTAAAACATTTCAATAATCAGCTCAAATCAACGGGGCTACGAAATCATGGAAGATGCAGAAACAACACAGCGCGTCAAGTGCGCATGAAAACGAGTACAAAACTCAAAAACTGAACTCCATCAAGCATCACGCAAATCATCGGGTTTGCACGCATATCCTCGGAGTTACAAGGGAGATACAGATACCGAAGTCCACTACAGAAATCCAATGTACACTAGTCAAATACTATAATACATGTATAGTACGCATCCTCGAAAAACTCTAAAATCTGAATAAAAGACCTTCAAAAATCTTTCAGAATAGCCGCGTAATGCATAACTCACAGCACAAGTGACGGACGCTCTTTTGTAAAATAATAATATATATTTTGCTAAATATACGTTCCGTCGTTTCAAAATATCCCAAATGGTTTTCCTTTAAAAACGTTCGTGTCACTCACGGACACGTAGGAAATAGCGAGACTATAGCCCTTTTTCAAAAAACTCTTGGTAAACATTTAATGCAAGCGAAGTACTCGGATACTGTCCTCAGATCAGTCATGTTTGGCCACTATATAATATGGTGCCCAAAACGAAAACAAAGTGCTCAAAAGCAAAATTAGCCTCAAAAGGCGTACCCAACAATCACGTGCGTCTGATGCGCATGGAAATCAAATCCGAATACAGGTTCCACAGTATGCATAAAAACAAAACTAAGTGCAACCGGTGTGTACGAAAACATCTGTCCAGTGCAATGGGTGTGTACGACAACACATCTGGTGCATCTATTGTGCACGAAAACAACATCTGGTGCATCAAATGCACGAAATACCATCAATAACTCAAACGCATAAAAAGAAACACCGAGTGCACCAAGGTGTATAAATCGAAAACGTGTGCAACTATGTGCACAAATCCGTATCAATGCACTGCAAGCAAATGTGAGCTATACCGAGTGCAAATATCACATCATCCGTATGAAATCCACGAAATCATAAACACATGCTACGAAGGTACAAAATCGACCTCAAACGCAATAGGTATGCACAAATCGCAAATCAACACAACGGTGTATAAAATATATATCCAGCGCAATAACTATGCCCAAACATGTAAATACCCAGCAGGTGCAGCCATGGTGCACGAAAACCATATCATGAAACTCAATCATCAAAACTCAAATCCAAGCGATATAGGTGTGATACTTAAATCACAAATGCAAATCGCAATAAATGGCATCGAGGTACACCTCCTACAATATCGAGAAAGAAAAAAAATGTCGGTGCGCCGAAAACTGGAAGAGCAAGAACATCCGCTTGCCTCCTGCTCACGGTCTGGCGTCCTCTGTTTCTGGGTCCTCATTTTCTCTTCGGATTACCATTCTCGCAATCCATCGGCTCGTCGGCCCGGTCAGGTGTGCTGACATAAATGATTCCGCCCTGGCACTTCTCTGTTCATCTCTCGGCCAATTATCACGACCACTCGTAAGCAGCACGTTACTGGCGTCGGTCTCTGGTCCTCTGAATACTCGTGACGCAACTGACCCTGGCTGCAAATCTTATTACAGCAGTGTCCTGGAAGGAACCTGCTCAGGGTCACTTCCAATCTCGCCTATGACAAACTGTACGGAGGCTGGTACTCTTGCATAATCTTTTCTCTCCTTCTGGACATCTGCGTTCTCAGCACAATATTTTCTCAGGAATTGGCCGCATCCCAACGCCTCTATAAGCATATCAGATCTCTGATCTCGACGGGGAGTAACAACTGCTCGTCAGCATCTCACACGAACCTCTTGTTCCACTCGTCTTTATCATTGTCCACTTCGACGTCACATCATACTATCTACGCACTGCAACAGTTCTCGGCCACGGTCAATCCGAAGTCTCTCACACGGACTTGAAATCACGAACTCGGTGTCTTCATCACTCTGTAGAAGATATCTAGCCGAACACGTCCTCGGGAACTCGTCCCAACCATCGGAGGAATACTCAATACTCATCCGTTCTCGATCAACTCACAACGCATCTGAGTGAGGTCCTCTATCCAAACCTGGTCAGCTTACTGGTCTCTTATCACATGGTATCCGAACGGCGTTAAACTTTTCGATCGAGTCATCGAAGTCCCATAATTTCCTGAAAGTTTAAGAGCACAATCTAAAAATATCTGGTACATACCATAGTACCTCTGGACCAACCGTAGAAGGGTAAATCCAAGCCTCACTGATGGCACCGCTAAACTGCCGCAAACCCTAAGGTTCAAAAGCGGTTCCATGGTCATCATGTCGAGTTAGGGTTTCATTCTTCTAGAGGGTCTACAGAATCACTTGCATGTTCCTCCGAACACTTTAAACATGGAAAAAATAGGTTTCTGATACTCGTTCGAACTTTTTAGCTTCGCCTATACAACATGTGAATACTCTTCGCTCGCATGCTAAACAATTCCTCAATCTTCCAGGAAAGACGATACATCAACGGTCATCTCTGGATCGGTTTGCTCTAGATCTGAGTAAGACTCTCCACACTGAAAATCTTCAACTCAACTGGGCCTGCGTCGGCGCATCAAATCTGACGAATCGACTCCGTCTCTCAACTCAAGATGGACTAGCTATCATCTATCGCATCTTTGCCTGGAAGCTCCAGCGATCTCGGCTCATCAGCTCTGGAAGGGACATCCCATCAATCTCAGCAACAGCTGGGTCGTCTGTCTGCTCTGTAGACGACATCACAATCTCTGAGGTAGGCTGTACATCAACAATCCTCTCACAACAGGCAGTCTCTTTCAATGGCCCCATCATCCAGTGCAAAACCAAACACTCACCTCAACAAGAGGTCACCACACAACACTATATGTCACCAGAAAACACGATGGCCAGTCCTCATCCATGACGAGCTCGCCCTGACCGCATCATAAGCAGCATCTCAATCTGCGCTCAAACCATGGTGACAGGGACCTCAAACGAGTATCAAAGAAAGCAGATCAACGGCAAGAAAGGAAACGACAGATCCAGAATGGATACGTGATCATAAGAAGGAACAGCATCAATGGGAGTATGATCATGGAAACGAATAGAATCAAAGATCTCAAAATATATACATCCTAAGGTTTCTTAAGTGTAGTATCATATCGTAAATATGTTGCAGAATATGCGTACGGTACGTCACTCTACTCAAGCTACCTACTCCATCAATCAGGGTCGGCCTATGAAACGAAAGTTCGGGTCTAATACCCCATTCAAGTCTAAGTTCCGTAAGGTCAAGCCTAGGTTCCGAAATACATACCCGCCCTAGACTCTGCATAGTCAAACATAGACTTGAACCAAGGTTAAACCTAGCACTCTGATACCAACTTTGTCATGACCTGAAATATTAGCTCGTGACCAGCACTTAAATCACGCAACGTCTAATGGCGTAACGTAATTCAAATAAGCCGAAACCCAGAAATCTAAACCTTTTTAAGAAAATAAAGGAGGTGAAGTTTTAAAATCAAGGTATAATGAAATCAAGTTTTCCTAATGCATAGAAAAGGAACATGAAAATGCAAGTGAAATTTACAAGTTTGAAAATGTGTTTCGTCTTTAAAAAAAATTGGGCAGCACCTCCTTTGTATATTTTGATTCAAAACCACAAATACATTACAAGAATAATGGCATCCCCAAGCGGGAGCTATCTCTTCGCCAACCGACGGATCACAACCACACAAAGCATAAATATAAGTATACGACACCCAACGGCGAAGCTCACCACAAAAAACTAAAGAAATAAGCAAGACAGTAAAACCACAAGTAGTGGAAAACCCCTCGTTCTAAGTCTCGCAACCACAAGTCTCACTAAGTCTCATTACTTATACAAATACAAATTTTGATTGATGGAGTTGACTAGATACAATATGAATAATAAATACGAGAGTGGGTACGATATAAATGTCCCACCCACCATTGCAAAATGCCCAAAAAGAACTGTGTGCCAGCGATACCGCTGTGGATTCATGCGGTCAACCTGCAAAAACTGTGGCACAACAGGGGTGAGTTGCCAAATCGTGAGTTGAAAAACATTTCCAAGTAGAAATCGAATAAACAACGACTCCTAGGTCAACTATATCATAAAGGTAATACTATGATAGCTAGTGTCACCGTATCTGTATATGTGCCAACACTATAAATAAATGCCTAACAGCTTGTGGATATCATCCAACAATGTAATCAATGTATGTATGCCTGTGGATCTCGTCCAACCAGATAATCAAAGCCTGTATGCATGCGGATCTCGTCCCCGTGTCAACCAATGACAGAACAATATCATGCATGTAAAATATGAGTTTCTGATGATGTCGTTCGGGCTCACCAATGCCCCAGCAGCTTTCATGGATATGATGAACCGTATTTTTAGGCCATTCCTTGATCAGTTTATTATCGTATTCATTGATGATATTCTTGTTTATTCTCAGAGCCGGGAGGAGCACGAGCAGCATTTCCGTATCACATTGCAGACATTGGAGAAACATCAGCTGTTCGATAAATTCTCCAAGTGTGCTTTCTGGCTAGATAGTGTGGATTTCTTGGGTCACGTGGTCACGAAAGATGGTATACGTGTGGACCCAAAGAAGATCGAAGCAGTACAGCACAGGCCCAGTCCTGTATCAGTTACAGAGGTTCGCATTTTCTTAGATCTGGCCGGTTACTATCAACATTTTGTGCAGGATTTTTCTCGAATCGCTGCACCGCTGACCGGATTGACCAGAAAAGAGGTCCCATTCCTTTGGACAGAGGCATGTGAGCAGAGTTTCCAGCAGTTGAAGACTCGCTTGACGGCTGCACCGATATTATCTTTACCTTCTGGGTCAGGTGGTTTCGTTGTTTATTATGACGCCTCTCGAGTGGGTTTAGGCTGTGTGTTGATACAGCATGGCAGGGTTGTCACTTATGCTTCTCGACAGTTGAAGAGGCACGAGAAGAACTACCCCACGCATGATTTAGAGATGGCTGCTGTGGTACTCGCACTGAAGATTTAGAGGCATTACTTGTACGGTGAGTAGTGCCAGATATTCACAGACCATAAGAGCAAGAAATATATTTTCAGCAGCGGGATCTGAATCTGAGGCAGCGTCGATGGATGGAATTAGTGAAGGAATACGATTGCGAGATTCTGTATTATCCAGGCAAAGCGAATGCTGTAGCAAATGCTTTGAGTCGGAGGCCTGGCGGTAGCTTATCTCAATTGTGCACTATGCAGAGACAGTCTTCGGCAGATTCTGTGTGATAGCCGTATACAGTTTGAGTTCACATCGACAGGAGGACAGTTGGCTCATATTCGCACCCGTCCTAGCCTCCATCGTCGAGTCCGCCACAGTTTCCTGTTTGGAACTCTTCCAACAAATCGCCCCTCCATTTATGGTAAAGACAAATCCCGAGTGCAACTTAGAGTCATCCTTATCACTTTGGAAGCTTGAATCGGTAAAAGACTCCACCTGGAGTTCTCCGTTACCATACAGCAAGAACATCTCTTTAGTCCTTCTCAAGTACTTGAGAATGTTCTTCACAGCTGTCCAGTGACTCTCTCCAGAATCTGCTTGATACCTACTCACTACACTTAGTGAGTATACTACATCGGGTCTGGTACATAGTATCGCATACATGATAGAGGCTACTGCCGAAGCATTAGGAGACATCTCTTTGGAGAGAGTGAGTCCAGAGATCATGGGTAAATTCCCACGCTTGGATTCTTCCATACTAAACCTCTTTAGTATGGTGTCAATGTACCTGGATTGGGACAATCCCGGTATCCTTTTAAATATATCTCTATAGATCTTAATCCCTAAAATGCAGGAAGTATCACCTAGATCTTTCATTGAGAATCTATGTGATAAGAAGAGCTTGACCGAGTGCAGCATAGGAACATCATTTCCTATCAAGAGTATGTCATCCACGTACAATACGAGTATTACTCTCTTGTTAGTTATATGTATGCCCTAGAGGCCATTACTGTACATAGGATGTATATTGTAGTGGATGCTGGGACGTATATAGGGAGGAGTTTCTTGCTCGACATGATAGTATGCTATCTGGTTGAACTTTACCTTAACGTGTATACTGATTGTCTCTCTGTTACATATTGGTAAAGCCCTTAGGATGTGTGCTTGACTACCTGGACTATGATGCGGATCATACTAGTGGGGACATGGTAGTCCATAAGTACATCCTTCAAAGTCCCTAGTCGAAGGTGTATCGAGACGGGGCATCGATATACCAGAGTAGACTAGCGTATACCTTCTCGACCCATACAGATGGGCGATGGATGATCCCATATCCATTGGTGTTTGACATCGGAGATGATATACGGGTGCTCAGTAGAGACTGGGTACACTGGACGGACTCGCCGAGAACTCCCAGATGGTATTATACCTCACGTCAGATGGCAGTTCTCTGGTGACACTGGTACAGAGTAGTCTGTTGACCCGAGATCGTCATAGAGACTTGTGTGGTTCCCACTGTGCTTTGATTTCCATCTTACCACGTCCAAGAGGGCATGCAAAACGGTGGTTTTTGGGTACAGTCCTGAGTCACATGGAGGCAATGAGCGATAGGAGGGGATTCGTCTCTCCCGGTATAGGGGGTTGATGTTGCGCTGTGTTCGATTGGCTATAACAGGAAATCCCTGGCCAGGGTTGCTGAGATTTACTGGTAAGTGTTACCAGTAGTTTCTCGAATTGTTATATACCTCATATCGACACGACTTATCGAGCTATTGGGGTCTGACGTTTACCACCCCTAGGCGAGATATGCGACATATCAGACGATCAGACCGGACTGTACGGTAGTGTTACTGGTTGGATTCACTGGAGTGTGAGCGGGCTTGCTCGTCGATCTTCAGATCGCTCAATACCCGGGTGGCCGTTACGTTTAGCAGACCGCTTGCGGCTTGTGGGTGTTTGATATGATCATCATCTGTTGCCGGCGTATTGACGAGTCTTTAGAGTCCTACACAGAGGTTTCCTGGCTCAAGCGAAACGAAATAGGAGCGCATATGAGATATGTGCGGGACCGAGAATAATGCGTGTATGTGATACCGTATTCTATTCTCGCGATAAATGTATCGAATGGTTGTATGCGATATAACCTAGTTATCGATTCAAGCGTTGATTCGATAAGCCGATATATTATATACTAGTCGGTTGTGTGCGACATGACCGGATCATTTAATCAAGTGTTGATTTAATGATTTAATGAATATTTATATATTTGATATATTACTTTGCATCAACTAGTATCGGTTTACTTAAGATGGATTTTCTCACTCGGATGTGCACATTGTATATTCGATATAGTTTTGTGCACTTGATTGTATCATGTTTGATGATACATGTTTGCTTGAGTTTGTGTAAAGATTGAACCATGGTTATTTAAATGATTAGGGTTTACATTTTCATATCTATTTATTTATTTATTTATTATGCAAATGATAATGAGAAGAATGGTTGCTAGTTTTGTTTTATTCTTTGAACCTTCATGAAGCATTGACTTTAGTCAACCATTCTTATCTCATCCTTAACCCTAACCATTCAAACTAACCTTGGTTTAATCTCTACACCTAACCATGGTTTGCTTATGATAAGAATGGATTTTCTTTTCTCTTTTAATAATTCTTATCATAACAATTTCCTTCTTCTTCTTCATTTTTCTTCAAGTGAAGAAAGCTTGCCTCCATCAATGGCAAGTGATGAAAAAGAGTGAGAAATCCAAATCTAAAGTTTACCCACTTCCTATTTCTTCATCCTCTACCTCTTGCCAAGTAGTAGAGTGTGTTTTCTTCACAAGTTTCTTGACTTGGTGAAGTCGGAGCTTGATTTAGCGATGCCTCGACGTAGATCATCTTCGGCATGGACATCGATGACCTAGCCCGTCCATTCTCCGATGAAGCCGACGCTAGAGCCCGGGACTTGTTATGGACAGCGAGGAGACTTCATTGCGGAGCTATGGAGGTGGAGAACCGGATCTACAAAGGTTGTATTTCCGTATCTCTTAGTTAAGTGTTAACTAGTTAGTTTTTTCGCCTAGTTTTCTAGCAAACGATCCGTAGTCGGGTCTCTCGGCACCTAGAATTTTTGAAATTGGCATGTTCGATGCCTTGTGAGACCTCACTAGGGTGCCTAGGGACCCTACAGTGGTATCAGAGCCTAGCTAGAGCCTTATGCGAAGTCTAGACGGAATTTGAAGTCCGAACGAACCCGAAACCCGATCACAAAATAGCTCTCTGTCCTTTTTTCAAAAACTGGGATTTTTCCAAATTAAAAATTGCTAAAAAATTCAGCAGGGAAATCTAAGAATTACGATGCAAAAATTATTTCATGAACAGTAATTTTAGCGACGGATCCGCGGCAGAAGCATGGCTTCTGCGGCGGATCAGCGGCCCATTGATGACGTCAGCCCTGTTCCTTTGCACAGTAATTCCTAGTTCAAAGAGCTGAGTTTTCTGGGAATTTTTAATATTTATTCAAGAGTTGAATTTTCTGGGGTTGTTTTGGGGATTCGGTGTTTCGATCGGAGTATCAAATTTTGTCTGTGTGGCTTTCCGGATAATTTTTAGAATATGTTAAAAAGTTCGACCGGATATAAATACCCAACTTTTCCCCTGTCGGGAAATTTCCAAGTGTTGGATCTTTCCGTAGTTTAACGACGTTCTAAGTAGTGCAAGTAACTCGATGGACCCTCTAGAAGACAACAAACCTTAACTCGATTATGTGACCGTCTTGAACTGCCCTTTGAACCTTCGGGTTTGGGGTAGTACGGCGTGCCACATGTGAGGCGTTGGCTTGACCCTTCTACGGCTGGACCGTCGGTACTGAGGCACGAACTGAATGTTGTTAGACTTATTTCATGTGTTGATCTGTATCGGGAAAACTTGGGTGTTCGAATGTTCAATCGGAAAGTTTAACATTTTCTAATTATCTGGAATGGGATACAATAATTGGAATTCACAAAAGTTATGTGATAACTGAATGAATGTTATAAACGTAGCAATTTAGTCTCACTTGATCGGTTGCCACGGAATTTTGATGTGATCAAAAGTCCGTCGCAATCACGTAGCGTACGCGGATACTCGCCGGGTAAACTTAATAAACAGCTTCACTCCATAGCCCCGACCAAGTGACTGTAGGAGAACCCCGTCGCCGAAAGCATCCGTTCGGGTGCTCACGGTGGCGATGTTCCGCCTTGGTGCACTTCGTCGACGGTATCGGGGGTGCGGCCGTCTACTGAAGTTTACGACGAGCATTCGATCAGGATGTCGGGAATCTTGTTGAATTACCCGACTTAATATTGAAAAGTGTTTTCGATAATGAGACTAAAATGCGGGGTTTATAATTGTTAAGCATGCGATATCTAAGAAATTCATTTGGTCTGGCATGTGATGTCTGAGGTGGTTGCGGATTCCAACTGTTGTAGTTTTACATTTTCTTTTCTGTGACCGTAAGTGTAATATGTGATATCGCCGGTTTCGTTGCTATATGTCAACGACAATTGGGATGCGCATATTTACTTACGTTGATGACATGTGATGTTATGTGTTGCTGGATATGTTATATTGGATCGTCGTGTTTGAATAGCCGGGGGGTTTTTATATGAGATGAGTGTTTTTCATTTTCATTCATGTAAAAACTTGTATGTAATATTCTTTTATTGGGGCACTTCCAGGTTGCGGAAGATGTCACCCCTTGTATATTATTTACTTTTCCGCACTAGGATAGACCCAAGGAGGAGGGCACAAGTAACCGGGTTCTGGAGTCCAGTGGGAGACCAACTCGAGGAGTCGAGTCCGGGTCTCCTAACTCTAGAATTGGTAGGGTTGCTTGCCGCTCTCGTAGGGGTCTAGGGGTGTGGGTTTGGCTATTCATCGCGACCGTGGAATCCGTGTTTTATACTGGCTCGTATTGAAAACACGGACGTCCTAGTATATCCAATATTTCATATGGTTCTTCTGCTGCGATATCTGTGATGTGATCATGTGATATTCTGTGATAGATACAGTATATAGTATATATGATATATTATATAGACGTTACTTATGTTTTACACCCGCGCTAGCCCTGCCCCGCTCTGCCGTTAGTTACCTAACCTAACGGTGCACGAGGGGACATCGAGGCGAATGCGGATGGCATAAGTGTACGTCGTATTTATCTGTGATGTTTAGGTACTTAAATGATGGGACTTCATTAATGTGATTAATGAAATAAAAGAAACCTAAGATGTTGTAGAATTGAATTTCAAAATAAAACAGGTAGCTACAGTTCTTGCTTTGCACAGCGGTATATGTGATATATCCTGCACCTTATTCGATAAGGAAAGGACCGAGATCCCTTCACCGGGAGTGACTCCTTTAGCAATAACTGGCAGATGCTACACACTCGGTTTGTCTTTTGATTGCTTTTAAGAGTTTTTGCTTTGCACAGTGATATATATGATATATCCCGCACCTCATTCCACGAGGAAAGGACCGACGATCCCTTCACCGGGAGTGACTCCTTTAGCAAAACTAGAAAAGCCTCAAAAACACTCCATTTTAAAATCATTTGATTCTACAACGATATCAAGTTCATTACGCAATAGGTTTTCAGAAAAACCTGTCGTAGCCCTCCGTCATTTCAGATATGTACTGGTTAGTATTCGTGCTGCGTTTGTTGACCTCTGTCAAGGCGTAGTGTGCGGTAGCTGATTAGTGCTTATCTGCATAAGCATATGATGTGATTGATTTAGGGTAGTCGTGCGACCTTGTTGACCTCTGTCAAGGGTCGTGCGGGTGGGTTTACTTCAATCAGGAAATGACGGGTTGAACTTGACTAGCAGCCTATGATTTGTTGACCTCTGTCAAGGTCATAGGACGCTAGGGGCAAAATATTATTGGGAATTTCAAGTGTTGAAATTTGCAATGAGATTGCATACCTTCTATGAGATAGTTGGATCCCGATACCCGCTGCGAGTAAGAGTTACTCCTGGGAGAGTTTTATACATTACAATTAGCCGATCAAGTAGGTGTCTAGAAAGGTGTCAACGGGGTTACGCCTCTGGGAAAATGAGGTTTACATTAATTAGGTTCGTGCGAAAGCACGGGGGACCTCCCTCAAAGTACCGACACTGGCCTGGCTGAAAGATTGGCGAACTTGTAGTGTGTAATTAATCCCGGCTAGTCTTTCCTTTTAGGGTTTGAAGGAAGATTTGATAAAAAGCAGTGGGAGCCATCCTGATTAGATAAAATAATAACCAATCTATTCTTGCAAGAGCGCACGCTGAGTGTTTTCTTCTCTCTCTCTCCTGGTAGCGACCATATCACGCCTTAATCAAGATAATAAAACGGATTATTGACCGAACCCGCTTGTTATACTGCGCTGGGGAACGTTGGTCCCGCTCCAACTTATAATTGTTATAAGATAGAGCAGGAAATTGGGGATTACCAGAATTCCCGTGCCGCCCAAACGAAGAGAGTGCATGCTGATACATCATCTTCGGGTTTGTTCATTATACAGAACTGTTTCTCAGTATCCTTTACGTCCTGGGTATATGATACCGGATCAGGATCCCAGATATGTAATCTGTTACATAGGGCTACAGATAGGTAGAGAACTGAGAACGGGTGATAAGTTTCATGAGGCAGAAAACGGGGCAAGAGTTGCAGCCAAGTCTGTTGGTCACTGTCACCCTGTATTACCAATACATTGATTCTGAACGAATATTGTTAGATACCGAACCTGATATACAAAATCATATCAGTCTCTTTATTAGTAAAGAAAGGATATAATTTTGTATTGTTGGATAATGTTTTGAACATTTCCTATATCAAAAGTTGATCGGTTCAGGCACGTTATCTAAAAGCATTGATGTTCTAAATCAAACTACAGTTCTTAGTTTACGGAACACACAAAAGAGGAAGAGTTCAGAAATGAACGAATTCTTCTTGAGGCATTGTAGACTAGGTCATATCAATGTGACCCGACTAGCTAGAGTTACATATAGATGCATATTTAAATCAGTTTGAATTTACATCTTGTGAAACTCGCCAGTCATGTCACAAAGATAAGATGACCATAGCTCCGTTTACTGGAAACAGAGAAAGAGTTAGGAGTTAGTAAACTCTTGGGACTGATACATGATGATGTATGTAAGGTCTCCTGTCTACACATGCCAGGACTGGTTCTTTATACTTCATTACGTTCTCTGATGATCTCTCAAGATTCAGACATATGTTCCTGTTGAAACACAAGTCCGAACCTTTTGAGATATTCACAGAATATAAGTTAGAAGTAGAGAACCAGAATACGGGTAAAAGTATTATGTCCTTTGATGAGATCAAGGAGGAGAATACTTGAGCACGAAAATCCTGGACTATTCTAAAGGAGAATGAGATTCTCTCTCAGCATTACTCCTTTGTATACACCATAGCACGATGGTATATCGGGGCGGAGCAATCACACCCTATTTGATATGGTGTGTTCTATGATGAGTACTACTGAGTTACCTATTTCCTTTTGGGTGTTATGCGCTTGAGAAGCTTCATACCTATTGAATAGGGTTCGAATCAAATCAGTTGCCTACCGCTTCATATGTGATATGGAAAGGGAAGAGCCCATATCTTAAGTTGGTTAAGATTTGGGGTTGTACGGGCTATGTCTAAAAGCAAAATCCGGACAAGCTCGAGGCAAGGACTGTTATGTAGAACTGGAAAGGTTCCAGCTATACAAACTACAGCAGATGATTTGATAGAGCCAAAGGATTCAGTAGATTCCAACGAAGCTCAGCCTCTCCGCCGATCTAGTAGGGTTCCTCACCCACCTGAGAGATACTTCGGTTACTCTATGACAGTGGGAGCGAGGATTACATCATGAGATGATGACCCAACTAGCTTCGAGCTGGCCATCAGGAGTAAGACTCTGTAAGAATGGCTGGATGCTTAGTGATCTGAGATGGAATCCTTATACACCAGCAAAGTATGGACTTTAGTTGCTATATCTGAAGGGTTAAATCCCCATCAGGAGCAAGTATATCTTGAGAAGATTACTTGGTGTACATGGAAAAGTTGAGACTTTCAAAGCTAGAATTGTTAAAGGTTTTCGTCATCGACCAGGCGTGGATAATGATAAAACCTTTTCCAGTAGCTATGCTTAAGTCCATCCAGATCCTACTTGTCACGGCTACATACCATGACTGCGATATCTGGTGGTTGGGTGTCTTGACTGCTTTTCTAAATGATGATTTAGAAGATAGCGTCTATAAGTACACAGCCAGAGGGCTTCGTAGACAGTGGGAGCAGCGGAAACGTGTGCAAGATGCTTTATTTGATAAAGCAGGCATCGTGGAGATGGAACATCTGTTTTGATGAAGTAGTCAAAGAGTTTGACATCATCAAAATGGTAGATGAACCTTGTATAAACAAAAAGGTAGTAGGGAGTATGGTGGTGATCCTCGTAGAGTACGTGGATGACATACTCTTGATAAGAAAGGAGTTTCTTATGCTACGCTCGATCAGTCTCCGCTTATCACTATGATTCTCCATATAGGATCAAAATGATACCTACTAAATCCTGGGTTTTGGATCTATGGGATAGATCTAAATGGATATTAGAATTCTCACTAGATGTAGTGAGACGGTATCAACCGATCCTGGGGAGAATCACTGGAAGGGTTCCAGGGTGATAAAGACGACTGAATGTCAGTCGCAGGCATTGTCTTAACCCTCAGTAAAGGGACGGTATCTTGGGAGAGTTCCAAGCTAGATACCGTGACATACTAGACGATAAAGGCAGCATACATCGCTACTTAAGATGCTACCAAAGAGGCTGTTTGGATGTATATTGGTTCATGAGATGAACTATGTTCCTCCCATTGTGTGACAGTGGAGTTGTGGCTTATGCCAAGGAACACAGGTCCCATCAGTGATCCAGACATATTCTAAGGCAGTATCACTTGATCATGGAGATGGTTGATCTCCAGGGTGATCGAGGTTTGGAGAGTAGACTCAGAGGACAACACAGCGGATCCACTCATAAAGGCCTGTTCTCAGAGAGAGACTTTTATGGGATGGTTGAGTATGAGATACTGCAACCACTGCTATCAGATGGCCCTAGTGCAAGTAGGAGATTGTTAGTTATATGTATGCCCTAGAGGCCATTACTGTACATAGGATGTATATTGTAGTGGATGCTGGGACGTATATAGGGAGGACTTTCTTGCTCGACATGATAGTATGCTATCTGGTTGAACTTTACCTTAACGTGTATACTGATTGTCTTTCTGTTACATGTTGGTAAAGCCCTTAGGATGTGTGCTTGACTACCTGGACTATGATGCGGATCATACTAGTGGGGACATGGTAGTCCATAAGTACATCCTTCAAAGTCCCTAGTCGAGGGTGTATCGAGACGGGGCATCGATATACCAGAGTAGACTAGCGTATACCTTCTCGACCCATACAGATGGGCGATGGATGATCCCATATCCATTGGTGTTTGACATCGGAGATGATATACGGGTGCTCAGTAGAGACTGGGTACACTGGACGGACTCGCCGAGAACTCCCAGATGGTATTATACCTCACGTCAGATGGCAGTTCTCTGGTGACACTGGTACAGAGTAGTCTGTTGACCCGAGATCGTCATAGAGTCTTGTGTGGTTCCCACTGTGCTTTGATTTCCATCTTACCACGTCCAAGAGGGCGTGAAAAACGGTGGTTTTTGGGTACAGTCCCGAGTCACATGGAGGCAATGAGCGATAGGAGGGGATTCGTCTCTCCCGGTATAGGGGGTTGATGTTGCGCTATGTTCGATTGGCTATAACAGGAAATCCCTTGACAGGGTTGCTGAGATTTATTGGTAAGTGTTACCAGTAGTTTCTCGAATTGTTATAGACCTCATATCGACACGACTTATCGAGCTATTGGGGTCTGACGTTTACCACCCTTAGGCGAGATATGCGACATATCAGACGATCAGACCGGACTGTATGGTAGTGTTACTGGTTGGATTCACTGGAGTGTGAGCGGGCTTGCTCATCGATCTTCAGATCGCTCAATACCCGGGTGGCCGTTACGTTTAGCAGACCGCTTGCGGCTTGTGGGTGTTTGATATGATCATCATCTGCTGCCGGCGTATTGACGAGTCTTTAGAGTCCTACACAGAGGTTTCCTGGCTCAAGCGAAACGAAATAGGAGCGCATATGAGATATGTTCGGGACCGAGAATAATGCGTGTATGTGATACCGTATTCTATTCTCGCGATAAATGTATCGAATGGTTGTATGCGATATAACCTAGTTATCGATTCAAGCGTTGATTCGATAAGCCGATATATTGTATACTAGTCGGTTGTGTGCGACATGACCGGATCATTGAATCAAGTGTTGATTTAATGATTTAATGCATATTTATATATTTGATATATTACTTTGCATCAACTAGTATCGGTTTACTTAAGATGGATTTTCTCACTCGGATGTGCATATTGTATATTCGATATAGTTTTGTGCACTTGATTGTATCATGTTTGATGATACATGTTTGCTTGAGTTTGTGTAAAGATTGAACCATGGTTATTTAAATGATTAGGGTTTACATTTTCATATCTATTTATTTATTTATTTATTATGCAAATGATAATGAGAAGAATGGTTGCTAGTTTTGTTTTATTCTTTGAACCTTCATGAAGCATTGACTTTAGTCAACCATTCTTATCTCATCCTTAACCCTAACCATTCAAACTAACCTTGGTTTAATCTCTACACCTAACCATGGTTTGCTTATGATAAGAATGGATTTTCTTTTCTCTTTTAATAATTCTTATCATAACAATTTCCTTCTTCTTCTTCATTTTTCTTCAAGTGAAGAAAGCTTGCCTCCATCAATGGCAAGTGATGAAAAAGAGTGAGAAATCCAAATCTAAAGTTTACCCACTTCCTATTTCTTCATCCTCTACCTCTTGCCAAGTAGTAGAGTGTGTTTTCTTCACAAGTTTCTTGACTTGGTGAAGTCGGAGCTTGATTTAGGGATGCCTCGACGTATATCATCTTCGGCATGGACATCGATGACCTAGCCCGTCCATTCTCCGATGAAGCCGACGCTAGAGCCCGGGACTTGTTATGGACAGCGAGGAGACTTCATTGCGGAGCTATGGAGGTGGAGAACCGGATCTACAAAGGTTGTATTTCCGTATCTCTTAGTTAAGTGTTAACTAGTTAGTTTTTTCGCCTAGTTTTCTAGCAAACGATCCGTAGTCGGGTCTCTCGGCACCTAGAATTTTTGAAATTGGCATGTTCGATGCCTTGTGAGACCTCACTAGGGTGCCTAGGGACCCTACATCTCTGCCACCTTCTTGTAAATACAAGGTTCATCTACGTTCTTGATGAAGTCAAATTCTTTGACAACAACATCAAAACAGATGTTTCAACTCCATGATTCCTTCTTTAACCTGTAAATGGATTTAAGCAGCTTGTACACCTTTCCGCTGCTCCCACTGTCTACGAAGCCCTCTGGTTGAGTCATGTACATGCACTCCTCTAAATCACCATTTAGAAAGGCGATCTTAACATCCATTTGCCAGATTTCGTAGTCATGGTATGCGGCAATGGCAAGTAGGATCCAGATGGACTTAAGCATAGCCACTGGAGAAAAGGTTTCGTCATAATCCACACCTGGTCATTGACGAAAATCTTTTGCAACAAGTCTAGCATTGAAAGTCTTAACTTTTCCATCTACACCAAGTTACTTCTAAAAGTTCTATTTGCTCACAATAGGTTTTATCCCTTCAGGAGCAACTTCCAAAGTCCATACTTTGTTGGTGTACATGGATTCCATCTCAGATCACATTGCATCCAGCCATTTCACAGGGTCCCCACTCGTGATGGCCTAGTCGAAACTAGTCGGGTCATCATCTTCCATGATGCAATCCTCTCTATCACAATCAATGAGAAAACCGTAGTATCTCTCTGGTGGATGAGGAATCCTATTAGGTCGGCGGAGCGGCTAAAGTTCGTCGGGAACTACCGAATCCTCTAGTTCTACCAAATCTTCTGTTGCAGTTTCTGTTGCTGGAATTTCTTCCAGTTCTACATCCTCGCCACTAATCTCCTTTGCAAGAAATTCCTTTTCTAAAAAGGTGGCATGTTGAGCAACAAACACCTTTTGTTCCACACGGTGGTAGAAAATATGTCCTCGCGAATGCTTGGGATATCCTACAAACTTGCACATAAATGATCTTGCCTCGAGCTTGTTCGTATTTTGCTTTTTAACATAGGCCGGGCAACCCCATATCTTAACAAAATTAAGACACGGTCTCTTCCCCTCCCATATCTCATATGGAGTAGTAAGCACTGATTTGGTTAGAACTCTATTCAATAGGTATATGGTTGTTTCAAGCGCATACCCTCAAAACGAAATAGGCAACTCAGCAGTGCTCATCATAGAGCGCACCATATCTAATAGGGTGTGATTCCTCCGTTCCGATACACCGTTGTGCTGTGGTGTATATGGAGGAGTAAGCTGAGAGAGAATCTCATTCTCTTTTAGATAGTCCAGGAACTCATTGCTCAAGAATTCTCCTCTTCGATCAGATCGAAGGATCTTAATACTTTTACCCATTTGGTTCTCTACTTCGTGTTTATATTCTTTGAATTTCTCATAAGCTTCAGACTTGTGTTTCAACAGGAACACATGTCCATATCTTAAGAGATCGTCAGTGAATGTAATGAAGTATGAGGAACCATTCCTGACATATGTAGACATATGACCACATACATCACTATGTATCAGTCCTAAGAGTTCCGTAACTCTTTCTCCGTGTCCACTAAACGGAGTTTTGGTCATTTTGCCTTTGAGACATGACTCGCAAGTGTCATAATATGAAAATTAGAATGGATTCAAATATCCATCCTTATGTAACTTAGCTAGTCGTGTCGCATTGATATGACCTAGTCTATAATACCATAAGAAGGATTCATTCATTTCTGAACTCTTCCTCTTGTGTGTGTTTTGTACATTAAGAACTGTAGTTTGATTTAGAACGTATATGCCATTATTTAATGAGCCTGATCCAATCAACTTTTGATTCAGGAAAATGTTCATAACATTATCCTGTACTACAAAATTATATGTTCCTTTACTCAATAAAGAAACTGATAAAAGATTGCATATCAGGGTCGGAATGTAATAGCATTCATTCAGAATCAATATATTACCATTTGGCAATAAAAGGTGATATTCGCCAACTGCTTTGGCAGTAACATTTGCACCATTCCCTACTCTTATGGAATGATCACCCTCACCCAGTTCTCTACCTTTTCTCAGCCCATGTAACATATTATATATGTGGGATCCCGATCCAGTATCTAATACCCAGGACGTAGAGTGAACTGAGAAACAATCCTTGATAACTAACACACCCGAAGAAGATGCATCAACATGCTTATTCTTCATTTGGACGGCGTGGGAATCCAGATATTCCCCTATTTCCTGTTAAGTCTTATAACAATTATAAGAAAGAACGGAACCAACGTTCCCCTGCTCAGTATAATAAGCGGGTTCGGTCAATACATCCATATTATTATCTTGATTAAGGCCTGACATGGTCGCTACCTGGGGAGAGAGAGAAGAAAACACTTTAACGTGCGCTCTTGCAAGATTAGATTGGTTATTATCTTATCTAATCATGTTGGCTCTCACTGTTTTCATCAAATCTTCCTTCAAACCCTAAAAGGTAAGACTAGCCGGGATTAATTACGCTTTACAAGTTCGCCAATCTTTTGGCCAGGCCAGTGTTGGTACTTTGAGGAAGGTTCCCCTTACTTTCACACGGACCTAATTAAAATAAACCTCGTTTTGCCAGAGGCATAACCCCGTTAACACCTTTCTAGACATCTACTTGATCGGCTAATTGTCATGTGTAAAACTCTCACAGGAGTAACTCTTACTCACAGTGGGTATTGGGATCCAACTATCTCATAGAAGGTATGCAATCTCATTGCAAATTTCAACACTTGAAATTCTCGATAATATTCTTCCCCTAGCGTCCTATGACCTGAACGGAGGTCAACAAACTATAGGCTACTAGTCAAGTTCAACCCTTCATATCCTGATTGAATTAAACCCACCCGTACGACCCTTGACGGAGGTCAATAAGGTCATACGACTATCCTAAAAGAATCGTATCATATGCAGCAGATAAATACTAGTCAGCTACCGCACACTACGTCTTGACGGAGGTCAATAAACGCACCACGAATACTAAGTAGGACTCATCTGAAATGACGGAGGGCTACGATAGGTTTTTCAGAAAACCTTTTGCGTAATGAACTTGATATCGTTGTAGAAACAAATGATTTTGAAAAGGAGTGTTTTTAGGCTTTTTCTATTTTTGCTATAGAGGTCACTCCTGGTAAAGGGATCTCGGCTCTTTCCTTATCGACTAAGGTGCAAGATATTTCACAAATACCGCTATTCAAAGCAAGAACTATAAATGCAATCAAAAACAAAAACGAATGAGTTGTTTCATCTGCTAGTTTTGCTAAATAGGTCACTCACGGTGAAGGGATCTCGGCTCTTTCCTTATCGAATAAGGTGCTGGATATTCCATAAGGAATAGCGCTATGCAAAGCAAAAACTAGAGCTAACCTTTTTTATAAATTTGATTTTACAACATCTATTGGGTTTCTTTTTCTTTCATTAATCTCATTAATGAATTCCCATCATTTATGCTTTCTAAGCATCACTGAAGAAACGAAAATACAACGTACGCTAATGCCATCTGCATTCGCCACAGTGTCCCGTTATGCACCGTTAGGTTACTTAACTAACGGTATACCGGGGCAGGACTAGCGCGGGTGTAAAACATAAGCAACGTTTATTATATATACAATAATAAAGCATTCGTCTCACGCATATAAAATGATCAGATCACAGAATATCAGCAGCAAAAGAAACATATGAAATATTGGATGTACTAGGAGGTCCATGTTTTATTTTGACCATGTATAAAACACGGATTCCACGGTCGCGATGAATAGCCAAACCCACATCCCTAGACCACTACGAGAGCGGCAAGAAACACTACCAATTCTAGAGTTAGAAGACCCGGACTCGACTCCTCGAGTTGGTCTCCCACTGGACACCAGAATCCGGTTACTTGTGCTCCCATCCTTGGATCTATCCTAATGCGGAAAAGTAAATAATATACAATTATGACATCATCCTCAACCCGGAAGTTTCCTAATAAAAGAATATTACATACAACGAATTTTACATGAATGAAAATAAAAACTCTCATCTCACATAAAAACCCCGGCTATTCAGAACACAACGATCCAATATAACATATCACAGCAACACATAACATCACATGTCATCAACGTAAGTAAATATGTGTATCCCAATTGTCGTTAATGTATAGCAACGAAATAGGCGATACACCACATATTACACTTACGGTCGCAGAAAAGAAAGTGAAAAACTAGAACATTTGGAATCCACAATCACCTTAGACATCATAATCCTGAAATATCACATATTACGGATTTCATGCCTAACTATATGAATTCCACATATTGTATCACATTTCAGAAAAAGCTAGACGACGTTAAATATTCTGATCGAATTAACAAACACCCATAATTCCCTAAAGCTCAACACTTCATCGTAGTTTAAAAATACTCAGTATATGCCACAGTACCAATGAACCAGCCGTAGAAGGGTCGACCAATGCCTCACATGTGGCACCGCTGAAATACCACAAACCCTAGGGTTTAGTGGCGGTTCTGACAATCATATAATCGAGTTAAGGTTTCTTTCTTTTAGAGGGTCCACCGAATCACTTGCACGATATTTGAATGTTCTTTAACTACGAAAAAATCCAACTCTTGAAAAATTCCCAGTAAGGGTTAAAGTGGGTATTTGATATCCGATCGAACTTTCTAACACCGTCTAAATTAACCTGAAAACATACTAGAATTAAGAATATGAAACACTCCGAATTTCCTCTGTAAAAAGATAACATCACATGCAAATTTAGCAAAAACAAACAACACCTAAAATACCAAAACCCTGAGCCTTGAACACTGTAAAAATTTCAACCCTAAACAGGCCGAGATGGCCGGTTTTGATACATGTGTGGGCGGCCCAATTCCGAGGGAAAGGGGTGAATTTTGTACAGTGTTCATTATGTATCTCATACATCATTCTGCAACTGTTTAAAAAAAATTGACACCTGAAAAATTTTGACAAAAACTAAGGTTTACATTCGGGTGTTTCGGAGTTGTTTCGGTTTCGTAATCCTACACATATCCGTATAATTCTCTAGCTAGGCTCTGATACCACTGTAGGGTTATTAATCATGACAGCAAGGTTTGGGGTAGCATCTTCCATGCCAATTTCAATTTTTTTTCATGTTTAAACAACCCCAAACTAGATCTTTAACTAAAGCATCAAACTAAAACACCAAGTAAACTATTTTACTTCTAAGTGATAGGGAGTATAACCTTTGTAGTCCTCTCCTTCACTTCTAAAGCTCCAAGTTGAAGTCCCTTCGCTGCGATCATCATACTCCCGGACTCTAGAGAAGCTCCATGAGATGAATGAGGCATCCTTTTTTGTAGTCTTCACAATCCAAGATGATCTACGTCGCAGCAATACAAACCCAAGCTTTCACTTCACTAATGAGGTATTAGTGAAGCAAACACTTTAATCTAAGTATCTAGAATAAATGTGGATGATGAAGTAGGAATTTTGCTCTCTTTTGTTTTCTATTTCACACTATTTTTTTCATCAAATAAAGAAATCAAGAGAGAAAGAATCAAGAGCAAGAAGAAGAAGAAGCTCAAGCTTAAGTGAGAATGAATTATGATGAGGTTAGAAATTTAACCTAGGGTTAAAAGTATCATGGCTAACTCTTGTAGAAAATAAACCATGGGCTAGGATTAGGGTTATGTTAACAAATATCTTAGCAAATATCTAAAGAGTGGACTAAGTCAACTTAAGAAAATATCTTAAGTAATTATCCACAATTTAGAATTAACTAAAATAAATTATAAATCTAACCCTAATTTTAGCCATGGTGAAAATCTCATTAAACCCTAGTTGCATTTATAACCTAGCATGTTACAATATTATATATATATCATATATATAATATATAATGTAACAAAAGAAAAGAATACAATAAACATATATCACATATATGTTAAATGTATCCAAAGTGATAAAATGAAAAACAAGTGAGCATATATTAGTTAATGTAATTTAATATATCAAATATACAATTATATATTAAATTATCGAATCAACACTTGATCCGATAATCCGGCTATATTACATATAACCGACTAATATAAAATGTATCATTTCATCGAATCAACACATGATCCGATGACCCGGCTATATCACATATAACCGGCCGATATCATATATCGCGAGAATAGAATACGGTATCACATATCGTATTAATCTCGGTCCCGCACATATCAAATATGTGCTACTACTCCGTTTCTCCTGTGCCAGGAAACCTCTGTGTAGGACTCTAAAGACTCATCAATACGCCGGCAGTAGGTAATGATCATATCAAACACCCACAAGCTACAAGCGGTCAGCTAAACATAACAGCTACACGGGTATTGAGTGATCACAAGATCAACAAGAAAGCCTGCACACACTCCTGTTAATCCAATCAGTAACAATACCGTACAGTCTGTTCTCTTCGTCTGATATGTCGAATATGTAGTCTAGGGGTGGTAAACGTCAGACCCGGGTAACTGATAATTCGTGTTCATGTGAGGCTCATAACGAGTCGAGAAACTACTGATAACACTTACTAGTAGATCTCCATATCAGCCCTGGCCAGGGACTTCCAGTTATAGCCAATCGAACACAGCGCAAAATCAACCCCCAATACCGGGAGAGACGAAACCCCTCCTATCGCTCATTGCCTCCATGTGATTCGGGACTGTACCCAAAAGCCACCGTTTTGCACGTTCTCATGAACGTGGTAAGGTGGAAATCAAAGCACAGTGGGAATCACACAAGACTCTATGGCGATCTCGGGTCTACAGACAAACCTGTACCTGTGTCACCAGAGAACACCTATCCGACGATAGGTATAATACCGTCTATGAGTTCTCGGCGAGTCCGTTCAGTGTACCCAGTCTCCGCTGAGCACCCCTATACCATCTTTGATGTCAAACACCAATGGATGTGGGATCATCCATCGCCCATCATATGGGTCAAGATGTGAATACGCTAGTCTACTCTGGAGTATCGATGCCCTGTTTCGATACTCTTTCGACTGGGAACAGTTATAGGATGTACTCTTGGACTACCTCGGCCCCACTAGTATGATCTACATCATAGTCCTAGTAGTCAAGTACATATCCTAAGGGCTTTATCAACATGTGAGAGTAAGACAGTAAACCAATACAAGTCAACATGTTAAGACAAAGTTAAACCTGATAGCATACTATCATATCGAGCAAGAAAGTCTTCTCTATATATATCAAATCATCCACTATAATATACATCATATGTACAACAATGGCCTCTAGGGCATATACATAACTAACAGCTTGGACATTTATAGGGAGGACTTTCTTGCTCGATATGATAGTATGCTATTTGGTTGCTCTATATCTTAACATGTATACTTATTGTCTCTCTGTTACATGTTGATAAAGCCCTTAGGATAAGTACTTGACTACCAGGATTATGATGCAGATCATACTAGTGGGGCAAGGGTAGTCGGTAAGTACATCCTTCAATTGTTCCTAGTCGTGGGAGTATTGAGACGGGGCATCGATATTCACAAGTAGACTAGCGTATGCGCTTCTTGACCCATGTGATGGGCGATGAATGATCCTACATCCATTGGTGTTTGACATCAGAGAAAGTATACGGGTGCTCAGTAGAGACTGGGTACACTGAACGAACTTGCCGAGAACTCCTAGATGGTATTATACCTATCGTCAGATAGCAGTTCTCTAGTGACACTGGTAAAGGTTAGTCTGTAGACTCGAGATTGTCATAGAGTCTTGTGTGATTCCTAATGTGATTTTATTTCCACCTTACCACGTTGAAGAGATCGTGCAAAACGGTGGTTTTTGGGTACAGTCTCGAGTCACATGGAGGCAATGAGCGATAGAAGGGGATTCGTCTCTCCTGGAATTGGGAGTTGATGTTGCGCTATGCTCGATTGGCCATAACAGGAAATCCCTGGCCAGAGTTGTTGAGATTTACTGGTAAGTTTTATCAGTATTTTCTCGAACCGTTATGGACCTTTCATCGGCATGACTTATCAAGCTATTGGGGTCTGACGTTTACCACCCCTAGGCGAGATATGCGACATATCATACGAAGAGATCGGACTGTACGGTAGTGTTACTGTTTGGATTCGTAGGAGTATAAGCAGGCTTACTTGTTGATCTTCTGATCGCTCAATACCCGGATGGCCGTTATGTTTAGCAGACCGTTGATGGCTTGTGGTGGAATGATATGATCACCACCTACTGCCGGCGTATTGACGAGTCTTTAGAGTCCTACACAGAGGTTTCTTGGCTCAGGTGAAACGAAGTAGGAGCACATATGTAATATATGCGAGACCGAGATTAATACGTGTATGTGATACCTGTTAGTGTATATGCCCTAGAGGCCATTACTGTATCATACTAGTATGTATATTACTTGATGGAAGCTTGGGATATTCACAGTTGTACAGACAATCTTGCTCAATATAGTAGTATGCTACTTGGTTTGTCTCTGCTTTAATGTGTACTTGTGTGTTTATTTATTATATCACCTATACGCATTAGTAGAGCCCTTTGGATCTTTGCTTGATTACCGGCGTTGTGATGGCGATCACACTCGTGGGGGCTGGGTAATCTACAAGCACATCCTTATACACATCCCTAGTCATGGGAGTATCGAGATAGGGCATCGATACTCCGGAGTAGACTAGCGTATGCGCTTCTCATCCCAGCACGGGAGACGGTCTGTCCCACAGCCGTCGGTACGTCGTACTTGAGATAGTATGCGGGTGCTCGTTGGGTTACGAGTACACTGGACAGGACTCGTCGGGAACTGATGGTTGGTATTATACCTATCATCAGTTATCAGTTCCCAGGTAACATGAGTACAGCTTAGTCCGCTGACTTGACACTGTCACTTCGCCTCGAGTGTGTTCCCACTGTTCTTTGATTGCTACCCTACCACGGCTCTACTGAGTCGTGCAAACAGGTAGTAGTTGGGAGCAGTCCCGAAGCACTTGGAGGCAGTGACGGTTAGACAGGATTCGTCTCTCCCGGTATTGGGGGTTGACATCGCGTTGTGTCTAGGAGAGCCATTACACAAGTAGTCCCTGGCCAGGGCAAGCGAGATATACTGGTAGGTTCCAGTGTTATCTCAGGGTGTTCTGGGCTTCACTCCGACACGACTTGTACCTCTATTAAGGGTCTGACGCTTGCCGCCCCCCTAGGCCCGACATGCAATGTATCAGACGAACAGACCGGACTGTACGGAGATTGTCACATACAGACTCAGTAGGAGTTCGGATGGGTTTACCTCATCGGCCTTCTTATCGACATCTACCTGGGGACCGTTACGTACAGCTAGTGCCGCTTGAGGTCTGTGGTTAAACCCACTGCCAGCGTAGTGTCGAGTCTTTAGAGTCCCACACAGAGAGTTTCCCTGCACTGAGCGAAACGTGTAGAGGTCGTATGGTTTTACGGCAGGGCTGCGATCACTTACGTACACTTGTGTGCGTATGGTGTTCGGGCAGGCAGTACTAGTAGGCTTTGGTTTAAGCCGGATCCTAGTATTGCACGGATGGATTTGTTTTGTCTTCTGTGCATCCGCATTCTACGGAATACGGATGCAGGTGTGTATGCACAGTTTTTCGGAGCGATGAAGGAGGAGGTGCCTCATTAGGGTTTTGGCAGTTTGTTCGGCCAAAACCGTTATGTGGCAGGCTCATTAGGGTTTTGACAGTTGATTCGGTCAAAACCATTTTGAGGCGGACTCATTAGGGTTTTTGACAGTTCGTTTGGTCAAAACCATAATGAGCCGCGAACATCATTTACTAATCCTATTAGTGATAATCTTATGATGGCTAATTGCATTGACCATTTGACCCCGTTGACCTCTCTTGACTTTGTTGACCGGTTGACCGGGTTGACCATTGACTTTCAAGAGGGTTCCACACTCTTCTTTTCTTTTCCTTTTCCTTTTTCTTTTGGATTATGATAATGGTCATTTCAAAGTAGCCATCAACTTTATCTTGATGGGATTAGTAATGATGTTGTTTTGCATTATTTACAACCATGGTTGTTTTTCTTTTGTATCATAATTTTATTCTCATTCTCTCTCTTGAAATGAGAAGCTCCATGGTTGCTAGCAAGCTCCTTCTTCTTCCTCCTCTTGATTTCTCCTTTGATCTCATGTGTTGAGAGAAAAATGATTCCACTTGACAAACACATCCATACATCTCCTCTACACATCCTAGGGCTTCTAGATTAGCAATCTCCTTGCCCTAGTTACCTCGGCTTGAGGTGGAGCTCGGTGTACATCTCTCGGGTGGATCGTCTTCGACTCAAGGAGGCCGCGGAGGTGACCAAAGTCCGGATCAACCATTGAGCAAGCAAAGTGAAGAACAACAAGAAGAGAAGGAGTTCAAGTTGAGGTATAACCCCTAACCGAGTAGATAACATCTCATGTTAGGATGCTAGTGTATTGTTTAGTAAAGATCCGGCTTTTACGGTCCATGTTACAAAGCTTAGAAAAAATTTTGTTTTACCGTTTCCGCAACCCCGAAAGTACCGGGAGAGGTAACGTGGACCTAACAGTGGTATCAGAGCCTAACTAAACATAAACTAGCTTGGTAGTGAAGTGTATCGAAGTTCGAAACGGAAAAATCGAAAAAACCGAGTTACAAAAATCTGAGTTTCTGTTAAAAAATTTTCTGGTCAAAACAAAATTTGTCTTACACCAAAAATCATCTCAGGGTTTTTAGAAGAAAGCCACCAAAAACGAGCCAGCAACTCGACCAAAGAGCCGCGTTTCCGCGGCAATAGCAAGCTATTGCCGCGGAACCGCGGCCATCTTGGTGAGTCACTGGGTCGATTTTGGTGCAGTGTGTTTCTGACTTGGTTTTAGGATTTTTGAGATGGTTTATATGTTCCCAGATTTTTCAGAATAGAAATTTGTTTTTGGGGGCCTATAAATCCGTATTTTTCCGAACTTCAATATACTTTGACTACAAAGGTTATATCTGTGATGTTCATATGTATTGAACGTCGGCTAATCGCTATATGTCGATTAGTCGGGGTTATACATATCTGTGATCTGTGATTGTTGTTGATGGTTTGTGTATATGAACTCGTTGGATTGTCGCGGATGAATAGCCGAGGTGGATGTGAGATGAGAGTTTCTTTTTCTTTCATTCATGTAATAATTTGTAAATTGATGTAATATTATTTTTTTGGCCGCACAACCGGGTCGGGGTTGTAGCCGTCATTGTATAATTCTTTTTACTGTTTTTGCTCCTAGGATAGACCCATGGAGGGGGTGCACAAACTACCGGGTATCTCGAAGTGCCGAGTGGCCTACTCATGGCGTTGAGGGAGGTTGCTTCGCTTCGGGTACTTGGCGGGTAGTTTGCCGCACCCGTAGGGGTCTTGGGTGGGGTTTTGGCTATTCATCGCGACCGTGTAATCCGTTTTTCGTTGCAGGCTTGAACGAATCACGGGTTCCTAGTATATCCAAAGTGTTCATCTGTGATCTGGATTGGCTATCATTGCAGTATATCTATATATAATAACTATTTAGGCACTGCTTATGTTTTACAGCCGCGCTAGCCCAGCCCCCGCTCTGTCGTTAGTTAAGTAACCTAACGGGTGATGACGGGGCCCAGTGGCGAATGCGAATGGCATAAGCGTACGTCATATTTTGGTTGTTTTCTGCAATGGTAGGATTTAAATGATGGGACGCATTAAAAGAACTAATGCAAGAAAATAAACCTAAAAGACGTTGTTGGAACAATTTTTAAAAAAAAAAAAAAGCTGTTATTGCAAGGACGTTCATTTTTGTTTTGCATCGCGGTATTCGGTTATGAATGCCCAGCACCTCAGTCGACGAGGCAAGGGCCGAGATCCCTTCATCGGGAGTGACCCCTTGGACAAAAGTTTGCGTCAGGGTAATAACTTCACTATAGTCGATTATTCTTGCTTTGCATCGAGGTATTCAGTTTAGAATATCCTGCACCTTATTCGACGAGGAAAGAGCCAAGATCCCTTCACAGGGAGTGACCTTTTTAGCAAAAAGTTTTCGCCACTATATTTTTCCAAAAAGATTATCAGGTTCCTTCAACGACATCAAGTTCATTACGTTAACGGGTTTTTCGCCAAAAACCCAGCCGTAGCCCTCCGTCATTTCATACAAGTACTACTCAGTATTCGAGCTACGTATTTTGGCATTGTCAAGGCGTAGTGATCGGTAGCTAAGTATTGCTTGTTTGCAGCCTTATTTTTCAGATTATTTAGGACAGTCGCATAGCTATGTTGGCATTGTCAAGAGTTATGCGGGTGGGTCTAAGTTAATCAAGATAATGATGGGCCGAACTTGACTAACGGTTCATGATATGTTGGCATTGTCAAGGTCATGAATCGTTAGGGGCAAAAACCACATCGGGAGTTTCAAAAGAACTGAAACTTGCAGATTTAGCATACCTTCTGGAGTGTGGTGGCTAGAGTGGATTCCATCTAGGTCATCACACAATGACAGTTGGATCCCGATCCCACTGATGAGTTGGATTACTCTCGGGAGATTACTTTCACTTAACGATCAATGCTACAAACCTAGTAGGTGTCTAGAAAGGTGTTAGCGGGGCTACGCCCCCAGGGAAAAGAGGTTCTTAAATTAAGGAACTTCGCGAAAGCGTTGGAAAACCTCCCTCGAAGTACCGACACTAGCCTGGCTGAAAGGTTAAGCAAGTATTGTGACGTGAATTAAATCCCGGCTAGTTCTTCTTTTAAAAGGTTTTAAGAAGAATTTGAGGAAACAGTGGGAGACATCCTGGTTAGATAAATTAATAAACCAATTTAATCTTGCAAGAGCAAACGCTGAGTGTTTCTTTTCTCTCTCTCCAGGCAGCAACCTTTTCACGCCCTAATCAAGATAATAAAATGTATCGCTTGACCGATCCGAATTCTTATTCGGGACTGGGGAAAGTTGGTTCAGCTCTAACTTGTGACAACAGTCATGAGTATGAGAATGGGAAAGGGGATTGTATGGATTTCCAGGATACCCAGTTGAAGAAGAAGCATGGTTTTGCATCTACTTCAGGTGTTCTTGTAATTGAGAACTGTTTTACGCTCAGCCCTACCTCCTGGGTACTTGATACCGGATCAGGATCTCATATTTGTAATTTATTGCAGGGACTGAGAAAAAGTAGGATAGTTGCACCGGGTGATATGTCGCTCAGAGTAGCGAACGGAGCACAAGTTAATGCAGCAGCCGTCGGTCAATATCACCTTGTATTGCCAAATGGAAAGACTATGATTTTGAACGATTGCTACTATGTACCCTCCATGGTTTGAAACATCATATCAGTTTCTTTACTCGATAAAGATGGATATAACTTTGTACTTGAAAAGAATATCATGAACATTTACCTTCATAAGGTACTGGTTGCAGAGGGTACACTGTGTAATGGTATCTACGTTCTAAATCAGAATACAGTTCTCAATGTACAAAACACACGCAAGAGGAAGAATTCAGGTACGAATGAATCCTACTTGTGGCATTGTAGACTTGGTCATATCGGAGAGAAAAGACTGAGTAAGTTGCATAAAGATGGACTCTTGAATGCGTTCGAGTTTTCATCTTATGAAACTTGTCAGTCTTGTCTCAAAGGGAAGATGACCAAATCTCCGTTCACCGGACATGGAGAAAGAGCAACAGAGCTCTTGGGACTCATACATAGTGATGTGTGTGGTCCGATGTCTATACTTGCAAGGGGGGTTCTCGTACTTCATCACATTCACTGACGATCTCTCTAGGTTCGGATATGTGTATCTGATGAAACACAAATCTGAAACTTTTGAGAAATTCAAGGAATTCAGAAACGAAGTAGAGAACCAGACAGGCAAAAGTATCAAGATCCTCCGGTCTGATAGAGGAGGGGAGTACTTAAGCACGGAATTCTGAGATTACTTAAAAGAGAATGGTATTCTCTCTCAGCTTACTCCTCCTTATACACCACAGCACAACGGTGTATCGGAGAGAAGGAATCATACCCTATTGGATATGGTTCGATCCATGATGAGTGATGCTGAGTTACCTCTTTCATTCTGGGGACTTGCGCTAGATACAGCGGCATACTTACTGAATCAGGATCCGTCTAAATCCGTGCCTAAGACTCCATATGAAATATAGAGTGGTAAGAAACCATATCTAGAACGAATTAAGATATGGGGTTGTCCGGCCTATGTAAAAGTACAAAAACCAGACAAGCTTGAGGCACGGTCAGTTTTATGTAAGTTTGTGGGATATCCTAGAAATTCTCTAGGATATCTGTTCTACCACACTGAGGAACAGAAGGTGTTCGTTGCTCGCCGCGCCACCTTTTTAGAGTGGCAATTTCTTGCAAAAGAAATAAGTGGGAGCACGGTAGAACTGGATGAAATATCTGATCCACAAACTCAAACTGAGGATTTAGCAGAACCAGAAAATTCAGTGACCCCAAACGAACCTCAGCCACTCCGCAGATCTGGTAGGATTTCTCATCCGCCCGAGAGATACTACGGTTTTCTCATAGACGGGGATCGAGAGGATTGCATCTTGGAAGAAAATGACCCTACCAGTTTCAGGCAGGCCATTATCAGTAGGGACTCTGATAAGTGGCAGGAAGCAATGCAATCCGAAATAGAGTCCATGTACGCCAATAAAGTGTGGACCTTGGATATTGCTCCACCTGGGGTAAAACCCGTTGGATGCAAATGGATCTACAAAAGGAAACTTGGTGTAGATGGGCAGGTGGAAACCTATAAAGCTAGACTCGTTGCAAAAGGTTTTCGTCAAAGACCTGGTTTGGACTATGATGAAACTTTTTCTCCGGTGGCTATGCTCAAATCCATTCGGATCCTACTTGCCATTGCTGCCTTCCATGACTATGAAATCTGGCAGATGGATGTTAAAACGGCTTTCCTAAACGGTTGTTTGGAAGAGTGCGTTTACATGGATCAACCAGAAGGTTTCGTAGACAGTGGGAGCAGCGGAAAGGTGTGCAAGTTGCTTAAATCCATTTATGGATTAAAGCAGGCATCGCGGAGCTGGAACATCTGTTTTGATGAGGCAATCAAGGAATTTGATTTCATCAAGAACGAAGATGAACCCTGTGTATATAAGAAGATTGTAGGACGAACTGTCGTATTCCTAGTCTTGTACGTGGACGACATTCTTTTGATAGGAAATGATATTCCTATGCTATAATCGGTCAAGCTATTTTTGTCACAAAGGTTCTCCATGAAGGACCTGGGTGATGCCTCGTACATTCTGGGGATCAAGATCTATAGAGATAGATCCAAGAAACTATTGGGACTTTCACAGTCCAGGTACATAGAGACCGTACTAAAGAGTTTAGTATGGAGGGTTCCAAGCGCGGTAACATACCCGCATTGCACGGAATTACCCTCTCCAAGAAGATGTCTCCTAAGACTGACGAGGAGAGGGTTCGCATGAGCACTATACCCTACGCTTCGGCTGTAGGATCTATAATGTATGCGATGCTATGTACAAAACCAGATGTAGCTTACGCGTTGAGTGCGGTAAGCCGGTATCAGTCAAACCCAGGGGAGGACCACTGGACAGCAGTGAAGAACATTCTCAAGTACCTGAGAAGGACTAAGGAGATGTTCCTGGTTTACGGTAATGGAAACCTCAGGGTCGTGTCCTTTACCGATTCAAGCTTCCAGAGTGACAAAGATGACAGCAAGTCTGTCTCAGGTTTTGTGTTTACCCTCAACGGAGGGGCGGTATGTTGGAGGAGTTCCAAGATGGATACCGTCGCAGACTCGACGATGGAGGCTGAATACATTGCTGCAAGCGATGCCGCAAAAGAGGCGGTCTGGATAAAGAAGTTCATTAGTGAACTTCAGGTGGTTCCGTCCATTGTTGACCCAATACCTTTGTATTGCGATAACAATGGGGCTATAGCTTTAGCGAAGGAACCAAGGTCCCATCAGAAATCCAGGCACATCTTAAGGCGGTATCACCTGATCAGGGAGATCATTGATCGACAGGAGATCGAGGTGCGGAGAGTGGACACAAAGGACAACACTGCGGACCCATTCACGAAGGCTTTACCCCAGACTCAGTTCGAGCGGCTGATCGAGATGATAGTTCTTCGATACGCCAGTACATGGCCTTAGTGCAAGTGGGAGATTGTTAGTGTATATGCCCTAGAGGCCATTACAGTATCATACTAGTATGTATATTACTTGATGGAAGCTTGGAATATTCACAGTTGTACAGACAATCTTGCTCAATATAGTAGTATGCTACTTGGTTTATCTCTGCTTTAATGTGTACTTGTGTGTTTATTTATTATATCACCTATACGCATTAGTAGAGCCCTTTGGATCTTTGCTTGATTACCGGCGTTGTGATGGCGATCACACTCGTGGGGGCTGGGTAATCTACAAGCACATCCTTATACACGTCCCTAGTCGTGGGAGTATCGAGATAGGGCATCGATACTCCGGAGTAGACTAGCGTATGCGCTTCTCATCCCAGCACGGGAGACGGTCTGTCCCACAGACGTCGGTACGTCGTACTCGAGATAGTATGCGGGTGCTCGTTGGGTTACGAGTACACTGGACAGGACTCGTCGGGAACTGATGGTTGGTATTATACCTATCGTCAGTTATCAGTTCCCAGGTGACATGAGTACAGCTTAGTCCGCTGACTTAACACTGTCACTTCGCCTCGAGTGTGTTCCCACTGTTCTTTGATTGCTACCCTACCATGGCTCTACTGAGTCGTGCAAACAGGTAGTAGTTGGGAGCAGTCCCGAAGCACTTGGAGGCAATGACGGTTAGACAGGATTCGTCTCTCCCGGTATTGGGGGTTGACATCGCGCTGTGTCTAGGAGAGCCATTACACAAGTAGTCCCTGGCCAGGGCAAGCGAGATATACTGGTAGGTTCCAGTGTTATCTCAGGGTGTTCTGGGCTTCACTCCGACACGACTTGTACCGCTATTAGGGGTCTGACGCTTGCCGCCCCCCTAGGCCCGACATGCGATGTATCAGACGAACAGACCGGACTGTACGGAGATTGTCACATACAGACTCAGTAGGAGTTCGGATGGGTTTACCCCATCGGCCTTCTTATCGACATCTACCTGGGGACCGTTACGTACAGCTAGTGCCGCTTGCGGTCTGTGGTTAAACCCACTGCCAGCGTAGTGTCGAGTCTTTAGAGTCCCACACAGAGAGTTTTCCTGCACTGAGCGAAACGTGTAGAGGCCGTATGGTTTTACGGCAGGGCTGCGATCACTTACGTACACTTGTGTGCGTATGGTATTCGGGCAGGCAGTACTAGTAGGCTTTGGTTTAAGCCGGATCCTAGTATTGCACGGATGGATTTGTTTTGTCTTCTGTGCATCCGCATTCTACGGAATACGGATGCAGGTGTGTATGCACAGTTTTTTGGAGCGATGAAGGAGGAGGTGCCTCATTAGGGTTTTGGCAGTTGGTTCGGCCAAAACCGTTATGTGGCAGGCTCATTAGGGTTTTGACAGTTGATTCGGTCAAAACCATTTTGAGGCGGACTCATTAGGGTTTTTGACAGTTCGTTTGGTCAAAACCATAATGAGCCGCGAACATCATTTACTAATCCTATTAGTGATAATCTTATGATGGCTAATTGCATTGACCATTTGACCCCGTTGACCTCTCTTGACTTTGTTGACCGGTTGACCGGGTTGACCATTGACTTTCAAGAGGGTTCCACACTCTTCTTTTCTTTTCCTTTTTCTTTTGGATTATGATAATGGTCATTTCAAAGTAGCCATCAACTTTATCTTGATGGGATTAGTAATGATGTTGTTTTGCATTATTTGCAACCATGGTTGTTTTTCTTTTGTATCATAATTTTATTCTCATTCTCTCTCTTGAAATGAGAAGCTCCATGGTTGCTTGCAAGCTCCTTCTTCTTCCTCCTCTTGATTTCTCCTTTGATCTCATGTGTTGAGAGAAAAAGGATTCCACTTGACAAACACATCCATACATCTCCTCTACACATCCTAGGGCTTCTAGATTAGCAATCTCCTTGCCCTAGTTACCTCGGCTTGAGGTGGAGCTCGGTGTACATCTCTCGGGTAGATCGTCTTCGACTCAAGGAGGCCGCGGAGGTGACCAAAGTCCGGATCAACCATTGAGCAAGCAAAGTGAAGAACAACAAGAAGAGAAGGAGTTCAAGTTGAGGTATAACCCCTAACCGAGTAGATAACATCTCATGTTAGGATGCTAGTGTAATGTTTAGTAAAGATCCGGCTTTTACGGTCCATGTTACAAAGCTTAGAAAAATTTTTGTTTTACCGTTTCCGCAACCCCGAAAGTACCGGGAGAGGTAACGTGGACCTAACAATACCGTATTCTATTCTTGCAATTCATGTTATCGTTCAGTTATATGTGTTATAGCCGGGTTATCTAATCAAGTGTTAATTCGATTAGTTGATACACATGATATTGGTCGGTTATATGTAACATAGCCAGATTATTAAATCAAGTGTTGATTTAATAATTTACTGTATAATTATATATTTAATATATTAATGTACATTAACTAATATAAGCTCACTTAAGAATTCTTCTTCTCATTTGTGCATTTAGTATATATGTAATATATATTAATGTACATTTTTGTGTGTCATGCTAGATGATACATGAGACATGGGTGTATGAAACTCACACCATGCTGAAGGTAATAAAGGGTTTTATTTATTTAAATTAAATTAAAATTAGTTGAAAATTAGTCACATGGTTAGAAGCCTGGAGAAGCTTGTAGTGACCATTGACTTAGTCCACTAATTTTGTTTTACATTAGATATTTATTAACCTAACCATTACCTTAAACCATGGTTATTTCTATACATGAGTTATATGAGATATCTCTCACCCATGGTCGCCATTCAACACTTGATTCATTCCATGGTTGCTTTTCTTCATCTCCTTCCTCTAGCTCTCTAGCTTTTTGAGAGGTGAAGAAAATGAGTGAGAAAATTATTTCTAAAGTGAGCAAAATTCCTACTTCATCATCCTACACTAGACTAGCTATTTAGTTTAGGTTGTTTGCTTCACTAATTCCACATTAGTGAAGAGGGAGCTTGAGTTAGTGCCTCCTCGATGTAGATCATCTTCGGCCTTGAAGACTTCAAGCAAGTTTGTTCATTTCACCTTGTGGAGACTTTACTAGACTCTGGGAGATTACTACTTGGAACGAAGGGACTACTACACGGAGCTATTGAAGTGAAAGACCGGTCTACAAAAGTTGAATTCCCTGTTCATTTAGATGTAAAGATGTTTATATGCATGTTTCGTTTAATTCTCTAGTTAAAATTCTCGGCTAGGGTTCTTTAGCGCGCCAAATTTCTTAAAACGGCATGGTCAATGCCTCCCAAAACCAAGTGGTGGTGCTGCGGAACCCAACAACCTCACCAAAACTTGGGGAAAACCTTAGCCATCTAAGCTCCAAGAAATCATAAGAGGGTTAAACATGATTAGTGAAGGGTTTAGTGAGATTTGATGTTGATTTAGGCTTGAGGTTTGTGGGAAAAATATAATCAAGAGGGGATTTTTAGTGAAGAAGATGAAGAGAAAATGAGAGAGAGTGTTGTGAAGAAATGAGCGAGTGAGAGGGTGCGGATGAGAATGAGAGCCATGCTCTTTCTCTCTCCTCATTTAATGCCTCCCATGCTTCGTCCCCCCATGCTCCCATGCATCATCATTCTATTCTTTTCTCTTTCTTTCATTTTTTAAAAAAGATAAAAACTCTTTTTCTTAAAATAGAAATATATATATATGAGACATAACAAAATTATGGTTAAGGTGCCATGGCAAACAAAGCATGGTTAACACCTTCGTAACCCTAGATTAGCATGCACATGTGTGTGCAAGTACAAAAATAATTACATAAAATATTAATTAATTATAATAAAATATTTGAAAATAATTATTGGTTAAATTTATTAAAAACACTTATTATATCGCTTAATTAACTCTAATCGCGTTTTAAAGTGTTACACGAAAGCCAAGGGGAAGAATAAGATGACCCCCACTAAGCCGAAAGGTGGTGTCAATAAGGTAGAGGGAAAGGGCAAGGCAAAAGTTTTAGGGCCGACGGTAGGGAAATAGGAATATTTGTATTGTCACAAGAAAAACCATTGGAAGAAGAACTGCAGGGCTTGGAAAGACAAGAACCAGGATTCGAAGCAAGTCGTGGCTTTAGTTTCAGGTGCGTTTATGATTGAAAATTGTCAGTCAATCAACTCTACTTTCTGGGTATTGGATACCGGTTCAGGATCTCATATCTGTAATTCATTGCATGCACTGAAAAGCCGTAAAGTTATGAAGGCAGGTGATATGACCCTCAGGGTGGCTAAGGGAGCGAGCGTGGATGCTGTTTCCATAGAGGAATATCACCTAAGATTGACAAGTGGACATATTTTGGTTTTGCGTAACTGTTTTTGTATACCTTGTTTGACATGTAATATCATCTCTGTATCTTTACTATCTAAAGAAGCTTATGATTTTATATTTGTATGCGATGTTGTAAACATTCACCTTAATCTTGGTTTGATTGGGTAAGGTATACTAGACAACGGTATATACGTATTAAATCAACACAAGGTTTTCAATGTTCAGAACACACTTAAAAGAAAGACTCCATAATTAAATCAAGATTTATTATGGTATTGTAGATTAGGTCACATCAATGAAACACGGTTGACGAAGTTACATAATGAGGGATATTTTGATCCGTTTGAATATTTGTCTTATGCAACTTGTCAATCATGTTTCAAAGGAAAGATGACAAAGACTCCGTTCACTGGGCACGGGATAAGAGCCACCGAGCTCTTGGGACTTATACACATCGACATGTGTGGTCCAATGTCTACACATGCAAGAAGTGGTTATTTCTTCTTCATTACTTTTACGGATGATTTCTCAAGGTATGGACATGTATTCTTGATGAAAGATAAATCTGAGGCATTTGAGAAATTCCAGGAATACAAGAATGAAGTAGAAAAACAAATAGGCAAAAGTATCAAGACACTCCAATCTGATTGAGATGGTGAATACCTAAGTGACGGGTTCCTGGATTACTTAAAACAGATTGGAATTCTCTCTCAGCTTACTCCTCCATACACACCTCGGCACAACGGTGTATCAGAAAAGTAGAACCGTACCTTATTAGATATGGTACGTTCCATGATGAGTAACGCTGAATTACAACGATCCATCTGGGGTTATGCACTAGAATCTGCTGCAAATCCTTTGAACAAAGTTCCTACTAAATCAGTGCCTACCACACCATATGATATGTGGAGTGGGAAGAAATCCTATCTTAAGTATCTTAAGATATGTGGATGTCCAGCTTTTGTCAAAATGCAGCGTGTGGACAAGCTCAAGGTATGATCAGTACTATATAAGTTTGTGGGATACCCAAGGAACTCCGGGGGGATCTTCTCTATTACGTAGAGGAACAATAGGTTTTTGTTTCTCGGCATGCCCACTTTCTAGAGACTCAATTTCCTTAAAAATAAATAGGTGGTAGCGCAATAGAACTGGAAGAAATTCCAGAACCACAAACTATTACTGAAAGCATGGTGGAACCAGAAGTTTCAGAAGAACCGGACGTCCCTGCGCTACTCCGCAGGTCTAGCAGGCAGTCTCATCCGCCTGAGAGATACTACGGTTTTCTCATAGACGGTGATAAAGAGGATTGATTATCAATGATGATGAGCCGACTAGTTTCCAGCAGGCTATTACAAGCAGAGACTCGGTAAAATTGATGGATGCAATGAGGACCGAAATGGAATCCATATACACCAACAAAGTTTGGACTTCAGACATTGCACCTCAAGGGGTAAATCCAGTAGGCTGCAAATGGATCTTCAGAAAGAAGATTGGTGTATCCATATATTTATAGTAAGATTGTAGCGAGAACTGTGGTATTTCTCGTCTTGTACGTAGATGACATTCTCCTGATATGAAATGACATTCCTATGCGCGCACTCCGCGGGTTCACAAGGAGGCGGAATGTGCAAAAAATGATTTTTACAAGTTTCGCAACACCGACTACACTCTAGGATCTTTACTTGAACCTTAACTAACAAACTACTAGAGGTTTAACTACTCGGAAGAAAGTTATACCTCCTAGTATCAAGTCCTTCGGGTCTTCTTGTTCTCCTCCTCCTCGTCTTAAGCTCCTCGAAGTGTACGGATCGCGCTTGATCGTCGACCTCCTCAAGTCAAAGACGATCCACCTGAGAGTATATAGTTCAGGCTCTAACCTCGATATCGAGGTAACTAGGGTACCTAGTTCGCTAAAATAGATAACCTAGATGATGTAGAGAGTGATAATGGATTGATTTGTCTCAAAATACCCTAGGTTTCTTAACACATGAGACTTTTAGGGTTGAGAAAGAAGAAGAAAGTTTGAGGAGATGAGAGTGTAGTAGTGAGCATTCTATGAAGAATGGCTAAGTGTTGTGAATAATGAAGCATATAATAATTCATAACCAATGAATCAAGCATGCTTCGATAGTCACTAAAGCATGAGTCACCACATGAGTCACTAAGTAGCCATGCTTCATTAAATAAAAAGAGCACCTCATACCTCCACCTCATTAACCATTTAATCAAAAATGGTTATACAACAAATGAGGTGTCTTCTTCTAGAAGCACCCTTGCATAATTATAAGAATACCCCTCACCGTATATACATACCTGTATCCGTATTCCGAAAAATGCGAATACGAAGAGACGAAAATAATCCAACAATAGAATACTAAGATCCGGCTTAAACCAAAGCCCATTAGTATTATCCGCCCGAACATCATCCGTGCACAAGTACACGTATGTGATCGAACCCTGCCGTAAAACCATACGGGCTCTATATCGTTTCGCCCAAAGAAGGGAAACCCTTTGTGTGGGACTCTAAAGACTCGACAGTACGCTGGCAGTGGGTTTAACCATAAGCATGTCAGTGGTACTAGCTGCACGTGACGGCTACCCAGGTATCGGTCGATAAGAAAGCCGATGAGCAAACTCATCCGAACTCCTACTGAGCCTATCTGTGACAATCTCGGTACAGTCCGGTCTATTCGTCTAAGCTATTCGCATATCCCGTCAGACCCCTAATAGCGCAATAAGTAGTGCCGGGGTAGAGCCCAAAACACCCTGTGAAACTATTAGAGTACCTACCAGTAAATCTCGCTTGCCCTGGCTAGGGACTTTGTGTAATGGCTATCCGAATACAGTGCGATATCAACACCTAATACCGGGAAAGACGAATCCTATCTAACCACTACTGCCTCCCAGTGCTTCGGGACTGGACCCAACCACTACCTATTTGCACGACTCATTAGAACCATGATAGGGTAGTGATCTAAGCACAGTGGGAACACACTCGAGACGAATAGTGATGTCAAGTCAACGGACTAAGCTGTACTCATGTCACCTGGGAACTGCTACCTGACGTTAGGTAAAATACCAACCAGCAGTTCCCCATGAGTCCTGTCCAGTGTAACTCATAACCCAATGAGCACCTGCATACTATCTCCAGTACGACATACTAATGGTTGTGGGACAGACCATCTCCCCTGCTGAGATGAGAAGCGTATACACTAGTCTACTATGGAGTATCGATGCCCCATCTTGATAATCCTACGGCTAAGGACCTGTATAAAGATGTGCTTATAGACTACCCAACCAGCACTAGTGAGACTGCTATCACAACGCTGGTAGTCAAGCAAATCCTAAGGGCTCTATCAATATGTATTAGCGATACGTTAAAACAAACATATACACATATTAAGATAGAATCAAACCAAGTAGCATACTACCATATCGAGCAAGACTGTTATTATATCCGTGTAGATCCTAAGCTTCCAAAATATAATATACAAACCAGTACTATACAATAATGGCCTCTAGAGCATATATCACTAACAATCTTCCACTTGCACTAAGGCCGTGTATTGGTGTTGGTAATTCACCCGCGCGCGCAAACTCGTATATTATGGATACAGATATGAAATTGAAGGAAACGGAATGCGCACGCGAGATCGTTCTCGTTTTAATATTTATAAACCGCAAGTGCACGGTGCGTTGTAGCGAGCCGGCAAGAACGGGTCAATCCGCAGGGAATTGTGTATTGGGTATTGTTGTTTAAGGTTAACAAATCAATGAATAGGGTTGTTTGTCACAAATAATTATAAAAGAATGAAAACAACAAAAGCAAGAAAACTAGTTCAGGAAGAATGGTTGTGGCTTAGCTCGGGAGCTCGAATTGCGACGTTTACCTCTACACTCTCTAGATCATGAGTTATCCAGCCTTACCTTGATCACGGCATGAAACACGACTTGTCAATACGGTTGCGAAACACAAACCGTCAACGTCCGATATTCGCCGCAAAGCACGAAACGAATCCTTTTGTTCACTTACCATTTGTATGTCCGCGCTTGGGGTATCAACACTAAGCACAAGGGTTAGCAAGCATACCGCAATAACAAAAACACAAAGTGGTTAGTGAGAGCAAATAATTTTGGTGTTAAGTGTGCTAATTGTTTGTGATGGTATATGGTATATGAAACTAAGCGATTTATCAAGTCACTTAATAACAAGATATCATATCCAAACTTAGTAAATTTAATACCAAATTGATTTTAACTTAAATATTGAAAATAGGGAAAGGGAATGAATACAATATATGAGGAGGTTACAAGTAACATGTGTCAAGATACCGTATCATATCAATACATAAACAATATTTAGGTTAGAATCATAAGTTAAGCACATGAAAAATAAACAAGAGATGGAGGAAACAAAGCCTTTTATCTCACTACCTCACCCACACCAAAACCAAAATAAGAATTAGTTAAGCATGGTAATAAAAGCAAGTAAAGAAAATAAGCAAGTAGACAAGAAACAACAACTGCAATATATTAACACTTGAAGAAATGAGATACAAGATTTTGGTATCTTGTTCAACCTCCTTAATGAACCTTTCCAAAGAAAGCTTCAAGAGGGAAGAAGAAGAAGAAACCAATTATGAAGACCGCTCACCCTCAAGCTAAACCAAAAATAAAGAAACTAACAAAAACAATATGAATATGTGAGAATGAGAGAGAGCCATCCCTTGCTTCACTGGTCTGCTATATATAGGCACCAAAAATGATTAAACAAACAATAAAAATGAGGTGACCATGCAGCAAAGGAGGGCCCATAGAAATTTGGTACACTTTGGGGATAAGAGGGCCGAGTTCGCCGGTTTTGGAAGCCATGTGCTTGGGTCCAATCTGAGGAGAGGGGCTCATATTCATTGTGTGGTATAATGTTGTCTCCACAAGTCCACTGGTGTTTTTTGTTTTCCTTGTAGAAACTTGTATAGTACCCAGTAGTTTTTGGAGGGAAACCAAACCTTTAACTCACATCACAACTTTATTGTAATCAATGCTCATCAATGCACCCACTCCTACTTGCATAAAGGCAGCCCCCTTGCATCATGGCAGCCCTACCATGGTCCTTGTGTTCATGTGCACATTAGTATGTGTTGGACCAAAATTGTGTGCGCACACTTATTTTCCAAAAGCCCCTGGGACATTGGTCGGTTTTCTGTTCTGTTTGCAGTGTTGGCTCCCAAACGTTATATCCGTGATTTTGAGTATGTTTTCCAGTATTTGTCACGGATACCCGCAAACTGTAATTACTGAGCAGACACTGGAAAAAAGTACCGATATAAAGCAAAACAGATAACGAATGAGAGGTATTAAAATTTAGTTTTCTATGGTGAACAATTTGCATATCGCAGACCTATCATCTCGAATAGTCTCTCGAACTGCATCTGAGGGATGGCCTTTGTGAGTGGAACTGCAGTGTTGTTCTCCGTGTCAACTCTCCGCACCTCGATCTCTCAGCCATCAATGATCTCCCTGATCAGGTGGTACCGCCTCAACATGTGTCTGGACCTCTAATGGGAACTTGGCTCTTTCGCTAAAACTATAGCGCCATTGTTGTCATAATACATCGGTATTGGATAAACAATGAACGGAACCACCTGAAGTTTTCTTATGAACTTCCTCATCCAGACTGCTTCATTTGCGGCGTCACATGCAGCGATATACTCCGCTTCCATCATCGAGTCAGCAACGGTGTCCTTCTTGGAGCTCTTCCAACAAACCACCCCTCCATTAATGGTAAAGACATAACCCGACTTGGACTTAGAGTCATCTTTGTCACTATGGAAGCTAGAGTCAGCAAAGGCCTTGATCTGGGGGTCTTTTCCGCCATACACTAGGTACTTGAGAATGTTCTTCACTTCTATCCAGTGCTTCTCCCTTGGGTTTGACTGATACTTGCTTACAACGCTCAATGCATAAGCTACATCTGGTCCGGTACACAACATCGCATACATTATTGTCACGACCCGAAATTGACACGTGACGGCCCTTAAACTACGCAACGTCTACAGGCTTAATGCAATTTAAGTAAGCCGAAAACCCAGAAATCTAAACCATCAAAACTAGTAAATGATCAGAAACATTGTTTATACTTTTGAAAATCTCAAGTACAAATTCTTTAAAGTCCAACTTTACTTTCTTAAAAAATTATAGCAGCACCTCCTTTGTAAAAACTAACTCCAAAAATGGGTACAACATAATTATAAGTAAAGCATCCCCAAACGGGAGCAAATCCATGCCCAAAGGCGGAAAACAACCACGACAACAGATATACGACGCCGTAGCGAAGAAATAAAAGACGATATATGTAAAACTGCATAAAAGACCCCCAAGTCACCAAAATATACAGTATCGTCCTCATATCAAGTCTCTAAGTCATACACATGAAAGTGGTAGATGGAGAGTACAAGGTACAAAGATATACAATAAGAAACATCAGATAACCGCAAAACCCACCTAAACAAAACTGCACACCGTCAGCCGAAGTGGTATCCGCTGCAAAAGATAATGCGATAGGTAGAAGAGCCCTGCCAACGACTATTAAGGGAAAACCTGCAAAACACTATGGCACAAAAGGGGTGAGTTGCCAACTCATGAATAGTAAATAACCTATGAAGGTAATTGTAAGTATGCATGTACAACGCGAATCTAATCCATGCAAGATGATAGCAATAAATGGCAATATGTATGCAACGGTCATGTAAGGTACTCTATCAGGTACTACTACATGAAGCAATGCATATAAAAGAAATGTGGAGTATGGGATAAAACATGTCATCATCATGGAATCCTGACCTCATGATAGGACCAAAGTCCATCAAGACAATCTAAATCCCAAATTTCCACAAATTAGCCACCAAATTAGCCCTCATATCCTATAAGTCTCATATATCCCGAGTGTCCAATATCAAGTAAATCTCATATATCCTGTATCCAATATCAAGTAAATCTCATATATCATGTATCCAATATCAAGTAAATCTCATATATCCTTAGTGAGTATATTTGCAAGATCATTATGATGATGTATATAAATTAGATATGTATACATATATATTAGCATCCCATTCCACTAATATATATATATATATGCATATATAACAGCGTCCCATTCCACTGTTATATATACTTCGAGTAAAAATATCATGAAAACTAGTGTCTAATATCGACACATAAATACTGATCCATCAGGCGCTGTCACCATGACTGGCCCTCCTGATAGGTACGTATCATACGCTATCCTAAAAACTCGAGGGCCCAGCTTCGCCACTCAAAATTCGACATATCCATACGTACATAACTTCGGTCGGTATCCCTATGATAACCGTCGAGTCATAGGTACTGTCACCGGTAGTTATGGTTCTCCTATTAGGCTAATCGGCGTGGTTCATCGAAATACCTTTCTTGTCCCGGGGTACCTCCGGGCCCCACCATGTACCCGTACACAGCCCACGATGGGTCCTCGCATGGGGTATATATATTAGAACCGATAAATCTCATGGTGGATACTGAAATATCATATCAAGAGAAACCGTATTTTTCAAATAATAAATAATTTCATGAAACTACCACGGTCCTCAAATCCAGAAAACATCATGAAAAATTCATATCTCGATGCGAAAATCCATGAATATAATATATGCAACATAAAACTGTAATGTGAGAATATAAAGGAAAAGCCGCTATTTAACTGCAACAAGTTAATATATATATCATGCGGTTCCTAATTTCTCCAAGTCCATATAACATCAAATAAAGGTGAACATGTAGCTATAGCCAGATATATGTGTAAACATGTAGGTATATGTATCTACCTATCAGTAATGATGTAATACCCTCTAGATATATGCATAAGTATGCATGATGTACATGTAGCTATGTATCATATGTGTATATACCTATCACTAATGGTACAATACCATATAGGTATATGGGTAACTAGCATATATGCATGTCAAGGCATATGTGTAAGGATGTAGGTATACAGGTATGCTATATGTCATATGCATGAAGGAAAATAAGGATCATGTCTCAATGTCCCTAAACGATACAATATCACATATGTATAGGTGTTATGCGTGTCATGGTAATTATCGATGGTGTGTGTGTAGCATACAATTAGTGCCCGTGAAACATGAACCATCAATAATGGTGTTGCGTCATATTAATACTAAGTCCATGCGCAATAGAAAATGAGATATGGAACAAAGGTACACATGCACAATCAATATCCGTATATATCTAACTAATAGTCATATCATTTAATCTAGCACAGACGCATAACGCCATGCGGGCGATTCCTCTGTAGATGTTAAATCCACTCACAATAATCCTGCCTAAATAAAGCCAACCACTCACTTTTCCTTCTTCGCAGCGCCGGAAGTCCCCGCCTGCGATTCTGAAAGCAAATAACTATATAACAAATATATATATTAGCAATCAACCAATAACACGTACAAACTACGTTTGACCGACGCACCAACTCCAAGCGTACTCTCAAGTGTTCGTCAAGTGGCTACCGCGCGTAGTGACACTACGTGTTAGTTATATGTATGCCCTAGAGGCCATTACTGTACATAGGATGTATATTGTAGTGGATGCTGGGACATATATAGGGAGGACTTTCTTGCTCGACATGATAGTATGCTATCTGGTTGATCTTTACCTTAACGTGTATACTGATTGTCTCTCTGTTACATGTTGGTAAAGCCCTTAGGATCTGTACTTGACTACCTGGACTATGATGCGGATCATACTAGTGGGGACATGGTAGTCCATAAGTACATCCTTCAAAGTCCCTAGTCGTGGGTGTATCGAGACGGGGCATCGATATACCAGAGTAGACTAGCGTATACCTTCTCGACCCATACAGATGGGCGATGGATGATCCCATATCCATCGGTGTTTGACATCAGAGGAGATATACGGGTGCTCAGTAGAGACTGGGTACACTGGACGGACTCGCCGAGAACTCCCAGATGGTATTATACCTCACGTCAGATGGCAGTTCTCTGGTGACACCGGTACAGAGTAGTCTGTTGACCCGAGATCGTCATAGAGTCTTGTGTGGTTCCCACTGTGCTTTGATTTCCATCTTACCACGTCCAAGAGGGCGTGCAAAACGGTGGTTTTTGGGTACAGTCCCGAGTCACATGGAGGCAATGAGCGATAGGAGGGGATTCGTCTCTCCCGGTATAGGGGGTTGATGTTGCGCTGTGTTCGATTGGCTATAACAGGAAATCCCTGGCCAGGGCTGCTGAGATTTACTGGTAAGTGTTACCAGTAGTTTCTCGAACAGTTATAGACCTCATATCGACACGACTTATTGAGCTATTGGGGTCTGACGTTTACCACCCCTAGGCGAGATATGCGACATATCAGACGATCAAACCGGACTGTACGGTAGTGTTACTGGTCGGATTCACTGGAGTGTGAGCGGGCTTGCTCGCCGATCTTCAGATCGCTCAATACCCGGATGGCCGTTACGTTTAGCAGACCGCTTGCGGCTTGTGGGTGTTTGATATGATCATCGCCTGCTGCCGGTGTATTGACGAGTCTTTAGAGTCCTACACAGAAGTTTCCTGGCTCAAGCGAAACGAAATAGGAGCGCATATGAGATATGTGCGGGACCGAGAATAATGCGTGTATGTGATACCGTATTCTATTCTCACGATAAATATATCGAATGGTTGTATGCGATATAACCTAGTTATCGATTCAAGCGTTGATTCGATAAGCCGATATATTGTATACTAGTCGGTTGTGTGCGACATAACCGGGTCATTGAATCAAGTGTTGATTTAATGATTTAATGCATATTTATATATTTGATATATTACTTTGCATCAACTAGTATCGGTTTACTTAAGATGGATTTTCTCACTCGGATGGGCGCATTGTATATGCGATATACTTTTGTGCACTTGATTGTATCATGTTTGATGATACATGTCATGCTAGGGTTCAAGTGTAAAGATTAAACCTTGGTTAATGAAATGGTTAGGGTTTATTATTTATTATTCATTTATCTTATTTAATTATCCTTTTTATTTTTGATAAATGAATAAAAGAAAAGAGAAAAGAATGGTGGCTAATTTTGTTCTTTAGTTGAAGCTTCATGAAGCTTTGTTCAAGTCAACCATTCTTATCTCATCTTTAACCCTAACCATTCCCACTAACCATGATTCATTCTCTACACTTGACTCTAGTTAAAATTATGATAAGAATTCATTTTCTTTTCTTATTCTTTTAACTTATCATATCTTTTTCCTTCTTCTTCTTCCTTGAACTTGAAGAAGAAAGCTTACCTCATCAATGGTGATTGATGAATTAGAGTGAGAAATCCAATTCTAAAGTCTACCCACTTCCTATTTCTTCATCCTCTACCTCTTGCCAAGTAGTAGAGTGTGTTTCCTTCACAAGTCATCATGGTTTGGTGAAGGTGGAGCTTGATTTAGCGATGCCTCGACGTAGATCATCTTCGGCATGGACATCGACGACCTAGCTTGCCCATTCTCCGACGAAGCCGACTCTAGAGCCCGGATTTGATTTGGACAGCGGAGACGACCTCGTTGCGGAGCCGTGGAGGTGGAGGACCGGATCTACAAAGGTTGTATTTCCTATTCCCAATAGTTAAGTGTTAACTAGTTCTTTTTCGCCTAGACATCTAGTTATCGATCCGTAGTTTAGGGTTTGTAGGCACCATAATTTTTGAAATTGCCATGGTTGATGGCTTGGGATACCTCATTAGAGTGCCTAGGAACCCTACAGTGGTATCAGAGCCTAGCTAGAGCCTTAGGCGAAGTCTAGACGGAATTTGAAGTCCGATCGAACCCGAAAGTCCAAAACAAACATGCTCTCTGTCCAAATTTTAAAATCTGGGATTTTTCAACATTAAAAATATTCAGAAAAATCAGCAGGCAATTCTATGAGAAACTGTAAAATTCGGTTGCCTAATTCCAACAGTGCGCCGCGTTTCCGCGGCACGAGCATGGCTCGTGCGGCGGAAGCGCGGCCAATTTGTCGTTTTTCGCATCCAAATTTCTACAGTAATTCATATTGTGCTGTGCTGGTTTTCCTGGGTATTTTTGATATTTTTTCAAGAGTTGATTTTTCTGCAGTTGTTTTGGGAATTCGGTGTTTCGATCGGGATATCAAATTTTGTCTGTGTGGTTTTCCGGATAAATTTTAGAATATGTTAAAAAGTTCGACCGGATATAAATACCCAATTTTTCCCCTGTCGGGAAATTTCCAAGTGTTGGATTTTTCCGTAGTTTAACGACGTTCTAAGTAGTGCAAGTAACGCGATGGTCCCTCTAGAAGACACAAACCTTAACTCGATTATGTGACCGTCTTGAACTGCCCTTTGAACCTTCGGGTTTAGGGCAGTACGGCGTGCCACATGTGAGGCGTTGGCTTGACCCTTCTACGGCTGGACCGTTGGTATTGAGGTACGAACTGAATGTTGTTAGACTTGTTTCATGTGTTGATCTGTATCGGGAAAACTTGGGTGTTCGATTGTTCGATCGAAAAGTTTAGCATTTTCTATTTATCTGGAATGGGATACAATAATTGGAATTCACAAGAAGTTATGAGATAACTAAATGAATGTTATAAACGTAGCAGTTTAGTCTCACTTGATCGGTTGCCACGGAATTTTGATGTGATCAAAAGTCCGTCGCAATCACGTAGCGTACGCGGATACTCGCCGGGTAAACTTAATAGACAGCCTCACTCCATAGCCCCGACCAAGTGACTGTAGGAGAACCCCGTCGCCGTAAGCATCCGTTCGGGTGCTCGCGGTAGCGGTGTTCCGCCTTGGTGCACTTCGTCGACGGTATCGGGGGTGCAACCGTCTACTGAAGTTTGCGACGAGCATTCGATCAGGATGTCGGGAATCTTGTTGAATTGCCCGACTCGATATTGAAAAGTGTTTTCGATAATGAGACTAAAATGCGGGGTTTATAATTGTTAGGCATGCGATGTCTAAGTAATTCATTTGGTCAGGCATGCGATGTTTGAGGTGGTTGCGGATTCCAACTGTTGTAGTTTTACACTTTCTTTTCTGTGACCGTAAGTGTAATATGTGATATCGCCGGTTTCGTTGCTATATGTCAACGATAATTGGGATGGACATATTTACTTACGTTGATGACATGTGATGTTATGTGTTGCTGGATATGTTATATTGGATCGTCGTGTTTGAATAGCCGGGGGTTTTTATGTGAGATGAGTGTTTTTCCTTTTCATTCATGTAAAAACTTGTATGTAATATTCTTTTATTGGGGCGCTTCCAGGTTGCGGAAGTTGTCACCGTTGTTGTATATTATTTACTTTTCCGCACTAGGATAGACCCAAGGAGGAGGGCTCAAGTAACCGGGTTCTGGAGTCCAGTGGGAGACCAACTCGAGGAGTCGAGTCCGGGTCTCCTAACTCTAGAATTGGTAGGGTTGCTTGCCGCTCTCGTAGGGGTCTAGGGGTGTGGGTTTGGCTATTCATCACGACCGTGGAATCCGTGTTTTATACTGGCTCGTATTGAAAACACGGACGTCCTAGTATATCCAATATTTCATATGATTCTTCTGCTGCGATATCTGTGATGTGATCATGTGATGTTCTGTGATAGATACAGTATATAGTATATATGATATATTATATAGATGTTACTTATGTTTTACACCCGCGCTAGCCCTGCCCCACTCTGCCGTTAGTTACCTAACCTAACGGTGCATGAGGGGACATCGAGGCGAATGCGGATGGCATAAGTGTACGTCGTATTTATCTGTGATGTTTAGGTACTTAAATGATGGGGCTTCATTAATGTGATTAATGAAATAAAAGAAACCTAAGATGTTGTAGAATCGAATTTCAAAATTAAAACAGGTAGCTACAGTTCTTGCTTTGCACAGCGGTATATGAGATATATCCTGCACCTTATTCGATGAGGAAAGGACCGAGATCCCTTCACCGGGAGTGACACCTTTAGCAATAACTGGCAGATGCTACACACTCGGTTTGTCTTTTGATTGCTTTTAAGTATTTTTTCTTTGCACAGTGATATATGTGATATATCCCGCACCTCATTCGACGAGGAAAGGACCGACGATCTCTTCACCTTGAGTGACTCCTTTAGCAAAACTAGAAAAGCCTCAAAAAAACACTCCATTTCAAAATTCATTCGATCCTACAACGATATCAAGTTCATTACGCAATAGGTTTTCAGAAAAACCTGTCGTAGCCCTCCGTCATTTCAGATAAGTACTGGTTAGTATTCGTGCTACGTTTGTTGACCTTAGCCAAGGCGTAGTGTGCGGTAGCTGATTAATGCTTATCTGTATAAGCATATGATGCGATTGAGTTAGGGTAGTCGTGCGACTTTGTTGACCTTAGCCAAGGGTCGTGCGGGTGGGTTTAATTCAATCGGGAAATGACGGGTTGAACTTGGCTAGCACTTATGATTTGTTGACCTTAGCCAAGGTCATAAGCTGCTAGGGGCAAAATATTATCGGGAATTTCAAGTGTTGAAATTTGCAATGAGATTGCATACCTTCTATGAGATAGTTGGATCCCGATACCCGCTGCGAGTAAGAGTTACTCCTGGGAGAGTTTTATACATTACAATTAGCCGATCAAGTAGGTGTCTAGAAAGGTGTTAACGAGGTTACGCCTCTGGGAAAACGAGGTTTACATTAATTAGGTTCGTGCGAAAGCACGGGGGACCTCCCTCAAAGTACCGACACTGGCCTGGCTGAAAGATTGGCGAACTTGTAGTGTGTAATTAATCCCGGCTAGTCTTTCCTTTTAGGGTTTGAAGGAAGATTTGATAAAAAGCAGTGGGAGCCATCCTGATTAGATAAAATAATAACCAATCTATTCTTGACAGAGCGCACGCTGAGTGTTTCCTTCTCTCTCTCTCCTGGTAGCGACCATATCACGCCTTAATCAAGATAATAATACGGATTATTGACCGAACCCGCTTGTTATACTGAGCTGGGGAACGTTGGTCCCGCTCCAACTTATAATTGTTATAAAACAGAGCAGGAAATTGGGGATTACCAGAATTCCCGTGCCGCCCAAACGAAGAGAGTGCATGCTGATGCATCATCTTCGGGTGTGTTCATTACAGAGAACTGTTTCTCAGTATCCTTTACGTCCTGGGTATGTGATACCAGATCAGGATCCCAGATATGTAATCTGTTACATAGGGCTACAGAAAGGTAAAGAACTGAGAACGGGTGATAAGTTTCATGAGACAGAAAACGGGGCAAGTGTTGCAGCCAAGTCTGTTGGTCACTGTCACCCTGTATTACCGATACATTGATTCTGAACGAATGTTATTAGATACCGAACCTGATATACAAAATCATATCTGTCTCTTTATTAGTAAAGAAACGATAAAATTTTGTATTGTTGGATAATGTTTTGAACATTTCCTATATCAAAAGTTGATCGGTTCAGGCACGTTATCTAAAAGCATTGACGTTCTAAATCAAACTACAGTTCTTAGTATATGGAACACACACAAGAGGAAGAGTTCAGAAATGAACGAATTCTTCTTGAAGTATTGTAGACTAGGTCAGATCAATGTGACCCGACTAGCTAGAGTTACATAAAGATGCATATTTAAATCAGTTTGAATTTACATCTTGTGAAACTCGCTAGTCATGTCACAAAGATAAGATGACCACGGCTCCGTTTACTGGAAACAGAGAAAGAGTTAGTGAACTCTTGGGATGATACATGTTGATGTATGTAGGTCCCCTGTCTACACATGCCAAGACCGATTCTTTGTACTTCATTACATTCTCTGATAATCTCTCAAGATTCAGACATATGTTCCTGTTGAAACACAAGTCCGAACCTTTTGAGATATTCATAGAATACAAGTTAGAAGTAGAGAACCGATACGGATATAAGTATTATGTCCTTTGATGAGATCAAGGAGGAGAATACTTGAGCACGGAATTCCTGGACTATTGTAAAGGAGAATGAGATTCTCTCTCAGCATTACTCCTCCGTATACACCATAGCACGATGGTATATCGGGGCGGAGCAGATACACCCTATTTGATATGGTGTGCTCTATGATGAGTACTACTGAGTTACCTATTTCCTTTTGGGAGTTATGCACTTGAGAAGCTGCATACCTATTGAATAGGGTTCCAATCAAATCAGTTGCCTACCACTCCATATGAGATATGGAAAGGGAAGAGCTCATGTCTTAAGCCAGTTAAGATTTGGGGTTGTCCGGCCTATGTCTGAAAAGCAAAATCCGGACAAGCTCGAGGCAAGGTCTGTTATGTAGAACTGGAAATGTTCCAGCAATACAAACTACAGCACATGATTTGATAGAACCAAAGGATTCAGTAGATTCCAACGAACCTCAGCCTCTCCGCCGATCTAGTAGGGTTCCTCACCCACCTGAGAGATACTTCTGTTTCTCTATGACAGTGGGAGCGAGGATTACATCATAAGATGATGACCCAACTAGTTTCGAGCTGGCCATCAAGAGTGGGACTCTGTAAGAATGGCTGGATGCTTAGTGATCTGAGATGGAATCCTTATACACCAACAAAGTATGGACTTTAGTTGCTATATCTGAAGGGTTAAATCCCCATCAGGAGCAAGTATATCTTGAGAAGATTACTTGGTGTAGATGGAAAAGTTGAGACTTTCAAAGCTAGACTTGTTAAAGGTTTTCTTCATTGACCAGGCGTGGATAATGATGAAACCTTTTCCAATGGCTATGCTTAAGTCCATCCAGATCCTACTTACCACGGCTGCATACCATGACTACGATCTCTGGTGGTTGGGTGTCATGACAGCTTTTCTAAATGATGTTTAGAAGAGAGTGTCTATAAGTACACAGCCAGAGGGCTTCGTAGACAGTGGGAGCAGCGAAAACGTGTGCAAGATGCTTTATAGGATAAAGCAGGCATCGCGGAGTTGGAACATCTATTTTGATGAAGTAGTCAAACAGTTTGACATCATCAAAATGGTAGATGAACCTTGTATAAACAAAAAGGTAGTAGGGAGTATGGTGACGATCCTCGTAGAGTACGTGGATGACATACTCTTGATAAGAAAGGAGTTTCTTATGCTACGCTCGATCAATCTCCGTTTATCACAAAGATTCTCCATATAGGATCAAAGTGATACCTACTAAATCCTGGATTTTGGATCTATGAGATAGATCTAAATGGATGTTAGAATTCTCACTAGATGTAGTGAGACGGTATCAACCGATCCTGGGGAGAATCACTGGAAGGGTTCCAGGGTGATAAGGACGACTGAATGTCAGTCGCAGGAATTGTCTTTACCCTCAGTAAAGGGACGGTATGTTGGAAGAGTTCCAAGCTAGATACCGTGACATACTAGACGATAAAGGATGGATACATCGCTACTTAAGATGCTACCAAAGAGGCTGTTTGGGTGTGTATTGGTTCATGAGATGAACTATGTTCCTACCATTGTGAGACAATGGAGTTGTGGCTCATGCCAAGGAACGCCCGTCCCATCAGTGATCCAGACATATTCTAAGGCAGTATCACTTGATCATGGAGATGGTTGATCTCCAGGGTGATCGAGGTTAGGAGAGTAGGCTCAGAGGACAACAGAGCGGATCCACTCACAAAGGCCTGTTCCCAGAGAGAGACTCTTAATGGGATGGTTGAGTATGAGATACTGCAACCACTGCTACAGATGGCCCTAGTGCAAGTGGGAGATTGTTAGTTATATGTATGCCCTAGAGGCCATTACTGTACATAGGATGTATATTGTAGTGGATGCTGGGACATATATAGGGAGGACTTTCTTTCTCGACATGATAGTATGCTATCTGGTTGATCTTTACCTTAACGTGTATACTGATTGTCTCTCTGTTACATGTTGGTAAAGCCCTTAGGATCTGTACTTGACTATCTGGACTATGATGCGGATCATACTAGTGGGGACATGGTAGTCCATAAGTACATCCTTCAAAGTCCCTAGTCGTGGGTGTATCGAGACGGGGCATCGATATACCAGAGTAGACTAACGTATACCTTCTCGACCCATACAGATGGGCGATGGATGATCCCATATCCATCGGTGTTTGACATCAGAGGAGATATACGGGTGCTCAGTAGAGACTGGGTACACTGGACGGACTCGCCGAGAACTCCCAGATGGTATTATACCTCACGTCAGATGGCAGTTCTCTGGTGACACTGGTACAGAGTAGTCTGTTGACCCGAGATCGTCATAGAGTCTTGTGTGGTTCCTACTATGCTTTGATTTCCATCTTACCACGTCCAAGAGGGCGTGCAAAACGGTGGTTTTTGGGTACAGTCCCGAGTCACATAGAGGCAATGAGCGATAGGAGGGGATTCGTCTCTCCCGGTATAGGGGGTTGATGTTGCGCTGTGTTCGATTGGCTATAACAGGAAATCCCTGGCCAGGGTTGCTGAGATTTACTGGTAAGTGTTACCAGTAGTTTCTCGAATAGTTATAGACCTCATATCGACACGACTTATTGAGCTATTGGGGTCTGACGTTTACCACCCCTAGGCGAGATATGCGACATATCAAACGATCAGACCGGACTGTACGGTAGTGTTACTGGTCGGATTCACTGGAGTGTGAGCGGGCTTGCTCGTCGATCTTCAGATCGCTCAATACCCGGATGGCCGTTACGTTTAGCAGACCGCTTGCGGCTTGTGGGTGTTTGATATGATCATCGCCTGCTGCCGGCGTATTGACGAGTCTTTAGAGTCCTACACAGAGGTTTCCTGGCTCAAGCGAAACGAAATAGGAGCGCATATGAGATATGTGCGGGACCGAGAATAATGCGTGTATGTGATACCGTATTCTATTCTCACGATAAATATATCGAATGGTTGTATGCGATATAACCTAGTTATCGATTCAAGCGTTGATTCGATAAGCCGATATATTGTATACTAGTCGGTTGTGTGCGACATAACCGGGTCATTGAATCAAGTGTTGATTTAATGATTTAATGCATATTTATATATTTGATATATTACTTTGCATCAACTAGTATCGGTTTACTTAAGATGGATTTTCTCACTCGGATGGGCGCATTGTATATGCGATATACTTTTGTGCACTTGATTGTATCATGTTTGATGATACATGTCATGCTAGGGTTCAAGTGTAAAGATTAAACCTTGGTTAGGGTTTATTATTTATTATTCATTTATCTTATTTAATTATCCTTTTTATTTTTGATAAATGAATAAAAGAAAAGAGAAAAGAATGGTGGCTAATTTTGTTCTTTAGTTGAAGCTTCATGAAGCTTTGTTCAAGTCAACCATTCTTATCTCATCCTTAACCCTAACCATTCCCACTAACCATGATTCATTCTCTACACTTGACTCTAGTTAAAATTATGATAAGAATTCATTTTCTTTTCTTATTCTTTTAACTTATCATATCTTTTTCCTTCTTCTTCTTCCTTGAACTTGAAGAAGAAAGCTTACCTCATCAATGGTGATTGATGAATTAGAGTGAGAAATCCAATTCTAAAGTCTACCCACTTCCTATTTCTTCATCCTCTACCTCTTGCCAAGTAGTAGAGTGTGTTTCCTTCACAAGTCATCATGGTTTGGTGAAGGTGGAGCTTGATTTAGCGATGCCTCGACGTAGATCATCTTCGGCATGGACATCGACGACCTAGCTTGCCCATTCTCCGACGAAGCCGACTCTAGAGCCCGGATTTGATTTGGACAGCGGAGACGACCTCGTTGCGGAGCCGTGGAGGTGGAGGACCGGATCTACAAAGGTTGTATTTCCGTATTCCCAATAGTTAAGTGTTAACTAGTTCTTTTTCGCCTAGACATCTAGTTATCGATCCGTAGTTTAGGGTTTGTAGGCACCATAATTTTTGAAATTGCCATGGTTGATGGCTTGGGAGACCTCACTAGAGTGCCTACGAACCCTACACTACGAAACCAACTCGAGAGCAAAATCTACACAAAGACACAATTGACATTGGCACGACCCTAGCTAGGAACACAAAGCGACACAACTACCAAGCCTAGACCCTGATCGTACTGATCGCGCATTCACAACACAAGATATAGCGTGGAATCTAATATAAATAACGTCACAACGTCAAAAGAAACCCATGCAAAAACTTACCGAAATCAAGTAAGCAACATAAATCATTTTAGCTCAAAGCTACATGTTTTACCAAAACTAGAAGTTACAAATATCACCAAATAGCAAGATTAAACCATCCAAACCATTACTAGAATTTTAATCTCACTTAAATTGGATTAGTAAAAGTTTAGTTTGCTAAATATCTTAATTATACAATTAGGAAAATATCATTCAACAGACTTGCAACTAGGTTTAGTTTTCATTTGTCTAAAATTATTAACTAACCATTTCACTAATCAAAACCCTAATTTGATTACAAAAAACCTTACTAGGAATTATAAATATGAAATTAAAAGTTTTAAATTAACATCTAATTAAGCTAATTAACGTATTAAGAAAAAATTAGAGTTTAGGGTTTGGATTTATACCTCCACAAAAGATCAAAATCAAGCAACAAAACTCATCATCTTTGCCTCCAAAATAATGTCTTGAAAGAAGATCCAAGCTTGCTTAAGTGAAGAAGAACGAAGATTTTGGATTTATAATTGAGTTTGTGTGATATTTTGATGATTTTTGATGAATTTATCAAGCTTTAAAGTGAGGAAATGAGGTGATGAAGGAGATGGGGGAGCAAGGGGGAAGTGGCTAGCCTTGGTGAGAAAAGCAAGGGTTTTGTGGAAATGTGGAGAAAATTCTAGAAGAAATTTACAATAATTGCATAATAAAACAAAAGTCTTTATGTCTTCTTAATTTCTTTTCTTTAAAAATTCCTTTTTAAACCATAAATATCTAGATATTTAGGTGAGAAGGTTAAAAACATAATCTAGTGATTAACTTAACATAGATTCACATTAGTAGTAATTAACCCAAACAAAAAATGTAATTACCACTAAATAAGTGCATAATAACAACTTAAAATAATATTTTAATTAGGGAAAAAATTTAAAATGCACTAAAATTTCAAATAACTTACAAAAATCCGCAAACTAGCAATTTCCTAGATAAACTAGGTGCAATGAATTCTATACTGCAAAAAGATCGCTTCTAGGTTTTTACGGAAACCACCGACTATTTTACCCTAAAAACGGAAAATCGCCTAAACGATTTCCAAAACGTTACAATGTTCCCCCCTTAAAGAAATTCGGTCCCCGAATTAAAATTTACCTACGCGTACCTTCATAAAGATGAGGGAAAAATAAATCCTTCAGCATCTCGCTCGCAGCCTCTCCAGTGATCACGTCACTTGACGGCTACGCCAAAGAACCTTCACAGATGGCAAGACCTTTGACCGAAATTTCTTCCCCTGCCGATCTACTAAACTATCGGCTACTGGTGAAAAAAATATCACGTTCTAAAAGAATGGTCTGGTGCTGAATCATGTGAAAAGGGTCAAGAAGGTATAAGAGAAGTATCGTCATAAGGAATACGGGGTGAATACTTAAAAATCTGGACGGAAGTGCCAACGAAAGGCAACGGTAAAACTCGCTTTAATGATCTCAAAAGGACCTACGATTCTGGGACTAAGCTTCCTAAAACTCAACACGCCATTTAATCGGAAAAATCCGTAGGAATACATGATCTCCCACTGAGAACTCAAGTCTGCGACCACCACGGTCAGCATAAGACTTCTGTCTGCACTGGACTGCTCTCATCCTAACCTCAATCAACTGGATCTTCTCTGTAGTCTAATGACTAGCTGGGGTCCAAAATCCTACTTTCGCTGATTCAGTAAAACAGACTGGCGATCAACACGACCTAACAAACAAAACCTATAGGTTGCCAATTGGAATGTCTCCTGATAACAGTTATTGAAGGAGAACCCCAACAATGGCAAGTGACAATCCCAACTGCCAACAAACACTTAGTACGTACGCACAAGCCTTTTCTCCAGAGTCTGTAAAGTCCGCTCTCACAAACCATCGACCTACAGATGGAAAAGCGGAGCTAAAGCTCAACCGGTACCCAAGGCTTCCTAAAGGTTCTGCCAACGACGGCTAGCGAACAGGGTGCCTCTATTGGATACAACGCATGAAGAAACTCCGTGCAACGCACAAACTTAACAAAGAACAACTGAGCAAACTGAGCATAACCGGATAACAAACACACAAATGGAGTCACACCCTGTCTAAACCTGGGTAGACACCACAGCGAAATTCATGGAGATCTACTCCCATTCCCACTCTGGAACGGTTAAAGGTTGCAACTCTCCAGCCGGTCTCAAATACTCAACCTTAGCTCACCAATAAGTAAGACACCTCGAAACGAAATCCGAAACTTCACTCTTCATCCCTGCCCACCCGTAACTATCTCAAAAGTCACGTCACATATTGGTGGAACTTGAATGAACACAGAAAGCTGACTGATATGCCTGCTCTAGGATTTCGCATCTCTACCCATCAGTAACTGGTACACAAAACGCATCCCTAAACGTAGCACACCCAGGTCACAAATTAAGGAACCTGAATCTTTACCCGGCTGAACATGCTCAAGAATCTCTGACAAATGAGCATCGACGGGCTGTGCCTCGCGAAAGAGATTGAGGAAAAGTGGTCAGGCGCGGACATGAGCAAGCTATTCCCCACTTTAGAAGAGGCGAACCTAGTTGTACTCCACGATCACACACGAAATGTAAATCTGCAGAAGACTGTCTCTGAACTGAGAACAACTGGAACAAGCTACCCCCAGGCCTACGACTCAAAGCATCAGCTACCACAATCGCCTTCCCACGGGAAACAAAGGATCTCACAAGCACAATCCTTCATAAGCTCCATCCAACGGCACTGTCTCAACAATCAAAATCCGCTGCAGGAAGATGTACATTATGCTCTGGTGGTCCGTGAAAACCTGATACGAATCTCCACACAAGTAGTGTCCTCAGATTTTCAATGCACGACCACCGCGGCCATCTCTAGATCATGAGTGGGATATCCTGCTCATACTTCCTCCAACTGTCGGGAAGCATGAGCGATAACACTATCATGCTACATCAGTACACAATCGAGCCCCACTCGCGAAACATCACAGTTAAACCATAAAGTCGCTCGAACCAGAAAGCGAAGAAAGAACTGGTGCAGTTATCAACCGAGTCTTCAACTGCCAAAAACTCCGCACGCATGCCTCAGTCCAAAGAAAAGGAACTCCCTTCCTGGTCAACCCAGTCAACGGTGCAGCGCTACACAAGCAGTCCTGCATGAAACTGTAACGCCTTGAAAAGTCGTTTTGGTGTTTTCCTGAAAATCGGTGAAAATTCGGTATTTTTCCGTAAATCGCCTTTTTATGTTATTTTGCAGTTTAGGCCTAATTATACCTAATCTGGATAGGTAATTGCTAGTTTTTAGTAGCTAATACGTTACTTATTAATTTCTGGTCATTTAAAAAAAATTCCTATTTTTTCAATTTTTAATATTATTTTAAGCCGGTAAGAAAATACATTAAATTAGCGATAAATACAAATTTAAATGAGCTAATTTTAATCTTTAAAATCATGTTAATTAAAATCTAGTGTAATATAATTTTTTTGTATTTTATTTCAAGTTTTAATTATTTTTTTTATGGAAAACGAAATTTATTTAATTTAAGCTAAAACTCGCAATTTTGGACTTGTGGGGGGGGGGGGTCTTTTTGCATAGAAATTTTTGTAAAATCACTCTCACTCATTCCTCTCCTCTTGTGGCCGGCCCCACCACAGCAGGAAACCCCATCCATTTTTTTTGATTTCAATTCATGTGATGAAATGATATGTGGATGATTAAAGTATATTAATTAGAGTATGGGTTTTGTTGTTTGACTTGGTCTTTTGACTTTGAAACTTTCTCCACACTTTTCCTTCACTCTCCCCCACTCCTTTCAGCCGAGACCACTGCAGGAAATCAGCCCCCAAAATTTCCCCCCTCATTTCCTTCTAAATTCATCAAATTTCACCTCAAAATCCATATAAATCCACAAATTTCTTCACAAAACCAAAACAAATCCTTGTGCTATCTCTTCTCAAGCCTTTTTTAGTTGAAAACATGTGGAAAGGAGGCATTTTTAGAGGCAAATCACCATGCTTGATCCATAGAAATTGAGGTATAATTCTTACCCATTCAACACTTGTGGCTAAATTCCTTTAATTATATGGTTTTAGTGTTAAAAGTTTAGCTAATTTCTAATCTAGTTTCTAAGAGAGTAGTTTGTTTTTAACTAGGGTTTTTAGCACACCATTAATTAGTTAATTAAATCTATTTTGCTATCTAGTTGGTTGCTAACCTAAGTTAATGAGGTTACTTTGCTTAAGTGGCTTCAAATTTTGCTAATCTAAGTTAATTTAGCGTGAAATTTTGATTGTGTTTGCTAATTACAAAAATCAAGAAAGCGGTTTGTGTATGGAAATAGGTTTGAAGCATGGTTATTGTGTTGTAATTATAGTGTTGTGGATAACTAGTTATGTGGTTGGATGTTTATGCTAGGTTGTTGTCTTTTTTGTCGCAAATCGGTGATGTTTGCACCGATTTTTGGAATGTAAATGCTTACTAGTTTTTATATAAAATTATGTGATGAATTATTTGTGATAACTTGATTATATTTTTAGCATATCCTATGATATTTAGGATGTGTGAGTGCGGAATTTTGTGTGATCGGGTTTTAGTTTTGCCGGGCATCCCAAAACGACGATTATAGTTAGTTTTTGTGATTTTCGTGTGTGTTCCGCGCACCCTGTGCATGTTGTGCCTAACTCGTGAACGTGGATATTTTCATTTGGGATTTACGTCGTTTCATGATATGTAACCTTATATTTTGTATTGGTGCAAATTCCAGGATCAGTCGCGGAGACTTCGGACGCGGCACGAAAAGGGAAAGCGGTGATTGGACGTAGCTAGCTGGGGATTCCGGTGAGTAGATGTAACATCTACGGGGGACTATCGTTGGATGGCGCAAGTCGCCCGATAGTTTTAGTAACTTAAAAAGATTCTTAGTGATGTTAGTAATTAGGGGTGTAATACTTGTATGATTATTTGCTACATCCATGCCTTATATTGACATACATATGCGAACCCATTCTATAGAACACCTGCACCATTACCAGGGTTTTTTTTTTATGCAGCACGAGCACTATTCATACGTACACACACGCCCTGGTAATTGCCATGCCACGACACTAGATAACTTATAATCTAGAATATTATCACCATATTGGATACTTAAACCTGTACTATTGTAATAAATCCTTAAAATAAAACCGTAGAATTGCTATTCATGTGCATGTATATCATTGATACCATATGCATTCATTATCATTGACGTTTGCACTCATGATGATTCCTTGAGATTTTATGATATTTCTGGATGTTGGGGAAAGCCGCAAAATTTCTAAACTTATTACCTTTTTAAAATATGCAAATTGCGGTTTTCTAGTGATGTAAGTGTCGTCCACCATGAGTTTGCTGTGGTTTTCGAGACTCGTTTCGAGGAGTTGGATGAACCGTCTCGGGTACATGGTGGGGCCCGGTAAGGTACCCCAGGGCAAGAAGCTCGTGTTGCTGACGATGAGCCTGGCAGGGGACGGATTACCTACCGGTGACTTCATTGGGCACGGTGGATATCCAGAGAATATCGACCGGGGCCGTGAGATGATGAGATATTGATATTGAGATGGGTCAGCCGGATGGCTGAGGCCAGAGATACTATGACATGGATATATGAGATTTGAGACAGTTTTGAGGTGTCGTTGCTGGACACAGATTTTTGTTGATTTTATGAGTATTATGCTGGCATTTTAAAAGAGTTTCAAAAAAACAAAAAGAGATAGAATGTTTCTTATATATACCTATTGAGACCTCAGATGATTCATGTTGCATACATACATGCCAGCACCTTTATGTGGCATACCTACCTACTAGTATATTCATGTGGCATACATACCTGCTAGTACACTGATGTTGTATACACACCTGCTAGTGCATCCAGCCATACCTGTTTTAGTGATGCTAGGATACTTGTGTGCATGCATACGATAGCCTTTGTAGATGTTATTTATTACTCATGAGTTGGCAACTCACCCCCGTTGTACCACGGCCTTTTGCAGGTCCGCTCCGTCAGTACAGTAGCGGCGGGCGCACTTGCTTCTTTTGCCTCTTTTGCCTGGACTCGAGACTTTTGCTCGTAGGTGGGTTGTATTATTATTTTTGTACCACCTTGTATATTCTTTGTATCTAGAGTACTCTATCTACTGTATCTAACAGTACTGTTGTATATTGACTTAGAGGCGAGACAGTGAGATTTTTGGGCTTGTATATTGTTCTTTGGGTCGAGCTCACTTGAGCCGACATGTTGCTTCTTACTTATGCCTCTTTATGATTATTTTGCATGTTGCTGTTTTACATTGCATGGGATTTGTGGCCGCCTTGTGGCGAAGAGCTAGCTCCCGCTTGGGGATGCCTTTTTGTTGTATTCATATATATTCTTGTTGTACCCATTTTGGGGGCCAGTATTGGCAAAGGAGACTCTGCCGAAATTTTCGGAAAAATTGATATTCTTTTTAAAAAGGCTTGATATGACTCATTTGATAAACTCCCTTTCAATTGATTGGTTTTTCTTCACTCTTTTGCTTATTTGGTTTTGGTTTCTAGGCTTTGGCTTACATATTTTACGGACGTCTTGAGACGTTTCGTAACTTAAGTGCCAGTCACGTTCCGTACCCTGCGGGTCATGACAGAAACGGCGGTAAAAACCGGCTAAGCCCAAAAAGCTGCGGACTTCTGTCCCTGCTACAAGTTTGGGCCAAAGATGCACGGCCTCGATCTTCCTCGGGTCCGTACGAAAACCGTCTCCCGTAACCACATGACCTTAGGAAGTCAACACAATCAAGCCTGTAGGAACACTCCGAGAATTTAGCAAATAGCCGGTACTCTTCCCATGTCTGCAAGCAAATCCTCAAGTGTTGCTCAAGTTCCTCACGACACATAAGAAAAGACCAGAATGTCATCACTAACACAACAATAAACTGGTCGAGCAACGGCCTGAAGAAATCTGGTTCATCACATCCACGAATGCTGCTAGGGTATTGGTGAGTCCAACGACACCACCAAAATACATACTGCCCGTAGCAAGCACAAAAGCAGTCTTCGGAATGTCATCACTCCGAAGCTGCAACCAATGATGACCTGATCCCAAACAAACTTAGAAAATGCCTCGCACTCTTGAGCAAGTCGAACAAATCGTTAATGAGAGGTAAAGGATACCTATCAGCACCGTAACTCGGTTCAATTGACGATCCATCAATACACAACCTCAAACTGTCATCCTTCTCTTGACGAACAGAATAGGAGCTCCCCAAAGCGAAACACTTGGACGTACAAGTCCTCCAACAAACAACTCTGCAGCTGATCCTTAAGCTCCCTGAGCTCCACCAGCTCATCTGGAACAACGTCGAAAAACTCTCGCACGATGGAAAGCCAGTCCAACAAACCCACTGTGGCTCCAGTATCCCGAATGAAAGCAAAGAATCCTCGACATCCTCTCCTCAAAAGCCGACTAGCGAAAAAGGCTGAATTCAAGCTGTGAGGGGCGGCACCACTGTCCTCCCGCACAACAAGAACTGACTCGCCGGTATCACGACCCGAAAGTATGGAACATGACTGGCAGTTAAACTATGTAACGTCTCGAGGCGTACGTAATCTAAGTAAGCCGAAAACCCAGAAATCTAAACCAAGAATAGTAGTAGAGTGAAGGAAAAAACAATTTAAATCAAGTAGTTTGCGACATACGCCGAAATATGCATTTTTAAAATCACAAGTCATTTCTAAAAATTTCGGCAGAGTTTCCTTTGTAAAAACTGACCCCAAACGGGTACAAAACCTGATAAAGCATATATAATGAATAAAGGCATCCCCAAGCGGGAGCTAGCGCTTCGTTAATCGGCGGTCACAACCACGCAAGCAATATAATATCCAACGCCGAAAGGCGAGGATCACAACAGAAAAGGAAACTCAAAACAGCATGAAATCCATAGAAATACAACGCGCGACTCTAAGGCCGAAAGAATAAACATCACTAGTCTCTATTTGAAATAAATACATGTTTGGTAGATGGAGCTTCTAGATACAACAGAGTAATAATATACAAAATATAATGATGGGCACGATACAAGTGAACCCACCTACTAGCAAATCACCCGGAAAAGAAGCAGTGCCAGCAAAGCCGAAAAGAAACCTGTACGGAAAAACCTACAAGAAACTGTGGCACAACGGGGGTGAGTTTCTAACTCTTGAGTAGAAAACATCTACGAGCAGAAACCGCATGAATAATGCAATCCTAGGTCATACGATCACTATAATATAATCCTCAAAATGACAAGTCTGGAGCATGAAAGGTGGCAAGGGTAAATATCTTACCTCAAGTGTAATCCCATGTGCTCGTGTCAGTGCCTCATGTAGCAATATATCATATAGATGAGGTATGAATGAATGAAAACAGAATACGTGAAAATAAAGAAACTGCTTTCATAACTTAGTGAGATACGAGGTATCATGAATGAAATCAGTATAAACAGTGTTTAGCATCGACACAAAACATAAATCCCAATGTCTCAAAATCTCAGGCTCCGGCTATCCGGACTGGCCTGTATCATCAAATCTCAGTACCTCAATATCTCAAAATCTCAGTATCTCAATCTCACTATCTACGGCGCCGTCGGTCCAGACTGGCCCCTAACATCCATCACAAGACCACGACGGTATCCTCCGGATATCCGACGCGTCGAGTAAAATCACAAGTAGGTACTCTTCCCTTGCCAGGCTCAACGCCATCATCTGCGACCTTCTCACCCTGAGGTTCCTTACCGGGTCCACCATGTACCCGAGACGGTTCATCCAACTCCTCGAATCGAGTCTCGCAATCCATCAGCAATCATGAAAACTCATGGTGGACGACTCATACATCATGGAAAACCGCACTTTTCATTTTTGAAAAGAGAGAGAGAAGAAGTTTATATATGTTTTTGCGGTTTTCCCCCAAATCCTGGAAATCTCATGAAAATCCGAATCCAAATCATCAATAGCCCGTAAAACAGTGAATATAGGCATAAAAATCCATGAATGCGACATAACAGTGAATAACAATATGCATGATGTAGCAAGTAATAACTACAATGTCTAACTAGCAAATAAGGCAAGTACACTAATATCATGTCGAAACTATTAGCTAACAAGATATGTCCATGAAATATTATTCTCTAAAGTGTACGTGACATGGCAATTACCGATGATGATGTGTGTGAGCCGGCAAGTAAGTGTACGTGGAGCATACGCATCATCGGTAATGGTGCTGGTGTCCTAACAGCATGCTATCAATAATGGTATATGAATCACAATATAAGTATGCGATGTGGAGCGAACAACAATAATGTGCGGGAGCTGAATACTAGACACAACGATAACTAATCTGCATTTAATATAAATATAAATCATACAGTAGTGCCTTTTGAAATAATACGAATCGCGGTGTTTTGAAAATAAGGGCTACGGTGTTTTTAAGAAAAGATACGTTCTTTGAAATATCCATAGAATCCCTTGACCTGTCTTTTAAAATACCCACGATTCGTTAGTTTTTTGAAATAGGTAGGAATTGAATCTAGTCTAACAACTACACTAAACTATAGGGCTGAGCTAACAGGCTAACTGAAGGTAAGAAAACTGTCTAACATCTGAGTCGATACATATATATATATATATATATATATATATATTAGTCGGTGATCCCACCTCAGTAATATCACATCCGGTACCATATCTATAATCAGACATTCCCAAGTCAAGAGTGCGGATCTATCATCAATATATAGCTCGTACGTAAATCCGTCATACGGCATCCCAAATCTGGGTACGGGTCAAAATCACATTCATCATATTATTCATCTTGTATCCTCTTTATCAAAGATCATAATCCGAGGTACTGATCTACGTCTAGTACAATACTGATATCATCAATATATTCATGATCTGACTACTGATCTACAGTCTCGTACAAACCGATATCATCACACATATCATCATAAAGAAGTATACATCGCCCAATGCGACCTATTATAATTATCTTAACATATCATATCTCATATCTCGATCACAAGTCAACTATTTTATGTATATCACTATTCACATGGTATCGTCGTCCAAAGATCCGTTATAACATCATGGCGTATCTCAAATACTAACCCTGCCATATCACTAATCTCACGGCCTCAAATCAAATCTCATCGACTCATCTCAAATCCCAAGTACTATCCTCAAATCCGGTATATGAACACATAGTCCCATACCCATGTGAACACATAAATATATATTCCCATATACGCACATGTGAAAGAAAGAATGTGTGCATGCATGGGTGTGCGTGTGTGCGGGTGCAACCACTACTAGGGTTTCGCCACTAACACTAAACCAATCCAAGAACACCAAAAATCCATCTTTATCATCAATAAACTCAATCAACATATAATAAATATGTGTGTGTATACGTATTCGTATACATCACTACGAACTGCGGGGGTGCTATACGCCATCCACCCGACTTCTCCCCGTATATATAAATCTACTCACCTTTGCTTGCCGATGCCGATGTCGCCACGTGCTTGCTTTTCGCCTCTAAGTCTTCACGAGGGTACCTACATATAATAAACAATCGCAATTGCTATTAACATCAAGTTCAGAAACAAAAACGGCACACGGATTGCCTATAGGTCAAAACCTATAGTCCACGCGTGCAAAAACGACTAAACAACCCTTGTTGTTGCTGTACAAACATGCAACAACCCAATACAAATCCAATTATTAAGAATTATCATTTCAAAACACGAAAAACATATCCAAAATCACACTAGAATGCTCCCAGATTTTGACTCAGGTCAAAAGTAGTTTCCAAAACAAGTCTAGGGTATTGTATATGATGTATATGACCTACTAGATCAACCCCGACACCCATTTCCTTCATGTGGCCGGCCACAAGGCCAAATATTCTGGCCTCCTCGTCCAAAGGGTCTCTATTTGGGTTCGTCTTGTCATGGGGGTCTCCTAGTACTCTAATTTGATCCCTGAAGTTGTTTGCTTTCCTAAAAAATCCCCCGGGTTGCTACAGATTTCCCTGCACACCCTATATCCTCACAAAACTGTCATGCACAACAATCCTAAATCCATAGTTTGGTTACACACTCAATTTTAGCTCTTGAATCCAGTCCCTAAGGTTTGTAACAGCCACTACACACCTCAAATCTATACAAACACCCAAACCCTTCTCTAGAATTTCCCAACATCAGAATTTCACGCTAAAACGACTTCTAAACTAAACTAGAATATAACAAACTAAAAACTAAACTAAATGGTATAGATTATACCTTATTAATGCCACCAAGCAAAACCCTAGAAGTCCCACATCTTCAAAATCTAAGTTTGATCGGTCCAATATGATGAGGGTGAGGGGGGATCATTTTTTGTGAAAGGAGTTTGGGGTTTTGATTAGGTTTTGGAGATGGTTTCCATGGTAGTGAGGTGGAGGAAGAAAGAGATGAAGAAGGATGAGGGAGTTCAAGAAATGAAAATGAAGTCAAGAATGAGGTGGGGGTGGAGCCTTCCTCTCTTGCTCTCCCCCTCTTTCTCCACTCAAGCATGCTTTGCCTCATGATTATGTCCCATCTCTCATCATTTCCTTACTTTTTCTTTTCTTTTCCTTTTATTTTCTTCTCCTTGCAATAGTAAACCCAAAACAAACCATGCACCCAAAACATGCAAGAAAATGTAGCAACTGCGGAAAAATGATATGTGCATGTTTTGCACAAAAATGCTAAAAATCCGATTAGCGATTTTTAATCACGATTAGCACTAATTTAGCATATAATTAATCATAAAAACTTAAAATAAATGGCATAATTTCATAAAATACCCTATTTTAGAATTTTCCATAATTTTTCCAAAATTTTCCTCATTTATCGGTCTTTAATTTTACCGAAATATTAAAATATTCAATAAAATAATATTAAATTATAAAAATTCCTAAAAATAATATTTTATTTTTTTGAAATGTTACAATCTTTCCCCCTTTAAAAAATTCGGTCCCCGAATTTAAATTTAAACCTCCAAATTCGAAAACATTTCAAAGGAAAGTCCAAGTCGTCGGGGCTCCGAAATCATCAATACATAAAACGCATCATAGCGCAATACATGCGCATGAGTAATGAGCAGACAACTCAAAAACAAATCTCCGTCATACATCCCGCAATCATCAGAGTCATGGTAGAGACACAAATGTCAAATCCAAAGCAAGACCAATATGATATATGTCAGAACTATACATGTAACCATCAATTCTATACACGTAAATATCTGAAGGAAATGCATGCCGAATCCTTTAAAGTCGCTGTGCAATGCGCATAACACTGCACAGTGGCGGACGCCAATTGTAAGAAAATAACTCTATATATATATCCTTTGTTTAATATGCACATTCCTCCGTTTAGAAAACAATTTAGAAGGGTTTCCTTATTTTAAACGTTTCGTTCCATATCAGACACGTAGATAAATACTGAGACTATAGCTCGTTTTTTTGAAATCCCTTCAATAACTATCAATGCATGCAAAATATATTCAGGTACTGTCCTCTGACTAGTCCTGCTCAGTACAAAAACATATAGCAAATATCATAAAAATGTACTGCTCCATAAGAAACAATCCCAAAATATGCATATGAATACTACGTGCGTCTGGTGCGCATGGAAATCAAAATCCATATATGTGCCATACATACGCACAAAAACAAAATCTAAGTGCATCGGGTGTGCACGAAACATCTGTCAAGGGCAACAGGTGTGCCTGACAGCAAAAACAGGTGCATCTGATTTGCACGAAGAATCTCGATTTAGTGCATCTGGTGTGCACCAAAATCGCATCTCATAACATGCGCCCAACATGCGCAAAAACCCAAATCAGGTGCATCCATCATGCACGAAATCATGAAATCCAATATCAAGCGCCGAACATGCGCAAAATCCAATCGGGTGCACAAGGTGCACAAAACAAATATCGAGCATCACAATCGAAATCGAAGTCCAGTGCATCTAAGTGCACAAAATGCGTAACACTGCACTGCAAGCATATGTGAACTATACCGAGTGCAAAAACAAAATCGTGTGCGTACATACCCATAAAATCAACTCAGCTGTATGAAACCCATAAAATCATAAACGTGTGAAACCAAGGCACGAAAACGATATCAAGTGCAACAACTGTGCAAAAAAATCGTAAATACTCAGTAGGTGCAACCATGGTGCAACCATGGTGCATGAAAACAAATATCATCAAAATCAATCATGCGAATAGACTGCCGAAAATACCGAAATCAAATATAGCGGAATAGTCCCGCTCAAGCACATCCTCCAAGAATCTCTGGATAACTATCGTGATCACTCATAGCATGTCTCGTCGACGATCCAGAACTCTGGCCTGCCGGTGTGCGTAACATGACCACTCCTGGGTCCAAGTCTTCTCGTAATTTATTCCAGAAAGATCCTGTCGAGGTCTCTCCCAAATCTCGTCTCTGCCGAACTGTCCAGAAGTCATCGTCCTTTACTAAAGCAAATTCTTGTTCCGGAACGGCTGCATACTCATCGCGACTCATTCTGGAAGGTATATCCAAGTACAATGCATCGGCATGCGTATCGCATCTCTGATGTCGGCGGAGTGGAACGTCATCTTATCCAGATCTTGTACGAACCTCTTACTCCACTTTTCTCTAATGTCAACTGCTTCGGACTCATCTCGTCATGGCTGTATGGACTGAGCTCCAACGGCTATCCTCGTATCATGAGTCTCCCAAGAAGTGCATCTCACCACCTGGCATCCGAATGAAGTCGAACTATTTGATCGATTCGTCAAAACCTCATAATCCCCAAGAGCTCAACATCTTGGGTACAGTTTAATAGTATCGAGTACATAACACAGCATCGGTGGTCCAGCCGTAAAAGGGCAAACCCTAGCCTCACTAATGGCGCCGCGGAACTGCCGCAAACCCTAAAGTTCAAAGGCTTTCACACGGTCATTATATCGAGTTAGGGTTTCATTCTTCTAGAGGGTCCATAGAATTGCCTGCATGCCTTTCCGAATACTTTAAACTTGGAATAATAGGTTTCTGACATTCGATCGTCTCTGTCGACTCTCCGCGTATCCGCGTGAAGTCGTCTCTAGCTGGAATCAATCTATCTGATGACCTCACATCGGGGTAGGCGAACGAACCACATGTCCTAGTCATTCATCCTCGATGACTAGCGACCTTCTATCATCTCTTAGTACCACTCGTACTGCAATAGCTCCAACATCTGTGGCGATACATCATCGTTCGCAGCAATAACTGGCTCACTTGTCTGCACGCTGAACAGTGCCTCAATCATCATGAATACGCAATACATCAACGGTCATCAAAATCTGGCTGGCCTCTATTAGTGGCCCAATCCTCTAGAGCTGATCTGCTCGTCCAAGTAATCTCATGCAGCGATCCATCAAACGCTCGTGGCGCAAAAACACCATAAAAAGACACATCTCTGCAATCGTGTGTCACCGGAATTACGCCCTGGTCAGTCCTCGTTCGTGACGAGCTCGTGCTGACCGCAACTCTAGCCGTAGCTCTCCCTGCCTGTAATCGTGGAAGCAAAACCATAACAGGTACTGATGAGGTTAGATTATGAATGAATATAATACTGAACAAAGAAATGTACATCCTAAGGCTTCTTAAGTGGAGTAGCGTATCGTAAATATGCCGCGGAACATACGTACGGTATGTCACTCTACTCAAGCTACCTACTCCATCAACCAAGGGTCATCCTACACACCGAAGGTAAAACCTAACGCTCTGATACCAACTTTGTCATGACCCGAAAGTATGAAACATGACCGGCACTTAAACTACATAACGTCTCGAAGGCTACGTAATCTAAGTAAGCCGAAAACACAGAAATCCAAACCAAGAATAGTAGTAGAGTGAAGGAAAAACCAATTTAAATCAAGTAGTTTGCGACATACGCCGAAATATGCATTTTTAAAATCATAAGTCTTTTCTAAAAATTTCGGCAGAGTTTCCTTTGTAAAAACTGAACCCAAACGGGTACAAAACCTGATAAAGCATATATAATGAATAAAGGCATCTCCAAGCGGGAGCTAGCTCTTCGTCAATCGACGGTCACAACCACGCAAGCAATATAATATACAACGCCGAAAGGCGAGGATCACAACAGAAAAGGAAACTCAAAACAGCATGAAATCCATAGAAATACAATGCGCGACTCTAAGGTCGAAAGAATAAACATCACTGGTCTCTATCTGAAATAAATACATGTTTGGTTGATGGAGCTTCTAGATACAACAGAGTAATAATATACAAAATATAATGATGGTCACGATACAAGTGAACCCACCTACTAGCAAATCACCCGGAAAAGAAGCAGTGCCAGCAAAGCCGTAAAGAAACCTACAAGAAACTGTGGCACAACGGGGGTGAGTTGCCAACTCATGAGTAGAAAATATCTACGACCAGAAACCGCATGAATAACGCAATCGTAGGTCATACGATCACTATAATATAATCCTCAAAATGACAAGTCTGGAGCATGAAAGGTGGCAAGGGTAAATATCTTACCCAAGTGTAACTCCATGTGCTCGTGTCAGTGCCTTAGGTAGCAATATATCATATAGATGAGTTATGAATGCATTAAAAAAGAATACATGAAAATGAAGAAACAGCTTTCATAACTTAGTAAGATTTCTGTACTTTTAAAACGAGGTATCATAAATGAAATCAACATAAACAGTGTCTAGCATCGACACAAAACATAAATCCCAATGTTTCAAAATCTCAGGCTCCGGTTATCCGGACTAGCCTGTATCATCAAATCTCAGTACCTCAATAATTCAAAATTTCAGTATCTCAATCTCACTATCTAGGGCGCCGTCAGTCCAGACCGGCCCCAAACGTCCATCACAAGACCACGACGGTATCCTCCGGATATCCGATGCGTCGGGTAAAATCACCGGTAGGTAGTCTTCCCCTGCCAGGCTCAACGCCATCATCTGCGACCTTCTCGACCCGGGGTTCCTTACCGGGTCCACCATGTACCCGAGACGGTTCATCCAACTCCTCGAATCGATTCTCGAAATCCATCAGTAATCATGAAAATTCATGGTGGACAACTCATACATCATGGGAAAACCGCACTTTTCATTTTTGAAAAGAGAGAGAGAAGAAGTTTATATATGTTTTTGCGGTTTTCCCCCAAATTCAGGAAATCTCATGAAAATCAAAATCCAAATCATCAATAGCCCATAAAACAGTGAATATAGGCATAAAAATCCATGAATGCGACATAACAGTGAATAACAATATGCATGAAGTAGCAAGTAATAACTACAATGTCTAACTAGCATATAAGGCAAGTACACAAATATCATGTCGAAACTATTAGCTTACAAGATATGTCCATGAAATATTATTCTCTAAAGTGTACGTGACATGGCAATTACTGATGATGATGTGTGTGAGCCGGCAAGTAAGTGTATGTGGAGCATACGCATCATCGGTAATGGTGCTGGTGTCCTAACAGCATGCTATCAATAATGGTATATGAATCACAATATAAGTATGCGATGCTGAGCGAACGGCAATAATGTGCGGGAGCTGAATACTAGACACAACGATAACTAATCTGCATTTAATATAAATATAAATCATACAGTAGTGCCTTTTTTGAAATAATACGAATCGCGGTGTTTTGAAAATAAGGGCTACGATGTTTTTAAGGAAAGATACGTTCTTTGAAATAGCCGTAGAATCCCTTGACCTGTCTTTTAAAATACCCATGATTCGTTAGTTTTTTGAAATAGGTAGGAATCGAATCTAGTCTAACAACTACACTAAACTTTAGGGCTGAGCTAACAGGCTAACTGAAGGTAAGAAAACCGCCTAACATCTGAGTCGATACATATATATATATATATATATATATATATATATATATATATATATATATATATATATATATATATATATTAGTCGGTGATCCCGCCTCAATAATATCACATCCGATACCATATCTATAATCAGACATTCCCAAATCAAGAGTGCGGATCTATCATCAATATATAGCTCGTACGTAAATCCGTCGTACGGCATCCCAAATCTGGGTACGGGTCAAAATCACATTCATCATATTATTCATTTGGTATCCTTTTTATCAAAGATCATAATCCGGGGTATTGATCTATGTCTAGTACAATACTGATATCATTAATATATTCATGATCTGACTACTGATCTACAGTCTCGTACAAACCGATATCATCACACATATCATCATAAAGAAGTATACATCGCTCAATGCGACCTATTATAATTATCTTAACATATCATATCTCATATCTCGATCACAAGTCAACTATTCTATGTATATCACTATTCACATAGTATCGTCGTCCAAAGATCCGTTATAACATCATGGTGTATCTCAAATACTAACCCTGCCATATCACCGATCTCACGGCCTCAAATCAAATCTCATCGACTCATCTCAAATCCTAAGTACTATCCTCAAATCCGGTATATGAACACATAGTCCCATACCCATGCGAACACATAAATATATATTCCCATATACACACATGTGAAAGAAAGAATGTGTGCATGCATAGGTGTGCGTGTGTGCGGGTGCAACCACTACTAGGGTTTCGCCACTAACACTAAACCAATCCAAGAACACCAAAAATCCATCTTTATCATCAATAAACTCAATCAACTTATAATAAATATATGTGTGTATACGTATTCGTATACATCACCACGAACTGCGGAGGTGCTATACGCCATCCACCCGACTTCTCCCCGTAGATATAAATCTACTCACCTTTGCTTGCCGATGCCGATGTCGCCACGCGCTTGCTTGTCGCCTCAAAGTCTTTACGAGGGTACCTACATATAATAAACAATCGCAATTGCTATTAATATCAAGTCCAGAAACCAAAACGGAACATGGATTGCCTATGGGTCAAAACCTATAGTTCACGCGTGCAAAAACGACTAAACAACCCTTGTTGTTGCTGTACAAACATGCAACAACCTAATACAAATCCAACTATCAAGAATTAGCATTTCAAAACACGAAAAACATATCCAAAATCACACTAAAATGCCCCCAGATTTTGACTCAGGTCAAAAGTAGTTTCCAAAACAAGCCTAAGGTGTTGTATATGATGTATATGACCTACTGGATCAACCCCGACACCCATTTCCTTCATGTGGCCGGCCACAAGGCCAAACATTCCGGCCTCCTCGGCCAAAGGGTCTCGATTTGGGTTCGTCTGGTCATGGGGATCTCCTAGTACTCTAATTTGGTCCCTGGAGTTGTTTGCTTTCCTCAAAAATCCCCCGGGTTGCTCCAGATTTCCCTGCACATCCTATATCCTCACAAAACCGTCATGCACAACAATCCTAAATCCGTATTTTGGTTACACGCTCAATTCTAGCTCTTGAATCCAGTCCGTAAAGTTTGTAACAGCCACTACACACCTCAAATCTATACAAACACCTGAACCCTTCTCTAGAATTTCCCAACATCAAAATTTCACGCTAAAACGACTTCTAAACTAAACTAGAATATAACAAACTAAAAACTAAAATAAAATGGTAAAGATTATACCTCATTAATGCCACCAAGCAAAACCCTAGAAGTCCCACGTCTTCAAAATCTAAGTTTGATTGATCCAATGTGATGAGGGTGAGGGGGGATCATTTTTTGTGAAAGGAGTTTGGGGTTTTGATTAGGTTTTGGAGATGGTTTCCATGGTAGTGAGGTGTAGGAAGAAGGAGATGAAGAAATGAAAATGAAGTCAAGAATGAGCTGGGGGTGGAGCCTTACCTCTCTTTCTCTCACCTTCTCTCTCTCCTCAAGCATGCTTTGCCTCATGATTATGTCCCCTCTCTCATCATTTCCTTAGTTTTTCTTTTCTTTTCTTTTCCTTTTATTTCCTTCTCCTTGCAATAGTAAACCCAAAACAAACCATGCACCCAAAACATGTAAGAAAATGTAGCTAGTGCGGAAAAATGATATGTGCATGTTTTGCACAAACATGCTAAAAATTCGATTTGCGATTTTTAATCGTGATTAGCACTAATTTAGCATATAATTAATCATAAAAACTTAAAAAATGGCATAATTCCATAAAATACCCTATTTTAGAATTTTCCATAATTTTTCCAAAATTTTCCCCATTTATCGATATTTAATTTTACCGAAATATTAAAATATTCAATAAAATAATATTAAATTATAAAATTTCCTTAAAATAATATTTTATTTATTTGAAATGTTACAGCCGGGAAAACAAAACCTGACTGTTTTCTCGCGGCAGTCCACAGACGCCTAGCACGTAGCTAACCAGACCGTGCCAAGGAGAACGTCGAATCCAACATCTCAAGGAGGATCAAAATGACGGACGAAACTCTATCTCCTATCTGATTGGTACACGACTGAAATATGTGTCGCAAAACAAAAGAATCGCTGATAGAAGTTAATACAACAACGGCTGATCTAGCTAACCGACTTTTCTCATCCCAAGCCTCTGCTACTCCCGCAACGTGCACGAAACATGTCACGGTGACTGAACCTCTGTCTCTAGGCTGGTACACCTGCACGAGCCCTCCTCTATCCTCGAGCTCACAAAGTCTCGGAAAGACGCTCCTCGTCAAATAGGGCTGCGTCCACTGGTGATATGTGAGTAACACGATGCTGAATGCTGATCGTAAGGAACAACTGGGTAATAGGAGTGGCAACCTCCTGTCGCTGCGCTCTACTGGCCTCAACCAAAGAACTCATCGTCTGGCGTAAGTCCTGCATCTCTGCCTCAAGCCTAGGAATATGATCTATCGAAGGCGGATCCATCTGCTCCTGTCCAACGAGCGTGCCATCCTGGTCAGTCCACGTCCCACACGAGTCAACTCTGACCTCGGCCCTCGCTGCACCTCTCTGAGTCCTCATAGTTATCGGTGGCAAAGTCTATAAATGGAAAAAGGATTCGATATGAACACAGAAATTGAATCACAAGGATATGTATCATTGAGGAATGAATTTCAAGCAATTAGTTCTTAGGTCATTTTAGGCGGAGTACCGTGTCGTGAGTATGCCGCGGACATACACACTACGTTACTCTGCTTAAACTACCTACTCCATCATACCAAGGTCATCCTACACTCCGAAAGGTAAAATCTAGCGCTCTGATACCAACATTGTCACGACCCGAAATTGGCACGTAACGGCCCTTAAACTACGCAACGTCTACAGGCGTAACGCAATTTCATTAAGCCGAAATCCCAGAAATCTAAACCATAAAAAGTAGTAAATGATAAGAAACGTTGTTTAAAATTTTGAAAATCTCAAGTACAAATTCATTAAAGTCCAAATTTACTTTCTAAAAAAATTTTGGCAGTACCTCCTTTGTAAAAGCTAACCCTAAAAATGGGTACAACATAATTATAAGTAAAGCATCCCCAAACGGGAGCAAATCCATGCCCAATGGTGGAAAACAACCACCACAACAGATATACGACGCCGTAGCGAAGAAATAAAAGACGATATAAGTAAAACTGCATAAAAGACCCCCATGTCACCAAAATATACAATATCGTCCTCACATCAAGTCTCTAAGTCATACACATGAAAGTGGTAGATGGAGAGTACAAGGTACAAAGATATACAATAAGCAACATTGGATAACCACAAAACCTACCTAAGCAAAACTGCACACCGTCAGCCGAAGCGGTATCCGCTGCAAAAGAAGATACGATAGGTAGAAGAGCCCTGCCAACAACTACTCTAAGGGACAACCTGCTAAACACTGTGGCCCAACGGGGGTGAGTTGCCAACTCGTGAATAGTAAATAACCTATGCAGGTAATCGCAAGTATACACGTATAGCGCGAATCTAATGCATGCAAGCTGATAGCAATAAATGGCAATATGGATCCAACAGTCATGTAAGGTACTTTATCAGGTACTACTACTACATGAAGCAATGCATATAAAATAAATATAGAGTATGGGATAAAACGTGTCATCCTCACGGAATCCAGACCTCGTGATTGGACCAAAGCCCATCAAAACAATCTAAATCCCAAATTTTCACAAATCAGCCCCCAAATTGGCCCTCATATCCTGTAAGTCTCATATATCCTTAGTGTCCAATATCAAGTAAATCTCATATATCCTGTATCCAATATCAAGTAAATCTTATATATCGCGTATCCAATATCAAGTAAATCTCATATATGTTGTATCCAATATCAAGTAAATCTTATATATCCTGAGTGAGTATATTTGCAAGATCATTATGATAATGTATATAAATTAGATATGTATACATATATATTAGCGTCCCATTCCACTAATATATATATATATATATATATATATGCATATATAACAGCATCCCATTCCACTGTTATATATTCTTAGGAGTAAAAATATCATGAAAACAAGTGTCTAATATCGACACATAAATATTGATCTATCATGCGCTGTCACCATGACTTGCCCTCTTGATAGGTACGTATCATACGCTGTCCCCAAAAATTGAGGGTCCAGCTTCGACACTCGAATATCGACGTACCCATGCGTACATGACTCCGGTCGGTATCCCCACGATAACTACCGAGTCATGGGTACTGTCACCGGTAGGTATGGTTCCCCTGTCAGGCTCATCGGCATGGTCCATCGAAATACCTTTCTTTCCCGGGGAACCTCTGGGCCCCACCATGTACCCGCACACGGCCCACGACGCCTCCTCGCATGGGGTATATATATCAGAACCGATAAATCTCATGGTGGCTGTTGAAATATCATATCAAGAGAAACCGGGTTTTTCAAATAATGTATAATTTCATGAAACTACCACGGTCCTCAATTCCAGAAAATATCATGAAAAATCCATATCCCGATGTGAAAATCCATGAATATAATATATGCAACATAAAACTGTAATATGAGCATATAAAGGAAAAGCCGCTATTTAACTACAATAAGTTAATATATATATCATGCGGTTCCTAATTTCTCCATGTCCATATAACATCAAATAAAGGTTAACATGTAGCTATAACCAGATATATGTATAAACATGTAGGTATAGCAAGATATATGTATCTACCTATCAGTAATGATTAATACCCTCCAGGTATATGCATAAGTAAGTATGCAGGATGTACATGTAGCTATGTCTCATATGTGTATATACCTATCATTAATGGTACAATACCATATAAGTATATGGGTAACTAGCATGTATGCATGTCAAGGCATATGTGTAAGCATGTAGGTATACAGGTATGCTATATGTCATATGCACGAAGGAAAATAAGGATCATGTCTCAATGTCCCTAAACGATACAATATCACATATGTATAGGTGTTGTGCTTGTCATGGCAATTATCGGCGGTGTGTGTGTAGTATACAATTAGTGCTCGTGAAACATGAACCATCAATGATGGTGTTGTGTCTCATTAATACTAAGTCCATGCGCAATAGGAAATGAGATATGAAACAAAGGTACACATGCACAATCAATATCCGTATACATCTAACTAATAGTCATATCATTTAATCTATCCCAGATGCATAACGCCATCCGGGCGATTCCCCTGTAGATGTTAAATCTACTCACAACAATCCTGGCTAAGTAAAGCCAGCCACTCTTTTTTCCTTCTTCGCAGCGCCCGATGTCCCCACCTGCGATCCTGATAGCAAATAATTATATAACAAGTATATATATTAGCAATCGACCAATAACACGTACAAACTACGTTTTACCGACGCACCAACTCCAAGCGTACTCTCAAGTGTTCGTCAAGTGGCTAACGTGCGTAGCGACACCACGAAACCAACTCGAGAGTAAAATCTACACAAAGACACAAACGATATCGGCACGACCCTAGCTAGGAACGCAAAGCGACACAACTACCAAGCCTTGACCCTGATCGTACCAATCGCGCATTCAATACACAAGATTTAGCGTGGAATCTAATATAAATAACGTCGCAACGTCAAAAGAAACCCACGACAAAACTTACCGAAATCAAGTAGGCAACATATATCATTTTAGCTCAAAACTATAAGTTTTACCAAAACTAGAATTTATAAATATCACCAAATAGTAAGATTAAACCATCCAAACCATTACTAGAATTTTAATCTCACTTAAATAGGATTAGTAAAAGTTTAGTTTGCTAAATATCTTAATTATACAATTAGGTAAATATCATTTAACAAACTAGCAGCTAGGTTTAGTTTTCATTTGTCTAAAATTATTAACTAACCATTTCACTAATCAAAACCCTAATTTGATTACAAAAAACCTTACTAGGAATTCTAAATATGAAATTAAAAGTTTTAAATTAACATCTAATTAAGTTAATCAAGTATTAAGCAACATTTAGAGTTTAGGGTTTGGGTTTATACCTCCACAAAAGATCAAAATCAAGCAACAAAACTCATCATCTTTGCCTCCAAAATAATGTCTTGAAAGAAGATCCAAGCTTGCTTAAGTGAAGAAGAATGAAGATTTTGGATTTATAATTGAGTTTGTGTGATTTTTTGATAATTTTTGATGGATTTATCAAGCTTTAAAGTGAAGAAATGAGGAGATGAAGGAGATGGGGCAGCAAGGGGGAAGTGGTCGGCTTTAGGGATAAAAGCAAGGGTTTTGTGGAAATGTGGAGAAAATTCTAGAAGAAATTTACAATAATTGCATAATAAAACAAAAGGATTTATGTCTTCTTAATTTCTTTTCTTTAAAAATTCCTTTTTAAACCACAAATATCTAGATATTTCGGTGGGAAGGTTAAAAACATAATCTAGTGATTAACTTACATAGATTCACATTAGTAGTAATTAACCCAAACAAAAATTTAATTACCACTATATAAGTGCATAATAACAAATTAAAATAATATTTTAATTAGGAAAAAAAATTAAAGTGCACTAAAATTTCAAATATCTTACAAAATCCGCAAATTAGCAATTTCCTAGCTAAACTAGGTGCAGTGAATTCTATACTGCAAAAAAATCGCTTCTAGGTTTTTACGGAAAATACCGACTATTTGACCCTAAAAATGGAAAATCGCCTAAACGATTTCCAAAACGTTACAATTATACAACCTACCACAGAAACATAGGGTATTATAGACATGCGATCCTTTTCCAAATAAGTCTTGGAAGACATCTCTTTGGAGTGGGTGATTCCGTGACAAGCCGGTAGATTACCGCGCTTTGATTCCTCCATACTAAATCTTTTCAGTATGGTGTTGATGTACCTTGACTGTGAAAGTCCCAACATCCTCTTAGATCTATCACGATAGATCTGGATCCCCAGAATGTAGGAGGCATCACCAAGGTCTTTCATGGAGAACCTTTGTAATAAGAATCTTTTGACTGATTGTAGCATAGGAATGTCATTTGCTATCAAGAGAATGTCATCCACATACAAGACGAGGAATAACATAGCTCCCTCTACAATCTTACTATAAATGCATGGTTCATCTGGATTTTTGATAAAGTCAAATTCTTTGACCGTCTCATCAAAACAGATGTTCCAACTCCGCGATGCCTGCTTTAATCCATAAATAGATTTAAGCAACTTGCACACTCTTCCGCTTCTCCCACTCTCTATGAAACCCTCTGGCAGATCCATATCAACACACTCTTCCCAATTTCCATTCAGAAAAGCGGTCTTTATGTCCATCATCCAAATTTCATAATCGTAGAAGGCAGCAATGGCAAAAAGGATCCGAATGTATTTGAGCATAGCCACTGGAGAAAAGGTTTCTTGATAGTCCAAACCAGGTCTTTGACGAAAGCCTTTTGCAATAAGTCTAGCCTTATAGGTTTCAACATATCCATCTACACAAATCTTTTTTCTGAAAATCCATTTGCAGCCTACAGGTTTTACCCCTTCTGGAGAAATGTTCAAAATCCATACTTTACTGGTATACATGGACTCCATTTCGATCCGCATTGCATCCATCCATTTTACCGAGTCTCTGCTCTGAATGGCTTGATGGAAGCTAGTTGGCTCATCATCGTCGATGATGCAATCCTATCTATCCCCGTCTACGTGAAAACCGTAGTATCTCTCGGGTGAATGAACTGCCTACTAGTCCTGCGGAGTGGCGCGGGGATGTCCGGTTATTTCGAAACTTCTGGTTCCACCATGTTTTCAGTAATAGCTTATGGTTTTAGAATTTTTGCCAGTTCTATTGCGCTCCCACTTATTTCTTTTTCTAAATATTGATTTTCCAAAAAGTGGGCATGTCGAGAAACAAAAACCTTTTGTTCCTCTGTGTAATAGAAAAGATACCCCCTGGAGTTCTTTAGGTATCCTATAAAATTACACAGTACTGAGCCTGTCTCGAGCTTGTCTGCATACTGCTTTTTTACAAAATATGGACATTCGCATATCTTCAGATACTGAAGATAGGGTTTCTTCCCACTCCACATCTGATATAGTGTGGTAGGCACGGTCTTGGTAGGAACCTTGTTCAAAAGATATGCAGTTGATTCTAGTGCATAACCCCAGAAGGATCGCGGCAACTCAGCGTTACTCATCATAGAACGTACCGTATCCAATAAGGTTCGGTTCCGCCTTTCTAATACACCGTTGTGTTGAGGTGTGTATGGAGGAGTAAGCTGAGAGAGAATTCCATTCTCTTTTAAGTAACCCAGGAACTCGGCACTTAAGTATTCACCACCTCGATCAGATCTAAGTGTCTTGATACTTTTGCCTGTTTGTTTTTCCACTTCATTCTTATATTCCCGGAATTTCTCAAAGGCCTCGGATTTATATTTCATCAAGAATACATGTCTATACCTTGAGAAATCATCCGTAAAACTTATGAAGTAGGAATAACCACTTCTTACATGTGTAGACATTGGACCATACACGTCGTTGTGTATGAGTCCTAAGAGCTCGCTCGCTCTTACCCAGTGTCCAGTGAATGGAGTCTTTGTCATCTTTCCTTTGAGACATGATTGACAAGTTACATAAGACTGATATTCGAACAGATCCAAATTTCCCTCTTTATGTAACTTCTTCAACCGTGTTTCAATAATGTTGTAAGTCCATGTCACACACCCTACGTAATCGCGGGGAGGCGGAATATATGAAAAACAATTATCAAAGCTTCGTAACACGGACTTGAGCACACGGATCGTGTCTAAACCATTGCTAGCAAACTACGAGAGGTTTAACTACTCGGATTCGAAGTTATACCTCACGTTACTTGTCCTTCGGGTCTTCATCGTTGTCCTCCACACCTCGTAGGCTCTATGAAACATGGGCACCTCAACGACTTCCTCGAGTCAAAGACGATCCACCCGAGAGTCTATAGTCCGAGCTTCTATCTCGAATCTGAGATAACTACGGCTTCTAGTTTGCTAATCTAGAAGTCCTAGAGGGTGTAGAGTATTTAGATGGGTTACTTAATCACTTAAACCCTAGGATTCTCAACTCATGAGAGCTTTTAGGGTTTGAGGAAGAAGATGAAGACTTGAGGAGAGAGAAAGCTTTTGGGATCATGAAATGAATAATTCCTCATGATAGAATAATATCAAGCATATAAATATCTCTTGATAAATATCTAGAAATATCTTGTAAGCTTTATTTAATCCTAATGGTGAATCACCTCATGAGTCATTAAGTATTTAATGAAAACCTACACCTCATCTCTCCACCTTATTTGTGTTTAATCAAAAAGAAATAAATACAAATGAGTCACCTTCTTCTAGAAGCTTCCCGACAAATTACGAGACTGCCCCTCCCATTCGAATTTCCGAAAAACACGGATAATTTTTGACTGAATAAATCCATCTGTATAATACTAGAAACTGGTTTAAACTAAAGCCCGCTAGTATTATCTGCCCGGTCACAGTATGTGCACAAGTGTAGTAAGTGATCGCGGCCCTGCCGTAAAACCATACGGCCTCTACACCTTTTGCCCGGTGCAAGGAAACTCTCTGTGTGGGACTCTAAAGACTCGACACTATGCTGGCAGTGGGTTTAACCACAAGCCGTAAGTGGTACTAGCTGTACGTAATGGTCCACAGGTAGATGTCGATAAGAAGGACGATGAGGAAACCCATCCGAACTCCAACTAAGCCTGATGTGACAATCTCCGTACAGTCTGGTCTGTTCGTCTAGGACTATCGCATATCGGGCCTAGGGGGCGGTAAACGTCAGACCCCTAATAGCGGTATAAATCATGTCGGAGTGAAGCCCATTACACCATGAGAAGCTACTGAAATCCTGCCAGTAAATCTCGTTTTCCCTTGCCAGGGACTTTGCGTAATGGTTCTCCATACACAGCGTGATATCAACCCCCAATACCGGGAGAGACGAATCCTGTCTAACCGCCTCTGCCTCCAAGTGTTTCGGGACTGCACTCAACTACTACCTGTTTGCACGACTCCTTTGAGCCGTGGTAGGGTAGTAATCTAACTACAGTGGGAACACACCTGAGGCTAAGTAGCAGTGTCAAGTCGACGGACTAAGCTGTACTCATGTCACCTGGGAACTGATATCTGGCAATGGGTATAAAACCAACCTGCAGTTCCCGGCGAGTCCTGTCCAGTGTACCCGTAACCTAACGAGCACCTGCATACTATCTCCAGTACGACGTACTGATGGCTGTGGGACAGACCATCTCCTCAACTGGGATGAGAAGCGTATACACTAGTCTACTCCGGAATATCGATGCCTCGTCTCGATAATCCTACGACCTGGGATCTGTATAGGATGTTGCTTAAAGACTACCCAGCCCCCACTAGTGTGACTGCCATCACAACGCTGGTAATCAAGCAAAGATCCTAAGGGCTCTATTAATATGTATAAGCGATATGTTAAAAGAAACATATGCGTATATTAAAGTAGAAGCAAAACAAGTAGCATACTACCATTTTTAGCAAGACTGTCAATACAACTGTGAATATCCCAAGATTCCATTAAGTAATATACAAACTAGTATGATACAGTAATGGCCTCTAGGGCATAAACGCTAACAATCTCCCACTTGCACTAGGGCCATGTACTGGCATATCGCAGACCTATCATCTCGAATAGCCTTTCGAACTGCGTCTGAGAAATGGACTTTGTGAATGGATAAGCAGTGTTATTCTCCGTATCTACTCTCATCACCTCGATCTCCCGGCGATCTATGATCTCCCTGATCAGGTGATACCGCCTTACGATGTGTCTGGACTTCTGATTGGACCTGGGTTCCTTCGCTAAAGCTATAGCGCCGTTGTTGTCGCAATACAGAGGTATTGGATCAACACTGGTAGGAACCACCTGAAGTTCTGTGAGGAACTTCTTCATCCAGACAGCTTCTTTTGCGGCATCGCAAGCAGCTATATACTCCGCTTCCATCGTTGAGTCAGCAACGGTGTCCTGCTTGGAACTCTTCCAACAGACTACCCCTCCATTGAGGGTAAAGACATAACCAGACATGGACTTGGAGTCATCCTTGTCACTCTGGAAGCTGGAGTCGGCAAAGGCCTCGATCTGGAGGTCTTTTCCGCCATACACCAAGAACATCTCCTTAGTCCTCCTCAGGTACTTGAGAATGTTCTTTACTGCTATCCAGTGCTTCTCCCCTGGATTTGCCTGATACCGGCTTACAACGCTCAATGCGTATGCTACATCTAGTCTGGTACATAACATCGCATACATTAAAGAGCCTACCGCAGAAGCGTAGGGTATAATCGACATGCGAGCCCTTTCCAAATCAGTCTTGGGAGACATCTCTTTGGAAAGGTTGATTCCGTGACAAGACGGTAGGTTACCGCGCTTAGAATCTTTCATACTGAATCTTTTCAATATAGTGTCTATATACCTGGACTGCGAAAGTCCCAACATCCTCTTCGATCTATCACGATAGATCTGGATCCCCAGAATGTAGGTGGCATCACCCAGGTCCTTCATAGAGAACTTCTGTGACAAGAATCCTTTAACTGACTGTAGCATAGGAATATCATTTCGTATTAGGAGAATGTCATCCACATACAAGACGAGGAATACAACAGCTCTCCCTACAATCTTACTGTATATGCATGGTTCATCTGGATTCTTGATAAAGTCGAATTCTTTGACAGTATCATCAAAACAGATGTTCCAACTCCGTTATGCTTGCTTTAGTCTATAAATGGACTTAAGCAACTTGCACACTCTACTGCTGCTCCCACTCTAAATGAATCCCTCTGACTGATCCATATAGACGCACTCTTCCAAATTACCATATAGAAAGGCCGTCTTTATGTCCATCTGCCAGATCTCATAATCGTGGAAGGCAACAATGGCAAGAAGGACCCGAATGGATTTGAGCATAACCACTGGAGAAAAGGTTTCGTCATGGTACAAACCAGGTCTTTGACGAAAACCCTTTGCAACAAATCTAGCCTTATAGGTTTCAACCTGTCCATCTACACCAATCTTCTTTCTGAAGATCCATTTGCATCCTATGGGTTTTACCCCATCTGGAGCAATGTCCAAAGTACATACTTTGTTAGTGTACATGGACTCCATTTCGGTCCGCATTGCATCCAGCCATTTTACCGAGTCGCCGCTCTGAATGGCTTGCTGGAAGCTAGTAGGGTCATCATTATCAATGATGCAATCTTCTCGATCCCCGTCTATGAGAAAACCGTAGTATCTCTCGGGCGGATGAGACTGCCTACTACTTCTGCGGATAGGCGCTGGGTTGTCCTTTTCTTCTGAACCTTCTTGTTCTACAAAACTTTCAGTAACAGCTTATGGTTCTGGAATTTCTTCCAGTTCTATTGCACTCCCACTCTTCTGATTTTCTAAAAATTCATCTTCCAAGAAGTGGGCATGATGAGAAACAAAAACCTTTTGTTCCTTTACGTAATAGAAACAATAACCCTTGCAGTTCTTTGGATATCCCACAAACTTACACTGTACTGAGCGTGTCTCGAGCTTGTCTGCATGCTGCTTTTTAACAAAAGCTGAACATCCCCATGTCTTCAGGTACTGAAGATAGGGTTTCTTCCCACTCCACATCTGATATGGTGTGGTAGGCACAGTCTTGGTTGGAACCTTGTTCAAAAGATATGCAGCTGATTCTAGTGCATAACCCCAGAAAGATCGCGGTAACTCAGCCTTACTCATCATGGAACAAACCATATCCAATAGGGTTCGATTCCGCCTTTCCGATACACCGTTGTGTTGTGGTGTGTATGGAGGAGTAAGCTGAGAGAGAATTCCATTCTCTTTTAAGTACCCAGGAACTCGGCACTTAAGTATTCACCACCTCGATCAGATCTCAGTGTCTTAATACTTTTGCCTGTTTGGTTTTCCACTTCATTCTTGTATTCCCAGAATTTTTCAAAGGCCTCGGATTTATGCTTCATCAAGAAGATATGTCCATACCTAGAGAAATCATCCATAAAAGTAATGAAGTAGGAATAACCACCTCACGCATGTGTAGACATTGGACCACACACATCGCTGTGTATGAGTCCCAAGAGCTCGCTCGCTTTTACTCCGTGTCCAGTAAACGGAGTCTTTGTCATTTTTCCCATGAGACAAGATTCACAAGTAGCATAAGATTGATATTCGAACGGATTCAAATATCCTTCTTTATGTAACTTAGTCAACCATGTTTCAGTAATGTGACCTAGTCTACAATGCCATAAGAAAGCCTGATTTACTTCTGGAGACTTTCTTTTAAGTGTGTTCTGGACATTGAAAACCTGAACTTGATTCAATACGTATAAACCGTCATCTAATGTACCGGACCCAATCAAACTTGATTTAGGTGGATGTGTACCACATCGCTTGCGAATGTAAAATCATATCCCTCTCTCGAAAGTGAGGATACTGATATGATATTATAAGTCAAACTAGGTACATACAAACAGTTACGTAGAATCAATATCTTCCCACTTGTCAAACCTAGGTGATATTCTCCCACGGATTCAGCGTCCACGATCATTCCGTTTGCAACTCTGAGAGACAAATCGCCTACCCTGATAACTCTATGGTTTCTCAAAGCATGTAATGAATTACAGATATAAGATCCTGCTCCGGTATCTAGTACCCAGGAAGTAGAGTTAATTGACAAACAGTTCTTAATTACATACACACTCGAGGCCAAAGCCACAATATGCTTCGAATCCTGGCTACTGGCTTCTAAAGCCCGGCAATCCTTCTGCCAATGCCCGTTCCCACAACAATAGGAACATCCCTCCTTACATAAACCAAGTCCTGAAACTTTTGCTCTTCCCTTTCCTTTTACTTTACTGACACCGTATTTCGGCTTTGTGGAGGTTTTCCTCTTTTCACCCTTTGCTTTTCGCCCTGGATGCAGAAGAAGAAGGTCCCCCATTAAGCAGAGCGGGTGTCTCCTTGGTTTCTTTCAGGATGTAAGTAAGTAGAGGGTAGGGACTGTGGAAATAAGTCAGCGCATGACCTGTTTCCCAACGTGGTTTACAAGTCCTTGAGCTCATCAATATAGCTACTCATCGTAAGGACGTCGTCCCCTACAGATGACCCGACAGCCAACCTCGCTTGAAACAATTCGTTTGAGGTCTCATATCTTGCGATACAAGATTGCCCTCCATATAAATCTTTGTTATGGAGGAAGATGGAAACTAAGTCTATCTTCTCGTGCTGCTTCTGGTATACACCATCAACTGAAGCCAACATGAGGCACTTGGCATTTGCACTATCCTTTTCCCTTGTCTGACGGATATCCATATCCGCGACGGTGGAAACTGGACCTAGGAGGGTGGGGGCTTGAGTAGTAATAGGGTGGTCTAGCTTGTCATAGGCAATGGACATCTGGACAGACCTTTGCCAATCATAAAAGTAAGATTCAGTCAACTTGTTATCTAGATGTAACCTAGTCATGGTCACATGGTCGCTGCAGAGAGAGGGGACACTTTAGCATGATGCTCTTGCAAGTTTAGATTGGTTTTTACTTTATCTAAACTGGATGGCTCCCACTATTTCTCGAATCCTTCCTCAAACCATAAAAGAAGAATTAGCCAGGACTGATCTCACCGGACAACACTTGCTTAACTGTTCAGCCAGGCTAGTGTCGGTACTTCGAGGGAGGTTTTACGACACTTTCGCGAAGTTCCTTAATTAAATAAGCTCTTTTCTCTGGAGGCGTATCCCCGCTGACACTGTTCTAGACACCTACTTGGTTTATAGCATTGATCATTTAAGTGACGAATCTCCTGATGAGTGGCGGATACTTACAATAGGATCGGGATCCAAATATCATCGTGTGATAATGCTGAAAGAATCCTACCAACATTATCAAACTCCAAATGGTATGCAACACTAGCAAGTTTCAGTTTCTTTAGAAACTCCCGATGTGGATTTTTGCCCTATGCTCTTATGACCTTGACGAAGGCCAACAAATCATAAGTCACATGTCAAGTTCTACCCATCATTATCCCTATTAATTTGAACCCACCCGTACATACCCTTGAAGAAGGCCAACAAGGTAATACGACTGTCCCAAACCAACACATCTATCTATACAACATATGAATACCCCAGCAGCTACCAAACACTATGCCTTGACGAAGGCCAACAAACATAGCTTGAATACTTCTGACCATCCATATGAAATGACGGGGGGCTACTACTGGTTTTGGCAAAATCGTGAACGTAGTGAACTTGATATAATCGAAGGAACCTGATAGCTTTTTAAAAGGAGTGGTTAAAGCTCCGTAATTAAAAAATTATGCTCTTTTTAAAATAACCGAGTGGTTTCTTTTAAATTTATTCCAACGATTCAACTTTGGTTTATTTTCTTTGCATTAATATAATGCGTCCCATCATTTATCCTATCATTGCAGAAAACAATGAAAATACAACGTCCGCTTATGCCATCCGCATTAGCCACTGGGCCCCGTCATTCACCCGTTAGGTTACTTAACTAACGACAGAGCGGGGCTGGGCTAGCGCGGATGCAAAACATAAGCAACGCCTACTAGATATCATATATAGATATTATACATTCGTCAGACGCAATAATAGGCATTCCAGATCACAGATGAACATTATTGGATATACAAGCAATCCGCGTTTCCTTTGAGCCTGCAACGAAAGACAGATTACACAGTTGTGATGAATAGCCATTACCCTACCCTAGACCCCTACGAGTACGGAAAACTACCCGCCAAGTACCCGAAGTGAAGCGGTCTCCCTCAACAATGTGAGTAGGCCACTAAACACTTCAAAGTACCCTGTAGTTTGTGCACCCCACCTTGGGTCTATCCTAGGAGCATAAAACGGTAAATGAAATAATCCAACGGTGGCTACAACCTTAACCCGGATGTGCCCCGCAAAAGAATATTACATCATATTACAATTTACATCGAATGAAACAATATAAAAACTCATCTCAAAACCCCGACTAATCATCACAATGATCCAATGAAGTTCATATACACAAACCAGTAAAAACCATTACAGAAATGTTCAACCACCTGCTAACTGACATACTAGCAATTAGAGGAGGTTTACGAACACATCAAACATCAAAGATAAAACCTGATTAGCAAATAAATTAGAATTTCGATCGACAACCTTTTTCCGTGTCTACCCCAAATGCAAGCCAGCACTGAAAAAACCTGGGCAGAAACAAAATATACAGGAAAACAAAACACCCAAAAATAAGAGCTATTGTGTAAATACGAGTCAACTCGGAGTTGACTCGGCCGCGGATCCGCGGCGGATCGCACCAATCTGCCGTGCTTCCGCGGCAGTAACCAAGTTAGCACCTCGTATTTCTCCAGTATTCGTAGAATTCCCTGCTGTGAATTTTCATACCTCTGAAATAATTTTTTCGACAGGTTTAAAATCAACAGAAACTTGAGGAGTCCGGGGTTAAGCTTTCGTGTTTTTCCGACGATCGAAGTTCTAATAAGTTGCTAACGAGCTAGTAAAGGTTTAGTAGGCTCTTATACCACTGTAAGTCCATGTCACGCACCCCACGTGCTCGTGGGGAGGCGGAATATATGAAAAACAATTATCAAAGTTTCGTAACACGGACTTGAGCACACGGAACGTGTCTAAACCATTGCTAGCAAACTACGAGAGGTTTAACTACTCGGATTCGAAGTTATACCTCACGTTACTCATCTTTCAGGTCTTCATCGCTGTCCTCCACACCTCGTAGGCTCTATGGAACATGGGCACCTCAACGGCCTCCTCAAGTCAAAGACGATCCACCCGAGAGTCTATAGTCCGAGCTTCTATCTCGAATCGGAGATAGCTACGGCTTCTAGTTTGCTAATCTAGAAGTCCTAGAGGGTGTCGAGTATTTAGATGGATTACTTAGTCACTTAAACCCTAGGATTCTCAATACATGAGAGCTTTTAGGGTTTGAGGAAGAAGATGAAGACTTGAGGAGAGAGAAACCTTTTATGATCATGAAATGAATAATTCCTCATGATAGAATAATATCAAGCATATAAATATCTCTTGATAAATATCTAGAAATATCTTGTAAGCTTCATTTAATCCTAATGGTGAATCACCTCATGAGTCATTAAGCATTTAATGAAAACCTACACCTCATCTCTCCACCTCATTTGTGTTTAATCAAAAAGAAATAAATACAAATGAGTCACCTTCTTCTAGAAGCTTCCCAACAAATTATGGGACTGCCCCTCCCATCCGAATTTCCGAAAACCACGGATAATCTTTGACTGATTAAATCCATCTGTATAATACTAGAAACTAGCTTAAACCAAAGCCCACTAGTATTATCTGCCCGGTCATAGTACGTGCACAAGTGTACGTAAGTGATCGCGGCTCTGCCGTAAAACCATACGGCCTCTACACCTTTTGCCCGATGCAGGGAAACACTCTGTGTAGGACTCTAAAGACTCGACACTACGCTGACAGCGGGTTTAACTACAGGCCGTAAGTGGTACTAGCTGTACGTAACGGTCCCCAGGTAGATGTCGATAAGAAGGACGATGAGGAAACCCATCCGAACTCCAACTGAGCCTTATGTGACAATCTCCGTACATTCCGGTCTGTTCCTCTAGGACTATCGCATATCGGGCCTAGGGGCGGTAAACGTCAGACACCTAATAGTGGTATAAGTCATGTCGGTGTGAAGCCCATTACACCTTGAAAAGCTACTGGAAGTCTACCAGTAAATCTCGTTTTCCCTGGCCAGGGACTTAGCGTAATGGCTCTCCATACACAGCGCGATATCAACCCCCAATACCGGGAGAGACGAATCCTGTCTAACCGCCACTGCCTCCAAGTGCTTCGGGACTGCATCCAACTACTACCTGTTTGCACGACTCCTTTGAGCCGTGGTTGGGTAGTAATCTAAGTACAATGGGAACACACCCGAGGCTAAGTAGCAGTGTCAAGTCGACGAACTAAGCTATACTCATGTCACCTGGGAACTGCTATCTGACGATGGGTATAAAACCAACCTGCAGTTCCCGGCGATTCCTGTCCGGTGTACCCGTAACCTAACGAGCACCTGCATACTATCTCCAGTATGACGTACTGATGGCTGTGGGACAGACCATCTCCCCAACTGGGATGAGAAGCGTACACACTAGTCTACTCCGGAGTATCGATGCCCCGTCTCGATAATCCTACGAGCAGAGACCTGTATAGGATATTGCTTAAAGACTACCCTGCCCCCACTAGTGTGACTGCCATCACAACGCTGGTAATCAAGCAAAGATCCTAAGGGCTCTACTAATATGTATAAGTGATATATTAAAAGAAATATATGCACATATTAAAGTAGAAACAAACCAAGTAGCATAGTATCATTTTTAGCAAGACTGTCAATACAACTGTGAATATCCCAAGCTTCCATTAAGTAATATACAAACTAGTATGATACAATAATGGCCTCTAGGGTACAAACACTAACAGATGCGACCCAGTCTACAATAACATAAGAAAGCTTGATTTGATTCTGGAGACTTTCTTTTAAGTGTGTTCTGGACGTTGAAAACCTGAGCTTGATTTAATACGTATATACCGTTATCTAGTGTACCTGACCCAATCAATGCTTGATTTAAGTGGATATAGACCACATCGCTTACAAAGGTAAAATCATAACCTTCTTTAGAAAGTAAAGATACAGAAATGATATTACAAGCAAGACTAGGTACACACAAACAATTACGCAAAATCAAAATCTGCCCACTTGTCAATCCTAGGTGATATTCCCATATGGATACAGCGTCCACGCTCATTCCATTAGCAATCCTGAGAGTCATATCACCAGCCTGGATAACTCTACAGTTTCTCAGAGCCTGTAATTAATTACAGATATGAGATCCTGATCCGGTATCTACTACCCAGGAAGTAGAGTTAATTGACAGACAGTTTTCAATCATAAACACACCCAAAGCCAAAGCCACAACGTGCTTCAAATCCTGGTTTCTGGCTTTCCAAGCCCTGCAGTCCTTCTGATAATATCCTATCCCATGATAATTAAAACATTCCTCCTTCCCTACTGTTAGCCCCGAAAATTTTTCCCTGGCCTTTCACTCTACCGTACCAACACCGCCTATCGGCTTGGTGGAGGCCTTCTTCTTCTTTCCCTTGGCTTTCGCCTTGGATTTAGAAGAGGAAGATTCTCCAATGAGCACAGCGAGTGTCTCCCTGGATTCCTGTAGGGTGCTCTCTGAGCTCCTCAATATGTTCAGGAGTTCTGGAAGTGAAACTTCCTTCCTTTGAATGTTTAAATTCAAGATAAACTGGGCGTAAGTAGAGGGGAGGGACTATAGAATCAAATCAGTATATAACTCATTCTCCAATGTGGTCTCAACGTCCGCAAGCTCTTTAATATAGCTAATCATCGTAAGGACGTGGTCCCCTACAGATTACCCGACAGCCAACCACGCCTGAATTAATTTCTCCGAGGTCTTATATCTTGCGATACAAGATTGCTCTCCATATAAATCTTTGGTATGGAGGATGATGGAAGCTATGTCCATCTTCTCGTGCTGCCTCTAGTGTTCATAATCCATTGAGGCTAACACGAGGCACTTGGCTTTCGCACTGTCTTTTTCCCATGTCTTACGGATCTCAATATCCGCAACGCTGCAATCTGGACCAAGGATGGCGGGCGCTTTGGTAGTAAGGAGGTATCCCAGCTTGTCATAGGTTATGACCATCTGGACATTCCTTAGGCAATCTTTATAGTTTGGCCCAGTCAATTTATTATTATCTAGCGGTAACTTAAGCCCGGTCATTTTCGTCACTGTAGTCAAGAGAGAGAGAGAGGAGAAACACTTAGTATGATGCTCTTGCAAATTTAGATTGGTTATTAGTTTATCTAAACAGGATGGCTCCCACTATTTCTCGAATTATACTTCAAACTATAAAAGAAGAATTAGTCAGGATTAATCTCACCCTACAATTCTTTCTTAACCTTTCATCCAGGCTAGTGTTAGTACTTCGAGGGAGGTTTTCCAACGCCTTCACAAAATTCCTTAATTACATAACCTCTTTTCCCTGGAGGCGTAGCCCCGCTAACACCGTTCTAGACACCTACTTGGTTTATAGCATTGATTGTTTAGTGAAAAAATCTCCCGAGGAGTAGCGGATACTCACAGTAGGATCAGAATCCAAATATCATCATGTGACAACCTTGAAGGAATCCTACCAAAATCATCACACTCCAAATGGTATGCAACACTAGAAAGTTTCAATTTCCTTAGAATCCCCCGATGTGGATTTTTTCCCTAAGCTCTTATGACCTTGACGAAGTTCAACATATCATAAGTCGCAAGTCAAGTTCTACCCGTCATTGTCCAGGTTAATTTGAACCACCTGTACATACCCTTGACAAAGTCCAAAATAGTTGTACGACTATCACAAACCAATGCATCTATCTATGCTACAGATGAATACCCAGCAGCTACCAATCACTATTCCTTAGCGAAGGTCAAAATACATAGCTTGAATACTACTGAATACCCATCTGAAATGACAGAGGGCTACGAATGGTTTTGGCGAAACCATGAGCATAATGGAACCATGATAGCTTTTAAAGGAGTGGTTTAGGCTCCACATTTAAAAGCTGCTTTTGAAGAAAACCGAGTGGTTTTGAAATTGTTCCAACGATTCAGCTTTGGTTTAGTTTCATTGCATTAATCAATTAATGTTGTTCCATCATTTAATCCTATCATTGCAGAAAGAAACGAAAATACTGCAGGGTTACTACGCACTCTCACACGGGTTTATAAGGCATCAACCATGCCCGATTTAAAATTTAGACGTGCCGAACAACCCTAACCAAGATCTTTAAACTAGAAATTAGGCGAAACAAAGCATGTTAAACACTTTAACACTAAGTGGGAGGGATTACAACCTTTGTAGATCCTGTCATTCACTACTAAAGCTCCGTGTTGAGGTCCCTTCACTGCGATCATCGTGCATCCGGACTCTAGAGAGGCTCCACGAAGAGAAAGATGCAAGCTTGCTTCCGATCTTCAATAACAAAAATGATCTACCTTGAAGTTTCCTTAACCTAAGCTCTCACTCACTAATGAGGTGAACACCCTCATCTAAATGGCAAGGATAGATGAGGATGATGACGTAGGATTTTAGCTCTCATTTGTTTTCTTATTCTCACTCGCTTTCATCACAAATATCAAAGTAAGAAAGCTTTGCAAAGAGAAAGAAGAAGATGAATCCTTTTGTGACGAATAATGAAAATGTAGTAATAATAACTTATGCAACCATGGTTGCTAAATGAAAAGGCTAACCAATGTAGAGAATTAACTAGGGTTATCGGTTTGGGTTGGGTTTAATAATATCTCACAAAAATATCTTTGCAAGAAACAAAATAAAAGCTTCTAGAAGCTTCTAGAAAAGTTTAACCCAAATCAAACCCTAATATCGTTTAATCTCCAATAATCATGTTGCATTAGTAATTATAACAAGTTACAATATTATATATCACATATATAATATATTTTTGTAACAAAAGAAAATAATACAATTAACATATATCGCATATATATCAATGTATTACCTGAGTGAGAAAATGAATCAATAAGTGAGCTAATATTAGTTAATGTAATTTAATATATCGAATATATAATTATACATTAAATTATTGAATAAACACTTGATCCGATAAACCGGCTATTTCACAAATAACCAAGTAATATAATCTGTATCAGTTCATCGAATCAACACTTGATCCGATGACCCGGCTATATCACATATACCCGGCCGATATCTCATATCGCGAGAATCTAATACGGTATCACATACACGTATTGTTCTCGGTCCCGCACATATCATATATGTTCTCCTACTCCGTTTTGCCTGAGCCAAGAAACCACTGTGTAGGACTCTAAAGAATCGTCAATACGCCGGCAGTAGATGATGATCATATCAAACACCCACAAGCTGCAAGCGGTCAGCTAAACGTAACAGCCACCTAGGTATTGAGCGATCAGAAGATCAACAAGCAAGCCTATACATTCTCCTGCGAATCCAATCAGTAACACTCCCGTACAGTCCGGTCTCGTCGTCTGATATGTCGCATATCTCGCCTAGGGGTGGTAAACGTCAGACCCCAGTAACTTGATAAGTCATGTCGATATTAGATTTATAACAGTTTGAGAAACTACTGATAACACTTACTAGTAAATCTCAGCAATCCGGGCCAGGGATTTCCAGTTAAAGCCAATTGAACACAGCGCAACATCAACTCCCAATACCGGGAGAGACGAATCCCGTCCTATCGCTCATTGCCTCCATGTGATTCGGGACTGTACCCAAAAGCCACCTTTTTGCACGCCCTCTTAGACGTGGTATGATGGAAATCAAAGCACAGTAAGAATCACACGAGACTCTATGACGATCTCGGGTCTACAGACTACTCTGTACCAGTGTCACCAGAGAACTGCCATCTGACGTGGTATATAATGCCATCTGACGTGGTATATAGTACCATCTGGGAGTTCTCGGCGAGTCCGTCCAGTGTACCCAGTCTCCACTGAGCACCCGTACACCATCCTTGATGTCAAACACCGATGGATATGGGATCATCCATCGCCCATCATATGGGTCAAGATGCGTATATGCTAGTCTACTCTGGTGTATCGATGCCCTGTCTCGATACACCCTCGACTAGGAACAGTTATAGGATGTACTCGTCGACTACCGTGGCCCTACTAGTATGATCTCATCATAGTCGCAGAATTCGAGTACATATCCTAAGGGCTTTATCAACATGTAACATAGAGACAATCAGAGTACATGTTAAGATAAAAAGCAACTAGATAGCATACTATCATGTCGAGCAAGAAAGTCCTCCCTATATATGCCCAAGCATCCACTACAATATACATCGTATGTACAGTAATGGCCTCTAGGGCATACATATAACTAACAATCTCCCACTTGCACTAGGGCCATCTGTTGTGGTATCACAACCCAACAATTAGATGTGGTTGAAGTATCACATACTCAACCATCCCATAAAAGTCTCTACTAGGAAAAAGGCCTTTGTGAGTGGATCCGCGCTGTTGTCCTCTGTATCTACTCTCCTAACCTCGATCTCCCTGGAGATCAATCATCTCCATGATCAAGTGATACTTCCTAAGAATTATATCTGGATTTCTGATGGGATGGTAGTTCCTTGGCTAAAGCCACAACTCCATTGTCACACAATGGTAGGAACGAAGTTCATCTCATGAACTTATATTTATCCAGACTGCCTCTTTGGTGGCATCTTTGGTAACTATGTATCTTGCCTTTAATCGTCTAGTAAGTCACGGTATCTAGCTTGGAACTCTTCCAACATACCGTCCCTCCACTGAGGGTAAAGACAATGCCTGCTACTGACATTCAGTCGTCGTTATCACCCTGGAACCATTCCAGTGATTCTCCCCAGGATCGATTGATACCATCTCACTACAACTAGTGAGATTCCTAACATCCAATTAGATCTATCACATAGATCCATAACCCAGGATTTAGGAGGTATCACCTTGATCCTATATGGAGAATCTTTGTGATAAGAGGAGATTGACCGAGCGTAGCATAGGAAACTCCTTCCCTATCAAGAGTATGTCATCCACGTACTCTACGAGGATCACCACCATACTCTCTACTACCTTTTTGTATATACAAGGTTCATCTACCATTTTGATGAAGTCAAACTCTTTGACTACCACATCAAAACAGACATTCCAACTCCGCGATACCTGCTTTATTACATAAAACATCTTGCTCACGTTTCCGATGCTCCCACTGTCTACGAAGCCCTCTGGCTGTGTACTTATAGACGCTCTCTTCTAAATAAACATTTAGAAAAGCAGTCATGACACCCAACCGCCAGATATCGTAGTCATGGTATGTAACCGTGGTAAGTAGGATCTGGATGGACTTAAGCATAGCTTTGAAAGTCTCAACTTTTCTATGTACACCAAGTAATCTTCTCAAGATATACTTGCTCCTGATGGGGATTTAACCCTTCAGATAAAGCAACCAAAGTCTATACTTTGTTGGTGTATAAGGATTCCATCTCAGATAGCTAAGCATCCAGCCATTCTTAAAGAGTCCCACTCCTGATGGCCTGCTCGAAATTAGTTGGGTCATCATCTCATGATGCAATCCTCGCTCTCACTGTCATAGAGAAAACCGAAGTATCTCTTAGGTGGGTGAGTAACCCTATTAGATCGGCGGAGAGGCTGAGGTTCGTTGGAAACTATTGAATCCTTTGGTTCTACCAAATCATCAGCTGCAGTTTGTATAGCTGGAACTCTTTCCAGTTCTACCTTATGACCAATAATTTCTTCACAAGAAATTCCCTTTCATAATGGTGGCATGCTGAGAAACAAAACATCTTTTGTTCCTCGGTTTGGTAGAAGATATTCCCTTGCGAATGCTTGGGATATCCAACAAACTTCCACAGAACTGACTTTGCCTCGAGCTTGTCCGGATTTTGCTTTTAGGCATAGGTTGGACAACCCCAAATCTTAACATACTTAAGATATGGGCTCTTCCCATTCCATATCACATATGAAGTGGTAAGCAACTGATTTGATTGGAACCCTATTCAATAGGTATGCAACTTCTCAAGTGCATAACTCCCAAAAGGAAATAGGAAACTCAGTAGTACTCATCATAGAGCGCACCATATCAAATAGGGTGTGATTGCTCCGCCCCGATACACCGACGTGTTGTGGTGCATACGAAGGAGTAATGCTGAGAGAGAATCTCATTCTCCTTTAGAATAGTCCAGGATTTCCGTGCTCAAGTGTTATCCTCCTTGATCTCATCAAAGTACATAATACTTAAACCCGGTTTTTGGTTCTCTACTTCTAACTTATATTCATTGAATTTCTCAAAAGTTCCAGACTTGTGTTTCAACTGGAACATATTTCCGGATCTTGAGAGATAATCAGTGAATGTAATGAAGTACTAAGAACCGGTCCTGGCATGTGTAGACAGGGGACCTCATACATCAACATGTATCAATCCCAAGAGTTTACTAACTCTTTCTCTGTTTCCAATAAACAGAGCTGTGGTCATCTTATCTCTGTGACATGACCGGCAAGTTTCACAAGATGTAAATTCAAACTAATTTAAATATGCATCTATATGTAACTTCAGCTAGTCAGGTCGCATTGATATGACCTAGTCTACAATGCCTCAAGAAGGATTCGTTCATTTCTGAACTCTTCCTCTTGTGTGTGTTCTGTACATTAAGAACTGTTGTTTGATTTAGAACGTCTATGCTTTTAGATAACGTGCCTGAACCGATCAACTCTTGATATAGGAAATGTTCAAAACATTATCTAACAATACAAAATTATATCCTTCTTTACTAATAAAGATACTGATATGATATTGTATATCAGGTTCGGTATCTAATAACATTCATTCAGAATCAATGTATTCTGGTAATACAGGATGATAACTACCAACAGACTTGGCTGCAACACTTGCACCGTTTCTATCTTATGAAACTTATCACCCGTTCTCAGTTCTCTACCTATCTGTAGCCCATGTAACAAATTACATATGTGGGATCCTGATCTGGTATCAAATACCCAGGACGTAAAGGATATTGAGAAACAGTTCTGTGTAATGAACACACCCGACGAAGGTGCATCAACATGTACTTTCTTCGTTTGGGCGGCACGGGAATTCTGGTAATCCCCTATTTCCTACTCTGTCTTATAACAATTATAAGTTAGAGCGGGACTAACGTTCCTTAGCGCAGTATAACAAGCGGGTTCGGTCAATACATCCGTATTATTATCTTGATTAAGGCGTGACATAGTCGTAACCAGGAGAGAGAGAGAGAAGAAAACACTCAGCATGCGCTTTACAAGATTAGATTGGTTATCAATTTATCAAATCAGGATGTCTTCCACTGTTTTAGTCAAATCTTCCTTCAAACCCTGAAAGGAAAGACTAGCCGGGATTAATTACACCCTACAAGTTCGCCAATCTTTCAGCCAGGCCAGTGCCGGTACTTTGAGGGAGGTTCCCTGTGCTTTCGCATGGACCTAATTAAAATAAACCTCGTTTTCCCAGGGGCGTAACCCCATTAACACCTTTCTAGACACCTATTTGATCGGCTAATTGTAATGTGTAAAACTCCCTCAGGAGTAACTCTTACTCGCAGCGGGTATCGGGATCCAACTATTTCATAGATGGTATGCAATCTTATTGCAAATTTCAACACTTGAAATTCCCGATAATATTTTGCCCCGAGCGATCTATGACCTTGACAAGGTCAACAAACCATAGACCGCAAGTCAAGTCCAACCCGTCATTTCCCGATTGAATTAAACCCACCCGCATGACCCTTGACAAGGTCAATAAAGTCACACGACTACCCTAATCCAATCGCATCATATGCTTATACAGATAAGCATAAATAGTTACCGCTCACTACGCCTTGACAAGGTCAATAAACGCTGCACGAATATTATGAAGTACTTATCTGAAATGACGGAGGGCTACGACAGGTTTTTAAGAAAACCTTTTGTGTAATGAACTTGATATCGTTGTAGAATCGAGTGACTTTAAACGGAATGTTTTTGAGGCCTTTTCTAGTTTTGCTAAAGTGGTCACTCCCGGTGAAGGGATCGTCGGCTCTTTCCTCATCGAATAAGGTGCAGGATATTTCACAAATACCACTATACAAAGCCAAAACTATTGAAACAATCAAAAGACAAACCGAGTTTGTAGCATCTGCTAGTTTCGCTAAAGAGGTCACTCCCGATGAAGGGATCTCGGCTCTTTCCTTATCGAATAAGGTGCTGGATGTTCTACAAGGAACACCGCTATGCAAAGCAAGAACTAGAGCTACCTGTTTTTAAACGAGTTTCTACAACATCTTTAGGTTTCTTTTATTTCATTAATCTCATTAATGAAGTCCCATTTTAATTATGCTTCACAAGCATCAAATATGAAACGAAATCAACAATATATAATATATATCTCATATATATAATATAAACATTCGTCTCAGGCAGTAATATGATCTCATCACAGAACATTGCAGCAGAAGAATATATATGAAATATTGGATATACTAGGACATCCGTGTTTTTAATACGAGCCCGTATAAAACACGAATTCCACGGTCGCGATGAATAGCCAAACCCACATTCGTAGACCCTTACGAGAGGGGCAAGCAACACTGCCAATTCTAGGGTTAAGAGACCCGGTCTTGACTCCTCGAGATGGTCTCCCACTGGACACTAGAACACGGTTACTTGTGCTCCCCGCCTTGGGTCTACCTAATGCGGAAAAAGTAAATAATATACAATGGTGACATCATCCTCAGCCTGGAAATGCCCCAATAAAAGAATATTACATGCAAATGAACTTTACATGAATGAAAAAGAAAAACTCTCATCTCACATAAAACCCCGGCTATTCTGAACGCGACGATCCAATATAACATATCACAGCAACACATAATATCTCATATCATCAACGTAAGCAAGTATGCGTATCCCGATTTTCGTTGATGTATAGCAACGAAACCGGCGATACACCTTATACTACGCTTACAGTCACAGAAAAGAAAGTGTAAAACTACAACAGTTGGAATCCGCAACCTCCTTAGATATCGCATGCCTAACCAAATGAATTCCTTAGACATAGCATGCCTAACAATTATAAACCCCGCATTTTAGTCTCATTATCGAAAAATCTTTTCAATATCAAGTCGGGCAATTCAACAAGATTCCCGACATCCTGATCGAATACTCGTCGCAAACTTTAGTAGACGGCCGCACCCCAGATGCCGTCGACGAAGTGCACTAAGGCGGAACACCGCTGCCGCGAGCACCCGAACGGATGCTTTTGGCGACGGGGTTCTCCTACAGTCACTTGGTCGGGGCTATGGGGCATGGCTATCTATTAAGTTTACCCGGCGTGTATCCGCGCACGCTACGTGATTGCGATGGACTTTTGATCGCATCAAAATCCCGAGGCAACCAATCATCTGAGACTAAACTGCTAGATTTATAACATTCAAATTAGTTATCTCATAACTACATATGGATTCCAAATATTGTATCACATTCCATATAAATAGACAATGTTAAACTTTCCGATCAAATAATCAAACATCCAAGTTTTCCCAAATAGCTCAACACTTGAGCGGAGTTCAAAAAAGGTATCCATCACATGCCACAGCACCAATGGTCCAGCCGTAGAAGGGTCAAGCCAACGCCTTACATGTGGCAATGCCGTACTGCCCCAAACCCTAAGGTTCAGAGGCGGTTTAGACGGTCACATAATCGAGTTAAGGTTTGTTGTCTTCTAGAGGGTCCACCGCGTTACTTGCACGATTTTCCCAAAGTTTCAAACTCGAGAAAAAATCCAACTTTTGAAAATTTTCCGACAGGGGAAAAAGTGAGTTATTGATATCCGTTCGAACTTTTTAACAGGTTCTAAAATTATCCCGAAAAACTTAAACGAAGTTAAATTATCCGATCGAATCAACGAGTCCCCTATATAACCCAGAAAACTCAACACTTGAGTATAATTAAAAATAGCCAGAAATATGAAGAAACACCTACGGACATTACTGTAGGCAAATAAAACCCTAATACCCAGATACGGCCGCGGAACTGCCGCGCAAGCAAGGGTCTTGCCGCGGTTCCGCGGCGCTTTAATGGAATTAGTGGGTCGTATTTTACAAATATCCTTAGAATTCCCTGCTGAGTTTTTTGAGTATTTTTAATGCAGAAAAATCATATTTTTACAAAATTTCTAGAGAAGGGTATTAACCGGGGTTGCGGGGTTCGATCGGACTTTAAACTTCGCCTAGACTTCGCCTAAAGCTCTAGCTTGACTCTGAAACCACTGCAGAGTTAGTAGACACTCTCACAAGGGTCTATAAGGTATCAACCATGCCCGATTTAAAATTTGGACGTGCCGAACAACCCTAACCAAGATCTTTAAACTAGAGATTAGGCGAAACAAAGCATGTTAAACACATTAACACGAAGTGAGAGGGATTACAACCTTTGTAGATCCTGTCCTTCACTTCTAAAGCTCCGTGTTGAGGTCCCTTCGCTGTGATCATCGTGCATCCGGACTCTAGAGAGGCTCCACGAAGAGAAAGATGCAAGCTTGCTTCCGATCTCGATAACAAAGATGATCTACCTTGAAGTTTCCTTAACCCAAGCTCTCACTCACTAATGAGGTGAACACCCTCATCTAAATAGCAAGGATAGATGAGGATGATGAAGTATGATTTTATCTCTCATTTGTTTTCTTATTCTCACTCACTTTCATCACAAAAATCAAAGCAAGAAAGCTTTGCAAAGAGGAAGAAGAAGATGAATCCTTTTGTGATGAATAATGAAAATATAGTAATAATAACTTATGCAACCATGATTGTTAAATGAAAAGGCTAACCAATGTAGAGAATTAACTAGGGTTATGGGTTTTATTTGGGTTTAATAATATCTCACAAAAATATCTTTGCAAGAAACAAAATAAAAGTTTCTAGAAACTTCTAGAAAAGTTTAGCCCAAATCAAACCCTAACATCGTTTAATCTCCACTAATCATGTTGCATTAGTAATTATAACATGTTAAAATATTATATATCACATATAGAATATATTTTTGTAACAAAAGAAAGTAATACAATTAACATATATCGCATATATATCAATGTGTTACCCGAGTGAGAAAATGAATCAATAAGTGAGCTAATATTAGTTAATGTAATTTAATATATCAAATATATAATTATACATTAAATTATCGAATCAACACTTGACCCGATAATCTGGCTATTTCACAAATAACCGACTAATATAATCGGTATCAGTTCATCGAATTAACACTTGATCCGATGACCCGGCTATATCACCTATACCCGGCCGATATCTCATATTGCGAGAATCTAATACGGCATCACATACACGTATTGTTCTCGGTCCCGCAAATATCATATATGTGCTCCTATTCCGTTTTTCCTGAGAACAGAAACCTCTGTGTAGGACTCTAAAGAATCGTAAATATGCCGGCAGTAGATGATGATCATATAAAACACCCACAAGCTGCAAGCGGTCAGCTAAACGTAACAGCCACCTAGGTATTGAGCGATCAGAAGATCAACAAGGAAGCCTGTACATTCTCCTGCGAATCCAATCAGTAACACTCCCGTACAGTCCGGTCTCGTCGTCTGATATGTCGCATATCTCGCCTAGGGGTGGTAAACGTCAAACCCCAGTAGCATGATAAGTCGTGTCGATATTAGGTCTATAACAATTCGAGAAACTACTGATAATACTTACCAGTAAATCTCAGCAACCCTTGCTAGGGATTTCCAGTTATAGCAGCACAACATCAACTCCCTATACCGGGAGAGACGAATCCCCTCCTATCGCTCATTGCCTCAATGTGATTCGGGACTGTACCCAAAAGCCACCTTTTTGCACGCCCTCTTCGACGTGGTATGATGGAAATTAAAGCACAGTGGGAATCACACAAGACTCTATGACGATCTTGGTTTTACAGACTACTCTGTACCAGTGTCACCAAAGAACTGCCATCTGACGTGGTGTATAATACCATCTGGGAGTTCTCAGCGAGTCCGTCCAGTGTACCCAGTCTCGACTGAGCACCCGTACACCATCCTTGATGTCAAACACCGATGGATATGGGATCATCCATTGCCCATCATACGGGTCAAGATACATATACGCTAGTCTACTCTGGTGTATCGATGCCCTGTCTCGATACACCCTCGACTAGGAACAGTTATAGGATGTACTAGTCGACTACCACGACCCCACTAGTATGATCTCATCATAGTCCTAGAAGTTGAGTACATATCCTAAGGGCTTTATCAACATGTAACATAAGGACAATCAGAGTACATGTTAAGATAAAGAGCAACCATATAGCATACTATCATGTCAAGCAAGAAAGTCCTCCCTATATATGTCCTAACATCCACTACAATATACATTGTATGTACAGTAATGGCCTCTTGGGCATACATATAACTAACAAATACAACGTAAGCTTATGCCATCTGCATTCTCCACGGGGCCCCGTCATGCACTGTTAGGTTACTTAACTAACGGCAGAGCGGGGGCTGGACTAGCGCGGGTGCAAAATATAAGCAACGCCTACTATATATCATATATATATCCATTCGTCTCACACAAATAATAGGCATTCCAGATCACAGATAAAAATATTGGATATATTAGGAATTCTGCGTTTCTTTTAAGCCTATAATGAAAGACGGATTCCACGGTCGTGATGAATAGCAAAACCCCACCCTAGACCCCTACGGGTGCGGCAAACTATCCGCCAAATTTCCGAAGTGAAGCAACCTCCCTCAGTAAAATGAGTAGGCCACTCGGCACTTCAAGAACCTAGTAGTTTGTGCACCCCACCTTGGGTCTATCCTAGAAGCAAAAACAGTAAATGAAATAATACAACGGTGGCTACAACCTCAATCCGGATTTGCCCCGCAAAATAATATTACATCACTTTACAAATTTACATGAATGAAAGAAAAGAAAACACTCTTCTCACATCCCCCCGGCTATTCATCCACAACGATCCAATACTCCATATACATAAACCATCAAAACCAGATATGTGCAACCCCCAACTAATCGACGTATAGCAATTAGCGGAAGTTTTCGAACACGTATATAAATTGAAAAACTTGTAAACGACGCTATAACTGTGACTTAGAAATACCCCGTAAAGCCATAATAGAAAGATAATAATATATGCAATCTTGGCAAAATCAAACACCACCTGAAACCCTAAATCCAAGTGACCAGAACACCAAACAGAACACGACACAAGATTCCATCATGGGGCCGGCCAGGCCGGGAAAAATGGCTATTTGGCAAGCCACATTGAGGAATTCTTGGCTCGTTTTTCTATGGTGGTCATCTCACAGCTAAAGGAGCACTCTGTAAATGTTTTAAAAAAAATTTATAGCCTTTGAAAAAATTGACAGAAACTTGGATTTAGTTTCCGATATTTCTGAGTTATTTCGGTTTCGTAGTTCTATAAATCATTTAAACTGTTAGTTAAGTTTACTAGGCTCTAATACCACTTTAAGTCGATGTCGCGCACCCTGCGGGTTCGCGGGAAGGCGGAATATGCAAAAAAACGATTTTTACAAGCTTCGCAACACCAACTTAACTCCAAGATATTTACTTGAACCTTAACTAACAAACTACTAGAGGTTTAACTACTCGAAAGAAAGTTATACCTCCTAGTATCAAGTCCTTCGGGTCTTCTTGTTCTCCTCCTCCTTGTCTTAAGTTCCTCGAAGTGTACGGATCGCGCTTGATCGTCGGCCTTCTCAAGTCAAAGACGATCCACCCGAGAGTCTATAGTTCGGGCTCCAATCTCAATACCGAGGTAACTAGCGTACCTAGTTCACTAAACCAGATAGCCTAAAGGATGTAGAGAGTGATGATGGATTGATTTGCCTCAAAATACCATAGGTTTCTCAACACATGAGACTTTTAGGGTTGAGGAAGAAGAAGAAAGCTTCAGGAGTTGAGAGTGTAGTTGTGAGTGTTCTATGAAGAATAGCTAAGTGTTGTGAATAATGAAGCATACAATAATTCATAACCAATGAATCAAGTATGCTTCAATAGTCACTAAAGCATGAGTCACCCCATAAGCCACCAAGTAGACATACTTCATTAAATGCAAAGAACACCTCATACCTCCACCTCATTAACCATTTAATCAAAAATAGCTATACAACAAATGATGTGTCTTCTTCTAGAAGCACCCTTGCATAATTACAAGAATACCCATCATCGTATATACATACCCGTATCCGTATTCCAAAAAATGCGAATACAAAGAGACGAAAATAATTCAACAATATAATACTATGATCCGTCTTAAACTAAAGCCCACTAGTATTATCCCCCCGAATATCATCCGTGCATAAGTACACGTATGTGATCGAACTCTGCCGTAAGACCATACGGCCTCTACATCGTTTCGCCCAAAACAGGGAAACCCTCTATGTAGGACTCTAAAGACTCGATAGTACGCTGGCAGTGGGTTTAACTACAAACACGTCAGCGGTACTAGCTGCACGTAACAACTACCTAGGTATTTGTCGATAAGAAGCCCGATGAGCAAACTCATCGAACTCCTACTGAGCCTATCTGTGACAATCTTCGTACAGTCCGGTCTGTTCGTCTAAGATATTCTCATATCGGGCCTAAGGGCGGTGACTGTTAGACCCCTAATAGCGCAATAAGTCATGCCGGAGTAGCGCCCAAAACACCATGAGAAACTACTAGAGTACCTACCAGTAAATCCCGCTTGCCCTGGCCAGAGACTTTATGTAATGGCTTTCCGAACACAGCGCGATATCAACGCACAATATCGGGAGAGACGAATCCTATCTAACCACTATTGCCTCCCAGTGCTTCGGGACTGCACCCAACCACTACCATTTTGCATGACTCATTAGAACTATGGTAGGGTAGTGATCTAAGTACAGTAGGAACACACTCAAGAAGAATAGTGATGTCAAGTCAATGGACTAAGCTGTACTCATGTCACCTGGGAACTGCTGCCTGACAATAGGTAAAATACCAACCAGCAGTTCCCCACGAGTCTTGTCCGGTGTAACTCATAACCCAATGAGCACCTACATACTATCTCCAGTATGACGTACTAATAGCTGTGGGACAGACCATCTCCCCTGCTGGGCTGATAAGCATATACAGTAGTCTACTCTGGAGTATCGATACCTCGTCTCGATAATTCTATGACTAGGGACATGTATAAGGATGTGCTTATAGACTACCTAGCCCTCACTAGTGTCACTTCCATCACAACGCTGGTAGTCAAGCAAAGATCCTAAGGGCTATATCAATATGTATTTGCGATATGTTAAAAGAAACATATACACATATTAAGATAGAATCAAACCAAATAGCATACTACCATATCAAGCAAGACTGTTATTATAATCGTTTATATCCCAAGCTTGTAAAATGTAATGTACAAACCAGTACTATACAATAATGACCACTAGGGCATATATCACTAACTAATTGATCATCAATGATGATGAGCCGAATAGTTTCCAGCAGGCCATTACGAGCAGAGACTCAGTAAAATGGCTGGATGCAATGAGGATCGAAATGGAATCCATTTACACCAACAAAGTTTGGACTTTGGACATTGCACCCCAGGTGTAAAACCCGTAGGCTGCAAATGGATCTTCAGAAAGAAAACTTGGTGTAGGTGAACAGGTTGAAACCTATAAGGCTAGACATGTAGCAAAAAGTTTTCGTCAAAGACCTGGCTTAGATTATGATGAAACCTTTTCTCCAGTGGCCATGCTTAAATCTATTCGAATCCTACTTGCCATTGCTTCCTTCCATGATTATGAAATTTGGCAAATGGACGTAAAGACCACTTTTCTAAATGGAAATTTGGGAGAGTGTGTTTATATGAATCGGCCAGATGGTTTCATAGAGAGTGGGAGCAGCGGAAAAGTATGCAAGTTAATTAAATCCATTTATAGATTAAAACAGGCATCACGGAGTTGGAACATCTGCTTTGATTAGATGGTCAATGAATTTGACTTTATCAAGAATCCAGATGGACCATGTATTTATAGTAAGATTGTAGCGAGAACTGTGGTATTTCACATCTTGTACGTGGATGATATTCTCCTGATAGGAAATGACATTCATATGCTACATTCAATCAAAGGATTCTTGTCACAGAAATTCTCCATGAAAGACCTGGGTGATGCTTCAAAATTCTGGGGATCCAGATCTATCGTGATAGATCTAAGAGGATGTTGGGACTTTCACAGTCCAGGTACATTGACACCATACTGAAAAGATTCAGTCTGTAAAATTCAAAGAACGGTAATCTATCGGCTTGTCATAGGATCACCCTCTCCAAAAAGATATCTCCCAAGACAGATTTGGAAAGGGATCGCATGATTATTATACCCTATGCTTCTGCGGTAGGATCTATGTGATGTTATGTACCAGACCAGATGGACTAAGCATGGTAACCAGGTATCAGTCAAACCTTGAGGAGATGCACAGAATAGCAGTAAAGAACATTCTCAAATACCAGAGAATGACTAAGGAGATGTTCTTGGTATACGGCAGTAAAGACATCCAGATCAAGGCATTCGCTGACTCTAGCTTCCAGAGTGACAAGGATGGCTCCAAATCCATGTCGGGTTATGTCTTCACCCTCAATGGAGGGGCAGTCTGTTGGAAGAGCTCCAAATAGGATACCGTTGCTGACTCGATGATGGAGGTAGAGTATATCGCAGCATGTGATGCCGGAAAAGAAGCAGTCTGGATAAGGAAGTTCATTACAGAACTTCAGGTGGTTCCGTCCATTGTTGATCCAATACCTTTGTATTGTGACAACAATGGGGCTATATCTTTAGCGAAGAAACCAAGGTCCCATCAGAAGTCCATACATATCTTATGGCAGTATCACCTGATCAGGGAGATCGTGCATCACTGGAAGATCGAGATGCGGAGAGTAGACAAGGAGAACAACACTGCAAATCCACTCACAAAGGCCATCCTAAAATGCATTTTGAGAGGCTATTCAAGATGTTAGGTCTGCGATATGCTAATACATGGCCTTAGTGCATGTGGGAGATTGTTAGTGTTATATTCCCTAGAGGCCATTATTGTATAGTACTAGATTGTATATTACATTTTGGAAGATTGGGATATACACATATATAATAACAGTCTTGCTCAATATGATAGTATGCTATTTGGTTTGATTCTATCTTAACATGTGTATATGTTTCTTTTAATGTATCGCTAATACATGTTGATAGAGCCCTTAGGATCTTTGCCTGACAACCGGCGTTATGATGGCAGTCATACTAGTGGGAGCTGGGTAGTCTATAAGCACATCCTTAAACTTGTCCCTAGCCGTAGGATTATCGAGACTGAGCATCGATCCTCCAGAGTGTTAGTAATATGTATGACCTAGAGGCCATTATTGATGATATAGTGGATGCTTAGACATATATATATATATATATATATATAGGACTTTCTTGCTCGACATGATAGTATGCTATCAGGTTACCTTTATCTTAATATGTAGATTAGTATTTATGCTGTCTATCTCTTACATGTTGATAAAGCCCTTAGGATATGTACTTGACTACCAGGACTATGATGAGATCATACTAGTGGGGCCCGGGTGGTCCACAAGTACATCCTTTAATAAGTTCCTAGTCGTGGGAATATCGAGACCAGGGCATCGATATTCCAGAGTAGACTAGCTTATACGCTTCTTGACCCATATGATGGGCGATGGATGATCCTTAATTCATTCGTGTTTGACATCAAAAAAGGTATACGGGTGCTCAGTGGAGACTGGGTACACTGAACAGGACTCGCTGAGGACTCCTATGTGGTAATATACCTATCGTCCGATAGCAGTCCTCTGGTGACACTGGTACAGGTTAGTCTGTAGTGTAAGTCCACGTTGCGACCCCCGGTTCTTACGGGGAGGCGGAAACGGTATAAAAATCAAATTTTTAGCGCAAGGGGCAACATGGACTAAGCAAAGTCGGGATCTTTAACTAAACTAAAACTAGCATACTTTGCTAAAGAGAGTTGGCTACTCGGATGAAGATGGTTATACCTAAACTTGATCTCCTTCTTCTTCAAACTTTGTAGAGGTTGATGGTTCTCTTTTTGTCGCCTTCTTCCGTCGAAGATGGATCCACCTCGAGAGTTCAACCTTTGGGCTCTTCCTCGTGCTTTGAGTGAACTAGGGTTTCCGGCTTTCTAAACCTTGAACCTAGAATAAGTAGAGAGTGTCTAAGGGGTGCTTTTCTTTTTAAAGAGAAGGATTCTCAACACATGAGAAGGTTTCTCTTTAGCTAGAGGAAGAAGAAGATGAAGTGAAGAGAGAGAATGAATATGATAGAAATGAGCTATCCTTTTTCTTTCTTGCAACCATAATGCAAAAGAAAAAGAATTATCAATAATAATAATAATGAAAATGAAAAGGTTGATGGAAAGTTTTAGAATGACCATTATCATTTCAAACATTAAATGAATTTGCTAGAATCAAAGAGCATCTTTCTTTTGTAATGATGATGGTCAAAGCTTCAACCATGGTCAACAAGTCAACCATGGTCAACAAGTCAACAAAAAACCAACCATGACATAATTTCATTTTATTATATATTATTAATTGATATAATACAAATCGATTAGGGTTTGGAAAAAGACGACTGTCAACTGTGCATACGCACCCGTTCCGAAACCCTAATGAAAGTCATCTTCCTCTTCCTCAAATAACCGTGCATACACACCTGCATCCTTGTTCCCAGGAACATGAATACTGAGATAAAAGCAACCCCAAAACATATACCAGTATCTGGCTCAAACCAGAGCCTGCCAGTATAATCCGTCCGGACTCCAAACGTGCACAAATGCGCGGATGAGAACGAACCCTGTCGCAAAACCATGCGACCTCTACTCTGTTTTGCCCAGAGGCGAATACCCTCTGTGTGGGACTCTAAAGACTCGACACTACGCTGGCAGTGGGTTTAACCAAAGACCGCAAGCGGCACTAGCTGTGCGTAACGGTCCCCAGGTAGATGTCGACAAGAAGGGTGACGAGGTGAAACCCCATCTGAACTCCTACTGAGTCTGAATGTGACAGTCTCCGTACAGTCCGGTCTGTTCGTCTGATACATCGCATGTCGGGCCTAGGGGGCGGTAAAACGTTAATCCCCCAATAGCGGTACAAGTCGTGTCGGAGTGAAGCCCAAAACACCCTGAGATAACACTGGAAACCTACCAGTATATCTCGCTTGCCCTGGCCAGGGACTACTCGTGTAATGACTCTCCTAGACACAGCGCGATGTCAACCCCCAATACCGGGAGAGACGAATCCTTTCTAACCGTCACTGCCTCCAAGTGCTTCGGGACTGCACCCAACCACCACCTGTTTGCACGACTCCTTTGAGCCGTGGTAGGGTAGTGATCAAAGTGCAGTGGGAACACACTCGAGGCGAAGTGCCAGTGTCAAGTCAGCGGACTAAGCTGTACTCATGTCACCTGGGAACTGATAACTGACGATAGGTATAGTACCAACCTGTCAGTTCCCGACGAGTCCTGTCCAGTGTACTCGTAACCTAACGAGCACCCGTATACTATCTCCAGTACGACGTACTGATGGCTGTGGGACAGACCATCTCCCATACTGGGATGAGAAGCGCATACGCTAGTCTACTCCGGAGTATCGATGCCCTGTCTCGATAGTCCTGCGACTAGGGACCTGTATAAGGATGTGCTTATAGATTACCCAGCCCCCACTAGTGTGACTGCCATCGCAACGCTGGTAATCATGCAAAGATCCTAAGGGCTCCACTAATGCGTATAAGTGATATACTGAAATAAACACAAGTACACATTGAAGTAGAAACAAACCAAGTAGCATACGACTATATTGAGCAAGATTGTTTATACAAGGTGAATATCCCAAGCTTCCATCAAGTAATATACAAACTAGTATGATACAGTAATGGCCTCTAGGGCATATACACTAACAATCTCCCACTTGCACTAAGGCCATGTACTGGCGTATCGAAGACCTATCATCTCGATCAGCCGCTCGAACTGAGTCTGGGGTAAGGCCTTGGTGAATGGATCTGCAGTGTTCTCTTCTGAAGCAACCCTCCGAACCTCGATCTCCTTGCGATCCACGATCTCCCTGATCAGGTGATACCGCCTCAAGATGTGCCTGGATCTCTGATGGGACCTGGGTTCCTTTGCTAAAGCTATAGCCCCGTTGTTGTCGCAATACAGAGGTACTGGGTCAACAATGGACGGAACCACCTGAAGTTCTTTTAAGAACTTCCTCATCCAGACAGCTTCTTTTGCGGCATCAGATGCAGCGATGTATTCCGCTTCCATAGTCGAGTCTGCAACGGTTTCCTATTTGGAACTCTTCCAACACACCGCCCCTCCATTGAGGGTAAAGACAAAACCCGACATGGACTTGGAATCATCCTTGTCACTCTGGAAGCTGGAGTCAGCAAAGGCCTCGATCTGGAGGTCTTTTCCGCCATACACCAAGAACATCTCCTTAGTCCTTCTCAGGTACTTGAGAATGTTCTTTACTGCTATCCAATGTTTCTCCCCAGGGTTTGACTGATACCGGCTTACTACACTCAGTGCATAAGCTACATCCGGTCTGGTACACAACATCGCATACATTATAGAGCCTACCGCAGAAGCGTAGGGTATAATAGACATGCGATCCCTCTCCAAATCAGTCTTGGGAGACATCTCTTTAGAGAGGGTGATCCCGTGACAAGCCGGTAGGTTACCGCGCTTGGAATCTTCCATACTGAATCTTTTCAGTACGGTGTCGATGTACCTGGACTGTGAAAGTCCTAATATCCTCTTGGATCTATCACGATGGATCCGGATCCCCAGGATGTAAGAGGCATCACCCAGGTCTTTCATGGAGAACCTGTGTGACAAGAAACCCTTGACAGATTGTAGCATAGGAATGTCATTTCCTATTAAGAGAATGTCATCCACGTATAAAACAAGGAATACTACAGTTCTCGCTACAAATCTACTATAGATGCATGGTTCATCTGGATTTTTGATAAAGTCAAATTCCTTGACCGTCTCATCAAAACAGATGTTCCAACTCCGCGACGCCTGCTTTAGTCCATAAATGGACTTAAGCAACTTGCACACCTTTCCGCTGCTCCCACTCTGAATGAAACCCTCTGGCTGATCCATATAGACACACTCCTCTAAATTTCCATTTAGAAAAGCGGTTTTTACGTCCATCTGCCAAATCTCATAATCGTGGAAGGCAGCAATGGCAAGAAGGATCCAAATGGATTTCAGCATAGCTACTGGAGAAAAGGTTTCGTCATAGTCCAAGCCAGGTCTTTGACGGAAACCCTTTGCTACAAGTCTAGCTTTATAGGTCTCAACCTGTCCATCTACACCAATCTTCCTTTTGAAGATCAACTTGCATCCTACGGGTTTTACCCCGTCTGGAGCAATGTCCAACGTCCATACTTTGTTGGTGTACATGGACTCCATTTCGGTCCGCATTGCATCCAGCCATTTTACCGAGTCAACGCTCTGAATGGCCTGCTGGAAGCTAGTAGGCTCATCATAATCTATGATGCAATCCTCTCTATCCCCGTCTATGAGAAAACCGCAGTATCTCTCGGGCGGATGAGACTGCCTACTACTCCTACGGAGCGGCATAGGAATGTCGTGTTCTTTTGAACCCTCTGGTTCCACTAAGCTTTCAGTAATAGTCTGAGGTTCTGGAATTTCATCCAGTTCTACTGCGCTCCCACTTATCTGATTTTCCAAAAACTCAGTTTCCAAGAAGTGGGCATGACGAGAAACAAGGACTTTTTGCTCCTCTACGTAATAGAATAGATACCCCTTGGAGTTCTTTGGGTATCCCACAAACTTGCACTGTACTGAGCGTGCCTCGAGCTTGTCCGCATGCTGCTTTTTTACAAAAGCCGGACATCCCCATGTCTTAAAAGCTTTAAGACAGGGTTTCTTCCCACTCCACATCTGATATGGTGTGGTAGGCACAGTCTTAGTAGGAACTTGGTTCAAGAGATGTGCAGCTGTTTCTAGTGCATATCCCCAGAAAGATCGCGGTAACTCAGCCTTACTCATCATGGAACGAACCATATCCAATAGGGTTCGATTCCTCCTTTCTGATACACCGTTATGTTGCGGAGTGTATGGAGGAGTACGCTGAGAGAGAATACCATTCTCTTTTAAATAGTCCAGGAACTCGGCACTCAAGTATTCACCACCTCGATCCGATCCTAGGATCTTGATACTTTTGCCTGTTTGTTTTTCAACTTCATTCTTGTAATCCCGAAATTTCTCAAAGGCCTCGGATTTGTGCTTCATTAAGAAGACATGTCCATACCTAGAGAAATCGTCTGTGAAAGTAATGAAGTATGAATAACCGCTTCTCGCATGTGTAGACATTGGACCACACACGTCACTGTGTATGAGTCCTAAGAGCTCGCTCGCTCTTTCTCCGTGTCCAGTGAACGGAGTCTTTGTCATCTTTCCCATGAGACAAGATTCACAAGTGGCATAAGACTGATACTCGAACGGATCCAAGTATCCTTCTTTATGTAACTTAGTCAACCGTGTCTCATTGATGTGACCCAGTCTACAATGCCATAAGAAAGCCTGATTGATATCTGGAGACTTTCTTTTGTGTGTATTCTGGATATTGAAAATCTGTGGTTGGTTTAATACGTATATACCATTGCTCAGTGTACCTGACCCAATCAAAACTTGATTAAGGTGAATGTTTACAACATTACTTACAAACGCAAATTCATAACCTTCTTTAGAAACCAAAGATACAGAAATGATATTACAAGTTGCGTTGGGTACAAAAAAGCAATTACGCAAAACCAAAACATGCCCATCTGTCATTCCCAGGTGATAGTCCCCCACGGCTTTAGCATCCATGCTAGCTCCGTTCGCAACTCTGAGGGTCATGTCACCTGCCTTCAAAAACCTACGGTTTCTCAACGCCTGCAAAGAATTACAGATATGAGATCCTGATCCGGTATCCAATACCCAGGAAGTAGAGTTTATAGAAAGACAGTTTTCAATAACATACACACCTGAAGCTGAAGCCGCAACCTGCTTCAGTTCCTGTGTCCTGGCTTTCCAAGCCCTGCAATCTTTCTTCCAGTGTCCACTCTTATGACAATAGAAGCACTCTTCCTTTCCAATAAGCTTCCCCGCAATCTTTGTTGCCTTTTCCTTTCCCTTCGTACCCACTTTACTAACACCGCCTCTTGGTTTGGCGGGGGCTTTCTTCCTCTTTCCCTTGGCTTTCGCCTTGGACCTAGAGGAAGAAGATCCTCCTACAAACAAAGCGGGTGTATCCCTACCCTTCTGTAGGGTGCCCTCTGCGCTCCTCAGCAGGTTGAGGAGTTCTGAAAGTTCAACTTCCTTTTCTTGCAAGTTGAAATTCAGTATGAACTGGGCGTAAGTGGATGGAAGGGACTGGAGAATTATATCCGTATAGAGTTCACTGTCCAACGTGGTCCCAAGTTCTGCGAGCTCCTCAGTGTAGCCAATCATCTTAAGCACGTGGTCCGCTACCGATGATCCGACGGCCAACTTTGTCGAAAATAACTTCTTCGACACTTCGTATCTTGCGATACGAGACTGCTCTCCATACAGTTCTTTTGTATGAAGAAATATGGATTCCAAATCCATATTCTCGTGCCTCCTCTGATGGTCGTTGTCCATCGAGGCAAGTACGAGGCACCTGGCCTTCGCGCTGTCAATCTCCCAAGTCGTACGGATTTCCTTATCCGCGACGCTGGAGGTGGGACCTGGGACGGGGGGAGCTTTGGTGGTAAGAAGATACCCCAGCTTGTCGTAAGCGATTGCCAATTTGACATTCCTGAGCCAATCTTTGTAGTTTGGCCCTGTCAGTATGTTTTTATCTAGAAGTAACTTAAGTCCAGTCATTTCGATTTGGTCGCTGCAGGGGGAGAGAAGAAACACTTAGCACGATGCTCTTGCAAGTTTAGAATGGTTTTTAATTTGTCTAAACAGGATGGCTCCCACTGTTCTCTCGAATCCCTCCTCAAACCACAAAGGAAGAATTAGCCGGGATCAATCCCACCGTACAATACTTGCTTAACCGTTCAGCCAGGCCAGTGTCGGTACTTCGAGGGAGGTTTTCCAACGCTTTCGCGAAGTTCCTTAATTTAAGAACCTCTTTTCCCTGGGGGCGTAGCCCCGCTAACACCTTTCTAGGCACCTACTAGGTTTATAGCATTGATCGTTTAGTGAGAAAATTTCCCGAGGAGTAGCATATACTCACAGTAGGATCGGGATCCAAATATCATCGCGTGACGAAAATGAAGGAATCCTACCATAATCATCACACTCCAAATGGTATGCAAATCTAGCAAGTTTTAGTACTTATGAAACTCCCGATGTGGATTTTTGCCCCATGCTCTTATGACCTTGACTAAGGCCAACAAATCATAAGTCACATGTCAAGTTCTTCCCGTCGTTATCCAGGTTAATTTGAACCCACCCGTATATACCCTTGACTATGGCCAACAAGGCAATACGACTGTCCCAAACCAACGCATTCTATCTATGCAACATATGAATACCCAGCAGCTACCAAACACTGTGCCTTGACTAAGGCCAACAAACACAGCTTGAATACTGTTGAATATTCATATGAAACGACGGAGGGCTACGGATGGTTTTGGTAAAACCGTGAACGTAGTGAACTTGATATAATCGATGGAACGAGATAGCTTTTAGAAGGAGTGGCTCAAGCTCCGCATTTAAAAGTTAGTTTTGAAAAGAACCGAGTGGTTTTCCGAAAGTGTTCCATCGACTTAAACTTGGTTTATTATCTTGCATTAGTTCTTTTAATGCGTGATATTCTTGCATTAGTTCTTTTAATGCGTCCCATCATTTAATCCTACCATTGCAGAAAACAACCAAAATATGACGTACGCTTATGCCATTCGCATTCGCCACGGGGTCCCGTCATCACTCGTTAGGTTACTTAACTAACGACAGAGCGGGGGCTGGGCTAGCGCGGCTGTAAAACATAAGCAACGCCTAAATAGAAAGCAATGATAGACATTACAGATCACAGATGAATACATTGGATATACTAGCAATCCGCAATCCTTTCGAGCCTGCAATGAAAAGCGGATTACACGGTCGCGGTGAATAGCCAAATACCCCACCCAAGACCCCTACGGGTGCGGCAAACTACCCGCCAAGTACCCGGCAGTTTGTGCACCCCTCCATGGGTCTATCCTAGGAGCAAAACAGTAAAAAGAATTATACAATGACGGCTACAACCCCGACCCGGTTGTGCGGCCAAACAAATAATAATTATTACATCAATTTACATTTACAATGAATGAAAGAAAAACAAAAGCTCATCTCACATCCACCCCGGCTATTCACCCGCGACAGTCCAACATATTCATATACACATTCCAATGTCAAACACAGATCATGTATAACCCCGACTAATCGTCTTATAGCGATTAGCCGACGTTCAATACATGCAAGCATCACAGATATAACCATCATAGTCAAAGTGCAGTGAAGTTCGGAAAAAAATACGGAATTATAGGACCCCAAAAGTGAATTTCAGTTCTGGAAAATCTGGGCACATATAATATATTTTAAAAATCCCAAAACCAACACAGACACACACTGCACGAAAAACGATGCACAGAAGACGACAAAGCGCGGCGCTTCCGCGGCACATACCTACCTCGTGCGGCGGAAGCGCGGCGGTTTGAACGAATCACTGCATCATTTTTCTAGGGTGTTCACACAAAACCCTGAGCCGAATTTACAAGTATAAAGTATTTCATTTAGAGCAGAAAAAATTTCAACAGAAACTTAGGGTTTTGTTTTTCCGGTTTTGTGATTTTTTTCGGTTCCGAACTTCGCTACACTTCACTACCAAGCTAGTTTAAGTTTAGTTAGGCTCTGATACCACTGTAAGTCCACGTTGCGACCCCCGGTTCTTATGGGGAGGCGGAAATGGTATAAAAATCAAATTTTTAGCGCAAGGGGCAACATGGACTAAGCAAAGTCGGGATCTTTAACTAAACTAAAACTAGCATACTTTGCTAAAGAGAGTTAGCTACTCGGATGAAGATGATTATACCTAAACTTGATCTCCTTCTTCTTCAAACTTTGTAGAGTTTGATGGTTCTCTTTTTGTCGCCTTCTTCCGTCGAAGATGGATCCACCTCGAGAGTTCAACCTTTGGGCTCTTCCTCGTGCTTTGAGTGAACTAGGGTTTCCGGCTTGCTAAACCTTGAACCTAGAATAAGTAGAGAGTGTCTAAGGGGTGCTTTTCTTTTTAAAGAGAAGGATTCTCAACACATGAGAAGGTTTCTCTTTAGCTAGAGGAAGAAGAAGATGAAGTGAAGAGAGAGAATGAATATGATAGAAATGAGCTATCCTTTTTCTTTCTTGCAACCATAATGCAAAAGAAAAAGAATTATCAATAATAATAATAATGAAAATGAAAAGGTTGATGGAAAGTTTTAGAATGACCATTATCATTTCAAACATTAAATGAATTTGCTAGAATCAAAGAGCATCTTTCTTTTGTAATGATGATGGTCAAAGCTTCAACCATGGTCAACAAGTCAACAAAAAACCAACCATGACACAATTTCATTTTATTATATATTATTAATTGATATAATACAAATCCATTAGGGTTTGGAAAAAGACGACTGTCAACTGTGCATACGCACCCGTTCCGAAACCCTAATGAAAGTCATCTTCCTCTTCCTCAAATAACCGTGCATACACACCTGCATCCTTGTTCCCAGGAACATGAATACTGAGATAAAAGCAACCCCAAAACATATACCAGTATCTGGCTCAAACCAGAGCCTGCCAGTATAATCCGTCCGGACTCCAAACGTGCACAAGTGCGCGGATGAGAACGAACCCTGTCGCAAAACCATGCGACCTCTACTCTGTTTTGCCCAGAGGCGAATACCCTCTGTGTGGGACTCTAAAGACTCGACACTACGCTGGAAGTGGGTTTAACCACAGACCGCAAGCGGCACTAGCTGTGCGTAACGGTCCCCAGGTAGATGTCGACAAGAAGGCTGACGTGGTGAAACCCCATCTGAACTCCTACTGAGTCTGAATGTGACAGTCTCCGTACAGTCCGGTCTGTTCGTCTGATACATCGCATGTCGGGCCTAGGGGGTGGTAAAACGTCAGTCCCCCAATAGCGGTACAAGTCGTGTCGGAGTGAAGCCCAAAACACCCTGAGATAACACTGGAAACCTACCAGTATATCTCGCTTGCCCTGGCCAGGGACTACTCGTGTAATGGCTCTCCTAGACACAGCGCGATGTCAACCCCCAATACCGGGAGAGACGAATCCTTTCTAACCGTCACTGCCTCCAAGTGCTTCGGGACTGCACCCAACCACCACCTGTTTGCACGACTCCTTTGAGCCGTGGTAGGGTAGTGATCAAAGTGCAGTGGGAACACACTCGAGGCGAAGTGCCAGTGTCAAGTCAGCGGACTAAGCTGTACTCATGTCACCTGGGAACTGATAACTGACGATAGGTATAGTACCAACCTGTCAGTTCCCGACGAGTCCTGTCCAGTGTACTCGTAACCTAACGAGCACCCGTATACTATCTCCAGTGCGACGTACTGATGGCTGTGGGACAGACCATCTCCCATACTGGGATGAGAAGCGCATACGCTAGTCTACTCCGGAGTATCGATGCCCTGTCTCGATAGTCCTGCGACTAGGGACCTGTATAAGGATGTGCTTATAGATTACCCAGCCCCCACTAGTGTGACTGCCATCGCAACGCTGGTAATCAAGCAAAGATCCTAAGGGCTCCACTAATGCGTATAAGTGATATACTGAAATAAACACAAGTACACATTGAAGTAGAAACAAACCAAGTAGCATACTACTATATTGAGCAAGATTGTTTATACAAGGTGAATATCCCAAGCTTCCATCAAGTAATATACAAACTAGTATGATACAGTAATGGCCTTTAGGGCATATACACTAACAATTAGACCCGAGATTGTCATAGAGTCTTGTGTAGCTCCCACTGTGGTTTGATTTCCTCCCTACCACGGCTCAAAAGAGTCGAGCAAACAGGTGGATTTTGGGTACAATCTCGAGTTACATGGAGGCAATGAGCGATAGGAGGGGTTTCGTCTCTCCCGGTATTGGGAGTTGATGTTGCGCAATGCTCGATTGACTATAACTCGAAGTCCTTGGCCAGGGCTACTGCCAAGATTTACTGATAAGTGTTATCAGTAGTTTCTCGAACCGTTATAGGCCAGACATCGGCATGACTTATCACGTTACTGGGGTCTGATGATTTCCACCCCTAGACATGATATGCGACATATTAGACGAAGAGACCGGACAGTACGGTAGTGTTACTGATAGGCTTCATGAAGAGTATGGACGAGTTTGCTTGTTGATCTTCATATCACTCAATACCCGGGTAGCCGTTATGTCCATCTAGTACCGCTGACGGCTTGTAGGTGACTGGTGTGATCATCACCTACTGCTGGCGTATTGACGAGTCTTTAGAGACCCACACAGAAGTTTCCTGGTTCAAGAGAAATGAAGTATGACACATATGTGATATGTGTGTGGGTATCTGTTATCAGTCAGGTTATATGTGATATAACCGGATTATCGAATCAAATGTTGGTTTGATAATGTAATATTCAGATTAATGATATTAGTCGGTTATACATGATATAACCGGATTATTAGATCAAGTGTTGATTTAATAATGTGATATATATTATATGTGATATAATTATATCTTAACTAATATTATTAGCTCAATATATATATATATATATATATATGAAGCATGGCATGTTTTTCTATATTTTAGAAAATAGAAAAATGAGGTGTAAATTGTGGAGATATTTGTTGTATGGTTCAAGCCATGGGTTTATATGTTTTTATATTACTCTTGACTTACTATTTAAGCATGGTTGCAATTTTAATTGCATTTTTATTCCTTGCTTGAATGAGTGAGGAAAGAGATGATTCATTTTATTGTTTCTACACTTGCTTCATGCTTAATACCTTAGCCATTTTTCATGAGCTCTTTTCCTCTCTTGCTCTCTACAATTTTCTTCACCTCACCTCCAAGCTCAAAACCCTCACATGAGATGTGAATCATTGAGCTTGTGAGACCTTAGTGAGCATTACTTATCCCCTACTTCATTATCCCACACCAAACCAGAAATTTGGGGTGGTGTGTTTCCTACACTAAAAGTGTTTAGTGTAGTGAAAAGCTTGTGCTTGTGGACGTCAGGTGGATCTTCTTTTGCGCGAAGATCACAAAGGTGGTTCGTTCAACTTGGAGAGAAGCCTTGAAGTGTCGCGTGGACTTCATCCCGGAGCTTTTGAAGAGAAGGACACGAACTAAAATGGTTGTATGCTCTTAAATTTTCTCTTAAGCTTAATCACATCACAACGGAAAACCTTAAAATTCTAGTAATGATTTTGGTAGTCTATCTTAGCACCTAGAAAAATTGAAATTTGGCATGCTTGATGCCTCTTGAACCCCTTGACGGTGCTAAGGTCGACTTTCATGGTATCAGAGCCAAGCTAGAACATTAGAATTACTTGTAGCGACGTTAGAAATCCGCCGTTTTTATCGCGCAAAAACTGCCAAAAATAGTTTCGAAATTGATGTTTTGAGTTGTTTGCACACCCCGCGGGCTCACTGTTTGAACCGAGAAGCCGCGTAGTGAAGCGTATGCACCCCGGGAACACCCGGGGGGATCGAACAGCTGGGCCCACTCCCCAAGACCACCACAAGGTGGTTTTGGCAGTGGGGACCCGAAACTGCCCCACCAAAGGCAGTTTCGGGTCTGCCTCGCCCCCTGGCCACCTCATGGTGGTCTCAGGGGTGAGGTATGCCTTCTAAGCCCCCCATTCGACACTTAATTTGGGGTCTTCGCCACAGCAAAGATTCGGACGGGTTTCGAGTTCGTTTCGACTCCCGGATTGGCTTAAAACGATCGGTTTTGAAACTTTAGTTCACTGTTTTTTCAAGTGTTTAAAAATATTGGTTTAAGTTTGCTAAATGCGTGCGAAATTCTAATGTCATGGTTACTTTACAAAATTTGTGATGCGTGATACAATTATTAGAATCCGGATTAATTAGTTTAATGAAAACTAGTTAGTAAACCTAGCCTTTTAGTCTCAATTGATCGATTGCAACGAAGTTTTGATTCGGATCGAAACTCCGTCTGAATTGCGTATTGTACGCGATCACCTAGTAGGGAATCTTGTTGAATTATCCGACACATTATTGAAAAGTGTTTTCAATTTGAGACCAAAATGCAAGTTTTACATGCTAGGCATGAAATTCGGAATATGTGATATTCCGGGTTTATGATGTCTAAGGATAATGTGGATTCTAATCATTGTAGTTTTTTATTTCTTTTCTGCGACCGTAAGTGTAATATGTGGGGTATACTGATCTCGTTGCTATATGTCAAAGAGTTTTCGGGATACGCACATTTACTTACGTTGATGACATGAGATGTTATGTGCTGCTTATTATATGATTTATTGGATTGTCGTGATTGAATAGCCGGGGGGTTTTATGTGAGATGAGAGTTTTTATATTTTCATTCATGTAAAATTCAATGTAATATTCTTTTATTGGGGCACTTTCGGGTTGAGGATGATGTCACCACTGTTGTATATTATTTACTTTTTCGCATTAGAATAGACCTAAGGTGGGGAGCACAAGTAACCAGGTTCTAGAGTTTAGTAGGAGACCATCTCAAGGAGTTGAGATAGGGTTTCCTAACTTTAGAATTGGTAGGGTTACTTGCCGGTCTCGTAGGGGTCTATGGAATGTGGGTTTGGCTATTCATCACGACTGTGGAATCCGTGTTTTACATTACTGGCTATATTTAAAACACGGAAATCCTAGTATATCCAATATTTCATATGTTGCTTCTGCTGCTTGTTTTTATGATGTGATCATGTTATATTATATATATGATATATAATAAACGTTGCTTATATTTTGCACCCAAGCTAGTCCAGCCCCTACTCTGCCGATAGTTAAGTTACCTAACGGTGCATGACGGGGCCCCGTGGAGAATGCGGATGGCATAAGCGTACGTTCTATTTTCGTTTCTTTTCTGTAATGTTTAGAAAACGTTAAATGATGGGAATTCATTAATGTGATTAGTGAAAGGAGAGAAACCAAAAGATGTTATAGAATCAAATTTTCAAAAAGGATAGCTCTAGTTTTTGCTTTGCATAGTGGTATTCCTTGATGAATATCCAACACCTCATTCAATGAGGAAAGAGCCGAGATCCCTTCACCGGGAGTGACCTCTTTAGCAAAACTAGCAAATGCTGCGACACTCGGTTTTGTTTTTGATAGCTTTTCTAGTTCTTGTTTTGCATAGTGGTATTCCTGAATATCCTACACCTCATTCGATGAAGAAACAGCCGAGATCCCTTCACAGGGCGTGACCTCCTTAGTGAAACTAGCAAAAGCCTCAAAAACACTCCTTTTCAAAATCACTCGATTCTGCAACGATATCAAGTTCATTACGCAAAAGGTTTTCTTAAAAACCTGTCGTAGCCCTCCGTCATTTCAGATAAGTACTATTTAGTATTCGTGCTACGTTTGTTGGCTTGTGATTTAGATAGGTTTCTTTGTGTGTCGGTTTAGAAAAATGTATAGAGATCACAACCAAAAATATTTTGACCGCAATCAATAACGGTGTCGAATGTACCGCGTTAGTAAGTGCGGATCGTCCATAGGGAAAGTGTAATCGTTCGTGTTTCGAATTAGATGAGTTGAAACTTTAAAGAAAAGAAAAAAAAACAATTCATGATTTGTAATTGAATTTCAAGAATTAGAAAATCTAGATCTAATAACAAGAAAACGATAAAATCAAGAATTGAGATGTTTGTGATGATTTCCAAACCAAATATCAAGAATCGAAGTGAGGCTCGTAGGAATCAATCAGATCTATAGATGTGATGAAATCTAGTGATTACGTATTCTTATCCATCGATGAATTGATACTAGATCGATGATGATCGACGGGAATTAGGGATTTCGTGTGAAACTAGGGTTTCATCATCTATCCCTTGTTCCTTCGTCGATATCATTCATATTCTAGCCTCTAGTAAATTCAAGAATCGATCGTGGATCCCTAATTTCGAGCGATCACAATCAAGAAAGCATCGCAACGAAACTAGATCGTCGATTCTTCAATTTTCTAGGGTTTACAAAACTCGTAGCACTTAAGAATCGTTTTAAGATTTGTTACATCATCATTCTATTGATCGTCTCGACTCCTTTACTAGCGGAGTTTTACTCAAACATCACAACAAGAACCACAATCACAAATTGAGATCGAATCATGATGCAAGAATTTAAAGAAACCGAGATTAAAGAATTTCACCTTTTATTTATATCAACAATTCCGTTACAATTCGCTCAAGAACTACAAGAGGAAGAACTCGATCGTCGATTTGGCTTCGCTCGTCTCCTTGAGTCGCGGATCGGCTTGGATCACTTGCTCGATTGAAGATCGGCTCCGCTCCTAAAAGGTTGAAGGCTTCTCGCTTGAATGGTACTCGGGATCTTAAATTTGGCTTTGGATTTTGGATTAGGGTTAGGGTTTGAGGCGCAAGTCGTGTCACTCAACTTGCGGATGAAAGAGGTGATAGAATGAACAACTAACTAATGATGAACAACCTTTAACCCTAGATCTAGGCTCCTTTTTATAGATCTCAAAACCCTAGATCTAGGATTTCAAATTTGAATTTTCCCTCCAAAAGTTTGTAAAAGAGAGCCTTCTAGAAATAGTTTGTTAAGCCGAGCCTTCTAGATGAGCCACGTGGCATTTCTACAATGTTCTGGAAGCTTTAGCCGTTATTTTAGACACGTGTAGGAAATCTGGGCATCTGAAGCCATCAAGCCGCCGCGGAACTGTGGCGCAAGCGGGCTCCCGCCGCGGAACCGCGGCGCTTGTGAAGGATTGTGGCTTGGGTCTTCTGGTAATTGTTTGGGCTGACTTATGGGCCTTTATCTGATATATTGAATTTTATTTTTCCCTCTAGATTGCTACCAGATCTCAAAACTTAGAGTTGGTGTATTTTTGATCAGCTCTTTTCCCAATCTTGGCTTTGTTCCTGCAATTTCCTGCACAGACTCCGAAACAAGTGTTGCGCAATACAAGCATGATGCGATGCCATGATAAACACACAATTTCCCTTGAAATGCCGGTTTTAGAGTATAACACATGCAATCTGGTATTTCAAGACTGTTTTACTAATATGTGCAATATGCAAACCGAACACCTCTAGATGAGTGCAAATGATAAGGAAATTGCCGTGTTAAAAATGCAGTATTTTCTACTGATCAGCTTGCGTCAAGGCGTAGTGTGCGGTAGCTATTTAGTGCTTATCTGCTGCATATGATGTGATTGGATTAAGGTATTCGTGCGATTTTGTTGGCCTGCGTCAAGGGTCGTGCGGGTGGGTTTAATTCAATCAAGAAATGTATGGTTTGAACTTGGCTAGCGGACTATGGCTTGTTGGCCTGCGTCAAGGTCATAGGACGCTAGGGGCAAAAATATTATCGGGAATTTCAAGTGTTGAAATTTGCAATGAGATTGCATACCTTCTATGAGATAGTTGGATTCCGATACCCACTGCGAGTAAGAGTTACTCCTGAGAGAATTTTACACATCATAATTAGCCGATCAAGTAAGTGTCTAGAAAGGTGTTAACGGGGTTACGCCCCTGGGAAAACGAGATTTATTTTAATTAGGTCCGTGCGAAACCACGGGGAACCTTCCTCAAAGTACCAACACTGGCCTGGCCGAAAGATTAGCGAACTTGTATGGTGTAATTAATCCCGGCTAATCTTACCTTTTATGGTTTGAAGGAAGATTTGATAAAAACAGTGGGAGCCATCCTGATTAGATAAAAATAACCAATCTAATCTTGCAAAGAGCGCACGCAAAGTGATTATCCTTCTCTCTCTCCTAGTAGCGACCAATGACATTCCTTAATCAAGATAATAATATGGATGTATTGACCGAACCTACTTATTAAACTGGGCTAGGTTCCGCTCTATCTTATGATTGTCATAAGTCTGAGCAAGGAATAAGGGAATATTCGGATTCCAACGCCACCCAAACGAAGAAAAAGAATGTCGATGCATTGTCTTCGGGTGTGTTCGTTACCAAGAACTATTTCTCAGTTTACCTCTACGTCCTGGGTATTGGTTACCAGATCAGGATCCCACACATGTAATTTATTACATGGGCTATAGACAGGCGGAGAACTGGGAAAGGGTGATATATCTCTAGTAGTAGAGATGGTGCAATTGTTGCAGCCAAAGCAGTTGGCAAATATCACCTAGTGTTACCAACTGGTAATACATTGATTCTTAGAGACTGTTATTTCATACCAACAAATATTGTGAATATTTTCCTAAATCAAGTGTTGATTGGGTAAGGTATATTGTATAACAGTGTACACGTTCTGAATCAAACTACAGTTGTAAAACGTACACACACAAGAGGAACAGTTCAGAAATTAACGAAGTCTTCTTGGGGCATTGTAGACTGGATCATATCGATGAAACAAGACTAGCTAAAGTTCCATAAGGATGCATATTTGAATCCGTTTGAATTTACATCTTATGAAACTTTCCAGTCATGTCTCAAATACAAGGTGACCAAATCTCTGTTTACTGGAAACGGAGAAAGAGCTACTGAACTCTTGGACAAATACATGGTGATGTATGCGGACCTATGTCTACAAATGCCCGGGATGGTTCCTCGTACTTCATTACATTCACTGACGATCTCTCAAGATTCAGTCATGTGTTCCTATTAAAACACAAGTCTGAAACTTTTGAGAAATTCAAAGAATATAAGCATGAAGTTGAGAACCAGACGGGTAAAAGTATTTAAATCCTTCGATCTGATCAGGAAGGAGAATACTTGAGCACGGAATTCTGTGACTATCTAAAAGAGAATGGGATTCTCTCTCAGCTTACTACTCCGTATATACCACAGCACAACGGTATATCGGGGTAGAGGAATCGTACCTTATGAGATATGGTGCGCTATATGATGAGTAGCGCTGAGTTGCCTATTTCCTTTCAGGGACATGCACTTGAGAAGCTGCATACCTATTGAATATATCCTGATCAAATCTGTTGCCTACCACTCCATATGAGATATGGAATGGGAAGAGACCGTCTCTTAAACAAGTTAAGATAGGCGTTGTCCGACCTATGTTGAAAAGCAAAATCCGGACAAACTCGAGGCAAGGTCAGTTCTGTGCAAGTTTGTAGAATATCCCAACCATTCAAGGGTATATCTTCTACCACACCGAGGAACAAAAGATGTTTTGTTTCACAACATGCCACCTTTTTTAGAAAAGAAATTTCTTGTGGAAGAAATTAGTGGCGATGAGGTAGAACTGGAAGTAGTTCCAGCAAAGCAAACTATAACTGACGATTTGGTGCAACCAAAGGATTCAATAGTCCCTGACGAATCGAAGCCACTAGGCAGATCTAGTTGGGTTCCTCATCCACCTGAGAGATACTACAGTTTTCTCATAGATGATGGGAGCGAGGATCGCATCATGGAGATGATGACCCAACTAGTTTCGATCAGGCCATCACAAGTGGAGACTGTGTGAAATGGATGGATGATATCCGATCTGAGATGGAATCCATATACATCAGCAAAGTGTTGACTTTGTATGTTGCTCCTGAATGGGTAAAACCCATCTGGAGCAAGAGGATCATTGAGAAAGATAAATTGGTGTAGATGGAAAAGTTGAAACTTTCAAAGCTAGACTTGTCGCTAAGCTTAAGTCCATCAGGATCCTACTTGCCTTTACTGCATACCATGACTAGGAAATCTGGGAGACTGCATGTCAAAACCGCTTTTCTAAATGGTGATTTAGAAGAGAGAATGTATATGACACCTCCAGAGAGCTTCGTAAACAGTGGGAGCAGCGGAAGCATGTGCAAGCTGCTTAAACCCATCTACGGGTTAAATAAGGCATCGTGGAGATGGAACATCTATTTAATGAAGCTGTCAAAGAGTTTGACTTCACAAAAAAGATAGATAAACCATGTATAAAGAAGAATGTTGTAGAAAGTATGGTTGTCTTCCTTGTATTGTACACGGATGAGATACTCTTGATAGGAAAAGGTGTTCCTATGCTACACTCGGTCAAGCACCTCTTAACACACAGGTTCTCCATGAAAGATCTAACTGATGCCTCCTATATTCTGGGGTTATAGATCTATAGAGATAGATTTAAATGGATTTGGGATTGTCCCAATCCGGGTACATAGACACCATGCTAAAAGGTTTTTAGGATGGATGATTCTCAGTGTGGTAATGTACCCGCTTGTTCAGGAATCACTCTCTTCAAAGAGATGTCTCTCGAGACTGATATGGAGAGGGCTCACATACAAGGGATACCCTATGTTTTGGCAGACGGGTCAATCATGTATAGGATGTTATGTACCAGACCAGATGTAGCTTACACACTAGGTGTAGTGAATAAGTATCGAAAAGATCTTTGGGAAAACCACTGGACAGCTGAAGAACATTCTTAAAGTACTTGCGAAGGACTAAAGAGATGTTCTTGGTGTATGGTAATGGTGAACTCCAAATGAAGTCCTTTACCGATTCGAGCTTCCAGAGTGATAAGGACGACTGAAAGTCAGTCTCGGGTTTTATCTTCACCCTCAGTGGAGGGACGGTATATTGGAAGGGTTCCAAGCTATATATCGTAGCAGACTCGTCGATAGAGGCTAATTATATCGCTACCAATGATGCTGCCAAAGAGGTTGTCTGGATGAATAGAGTTCATGAGATGAACTAGGTTCTTACCATTGGGCATCCAATTCCTGTGTATTGTGATGATAATGGAGTTGTCGCTTTGTCCTAGGAACTCCGGTCCCATCAACGATCCAGACATATTCTTGGACAGTATTACCTGATCAGGGAGATAGGTTTATCTCCGGGAGATCGAGGTCAGGAGAGTTGACACAGAGGATAACACAGCGGATCCACTCACCGAGGCTATCCCCCAGATGCTATTCGAGAGACTTTTTGAGACGTTGGGTATGAGATACAACAACTGGTTTTAGTGCAAGTGGGAGATTGTTAGTAATATGTATGCCCTAGAGGCCATTATTGATGATATAGTGGATGCTTAGACATATATATAGAGGACTTTCTTTCTCGACATGATAGTATGCTATCAGGTTACCTTTATCTTAACATGTAGACTAGTATTTATATTGTCTGTCTCTTACATGTTGTTAAAGCCCTTAGGATATGTACTTGACTACCAGGACTATGATGAGATCATACGAGTGGGGCCAGGGTGTTCCACAAGTACTTCCTTTAATCAGTTCCTTGTCGTGGGAATATCGAGACCAGGGCATCGATATTCCAGAGTAGACTAGCTTATATGCTTCTTGACCCATATGATGGGCGATGGATGATCTCACATCCATTGGTGTTTGATATCAAAGATGGTATACGGGTGCTCAGTGGAGACTGGGTACACTAAACAGGACTCGCCGAGGACTCCTATGTGGTAGTATACCTATCGTCAGATAGCAGTCCTCTGGTGACACTAGTACAGGTTAGTCTGTAGACCAGAGATCGTCATAGATTCTTGTATGGCTCCCACTGTGCTTTGATTTCCTCCCTACCACGGTTCAAAAGAGTCATGCAAACAGGTGGATTTTAGGTACAGTCCCGAGTCACATAGAGGAAATGAGCGATAGGAGGGGTTTCGTCTCTCCCGGTATTGGGAGTTGATGTTGCGCAATGCTCGATATGCTATAACTGGAAGTCCCTGGCCAGGGCTGCTGCCGAGATTTACTGATAAGTGTTATCACTAGTTTCTCAAACCGTTATAGGCCATACATCGGCATGACTTATCATATTACTGGGGTCTGATGATTTCCACCCATAGACATGATATGCAACATATCAGATGAAGAGACCGGACTGTACGGTAGTGTTACTGATAGGCTTCATGGAGAGTATGGACGAGCTTGCTTGTTGATCTTCATATCGCTCAATACCCGGGTAGCCGATACGTCCAGCTAGTACCGCTGACTGCTTGTAGGTGACTGATGTGATCATCACCTACTGCTGGCGTATTGATGAGTCTTTAGAGTCTCACACAGAAGTTTCCTGGTTCAAGCGAAACGAAGTAGGATACATATGTGATATGTGTGTGGGCCTGATGAAATACAAGTATATGATACCGTATTGTAATCTGGCAGTTATCTGTTATCAGTCAGGTTATATGTGATATAACCGGATTATCGAATCAAATGTTAGTTTGATAATGTGATTGTTAGTTATATATATGCCCTAGAGGCCATTGTTGTACATATGATGTATATTATAGTGGATGCTTGGATATATATAGAGAGGACTTTCTTGCTCGACATGATAGTATGCTATTTGGTTTCACTTTGTCTTAACATGTTGACTTGTATTAGTTTACTGTCTTGCTCTCACATGTTGATAAAGCCCTTAGGATATGTACTCAACTACTGGGACTATGATGAGATCATACTAGTGGGGCCACGGTAGTCTATGAGTACATCCTATAATTGTTCCTAGTCGAGGGTGTATCGAGACAGGGCATCGATACACCAGAGTGGACTAGCGTATATGCATCTTGACCCATATGATGGGCGATGGATGATCCCGTATCCATCGGTGTTTGACATCAAAGATGGTGTACGGGTGCACAGTAGAGACTGGGTACACTGAACGGACTCGCCGAGAGCTCCTAGATGGTAATATACCTATTGTCAGATAGCAGTTCTCCGGTTACGCTGGTACAGATTAGTCTGTAGACCCGAGATCGTCATAGAGTCTTGTGTGATTCCCACTGTGCTTTGATTTCCACCTTACCACGTCCAAGAGGGCGTGCAAAATGGTTGGTTTTGGGTACAGTCCCGAATCACATGGAGGCAATGAGCGATAGGAGGGGTTTCGTCTCTCCCGGTATATGGAGTTAATGTTGTGCTGTGTTCGATTGGCTATAACAGGAAGTCCCTGGCTAGGGCAGATATAGTGTGCTACTGGTAAGTTTTATCAGTAGTTTCTCGACTGGTTATGAGCCTCACATCAACATGACTAATCGGTACTGGGGTCTGACGTATACCACCCCTAGATTTGATATGCAACATATCAGACGAAAATACCGGACTGTACGATAGTGTTACTGATTGGATTCACAGGAGAATGTACAGGCTTGCTTGTTGATCTTCTGATCGCTTAATACCTGGGTGGCTGTTACGTTTAGCTGACCGCTTGCACCTTGTGGGTGTTTGATATGATCATCATCTGCTGCCGGCGTATTGACGATTCTTTAGAGTCCTACACAGAGGTTTCTTGACTCAAGCAAAACGAAGTAGAAGAACATATGTGATATGTGCGGGATCGAGAAAATTACGATATGAGATACCGTATTCTATTCTCGCGATATTAGATATCGGCCGGGTATATATGATATAGCCGGGTCATTGGATCAAGTGTTGATTCGATGAACTGATACAGATTATGTTAGTCGATTATTTGAGAAATAGATGGATTGTCGGATCAAGTGTTGATTCGATAATTTAATGTATAATTATATATGTGATATATTACATTACATTAACTGATATAAGCTCGCTTTATTTATTCATTTTCTCACCGGATAATACATTGATATATATGCGATATATGTTAATTGTATTATTTTCTTTTGTTACAAAAATATATTATATATGTGATATATAATATTGTAACAAGTTATGATTACAAATGCAACATGATTTGTTGAGATTAAGCATAGTTATGGTTTGATTTGGGTTAGCTTTTTCATGAAGCTTCTAGAAGCTTTATTTTTGTTTTAAGCTTAGATATTTTTGTGTAGATATTTTCTTAACCCAACCCAAACCCTTTACCCTAGTTCATTCTCTACAAGGGTTAAGTCTTCATGATTAACCCATGGTTGATTTGTAACTATAACAACAATTTCATTATTCATCACAAATAGATTTCTTCTTCTTCCTCCTCTAGAAAAAGCTTTCTAGCTTTTTGTAAAGTGATGAATTAAAGTGAGAAAATGAAAACAAAAGAGAGCTAAATTCCTACTTCATCATCCTCATCTATTCTAGGCACTTAGATTAGGGTGTTCACTTCATTAATACTTGATTAGAGAAGTGCGAGCTTGAGTTAAAGATTCTTCAAGGTAGATCATCTTCGAAAAGGAAGACTTCAAGCAAGCATGGATTATTCGGCTTGTGGAGCCTCTCTAGAGTCCAGAAGTTCATAGATCGCGGCGAAGGGACTACTACTCGGAGCTTATAAAGCGAAGGAGAGGACTACAAAGGTTGCAATCCCTTTCCTTTAGATGTAAAGTTGTTTACATGCTATGTTAACCCTAAAACTCTAGCAAAGATCCTCACTTTAGGTTGTTCGGCACTTGAAAAAATTTAGATTTGGCATGGTTGATGCCTTATGAGCCTTGTGATAGTGCCTAGTAACCCTACAGTGGTATCAGAGCCTAGCTAGAGCATTAGGTGATGTGTAGACGAAGTTAAAAGTCCGATCGAATCCCGAAACATCATTTTGGACCCCCTCTCTGGAAATTTTTTAAAAAGATGGTTTTTTACGTATTAAAAATACTCAGAAAATTAAGCAGGTGATTGTATGGACATCTGTGAAGTATGATTCCCTAAGTCCATCAAACCACCGTGGAACCGCGACCTAACCTTGCTATTGGCGGCGGTTCCACGGCCGAACCTGAGGATTCAAGGATCGTACTTCAACATGTTATCTGTAGGTATTTGATTGTTAAAGAAATTCTTGTTTGTGTAGTAAAAGAAAGTATCGAATCAATTGTTTCCTGATAACGGTTTCATTTGATCGATAATAGTATCTTGTATCGGTATTTAGAAAATTGTATAAAGAAATCACAACCAAAGAATTATATTTGACCGCAATCAATTACGGTGTCAGTTGTAGATCGTAAGCGAGTGCGGATCGTCCACAGGGATTGTGCGATTCGTTTCAATGTTCGATTTGTTTGAATTAAAAAGTTAATCGAAAAGAAAAGAAAGCATGATTCATGATTTATCAATTGTTTCAAGTGTCACTATTCTATTCAAGAATCAAGAAAATGATAACAATCGAGAATCGAGTTTCGATGATATTTCCAACCAAATGTCAAGAATCTAAATGAGGCTCGCAGGAATCGATCGGATCTATAGACGTGATGTAATCTTAAGATATCGTGTTCTTGTCCTTCGAAGAATCGATACTAGATCGATGATGATCGACGAGAGTTACGGCTTTCTCGTGAAACTAGGGTTTCATCATTTAACCCTTGTTCTTTCGTCGATATCATTCACATTCTAGCCTCTAGCAATTTCAAGAAACGATCGTAACTCCCCAATTTCGAGCGATATCAATCAAGAAAGCATCGCAACAAAATTGGGTTGTCGATTCTTGAACTTGCTAGGGTTTACAAAACTCGTAGGAATCAAGAATCGTTTTCAGATATATTACATCATCATTCTATTGATCATCTCGACTCCTTGACTAGCGGAGTATTACTCAAACATCATCACACAGAAAGCATTCAAGAATTTAAAAGATATCATGATGCAAGAATTTAAAGAAAACAAGATAAAAGAATATCACCTTTTATTTATATCAACAATTTGATTACAGTCGCTCAAGAACTACAAGAGGAAGAAATAAATTGTCGATCTGGCGTCGCTCGGCTCTGTGAGTCGCGGATCATCTTGGACCACTTGCTCTGTTGAAGATCGGCTCCGCTCATAAAAGGTTGCTAGGCTTCTTGCTTGATGGGGTACTCGGGATCTTGGCTTTTGATTGGAATTAGGGTTAGGGTTTCACACAAGTCTTCTCACTAGACTTGTGGAAGAAGATGAAGAAAGAGAGTGAATGGATCTATTGAATGAATAGAATTCCAAGAGATGATTTCTTTTTTTACAAGTGAGCCTAGGATCTTATTTATAGATCACCCAAACCCTAGGCCTTGAGAAGTTCCCTCCAAAAGTTTGTTGAAAGACTTCTAGAAGTAGTTAGTTAGGCTTAGCTTAGGGTTTAAGCTAGGGTTTAGAGAGAAGTTTCTAGAATACAAGGCTAGTTTAGTGTTGATCCCAAAGCTTGCTGATCTGGCAGAAGTCTCTGGAGTCTTCTGGAACTTGAAGTATATGAGCTGAATGTAGGCCCTGAATGAAGAATTTTGATGCAAAGATTAGGTGCGGACGTGGCAAGACGGCCGCGGAACCGCGGCGCATGCCGGCTCCGGCCGCGGTTCCGCGGCCAAGTAGTGGCTTCATGGCTTGGTCTTTTTGGTGTGGTCTTGGGACAACATTTGGAGCTTAATCTGATATGTTGATTTGTATTTTCCCCTTTGTATTGATACCAGAACTAAAATCATTGAGTTGGCGTAATGTTTGATCGGTACCATATAAATTTTTGGCCTTTCTTCTGGATTTTCCTGCACAGATCTCAAAACAAGTGTTGCGCAATATAGGGATGATACGATGCCATGAAATGCAGTCAATTTCCTTAGAAATGCCGGTTTTAAGGTCTAACACATGTAATCTGATATTTTGCGACTGATTTGCTAATATGTGAAATATGAATGCCGAACACTTCAATATGAATGCAAATGATGAGGAAATTGCCGGTTAACAGATGCAATATTTTCGACTAATCAAATTCCCCCAAATTTAATTTCGATCGTCTCCAGCGAATTGTATTATTAAAAAGAGAAGGAGAAAATAAAGAAAGAGAAAAAATTAACTAGCACACTTTCATAGGCAACACGATTGCACTGAGCACGTGCAACAAGCCTTTAAACCTCTAGGTGTCCCTAGTAGGAGGAGTGTTGTCTCCTGAGGGTTTTCAGTGGATTGCACCCAAAAAATCCAATAATAAAAGAAAGATCATGAATATTACATTTAAAGAAAAGAATCGTAAAAGAAAAGCTTTGAAAATTAGGGTTTCCAACTAAGCTAGCTTTTCGGTTGTCATGAGCCCTATCTTAATGGTCATGAAAAGATGTTAGAAATCACGTCCTCCCTCAATAAAACATCGTCTTATTCTTCATTCCTATCTTTCTTCCAAACATCGATCATATCACCCTGCGTGTGTGTAAAGACATCCCTACACCCGGAGAATTCAATTCAAGCTATCATACTCTTGCCCATCAGCCTCAGTACTTTTTAATTAGTGAATATTTAGATGAGATTGCTCACACACTTTCATGCGACCGTTAATACTTCTTGAGATACTAACCGACCGATTACTCCTGTGCTTGCTTACTTGGTGTATTTTCCTCGTCTTGCACCACCTCAGGCATAGCAGTGACTCCCAGACCAGTTGGCCTTAGGGCACTAGGTGAAGAGGCACCCTCGCTATATATTTTTTTATTGCCCTTGGTGATAACAAAACCGGTGTCCATTTTTCTCACCACTTTATATATTTTTTATTCACTTTCCTTTTATTTCCTTCATACATCGGCTTTAAGACAAGAGCATTTCAAGGTATCCTCTACTATCCCAGGCTTCAAGACGTGTGTAAGTGCGAATAGCAGGGTATCAACGTTTAAAATGTTTGGCTTCCAGAATAGAAACTATTTTTCAGACTTATTTTTATCCTCAGATTAGTGACGTCCTTCATCTTACTAACCCTTGGGACAACGGCTCATAACTACTTATTACTAGTTCGTAAAAGAAAACTTCTAATTTTCTTAGTTTTCTTAAATTTTTCTAATCTCATGAATGTAATTGTTCATTATCTAAACTTTTATTATCTTATTTATGTACAAAAAAGTTTAAATATTAAAATATTTTTATATTTGAAAAATTTTAAATTTTTGTGGGTTTTGAAATTTTTTTTTTTAATTTTATAGATTTTTTTAAAAGAAATGTTTTGTGCTTATGCAGATGATATGCAAATGATGCAAAAATAAGCACAAACGTCCCCCAAACTTGATTTCAACAATGTCCTCACTGTTGCCAATCGCTATATCTACAGAAACTGTAAGCCTAGGGGGGAATTATTAGTGGAGGCAAAATATATAAGTGAAGAACTTCCCCCAAACTTATTCTTTTCACTCACCTTCATCCAAAAGATGATGCAATGATATATAGGATATGAAGATAAGACGGAGGAATTTTAATCCAATAAACTGGCTCTTGTAAGAACCAGAGCTCCTCCGTGGGGTCAGTGGAAAAATACGGCTTTAGTCTATGTCCATTCACTTTGAAAAATGTGCCGTTTTTAACATTTTCTACTTCTACTGCCCCGTGCGGGTATACAGACCGCACAATAAAAGGTCCCTTCCACCGAGATCGAAGCTTACCCGCGTGAAGGTGTAATCGTGAATCATAAAGAAGGACTTGTTGACCGGGTGAAAATGTTTTCCTCAAAATGTTTTTATCGTGAAAAACCTTAGTCCTATTCTTTACAATTACAGCGTTATCATAAGCTTCATCGCGGAGTTCGCTTAGCTCATTAAGTTGCAGCTTCCGAAAGTTGCAGGCTTCTTTGAGATCAAAATTTATTTCCTTTATAGCCCATAATGCTTTATGCTCTATCTCGACGGGTAAGTGACATACCTTTCCAAACACTATCCTATATGGAGACATCCCTAGGTCGGTTTTAAATGCAGTTCGGAATGCCTAAAGTGCATCCGTCAGTTTGGTCGACCAGTCTTTTCTATTTTTAGCAACAGTTTTCTCCAGGATAAGTTTGATTTGTCTGTTTGAGATCTCAGCCTGCCCGCTCGTTTGGGGATGATAGGGTGTAGAAAGTCGGTGGTTGATTGCGTATTTCCGCATCAGAGTCTCGAAAGATCTGTTGCAAAAATGTGTCCCATTATCGCTAATAATAGCGCGTGGGTGTCCAAATCGCGAAAAGATATTTTCTTTTAAGAACTTAATGACAACTTTCTTGTCATTAGTGCGACATGGAATGGCTTCTACCCACTTTGAGACATAATCAACCGCCAGCAGTATGTACAGATTCCCAAAGGAGTTGGGAAAGGGACCCATAAAATCAATGCCCCAAACATCGAATATTTCAACAACCAGAATGGGTTGCTGAGGCATTTCATTCCTCTGGGAGATTCTACCCGTGTACTGACATTGTGTACAGGTTTTGCAATAGTCAAATGCGTCCTTGAATAAGGTCGGCCAATAAAATCCACATTGCAAAACCTTTTCCGCCGTCTTTTTAGGACCGAAGTGACCCCCACAGGCCTGATCATGGAAAAAAGAAAGAACACTCTTGAACTCTTCTTTCGGGACACACCGACGAATGATCTGATCAGGACAATACTTAAACAAATATGGATCATCCCAGTAAAAGTGTTTTACTTGGGATAGAAAACGGTATTTGTCCTGTTTTGACCAATCGCTCGGTATAAGTCCCGTGACAAGATAGTTCACAATATCCCTGAACCATGGTTCAGTGGATACGTTCAAGAGTTGTTCATCAGGAAATGAATCATTGATCGGCAGGGTCACAAGGGAAGAAGAGATGCGTGAAAGATGGTCGGCTACAACGTTTTCACATCCTTTCTTATCTTTGATAACAAGATCAAATTCTTTTAATAGAAGGATCCAACGTATTAGTCGACCTTTTACATCTTTCTTCGCCAGAAGATGTTTTAAGGCCGAATGGTCAGTGTACACAACTATAGATGAGCCAATTAAGTAAGGCCTGCATTTTTCTAATGCAAATACAACCGCTAAAAGTTCTTTCTCGGTGGTTGTATAGTTGATTTGTGCATCGTTCAAGGTCTTACTTGCATAGTAGATCACGTGTGGCATCTTTTCAATGTGTTGTCCTAAGACTGCACCTACTGCAAAGTCGGATGCGTCATACATCAGCTCAAAGGGGTAGTCCCAATTTGGAGACGATCGAACGGGGGCTGAAGTGAGTGAGTGTTTAAGTGAGTCGAAAGCTGTCTCACAGTTCGAGTCAAAGTGGAAGGTCGTATCCTTGTCCAGGAGTAGAGTTAAAGGTCTAGCAATTTTGCTAAAATCCTTAATGAATCTCCTATAAAAGCCCGCATGGCCAAGGAAAGATCGAATATCTTTGACGCTTTTGGGATGAGGGAGGTTTTGAATGACATCTATCTTAGCTCTGTCAACCACAATGCCTTTCTGTGAAATAACATGTCCAAGTACAATTCCATCTTGGACCATGAAATGGCATTTTTCCCACTTCAAAGTTAAGTTCTTCTCTTTACAACGAGTAAGAACAGCGTCCAGATTCGATAAGCAATCGGAAAAAGAGTCTCCAAAAATCGAGAAATCGTCTATAAAGATCTCCAAAAAATTCTCTACCATATCAGAGAATATCCCCATCATACACCGCTGAAAGGTAGCGGGAGCATTGCATAACCCAAAGGGCATGCGACTGTAAGCAAAGGTACCAAAAGGACAAGTAAAAGTGGTTTTATCTTGATCCTTTTTGGCGATGGGGACCTGATTATAGCCTAAGTATCCGTCCATAAAGCAATAATACTCTCGTCCCGCTAAGCGTTCCAGCATTTGATCAATGAATGGTTGAGAAAAGTGGTCTTTCCTCGTGGCAGCATTGAGTTTTCTATAATCAATACATACACGCCACCCAGTTTGGGCGCGTGTCTGAATCAACTCATTTTCCTCATTGGTTATAACAGTGATGCCGGATTTCTTAGGAACGACATGTATAGGACTCACCCATTGGCTATCGGAGATGGGATATATAATACCATTATCTAGGCATTTGACGATCTCTTTCATCACCGCTTCCTTCATGACGGGATTTAACCGTCTCTGGGGTTCTCGGGTTGGTCTGCCATCATCCATCACATGTATATGATGTTCAACAATCAAGGGACTAATCCCTTTGATGTCCGCCATACTCCAACCAAACGCCTCTTTGTTAGATCTCAATACCGATAAAAGTGCATTCTCTTGCTCTGATGCTAGAGAAGCGGATAGGATAACCGGTAAGGAGTCATTCTCATCTAAATATGCATATTTAAGGTGAGAAGGTAAAATTTTGAGATCTAATGTGGGCGGAGAAATAATAGAAGGAGGGATCATCGAATTATTTTTGGAGTTACAAAGAAGCTCAGAGCCTGTGAAAGATACAGACTCGGGTGGAGTAAAGTCAGGAGTGCAGGACTCAAGTATAGGAAAAGTGTCCTCACTAAGATTATGTGTAAGATCAAGCAGAGATGTGGTAATGTCGTCGAGATCTAGAAAGCAAAGATCCTCAGCTCCACAACTATCGGGAGCGATCTCGTGGACAGAGCACACATCTAGAATATGAGCAGAGGGTTCTGATGGCTGACTTCTAACTTTGTAAATGTTTAGTTCAATGGTCATATTTCCAAATGATAAGTTCATCGAACCATTTCTACAGTTAATAACAGCGTTGGAAGTGGCAAGGAAAGGACGACCCAGAATCACCGGAATTTGGCCCCGGGGGTTTGCTACAGGCTGTGTATCGAGTACAATGAAGTCTACAGGGAAAACAAATTCCCCGACCTTTATCAACACATCCTCTATTTCACCCCTTGGTTTGGTGATTGAACGGTCTGCCATTTGGAGAGTGCAATGAGCAGGTTTCAACTCTCCAATCCCTAATTGCTCATATACAGAATATGGAAGTAGGTTAACACTTGCGTCAAGGTCTAAAAGAGCACGATTTATGTTTTTACCCCCAATAGAAATCGATATTGTAGGACATCATGGGTCCTTACGTTTCTTTGGTAGCTGTGGGATAAAAGCAGTGCTAATATTATTAGACATGAAGACCTTCTTCGGAACTTGAGTCTTCCTCTTCCTAGTGCACAAGTCCTTAAGAATTTACGCATAAGCGGGGACTTGCTGAATAGCATCTAGGAGAGGGATATTGATGTTAACCTGTTTGAACATTTCTATAATTTTCTCCATATGAGGACTCGTTCTGTTAGCCCTTAACCGATTCGGGTAAGGTGCTTTCGCAATAAGCGCCGGGTCTATCATAGGAGAAGGAAGAGGGGGTAGACGAGATCCCAAAAGAGGTGTGGGGACCGTCTGTGGAGAACTAGAAGGGCTATACTGAGGTGTCGAGCCTAGTGGGAAATGGAGAATAGGCTCGCGAGAAGGTGGTGGGGTAGAAGAACAAGGATCAGAAGGAGTAGTGTGTGTGTGTGGAAAGGTCTCAGCCGGGGTGTTGATATGATTTCCAATATCATCAACTTCTTCCCCAACATGATTGCTCAGCACTCTTCCCGATCTCAACGTTGTGACGGCATTTACATTGTAATGCCCAGGATTCTGTAGGGGTTGAGAGGGAAGTTTCCCTTTTTCTCTCGCACTCATTTCGGCTTTATGTCGTGCGATTTCAACTTCGATCGTTCTGATACACTCAGCTTGGGACGCTGAGTTTTTCTTTATCTCACCGATGGAAGATCTAACCTCAGCCGAAACCTCTATGAAATTTGACAAAAGTGATTTCATGGTTTGAGTGAATTGAGAGAACTCGTCAGAACAGGTCATAGGATTAGACTGTGCAGGAGTATTGACCTGATTTTGGAAGTTTTGTGACTGGTAGGGGTGCTGAGTGAGTTGAAGGGGTTGCTGTTGTGGTGGAGGAAGAGCCCTTTGAAAATTATTCGTGTTTGGAATCGTGTTTTGAGATTGGTTTTGGTTCCAAGCGAAATTCGGGTGATTCCTCCAACCCTGATTGTATGCGGAAGAATATGGATCATTTCTCGGTCTTTGAAATGCGGCATTTGAATGCCCGTGGCCTTGAAACGCAGAGTTTAATGAACATTCTTCCGTTAAATAAGACGGATCAGAACAGCACCCACAAACAGTTTTGGGGAGCGACATTGGATTTAGGGAGGCTGCTGCAAATTTGTGTTCCATAGCGTCAAGCTTCTTTTGCATTGCTGCCATCTCAGCTCGAACACCTATGGACACATCTATTTGGTGTACGCCACCCCTATTCAATGGTTGGGTTCCACTCTCTGTTAGTTGTATGTATGCCCTAGAGGCCAGTATTGTACAGATGATGTATATTATATTGGATGCTTGGACATATATAGAGATGACTTTCTTACTCGATATGATAGTATGCTATCTGGTTGCACTTTATCTTAACATGTATACGTGTCTCTTTATACTGTCTTAGAGTTACATGTTGGTAAAGCCCTTAGGATGTGTACTTGACTACCTGGACTATGATGCAGATCATACTAGTGGGGACATGGTAGTCCATAAGTACATCCTTCAAGGTCCCTAGTCGTGGGTGTATCGAGATGGGGCATCGATATACCAGTGTAGACTAGCGTATACGCTTCTCGACCCATGAGATGGGCGATGGATGATCCCATATCCATTGGTGTTTGACATCAGAGATGGTATACGGGTGCTCAGTGGAGACTGGGTACACTAGACGGACTCATCGAGAACTCCCAGATGGTATTATACCTCACGTCAGATGGCGGTTCTCAGGTGACACTTGTGCAGGTTAGTCTGTAGACCCGAGATCGTCATAGAGTCTTGTGTGATTCCCACTGTGCTTTGATTTCCACCTTACCACGTCCATGAGGGCGTGCAAAACGGTGGTTTTTGGGTACAGTCCCGAGTCACATGGAGGCAATGAGCGATAGGAGGGGTTTCGTCTCTCCCGGTATTGGGGGTTGATGTTGACTGTGCTCGATTGGCCATAACAGGGAAGTCCCTGGCCAGGGCTGATTCAGAGATTTGCTGGTAAGTGTTACCAGTAGTTTCTCGACCCGTTATGAGCCTCACATCGGCACGACTTATCGGTTATTGGGGTCTGACGTTTACCACCCCTAGACTTGATATGCGACATATTAGACGAGGAGACCGGACTGTGCGGGAAGTGTTGCCGATTGGCTCGACGGGAGTTGTAGCAGGTTCGCTTGTTCTCTTCTTATCGCTCAATACCCGGGTGGCCGTTACGTTTAGCTGACCGCTTGCGGCTTGTGGGTGCTTGATATGATCATCACCCACTGCCGGCGTATTGACGAGTCTCAGAGTCCCACAATGGACTTTCCTAGTCCAGGCAAAACGTTGTGGTGCGCGTATGCGATATGCACATGGACCCGATTAAAATGCGAGTATAGGATACCGTATATTGATCGGGCGGCTTGCTTTTGGTTAGGGTCATATGTGATATGACCGGATTGATAAATCAAGTGTTGATTTATCATTTAACCATTATTTTCTCACTAGAAATCCTTTCTTGTACTTGATGGATGTATGCATGCATGTATGTTCTCTTTTTAGATTCATGCACATATGGATGTACATTCACACATACATACATACATACATCCTTCATGGTTGTATACACATGGAAATGGTGGCAATATAAGACTCACACCATGGTTTTAAATATGGATTTTATTACATTTGATTTAAAACAAAAAGGAAAAAGGAAATGGTTATGTTTGATTTGCTTCTACACTCTTCTTTTGACCTAACCATTCTCACCCACCTTTTAACCTTGGGTAAACTTTCTTTTTATGTTTTAACTCAAGTTTAATAATATATTCATTGTTTAAACCATGGTTTGAGATGAGAACAAGAAAATATATATAGATATATTTTCTGTTTCCTTGAAGAGAAGTCATTCTTATCTTCTTCTCAAAAATAGCCATCATCTTCTTCCTCCTTCTTCACTTGCTCTTTAGATTTTTGTAGTGAGCAAATTACATAACAAGATTGGATTTTGAAGTGAGAATAAGAACCACAACATCATTCTACACAAGTTTAGCCCACTTGTTTAGAATGTTATCTTCATTCGTTCTCTTGATCGGGTGAAGTTGCGAGCTTGGACTAGGGACTTCGGGTGGATCGTCGAGGACGTGAGAGGACTTCAAGAGGACCTTCCTCCAACACCCAAGAGGCCGAGGAGTCTATCGTAGGGAGCTACAAAGGTTGTACTCTCTAAACCCTAGCTTTTCATTCATGAGATGATGTGAAAATCTTGAAACCCTAATTTTTCTAGGATAGATCCTTTCTAAGTTTACTTAGCACCCTAAAAATTCAATTTTTGGTACATGTGATGCTTCCAAACCCTTCATGAGGTGCTAGGCTAACCTTTCACTCTCCCACTGTAGTGATTTTTCAGCGAACTCTTCTAAATACTTCCAAGCTTCCCCATCATCTTTGGTCATAAAAGTACCTTGACACATGTTTTCAAGGCTCTGTTTAGTGTTTGGGTTAATGCCCTCATAAATGATTCGGCACAATTCCCATCTCGGGATGCCGTGATGAGGACACTGAACCAATAGATCCTTGAAACGTTCAAAGCATTTAGAGAATGGTTCAGTAGGGAGCTGGGCAAATTGATTCAGTTCGCTACGGATTCGAGCTGTCTTTTGTATTGGGTAAAATTTCTTAAGGAATGCAGCGACGAATTCTTCCCAATTCGTAATAGAGTGTGCGGTAGTGTTATATAGCCACTTCTCGGCTATATCGCACAATGTAAATGGAAGAAGTCGTATACGCATAGCATCCACTGAAAGTTGTGACGTTCCCATCATTGCGCATACGTTTTCAAATTTGGTAATGAAAACGTAAGCGTCCTCAGTCTCGAGTCCGTGGAATTTGGGTAAAAGGTTGATGTACTGGGGCTTAATCTCAAAGTTATCCCCATTGGCTGGTGGTGTGGATAAGCAGGTCGAAAGAGGACCTCGAATAGGGTAGCACCTCTCCTGGAGAGAGATGCGAGGTGGATTCTGCGCACCAACGGACAGCGGCAGATTAGGGTTAAAGAAGTTTGATGGATTTGGATCCATCGGAGTGGGTGTGGTAGTGGGTAAAGAAAAGGTAAATGGAGAAATATCGACTTCGGAGTCGATAAAGGGTACGCGGACTAAACGGGCACTAGAATCCCGTGTCCAGCCTATTTTGCACTAAAAAGGGTTAGTACAAGTGGCAGCGTTGACTTATAATTAGGGGTATGAATGAATGCGGTGTTTGCTTTGAAAAAGGGACGGATTTTTGAAAAAATGATGCGACACAACAAATGCAGCATACAAAACCCTAGATTCTAGTGGTCACCTAGGTCTGGCTCTAGACCGCTCCTAACTGCCAAAAGACAAGTCGCAGGATAGAATCCTTCACTGCCTCTTTGTCCCCCTGTGGCCAGGTAAGTGCCAGGTAAGTGGGAAGGTACTCCACTACGTAAGTAGTGGGCCTAATTAATAACCACTAACCTTCGACACACTTGCCTAGGCACCACAAGAAAACGCGGATAAGCAATGAATTACCCACGGACTTCTTCTGTCCTAAGTGAGCGCGACGGTCCTTAGAGTCATCTCTAGATATTTTTTAGTTAAAGTGGGTCAATGCGGATGCAAGTTTTGCGATTTTTGGGGCCTAGGAAGGGTAATGAACTCCTCACCTAATATGGATTTGGCCGTGCCCCTTAATATCCGTATTTAGAATGCAAACAACCAAGAAACAAAATCACGCACAAATTTTATTTTGCTTTTGCGGCGCTGCGATTATTTGCAAAGAATCCAGCAGAAAATTATTAGTTGGAGCTAAAAAGAGGAGAGAGGAGAAGGTAAGAAGTCACCTGAGAGAATTTGGTACAGTGATCCCTCAAGGAGTCCGCGGTTCCGCCGCATATGGGTCTTATTGCCGCCCTTCCGCGGTCGAAAAATGTGATCTCTTGAAAAGAAAATTTGCAGAATACTCCTGATCACTTCCCTAGTCCTCTGGAATTTTCAAAAAAAATTCTTCAATTTCCAAACAGTTCCAGATTTCATTGCAATGAACCACAACAAATCGTTTAGGGTTTGCACGAATTTTGATCTTAAAATAACAATGGAATAAATCTTTCAATTCAAACTTTTATATGAAACAAATTAGCGCGTAATCCCCGGCAACGGCGCCATTTGATTGTTAAAGAAATTCTTGTTTATGTAGTAAAAGCAAGTATCGAATCAATTGTTTCCCGATAACGGTTTCATTTGATCGATAATAGTATCTTGTATCGGTATTTAGAAAATTGTATAAAGAAATCACAACCAAAGAATTATATTTGACCGCAATCAATTACGGTGTCAGTTGTAGATCGTAAGCGAGTGCGGATCGTCCACAGGGATTGTGCGATTCGTTTCAATGTTCGATTTGTTTGAATTAAAAATTTAATCGAAAAGAAAAGAAAGCATGATTCAAGATTTATCAATTGTTTCAAGTGTCACTATTATATTCAAGAAAATGATAACAATCGAGAATCGGGTTTCGATGATATTTCCAACCAAATATCAAGAATCTAAATGAGGCTCGCAGGAATCGATCGGATCTATAGACGTGATGTAATCTTAAGATATCGTGTTCTTGTGCTTCGAAGAATTGATACTAGATCGATGATGATCGACGAGAGTTAGGGCTTTCTCGTGAAACTAGGGTTTCATCATTTAACCCTTGTTCTTTCGTCGATATCATTCACATTCTAGCCTCTAGCAATTTCAAGAAACGATCGTATTGGGAGCTTCTTGTCCTCATTGGACAAGGACTCACTTCAGCACTCAATCAAGAAAGCATCGCAACAAAATTGGGTTGTCGATTCTTGAACTTCCTAGGGTTTACAAAACTCGTAGGAATCAAGAATCGTTTTCAGATATATTACATCATCATTCTATTAATCATCTCGACTACTTGACGAGCGGAGTATTACTCAAACATCATCACACAGAAAGCATTCAAGAATTGAAAAGATATCATGATGCAAGAATTTAAAGAAAACAAGATAAAAGAATATCACCTTTTATTTATATCAACAATTTGATTACTGTCGCTCAAGAACGACAAGAGGAAGAACGAAATTGTCGATCTGGCGTCGCTCGACTCCGTGAGTCGCGGATCGGCTTGGACCACTTGCTCTGTTGAAGATCGGCTCTGCTCATAAAAGGTTGAAAGGCTTCTTGCTTGATGGGGTACTCGGGATCTTGGCTTTTGATTGGAATTAGGGTTTGGGTTTCACACAAGTCTTCTCACTAGACTTGTGGAAGAAGATGAAGAAAGAGAGTGAATGGATCTATTGAATGAATAGAATTCCAAGAGATGATTTCTTTTTTTACAAGTGAGCCTAGGGTCTTATTTATAGATCACCCAAACCCTAGGCCTTGAGAAGTTCCATCCAAAAGTTTGTTGAAAGACTTCTAGAAGTAGTTAGTTAGGCTTAGCTTAGGGTTTAAGCTAGGGTTTAGGGAGAAGTTTCTAGAATACAAGGCTAGTTTAGTGTTAATCCCAAAGCTTGCTGATCTGGCAGAAGTCTCTGGAGTCTTCTGGAACTTGAAGTATATGAGCTGAATGTGGGCCCTGAATGAAGAATTTTGATGCAAAGATTAGGTGCTGACGTTGCAAGACGGCCGCGGAACCGCGGCGCAAGCCGGCTCCGGCCGCGGTTCCGCAGCCAAGTAGTGGCTTCATGGCTTGGTCTTTCTGGTGTGGTCTTGGGATAACATTTGGAGCTTAATCTGATATGTTGATTTGTATTTTCCCCTTTGTATTGATACCAGAACTAAAATCATTGAGTTGGCGTAATGTTTGATCGGTACCATATAAATTTTTTGCCTTTCTTCTGGATTTTCCTGCACAGATCTCAAAACAAGTGTTGCGCAATATAGGGATGATACGATGCCATGAAATGCAGTCAATTTCATTAGAAATGCCGGTTTTAAGGTCTAACACATGTAATCTAATATTTTACGACAGATTTGCTAATATGTGAAATATGAATGCCGAACACTTCTATATGAATGCAAATGATGAGGAAATTGCCGGTTAACAGATGCAATATTTTCGACTAATCAGTATTACGTTATGCTTCTGGGAATTTTTAATATTACTCAATTGTTGAGTTTTCAGGAGATCTTAAGAATTCGTTGATTCGATCGGAAAGTTTAACATCGTTTAGTTTTTCCGGATAATTTAGAACGTGTTAAAAGGTTCGAACGGATATCAATAACTCACTTTTTTCTGACATGAAAAACTTTCAAGTGTTGGAATTTTTCCCGAGTTTGAATCTTTCAAAAATCATGCTAGCGTATCTATGGACCCTCTAGAAGAACATAACCTTAACTCGATTATGTGACCGTCAAAACTGCCACTGAACCCTAGGGTTTGTGGTAGTTTAGCGTTGCCCCATGTGAGGCGTTGGTTTGACCCTTCTACGGCTGGTTCATTGGGGCTGTGACATGTTCTGGGATTTTTGGACCCCGCTCAAGTGTTGAGCTTTTTGGGAAATATTGGGTATTTGATTATTCGATCGGAAAGTTTAACATTGTCTATTTATCTGGAATGTGATACAATATGTGGAATTCATATAGTTAGGCATGAAATGCGAAGTATGTGATATTTCGGATTTATGATGTCTAAAGTAATTGTGGATTCCAAATGTTGTACTTTTACACTTTCTTTTCTGTGAACGTAAACGTAGTATGTGGTGTATCGCCGGCTTCGTTACTATACATCAACAACAATCGGAATACGCATACTTGCTAACGTTGATGATATGAGATATTATGTGTTGCTGTGATATATTATATTGGATCGTCGTGTTCTGAATAGCCGGGAATTTTATATGAGATGACGGTTTTTATTTTCATTCATGAAAAATTCATTTGTATATAATATTCTTTTATTGGGGTACTTCCGGGTTGAGGATGATGTCACCATTGTATATTATTTACTTTTCCACATTAGGATAGACCCAAGGAGGGGAGCACAAGTAACCGGGTTCTAGGGTCCAGTGGGAGGCCATCTCGAGGAGTCAAGACCGGGTCTCTTAACCCTAGAATTGGCAGTGTTGCTTGCCGCTCTCGCAGGGGTCTAGGGATGTAGGTTTGGCAATTCATCGCGACCGTGGAATCCGTGTTTTATACAGGCTCGAAATAAAACACGGACGTCCTAGTATATCCAACATTTCATCTGTTATCTTCTGCTGCAATATTCTGTGATGAGATCATATTACTGCCTCAGACGAATGCTTATACTATATATATGATGATGATATATAAATATTACTGCTTTCGTTTCTTCTGTGATGCTTGGAAAGCATAACTGATGGGATTTATTAATGAGATTAATAAAAGAAAAGAAACCTAAAATGATGTTGTAAAATCAAAACTTTATAAAAAGGGTAGCTATAGTCTTGCTTTGCACAGCGGTATATATGATATACTCTGCACCTTATTCGATGAGGAAAGAGCCGAGATCCCTTCACCGGGAGTGACCTCTTTAGCAAAACTGGCAGATGATACAAACTCATGGTTTAGTTTTTAATTGCTTCTATAGTTCTTGCTTTGCACAGCGGTATTTGTGAAATATCCTGCACCTTATTCGATAAGGATAGAGCCGAGATCCCTTCACCAGGAGTGACCTCTTTAGCGAAACTAGAAAAGCCTCAAAAACACTCCTTTTCAAAATCACTTGTTTCTACAACGATATAAAGTTCATTACGCTCATGATTTTCTGAAAAACTTGCGTAACCCTCCGTCATTTTAGGAAATAGAGTACTTAGTATTCGTGCTGCGTTTGTTGACCATAGTTAAGGCGCAGTGTACGGTAGCTGAGTGAGGTTTTCCAATATAACATATGATGTGATTAATTAGAACAGTCATATGACTTTGTTGACCATAGTTAAGGGTCATGTAGTTGGGTCTAAATTAATCAAGAAATGACGGGAAGAACTTGACTAGTGCTTATGATTTGTTGACCATAGTTAAGGTCATAAGTCACTAGGGGTAAAAGCATTATCGGGAATTTCAAATGTTGAAATTTGCAATGAGATTGCATACCTCCTATGAGATAGTTGGATCCCAATACCCACTGCGAGTAAGAGTTACTCCTGGGAGAATTTTACACAGGAAAATAAGCCGATCAAGTAGGTGTCAAGAAAGGTGTTAACGGGGTTATGCCTCTGGGAAAACGAGGTTTATTTTAATTAGGTTCGTGCGAAAGCACGGGGAACCTCCCTCAAAGTACCAACACTGGCCTGGCTGAAAGATTGGCGAACTTTTAAGGTGTAATTAATCCCGGCTAGTCTTTTCCTTTTAGGGTTTGAAGGAAGATTTGATAAAAACAGTGGGAGACATCCTGATTAGATAAGATAATAACCAATCTAATTGTCACGCCCCGATTCCCAGAGTACGCTAAAGTGGGCACGTGACATAGCCAACCATGCTACCTGTGGATAGGAAAAATCCTTCCACGGTCACATTACGGCTGGAGAGATATCAAGAACAGGAAAGTAAACTAACTATCTAGTACATGTCCATAAGCCAGAGTAAAAGAGTCAAGAAATAACAATATGCGGAAGCCAAAAGATACAATAAATGAAACACCTGGAATGAAACTACGTACCGACAGGAACCTCACCGCTCGTCTAACAGCGGCAAAACTCCTAATCAGTCTGCACCAAGGTAGAAGAATCTGGGCTATGCAAAACCCAGACGTTAGCGCGTCAAGTCATCAAGTAATAACATAATAAACAGGCAATGTGAATATAAACATGAATAGAGCAACGGTAACAATAATATAAATCAGAGCAGTGCAGGGAGTGTGCAGTGGGTAAACTAAACTGTTCTATCAGGTTTTCTGTCCTAAAGTCTTTGAAACCAAATTGATGAATCATCGATGTAACTCAATAGTATCCCGTACATACCCGGGACCACGGCCCCAAGATTCTCGGTGCTGAAACCGAGACATGCCGCTAGGCACCAAACAGGAATGTGTACAGATGAATGATGCCAGCATCATCATTCCAAGGCTGGCCTAGCCTAAAACTGATCAGAACAGGTAGCGAACTGTTGAGTTACAAGTCAGCTTTCACCTTTGATTTCCCCATACCCCCAAGTTATAAGTGTAAGTCAAGTCTGGTATCCCGTAATCAAGAAACTAATGCCAACACAGGATCAGGTAAACAGGTTTGTCTGGATAGACAACAGGAATGGTCCATGAGCACTACATGTCAGGTTTGTTGGCATTAGACACAAGATCAGGTAACGGGTCAGGTCATGGTATATCAGGTCAAGTCAAGCAGTACACGGTACCATGTCGGGTAAATCGATATGTATGTAGTAAGTCAGGTCAAGATGTAAACAATATCATGGGTGTGCTTATATTCAGTTACATAATCAAGCATGGTTATCAACAGCATGATCTAAACAATGAATTAAGAAATAGACAGATTCACTCAAATAGCAGTACAGTTATCAGTTGTGTCACAGAGATGATTTCAACATTATAAGAATGCAGTAAGACAATTATAGCCGTTTAATCATGTTAACAAGTTAAGACTTCAAGGATGCAATGTTATATGTATATATAGGTTCCACGGATGAAATCACAGTTTAAGCAGGTTAAATGTATACAAGTGTCCGAATGAAGTAAAACGGTAGATAAGGTGCCATAGGCTACATCATCAATGAAAGTGTAATTAAAACATGTAAATGTGATTATTAGGTTCCAAAACAGTAATGGCAACAGGTAGGTTACAAGTTTGAAAGATAAAATGATATATATCAATCTTGAACACGAAAAATGGGAAATTATAATACCAAAGTTAAATTGCAGGTTTTAGGGTGTCATCAAGTAGATGTAAATATTATTTAGCATGTAGCAAGGGGTACTTGCCTCGACGGGTCGCGAATCGGGAAAACGGAACGTTAAACGTCGGCGGGGAAAACTCGCGACGGGCGTACGGTTCACGGAATGAACCCAAACGACGAACAGTGGAACCACACAGACCAGAGTACCTCGCTGGATCGTCGGGACACGTCGACGGCACGGCCGGATTCCGGCGAACCCAAAAACAGCGAAACTAGAATTTTAAGAATTCCTGAAACGACAAACAAGAATCACGAAGAGGGAAGAGAAGGAGGATAGTGACGAGGGTGCTCACGAAGATCGGTGGAGGGGTAGTGATGGTCGACCATGTCGACGGAGCTCCGGCGGTCGGCCTACGATGACGGCGACCGAAACAGTAGATTAAGAACCATGAACAGGGAGAAAGAAGAAGAAAGGAGAAGAGGAGAGGGAGCATCACTCACGGAGGGGTGTGCGCGATGGCCAGAGCACGGAGACGGGTCGTCGGCAGCGATTTCCGGCGGCGCGGCCGTGTGCAGGGGGCGCAGTTCCCTCGTGCAGGTGCTCGGTCGTCGAAGCTTTGGGTGCAGGGTTTTGGATGCTCGATGAAGAGCAGAGGAGAAGGAGGGAATGGCGATGGCGATGGGGATGGTCGGCGGCGACGGGAGATGGTGCTTGCGGTGGGTTCTGGGTGCAGCCGGTGTGCAGGGTACTCGAGGAGGATGGGAAAAGAGGAAGGAGGTGCAATGGATCGGACGAGGGCGAGGAGGCCGGTGATCGTGGTGTCGGCGTTGGGGCTGCGGCGTCGAGGGGCAAGGCGGCTAGGGTTTACGTAGGGTTGGGTTCGCTGGCGAAAAGAAAAAGAAGAAGAGGGAATAGAAAATATATGGGAGAGAGAGAGAAATATGGGGAGAGAGAGAGATATATACGGGGAGAGATGGAGAGATAGAGACGGGAAGTGAGAGAGAGAGAGAGAGAGAGTTAGCGAAAGGAGAGAGAGATATACGGTGAGGGAGAGAGAAAGAGAGAGAGAAAGCGAGTGAGAGAGAAAGCAAGTGGGGCCCACGGGATAAAAGGGAATGTGATTGGTTGGGGAGATTTAGAAAGATTTAAATGAAACGGAAAAATATTATATGGTTGGATTAAAATATATGACAGTTTAATATATTAGAAATTTAGGATTTTGGCGCAAAATAAAACATTTTCAAATTGCGCCCGGGTGGGATCCAAAAATTTGAAATTGAAATAAGAAAATTTTAGGCGGGATCCAAAATTTAAAATGAAGTATTTTATGATCAAAAAGCATACCCCCAAAACGGACACACGTACGTGCACGTAGCCGTCCAAACATACCCGTTTCACTGAACGGGACGAGACCACGATGCACGGACGCTACAACAGGGCTAGGGTTGTCAAGCAGGCCACGACAATTATTTTTAATTTTATTTTAGATGCCTTAAATTGTTATATGCAGAAATGAATTGACGGGGTAAAATTACAATAAGTAACAATCAAGCAAGATAAATGAAATAAGTGCCACACTACGTTCAAACGGTAACTGAAATTAGTAGCATTGGGCTCGGGTGTTACATTATACCCAACTACAAAAAGAATTTCGTCCTCGAAATTCCAAGAATACAAAGATAGACGACAAACAACTACAAGAAAAGATAAGGAAACTTCTGCCGGATTTCAACTTCTCCTTCCCAAGTGGACTCTCCAAGCGAGCGATTACCCCAAGAAACAAGCACAAGAGGGATCACCTTGTTCTTAAGAACGCATTCCCTTCGATCCACGATTTCAATCGGCTGCTCCTCAAAAGTCAAGTCTCATTATACTGTTTGCTCCGAATGATCCAATACGTGCGTTTCATCTCGAACATACCTACGGAGTTGAGATACGTGAAACACATCGTGCACAGTCGCCAAGGGCTGCGGTAACACCAAACGATACGCTACCTCACCAACACGCTCCAAGATCTCAAAGGATCCAACGAATCGAGGACTAAGCTTTCCTCGACTTCCAAAACGAATCACCCCTCTAGTCGGCGATATCTTCAAGAATACCAAGTCACCCACGGCGAACTCTAGAGGTCTTCTCGATGTATCTGCCCAACTCTTTTGTCGGTCTTGTGCTGCCTCCATATGATTCCTGATAGTGTTAACCTTCTCAACTGTCTGCACAACCAAATCTGGTCCCAATAATCTTCGTTCACCGACATCGTCCCAACCATCAGGTGAACGGCATTTACGACCATACAAAGCTTCAAATGGAGCCATCTGGATAGTTGCCTGAAAACTATTGTTGTAAGAATTCCACCAAATGAAGATGATCCTCCCAAGAACCCTTGAAGTCCAATATGCATGCCCTCAACATATCCTCAAGAGTTTGGATTGTTCTCTCGGACTGACCATCAGTTTGAGGATGATAAGTTGTGCTAACCTTCAATCGAGTCCCCAAACTTTCCTGTAAACTCCGCCAAAAGTGTGATAAGAACCGAGTGTCCCGATCGGACACAATGCTCACCGGTACTCCATGCAATCTTACAATCTCTTACATGTACCGTGCTGCCAAAGTCTCTGTTGACTGACCAACCCGGAAAGGAATGAAGTGAGCTGCCTTGGTCAATCGATCAACAATCACCCATACAGCATTGTTGCCCTTTGGACTCCGCGGTAAAGCCGTCACGAAATCCATGGTTATATGTTCCCACTTCCACTGAGGAATCGGAAGTGGTTGCAATAAACCAGCAACCCTTTGATGTTCAGCCTTAACTTGCTGACACACCAAGCACTTTGCCACAAAGCGAGCAATCTCCCGTTTCATGCCTTCCCACCAGAAATGCTGTCGAATATCTCGATATATCTTTGTGCCTCCTGGATGTACAGAATAAGCTGATCTGTGTGCCTCTTTCATAAGCTCTTCACGAATATCTCCCTTTGGCACACAGAAACGGCTACCGTACCTCAACCAACCATCTTCGTGGATCACTAAATCTGTTCGTAGTCCGGCTTCAACCTGTCCTCGAAACTTTTGCAGTCTAGGATCCTGCGATTGCGCTGCTTTAATATTCTCGATCAACGATTAATGTACTTGCAGCTGCATCAACTGTCCCGTAGACTGCAGTAGCACAACCTCCAAGTCAAATCTTCAAAAATCTTCAACGAGCTCCTTCTGCGTAGTTAACACCTGAATTGCTGGTAACCGACTAAGTGCATCCAGCACGACATTAACCTTCCCCGGATGGTATTTAAGATCAAGATCGTAGTCAGCCATCAGCTCCAACCATCTACGCTGCCTCATATTAAGCTCCTTCTGTGTGAACACATACTTCAAGCTCTTATGATCAGTAAAAACTTCGACCCTTTCGCCTAAAAGGTAGTGTCTCCAAATCTTCAACACGAAAATCACAGCCGCAAGCTCCAAGTCATACGTTGGATAATTCTTCTCATGAGTCTTCAACTGGTTCGATGCGTACGCTACAACCTTCCCATGCTGCATCAAAACACATCCCAATCCTTTCCCAGATGCGTCGCTGTTAATCACGAATCCTCCGGAATTGTCTAGCACGGTCAGAATAGGGGCGGTTATCAATTTCTGCTTCAACGTCTCAAAAGCTAACGCACATTTATCCGTCCATACAAAAGGTACCTCCTTGCGCGTAAGCTTGGTCAACGGCTCCCCCAGACGAGCAAAGTTCTCCACAAATGTTCTGTAATACCCGGCGAGTCCAAAAAAGCTTCTTATCTTCGCAACATTCTTTGGAATCGGCCAATCTCGAACTGCTGCAATCTTTTCTGGATCGACGGGAATTCCATCGCCAGACACAACATGCCCTAAAAACTTTACTTCCTTCAGCCAAAACTCGCACTTGCTCATCTTCGCATATAACTTCTCCTGTCTCAACGTCTGCAGTGCGATCTTCAAAATGTTCAGCATGCTCTTCAAAACTCTTCGAGTAAACCAAAATATCGTCAATGAACACCACAATAAATTGGTCCAAGAATGGTGAAAAGATTCGGTTCATCAAGTCCATGAACACTGCCGGCGCATTCGTTACTTCGAAGGGCATCACTAAGTACTCGTAATGTCCATACCGAGTTCGGAACGCCGTCTTGCAAATATCTTTTTCTTTCACTCGGACCTGATGATATCCGGATCGCAAATCCAGCTTCGAGAATACCCTCGCGCCACTAAGCTGCTCGAAAAGTTCGCCAATGTGAGGGATCGGGTACTTGTTCTTAATAGTCACCCGGTTTAATTCTCGATAGTCGATGCACATCCTTCTTGTGCCATCCTTCTTCTTTACTAGAAGAACTGGAGCTCCCCAAGGCGAGTTACTGCTTCGAATCCAACCCTTCTCAAGCAATTCAGCAACCTGTTTCTTGACTTCTTCCAACTCCGCTGGTGCCATTGGATAATACGCTTTGGATACTGGCGCTGCACCAGGAATATGATCAATTGCGAACTCCACGTCTCGCTTCGGCGGTAAACCCGATATATCTTCAAACACGTCCATAAAATCGCAAACGAAAGCTGGCTCCTCACTTTAATCAACTTCCATTGATGCAAGAATATTATTTGTCGGCCTAGCCCTAAACTCGACTAGCCCGACAGAACTGCTTCCTTACCGCAACTGCTGTCTGCTGCAAACTCCCCTTCATCCCAGATAAACTCTGCCAATCTCGGGCTGCCGCAAGTACTTGTGAGAAAGTGGTCAAACCCAGGGAGACAATCTGCCTCTAGATGTCCAGGTCCAAGCTGCGCATGAACCTCCGTGCCCTGTCTACATCGTTGGCAACTAAAGGTCCAGCGAATCTGCTGAGTCTTGTCCATTCTGCTGCATGCACATCTACGGGTGCTCCATTCTGCTTTAGCCCGATGAATTTCTCTTCCATTTCCTCCCGTACAGTACGCGGGAAGAACTTCTCCAAGAAACTCTTTGAAAAATCCGCCCACTTGATCGTCTTGGGCAAACGGTTCTCCTCCACAAGCCACCATTCTCGGGCGTAGTCCACTAACTGAATGCGTACCACATTAACTCTTTTCTCATCTGGAATCTGTGCCGCAATAAGCAAGTTCTCTGTGTCAATTAGCCACTGCTCCGCTGGCAACGGCTCCTCCAAACCAGTAAATGTAGACGGACCCAAACGCCTGAAATCTGCTACGGTCCCTACTCGGTCAACTGGTTTAGCTCCAACATTATTCACAGACTGCTGAACGATCTGCAAACCTTCCTGAAACGATTCTGCTTGCTGCTGGATCAGCTCGATCTGTCTCTTTTGATTCTCCAGCATTCCCCTTATCATTCCAAGCATGGCGGCTTCATCCACATGCCTTGGTACGTCTTCAAATTCTTACCGGCCATATCAAAACACCCAACATTAGCATGATGACGGATTAAAAATATAGATCAAGGCTAGAACTCCAAGTTACTTAAATAGAGTGCCGCATTGTAACTATGCCGCGGTATCATAGCCACAATTACATAACTCCAACCAAGTCGCCTAAGTCCTAGAGATAACAAGGAATCAGGTTTCGAGTCGATATGCAAAGGAAGTTTGCACATCGTAAAAGATATAATCAGGAAGAATGTGATTCAAGAATGGTAAAACGGTAAGGTGGCAGGACATGTTTCCTAAACACGGGTATTCTGATTCGTATATTGGGTACAATACCCAACTACAAAAGAATCAACCCGACTAACCTATGGCTCTGATATCAAAAGAACCATGTCACGCCTCGCTTCCCAGAGTACGCTAAAGTGGGCACGTGACATAGCCAACCATGCTACCTGTGGATAGGAAAAATCCTTCCACAGTCACATTACGGCTGGAGAGATATCAAGAACAGGAAAATAAACTAACTATCTAGTACATGTCCATAAGCCAGAGTAAAAGAGTCAAGAAATAACAATATGCGGAAGCCAAAAGATACAATAAATGAAACACCTGGAGTAAAACTACGTACCGACAGGAACCTCACCGCTCGTCTAACAGCGGCAAAACTCCTAATCAGTCTGCACCAAGGTAGAAGAATCTGGGCCATGCAAAACCCAGACGTCAGCGCGTCAAGTCATCAAGTAATAACATAATAAACAGGCAATGTGAATATAAACATGAATAGAGCAAAGGTAACAATAATATAAATCAGAGCAGTGCAGGGTAGTGTGCAGTGGGTAAACTAAACTGTTCTATCAGGTTTTCTGTCCTAAAGTCTTTGAAACCAAATTGATGAATCATAGATGTAACTCAATAGTATCCCGTACATACCCGGGACCAACGGCCCCAAGATTCTCGGTGATGAAACCGAGACATGCCGCTAGGCACCAAATAGGAATGTGTACAGATGAATGATGTCAGCATCATCATTCCAAGGCTGGCCTAGCCTAAAACTGATCAGAACAGGTAGAGAACTGTTGAGTTACAAGTCAGGTTTCACCTTTGATTTCCCCATACCCCCAAGTTATAAGTGTAAGTCAAGTCAGCTATCCTGTAATCAAGGAACTAATGCCAACACAGGATCAGGTAAACAGGTTTGTCTGGATAGACAACAGGAATGGTCCATGAGGACTACATGTCAGGTTTGTTGGCATTAGACACAAGATCAGGTAACGGGTCAGGTCATAGTACATCAGGTCAAGTCAAGCAGTATACGGTACCATGTCGGGTAAATCAATATGTATGTAGTAAGTCAGGTCAAGATGTAAACAATATCATGGGTGTGCTTATATTCAGTTACATAATAAAGCATGGTTATCAACAGCATGATCTAAGCAATGAATTAAGCAATAGGCAGATTCACTCAAATAGCAGTACAGTTATCAGTTGTGTCACAGAGATGATTTCAACATTATAAGAATGCAGTAAGACAATTAAAGCCGTTTAATCATGTTAACAAGTTAAGACTTCATGGATGCAATGTTATATGTATATATAGGTTCCACGGATGAAATCACAGTTTAAGCAGGTTAAATGTATACAAGTGTCCGAATGAAGTAAAACGGTAGATAAGGTGCCATAGGCTACATCATCAATGAAAGTGTAATTAAAACATGTAAATGTGATTATTAGGTTCCAAAACAGTAATGGCAACAGGTAGGTTACAAGTTTGAAAGATAAAATGATATATATCAATCTTGAACACGAAAAATGGGAAATTATAATACCAAAGTTAAATTGCAGGTTTTAGGGTGTCATCAAGTAGATGTAAATATTATTTAGCATGTAGCAAGGGGTACTTGCCTCGACGGGTCGCGAATCGGGAAAACGGAACGTTAAACGTCGGCGGGGAAAACTCGCGACGGGCGTACGGCTCACGGAATGAACCCAAACGACGAACAGTGGAACCACACAGACCAGAGTACCTCGCTGGATCGTCGGGACACGTCGACGGCACGGCCGGATTCCGGCGAACCCAAAAACAGCGAAACTACAATTTCAAGAATTCATGAAACGACAAACAAGAATCAAGAAGAGGGAAGAGAAGGAGGATAGTGACGAGGGTGCTCACGAGGATCGGTGGAGGGGTAGTGATGGTCGACCACGTCGACGGAGCTCCGGCGGTCGGCCTACGATGACGGCGACCGAAACTGTAGATTAAGAACCATGAACAGGGATAAAGAAGAAGAAAGGAGAAGAGGAGAGGGAGCATCACTCACGGAGGGGTGTGCGCGATGGCCAGAGCACGGAGACGGGTCGTCGGCAGCGATTTCCGGCGGCGCGGCCGTGTGCAGGAGACGCAGTTCCCTCGTGCAGGTGCTCGGTCGTCGAAGCTTTGGGTGCAGGGTTTTGGATGCTGGATGAAGAGTAGAGGAGAAGGAGGGAATGGTGATGGCGATGGGGATGGTCGGCGGCGACGGGAGACGGTGCTGGCGGTAGGTTCTAGGTGCAGCCGGTGTGCAGGGTACTCGAGGAGGATGGGAAAAGAGGAAGGAGGTGCAATGGATCGGACGAGGACGAAGAGGCGAGAAGGCCGGTGATGGTGGTGTCGGCGTTGGGGGTGCGGCGACGAGGGGCAAGGCGGCTAGGGTTTACGTGGGGTTGGGTTCGCTGGCGAAAAGAAAAAGAAGAAGAGGGAATAGAAAATATATAGGAGAGAGAAAGAAATATGGGGAGAGAGAGAGATATACGGGGAGAGATGGAGAGATAAAGACGGGAAGAGAGAGAAAGAGAGAGAGAGAGAGGGGAGAGAGATATATACGGTGAGGAAAAGAGAAAGAGAGGGAGAAAGCGAGAGAGAGAGAGAAAGCAAGTGGGGCCCACGGGATAGAAAGGAATTTGATTGGTTGGGGAGATTTAGAAAGATTTAAATGAAACAGAAAAATATTATATGGTTGGATTGAAATATATGACAGTTTAATATATTAGAAATTTGGGATTTTGGCGCAAAATAAAACATTTCCAAATTGCGCCCGAGTCAGGTCCAAAAATTTGAAATTGAAATAAGAAAATTTTAGGCGGGATCCAAAATTTAAAATGAAGTATTTTATAATCAAAAAGCATACCCCCAAAACGGACACACGTACGTACACGTAGCCGTCCAAACATGCCCGTTTCACTGAACGGGACGAGACCACGATGCACGGACGCTACAACAGTGCTAGGGGTGTCAAGCAGGCCACGACAATTATTTTTAATTTTATTTTAGATGCCTTAAATTGTTGTTTGCAGAAATGAATTGACGGGGTAAAATTACAATAAATAACAATCAAGCAAGATAAATGAAATAAGTGCCACACTACGTTCAAACGGTAACTGAAATTAGTAGCATTGGGCTCGGGTGTTACACTAATCTTGCAAGAGCATACGCTAATGTGTTTTCTTCTCTCTCTCTCCAGGTAGCGACCAAGTCAGGCCTTAATCAAGATAATAACATGGATGTATTGACTGAACCCGCTTATTATATTGAGCAGGGGAACGTTGGTCCCGTTCTTTCTTATAAGTGTTATAAGACTGAGCAGGGAATAGGAGAATATCTGAATTCTCATGCCACCCAAACGAATAATAAGCATATTGATGCATCTTCTTTAGGTGTGTTTGTTATCGAAAACTGTTTCTCAGTTCACTCTACGTCCTGGGTATTAGATACCGGATCGGGATCCCACATATGTAATATGTTACATGGGATACGAAAAGGTAGAGAACTGGGAATGGGTGATCATTCCGTAAGAGTAGGGAATGGTGCAGATGTTGCAGCCATAGCTGTTGGCGAATATCACCTTGTGTTACCAAATGGTAATACATTGATTCTGAACGAATGCTATTACATTCCGACCCTGTTATACAATATTATATCAGTTTCTTTATTGAATAAAGAAGGATATAATTTTGTAATACAGGATAATGTTATGAACATATTCCTGAATCAAAAGTTGATAGGATCTGGATCGTTAAATAATGGCATGTACGTTCTGGATCAAACTACAATTCTTAATGTACAGAACACAAACAAGAGGAAAAGTTCAGAAATGAACGAATCCTTCTTATGGCATTGTAGACTAGGTCATATCAATGCGACACGGCTAGCTAAATTAAATAAGGATGGATATTTGAATCCGTTCGAATTTTCATCTTATGACACTTGCCAGTCATGTCTCAAAGGCAAAATGATCAAAACTCCGTTTAGTAGACACGGAGTAAGAGTTACAGAACTCTTAGGGCTGATACATAGTGATGTATGTGGTCCCTTGTCTACACATGCCAGGAACGATTCTTCCTACTTCATTACATTTACTGACGATCTTTCAAGATATGGACATGTGTTCCTGATGAAACACAAGTCCGAAGCTTTTGAGAAATTCAGAGAATATAATAACGAAGTAAAGAACCAAACGAGCAAAAGTATTAAGATCCTACGATCTGATCGAGGAGGAGAATACTTAAGCAATGAGTTCCTAGATTATCTAAAAGAGAATGGAATTCTCTCTCATCTTACTCCTCCCTATACACCACAACACAACGGTGTATCGGAGCGGAAAAATCACAGCCTATTAGATATGGTGCATTCTTGATGAGCACTGCTGAGTTACCTATTTTCTTCTGGGGACATGCACTGGAGACAGCTGCATACCTATTGAATCAAGTTCTATCTAAATCTGTACCTACCACACCATATGTGATATGGAGTGGGAAGAGACCATGTCTTAAACGAGTTAAGATATGGGGTTGTCCGGTCTATGTTAAAAAGCAAAATCCGGACAAGCTCGAGGCAAGATCAAGTCTATGTAAGTTTGTAGGATATCCAAAAGATTCTTATGGATATATCTTCTACCACGATGAGGAATAAAAGGTGTTTGTTTCTCAATATGCCACCTATTTAGAAAAGAAATTTCTAGTAAAAGAAATTAGTGGCGAAGAGGTAGAGCTGGAAGAAGTTCCAGCAGCACAAACTACGATTGATGATTTATTGGAACCAGAGGATTCAGTAGTTTCCGACGAACCTCAGCCGCTCCGCCGATCTAGTAGGGTTCCTCATCCACCTGAGAGATACTACGGTTTTCTCGTTGATGGTAAGAGCGAGGATAGTTGATCAGTCGAAAATAATGTATTTTTAACACGGCAATTTCCCTATCATTTGCACTCATTTAGAAGTGTTCGGTATTCATATTTCACATATTAGAAAATCAGTCGTTAAATATCAGATTTCATGTGTTAGACTTTTAAACCGACACTTTAAGGGAAATTAACCGCATTTCATGGCATCGCATCATTTCTGTATTTGCGCAACACTTGTCTTGAGTCTGTGCAGGAAAATACGGAAGAAAAACCAAAGAGCTGATTAAAAATTACGCCAACTCCATGATTTCAGATCTGGTAGCAATTCAAAAGGAGATATTAAATTCAACATATACAATAAAGGCCCATATGTTAGCCCAAGTTCAGCACTGAAGAACCGAGCCATGAAGACTCCAAAGAGCCGCGGAACCGCGGCAGGAGCCGGCTTGAGCCGCGGTTCCGCGGCGTTTCTGCCACGTCATCACTTTATTTTCAGTGCAAAATTCTCAGCTCTGGGCCCATATTCATTTCTGATATGTCAAATTCCAGAATTCTCTCGAAGCTACTCCCAGATCAGCAAAGATCATTAAGCAAGGCTAATCCTAATTAAGCTCCTAACTAACCTCTTCTAGAAGCTCCCTCCTAACTAATCACATCTAGAAGTTTCTCCTCTAACTAACTTTTGGAGGGAAATTCAAATTTCCTCAACAAACTTTTGGAGGGAAATTTGAATTTCATCCAACAAACTTTTGGAGGGAAATTCAAATTTCCTCAACAAACTTTTGGAGGGAAATTTGAATTTCATCCAACAAACTTTTGGAGGGAAATTCAAATTTCCTCAACAAACTTTTGGAGGGAAACTAAAAATTCAAATCCTAGATCTAGGGTTTTGATGGCTATAAATAGGAACCTAGATCTAAGGGATGAGGTTGTTCATTCTACACCATTTTCTTCCACAAGTCTCGTGACAAGGCTTGTGCGAAACCCTAACCCTAATTCCACTCCAAATCCAAGATCTTGAGTACCAAATCAAGTGAGAAGCCTTCAACCTTTTAGGAGCCGAGCCGATCTTCAATCGGGCAAGTGATCCAAGCCGATCCGCGATCCACGGAGACGAGCGAAGCCAAGTCGACGATCGAATTCTTCCTCTTGTAGTTCTTGAGCGAATGTAATGAAATTGTTGATATAAATAAAAGGTGAAATTCTTTAATCTTGCTTTCTTTTAATTCTTGCATCATGATTAGATCTCAATTTGTAATTGTTGTGATGTGTGAGTAAAACTCCGCTCGTAAAGGAGTCGAGACGATTGTAGAATAATGATGTAACAAATCTTAATACGATTTTTAAGTCCTACGAGCTTTGTAAACCCTAGCAAGTTCAAGAATCGATGACCTAGTTTCGTAGCGATACTTTCTTGATTGTGATCGCTCGAAATTAGGGATCTACGATCGTTTCTTGAATTTACCAGAGGCTAGAATATGAATGATATCAATGAAAGAACAAGAGATAAGATGAAACCCTAGTTTCACAAGAAGTCTCTAATTCTCATCGATCATCATCGATCTAGTATCAATTCATCGAAGGATAAGAATACGTAATTCTAAGATTACATCACATCTATAGATCCGATCGATTCCTACGAGCCTCATTTCGATTCTTGAGATTTGGTTTGGAAAAATCATCAAACGATCAATTCTTGATTCTATCTTTTAATGCTTTCTTAGATCTAGATATTTTCTTTTTTCTTGAAATAAAATTTTAAATCATGAATTGTTTGTTTTCTTTTCTTTAAAGTTTCAACTCACCTAAATCAAAAGACGAACGATTACACTTTCCCTGAGGACGATCCGCACTCACTTACAATCTACAATCCGACACCGTAGTTGATTGCGGTCAAATAATTTTTGGTTGTGATTTCTTTACAATTTTATAATACACATCAAGAATTCTTTTCAATCAAATGGCGCCGTTGCCGGGGATAGTGCGCTAATAGTTCGTATTTTGAAATTTGAGTTGAAAATTTTATTCCATCTAAATTTTGTGATCAAAATTCGTGCAAACACTAATACGCGTTTTGTGGTTTGAATGCGAGGAAATCTGGAATCATTGGAGCTGTGGAAAAAATTTTCTGAAACATCCAGAGAGCTGTGTAGGTGAACAGAAGCTTGTGCAGAAATTTTTGTGCACTGATCTCAACATACAGCGGCGGAAGCGCGGCATATACCCCTTAACTGCGGCGGATCCGCGGCAACCCTAGCTCTTCACTGCACCAATTTTTCTCAGTATCTCTCTAACTTTCTTATCTCTTACCTCATCTGCTCCAATAACAATTTTGCTGCAGGTTTCTTTGCAAATAAATCGCTGCGCCGCAAAAGCAAAATAAAAATTTGTGCGTGTTTTGATTCTTTTGGTTGTTTGCATATTAATACGGAAATTAAGGGGCACGACCAAATCCAAATTAGGTGGGGATTTCATTACCCTTCCTAGGCCCCGAAAATCGTAAAACTTGCATCCTCATTTACCCTCATTAATTAAAAGAAATCTAGAGATGACTCTAAGGACCGTCGCGCTCAATTAGGACAAGAGAAGGCCGTGGGTAATTCATTGCTTATCCGAGTTTTCTTGTGGTGCCTAAGGCGAGTGTGTCTAAGGCTAGTGGTTTTTAATTAGGCCCACTATAGTGGTGGTTCCTTCCCACTTACCTGGCACTTATCCGGCCACAGGGAGACAAAGAGGCAGTGGAGGATTTATCCTGCGACTTGTCTTTTGGCAGTTAGGAGCGGTCTAGAGTTTGACCTAGGTGACCAATAGAATTAGGGTTTTGTGTGTTGCATTTGTTGTGTTGCATCATTTTTTTTAAAAATCCGTATCATTTTTCAAAACAAACACCAACACTTCATTTCCTCTAATTATACCAACGCTGCCACTTGTGCTACAACCGTTTAGCACAATGTTAGGCTGGACACGGGATTCCATTTCCCGTCTTGTCCGCGTTTCTTTTATCGACCCCAGAGTCGGTAATTCTTCATCTTCTCCCCCACCACCCACCACACCCGCGATGGACCCAAATCCATCAAACTTTAACACTACTCTGCCACCGTCCGCAGGTGCGCAGAATCTTCCACGCATTTCTCTCCAAGAGAGATGCTATCCTACACGTGTTACCCTTCCCACCTGTCTTTCTATACCACCTGCCATAGGGGAAAATTTTGAAATCAACCCCCAATTCATCAAACTTTTACCCAAATTTCATGGTCTTGATTCTGAAAACGCATACATGTTTATTTCCAAATTTGAAAACGTATGTGCTTTGATGGGGAATTCACAACTGTCTTTGGATGCTCTGCGTTTACGTCTTCTCCCATTCACTTTGTGCGATTTAGCCGAGAAGTGGCTTTACATCACACCCGCACATTCTATTTCAACATGGGACGAATTCGTTGCAGCATTCCTTAAGAAATTTTATCCCAATCACAAGACCGCCCGTGTTCGGAGCGAAATCTCTAAATTTACCCAACTTCCCAATGAACCATTTTGGAAATGCTTTGAACGATTCAAGGATCTTCTTATCCAATGCCCTCATCACGGAATCCCCAGATGGGATTTGTGTTGAATTATCTATGAGGGTGTTGATCTCACTACTAGACAGATGCTTGAAACCATGTGTCATTGCCAATTCCTATCTAAAGATGATGGTGAAGCTTGGAAATACTTAGAAGATTTAGCTCAAAACACATCACAATGGGAAAGTGTTAGACCACCACCACCTAGGGAAGATGTCAATCAGCTCGATGTTTCCGTCACCTTGAAAGCCGAAATGGCCGCAATACAAAGGAAACTCGACGCTATAGAAAACAAAATCTCCTCAGCCTCCCTAAACCTATCGACACTTCCCAAAACCGTATGTGGCTGCTGTTCAAACCCTTCACATTTGACGGAAGAATGTCCTTTGAATGTACCGTTTCAAGGTCATACTAATGCTTCACTTCAGCAAGGACCTGGAAACTATCCCTCTTCTTCTTCATATAATCAAGATTGGAGGAATCACCTGAACTTTTCTTGGAACCAATCACAATCTCAAAACACGGTTCCAATCCTAAACAATTTTCAAAGGGTCCCTCAACCACAACAGCAACCACCACTTCAATTGAGTCAGCACCCCTTCCAACCGCAAAATTTTTAAAATCCTGCCAACACTTTTGCACTATATGAAAACTCTTTGCAATTGGCCGGTACTGATAATATCTCTGCACTGGTGCAAACCTTGGTTACTTTCATGAAACAATCCACCCAAGAGTCGGCAAGTTTTCAATCTTCCATTGATAATATGATAAAGATCATTCTCACTCAAAATGAGAATATCAAATCAATGGAAGCACAAATTGAACAAATAACAGCCGAAATAAGTGCTAGACAAGAAGGGAATCTTCCATCTCAACCCGTACCTGATGCTAGACCTTCACATTACACTAATGTGGACGCTTTTACAACGTTGAGATCTGGAAGAGTGCTAGACAATCATTTGGGTGAACAAATTGATAATGATGAATTGATCATTAACACCCCGGCTTCAACTTCCACTTCCACTCACACTTCTAGTTCTTACCCTATTTCGTCTAACCTACCTTCTTCTTCCGAGCCTATTCTCCGTATTCCCAAAGGCTCGAACCCTCCACCCACCTCATCTTTTCCACCCCCACAAACTTCTCCACAAATGTTGGACCCAACACTTATTGATAGAGCTCCATTTCCAAATAGGTTGAGGCCCAAGAAACATGATGCCCAAATGGAGAAGATTGTGGACATGTTTAAGGAAGTTAACATCAACATCCATCTCCTAGATGTTATTCAACAAGTTCCGTCCTATGCAAAAACTCTTAAGAACTTGTGCACTAGGAAGAGGAAGACTCAAGTGCCTAAAAAAATCTTCATGTCGAGTACTGTAGACACGGCTTTTCCCCAACAATTACCACGGAAACGTAAGGACCCTGGCTGTCCTACTATTTCCATTTTTATTGGGGAGAAACACATCAACCGTGCGTTACTTGACCTTGGCGCTAGTGTTAACTTACTTCCTTACTCGGTATATGAGCAACTAGGTATCGGAGTGTTAAAGCCTTCGAGCATAACTCTCCAGATGGCTGACCGATCAATCACCAAACCTAGGGGTAAACTGGAGGATGTGTTAATAAAAATCGGGGAATTTGTATTTCCTGTGGATTTTATTGTACTTGATACACAGCCTGTAGCGAACCCACGAAATCAAATTCCGGTGATTTTAGGTCGCCCCTTTTTGGCCACTTCTAATGCAATAATCAACTGTCGTAATGGTTCTATGACCTTATCTTTTGGGAATAGGTCAATAGAGCTGAACATTTACAAGTTGGGAAGTGTACCCTCCGAACCTACTGCTCAGGTCTGTTCTGTCGACTTAATGGATGTCGACAGCAGCGAATTTGATGATCCTCCTGATATCGATCTTGACTCTTTTCATACGTTATTGTTTGACCCAACTATGTATCATACACATACGGACTCTTCCACCGAGATGTCCGGGTCAACAATTAACACGGATTATGAACTGCTTTTAGAGTCTGAAGATCACCCCGCACCTTGTGATGACATTATTCTTCGGGGTATTGATAGAACTTTTGAGGAAATCTTCGCTGAAAAACTTGCATTTCTGAACAACACGGGTGTTGAGATGAATCATCTCCCAGTCATTGAAATTGAACCTCCACCCCTTCTTCTGAATTGTAAAAAGAATGCGAGTTATCCATCACATACACTGTATCGTCTCTCCAATATGAGACGCACACACACTCTCTTCCACCACTTAACCTTTCCCCACTTCTTCTTCCACCAACCAGAGCACTGCATTGATAAAAATTTTGAATGGTTGGTGTTGACATTTGGTCTTTGCAAAGCTTGGCATCGACCAATGATTTTTGACCCCCACTTGTGATTTTCAAAGCTTAACATTGCATAAGTTTGGGGGGGATATATTTTTCTGGCTCTTGAAAAGAAAAATTTTTACAAAATTTTGAGCCAAAAATAAGTTTGGGGGAGGATCTTCACTTAAATATTTTGCCCCCACTAATAAATTCCTCCCAAGCTTACAGGTTTTTCGAGATTTAACAGAAGGCAACAGTGAGGACACTGTTGAAAACAAGTTTGGGGGAGGTTTGTGCTTATTTTCGCATCATTTGCATAAGCACAAAACATTTTTTCGAAAACCTATAAAAATTTAAAAATTTTCAAAAAGATAAAAATATTTTTGGTATATAAATAAGATAATGAAAGTTTAGATAGTGAAAAATTACATCCATGAGATTAGAAAAATTTTAGAAAACTAAGAAAATTAGAAGTTTTCTTATACGAACTAGTAATAAGTAGTTATGAGCCGTTGTCCCAAGGGTTAGTAAGATGAAAGACGTCACTAATCTGAGGATAAAAATAAGTCTGAAAAATAGTTTCTATTCTGGAAGCCAAACATTTTGAACGTTGATACCCTGCTATTCTCACTTACACACGTCTTGAAGCCTGGGATAGTAGAGGATACCTTGAAATGCTCTTGTCTTAAAGCCAAAAGTATGGAAAAAAAATGGTGAGAAAAATGGACACTGGTTTTGTTATCACCGAGGGAAATAAAAAATATATAGCAAGGGTGCATCTTCATCTAGTGCCCTAAGGCCAACTGGTCTGGGAGTCACTGCTATACCTAAGGTGGTGCAAGACGAGGAAAATACACCAAATAAGCAAGCACATGAGTAATCGGTCGGTTAGTACCTCAAGAAGTATTAACGGTCGCATGAAAGTGTGTGAGCTCATCGAGAAAAATATATATATATACTGAGGCTGATGGGCAAGAGTATGATAGCTTGAATTGAATTCTCCGGGTGTAGGGATGTCTTTACACACACGCAGGGTTATATGATCGATGTTTGGAAGAAAGATAGGAATGAAGAATAAGACGATGTTTTATTGAGGGAGGACGTGATTTCTAACATCTTTTCATGACCATTAAGATAGGGCTCATGACAACCGAAAAGCTAGCTTAGTTGGAAACCCTAATTTTCGAAGCTTTTCTTTTACAATTCTTGTCTTTAAATGTAATATTCATGATCTTTCTTTTATTATTGGATTTTGTGGGTGCAATCCGCTGAAAACCCTCAGGAGACAACACTCCTCCTACTAGGGACACCTAGAGGTTTAAAGGCTTGTTGCACGTGCTCAGTGCAATCGTGTTGCCTACGAAAGTGTGCTAGTTAGTTTTTCTCTTTCTTTATTTTCTCCTTCTCTTTTTAATAAAACATTCGCTCGAGACGATCGAAATTAAGTTTGGGGGTATTTGATCAGTCGAAAATAATGTATTTTTAACACGGCAATTTCCCTATCATTTGCACTCATTTAGAAGTGTTCGGTATTCATATTTCACATATTAGAAAATCAGTCGTTAAATATCAGATTTCATGTGTTAGACTTTTAAACCGACACTTTAAGGGAAATTAACCGCATTTCATGGCATCGCATCATTTCTGTATTTGCGCAACACTTGTCTTGAGTCTGTGCAGGAAAATACGGAAGAAAAACCAAAGAGCTGATTAAAAATTACGCCAACTCCATGATTTCAGATCTGGTAGCAATTCAAAAGGAGATATTAAATTCAACATATACAATAAAGGCCCATATGTTAGCCCAAGTTCAGCACAGAAGAACCGAGCCATGAAGACTCCAAAGAGCCGCGGAACCGCGGCAGGAGCCGGCTTGAGCCGCGGTTCCGCGGCGTTTCTGCCACGTCATCACTTTATTTTCAGTGCAAAATTCTCAGCTCTGGGCCCACATTCATTTCTGATATGTCAAATTCTAGAATTCTCTCGAAGCTACTCCCAGATCAGCAAAGATCATTAAGCAAGGCTAATCCTAATTAAGCTCCTAACTAATCTCTTCTAGAAGCTCCCTCCTAACTAATCACATCTAGAAGTTTCTCCTCTAACTAACTTTTGGAGGGAAATTCAAATTTCCTCAACAAACTTTTGGAGGGAAATTTGAATTTCATCCAACAAACTTTTGGAGGGAAATTCAAATTTCCTCAACAAACTTTTGGAGAGAAATTTGAATTTCATCCAACAAACTTTTGGAGGGAAATTCAAATTTCCTCAACAAACTTTTGGAAGGAAACTAAAAATTCAAATCCTAGATCTAGGGTTTTGATGGCTATAAATAGGAACCTAGATCTAAGGGATGAGGTTGTTCATTCTACACCATTTTCTTCCACAAGTCTCGTGACAAGGCTTGTGCGAAACCCTAACCCTAATTCCACTCCAAATCCAAGATCTTGAGTACCAAATCAAGTGAGAAGCCTTCAACCTTTTAGGAGCCGAGCCGATCTTCAATCGGGCAAGTGATCCAAGCCGATCCGCGATCCACGGAGACGAGCGAAGCCAAGTCGACGATCGAATTCTTTCTCTTGTAGTTCTTGAGCGAATGTAATGAAATTGTTGATATAAATAAAAGGTGAAATTCTTTAATCTTGCTTTCTTTTAATTCTTGCATCATGATTAGATCTCAATTTGTAATTGTTGTGATGTGTGAGTAAAACTCCGCTCGTAAAGGAGTCGAAACGATTGTAGAATAATGATGTAACAAATCTTAATACGATTTTTAAGTCCTACGAGCTTTGTAAACCCTAGCAAGTTCAAGAATCGATGACCTAGTTTTGTAGCGATGCTTTCTTGATTGTGATCGCTCGAAATTAGGGATCTACGATCGTTTCTTGAATTTACTAGAGGCTAGAATATGAATGATATCAATGAAAGAACAAGAGATAAGATGAAACCCTAGTTTCACAAGAAGTCTCTAATTCTCATCGATCATCATCGATCTAGTATCAATTCATCGAAGGATAAGAATACGTAATTCTAAGATTACATCACATCTATAGATCCGATCGATTCCTACGAGCCTCATTTCGATTCTTGAGATTTGGTTTGGAAAAATCATCAAACGATCAATTCTTGATTCTATCTTTTAATGCTTTCTTAGATCTAGATATTTTCTTTTTTCTTGAAATACAATTTTAAATCATGAATTGTTTGTTTTCTTTTCTTTAAAGTTTCAACTCACCTAAATCAAAAGACGAACGATTACACTTTCCCTGAGGACGATCCGCACTCACTTACAATCTACAATCCGACACCGTAGTTGATTGCGGTCAAATAATTTTTGGTTGTGATTTCTTTACAATTTTATAATACACATCAAGAATTCTTTTCAATCAATAGTATCATGGAAGATGATGACCCGACTAATTTCAAGCAGGCCATCACGAGTGGTGACTCTGTAAAGTGGCTGGATGCAATGCGATCTGAGATGGAATCCATGTACACCAACAAAGTATGGACTTTGGAAGTTGCTCCTGAAGGGGTAAAACCCATTGGGAGCAAATGGATCTTTAAGAAGAAACTTGGTGTAGATGGAAAAGTTGAGACTTACAAAGCAAGACTTGTTGCAAAGGGTTTTCGTCAAAGACCAGGTGTGGATTATGACGAAACCTTTTCACCAGTGGCTATGCTTAAGTCCATCCGAATCATACTTACCATTGCTGCATACCATGACTACGAAATCTGGAAAATGGATGTTAAGACCGCCTTTCTAAATGGTGATTTAGAGAAGTGCGTGTACATGACTCAGCCAGAGGGCTTCGTAGATAGTGGAAGTAGCGAAAAGGTGTGCAAGCTTCTTAAATTCATCTACGGGTTAAAGCAGACATCGCGGAGTTGGAACATCTGCTTTGATGTTGTAGTCAAAGAGTTTGACTTCGTCAAAAACGTAGATGAACCTTGTAAATATAAGGAGGTTGCAGAGAGTAAGGTTGTCTTCCTCGTATTGTACGTCAATGACATACTCTTGATAGGAAATGATGTTCCTATGCTGCAATCAGTCAAGCTCTTCTTATCGCAAAGATTCTCAATGAAAGATCTTAGTGATGCCTCCTGCATACTAGGAATTATGATCTATAGAGATAGATCAAAACGGATACTGGGATTGTCCCAATCCAGGTACATTGACACCATACTGAAGAGATTTAGTACGGAAGAATCCAAGCATGGTAACCAACCCACGATCTCTGGACTCACTCTCTCCAAAGAGATGTCTTCCAAGACTGATTTGGAAAGAGCTCGCATGCAAGGGATACTCTATGCTTCGGTAGTAGGCTCTATCATATATGCGATGCTATGTACCAGACCTGATGTAGCATACTCACTAAGTATAGTGAGTAGGTATCAAGCAGATCCTGGAGAGAGTCATTGGATAGCTGTGAAGAACATTCTTAAGTACTTAAGAAAGACTAAAGAGATGTTCTTGGTGTATGGTAACGGAAAACTCCAGAGGTGGAGTACTTTACCGATTCTAGCTTCCAAAGTGATAAGGATGACTCTAAGTCGCACTCGGGATTTGTCTCTACCCTCAATAGAGGGGCGGTGTGTTGGAAGAGTTCCAAACAGGAAACCGTTGCAGACTCGACAATGGAGGATGAATACATCGCTGCCAACGATGCTGCAAAAGAGGCTGTCTGGATGAAGAAGTTCATTACTGAACTTGGTGTGGTTCCATCCATTGAGCATCCAATACCTTTGTATTATGATAACAATGGAGCTGTGGCTTTGGCCAAGAAACCCAGGTCCCATCAGAAGTCCAGACATATTCTGAGGCAGTATCACCTGATCCGGGAGATAGTTGATCGTCGGGAGATCGAGGTCAGGAGAGTTGATACGAAGGACAACACTGCGGATCCACTCACGAAGGCCATTCCCCAGACACGGTTTGAGAGACTCTTCGGGATGTTGGGTATGAGATACTACAACAGCTGGCCTTAGTGCAAGTGCGAGATTGTTAGTTATATATATGCCCTAGAGGCCATTGTTGTACATATGATGTATATTATAGTGGATTCTTGGATATATATAGAGAGGACTTTCTTGCTCGACATGATAGTATGCTATTTGGTTTCACTTTGTTTTAACATGTTGACTTGTATTAGTTTACTGTCTTGCTCTCACATGTTGATAAAGCCCTTATGATATGTACTCGACTACTGGGAATATGATGAGATCATACTAGTGGGGCCACAGTAGTCTATGAGTACATCCTATAATTGTTCCTAGTCGAGGGTGTATCGAGACAGGGCATCGATACACCAGAGTAGACTAGCGTATACGCATCTTGACCCATATGATGGGCGATGGATGATCCCATATCCATCGGTGTTTGACATCAAAGATGGTGTACGGGTGCTCAGTGGAGACTGGGTACACTGAACGGACTCGCCGAGAACTCCTAGATGGTAATATACCTATCGTCAGATAGCAGTTCTCCGGTGACACTGGTACAGGTTAGTCTGTAGACCCAAGATCGTCATAGAGTCTTGTGTGATTCCCACTGTACTTTGATTTCCACCTTACCACGTCAAAGAAGGCGTGCAAAACGGTGGCTTTTGGGTACAGTCCCGAATCACATGGAGGCAATGAGCGATAGGAGGGGTTTCGTCTCTCCCGGTATAGGGAGTTGATGTTGTGCTGTGTTCGATTGGCTATAACCGGAAGTCCCTGGCCAGGGCTGATATAGAGTGCTACTGGTAAGTGTTATCAGTAGTTTCTCGACTGGTTATGAGCCTCACATCAACACGACTTATCGGTACTGGTCTGATGTATACCACCCCTAGACTTGATATGCGACATATCAGACGAAGAGACTGGACTATACGGTAGTGTTACTGATTGGATTCACATGAGAATGTAGAGGCTTGCTTGTTGATCTTCTGATCACTCAATACCTGGGTGGCTGTTACGTTTAGCTGACCGCTTGCAGCTTGTGGGTGTTTGATATGATCATCACCTGCTGCCGGCGTATTGACGATTCTTTAGAGTCCTACACAGAGGTATCTTGACTCAAGCAAAACGGAGTAGGAGCACATATGTGATATGTGCGGGATCGAGAAAATTACGATATAAGATACCGTATTCTATTCTCGCGATATTAGATATCGGCCGGGTATATGTGATATAGCTGGGTCATCGGATCAAGTGTTGATTCGATGAACTGATACAGATTATGTTAGTCGATTATTTGAGAAATAGCTGGATTGTCGGATCAAGTGTTGATTCGATAATTTAATGTATAATTATTTATGTGATATATTACATTACATTAACTGATATAAGCTCGCTTTATTGATTCATTTTCTCACCGGATAATACATTGATATATATGCGATATATGTTAATTGTATTATTTTCTTTTGTTACAAAAATATATTATATATGTGATATATAATATTGTAACAAGTTATGATTACAAATGCAACATGATTTGTTGAGATTAAACATAGTTAGGGTTTGATTTGGGTTAGCTTTTTCATAAAGCTTCAAGAAGCTTTATTTTTGTTTTAAGCTTAGATATTTTTGTGTAGATATTTTCTTAACCCAACCAAAACCCTTTACCCCAGTTCATTCTCTATAAAGGTTAAGTCATCATGATTAACCCATGGTTGATTTATAACTATAACAACAATTTCATTATTCATCACAAATAGATTTCTTCTTCTTCTTCCTCTAGAAAAAGTTTTCTAGCTTTTTGTAAAGTGATGAATTAAAGTGAGAAAATGAAAACAAAAGAGAGCTAAATTCCTACTTCATCATCCTCATCTATTCCAGCCACTTAGATTAGGGTGTTCACTTCATTAATACTTGATTAGAGAAGTGAGAGCTTGAGTTAAAGATTTTTCAAGGTAGATCATCTTCGAAAAGGAAGACTTCAAGTAAGCATGGATCATTCGGCTTGTGGAGCCTCTCTAGAGTCCGGAAGTTCATGGATCGCGGCGAAGGGACTACTACTCGGAGCTTATGAAGCGAAGGAGCGGACTACAAAGGTTGTAATCCCTTTCCTTTAGATGTAAAGTTGTTTATATGCTATGTTGACCCTAAAACTCTAGCAAAGATCCTCGCCATAGGTTGTTCCTGTAGGGTTCCTAGGCATCCTAATGAAGTCTCACAAGGCATCAACCATGCCAATTTCAAAAATTATTGGTGCCGAGAAACCCTAACACGGATCGTTGACTAGATGTTTAGGCGAAATGAGAATCTAGTTAACTACTTAACTAAAAGTTAGATGCTACAACCTTTGTAGATCCGGTTCCCCACTTCCTTAGCTCCACGTGGGTGTGCTCTCGCTGTCCATCACGAATCCTAGACTCATTCGTCGGCTTCATCGGAAAAACGGGCGAGCAAGGTCGTCGGCTTCGTGTCAAAGACGATCTACGTCGAGGATGCACAAGTTCAAGCTCCGACTTCACCAAGTTGTGAAACTTGTGAAGAAAACACCCAAAACCACTTGGCAAGAGGTAGAGGATGAAGAAATAGGAGGTGGGTTCACTTTAGATTTGGATTTCTCACTCTAGAAATGAAGTTGCCATTGATGGCATCAAGCTTTTCCTTTTTGAAGTGAAGAAGAAGATGAAGCTAGAATTATGATAAGTCTTGTAAATATGAATAATAAAACAATACTTATCATAATGGGAACCATGGTTAGGTGTAGAGAATTGACCAAGGTTAAAAGAGTGGTTAGGGTTAAGCATGAAGACAAATTGGTCACTTGGGTCAAAGCTTCATGAAGCTTCACAAAGGTTCAAGAAAGAAAGCAACCATTTTGTATTCATATGCCATTCTTTTTCTAAAATAAATAAATGAAAAGAATGGATAATAAAAACCCTAATTACTTACTTAACCTAGGTTTAATCCTTTACACTTAACCAAATGACTATGCATCATCAAACAAGATACAAATATGTGCACAAAAGCATATCACATATACAATGTGCAAAACAAGTGAGAAAATCCGTTTAAAGTGAACCTATACTAGTTAATGCAAAGTAATATATCAAATATATAATTATACATTAAATCATTAAATCAACACTTGATTCAATGATCCGGTCATGTCGCACATAACCGACTAGTATTCAATGCATCGATTTATCGAATCAATGATTCGATAACTAGGTCATATCTCATACAACCAATCGAAACATTAATCGCGAGAATCAAATACGGTATCATATACACGCATCATTCTCGGTCCTGCACATATCTCATATGCGCTCCTATTTCGTTTCGCTTGAGCCAGGAAACCTCTGTGTAGGACTCTAAAGACTCGTCAATACGCCGGTAGCAGATGATGATCATATCAAGCACCCACAAGCCGCAAGCGGTCTGCTAAACGTAACGGCCACCCGGGTATTGACCGATCAGAAGATCGACGAGCTAGCCCGCTCACACTCCTGCGAATCCGACCAGTAACACTTAACCGTACAGTCCGGTCTCTTCGTCTGATATGTCGCATATCAAGTCTAGGGGTGGTAAACGTCAGACCCCAATAACCGATAAGTCGTGCCGATGTGAGGCTCATAACGGGTCGAGAAACTACTGGTAACACTTACCAGCAAATCTCTGATCAGGCCTGGCCAGGGACTTCCCTGCTACGGCCAATCGAGCACAGTGCAACATCAACTCCCAATACCGGGAGAGACGAAACCCCTCCTATCGCTCATTGCCTCCATGTGACTCGGGACTGTACCCAAAGACCACTACAGAGAGCATGTTTGGTTTAGGGTTTCGGGTTCGTTCGTGCTTCAAATTGCGTCTAGACTTCGCCTAAGGCTCTAGCTTGTCTCTGATACCACTGTAGCGACCATTTCATGCCCTAATGAAGATAATAATATGGATGTATTGACCGAACCCGCATGTTATACTGTGCTGGGGAACGTTGGTTCCGTTCTTTCTTATAAGAGTTATAAGAATGAACAGGATATAGGGGAATACCAGGATTCCTATGCCACCCGATTGAAGAAAGTACATGTTGATGCATTTTCTTCGGGTGTGTTCGTTACTGAGAACTGTTTCTCCATTTGCTCTACGTCCTGGGTATTAGATACCGGGTCAGGATCCCATATATGTAATCAGTTACATGGGCTCAGGAAAGGTAGAGAACTTGGAGAAGGTGATAAAGACATTAGAGTTGGAAATGGTGCAATTGTTGCAGCTAAGACTGTCGGGGAATATCACCTTGTATTACCAACTGGTAATACATTGGTTCTGAACGAATGCTATTACATGCCGAACCTGATATGCAACATTATATCGGTTTCTTTATTAAGCAAAGAGGGATATAATTTTGTATTACAGGATAATATTATGAACATTTTCCGTAACCAAAAGTTGGTTGCATCAGGCACGGTGTGCAATGGCATTTATGTTCTAAATCAATCAACAGTTCTGAGCATAACAAGCACACACAAGAGGAAGAGTTCAGAACTGAACGAATCCTTCTTGTGGCATTGTAGACTGGGTCACATCAATGCGACGCGACTGGCTAAGTTTCATAAGGATGGATATTTGAAACCATTCGAATTTTCATCTTATGACACTTGCCAGTCATGTCTCAAAGGCAAGATGACCAAAACTCCGTTTACGGGACACGGAGAAAGAGTTACCGAACTCTTGGGACTAATACATAGTGATGTATGTGGTCCCATGTCTACAAATGCCAGGGATGGTTCTTCGTACTTCATTACATTCACTGACGATCTCTCAAGATACGGACATGTGTACTTGATAAGACACAAGTCTGAAGCTTTTGAGAAATTTAGAGAATATAAACAAGAAGTCGAAAACCAAACCGGAAAAAGTATTAAAATCCTTCGATCTGATCGAGGAGGTGAATACTTGAGCAATGAATTCCGGGACTTCCTAAAAGAGAATGGGATTCTCTCTCAGCTGACTCCTCCATATACACCACAGCACAACGGTGTATCAGAACGGAGGAACCGCACCCTATTAGATATGGTGCGCTCTATGATGAGCACAGCTGAGTTACCTATTTCCTTCTGGGGGTATGCGCTTGAGACAGCCATACATCTATTGAATATGGTCCCCACCAAATCTGTGCCTACCACTCTATATGAGATATGGAAAGGGAAGAGACCATGTTTTAACTATGTTAAGATATGGGGTTGTCCAGCCTATGTCAAACGACAAAATCCGGACAAACTCGAGGCACGGTCTGTTCTATGCAAATTTGTAGGATATCCCAAGAATTCTCAAGGGTATATCTTCTACCACCCTGAGGAACAAAGAGTGTTTGTTTCTCGGCATGCCACCTTTTTAGAAAAGGAATTTCTTGAAAAAGAGATTAGTGGTCACAAGGTAGAACTGGAAGAAGTTCCAGCTGCAGAAGCTACAACAGAAGATCTGGTGGAACCAGAGGATTCCGTAGTTCCCGATGAACCCCAGCCACTCCGCCGATCTAGTAGGGTTCCTCGCCAACCTGAGAGATACTACGGTTTTCTCATGGACGGTGGGAGCGAGGATTGCATCATGGAGGATGATGACCCAACTAGCTTCGAGCAGGCCATCACGAGTGGGGACTCAGTGAAATGGCTGGATGCTATGAGGTCCGAGATGGAATCCATGCACACCAACAAAGTATGGACTTTGGACGTTGCTCCTGAAGGGGTAAAACCCATTGGGAGTAAGTGGATCTTCAAGAAGAAACTTGGTGTAGATGGGAAAGTGGAGACTTTCAAAGCTAGACTTGTAGCAAAGGGTTTTCGTCAAAGACCAGGTGTGGACTATGACGAGACCTTTTCTCCAGTGGCTATGCTTAAATCCATCCGGATCATGCTTGCCATCGCTGCATATCATGATTACGAAATCTGGCAAATGGATGTTAAGACCGCCTTTCTAAACGGTGATTTAGAAGAGTGCGTGTACATGACTCAGCCGGAGGGCTTCGTAGACAGTGGGAGCAGCGGAAAGGTGTGCAAGCTGCTTAAATCCATTTATGGATTAAAGCAAGCATCGCGGAGTTGGAACATCTGCTTTGAAGTCGTTATCAAAGAGTTTGATTTCGTCAAAAATCCAGATGAACCTTGTATCTACAAGAAGGTGGCAGAGAGTAAGGTTGTCTTCCTCGTATTGTACGTGGACGACATACTCTTGATAGGAAATGATATTCCTATGCTGCAATCGGTCAAGCTCTTCTTATCACAAAGATTCTCAATGAAAGATCTTGGTGATGCCTCCTGGATATTGGGGATTAGGATTTATAGAGATAGATCCAAACGGATTTTGGGATTGTCCCAATCCAGGTACATTGACACCATACTAAAGAGGTTTAGTATGGAAGAGTCCAAGCGTGGGAACTTGCCCACGATCTCTGGAGTCACTCTCTCCAAAGAGATGTCTCCCAAGACTGATTTGGAGAGAGCTCGCATGCAAGGGATACCCTATGCTTCGGCAATAGGCTCTATCATGTATGCGATGCTATGTACCAGACCCGATGTAGCATACTCACTAAGTGTAGTGAGCAGGTATCAAGCTGATCCTGGAGAGAGTCACTGGACAGCTGTGAAGAGCATTCTCAAGTACTTGCGAAGGACTAGAGATATGTTCTTGGTGTATGGTAACGGAGAACTCCAAGTGGAGTCATTTACCGATTCGAGCTTCCAGAGTGATAAGGACGACTCTAAGTCGCAGTCGGGCTTTGTCTTTACCCTTTACGGAGGGGCGGTTAGCCGGAAGAGTTCCAAGCAGGAAACCGTGGCAGACTCGACGATGGAGGCTGAATACATCGCTGCCAACGATGCTGCCAAAGAGGCTGTCTGGATCAAGAAGTTCATTACTGAACTTGGAGTGGTTCCATCCATTGAGCATCCAATACCTTTGTATTGCGATAACAATGGAGCGGTGGCTTTGGCCAAGGAACCCAGGTCCCATCAGCGATCCAGGCATATTCTGAGGCGGTATCACCTGATCCGGGAGATAGTTGATCGCCGGGAGATCGAGGTCAGGAGGGTTGACACGAAGAACAACACGGCGGATCCACTCACGAAGGCCATTCCCTAGATACAGTTTGAGAGACTCTTCGGGATGCTCGGTATGCGATACTACAGCAGCTGGCCCTAGTGCAAGTGGGAGATTGTTAGTTGTATGTATGCCCTAGAGGCCAGTATTGTACAGATGATGTATATTATATTGGATGCTTGGACATATATAGAGATGACTTTCTTGCTCGATATGATAGTATACTATCTGGTTGCTCTTTATCTTAACATGTATACTAGTCTCTTTATACTGTCTTATAGTTACATGTTGGTAAAGCCCTTAGGATGTGTACTTGACTACCTGGACTATGATGCAGATCATACTAGTGGGGACATGGTAGTCCATAAGTACATCCTTCAAGGTCCCTAGTCGTGGGTGTATCGAGACGGGGCATCGATATACCAGTGTAGACTAGCATATACGCTTCTCGACCCATGTGATGGGCGATGGATGATCCCATATCCATTGGTGTTTGACATCAGAGATGGTATACGGGTGCTCAGTAGAGACTGGGTACACTGGACGGACTCGCCGAGAACTCCCAGATGGTTTTATACCTCACGTCAGATGGCAGTTCTCAGGTGACACTTGTACAGGTTAGTCTGTAGACCCGAGATCGTCATAGAGTCTTGTGTGATTCCCACTGTACTTTGATCTCCACTTTACCACGTCCATGAGGGTGTGCAAAACGGTGGAGATCAAAGCACAGTGGGAATCACACAAGACTCTATGACGATCTCGGGTCTACAGACTAACCTGTACAAGTGTCACCTGAGAACTGCCATCTGACGTGAGGTATAATACCATCTGGGAGTTCTCGACGAGTCCGTCCAGTGTACCCAGTCTCCACTGAGCACCCGTATACCATGTCTGATGTCAAACACCAATGGATATGGGATCATCCATCGCCCATCACATGGGTCGAGAAGCGTATACGCTAGTCTACACTGGTATATCGATACCCCGTCTCGATACACCCACGACTAGGGACCTTGAAGGATGTACTTATGGACTACCATGTCCCCACTAGTATGATCTGCATCATAGTCCAGGTAGTCAAGTACACATCCTAAGGGCTTTACCAACATGTAACTATAAGACAGTATAAAGAGACTAGTATACATGTTAAGATAAAGAGCAACCAGATAGCATACTATCATATCGAGCAAGAAAGTCATCTCTATATATGTCCAAGCATCCAATATAATATACATCATCTGTACAATACTGGCCTCTAGGGCATACATACAACTAACAGTTCGGCACTTGAAAAAATTTAGATTTGGCATGGTTGATGCCTTATGAGCCTTGTGGTGGTGCCTAGTAACCCTACAGTGATATTCAGATTAATGATATTAGTCGGTTTTATGTGAGATAACCGAATTATTAGATCAAGTGTTGATTTAATAATGTGATATATATTTTATGTAATATAATTATATCTTAATTAATATCATTAGCTCACTAATTTCTTTATATATATATATATATTTGATATATATATATAAATATATATATATATATATTATATGAAGCATGGCATGTTTTCCTATTTTTTAAAAAATAGAAAAATAAGGTGTAAATTGTGGAGATGTTTGTGGTATGGTTCAAAGCATGGGTTTATATGTTTTTATATTACACTTGACTCACTATTCAAGCATGGTTGCAATTTTAATTGCATTTTTATTTCATGCTTGAATGAGTAAGGAAAGAGATGATTCGTTTTATTGTTTCTACACTTGCTTCATGCTTAATGCCTTAGCCATTTTTCAAGAGCTCTTTTCCTCTCTTGCTCTCTACAATTTTCTTCACCTCACCTCCATACTCAAAACCCTCACATGAGATGTGAATCATTGAGCATGTGAGACCTTAGTGACCATTACTTATCCCCTACTTCATCATCCTACGCCAAACTAGCAATTTGGTTTGGTGTGTTTCCTACACTAAAAGTGTTTAGTGTAGTGAAAAACTTGTGCTTGTGGACTTCGGGTAGATCGTCTTTTGCGCGAAGATCATGAAGGAGGTTCGTTCAAGTTGGAGAGAAGCCTTGAAGTGTCGTGTGGACTTCATCGCGGAGCTTTTGAAGAGAATGATACGAACTACAAAGGTTGTATGCTCTTAAACTTTCTCTTAAGCTTAATCACATCACAAAGGAAAACCCTAAAATTCTATTAATGATCTTGGTAGTCTAACTTAGCACCTAGAAAAATTAAATTTGGCATGCTTGATGCCTCTTGAACCCCTTGACGGTGCTAAGATCGACTTTCACAGAGTAGACTAGTGTATACGCTTCTTATCCCCGTTAGGGGAGGTGGTCTGTCCCACAAACATTGGTATATGGTACCAAAGATAGTATACAGGTGCTCATTGGGTTATGAGGTATACTGGATGGACTCGATGGGAACTGCTGGTTGGTAGTATACCTATCGTCAATTAGCAGTTCTCAGATGACATGAGTACAGGTTAGTCCGTTGACTTGACATCACTATTCGTCTCGAATGTGATCCCACTGTACTTAGATTACTATCCTACCACGGCATAAATGAGTCGTGAAAACAGATAGTCGTTGGGTGTAGTCCCGAAGCACTTGGAGGCAGTAAGGGATAGAAGGGATTCGTCTCTCCCGGTATTGGGAGTTAATATCGCGCTGCGTACGGTTAGCCAATACACAAAGTCCCTGACCAGGGCAAGTGAGATTTAGTGGTAGGTAAACCAGTAGTTTCTCATGGTATATTTGGTTCCACACCGACACGACTTATTGCGCTATTAGGGATTTGACGTTTACCACCCCCTAAGCCCGATATACGATACTCTTAGACGAACAGACCAGACTGTATGGAGAATTTCACCTATAGGCTCAGTAGGGTTTTCGGACGATTTATCATGTCGATCTTCCTTTCAATAGATACCTGGGTACCCGTTACGTACAGCTAGTGCCATTGACGTGTTTGTGGGTAAACCCACTGCCAGCGTATTATCGAGTCTTTAGAGTCCCACACAGAGGGATTTCCGGTTCAAGCGAAACGGTATAATTTGCGTATGGTTTTACACAGGGGTGTTCAATTGAACACATGTATTTATGCACATGCTTTAATCGGACGGTTTAGTAGTAGTAGCAGGTTTGAAAGATAGCCAGTTTTGATGCTAGTATTATATTGCTCTCTTTTGGGTATTTGTATTTTAACACAAATACGGTATTTATACAAATACCTATATTTGTATAAATACAGGTATTTGTGCTTTGATACAAATACATGTATTTCTTTCTAAATATGAATACACGTATTTTGTATTTTCGGTCAAATAAGCGTATATTCGTATTTTGGTAGAAATACGGTACACGTATTTATTATGAATACGGGTTTTGGTATACTTGATTATATACATACTAGTATTTGTATGTGTATGTATATCATGGTGAAGTGGCTACACGCACTCTCTCTCTCTCTCTCTTCTCTTCACTATTAAATAAAGAAGTGTGTGGGCTTGTGACTCACCCTAGTGAGTCACCAAGCCCATCCACTCTTTTGTTTTAAGGGTGAAGAGATAAAAGTAAGAGTGAGAGAGATATTTTTAGAGAATGATTCATTTTTCAGGTGAGGAAAAATTCTCTAGTTACCGCAACATCATCTTCTTCCTCAATCATTTCTCTTGATCTTTGAGGATTAAAAGAGAGCATTTGTTTTCACAAACTACACCACTCTAAGTATCTTGTCTCAGCAAGAATTGATTTTTAGTTGCTTCGGACGAAACTCTCGCTTGAATCGGCATTCTCGGGCGGATCGTCTTTGACACGGAAGATCGGCTTCGAGAGCTCGTTCCATAAACCCAAAGAGCTTGAGGAGTCAACTTTCAAGACCCGAAGGACCGACTACAAAGGTTGTAATTTCAGCCGAGTAGTTAAAACTCTAGTTATGATTTGTTTTCTTTAGTGTTTAGGCTTGTATCCTAGGAATTTTAGTGTATTGTGCTCAAGTTTTAAAAAAATTTATTCCGCATAGCCGTAGTTGACATGACAAGAAGCACATATACACATACACATGTTGCTTATATTGAGATTGGAAATATTTTTTGTGAAGTGTTTATGATGTTTTGGTGAGATTTTGGAGGTGTTGTATGGTGGTAGAGACGGTGGAGGAAGTGGAGATGAAAAAAAAATGAAGGAAGAAATGTGATGGTTAAGGATTGCAACCATGCCTATCTCTCTCTCTCTCTCTCACACACACACCCCCCATACCTCCTTGTCCCCCTTGTCTCCTCTCTTTTCCATTTTGTTTTCTTTTTTCTAAAATATAAAAACCATGACAAATAAAAGATAAGAAAAACATGTAAATATCATGTCATGCACACAAGCATAGTTAGAAAAATAAATTTTGGTTTAATGCATAATTAAGAAATACTAATCAAGTTTAAAATTAAACTTGTATGTAAATAATTATGTATTAATTTATAAAAGCCCAAATCAATTAAATGCTTCTTAAAATAATGCATTTTTTTGTTTCCGATTATTTTTCTAAAAAATATAGGAGTACTTATACCATTCTACGAAAACTCAAATCTATATATGTATAATATCCATGAAATTTATTATTTTATTGTTTAAATTCCAAAATAATATTTTCTATTTTCTGAAATGTTATAGACTGCTAGTCAAGTTCTACTCGTCATTTTGTGATTAACTCGAATCCACCCGCATAAGCCCTTGATAGAGGTCAACAAAGTTATGTGACCGTCCCGGCTAATCGCATCACATGCTAACAGGAAAATACCATTTAGCTACCGTACACTACAGCTTAACGGAGGTCAACAAACACAGCACGAAACTAAGTACTCTACTTCCTGAAATAACATAGGGCTACGACTGGTTTTGAAGAAAACTTCTAATGTAATGAACTTAATCTCATCATAGGAACCGAGTGGTTTTGCAATTTTATAGTAATATAAACTTTTGCTTAAGAGTGAACTCCCGGTGAAGAGATCAAGACTCTTCCCTCATCGAATGAGGTGCAGAATATTTCTAACTGAATAGCTCGATGCAAAGCAAAAGACTACAGTTATACAATTTGCAAATTTATAGTAACACAATTTTTTTCCAAAGATGTCACTCCCTGTGAAGGATCTAGGCTCTTTTCTCGTGGAAAGAGATGCAGGATATTCCTAACTGAATAACTCTGTGCAAAAAAAAATAGATTCGACTATAACACCACAATATCTTATATTTGGTTTCTACAACGTATTTTAGGTTTATTTCACTTTGCATTAATCATATTAACGCAATCCCATCATTTAGATAATCGCATTATCTAAATTTTTCTCATACAATCACATAAAAATATGAAAAGAAAATAGAATGCACATAAACGCCATCCGCATTCTCCACGAGGCCCCGCGTTTTCACCATAAGGTTACTTAATTTACGGCAGGACGGGGGCAGGACTAGCACGGATGCAAAACGTATATAGCATATATATATATATATATATATATATATATATATATATATATATATATATATATATATATATATATATCATCCCAGACAGATAATCATCATTACAGGAAAGCAATAAAAAATATCATCACAGACAGGTAATCACATTACAGGCATGCAATGAATATCACAGAATAGGAATGGTCGGATTACCTAGAAATCCTGCATTTCGTTCGAACCACAAACGAAATGCGACATTCTTCGGTCGTATGAATAGACTGTGCATAGCCAAAAAAATATTCCTATGAGTGTGGCAAGCTATCAATCAACCCAAGAAACCAGGCAACCCAATATCATCACAATGAAGGGGCCACACGACATATTCTCGAATCTGATGACTTGAGCACTCCTGCGTAGGTCAATCCTATATCCCCTAAAAGTGCGGCAAACAACCCGCCAATGCTAGACTCAAGTGCACCGATCTCAGCTCTTTGAGATGGCCCCCCACTGCAATTTGGAACCCGGTCGCTCGTGCGTTTCTCTACGGGGTAAACCTATAACCTTTATTATACAACGTCGACAACGATCGCGACCTAATCATGTCCCGACAAATAATAATACATCAAGCCGCAACTACGGTCACATGTGAACCGCTAAGTCCCAAGACAAAGAATATACATATAGGAGAAACGGCGGCCACATGTTGAAACTCGTCCTAAACAAATTAATATACAAGATGGCTACAAGCATGAATGAAAATATTACTAATCGCAACATCACACTTCCACACCGGGGATATTCATTTCGCGACAATCCAACGCATTCCAACAAACCAATATCTCAAAGTCATTTGTGCAACACTGTCGAATTGAACACATCAATTCGTCGGCGTTAAACACCGCATATCACCATGTTTACAAAATAATTTGATTAAACAATTTAATCAAACCATTTTGGTTTGTTGATGATCCAATAAACATAAAACGGCTCCAGTACGAATCCGAATCGACATACACATACATGGACCCCCGCCCGCCCCCCCGCCCCCAACCCGCCCCGCAATGAAATAAAGAAAACCGAGCCCACAAGGAGAAAAGTGGGGCTCGGCTTCAAAACAGCAAGTGGAAGGGGGGTGGGGGGACAACAACAGGCAACACACGACACACATTAATTAATGTATTAGTTAATCAATGTGGTGTGCAGTGCGTGGGTGGGAAATAATTGGCATCAAGTTGATGAGAAATTAAAACAAGGTTAAGATGAGAAAAAACAGTGAGCACTTTGTACAAAGTGCATCATGTTTTCACCTTAATATATTGTTTTAAAAAAGAGCATCAAGCATGTTTCATGTTTATATAATCATCAACAACAAACGCAATTAGGTAGTAATTGATTGGCTCTTATACCACTGTAAGGATCGGCGTTAGCATCGCAACGTTTCGGATCCGGCTGAATAGCAAAATCAAAATTTTACAAACCAATCCCAACACCAAGATCAAACATTTATTTATCTAATTGTATAACAAGAAAACCTATAGAGCTAGTAATTAGGTGGCTACAACCTTTGTAGCGTGTCCGATCGCTATCGGAAGACCCTCTTTAGACTTGTGAGGTCCCGGACGCATTTGGACACCGACTGTCTTTCCGTAGATGATCCGTGTGAAAGCACCAAGCCCTAAGCTTTATCTTCAATTCTCAAGTGAAGAAACCATCTCATTAAACTTGCCAGGCTAATGAAAAGGATGATGTGTTTATGATAATCTCTCTCTTTTACTCTTTCAAATTCTTTTCCTTTACTTCGAAAATATCAAGAGAAGAAAAGAAGAAGAAGCCATGCACTCTTATGAAAAATGATGAAGTGAAGAAGAAGGAAAAAAACAATAGATAAATGAAGTGAGAAGAAAAAAGAGGACTCTCTTTTCTTTTCTTCTCACTTCTTATCTGTTCTATTCTATTCTATTCTATTCTATTCTTTTCTTTTCTTCTCTTCTCTTCTCTTCTCTTTTTCTATACACCACCAATATAGCTATCGGTTTTGATTTACCTTATCTATTCCCTGGGTCTTTCTTTCTATCGGGAATTTTCGCTGTGGAGCTCGTAAAGGAATGCATAACGACCGAAAGCGGAAGTAATAGCTGTCACCTTTGGTCCCTGTCCGTTAACGGAAAAGAGAAAAGAAGATTGGGCTGACTTATCTCTTTAACTTATTATATATTTATATATATTAAGAGTTCCAAAAACTCTTTTCTCTTTCCCTCTCTCTTCTTATTATGTCACCTAGAGAGAATGGGCCCCACATGCACTTTTTATTTATTTTTCAATAACACAAAAAATGTATTTGTATCAAAATACAAATACATAATGTATCAAATAATAGCATGTATTATATGTATCAAATACATATAAATGAGAGAGTGTATATGTATCCGTATACATACACACACATATGTAATTATATAATCTTAAAGAGATGAAAATATGTATTCTATACAAAAACAAATCCATTAGTATCTAATATCAATGAGAGAGCAAGAGAGAGTGTGTATCCGGTGTACAATACTAGAAACCATATCAAAATACGGTTATTAAGTCAACACTTGATTTAATATTACGGTTTATAAATAAACCGGTTAGTATATTAATCGTTCGATTAAATCGCGCGTATCACATACAAGTATTTAATTGAACCCTCGCACGTATCCTATACGCATGCCGCCTCATCGTTCGTCTGAGCAGGTACTTTAGTTGCGGGACTCTAAAGACCCGTCGATACGCTGGTAGTAGGTTATGTAGGATCATATCCGATCGAATACGAAACACTTTCAGATCTAATCCCCGATGTGATGACCCACAAGCACATCAGTGGCACTAACTGTACGTAACGGCTATCCGAGTATGAGCAAAATAAAAGCAAGTCGATGAGCAAACTCATCCGGACTCTACAAAGTCTTTAAGTGACAGTCATATGTACAGTCCGGTCTCCTCGTCTACGAGTATCGCATATCAGGTCTAGGGTTTGGAATCTGCCAGATCCCAATAACTCGATAAGTCGTGCGACGGAGGACTCATTGTTAGATGTATATGCCCTAGAGGCCAGTATTGTATATGTATACATATGGATACTAGGGATATGTATGTACAGAACAATTTTGCTCAGTTTTATAGTATGTTATTTGACTTGTCTTTGTCGGGATATGTGTATTGTTGTTATAACTGGTTTGCACATATTGATAAAGACTCGATACGGTAGTATACTATTGTGGTTTGTCTTTATCTTAACATGGCATATGTTATACTCGCTATTATATATTACGGTTACATGTTGATAAAGCCCCTAGGATCTTGTTTGACTACCTGCGTTGTGATGGCGATCATACTTGAGGGAGCAGGGTAGTCCATAAGCACATCCTTAAATGGTCCCTAGTCGCGTGAGTATCGAGACTGGGCACTGATACTCCAGAGTAGACTAGTGTGTACGTTTCTAGCCCCGTCGAGGGATGGTTGGTCCCGCAGCCATTGGTCAGATGCACCTAAGATCGTACACATGTGCTCACTGGGTGTGAGTACACTGGACGGACTCGCCGAGAACTTCTATGTGGTACTATACCTATCGTCAGATGGAAGTTCTCAGGTGACGTGTGTACAGGTTAGTCTTTGGACCCGAGATCGGCATTTGTCTCGTGTGAGTTCCCACTGAACTTTGATCACTACCCTACCACGGCTCTACTGAGTCGTGCAAACAGGTTTTGGTTGGGTTCAGTCCCGAGTCACATAGAGGCAGTGAGCGATTGTCGGGGATTCATCTCTCCCGGTATAGAGAGTCGATATCGCACTGTGATTCGATTGGTCAGGACCATAAGACCTTGGCCAAGGCACTTAGGATTTACTGGTAGGTTGATCAGTAACTTTCCCGGATTGGTCCTAAGCCACATCGGCACGACTTATCAGGTTGTTAGGGTATGACGTTCACCACCCCCTAGACCCAGTATGCGATACTCTTTGACGAAGAGACCGGATTGTGCGGATATTGTCACGGATAGGCTCAGTAGGAGATCCGGATAAGTTTGCTCATCGGCCTTCTTTTCGACAGGTACCTGGGTAGCCGTTACGTACAGCTAGTGCCGCTGACATGCTTGTGGTTAAACCCACTGCCAGAGTACTGTCGAGTCTTTAGAGTCCCACACAGAGGGTTTCCCTGATTCAGGCGAAATGATGTAGTAGCCATATTGGATACGTGCAGGGTTTAATCGATTGATGTACTTTGTACTCGGACTTTCGATCGGACAGTTTGTAATACTTCCCGGCTCGGGTTTGAGCCGGATTATTAAATCAGGTATTGATTTAATAATTTACATATATATATTTCGATATATGTATTCTAGTATTACGTTCTTCGTGTTATTCTATCTCTTTGGGCGTTCGGCTTTTTATCTGATTGCCGGTATATATGTACAGTAGACTGAAATCCGTATTTATTACAGATTTCCTTCTAGAAGGTGGCCACCTCATTATGCATTTTCCTTTTATTTAATAATTGGAAATGAGGTGTAAAGTGAAGGGTATGGGAGGAAAAGAAGTGACCATGCTTCAATAGTGGTCAAATGAATTTATAATTCATTTTGGGTTTACTATTGAAGCATGGTTGCTATTGTTTAATGAAAAAAAATGGCATACAAAACCTGTGTGTGTTATTTTCTCTCTTATGCTTGATTCATTTTTCTCTTGTGCTCTCATCTCCTCCCTCCTCTAGCTTTCTCCTCCACCTTCATCTTCTTCCTCTTCACTACATTTCTCATGTGTTGAGATACAAGTGAAGAGGCCAGAAAGAGATAGAACACTTAGACATCAAAGCTATATCCTAGACTACTTGGACTAGCCTCCCAAGTTCTCTAGTTGCTCCTTTTGGTACATAGCAAGGGGCTAGAGCCATGGATCATATTCCCCGGGTGGATCATCTGTGACAAAAGAAGGCCGGAGAACAAGCCCGATCCCGATGGACCGATGGAGCCGGTTTTGGAGTTCAAGCAAGTTCAAGGTGGATACAAGGAGCTAAGAATGAAGAACGAAGACTGAAGGACGTGGTTCGTTTGGTGAGGTTTCTATCATAGTAGATAGCACTTCTTCTTTTGCTAAGTAGGTTTTATGGTAAGATCCAGTTTTAGGGTTTAGTCTAGCGCCAAGTTTTGTGTGCAAGAAAATTTTTGTTCCGCATTTGGCCACGGGAGTTGGCCGGGGTGCTAGGGTAACCCTTCATGGTATCAAAGCCATCCCATAAAAGCTCTACTAGCTTGTTTAAAATTGTGGTTAGAATAACGATCGATTAAAAATTTCAAAAACCGCATTTCAATACATGTAGTTTCTGTCGATTTTTGCTCAAAAAATCAATTTTATGGTCTCAGAAAATCATGCAGGCTTTTTTAAGACGACAAAAGAAAATTGGTCATGTGATCCCTCCAAACCACCGCTGAACCGCCGCGAAAACCGCCTATTGGCGGCGGTTCCACGGCCATTTTGGGGCCCACGTGAACAAAATTTCTTTTGTGTCTCTTATTTTTGAAATTGTGGTTTCTGGAATAATTATATTTGGGCCCAGATTTTTTACAGTGTTGTTTTAAATACTTGGGGCCCACTTGGAATGTTTAGTCGATCGTAATTTTAAAATACTTATTTTATTTTCAGTACATTCACTTTTATCTGCGACCGGAAATATCACTCAATCGGTAAAACTCGTCTAATCGCTATATATTCCTTTAGACGGGTTTTGCGAACGTGACATTCGCGTTGATATTATGTGCTTGTTCTGTGATTGTGGTTGGATAGTCGTGATGTATAGCAAGTGTTGCAATGTTGTTGGTACTGTTTATATTCATTTGTACATTTATTATTGCGGGGCGAGCGTCCGACATGTGGACTGCCGTCTTTGCCGAGTTGTGTATTATTTTGGGGCACGACCGGGTTGAGGTCGATATCACTGTTTGAATATATTATTTTCTTATTCAGTACAAGGATTACCCCACGGTGGAGTGCACGAATAGCCTGATTCTAGAAGGCAACAAGCCCGCATCTCATAGCGTAAAGACTGAGGGGTTTCATTCTTATGGGTTCGAAACGGAAGGGGCTTCATTCTAGAATTAGCAGGGCTATTCGCTACACTTGTAGGGGGTACAGGTTTACATTGCACAGGCTATCCACACGACAGGGAACGTCGGGTTTTATTTGCGACTCAAATGAAACCCGGGGCTCCAAGATTATCCACCATTCTGTATTGTTATCTGTGATGTTGTTTATTATCATGCCTGAGACGAATGTTATATATACTTATATATATACTAGTAGATATTGTATATGTTTTGCACCCGTGCTAGTCCAGCCCCCGCTCTGTCGTTAGCTAAGTAACCTAACGGGTGATGACGGGGCCCAGTGGCGAATGCGGATGGCATATACGTACATCGTATTTTCGTTCTTTTCTGGTGTGATAGGTTACAAATTTGATGGGGCTGCATTAATTTAAATTAATGCAAGATTAAAAAACCTAAAAAGATGTTGTTGGAACCAGATTTTAAAAACTGACATTACAGACGTTCTCTTTCACTTTGCACAGTGGTATTCAGTTTGGAATATCCAGCACCTCATTCGACGAGGCAAGGGCCGAGATCCCTTCACCAGGAGTGACCCCTTGAGTAAAAGTTTGCGTCAGAGTAATAACTTCACTATAGTCGATTATTTTTGCTTTGCATCATGGTATTCATTTTGGAATATCCTGCACCTCATTCGACGAGAAAAGAGCCAAGATCTCTTCACGGGGAGTGACCTCTTTACCAAAGGTTTTCGCCACTATATATATTTATAAAACCACTCAGGTTCCTTCAACAATATCAAGTTCATTACGTTAACGGGTTTTTTGCCAAAAACCCAGTCTTTGCCCTCCGTCATTTCCTACAAGTAACACTTAGTATTCGTGCTGCGTTTCTTGACTCCGTCAAGGCGTAGTGTACGGTAGCTGAGTGGTGCTTGTTTGTAGCACTAGATGCGATTGGTTAGGACAGTCGTATAACCTTGTTGACTCCGTCAAGGGTTATGCGGGTGGGTTTGATGCAATCCAGATAATGACGGGTTGAACTTGACTAGGACTCTTTGATTTGTTGACTCCTTGATTTGTTGACTCCGTCAAGATCACTAGGGTCCTAGGGGTAAAAACCATATCGGGGGTTTCAAACATACAGGAAACTTGCAGATTTAGCATACTTTCTGGAGTATGGTGATTAAAGTGGTTTCCGTATAGTGCATCACACAATGATAGTTGGATCCCAATCCTACTGATGAGTAAGATTACTCTTGGGAGATTTTTTCATTTAACAATCAATGCTATAAAACAAGTAGGTGTCTAGAACGGTGTTAGCGGGGCTACGCCTCCAGGAAAAAGAGGTTATGTAATTAAGGAACTTCGCGAAAGTGTTGGAAAACCTCCCTCGAAATACCAATACCAGCTTGGCTGAAAGATTAAGCAAGTATTGTGACGTGCGATTAATCATGACTAGTTCTTCTTTTAGGGTTTGAAGAAAAATTTGAGGAAAGAGTGGGAGCCATATTGATTAGATAAATTAATAAACCAATCTAATCTTGCAAGAGCGCACGCTGAGTGTTTTCCCTCTCTCTCTCCAGGTAGCAACCATTTCACGCCCTAATCAAGATAATAAAATGTATAGCTTGACTGATCCGAATTCTTATTCGGGGCTGGGGAACGTCGGTTCAGCTCCAACTTACGACAACAGTCATAAGTATGGGCATGTGAAAGAGGAAAGTTTGAATTCCTTGATAAGCCCATCGAAGAAGAAACATACTGTTGCGTCTTCTTCAGGCGTTCTTGTTATTGAAAACTGTTTTTCGGTCAGTCCTACCTCCGGGGTACTCGATACTGGATCAGGATCTCATATCTGTAATTTATTGCAGGGACTGAGAAAAAGTAAGATAGTTGGACCTGGTGATATGTCCCTCAGAGTGGGGAACGGAGCATAAGTTAATGCTGCTGCCGTCGGTGAATATCACCTAGTATTGCCAAATGGCAATACTATGATTTTGAACAATTGCTACTATGTGCCTTCCATGCTTTGCAACATTATATCGGTTTCTTTACTTGATAAAGATGGATATAAATTTTTTCTTGATAGAAATATCATGAGCATTTATCTTGATAAGGTACTGGTTGCAGAAGGTACACTGTGTAATGGTATCTATATTCTAAATCAAAACATAGTTCTCAATGTACAAAACACACGCAAGAGAAAGAATTTAGATACGAACGAATCCTACTTGTGGCATTGTTGACTTGGTCATATCGGAGAGAAAAGGCTAAGTAAGTTGCATAAAGATGGACTCTTGAATACGTTCGAATTTTCATCTTATAAAACTTGTCAGTCTTGTCTCAAAGGAAAGATGACCAAATCTTCATTCACCGGACATGGAGAAAGAGCAGCAGAGCTCTTAGGACTCATACACAGTGATATGTCTGGTCCGATGTCTATACATGCAAGGGGTGGGTTCTCGTACTTCATCATATTCACCGACGATCTCTCTAGGTTCGGATATGTGTATCTCATGAAATAAAAATCTGAAGCTTTTGAGAAATTCAAGGATTCAGAAAGGAAGTAGAGAACCAGATTGGAAAAAGTATCAAGATCCTCCGATCTGATAGAGGAGGAGAGTACTTAAGCACGGAATTCCTAGAATACTTAAAAGAAAATGGAATTCTCTCTCAGCTTACTCCTCCGTATACACCACAGCACAACGGTGTATCGGAGCGGAGGAATCGTACCCTGTTAGATATGGTTCGCTCCATGATGAGTGACACTAAGTTGCCTCTTTCTTTTTGGGGATATGCGCTTCAAACAGCTGCATACTTACTAAACTATGTTGCATCCAAATTTGTGCCTAAGACTCCATATCAAATATGGAGTGGACGAAATCCATATCTTAAGCGATTTAAGATATAGGGTTGTCCGGCCTATGTGAAAACACACAAACCGGAAAATCATGAGGCACGATCAGTTCTATGTAAATTTATGGGATATTCTAAGGATTCACTAGGATATCCGTTCTACCACACTGAGGAACAGAAGGTGTTTGTATCTCGCCATGCTACCTTTTTAGAAAGGGAGTTTCTTGCAAAAGAAACAAGTGGGAGTATGGTAGATCTGGGAGAAATTCATGAACCACAAAATGTAACTGAAGATTTGGAGGAATCACTAGATTCAGTAATCCCAGACGAGCCTCAGCCACTCCGCAGATCTAGTAGGATTTCTCATCCGCCCGAGAGATACTACGGTTTTCTCATAGATGGGGATCGAGAGGATTGCATCTTGGAAGAAGATGATCCTACTAGTTTCAGGCAGGACATTATCAGTAGGGACTCTGATAAGTGGCTGGATGCTATGCAATCTGAAATGGAGTCCATGTACACCAATAAAGTGTGGACCCTGGAAGTTGCTCCACCTGGGGTAAAACCCATTGGATGCAAATGGATCTACAAGAAGAAACTTGGTGTTGATGGGCAGGTGGAAACCTATAAGGCTAGACTCATTGCAAAAGGTTTTCATCAAAGAACAGGAGTGGACTATGACGAAACCTTTTCTCCAGTGGCTATGCTCAAATCCATTAGAATCCTGCTTGCCATTGCTGCCTTCCATGACTATGAGATCTGGCAGATGGACGTGAAAACGGCTTTTCTAAATGGAAGTTTAGAAGAGTGCGTTTATATGGATCAGCCGGAAAGTTTTGTAGACAGTGAGAGCAGCGGAAAGGTGCGCAAGCTGCTTAAATCCATTTATGGATTAAATCAAGCATCGCAGAGATGGAACATCTGTTTTGATGAGACAGTCAAGGACTTTGACTTCATCAAAAACGAGGATGAGCCTTGTATTTATAAGAAGATTATAGGACGAACTGTCGTGTTCCTAGTCTTGTACGTGGACGACATTCTTTTGATAGGAAATGACATTCCTATGCTACAATCGGTCAAGCTATTCTTATCGCAAAGGTTCTCTATGAAAGACCTAGGTGATGCCTCATACATTCTGGGGATCAAGATCTACAGAGATAGATCCAAGAAATTACTGGGACTTTCACAGTCCAGGTATATAGAGACCATACTAAAGAGATTTAGTATGGAAGATTCCAAGCGCGGTAACATACCCGCATTGCATGAAATCACCCTCTCCAAGGAGATGTCTCCCAAGACTGACGAGGAGAGGGTTCGCATGAGCACTATAACCTACGCTTCGGCGGTAGGATCTATAATGTATGCGATGTTATGTACAAGAACAGATGTAGCTTATGCGCTGGGCGTGGTCAGCCGGTATCAGTCGAACCCAGGTGAGGACCACTGGACAGCAGTAAAGAATATTCTCAAATACCTGAGAAGGACTAAGGAGATGTTCCTAGTTTACGGTAATGGAGACCTCAGGGTTGAGTCCTTTACCGATTCAAGCTTCCAGAGTGACAAGGATGACAGCAAGTCTGTCTCAGGTTTTGTATTTACCCTCAATGGCGGGACGGTGTGTTGGAAGAGCTCCAAACAGGATACCATTGCAGACTCGACGATGGAGGCTGAATACATTGCTGCAAGCAATGCCGGAAAAGAGGCGGTCCGGATGAAGAAGTTCATAGCTGAACTTCAGGTAGTTCCGTCCATTGTTGACCCAATACCTGTGTATTGCGATAACAATAGGGCTATAGCTTTAGCAAAGGAACCACCGTCCCATCAGAAATCCAGGCACATCTTAAGGTGGCATCACCTGATCAGAGAGATCGTAGATCACCAGGAGATCGAGGTCCAGAGAGTGGATACGAAGGACAACACGGCGGATCCATTTACGAAGGCCCTCCCTCAAGCACAGTTCGAGCGACTTTTTGGGATGTTGGGTATGCGGTACGCCAGCAGCTAGCCTTAGAGCAGACGTTGGGCATTCGGTACGCCAATCACTGGCCTTTAGTGTAAGTGGGAGATTGTTGGATGTATATGCCCTAGAGGCCAGTATTGTATATGTATACATATGGATACTAGGGATATGTATGTACAGAACAATCTTGCTCAGTTTTATAGTATATTATTTGACTTGTCTTTGTCGGGATATGTGTATTGTTGTTATATTTGGTTTGCACATATTGATAAAGACTCGATACGGTAGTATACTATTATGGTTTGTCTTTATCTTAACATGGCATATGTCATACTCGCTATTATATATTGCGGTTACATGTTGATAAAGCCCCTAGGATCTTGCTTGACTACCTGCATTGTGATGGCGATCAAACTTGTAGGAGCAGGATAGTCTATAAGCACATTCTTAAATGGTCCCCAGTCACGTGAGTATCGAGACAGGGCACTGATACTCCAGAGTAGACTAGTGTGTACGTTTCTAGCAGTAACACCCGTGTTCATCTATACTAATTCCAGCTTCCATTTTTTTACCTACCTATGGCCTTTCTTGATTTAGCGTGTTTGGGTGCGAATGGTATTCTACATATTACTACGCATTCGACCCGACCCGCTTACTTGAACCTGCTTAACTTTTATTTATAGAATATCTTAACTTATTACATGGACTAGTGCATCTCATAATTTAGTATTTACTGGCATTTTATCTAGTATCGCATCTGTTGCATATAACAATTTAAATCATGTAAAATAAATTAAAATTGCATCTCATGGCCTGCATGATACCCCTAATCCTGTGGTAGCGTCCTTGCATCGTGTTCTCGTTCCGTTCAGTGAAACAGACTTATTTGAACGGCTACATGCATGAACATGCGTCCGTTCTTGGGGGTATGCTTTTTCAATACAAAATCCTTCATTTCAAATTTTAGGACTTGCTTATAATTTTTATATTTCAAATTCAAATTTCTGGACCCGACCCGGGCGCATTTCTGAATTATTTGTATCCTGCCAAATTCTAATTAATTAAATATTTTATATTCACCTAACCTATTTTTCACTAGCTAAAGATTTATGTGAGAAAATATTTTATTCTATGGAAATCTTTTCCCTCTTTTCTTCCCAGCCAATGAAACCATTATTTAGGATATTAAAATCTTTATAAAACTTTTCCAAACAAACTCCCTAACCCCCGAACCAATCAATATCCGCCATTCTATTTTCTTACTGGGCTCCATCTCTTCCCTTATCTCTCCTTACCAATCAGAATCCTCACTTACTTCGCCGGGCCCCACTGTTTTTCCTCTCTCTCCTTTCCCTTTCTCCTTCTCTCTCTTCCGCACAGTTCTTTCTTTCTCCCTCCCTCTCTCTCTCTTCTTTCTCTCTCCTCTCGCGCTCTCTCTCTTACCTCTCGCGATTACTGTTGGCTCCTCGGATCGCGTCACCGCCTCCCCGCTACAATCACCTCCCTTCTTCGTCATTATATATTTCGTCTTCTTCTTTTAAACCGCAGTTCATCGCCTCCTTCAACCTACAATCCTCGTCGCTTCCTTAAACCCTAACTCCCCATCTCCTCAACTCTAGTCGAGCCTCGTCATCTCCTCTCCTCTCCTCCTCTCCATCTTCTTCTCCCCTTCATTCTTCTCGAGCCTCTCTCCCCTGAACACACCCACAGAACACCCATCAAATCCAACGTCTCCGGTCATCGTCGACGACCCTAGCCTCACACCCACCACCATCACCACCTCACTTTCTTCCTTTCCTCGACAGCATCCCCTCACCAGAACCCCCGACTCCTCGCCTACAACCAAAATCGACTTCAAACCCTAAACTTAACCCTCACACTGAACCCCTTCGCCGGCGCTCTCGTCGCCGGTGGTCTTGCCGCCAACACCAGACCACCCCAGTGCACCCCAGTAAGTGCTTTCTCCATCTCATTCTTCCTTTTGCTTTACTTGCCTTCGGAATTGTCATTGTTATGGTTCCTTGAAGGTTGTTACTGTTCATCGTCGGAGCCCGTCGATCTCGCCACGGCTTGTCTCGCCGCCACCACAGCACCCCGCAACCTTGTATGCTTTAGTACCCTCCTTCCTCCCCTGTTCTTTTCCTTGCTTCTTTCTTTTCTTGTTAAAAGTTTGTTTTTCTCTGTTGTTACTGTTCGCCGGGATCCGACGGTGCCGACGACGTTTCTCGATGACCCAGCGGGGACCTTTGACCCGTGTGGTTCCATCTTGCGTGGTCTGGACTCATTCCGTGCACCGTGCGCGCGTCGCGACTTTTCCGCCGACGCGTAACGTTCCGTTTACCGTATCGTGATCCGATCAAGGCAAGTTAATCTTGCTACATGCTATTTGAATCACTCTATACCTATTCTATATACATAACATACATGTAGTTTGAATTTAGCACCCCATGCATCGTTTTATAACATGTCGATGTTCCGTTTGCATCTATTTATATTATTTCAGATTTAGAACTTGAAAGGTAACCATTGCATTTAGTTTACTAAGCATACTTAATCACATTTAAATGTTAAATCGCATACTCACGATTGTTTATTAGTTATATTACTTTTTGTAGTTTTGCCCTATCGGACGACCGATTGCATACCTTTAGTGTTATTCACATTCGATTGCATCTCTAGATTGTTTATCATCCATACGTATTATGCTGCATCCCTGAAACGTTAAAGTATTCCTTAAGCCAAACTGATAACTGTGCAACTGAGTAGTTTAAATCTGCACCTATTGCTATCATGTTACTGTGCCCTTTTATTGCTCTGATAGTACCATACTTGTTTATTCATAACCATGATTATGTTAGTCGATTATGAGCATCCACATGTTATCTTGTACACCCTGACATGACTTGCTACACATATTACTTGACCTGACATGGTACCGCACACTCTTTACATGACTTGACATCTAAGTACACTACTCGACTTGACCTGATGTACCATGGCTTTATCTGTTACCTGATCTTGTGTCTAATGCCAACAAACCTGACATGTAGTCCTCACGAACCGTTCCTGTTGTCTATCCAGACAAACCTGCTCTTACCTGATCATGTGTTGGCATTAGTCCTTGATTACTGAATACCTGACTTGACACATATAACTTGGGGGTATAGGGAAATCAATGGTGAAACCTGACTTGTAACTCAACAGTTCGATACCTATTCTGATCATTCTTACGGGCTAGGCCAGCCCCGGAGTGATGATGCTGACATCACTCGTCTGTACCTGCTACCTTTTACTGCCTAGCGGCATATCTCGGTTTCAGCCCGAGAGTCTGTAGACCGTGGTCCCGGGCATGCACGGGATACTATTGAGTTACATCGATGATTCATCAAATTGATTTCAAAGACTTGAGAGTAGATAACCCAATAGAATAGTTTAGGACTCACTGCACACTACCCTTCACTGCCATGATTTACATTACTGTTACACCTGCTTTTCATTCATGATTATAATTGCATTGCCTGTTACCCTGTTGTATTTTATTGCTTCATGACATGACGTGCTGACGTCTGGGTTTTGCATGGCCCAGATTCTTCTACCTTGTTGCAGACTGATCAGGAGTATTGCCGCTGTTAGACGAGCGGTGAAGTTCCTGTCGGTATGTAGTCTTACTTCCAGGTTTCATTATTGTATCTTTTGGCTTCCGCATATTGTTATTTCTTGACTCTTTTACTCTGGCTTATGGACATGTACTAGATAGTTAGTTTACTTTCCTGTTCTTGATATCTCTACAGCCGTAATATGACTGTGGAAGGATTTTTCCTATCCACAGGTAGTATGGTTGGCTATGTCACGTGCCCATCTTAGCGTACTCTGGGAAGCGGGGCGTGATATGGTTCTTTTGGTATCAGAGCCATGGGATATAGGTTAATCGGGTTTGATTCTTTTGTAGTTGGGTATTGGACCCACTACACGAATCAGAATACTCGTGATTAGGGACATGTCCTGCCACCTTGATTATCGTGATTGATTGAATCATATCCTTCTCTTGATCCTTGTTTGGGCGATATGCAAACCACTTTGCATTTCGACCTGAAATCTTTTGGTTCTCTATTATTTCTCCCTGTTTCTTGATTCTGGTACTAGGATTTGGGCGACTTGGGTGGAGTTATGTAATTGTGCCCATGAACTGCAGCATGGTTACAATGCGGTACTCTATCTAAGTAACTTGGAGTCCTGGTCTTGATTCACTTCCATATTCCATGATCGTTATACTACCTTGCTCCTTTCGGTTCCATTGTTTACCAGTTATTGTTTCATCGCCAGCTTGAATCATGTTTACCGTGTTTAACGCTCTTCAGTATCTTGACTTCGGATGAGGTCATCTCGGTATCTTACTTGTTCTTGTTTTCCCCGCATTATGACTGTTCAATCCTAGTGCATTCCCTTGTTTGTTGTTGTCTTGGGAATGGATTTTTCACGGCCCTTTTCATGGTCATATTGATTGTAAGGAAGGGAAAGTGATTCTCCAGATTCCCAGACTTTGGGAGGTTGTTTTGCTGGAGGAAGCAGTTCTGTCGGGCCAGTCGAGTTTATGGCTAGGCCGACAAACAAGGTTCTTTCATCAATGGCAGTGGATGAGGAAGAAGCACCGGCTATATTTGAGAGTTTCGTGGAAGTGTTTGAAGACATATCAGGTTTACCGCCGAAGCGAGACGTGGAGTTCACAATTGAACTTGTTCCTGGTGCAGCGCCAATCTCAAAGGCGTATTACCCGATGGCACCAGTGAAGTTGGAAGAAAGTCAAGAAGCAGGTTACCGAATTGCTAGCGAAGGAGTAGATTCGCAGCAGCAACTCACTTTGGAGAGCTCCAGTTCTTCTAGTAAAGAAGAAGATGGCACAGGGAAGACGTGCGTCGAGTATCGAGAATTAAACCGGGTGACTATTGAGAACGAGTACCCGTTCTCTCGCAATGGCAACGTATTTGAGCGGCTGAGTGGCGCGAGGGAATTCTCGAAGCTGGATTTACGGTTCGGATATCATCAGGTCCGAATTAAATCAGAAGATATTTGCAAGACTGCGTTCCGAACTCAGTATGGACATTACGAGTATTAGTGATGCCCTTCGGAGTAACGAATACACCGGCAATATTTATGGACTTGATGAATGGAATCTTTTCACCATTCTTGGACCAGTTTTAGTAATGGTAATGGAAGATATTCGGGTCTACTCGAGGAGCATTAAAGAGCATGCAGAACACTTGAAGATCGCACTGCGGACTTAGAGGCATGAAAGATTATATGCAAAGATGAGCAAGTGCAAGTTTTGGCTTGAAGAAGTAAAGTTTTGGGACATATCGTAGCTGAAGATGTAATCGCCATTTACCCAGGGAAGATTGCAGCAGTTCAAGACCGGCCGATTCCGAAGAACGTTGCAAAGATCAGAAGTTTCTTGGACTTGCAGGATACTATAGAAGGTTCGCGAAGAATTTTGCTCGTTTAGCTGAGCGTCTGACCAAGCTTACGCACAAGAAAGTATCATTTGTGTGGATGAATAAGTGTGCGTCAGCCTTTGAGGCGTTGGAGCAAGGTTTGATAACCGCTTTTGTTTTGACCGTACCAGACGGTTCCGGAAGATTGGTGATTCACAGCGACACATCTGGGAAAGGTTTGGGATGTGTTTTGATACAGCATGAGAAGGTTGTAGCTTACGCGTTGAGACGGTTGAAGACCCATGAGAAGAATTACTTGACTCATAACTTGGGGCTTACGGCTAGGATTTTCGCTTTGGAGATTTGGAGACACTACTTATTGGGCGAAAGGGGTCGAAATATTCACCGATCGCAAAAGCCTAAAGTACGTGTTCGCTCAGAAGGAGCAAATTGTGAGACAGCGAAGATGGTTGAAGCTGATGGCTGACTACGATCTTGATCTTGAGTACCCCCTGGGAAAGTTAATGTTGTGACGGATGCGCTTAGTCGATTGCCAGCAATTCTGATGTTGACTGCACCAAGGGGACTTATTGAAGACTTTCGGAGATTCGAGTTAGAGATCGTACTACCGCGTTCTTTGGGATAGATGATGCAACTGCAAGTACAATCATCGTTGATCGAGGATATTGAAGCGGTGCAATTGCAGGACCCAAGATTGCAGAAGTTTCAAGAACAAGTTGAAATTGGACTTCGAACGGGCTTAGTGATTCATGAAGATGGTTCGTTGTGATAGTTGTTTTTGTGTGCCAATGGAGGTATTCGCGAAGAAGTTATGAAGGAGGCGCACAGTTACACGTATCCCGTACATCCAGGAGGCACGAAGATGTACCGAGATATACGACAGCGTTTTGGTAGGAAGGCATGAAACAGGAGAATGCCTGTTTGTGGCAAAGTGCTTGGTGTGTCAGCAAGTTAAGGTTGAGCATCGAAGGATTACCGGTTTATTGCAACCACTTCCGATTCCTCAGTAGAAGTGGGAACACATAACCATGGATTAGTGAAGGCTTTACCGCGGAGTCCAAAGGGCAGTAGTGCAGTTGGGTGATTGATGATTGTTGGTTAATCAACGGAAGCGTTAGCAGAGCGGTCCAAACAGGAGATTGTAAGATTGCATAGAGTACCGGTTATCACACTTTTGGGAGGAGCTTACAGGGAAGTTTGGGGACTCGATTGAGAATAGTACAGCTTACCATCCTCAAACAGATGTCTAGGCTGGGAGAACGATTCAAAACTCTTGAAAGTAGGCCGAGAGCTTGCAAGTTGGACTTCGGGGTTTATATGAGGATCATCTACTGGAGTTTTCTTATAACAACAGTTTTCAGGCGACTATTCTGATGGCTCCATTCGAGGATTTTATGGTCGCAAGTGTCGTTCACCGTTGTTGGGACGATGTGGTAACGAAGATTATTGGGACCAAATTTGATTGTGCAGATAGTTGAGAAGGTTAATAGATTTTGGAATCATATTAAAGCAGCACGAGACCGACAAAGAGTTGGGCAGATAAATTGAGAAGACCTATAGAGTTCGCCGTTGGTGATGTGGTATTCTTGAAGGTGTCACCGACTAGAGTGGTGATACGTTTCGAAAGTCAAGGAAGGTTTAGTTCTTGATTTGTTGGACCCTTCGAGATTTTGGAGCATGTTGGAAAAGTGGCATATCGTTTGGCATCACCGCAATCGTTGGAGGATGTTCATGACGGGTTCTTGTACCTCAACTCTAGAAGTATGTTGAGATGAAGCACGCATACTGGATCCTTCAGAGCTGACTGTACGTGAAGTTTTAGCCTTTGAGGAATGACTGAGGTCGAGTGTGGATCGAAAGGAAAAGGTCTCTAAGAATAAGGTTATCTATCCCTCTTGTACTTGTTTCTTGGAGAAATCGCTCGTATGGGGAACCAACTTGGAAGCGAGAAGATGAAATCCGGCAGAAGTTTCCACATCCGTTCTCAAAATCTCTTGGTTGTTTATCCCTTCTTGTTCTGGGAATTTCAAGGACGAAATTCTTTTGTAGTTGGGTATAATGTAACACCCGTGTTCATCTATACCAATTCCAGCTTCCATTTTTTTACCTACCTATGGCATTTCTTGATTTAGTGTGTTTGGGTGCGAATGGTATTCTACATATTACTTCGCATTCGACCCGACCCGCTTGCTTGAACATGGTTAACTTTTATTTATAGAATATCTTAACTTATTACATGGACTAGTGCATCTCATAATTTAGTATTTACTGGCATTTTATCTAGTATCGCATCTGTTGCATATAACAATTTAAATCATGTAAAATAAATTAAAATTGCATCTCATGGCCTGCATGATACCCCTAACCCTGTGGCAGCGTCCTTGCATCGTGTTCTCGTTCTGTTCAGTGAAACGGACTTTTTTGGACGGCTACGCGCACGAACGTGCGTCCGTTCTTGGGGGTATGCTTTTTCAATACAAAATCCTTCATTTCAAATTTTGGGACTTGCTTATAATTTTTATATTTCAAATTCAAATTTCAGGACTCGACCCGGGCGCATTTCTGAATTATTTGTAACCCGCCAAATTCTAATTATTTAAATATTTTATATTCACCTAACCTATTTTTCACCAGCTAAAGATTTATGTGAGAAAATATTTTATTCTATGGAAATCTTTTCCCTCTTTTCTTCCCAGCCAATGAAACCATTATTTAGGATATTAAAATCTTTATAAAACTTTTCCAAACAAACTCCTTAACCCCCGAACCAATCAATATCCTCCATTCTATTTTCTTACTGGGCCCCATCCCTTCCCTTATCTCTCCTTACCAATCAAAATCCTCACTTACTTCGCTGGGCCCCACTGTTTTTCCTCTCTCTCCTTTCCCTTTCTCCTTCTCTCTCCTTCGCGCAGTTCTTTCTTTCTGCCCCTCTCTCTCGCGCTCTCTCTCTCACCTCTCGTGCTCCCTCTCACCTCTCGTGATTACTGTTGGCTCCTCGGATCGCGTCACCGCCTCCCCGCTACAATCACCTCCCTTCTTCATCATTATATATTTCTTCTTCTTCTTTTAAACCGCAGTTCATCGCCTCCTTCAACCCACAATCCTAGTCGCTTCCTTAAACCCTAACTCCCCATCTCCTCAACTCTAGACGAGCCTCGTCATCTCCTCTCCTCCTCTCCATCTTCTTCTCCTCTTCATTCTTCTCGAGCCTCTCTCCTCTGAACACACCCACAGAACACCCATCAAACCCAACGTCTCCGGTCATCGCCGACGACCCTAGCCTCACACCCACTACCATCACCACCTCACTTTCTTCCTCTCCTCGACAGCATCCCCTCACCAGAACCCCCGACTCCTCGCCTGCAACCAAAATCGACTTCGAACCCTAAACTTAACCCTCACACCGAACCCCTTCGCCAGCGCTCTCGTCGCTGGCGGTCTTGCCGCCGTCACCAGACCACCCCAGTACACCCCAGTAAGCGCTTTCTCCATCTCATTCTTCTTTTTGCTTTACTTGCCTTCGGGATAGTCACTGTTATGGTTCCTTGAAGGTGGTTACTGTTCATCTTCGGAGCCCGTCGATCTCGCCACGGCTGGTCTCGCCGCCACCACAGCACCCCGCAACCTTGTATGCTTTAGTACCCTCCTTCCTCCCCTGTTCTTTTCCTTGCTTCTTTCTTTTCTTGTTAAAAGTTTGTTTTTCACTGTTGTTACTGTTCTCCGGGATCCGACGGTGCCAACGACGTTTCCCGACGACCCAGCGGGGACCTTTGACCCGTGCGGTTCCATCGTGCGTGGTCTGGACTCATTCTGTGCACCGTGCACGCGTCACAACTTATTCGCCAACGCGTAACGTTCCGTTTACCGTATCGTGATCCGATCAAGGCAAGTTAATCTTGCTACAAGCTATTTGAATCACTCTACACCTATTCTATATACATAACATACCTGTAGTTTGAATTTAGCACCCCATGCATCGTTTTATAACATGTCGATGTTCCGTTTGCATCTATTTACATTATTTCATATTTAGAACTTGAAAGGTAACCATTGCATTTAGTTTACTAAGCATACTTAATCACATTTAAATATTAAATCACATACTCACGATTGTTTATTAGTTATATTACTTTTTGTAGTTTTGCCCTATCGGACAACCGATTGCATAACTTTAGTGTTATTCACATTCGATTGCATCCCTAGATTGTTTATCATCCACACGTGTTATGCTGCATCCCTGAAACGTTAAAGTATTCCTTAAGCCAAACTGATAACTGTGCAACTGAGTAGTTTAAATCTGCACGTATTGCTATCATGTTACTGTGCCCATTTATTGCTCTGATAGTACCATACTTGTTTATTCATAACCATGATTATGTTAGTCGATTATGAGCATCCACATGTTATCTTGTACACCCTGACATGACTTGCTACACATATTACTTGACCTGACATGGTACCGCACACTCTTTACATGACTTGACATCTAAGTACACTACTCGACTTGACCTGATGTACCATGGCTTTACCTGTTACCTGATCTTGTGTCTAATGCCAACAAACCTGACATGTAGTCCTCACGGACCGTTCCTGTTTTCTATCTAGACAAACCTGCTCTTACCTGATCCTGTGTTGGCATTAGTCCTTGATTACTGAATACCTGACTTGACACATATAACTTTGTAGCGTTCTGAAAATCGTTTCGGTGAAATTTCGAAAAAAATCGGTAAAATAAGGGGGTTTTCTGTAAAAATCAAAATACAAATATTTTATTATAAAAATTAAATATACATATTCTAGCTATGTAATTGCTATTATTTGGTGTTTATTGAGCCACTGGTGAAATTTCAAATTTTCTGAAAAAAAAAATTATTTTATTATTTTTTTAAGCCGTCACTAATACATTTAATTAGGGAAAATTACAAATTGGAATGAGTTGAAACAAATTTTGTGCATCATAAAACATTAAATAAAATTTTATCATGTGATTTTTGGAATGAAAACATTTGCCAAAACGGTTTAGAAATTATTGAAGAAAAAAGGCTTTTTTTTAGCGTAAATGGATGTTTGGGGTATTGTATTTATCATTTTTCATCACCCCACACCCGTACCCACACCCACACACACCCATTTACTCCTCCCCTTAGCCAAATTCAGCAGCCCCCATTTTTTCCCCACTTGAATTTCAAAGGAAAAGAAATGATAGAAAAGAAAAGAAAATAGATGAATTAGGTGGACTTTTGACTTTATGTTGACTTGGACTTTCCTCCCTTGTATTTTCTCTACCTCCCTCTCTCTCCTCACTCCCATTTCTGGCCGAAATTCTCCCCCTCCCAACAGCAGCAGCCCCCCCAAATCCCACTCTTTTCTTCATCAAAAAAATCCACAAATCACTTCAAAATCCATGCAAATTCAAATCTAAACCCAAATCCGACTCCTACCCATTTTAGCTTAGCCCGTATAGCATGGATCCTTGTGAAAAGAGAGCATTTTGGGAGGCCATGGATGCTTGTGGACCTTCATATATTTTTGGGTATAATTCTAAAACTTTTTGCTTAAATTGTTACTTGTTTCTTAAAGCTAATTTAAATTAAGTGTTAACTTGGATATGTGAGTTTAATTGCAAGTTTTGGATTTCAAGTTAGGGTTTGTTGTGGAAATGAGTTGTGTTTGATTGTGCATGGTTTAGTGAAGTGGTTTAACATAATTAGTTTTGTAGAAAACTAATCTAGTTGTTAATTACAAGTTGTTACTTGAAAATTTGTGTTAATTTGCTAATTGCTTACTAGGTTTTTGAAATTTGTTAAATTCTTGGGATTAAAAATGTGATTAGGGTTTTCTTGGCTTCATTAACTTTATTAAGTGTGGTTTAATGCTTTGGATCATGCAAATCTAAGCTAGATTGTAGTTTGTGCATTTTTGCTTTGAAACTGTTAAAAAAGGGTATTTTTGTAAACTATAATATTAGGATTTTTGGAATTTAATGAGATTAAATTCCGGAAATTGTTTATACGACTTATTTAAGATATTTAATAAGTATATTGGCCGCTACTTTCATTTAAACATCATGTTTTGTACAAAACGGCGAATTGTGCTTGCTAGATTTTCGGAAAAATGACTTTTTAAGTGAAAATGGGGTTTTTGTGAGTTTTAACCTAGTTTATATTAAAATTAGTGTTCGTGAATGTGCAAATGAGTGTGATTGGATTTTTCTCGATGGTTTGACATTTGTACATCGACATCGAGGGTTGGTTTTACTATTCTTGCATGCGTAGGCGATAGGTTTGGACCTATGCGTGATACGCGTGCCGATTTGATTTTCGTATGCCGTTTCGATCTCGAATTTAGTTTTAATGCGATATGGTGCGTTATGATATGTAGGTACCCCCACGTGGACTTCGAGACGACAAGCAAGCGCGTGGCGACGTCGGCACCGGCGAGCGAGGACCAGGTGAGTAGATTTATATCTACGGGGAGAAGTCGGGTGGATGGCGTATAGCACCCCCGCAGTTCGTGGTGATGTATACGAATACGTATACACACACATATATATATTTTGACTATAATTTGTTTGATATTATCGATGATATAGATACTTGGTGTGTTGGACTATTTTTAGTGTTGCGAACCCTTGGGTAGTGTTACACACACATACACACATACATACTTGCATACATTCCTATTGATATGTGCTCATGGGATTCTTTATAGTTATGTGTTCACATGGGTATGGGACTATGTGTTCACATACGGATTGAGGATGATACTTGGGATTGAGCTGAGTCGATGAGATTTGATTTGAGGCCGTGAGATCGGTGATATAGCAGGGTTCGTATCTTAGATACGACATGACGTTGTAGCGGGTCCTTGACGTAGTGTTTCACACACGTCCATGCATACGTAGGCGGTATCAGTATGGTACTAGACGTAGATCAGTACCCCGATCATGATATTTGATAAAGAGGATACCAGGTGAATAGTATGATGAATGTGATATTGACCCGTACCCAGATTGGGATGCCGTACGACGGATTTACGTACGAGCTATATTGATGATTGATCCGCACTCTTGACTTGGGATGCCTGATTATAGATATGGTATCGGATATGATATTATTGAGGCGAGATCACCGACTATACATATACAGGTATGTATATGTATCGACTCAGATGATAGGCGGTTTCCTTACCTGTAGTTCAGCTTGTAGTTCAGCCGTATAGTTTAGTGTAGTTGTTAGATTAGATTAGACTTCTTACCTATTTCAAAAAACTAACGAATCGTGGGCATTTTTAAAGACAGCTCAAGGGAATCTACGGATATTTCAAAAACGACGTATCTTTTCATAAAAACACCGTAGCCCCTATTTTCAAAACCCCATGATTCGTGTTATTTCAAAAGGCACCATTCGTAGGACTTATATTAGATTATTGCAGATTAGTTATCGTTGTGTCTAGTATTCAGCTCCCGCACATTATTGCTGTTCGCTCTGCCTCGCATATTTATTTTGCTGCATATTCCATTATTGATATCATGCTGTTAGGACACCAGCACCATTACCGATGATGCGTATGTACCATGTACACCTACTTGCCGGCTCACACACATCTTCATCGGTAATTGCCATGTCACGTACACTTTAGAGAATATAATTGCTTGACTTAGATTGTTAGCTAGTAGTGTTGACATGATATTAGTGTACTTCCCTTATATTCCATATTAGACATTGTAGTTATTACCTACCACTTCATGCATACTGTTATTCAGTTGTTCATGCCTAGTTCATTATCATTGACATATGCACTTGTGATGATTTCTTAAGATTTATGATATTTCTGGATTTCGGGGAAAGCCGCAAAATTTACAACTTATGATCTTTTAAAATATAAAATGTTGCGGTTTTCTAGTGATGTAAAGTGTCGTCCACCATGAGTTTGCTGTGGTTTTGGAGATCCGTGTCGAGGAGTGGAGGAACCGTCATGGGTATATGGTGGGCCCGGTATGGTATCCCGGGGCAAGAGGAATGTGGTGTTGACGTTGAGCCTGGCTGGGGAGCACTACCTACTGGTGATATTACCCGACGCGTCGGATATCCGGAGGATACCGTCGTGGTCTTGAGATGGATGGTAGGAGCCGGTCTGGACTGACGGCGCCCTAGATATTGAGATTGAGACATTGATATTTCGAGACAGTAAGATTTATGTTTTGTGTCGATGCTAGACACTGTTGATACTGATTTTAATTATGATACCTCAGTTTAAAATATGAAGGAAATCTCACTAATTTATGAAAACAGTTTCTTCATTTACATGTATTCTGTTTTCATGCATTCATACCTCATTCATATGATATATTGCTACCTGAGGCACTGACACGGGCACATGAGTTTACACTCGGGATAGATATTACCCTAGACATTGTCATAGGCTGCCTGTTATACATATATTTGAGGATATATTATGATCTTTGACCTAGGATTGCGTTATTTATGCGATTTCTCTGCGTAGATATTTTTCTATTCACGAGTTGGCAACTCACCCCCGTTGTGCCCCAGTTTCTTGCAGGTTGCCGTACAGGTTCATTACGGCTTTGCGGGCATAGTTTCGTTCGGGTGATTTGCTAGTAGGTAGGTTTACTAGTATCATACCCCCATTATTTATCTTGTATATCATTCTTCTGTTGTATCTAGAATTCCATCAACCAAACATGTATTTTTTTGAGATAGAGACCAGTTTTGGTTATTCTTTCGACCTTAGAGTCGCTCGTTATTTTTCTGGTGGTTTTGAGTTTCCTTTTGAGTTTTGATCCTCGCCGTTGGCGTTGTATATTATATTGTTTGTGTGGTTGTGACCGTCGATTGACGAAGAGCTAGCTCCAGCTTGGGGATGCCCTTTTCTTGATTTCGTATACTATTCATGTTGTATCCCGTTTGGGGGCCAGTATTTACAAAGGAGACTCTGCCGAAATTTTCAGTAAATTTTTGATGTTTTAAAAACCGCATAATTCGGCTTATGCTATTGAAATTACTTGCTTTAAGTTGTTTTTCCTGCACTCTACTATTTTCTTGGTTTGGATTTCTGGGTTTTCGGTTTACTTAGATTACGTACGCCTCGAGACGTTCGTAGTTTAAGTGCCGGTTATGTTCCGTACTTTCGGGTCGTGATAAAGTTGGTATCAGAGCGTTAGGTTTTACCTTCGGAGCGTAGGATGACCCTTGGTTGATGGAATAGGTGACTAAAGTAGAGTGACGTACCGTTGGTATGTTCCGCGGCATATTTACGACACGCCACTCCACTTATGAAGCCTTAGGATGTACATTTCCTTGTTCAGTGTTATATTCATTCCGATCTAGCCTCATCAGTACCAGTTTGGTTTTGCTGCTATGGTTACGGACAGGGAGAGCTACGGCTAGAGTTGCGGTCAGCACAAGCTCGTCACGAACGAGGACTGACCAGGGCGAAATTCCGGCGACACACGATTGCGGAGATGTGTCTTTTTACGATGTTTTCGCGCCACGAGCGTTTGGCGGATCGCCTTTATGAGGTTACTCGGAGGTGCTGATCGACACTAGAGAATTGAGCCAATGATAGAGGCCAGCCAGATTTTGATGACCGTTGGTGTGTTGCTTACTCCTGATGATTGAGGCACTATTCAGCGTGCAGACGATCGAGCCAGTTGTTGCTGCGAGCGACGAGATATCGTCCTATATGTTGGAGCTATTGCGGGGCGAGTTGTACGAATAGATGATAGAAGGTCGCTAGTCACCCGAGGATGAATGACTAGGACATGTGGTTCGTTCGCTTACCCCGATGCGAGGTCATCAGATAGATTGATTCCAGCTAGAGACGACTTCACGCGGAGACGTTAGGAGTCGACAGAGACGATCGAATGTCAGAAACCTATTATTCCAAGTTTAAAGTAGTCGGAAAGACATGCAGGCAATTCTATGGTCCCTCTAGAAGAATGAAACCCTAACTCGACTTAATGACCGTGTGAAAGCCTTTGAACCTTCGGGTTTGCGGCAGTTCCACGGCGCCATTAGTGAGGCTTGGGTTTGCCCTTCTACGGCTGGACCACCGATGCTGTGGTATATATATTCGATACTATTAAACTGTACCAAGATGTTGAGCTCTTGGGGGATTATGAGGTTTTGACGAATCGATCGAATGGTTCGACTTCAATCGGATGCTAGGTGGTGAGATGCATTCTTGGGAGACTCCAGATACGAGGATAGCCGTTGGAGCTCAGTCCATGCAGCCGCGACGAGACGAGTCCAAAGAAGACGACATTAGAGAAAAGTGGAGTAAGAGGTTCGTACCAGATCTAGATGAGATGACGTTCCACTCCGCCGACATCAGAGATGCAATGCGCATGCCGAGGCAGAGTACTGGATATACCTTCCAGAAGGAGTCGCGATGGGTATGCAGCCGTTACAGAGCAAGATGCAGATATAGGAAAGGACAACGACTTCCGGACAGTTGGCAGAGACGAGACATGGAAGAGACCGTGAGCAGGATTCCTTCCAGGACACTGCTGCAATGATACTTGCACCCAGGATCAGATGTGTCACGTACATTCAGAGAGCCAGAGGCCGACGCCAGTGATATGCTGTCTTACGAGTGGTCGCGATGATTGACCAAGAGATGACCAGAGGAGTGCCAGAACGGAATCGTCCCCGTTAGCACACCTGACAGGGCCGATGAGCCGATGGACCGAAAGATTGGTAATTCACAGTGAAGACCTTGACCCAGGAGTGGTCATGGTTACGCACGCCAGCAGGACAGAGTTCATGATCATCGACGAGACGTCCTACTAGTGACCGCGACAGTTGCCGAGATTCTTAGAGGATGCACTTGAGCGGTACTATTCCGCCATTATTGATTACGATGTTTTGGGTGATTTATTCGTATGATTTGATTTTGATGATTGAGGATTTACGATCTTTGCACAGTGTTGCACTTGATATCGTTTTCGTGCTTTAGTTTCACATGTTTGTGATTTTACGGTTTTATACAGTTGAGTTGGTTTTGTGCGTATGCATGCACACGATTTCGTTCCTGCACTCGGTATAGTTATATATGCTTGCAGTGCAGTGATACGCCTTTTGTGCACTTAGATGCACTGGACTTCGATTTCGATGGTGATATTCGATATTTGTTTTGTGCACCTTGTGCACCTGATTGATTTTGCGCACGTTCGACGCTTGATATTGGATTTCATGATTTCGTGCACGATGGATGCACCTGATTTGGATTTTCGCGCATGTTGGGCGCATGTTTTGAAGGGTGATTTTGGTGCACACCAGATGCACTGAATCGAGATTTTTTTCGTGCATGTCAGATGCACCTGATTTTGCTGTCAGACACACATGTTGCCTACGACAGATGTTTCGTGGACACCCGATCCACTTAGATGTTGTTTCTGTGCGTATGTATGGCACATTCATGGATTTTGATTTCCGTGCGCACCAGACGCACGTAGCATTCATGTGCATATAATGGGATTGATTTCGTATAGAGCAGTACGTTTTTATGATATTGCTATGTGTTTTCGTACTGAGCAGGACTAGTCAGAGAACAGTACCTGAATATATTTTGCATGCATTGATAGTTATTGAAGGGATTTCCAAAAAGCGAGCTATAGCCTCAGTATTTACCTACGTGTCTGATATGACACGAAATGTTTAAAACAAGGAGACTCTTCTAAATTGTTTCCAAAACGGCGGAACGTACATTTCAAACAAAGGTATATATGTATATAGTTATTTTCTTATGATAGACGTCCGCCACTGTGCAGTGTTATACGCGTTGCACAGCGACTTAAAGAGATTTGGCATGCATTTCCTTCAGATACTTACAGATATAGATTCGATATTTACATGTATAGTTTCGAGTTATGTCATATTGGTTTTGATTTGGATTTGGCATTGATGTCTTCTCCATGACTCCGATGATTGCGGAATACTTGACGGAGTTTTGATTTGAGTTTTATGCTCATTTTTCAAGCGCATGCGCTGCGCTACGATTTGTTTTATATATTTACAATTTCGGAGCCCCGACGACTTGATGGGTTTTCTTAGATGTTTTAGTATTTGGGGGAGTTTGAATTTAAATTCGGGGACCGAATTTCTTTAAGGGGGAAGATTGTAGCGTTTTGAAAATCGTTTCGGTGAAATTTCGAAAAAAATCGGTAAAATAAGGGGGTTTTCTGTAAAAAGTCAAAATACAAATATCTTATTATAAAAATTAAATATACATATTCTAGCTATTTAATTGCTATTATTTGGTGTTTATTGAGCCACTGGTGAAATTTCAAATTTTCTGAAAAAAAAAATTATTTTATTATTATTTTAAGCCGTCACTAATACATTTAATTAGGGAAAATTACAAATTGGAATGAGTTGAAACAAATTTTTTGCATCATAAAATATTAAATAAAATTTTATCATGTGGTTTTTGGAATGAAAACATTTGCCAAAACGGTTTAGAAATTATTGAAGAAAAAAGGCTTTTTTTTAGCGTAAATGGATGTTTGGGGTATTGTATTTATCATTTTTCATCACCCCACACCCGTACCCACACCCACACACCCCCATTTACTCCTCCCCTTAGCCAAATTCAGCAGCCCCCATTTTTTCCCCACTTGAATTTCAAAGGAAAAGAAATGATAGAAAAGAAAAGAAAATGGATGAATTAGGTGGACTTTTGACTTTATGTTGACTTGGACTTTCCTCCCTTGTATTTTCTCTACCTCCCTCTCTCTCCTCACTCCCATTTCTGGCCGAAATTCTCCCCCTCCCAACAGCAGCAGCCCCCCCCAAATCCCACTCTTTTCTTCATCAAAAAAATCCACAAATCACTTCAAAATCCATGCAAATTCAAATCTAAACCCAAATCCGACTCCTACCCATTTTAGCTTAGCCCGTATAGCATGGATCCTTGTGAAAAGAGAGCATTTTGGGAGGCCATGGATGCTTGTGGACCTTCATATATTTTTGGGTATAATTCTAAAACTTTTTGCTTAAATTGTTACTTGTTTCTTAAAGCTAATTTAAATTAAGTGTTAACTTGGATATGTGAGTTTAATTGCAAGTTTTGGATTTCAAGTTAGGGTTTGTTGTGGAAATGAGTTGTGTTTGATTGTGCATGGTTTAGTGAAGTGGTTTAACATAATTAGTTTTGTAGAAAACTAATCTAGTTGTTAATTACAAGTTGTTACTTGAAAAATTGTGTTAATTTGCTAATTGCTTACTAGGTTTTTGAAATTTGTTAAATTCTTGGGATTAAAAATGTGATTAGGGTTTTCTTGGCTTCATTAACTTTATTAAGTGTGGTTTAATGCTTTGGATCATGCAAATCTAAGCTAGATTGTAGTTTGTGCATTTTTGCTTTGAAACTGTTAAAAAAGGGTATTTTTGTAAACAAGAATATTAGGATTTTTGGAATTTAATGAGATTAAATTCCGGAAATTGTTTATACGACTTATTTAAGATATTTAATAAGTATATTGGCCGCTACTTTCATTTAAACATCATGTTTTGTACAAAACGGCGAATTGTGCTTGCTAGATTTTCGGAAAAATGACTTTTTAAGTGAAAATGGGGTTTTTGTGAGTTTTAACCTAGTTTATATTAAAATTAGTGTTCATAAATGTGCAAATGAGTGTGATTGGATTTTTCTCGATGGTTTGACGTTTGTACATCGAAATCGAGGGTTGGTTTTACTATTCTTGCATGCGTAGACGATAGGTTTGGACCTATGCGTGATACGCGTGCCGATTTGATTTTCGTATGCCGTTTCGATCTCGAATTTAGTTTTAATGCGATATGGTGCGTTATGATATGTAGGTACCCCCACGTGGACTTCGAGACGACAAGCAAGCGCGTGGCGACGTCGGCACCGGCGAGCGAGGACCAGGTGAGTAGATTTATATCTACGGGGAGAAGTCGGGTGGATGGCGTATAGCACCCCCGCAGTTCGTGGTGATGTATACGAATACGTATACACACACATATATATATTTTGACTATAATTTGTTTGATATTATCGATGATATAGATACTTGGTGTGTTGGACTATTTTTAGTGTTGCGAACCCTTGGGTAGTGTTACACACACATACACACATACATACTTGCATACATTCCTATTGATATGTGCTCATGGGATTCTTTATAGTTATGTGTTCACATGGGTATGGGACTATGTGTTCACATACGGATTGAGGATGATACTTGGGATTGAGCTGAGTCGATGAGATTTGATTTGAGGCCGTGAGATCGGTGATATAGCAGGGTTCGTATCTTAGATACGACATGACGTTGTAGCGGGTCCTTGACGTAGTGTTTCACACACGTCCATGCATACGTAGGCGGTATCAGTATGGTACTAGACGTAGATCAGTACCCCGATCATGATATTTGATAAAGAGGATACCAGGTGAATAGTATGATGAATGTGATATTGACCCGTACCCAGATTGGGATGCCGTACGACGGATTTACGTACGAGCTATATTGATGATTGATCCGCACTCTTGACTTGGGATGCCTGATTATAGATATGGTATCGGATATGATATTATTGAGGCGAGATCACCGACTATACATATACAGGTATGTATATGTATCGACTCAGATGATAGGCGGTTTCCTTACCTGTAGTTCAGCTTGTAGTTCAGCCGTATAGTTTAGTGTAGTTGTTAGATTAGATTAGACTTCTTACCTATTTCAAAAAAACTAACGAATCGTGGGCATTTTTAAAGACAGCTCAAGGGAATCTACGGATATTTCAAAAACGACGTATCTTTTCATAAAAACACCGTAGCCCCTATTTTCAAAACCCCATGATTCGTGTTATTTCAAAAGGCACCATTCGTAGGACTTATATTAGATTATTGCAGATTAGTTATCGTTGTGTCTAGTATTCAGCTCCCGCACATTATTGCTGTTCGCTCTGCCTCGCATATTTATTTTGCTGCATATTCCATTATTGATATCATGCTGTTAGGACACCAGCACCATTACCGATGATGCGTATGTACCACGTACACCTACTTGCCGGCTCACACACATCTTCATCGGTAATTGCCATGTCACGTACACTTTAGAGAATATAATTGCTTGACTTAGATTGTTAGCTAGTAGTGTTGACATGATATTAGTGTACTTCCCTTATATGCCATATTAGACATTGTAGTTATTACCTACCACTTCATGCATACTGTTATTCAGTTGTTCATGCCTAGTTCATTATCATTGACATATGCACTTGTGATGATTTCTTAAGATTTATGATATTTCTGGATTTCGGGGAAAGCCGCAAAATTTACAACTTATGATCTTTTAAAATATAAAATGTTGCGGTTTTCTAGTGATGTAAAGTGTCGTCCACCATGAGTTTGCTGTGGTTTTGGAGATCCGTGTTGAGGAGTGGAGGAACCGTCACGGGTACATGGTGGGCCCGGTATGGTACCCCGGGGCAAGAGGAATGTGGTGTTGACGTTGAGCCTGGCTGGGGAGCACTACCTACCGGTGATATTACCCGACGCGTTGGATATCCGGAGGATACCGTCGTGGTCTTGAGATGGATGGTAGGGGCCGGTCTGGACTGACGGCGCCCTAGATATTGAGATTGAGACATTGATATTTCGAGACAGTGAGATTTATGTTTTGTGTCGATGCTAGACACTGTTAATACTGATTTTAATTATGATACCTCAGTTTAAAATATGAAGGAAATCTCACTAATTTATGAAAACAGTTTCTTCATTTACATGTATTCTGTTTTCATGCATTCATACCTCATTCATATGATATATTGCTACCTGAGGCACTGACACGGGCATATGAGTTTACACTCGGGATAGATATTACCCTAGACATTGTCATAGGCTGCCTGTTATACATATATTTGAGGATATATTATGATCTTTGACCTATGATTGCATTATTTATGCGATTTCTTTGCGTAGATATTTTTCTATTCACGAGTTGGCAACTCACCCCCGTTGTGCCCCAGTTTCTTGCAGGTTGCCGTACAGGTTCATTACGGCTTTGCGGGCATAGTTTCATTCGGGTGATTTGCTAGTAGGTTGGTTTACTTGTATCATACCCCCATTATTTATCTTGTATATCATTATTTTGTTGTATCTAGAATTCCATCAACCAAACATGTATTTTTGTGAGATAGAGACCAGTGTTGGTTATTCTTTCGACCTTAGAGTCGCTCGTTATTTTTCTGGTGGTTTTGAGTTTCCATTTGAGTTTTGATCCTCGCCGTTGGCGTTGTATATTATATTGTTTGTGTGGTTGTGACCGTCGATTGACGAAGAGCTAGCTCCCGCTTGGGGATGCCCTTTTCTTGATTTCGTATACTATTCATGTTGTATCCCGTTTGGGGGCCAGTATTTACAAAGGAGACTCTGCCGAAATTTTCAGTAAATTTTTGATGTTTTAAAAACCGCATAATTCGGCTTATGCTATTGAAATTACTTGCTTTAAGTTGTTTTTCCTGCACTCTACTATTTTCTTGGTTTGGATTTCTGGGTTTTCGGTTTACTTAGATTACGTACGCCTCGAGACGTTCGTAGTTTAAGTGCCGGTCATGTTCCGTACTTTCGGGTCGTGACAAACTTGGTGGTATGGGGAAATCAATGGTGAAACCTGACTTGTAACTCAACAGTTCGATACCTGTTCTGATCAGTCTTACGGGCTAGGCCAGCCCCGGAGTGATGATGCTGACATCACTCGTCTGTACCTGCTACCTTTTACTGCCTAGCGGCACGTCTCGGTTTCAGCCCGAGAGTCTGTAGACCGTGGTCCCGGGCATGCACGGGATACTATTGAGTTACATCGATGATTCATCAAATTGATTTCAAAGACTTGAGAGTAGATAACCCAATAGAACAGTTAAGGACTCACTGCATACTACCCTTCACTACCATGATTTACATTACTGTTACACCTGCTTTTCATTCATGATTATAATTGCATTACCTGTTACCCTGTTGTATTTTATTGCTTCATGACATGACGCGCTGACGTCTAGGTTTTGCATGGCCCAGATTCTTCTACCTTGTTGCAGACTGATTAGGAGTATTGCCGCTATTAGACGAGCGGTGAAGTTCCTGTCGGTATGTAGTCTTACTTCCAGGTTTCATTATTGCATCTTTTGGCTTCCGCATATTGTTATTTCTTGACTCTTTTACTCTGGCTTATGGACATGTACTAGATAGTTAGTTTACTTTCCTGTTCTTGATATCTCTACAATCGTAATGTGACTGTGGAAGGATTTTTCCTATCCACAGGTAGCATGGTTGGCTGTGTCACGTGCCCATCTTAGCGTACTCTAGGAAGCGGGGCATGACACTAGCCCTATCGGGGATGGTTGGTCCCGCGGCCATTGGTCTGATGCACCTAAGATCGTACACAGGTGCTCACTGGGTGTGAGTACACTGGACGGACTCGCCGAGAACTACTATGTGGTACTATACCTATCGTCAGTTGGAAGTTCTTAGGTGACATGTGTACAGGTTAGTCTTTGGACCCGAGATCGGCATTTGTCTCATGTGAGTTTCCACTGAACTTTGATCACTACCCTACCACGGCTCTACTGAGTCGTGCAAACAGGTTTTGGTTGTGTTCAGTCCCGAGCCACATGGAGGCAGTGAGCGATTGTTGGGGATTCATCTCTCCTGGTATAGGGAGTCGATATCGCACTGTGATTCGATTGGTAAGGACCATAAGACCTTGGCCAAGGCACTTGGGATTTACTGATAGATTGATCAGTAGTTTTCCCGGATTGGTCCTGAGACACATCGGCACGACTTATCAGGTTGTTAGGGTCTGACGTTCACCACGCCCTAGACCCGGTATGCGATACTATTTGATGAAGAGACCGGACTGTGCGAATATTGTCACGGATAGGCTCAGTAGGAGATCCGGATGAATTTGCTCATCGGCCTTCTTTTCGACAGGTACCTTGTGTAGGGTTCCTAGGCACTCTTGTGAAGGTTCTAAAGGCATCAAATATGCCCGGATAAAATTTTAGACGTGCCGAACAACCCAAAGCCGGGATCTTTGCTAGATTATTAGGGTTAAACATGCAATAAGATAACTTTTATCTAAGAGTGAGGGATTACAACCTTTGCAGTCCGCTCCTTCACTTCACAAGCTCCGAGTAGAAGTCCCTTTGCCGCGATCCACGATCTCCCGGACTCATGAGAGGCTCCACGACTCGAACGATCCATTCTAGCTTGTCGTATTCCAAATCTCCGATGATCTACCTTGAAGTGGCTACGGCTCAAGCTTTCTCACTCTTAAAGAAGAGAACACACTAATCCCATGGGCTAGATGAGATGAGGATGAGAGAGTAGTGATTTTGCTTTCTTTTTAAATCATTTTCTCAATTTTATTCATCACATAAGAATTTTCAAGAGAGCTTCTTCAAGAGAGAAGAAGAAGATGATAATGGAAAAAGAATAATGATCATATCATTTTCTTTTGTGATGAATAGAAATATAAACATATGATTGAATTATTAACCATGGTTAAGGATGATTGGATGAGAACAAGTAGAGAAACAACTAGGGTTAGGGTTTGGTTGAGTTAATAATGTGTCATCACAAAATATCCTAACCTTGACAAAAGAAATAGCTTCTAGAAGAAACTTGAAGCTACTAACCCTAATCAAACCCTAACCTCAATTAATCATCCTTAAACATGTTTAACAATTAATCATATCATGTCACAATAATATATATCACATATATATTATATATTTGCAACAAAAGAAAATAATACAATTAACATATATCGCATATATATCAATGTATCATCCCGCGAGAAAATGAAATAATAAAGTAAGCCAATATTAGTTAATATAATAATATATCATATATATTATTATATATTAAATCATCGAATCAACACTTGATCCGACGATCCGGCTATATCGAATATAACCGACTAATATATCAAGTACCGATTTATCGAATCAACACTTGATCCGATGTCCCGGTTCATATCTTAATATCGCGAGAATATAATACGATATCCCATATCGCATTATTCTCGTTCCTGCGCATATCACATATGTGCCTCTACTCCGTTTCGCCTGAGCCAAGAAACTTCTGTGTAGGACTCTAAAGAATCGTCAATACGCCGGTAGCAGGTGATGATCATATCAAACACCCACAAGCTGCAAGCGGTCAGCTAAACGTAACAGCCACCCAGGTATTGAGCGATCAGAAGATCAACAAGCTAGCCTGTGCGTTCTCCTGTGAATCCAACCAGTAACACTCCCGTACAGTCCGGTCTGTTCGTCTGATATGTCGCATATCAAGTCTAGGGGTGGTATACGTCAGACCCCAGTAACCGATAAGTCGTGTCGATGTGTGGCTCATAACAGGTCGAGAAACTACTAGTAACACTTACCAGTAAATCTCCATATCAGCCCTGGCCAGGGACTTCCAGTTATAGCCAATCGAACACAGCACAACATCAACTCCCTAAACCGGGAGAGACGAATCCCCTCCTATCGCTCATTGCCTCCATGTGATTCGGGACTGTACCCAAAAGCCACCGTTTTGCACGCCTTCTTGGACGTGGTAAGGTGGAAATCAAAGCACAGTGGGAATCACACAAGACTCTATGACGATCTCGGGTCTACAGACTACCCTGTACCAGTGTCACCGGAGAACCGCCATCTGACGTGTGGTATATCACCATCTGGGAGTTCTCGGCGAGTCCGTCCAGTGTACCCAGTCTCCACTGAGCACCCGTACACCATCTCTGATGTCTAACACCGATGGATATGGGATCATCCATCGCCCATCATATGGGTCAAGATGCGTATACGCTAGTCTACTCTGGTGTATCGATGCCCTGTCTCGATATACCCTCGACTAGGAACAGTTATAGGATGTACTCATCGACTACCGCGGCCCCACTAGTATGATCTCATCGTAGTCCCAGTAGTCGAGTACAAACCCTAAGGGCTTTATCAACATGTGAGAGTAAAACAGTAAACCAATACAAGTCAACATGTTAAGATAAAGTGAAACCAAATAGCATACTATCATGACGAGCAAGAAAGTCATCTCTATATATAACCAAGCATCCATTATAATATACATCATATGTACAACAATGGCCTCTAGGGCATATACATAACTAACAATCTCCCACTTGCACTAAGGCCAGCTGCTGTAGTATCTCATACCTAGCATCCCGAATAATCTCTCAAACTGTATCTGGGGAATAGGCTTCGTGAATGGATCCGCAGTGTTGTCCTTCGTGTCTACTCTCCTGACCTCGATCTCCCGGCGATCAACTATCTCCCTGATCAGGTGATACCGCCTCAGAATATGTCTGGACTTCTGATGGGACCTGGGTTCCTTGGCTAAAGCCACAGCTCCATTGTTATCGCAATACAGAGGTATTGGATGCTCAATGGATGGAACCACTCCAAGTTCACAAATGAACTTCTTGATCCAGACAGCCTCTTTGGCAGCATCGTTGGCAGCGATGTATTCAGCCTCCATCGTTGAGTCTGCAACGGTATCCTGTTTGGAACTCTTCCAACATACCGCCCCTCCATTGAGGGTAAAGACAAAACCCGAATGCGACTTAGAGTCGTCCTTATCACTCTGGAAGCTGGAATCGGTAAAGGACTCCACCTGGAGTTCTCCGTTACCATACACCAAGAACATCTCCTTAGTCCTTCGTAAGTACTTGAGAATGTTCTTCACAGCTGTCCAATGATTCTCTCCAGGATCTGCTTGATACCGACTCACTACACTTAGTGAGTATGCTACATCGGGTCTGGTACATAGCATCGCATACATGATAGAGCCTACTGCCGAAGCATAGGGTATCCCTTGCATGCGAGCTCTCTCCAAATCAGTCTTGGGAGACATCTCTTTGGAGAGAGTAAGTTCAGAGATCGTGGGCTGATTCCCACGTTTGGATTCTTCCATACTAAACCTCTTTAGTATGGTGTCAATGTACCTGGATTGGGACAATCCCAATATCCGTTTAGATCTATCTCTATAGATCATGATTCCCAATATGCAGGAGGCATCACCTAGATCTTTCATTGAGAATCTCTGTGATAAGAAGAGCTTGACTGATTGCAGCATAGGAATATCATTTCCTATCAAGAGTATGTCATCTACGTACAATACGAGGAAGACAACCTTACCCTTTGCCACCTTCTTATAGATACAAGGTTCATCTATATTTTTGATGAAGTCAAACTCTTTGACTACAACATCAAAACAGATGTTCCAACTCCGCGATGCTTGCTTTAACCCATAAATGGATTTAAGCAACTTGCACACCTTTCCGCTGCTCCCACTATCTACGAAGCCCTCTGGCTGAGTCGTGTACACGCTCTCTTCTAAATCACCGTTTAGAAAGGCGGTCTTAACATCCATTTGCCAGATTTCGTAGTCATGGTATGCAGCAATGGCAAGTAAGATCCGGATGGACTTAAGCATAGCCACTGGAGAAAAGGTTTCGTCATAATCCACACCTGGTCGTTGACGAAAACCCTTTGCTACAAGTCTAGCTTTGAAAGTCTCAACTTTTCCATCTACAACAAATTTCTTTTTAAAGATCCACTTGCTCCCAATGGGTTTTACCCCTTCAGGAGCATTTTCCAAAGTCCATACTTTGTTGGTGTACATGGATTCCATCTCAGATCGCATTGCATCCAGCCATTTCATAGAGTCACCACTCGTGATGGCCTGCTCGAAACTAGTCGGTTCATCATCATCCATGATGCAATCCTCGCTTCCACCATCAATGAGAAAACCGTAGTATCTCTCAGGTGGACGAGAAACCCTACTAGATCGGCGGAGAGGCTGGGGTTCGTCGGGTACTACTGAATCCTCTGGTTCCACTAAATCTTCAGTTGCGGTTTGTGGTGTTGGAACCTCTTCCAGCTCTACCTCTCTGCCACTAATTTCTTTTGCAAGAAATTCCCTTTCCAAAAAGGTGGCATGTTGAGCAACAAACACTTTTTGTTCCTCAGCGTGGTAGAAAAAATATCCTTGTGAATTCTTAGGATATCCCACAAATTTGCAAAGAACTGATCGTGCCTCGAGTTTGTCTGGATTTTGTCTTTTGACATAGGCCGGACAACCCCATATCTTAACTCGTTTAAAATATGGTCTCTTCCCACTCCATATCTCATATGGTGTGGTAGGTACAGATTTAGACGGAACTAGATTCAATATGTATATGGCTGTCTCAAGCGCATACCCCCAGAAGGAAATAGGTAACTCAGCTTCGCTCATCATAGATCGTACCATATCTAATAGGGTCCGATTCCTTCGTTCCGATACACCGTTGTGCTGTGGTGTATAAGGAGGGGTAAGCTGAGAGAGAATCCCATTCTCTTTTAGATAATCTAGGAACTCACCGCTTAAGTATTCACCTCCTCGATCAGATCGAAGAATCATAATACTTTTGCCCGTTTGGTTCTCTACTTGGTGCTTATATTCTCTGAATTTCTCAAAAGCTTCAGACTTGTGTTTCAACAGGAACACATGTCCGTATCTAGAGAGATCGTCAGTGAATGTAATGAAGTAGGAAGAACCGTTCCTGGCATGCGTAGACATGGGACCACATACATCACTATGTATTAGTCCTAAGAGTTCGGTAACTCTTTCTCCGTGTCCACTAAACGGAGCTTTGGTCATTTTTCCTTTGAGACATGAATGGCAAGTATCATAAGATGATAATTCGAACGGATTCAAATAACCATCCTTATGTAACTTAGCCAGTCGTGTCGCATTGATATGACCAAGTCTACAATGCCACAAGAAGGATTCGTTCATATCTGAACTTTTCCTCTTGTGTGTGTTTTGTATATTCAGGATTGTATTCTGATTTAGAATGAATATGCCATTATGTAACGAGCCTGATGCAATCAACTTTTGATCTAGGAATATGTTCATAACATTATCCTGTACTACAAAATTATATCCCTCTTTACTCAATAAAGAAACTGATATAATGTTGCACATCATGTTCGGTATATAATAGCACTCATTTAGAATCAGTGTACTACGACTTGGTAATACAAGGTGATATTCGCCAACTGCTTTGGCTACAATACTTGCACCGTTCCCTACTTGAACGGAATGATCACCTTTTCCCAGTTCTCTACCTTTACGTAGCCCATGTAACAGTTTACATATGTGGGATCCTGATCCGGTATCCAATACCCAGGACGTAGGGTGAACTGAGAAACAGTTCTCAATAACTAACACACCCGAAGAAGATGCATCAACATGTATGTTCTTTTGGGCGGCGTGAGAATCCAGATATTCTCCTGTTTCCTGTTCAGTCTTATAACTCTTATAAGAAAGAACGGGTCTAACGTTCCCTTGCTCAGTACAATAATTAGGTTTAGTCAATACATCCATATTATTATCTTGATTATGGCCTGAAATGGTCGCTACCTGGAGAGAGAGAGAAGAAAACACTTTAGCGTATGCTCTTGCAAGATTAGATTGGTTATTATCTTATCTAATCAGGATGTCTCCCACTGTTTTTATCAAATCTACCTTAAAACCCTAAAAGGTAAGATTAGCCGGGATTAATTACACCCTACAACTTCGTCAATCTTTCAGCCAGATCAGTGTCGGTACTTTGAGGGAGGTTCCCCGTGCTCTCGCACGGACCTAATTAAAGTAAACCTCGTTTTCCCAGAGGCGTAACCTCGTTAACACTTTTCTAGACACCTACTTGAATGACTAATTGTCCTATGTAAAACTCTCCCAGGAGTAACTCTTACTCGCAGTGGGTATCGGGATCCAACTATCTCATAGGAGGTATGCAATCTCATTGCAAATTTCAACACTTGAAATTGCCGATAATGCTTTTGCCCCCAGCGATCTATGACCTTGACTAAGTCAACAAACCATAAATCGCAAGTCAAGTTCAACCCGTACATTTCTTGATTGAATTAAACCCACCCGTACGACCCTTGACTGAGTCAACAAGGCCGTGCGAATACCCTAATCCAATCACATCTCATGTTTTAACAGATAAACACTACTTAGCTACCGTACACTACGCCTTGACTAAGTCAACAAACATAGCACGAATACTAAATAACATCTATCTGAAATGACGGAGGGCTACGCAGTTTTTTTTCAGAAAAACCCTGAGCGTATTGAACTTGATATCGTCGTAGAATCGAGTGAAGTTTTGAAAAGGAGTGTTTTTGAGGCTTTTCTTAGTTTCGCTAAAGGGGTCACTCCCGGTGAAGGGATCGTCGGCTCTTTCCTTATCGAATAAGGTGCAGGATATATCATATATACCGCTGTGCAAAGCAAAACACTAAAAGCAATCAAAAGACAAACCGCGTTTTGTAGCATCTGCCAGTTTTGCTAAAGGAGTCACTCCCGGTGAAGGGATCTCGGTCCTTTCCTCATCGAATAAGGTGCAGGATATATAGTATATATCACTGTGCAAAGCAAAACTGTAGCTACCCTTTTTATTAAGTTTTTGATTCTACAACATCTTTAGGTTTCTTTTCTTTTATTAATCTCATTAATAAAAATCCCATCAGCTTATGCTTCCTAAGCATCACAGAAGAAACGAAAGCAGTAATATTTATATATCAGCATATATATATAGTATAAGCATTCGTCTCAGGCAGTAATATGATCTCATCACAGAACATTGCAGCAGAAGAACATATATGAAATATTGGATATACTAGGACGTCCGTGTTTTCAATACGAGCCTGTATAAAACACGGATTCCACGGTCGCGACGAATAGCCATACCCACATCCCAAGACCCCTACGAGAGCGGCAAGTAACACTGCCAATTCTAGGGTTAGGAGACCCGGTCTCGACTCCTCGAGATGGCCTCCCACTGGACCCTAGAACCCGGTTACTTGTGCTCTCCTCCTTGGGTCTACCTAATGCGGAAAAGTAAATAATATACACTGGTGACATCAACCGCAACCAGGAAGTGCCCCAAAAAGAATATTACATTATAAATGAATTTTACATGAATGAAAATAAAAACCCTCATCTCACATAAAACCCCCGGCTATTCTGATCGCGACGATCCAATATAACATATCACAGCAACACATAATATCTCATATCATCAACGTAAGCAAGTATGCGTATCCCGATTGTCGTTGATGTATAGCAACGAAGCCGGCGATACACCACATACTACGCTTACGGTCACAGAAAAGAAAGTGTAAAACTACAATATTTGGAATCCACAATCACTTTAGACATCGTAAATCCGAAATATCACATATTCCGCATTTCATGCCTAACTCTATGAATTCCACATATTGTATCACATTCCAGATAAATATACAGTATTAAACTTTCCGAACAGATAATCAAACACCCAAAATTTCCCAAAGTGCTCAACTCTTGAGCGGAGTTCAAATAATCCCAGAATATGTCACAGTACCGGTGATCCAGCCGTAGAAGGGTCAAGCCAACGCCTCACATGTGGCACGCCGTACTGCCCCAAACCCGAAGGTTCAAAAGGCAGTTCAAGACGGTCACATAATCGAGTTAAGGTTTGTGTCTTCTAGAGGGTCCACCGCTTAACTTGTACAATTTTTCCGAAAGATTTAAACCCGAATAAATTTCAACACTTGAAAATTTGCCGTACCGGGAAACAGTAAGTTAATGATATCCGTTCAAATAGCTTAACAGTTTCTAAATATCCGGAAAGAAATACGAATTTAAAATTTCCGATCGAGTCTACTATTACAAAACAAACCCCAAAATTTTAAACACCTGGAACAGATTAAAAATACCTAGAATAGTCAGTAAGAACCTACGACCAATACCATGAAGCCACGTGTCCTAATCCCACAGTCAGGCCGCGGAACCGCCGCGAGAACCATGTTCTTGCCGCGGTTCCGCGCTCCCTCTGTGGAATTGAGGGCACGTGTTTCATGATATTTCTTAGATTTCCCTGCTGATTTTTTTACATATTTTTAATTCTGAAAAATCCCAAAATTTAAAAAATTTCCAGAGAGGGGTCAAATTTCGTCGTTTCGGGTTCGATCGGAGTTTTAACTTCGTAAACACATCGCCTAATGCTCTAGCTAGGCTCTGATACCACTGTAGGGTTCCTAGGCACTCTTGTGAAGGTTCTAAAGGCATCAAATATGCCCGGATAAAATTTTAGACGTGCCGAACAACCCAAAGCCGGGATCTTTGCTAGATTATTAGGGTTAAACATGCAATAAGATAACTTTTATCTAAGAGTGAGGGATTACAACCTTTGCAGTCCGCTCCTTCACTTCACAAGCTCCGAGTAGAAGTCCCTTTGCCGCGATCCACGATCTCCCGGACTCATGAGAGGCTCCACGACTCGAACGATCCATTCTAGCTTGTCGTATTCCAAATCTCCGATGATCTACCTTGAAGTGGCTACGGCTCAAGCTTTCTCACTCTTAAAGAAGAGAACACACTAATCCCATGGGCTAGATGAGATGAGGATGAGAGAGTAGTGATTTTGCTTTCTTTTTAAATCATTTTCTCAATTTTATTCATCACATAAGAATTTTCAAGAGAGCTTCTTCAAGAGAGAAGAAGAAGATGATAATGGAAAAAGAATAATGATCATATCATTTTCTTTTGTGATGAATAGAAATATAAACATATGATTGAATTATTAACCATGGTTAAGGATGATTGGATGAGAACAAGTAGAGAAACAACTAGGGTTAGGGTTTGGTTGAGTTAATAATGTGTCATCACAAAATATCCTAACCTTGACAAAAGAAATAGCTTCTAGAAGAAACTTGAAGCTACTAACCCTAATCAAACCCTAACCTCAATTAATCATCCTTAAACATGTTTAACAATTAATCATATCATGTCACAATAATATATATCACATATATATTATATATTTGCAACAAAAGAAAATAATACAATTAACATATATCGCATATATATCAATGTATCATCCCGCGAGAAAATGAAATAATAAAGTAAGCCAATATTAGTTAATATAATAATATATCATATATATTATTATATATTAAATCATCGAATCAACACTTGATCCGACGATCCGGCTATATCGAATATAACCGACTAATATATCAAGTACCGATTTATCGAATCAACACTTGATCCGATGTCCCGGTTCATATCTTAATATCGCGAGAATATAATACGATATCCCATATCGCATTATTCTCGTTCCTGCGCATATCACATATGTGCCTCTACTCCGTTTCGCCTGAGCCAAGAAACTTCTGTGTAGGACTCTAAAGAATCGTCAATACGCCGGTAGCAGGTGATGATCATATCAAACACCCACAAGCTGCAAGCGGTCAGCTAAACGTAACAGCCACCCAGGTATTGAGCGATCAGAAGATCAACAAGCTAGCCTGTGCGTTCTCCTGTGAATCCAACCAGTAACACTCCCGTACAGTCCGGTCTGTTCGTCTGATATGTCGCATATCAAGTCTAGGGGTGGTATACGTCAGACCCCAGTAACCGATAAGTCGTGTCGATGTGTGGCTCATAACAGGTCGAGAAACTACTAGTAACACTTACCAGTAAATCTCCATATCAGCCCTGGCCAGGGACTTCCAGTTATAGCCAATCGAACACAGCACAACATCAACTCCCTAAACCGGGAGAGACGAATCCCCTCCTATCGCTCATTGCCTCCATGTGATTCGGGACTGTACCCAAAAGCCACCGTTTTGCACGCCTTCTTGGACGTGGTAAGGTGGAAATCAAAGCACAGTGGGAATCACACAAGACTCTATGACGATCTCGGGTCTACAGACTACCCTGTACCAGTGTCACCGGAGAACCGCCATCTGACGTGTGGTATATCACCATCTGGGAGTTCTCGGCGAGTCCGTCCAGTGTACCCAGTCTCCACTGAGCACCCGTACACCATCTCTGATGTCTAACACCGATGGATATGGGATCATCCATCGCCCATCATATGGGTCAAGATGCGTATACGCTAGTCTACTCTGGTGTATCGATGCCCTGTCTCGATATACCCTCGACTAGGAACAGTTATAGGATGTACTCATCGACTACCGCGGCCCCACTAGTATGATCTCATCGTAGTCCCAGTAGTCGAGTACAAACCCTAAGGGCTTTATCAACATGTGAGAGTAAAACAGTAAACCAATACAAGTCAACATGTTAAGATAAAGTGAAACCAAATAGCATACTATCATGACGAGCAAGAAAGTCATCTCTATATATAACCAAGCATCCATTATAATATACATCATATGTACAACAATGGCCTCTAGGGCATATACATAACTAACACCTGGGTAGCCGTTACGTACAGCTAGTGCCGCTGACATGCTTGTGGTTAAACCCACTGCCAGAGTACTGTCGAGTCTTTAGTGTCCCACACAGAGGGTTTCCCTGATTCAGGCGAAATGATGTAGTAGCCATATTCGATACGTGCAGGGTTCGATCGATTGATGTACTTTGTACTCGGACTTTCGATCGGACAGTTTGTAATACTGCCCGGCTCGGGTTTAAGCTGGATTGTTAAATCAGTTATTGATTTAATAATTTACATATATATATATTTCGATATATATATTCTAGTATTACGTTCTTCGTGTTTTTCTATCACTTTAGGCGTTAGGGTTTTTATCTGATTGCCGGTATATATGTACAATAGACTGAAATCCGTATTTATTACAGATTTCTTTCTAGAAGGTGGCCGCCTCATTATGTATTTTCCTTTTATTTGATAATTGGAAATGAGGTGTAAAGTGAAGGGTATGGGAGGAAAAGAGGTGACCATGCTTCAATAGTGGTCAAATGAATTTATAATTCATTTTGGGTTTGCTATTGAAGCATGGTTGCTATTGTTTAATGAAATAAAATGGCATACAAAACCTATGTGTGTTATTTTCTCTCTCATGCTTGATTCATTTTTCACTTGAGCTCTCATCTCCTCCCTCCTCTAGCTTTCTCCTCCACCTTCATCTTCTTCCTCTTCACTACATTTCTCATATGTTGAGATACAAGTGAAGAGGCTAGAAAGAGATAGAACACTTAGACATCCAAACTACATCCTAAACTACTTGGACTAGCATCCCAAGTTCTCTAGTTGCTCCTTTTGGCACATAGCAAGGAGCTAGAGCCATGGATCAAATTCCCCGGGTGGATCATCTGCGACAAAAGAAGGCCGGTGAATAAGCTCGATCCCGATGGACCGATGGAGCTGGTTTTGGAGTTCAAGCAAGTTCAAGGTGGATACAAGGAGCTAAGGATGAAGAACGAAGACCGAACGACTTGGTTCGTTTGGTGAGGTTTCTATCATACTAGATAGCACTTCTTCTTTTGCTAAGTAGGTTTTATGATAAGATCCGGTTTTAGGGTTTAGTCTAGCGCCAAGTTTTGTTCGCAAGAAAATTTTTGTTCTGCATTTGGCCACGGGAGTTGGCCGGGGCGCTAGGGTAACCCTTCACTCATAACCAATCGGAAATATAACCGATAACACTTATCAGTTTATCTCCACTGCGGTGGACACCGACTTATGGTTGTAGTCATGTCCCGCACAGCACAATATCAACTCCCTATACCGGGAGAGATGAATCCCCTCGACTGCTCACTGCCTCCACATGCTTCGGGATTATACCTAATAAAAACCTGTTTGCACGATTCTATTGAGTCGCGGTAGGGTTGAAGTCTAAATATAGTGGGAACACACATGATACACTGGCGATCTCAGGTCCTAAAGATTACCCTGTACTCATGTCACCAAAGAACTGCTATCTGACATTGGTATATTACCAACTTGGAGTTCTCGGTGAGTTCGTCCAATTTAATTCATCTAATGAGCACCTGTATACAATTCTCGGTATCAAACACCAATTGCTATGGGATCAGCTATTGCGCTCCAACTGGGTCAGGAAACGTACACACTAATCTAAACTGGAGTACCGATGCCCAGTCTCGATATCCCTGCGGCTAAGGAAATTTAAGAATGTGTTTATCGTCTACCCATGCCCTACTAGCAAGATCTCCATTATCGTTCTGGTAATCAAGCAAAATCCTAAGGGTTTTATCTCATGTCTAAACGATACGTGATAATGAATAACACGTATCACATGAAAGATAAAGACAAACTAGATAACATACTATTATTTTGAGTAAGATTTTTCTCCGTATAGATCCTCCTTCAATTAAAATAATTGGCTTGAGAGCACATATATCCAACAGCGGCTACAAAGGCCGATTGGCTGATATGTTTATTATCTAGCCTTCCTATAATAAATAAATCGATTCCTGATTTATTGATTCATTGTGATAACCAAGTATCTATTGCAAAAGAAAAGAGTTTTGCTTGTAATGATAAAAAGAGTCATATAAAAATTAAACTTGATTCTTTACATGAATCTTATAAACCAGGTATAGTTACCTTTGATTAGTGAGATATGAGAATAATATTGCAGATCCTTTAACGAAAGGATTATCGAAAAAGAAAGTGCATGAGTCCTCTTTAAGGATGAGACTTACGCTCATAAAATAGTCATCGTAGTGAACACCCAATCTTCCAATTAAAAATACCATGATAGAAGGTGCATTAGGTAAAAACTAAATAATAGAGTGGCTGGTAAGATTATTAATATATTGTAATTCTCCAAAGTATTCATTAATTTATTTTGTACTCAACTGCAATAGAGTACATGCTAGGTTTTATTTTTAATGAGTTCAATGGAAATAATTTTTTGTGAAGTATTAGATTACAGTATACTTTTTAAGAATTCACCGGTATGAGTATGCAGTAAAGACCGCTGCTATAGGAAAACAATTTGGGCGAATCCTTTAAATACTCATGAAAATGAGATGCATGCGCATGACCTTTTAAACGTGCTTCTATTGAGTCGAATCACGGTTCGTTTTTATATTTGTGTGTTATTATTTGAAGTCGAAAATAAAAGGAAAATGGCTCAAGACATAATTTACCATATTTTCTGTCAAATAGAAATTAGTTTACACTAAGTATTGGTTCAAACCCAAAAGGTACCAACCCAAAAATCTTATTATATTTATTTATTTATATTTTTATTATTCAAAATTTAGGAGATTGCTAGGTATTTTTTAAAAATATATGATTTTGTTTTTATTCAATACATATTTTATTAGTTATAATGGATATATATTTAGATTGTCATATATCTTTAAGGGTAAATTTTAAAAAAATCATATCTATCTTTTAGGGTTTTTGAGACAACCCCATTGAAATTTAAAAATGGTAAAAAAACCCAACTGGACAACTAATATTAAATTTTATATGAAGTCATTGGTTTGAATAACTCGTGTAAGTTATAATTGAACTGAATAATCCCCAAAATGTTTTACGGATAGATTGAATAAACTCAAAATGAACAGAATATGATATTTTTTTGAAAAAAAATACCTTTCAATAATTTTACCAAAATACTCTTTAATGAGGTTTTATAGCATTTTTAAAGTTCAATTGACTTATCTAAAATACCTTAAAAGGGGATGGGCTTTAGTAAAATTTACCCTAAATTTAATTAGTTCATAAAACTAATTACTGTTGTGTTTTGGCAGTTGCCAACCACTTTGAGAAGACATGAGTATGAGAATTTGCGTTCTTTTGTTTCCTTGTTTGAATGGTTTTTTTTTATTGAAAATCAAATTAGGAAAGTTATTTTAATATTTATATATAAATGATATTCTTATAAGTAAGGGATTTGAGAGAAGATAACAAACTAACATTTTTAGTTCTTTGTATAAGGGTTTTCTTCTCTGTAAAACTTTTATACAGAGACTTTCTTATCCATGCACAAACTATTTTTCAATAATATAATAAGTTCTTTGCAATTAAAAGGCTACACAGATTCATGGTTCTATCCTGACTCGTACAACAAGATCAAGGAAGTCGGCCAGGTTGTATCTCGAAAGTAGGAGACCGTGATCCCTTTGTACGGCAGCGAGCTCAATCTATTTTACAGAAAGTGCCATCAACGTGCCTCCCAACTCGCTTACGTTCCAGTTACTTATTTCTTATTTTAATTATTAGCGTTCACATAAAGATTAAATCGAGCATTATTTACAAATTTTCTAACAGAAAGAAGGAAAATGCTCATGAAAACCCTCGCATAATTAAGTTGAAAGATCTCTTTAAAAGAGAGAAAATCCTGAACACATATGATGCATTTTTAGATCCATGTATAAGGTCATATTTAGTTTTGTTGAAGTAGGTCATATTTAGTCAACAAAAAGGTCATTTTGGGGTATTTAATCCATGCGTGCCTTCAAAATGACCTTCTTATTGACTAAATATGACATTTTTTTATGTTCTAATACACGCATGTAGGCCATCATCCTTTTTACAGATCAAAATCTATTGAAAATTAATTCGATTAAAATCCAAGTATTCGATGATTTTTAACATCCCTGAGTGCTCTAATACCATCTTGATACCTCTGCTCTACACCAATACTTTGAAGGGTTGTTAGGAATCAATTTCTTTGCTCTGATTTTTCCTGAACATAGGTATACCTCGTCTGATCAAAACCGATTATCTTACTGTAAGTTTTATTGCATACACGATTGATTTTTCCAAAGGATGCAAGATGGTCGTCTTGCTCACTCCATACGCAAAACCCATCAAATCCTCACAACTGATCAATGCACAGTCCCATCCAATCCCATGCCATCCCCATTCTTCATCTCTCTTTCTCTGTTTTCACCAAAACTCGGAAACATTTTAACTGCCTACTTATTCGTCTGCCCCAGTTCTTACCCTACATCTCTGTTATTTTTAATGTGATTCCAAATGTCCTGGCCATAAGAATGAATACAAACAGATCTGCTTTCAGAGTTTTGCAGTCCTGCTGAAGCAGAACAGAATCACATGTATCATTAAAATCCACCCCATACCACCACCTACTGCCTTCGTTAACTATTATTCAAATCACATGCAGGCCCTTAACTATACTTGATTATGAGACAGAAGGGAAAAAGAAAAAAGAAATTGGGAAGTTTTTTTTTGTTGTTGTTGATTTCTTATGTAGTTTTAAATATAAAGATTTGTTTGTATAATCTTTACTACCATCTCATGTTTATTTACAAAAGAATTCGAATTTAATTTTAAATTTAAATTGAAAAATGAAGTTGATGGATTACTGCAACATTTGTTAGAATCATTTTTGATGGGGATGCCTGATAAGCTTATAGCATACCATATACTGATCTAACGTAAGAAGTTGAAAATAATGAATTTGGAGCTTTTTATTTATAAATAAATATCAGATGTCCGAATATTGTTTTTTCTTGTTGTTGCTATACGAACAACCTATTATAATGGGATAATTTGCATATAAAACTGCATGAATGAGCTTTACCTTGCCATTCTTCCTAGTAAAGCTACATATTTGGAATTATTTCACTTTCTAGTTTTGCAGAAATCTGTTTTTAGATCTTTTGTTTAATTTTTTAAATCTATTTTTAAAATAGATATGTGCAAAAAGAAATAGATACTGGTAGTATAAAAACAATTAGAATTAGGTAAATTGTAATAAAATATATACCATGAAGTTTCATTTTATAAGATTAGAACCATGAACCATCTAAATTGCACGTATATTATAACAAATATAATAAACTCAATCCTTAAACTTCCTCCAAAATTCATAATTTTGATGTCTAGTTGATGGAGGTCTGGATTTCCTTCAGAAGTTACCTTCCGTTGATCTGCAGCGAGTGAAAACGAGCTGTTGAGATTGAGTTGGGAGGTTGGCTCCTGAAGCGTGTGGATCTCAATAGGCTTGAAGTGGTTGGAGCCGAGCTACCTGCAAGGAAGTCTCGGGATGGTTGTACCACCGAGGACCCTCCAACGATTAAGTTAGACGGGCTAAATGGGCAGAGTAGCAGCCTATTGGGGTCAAAATGCCTTACCTGAGTCGTCTGAGAGAGAGGTTTATATAGTGGCAGCCATGGGCTGGCGGGCGCGAGATTCACGCCGACCGTTACGCCCCTGGTGCGAGATACGCTCGTTAATGGGGGAACGTGATGGCGTGGAATGCGGGATCGTGGACGGCGGGTATCTCGCGTCTGGCGCGATTTGCGGAGCCATGGCGGAGACGCCTGCGATCTGTGCTGTGGGTCGTTCGATGAGACCGAGGACGCTAAGCTCGGAGGGAGGCTAGGGAATGGGCGGGAGGCTCGGGAATGAGAGGGAGGCCGAGCGAGCTTGGTTCTTTGATAGCTCGGAGGCGAGCTTGGGGGCTGAGAGAACTCATTGTGTGGGAAGGATCGAATGTGAGCCGGCGGTTGTTTGTACGGCGAGCATGGGAGTGGTCTGGAAGGCCATCGAAGGTCGGGAATGTCCTCGGGCGAGGGCCCAGGGCATGCTTCCAATGTACCATTCTTGATTCTTTCTCGTAGGCTTTGGGACACATCACTCGCCACATGTCATGATCTGGGGAAACCCCGGTATCGAGTATCATCATTAGCCCCCCACTCTCGTCTCGACCCATTAATGGGTCGGGTCGAGAGTGGTCTGACCGATCACTCGGGGTAAGCCCTTATTTGAAGATGTCATCGGTGTGTATTCCCGTCCAATTGGTTGTATTTTCTTGGTGACTTCAGCGGATCAGAGAAGAGAACTCTCATTAAGAAGATGCGCTGATTCGGGCGTACGTTCATTAGAGCGTCAGGTCACGTGTCCGACACTGGTTGGTTGACGTGATGGGCCGCTGGTGTTCTCGCTGTCATGACCCGAAAAGTATGGAACATGACCGACACTTAAATTACGAAACGTCTTGAGGCGTACGTAATCTAAGTAAGCCAAAACCCAGAAATCAAAACCAAAGAAACAATAGAGTGAAGGAAAAACCAATTGAAAGCAAGTAGTTTTAATCAACATAGATCGAAGTATATATTTCTAAAATCTCACGTATTTTTTGAAAATTTCGGAAGTGTCTCTTTTGTAAATACTGGCCCCAAACGGGATACAACATGAATAGTATACGAAATACATAAAAAGGCATCTCCAAGCGGGAGCTAGCTCTTCGTCAATCGACTGTCACAACCACACAAGCAATATAATATACAACGCCGAAGGGCGAGAATTAAAACTCAAAGAAAACCCAAAATCAGCATGAAAACCATAGTAATACAACGCTCAACTCTAAGGTCGAAATAATAACAAGTCTGGTTTTCTATCTTTCTCAAATATATAATCTGGTTGATGGAGTTTCTAGATACAACTGAAATAATGAATAACTAAAGGTTGTCCTGATGCAAAGAAACCACTTACCAAAGCAATCATCCGGAAGGAACAGTGTGCCAGCAAGCCGCAACGAAACCTGTACGACAAAACCTGCAAGGAACCATGGCACAACGGGGGTGAGTTGCCTACTCGTGAATAGAAAACATCTACGAGTAAAAATCGCATGTATAACGCAATCCTAGGTCATACGATCAGTAATATCCTCAAAATAATAATATGGCCTTAAGCATAATATATTGGTAACGGTAAATATCTATCTGTTAGTTATATGTATGCCCTAGAGGCCATTACTATACATAGGATGTATATTGTAGTGGATGCTGGGACATATATAGGGAGGACTTTCTTGCTCGACATGATAGTATGCTATCTGGTTGATCTTTACCTTAACGTGTATACTGATTGTCTCTCTGTTACATGTTGGTAAAGCCCTTAGGATGTGTGCTTGACTACCTGGACTATGATGCGGATCATACTAGTGGGGACATGGCAGTCCATAAGTACATCCTTCAAAGTCCCTAGTCGTGGGTGTATCGAGACGGGGCATCGATATACCAGAGTAGACTAGCGTATACCTTCTCGACCCATACAGATGGGCGATGGATGATCCCATATCCATTGGTGTTTGACATCGGAGATGATATACGGGTGCTCAGTAGAGACTGGGTACACTGGACGGACTCGCCGAGAACTCCCAGATGGTATTATACCTCACGTCAGATGGCAGTTCTCAGGTGACACTGGTACAGAGTAGTCTGTTGACCCGAGATCGTCATAGAGTCTTGTGTGGTTCCCACTGTGCTTTGATTTCCATCTTACCACGTCCAAGAGGGCGTGCAAAACGGTGGTTTTTGGGTACAGTCCCGAGTCACATGGAGGCAATGAACGATAGGAGGGGATTCGTCTCTCCCGGTATAGGGGGTTGATGTTGCGCTGTGTTCGATTGGCTATAACAGGAAATCCCTGGCCAGGGTTGCTGAGATTTACTGGTAAGTGTTACCAGTAGTTTCTCGAACGGTTATAGACCTCATATCGACACGACTTATTGAGCTATTGGGGTCTGACGTTTACCACCCCTAGGCGAGATATGCGACATATCAGACGATCAGACCGGACTGTACGGTAGTGTTACTGGTCGGATTCACTGGAGTGTGAGCGGGCTTGCTCGTCGATCTTCAGATCGCTCAATACCCGGGTGGCCGTTACGTTTAGCAGACCGCTTGCGGCTTGTGGGTGATTGATATGATCATCACCTGTTGCCGGCGTATTGACGAGTCTTTAGAGTCCTACACAGAGGTTTCCTGGCTCAAGCGAAACGAAATAGGAGCGCATATGAGATATGTGCGGGACCGAGAATAATACGTGTATGTGATACCGTATTCTATTCTCGCGATGAATGTATCGATTAGGTTATATGCGATATACCCTAGTTATCGAATCAAAGGTTGATTCGATAAGCCGATACATAGGATACTGGTCGGTTATATGCGATATACCCTAGTTATCGAATCAAAGGTTGATTCGATAAGCCGATACATAGGATACTGATCGTTAAATCAAGTGTTGATTTAATGATTTAATGTATAATTATATATTTGATATATTACTTTGCATTAACTAGTATCGGTTCACTTTAAATGGATTTTCTCACTCGGATGTGCGCATTACTTATGCGATATGATTTTGTGCACTTGATTGTATCATGTTTGATGATGCATGCTAAATTGGTTAAGTGTAAAGATTAAACCATGGTTGTGAATGGTTAGGGTTATGTTTTCTTTTTCATTTATTTATTTATTGGTTATTCATTTGGAAAAGAAAATTAAAAGCAAAAAGGGAAAAATGGTTGCTATTTTGTTTTGTTCATGAATCTTCATGAAGCTTTGACTTAGTTAACCATTTTGTCTCATGCTTAACCCTAACCACTCCACTAACCCTAGTTCACTCTCTACAACTAACCATGGTCATGTTATGATAAGAATGAGTTTCTTTTCTAATTAAATTAATTCTTATCATAACAAGCTTCTTCTTCTTCTTTCTTTTCTTCACCTGAAAAAGCTTGATTGCATCAATGGTGGATTGATGAAATGAGTGAGAAATCCAATTCTAAAGTCTACCCACTTCCTATTTCTTCATCCTCTACCTCTTGCCAAGTAGTAGAGTGTGTTCTCTTCACAAGTTTTTGAACTTGGTGAAGTCGGAGCTTGATTTAGCGATGCCTCGACGTAGATCATCTTCGGCACGTCGTCGATGACCTAGCCCGCTTCTTCTCCGATGAAGCCGACGCAAGAGCCCGGATTTCGGATTTGTACAGCGGAGATGACTTCTTCATGGAGCTATGGAGGTAGACAAACGGATCTACAAAGGTTGTATGTCCGTATCTCATAGTTAAGTGTTAACTAGTTAGCTTTTTCGCCTAAATATCTAGCCGACGATCCGTAGTCGGGTCTCTCGGCACCCATAATTTTTTATATTGGCATGTTCGATGCCTTGTGAGACCTCATTATGGTGCCTAGGAACCCTACAGTGGTATCAGAGCCTAGCTAGAGCCTTAGGCGAAGTCCAGACGGAGTTTGAAGTCCGAACGAACCCGAAAACCCATTTCTAACATGCTCTCTGTCCTTTTTTGAAAACAGTGAGTTTTTCAACATTAAAAATTACTAAAAAATTCAGCAGGGAAATCTAAGAATTACGATGCAAAAATTATTTCATGAACAGTAATTTTCGCGGCGGATCCGCGGCAGAAGCATGGCTTCTGCGGCGGATCAGCGGCCCCTTGATGACGTCAGCCCTGTTCCTTTGCATAGTAATTCCTACTTCAAAGAGCTGAGTTTTCTGGGAATTTTTAATATTTATTGAAGAGCTGAGTTTTCTGAGGTTGTTTTGGGGATTCGGTGTTTCGATTGGAGTATCAGATTTTGTCTATTTGGCTTTCCGGATAAATTTTAGAATATGTTAAAAAGTTCGACCGGATATAAATACCCAATTTTTCCCCTGTCGGGAAATTTCCAAGTGTTGGATTTTTCCGTAGTTTAACGACGTTCTAAGTAGTGCAAGTAACGCGATGGTCCCTCTAGAAGACAACAAACCTTAACTCGATTATGTGACCGTCTTGAACTGCCCTTTGAACCTTCGGGTTTGGGGCAGTACGGCGTGCCACATGTGAGGCGTTGGCTTGACCCTTCTACGGCTGGACCGTTGGTACTGAGGCACGAACTGAATGTTGTTAGACTCATATTTCATGTGTTGATCTGTATCGGGAAAACTTGGGTGTTCGATTGTTCGATCGGAAAGTTTGACATTTTCTATTTATCCGGAATGGGATACAATAATTGGAATTCACAAGTAGTTATGTGATAACTAAATGAATGTTATAAACATAGCACTTTAGTCTCACTTGATCGGTTGCCACGGAATTTTGATGCGATCAAAAGTCCGTCGCAATCACGTAGCGTACGCGGATACTCGCCGGGTAAACTTAATAGACAGCCTCACTCCATAGCCCCGACCAAGTGACTGTAGGAGAACCCCGTCGCCGAAAGCATCCGTTCAGGTGCTCGCGGTAGCGGTGTTCCGCCTTGGTGCACTTCGTCGACGGTATCAGGGGTGCGGCCGCCTATTGAAGTTTGCGACGAGTATTCGATCAGGATGTCGGGAATCTTGTTGAATTACCCGACTTGGTATTGAAAAGTGTTTTCGATTTTGAGACTAAAATGCGGGGTTTATAATTGTTAGGCATGCGATGTCTAAGTAATTCATTTGGTCAGGCATGCGATGTCTGAGGTGGTTGCGGATTCCAACTGTTGTAGTTTTACACTTTCTTTTCTGTGACCGTAAGTGTAATATGTGATATCGCCGGTTTCGTTGCTATATGTCAACGACAATTGGGATGGACATATTTACTAACGTTGATGACATGTGATGTTATGTGTTGCTGGATATGTTATATTGGATCGTCGTGTTTGAATAGCCGGGGGTTTTTATGTGAGATGAGTGTTTTTCATTTTCATTCATGTAAAAACTTGTATGTAATATTCTTTTATTTGGGGCGCTTCCAGGTTGCGGAAGTTGTCACCGTTTGTATATTATTTACTTTTCCGCACTAGGATAGACCCAAGGAGTGGAGCACAAGTAACCGGGTTCTGGAGTCCAGTGGGAGACCAACTCGAGGAGTCGAGTCCGGGTCTCCTAACTCTAGAATTAGTAGGGTTGCTTGCCGCTCTCGTAGGGGTCTAGGGGTGTGGGTTTGGCTATTCATCACGACCGTGGAATCTGTGTTTTATACTGGCTCGTATTGAAAACACGGACGTCCTAGTATATCCAATATTTCATATGTTTCTTCTGCTGCGATATCTGTGATGTGATCATGTGATGTTCTGTGATAGATACAGTATATAGTATATATGATATATTATATAGGCGTTACTTATGTTTTACACCCGCGCTAGCCCTGCCCCGCTCTGCCGTTAGTTACCTAACCTAACGGTGCACGAGGGGACATCGAGGCGAATGCGGATGGCATAAGTGTACGTCGTATTTATCTGTGATGTTTAGGTACTTAAGTGATGGGACTTCATTAATATGATTAATGAAATAAAAAGAAACCTAAGATGTTGTAGAATCGAATTTCAAAATAAAACAGGTAGCTACAGTTCTTGCTTTGCACATCGGTGTATATGATATATCCTGCACCTTATTCGATAAGGAAAGGACCGAGATCCCTTCACCGGGAGTGACTCCTTTAGCATTAACTGGCAGATGCTACACACTCGGTTTGTCTTTTGATAGATTTTAAGAGTTTTTGCTTTGCACAGTGATATATATGATATATCCCGCACCTCATTCGACGAGGAAAGGACCGACGATCCCTTCACCGGGAGTGACTCCTTTAGCAAAACTAGAAAAGCCTCAAAAGCACTCCATTTTTAAAAATCATTTGATTCTACAACGATATCAAGTTCATTACGCAATAGGTTTTCAGAAAAATCTGTCGTAGCCCTCCGTCATTTCAGATAAGTAGTAGTTAGTATTCGTGCTACATTTGTTGGCCTGCGTCAAGGCGTAGTGTGCGGTAGCTGACTGGTGCTTATCTGCATAAGCATATGATGTGATTGGATTAGGGTAGTCGTGCGACTTTGTTGGCTTGCGTCAAGGGTCGTGCGGGTGGGTTTAATTCAATCAGGAAATGACGGGTTGAACTTGACTAGCGGACTATGGTTTGTTGGCCTGCGTCAAGGTCATAGGACGCTAGGGGCAAAATATTATCGGGAATTTCAAGTGTTGAAATTTGCAATGAGATTGCATACCTTCTATGAGATAGTTGGATCCCGATACCCGCTGCGAGTAAGTGTTACTCCTGGGAGAGTTTTATACATTACAATTAGCCGATCAAGTAGGTGTCTAGAAAGGTGTCAACGGGGTTACGCCTCTGGGAAAACGAGGTTTACATTAATTAGGTTCGTGCGAAAGCACGGGGGACCTCCCTCAAAGTACCGACACTGGCCTGGCTGAAAGATTGGCGAACTTGTAGTGTGTAATTAATCCCGGCTAGTCTTTCCTTTTAGGGTTTGAAGGAAGATTTGATAAAAAGCAGTGGGAGCTATCCTGACTAGATAAAATAATAACCAATCTATTCTTGCAAGAGCGCACGCTGAGTGTTTTCTTCTCTCTCTCTCCTGGTAGCGACCATGTCACGCCTTAATCAAGATAATAATACGGATATTTGACCGAACCCGCTTGTTATACTGAGCTGGGGAACGTTGGTCCCGCTCCAACTTATAATTGTTATAAGACAGAGCAGGAAATTGGGGAATACCAGAATTCCCGTGCCGCCCAAACAAAGAGAGTGCATGCTGATGCATCATCTTCGGGTGTGTTCATTATACAGAACTGTTTCTCGGTATCCTTTACGTCCTGGGTATGTGATACCAGATCAGGATCCCAGATATGTAATATGTTACATAGGGCTACAGAAAGGTAGAGAACTGAGAACGGGTGATAAGTTTCATGAGGCAGAAAACGGGGCAAGAGTTGCAGCCAAGTCTGTTGGTCACTGTCACCCTGTATTACAATACATTGATTCTGAACGAATGTTATTAGATACCGAACCTGATATACAAAATCATATCTGTCTCTTTATTAGTAAAGAAACGGTAAAATTTTGTATTGTTGGATAATGTTTTGAACATTTCTTATATCAAAAGTTGATCGGTTCAGGCACGTTATCTAAAAGCATTAATGTTCTAAATCAAACTACAGTTCTTAGTATATGGAACACACATAAGAGGAAGAGTTCAGAACTGAACGAATCCTTCTTGAGGCATTGTAGACTAGGTCATATCAATGCGACCCGACTAGCTGAAGTTACATGTAGATGCATATTTAAATCAGTTTGAATTTACATCTTGTGAAACTTGCCAGTCATGTCACAGAGATAAGATGACCACAGCTCTGTTTATTGGTAACAGAGAAAGAGTTAGTAAACCCTTGGGATGATACATGTTGATGTATGTAGGTCCCCTGTCTACACATGCCAAGACTGGTTCTTTATACTTCATTACGTTCTCTGATGATCTCTTTAGATTCAGACCTATGTTCCTGTTGAAACACAAGTCCGAACCTTTTGAGATATTCACAGAATATAAGCGAGAAGTAGAGAACCAGAATACCGGTATAAGTATTATATCCTATGATGAGATCAAGGAGGAGAATACTTAAGCACGGAAATACTGGACTTTTCTAAAGGAGAATGAGATTCTCTCTCAGCATTACTCCTCCGCATACACCATAGCACGATGGTATATCGGGGTGGAGCTATTACACCCTATGTGATAAGGTGTGCTCTATGATGAGTAATACTGAGCTACCTATTTCCTTTTGAATGTTATGCACTTGAGAAGCTGCATACCTATTGAATAGGGTTCCAATCAAATCAGTTGCCTACCATTCCATATGAGATATGGAAAGGGAAGAGCCCATGTCTTAAGCTAGTTAAGATTTGGGGTTGTCCGGCCTATGTCTAAAAGCAAAATCCAGACAAGCTCGAGGCAAGGTCTGTTATGAAGAACTGGAAGTGTTCCAGCTATACAAACTACAGCATGATTTGGTACAACCAGAGGATTCAGTGGAAACCAACGAACCTCAGCCTCTCCGCCGATCTAGTAGGGTTCCTCACCCACCTGAGAGATTCTTCGGTTTCTCTATGACAGTGGGAGCGAGGATTGCAACATGAGATGATGACCCAACTAGCTTCGAGCTGGCCATCGAGAGTAAGACTCTGTAAGAATGGCTGGATGTTTAGTGATTTGAGATGGAATCCTTATACACCAACAAAGTATGGACTTTGGTTGCAATATCTGAAGGGTTAAATCCCCATCAGGAGCAAGTATATCTTGAGAAGATTACTTGGTGTAGATGGAAAAGTTGAGACTTTCAAAGCTAGACTTGTTAAAGCTTTTCGTCATCGACCAGGCGTGGATGATGATGAAACCTTTTCTAAGTAGCTATGCTTAAGTCCATCCAGATCCTACTTGTCACGGCTACATACCATGACTACGAAATCTGGTGGTTGGGTGTCATGACTGCTTTTCTAAATGATGTTTTAGAAGAGTGCGTCTATAAGTACACAGCCAGAGGGCCTCGTAAACAGTGGGAGCAGCGGAAACGTGTACAAGATGCTTTATAGGATAAAGCAGGTATCGCGGAGTTGGAACATCTGTTTTGATGTAGTAGTCAAATAGTTTGACTTCATCAAAATGGTAGATGAACCTTGTATATACAAAAAGGTAGTAGGGAGTATGGTGGTGATCCTCGTAGAGTACGTGGATGGCATACTCTAGATAAGAAAGGAGTTTCTTATGCTACGCTCGATCAATCTCTGTTTATCACAAAGATTCTCCGTGTAGGATCAAAATGATACCTCCTAAATCCTAAGTTTTGGATCTATGAGATAGATCTAATTGGATATTAGGATTCTCACTAGTTGTAGTGAGATGGTATCAATCGACCCTGGGGAGAATCACTGGAAGTGTTCCAGGGTGATAAAGACGACTGAATGTCAGTCATAGGCATTGTCTTTACCCTCAGTAAAGGGACGGTATGTTGGAAGAGTTCCAAGCTAGATACCGTGGCATACTAGACGATAAAGGCTGAATACATCGCTACTTAAGATGCTACCATAGAGACAGTCTGGGTGTATAATAGTTTATGAGATGAACTTCGTTCCTACCATTGTGAGACAATGGAGTTGTGGCTTATGCCAAGGAACACCCGTCCCATCAGTGACCCAGGCGTATTCTGAGGCCGCATCACCTGATCATGGAGATAGTTGATCTCCAGGGTGATCGAGGTAAGGAGAGTAGATTCTGAGGACAACACAGCGGATCCACTCACAAAGGCCTGTTCCCAAAGAGAGATTTTTTTATGGGATGGTTGAGTATGAGATACTACAACCACTGCTACAGATGGCCCTAGTGCAAGTGGGAGATTGTTAGTTATATGTATGCCCTAGAGGCCATTACTATACATAGGATGTATATTGTAGTGGATGCTGGGACATATATAGGGAGGACTTTCTTGCTCGACATGATAGTATGCTATCTGGTTAATCTTTACCTTAACGTGTATACTGATTGTCTCTCTGTTACATGTTGGTAAAGCCCTTAGGATGTGTGCTTGACTACCTGGACTATGATGCGGATCATACTAGTGGGGACATGGTAGTCCATAAGTACATCCTTCAAAGTCCCTAGTCGTGGGTGTATCGAGACGGGGCATCGATATACCAGAGTAGACTAGCGTATACCTTCTCGACCCATACAGATGGGCGATGGATGATCCCATATCCATTGGTGTTTGACATCGGAGATGATATATGGGTGCTCAGTAGAGACTGGGTACACTGGACGGACTCGCCGAGAACTCCCAGATGGTATTATACCTCACGTCAGATGGCAGTTCTCAGGTGACACTGGTACAGAGTAGTCTGTTGACCCAAGATCGTCATAGAGTCTTGTGTGGTTCCCACTGTGCTTTGATTTCCATCTTACCACGTCCAAGAGGGCGTGCAAAACGGTGGTTTTTGGGTACAGTCCCGAGTCACATGGAGGCAATGAACGATAGGAGGGGATTCGTCTCTCCCGGTATAGGGGTTGATGTTGCGCTGTGTTCGATTGGCTATAACAGGAAATCCCTGGCCAGGGTTGCTGAGATTTACTGGTAAGTGTTACCAGTAGTTTCTCGAACAGTTATAGACCTCATATCGACACGACTTATTGAGCTATTGTGGTCTGACGTTAACCACCCCTAGGCGAGATATGTGACATATCAGACGATCAGACCGGACTGTACGGTAGTGTTACTGGTCGGATTCACTGGAGTGTGAGCGGGCTTGCTCGTCGATCTTCAGATCGCTCAATACCCGGGTGGCCGTTACGTTTAGCGGACCGCTTGCGGCTTGTGGGTGATTGATATGATCATCACCTGCTGCCGGCGTATTGACGAGTCTTTAGAGTCCTACACAGAGGTTTCCTGGCTCAAGCGAAACGAAATAGGAGCGCATATGAGATATGTGCGGGACCGAGAATAATACGTGTATGTGATACCGTATTCTATTCTTGCGATGAATGTATCGATTAGGTTATATGCGATATACCCTAGTTATCGAATCAAAGGTTGATTCGATAAGCCGATACATAGGATACTGGTCGGTTATATGCGATATGACCGGATCGTTAAATCAAGTGTTGATTTAATGATTTAATGTATAATTATATATTTGATATATTACTCTGCATTAACTAGTATTGGTTCACTTTAAATGGATTTTCTCACTCGGATGTGCGCATTACATATGCGATATGATTTTGTGCACTTGATTGTATCATGTTTGATGATGCATGCTAAATTGGTTAAGTGTAAAGATTAAACCATGGTTGTGAATGGTTAGGGTTATGTTTTCTTTTTCATTTATTTATTTATTGGTTATTCATTTGGAAAAGAAAATTAAAAGCAAAAAGGGAAAAATGGTTGCTATTTTGTTTTGTTCATGAATCTTCATGAAGCTTTGACTTAGTTAACCATTTTGTCTCATGCTTAACCCTAACCACTCCACTAACCCTAGTTCACTCTCTACAACTAACCATGGTCATGTTATGATAAGAATGAGTTTCTTTTCTAATTAAATTAATTCTTATCATAACAAGCTTCTTCTTCTTCTTTCTTTTCTTCACTTGAAAAAGCTTGATTGCATCAATGGTGGATTGATGAAATGAGTGAGAAATCCAATTCTAAAGTCTACCCACTTCCTATTTCTTCATCCTCTACCTCTTGCCAAGTAGTAGAGTGTGTTCTCTTCACAAGTTTTTGGACTTGGTGAAGTCGGAGCTTGATTTAGCGATGCCTCGACGTAGATCATCTTCGGCACGTCGTCGATGACCTAGCCCGCTTCTTCTCCGATGAAGCCGACGCAAGAGCCCGGATTTCGGATTTGTACAGCGGAGATGACTTCTTCATGGAGCTATGGAGGTGGACAAATGGATCTACAAAGGTTGTATGTCCGTATCTCATAGTTAAGTGTTAACTAGTTAGCTTTTTCGCCTAAATATCTAGCCGACGATCCGTAGTCGGGTCTCTCGGCACCCATAATTTTTTATATTGGCATGTTCGATGCCTTGTGAGACCTCATTAGGGTGCCTAGGAACCCTACACTATCCCTAAGTGTAAAACCAAGTATTCGTGTCAGTGCCTCAGGTAACAACTGTTGGATATATATGCCCTAGAGGCCTTCATTGTATAGGATGTTTGGGATATGTATGTACATGACAGTCTTGTTTGATATGATAGTACGCTATTTGGTTTGTCTTTATCTTAACATATGATATATTTTGTGTTGTATTCATTTATATACATATTGATAAAGCCCATAGGGTGTTTGCCTGACTACCGGCGTTGTGATGGCAGTCATACTAGTGGGAGCTGGATAGTCAATAGGCACATCCTTAGATGTCCCTAGTCACAGGAGTATCGAGACTGGGCATCGATACTCTGGAGTAGACTAGTGTATACATATCTAGACCCTGACGAGGGGCGATGGATTGGTCCCGCAGCCATTGGTGATGTGCACCTAAGATTGTATACAGATGCTCACTGGGTGTGAGTACACCGGACAGGACTCGCCGAGAACTGACTGGATGGTATTATACCTAACGTCAGATAGCAGTTCTCAGATGACATGTGTGCAGATAGTCTGTTGACTTAAAGTCATCATTTGTCTCGTGTGAGTTCCCACCGTGCTTTGATTATTACCCTACCACGGCTCAAAGGAGTCGTGCAAACAGGTTTTAGTTGGGCACAGTCCTGAGCCACGTGGAGGCAGTGAGCGACTGTTAGGGATTCGTCTCTCCCGGTATAGGGAGTTGATATCGCACTGTGGTCGGTTGGTCATTACCATAAGTCCTTGGCCAGGGCTAATTGAGAATTACTGATGGACTGATCAGTAGATTCTCTGATGGTCTTGAGCCATACCGACACGACTTGTACGGTTATTAGGGGTCTGACGTCCACCACCTCCCTAGACCACACATGCGATACTCTTAGACGAATAGACCAGACTGCGAGGATATTGTCACGGACAGGCTCAGTAGGCTTTCAGATGGGTTACCTCATCGGCTTTCTTATCGACAACTACCTGGGGACCGTTACGTACAGCTAGTGCCGCTTGCGGTCTGTGGTTAAACCCACTGCCAGCGTAGTAGTTGAGTCTTTAGAGTCCCACACAGAGATTTCCGAAACCTAGGCGAAAAGATATAGAGGTCGTATGGTTTTACGACAAAGGTTCGGACGCATACGTGTTTGAACGCACGTACGACATTCGGACAGTTTTTACTAGCCGGCTTTGGTTTAAGCCAGATTCTAGTATCAGGTTATTAGATTTATACAGTCTAAAGTTTTTCCGTGTTTTCACGGATGAGAGGGGCGTTCTCGTAATTTTTCGAGAAGCTTCTAGAAGGATGTGACTTGGAGGGAGAGGTGGCATTGTCATTTAATGATTTAGTGACTCATTGTGAGTAATTCATCATGTCATTAATGCATTATTAAATGATTAATGACTCACATAATGAATCACCCACTTGCATTTATGAAACATGATGAATAATCTCATATTATTCATTTCTTTTTAATTCATTATGTTTCATATATCTAGTGAGAAGCTATTTCATTATTATTATTATTATCATTATCATCTTCTCACTCTCTCTCTTCAAGCTCTCTCTCCTTCACCAAACCCTAATCCTACCCCTCATGAGTTGAGAACAAGGATTAGGAAAGACTAATCACTCCATAACCTATCTTTACATCACCTTAGCTACTTTAATTAGCAACTAGAGAAACTAAGTAACCTCAAGTTTAGAGGTTATAGCTTGGATTAGGGTTTTCGGGTGGATTGTCTATCATGGAAGGAAGCCGAGGAGGACGTGGAGATCCAAAGAGGCCGTAGATAACGTAAAGACGAAGGACTAGAACCGTTTGGTATAATCTCTTAACATTGTAGTTTAGAACTCTATAGGTTTTGTTAAGTATTGTTTAGCAAACGATTCATACGGTTAGTCGATGTTTAACCGAAGAACAAGATTGTTTTTCATATTTCCTCCTCCCCACAAGTATTGGGGTGTTGTACATCGACTTACAGTGGTATCAGAGCCTAACTAAACAATAATTAACACACTTGCAAAATTTTATGAATTTCGAACGAAAAAACAAACCGGAAAAATCCCAATATCATGAAGTTTCTGTCGAATCTTAAATGAGGTCCAAAAATTTTTCAGGGACCTTCAGAATGACCTAAATGAAAGTATAAGAACACCCAAGAAAATTGGGCTACTGAATCGGCCAAAGCGCCGCGGAACCGCGGCCGATCCGACCGATCCGCCGCGATTCCGCGGCCGAGTTGTGGCCGATTCAGCCCAAATTTCCTGTGTGGGTTCTCTGTGATATTTGGTATTTTCTGGTAATTTTTAATTTTTGCTCAGGTTTCAGATTTACAGAGAAGTATTGGAGCTAAATTAAATGTGTTTAATCGATCGAAATTATACGGTATTTGCATGTTTGATTATATCTGTGAAATGTTTTATGTGTTCGTAAACCTCCCCTAACTGCTAGTATGTCGGTTTGCAGGGGGTTGCACATTTCTGTGATGTGAAATATAACTGTTTGTGTATGTAAACTGTATTGGACTGTTGTGGTGATTAGCCGGGTTGGGTTATTGTATTAATTCATTTGATGTAAATGTAATAAGTTGTAATATTATTTTGCGGGGCACATCCAGGTTGCGGTTGTAGCCACCGTTGTATTATTTCTTTTTACTGTTTTTGCTCTTAGGATAGACCCAAGGTGGGGTGCACAAACTACCGGGTATTTTGAAGTGTTGAGGCAGACCGCTTCACTTCTGGTACTTGACGGGTAGTTTGCCGTACCCGTAGGGGTCTGGGGTGGGAAAATGGCTATTCATCACAACTGTGTAATCCGTCTTTCATTGCAGGCTCAAAAGAAATGCGGATTGCTTGCAAATCCAATATTGTTTATCTGTGATCTAGAATGCCTATTATTGCGTCCGACGAATGTACAATATCTATATATGATAGCTATTTAGACGTCGCTTGTGTTTTACACCCGCGCTAGCCCAGCCCCCGCTCTGTCGTTAGTTAAGTAACCTAACGGGTGATGACGGGACCCCGTGGCGAATGCGGATGGCATAAGAGGACGTTGTATTTTCGTTGTTATCTGTAATGATTGGTTAATGATGGGACGCATTATTATTAATGCAAAGAAAATAAAACCTAAACTGAATCGTTGGAACAATTTCTAAAAACCACTCGGTTTTCTTGAAAAAGCAAATTTTAAATGCGGAGCTTAAACCACTCCTTTTAAATAAAAGCTATCTCTGTTCCTTCGATCATATCAAGTTCATTACGTTAACGGTTTTTTGCCAAAAACCAGCTGTAACCCTCCGTCGTTTCAGATAGACAGCACATCGTATTCATGCTATGCTTGTTCGCCTACGTCAAGGCATAGTGAATGGTAGCAGTGTGTGTGCCTATTTGTTGCATAGATAGATGCATTAGTTTAATACAGACGTACACCTTGTTGGCCTAAGTCAAGGGCTTGTACGATGTACTTAAATTGATCAGGACAACGACGGGTAGAACTTGACTTGCGTCTTATGACTTGTTGGCCTACGTCAAGGTCTATAAGAGCTTGGGGTAAAAATCACATCGGGAGTTTCAAACATAAAGGAAACTTGCAGATTTAGCTTACCTTCTGGAGTGTGGTGACTAGAGTGGCTTCCATCTAGAGCATCATGTAATGATAGTTGGATCTCGATCCCAGTGATGAGTAGGATTACTCTCGGGAATTTTTCTCACTTAACAATCAATGCTATAAACCAAGTAGGTGACTAGAAAAGTGTTAGAGGGGCTACGCCTCCAGAGAAAAGAGGTTATTTAATTAAGGAACTTCGCGAAAGCGTTGGAAAACCTCCCTCGAAGTACCAACACTAGCCTGGCAGAAAGGTTAAGCAAGTATTGTGACGTGTGATTAAAACCTGAGTAGTTCTTCTTTTAGGTTTTGAAGAAGGATTTGAGGAAACAGTGGGAGCCATCCTGTTTAAATAAATTAATATCCAATCTAAACTTGCAAGAGCATATGCTGAGTGTTTCTTTTCTCTCTCTCTAGCAGCTACCATGACTGGATTAAAACTATTACTCGAAAAGAATATACTGACCGGGCAGAACTATAAAGATTGGCTAAGGAACGTCAATATTGCGCTGACTTATGAAAAAGTTGCATATGTTACCACCGCTGTTCCTCCCCTTATCCCAGGACCAGATTCCTCAGTTGCGGACAAGGAAGTTCGCAAAACCTGGGATCTAGATTGTGAGCGAGCTAAGTGTATCGTGCTGGCGTCCATGAATAATGAACTCCAGAAACAGCACGAGAGTATGGATATTGTATCCATATTCCTCCATTGCAAGGAATTGTATGGTGAACACTCCCGTATCGCAAGGTACGCGACCTCAAGGAAACTCTTCCAGATGAGGTTAGCTCCAGGATCGCCTGTAGGAGAGCACGTCCTCAAAATGATCACCTTCATTGAGGAACTCGCAAACCTGGGATGCGTGCTAGAGAATGATTTGTATATCGACTTGATTTTGCAGTCCCTTCCCCACACCTTATCTCAGTTTGTGCTGAACTTCAATATGCACGAGATGGAAGCTGATCTTCCAAATCTCCTCAACATGTTGAGGGTAGCAGAGAGCTCCTTGAGAAAGGAGAAGACCCCCGTTCTATATGTCGGCCAATCATCCTCTTCTAAATCTAAAGCGAAAGCTAAATGGAAGAAGAAGATGAAAGCCACCAAACCGAAGGGTGGGGTCAAGAAGGTGCAGGGAACGAACAAGGCAGGAAGGGTGAAGGCAGAAAAGAACGAATGCTTTTATTGTCACAAGCAAGGGCACTGGAAGAAGGACTGTTTGGCCTTTAAAGCCAAGGACCAGAAGCAAGCTGTTGCTTCTGCTTCAAGTGTGTTCGTAATCGAAAATTGTCTTTCAGTAAACTCTACTTCATGGGTACTTGATACCGGTTCTGGTTCTCACATCTGTAATTCTTTGCAGGATCTGAGAAATAGTAGAGTACTGAGGATAGGTGATATGATTCTCCGGATGGGCAATGGAATGCATGTAGATGCAGTTGCAATAAGGGAATATCACCTAGGGTTGAATAGTGGACACATTTTTGTATAGTATAGCTGTTTTTGTATTCCCGGTATGTTGTGTAATATTATATCAGTATCTTTGTTGTCTAATGAAGGATATAATTTTGCGCTTGAAAGAAATGTCATGAACATTCTCCTAAATCAAGAACTGATTGGGTTTGGCACACTGGAAAACGGCATATACATACTTAATCAACCTCATATTTTCAATATACAAAAACCACGTAAAAGAAAGGCTCCAGATTCAAATCAAGCCTTCCTATGGCATTGTAGACTTGGTCATATAAACGAAACAAGGTTGACTAAGTTACATAAAGATGGATATCTAGATCCGTTTGAATATTCATCATATGCAACTTGTCAATCATGTATCAAAGGAAAAATGACCAAATCTCCGTTCACCGGACACGGAGAAAGAGCCACACAACTCTTGGGACTTGTACATAGTGATGTATGTGGTCCAATGTCTACACATGCACGAAGCGGTCACTCCTACTTCATAACTTTTACTGATGACTTCTCTAGGTATGGACATATATTCTTAATGAAACATAAATCCGAGGCCTTTGAGAAGTTTAAGGAGTATAAAAATGAAGTTGAGAAACAGACTGGTAAAATCATCAAGACACTTCGATCTGATTGAGGTGGAGAATACTTAAGTACCGGTTTCCTTGAATACTTAAAAGAGAATGGAATTCTCTCTCAGCTTACTCCGCCTTATACACCTCAGCATAATGGTGTATCAGAAAGGAGGAATCGCACGCTATTAGATATGGTGCGTTCAATGATGAGTAGTGCTGAGTTGCCGCTTTCCTTCTCGGCATTTGCTCTAGAATCAGCAGCATACCTATTAAATAGAGTTCCGACTAAGTCTGTGCCTACCACTCCATATGAAATGTGGAGCGGGAAGAGATCATATCTCAAGTATATCAAGATATGGGGGTGTCCGGTATATGTTAAAAAGCATAATCCGGACAAGCTCGAGGCACGATCGGTTTTGTGCAAGTTTGTAGGATACCCCAAGCATTCAAGGGGGTATATGGTCTACCACACTGAAGAACAAAAGGTGTTTGTCGCTCGCCACATTGTCTTCTTAGAAAACGAATTTCTTGCGAAAGAAATTAGTGGGAGCGCGGTAGAACTGGAAGAAATTCTAGAACCTCAAACTGCTACCGAGGACTTAGAAGAATCTCAGATTTCAATAGAACATGACGAACCAATGCCACTCCGCAGATCTAGTCGACTTTCTCATCCTCCTGAAAGATACTATGGTTTTCTTCTTGATGGGAATCGAGAGGATTGCATCATCGATGATGATGAGCCTACTAGTTTTCAGCAGGCTATCACGAGTAGAGACTCAATGAAGTGGCTGGATGCTATGAGATCCGAAATGGAATCCATATACACCAATAAAGTATGGACTTTAGAAGTTGCTCCTCCTGGGATAAAACCAGTTGGGTGCAAATGGATCTTCAAAAAGAAGATTGGTGCATTTGGACAAGTGGAAACCTACAAAGCTAGACTAGTTGCAAAAGGTTTTCGTCAAAGACCAGGATTGGACTATGATGAAACTTTTTCACCAGTAGCTATGCGTAAATCCATTCGGATCATGCCTGCCATTGTTGCCTTCCATGACTATGAAATCTGGCAAATGGATGTAAAAACAGCTTTTCTAAATGGACATTTAGAAGAGAGTGTTTACATGGATCAACCAGAAGGTTTCTTAGACAGTGGGAGCAGCGGAAGAGTGTGCAAATTGCTTAAATCCATTTATGGGTTAAAGCAAGCATCCCGGAGTTGGAACATCTGCTTTGATGAGACAGTCAAGGAATTTGACTTTATCAAAAATGTAGATGAACCATGTATTTATAGGAAGATTGTAGAAGGAGCAGTAGTCTTCATCGTTTTATACGTCAACGACATACTACTGATAGGGAATGATATCCCTATGCTACAATCAGTAAAGCACTTCTTGTCACAGAAATTCTCCATGAAAGACTTGGGAGATGCAACATACATTCTGGGCATTAAGATCTATCATGATAGATCTAATAGAATGTTAGGACTTTCACAATCTTGGTATATAGACACTATACTAAAGAGATTTAGTATGGAAGATTCTAAGCACGGTAATATGCCCGCTTGTCACGGAATCATCCTCTCCAAAGAGATGTCTCCAAAGACTGATGAAGAGAGGGCTCGCATGGGCATTATACCCTACGCTTCGGCGGTAGGATCTATAATGTATGCGATGTTATGTACCAGGCCAGATGTAGCTTACGCACTTAGTGTGGTAAGCAGGTATCAATCTGACCCAGGTGAGAAACATTGGATAGCAGTGAAGAACATTCTCAAGTACCTGAGAAGGACTAAGGAGATATTCTTGATTTACGGTAATGGGGACCTCCAGGTTGAGGCTTTTACCGACTCCGGCTTCCAAAGTGACAAAGATGATTCTAAATCCATTTCGGGTTTTGTGTTTACCCTCAATGGAGGGGCGGTATTTTGGAGGAGTTCCAAACAGGATACCGTAGCAGACTCAACTATGGAGGCTGAGTATATAGCTGCTAGTGAAGCCGCAAAAGAGGCGGTCTGGATGAAGAAGTTCATTTCTGAACTTCAAGTGGTTCCGTCCATTGCTAATCCAATACCTTTGTATTGTGATAACAATGGGGCTGTAGCATTAGCAAAGGAACCAAGGTCCCATCAGAGATCCAGGCATATCTTAAGGCGGTTTCACCTGATCAGGGAGATAGTGGATCGTCGGGAGATCGAGGTACGAAGAGTAGATACAAAAGACAACACGGCAGATCCATTCACCAAGGCCATTCCTCAAGTCCAGTTCGAGAGGCTGTTTGAGATGTTGGGCATGCGGTACGCCGGCAACTTGATCTAGTGCAGATAGTGGGTACTCATTGCGCCAATTATAGGCCTTAGTGCAAGTGGGAGATTGTTGGATATATATGCCCTAGAGGCCTACATTGTATAGGATGTTTGGGATATGTATGTACATGACAGTCTTGCTTGGTATGATAGTACGCTATTTGGTTTGTTTTTATCTTAACATATGATATATTTTGTGTTGTATTCATTTATATACATATTGATAAAGCCCATAGGGTGTTTGCTTGACTACCGGCGTTGTGATGGCAGTCATACTAGTGGGAGCTGGATAGTCAATAGGCACATCCTTAGATGTCCCTAGTCATAGGATTATCGAGACTGGGCATCGATACTCCGGAGTAGACTAGTGTATACATATCTAGACCCTGACGAGGGGCGATGGATTGGTCCCGCAGCCATTGGTGATGTGCACCTAAGATTGTATACAGATGCTCACTGGGTGTGAGCACACCGGACAGGACTCACCGAGAACTGACTGGATGGTATTATACCTAACGTCAGATAGCAGTTCTCAGGTGACATGTGTGCAGATAGTCTGTTGACTTAAAGTCATCATTTGTCTCGTGTGAGTTCCCACTGTGCTTTGATTATTACCCTACCATGGCTCAAAAGAGTCGTGCAAACAGGTTTTAGTTGGGCACAGTCCCGAGCCACGTAGAGGCAGTGAGCGACTGTTAGGGATTCGTCTCTCCTGGTATAGGGAGTTGATATCGCACTGTGGTCGGTTGGTCATTACCATAAGTCCTTGGCCAGGGCTGATTGAGAATTACTGATGGACTGATCAGTAGATTCTTGGATGGTCTTGAGCCATACCGACACGACTTGTACGGTTATTAGGGGTCTGACGTCCACCACCTCCCTAGACCATACATGCGATACTCTTAGATGAACAGATCGGACTGTGCGGATATTGTCACGGACAGGCTCAGTAGGATTTCAGATGGGTTACCTCATCGGCTTTCTTATCGACAACTACCTGGGGACCGTTACGTACAGCTAGTGCCGCTTGCGGTCTGTGGTTAAACCCACTGCCAGCGTAGTAGTTGAGTCTTTAGAGTCCCACACAGAGATTTCCCAAACCCAGGCGAAAAGATATAGAGGTCGTATGGTTTTACGACAAAGGTTCGGACGCATACGTGTTTGAACGCACGTACGACATTCGGACAGTTTTTACTAGCCGGCTTTGGTTTAAGCCAGATTCTAGTATCAGGTTATTGGATTTATACAGTCTAAAGTTTTTCCGTGTTTTCACGGATGAGAGGGGCGTTCTCGTAATTTTCCGAGAAGCTTCTAGAAGGATGTGACTTGGAGGGAGAGGTGGCATTGTCATTTAATGATTTAGTGACTCATTATGAGTGTTTCATCATGTCATTAATGCATTATTAAATGCTTAATGACTCACATAATGAATCACCCACTTGCATTTATGAAACATGATGAATAATCTCATATTATTCATTTCTTTTTAATTCATTATGTTTCATATATCTAGTGAGAGGCTATTTCATTATTATTATTATTATTATCATTATCATCTTCTCACTCTCTCTCTCTTCAAGCTCTCTCTCCTTCACCAAACCCTAATCCTACCCCTCATGAGTTGAGAACAAGGATTAGGAAAGACTAATCACTCCATAACCTATCTCTACATCACCTTAGCTACTCTAATTAGCAACTAGAGAAACTAAGTAACCTCAAGTTTAGAGGTTATAGCTTGGATTAAGGTTCTCGGGTGGATCGTCTATCACGGAAGGAAGCCGAGGAGGATGTGGAGATCCAAAGAGGCCGTAGATAACGTAAAGACGAAGGACTAGAACCGTTTGGTATAATCTCTTAACATAGTAGTTTAGAACTCTATAGGTTTTGTTAAGTATTGTTTAGCAAACGATTCATGCGGTTAGTCGATGTTTAACCGAAGAACAAGATTGTTTTTCATATTTCCGCCTCCCCACAAGTATTGGGGTGTTGTACATAGACTTACAACAACATGCCACGAATATGATGTACAAATATCAGCTAACAATATGTCACTAAAATGATGTGCAATGCATATAATGAGAATAGAGTACTTCATGAATCGAAGAACTGTTTTCCTTTAATCAATGAGATTTCTGTATGTATAAAAATCGAGATATTATCAATGAAATCAATATAGAATCCGTGTCAAGCATCGACACAAAACACTAATCTCAATATCTCAATATCTCAGTATCTAAAACCTCGGGCTCCGTCAGTCCAGATCGGCCCATATCATCAAACTCACGACCACGAACGGTATCCTCCGGATATCTGCCGCGCCAGGTAAAATCATCGGTAGGCAGTCTGCCCCTGCCAGGCTCATCGTCTACTACTCAAACTTCTTGCTCCGGGGTACTATACCGGGTCCACCATGTACCTGAGACGGTTCATCCAACTCCTCGAATCGGGTCTCGAAAACATCTTCGAACCGAGAAAATATCATGGTGGACGATACTCAACATATCAAGGAAAACCGCATTTTTTCTCTTTAAATGGTTCATCAGTTTACAAAACTTTCACATGCGGTTTCCAAATCCAGAAAATATCAAGAAGAATCCAAAATCATCAAGTCACCATGCCAATAACAATGAAAACAGGTATAAATCTCCATAACACCGCATAACCAATGAATATATGGATGCATCTGATATCATGCAATAATTAAACTAGCATATGAAAGCTATAACGTGTAGCAACTATTAGTTAGCAAGCTATGTCAATGAAATAGTGTTTTCTAAAGTGTACGTGACATGGCAATTACCGATGATGATGTGTGGGGGCCGGCAAGTAAGTGTATGTAGAACATACACATCATCTGTAATGGTGCTGGTGTCCAGACAGCATGGTTTATAATCACTAAGTACACAATAAACATGCAATGAGACGATAACAACGTGATAAATGGCAATGAATAGTAATTGCAACAATAATATGCGGAACACGAATGATAACGTAATAATAAGGAATCTACATCGCTACACCTGTGTTATACTGTTTTGCCGTTTGAAATAGTGCGAATCGTGGTGTTTTGAAAATAAGGGCTACGGTGTTTTTAAGAAAAGGTACGTCTTTTGAAATATCCGTAGTATCCCTTGACATGTCTTTAAAATCTTCACGATTCGTTAGTTTTGGAAATAGGTATGACTCGGGTCTAGTCTGACATCTACTAGGTAAACTACAGGTCTAACTAACAACCAATCGAAATGGATATGGAAACCACCTAAATCTGAGTCGATATATATATATACATATATATAGTCGGTGATCCTGCCTCAATAATATCTCATACGATATATCATCTAATATGACATCCTCAATTCAAGAGTGTGGATCTATCATGAATAGCTCGTACGGTAAATCCATCGTACGGCATCCCAAATCTGGGTACGGGTCAAATGCCACATCTATCACATTATTCATCTGGTATCCTCTTATCAAATATCATGATCGGGGTACTGATCTATGTCTAGTGCAATACTGATACCATCTATGAAATGCATGCGTGTGTATGAAAATACCACGCCTAAAGAACCCGCTAAAATATCATGTCGTATCTCAAATACGGACCATATCACCTCACCGATCTCACGGCCTCAAACCCAATCTCATCGACTCATCTCCAATCCCAAGTACTATCCACATAATCCGTGTAAATGTATACGTATATATATATATATATATATACATAGTCCCATACCCATGTGTGTGTATATATATACATATATATCACCATATACGCACTGGTAAAAGAATGAATGTATGCAAGTGTGTGTGCGTGTATAGGTGCAACAACTACTCTAGGGTATCGTAAGTAACATTACTAATCCAGGAACATATATCCCTATCACTAAAATCCATGTCACACAAAATAGATATCATAAATATATAGTATATATGTATAACATACTATACATCGAACTGCGGGGGTGCTAAACGCCATCCACCCGACTTCTCCCCGTAGATATAAATCTACTCACCTGAGCTTGCTCGCCGGTGCCGACGTAGCCATGCACTTGCTTGTCGTCTCGAAGTCCACTTGGGATACCTACATGTCACCACGTATCGTATCGTATAAAAACCCAATTCGAAATCGAAACGGCATACGAAAACCAAATCGGCACGCGTATCACGCACAAGTCAAAACATATTGCCTACGCATACAGGAATAGCCAAACCAACCCTCGATGTTAATGTACAAACGTCAAACCATCGAGAAAAAACACCAAATGTACCAATCATGGTTTTACAACTCACTAAAAATATATAAAATACGATGCAATTCATCAAAACCAATAAATTGATTAAATCGATTTATTACAAGAAACCTAGTAAGTATCAATTAGCCGTTTCACTTTAAAACTTGATATTTAAACGAAACTAATGGACATAATATCTACTAAATATCATAACTAAGCTATAGAAACCATTTCAATAATTTATTCTCATCAATTTGTATTAATTCCAAAATTCCAGTTTTGCAAAAATATCCAATTTTAACACTTTTTAAAGCAAAATTCACAATTTAACAATTAAGCTTGGTTTTGCACATTTTAAATGGTTTAAACCACTCATAGAAACCTTAATGATGTGCTAAAAAACCTAACTAGATTTTAATCCCACATTTTAATTAAATTTCTAAACCTAGTTAGCAATTTAGCATAATTACCACAATTTTAACTAACAAATTAGCAACTAGTAACCAATTTAGATTTTTGCATTCAATTACATGTTAATCTCTTCATTACAATCATAACCTAATGATAAAAACCCTAATTAAATTCAAACCCTAATCTTGAATTTTCCAAACTTGCAATAAAACCAAATTAAACCTCTAAATAGTTAACATTGAAGCAATTAAACAACAATATAAGCATAAGGTTAAAATTATACCTCATGATCAAGAGATCAAACATGAAAATCAAAGCCTCCAAAATGCCAACTTGTTTCTTAGATCCGTGCTAGATAGGCTAAAGAAAAATGGGTAAGAGTTGGATTTTTATTTTGTGGGATTTTTGTGTTGATTTTGAAGCATTTTTGAGTGGATTTAGGTGTGAAATGATGTGAGGAAAAGGAGGGGGCTGCTGTTGCAGCAGGGAGGGGATGGCTCGGCCAAAGTGTGGGGGGGTGCGGGGGGTAGAGAAGGGAGAGAGAGTGGGATTGTAATCTACGAGTCAACAAAAGGTCAAAGCCCATACCTCCAATATTTAATCCTTTCTTTTCCTTTGTTTTATTTTCTCATTTTCTTTTCTCATGAAGTGTGAAGTGTGTGGGTGAGGGGCAACCTTGTCCTTGTGTGGGTGTGTGTGTGTGGGTGAGTGGGTTGGGAAAAAAGATAAATGTTATACCCTAATTTCCAATTAATTTATTTTCACCATTTAAGCCTTTTCCTTCAATATTTTCTAAAACCGTTTGAAAATTTCATTTCATTTCAAAAATAATATTTTACATGTTAATTTAGTGTGTCGTTATGCACAAAATTTATTTCAACCCATTCCAATTTGTAATTATCCCTAATTAAATGTATTAGTGACGGCTTAAAATAATATTAAAATAATTAATTTCGGAATTTTTTTTCAGAAAATTAGAAATTTGACGAGTGGTTCAATAAACACCAAATGCTAGCAATTACATAGCTAGAATATGTATATTTAATTTTATATTTAAAGATATTTATATCCTGATTTTTATGGAAAACACCCGTTATTTTACCGATTTTTCGAAATTTCACCTAAACGATTTTCGACACGTTACAATCTTCCCCCCTTAAAGAAATTCGGTCCCCGAATTTAAATTAAACTCTCTCAAATACTAAAACATTTCAGCAAACCATCAAGTCATCGGAGCTCCGAAATCATAAATACATAAAATATATCGTAGCGCAATGTTATGCGCATGAAAAACAGATATATAAACCAAAATCAAAACTCTGTTAAGCATCCCGCAATCATCGGAGTTATGGTGAAGATACTAATGTCAAGATCCAAAATGAGATCAATATGATATACATCAAAGCTATACCTGTAAACGTCGGAACTATACAGGTAACATCATTAAAACATCTCGAAGCAGTGCATGCCAAATCTTTTTCAAATCGCTGTGCGATGTGTGTATCACTGCACAGTGGCGGACGTCCATTGCGAGAAAATAACAATATATATATCCTTTGTTTAACAGACACGTCCCGCCGTTTTGAAAACAATTTTAGAAGGGTTTCCTTTATAAAATGCTTCGTGTCATCTCGGACACGTAGGTAAATACTGAGACTATAGCTCCTCTTTAGAAATCCCTTCGATAACTATCCATGCATGCAAAATATACTCAGGTACTGTCCTCTGACTAGTCCTGCTCAGTACTAAACCAAATAGCAAGTATCCTAAAAGTATACTACTATAAAAGAAATCAATCCCATATATATATATGAATGCCACGTGCATCTGGTGCGCACGGAAATTGAAATCCATGAATGTGCCATACATGTGCACATAAAGAAAATCTAAGTGCAACGGGTGTGCACGAAACACCTGTCAAAGGCAACGTGTGTGCCTGATAGCAAAACCAGGTGCATCTGATATGCACGAAAATCTCGATTTTGTGCATCTGGTGTGCACCAAAATCGCCTCAAGCGCCTTAAGTATGCGCAAAATCCAAATCAAGTGCACAATGTGCATGAAAACGAATATCGAATATCACACTCGAAATTGATGGTATGCTACACATTTCAATCAAAATCCCAATAAGGTATACCGTGGTATAAAATCTCACCATCCTGTGCATCGGCATGCACATAAGCAAATCAAAATAGTAAAAGTGCATGAAAACTATGCCGAAAGCATAAGTCAAATCATATGCATGTCCTAGGCATGAAATCAAATATCATGAAACTCGATCATCAAAACTCAATCATGAAATAAATCACCCATAAATACTGAAATCCAAAGTGACGGATACGTGATAGTCAATCAGAAAATCACAACTCATAAACGTCGATATGTCCGTCCTTCAAAGTCGAGAAGGTATCGGTGCATCCAATGCTAGCAGAGCAAGATATCTACTTGCCTTCTGATCATGTCATGTCGCCTAGTGCCCTTATGCTCTCATCTCTCACTGCAGATTGCTAAATACATAGCTCCTCGGCTCAACGGTCCAATATAGAAACGATAACAGAAGCAGTCCGCTCTGACACATCCTATAAAGATCTCTGGTCAACTATCATGGTTACTCATAACATGTCTCGTCGACAATGCCGAACTCTGGCCTACTGGGTGTGCATCATATGACTGCTCCTGGGTCCAGGTCTTCTCGTTTAGTATTTCCAGAAAGATCTTGTCGGGGTCTCTCCCAAATCTCGTTCCTGCCGAACTGCCCGGAAGTTATCATCTCTTACTAAATCTATATCTGGTTCCGGAACGGCTGTATACTCATCACGACTCCTTCTGGAAGATATATTTATATACAACATCTCTGCATGCGTATCACATCTCTGATGTCGGCGGAGTGGAACGTCATTTCATCAAGATCTCGTACGAACCTCTTACTCCACTTTTTTCTAACGTCGACTGCTTCGGACTCGTCTCTTCATGGCTGCATGGACTGCGCTCCAACGGCAATACTCGTATCTGGAGTCTCCCAAGCAATGCATCTCATCGCCTGATATCCGAATGAAGTCGAATCATTCGATCGATTTGTCGAAACCTCATAATCCCCTAAGAGCTCAACATCTTGGGTACAGTTTAATAGTATCGAATTTATGCCACAACACTTATGGACCAACTGTAGAAGGGCAGACCCAAGCCTCACTAATGGCACCGCTAAACTGCCGCAAACCCTAAGGTTCACCGGCGTTCCATGGTCATTAAATCGAGTTAGGGTTTCATTCTTCTAGAGGGTCCGTAGAATTGCTTGCATTGTTTTCCGAATATTTTAAACTTGGAAAATGGGTTCCTGACATTCGATCGTCTCTTTTGACTCTCAACGTATCAGCGTGAAGTCGCCTCTAGCTGGAATCAATCCATCTGATGACCTCGCATCGGGGTAGGCAGTAAATCATATGTCCAAGTCCTTCATCTTAGGTGACTAGCGATCTTCTATCATTGTTGGGGTCAAAATTTACACCCCCGGTTGACCGAGTCAAAGTCAAGATCAACCCCAAGCCAGGTGGGCCTAAGCCCAGGTCAAGCGGGCCCATGCCCAAGTCGAGCCCGCGGCCAGCCTCCTCCATGCCAAAATATAGATCATGTAATAAATAATTTTTTATGTAATTTTTTATGCATGAATGTATGCAAAATGGGCATAAAGCCAAATTTTTGTAAAGCCCATGGCTTATGTGCAAAAACAAATGGCACATGAGCCATTGGATGGGCAAAATGCCATTTTGTAAAGCCCAAGGGGCTATATGTAAATATGTAAGCCTATATAAGGCAACATGATGATGAATAAAAAAATATACTTTTTCATTCCCAAAAAAATTAGGTCCTGTGCCTCTTCCTCCTTCCTCAAGGTCCCAAAACCTTCTTCATTCTTTTTGAATTAAATCAAGAGTTTTACTCATCCTTTTTCAAAACTAAATAGTTTTTCACCACAAAACCCACAAAGGGGAACTTGGATCTACCATTAGATCTAAAAAAGAAGCGATTTTTAAAATCTCACATCTCTTGATCTTCAAGATCCTGCCAACAGATGAGGAAGAAGGAGACCCGTCTCAAGAGACCCCACTTTGGGGAAGAACTAGGGCTCAAGGGGAGAAGCCCTTCATCAACTTCAAAACATCCTAGGAGTTTAACTCCTCATATATATACATATATATATACACACACACAGAATAATAAGTGCTCCTTTCTGGGAGTACAACTCCCATTGCAGGGACCAAGTCCCTTTTTGCGCCCGAGCGCCCACGTGCTGACACGTGGAGCGCTAGCACTCTTGCGCTCAGGGCGCTAGCGCCCGAGCGCCCACGTGGTGACACGTGGGGCGCTAGCGCTCAAAGCGCTAGCGCTCTTGCGCTCAGAGCGCTAGCACCCAAAGCGCTAGCGTCCGAGCGCCCACGTGCTAACACGTGGAGCGCTAGCGCTCAAACCGCTAGCGCTCTAGCGCCCAGAGCGCTCTAGCGCCCAGAGCGCTCTAGCGCCCAGAGCGCTAGCGCCCAAAATGCTAGCGCCCGAGTGCCCACGTGCTGACACGTGGGGCACTAGCGCTCTTGCGCTCAAAGCGCTAGCACCCAATGCGCTGGCGCTTTTCCCCACGCATCCTTTGGATGCCCTTTCCATTTTTCATATATATATATATATATATACGTACATAGATACACACACACACACACACATACTTCACAACACTGTCCCTCTCAAAAATTTTGGGTCGAGGCGCTGCCCCGCACCCCGCAAGGGGGCTGCTCGCCCCCTTGACCCCCGGCCCACTATCCGAGTGGCGGGACCCCCGTAAAAACTCTGCGTGGCTCCCGATATATCCAAGCCCCCTCCAAAACAAAACACACGTACACTGCACATTGAGTTCACATGACCAGTTTAACCCATCAATCGGAGGTTCCCTCGCTCCAAATGCGAGGGGTAATTAACGGTAGCTTAGTCCGCGGCTGCCGAAGATTCGGATCCCCACAATCAATAAACCCCGGCCTACCCTAGGCAGGGGGAATCTGTAGTACGCCTGAAAAGCGCGCGCATACTCCTATCTCAATGGGGTGACAAGAAACACCCTACAGATTCTAGCACGCCCGGTGGGACCTATCTCTCTTCCCATATTTCGGTTTAAGCATTCATGCGAACTCAATCAATATACATATCGATATTTATACTAAAATAATACCCTTTCATGCAGGTTTTCAAGCAATCACTTCTCAACGATGTCTCCAAAGATGAACTCAGTTCCATCTCATACACGATGAAGATGGACTCCAGAACGGTCCTCCTGGCCAGTCTTGGGCGACAGTGGGAGGAGCCATTGCTATAGTTTGGCTCTATTCTGATCGTGCCAGCTAATGCTATTCCAGCTCCTCAAGATCCAGCAACAGACAGACCAGTCTTGAAAGGCAGGAGACCAAATATGGTAATCTCGAGGGCGCCCCAACCCAAACGCAAGTCGGTGTCTGAACGACTTTCCTTGGCCCCAGCTGGGGGCAAGACCATCAATACCAACAAAGCTACAATGCGTCTTGAGCAAGCTCCGGCGGTGCCCCTAACAACTGCTCGATCGGGTATCTTCTCTAAGCTCCCCGCTAATCGACTCATAATGGCTTCCCGGAGAACGGATGCTCGCCAAGCCCTTAAAATTGAGAAGCTAAGGCAGAAAAGGCTCAGATATAAAGCCAACAAAAGGGCTAGGGCTCCTGCTAGGCTGAACCTCATGAGGTTCGAAGAACAGGGTTACCCTGCCAAAGATGAGGAAATGGCTGGATATGTAGTCCACACTGTCTACATGGTGGGCACGCGCTGCAAGAGCGAGGACGGGGCCACCACATCTCAAATCCAATCTGGCTTGAATGTGGTTGCCGCTTCCCAAGGACAGCCGTCTCTGCTGGGTAATGAAAACCCTCTCGATGAGGATGATAGGCAGAAAGACCCTTCGGTCCATGAGGAGTCGGGCTCAGAAAGCGAAGATGAGCCAATCTTCCATCCCAAGAATGCAGAGCAGCAACTTCTCAAAGAGCTCCGAAAACAGCTCAGAAGCAAAGACAAGGAGATGGCCAAACTTTACTCCAAAATTGACGACTTGACGAACGCCGTCTTGCAGCTCACGGCCCGACTTGCCTCTCAGCCGCCTAATCAAGCGCAGGGCTCTGCTCGTGAACCGGGAAACGGTGTCCCGAAACAGTCGACGCCCGTTCCCTCAAATCCAAAAGTGGGCGCACCGCAAGAAAATCAGTCGCATCCTATCTCGGGAAATGTCTTGGCTGCCGATGACAGTAGCCCGCTAACTCAAGATCAAATCATGGATTTGGTTGCCAGCAAACTAAAAACATTGGCGGCCGAAGCCGAAGCGCAAAAAGATATCAGCAGTAGTGGGAGACCATATCCTACTCAGTACGATCTGGTAGAATTTCCTAGCGGCTTTGTCATCCCTAAATTCGGAAGATTCGATGCGACGGGAAATGTGAATCACACATCGCCCACTTTAAAGCCTCATGCAGGAATACGGGGGGCAATGACGCGCTTCTCCTCCGCCAGTTCGTTAATAGCTTGACCGATGTTGCTTTCGACTGGTATGCGAGCATACCGGATGGCTCCGTTACTACTTTCGTCCAAATGGAATCTTTGTTTCGACAAAGGTTCATGAGCGTCAGCGATAAGATCACCATTGCCGAGCTCGTAAGGACCAAGCCCAAGAACAACGAAAGCAGCACGGATTTTATAACCCGATGGCGCAATCTCTCTGTCAAATGTGAACTGCCGATAGAGCAGGACCAATCTGTTAGTCTTCTTGTCGGAAATCTCAACAATTGGATGGCCCCATTTCTATGCACCGCGGGTCTCAAAACATTCCAAGAGCTGACCAGGAAAGTTCAGATGCTGGAGCGCTCAAAGCAGAAGTCCTCCTCAGATTCCTAAAATAATAATAGGTCCTGGAGGAACCGAAAGAACGATAATCGTAAAGGTGGAAATTCCGACGATTCGGAATCTTTTAACACTTCGGCTAACCGAAATAAGCAAGGGATGAGCGGGCCCAATGCCAACCAGCCTCGGAAGCCAGTGTTCGGAGAAGGAGGAGAATCTCCACTGAAAGAGAAGCTAGATAAGGTCTATTCCTTCAGAAGGGACAAAATCCGTAAAATATTCAAAGACGCGCTGAGGAACGGTCTACAACTGCCCGAGTCAAAAAGACCGTAGGAAGCGAATATGACCGACGACCCTAAATACTGCCCCTATCACAGAGTAATAGGTCATCCTATTGAGGACTGCTTCGTCTTCAAAGATTGGGTCGAAAAACAATACAAGGCAGGAGAGATAGAACTGTCTAAAGGCGTGTTAACAAACAGTCCAGCTGCAACCGCCAATTTCATACAAACGGAGACCGAAGTTCTTCGTGAAACTGATTCTCTCAGACATCTGCCTTTCTCTGAAAACAGTCGACCACCACGTCATTAAACTGGGAATGATCGACCTCTAAGTCGTTAAACTGGGAATGTAAATATATATATATATATATATATATATATGTAAATAAACAAAAAATGTGTAATAAAAGAAAAATAAACAAAAGCCGAAATGATGGGGCAACTCGCAATAAAAATCAGCGAGTAAAATTGAAAATAAAGTCGAAATGATGGGGCAACAACGAATAAAAGCCGAAATGATGGGGCAATCGCGATCTTCGCGATAAGAAAAGCTGAAATGATAGAGCAATCACGGTAAAACAAAAAAAAAACAAAACAGCAAAAACAAAAAAAAACGGCGAAAGATGAGTCGCTCCCGGTACCATATTCTAGTGTAGCGATGCAGACGCCAACCAAAATCCAATTTCTCAAAATTCTTCCGGCCCTATGGTTAGTCCCCAAATTGACTACCGTATACAATCCACTGGCTCAAAAAATTCTCATCACACTCATGCCCCACTGCAATCACCAGTCTAGCAGACGGTCTCCGCCCTTGGAATTATGCTCCATTTGGAATGACCCACTCATGTGTCCTCACGATACATGAGGAGAACAAACCTTTGTGGGATCCTTACGACTCATAAAGGAAAAACACACTTAGGAGTCCTCACAACTCCTAAGGAGAAAATACACCTGCGGGATCCTTATGACTCGTAGGGAGAAAATGCTTTTATGGGACCCTCACGGCCCATAAAATTGAAAAGCCTTAGGCGATAGGGATCAAAACCTGTCTCCTAAGCCATCGCTCCCCAATCCCCAAATGGCGAATGATGAGTCGCTCCTGGTACCATATTCCAGTGCAGCGATGCAGACGCCAACCAAATTCCAAATCCCATACCCAAGTGGTGAATGATGAGTCGCTCCTGGTACCATATTCCAGTATAGCGATGCAGACGCCAACCAAATTCCAAATCCTAATGGCGAATGATGAGTCGCTCCTGGTACCATATTCCAGTACAGCGATGCGGAAGCCAACCAAATTCCAAATCCCATACCCCAACGGCGAATGATGGGTCGCTCCTGGTACCATATTCCAGTGCAGTGATGCAGACGCCAACAAAGTCCTGAAATTTTTCCGGCCCTACGGTCTGGATCATACATCCTGCAAAACCGTATACAATCCATGGGCGTAAAAAAATCCCAATCCCTCCCAAGTCCTACCGGTGAGACCACATTCAAAGTCCCACAGGCGGTGAAGATTCAAAAAAAAAGGTATGTCCACAAGCAAAATGGGCACAGATGAAAACCCGAAAGGGTTCCGTGAGTAAAAACAGCAGGACTGCCGGCGAGTTTGTGAAAACCCGAAAGGGCGCAAATTCGTAAAAAAGAGATGAAATGCACTCACAAAGTCCTCTCGACTTTGTGAGGAGAAAATAACCGCGTGAGATCCTTACAACTCACAAAGGAGCAACACACTTAGGAGTCCCCATGACTCCTAAGGAGAAAATACACCTACGGGATCCTTACGATCCGTAGGGAGAAAATGCTTTGTGAGACCCTTATGGCTCACAAAATTGAAAAGTCTTAGGTGATAGGGACCTAAAACCTGTCTCCTAAGCCATCGCTTCCTGATAAACAAGCGCAAATGATGATTCGCTCCTGATACCATATTCTAGTGTAGCGATACTGATGCCAAGCAAAAACCAATTCCCAAATCCTCCCGGGGCAAATGATGAGTTGCTCCTGGCATTATTCCAGTGCAGCAATGCAGATGCCGACAAAAAAAAATCCCCAAATCTTCTCATGGCAAATGATGATTCGCTCCTGGTACCATATTCCAGTGTAGCGATGCTGATGTCAACCCAAATCAAATCAACCAACAAGCTCTACGCCGGAATCATGCTCCGTCTCAGAGTGTACCCCGTGTCGAAATCAAGCTACGCCTCGGTGTATCTGCCTTCCCTGTCAGAATTATGCTTCGGCTCAGAATCAACTAACGACCTCCTTGTCGGAATTATGCTCCGCCTCGGAATCAAGTCAAACCAGCAAGCTCTGCGTCAGAATCATGCTTCGTCTCAGAATGTGTACCCCGGGTCGAAATCAAGCTTCGCTTCGGTGTATCTGCCTTCCCTGTCAGAATTATGCTTCGCCTCAGAATCAAATCGACCAACCAGCTCTGCGTCGGAGTCATGCTCCGTCTCAGAGTGTACCCCACGTCGAAATCAAGCTTCGCCTCGGTGTATCTGCCTTCCCTGTCGGAATTATGCTTCGGCTCGGAATCAACCAACGACCTCCTCGTCGGAATTATGCTCGGCCTCGAAATCAAGTCAACCAGCAAGCTCTGCGTCGGAATCATGCTTCGTCTCAGAATGGGCACCCCGTGTCGAAATCATGCTTCGCCTCGGTATATCTGCCTTCCTTATCGAAATTATGCTTCGTCTCGGAATCAAGTCGGCCAACAAGCTCTGCGCCGGAATTATGCTCCCTCTCATAATGTACCCCGTGTCGAAATCATGCTTCGCCTCGGAGTATTTACCTTCCCCATCGGAATTATTCTTCGCTTAGGAATCAACCTCTGCATCAAAATTATGCTTCGGTCAGAATGTCTGCCGCTCTTCGGAATGATGCTCCGATCCCTCTGGAATGTTACTCCGCTCTTCAGAATGATGCTCCGATCCCCTGGAATCATGCTCCACTCTTCGGAATGATGCTCCGATCTATGGAATGATGCTCCGCTCTTCGGAATGATGCTCCGATCTTTGGAATCATGCTCTTCTTCAGAATGATGCTCTGATCCCGGAATTATGCTCCGACTCTTCGGAATAATGCTCCGATCCTTGGAATTATGCTCCGCAAATCGGAATGATGCTCCGATCTCCGGGAATCATGCTCCCCGAGGGATACTCCGACCCTGGAATTATGCTCCGCGAATCAGAATGATGCTCTGATCCCCTGGAATCATGCTCCCCGGGATGATGCTCCGCCCCCGGAATGATGTTCCACCTCGAAGTTCAGCTTCAAGATCAATCAATTTCATGCACACAACTCAAATATGCGGTGTGCATTTATTGATGGGGGGTACTTTGTTGGGGTCAAAATTTGCACCCCCGGTTGACCAAGTCAAAGTCAAGGTCAACCCCAAGCCAGATGGGCTTAAGCCCAGGTCAAGTGGGCCCATGTCCAAGTCGAGCCCATGGCCAGCCATCTTTATGCCAAAATATAGATCATGTAATAAATAATTTTTTATGCATGAATGTATGCAAAATGGGCATAAAGCCAAATTTTTGCAAAGCCCATGGCTTATTCGCAAAAATAAATGGCACATGAGCCATGGGATGGGCAAAATGCCATTTTGTAAAGCCCAATGAGCTATATGTAAATATGTAAGCCTATATAAGGCAACATGATGATGAATAAAAAAATATACCTTTTCATTCCCAAAAAATTAGGGCCTATGCCTCTTCCTCTTTCCTCAAGGTTCCAAAACCTTCTTCATTCTTTTTGAATTAAATCAAGAGTTTTACTCTTCCTTTTTCAAAACTAAATAGTTTTTCACCACAAAACCCACAAAGGGGAACTTGGATCTACCATTAGATCTCAAAAAGAAGAGATTTTTAAAATCTTACATTTCTTGATCTTCAAGATCCTGCCAATAGAGAAGGAAGAAGGAGCCCCGTCTCCAGAGACCCCACTTTGGGGAAGAACTAGGGCTCAAGGGGAGAAGCCCTTCATCAACTTCAAAACATCTTAGGAGTTTAACTCCTCATATATTTATATATATATATATATATACAGAATACTAAGTGCTTCTTTCTTGGAGTACATCTCCCATTGCAGGGACCAAGTCCCTTTTTGCGCCCGAGCGCCCACGTGTTGACACTTGGAGCGCTAGCGCTCTTGCGCTAAGGGCGTTTGCGCCCGAGTACCCACATGCTGACACGTGGGGCGCTAGCGCTCAAATCGCTAACGCTCTTGCACTCAGAGCGCTAGTGCCCAAAGCGCTAGCGACCGAGCGCCCACGTGCTGACACGTGGAGCGCTAGCGCTTGAGCGCTTTTGCGCTCAGAGCTCTAGCGCTTTGGCAATCAGAGAGCTAGCGCCCAAAGCGCTAGCGCCCGAGCGCCTACGTGCTGACACGTGGGGCGTTAGCGCTCAAAGTGCTAGTGCTCTTGCGCTCAAAGCGCTGGCACTTTTCCCTACGCATCCTTTGGATGCCCTTTCCCTTTTTCATACATACATACATACATACATATACATACACGCACACATACTCTACAACACTGTCCCTCTCAAAAAATTTGGGCCGGGTCGCTGCCCCGCACCCCGCAAGGGGGCTGCTAGCCCCCTTGACCCCCAGCCCGCTATCCGGGTAGCGGGACCCCCATAAAAACTCTGCGTGGCTCCCGATATATCCAAGCCCCCCTCCAAAACAAAACATACGTACACTGCACATTGAGTTCGCATGACCAGTTTAACCCGTCAATCGAAGGTTCCCTCGCTCCAAATGCGATGGCTAATTAATGGCAGCTTAGTCCGCGGCTGCCGGAGATTCGGATCCACACAATCAATAAACCCCGGCCTACCCTAGGCAGGGAGAATCTGTAGTACGCCTGACAAGCACACGCATACTCCTATCTCAATGGGGTGATGAAAAACACCCTACAATCATATCTCGAAGTATAACTCGTGCGGCATAGCTCCAAACTTCTGGGGCGATATCTCGTCAGTCGCAGCAACATCTGAACCTTCTGTCTGCACATTGAACAGTGTATCAAACATCAAAATATGGTGCATTAACGGTCATCACATCCTAGCTGGTCTCTTGCAGTAGCCCTATCCTCTGGTGCTGATTTGCACGTCCGAGAAATCTCATAAAAGCGATCCATCAAACGCTCGTGGCACAAAAACACAATGAAACGACGCCTCAATGTAATCGTATGTCCCTGGAATCATGTCCTGGTCAGTCTTCGTCCGTGACGAACTCATGCTGACGCAACTCTAGCCGTAGCTCTCTGCCCGTGTAACCATGGTAACAAAACCATAACTGGTACTGATGAGGCTAGATCATAGGAATGAATATAATACTGTGCAAAGAAATGTATATCCTAAGGCTTCTTAAGCAGAGTATCGTATCGTAAATATGCCGTGGAACATACGTACGGTACGTCACTCTACTCAAACTACCTACTCCATCAACCAAGGGTTATCCTACACTCAGAAGGTAAATCCTAACGCTCTGATACCAACTTTGTCACGACCCGAAAAGTACGGAACATGACCGGCACTTAAATTACGAAACGTCTTGAGGTGTACGTAATCTAAGTAAGCTAAAACCCAGAAATCAAAACCAAAGAAGAAGTAGAGTAAATAAAAAACCAATTGAAAGCAAGTAGTTTTAATCAACATAGGCCGAAATATGTATTTCTAAAATCTCACATATTTTCTGCAAATTTCGGCAGAGTCTCCTTTGTAAATACTGGCCCCAAACGGGATACAACATGAATAGTATACGAAATACATAAAAAGGCATCCCCAAGTGGGAGCTAGCTCTTCGTCAATCGACGGTCACAACCACACAAGCAATATAATATACAACGCCGAAGGGCGAGGATCAAAACTCAATGAAAACCCAAAATCAGCATGAAAACCATAATAATACAACGCACGACTCTAAGGTCGAAATAATAACAAGTCTGGTTTTCTATCTCTCTCAAATATACAATATGATTGATTGAGTTTCTAGATACAACTGAAATAATGAATAACTAAAGGTTGTCCTGATGCAAAGAACCCGCCTACCAAAGCAATCACCTAGAAGGAACAGTGTGCCAGCAAGCCGCAACGAAACCTGTACGGCAAAACCTGCAAGGAACTGTGGCACAACGGGGGTGAGTTGCCAATTCATGAGTCGAAAATATCTATGAGTAAAAATCGCATGTATAACGCAATCCTAGGTTATACGATCAGTAATATCCTCAAAATAATAGTATGGCCTGAAGTATAATATAATGGTAAGGGTAAACATCTATCCCTACGTGTAAAACCAAGTACTCGTGTTAGTGCCTCAGGTAACAACATGCCACGAATATGATGTACAAATATCAGGTAACAATATGTCACTAAAATGATGTGCAATGCATATAATGAGAATAAAGTACATCATGAATCGAAGAACTGTTTTCCTTTAATCAATGAGATTTCTGTATGTATAAAAATCAAGATATCATCAATGAAATCAACATAGAATCCGTGTCAAGCATCGACACAAAACACTAATCTCAATATCTCAGTATCTAAAACCTCGGGCTCCGTCAGTCCGGATCAGCCCATATCACCAAACTCACGACCACGAACGGTATCCTCCAGATATCCGCCGCGCCAGGTAAAATCACCGGTAGGCAGTCTGTCCCTGCCGGGCTCATCGTCTACTACTCGAACTTCTTGCCCCGGGGTACCATACCGGGTCCACCACGTACCCGAGACGGTTCATCCAACTCCTCGAATCGGGTCTCAAAAACATATTCGAACCAAGAAAACATTATGGTGGACGATACTCAACATATCAAGGAAAACAGAATTTTTTCTCTTTAAAATGGTTCATCAGTTTACAAAACTTTCACATGCGGTTTCCAAATCCAGAAAATATCAAGAAGAATCCAAAATCATCAAGTCACCATGTCAAATACAATGAAAACCGGCATAAATCTCCATAATACCGCATAACCAATGAATATATGGATGCATCTGATATCATGCAATAATTAAACTAGCATATGAAAGCTATAACATGTAGCAACTATTAGTTAGCAAGCTATGTCAATGAAATAGTGTTTTCTAAAATGTAAGTGATATGGCAATTACCGATGATGATGTGTGTGAGCCGGCAAGTAAGTGTATGTGGAACATACGTATCATCGGTAATGGTGCCGGTGTCCTGACAGCATGGTTCATAATCACTAAGTACACAATAAACATACAATGAGACGATAACAACATGATAAATGGCAATGAATAGTAATTGCAACAATAATATGCGGAACATGAATGATAACGTAACAATAAGGAATCTACATCGCTATACCTGTGTTATACCGTTTTGCCGTTTGAAATAGTGCGAATCGTGGTGTTTTGAAAATAAGGGCTACGATGTTTTTAAGAAAATGTACGTCTTTTGAAATATCCATAGTATTCCTTGACATGTCTTTAAAATCCTCACGATTTGTTAGTTTTGGAAATAGGTATGACTCGGGTCCAGTCTGACATCTACTAGGTAAACTACAGGTCTAACTAACAACCAATCGAAAGGGATATGAAAACCACCTAAATCTGAGTTGATATATATATACATATATATAGTCGGTGATCCCGCCTCAATAATATCTCATACGATACATCATCTAATATGACATCCTCGAGTCAAGAGTGTGGATCTATCATCAATAGCTCGTACGGTAAATCCATCGTACGACATCCCAAATCTGGGTACGGGTCAAATGTCATATCTATCACATTATTCATCTGGTATCCTCTTATCAAATATCATGATCGGGGTACTGATCTACGTCTAGTACAATACTGATACCATCTATGAAATGCATGTGTGTGTATGAAAACACCACGACTAAAGAACCCGCTAAAATATCATGTCGTATCTCAAATACGGACCATATCACCTCACTGATCTCACGGCCTCAAGCCCAATCTCATCGACTCATCTCCAATCCCAAGTACTATCCTCATAATCCGTGTATATGTATACGTATATATATACACATAGTCCTATACCCTTGTGTGTATATATATATACATACATATCCCCATATACGCACAGATAAAAGAATGAATGTATGCAAGTGTGTGTGCGTGTATAGGTGCAACAACTACTTTAGGGTTTCGCAAGTAACACTACTAATCCAGGAACATGTAACCCTATCTTCAACATCCATGTCACCCAAAATAGATATCATAAATATATAGTATATATGTATAACATACTATACATCGAACTGCGGGGGTGCTATACGCCATGCACCCGAGTTCTCCCTGTAGATATAAATCTACTCACCTGAGCTTGCTCGCCGGTGCCGACGTAGCCACGCACTTGCTTGTCATCTCGAAGTCCACCTAGGGTACCTACATGTCGCCACGTATCGTATCGCATAAAAACCCAATTCAAAATTGAAACGGCATACGAAAACCAAATCGGCATGCGTATCACGCACAGGTCAAAACATATCGCCTACGCATGCCGGAATAGCCAAACCAACCCTCGATGTCGATATACAAACGTCAAACCATCGAGGAAAAACACCAAACGTACCAATCATGGTTTTACAACTCACTTAAAATATATAAAATACGATGCAATTCATCAAAACCAATAAATTGATTAAATCGATTTATTACAAGAAACCTAGTAAGCATCAATTAGCCGTTTCACTTCAAAACTTGATGTTTAAACGAAACTAATGGCCATAATATCTACTAAATATCATAACTAAGCTATAGGAAACCATTTCAATAATTTATTCTCATCAATTTGTATTAATTCCAAAATTCGAGTTTTGCAAAAATATCCAATTTTAACACTTTTTAAAGCAAAATTCATAATTTAACAATTAAGCTTGGTTTTGCACATTTTAAATGGTTAAACCACTCATGGAAACCATAATGATGTGCTAAAAAGCCTAACTAGATTTTAATCCCCAATTTTAATTAAATTTCTAAAACCTAGTTAGCAATTTAGCATAATTATCACAATTTTAACTAACAAATTAGCAACTAGTAACCAATTTAGATTTTTGCATTCAATTACATGTTAATCTCCTCATTACAACCATAACCTGATGATAAAAACCCTAATTAAATTCAAACCCTAGTCTTGAATTTTCCAAAATTGCAATAGAACCAAATTAAACATCTAAATAGTTAACATTGAAGCAATTAAACAACAATATAAGGATAAGGTTAAAATTTTACCTCATGATTAAGAGATCAAACATGAAAATCAAAGCCTCCAAAATGCCAACTTTTTCTTTAGATCCATGCTAGATAGGCTAAAGAAAAATGGGTAGGAGTTGGATTTTTATTTTGTGGGATTTTTGTGTTGATTTTGAAGCATTGAGTGGATTTGGGTATGAAATGAGGTGGGGAAAAGGAGGGGGCTGCTGTTGCAGCAGGGAAGGGATGGCTCAGCCAAAGTAGGGGGGGAGGAGAGGGGAGAGAGAGTGGGATTGTAATCTACAAGTCAACAAAAGGTCAAAACCCATACCTCCAATATTTAATCCTTTCTTTTCCTTGGTTTTATTTTCTCATTTTCTTTTCTCATGAAGTGTGAAGTGTGGGTGAGGGGCAGCAATGTCCTTGTGTGGGTGTGTATGTGGGTGAGTGGGTTGGGAAAAAAGATAAATGTTATACCCCAATTTCCAATTAATTTATTTTCACCATTTAAGTCTTTTTCTTCAATATTTCTAAAACCGTTTGAAATTTCATTTCATTTCAAAAACAATGTTTTACATGTTAATTTAGTGTGTCATGATGCACAAAATTTGTTTCAACCCATTCCAATTTGTAATTATCCCTAATTAAATGTATTAGTTACGGCTTAAAATAATATAAAAATAATTAATTTCGGATATTTTTTCAGAAAATTAGAAATTTTACGAGTGGCTCCATAAACACCAAATACTAGCAATTATATAGTTAGAATATGTATATTTAATTTCATATTCAAAGATATTTATATCTTGATTTCATGGGAAACACCCGTTATTTTACCGATTTTCCGAAATTTCACCTAAACGATTTTCGACACGTTACACTCGCGCCCGATGGGATGCTCCCAATGCGCGTGCGATAGGTGGAGCATCGATGGCCGTTGAACGCGAAGTGTCATTTTGGCGGGAGACGATCGGCGCCGCTGGATGTGTTTGCCGATTGCTATAAATAGAGGTGGGATCCTCCCAAGGGTCCACACTTCGCTATAATTTCCTCTTCCTTCCGTGTGTTAGCTCGGCGCTCCTCCCTCTAGGTCGGGTTTCCTGCGTTCTTCACTTGGACTTCCCCCTCCTCTGCTCAGGTTAGATGTCTTCCTATGAGGAGTTTGCCGAGGTAGTTCGGGTAGAGTCTAGGGAGTCTTCTGTAGCTTCCTCTTCTTTGTCCGGGTCAGAATCTTCTCGGGAGGTTAGGGCTAGTCGCGCTTCCCGGGGTCGTGCGGCGGGGACAGTCTCCAAAGAGCAGGTCAGGGGCGTCCATGATGCATCATCCATATTAAGGCATGCGGACGAGCTTGCCACCATCCGGGCTCGCTTCCACATTCCTCCCGGCTACTCGCTTCGTCTGGCTGGGGAGGGGGAAAGGGCATACCAGGTACGGGGCAAGGAGATTGCCTTGTACCTGGAAGCCTTTTAGGCCGGAATGTGCCGGCCCTTCTCCCCCGAGGTGAGTGCGGTGTTGAATTGTTTTCAGTTAGCCCCGGGCCAGTTACTGCCGAACTCTTGGAGGATTCTCCTTGGGTTTCTGGTCCGGTTGAAATTGCGGGAGATCCCTTTCAGTTTGAGCCTTCTCCTCTCCTCTATCTGCTACAAAAACTATCCTGGCATTCGCAAGGACGAGCCGAGCTGGGTATACATTTCTTTTAGAAAGAACGGGGGAGGTGCTGCCGGGTCGGGGGTCGTCGTAGTACCTTCTTCCATCAACGAATGGAAGAAGAAGTTTTTGTTTGTCGGGACACCCGAGGATGAGGATTGGCCTGTGCCTATCCAGTGGAACATGGCCAACTTCCCGTGGGTGAGGCGGTCGAATGATCCCGACACGGTGGCGGTGTCGGAGTGGGTGCCCCTCCGCCAGGCCGATGCGTTGCTGTCTGAGCAAGCCCTCAGTTGGGCCAGGCTCAGCCCCGCTCAGTTTGAGGGTAAGTTAGGAGTTTTTAGGTGACCTGTTTAGACTTGTGTATTCTTCTACTTTTTCTGGCATTGCTAACTCCTTCTTTGTATTTTCGTCTTATGCAGAACCCATGGACCTAGCTAAATTTCGGGCAGCCCTGGTTGAACAGAATAAGGGGAGGAAGGCCGAAGGTGCCGGCCTTTCCCTCCGATCGTCGAGTCCGGATCTACCGGTGCCCGCTCCGGCTAAGCGCTTGAGAACGCCCTGGGCCCAAGAGTCCAGCCATGCGCCTAGCCGAAATCTTGCTTGGGAGCAGGAGCCCCGAGTTTTGGAGGCGGAAGGCGAGACTGGCACTCCTGCGTCTCTCCTCAAGAGGTACCACAGGACGGTGCCCCGCTCCTCGGCTTCCTCGATCATCGTGGATGAAGGGGTGCTTCGCTTCGAGGTTCCCTCGGGGCTTTCCGTCCCCGAGAGCCTGCTCTCGGAGATGGAAAGGTCGGCCGGGTGCAGAATCCCTCGGGGGACCCTCAGGGCCCAAATGGCGGCCATAGCCCAGGAGGCCGTGCGGGTCAGTGTTCGCACCTCACTCGGGTTTTTATTCAGTACTTTTTGCTTACAAGATTGGGTGCCCCCCTCTTTTTAACCCCTCCTTTGATTTCTTCAGGTCCTCCAGCACTGCACCCTCATTGTCAACATGGAGGACGGGGAAATTGCCCCGGCGATGCAGGTCGCGGGCGAGTACTCCTCGCGGGAGGAGAGCTTGAGGCTGGAGCTGCAAGCGGCGATGGAGAGGTCATCGCCTGATCGCACGCTTTCAGCGTGTCGAGTTTTAAGAGTTCTAAAGTTTAACCGCGATCAAGACGGTGTCGCTTTGCAGCTAGCCGCGATGAGCACGGGTCGATCCACAGGGAGACGGAGCATTTTAGGTTCTTTTTCTCACGAGTTAATGCGTGTGGGCAGAATGTTTGTATCTATCCGATTTGTTATATGCAAAGTATAAAGTTGTTAGGAAAAGATACAATAGTGTAAGCTAAGGAAATCCGCACTAAAACCTTTGAGCCGAACTTAACGATTGAAGCTAGAGCAATCGGCAAAAACGTGGATTAAGGTGCTTAAGCACGGTATTCGTGGAATCCGGCTTATTGACCCTTGACCGTCTGTTCTTGTCTCTTGCTTTCGCCTTCGGCTAATCCGAACGCAATCGGTCGCGGTTAGGAAACACTGATACCTTGGTAGGGTAGGGTGCCTAACGGAGCGCTTGCGTAAGGTTTGAACGGAGTTTCAACGGAAAATACGGGAAAAGGAAATGAGAAACGGAATGTTAACTTATAATATCGTATTCTTTTACTAACAATACATATTCACAAACATTATAATAACAAACCAAAAGAGCAAAAGAAAAGAACAAAGAAAAGAAAAAGAAAACATTACTGTATGGTTCCTAGGCACACTCATGAGGTTCTACAACTGATCAACCATGCCAAAATCAAATTTTTCCATGTGCCTAAGAACCCTATGCTAGATCGTTAACTAGAGGTAAGGCGAAACTAAGCAAGCAAACTACTTTGCTACTAAGTGAAATAGACAACAATCTTTGTAGATCCGGTCCTCCACTTCTCTAGCTCCGTGTTGACGTCCCTCCGCTGCGATCATCGGAATCCCGGACTCTAGTGTCGGTTTCATCGGAGAAATGGGCGGGCTAGGTCGTTGACTTCGATGCCGAATATGATCTACGTCGAGGCGACTCAAACTCAAGCTCCATCTTCACTAGGTCATGAAACTTGTGAAGATAACACACTCTACTACATGGCAAGTGGTAGAGGATGAAGAAATAGGAAGTGGGTTCACTTTGGATTTGGATTTCTCACCTGGATTCATCACTAGGAATTTTCTAGCAATAGTTTCTTCTCTTCATGAAGAAGAAGAAGAAGAAATTAAAGAAAGTGAATTATCAATAATAGAAAATCAAGTGATGCTTATCATTTAGCAACCATGGGTGAGTGTAACTAATGTAGAGAATAAACTAGGGTTTAGTTAAATGGTTCGGTTAAGGATAAAACAAAATGGTAGACTTTTTCAAAGATGCACGAAGCATCATGAAGCTTCTTGCATAAAACAAAGATAACCACCATTTTATTTTTGCCAAAAGTAAATAAATAAAATAAATAAATAAGGCAAATGAAACCCTAACCATTAACTAAACATGGTGTATAGCATACACACACCCAAATTTGCATGTATCATCAAACATTATACAAACTAGTGCACAAACATATATCATATATACAATGTGCACAATCAAGTGAGAAAAACATCTTAAGTGAACCAATACTAGTTAATGTAAAGTAATATATCAAATATATAATTATACATTAAATCATTAAATCAACACTTGATTTAACGATCCGGTCATAACCGACTAATATCATGTGTATCAATGTATCGAATCAACATTTGATTCGGTAACCCGGCTATATCTTATATAACCGTCCGATGATACAAATCGCGAGAATAGAATACTATATCACATATTGGTATTATTCTCGGTCCCGCACATATCTCATATACGCTCCTATTTCGTTTCGCTTGAGCCAGGAAACCTCTGTGTAGGACTCTAAAGACTCGTCAATACGCCGGCAGCAGGTGATGATCATATCAAACACCCACAAGCCGCAAGCGGTCTGCTAAACGTAACGGCCACCCGGGTATTGAGCGATCAGAAGATCAACGAGCAAGCCCGCTCACACTCCTATGAATCCAACCAGCAACACTTACCGTACAGTCCGGTCTGTTCGTCTGATATGTCGCATATCTCGCCTAGGAGTGGTAAACGTCAGACCCCAGTAGCTTGATAAGTCATGCCGATATAAGGTCCATAACAAGTGTGAAACTACTGATAACTCTTACCAGTATATCACTGCAACCCTGGCCAGGGATTTCCAGTTATTGCCAGTCGAGCATAGCGCAACATCAACCCCCAATACCGGGAGAGACGAATCCCCTCCTATCGCTCATTGCCTCCATGTGAATCGGGACTGTACCCAAAAACCACCTGTTTGCACGACTCAGTAGAGCCATGGTAGGGTGGTAATCAAATTACAATGGGAGACATACAAGTCTCTATGACGATCTCGGGTCAACAGACTAAGCTGTACCAGTGTCACCAGAGAACTGCCATCTGACGTGAGGTATAATACCATCTGGGAGTTCTCGGCGAGTCCGTTCAGTGTACCCAGTCTCCACTGAGCACCTGCATACCATCTCTGATGTCAAACACCAATGGATATGGGATCATCCATCGCCCATCACATGGGTCGAGAAGATATACACTAGTCTACTGTTGAATATCGATGCCCCGTCACGATATTCCCATGACTAGGAACATTGAAGGATGTACTCATGGACTACCCAGGCCCCACTAGTATGATCTACATCACAGTCCTTGAAGTTGAGTACATATCCTAAGGGCTTTATCAACATGTAACAGAGAGACAGAAAGTATACATGTTAAGATAAAGAGCAACTAGATAGCGTACTATCATGTCGAGCAAGAAAGCCCTTCTTATATATGTCCCAGCATCCACTACAATATACATCCTATGTACAGTAATGGCCTCTAGGGCATACATATAACTAACAATCTCCCACTTGCACTAGGGCCATCTGTAGCAGTGGTTGGAGTATCTAATACTCGACCATCCCTTAAAAAGTCTCTCTTTGGGAAAAGGCCTTTGTGAGTGGATCCGCCGAGTTGTCCTCTGAGTCTACTCTCCTAACCTCGATCACCCTGGAGATCAACTATCTCCATGATCAGGTGATACTGCCTTAGAATATGTTTGGGTCACTGATGGGACCAGGGTTCCTGGGCCAAAGCCACACTTCCATTGTTACACTATGGTAGGAACCTAGTTCATCTCATGAACCAATATACACCCAAACTGCCTCTTTGGTAGTATCTTTGATAGCGATGTTACTCGCCTTTATCGTCTAGTTTGCCACGGTATTTAGCTTAGAACTCTTCCAACATACCATCCCTCTACTGAGGGTAAAGACAATGCCTGCGACTGACATTCAGTCGTGCTTATCAGCCTGAAACTTTTCCAGTGATTCTTCCCAAGATCGATTGATACCATCTCACTAAACCTAGTGAGAAGCTTAACATCCATTTAGATCTATCTCATAGATCCAAATCCCAGGATTTAGGAGGTATCACATAGATCCTATATGGAGAATTCTTGTGATAAGAGGAGATTGACCGTGCGTAGCATAGGAAACTCCTTTTCTTATCAAGAGTATGTTGTCCACGTACAATACGAGGATGGCCACCTTACTCCCTACTACCTTTTTTTATGTACAAGGTTCATCTACCATTTTGATGAAGTCAGACACTTTGACTATCACATCAAAACAGACGTTCCAACTCTACGATGCTTGGTTTATTCTGTAAAGCAACTTGCACATGTTTCCGCTGCTCCCACTGTTTACGAAGCCCTCTGGCTGTGTTCTTATAGACATTCTCTTCTAGATTATTATTTAGAAAAGTAGCCATGGCACCCAACCACCAGATATCGTAGTCATGGTATATAGCAACGGCAAGTAGGATCTGGATGGACTTAAGCATAGTCCCTTGAAAAGGATTCATCATTATCCACGCCTGGTCGATGACGAAAACCTTTAACAAGTCTAGCTTTGAAAGTCTCAATTTTTCCATCTACACCAAGTAATCTTCTCAAGATATACTTGCTCCTGATGGGGATTTAACCCTTCAGATATAGCATCCAAAGTCCATACTTTGTTGGTATACATGGATTCCATCTCAGATCGCAAAGCATCCAGCCATTCTTACAGAGTCCCTACTCTTGATAGCCTGCTCGAAACTAGTTGGGTCATCATCTCATGATGCATTCCTCCCTCCCACTGTCATCGAGAAACCAAAGTATCTCTCAGGCGGATGAGGAACCCTGCTAGATCGGCGGAGAGGCTGAGGTTCATTGGGGACTATTGAATCCTTTGGTTCTGTCAAATCATTAGCTGCAGTTTGTATAGCTGGAACCTTTCCAGTTCTACATAACTGACCTTGCCTCAATCTTGTCCGGATTTTGCTTTTGGCATAGGCCGGACAATCCCAAATCTTAACTTACTTATGAGATAGGTTCTTCCCATACCATATCTTATATGGAGTGGTAGGCACTGATTTGATTCGAACCCAATTCAATAGGTATGCAGCTACTCAAGTGCATAACCCCCAAAAAGAAATAGGTAACTCAGTAGTACTCATCATAGAGCGCACCATATCTTATAGGGTGCGATTGCTCCGCCCTGATACACCGTTGTGCTGTGGTGTATACAGAGGAGTAACACTGAGAGAGAATTTCATTCTCTTTTAGAATAGTCCAGGAATTCTATGCACAAGTATTCTCCTCCTTGATCTCATCATAGGACATAATACTTATACCCGTATTTTGGTTCTCTACTTCTAACTTATATTCTGTGAATATCTCAAAAGGTTCGAACTTATGTTTCAACAGGAACATATGGCTGAATCTTGAGAGATCATCAGTGAATGTAATGAAGTACAAAGAGCCGGTCCTGGCATGTGTAGACAGGGGACCTTACATACATCATCATGTATCAGTCCCAAGAGTTTACTAACTCTTTCTCCGTTTCCAATAAACAGAGCTATGGTCATCTAATCTTTGTGACATGACTGGCAAGTTTCACAAGATGTAAATTCAAACTGATTTAAATATGCATCTAAAATGTAACTTAAGTTAGTCGGGTCACATTGATATGACCTAGTCTACAATACCTCAAGAAGGAATCGTTCATATCTGAACTCTTCCTCTTGTGTGTGTTCTGTATACTAGAAACTGTAGTTTGATTTAGAACGTCAATGCTTTTAGATAACGTGCCTGAACGGATCAAATTTTGATATAGGAAATGTACAAAACAATATTCAACAATACAAAATTATATCCTTTCTTTACTAATAAAGATACTGATATGATTTTGTATATCAGGTTCGGTATCTAATAGCATTTGTTCAGAATCAATGTATTGGTAATACAGGGTGACAGTGACCAACAGACTTGGCTGCAACACTTGCACTGTTTTCTGTCTCATGAAACCTATCACTCGTTCTCAGTTCTCTACCTTTCTGTAGCCCATGTAACGGATTACATTTGCGGGATCCTGATCCGGTATCTAATACCTAGGACGTAGAGGACACTGAGAAACAGTTCTTTATAATGAACACACCCGAAGGAGATGCATCATATGCACTTTCTTCGTTTGGGCGGCATGGAAATCCTGGTATTCCCCTATTTCCTGCTCGGTCTTATAACAATTATAAGTTGGAGCGGGACCAACGTTCCCAGCTCAGTATAACAAGCGGGTTCGGTCAATACATCCATATTATTATCTTGATTAAGGCATGATATGGTCGCTACCTGGAGAAAGAGAGAAGAAAATACTCTGCCTGCGCTCTTGCAAGATTAGATTGGTTATTTATTTATCTAATCAGGATGGCTCCCACTGTTTTTATCAAATCTTCCTTCAAACCTTAAAAGGAAAGACTAGCCGGGATTAATTACACTCTACAAGTTCGCCAATCTTTCAGCTAGGCCTGTGTCGGTACATTGAGGGGGGTTCCCCGTGCTTTCGCACGGACCTAATTACAATAAATCTCGTTTTCGCAGGGGCGTAACCCCGTTGACACCTTTCTAGACACCTCCTTGATCGGCTAGTTGTAAAGTGCAAAACTCTCCCAGGAGTAACAATTACTCGCAGTGGGTATCGGGATCCAACTATCATATAGAAGGTATGCAATCTCATTGCAAATTTCAACACTTGAAACTCCCGATAGTGGTTTTTGCCCCTAGCACCTATGACCTTAACTATGGTCAACAAATCATAAGTACTAGTCAAGTTCTACCCGTCATTTCGTGATTAATTAGACCCACCCACATGACCCTTAACTAAGGTCAACAAAGTCACGCGACTGTCCTAACTAATCGCATCATATGCGGTGTAGGAAGACATCACTTAGCTACCGTACACTGTGCCTTGACTATGGTCAACAAACACAGCACGAATACTAAGTACTCTACTTCCTAAAATGACGGAGGGTTGCGGATGGTTTTTAAGAAAACTTTTAACGCTTTGAACTTGAACTCGTTGCGGAATCAAATGGTTTTTAAATGGAGTGTTTTTGAGACTTTTCTAGTTTTGCTAAAGGGGTCACTCCCGGTGAAGGGATCGTCGGCCCTTTCCTCATCGAATAAGGTGCATGATATATCATATATACCGCTGTGCAAAGCAAAAACTATAGAAGCAATCAAAAGACAAACCGAGGGTTGTAGCATCTGCCAGTTTTTGTTAAAGGGGTCAGTCCCGGTGAAGGGATCGTCGGCCCTTTCCTCATCGAATAAGGTGCAGGATGTTCTACAAGGAATACCGCGATGCAAAGCAAGAACTGTAGCTACCTGATTTTATTTTTGAAATTCGATTCCACAACATCTTTTAGGTTTATTTTCTTTCATTAATCACATTAATGAATGTCCCATCATTTAAGTCCACCTAAACATCACAGATAAATATAACGTACGCTTATGCCATCCGCATTCGCCTCGATGTCCCGTCTGCACCGTTAGGTTAGGTAACTAATGCCAGAGCGAGGCAGGGCTAGCGCGGGTGTAAAACATAAGCAACGTCTATATAATATATCATATATACTATATACAATATCTATCTGAACATATCACATGATCACATCACAGATAACGCAGCAGAAAATATCATATGAAATATTGGATATACTAGGACGTCTGTGTTTTATTTTGAGTCTGAATAAAACACGGATTCCACGGTCGTGATGAATAGCCAATCCCATATGCCTAGACCCCTACGAGAGCGGCAAGCAACCCTACCAATTCTAGGGTTAGGAGATCCGGACTCGACTCCTCGAGATGGTCTCTCACTGGACCCTAGAACCCGGTTACTTGTGCTCTCCTCCTTGGGTCTATCCTAATGCGGAAAAGTAAATAATATACATCAACGGTGACATCTTCCGCAACCTGGAAGTGTCCCAATAAAAGAATATTACATACTGTAAGTGCACGGCGGCGCCCCGGCCGTCAATCCGACGGCCAAATGCGGAAGCGGTGATAAACTTTAATTTTTCTTGAACTGGCAAACCGCCGCGCACTAATACCCGGATCGAACCATTAATTAGTCCTAGCTAACTACAAGATAGGGAATAGAGATATACCGACTGATCCAAGTCCTCCGGTCTTCTCGTCGTCGTCCCGATCTCCTGCGGAAGCTCCGGTCTCCTCCTCGTCGCCGGAAGTGCACCACATCGCCTACTTCTTTAACGGGCTCCCACCTCAATGCCGAGGCAACTCGGGCACGAAGCTGGCTAGTTGACGTGCCTAAGATTTGCTGTAGAATATAATGTGGATTACATGTCTCATTTGGGATTATGGAGTTGCCTTTTGTGGAGGAATTGAAGTGAACCTTTTTGGAGAGGGAGTTGTAGGGATTTCTCAAAAACTCAAGATACAAAAATCCCCCCACCAAATGAAATGAATCCCATCCTTCATCAAGGAATGGCCGGCCCCCCCTTTGGTGTGATTGGAGAGAGAGTAAGGTCAAGGGGGTAGGTGGAATGCAATGATGCAAGGAAGTGATGATGAAAGAAAAACAAATGATCACAACACCAACCTCACACTCCAACTATCATTATCTCACAACAAGGGTCAAGCCATCATGACACTACCAAGAAACAAAAAGTCAAGGTCAATGGATGGTGAAGTCATCATGAAGCAACAAGATGCAAAGAACCCCCTCCACAAACACTTATTTGCTACAATGCAAATAAGCCCTCCTCCACCAATCTTCGGCCAATGAACGATACAAAGAAAATCGGCCGAAACGGAAAGCAAACTGGCAACTCCTGAAAACTGGTCCCGTAATAAATTACAGGAAAACCCCGATACTGTGCATACACACCCGCATTTGTATTCCGACCGAAATACAAATGCAATGAGACAAAATCTATACTGTACTATACTAGGATCCGGCTTATACCAAAGCCGGCTAGTATTATCCGTCCGATCCTGATCCGTGCAATACCGCACGTATCTGATCGAACCCTGCCATATAACCATACGGCCTGTAGTACAAACTGTCCGATCCTGATCTGTACAATACCGCACGTATCTGATCGGACCTTGCCATATCTTCATACGGCCTCTACAACTTTTCGCCCGAAAGCTGAGTAACAGAATGTGGGTGACTCTAAAGACTCGTCAACACCTTGGTTGTGTATTTAACCACTAGCACGTCATAGGTATAAGCCAATACGTAACGGGCTACCAGGTATTGACTAAAAGGGACGTCTGTGAGCGAACTCAGCCTGACACCCTACTGAGCCTGTCAGTGACAATATCCGTACAGTCCGGTCCGTTTGTCTATGAGCATCGCATGGCGGGCCTAGGGGGTTGGTAAAAGTCAGACCCCCCAAAAGCGGTACAAGTCGTGTCGGAGTGTAGCCCAGAACACCCTGAGATACTACTGGAATACCTACCAGTAAATCTCCTTGCCTCGGCCGAGGGCTTCGTGTAATGGCTCTCCTAGACACAGCGCGACCTCACCCCCAATACCGGGAGAGACGAACCCCTGAAGATACGCTCACTGCCTCCATATGGCTCGGGACTGTACCCAACTAAAACCTGTTTGCACGACTCCTTTGAGCCGTGGTAGGGTAGTAATCAAAGTACAGTGGGAACTCACACAAGACAAATGACGATCCCCAGGTCGATGAACTAACCTGTACACATGTCACCAGGGAACTGCCATCTGACGTCTGGTATATGACCAACTGGCATGTTCCCGGCGAGTCCTGTCCGGTGTACTCATAACCCAATGAGAACCTGTATACATCTTAGGTGAACCAACTGACACCAGTGGCTTGTGAGACCGGCCACCGCCCCTCGTCGGGGTCTCGACTGTATACACTAGTCTACTCTGGAGTATCGATGCCCTGTCTCGAAACTCGCACGACTAGGGACCATTTAAGGATGTGCTTATAGACCCCCAGCTCCCACTTATATGATCGCCCTCATACTGCTGGTGGTCAAGCAAGAATTCTAGGGGCTCTACCAACGTGTAATAGCGACTTGTCAGGTCACCTAAAGCAGTACACGATGATAAAGGTAAACCAGATAGCATACTATTATCTCGAGTAAGACTGTCCTACCGGGATAGGTGCTCCATCAATCATTGCAATCACGTACCTGTGACCTAATAATTGACTCTGAGGGCACTATCTCCAACAATCTCCCACTTGCACTTAAGGCTAATTATTGCGATGTTGCATACTCACAGCCCGTGTGATACTGAACACCCAACTCCTGTACTAGTCAGTCTCACAAAGCTCGTTTGCGAAACTATTGCGTTCGAGGAATAGCCTCAGTGAGTGGATCCACCTAGTTGTTTCTTTCTATGTCTCTCTATATCTCAAGTTCGCGGAGAAAGCCATCTCCCGAAATGAGCAATACCTGTCTTAGAATGTGTCTGGATGTCTGATGGGACATAGTTCATAAATGAACTCCAAATCCAAACTTCTTAGATTGTATCGTCAACTGAACTTAATCAGTATCCTGCGCCATGCCACCCTCAGTATTGCCTTGGATCGCCTGTCCAAAATACTGCCCCTCATCAGAAGGAAAAACTATAACTCTGACAACCTCCTTGTCGTCCATGTCACCTTGGAAGCCTGGAATGATAACTGTCTCCCGAATAAGGCTGTCGTTATCATATCCCTAGAACATCCACTTATGTTCTAAAACTGCTTCCGACTGTTTCTCCAGGATTGGATTAATGCCAACTTATTGCATCTAGTGCAAGAACAACATCTGGTGTGGTACTTGACATCTCACGATTGACTCAATTGCCTGAGCAAGTGATCTGCCAATCATGCACGTCCCTCTCCCCTTTAGTCTGTAAGACACCTTTGGAGAGGGTGACTCCATTACCTGCAGGTACACTACCGTGCCAGGAGTCGTCCATCCTAAATACTCTTAGAATGCTGTCAAGTACCCTGATTGGGAAACCACCCAAATCTAGATCTAAAACCATAGATCTAGTAACCAGTATGTCTGATATAAAGTCCATTTCCTTTATGGAGAAACCACTGTGTGACGACCAAAGTATAACCGATTGTAGTATAGGAGTTTCTTTTCCTACTCTGTGTATGTCATCCAAATACCAGGACATCACACCCTACTACCTTCTCAACAGATCCATCCCCTATTCTGATGAAGTCAAACCCATGACTGTCACGTCAGAAGTAGATGATCTATCTCCGCTACATCTGCTTTAGTCTATAAATAGACATAAGCTACCTGTCCACCAATGCTTCCGCTGCTCCCACTGACTACGACAACCCTCTGGCAGAGTCATATAGACGTACACTTCTAAAACTAGTTTAGAACGACGCTATACTCATCCTCCCACCGGGTCTCGCAGCCTGGAAGAACAGCAATGGTAATTGTGGGTAAACAAGAACTTCCCTGTCACCGTCCTTGAGGCTACCGTAGTACCTCTCGGGTGCCTGAAGTTACCCACCTTATCTGCGGAGTGGCCAATGGAATGTCAATCCAGATTGAATCTTTAGGTTCCTTGTCAAATCTTTAGTAATCGTTTGTGGTTCTGGAATCACTTCCAGTTCTACCATACTCCCACTACTGTTTTCTGAAAAAATCCATTTTTAATAAAACTGTGGCGAGTCAAGAACAATATCTCTATTGTTCATCCAGATGGTAGAAAGTCAACCCTCGTCATAGCCTGGGTCAACCCACAATCAGCCATTACAGAAACGTGCCTTGAGTTGTCCAGTGTCTGGTTTTAATCATAAGCCGGACAACTCCCCATACCTTAACACCGTTAAGATATGAACTGTTCTATATCCCATATAGAAACAGAGGCACTGATTTAACTGAACCAGATCCAAATCATGCAACTGTCTCCAGTGCATATCAACTAAATGGAAGGAGGCCTGATCAGCGTTACTCAACTTAGGAATGCTTCCAATTATGAGTAACCTGAAAGAGAAGCAAGTTCTCTTTATCATTACTATCAACTGAATACCATACACAAGTATCTACATCTTTTATCACTTTGAAGAATCCTGATACTTGCTACACCTGGTTCTTTACTCTATTCAAATACCTATAACTTCTCAAAATTCGGACCCTGTGTTTCCTACGAAACACCTGTCTAAAAACTAGAGAAGTCATAAGTAAACCGAATATAGTACGAGGACCAACCCCTCTGTCCTGATGGACCCTGGACAACATACAATACTCTGTATAAGTCCCTTGAGTCTGAAAACTCATTCACCGTGTGTCGTAGGTTGAAAACTGTACTTATGCTTAAGAAGAATTACACCGCTGTTTAATGCTCCTTACATAACCATCCACTGATATAGGTAAATGTCGTAGACATAATTTCAGAAAGGTATATCTCACTCTATGAAAATAGACGTACAGATATATCAATTTGAAATTGGTGCATAACTGCGGATATTCAAAACCAAATATTTGCCAACCGGCAAACAGCCCAGGTGATTTCCTCAAATATCACCGATTACAACGAATCCCGATATAATGAGGATAATCACCCAATTCCCAATAACTTACTCCCACTCATCATCTGTAAAACCATACAGATGTGAGAATCGTATCTGGTAAATACATACCCTGGAGTAAGTATCTAATCGGGAAATCAGTTTTCCTTTAACATTACACAGTGAAACTGAAACATTGAAATGTTCCGATGTGGTATTCTGGTATTCCTAGTAATGCCTCTTCCAGATTCACGACTGTAACCGTATAATTCTTTGCCACCTTTCCAAATCCCTTTATATGTCTTTAGTCATTACCTTCTGCACGTCCCTTTAGGCCAATTGGTTTTCTTCCTTCCCTACCGTTCGGCACCAGCCTATGGTTTGGAAGAAGACTATCCAATAAGCATAATGGGTGTACTGTCCCAATCCTAGGAACACTCGCAATGAGAGAGGGTGAAGATAAAAGACAACCGAATAAACCTTATTCCTATTTCTCCTGGACCAGAATCCATCCCCGAACTGGAACAAGTTCCATTCGAGTTCGTATATAACCATACGATGGAGTATCCAAATAAACTGTGGATCTTCGTAGTGATACGGAGTGTCCTGGAGAAATACAAAGGTGATGTGGGAGTGGTAACGAAATATTTGGTTTGGTCGTGAATATCTGTTGCAATTTACTTTGCCCTCTTACTAATCCCTTGCTTTGTCTTAACTTAATACCTTCTGTACACCATCGTTAGGCTAATTGGTTTTCTTCATTCCCTACCGGTCGGCACCAGCCTAAGGTTTGGAAGAAGACTATCCAATTTGCGTAATAGGTGTACTATCTCCTAAACCAAGGAGTACTCGCAACCTGAGAGAAGGTAAAAGGAAAAGACAACTGAATAATCCTATCCGTTTTCTCCAGAACCTGAAACCATCCTCGAATAAATTCCTTCGAGTTCGTATCTAACCATAAGATGGTTTTGTCCAATGGAAGTGGACGTTCGTAGTAATACGGGGTGTCCTGGAGAAAAAGGTAAAAGTAGGAGTGGCAATGAGGTTTGCAACTCTGACAATCCAAAAGCCAGTGTTAAGAAGGTTCGGTCAACTTGGTCACTGAGTCATAGTCTTAGGGTCGGGTCAATGGTCGCTGCTAAAGAGAGAGAGAAAAGAAACACTCAGCGTGCACTCTAACCTAGATCAGAATGGTTACCAATTTATCTAATCTGGAAACCTCCCACTGTACCTCAAATTCTCCTCCAAACCTAAAAGAAGAATTAGTCGGGAACACCCGAGGAGTAAACTAACTCATCAGTGGGAATCGGGATCCAACTATCATCGCATGATAACGCGACGGAATCCGCTCACATCATCATACTCCAGATGGTATGCGCATATCTGGCAAGTTTCAGTTCTTTTGAAACTCCCGATGTGATTTCTGCCCTATGCTCTTATGACCTTGGCGAAGGTCAACAAATCATAAGTCACATGTCAAGTTCTACCCGTCATTATCCAGGTTAATTTGAATCCACCCGTACAAGCCCTTGACGAAGGCCAAAAAGGCTATACGACTGTCCCAAACCAACGCATCTATCTATGCAGCAGAAAGGTAACAAGCAGCTACCATACACTATGCCTTGACGAAGGTCAACAAACACAGCATGAATACTACGTGCTACCCGTCTGAAACGACGGAGGGCTATGAATGGTTTCTGGCGAAAACCTTTAACGTAATGAACTTGATATCGTTGAAGGAACGGATAGCTTTTTGAAAATATAGTGACGAAAACTTTCGCTAAAGAGGTCACTCCCGGTGAAGGGATCTCGGCTCTTTCCCCGTAGAATGGGGTGCAGGATATTCCAACTGAATACCACGGTGCAAAGCAAATGTAATCGGCTATAGTGAAGTCATTGCCCTGACGCAAACTTTTGTCCAAGGGGTCACTCCCTGTGAAGGGATCTCGGCCCTTGCCTCGTCGACTGAGGAGCAGGATATTCCAACTGAATACCACGATGCAAAACAAAAGTGAACGTCCTTGCAATAACAGCTTTTTGAAAAGTGTTCCAACAACATCAGATTAGGTTTGTTTTTAACTTTCATTGATCCGAATCAACGCAGTCCCATCAATTGATCACACCACAAAGAACGAAAATATACTGATGTACGTATATGCCATCCGCATTCGCCACTGGGTCCCGTCATTACCCGTTAGGTTAGCTAACTAACGAGAGAGCGGGGACTGGACTAGCGTGGATGCAAAACATATACAACATCTACTAATATATATACCAATATATTATATTCGCTCAAGGCGTGATAAAATGCAACATCACAGAGAATGAACAGCATCACAGAAACAATACAGATATCTGGGATCCCCGGGTTTCACAGAGCCACTGCTGAAACCCGACGTTCCCCTGGTCGTGTGGATAGCCTGTGCAATGAGAACCTAGACCCCTACGGGCGCGGCAAGTCACCCGCCAAAACCTGAAGCGAGGCAGCCCCCTTCAGCTCCGTGAATGGACCACCCAGCACTTCACGGAATCCGGTAACTTGGGCACCCCTCCTCGGTCAACCTGTACCCCCTACGAGTGCGGCGAATAGCCCGCCAATCCTAGAGTGATGCCCCCTCCGTCTCAATGCCATGAGATGCGGGCTCGTTGCCCTCTAGAACCCGGCTATCCGTGCACCCCTCCGTGGGGCAATCCTAGTACAGAAAGTAAAATATACATACAACGGGTACATCGACAGCAACCTGGTCGTGCCCCAAAATAATAATACAAACAGGCAATGACGGCAGTCCACATGTCGGACGCTCGCCCCGCAATATCAAATGTACATAATACAACCACAACTGTACTAGCATTGCATCTAGGCTATCCCCCACGACCGATCCGCAACATCACAGCAAAAACAGAACATCAACGTGAAAGTCACGTTCGCAAATCCGTCTAACCGGTCTATAGCAGTGAGACCGGATTTACCGATCAAGTGACATTCACGGTCGCAGATATAATGTAAATACTGTGAAATAATGTGTTTAAAATATCCGATCGATCAAATTTTAACAAGTGGGCCCCCAAGCATTACTGTAGCAGATCAAGAAATTCTGGGCCCAATGTTATTATTCCAAAAACCCAATTTTCATCCCAGAAAGCAACTGAAGAAGTTTGATGCAGTAAGGACACCATTGTGCGGCGGAACCGCGGCCCAAGGGGGCGTTTTGCCGCGGTTCCGCACTCTGGTGGTTGACTTACTGCGTCGAATTTCTACAGTGGGCTTATAATCTCCAGTACAACACTATTTTACAACCTGAAAAATTTTTGGAGACCAAAAAATTTCAACAGAAAACTGTCGTTAACAAAAATGTAGATTTTGGAATTTTGGTCGATCGGAAATGCAAAACACATTAAACAAAGCTAGACTAAGTTAATGGCGAGGCTCTGATACCACTGTAAGTGCACGGCGGCGCCCCGGCCGTCAATCCGACGGCCAAATGCGGAAGCGGTGATAAACTTTAATTTTTCTTGAACTGGCAAACCGCCGCGCACTAATACCCGGATCGAACCATTAATTAGTCCTAGCTAACTACAAGATAGGGAATAGAGATATACCGACTGATCCAAGTCCTCCGGTCTTCTCGTCGTCGTCCCGATCTCCTGCGGAAGCTCCGGTCTCCTCCTCGTCGCCGGAAGTGCACCACATCGCCTACTTCTTTTACGGGCTCCCACCTCAATGCCGAGGCAACTCGGGCACGAAGCTGGCTAGTCGACGTGCCCAAGATTTGCTGTAGAATATAATGTGGATTACATGTCTCATTTGGGATTATGGAGTTGCTTTTTGTGGAGGAATTGAAGTGAACCTTTTTGGAGAGGGAGTTGTAGGGATTTCTCAAAAACTCAAGATACAAAAATCCCCCCACCAAATGAAATGAATCCCATCCTTCATCAAGGAATGGCCGGCCCCCCCCCTTTGGTGTGATTGGAGAGAGACTAAGGTCAAGGGGGTGGGTGGAATGCAATGATGCAAGGAAGTGATGATGAAAGAAAAACAAATGATCACAACACCAACCTCACACTCCAACTATCATTATCTCACAACAAGGGTCAAGCCATCATGACACTACCAAGAAACAAAAAGTCAAGGTCAATGGATGGTGAAGTCATCATGAAGCAACAAGATGCAAAGAACCCCCTCCACAAACACTTATTTGCAACAATGCAAATAAGCCCTCCTCCACCAATCTTCGGCCAATGAACGATACAAAGGAAATCGGCCGAAACGGAAAGCAAACTGGCAACTCCTGAAAACTGGTCCCGTAATAAATTACAGGAAAACCCCGATACTGTGCATACACACCCGCATTTGTATTCCGACCGAAATACAAATGCAATGAGACAAAATCTATACTGTACTATACTAGGATCTGGCTTATACCAAAAGCCGGCTAGTATTATCCGTCCGATCCTGATCCGTGCAATACCGCACGTATCTGATCGAACCCTGCCATATAACCATACGGCCTGTAGTACAAACTGTCCGATCCTGATCCGTGCAATACCGCACGTATCTGATCGGACCTTGCCATATCTCCATACGGCCTCTACAACTTTTCGCCCGAAAGCTGAGTAACAGAATGTGGGGGACTCTAAAGACTCGTCAACACCTTGGTTGTGTATTTAACCACTAGCACGTCAGAGGTATAAGCCAATACGTAACGGGCTACCAGGTATTGACTAAAAGGGACGTCTGTGAGCGAACTCAGCCTGACACCCTACTGAGCCTGTCAGTGACAATATCCGTACAGTCCGGTCCGTTCGTCTATGAGCATCGCATGGCGGGCCTAGGGGGTTGGTAAAAGTCAGACCCCCCAAAAGCGGTACAAGTCATGTCGGAGTGTAGCCCAGAACACCCTGAGATACTACTGGAATACCTACCAGTAAATCTCCTTGCCTCGGCCGAGGGCTTCGTGTAATGGCTTTCCTAGACACAGCGCGACCTCACCCCCAATACCGGGAGAGACGAACCCCTGAAGATACGCTCACTGCCTCCATGTGGCTCGGGACTGTACCCAACTAAAACCTGTTTGCACGACTCCTTTGAGCCGTGGTAGGGTAGTAATCAAAGTACAGTGGGAACTCACACAAGACAAATGACGATCCCCAGGTCGATGAACTAACCTGTACACATGTCACCAGGGAACTGCCATCTGACGTCTGGTATATGACCAACTGGCATGTTCCCGGCGAGTCCTGTCCGGTGTACTCATAACCCAATGAGCACCTGTATACATCTTAGGTGAACCAACTGACACCAGTGGCTTGTGAGACCGGCCACCGCCCCTCGTCGGGGTCCAGACTGTATACACTAGTCTACTCTGGAGTATCGATGCCCTGTCTCGAAACTCGCACGACTAGGGACCATTTAAGGATGTGCTTATAGACCCCCAGCTCCCACTTATATGATCGCCCTCATACTGCTGGTGGTCAAGCAAGAATCCTAGGGGCTCTACCAACGTGTAATAGCGACTTGTCAGGTCACCTAAAGCAGTACACGATGATAAAGGTAAACCAGATAGCATACTATCATCTCGAGTAAGACTGTCCTACCGGGATAGGTCCTCCATCAATCATTGCAATCACGTACCTGTGACCTAATAATTGACTCTGAGGGCACTATCTCCAAAAATCAAGTTTTTACATGAATGAAAATGAAAAACACTCATCTCACATAAAAAAAACCCCGGCTATTCAAACACGACGATCCAATATAACATATCCAGCAACACATAACATCACATGTCATCAACGTAAGTAAATATCCCCATCCCAATTGTCATTGACATATAGCAACGAAACCGGCGATATCACATATTACACTTACGGTCGTAGAAAAGAATGTGTAAAACTACAATAGTTGGAATCCGCAACCCGCATAGACATCGCATGCCTATCCAAATGAATTCCTTAGACATCGCATGCCTAACAATTATAAACCCTGCATTTTAGTCTCATTATCAAAAACACTTTTCAATATCAAGTCGGGCAATTCAACAAGATTCCCGACATTTTGATCGAATGCTCGTCGCAAAGTTTAGTAGGCGGCCGCACCCCCGATGCCGTCGATGAAGTGCACCAAGGAGGAACACCGCTGCCGCGAGCACCCGCCAACATCCAGTCTTCGATTCAATCCTTAGTGCAACACACTGCCGCACACGGGCAAAGCATCAAGACCATCGAGGCCCAGATTGCACAGCTGAACGCGGCCTTAAGCGAGCGAGAAAAGGGGAAGCTCCCGTCCCAGCCACTTCCAAATCCCGGTCACCCACACAATGCACATGTTGCTCTTGAACAACAAAACCATAATGTGAGTGCCGTGACTACACTGAGATCGGGAAGGATGCTGCAAAACAACATTGGCAAGCGAATCAACGATAACACCCCGGCCGCTTCTTCTTCTTCTTCTTCTTCTTCTTCTTCGTCTTCTGAGCCTATTCTCCATTCTTCAACAGGCTCTCCTTCCTCTTCTTCTGCTCTGAATGGACCCACTTCTCACTCCATGAAAACACCTATTCTGGGATCCGTTCCAACTCCAAAATCTCCTCCTCCAGCATTAGACTCAACCAATTTTCAAAATGTTCCATTTCCAAACCGGTTGAGGTCTAACAAACAAAATCCACAAATGGTGAAGATTTTGGAGTTATTCAAGCAAGTTAACATTAACATTCCTCTTTTAGATGCTGTCCAACAAGTCCCGTCTTACGCGAAAATCTTAAAGGACTTGTGCACGAAAAAGAGGAAGTCTCAGGTACCCAAGAAAGTTTTCTTGGCTAGTGCTGTGAGTGATGCCCTTACCCAATCTTTACCACAAAAACGGAAGGACCCTGGCTGTCCTACGATTTCAATTACTATTGGGGATAAGAACATCAACCGCGCACTATTAGATCTTGGTGCCAGTGTTAACTTGCTTCCGTATTCAGTATACGAGCAATTAGGCGTCGGAGAGCTGAAACCCACCCACTGCACTATCCAGATGGCCGACCGATCGATCACCCATCCTAGGGGTGAGCTAGAGGATGTGTTAATAAGAGTCGGGGACTTCATATTCCCCGTCGACTTCATTGTCTTAGATACACAGCCTGTAGCTAACCCCCGGAATCAAATTCCGGTGATACTCGGTCGCCCATTTCTCGCAACCTCAAATGCTGTGATCAATTGTCGCAACGGTTCGATGAACCTCTCTTTTGGAAATATGACGATTGAACTCAACATTTTTAGGTTGGGGAATCAGCCCGCCGAACCTAATGCTCATATACTGGACGTCTGCTCGATCCAGGAGATCACCCCCGAAGAGTGTGAATTCGAGGAGTTTCTGTTTGAACACGATAATCTTGACGCCACTAGTGCGTTTCTCTTCGAACCTGCTGTTGTTTCTGCGCCCGACAACGACTACGAGTGTTTCACGTTCACGAACGATCTTAGCCGCGCAGAACCCGAGTTTGAATCCTTCGACTTTCCGGATGAGTTACCTGAACCATCCAACTCGGTTGCCTACACTCGCTTTGAACCTTTGCTGGAGTCCTTTGAGTTCGAGACCTTTGCACCAGTCTTGCCTTCCATCATTTCACCTCCAACGCTCGAACTCAAGCCGTTGCCGTCTCACCTTAAGTATGCTTACTTAGGTGAGAACGAGACCCTCCCTGTCATCATTTCGGCTTCTCTAGCTCCCGAGCAAAAGAAAGCCCTTCTCGCGGTCTTGCACAGCAACAGGCAAGCTTTTGGCTGGTCCATGGCGGACATCAAGGGGATTAGTCCCCTGATCGTTGAGCATCACATTCATCTGATGGATGATGCCAAACCAGCCCGGGATCCACAAAGACGTCTTAATCCAGTCATGAAAGAGGCTGTGAAGAAGGAGATCGTCAAATGTCTACATAGTGGTATCATTTACCCTATCTCTGATAGCCAGTGGGTCAGCCCCATTCACGTTGTCCCCAAGAAGTCGGGCATCACTGTCATCACCAACGAGGCGAACGAGTTGATCCCTACTGGCACCCAAACTGTGTGGCGAGTTTGCATTGATTACAGAAAACTCAACGCCGCAACGCGGAAAGACCACTTTCCGCTACCTTTCATTGACCAGATGCTTGAACGATTGGCCGGACACGAGTACTACTTCTTTCTTGATGGCTACTCCGGAATGTGAAGGAATGTTATTGATGCCGTAATTGGAGCTAAGTCTGAAAAATAACCCATCGGAAACTTGATTGGAATGATTACACACCAAACTCACTAAACACGTCTTTTATCCAAAAAAATAATTGAACTGCCGGTTATATCTCCGTTCGTATTAAATCATCTGATTTTCACGCCAAACTGTCTTTTGTTTTTGGACCTAGGTAACTTGAGTAATTAAGTCCGCTGGGGTGTTTCTACACCTATTGCCCTAAAACCAACTGGTTTGGGTTCATTGGCCCAAAGCTCGCTAAGAAGCCTAGAAAGTCCAGTTTTAAAACAAAGTCAAGCAAGTGTTCTCTCCGAGTTAAAATTCCTAACGGTTCTTTGTGTGAGAATAATCTTGATAAAAGACAGGCTTTTATAAAAAATTTTAACGGAGATATGAAGGTTTTACTCTTTGATAAAGACTATTGCACGTTCACAGAGGTGTGTATGAAATGAAAACAAGAAAAAGGTGGAGTGAAAAATACGACTTAGTTTCCTATTAAGGAAGATAGAAATTCTGAAGTTGAAACCTTACTGGAAAACGAAACTTGAAAAATGCTTAACTCGTTATAAAACTTATGTGATCCTTTTAAAATTGTTATCTGGGCTTTATTGTGCGACATGATGACTTTAATCGATCCTTCTGGAACTCAACGACACTATTTGCACTGCACGTAATGACATATAAAATCTGTAGTTAAATAAGAAGTAAGGTGTGAAAAATAAAGGTTCGATGATCTAGACTTAGGATTATAGAATTGTTATTTTCTAAAACAAAACTTTAGGGTTTGAAGCTTAGTTATTTTACAAAACCAACTTGACCGGATTTTGTGGGTAGTATCCGCTGAAAACCCTCAGGAGACAACACTCCTCCTACTAGGGACACCTAGAGGTTTAACGGCTTGTTGCACATGCTCAGTGCAATCGCGTTCCCTGCGAAAGTGAGGTTAGGAAATTTTTTTTTTGTGAATAAATGGGCTTTGCTCGGGACGAGCAAATGATAAGTTTGGGGGTATTTGTTCATATCAGATTTTTGCATTTTCATACCGCCCAATTTTTATCACATTGCATATCGGTAGATACTCTTGAGCCGTGTTTGCTAGTCAATTGCAGGATACAGGTTCCCGGTTCTCAAACGGAGAAATTCATGGAAAACACGATAAAATCCGGTTCCTGCCAACCACAGATAAAACACGGTCTCCGCTCTTCATCCGTATGTTGCCAGATACCAGTTTAGGAAGACAAAATGTCAACTCAATGTCATTCTCATGCACAAGGCTCAATGGTAGCACCAAATCCAAGAGATCTACGCGGAGCTCGAGGCAATCATCCACAAAAAAGTCCACCTTTCCTCAATAGAAATTCTGGAAGAAATGGGAGAGATTTTTCAGAAAATACACACAGCAGACAAGAGGGGACAGGAGAACAGGAAAAGTGCACAGAAGACCACACCCTAAGTCGACAAGAGGGGCGCGGATCCGCGGCCATAGGGGGGCATAGGCGGCGGATCCGCGGCCGTACAGGGGATTCAGGGCACGAGCTTCCAGGGACAGTTTGGTCATTGCATCAGGGTTCTGGTGGTTGCCCTAGGGTTTCATTTCTTGGCCTATAAATAGCCCAGAATTTTGTGAAGAAAGGGTGAATTTTTGTATTCTTATTTTGCCTAGTTTTAGTGTTGTTCTTCTTCCTTTTCTCACCTCTTCTCCATTAAACTTGTAGTGAGCTTTTGAGTGAAGAGTGATGAATAAAGAAGACCATTTATTATCATGCTTGTCTCTTTCTTTACTTGTTGTAATTTGTTGTAATTTTAATTGTTAAGTAGTTGTTGTTATTTGCTTGATTGTTTCTTTCTTCTCTCTTTTTCTTTATCATTCATACGACAATGATACTTACGCTTGATCCTCGCCAAGGTGAGGTCGCAAATAGTTAGTCGTATTCTTCTAGCCTCCTTCTTTCTATCTTCCTCTTTTGTTTGTTTTATTTTTCCGTATTATGAAGTGTGAGTAGTTTTATACTTGTTAGGGTAGGATAAGGGAAGTTTGAGAGAAGGAAATCTCTCTCACTCTTTCCTTGCCCAACAACTTAAATCGACTCCCGTTAATTGAACCACAATCCGCTCCTTACGGCACCCTATGCTACATGATAGCGGTGATTCCGTAGTGAGACCGGTTGTGGTTGAATTAACCGGAGGTTATGGATAAGAGCCAAGAACGGACGGACAAGCACCAAAAGGAAGGACTATGCGTTGGAAAGCCTAGCTTATACTCGCAAGTTCCTTCCTAGTCGTGCTAATCCCCGTTGTTGTCGATTACCGTAACACCGATATTAAGTGGGGCAACGAAAGATGTGGAGACTCCTAACTCAAACTAACCTAATCCTCACCCTAACAAGCTCTCTTTAAATATCAACTTACACTTAGATAACCACAACAAAATCTGAAAACAGGACTTAACTCGTTAAAACACTTTGAAAAAGACTCCCATCTCCCTGCGGACGACCCGTACTCAACCGGCTAGCTACAAGTGAAACCGTCTTGATTGCGGTATTTAAACTAGAACTTGAACACGCACGTAGATTAACAATCAAATGGCGCCGTTGCCGGGGAGACGGTAGTTTATTTCCTTGTGTAATTTCGGGTTAATTTGTGAATATAAAAACAACCAAAAAAACCAAAAAAAAATATACTTTGTAAAAAATCATCTTGTTATTTTTGATTAGCTTTTGTGCGAGTGTGCAGGAAAATACAAGGTTCGAGTTCAGTGGCCAAGACGTTGAAAATATGGAGTTCAAGTACAGTGCCAAAGACGTGGGAAGATAGACCCACAGTTCGCGGTTACACCGCGACGGAACATACGGTCTACTGTCAAGATCTGGAGCTAGTACAGTGAGCAAGTAAAAATTCCAAAGATCCAGACAAGCAGAGGAGACCCACAGAAGCACCCACACAAAAAATGAAGCCCCAATCCCCTGTTCCTGCCGCGGATCCGCGGCAATAGTGGGCTTAGGCCGCGGATCCGCGGCCATTTGGTGGCCTTGGGCTCCCATCTTCTCTCTGTAAGTCTCTCTGCCTCTCCCCACTCCTCTGAACTCCACTGAACTGTGTTTTCTGCAGCCTTCTTTGCGCAAATTCTTCTCCCCTTCCAATAAACTGTTCTTGTGCAGGATTCTTTGCGCCGCAAATAAAAATTGTTTGCAGTTGATTTGTTACAGCTTTGCATTTCTTTAATACGGACTTAAGGGGCTTGAAACCAATTCAGATTGGGTGGGGATTTCATCACCCTTCCCAGGACCCCAAAAATCACTAAAGTATATGCATTGTCCATTGTAAATTAAAAAATACTAGACTTCAGCCCTAAGGACTTCGCGCTCATTAGGAGAAGATAAACCGTGTTTAGAACCTCGCTTAACCGTATATTGTTTACGGGGTGTCTAGGAAAGTGTTAAAGGCGCAACCGCCGAAAGAGAAAGGGTTATTTAATTAAGGAACTTCGCGAAAGCGTTGGACAACCTCCCCTTATCTCTGCACTTACCTGGCCTCGTGATCAGTGTATTTTTAAGCCCGTTTCTCGACATTGTTTAACTTCGACAATCAAGTTCAGGAGCAGGTCTAGTAGACCTAGGTTACCCTAGATCTAGGTGTGATTGTGCATATCTTGTTTGTGATTGCTTAAGCCGTATTTCCGTACATATTTCTGTAAAAATCTTTCCAAAAAAAAAAAAAGTCAAAAACTTTTATAAAAACTTGCCCTTTTATCGCCAAATCCATTTTCACCCACCACCCATCGCCTTTCTCCATTGACGTCTTCTTACCCTCACCTTCTCCGCTTTGACTATACTAAACTCGTTTAGTGTATGTCCGCTTGGACTCGGGACACTAGCGCCCGTCTAGTCCGCGTTACGTTAGTCGCGACCGACTACGCGATCGACTCCGAAGTCGATACTCCGTCCACTCCTCTTTCACCCCTTTCTTTGCCGGCCAACTCCGACGTTGACCGGAATTCTGTTCATACATCTTCACCTTCACCTTCACCAACCTCTTCTTCCACGATGTCGGGATTTAATCCGAACATCTCTTTGACCACCGCTGGATTGGCTCCACCTCCTACGGAGACCAATATCCCACCACCTCCACCTGTTGTAGCGCCGCAGCGAATTGCGCTCCAGGATCGTTTCTGCCCCACCCGTTCTGCACTTCCCACCTGCCTTTCTCTTCCTCCGGCCAATGGGGACAACTTTGAAATTAAGCCCCATTTCATCAACATGCTCCCACGTTTTCATGGGCTTGAATCTGAAGATGCCTATATCTTCATCAACAAATTTCAAAACGTCTGTGCCATGATGAAAACAACCCAGCTGTCGGACGATGCTATACGTCTACGGGTCATTCCGTTCACTTTATGCGATCTCGCAGAAAAATGGCTGTATAGCACCGCTTCCCACTCAATCACCAGCTGGGACGAGTTTGTTAAAGCGTTTCTGAAAAAATTCTATCCAAATCATAAGACCGCAAGAATTCGAAATGAAATCAACCAATTCTCCCAGCTTCCTTCTGAACCCTTCTGGAAGTGCTTTGACCGATACAAAGACCTTCTTGTTCAGTGTCCTCACCACGGTATAGAGAAATGGCAGCTCTGCCAAACCTTATACGAGGGACTGAACCCAGCAACGAAGCAGTTGCTGGAAACCATCTGTCAGGGCCACTTCCTATCGAAATCTGACGAGGAAGCGTGGCAGTTCTTTGACGATCTTGCGGAGCAAACGCTACAGTGGGAGAGCACCAGACCGACTTCTTCTTCTTCTACCTCTACTTCTACCGGTCAATCTAGGGTAGGAATCCACCAACTCGATGTCTCTATTGCGATGAAAGCTGAAATGGCTGCAATAACACGAAAGCTTGAAGCAATAGAGAGCAAATTTTCTGCTCCTGTCCCCACACCTGTTCTCCCCCTTCGTACCATCTGCGCTTGTTGTTCCGATCCTTCCCACTTGACCGAAGAGTGTCCTTACAATCCACCCTCGCAAGGACAGGATCAGGTTAATGCTGCCTTCCAGCAAAGACCGAGGAATGATCCATACTCTTCCACCTACAATCCCGGTTGGAGGAACCACCCCAATTTCGCCTGGAATCAGAATCAGAATCAATTCCAGGGCAACAATTTCCAAAGGGCCCCTCCACCGCAACAACAAGCGCCACAACAAACTCAGCATCAATACCAGCAGCCCTTCCAACCCCAACCTTACCAAAACCAGACGGACAACTTTGCACCCAACAACTCTTTTCCACCAAACAACTTTGTTCCGTCAAACAACGATAAGGTTTCCTCGCTCGAGCGAAGTCTGGAGGCGTTTGTTAAACAATCGACTCAATCCACCGCCAACATCCAGTCTTCGATTCAATCCTTAGTGCAACACACTGCCGCACACGGGCAAAGCATCAAGACCATCGAGGCCCAGATTGCACAGCTGAACGCGGCCTTAAGCGAGCGAGAAAAGGGGAAGCTCCCGTCCCAGCCACTTCCAAATCCCGGTCACCCACACAATGCACATGTTGCTCTTGAACAACAAAACCATAATGTGAGTGCCGTGACTACACTGAGATCGGGAAGGATGCTGCAAAACAACATTGGCAAGCGAATCAACGATGACACCCCGGCCGCTTCTTCTTCTTCTTCTTCTTCTTCTTCGTCTTCTGAGCCTATTCTTCATTCTTCAACAGGCTCTCCTTCCTCTTCTTCTGCTCTGAATGGACCCACTTCTCACTCCATGAAAACACCTATTCTGGGATCCGTTCCAACTCCAAAATCTCCTCCTCCAGCATTAGACTCAACCAATTTTCAAAATGTTCCATTTCCAAACCGGTTGAGGTCTAACAAACAAAATCCACAAATGGAGAAGATTTTGGAGTTATTCAAGCAAGTTAACATTAACATTCCTCTTTTAGATGCTGTCCAACAAGTCCCGTATTACGCAAAAATCTTAAAGGACTTGTGCACGAAAAAGAGGAAGTCTCAGGTACCCAAGAAAGTTTTCTTGGCTAGTGCTGTGAGTGATGCCCTTACCCAATCTTTACTACAAAAATGGAAGGACCCTGGCTGTCCTACGATTTCAATTACTATTGGGGATAAGAATATCAACCGCGCACTATTAGATCTTGGTGCCAGTGTTAACTTGCTTCCGTATTCAGTATACGAGCAATTAGGCGTCGGAGAGCTGAAACCCACCCACTGCACTCTCCAGATGGCCGACCGATCGATCACCCATCCTAGGGGTGAGCTAGAGGATGTGTTAATAAGAGTCGGGGACTTCATATTCCCCGTCGACTTCATTGTCTTAGATACACAGCCTGTAGCTAACCCCCGGAATCAAATTCCGGTGATACTCGGTCGCCCATTTCTCGCAACCTCAAATGCTGTGATCAATTGTCGCAACGGTTTGATGAACCTCTCTTTTGGAAATATGACGATTGAACTCAACATTTTTAGGTTGGGGAATCAGCCCGCCGAACCTAATGCTCATATACTGGACGTCTGCTCGATCCAGGAGATCACCCCCGAAGAGTGTGAATTCGAGGAGTTTCTGTTTGAACACGATAATCTTGACGCCACTAGTGCGTTTCTCTTCGAACCTGCTGCTGTTTCTGCGCCCGACAACGACTACGAGTGTTTCACGTTCACGAACGATCTTAGCCGCGCATAACCCGAGTTTGAATCCTTCGACTTTCCGGATGAGTTACCTGAACCATCCAACTCGGTTGCTTACACTCGCTTTGAACCTTTGCTGGAGTCCTTTGAGTTCGAGACCTTTGCACCAGTCTTGCCTTCCATTATTTCACCTCCAACGCTCGAACTCAAGCCGTTGCCGTCTCACCTTAAGTATGCTTACTTAGGTGAGAACGAGACCCTCCCTGTCATCATTTCGGCTTCTCTAGCTCCCGAGCAAGAGAAAGCCCTTCTCGCGGTCTTGCACAGCAACAGGCAAGCTTTTGGCTGGTCCATGGCGGACATCAAGGGGATTAGTCCCCTGATCGTTAAGCATCACATTCATCTGATGGATGATGCCAAACCAGCCCGGGATCCACAAAGACGTCTTAATCCAGTCATGAAAGAGGCTGTGAAGAAGGAGATCGTCAAATGTCTAGATAGTGGTATCATTTACCCTATCTCTGATAGCCAGTGGGTCAGCCCCATTCACGTTGTCCCCAAGAAGTCGGGCATCACTGTCATCACCAACGAGGCGAATGAGTTAATCCCTACTCGCACCCAAACTGGGTGGCGAGTTTGCATTGATTACAGAAAACTCAACGCCGCAACGCGGAAAGACCACTTTCCGCTACCTTTCATTGACCAGATGCTTGAACGATTGGCCGGACACGAGTACTACTGCTTTCTTGATGGCTACTCCGGCTATAATCAAATTCCCATCGCCGAAAAAGACCAGGACAAGACCACTTTCACTTGTCCTTTCGGCACGTTTGCATATCGACGCATGCCCTTTGGGTTATGCAATGCGCCCGCTACCTTCCAGCGGTGTATGATGGGAATTTTCTCTGACATGGTGGAAAAATTTCTGGAGATTTTCATGGATGACTTCTCCATCTTCGGCGACTCCTTTGACGAGTGTTTGCTGCATCTTGACGATGTCCTTACCCGATGCAAGGACAAGAATCTCACTTTGAACTGGGAGAAATGCCACTTCATGGTGCGCGAAGGTATTGTCCTAGGACATATCATCTCGCAAAATGGCATAGAGGTTGACAAAGCAAAGATTGAGGTCATTTCCAATCTGCCTCCTCCCCGATGCGTCAGAGATATCCGAGCCTTCCTTGGCCATGTCGGTTTCTATAGACGGTTTATCAAGGACTTTAGCAAGATTGCTAGGCCATTGACTCTTTTGCTGGCTAAGGATACGCCTTTCGACTTCAACTCGAGCTGTGTGACTGCCTTCGAGTCACTGAAACGCTCACTCACTTCTGCTCCCGTTCTTTCTTCTCCTGACTGGACGCACCCATTCGAGATTATGTGCGATGCATCCGACTTTGCCATCGGTGCTGTCCTTGGACAGCACATCAACAAGATGCCGCACGTAATCTATTATGCGAGCCGAACCCTGAACGACGCACAACTCAATTATACAACAACTGAGAAGGAATTCTTAGCTGTTGTATTTGCTTTAGAAAAGTTCAGGCCCTACCTCATCGGCTCTCCAGTCATTGTCTACACAGACCATTCAGCTCTGCGCCATCTTTTTGCGAAGAAAGATGCAAAATCTCGGTTAATACGTTGGATCCTCTTGCTCCAAGAGTTTGACCTTGTCATTAAGGACAAACGAGGATGTGAAAACGTAGTTCCCGACCATCTCTCACGACTTCCTTCTTCGCCTTCGCTTCCAATTCCGATCAACGACGTTTTCCCGGATGAACAACTCTTGACAGTATCGTGCGAACCCTGGTTCGCAGATATTGTGAACTATTTGGCCACAGGATTACTACCAACCGAATGGTCAGGTCAGGACCGACTTCGCTTCTTATCCCAAGTAAAACACTTTTACTGGGACGAACCCTACTTGTTCAAGTACTGTCCCGACCAGATTATTCGTCGGTGTGTCCCTGATGAGGAATTCAAGAGTGTGCTGTCATTTTGCCACGATCAAGCGTGTGGCGGGCATTTTGGGCCCAGAAAGACAGCTGAGAAGATCTTGCAATGTGGTTTCTACTGGCCACAGCTTTTCAAAGACGCTCACGATTATTGCAAGACTTGCTCCCGGTGCCAACACATGGGCCGGATAACCCGGAGGAATGAGATGCCGCTCCAACCGATCTTGGTTGTGGAGATTTTCGATGTTTGGGGGATAGACTTCATGGGGCCGTTTCCCAGCTCTTTTGGGAACTTGTACATTCTTCTAGCTGTTGATTACGTCTCTAAATGGGTCGAGGCTGTGCCCAGCCGGACTAATGACAACAAGGTTGTCGTTAGGTTCCTTAAAGAAAACATCTTCTCACGGTTTGGGCACCCCCGAGCGATCATTAGCGACAATGGAAGTCATTTCTGCAATAGGACTTTCGAGGCCTTGATGCGGAAATACTCCATTAATCATAAGCTTTCTACGCCCTACCACCCCCAAACCTGCGGGCAGGCTGAAGTTTCAAATCGGCAAATCAAGCAGATACTGGAGAAGACGGTTTCCAAGAACCGTAAGGATTGGTCTCTGAAACTCACTGATGCCCTTTGGGCATTTAGAACCGCTTATAAGACCGACCTTGGCATGTCTCCCTATCGGCTTGTGTACGGAAAAGCCTGCCACCTTCCTGTCGAAATCGAGCATCGCGCATTTGGGGCGATAAAGGAGTTGAATCTGTCTCTTGATGACGCGGGCAGCCATCGGAAGCTGCAGTTGAACGAACTGTGCGAGCTTAGGGATGAGGCTTACGACAACGCGGTTGTCGTTAAGAATCGAACGAAGGTGTTTCACGATAAACACCTTTTGCGCAAAACCTTCGTACCTGGTCAACAGGTACTGCTTTACGACACCCGACTTCACTTCCATCCTGGAAAGCTCAGATCTCGCTGGAAAGGGCCGTATTTTGTGCGGAATGTGTATCCGCAGGGCGCTGTGGATTTGGAGAATCCAAAGGACGGTTCACTTTTCAAAGTAAACGGACACCGATGCAAACCGTACCTTAGCGCCGAACCAACAGAGGAGCTCCTGTTCTTACAGGAGCCGGTTTACCCTGCATGATCTTCCTCTGCCTACCGCCAAACTTCGGTTATCCAGCCAAGAACAGCGGACACTGTTCCAAATAAGTTTGGGGGTATGTACAAACCATTTTGTATATATATTTGTGTATATTCTTTTTCTTTTCTTAAAAAAAAAAAAATAACAAATAAAAATTTGTGTATCACTAACCGACAATTTTGAACCTTCCAACTGCTCTCTTCATGCAATGACAGTGAGGACACTGTCCAGTTTAAGTTTGGGGGTACGCTCGGTACGCATTTCTTCCCTTCGCATTCATATGTATATTTTGCATCTGCATATTTAAATCCATAAAATCCATAAAAATTTGAAAATTTTCTAAAAAATATAAAAACTTTTTTGTCAACTTAGCTTGTGGAAGAACTCTGATTCAACATTCGACGGTTTTTGTTTGAAAAAAATAGGAATAACTAGATCTTATGTTTGGATTTTGAAAACCTGAAAGATAACTCTCCTTTGAAGTTAACTATAGCTGATATACGTCTTTACATCACACTACACGTGTCGTAAGATTTTGGGAATTAGATGACAAGTCTTTCATGTTTAAACTTTTAAACAGATAAATGATTTTCTGAGGATCAAATAGGTTTGTTCTGAAATAAGTAATGTCAAGAATAGTTTATAAAGTAAAGCGAATATGAAGGAATGTTATTGATGCCGTAATTGGAGCTAAGTCTGAAAAATAACCCATCGGAAACTTGATTGGAATGATTACACACCAAACTCACTAAACACGTCTTTTATCCAAAAAAATAATTGAACTGCCGGTTATATCTCCGTTCGTATTAAATCATCTGATTTTCACGCCAAACTGTCTTTTGTTTTTGGACCTAGGTAACTTGAGTAATTAAGTCCGCTGGGGTGTTTCTACACCTAATGCCCTAAAACCAACTGGTTTGGGTTCATTGGCCCAAAACTCGCTAAGAAGCCTAGAAAGTCCAGTTTTAAAACAAAGTCAAGCAAGTGTTCTCTCCGAGTTAAAATTCCTAACGGTTCTTTGTGTGAGAATAATCTTGATAAAAGACAGGCTTTTATAAAAAATTTTAACGGAGATATGAAGGTTTTACTCTTTGATAAAGACTATTGCACGTTCACAGAGGTGTGTATGAAATGAAAACAAGAAAAAGGTGGAGTGAAAAATACGACTTAGTTTCCTATTAAGGAAGATAGAAATTCTGAAGTTGAAACCTTACTGGAAAACGAAACTTGAAAAATGCTTAACTCGTTATAAAACTTATGTGATCCTTTTAAAATTGTTATCTGGGCTTTATTGTGCGACATGATGACTTTAATCGATCCTTCTGGAACTCAACGACACTATTTGCACTGCACGTAAAGACATATAAAATCTGTAGTTAAATAAGAAGTGAGGTGTGAAAAATAAAGGTTCGATGATCTAGACTTAGGATTATAGAATTGTTATTTTCTAAAACAAAACTTTAGGGTTTGAAGCTTAGTTATTTTACAAAACCAACTTGACCGGATTTTGTGGGTAGTATCCGCTGAAAACCCTCAGGAGACAACACTCCTCCTACTAGGGACACCTAGAGGTTTAACGGCTTGTTGCACATGCTCAGTGCAATCGCGTTCCCTGCGAAAGTGAGGTTAGGAATTTTTTTTTTGTGAATAAATGGGCTTTGCTCGGGACGAGCAAATGATAAGTTTGGGGGTATTTGTTCATATCAGATTTTTGCATTTTCATACCGCCCAATTTTTATCACATTGCATATCGGTAGATACTCTTGAGCCGTGTTTGCTAGTCAATTGCAGGATACAGGTTCCCGGTTCTCAAACGGAGAAATTCATGGAAAACACGACAAAATCCGGTTCCTGCCAACCACAGATAAAACACGGTCTCCGCTCTTCATCCGTATGTTGCCAGATACCAGTTTAGGAAGACAAAATGTCAACTCAATGTCATTCTCATGCACAAGGCTCAATGGTAGCACCAAATCCAAGAGATCTACGCGGAGCTCGAGGCAATCATCCACAAAAAAGTCCACCTTTCCTCAATAGAAATTCTGGAAGAAATGGGAGAGATTTTTCAGAAAATACACACAGCAGACAAGAGGGGACAGGAGAACAGGAAAAGTGCACAGAAGACCACACCCTAAGTCGACAAGAGGGGCGCGGATCCGCGGCCATAGGGGGGCATAGGCGGCGGATCCACGGCCGTACAGGGGATTCAGGACACGAGCTTCCAGGGACAGTTTGGTCATTGCATCAGGGTTCTGGTGGTTGCCCTAGGGTTTCATTTCTTGGCCTATAAATAGCCCAGAATTTTGTGAAGAAAGGGTGAATTTTTGTATTCTTATTTTGCCTAGTTTTAGTGTTGTTCTTCTTCCTCTTCTCACCTCTTCTCCATTAAACTTGTAGTGAGCTTTTGAGTGAAGAGTGATGAATAAAGAAGACCATTTATTATCATGCTTGCCTCTTTCTTTACTTGTTGTAATTTGTTGTAATTTTAATTGTTAAGTAGTTGTTGTTATTTGCTTGATTGTTTCTTTCTTCTCTCTTTTTCTTTATCATTCATACGACAATGATACTTACGCTTGATCCTCGCCAAGGTGAGGTCGCAAATAGTTAGTCGTATTCTTCTAGCCTCCTTCTTTCTATCTTCCTCTTTTGTTTGTTTTATTTTTCCGTATTATGAAGTGTGAGTAGTTTTATACTTGTTAGGGTAGGATAAGGGAAGTTTGAGAGAAGGAAATCTCTCTCACTCTTTCCTTGCCCAACAACATAAATCGACTCCCGTTAATTGAACCACAATCCGCTCCTTACGGCACCCTATCCTACATGATAGCGGTGATTCCGTAGTGAGACCGGTTGTGGTTGAATTAACCGGAGGTTGTGGTTGAATTAACCGGAGGTTATGGATAAGAGCCAAGAACGGACGGACAAGCACCAAAAGGAAGGACTATGCGTTGGAAAGCCTAGCTTATACTCGCAAGTTCCTTCCTAGTCGTGCTAATCCCCGTTGTTGCCGATTACCGTAACACCGATATTAAGTGGGGCAACGAAAGATGTGGAGACTCCTAACTCAAACTAACCTAATCCTCACCCTAACAAGCTCTCTTTAAATATCAACTTACACTTAGATAACCACAACAAAATCTGAAAACAGGACTTAACTCGTTAAAACACTTTGAAAAAGACTCCCATCTCCCTGCGGACGACTCGTACTCAACCGGCTAGCTACAAGCGAAACCGTCTTGATTGCGGTATTTAAACTAGAACTTGAACACGCACGTAGGTTAACAATCAGTACCAACGGTCCAGCCGTAGAAGGGTCAAGCCAACGCCTCACATGTGGCATGCCGTACTGCCCCCAAACCCTTAGGTTCAAAGGGCAGTTCAAGACGGTCACATAATCGAGTTAAGGTTTGTTGTCTTCTAGAGGGTCCATCGCGTTACTTGCACTACTTAGAACGTTCTCAAACCTCGGAAAAATCCAACAATTGGAAATTTCCCGGCAGGGGGAAAAAGTGGGTATTTATATCCGGTCGAACTTTTTAACATATTCTAAAATTTATCCAGAAAAACACATAGACAAAATTAGACAATCCGATCGAATCTACGAACTCCCAATACAACCCAGAAAACTCAACTGCTGAGTAGAAGTTACAAATTCCTAGAAAACACAGCACATACAGATAGAGATTACTGTGCAAAACAAGTGGAAAGATTCATCACTACGGCCGCGGAACCGCCGCCCAAGCCAGGGTGGGGCCGCGGTTCCGTAGCTCAATAGTCGATTTGAGATCACGTGCTTCACAGTAATTCATACAAAGCCCTACTGAATTTTTTGACAATTTTTAATTCACAAAAATCCACAATTCCAGAAAATGTACAGAAAGGGGTATCGATTAGGGTTTCGGGGTTCGATCGAGTTTCTAACATCGTCTACACATCGCCTAAAGCTCTAGCTAGGCTCTGATACCACTGTAGGGTTCCTAGGCACACTCATGAAGTTCTACAACTGATCAACCATGCCAAAATCAAATTTTTCCATGTGTCTAAGAACCCTATGCTAGATCGTTAACTAGAGGTAAGGCGAAACTAAGCAAGCAAACTACTTTGCTACTAAGTGAAAGAGACAACAACCTTTGTAGATCCGGTCCTCCACTTCTCTAGCTCCGTGTTGACGTCCTTCCGCTGCGATCATCGGAATCCTGGACTCTAGTGTCGGTTTCATCGGAGAAATGGGCGGGCTAGGTCGTTGACTTCGATGCCGAAGATTATCTACGTCGAGGCGACTCAAACTCAAGCTCCATCTTCACTAGGTCATGAAACTTGTGAAGATAACACACTCTACTACATGGCAAGTGGTAGAGGATGAAGAAATAGGAAGTGGGTTCACTTTGGATTTGGATTTCTCACTTGAATTCATCACTTGGAATTTTCTAGCAATGGTTTCTTCTCTTCATGAAGAAGAAGAAGAAGAAAGTAAAGAAAGTGAATTATCAATAATAGAAAATCAAGTGATGCTTATCATTTAGCTACCATGGGTGAGTGTAACTAATGTAGAGAATAAACTAGGGTTTAGTTAAATGGTTAGGTTAAGGATAAAACAAAATGGTAGACTTTTTCAAAGATGCATGAAGCATCACGAAGCTTCTTGCATAAAACAAAGATAACCACCATTTTATTTTTGCTAAAAGTAAATAAATAAGGCAAATGAAACCCTAACCATTAACTAAACATGGTGTATAGCATACACACACCCAAGTTTGCATGTATCATCAAACATGATACAAACTAGTGCACAAACATATATCATATATACAATGTGCACAATCAAGTGAGAAAAACATCTTAAGTGAACCAATACTAGTTAATGTAAAGTAATATATCAAATATATAATTATACATTAAATCATTAAATCAACACTTGATTTAACGATCCGATCATAACCGACTAATATCATGTGTATCAATGTATCGAATCAACATTTGATTCGGTAACCCGGCTATATCTTATATAACCGTCCGATGATACAAATCGCGAGAATAGAATACAGTATCACATACTGGTATTATTCTCGGTCCTGCACATATTTCATATGCGCTCCTATTTCGTTTCGCTTGAGCCAGGAAACCTCTGTGTAGGACTCTAAAGACTCGTCAATACGCCGGCAGCAGGTGATGATCATATCAAACACCCACAAGCCGCAAGCGGTCTGCTAAACGTAACGGCCACCCGGGTATTGAGCGATCAGAAGATCAACGAGCAAGCCCACTCACACTCCTGTGAATCCAACCAGCAACACTTACCGTACAGTCCGGTCTGTTCGTCTGATATGTCGCATATCTTGCCTAGGGGTGGTAAACGTCAGACCCCAGTAGCTTGATAAGTCATGCCGATATAAGGTCCATAACAAGCGTGAAACTACTGATAACTCTTACCAGTATATCACTGCAACCCTGGCCAGGGATTTCCAGTTATGGCCAGTCGAGCATAGCGCAACATCAACCCCCAATACCGGGAGAGACGAATCCCCTCCTATCGCTCATTGCCTCCATGTGAATCGGGACTGTACCCAAAAACCACCTGTTTGCACGACTCAGTAGAGCCGTGGTAGGGTGGAAATCAAAGCACAGTGGGAGACACACAAGACTCTATGACGATCTCGGGTCAACAGACTAAGCTGTACCAGTGTCACCAGAGAACTGCCATCTGACGTGAGGTATAATACCATCTGGGAGTTCTCGGCGAGTCCGTTCAGTGTACCCAGTCTCCACTGAGCACCTGCATACCATCTCGGATGTCAAACACCAATGGATATGGGATCATCCATCGCCCATCACATGGGTCGAGAAGATATACACTAGTCTACTCTGGAATATCGATGCCCCGTCTCGATATTCCCACGACTAGGAACATTGAAGGATGTACTCATGGACTACCCAGGCCCCATTAATATGATCTACATCACAGTCCTGGAAGTCGAGTACATATCCTAAGGGCTTTATCAACATGTAACAGAGAGACAGAAAGTATACATGTTAAGATAAAGAGCAACCAGATAGCGTACTATCATGTCGAGCAAGAAAGTCCTTCCTATATATGTCCCAGCATCCACTACAATATACATCCTATTTACAGTAATGGCCTCTAGGGTTTACAAATAACTAACAATTACAAGTAAGTAAGTGCATGGAATTTAAATAGCAAGAATGTAAAGAGCATGATAATAAATTGCATGAATGTAAAAGAGCAAGAAAGAAAATATTAAGAACCAAAGATCAAAACAAAAGACATGGACTCAATAACCTACAGTTAAACTTGCAAGCTCAATTAAGAGTTTGCAAGATCAAGTGATGGAAAAGAACTCATGGTGAATGAAGGCACAAAAAGAAAACTTTATTAATCTTCAATAATGATACAACCCTTGAGATCAATAACCAACCCTTAAACTTTCAAACTCAATGAAGAGGCTGAAAGATAAAGAGAAGGTTAAGAACTCAAGGTGACTAAGCTATTTACAAGAAAAGAGAAAAGAAAACTTGGACAATCTAAGACAAATGAGTGGCAAAATTGGACCTCTTCTCCCTTGCTCACTGCCTGCTTTTATAGGCTCAAAAGCTAAATAAACAAACAATAAAAATGAGCTGATGTGGTGGCAAGGGGGGTCCACAGAAGTCTGGGAGAATTTGGGGCTAAAGTGGCCGGCCACAAGGGTATTGAGCTCGGCCCAAATCCGTGCATTGGGGCTCGTGCTTTGTGTGTTGACTTGTGTGCTTCCCAATATCACTTTGCTGCAGTTGGTTTTCTCAAATTTGACTTTGGATGCACCAGGGTTTTTGAGGGAAACTTGAATCTTTTGATCACATCACACCATTAGCATTTATTGCACTTGTCCCCCCACTTGTGTGCATTGGGTAGCCCCCTAGATCCATGGTCTAAGCTCCAAGAGTTAGTGTGTCACGACCCGAAATATTAGCTCGTGACCGGCACGTAAATCACGCTACGTCTAAAGGCGTAACGTAATTCAAGTAAGCCGAAACCCAGAAATCTAAACCTTTTTAAGAAAATAAAAGATGTGAAGTTTTAAAATAAATGTATAATGAAATCATGTTTTCTTAAATGCATAGAAAAGGAACATGAAAATGCAAGTGGAATTTATTAGTTTGAAAACATGTTTCGTCGTTAAAAATTTGGGCAGCACCTCCTTTGTATATTTTGATCCAAAACCAAAAATACAAGATAATAATAAAGGCATCCCCAAGCGGGAGCTAGCTCTTCGCCAAACGGCAGATCACAATCACGCAGGTAATAAAACAAGTATACGACGCCCAACGGCGAAGTTCACTACAAAAAATAAAGGAATAAGCAAGACATTAAAACCACAAGTAGCGGATTAGCCTTCGCTCTAAGTCTCGTAACCACAATCTCACTAAGTCTCATCACTTATACAAATTCTAGTTTGATTTGATGGAGTTGACTAGATACAATATGAAATAGTAAATACAAGAGTGGGTACGATACAAATGTCCCACCTACCAAGCAAACCACCCAAAAGTAGTTATGTTCCCGCGATGCCGCTACTGATCCGTGCGGTCAACCTGCAAGAACCGTGGCACAACAGGGGTGAGTTGCTAACTCGTGAGTAGAAAAATATCAATAGATAGAAATCGAATAAACAACGACTCCTAGGTCAACTATATCATAAAGGTAATACTATGATATTTATGGTGACCGTTCTGTATATGTACCAAACAATACTCAAAGTCTATAAGTATGCGGATATCATCCAACCATATAATCAATGTTTGTATGCATGCGGATCTCGTCCAACCATATACTCAATGTATGTATGCATGTGGATCTCGTCCACGTGTCAACCAATGACACAACAACATCATGCATGTAAATATCATAAAAACATATGCATGAAAATATGAGGAAATAAATCAACGTGTGTCCTTCGTGACACCTCAAAATCATGGAACTTTAGTGCCTAGTATCGACACTCGAAATATCATGAAAACCCGTGTCCAGCAGCGACACGTAAATCCTCATATCTCAGGCGCCGTATCCTCGGATCGGCCCTCAAATGCCTCGTCTCAGGCGCCGCCTACTCTGGTCGGCCCTCATATCCATCTGATGACTCCGGTCGGTATCCTCCGGATAACCGACGGGTCCAAATAGTATCACCGGTAGGTAGTGCTTCCCTGCCAGGCTCACCGTCTAACAATACGAGTCTTCTTGCCCGGGGGTACCTCACCGGGTCCACCTTGTACCCGCAGACGGTTCCTACTGCTCCTCGAATCGGGTTTCACTGCCACTCTCAGAATCGATAAAACACATGGTGGACGCACTGAAATATCATATCAAGGGAAACCGGGTTTTTAAAACAATACGTACTTTCTTTTGAAATCACCACGGTTCTCAAATCCAGAAATCTCATGAAAGCAGCATATCTCAATGCGTGTAATCATAAAGCATGATGTATGCGATATATAACAGAAATGTAAGTATATCCGTATATCATGCAAAATAGAACAGTAATATGTACATATCGATGGAAAACCACTCTTTTAAATGAATCCGGTTTTTAAAATATATCTTGCGGTTCCCAAATCTCCAAAATCGAATGCAATATCGTATAAAGGTGCATATGTGAATATACACAAGTATGGACGTACAAATGTGTATGTCCGCAAGTATGGTGTACAATATCTATGTACGCAAGTATGGTGTACAATATCTATGTACGCAAGTAAGGTGTACAATATGTATGTGTGCCAATATGGATATACAATTGGTATATACGCAAGCATGAGTGTACAATATGTATGTGTGTCAATATGGATGTACAAGTGGTATATTGGATGTACAAGTGGTATATACGCAAGCATGAGTGTACAATATGTATGTGTACCAATATGGATGTACAAGTGGTATGTACGCAAGCATGAGTGCACAATATGTATGTATGCCAATATGGATGTACAAGTGGTATATACGCAAGCATGAGTGTACAATATGTATGTATGCCAATATGGATGTACAGGTGGTATATATGTTAGTTATATGTATGCCCTAGAGGCCATTATTGTACACATGATGTATATTACAGTGGATGCTCGGATATATATAGAGATGACTTTCTTGCTCGAAATGATCGTATGCTATCTGGTTACCTTTATCTTAACATGCAGACTTGTATTGTGATACTGTCTTGCTCTCACGTGTTGATAATGTTGGATATAGTGCCCTCAGAGTCAATTATTGGATCACAGGCACGTGATTGCAATGATTGAGGAAGGACCTATGCTGGTAGGACAGTCTTACTCAAGATTATAGTATGCTATCTGGTTTACCTTTATCATCGTGTACTATTTTAGGTGACCTTACAGGTCACAATTGCACGTTGATAGAGCCTCTAGGATGCCTCTAGGATTCTTGCTTGACTGCCAGCAGTATGAGGGCGATCATATACGTGGGAGCTGGGGTCTATAAGCACATCCTTAAAAGGTCCCTAGTCGAGGGCGTTTCGAGACAGGGCATCGATACTCCAGAGTAGACTAGTGTATACAGTTGAGACCCCGACGAGGGGTGGTGGCCGGTCTCACAAGCCACTGGTGTCAGTTGGTTCAACTAAGATGTATACAGGTGCTCATTAGGTTATGAGTACACCGGACAGGACTCGCCGGGAACATGCTAATTGGTCTTATACCTGACGACAGATGGCAGTTCCCTGGTGACATGTGTACAGGTTAGTTCATCGACCTGAGATTGTCATTTGTCTCGTGTGAGTTCCCACTGTACTTTGATTACTACCCTACAACGCTCAAAGGAGTCGTGCAAACAGATTTTAGTTGGGTATAGTCCCGAGGCATATGGAGGCAGTGAGCAGATCTTTAGGGGTTCGTCTCTCCCGGTATTAGGGGTGAGGTCGCGCTGTGTCTAGGAGAGCCATTACACGAAGTCCTTGGTCAAGGCAGGAGATTTACTGGTAGGTATTCCAGTAGTATCTCAGGGTGTTCTGGGCTACACTCCGACACGACTTGTACCGCTATTGGGGGTCTGACTTTTACCAACCCCCTAGGCCCGCTATGCCTTGCTCATAGACGAACAGACCGGACTGTACGGATATTGTCACTGACAGGCTCAGTAGGGTGTCAGGATGAGTTCGCTCATCGACATCCTTTTTGGTCAATACCTGGTAGCCCGTTACGTATGGCTAATACCTCTGACGTGCTAGTGGTTAAATCCACAGCCAAAGTATTGACGAGTCTTTAGAGTCCCCCACAGACAGTTTCTCAAGTTTCGGGCGAAACGCTGTAGAGGCCGTATGGATATATGGCAGGGTTCGATCTTATACGTGCGGTATTGCACGGATCATGATCGGACGGGTAATACTAGCGGGCTTTGGTTTAAGCCGGATCCTAGTATTGTATAGTGTAGATTTTGTCTCATTGCATTTGTATTCGGTCGGAATACAAATGCGGGTATGTATATACAGTAGCAGGGTTTTCCTGTAATTTATTACGGGATCAGTTTTTTGAATTTGCCAGTTTGCATTTCGTTTCAGCAAGTTTTCCTTTGTTCCTTTACGGCCGGATTTTTATGATGAGAGGGGTTTTCTTGCAAAGTGGCATTTAGCTAAATGCAAGGGTGTTATTAGCAATTTGGAGGGTTCATGATGGTTCTTGCATTATTAGATTCCTTTTTCATCTTTTCATTTGCAATAAATGAGAAAGGATTGGATGAGAAATTGATGTGATCTTTTTTCCTCTTTATCACACAATTTCTTCTCTTTCTTTACTCCATTGATTTTTCCCTCCTCATTCTAGAGCTTGGCCGGCCACTTTGGTGGAGGGTGTATTTTTGTGTGTGGGAAAAAGATTCATTCATATATGCTTGCATCAAAAATTCCAAAGCCTTTTTTCACATCTTCTTCTCCTCCTCAATCCAAATGGCAACTTCATACCCCCATAAGACAAACCACTCTACACTTCACCTAGGGCACGTCGGCTCTCTAACTTCGTGCTTGAGTTGCTTCGGTCCAGAGGTGGGAGCCCGTAAAAGAACCCGGCGATGTGGTGCCCGTTTCGACGAGGAGATGAAGACCGGAGATTCCGCGAGGAGATCGGAGTGGAGGCCGAAGACCGAAGGACACGGATCGCTCGGTATAGCTTTCTACCCCATTCTCTAGTTAGCTAGCATTAGGTTAATGGCCCGATCCGGGATTTTAGTGCGCGGTAGTTGTAAGTCCACGTTGCCCACCCCGGTACTTGCGGGGAGGCGGAAAACGGAATAAAAATCGAATTTTTATGAGCTTAGGCAACATGGACTAGACAAAGTGTTGGATATATGTATGCCCTAGAGGCCATTATGTGATAATGGATGTATCTATACATGTATATGTATATTCAGTTTGCATTCTTGCTCGACATGATAGTATGCTATCTGGTTATTCTTTATCTGACATGTTGATTTGATCATGCTTTTATTCATTCATACATGCTGATAAAGCCCCAAGGATATCTGCTTGACTACTCTGATTATGATGGAGATCATACTAGTGGGACATCTGTAGTCTATAAGCATATCCTGAAATGTCCCTAGTCGGAGGTGTATCGAGACGGGGCATCGATATACCAGAGTAGACTAGCGTATATGATACTAGACCCATGTGATGGGCGATGGATGTTCCCACATTCATCGATGTTTGACATCAAGATCATATACGGGTGCTCAGTGCTGACTGGGTACACTGGACGGACTCGCCGAGAACTCCTATATGGAATTATATCTATCGTCGGATAGCAGTTCTCAGGTGACACTGGTACAGGTTAGTCTGTAGACCCGAGATCGTCATGGAGTCTTGTGTGTTCTCCCACTGTACTTTGATTGCCACCCTACCACGGCTCTACTGAGTCGTGCAAACAGGTGGCCGTTGGGTACAGTCCCGAGACACACGAAGGCAATGAGCGATAGGAGGGGTTTCGTCTCTCCCGGTATTGGGAGTTGATGCTGTGCTGTGCTCGACTGGTTATAACAGCAAGTCCCTGGCCAGGGCTGCTGAGATTTGCTGATAAGTGTTATCAGTAGTTTCTCGATCTGTTATAGACCATTCACCGACACGACCTATTGAGTTATTGGGGTCGACGTGACCATCCCTAGGCTCGATATGCAGCATATCTGACGAAGAGACCGGACTGTACGGTAGTGTTGCCGGATGGCTCGACGGGAGTTGTAACAGGTTCGCTTGTTTTCTTCTTATCGCTCAATACCCGGGTGGCCGTTACGTTTGGCTGACCGCTTGCGGCTTGGCGGTGCTTGATATGATCATCACCCACTGCCGGCGTATTGACGAGTCTTAGAGTCCCACATAGGAGTTACCTAGTCTAGGCGAAACGTTGTGGTGCGCGTATGCGATATGCGCTTGGACCCGATTAAAATGCGTGTATGGGATACCGTATATTAATTGGGCGGCTTGCTAATGGTCGGGTCATATGTGATATGACCGGATTAGTGAATCAAGTGTTGATTCATCATTAGTTTCTCACTACAAATCCTATTTTGTTTATGTTGAATGTATGCATGCATGTATGCATTCATTCTTGTTCATGCACGTATGGATGTGCAAGCACACATACATACATACATTATATATTATCATGGTTGTTTATACAATGGAAATGGTGGATGTATAAGAATTACACCATGGTTGTATTTGGATAATTATTGGATTTAAATTAAAGCAAAAGAAAATGAAAAATGGGTTAAATCACTTAAGAAATTCTACACTCTTCTAACTCAACCATGCTCACCTAACATTTAACCCATAGTTTATTTTCTTATCATGCTTTTGATTTAAAATAAAATGTTATCTATTTATTTAACCATGGTTGGTTAAGAGAAAGAAAAATATATATAGCTATTTTCCTTTTCTCTTTCATAAGATAATTCATTCTCTTCTTCAAAATTCCACCATCTTCATCAACCTCCATGCTTTTGCTCTCTAGTTCATACAAGAGAGTGAATCACTCATAAAAATAAGATTTTGAAGTGAGATCCATAGCCACAACTTCATTCTAATCAAGTCTAGCTCACTTGATTAGAGTGTTCTCTTTGTTTTTCAAAGTTGCAAGCCTGGACGGGAAAACTCCGGGTGGATCGTCGTGGACGTGGGAGGAGTACAAGCGGACCTTCATCCTACACCCAAAGAGCCTAAAGAGCGAAGCAAAAACGGGAGCTACAAAGGTTGTAGCCTTCAAACCCTAACTTTGTTAGCTTATAGTTTAGTAACCCTAATCTTTCTAGGATCGATTCCTTTGCTTGTTAGTTTAGCACCATAAAAATGAAAACTTTAGGTCATGTGATGCTTGTAATCTCTTCTTAGGGTGCTAAGCTAACCTAACATTGGTATCAGAGCTGACCTAGAACATTAGGCGACCTTTTTGCGAAGTAAAAAGTCCGATCGAAACAAAAATACGACTTTTAAGGATGCTCTCTGGAAATTTTTTAAAAACTGACTTTTTTCAGAATTAAAAATTCTCAAAAAATAGAGCAGGTAAAAATTAGACAATCTGGAAAATTCGAGCCAGTGAACAGTAACTTTGGCCGCGGAAGCGCGGCATAAGCAAGCTTAGGCCGCGCATCCGCGGCCATATAAGGGGCTCTTTGACATTTTTTTTGCACAGTAATTTTCTTTACCTGCTACAGTATATTTTGAGTATATTTAATCTGAATCTGCTGTTGAAAAATTCTGGAGATGTTTTTAGACTCGTGGTTTCGATCGGAATTTTCATTTCGTTTTCTTTTCCGGGTAAACTAGAAAGTATTGAAGTGTTTGAACGAATATCATTTACTCAATATTCACGGGGTTTAAATAGTTTGGAGATACGTGCAAGTCTTTTTGCGGTGGTCCCTCTAGAAAACAACAAACCTTAACTCGATTATGTGACCGTCTCGAACTGCCCTTTGAACCCTAGGGTTTGGGGCAGTACGGCGTGCCACATGTGAGGCGTTGGCTTGACCCTTCTACGGCTGGACCGCCGCTACTGTGCCACACTCCGGATCTTTTGAACCCTACTCAAGTGTTGAGCTTTAGTGAATTTTGGGTGCTTGATAGTTCGTTCGAAAACTTTAATACTGTCTGTTTGTCTGGAATGTGATACAATATGTGGAATTCATATGGTTTAGGCATGAAATACGAGATATGTGATATTTCGCATTTATGATGTCTAAAGAGAATCTGAATTCCAAATATTGTAGTTTTACACTTTCTTTTCTGTGACCGTAAGTGTAGTATGTTAGATATCGCCGGTTTCGTTGCTATACATCAACGACAATCGGGGTACGCATACTTACTTACGTTGATGATATGTGATATTATATGTTGCTGAGATATGATGTGTAGGATTGTCGCGATCGAATAGCCGGGTTTTTTTTGTGAGATGAGTGTTTTATATTTTCATTCATGTAAATTCAAATGTAATGTAATATTCTTTTATTTGGGGCACTTCCAGGTTGCGGTTGTGTCACCAGTGTTGTATATTATTTATTTTTCCGCATTAGGATGGACCCAAGGAGGGGAGCACAGGTGACCGGGTTCTGGGGTTCAGTGGGAGGCCATCTCGAGAAGTCGAGACCGGGTCTCCTAAACTCCAAGATTGGTAGGGTCACTTGCTGCTCTCGTAGGGGTCCAGGGTGTGGGCTTGGCTATTCATCGCGACTGTGGAATCCGTATTTTCTATTCTGGGTAAATACTAAATACGGACGTCCTAGTATATCCCACGTTATATCTATATTTCTGCTGCATGTGTTCTGTGATATCTGAGACGAATGACTTATTATATATATGATATATAGTAGACGTTGCTTATGTTTTACACCCGCGCTAGTCCCGTCCCGGTATGCCGTTAGTTAAGTAACCTAACGGTGCATAACGGAACATTGCGGCGAATGCGGATGGCATAAGCGTACGTGTTATTTTCGTTTCTTTTCTGTGATTGGCTTTAGGACTTAAATGATGGGATTACATTAATGTGATTAATGTAAAGAAAATAAACCTAAAAAGATGTTGTAGAATCGGATTTGAAAACTACTCGGCTATTTATGAAAAAGCTACATTTCAAAACTGCGGAGCTTAAGCCACTCCTTTTGAAAAACTGTTTGATTCTACAACGATATCAAGTTCAAAGCGTTAAAGATTTTCTTAAAAATCATTCGCAACCCTCCGTCATTTTAGGAAGTAGAGTACTTAGTATTCGTGTTACGTTTGTTGACTTTAGTTAAGGCGTAGTGTACGGTAGCTAAGTGATGTCTTCCTACACTGCATATGATGCAGATTAATTAGGACATTCATGCGACTTTGTTGACCATAGTTAAGGGTCATATGGGTGGGTCTAATTAATCAAGAAATGACGGGTAGAACTTGACTGGTACTTATGATTTGTTGACCATAGTTAAGGTCATAAGTGCTAGGGGTAAAAATTACATCGGGAATTTCAAGTGTTGAAATTTGCAATGAGATTGCATACCTTCCATGTGATGGTTGGATCCCGATCCCACTGTGGGCAATAGTTGCTCCTGGGAGAGTTTTACAGTTTACAATTAGCTAACTCATTAGGTGTCTAGAAAGGTGTTAACGGGGCTCCGCCTCTGGGAAAACGAGGTTTACTCTAATTAGGTCCGTGCGAAAGCACGGGGAACCTCCCTCAAAGTACCGACACTGGCCTGGCTGAACGGTTAGCGAAGTTGTAGACTGTAATTAATCCTGGCTAGTTTTTCTATTTAAGGTTTGAAAGAAAAACTTGATAAAAAGCAGTGGGAAACATCGATTAGACAAGATAATAAACCAATCTAATCTATGCAAGAGCTTTCGCTGAGTGTATTCTTTTCTCTCTCTTAATGGCAGATACCAATGGCTGGACTTAAGCTTCTACTAGATAAAAACAAACTGAATGGGAACAACTATAAAGACTGGCTAAGGAATCTAAAGATCGCCTTGACTTATGATAAAGTATCATATGTCCTCACGGCTTCAGCCCCGCCCGTCCCAGGCCCAAAATCCTCAGTTGCGGACATAGAAGTCCGCAAGACATGGGACGCTGACTGTGCCACGGCCACATGCCTCGCGCTTGCATCGATGGATAACACACATCAAAAGCAGCACGAGGACATGGATATTCACGGGATACTGCTCCATACAAAGGAGTTGTATGGGGAGCAATCCCGCGTATTACGATACGAAGCATCAAAGAAACTGTTTCAGATGCGAATGGCCCCTGGCACACCAGTAGGAGACCATGTGTTGAAGATGATAGCTCTTATAGAAGAGCTTGAGGACCTTGGATGGACAATGGAAAATGAACAATATATAGATATTATTCTGCAGTCCCTTCCCTCCACCTTTGCTCAGTTCATAGTAAACTTCAACATGCATGGCATGGAGAAGGACCTCCCTGAACTCCTTAATATGTTAAGGAGTGCAGAGAGCACTATGAAGTCAGCAAAGACTCCCGTTATGACCATTGGACAGTCTTCTTCTTCTCGCCCAAAAGCTAAGGCCAAGGGAAAGAAAAAGAAGAAACCCACTAATCCTAAGGGCGGAGTCAAAAAGGTGAAGGGAAAGGGAAAGTCCACGGCTGGAGACCCAGGGAAAGGCGAGTGTTTTCATTGCCACAAGACAGGACATTGGAAGCGCAACTGCACGGAGTACCTAAGTCTCAAGAAGAAGCATGGTGATGCTTCTGCTTCAGGTGCGTTTGTGACTGAAAACTGTTTTTCTATAAACTCTGCTTCCTGGGTATTGGATACCGGTTCAGGTTCTCACATTTGCAATTCTATGCAGGGGCTGAGAAATAGCAAGGTTTTGAGGACAGGTGACCATACTCTCCGCGTTGGAAATGGTTCCAATGTACATACAGTCGCAGTGGGAGAGTATCACTTGGGGTTGCCATCTGGATGTATTTTGATTTTGAATCCATGTTATTTTGTACCGACTATGCTATGTAATATAATATCCGTTTCTTTGTTGGACAATGAAGGGTATAATTTTGTGTTGCAGAACAATGTTATGAACATTCACCTAAATCAAATGTTGGTTGGGTATGGTACACTTAATAACGGAATATATGTCCTAAATCAACACACAGTTTTCAGTATACAACACACTAATAAAAGAAAACTTTCAGAATTAAATGAAGCTTTTCTTTGGCACTGTAGACTTGGTCATATTAACGAAACAAGACTAAACAAGTTACACAAAGATGGATATTTAAATTCTTTTGAATATAAATCTTATGCGACTTGCCAGTCTTGTATCAAGGGTAAAATGACCAAAACTCCGTTTACCGGACACGGAGAAAGAGCTTCTCAGCTCCTGGGCCTCATACATAGTGATGTATGTGGGCCTATGTCTACACAGGCTAGAGGCGGTTTTTCATACTTTATTACATTCACCGACGATTTCTCAAGATTCGGTCATGTATTTTTATTAAAGCATAAGTCCGACGCTTTCGAGAAATTCATTGAATATAAACAAGAAGTAGAAAAACAAACCGGCTTGAGTATTAAGATGCTTCGATCAGATCGAGGTGGAGAGTATCTCAGTACAGAATTTGCAAACTTCCTAAAAGAGAATGGGATTCTCTCTCAGCTCACTTCTCCTTACACACCACAGCACAACGGTGTGTCAGAACGACGGAATAGGACCCTATTAGATATGGTCCGGTCCATGATGAGTGATGCTGAGTTACCAGTCTCGTTTTGGGGGCATGCATTGGAGACAGCAGCGTTTCTGCTAAACAGGGTTCCAACCAAAGCCGTGTCTACCACGCCATATGAGATATGGCATGGGAAGAGACCATCTCTTAAGAGAATTAAGATTTGGGGTTGCCCGGCCTATGTCAAAAAGCAGAATCCGGACAAACTCGAGACACGGTCAGTCATGTGTAACTTTGTAGGATATCCAAAGAATTCCTATGGATATCTATTCTACCACAAAGAGGAACAAATAGTGTTTGTTTCTCAGTATGCCACATTCTTGGAAAAAGAGTTTTTCACGGATAGAGATGATGGCAAGGTGGTAGATCTAGAAGAGGTTCTGGAGACACAAACTACAAATGACGATTTGGTTGAACCGGCTGTTGCAACAGAAACTGATGAACCTCGGCCACTCCGTAGGTCTGGTAGGACTTCTCGCCCACCGGAGAGGTACTACGGTTTCCTCATTGATGGTGACAGAGAAGACTGTATCATGGAAGATGATGATCCTACCAGTTTTCAGCAAGCTATCACGAGTGGTGACTCTGTGAAGTGGCTGGATGCCATGAGATCCGAAATGCAGTCTATGTACACCAACAAAGTATGGACTTTGGACGTTGTACCCCCTGGGGTAAAACCTGTGGGGTGCAAATGGATCTTTAAAAGAAAGATTGGTGTGGATGGGCAGGTAGAGACCTATAAGGCAAGACTTATGGCGAAAGGTTTTCGTCAAAGACCAGGTCTGGACTATGACGAAACTTTTTCGCCCGTAGCCATGCTTAAATCCATTCGGATCCTACTTGCTATTGCTGCTCACTACGACTATGAAATCTGGCAGATGGACGTTAAAACAGCATTTCTAAATGGAGATTTAGAAGAATGCGTTTATATGGATCAGCCAGAGGGCTTCATTGACAGTGGGAGCAGCGAGAAAGCATGTAGATTGCTTAAATCCATATATGGGTTAAAGCAGGCATCTCGGAGTTGGAACATCTGTTTCGATGATGTTATCAAAGAGTTTGATTTCATCAAAAATCCAGATGAACCTTGTGTTTATAGGAAGGCTGTAGGAAGAGCTGTCACATTCCTCGTATTGTACGTGGATGACATTCTTCTGATAGGAAATGATATTCCTATGCTACAGTCGGTCAAATCATTCTTATCACTGAGGTTCTCCATGAAGGACCTGGGTGATGCCACATACATCCTGGGCATAAGGATCTATAGGGATAGATCCAAAAAGTTATTGGGATTTCCCAAACCAGGTACATCAACACCATCCTAAAGAGGTTTAGTATGGAAGACTCCAAGCGGGGTGCCTTACCCGCTTGCCATGGAGTCACTCTCTCCAAGGATTCTTGTCCAAAGACCGATGAAGAGAGAGCTCGCATGAGCATTATACCTTATGCTTCAGCAGTAGGGTCTATAATGTATGCGATGTTATGTACACGCCCAGATGTAGCTTATGCACTTAGTGTAGTAAGCAGGTATCAATCCAACCCAGGGGAGAACCACTGGACAACTGTGAAGAACATTCTTAAGTACTTACGAAGGACTAAAGAACTGCTCTTGGTGTATGGTAATAAAGATCTCCAAATGGAGGCCTTTACCGATTCGAGCTTCCAGAGCGATAAGGATGACAGCAAATCTATCTCAGGGTTTGTGTTTACCCTCAATGGAGGGGCGGTGAGTTGGAAGAGTTCCAAACAGGATACCGTTGCAGACTCTACGATGGAAGCTGAGTACATTGCTGCAAATGATGCCGCCAAGGAAGCCGTCTGGATGAAGAAGTTCGTCTCAGAGCTAGGAGTAGTTCCAACCATTATTGATCCAATACCTTTGTATTGTGACAATAATGGGGCGATGGCGTTAGCCAAGGAGCCCAGATCCCATCAGCGGTCCAGACACATCCTGAGGCGCTTTCATTTGATCCGGGAGATTGTAGATCGCCGCGAGATCGAGATTAAGAGAGTTGACACAAAGAACAACGCCGCGGATCCATTCACCAAGGCCCTCCCTCAGCCGCAGCATGAGCGACCTTTTGAGATGTTGGGTATGAGATACGCCAATAACTGGCCTTAGTGCAAGTGGGAGATTGTTGGATATATGTATGCCCTAGAGGCCATTATGTGATAGTGGATGTATCTATACATGTATATATATATTCAGTTTGCATTCTTGCTCGACATGATAGTATGCTATCTGGTTATTCTTTATCTGACATGTTGATTTGATCATGCTTTTATTCATTCATACATGCTGATAAAGCCCCGAGGATATCTGCTTGACTATTCTGATTATGATGGAGATCATACCAGTGGGACATCTGTAGTCTATAAGCATATCCTGAAATGTCCCTAGTCGGAGGTGTATCGAGACGGGGCATCGATATACCAGAGTAGACTAGCGTATATGATACTAGACCCATGTGATGGGCGATGGATGTTCCCACATTCATCGATGTTTGACATCAAGATCATATACGGGTGCTCAGTGCTGACTGGGTACACTGGACGGACTCGCCGAGAACTCCTATATGGAATTATATCTATCGTCGGATAGCAGTTCTCAGGTGACACTGGTACAGGTTAGTCTGTAGACCCGAGATCGTCATGGAGTCTTGTGTGTTCTCCCACTGTACTTTGATTGCCACCCTACCACGGCTCTACTGAGTCGTGCAAACAGGTGGCCGTTGGGTACAGTCCCGAGACACACGAAGGCAATGAGCGATAGGAGGGGTTTTGTCTCTCCCGGTATTGGGAGTTGATGCTGTGCTGTGCTCTACTGGTTATAACAGCAAGTCCCTGGCCAGGGCTGCTGAGATTTGCTGATAAGTGTTATCAGTAGTTTCTCGATCTGTTATAGACCATTCACCGACACGACCTATTGAGTTATTGGGGTCGACGTGACCATCCCTAGGCTCGATATGCAGCATATCTGACGAAGAGACCGGACTGTACGGTAGTGTTGCCGGATGGCTCGACGGGAGTTGTAACAGGTTCGCTTGTTTTCTTCTTATCGCTTAATACCCGGGTGGCCGTTACGTTTGGCTGACCGCTTGCGGCTTGGGGGTGCTTGATATGATCATCACCCACTGCCGGCGTATTGACGAGTCTTAGAGTCCCACATAGGAGTTACCTAGTCCAGGCGAAACGTTGTGGTGCGCGTATGCGATATGCGCTTGGACCCGATTAAAATGCGTGTATGGGATACCGTATATTAATTGGGCGGCTTGCTAATGGTCGGGTCATATGTGATATGACCGGATTAGTGAATCAAGTGTTGATTCATCATTAGTTTCTCACTACAAATCCTATTTTGTTTATGTTGAATGTATGCATGCATGTATGCATTCATTCTTGTTCATGCACATATGGATGTGCAAGCACACATACATACATACATTATATATTATCATGGTTGTTTATACAATGGAAATGGTGGATGTATAAGAATTACACCATGGTTGTATTTGGATAATTATTGGATTTAAATTAAAGCAAAAGAAAATGAAAAATGGGTTAAATCACTTAAGAAATTCTACACTCTTCTAACTCAACCATGCTCACCTAACATTTAACCCATAGTTTATTTTCTTATCATGCTTTTGATTTAAAATAAAATGTTATCTATTTATTTAACCATGGTTGGTTAAGAGAAAGAAAAATATATATAGCTATTTTCCTTTTCTCTTTCATAAGATAATTCATTCTCTTCTTCAAAAATCCACCATCTTCATCAACCTCCATGCTTTTGCTCTCTAGTTCATACAAGAGAGTGAATCACTCATAAAAATAAGATTTTGAAGTGAGATCCATAGCCACAACTTCATTCTAATCAAGTCTAGCTCACTTGATTAGAGTGTTCTCTTTGTTTTTCAAAGTTGCAAGCTTGGACGGGAAAACTCCGGGTGGATCGTCGTGGACGTGGGAGGAGTACAAGCGGACCTTCATCCTACACCCAAAGAGCCTAAGGAGCGAAGCAAAAACGGGAGCTACAAAGGTTGTAGCCTTCAAACCCTAACTTTGTTAGCATATAGTTTAGTAACCCTAATCTTTCTAGGATCGATTCCTTTGCTTGTTAGTTTAGCACCATAAAAATGAAAACTTTAGGTCATGTGATGCTTGTAATCTCTTCTTAGGGTGGTAAGCTAACCTAACACAAAGAAGGATCTTTGCTAAACAAAAACAAGCTAAAGCTAACTAGAAACTAGCTAAGTGCTAGAAAGGTTATACCTTAGGCTTTATGTCCTTCTCTCCTTGCTCCTTGGAGTGGTGAAAGGAGGTCACCTTAGTCGTCGTCTCACGTCGAAGAAAGATCCACCCGAAAGCCTCGACCTTTGGCTTCAACTCCAAGCTAGAAGTAACTAGGGTGCAAGAAGTGCCAATCCTTGAACCCTAGATGAGAGTAGAGATTATCAAGAGAGGGTTTTTCTCAAGCTCAAGTGTTTCTCAACACATGAGAGGGGAGAGCATGAGGGAGAGGAAGAACAAGAGAGAGAATGTGAATAATAGAATGAGAGAATAATATGAAGCATTCTCTCATATATGTGAATTATTGTAATTAGATAATTAGTGAGATAATTGTCATGGCTAAATCAAGACATGACCATTATCATTTCATTTTTAATGCAAATTGCAAGGATCAAAGAGCATCTTCCAAATGAAATGATGATGGTCAAAGTGTCAACCAAGGTCAACAAGTCAAGAAGGTCAAATGGACAACAACCATAACCATGCACAATTATTAAACTAATATCAATTAACAATAATACACACATAAGTATTAGGGTTAATAAAATGACAATAGTCATTAACCCTAATCAAAGTCCTCTCCCTCTGTCTCAAGCAACTGTGCATACGCACCCGTATTCGTGATCCGAGGAATACGAATACAATGAGAAAAACCAATCCCAAATCATATACTAGGATCCGGCTTAAACCGAAGCCCGCTAGTATAAGCTGTCCGGACAGCAAACGTGCACAAGTGCGCGGATGTGAACGAACCCTGTCGCAAAACCATGCGACCTTTACTCATTTTTCCTAAAGGCGAATAGCTCTCTGTGTGGGACTCTAAAGACTCGACACTGCGCTGGCAGTGGGTTTAACCACAGACCGAAAGCGGCACTAGCTGTACGTAACGGTCCCCAGGTAGATTTCGATAAGAAGACTGACGAGGTGAACCCCATCTGAACTCCTACTGAGCCTGTATGTGACAATCTCCGTACAGTCCGGTCTGTTCGTCTGATACATCGCATGGCGGGCCAAGAGGGCGGTGAACGTCAGTCCCCTAATAGCGGTACAAGTCGTGTCGGAGTGTAGCCCAGAACACCCTGAGATAACACTGGAAACCTACCAGTATATCTCGCTTGCCCTGGCCAGGGACTACTCGCGTAATGGCTCTCCTGGACACAGCGCGATGTCAACCCCCAATACCGGGAGAGACGAATCCTGTCTAACCGTCACCGCCTCCAAGTGCTTCGGGACTACACCCAAAAACTACCTGTTTGCATGACTCCTTTGAGCCGTGGTAGGGTAGTAATCAAAGTGCAGTGGGAACACACTCGAGGCGAAGTGACAGTGTCAAGTCAGCGGACTAAGCTGTACTCATGTCACCTGGGAACTGATAACTAACGATAGGTATAGTACCAACCAACAGTTCCCGACGAGTCCTGTCCTGTGTACTCGTAACCAAACGAGCACCCGCATACTATCTCAAGTACGACGTACTGACGGCTGTGGGACAGACCGTCTCCCACGCTGGGATGAGAAGCGCATACGCTAGTCTACTCCGGAGTATTGATGCCCTGTCTCGATAGTCCAACGACTAGAGACCTGTATAAGGATGTGCTTATAGATCACCCAGCTCCCACGAGTGTGAGCGCCATCACAACGCTGGTAATCAAGCAAAGATCCTAAGGGCTCTACTAATATGTATATCAGCGATATGCTAAAAGAAACACATGCACATATTAAAGCAGAGACAAACCAAGTAGCATACTACCATTTCAAGCAAGATTGTATATACAACTGTGAATATCCCAAGCTTCCATCAAGTAATATACAAACTAGTATGATACAGTAATGGCCTCTAGGGCATATACACTAACAATCTCCCACTTTCACTAAGGCCATTTACTGGCGTATCGAAGACCTATCATCTCGATCAGCCGCTCGAACCGAGTCTGGGGCAAGGCCTTGGCGAATGGATCTGCTGTGTTATCTTCTGAAGCAACCCTCCGAACCTCGATCTCCTGGCGATCCACGATCTCCCTGATTAGGTGATACCGCCTTAAGATGTGTCTGGATTTCTGATGGGACCTGGGTTCCTTCGCTAAAGCTATAGCCCCGTTGTTGTCGCAATACAGAGGTATTGGGTCAACAATGGACGGAACCACCTGAAGTTCTCTCAAGAACTTCCTCATCCAGACAGCTTCTTTTGCGGCATCAGATGCAGCGATGTATTACGCTTCCATAGTCGAGTCAGCAACGGTTTCCTGTTTGGAGCTCTTCCAACACACCGCCCCTCCATTGAGGGTAAAGACAAAACCCGACATGGACTTGGAATCATCCTTGTCACTCTGGAAGCTGGAGTCAGCAAAGGCCTCAATCTGCAGGTCTTTTTCGCCATACACCAAGAACATCTCCTTAGTCCTTCTCAGGTACTTGAGAATGTTCTTTACTGCTATCCAATGTTTCTCCCCAGGGTTTGACTGATACCTGCTTACCATACTCAGTGCATAAGCCACATCCGGTCTGGTACACAACATCGCATACATTATAGAGCCTACCGCAGAAGCGTAGGGTATAATAGACATGCGATCCCTCTCCAAATCAGTCTTGGGAGACATCTCTTTGGAGAGGGTGATCCCGTGACAAGCCGGTAGATTACCGCGCTTGGAATCTTCCATACTGAATCTCTTCAATATGGTGTCGATGTACCTGGACTGCGAAAGTCCTAATATCCTCTTGGATCTGTCACGGTAGATCCGGATACCCAGAATGTATGAGGCATCACCCAGGTCTTTCATGGAGAACCTGTGTGACAAGAACCCCTTGACAGATTGTAGCATAGGAATGTCATTTCCTATTAAGAGAATGTCATCCACGTATAAAAAGAGGAATACTACAGTTCTCGCTACAAATCTACAATAGATGCATGGTTCATCTAGATTTTTGATAAAGCCAAATTCCTTGACCATCTCATCAAAACAGATGTTCCAACTCCGCGATGCCTTCTTTAGTCCATAAATGGACTTAAGCAACTTGCACACCTTTCCGCTGCTCCCACTCTGAATGAAACCCTCTGGCTGGTCCATATAGACACACTCCTCTAAATGTCCATTTAGAAAAGTTGTTTTTACGTCCATCTGCCAAATCTCATAATCGTGGAAGGCAGCAATGGCAAGAAGGATCCGAATGGATTTCAGCATAGCTACTGGAGAAAAGGTTTCGTCATAGTCCAAACCAGGTCGCTGACGAAAACCCTTTGCTACAAGTCTAGCTTTATAGGTCTCAACCTGTCCATCTACACCAATCTTCCTTTTGATTATCCACTTGCATCCTACGGGGTTTACCCCATCTGGAGCAATGTCTAACGTCCATACTTTGTTGGTGTACATGGACTCCATCTCGGTCCTCATTGCATCCAGCCATTTTACCGAGTCGACGCTCTGAATGGCTTGTTGGAAGCTAGTAAGCTCATCACAATCTATGATGCAATCCTCTCTATCCCCGTCAATGAGAAAACTGTAGTATCTCTCGGGCGGATGAGACTGCCTACTACTCCTGCGGAGTGGCGTGGGAATGTCCTGATCTTTCGAACCCTCTGGTTCTACTAAGCTTTCAGTAATAGCTCGTGGTTCTGGAATTTCTTCTAGTTCTATTGTGCTCCCACTTAATTCTTTTTCTATGAACTGGTGTTCTAGAAAGTGGGCATGGCGAGAAACAAACACCTTTTGTTCCTCTTCGCAATAGAAGAAATATCCCTTGGAGTTCTTTGGATATCCCACAAACTTGCACTGTACTGAGCGTGCCTCGAGCTTGTCCGCATGCTGCTTTTTTACAAAAGCTGGACATCCCCATGTCTTAATGTGATTAAGATAGGGTCTCTTCCCACACCACATCTGATATGGTGTAGTAGGCACAGTCTTAGTTGGAACTCGGTTCAAAAGGTATGCAGCTGATTCTAGCGCATATCCCCAGAACGATCGCGGTAACTCAGCGTTACTCAGCATGGACCGTACCATATCCAATAGGGTTCGGTTCCGTCTCTCCGATACACCGTTATGTTGCGGAGTGTATGGAGGAGTAAGCTGAGAGAGAATTCCATTGTCTTTTAAGTAACCCAGGAACTCGGCACTCAAGTATTCACCACCTCGATCAGATCTCAGTGCCTTGATACTTTTGCCTGTTTGTTTTTCTACTTCATTCTTATATTCCTGGAATTTTTCAAAAGCCTCGGATTTATGTTTCATTAAGAAGACATAACCGTACCTTGAAAAGTCATCCGTAAAAGTAATGAAGTAAGAATAACCACTTCGTGCATGTATAGACATTGGACCGCACACGTCGCTGTGTACGAGTCCCAAGAGCTCGCTCGCTCTTACTCCGTGTCCAGTGAACGGAGTCTTTGTCATCTTTCCTTTGAGACAGGATTGACAAGTTGCATACGATTGATATTCGAACGGATCCAAATATCCTTCTGTATGTAACTTAGTCAACCTTCTCTCACTGATGTGACCCAGTCTACAATGCCATAAGAAAGTTTTATTGATTTCTGGAGACTTTCTTTTGTGTGTATTCTGGATATTGAAAATCTGTGGTTGGTTTAATACGTATATACCGTTGTTCAATGTACCTGACCCAATCAAAACTTGATTAAGGTGAATGTTCACTATATTACTTATAAATGCAAATTCATAACCTTCTTTAGATAATGAAGATACAGAAATGATATTACAGGTTGCATTTGGTACATAATAACAACTACGCAAAACCAAAAAGGGTCCATCCGACAATCCCAGGTGATAGTCCCCCACGGCCTCAGCATCCATGCTAGCACCGTTTGCAACTCTGAGGGTCATGTCACCTGCCTTCAAAACTCTACGCTTTCTCAACGCCTGCAAAGAATTACAGATATGAGATCCTGATCCGGTATCCAATACCCAGGATGTAGAGTTTATTGATAGACAATTTTCAATAACATACACACCTGAAGCTGAAGCTGCAACTCGCTTCAAATCCTGTGTTCTGGCCTTCCAAGCCTTGCAATCCTGTTTCCAGTGATCACTTTTGTGACAATAGAAGCATTCTTCTTTCCCACCAGCTTTCCCGCTACCTTTGTTGCTTTTCCTTTTCCCTTCGTATCCAATTTACTGACACCGCCTCTTGGTTTGGCGGGGGCATTCTTCTTCTTGCCCTTGGCTTTCGCCCTGGACCTAGAAGAGGAAGATCCTCCTACAAACAAAGTGGATGTCTCCCTACCCTTCTGTAGGGTGCCCTCAGCACTCCTCAACATGTTCAGAAGTTCGGAAAGTTCAACCTCCTTTCCTTGCATGTTGAAGTTAAGAATAAACTGGGCGTAAGTGGAAGGAAGGGACTGGAGAATCAAATCAGTATAGAGTTCATTCTCCAACGTGGTCCCAAGGTCCGCGAGCTCCTCAATGTAGCCAATCATCTTAAGCACGTGTTCCGCTACCGATGATCCGACGGCCAACCTTGCCGAAAACAACTTCTTCGACACTTCGTATCTTGCGATACGAGACTGCTCTCCATACAGTTCTTTTGTATGAAGAAATATGGACTCTAGGTCCATATTCTCGTGCCTCCTCTGATGTTCGTTGTCCATCGAGGCTAGTACGGGCATCTGGCCTTCGCGCAATCTATTTCCTAGGTCTTGTAGATTTCCCTATCTATGACACTGGTTTTGGGACCTGGGACAGGGGGAGCTTTGGTGGTAAGGACATACCCCAACTTGTCATAAGTGATTGCCATCTTGACATTCCTGAGCCAATCTTTGTAGTTTGGCCCTGTCATTATGTTTTTATCTAGTAATAACTTAAGTTCGGTCATGTTGAATGGTCGCTGCAATTAGGAGAAAGAAAAGAAACACTTTAGCATGATGCTCTTGCAAGTTTAGAGTGGTTTTTAGTTTGTCTAAACTGGATGGCTCCCACTGTCTCTCGAATCCCTTCTCAAACCGTAAAGAAAGGATTAGTCAGGATCAATCTCACCGTACAATACTTGCTTAACCGTTCAGCCAGGCCAGTGTCGGTACTTCGAGGGAGGTTTTCCAACGCTTTCGCGAAGTTCCTTAATTAAGTAACCTCTTTTCCCTGTGGCGTAGCCCCGCTAACACCTTTCTTGACACCTACTAAGTTTGTAGCATTGATCGTTAAGTGAGAGTTTTCCTGAGGAGTAGCATATACTCACAGTAGGATCGGGATCCAAATATCATCGCGTGATAAAACCGAAGGAATCCTACCAGAATTATCACACTCCAAATGGTATGCAGCGCTAGCAAGTTTCAGTACTTATGAAACTCCCGATGTGGATTTTTGCCCCATGCTCTTATGACCTTGACTTTGGCCAAAATATCATAAGTCACATGTCAAGTTCTACCCGTCATTCTCCTGGTTAATTTGGACCCACCCGTACCTACCCTTGACTTTGGCCAAAATGGCAGCACGACTGTCCCAAACCAACGCATCTATCTATGCTGCACATGAATACCCAATAGCTACCAATCACTATGCCTTGACTTTGGCCAAAATACATAGCTAGAATATTTTTTGACCATTCATGTGGAATGACGGAGGGCTACGAATGGTTTTGGCGAAACCGTGAACGTAGTGAACTTGATATAATCGATGGAACGAGATAGCTTTTAGAAGGAGTGGTTCAAGCTCCGCGTTTAAAAGTTTAGTTTTGAAAAGAACCGAGTGGTTTTCAAAGTGTTCCAATCGACTTTTACTTGGTTTATTTTCTTGCATTAGTTCTTTTAATGCGTCCCATCAATTAATCCTACCATTGCAGAAAACAACCAAAATATGACGTACGCTTATGCCATTCGCATTCGCCACGGGGCCCCGTCATCACCCGTTAGGTTACTTAACTAACGACAGAGCGGGGGCTGGGCTAGCGCGGCTGTAAAACATAAGCAACGCCTAAATAGTTATCATATATAAATATATAGCAATGATAGACATTACAGATTACAGATGAATACATTGGATATACTAGGAATCCGCAATCCGTTCGAGCCTGCAACGAAAAGCGGATTACACGGTCGCTGTGAATAGCCAATACCCCACCCAAGACCCCTACGGGTGCGGCAAACTACCCGCCAAGTACCCGAAGCGAAACAACCTCCCTCACCACCGTGAGTAGGCCACTCGGCACTTCGAGATACCCGGTAGTTTGTGCACCCCCTCCATGGGTCTATCCTAGGAGCAAAATCAGTAAAAAGAATTATACAATGACGGCTACAACCCCGACCCGGTTGTGCGGCCAAACAAATAATAATATTACATCAATTTACATATTACAATGAATGAAAGAAAAAGCAACACTCATCTCACATCCACCCCAGCTATTCATCCGCGACAATCCAACCCATTCATATACACATACCATCATCAATCACAGATCACAGATATGTATAACCCCGACTAATCGACATATAGCGATTAGCCGACGTTCAATACATATAAACATCACAGATATAACCTTTTAGTCAAAGTGTATTGAAGTTCGGGAAAAAATACGGATTTATAGGCCCCCAAAAACAAATTTCTATTCTGGAAAATCTGGGCACATATAAACCATCTTAAAAATCCTAAAACCAAGCCAGAAATACACTGCACCAAACTTGACCCAGTGAAGAGCCAAGACGGCCGCGGTTGCGCGGCAATAGCTTGCTATTGCCGCGGAACCGCGGCTCTTTGGTCGAATCACTGGATCGTTTTTGGTGGATTTCTTTAAAAAACACTGAGATGATTTTTGGAGTATGACAAATTTTATTTTGAACAGAAAAAAAATTAACAGAAACTTAGGGTTTTGAAAACTCGGTTTTTCGATTTTTCCGATTCGAACTTCGATACACTCTACTACCTAGCTAGTTTATGTTTAGTTAGGCTCTGATACCACTGTAAGTCCACGTTGCCCACCCCGGTACTTGCGGGGAGGCGGAAAACGGAATAAAAATCGAATTTTTATGAGCTTAGGCAACATGGACTAGACAAAGAAGGATCTTCGCTAAACAAAAACAAGCTAAAGCTAACTAGAAACTAGCTAAGTGCTAGAAAGGTTATACCTTGGGCTTTATGTCCTTCTCTCCTTGCTCCTTGGAGTGGTGGAAGGAGGTCACCTTGTAAGTGCACGGCGGCGCCCCGGCCGTCAATCCGACGGCCAAATGCGGAAGCGGTGAAAAACTTTAATTTTGCGAACTTAGCAAACCGGCACCACCGCGCACTAAACCCCGGATCGGGCCATTAAACTAGATCTAGCAAAGTAACAAGATAGGGAAGAGATGTACCGAGTGATCCGAGTCCTCCGGTCTTCTCGTCGTCGTCCCGATTTCCGGCGGAAACTCCGGTCGTCGCCTCCTCGCCGGAAGGGGACCACATCGACTGCATCTTTTACGGGCTCCCACCTCAATACCGAGGCAACTCGGGCGCGAAGTTGGCTGGCCGACGCGTCCAAGATTTGCTGTAGAAAGTGTAGTGTAGAGGCTATGTCTCATTTGGGGTTTTGTTGCCATTTGAAGATGATGGAGGAAACAAGATACGGAAAAATTGTGCTTGCATTTTTCCTAGCATGAAATGAGATCAAGAAAAATCCCACAAGCTCAAAATGAAACTCTCTCATATTTTTCTCACAAGTGTAGCCTTCTTTTTTTTACATAAGTGAGAATGGTGGAGGAATGATATATCAAACATAACAAGAAGGGAGGTGAGTGTAGGAAAAGGTGGAGGGTGACCCCTTCCTTCAAGGTAAACCTCAAATCAAACCCTTAATCAACCCATATCCTATCTAATCTCATAAATGCACCATCATGGATGAAAAAGCAAAGATGCTTAACATATCATAATGACACAAAAGCAAGAAACCCCCTCCACAAATGTTATTTGCACAATTGCAAATAACCCCCTCCATCGGAAAAGTCCGGCCGGGAAAGAACAAAGGAAAACCGGCCGGAACGGAATGCAAAATGGCAACTCCAGAAAACTGGTCCCGTAATAAATTACAGGAAAACCCCCATACTGTGCATACACACCCGCATCTGTATTCTGTCCGGATACAAATGCAATGAGACAAAATCTACACTGTACTATACTAGGATCCGGCTTAAACCAAAGTCGGCTAGTAATATCCGTCCGATCCCGATCCGTGCAATACCGCATGTATCTGATCGAACCCTGCCATATAACCATACGGCCTCCAGTACAAACCGTCCGATCCTGATCCGTGCAATACCGCACGTATCTGATCGGACCCTGCCATATCTCCATACGGCCTCTACAGCGTTTCGCCCGAAAGCCTGAGTAACTGAAAGTGTGGTGGACTCTAAAGACTCGTCAATACAATGGCTGTGGATTTAACCACTAGCACGTCAGAGGTATTAGCCATACGTGACGGGCCACCAGCTATTGACCAAAAGGGACGTCGATGAGCGAACTCATCCTGACACCCTACTGAGCCTGTCAGTGACAATATCCGTACAGTCCGGTCCGTTCGTCTATGAGCATCGCATGGCGGGCCTAGGGGGTTGGTAAAAGTCAGACCCCCAAAAGCGGTACAAGTCGTGTCGGAGTGTAGCCCAGAACACCCTGAGATACTACTGGAATACCTACCAGTAAATCTCCTGCCTTGGCCAAGGACTTCGTGTAATGGCTCTCCTAGACACAGCGCGACCTCACCCCCAATACCGGGAGAGACGAACCCCTGAAGATCCGCTCACTGCCTTCATGTGGCTCGGGACTGTACCCAACTAAAACCTGTTTGCACGACTCCTTTGAGCCGTGGTAGGGTAGTAATCAAAGCACAGTGGGAACTCACACGAGACAAATGACGATCTCAGGTCGATGAACTAACCTGTACACATGTCACCAGGGAACTGCTATCTGACGCCAGGTATAAGACCAACTAGCATGTTCCCGGCGAGTCCTGTCCGGTGTACTCATAACCCAATGAGCACCTGTATACATCTTAGGTGAACCAACTGACACCAGTGGCTTGTGAGACCGGCCACCGCCCCTCGTCGGGGTCTCGACTGTATACACTAGTCTACTCTGGAGTATCGATGCCCTGTCTCGAAACTCCCACGACTAGGGACCATTTAAGGATATGCTTATAGACTCCAGCTCTTACGTATATGATCGCCCTCATACTACTGGTAGTCAAGCAAGAATCCTAGGGGCTCTATCAACGTGTAATAGCGACCTGTAAGGTCACCTGAAGCAGTACACGATGATAAAGGTAAACCAGATAGCATACTATCATCTCGAGTAAGACTGTCGTACCGGGATAGGTCCTCCCTCAATCATTGCAATCACGTGCCTGTGATCCAATAATTGACTCTGAGGGCACTATCTCCAACAATCTCCCACTTGCACTCAAGGCTAATTATTGCGATGTCGCATACTCACAGCCCGTGTGATACCGAACACCCAACTCCTCTACTAGTCAGTCTCACAAAGCCTGTTTGCGAAACTCTTGCGATCGAGGAATAGCCTCAGTGAGTGGATCCGCCTTGAAGTTTCTTTCTATGTCTCTCTATATCTCAAGTTCGCGGAGAAAGCCATCTCCCGAAATGAGCAATACCTGTCTTAGAATGTGCCTGGATGTCTGATGGGACTTAGCTCATTAATGAACTCCAAATCCAAACTTCTTAGACTGTATCGTCAACTGAACTTAATCAGTATCCTGCGCCATGCCTCCCTTAGTATTGCCTTGGATCACCTGTCCAAAATACTGCCCCTCGTCAGAGGGAAAACTATAACTCTGACAACCTCCTTGTCGTCCAGGTCACCTTGGAAGCCTGGAATGATAACCGTCTCCTAAAGGAGGCTGTCGTTATCATATCCCTAGAACATCCACTTATGTTCTAAAACTGCTTCCGACTGTTTCTCCAGGATTGGATTAATGTCAACTTATTGCATCTAGTGCAAGAACAACATCTGGTGTGGTACTTGACATCTCATGATTGACTCAATTGCCTAAGCAAGTGATCTGCCAATCATGCACATCCCTCTCAACTTTAGTCTATAAGATACCTTTAGAGAGGGTGACTCCATCACCTGCAGGTACACTACCGTGCCAGGAGTCGTCCATTCTAAATACTCTTAGAATGCTGTCAAAGTACCCTGATTGGGAAACCACCCAAATCTAGATCTAAAACCATAGATCTAGTAACCAGTATGTCTGATACAAAATCCATTTCCTTTGTGAAGAAACCACTGTGTGACGACCAAAGCATAACCGATCGTAGTATAGGAATATCACTTCCTACTTTGTGTATGTCATCCAAAACCCGGATATCACACCCTACTACCTACTCAACAGATCCATCCCCTATTCTGATGAAGTCAAACCTATGACTGTCACATCAGAAATAGATGATCTATCTCCGCTACATCTGCTTTAGTCTATAAATAGACATAAGCCTGATGTCCACCAATGCTTCCGCTGCTCCCACTGACTACGACAACCCTCTGGCAGAGTCATATAGATGTGTACTTCTAAAGCTAGTTTAGAACGACGCTATACTCATCCTCCTGCCGGGTCTCGCAGCCTGGAACAACAACAATGGAAAGTCTGGGTAAACAAGAACTTCCCTGTCACCGTCCTTGAGGCTACTGGAGTACCTCTCGGGTGCCTGAAGTTACCCACCGTATCTGCGGAGTGGCCAATGGAATGTCAAAACAGATTGAATCTTTAGGTTCCTTATCAAATCTTCAGTAATCGTTTGCGGTTCTGGAATCACTTCCAGTTCTACCATACTCCCACTACTGCTTTTGAAAAAATCCATTTTTATTAAAACTGTTGCGAGTCCAGAACAATATTACTATTGATCTCCCAGATGGTAGAAAGTCAACCCTCATCATAGCCTGGGTCAACCCACAAACAGCCATTACAGAAACGTGCCTTGAGTTGTCCAGTGTCTGGTTTTAATCATAAGCCGGACAACTCCCCGTACCTTAACATCGTTAAGATATGAACTGTTCTATATCTAATATAGAACCAGAGGCACTGATTTAATTTAACCAGATTCAAATCATGCAGCTGTCTCCAGTGCATGTCAACAAAATGGAAGGAGGCCGATCAGCGTTACTCAACTTAGGAATGCTTCCAATTATGAATAACCTGAAAGAGAAGCAAGTTCTCTTAATCATCACTATCAACTGAACACCATACACAAGTATCTACATCTTCGATCACTTTGAAGAATCCCGATACTTGCAATACCTGGTTCTCTACTTTATTCAAATACCAATAACTTCTCAAAATTCGGACCCTGTGTTTCCACGAAACACCTGTCTAAAAACTAGAGAAGTCATAAGTAAACCGAATATAGTATGAGGACCAACCCCTCTGTCCTGATGGACCCTGGACAACATACAATACTCTGTATAAGTCCCTTGAGTCTGATAACTCAATCACTGTGTGTCATAGGTTGAAAACTGTACTTATGGTTAAGAAGAATTACACCGTTGTTTAATGCTCCTTACCTAACCATCCACTGATATAGGTAAATGTCATCGACATAATATCAAAAGGTATATCTCACTCTATGAAAATAGACGTACAGATATAACAATTTGAAATTGGTGCACAACAGCGGATATTCAAAACCAAATATTTGCCGACCGGCAAACAGCCTAGATGATCTCCTCAAATATCACCGATTACAACGAATCCCGATATAATGAGGATGATCACCCTATTCCCAATAACTTACTCCCACTCATCATCTGTAAAGCCATACAAATGTGAGAATCAAACCTGGTAAATACATACCCTGGAGCAAGTGTCTAATCAGGAAATCAGTTTTCTTTTAACAGTACACAGTTGAACTGAAACATTGAAATGTTTCGATGGGGTATCCTGGTATTCCTAGTAATGCCTCTACCATTATCCAGATTCACAACTATAACCGTATAATTCTTTGCCACCTCTCCAAATCCCTTTATATGTCTTTAGTTATTACCTTCTGCACACCCCTTAGGCCAAATGGTTTTCTTCCTTCCCTACCGTTCGGCACCAGCCTATGGTTTGGAAGAAGACTATCCAATAAGCTTAATGGGTGTACTGTCCTAGTCCTAGGAGCACTCGCAATGCGAGAGAAGGTGAAGATAAAAGACAACCGAATAAACCTTATTCCTATTTCTCCTGGACCAGAATCCATCCCCGAACTGGAACAAGTTCCTTTCGAGTTCGTATATAACCATACGATGGATTATCCAATAAACTGTGGATCTTCGTAGTGATACGGAGTGTCCTGGAGAAATACAAAGGTGATTTAGGATTGGCGAAGAAATACTTGGTTTGGTCGTGAATATCAGTCGCAATTTACTTTGCCCTCTTACTAATCCCTTGCTTTGTCTTAATCTTAATACCTTCTGCACACCGTTTAGGCTAATTGGTTTTCTTCATTCCCTACCGGTCGGCACCAGCCTAAGGTTTGGAAGAAGATTATCCAATTTGCATAATAGGTGTACTATCTCCTAAACCAAGGAGTACACACAACTTGAGAGAAGGTAAAAAGGAAAAGACAACTGAATAATCCTATCCGTTTTCTCCAGAACCGGAAACCATCCTCGAATTCCTTCGAGTTCGTATCTAACCATACGATGGTTTTGTCCAATGGAAGTGGACGTTCGTAGTAATACGGGGTGTCCTGGAGAAAAGGGTAAAAGTAGGAGTGGCAATGAGGTCTGCAACTCTAACAATCCAAAAGCCAGTGTAAAGAAGGTTCGGTTAACTTGGTCTCTGAGTCATAGTCTTAGGGTCGGGTCAATGGTCGCTGCCAAAGAGAGAGAGAAAAGAAACACTCAGCGTGCACTCTAACCTAGATCAGAATGGTTACCAATTTATCTAATCTGGAGACCTCCCACTGTACCTCAAATTCTCCTCCAAACCTGAAAGAAGAATTAGTCGGGGTCACCCGAGGAGTAAACCAACTCATCAGTAGGAATCGGGATCCAACTCTCATCGCATGATAACGTGACGGAATCCGCTCACGCTATCACACTCCAGAAGGTATGCGCATATCTGGCAAGTTTCAGTTCTTTTGAAACTCCCGATGTGATTTTTACCCCATGCTCTTATGACCTTGACTTTGGCCAACATATCATAAGTCACATGTCAAGTTCTACCCGTCATTCTCCAGGTTAATTTGAACCCACCCGTACCTACCCTTGACTTTGGCCAAAATGGTAGTACGGCTGTCCCAAACCAACGCATCTATCTATGCTGCATATGAATACCCAACAGCTACCGAACACTGTGCCTTGACTTTGGCCAACATACACAGCTTGAATACTATTGACTATCCATGTGAAACGACGGAGGGCTACGAATGGTTTCTGGCGAAAACCTTTAACGTAATGAACTTGATATCGTTGAAGGAACGGATAGCTTTTTAGAAAATATAGTGACGAAAACCTTTACTAAAGAGGTCACTCCCGGTGAAGGGATCTCGGCTCTTTCCCCGTAGAATGAAGTGCAGGATATTCCAACTGAATACCACGATGCAAAGCAAAAGTAATCGGCTATAGTGAAGTTAATGCCCTGACGCAAACTTCTGTCCAAGGGGTCACTCCCGGTGAAGGGATCTCGGCCCTTGCCTCGTCGACTGAGGAGCAGGATATTCCAAATGAATACCACGATGCAAAACAAAAGTGAACGTCCTTGCAATAACAGCCTTTTTAAAAAGTGTTCCAACAACATCAGATTAGGTTTGTTTATCTTGCATTGATCCGAATCAATGCAGTCCCATCAATTGATCACACCACAAAGAACGAAAATATACTGACGTACGTATATGCCATCCGCATTCGCCACTGGGTCCCGTCATCACCCGTTAGGTTAGCTAACTAACGGCAGAGCGGGGATTGGACTAGCGCGGATGAAAAACATATACAACATCTACTAATATATATACCAATATATTATATTTCGCTCAAGGCGTGAATAAAAAATGCAGCATCACAGAACAAAACAGATATCTGGGATCCCCGGGTTTCACAGAGCCACTACTGAAACCCGACGTTCCCCTGGTCGTGTGGATGGCCTGTGCAATGAAATCCTAGACCCCTACGGGCGCGGCAAATTACCCGCCAAAACCTGAAGCGAGGCAGCCCCCTTCAGCGCCGTGAATGGACCACCCAGCACTTCACGGAATCCGGTAACTTGGGCACCCCTCCTGGGTCAACCTGTACCCCCTACGAGTGCGGCGAATAGCCTGCCAATCCTAGAGTGAAGCCCCCTCCGTCTCAATGCCATGAGATGCGGGCTTGTTGCCCTCTAGAACCCGGCTATCCGTGCACCCCTCCGCGGGGCAATCCTAGTACAGAAAGTAAAATATACATACACCGGGTACATCGACCGCAACTTGGTCGTGCCCCAATATAATAATACAAACAGGCAGTGACGGCAGTCCACATGTCGGACGCTCGCCCCGCAATATCAAATGTACATAATACAACACAACTGTACTAGCATTGCATCCAGGCTATCCCCCACGACCGATCCGCAACATCACAACAAAATCACAAAACATCAACGTGAAAATCACGTTCGCAAATCCGTCTAACTGGGCTATAGCAGTTAGACAGGATTTACCGATCAAGTGACATTCACGGTCGCAGATATAATGTAAATACTGTGAAATAATGTGTTTAAAATATCCGATCGATCAAAAATTAACAAGTGGGCCCCCAAGCAATACTGTAGCACTCACAGAAATTCTGGGCCCAATTTTAATATTCCAAAACCCCTAAAATCATCCCAGAAGCCCACTGGAAAAAATTGATGCAGCGAGGACACCAATGTGCGGCGGAACCGCGGCCCAAGGGGGGTTTGGCCGTGGTTCAGCGCTTCAGTGGTCGATTCACTGTATCGAATTTTTACAGAAGTCTTAGAATTTCCAGTACATTAGGTTTTTATAACCTGAAAAATTTTTGGACTTCAAAAAATTTCGACAGAAAACTGATGTAAGGAAAAACGCGGGTTTTTGGAATTTTAGTCGATCGGAAATGCAAACACATCAAACAAAGATAGACGAAGTTAATGGCGAGGCTCTGATACCACTGTAAGTGCACGGCGGCGCCCCGGCCGTCAATCCGACGGCCAAATGCGGAAGCGGTGAAAAACTTTAATTTTGCGAACTTAGCAAACCGGCACCACCGCGCACTAAACCCCGGATCGGGCCATTAAACTAGATCTAGCAAAGTAACAAGATAGGGAAGAGATGTACCGAGTGATCCGAGTCCTCCGGTCTTCTCGTCGTCGTCCCGATTTCCCGCGGAAACTCCGGTCGTCGCCTCCTCGCCGGAAGGGCACCACATCGCCTGCATCTTTTACGGGCTCCCACCTCAATACCGAGGCAACTCGGGCGCGAAGTTGGCTGGCCGATGCGTCCAAGATTTGCTGTAGAAAGTGTAGTGTAGAGACTATGTCTCATTTGGGGTTTTGTTGCCATTTGAAGATGATGGAGGAAACAAGATACGGAAAAATGGTGCTTGCATTTTTCCTAGCATGAAATGAGATCAAGAAAAATCCCACAAGCTCAAAATGAAACTCTCTCATATTTTTCTCACAAGTGTAGCCTTCTTTTTTTTACATAAGTGAGAATGGTGGAGGAATGATATATCAAACATAACAAGAAGGGAGGTGAGTGTAGGAAAAGGTGGAGGGTGACCCCTTCCTTCAAGGTAAACCTCAAATCAAACCCTTAATCAACCCATATCCTATCTAATCTCATAAATGCACCATCATGGATGAAAAAGCAAAGATGCTTAACATATCATAATGACACAAAAGCAAGAAACCCCCTCCACAAATGTTATTTGCACAATTGCAAATAACCCCCTCCATCGGAAAAGTCCGGCCGGGAAAGAACAAAGGAAAACCGGCCGGAACGGAATGCAAAATGGCAACTCCAGAAAACTGGTCCCGTAATAAATTATAGGAAAACCCCCATACTGTGCATACACACCCGCATCTGTATTCCGTCCGGATACAAATGCAATGAGACAAAATCTACACTGTACTATACTAGGATCCGGCTTAAACCAAAGTCGGCTAGTAATATCCGTCCGATCCTGATCCGTGCAATACCGCACGTATCTGATCGAACCCTGCCATATAACCATACGGCCTCCAGTACAAACCGTCCGATCCTGATCCGTGCAATACCGCACGTATCTGATCGGACCCTGCCATATCTCCATACGGCCTCTACAGCGTTTCGCCCGAAAGCCTGAGTAACTGAAAGTGTGGTGGACTCTAAAGACTCGTCAATACAATGGCTGTGGATTTAACCACTAGCACGTCAGAGGTATTAGCCATACGTGACGGGCCACCAGCTATTGACCAAAAGGGACGTCGATGAGCGAACTCATCCTGACACCTTACTGAGCCTGTCAGTGACAATATCCGTACAGTTCGGTCCGTTCGTCTATGAGCATCGCATGGCGGGCCTAGGGGGTTGGTAAAAGTCAGACCCCCAAAAGCGGTACAAGTCGTGTCGGAGTGTAGCCCAGAACACCCTGAGATACTACTGGAATACCTACGAGTAAATCTCCTGCCTTGGCCAAGGACTTCGTGTAATGGCTCTCCTAGACACAGCGCGACCTCACCCCCAATACCGGGAGAGACGAACCCCAGAAGATCCGCTCACTGCCTCCATGTGGCTCGGGACTGTACCCAACTAAAACCTGTTTGCACGACTCCTTTGAGCCGTGGTAGGGTAGTAATCAAAGCACAGTGGGAACTCACACGAGACAAATGACGATCTCAGGTCGATGAACTAACCTGTACACATGTCACCAGGGAACTGCTATCTGACGCCAGGTATAAGACCAACTAGCATGTTCCCGGCGAGTCCTGTCCGGTGTACTCATAACCCAATGAGCACCTGTATACATCTTAGGTGAACCAACTGACACCAGTGGCTTGTGAGACCGGCCACCGCCCCTCGTCGGGGTCTCGACTGTATACACTAGTCTACTCTGGAGTATCGATGCCCTGTCTCGAAACTCCCACGACTAGGGACCATTTAAGGATGTGCTTATAGACTCCAGCTCTCACGTATATGATCGCCCTCATACTACTGGTAGTCAAGAAAGAATCCTAGGGGCTCTATCAACGTGTAATAGCGACCTGTAAGGTCACCTGAAGCAGTACACGATGATAAAGGTAAACCAGATAGCATACTATCATCTCGAGTAAGACTGTCGTACCGGGATAGGTCCTCCCTCAATCATTGCAATCACGTGCATGTGATCCAATAATTGACTCTGAGGGCACTATCTCCAACACACCTTAGTCGTCTTCTCACGTCGAAGAAAGATCCACCCAAAAGCCTCGACCTTTGGCTTCAACTCCAAGCTAGAAGTAAGTAGGGTGCAAGAAGTGCCAATCCTTGAACCCTAGATGAGAGTAGAGATTATCAAGAGAGGGTTTTTCTCAAGCTCAAGTGTTTCTCAACACATGAGAGGGGAGAGCTTGAGGGAGAGGAAGAACAAGAGAGAGAATGTGAATAATAGAATGAGAGAATAATATGAAGCATTCTCTAATATATGTGAATTATTGTAATTAGATAATTAGTGAGATAATTGTCATGGCTAAATCAAGACATGACCATTATCATTTCATTTTTAATGCAAATTGCAAGGATCAAAGAGCATCTTCCAAATGAAATGATGATGGTCAAAGTGTCAACCAAGGTCAACAAGTCAAGAAGGTCAAATGGTCAACAACCATAACCATACACAATTATTAAATTAATATCAATTAACAATAATACACGAATAAGTATTAGGGTTAATAAAATGACAATAGTCATTAACCCTAATCAAAGTCCTCTCCCTCTGTCTCAAGCAACTGTGCATACGCACCCGTATTCGTGATCCGAGGAACACGAATACAATGAGAAAAACCAATCCCAAATCATATACTAGGATCCGGCTTAAACCAAAGCCCGCTAGTATAAGCTGTCCGGACAGCAAACGTGCACAAGTGCGCGGATGTGAACGAACCCTGTCGCAAAACCATGCGACCTCTACTCATTTTGCCTAATGGCGAATAGCTCTCTGTGTGGGACTCTAAAGACTCGACACTGCGCTGGCAGTGGGTTTAACCACAGACCACAAGCGGCACTAGCTGTACGTAACGGTCCCCAGGTAGATGTCGATAAGAAGACTGACGAGGTGAACCCCATCTGAACTCCTACTGAGCCTGTATATGACAATCTCCATACAGTTCGGTCTGTTCGTCTGATACATCGCATGGCGGGCCTAGGGGGGCGGTGAACGTCAGTCCCCTAATAGCGTGTAACGTGTTAAAAGTAATTAAATAAATAATTAAATGAATAAAATTGTTTAAGTGAATTTTATGATTTTCGGCAAAGTAAAATGTATTTTTCGTAAAACCTAACCGTGATTGTTTTTCATTATAATTTCAAAAATACCTATTTTAATTATGTAATTACTAGTAAATGGTGTTTATTTAGCTACTTATAAATTTTTAGTTTAATTAAATATTTTTCCTAAACTAATTATTTTAAATATTAACATAAGCTTTATTTTTACACTAAATTAGTGTAAATTACAAATTTGAATGGTTTTAATTTGTAAAAGTGAGCCATGACATATTATAATTTAGTGAGTATCATGTAAAATTCATTCGCAAATTTTTTCAATTTTCTAGAGTTTTCTTGAGTTGCTATAGTAAAGAATTAAAAGAAAATTTAATAAAAGCATGAAAAGACATAATGATATGATATTTTGGTGGAACTTTCTACATCTTTCTTCACTTTTCTCATTCTCCACCCCCTTCTCCTAATTGTGGCCGGCCTCAACAACCCCATGGCAGCCCCCCCCCCCCATTTCCCACTTCAATTTTATTCAAAATTCATCAAAAATACTTCAAAAATTCAATTAAAATTCCACAAAATCATATTTATTTCATACCCTTTATTCCTTGCTCATTTTTACATGGATTTTGGAGATGGAAAGCATGCATTTTTTAGGCTCATTTTCATGTTTGGACTTGAGGTTGTGAAGGTATAAATCTATCTCTTTTGTTTTATTTCCATTAGATGTTTCTTTTAAAGCATAAATAGTTTTATTAGATTAATTCTATGTTCAATTTTTAAAATTTAAGTTAGGGTTTGTAAATTCAAGTTATGATTTTTATTAATTAATTAGGGTTATAATAACTAGTCTACCATTTTTAGAAGTGGAAAAATCTTGCATGGTTATTATATAATAATTTTTGTATTCAAATTGATTTAATAATGTTATTTAGCTAACTAGTTTTTAGAAAATGTATTTGTGGATAAAATAAAATTCCAATTAAGCTTGTTATCATTATATTGTAGTTTTAGTGAGAATCTTAGCATGTTAATGGAAAGAAAAACTTAGTTTGATCACTAGTTTCTTGTGATAATTGGAAAAATACTAATAAAAGGCTATTTTTGTAAACTAGATTTTGGGAAATTCCTAAATAAATGAGATTAAAAATATAATTATGGTTTCATCATATCATTATCATCATGAATTGTAGTTTAGTACATTAATTCATGCAACATCATGTTTTGTGGTGGAATTGTGGTATTTTGCTTGAAAAATGTTGAAAATTGTTAAAGGTTGCAAACTAGAAATTTCAAATTAATACAAATTTGTGTAATAAAAATATAGTAATGGTTTGTATAGTCTAGTTATGCTATTTAATGAGTTTTATAACCATTGGTTTCATCTAAATGTCAAGTTTTGATGAAAAACGGTAAATTGGCATTTTCGGTTTTTACGAAATTGGACGGTTTGATGGATTTTAGGGTTTCGATGGATTTAATCATGTTTTATAATATAAGTAATGTGTTTTAAAACTACGAGTTATTTGTTGATGTTTATCTCGATCCATCGGAGTTTGTACGCCGATATCGAGCGAAATTTGGTTCTTTTGCGTGGACGGGACATAGGTTTTAACCTATGCTTGTTCCTTGCGTCGTTTTGACTTTTGTATGTGATTCAGTTTACGATGCTATTTATATGTTTGCATTTAGGTACCCCTCACGTGGACTGCGGGCGATGAAGAGGAGGATGGCGACACCGTCTTCGGCAGACATGGACCAGGTGAGTAGATGTATATCTACGGGGGGAAGTCGGGTGGATGGCGTTTAGCACCCCCGCAACGTAGAATAGGAATAGTACTTATTGACATTAGGAAACCAGATGTGACCCTAGATTCTTAATGAGTAGGACCCTACTAATGACCCAAGGCTGGACTAGACTGATTTAGGAAAACCATACCAGAAGATGAATATCTTGGAAGAAGTTCGTAGGTTTCAGGTAGAAACACACACACGCACACACTGAAACTCGACATGGTGTATACGTTCATGTGTATATATATAGGACGAGGTATAGGTATATATATATATATATACAACATGTATATGGGATACATTGATGTGATATGATATCCGAGGTATGATGAAACAGTGTAACTGGGCTTGATGCCGTGATTCTTGGCTATACAGTCGTATTAAGTGTTAGCGGATCATTAGAGAATGAGATAATAAATATGTATACTTAAATTATAATGGGTGGTGATGATATTGAGGTACATGGGACTCTAAAATAGTACCCGGACTGTAACTTGTGATTGATCACGATATGGGATATGTATGACTTGATTACGACATCATATAGGTGTGACTTGAGGATGATATGATACATATGACATGATATTTCTGAGGATAAACTAATGATGCTTATTATGATGGCAATGATATATGATTGATGTATGCGATCACAGTTTAGCACCTTGATCATGAGATGTGTTGATGATGACATTATACTGTTGATGATGACATTATACTAATGATGAGACACCTAAGAGATACTTGACCCGTACCCTGATATTGGGATGCCGTACGATGGATTTTACCATACGAGGCATAAATATGATGATTGATCCGCACTCTTGATTCGAGGAAGCCGTACTACGTACGTGACGCTATTGAGGCCGGATCGCCGACTATTAGAGATATTGATTCAGACCATAGGTAGACTCTTGTTTCTTATTGACTAGTTTCTTAGGTTTTGTTCCTTAGGAGGTTAGATGGACACTAGGTTAGGTTCGAGTCATATAGTGGTAGTGATAATGGTATATCATGAGTAGATAACACACATCCGTCTTTACTTTCACACTGGAATCATAATGACGCATGTTCTTACATATGTTGCTATAATCAGTATAAACCTTACCTGTTAGGACACTAGCACCATTACCGATGATGCGCATATTCCACGCACAGTTATTTGCCGGCTCACACACATCATCATCGGTAATTGCTATGTCACGTACACTTTAGATTATATTATCTTTTATTGATAGAATCAGTTAACAACTTGACCGATATAATATTGTGATTACTCTCTGATGTTAGTATAGACATGATAATTATTACTTAGACATTCATGCATTCATGTTTTCATGTTATCATGCAGTATTATGGGCATATGCCGACACTTATCATATACTTACTCATGATTTTGAGATTTGGGTTTCTATGAGATTTCTGGATTTTTGGGGAAAACCGCAAGAATATATAAAAAACTTCTCTCTCTCTCCTCCTCTCTTTTTAAAATAAGATGCGGTTTTCTCGTGATGTATGTGTCGTCCACCATGAGATTTCATGTTTTCTGTTGGATTTCGAGACCCGATTCGAGGAGTGGATGAACCGTCTCGGGTACATGGTGGGCCCGGTATGGTACCCCGGGGCAAGAAGATCGAGTTGTAGACGATGAGCCTGGCAGGGGAAGGCTACCTACCGGTGATGTCTGGCGCGGCGGATATCCGGAGGATACCGACCGTTGTCGTGAGATTTAGTGATATGGGCCGATCCGGACTGACGGAGCCCGAGGTATTGAGACTATGAGACTTGAGATTTACATGTTTATGTCGATGCTTGACACGGATTTCCATGAATTTCATTATTGAGATTTCAGGTTCCTATACACATTTTACTATGATAACAGTTAAAGATTTCTTATACAGATATATCTGGATTTCAGGATTAATTGTTTTATATTCATGGTGCATGCATATCCATTCATATGACATAGTACTATATGAGGCACGACCACGAGCACGGAGTATCTGCACTTACACGTAGTATTACCCTGCTATTACTAGATGATTGGGACTTAGTAGTGTATTATTATGACCTAGGATAGCGTCGTGCATTCGATTTCTTTTTGTAGATGTCTTCTACTCAGGAGTTGGCAACTCACCCCTGTTGTGCCAAATTTTACAGGTTCGATGTACAGGTTTCCCTGGAAGCTTGCTGGCACATCTATTCTTTTAGGGTGATTTGCACGGTAGGTTGGTTCACTTGTATCCGAACCACCATTGTACTTTTATTTTTTCATTTGTATCTAGTAAGCTCCATCAACCATACTTGTATTACTTGATAAGTTTATTGGACCAGTCATTTATTTTGACCTTAGAGTCGCGCATGTATTATTCTGATTTGGTGGTTTTGTTTTCTTTGAGTTTTGAGCCTCGCCCTTTGGCGTTGTATATTATTGTGCTTGTTGTGGTTGTTTCCGCCTGTTGGCGTTGAGGCTAGCTCCCGTTTGGGGATGCTTTTTATTGTTTATGTATATTATACTTGTTGTACCCATTTGGGGGCCAGTTTTTTTATAGAGGAGACTCTGCCGAAATTTTTGAGAAAATTTGCTGATGCTTTTAAACTTTTTTTCTTTTTCTTCTTCTTCTTCTTTTATGGTTTAGATTTCTGGGCTTCGGCTTACTTAGGTTACGTGGCGTCTCTTGACGCTTCGTAATCTAAGTGCCGGTCACGTTCCGTACTTTCGGGTCGTGACATAGCGGTACAAGTCGTGTCGGAGTGTAGCCCAGAACACCCTGAGATAACACTAGAAACCTACCTGTATATCTCGCTTGCCCTGGCCAGGGACTACTCGTGTAATGGCTCTCCTGGACACAGCGCGATGTCAACCCCGAATACCGGGAGAGACGAATCCTGTCTAACCGTCACTGCTTCCAAGTGCTTCGGGACTGCACCCAAAAACTACCTGTTTGCATGACTCCTTTGAGCCGTGGTAGGGTAGTAATCAAAGTGCAGTGGGAACACACTCGAGGCGAAGTGACAGTGTCAAGTCAGCGGACAAACTGTACTCATGTCACCTAGGAACTGATAACTGACGATAGGTATAGTACCAACCAACAGTTCCCGACGAGTCCTGTCCAGTGTACTCGTAACCTAACGAGCACCCGCATACTATATCAAGTACGACGTACTGACGGCTGTGGGACAGACCGTCTCCCACGCTGGGATGAGAAGCGCATATGCTAGTCTACTCCGGAGTATCGATGCCCTGTCTCAATAGTCCAACGACTAGGGACCTGTATAAGGATGTGCTTATAGATCACCCAGCTTCCACGAGTGTGAGCGCCATCACAACGATGGTAATCAAGCAAAGATCCTAAGGGCTCTACTAATATGTATATCAGCGATATGCTAAAAGAAACACATGCACATATTAAACCAGAGACAAACCAAGTAGCATACTACCATTTCGAGCAAGATTGTATATACAACTGTGAATATCCCAAGCTTCCATCAAGTAATATACAAACTAGTATGATACAGTAATGGCCTCTAGGGCATATACACTAACAGTAGTGCTGGTTTACATGTTTTGTAAAAGTTTCGTTTCCGCATTTTGGCCTCGGAATGACGGCCGGGGTGCTGCCGTGCACTTACACTAGTATCAGAGCCACGCCATTAACCTTTTCTAGCTTGCTCTAACGTGTTTACAAGTTCGATCGATCGGATTTTCCAAAAATCGCGTTTTCATGTCCAGTTTCTGTCGAATTTTTCCTGTGCTCTAAAAATCATTTGGTACATTGTAAAAATACGAGCAGGGTTTTTAAAGCTTTCTGTGAAAATTTGATGGCATGATCGTACGGAAGCGCCGCGGAACAGCGGCCTTAACCCCCTTCCGGCCGCGGTTCTGCCGCCGTTCTGTGCCTTCTCTGCACAAAATTTTTACAGTGGGCTTCTGACATGGAAATAGGGTTTCTGGTATATTAATTTTGGGCCCAGATTTATTATGAGTGCTACAGTAGTGCTTGGGGCCTACTTCGGTAAATTTGATCGATCGAAAATTTTAAACATGTTAGTTCACAGTTACATTATATCTGCGACCGTGAATGTCATTTGATCGGTAAATCCTGTCTAACTGCTATATCCCTTTTAGACGGATTTACGAACGTGACATTCATGTTGATGTTCTGTGTTATGCTGCGATGTTGCGGATTGTCGTGGTGGATAGCCTGGATGCAATGTTAGTACAGTTTGGTTGTTTATGTACATTTGATATTGCGGGGCGAGTGTCCGACATGTGGACTGCCGTTACTTCCTGTTTGTATATTATTCTTTTGGGGCACGACCGGGCTGAGGTCGATGTACCCGTTGTATGTATATTTTACTTTCTGTACTAGGATTACCCCAAGGAGGGATGCACGGATAGCCGGGTTCTAGAGGGCAACGAGCCCGCATCTCATGGCGTTGAGACGGAGGAGGCTTTACTCTAGAATTGGCGGGCTATTCGCCTCACTCGTAGGGGTACAGGTTGACCCAGGAGGGGTGCCCAAGTTACCGGATTCCGTGAAGTGCTGGGTGATCCATTTACGTTGTTGAAGGGGGCTGCCTCGCTTCAGGTTTTGGCGGGTAACTTGCCGCGCCTGTAGGGGTCTAGGATTTCATTGCACAGGTTATCCACACGACCAGGGGAACGTCAGGTTTCAGTAGCGGCTCTATGAAACCTGGGGATCCCAGATATCTGTATTGTTCTGCTTATTACATTTCTGTGATGTTGCATTTTTATCACGCCTTGAGAGAATATTATATATTGATATATATACTAGTAGATGTTGTATATGTTTTGCATCCGCGCTAGTCCAGTCCCCGCTCTGTCGTTAGTTAAGTAACCTAACGGGTGATGACGGGACCCAGTGGCGAATGCAGATGACATATACGTACATCATTATTTTCGTTCTTTTGTGGTGTGATCAATTGATGGGACTGTGTTGATTCGGATCAATGCAAGCTAAATAAACCTATTCTGATGTTGTTGGAACATTTTTTCAAAAAGCTGTTATTGCAAGGGCGTTCTCTTTTGTTTTGCACAGTGGTATTCGGTTATGAATATCCAGCACCTCAGTCGATGAGGCAAGGGTCGAGATCCCTTCACCGGGAGTGAGCCCTTGGACAGAAGTTTGCGTCAGGGAAATAACTTCACTATAGTCGATTACTTTTGCTTTGCATCGTGGTATTCAGTTGGAATATTCTGCACCTCATTCTACGGGGAAAGAGCCGAGATGCCTTCACCGGGAGTGACCTTTTTAGCAAAGGTTTTCGCCACTATATTTTTATAAAAGCTATCCAGTTCCTTCAACGATATCAAGTTCATTACGTTAAAGGTTTTTCGCCAAAAACCCTTCGTAGCCCTCCGTCATTTCAGACAGGTAGCACGTAGTATTCATGCTATGTTTGTTGGCTTTAGTCAAGGCATAGTGTATGGTAGCTGCTTGTTACTTTTCTGCTGCATAGATAGATAGATTGGTTTGGGACAGTCGTATAGCCTTGTTGGCCCTAGTCAAGGGCTTATACGGGTGGGTTCAAATTAACCTGGACAATGACGGGTAGAACTTGACATGTGACTTATGATTTGTTGGCCTTAGTCAAGGTCATAAGAGCATGGGGTAAAAATCACATCGGGAGTTTCTAAAGAAACTGAAACTTGCCAGATATGCGCATACCTTCTGGAGTGTGATAACGTGAGCGGATTCCGTCATGTTATCATGCAATGATAGTTGGATCCCGATTCCTACTGATGAGTTGGTTTACTCCTCGGGTGATCCCGACTAATTCTTCTTTCAGGTTTGGAGAAGAATTTGATGTTACAGTGGGAGGTTTCCTGATTGGATAAAGTGATAACCATTCTGATCTAGGTTAGAGTGCACGCTGAGTGTTTCGTTTCTCTCTCTCTTTAGCAGCGACCATGACCCAACCCTTGACTATGACTCAGTGACCAAAATTAACCGAACCTTCTTAAACACTGGCTTTTGGATTGTCAGAGTTGCAAACCTCATTGCCACTCCTACTTTTACCCTTTTCTCCAGGACACCCCGTATTACTACGAAAGTCCACTTCCATTGGATAAAACCATCGTATGGTTATATACGAACTCGAAGGAATTTATTCGAGGATGGTTTCCGGTTCTGGAGAAAACGAATAGGACTACTCAGTTGTCTTTTCCTCTTACCTTCACTCAGGTTGCGAGTGTTCCTTGGATTAGGACAGTACACCTATTACGCAAATTGGATAGTCTTCTTCCAAATCATAGGCATGTTAGTTGTATGTATGCCCTAGAGGCCAGTATTGTACAGATGATGTATATTATATTCGATGCTTGGACATGTATAGAGATGACTTTCTTGCTCGATATGATAGTATGTTATCTGGTTGCCCTTTATCTTAACATGTATACTAGTCTCTTTATACTGTCTTATAGTTACATGTTGGTAAAGCCCTTAGGATGTGTACTTGACTACCTGGACTATGATGAGGATCATACTAGTGGGGACATGGTAGTCCATAAGTACATCCTTCAAGGTCCCTAGTCGTGGGTGTATCGAGACGGGGCATCGATATACCAGTGTAGACTAGCGTATATGCTTCTCGACCTATGAGATGGGCGATGGATGATCCCATATCCATTGGTGTTTGACATCAGAGATGGTATATGAGTGCTCAGTGGAGACTGGGTACACTGGACGGACTCGCCGAGAACTCCCAGATGGTATTATACCTCACGTCAGATGGCAGTTCTCAGGTGGCACTTGTGCAGGTTAGTCTGTAGACCCGAGATCGTCATAGAGTCTTGTGTGATTCCCACTGTGCTTTGATTTCCACCTTACCATGTCCATGAGGGCGTGCAAAACGGTGGTTTTTGGGTACAGTCCCGAGTCACATGGAGGCAATGAGCGATAGGAGGGGTTTCGTCTCTCCCAGTATTGGGGGTTGATGTTGCGCTGTGCTGGCCGTAACAGGGAAGTCCCTGGCCAGGGCTGATTTAGAGATTTGCTGGTAAGTGTTACCAGTAGTTTCTCAACCCGTTATGAGCCTCACATCGGCACGACTTATCAGTTATTGGGGTCTGACGTTTACCACCCCTAGACTTGATATATGATATATCAGAAGAGGAGACTGGACTGTACGGGAAGTGTTGCCGATTGGCTCGACGGGAGTTGTAGCAGGTTCGCTTGTTCTCTTCTGATCGTTCAATACCCGGGTGGCCATTACGTTTAGCTGACCGCTTGCGGCTTGGGGGTGCTTAATATGATCATCACTCACTGCCGGCGTATTGACGAGTCTTAGAGTCCCACAAAGGAGTTACCTAGTCCAGGCGAAACGTTGTGGTGCACGTATGTGATATGCGCATGGACCCGGTTAAAATGAGCGTATAGGATACCGTATATTGATTGGGCGGCTTGCTTTTGGTGGGGTTGTATGTGATATGACCGGATTGATAAATCAAGTGTTGATTTATCATTTAACCATTAGCATCTCACTTGAAATCCTTTCTTGAGTTTGATGGATGTATGCATGCATGTATGCTTTCTTTATAGATTCATGCACATATGGATGTACATATACACGTACATACATACATACATCCTTCATTGTTGTACATACATGAAAATGGTGGCAATATAAGACTCACACCATGGTTTGATTTATATATAAATTATTATTACATTTGATTTAAAAACAAAAGAAAAGAAAAGGATAATTCATGGATGCTTTCTACACTCTTCTTGACCTAACCATGCTCACCCATCATTTAACCATGGATTATTTTTCCTTTTGGGTTTTTAACTCAAGTTCAATAATTGTTCAACCATGGTTTGAGATGAGAGATAAAAATATATATAGATATATTTTCCTTTTTCTAAGTGAGGTTTTTCTTATCTCTTATTCTAAAAGGCCACCATCTTCTTCCTCCTTCATGCTTTGCTCTCTAGATTTATCTAGTGAGCAAATTATTCATCAAGATAGGATTTTGAAGTGAGATAAGCCACCACAACATAATTCTACACAAGTCTTGCCCACTTGTTTAGAGTGTTAGCTTCGATTTTCATTCTTGATCTTGCGAAGTTGCTAGCTTGGACAAAGCGGACTCCGGGTGGATCATCGGTGACCTAGAGGAGTTCAAGCGGAGCTTTTCCAAACCCCAAGTAGCCAAGGAGTCTAGCATAGGGAGCTACAAAGGTTGTACTCTCAAAGCCCTAGCTTTTCTTTCATGAGATGATATGCATATTTTGAAACCCTAATTTTTCTAGGAACGATTCTTTGATTGTTAACTTAGCACCCTAAAATTTCAATCTTTGGTACATGTGAAGCTTCCAAACCCTTCATGAGGTGCTAGGTTAACCCAACATTGGTATCAGAGCTGACCTAGAACATTAGGCGACACTTTAGCGAAGTACAAACTCCGATCGAACCGAAATACGGCATTACGGGACACTCTCTGGACAATTTTTGAAAACTGATCTTTTTGAGAATTAAAAATACTTAAAAAATACAGCAGGAAAATCTAAGAAGTACTGTGAAATACGAAGCCATGAACAGTTCAAACCGCCGTGGAACCGCGGCCAATCCTTGCTTGGGCCGCGGATCCGCGGCCATACAGAGGCTTCATGACTTTTTATTTGCATAGTAATTCCTAAAACTGCTTGTATATTGCTTTAGGTATGTTTAATCTGATTCTTGTGCTGTATTTTCTGGAGATGGTTTTGAACTCGTCGATTCGATCGGAATTTTGATTTCGTGTCTTTTCCGGGTAAATTAGAAAGTATTGAAGTGTTCGAACGAGTATCATTTGCTCACTTTTCATGGGGTTTAAATCTTTTGGAGATACGTGCAAATTTTGTGGTGGACCCTCTAGAAGACAACAAACCTTAACTCGATTATGTGACCGTCTTGAACTGCTCTTTGAACCTTAGGGTTTGGGACAGTACGGCGTGCCACATGTGAGGCGTTGGCTTGACCTTTCTACTGCTGGACCGCTACTACTGTGTCACACTCCAGGTTTTTGAACTCCGCTCAAGTGTTGAGCTTTAGGGAATCTTGGGTATTTGATCGTTCGTTCGAAAACTTTAATACTGTCTATTTATCTGGAATGTGATGCAATGTGTGGAATTCATATAGCTAGACATGAAATTCGAAGTATGTGACATTTCACATTTACGATGTCTAAAGAGAATGTGGATTCCAGAAATTGCAGTTTTACACTTTCTTTTCTGTGACCGTAAGTGTAGTATGTCGATATCGCCGGTTTCGTTGCTATACATCAACGACAATTGGGGTATGCATACTTACTTACGTTGATGATATGAGATATTATGTGTTGCTGAGATATGATGTGCAGGATTGTCGCGAATGAATAGCCGGGGGTTTTTATGTGAGATGAGAGTTTTATATTTTCATTCATGTAAATTCAATTGTAATGTAATATTCTTTTATTTGGGGTACTTCCGGGTTGAGGTTGATGCCACCAGTGTTGTATATTATTTACTTTTCCGCATTAGGATGGACCCAAGGAGGGGAGCACAGGTGACCGGGTTCTGGGGTTCAGTGGGAGGCCATCTCGAGGAGTCGAGACCGGGTCTCCTAAACTCCAGAATTGGTAGGGTCGCTTGCCGCTCTCGTAGGGGTCCAGGGTGTGAGCTTGGCTATTCATCGCGACTGTGGAGTCCGTATTTTCTATTGTTGGCTAAATACTAAATACGGACGTCCTAATATATCCCACATTATATCTATGTTTTTGCTGCGATATCTGTGATGTGATCATTTGATATGTTCTGATGGATACAGTATATAGTATATATGATATATTACATAGACGTTACTTATGTTTTACACCCGCACTACCCCTGCCCTGCTCTGTCGTTAGTTACCTAACCTAACGGTGCACGAGGGGACATCGAGGCGAATCGGATGGCATAAGTGTACGTCGTATTTATCTGTGATGTTTAGGTGACTTAAATGATGGGACTTCATTAATGTGATTAATGAAAGAAAAGAAAATTAAAAGATGTTGTAGAATCAAATTTTCAAATAAAAGGGTAGCTACAGTCTTGCTTTGCATAGCGGTATATATGATATACCCTGCACCTTATTCGATGGGGAAAGAGCCGAGATCCCTTCACCGGGAGTGACCTCTTTAGCAAAACTGGCAGATGCTATAACACTCGGTTTGACTTTTGACTGCTTTTGGAGTTTTGCTTTGCATAGTGATATATATGATATGTCCTGCACCTTATTCGATGAGGAAAGAGCCGAGATCCCTTCACCCGGAGTGACCTCTTTAGCAAAACTAATAAAAGCCTCAAAATCACTCCATTTCAAAATTTCACTTGATTCTACAACGATATCAAGTTCATTACGCAATAGGTTTTCAGAAAAACCTGTCGTAGACCTCCGTCATTTAAGATAAATCCTACTTAGTATTCGTGCTACGTTTGTTGGCCTGCGTCAAGGCGTAGTGTGCGGTAGCTAACTAGTATTTATCTGTTAATGCATATGATGCAGATTGGATTAGGGTAGTCATGCGACTTTGTTGGCCTGCGTCAAGGGTCGTACGGGTGGGTTTAATTCAATCAAGAAATGACGGGTTGAACTTGACTAGCGCACTATTGTTTGTTGGCCTGTGTCAAGGTCATAGGATGCTAGGGGCAAAATATTATCGGGAATTTCAAGTGTTCAAATTTGGAATGAGATTGCATACCTTCTATGAGATAGTTGGATCCCGATACCCACTGCGAGTAATTTTTACTCCTGGAAGAGTTTTACATAGGACAATTAGCCGATCAAGTAGGTGTCTAGAAAGGTATCAACGGGGTTACACCTCTGGGAAAATAAGGTTTACTTTAATTAGGTCCGTACGAAAGCACGGGGAACCTCCCTCAAAGTACCGACACTGGCCTGGCTGAAAGATCGGCGAAGTTGTAGGGTGTAATTAATCCCAGCCAGTCTTTCCTTTTAGGGTTTGAAGGAAGATTTGATAAAAAACAGTGGGAGCCATCCTGATTAGATAAGATAATAACCAATCTGATCTTGCAAGAGCATACGCTAAAGTGTTTTCTTCTCTCTCTCTCCAGGTAGCGACCATGTTATGCCTTAATCAAGATAATAATATGTATGTATTGACTGAACCCGCATGTTATACTATGCTGGAGAACGTTGGTTCCGTTCTTTCTTATAAGAGTTATAAGACTGAACAGGATATAGGGGAATACCAGGATTCCCATGCCACCCGAATGAAGAAAGTACATGATGATGCATTTTCTTCGGGTGTGTTCGTTATAGAGAACTGTTTCTCCATTTGCCCTACGTCCTGGGTATTAGATACCGGGTCAGGATCCCATATATGTAATCAGTTACATGGGCTTAGGAAAGGTAGAGAACTTGGAGAAGGTGATAAAGACATAAGAGTTGGAAATGATGCAATTGTTGCAGCTAAGTCCATCGGGGAATATCACCTTGCATTACAAACTGGTAATACATTGATTCTGAACGAATGCTATTACATGCCGAACCTGATATGCAACAATATATCGTTTTTTTTGTTGAGTAAAGAGGGATATAATTTTGCATTACAGGATAATGTTATGAACATTTTCCGTAACCAAAAGTTGGTTGGATCAGGCACGTTGTGCAATGGCATTTATGTTCTAAATCAATCAACAGTTCTAAGTATAACAAACACACACAAAAGGAAGAGTTCAGAACTGAACGAATCCTTCTTGTGGCATTGTAGACTGGGTCACATCAATGCGACACGACTAGCTAAGTTGCATAAGGATGGATATTTAAATCCGTTTGAATTATCATCTTATGACACTTGCCAGTCATGTCTCAAAGGCAAGATGACCAAAACTCCGTTTACTGGACACGGAGAAAGAGTTACGGAACTCTTGGGACTGGTACATAGTGATGTATGCGGTCTAATGTCTACACATGCCAGGAATGGTTCTGCGTACTTCATTACATTCACTGACGATCTCTCTAGATTCGGATTTGTGTTCCTGATGAAACACAAATCAGAAGCTTTTGAGAAATTTAGAGAATATAAACAAGAAGTCGAGAACCAAACCGGAAAAAGTATTAAAATCCTTCGTTCTGATCGAGGAGGTGAATACTTGAGCATTGAATTCCTGGACTTCCTAAAAGAGAATGGGATTCTCTCTCAGCTGACTCCTCCATATACAGCACAGCACAACGGTGTATCAAAACGGAGGAACCGCACCCTATTAGATATGGTGCGCTCTATGAGGAGCACAGCTGAGTTACCTATTTCCTTCTGGGGGTACGCACTGGAAACAGCTGCGGACCTATTGAATATGGTTCCCACCAAATCCGTGCCAACCACTCCATATGAGATATGGAAAGGAAAGAGACCATGTCTTAATTATGTTAAGATATGGGGTTGTCCGGCATATGTAAAAACGCAGAATCCGGACAAACTCGCGGCAAGGTCTATTCTGTGTAAGTTTATTGGATATCCCAAACATTCGCGCGGATATATCTTCTACCACACCGAGGAACAAAAGGTGTTTGTTTCTCGACATGCCACCTTTTTAGAAAAGGAATTTCTTGAAAAAGAGATTAGTGGCAAGGAGGTAGAATTGGAAGAGGTTCCAGCAATACAGACTACGACAGAAGATTTGGTTGAACCAGAGGATTCGGTAGTTCCCAACGAACTTCAGCCTCTCCGCCGATCTAGTAGGGTTCCTCGCCAACCTGAGAGATACTACGGTTTTCTCATGGATGGTGGGAGCGAGGATTGCATTATGGAGGATGATGACCCAACTAGCTTCGAGCAGGCCATCACGAGTGGGGACTCAGTGAAATGGCTGGATGCTATGCGGTCCGAGATGGAATCCATGTACACCAACAAAGTATGGACTTTGGAAGATGCTCCTGAAGGGGTAAAACCTATTGGGAGAAAGTGGATCTTCAAGAAAAAAACTTGGTGTAGATGGGAAAGTGGAGACTTTCAAAGCTAGAGTTGTTGCAAAGGGTTTTCGTCAAAGACCAGGTATGGACTATGACGAAACCTTTTCTCCAGTGGCTATGCTTAAATCCATCCGGATCATGCTTGCCATTACTGCATATCATGACTATGAAATCTGGCAAATGGATGTTAAGACCGCCTTTCTAAACGGTGATTTAGAAGAGTGCGTGTACATGACTCAGCCAGAGGGCTTCGTAGATAGTGGGAGCAGCGGGAAGGTGTGCAAGCTGTTTAAATCCATTTATGGATTAAAGCAAGCATCGCGGAGTTGGAACATCTGCTTTGACATCGTTATCAAAGAGTTTGATTTCGTCAAAAACGTAGATGAACCTTGTATTTACAAAAAGGTAGCAGAGAGTAAGGTTGTCTTCCTCGTATTGTACGTGAATGACATACTCTTGATAGGAAATGACATTCCTATGCTGCAATCGGTCAAGCTCTTCTTATCACAAAGATTCTCAATGAAAGATCTTGGTGATGCCTCCTGCATATTGCGAATTAGGATCTATAGAGATAGATCCAAACGGATATTGGGATTGACCCAATCCAGGTACATTGACACCATACTAAAGAGGTTTAGTATGGAAGAATCCAAGCGTGGGAACTTACCCACGATCTCTGGAGTCACTCTCTCCAAAGAGATGTCTCCCAAGACTGATTTGGAGAGAGCTTGCATGCAAGGGATACCCTATGCTTCAGCTGTAGGCTCTATCATGTATGCGATGCTATGTACCAGATCCGATGTAGCATACTCACTAAGTGTAGTGAGTAGGTATCAAGCTGATTCTGGAGAGAGTCACTGGACAGCAGTGAAGAGCATTCTCAAGTACTTATGAAGAACTAAAGAGATGCTCTTAGTGTATGGTAACAGAGAACTCCAAGTGGAGTCCTTTACCGATTCGAGCTTCCAGAGTGATAAGGACGACTCTAAGTCACAGTCGGGATTTGTCTTTACCCTTTACGGAGGGGCGGTTAGTTGGAAGAGTTCCAATCAGGAAACCGTGGCAGACTCGACGATGGAGGCTGAATACATCGCTGCCAACGATGCTGCCAAAGAGGCTGTCTGGATCAAGAAGTTCATTACTGAACTTGGAGTGGTTCCATCCATTGAGCATCCAATACCTTTGTATTGCGATAACAATAGAGCGGTGGCTTTGGCCAAGGAACCCAGGTCCCATCAGCGATCCAGGCATATTCTGAGGCGGTATCACCTTATCCGGGAGATAGTTGATCGCCGGGAGATCGAGGTCAGGAGGGTTGACATGAAGAATAACACAGCGGATCTACTCACGAAGGCCATTTCCCAGATACAGTTTGAGAGACTCTTCGGGATGCTCGGTATGCAATACTACAGCAGCTGGCCCTAGTGCAAGTGGGAGATTGTTAGTTGTATGTATGCCCTAGAGGCCAGTATTGTACAGATGATGTATATTATATTGGATGCTTGGACATGTATAGAGATGACTTTCTTGCTCGATATGATAGTATGCTATCTGGTTGCTCTTTATCTTAACATGTATACTAGTCTCTTTATACTGTCTTATAGTTATATGTTGATAAAGCACTTAGGATGTGTACTTGACTACCTGGACTATGATGAGGATCATACTAGTGGGGACATGGTAGTCCATAAGTACATCCTCCAAGGTCCCTAGTCGTGGGTGTATCGAGACGGGGCATTGATATACCAGTGTAGACTAGCGTATACGCTTCTCGACCCATGAGATGGGCGATGGATGATCCCATATCCATTGGTGTTTGACATCAGAGATGGTATACGGGTGCTCAGTGGAGACTGGGTACACTGGACGGACTCGCCGAGAACTCCCAGATGGTATTATACCTCACGTCAGATGGCAGTTCTCAGGTGACACTTGTGCAGGTTAGTCTGTAGACCCGAGATCGTCATAGAGTCTTGTGTGATTCCCACTGTGCTTTGATTTCCACCTTACCACGTCCATGAGGGCGTGCAAAACTGTGGTTTTTGGGTACAGTCCCGAGTCACATGGAGGCAATGAGCGATTGGAGGGGTTTCGTCTATCCCGGTATTGGGGGTTGATGTTGCGCTGTGCTCGATTGGCCGTAACAAGGATGTCCCTGGCCAGGGCTGATTCAGAGATTTGCTGGTAAGTGTTACCAGTAGTTTCTTGAACCGTTATGAGCCTCACATCGGCACGACTTATCAGTTATTGGGGTCTGACGTTTACCACCCTTAGACTTGATATGCGACATATCAGACGAGGAGACCGGACTGTACGGGAAGTGTTGCCGATTAGCTCGACAGGAGTTGTAGCAGGTTCGCTTGTTCTCTTCTGATCGTTCAATACCCGGGTGGCCGTTAGGTTTAGCTGACCGCTTGCGGCTTAGGGGTGCTTGATATGATCATCACTCACTGCCGGCGTATTGACGAGTCTTAGAGTCCCACAAAGGAGTTACCTAGTCCAGGCGAAACGTTGTGGTGCGCGTATGTGATATGCGCATGGACCCGGTTAAAATGCGCGTATAGGATACCGTATATTGATTGGGCGGCTTGCTTTTGGTGGGGTCGTATGTGATATGGCCGGATTGATAAATCAAGTGTTGATTTATCATTTAACCATTAGCTTCTCACTTGAAATCCTTTCTTGAGTTTGATGGATGTATGCATGCATGTATGCTTTCTTTATAGATTCATGCACATATGGATGTACATATACACATACATACATACATACATCCTTCATGGTTGTACATACATGAAAATGGTGGCAATATAAGACTCACACCATGGTTTGATTTATATATAAATTATTATTGCATTTGATTTAAAAACAAAAGAAAAGAAAAGGATAATTCATGGATACTTTCTACACTCTTCTTGACCTAACTATGCTCACCCACCATTTAACCATGGATTACTTTTCCTTTTGGGTTTTTAACTCAAGTTCAATAATTGTTCAACCATGGTTTGAGATGAGAGATAAAATATATATATATATATATATAGATATATTTTCCTTTTTCTAAGTGAGGTTTTTCTTATCTCTTATTCTAAAAGGCCACCGTCTTCTTCCTCCTTCATGCTTTGCTCTCTAGATTTATCTAGTGAGCAAATTATTCATCAAGATAGGATTTTGAAGTGAGAAAAGCCACCACAACATCATTCTACACAAGTCTTGCCCACTTGTTTAGAGTGTTAGCTTCGATTTTCATTCTTGATCTTGCGAAGTTGCTAGCTTGGACAAAGTGGACTCCGGGTGGATCATCGGTGACCTAGAGAAGTTCAAGCGGAGCTTTTCCAAACCCCAAGTAGCCAAGGAGTCTAGCGTAGGGAGCTACAAAGGTTGTACTCTCAAAACCCTAGCTTTTCTTTCATGAGATGATATGCATATTTTGAAACCCTAATTTTTCTAGGAACGATTCTTTGTTTGTTAACTTAGCACCCTAAAAATTCAATCTTTGGTACATGTGATGCTTCCAAACCCTTCATGAGGTGCTAGGTTAACCCAAAAAGGCAGGTGCTGAATGGTGAGGAATGAAGAAAACCACTTAGCCTAACGATGGTGTGCATAAGGTATTAAGTTAAGACAAATAAAGGGATTAGAAGGAGGGCAAAGTAAATTGCGACTGCTATTCACGACCAAACCAAGTATTTCGTTACCACTCCCACTTCACCTTTATTCAGTTGTCTTTTATCTTCACCTTCTCTCGGGTTACTATGAAGATCCACAGTTTATTGGACATTCCATCGTATAGTTATATACGAACTCAAAAGGAACTTGTTCCAGTTCGGGGATGGATTCTGGTTCAGGAGAGATAGGAATAAGGTTTATTCAGTTGTCTTTTATCTTCACCTTCTCTCGGGTTACGAGTGCTCCTAGGATTAGGATAGTACACCCATTATGCTTTTTGGATAGTCTTCTTCCAAACCATAGGCTGGTGCCGAACGGTAGGGAAGGAAGAAAACCATTCATCCTAAGAGGGTGTACAGAAGGCAATGACTAAAGACATATAAAGGGATTTGGAGAGATGGCAAAGAAATATACGGTTACAGTTGTGAACCTGATAATGGAAGAGGCATTACTTAGAATACCTGGATACCCCTTCGAAACATTTACATGTTTCAGTTTCACTATGTATTGTTAAAAGAAAACTGATTTCCCAATTAGTCCTTACTCCAGGGTATGTATTTACCAGGTTTGATTCTCACATCTGCATGGTTTTGCAGATGATGAGTGGGAGTAAGTTATTGGGAATAGGTGATTATCCTCATTATATCGGATTTCGTTGTAATTGGTGATATTTGAGGAAATCACCTGGGTAGTTTGCCGGACGGCAAATATTTGGTTTTGAATATCTGTTGTTATGCACCAATTTCAAATTGATATATCTGTACGTCTATTTTTATAGAGTGAGATATACTTTTTTGAAATTATGTCTATGATATTTACCTATATCAATGGATGGTTTGGTAAGGAGCATTAAACAGCGGTGTAACTCTTCTTAACCATAAGTACAGTTTTCAGCCTACGACACACAGGGAATGAGTTATTTGACTTAGGGGACTTATACAGAGTATTGTATGTTGTCTAGTGTCCATCAGGACAGAGGGGTTGGTACTCATACTATATTCTGTTTACTTGTGACTTCTCTAGTTCTTAGATATGTGTTTCGTAGAAATGCAAGGTCTAAGTTTTGAGAAGTTATAGGTATAAGGATAAAGTAGAGAACCAGGTGTTGCAAATATCAGGATTCTTCAAGGTGATCGAAGATGTACATACTTGTGTATCGTATTCAGATGATAGTAATGATTAAGAGAACTTGCTTCTCTTTCAGGTTACTCATAATTGGAGGCATTCCTAAGTTGAGTAACGCTGATCGGCCTCTCTCCATTTAGTTGACATGCACTGGAGACAGCTGCATGATTTGAACCTGGTTCAATTAAATCAATGCCTCTGTTTCTGTATTGGATATAGAATAGTCCGTATCTTAACGATGTTAAGGTACGGGGAGTTGCCTGGCTTATGCTTAAAACCAGACTCTGGATGACTCAAGGCACGTTTCTGTAATGGCTGTTTGTGGGTTGACCCAGGCTATGACGAGAGTTGACTTTCTACCATCAAGAAGATCAATAGTGATATTGTTCTTGACTCGCCACAGTTTTAATAAAAATGGATTTTTTCAGAAAACAGTAGTGGGAGTATGGTAGAACTGGAAGTGATTCCAGAACCGCAGACGATTACTGAAAATTTGATAAGAACCTAAAGATTCAATCTGGTTTGACACTCCTTTGGCCACTCCACAGATATGGTGGGTAAGCTCAGGCACCCGAAAGGTACTCCGGTAGCCTCAAGGACGGTGACAGGGAGGTTCTTGTTTACCCAGACTTTCCATTGCTGTTGTTCCAGACTGTGAGACTCGGCAGAAGGATGAGTATAGCGTCGTTCTGAACTAGCTTTAGAAGTGTACGTCTATATGACTCTGCCAGAGGGTTGTCGTAGTCAGTGGGAGCAGCGGAAGCATAGTGGACAAGTAGCTTATGTCTATTTATAGACTAAAGCAGATATAGCGGAGATAGATCATCTATTTCTGATGTGATAGTCATAGGTTTGACTTTATCAGAATAGAGGATGGATCTGTTAAGAAGGTAGTAGGGTGTGATGTCCTGGTATTTGGATGACATACACAGAATAGGAAGTGATATTCCTATACTACGATCGGTTATATTTTGGTTGTCACACAGTGGTTTCTCCACATAGGAATTGGATATTGTATCAGACATTCTGGTTATTAGATCTATGGTTTAAGATCTAGATTTGGGTAGTTTCCCAATCAGGGTACTTAGACAGCATTCTAAGAGTATTTAGAATGGACGACTCCTGGCACGGCAGTGTACCTGCAGGTGATGGAGTCACCCTCTCTAAAGGTGTCTTACAGACTAAAGGGGAGAGGGATATGCATGATTGGCAGATCACTTGCTTAGGCAATTGAGTCAATCATGAGATGTCAAATACCACACCAGATATTGTTTTTGCACGAGATGCAATAAGTTGATATTGATCCAATCCTGGAGAAACATTCGGAAGCAGTTTTAGAACATAAATGGATGTTCTAGGGATATGATAACGACAACCTCATTCGGAAGACAGTTATCATTCCAGGCTTCCAAGGTGACTTGGATGACAGAGTGACTGTCAGAGTTATAGTTTTCCCTCTGACGAGGGGCAGTATTTCGGACAGGTGGTGCAGGCGGATACTGAGGGAGGCATGGCGCAGGATACTGATTAAGTTCAGTTGATGATACAGTTTAAGAAGTTTGGATTTGGAGTTTATTTATGAGCTAGGTCCCATCAGATATCCAGACATATTCTAAGACAGGTATTGCTCATTTTGGGAGATGGCTTTCTCCACGAACTTGAGATAAAGAGAGACATAGAAAGAAACATCTGAGCGGATCCACTCACTGAGGCTATTCTTCAAACGCATTAGTTTCGCAAACAGGTTTTGAAAGACTGATTAGTAGAGGAGTTGGGTGTTCGGTATCACACGGGCTGTGAGTATGCGACATCGCAATAATTATCCTTGAGTGCAAGTGGGAGATTGTTGGATATAGTGCCCTCAGAGTCAATTATTGGATCACAGGCACATGATTGCAATGATTGAGGGAGGACCTATGCCGGTAGGACAGTCTTACTCAAGATGATTGTATGCTATCTTGTTTACCTTTATCATCGTGTACTGTTTTAGGTGACCTTACAGGTCACTATTGCGCGTTGATAGAGCCCCTAGGATTCTTACTTGACTGCCAGTAGTATGAGGGCGATCATATACGTGGGAGCTGGGGTCTATAAGCACATCCTTAAAAGGTCCCTAGTCGAGGGAGTTTCGAGACAGGGCATCGATACTCCAGAGTAGTCTAGTGTATACAGTCGAGACCCAGACGAGGGGCGGTGGCCGGTCTCACAAGCCACTGGTGTCAGTTGGTTCACCTAAGATGTATAAAGGTGCTCATTGGGTTATGAGTACACCGGACAGGACTCGCCGGGAACATGCTAGTTGGTCCTATACCTGACGTCAGATGGCAGTTCCCTGGTGACATGTGTACAGCTTAGTTCATCGACCTGAGATCGTCATTTGTCTCGTGTGAGTTCCCACTGTACTTTGATTACTACCCTACCATGCTCAAAGGAGTCTTGCAAACAGGTTTTAGTTGGGTACAGTCCCAAGCCACATGGAGGCAGTGAGCGGATCTTGAGGGGTTCGTCTCTCCCGGTATTGGGGGTGAGGTCGCGCTGTTTCTAGGAGAGCCATTACACGAAGTCCTTGGCCAAGACAGGAGATTTACTGGTAGGTATTCCAGTAGTATCTCAGGGTGTTCTGGGCTACACTCTGACCCAACTTGTACCGCTATTGGGGGCCTGACTTTTACCAACCCCCTAGGCCCGCCATGCGATGCTCATAGATGAACAGACCGGACTGTACGGATATTGTCACTGACAGGCTCAGTAGGGTGTCAGGATGAGTTCGCTCATCGACGTCCTTTTTGGTCAATACCTGGTAGCCCGTTACGTATGGCTAATACCTCTGACAAGCTAGTGGTTAAATCCACAGCCAAAATATTGACGAGTCTTTAGAGTCCCCCACAGACAGTTTCTTAAGTTTCGGGCGAAACGCTGTAGAGGCCGTATGGATATATGGAAGGGTTCGATCTTATACGTGCGGTATTGCACGGATCATGATCGTACGGATAATACTATCGGGCTTTGGTATAAGCCGGATCCTAGTATTGTACAGTGTAGATTTTGTCTCATTGCATTTGTATTCGATCGGAATACAAATGCGGGTATGTATATACAGTTGCGGAGTTTTCCTGTAATTTATTACGGGTTCAGTTTTTTGAAGTTGCCAGTTTGCATTCCGTTTCGGCCAGTTTTCCTTTGTTCTTTCATGGCCGGATTTTTATGATGAGAAGGGTTTTCTTGCAAAGTGGCATTTAGCTAAATGCAAGGGTGTTATTAGCAATTTGGAGGGTTCATGATGGTTCTTGCATTATTAGATTCCTTTTTCATCTTTTCATTTGAGTTAAATGAGAAAGGATTAGATGAGAAATTGGTGTGATCTTTTTTCCTCTTTATCACACAATTTCTTCTCTTGCTTTATTCCATTGATTTTTCCCTCCTCATTCTAGAGCTTGGCCGGCCACTTTGGTGGAGGGTGTATTTTTGTGTGTGGGAAAAAGATTCATTCATATATGCTTGCATCAAAAATTCCAAAGCCTTTTTTCACAACTTCTTCTCCTCCTCAATCCAAATGGCAACTTCATACCCCCATGAGACAAACCACTCTACACTTCACCTACAGTATTCTTGGGCACGTCGGCTCCCCAATTTCGTGCCCGAGTTGCCTCGGTCCAGAGGTGGGAGCCCGTAAAAGAACCCGGCGATGTGGTGCCCGTTTCGACGAGGAGATGAAGACCGGAGATTCCGCGAAGAGATCGGAGTGGAGGCCGAAGACCGAAGAACACGGATCGCTCGGCATAGCTCTCTACCCCACTCTAGTTAGCTAGTATTAGGTTAATGTCCCTATCCGGGATTTTAGTGCGCGGTAGTGCCGGTTTACAAGTTTTGTAAAAGTTTTGTTTCCGCATTTTGGCCTCGGAATGACGGCCGGGGCGCTGCCGTGCACTTACAGATAAAGCCCTTAGGATATGTACTTAACTACCAGGACTATGATGTAGATCATACTAGTGGGGTCAGGGTAGTTCACAAGTACATCCTTCAATTGTTCCTAGTCGAGGGAATATCGAGACAGGGCATCGATATTCCAGAGTAGACTAGCGTATACGCTTCTTGACCCATATGATGGGCGATGGATGATCCCACATCCATTGGTGTTTGACATCAGAGATGGTATACGGGTGCTCAGTGGAGACTGGGTACACTGAACAGGACTCGCCGAGGACTCCTATATGGTAGTATACCTATCATTAGATAGCAGCCCTCTGGTGACACTGGTACAGGTTAGTCTGTAGACCCGAGATCGTCATAGAATCTTGTGCGGCTCCTACTGTACTTTGATTTCCTCCCTACCACGCTCAAGAGGAGTCGTGCAAACAGGTGGATTTTGGGTACAGTCCCGAGTCGTATAGAGGCAATGAGCGATAGGAGGCGTTTCGTCTCTCCGGTATTGGGGGTTGATGTTGCGCTATGTTCGATTGGCTATAACTGGAAGTCCCTGGCCAGGGCTGCTACCGAAATATACTGATAAGTATTATCAGTAGTTTCTCAAGCCGTTATAGGCCAGACATCAACATGACTTATCACGTTACTGGGGTTTGACGATTTCCACCCCTAAACATGATATGCGACATATCAGATGAAGAGACCGGACTGTACGGTAGTGTTACTGATAGGCTTCATGGAGACTGTGGACAGGCTTGCTTATTGATCTTCATATCGCTCAATATCCTGGTAGCCGTTACGTCCAGCTAGTACCGCTGACGGCTTGTATGTGACCGATATGTGTAGGGTTAGCTTAGCACCTTAGCAAGGTTTTGGAAAGCATCAAACCTGCTATATTAATATTTTTTGGGGTGCTAAATAAACTAACCAAGTAATCGAACTAGAGAATTAGGGTTAACTTTGCATGTAAACAACTTTACATCTAAGAGAGAGGGATTACAACCTTTGTAGTCCATTCCTTCGCTTCATAAGCTCCGAGTAGTAGTCCCTTCGCCGTGATCCATGAACTCCCGGACTCTAGAGAGGCTTCACAAGTCGAATGATCTATGCTTGCTTGAAAACTTCGAAATCCAAGATGATCTACTTCGAGGAAACAAGAACTCAAGATATGACTTCACTAATTATGAATTAGTGAAGCTAACACACTAATCTATATGGCTAGTATAGAAAAGGATGATGAAGTAAGAATTTTGCTCACTTTATTATTTAATTTCTCACTATTTTCTTCTTGATCTCAAAAGCTAGAAAGCAAAACGAAAATAAGGAAGAAGAAGAAGAATGAATGAGATTGAGGTTAGAAATGCAACCATGGGTCAAGTATATCATCCTTAACCATTGTAGAGAGTTAACCTTGGTTATGTATCATGGTTGGGTTAGAAATATCTAAGGCAAAACAAAAAGGGTGGACTTGGTCAATGGTAATCTACAAGCTTCATGAAGCTTCATCCATGACTCATTTCCACAATTTGAATTACTTAGATATTTAAACCCAAACATTACATATAGCATGGTATAATTCTCATACATACATGTTGCATGTATAACCTAGCATGCTACAATATTATATATCACATATATAATATTACATAACAAAAGAAAAGAATACAATAAACATATATCACATATATGTTAAATGTGTCACAAGTGAGAATAATAAATATATATAAATGAGCACATAATATATACATACATATATATATATATATATTATATTTAATCGAATCAACACTTGATCCGATAACCCGGCTATATAATATATAACCGGCCGATATCATATATCGCGAAAATCGAATACGGTATCACATACACGTATCAATCTCGACCCGCACATATCATATACGTGCTCCTACTCCATTTCGCCTGAGCCAGGAAACCTCTATGTAGGACTCCAAAGACTCGTCAATACGCCGACAGTAAGTGATGATCATATCAAACAGCCACAAGCTGCAAGCGTTCAGCTAAACGTAACAGCCACCCGGGTATTGAGCGACTGGAAGATCAACAAGCAAGCCTGTACATACTCCTGTGAATCCAATCAGAAAACACTACCTTACAGTCCGGTCTCTTCGTCTTATATGTCGCATATCCAGTTTAGGGGTGGTAAACGTCAGACCCCAGTAGCTGATAAGTCGTGTCGATGTAAGGCTCATAACGGGTCGAGAAACTACAGATAACACTTACCAGTAAATCTCCATATCAGCCATGGCCAGGGACTTCCAGTTATAGCCAATCAAACACAACGCAACATCAACCCCCAATACCTGGAGAGACAAAACCCCTCCTATCGCTTATTGTCTCCATGTGATTCGGGACTGTACCTAAAATACACCGTTTCGCACATTCTCTTGAACGTGGTAAGGTGGAAATCAAAGCACGGTAGGAATCACACAAGACTCTATGATGATCTCGGGTCTACAAACTAAACTGTACCAGTATCACCAGAGAACTGCTACCTGACGATAGGTATAATACCATTTAGGAGTACTCAGCGAGTCCATTCTGTGTACCCAGTCACCACTGAGCACCCGTATACCATCTTTGACGTCACACACCAATGGATGTGGGATCATCCATCGCCTATCATATGGGTCGAGATGCGTATACGCTAGTGTACTCTGGAGTATCGATGCCCTATCTCGATACACCCTTGACTAGGAATAGTTATAGGATGTACTTGTAGACTACCCTGGCCCCACTAGTATGATCTACATCATAGTCCCAGTAGTCAAGTACATATCCTAAGGGCTTTATCAACATGTGAAAGCAAGACAGTGTTCCGATACAAGTCTACACGTTAAGATAAAGCGCAACCAGATATGATACTATCATATCGAGCAAGAAAGTCCTCTTTATATATATCCAAGAATCCACTATAATATACATCATATGTACAACAATGGCCTCTAGGGCATATATATAACTAACAATCTCCCACTTGCACTAAGGCCAGCTGTTGTAGTATCTCATACCCAATAACCCGAAGAGTCTCTCAAAATGTATCTCGGGTATGGCCTTCCTGAGTGGATCCGCAGTGTTGTCCTTCGTATCAACTCTTCTGATCTCGATCTCTCGGCGATCAACTATCTCCCGGATCAGGTGATACCGCCTTAGAATATGCCTAGAGCTCGATGGGACATGGGTTCCTTAGCCAAAGCCACAGCTCTATTGTTATCACAATACAGAGGTATTGGATGCATAATGGACGGAACCACACCAAGTTCAGTAATGAGCTTCTTCATCCAGACAGCCTCTTTGGCAGCATCGTTGGCAGTGATGTATTCAGCCTCCATCGTTGAGTCTGCCACGGTTTCTTGCTTGGAACTCTTCCAACAAACCGCCTGATTGTTGGGATTTTTCGTGTTCAAGTTTAATTACCGCAATCAAGACGGTTTCGCTTGTAGCTAGCCGGTTGAGTATGGGTCGTCCGCAGGGAGATGGGAATCTTTTTCTATTGCTTTAACGAGTTAAGTCCAAATGTCTAGGTTTGTTTGAAATTAACTATGTGCTAAAAATGTATATAAAGAAAGCTTGTTAGAGTTAGAATTAGGTTAGTTTGAGTTAGGAGTCGCTCACTTCTTTCGTTGCCGCTCTTAATATCGGTGTTATGGTAATCGGCAACAACGGGGATTAGCACGACTAGGAAGGAACTTGCGAGTATAAGCTAGGCTTTCCAACGCTTAAGTTCATCCTTTTGGTCCTTGTCCGTCCATTCTTGGCTCTTAGCCTTAACCTCCGGTTAATTCAACCACAACCGGTCTCATTAAGGAATCACCGCTATCATGTAGGATAGGGTGCCGTAGGGAGCGGATTGTGGTTCAATTAGCGGGAGTTCGAATTAAGATGTTGGGAAAGAAAAGAGTGAGAGAGATTTCCTTCTCTCAAACTTTCCTTATCCTACCCTAACAAGTGAGAAACTACTCACCCATTACAAAGAAAAAGAAAATACAACAAAGGAGGAAGATAGAAAGAAAGAGGTTAGAAGTTTACAACTAGCTATTTGAGACCTCACCTTGGCAAGGATCAAGCTTAAGCATCATTGTTGTTAAGGATAAAGAAAAATAGAACAAGAAAGAAACAAACAACAACTAGATTAGCAAATGAAAATTACAAGCAATTATAATTAACAACATAACAAGACAAGCATAATAAAGAAAAGAACTCTTTTATTCATCACTTCACTCACAAAAGCTCACTACAAGGCTTTAATAGAGAAGAGATGAGATGAGGATGAAGAACAACAAAGTATATCCTAAAATCTAACACAAGAATTAAGCACCATTGGCTTGGCAATGTTCTGGGCTATTTATAGGTAGGAAACAGAGAACCTAGGGCAACATTCTGGCCCCATATGCAATGACCAACTTACCCCCAAAAAAGTTCCATCTGCCGAGTCAAAGAGGCCGCGAATCCGCGGCCTAACATGCCCTATGGCCGCGGATCCACGGCCATTTGGAGGAGTTGACTCATCAACTTTTGTGGGTTTCCCTGTTTTGAAGTTATCTTCAGTGTGGTATATATGGTTTCTCAGAAGCTCTTCACATTTTTTCCAGATTTTCAGCAGATCAAAAGGTGATTTGATGTGGATCTTTTTTCCATGATTTCCTTGAGCTCCGCGTAGACATGTTGGATCTTGTGTTGACATTGTGCTTTGTGCATGAAAATGACAATCGATTTGCCATTTTGTCCCTTAAACTGGTGTGCGGCAACATACGGATAGAGAGCGGAGACCCGTGTTTTATCTGTGGTTGGCAGTAATCCAGAATTTGTCGTGCTTTTCCATGAATTTCACTGTTTAGAGCTGAGAACCTGTATCCTGCAATTAACTAGCAAACATGGCTCAAGAGTACCTACCGATAAGCAATGCGATAAAAACTGGGCGGTATAAAAATGCAAAAATCTGATATGAACAAATATCCCCAAACTTATCATTTGCTCATCCTGAGCAAAACCAATTTATTCACAAAAATTCCTAACCTCACTTTCGTAGGGAACGCGATTGCACTTAGCATGTGCAACAAGCCGTTAAATCTCTAGGTGTCCCTAGTAGGAGGAGTGTTGTCTCCTGATGGTTTTTAACGGATACTACCCACAAAATCCCGTCAAGCTAGTTTTGCAAAATAACTATGATCCAAACCCAAAGGTTTTGTTCCAGAAAATAACAATTCTATTATCCTAAGTCTACACTATCGAACCTTTATTTTTCACACCTCGCTTCTTATTTAACTTAAGATTTTATATGTCTTTACGTGCAGTGCAAATAGTGTTGTTAAGTTCCAGAAGGATCGATTAAAGTCATCATGTCACACAATAAAGCCCAGATAAAATTTTTAAAAGGATCACATAAGTTTTATAAAGAGTTAAGTATTTTTCAAGTTTCGTTTTCCAGTAAGGTTTCAATTTCAGAATTTCTATCTTCCTTAACAGGAAACTAGGTCTTAATTTTCACTCCACATTTTTCTTGTTTTTATTTCATACACACCTCTGTGAACGTGCAATAGTCTTTATCATAGAATAAAACCTTCATATCTCCGCTAGAAATATTTTTTTATAAAAACCTGTCTTTTGTCAAGATTATTCTCACACAAAAAACCGTTAGGAATTTTAACTTGGAGAGAACACTTGCTTGACTTTGTATTAATCTGGACTTTCTAGGCTTCTTAACGAGCTTTGGGCCAATGCACCCAAACCAGTTGGCTTTAGGGCATTAGGTGTAGAGACACCCCAGTGAACTTAATTACTCAAGTTACCTAGGCCCAAAAACAAAAGACAATTTAGCGTGAAAATCATGATGATTCAATGCGAACGGAGATATAACCGGCAGTTCAATTATTTTTTGGATAAAAGACGTGTTTAGTGGGTTCGGTGTGTAATCATTGCAATCAAGTTCCAGATGGGTTATTTTTCAGAGTTAGCTCCAATTAAGGTATCAATAACATTCCTTCATATTCGCTTCACTTCATAAACTATTCTTGATATTACTTATTTCAGAACAAAGCTATTTGATCCTCAGAAAATAATTTATCCATTTAAAAGTTTTTAGACATAATAGACTTATCATCTAATTTTCAAAACTCACGACACGTGTAGTGTGATGTAAAGACGTATATCAGCTATAGTTAACTTCAAAGAAGAGTTATCTTTAAGGTTTTCAAAATCTAAAAATAAGATTTAGTTATTCTTATCTTATCAAACAAAATTGTCGAAATGTTGAATCTGAGATCTCCCACTAGCTAACTTGATAAAAAAGTTTTTATGTTTTTAGAATTTTTTTGATTTTTATGGATTTTAGTATGCAGATGCAAAATATACATATGAATGCGAAGGTTAGAAATGCGTACCGAGCGTACCCCCAAACTTAAACTGGACAGTGTCCTTACTGTCATTGCATGAAGAAATTATTGAAGGGTCAAAATTGTCGGTCAGATATACACAATTTTTTTATTTTTATTTTATTTTTGTTGTTTTTGTAATTTTTTATTTAAAGAAAATGGTCAAGAATATATATACAAAATGGTATATACATACCCCCAAACTTATTTGAAACAGTGTCCGCTGTTTTGGCTGGATAACTGAAGTCTGGTGGTAGGTAGAGGAAGATCATGCAGGGTAAACCGGCTCCTGTAAGACCAGGAGCTCCTCTGTTAGTTCGGCGCTAAGGTACGGTTTTATTCTGTGTCCGTTTACTTTGAAAAATGAACCGTCCTTTGGATTCTCCAAATCCACAGCGCCATGAGGATACACATTCCACACAAAATATGGCCCTTTCCAGCGAGATCTGAGCTTACCTGGATGGAAATGTAGCCGGGTGTCGTAAAGCAGTACCTGTTGAACAGGTGTGAATGTTTTGCGCAAAAGGTGTTTATCGTGAAACACCTTCGTTCGGTTCTTAGCGACAACCGCGTTTTCGTAAGCCTCATCCCGAAGCTCGCTCAATTCGTTCAACTGCAGCTTCCGATGGCTGCCCGCATCTTCGAGAGACAGATTCAGCTCTTTTATCGCCCAAAATGCGCGATGCTCTATTTCCACAGGGAGGTGGCAAGCCTTTCCGTAAACAAGCCGATAGGGAGTCATGCCAAGATCGGTCTTATAAGCAGTTCGAAATCCCCAAAGGGCATCAGTGAGTTTTAACGACCAATCCTTACGGTTCTTGGAAACCGTCTTCTCCAGTATCTGCTTGATTTGCTGATTTGAAACTTCGGCTTGCCTACAGGTTTGGGGGTGGTAGGGCGTAGATAGCCTATGGTTAATGGAATATTTCCGCATCAAGGCCTCGAAAGTCTTATTGCAGAAATGAGTTCCATTGTCGCTAATGATCGCTCGGGGGTGCCCAAACCGGGAGAAAATGTTTTCCTTAAGAAATCTAATGACAACCTTGTTGTCGTTAGTCTGGCTGGGCACAGCCTCGACCCACTTAGAGACATAATCAACAGCGAGAAGGATATACTAGTTCCCAAAAGAGCTGGGAAAAGGCACCATGAAATCAATCCCCCAAACATTGAAAATCTCCACAACAAAGATTGGTTGAAGCGGCATCTCGTTTCTCCTAGATATCCGGCCCAAGTGTTGGCACCTGAAGCAAGTCTTGCAGTAGTCATGAGCGTCTTTGAAGAGTTGTGGCCAGTAGAAACCACACTGCAAGATCTTCTCGGCTGTCTTTCTGGGGCCAAAATGCCCGCCACACGCTTGATTGTGGGAAAAGACAGCACACTCTTGAATTCATCATCAGGAACGCACCGACGAATAATCTGGTCGGGGCAGTACTTGAACAGATAAGGTTCGTCCCGGTAAAAGTGTTTTACTTGGGATAAGAATCGAAGTCTGACCTGACTTGACCATTCAGTCGGTAGTAATCCTGTGGCCAAATAGTTCACAATATCTGCGAACCAGGGTTCGCAAGATACTGTCAAGAGCTGTTCATCCGGAAAAACGTCGTTGATCGGAATTTGAAGCGACGAGGAAGAAGGAAGTCGTGAGAGATGGTCGGCGACTACATTTTCACATACTCTTTTGTCCTTGATGACAAGGTCAAACTCTTGAAGCAAGAGGATCCAATGTATCAGCCGAGATTTTGCATCTTTCTTTGCAAAAGGATGGCGCAGAGCAGAATGGACCGTATAGATGATGACTAGAGAGCCGATGAGGTAGGGCCTGAACTTTTCTAAGGCAAATACAACAGCCATGAATTCCTTCTCAGTTGTTGTATAATTCAGTTGGGCGTCGTTCAGGCTTCGGCTAGCATAATAGATTACGTGTGGCATCTTGTTGATGTGTTGTCCAAGGACAGCACCGATGGCAAAGTCGGATGCATCGCACATAATCTCAAATGGGTGTGTCCAGTCAGGAGAAGAAAGAATGGGATCAGAAGTGAGTGAGCTTTTTAATGACTCGAACGCAGTCATACAGCTCGAGTTGAAGTCGAATGTCGTGTCCTTGGCCAGCAAAAGAGTCAAGGGCCTAGCAATCTTGCTGAAGTCCTTGATGAACCGTGTATAGAAACCGGCATGGCCAAGGAAGGCTCGGATATCTCTGACGCATCTGGGATGAGGGAGATTGGAAATGACTTCAATCTTTACTTTATCTACCTCAATGCCTTTTTGCGAGATGATATGTCCAAAGACAATACCTTCGCGCACCATGAAGTGGCACTTCTCCCAGTTCAAATTGAGATTCTTGTCCTTACATCAGGTAAGGACAGCGTCGAGATACATCAAACACTCATCAAAGGAATCGCCGAAAATGGAGAAATCGTCCATGAAGATCTCCAAGAATTTTTCGACCAAGTCTGAGAAGATTCCTATCATACACCGCTCGAAGGTAGTGGGCGCATTGCATAACCCAAAGGGCATGCGACGATATGCAAACGTGCCGAAAGGATAAGTGAATGTGGTCTTGTCCTGGTCTTTTTCGACAATGGGAATCTGATTATAGCCGGAGTAGCCATCAAGAAAGTAGTAGTACTCGTGTCCGGCCAATCGTTCAAGCATCTGGTCAATGAAAGGTAGCGGAAAGTGGTCCTTCCGCGTTGCGGCGTTGAGTTTTCTGTAATCGATGCATACTCACCACCCTGTCTGGGTGCGAGTAGGGATTAACTCGTTCGCTTCGTTGGTTATGACCGTTATGCCTGATTTCTTAGGGACAACGTGAATGGGGCTAACCCACTGGCTATCAGAGATAGGGTAAATGATACCACTATCCATACACTTTACGATCTCCTTTTTTACAGCCTCCTTCATGACTGGGTTGAGTCGCCTTTGTGGATCCCTGGCTGGTTTGGCATCATCCATAAAATGAATGTGATGTTCAACGATCAGGGGACTAATCCCCTTGATTTCCGCCATGGACCAGCCAAAATGTTAGTTATATGTATGCCCTAGAGGCCATTACTGTACATTGGATGTATATTGTAATGGATGCTGGGACATATATAGGTAGGACTTTCTTGCTCGACATGATAGTACGCTATCTGGTTGCTCTTTATCTTAACAAGTATACTTTCTGTCTCTTTGTTACATGTTGATAAAGCCCTTAGGATGAGTACTCGACTTTCAGGACTATGATGTAGATCATACTAGTGGGGCCTGGGTAGTCCATGAGTACATCCTTCAATGTTCCTAGTCGTGGGAATATCGAGACGGGGCATCGATATTCCAGAGTAGACTAGCGCATATATTCTCGACCTATGTGATGGGCGATGGATGATCCCATATCCATTGGTATTTGACATCAGAGATGGTATGCGGGTGCTCAGTGGAGACTGGGTACACTGAACGGACTCGCCGAGAACTCCCAGATGGTATTATACCTCACGTCAGATGGCAGTTCTCTGGTGACACTGGTACAGCTTAGTCTGTTGACCCGAGATCGACATAGAGTCTTGTGTGTCTCCAACTGTGGTTTGATTTCCACCCTACCACGGCTCTACTGAGTCGTGCAAACATGTGGTTTTTGGGTACAGTCCCGATTCACATGGAGGCAATGAGCGATAGGAGGGGATTCGTCTCTCCCGGTATTGGGGGTTGATGTTGTGCTATGCTCGACTGGCCATAACAGGAAATCCCTGGCCAGGGTTGCAGTGATATACTGGTAAGAGTTATCAGTAGTTTCACGATTGTTATGAACCTTACATCTGCATGACTTATCAACCTATTGGGGTCTGATGTTTACCACCCCTAGGAGAGATATGTGACATATCAGACGAACAGACCGGACTGTACGGTAAGTGTTACTGGTTGGATTCACAGGAGTGTGAGTGGGCTTGCTCGTCGATCTTCTGATCGCTCAATACCCGGGTGGCCGTTACGTTTAGCAGACCTCTTGGGCTTGTGGGTGTTTGATATGATCATCACCTGCTGCCGGCGTATTGACGAGTCTTTAAAGTCCTACACAGAGGTTTCCTGGCTCAAGCGAAATGAAATAGGAGCGCATATGAGATATGTGCGGGACCGAGAATAATGCATGTATGTGATACCGTATTCTATTCTTGCGATGAATGTATCGATTGGCTGTATGCGATATAACCTAGTTATCGAATCGAAGATTGATTCGATAAGTCGATACATTGGATACTAGTCGGTTATATGCGACATGACCAGATCATTGAATCAAGTGTTGATTTAATGATTTAATGTATAATTATATATTTGATATATTACTTTACATTAACTAATATTGGTTCACTCAAGATTGACTTTCTCACTTGAAATGCACAAGTTGTATATGTGATATATTTTTTGTGCACTTGTTTGTATCATGTTTGATGATACATGCAAACTTGGGTTTGTGTAAGACTTAAACCATGTTTAGTGAATGGTTAGGGTTTTAGTTCACTTATTTATTTATCTATTTATTTTGGTTAAAAGAAAAAGGAAAACAAAATGGTTGCTTTCATACAAGAAGCTTCTTGATGCTTCATGCATCTTTGACTAAGGGACCATTTTTGTCTTCATCTCCTAACCCTAACCATTCAACTAAACCCTAGTTAATTCTCTACACTAAACCATGGTTGCAAATATAATAAGTATCATTTTATTTTCTATTTTCAATATACTTATCATATTCTTTTTCTTCTTCTTCTTCTTCAACAAGAAGAAAGCTTGCTACCATTAATGGCAACATGAGAAAAAGAGTGAGAAATCCAATTCTAAAGTGAACCCACTTCCTATTTCTTCATCCTCTACCACTTTATAAGTAGTATAGGGTGTTTTCTTCACAAGTTTCATGACTTGGTGAAGTTAGAGCTTGATCTTGAGTTGCCTCGACGTAGATCATCTTCGGCATCGAAGTCGACGACCTGGCCCGATCATTTCTCCGACGAAACCTTCGCCAAAGTCCGGATTCCGATAGGTACAGCGGAGAGACGTCATCACGAAGCCTAGGAAGTGGAGGTCCGGATCTACAAAGGTTGTAGTCACTTTCCTTTAGAAATAAAGTTGTTTACTTGCTTGCATCGCCTTATCATCTAATTAACGATCCGTATTAGGGTTTGTAGGCACATGAAAAAATTTGAATTGGGCATGTTTGATCTGTTGTGAGACCTCATTAGTATGCCTAGGAACCCTACAGTGGTATCAGAGCCTTAGGCAATGCGTAGACGATGTTAGAAACCCGATCGAACCCTGAAACCCTAGAATTCAACCCTCTCTGGACATTTTTTCAAAACTGGGTTTTTTCCAGATAAAAAACTCTTTAAAAATTCAGCAGGAAGTTCTAAGAATTACAATGCAAAACGAGCTCCTGAATCGTCTAAACCGCCGCGGAACCGCGGCAGGAGCCTGGCTCCGGCGGCGGTTCCGCGGCCGTACGGTCGCATCATCCATAAATATCTGCACAGTAATTCTTATATTTTGGTGCTGTATTTTCTGGGAATTTTTAAATTTTACTCATGAGTTGAGTATTCTGGGTTGTATTGGGAGTTCGTAGATTCGATCGGATTGTCAAACTTTGTCTATGTGTTTTTCCGGGTATTTTTTAGAATATGTTAAAAAAGTTCGACCGGATATAAATACCCACTTTTTCCCCTGTCGGGAAATTTCCAATTGTTGGATTTTTCCGTAGTTTAATGACGTTCCAAGTAGTGCAAGTAACGCGATGGTCCATCTAGAAGACAACAAACCTTAACTCAATTATGTGACCGTCTTGAACTGCCCTTTGAACCTTAGGGTTTGGGGCAGTACGGCGTGCCACATGTGAGGCGTTGGCTTGACCCTTCTACGGCTGGACCGTTGGTACTGAGGCATGAAGTGAATGTTTTTAAACTTGTTTCATGTGTTGAGCTGTTTTGGGAAAACTTGGGTGTTCGATTGTTCGATCGGAAAGTTTAACATTTTCTATTTATCCGGAATGTGATACAATATTTGGAATCCATAAGTAGTTATGAGATAACTGAATGAATGTTATAAACATAGCGGTTTAGTCTCACTTGATCGGTTGTCACGGAATTTTGATGTGATCAAAAGTCCATCGCAATCACGTAGCGTACGCGGATACTCGCCGGATAAACTTAATAGACAGCCTCACCCCATAGCCCCGACCAAGTGACTGTAGGAGATCCCCGTCGCCGAAAGTATCCGTTCGGGTGCTCGCGGCAGCGGTGTTCCGCCTTGGTGCACTTCGTCGACGGCATCGGGGGTGCGGCCATCTACTAAAGTTTGCGACGAGCATTCGTTCAGGATGTCGGGAATCTTGTTGAATTGCCCGACTTGATATTGAAAAGAGTTTTCGATAATGAGACTAAAATGCGGGGTTTATAATTGTTAGGCATGCGATGTCTAAGTATTTCATTTGATTAGTCATGCGATATCTAAAGAGTTTGCGGATTCCAACTGTTGTAGTTTTACACTTTCTTTTCTGCGACCGTAAATGTAATATGTGATATCGCCGGTTTCGTTGCTATATGTCAACGACAATTGGGATGGGCATATTTACTTACGTTGATCACATGTGATGTTATGTGTTGTTGGATATGTTATATTGGATCGTCGTGTTTGAATAGCCAGGGGTTTTTATGTGAGACGAGTGTTTTTCATTTTCATTCATGTAAAAACTTGTATGTAATATTCTTTTATTGGGGCACTTCCAGGTTGCGGATGATGTCACCATTTGTATATTATTTACTTTTCCGCATGAGGATAGACCCAAGGAGGGGAGCACAAGTAACCGGGTTCTAGGGTCCAGTGGGAGACCATCTAGAGGAGTCGAGTCCGGGTCTCCTAACCCTAGAATTGGTAGGGTTGCTTGCCGCTCTCGTAGGGGTCTAGGGGTGTGGGATTGGCTGTTCATCACGACCGTGGAATCCGTGTTTTATACAGGCTCGATATAAAACACGGACGTCCTAGTATAAACAATATTTCATATGATATTTTCTGCTGCGTTATCTGTGATGTGATCATGTGATATGTTCAGATAGATATTATATACAGTATATATGATATATTATATAGATGTTGTTTATGTTTTACACCCGCACTAGCCCTGCCTCGCTCTGGCATTAGTTACCTAACCTAACGGTGCAGACGGGACATCGAGGCGAATGCGGATGGCATAAGCGTACGTTATATTTATCTGTGATGTTTAGGTGGACTTAAATGATGGGATATTCATTAATGAGATTAATGAAAGAAAATAAACCTAATTGATGTTGTGGAATCTAATTTCAAAATAAAAACAGGTAGCTACAGTTCTTGCTTTGCATCGCGGTGTTCATTATAGAACATCCTGCACCTTATTCGATGTGGAAAGGACCGAGATCCCTTCACCGGGAGTGACTCCTTTAGCAATAACTGGCAAATGCTACAACCCTCGGTTTGTCTTTTGATTGCTTCTATAGTTTCTGCTTTGCACAGTGATATATATGATATATCCCGCACCTCATTCGACGAGGAAAGGGCCGACGATCCCTTCGCCGGGAGTGACCCCTTTAGCAAAACTAGAAAAGCCTCAAAAACATTCCATTTAAAAACCATTTGATTCCGCAACGAGATCAAGTTCAAAGCGTTAAAGGTTTTCATAAAAACCATTCGCAACCCTCCGTCATTTTAGGAAGTAGAGTACTTAGTCTTCGTACTGTGTTTGTTGACCATAGTCAAGGCACAGTGTACGGTAGCTAAGTGATGTCTTCCTACACGCATATGATGCGATTAGTTAGGACAGTCGCGTGACTTTGTTGACCTTAGTTAAGGGTCATGTGGGTGGGTCTAATTAATCACGAAATGACGGGTAGAACTTGACTAGTACTTATGATTTGTTGACCATAGTTAAGGTCATAAGTGCTAGGGGTAAAAAATCTATATCGGGAGTTTCAAGTGTTGAAACTTGCAATGAGATTGCATACCTTCTATATGATAGTTGGATCCTGATACCCACTGCGAGTAATTGTTACTCCTGAGAGAGTTTTGCACTTTATAATTAGCCGATCAAGTAGGTGTCTAGAAAGGTGTCAACGGGATTACGCCTCTGGGAAAACGAGGTTTTCTATAATTAGGTCCGTGCGAAAGCACGGGGAACCTCTCTCAAAGTACCGACACTGGCCTGGCTGAAAGATTGGCGAACTTGTAGAGTGTAATTAATCCCGGCTAGTCTTTCCTGTTAAGGTTTGAAGGAAGATTTGATAAAAACAGTGGGAGCCATCCTGATTAGATAAAATATATAACCAATCTAATCTTGCAAGAGCGCACACAGAGTGTTTTCTTCTCTCTCTCTCTAGGTAGCGACCTTATCACGCCTTAATCAAGATAATAATATGGATGTATTGACCGAACCCGCTTGTTATAATGAGCTGGGGAACGTTGGTCCCGCTCCAACTTATAATTGTTATAAGATCGAGCAAGAGTTAGGGGAATATCAGAATTCCTATGCCGCCCAATCGAAGAAAGTGCATATGATGCATCTCCTTCGGGTGTGTTCATTACAAAGAACTGTTTCTCAGTATCCTCTGCATCCTGGGTATTTGATACCGGATAAGGATCCCAGATATGTAATCTGTTACATAGGGCTACAGAAAGGTAGAAAACTGAGAACGGGTGATAAGTTTCATGAGACAGAAAATGGGGCAAGTGTTGCAACCAAGTCTGTTGGTCACTGTCACCCTGTATTACCAATACATTGATTCTGAACAAATGCTATTAGATACCGAACCTGATGCAAAATCATATCAATCTCTTTATTTATTAAAGAAATGATAAAATTTTGTATCGTTGGATAATGTTTTGAACATTTCCTATATCAAAAGTTGATCGGTTCAGGCACGTTATCTAAAGGCATTGACGTTCTAAATCAAACTACAGTTCCTAATATACAGAACACACACAAGAGGAAGAGTTCAGATATGAACGATTCCTTCTTGAGGTATTGTAGACTAGGTCATATCAATGTGACCCAACTAGCTTAAGTTACATTTTAGATGCATATTTAAATCAGTTTGAATTTACATCTTGTCAAACTTGCCAGTCATGTCACAAAGATAAGATGACCATAGCACTGTTTATTAGAAACAGAGAAAGAATTAGTGAACTCTTGGGACTGATACATGATGATGTATGTAAGGTCCCCTGTCTACACATGCCAGGACTGGTTCTTTCTACTTCATTACATTCTCTGATTATCTCTCAAGATTCAGTCATATGTTCCTGTTGAAACATAAGTCCGAACCTTTTGAGATGTTCACAGAATATAAGTTAGAAGTAGAGAACCGAAATACGGGTATAAGTATTATGTCCTATGATAAGATCAGGGAGGAGAATACTTATGCATGGAATTCTTGGACTATTCTAAAAGAAAATGAGATTCTCTCTCAGTATTACTCCTCTGAATACACCACAGCAAAACGGTGTATCAGGGCGGAGCAATCGCACCGTATTAGATATGGTGTACTCTATGATGAGTACTACTGAGTTACCTATTTCCTTTTGGGGTTGTGCACTTGAGAAGCTGCATACCTATTGAATTAAGTTCGAATCAGATCACTGCCTACCACTCCATATAAGATATGGTATGGGAAGAGCCTATCTCTTAAGAAAGTTAAGATTTAGGATTTTCCGGCCTATGTCTAAAGCAAAATCCGGACAAGATCGAGGTAAGGTCAGTTCTGTAGAATTGGAAAGGTTCTAGCTATACAAAACTGCAGCTGATGATTTGACAGAACCAAAGGATTCAATAGTTCCCGACGAACCTCAGCCTCTCCGCCGATCTAGTAGGGTTCCTCATCCGCCTGAGAGATACCTCGGTTTCTCGATGACAGTAGGAGCAAGGAATGCATCATGAGATGATGACCCAACTAGTTTCGAGCAGGCCATCGAGAGTAGGGACTCTGTAAGAATGGCTGGATGCTTAGCGATCTGAGATGGAATCCATGTACACCAGCAATGTATGGACTTTGGCTGCTATATCTGAAGGGTTAAATCCCCATCAGGAGCAAGTATATCTTGAGAAGTTTACTTAGTGTAGATGGAAAGGTTGAGACTTTCAAAGCTAGACTTGTTAAAGTTTTTCGTCATCGACCAGGCGTGGATAATGATGAAACCTTTTCAGGGACTATGCTTAAGTCCATTCAGATCCTACTTGCCATTGCTGCATACCATGATTACGATATCTGGTGGTTGGGTGCCATGACTGCTTTTCTAAAATGATTTAGAAGAGAACGTCTATAAGAACACAGCCAGAGGGCTTCGTAAATAGTGGGAGCAGCGGAAACGTGTGCAAGTTGCTTTACATAATAAAGCAGGCATTGCGGAGTTCGAACGTCTGTTTTGATGTGATAGTCAAACTGTTTGACTTCATCAAAATGGTAGATGAACCTTGTATATACAAAAACGTAGTTGGGAGTATTGTGGCAATCCTCGTAAAGTATGTAGATGACATACTCTTGATAGGGAAGGAGTTTCCTATACTACACACGGTCAATCTCCTCTTATCACAAGGATTCTCCAAATAAGATAAAGGTGAATCACTAGAAAGGTTCCAGGGTGATAAGGACGACTGAATGTCAATCGCAGGCATTGTCTTTACCCTCAGTCGAGGGATGGTATGTTGGAAGAGTTCCAAGCAAGATACCGTTGCAAACTAGACGATTAAGGCTGGATACATCGCTACTTAAGATGCTACCAAAGAGGCTGTTTGGGTGTATATTGGTTCATAAGATGAACTAGGTTCCTACCATTGTATGACAATGGAAGTGTGGCTTTGGCCAAGGAACCCTGGTCCCATCAGTGACCCAGATATATTCTGAGGCAGCATCACCTGATCATGGAGATAGTTGATCTCCAGGGTGATCGAGGTTAGGAGAGTAGACTCAGAGGACAACACGGCGGATCCACTCACAAAGGCTTTTTCCCAGAAAGAGACTTATATGGGATGGTTGAGTATGTGATACTGCAACCACTGCTACAGATGGCCCTAGTGCAAGTGGGAGATTGTTAGTTATATGTATGCCCTAGAGGCCATTACTTTACATTGGATGTATATAGTAATGGATGCTGGGACATATATAGGTTGGACTTTCTTGCTCGACATGATAGTACGCTATCTGGTTGCTCTTTATCTTAACATGTATACTTTCTTTCTCTTTGTTACATGTTGATAAAGCCCTTAGGATGAGTACTCGACTTTCAGGACTATGATGTAGATCATACTAGTGGGGCCGGGGTAGTCCATGAGTACATCCTTCAATGTTCCTAGTCGTGGGAATATCGAGACGGGGCATCGATATTCCAGAGTAGACTAGCGCATATCTTCTCGACCCATGTGATGGGCGATGGATGATCCCATATCCATTGGTGTTTGACATCATAGATGGTATGTGGGTGCTCAGTGGAGACTGGGTACACTGAACGGACTCGTCGAGAACTCCCAGATGGTATTATACCTCACGTCAGATGGCAGTTCTCTGGTGACACTGGTACAGCTTAGTCTGTTGACCCGAGATCGTCATAGAGTCTTGTGTGTCTTCCACTTGCGGCTTTTGGGTGTTTGATATGATCAACACCTGCTGCCGGCGTATTGACGAGTCTTTAGAGTCCTACACAGAGGTTTCCTGGCTCAAGCGAAACGAAATAGGAGCGCATATGAGATATGTGCGGGACCGAGAATAATGCATGTATGTGATACCGTATTCTATTCTCGTGATGAATGTATCGATTGGCTGTATGCGATATAACCTAGTTATCGAATCGAAGATTGATTCGATAAGTCGATACATTGGATACTAGTCGGTTATATGCGACATGACCGGATCATTGAATCAATTGTTGATTTAATGATTTAATGTATAATTATATATTTGATATATTACTTTACATTAACTAGTATTGGTTCACTCAAGATTGACTTTCTCACTTGAAATGCACAAGTTGTATATGTGATATATTTTTTGTGCACTTGTTTGTATCATGTTTGATGATACATGCAAACTTAGGTTTGTGTAAGACTTAAACCATGTTTAGTGAATGGTTAGGGTTTCATTTCACTTATTTATTTATCTATTTATTTTGGTTAAAAGAAAAAGGAAAACAAAATGGTTGCTTTCATACAAGAAGCTTCTTGATGCTTCATGCATCTTTGACTAAGTGACCATTTTTGTCTTCATCTCCTAACCTTAACTATTCAACTAAAACCTAGTTAATTCTCTACACTAAATCAAGGTTGCAAATATGATAAGTATCATTTTATTTTCTATTTTCAATATACTTATCATATTCTTTTTCTTCTTCTTCTTCTTCTTCAACAAGAAGAAAGCTTGCTACCATTAATGGCAATATGAGAAAAAGAGTGAGAAATCCAATTTTAAAGTGAACCTACTTCCTATTTCTTCATCCTCTGCCACTTGCCAAGTAGTATAGGGTGTTTTCTTTACAAGTTTCATGACTTGGTGAAGTTGGAGCTTGATCTTGAGTTGCCTCGACGTAGATCATCTTCGTGTTGGGTTAGCCTAGCACCTCATGAAGGGTTTCGAAGTATCACATGTACCAAAGGTGGAGTCTTTAGGGTGCTAAGTTAACAAACATCGGATCGTTCCTAGAATATTAGGGTTTCTAAAACTTGCATATCAAGATATGAAATAAAAGGTAGGGTTTAGAGAGTACAACCTTTGTAGCTCCCTACGCTAGACTCTTCGGCTACTTAGGGTTTGAAAAAGCTCCGCTTGAACTCCTCTAGGTCATCGATGATCCACCCGGAGTCCGCTTTGTCCAAGCTTGCAACTTCACCCGATCAAGAGAACGAAATGAAGCCAACACTCCAAACAAGTGGGCTAGACTTGTGTAGAATGGTGTTGTGGTTCTCTTTCTCACTTCAAAATCCTAACTTGTTGAGTATATTTCTCACTACAAAAATCTAGAGAGCAAATGAGAGAGGAAGAAGAAGATGATGGCTATATTTTTAACAAGAGTGAAAAGAATAATCCTTTTTTTTGGGAAAAAGAAAATATATCAATATATATTTTCTTGTTGTCATCTCAAATCATGGTTTAAAAAATGAATATATTATTAAACTTGAGTTAAAACACAAAAGGAAAGTTTACCCAAGGTTAAAAGGTGGGTGAGAATGGTTAGGTCAAAAGAAGAGTGTAGAAACAAATCAATCATAACCATTTTCTTTTTCCTTTTTGTTTTAAATCAAATGTAATAAAATCCATATTTAAAACCATGGTGTGAGTCTTACATTGCCACCATTTCCATGTATATACAACCATGAAGGATGTATGTATGTATGTATGTATGAATGTACATCCATATGTGCATGAATCTAAAAAGAGAACATACATGCATGCATACATCCATCAAATACAAGAAAGGATTTCTAGTGAGAAACTAATGGTTAAATGATAAATCAACGCTTGATTTATCAATCCGGTCATATCACATATGACCCTAACCAAAAGCAAGCCGCCCGATCAATATACGGTATCCTATACTCGTATTTTAATCGGGTCCATGCGCATATCGCATACGCGCACCACAACGTTTCGCCTGGACTAGGTAACTCCATTGTGGGACTCTAAGACTCGTCAATACGCCGGCAGTGGGTGATGATCATATCAAGCACCACCAAGCTGCAAGCGGTCAGCTAAACGTAACGGCCACCCGGGTATTGAGCGATCAGAAGAGAACAAGCGAACCTGCTACAACTCCCGTCGAGCCAACCGGCAACACTTCCCGTACAGTCCGGTCTCCTCGTCTGATATGTCGCATATCAAGTCTAGGGGTGGTAAACCTCAGACCCCATTAACCGATAAGTCGTGCCGATGTGAGGCTCATAACGGGTCGAGAAATTACTGGTAACACTTACCAGTAAATCTCCAATCGGCCCTGGCCAGGGACTTCCCTGTTACGGCCAATCGAGCACAGCGCAACATCAACCCCCAATACCGGGAGAGACGAAACCCCTCCTATCGCTCATTGCCTCCATGTGACTCGGGAGTGTACCCAAAAACCACCATTTTGCACGCCCTCATGGACGTGGTAAGGTAGAAATCAAAGTACAGTGGGAATCACACAAGACTCTATGATGATCTCGGGTCTACAGACTAACCTGTACAAGTGTCACCAGAGAACTGCCATCTGACGTGAGGTATAAAACCAACTGGGAGTTCTCGGCGAGTCCGTCCAGTGTACCCAGTCTCCACTGAGCACCGGCATACCATCTCTGATGTCAAACACCAATGGATATGGGATCATCCATCGCCCATCTCATGGGTCGAGAAGCATATACGCTAGTCTACAATGGTGTATCGATGCCCCGTCTCGATATACGCACGATTAGGGACCTTGAAGGATGTACTTATGGACTACCATGTCCCCACTAGTATGATCTGCATCATAGTCCAGGTAGTCAAGTACACATCCTAAGGGCTTTACCAACATGTAACTATAAGACAGTATAAAGAGACTAGTATACATGTTAAGATAAAGAGCAACCAGATAGCATACTATCATATCGAGCAAGAAAGTCATCTCTATATATGTCCAAGCATCCAATATAATATACATCATCTGTACAATACTGGCCACTAGGGCATACATACAACTAACAATCTCCCACTTGCACTAGGGGCCAGCTTCTGTAGTATCGCATACCGAGCATCCCGAAGAGTCTCTCAAACTGTATCTGGGGAATGGCCTTCGTGAGTGGATCCGCTGTGTTGTTCTTCGTGTCAACCCTCCTGACATCGATCTCCCGGCGATCAACTATCTCCCGGATCAGGTGATACCGCCTCAGAATATGCCTGGATCGCTGATGGGACCTGGGTTCCTTGGCCAAAGCCACCGCTCCATTGTTATCGCAATACAAAGGTATTGGATGCTCAATGGATGGAACCACTACAAGTTCAGTAATGAACTTCTTGATCCAGACAGCCTCTTTGGCAGCATCGTTGGCAGCGATGTATTCAGCCTCCATCGTCGAGTCTGCCACGGTTTCCTGCTTGGAACTCTTCCAGCTAACCGCCCCTCCGTAAAGGGTAAAGACAAATCCCGACTGCAATTTAGAGTCGTCCTTATCACTCTGGAAGCTCGAATCGGTAAAGGACTCCACTTGGAGTTCTCCATTACCGTACACCAAGAGCATCTCTTTAGTCCTTCGTAAGTACTTGAGAATGCTCTTCACAGCTGTCCAGTGACTCTCTCCAGGATCAGCTTGATACTTGCTCACTACACTTAGTTGTATGCTACATCGGGTCTGGTACATAGCATCGCGTACATGATAGAGCCTACAGCTGAAGCATAGGGTATCCCTTGCATGCGAGCTCTCTCCAAATCAGTCTTTGGAGACATCTCTTTGGAGAGAGTGACTCCAGAGATCATGGGTAAGTTCCCACACTTGGATTCTTCCATAGTAAACCTCTTTAGTATGGTGTCAATGTACCTGGATTGGGACAATCCCAATATTCGTTTGGATCTATCTCTATAGATCCTAATTCCCAATATGCAGGAGGCATCACCAAGATCTTTCATTGAGAATCTTTGTGATAAGAAGAGCTTGACCGATTGCTGCATAGGAATGTCATTTCCTATCAAGAGTATGTCGTCCACGTACAATACGAGGAAGACAACCTTACTCTCTGCCACCTTTTTGTAGATACAAGGTTCATCTGGGTTTTTGACGAAATCAAACTCTTTGATAACACGTCAAAGCAGATGTTCCAACTCCGCGATGCTTGCTTTAATCCATAAATGGATTTAAGCAGCTTACACACCTTCCCGCTGCTCCCACTATCTACGAAGCCCTCTGGCTGAGTCATGTACACGCACTCTTCTAAATCACCGTTTAGAAAGGCGGTCTTAACATCCATTTGCCAGATTTCGTAATCATGATATGCGGCGATGGAAAGTATGATCCGGATGGATTTAAGCATAGCCACTGGAGAAAAGGTTTCGTCATAGTCCACACCTGGTCTTTGACGAAAACCCTTTGCAAAAAGTCTAGCTTTGAAAGTCTCCACTTTCCCATCTACACCAAGTTTTTTCTTGTAGATCCACTTTCTCCCAATGGGTTTTACCCCTTCAGGAGCAACTTCCAAAGTCGATAATTTGTTTGTGTACATGGATTCTATCTCGGACCGCATTGCATCCAGCCGTTTCACTGAGTCCCTACTCATGATGGCTTGCTCGAAGCTAGTTGGGTCATCATCCTCCATGATGCAATCCTCGCTTCCACCGTCAATGAGAAAACCGTAGTATCTCTCAGGTGGACGAGAAACCCTACTAGATCGGCAGAGAGGCTGGGGTTCGTCGGGTACTACTGAATCATCTGGTTCTACTAAATCATCAGTTGTAGTTTGTGGTGCTGGAACCTCTTCCAGCTCTACCTCTTTGCCACTAATTTCTTTTGCAAGAAATTGCCTTTCCAAAAAGGTGGCATGTTGAGCACACAAACACTCTTTGTTCCTCAGCTTGGTAGAAAAAATATCCTTGAGAATTCTTTGGATATCCCACAAACTTGCAAAGAACTGATCGTGCCTCGAGTTTGTCCGGATTTTGCTTTTTGACATGGGCCGGACAACCCCATATCTTAATTCGTTTAAAATATGGTCTCTTCCCACTCTATATCTCATATGGTGTGGTAGGTAAAGATTTAGACGGAACCAGATTCAATAGGTATATGGCTGTCTCAAGTGCATACCCCCAAAAGGAAATAGGTAACTCAGCATTGCTCATCATTGAGCGCACCATATCTAATAGGGTGCGATTCCTTCGTTCCGATACACCGTTGTGCTGTGGTGTATAAGGAGGAGTAAGCTGAGAGAGAATCCCATTCTCTTTTAGATAATCTAGGAATTCAATGCTTAAGTATTCACCTCCTCGATCAGATCGAAGAATCTTAATACTTTTGCCCGTTTGGTTCTCTACTTTGTGCTTATATTCTCGGAATTTCTCAAAAGCTTCAGACTTGTGTTTCAACAGAAACACATGCCCGTATCTAGAGAGATCGTCAGTGAATGTAATGAAGTAGGAAGAACCGTTTCTGGCGTGTGTAGACATAGGACCGCATACATCACTATGTACCAGTCCTAAGAGTTCAGTAACTCTTTCTCCGTGTCCACTAAACGGAGTTTTGGTCATCTTTCCTTTGAGACATGAATGGCAAGTGTCATAAGATGATAATTCGAATGAATTCAAATATCCATTCTTATGTAACTTAGCCAGCCGTGTCTCATTGATATGGCCAAGTCTACAGTGCCACAAGAAGGATTCGTTCATTTCTGAGCTTTTCCTCTTGTGTGTGTTTTGTATATTGAGGACTGTATTTTGATTGAGAATGAATATGCCATTATGTAACGAGCCTGATGCAATCAACTTTTGATATAGGAATATGTTCATAGCATTATCCTTTACTACAAAATTATATCCTTCTTTACTTAATAAAGAAACTGATATAATGTTGCACGTCATGTTCGGTATATAATAGCATTCATTCAGAACTAGTGTATCACCACTTGGTAATACCAGGTGATATTTGCCAACTGCTTTGGCTGCAACATTTGCCTCATTCCCTACTTGAACGGAATGATCACCTTTTCCCAGTTCTCTACCTTTCCGTAGCCCATGTAACTGCTTACATATGTGGGATCCTGATCCGGTATCTAATACCCAGGACGTAGGGTGAACTGAAAAACAGTTCTCAATAACAAACACACCCGAAGAAGGTGCATCAACATGCATGTTCTTCGTTTGGGCGGCATGAGAATCCAAATATTCTCCTGTTTCCTGTTCAGTCTTATAATACTTATAAGATAGAACGGGTCCAACGTTCCCCTGCACAGTATAACATGCGGGTTCGGTCAATACATCCATATTATTATCTTGATTAGGGCATGACATGGTCGCTACCTGGAGAGAGAGAGAAGAAAACACTTTAGCGTATGCTCTTGCAAGATCAGATTGGTTATTATCTTATTTAATCAGGATGGCTCCCACTGGTTTTTATCAAATCTTCCTTCAAACCCTAAAAAGAAAGACTAGCCGGGATTAATTACATCCTACAACTTCGTCGATCTTTCTGCCAGGCCAGTGTCGGTACTTTGAGGGAGGTTCCCCATGCTTTCGCACGGACCTAATTAAAGTAAACCTCATTTTCCCAGAGGCGTAACCCCGTTGACACCTTTCTAGACACCTACTTGATCGGCTAATTGTCCTGTGTAAAACTCTCCCAGGAGTAACAATTACTCGCAGTGGGTATCGGGATCCAACTATCTCATAGATGGTATGCAATCTCATTGCAAATTTCAACACTTGAAATTCCCGATAATGCTTTTGCCCCTAGCGATCTATGACCTTGACTAAGTCAACAAACCATAAATCGCAAGTCAAGTTCAACCCGTACATTTCTCGATTGAATTAAACCCACCCGTACGACCCTTGACTGAGTCAACAAGGCCGTGCGAATGCCCTAATACAATCACATCTCATGTTGTAACAGATAAACATTATTTAGCTACCGTACACTACGCCTTGACTAAGTCAACAAACATAGCACGAATACTAAATAATATCTATCTGAAATGACGAAGGGCTACGCAGGTTTTTTTCAGAAAAACATGAGCGTAATGAACTTGATATCGTTGTAGAATCTAGTGAATTTTGAAATGGAGTGATTTTGAGACTTTTATTAGTTTTGCTAAAGAGGTCACTCCCGGTGAAGGGATCTCGGCTCTTTCCTCATCGAATAAGGTGCGGGATATATCATATATATCACTGTGCAAAGCAAAACTCCAAAAGCAGTCAAAAGTCAAACCGAGTGTTGTAGCATCTGCCAGTTTCGCTAAAGAGGTCACTCCCGGTGAAGGGATCTCGGCTCTTTCCTCATCGAATAAGGTGCAGGGTATATCATATATACCGCTAAGCAAAGTAAAACTGTAGCTACCCTTTTATTTTAAAATTTGATTCTACAACATCTTTTAGGTTTCTTTTCTTTCATTAATCACATTAATGAAGTCCCATCATTTAAGTCACCTAAACATCACAGATAAATACGACGTACACTTATGCCATCCGCATTCGCCTCGATGTCCCCTCGTGCACCGTTAGGTTAGGTAACTAACGACAGAGCAGGGCAGGGTTAGTGCGGGTGCAAAACATAACTAACGTCTATATAATATATCATATATACTATATAAAGTATCTATCACAGCACATCACATGATCACATCACAGATATCGTAGCAGAAATATAGATATAATGTGGGATATACTAGGACGTCCGTATTTAGTATCTAGCCAACAATAGAAAATACGGATTCCATAGTCGCGATGAATAGCCAAGCCCACACCCTGGACCCCTACGAGAGCGGCAAGCGGCCCTACCAATTCTGGAGTTTAGGAGACCCAGTCTCGACTCCTCAAGATGGCCTCCCACTGAACCCCATAACCCGGTTACCTGTGCTCCCCTCCTTGGGTCCATCCTAATGCGGAAAAGTAAATAATATACAACACTGGTGGCATCGACCTCAACCCGGAAGTGCCCCAAATAAAAGAATATTACATTACATTTGAACTTACATGAATGAAAATATAAAACTCCCATCTCACATAAAACCCCTCGGGCTATTCAATCGCGACAATCCTGCACATCATATCTCAGCAACACATAATATCTCATATCATCAACGTAAGTAAGTATGCGTACCCCGATTGTCGTTGACGTATAGCAACGAAACCGGTGATATCGACATACTACACTTACGGTCACAGAAAAGAAAGTGTAAAACTGCAATATCTGGAATCCACATTCTCTTTAGACATCATAAATGCGAAGTATCACATACCTCGTATTTCATGTCTTATAATATGAATTCCATACATTGCATCACATTCCAGATAATTAGACAGTATTAAAGTTTTCGAACGAACGATCAAATACCCAAGATTCCCTAAAGCTCAACACTTGAGCGGAGTTCAAAAACCCGGAGTGTGACAAAGTAGTAGCGGTCCAGCCGTAGAAGGGTCAAGCCAACGCCTCACATGTAGCACGCTGTACTGGCCCAAACCCTGAGGTTCAAAGGGCAGTTCAAGACGGTCACATAATCGAGTTAAGGTTTGTTGTCTTCTAGAGGGTCCACCACAAAACTTGCACGTATCTCCGAAATATTTAAACCCTGTGAAAAGTGAGAAAATGACACTCGTTCGAACAATTCGATACTTTCTAATTTACCCGGAAAAGCCACGAAATGAAAATTCCGATCGAATCGACGAGTCCAAAACCAACTCCAGAACAAACAGCACAAAATTCAGATTAAAAATACCCTAAAAAATATACAAGTATAATAAAGAATTACTGTATAAAAATTATGCAGTGATTGATGTAAATGGCCGCGGAACCGCGGCCCAAGCAAGCTTAGGCCGCGTTTCCGCGGCAATATGAACTGTTCACTTTGTCGAATTTTACAGTAATTCTTATATTTACCTGCTGATTTTTTTACATATTTTTAATTCTGAAAAACAGCAGTTTTGAAAAAATGACCAGAGAGCGCCAAAAAAATCCGTATTTCGGTTCGATCGGAATTTTAACTTTGTAAAATAGTCGCCTAATGTTCTAGGTCGGCTCTGATACCAATGTTGGGTTAGCCTAGCATCTCATGAAGGGTTTGGAAGCATCACATGTACCAAAGGTGGAGTCTTTAGGGTGCTAAGTTAACAAACATCGGATCGTTCCTAGAAAATTAGGGTTTCTAAAACTTGCATATCAACATATGAAAGAAAAGCTAGGGTTTAGAGAGTACAACCTTTGTAGCTCCCTACGCTAGACTCCTCGGCTACTTGGGATTTGAAAAAGCTCCGCTTGAACTCCTCTAGGTCACCGATGATCCACCCGGAGTCCGCTTTGTCCAAGCTTGCAACTTCACCCGATCAAGAGAACGAAATGAAGCTAACACTCCAAACAAGTGGGCTAGACTTGTGTAGAATGGTGTTGTGGTTCTCTTTCTTACTTCAAAATCCTAACTTGTTGAGTATATTGCTCACTACAAAAATCTAGAGAGCAAATGAGAGAGGAAGACGAATATGATGGCTATATTTTTAACAAGAGTGAAAAGAATAATCCTTTTTTTTGGAAAAAGAAAATATATCAATATAAATTTTCTTGTTCTCATCTCGAACCATGGTTTAAACAATGAATATATTATTAAACTTGAGTTAAAACACAAAAGGAAAGTTTACCCAAGGTTAAAAGGTGGGTGAGAATGGTTAGGTCAAAAGTAGAGTGTAGAAACAAATCAATCATAACCATTTTCTTTTTCCTTTTTGTTTTAAATCAAATGTAATAAAATCCATATTTAAAACCATGGTGTGAGTCTTATATTGCCACCATTTCCATGTATATACAACCATGAAGGATGTATGTATGTATGTATGTATGAATGTACATCCATATGTGCATGAATCTAAAAAGAGAACATACTTGCATGCATACATCCATCAAATACAAGAAAGGATTTCTAGTGAGAAACTAATGGTTAAATGATAAATCAACACTTGATTTATCAATCCGGTCATATCACATATGACCCTAACCAAAAGCAAGCCGCCCGATCAATATACGGTACCCTATACTCGTATTTTAATCGGGTCCATGCGCATATCGCATACGCGCACCACAACGTTTCGCCTGGACTAGGTAACTCCATTGTGGAACTCTAAGACTCGTCAATACGCCGGCAGTGGGTGATGATCATATCAAGCACCCCCAAGCCGCAAGCGGTCAGCTAAACGTAACGGCCACCCGGGTATTGAGCGATCAGAAGAGAACAAGCGAACCTGCTACAACTCCCGTCGAACCAACCGGTAACACTTCCCGTACAGTCCGGTCTCCTCGTCTGATATGTCGCATATCAAGTCTAGGGGTGGTAAACCTCAGACCCCAATAACCGATAAGTCGTGCCGATGTGAGGCTCATAACGGGTCGAGAAATTACTTGTAACACTTACCAGTAAATCTCCAATCAGCCCTGGCCAGGGACTTCCCTGTTACGGCCAATCGAGCACAGCGCAACATCAACCCCCAATACCGGGAGAGACGAAACCCCTCCTATCGCTTATTGCCTCCATGTGACTCAGGACTGTACCCAAAAACCACCGTTTTGCGCGCCCTCATGGACGTGGTAAGGTGGAAATCAAAGTACAGTGGGAATCACACAAGACTCTATGACGATCTCGGGTCTACAGACTAACCTGTACAAGTGTCACCAGAGAACTGCCATCTGACGTGAGGTATAATACCAACTGGGAGTTCTCGGCGTGTCCGTCCAGTGTACCCAGTCTCCACTAAGCACCCGCATACCATCTCTGATGTCAAACACCAATGGATATGGGATCATCCATCGCCCATCTCATGGGTCGAGAAGCGTATACGCTAGTCTACACTGGTGTATCGATGCCCCATCTCGATACACCCATGACTAGGGACCTTGAAGGATGTACTTATGGACTACCATGTCCCCACTAGTATGATCTGCACCATAGTCCAGGTAGTCAAGTACACATCCTAAGGGCTTTACCAACATGTAACTATAAGACAGTATAAAGAGACTAGTATACATGTTAAGATAAAGAGCAACCAGATAGCATACTATCATATCGAGCAAGAAAGTCATCTCTATATATGTACAAGCATCCAATATAATATACATCATCTGTACAATACTGGCCTCTATGGCATACATACAACTAACACTTTGGCATCGAAGTCGACGACCTAGCCCGATCATTTCTCCGACGAAACCTTCGACAGAGTCCGGATTCCGATAGGTACAGCGGAGAGACGTCATCACGGAGCCTAGGAAGTGGAGGACCGGATCTATAAAGGTTGTAGTCACTTTCCTTTAGCAATAAAGTTGTTTACTTGCTTGCATCGCCTTATCATCTAGTTAACAATCCGTATTAGGGTTTGTAGGCACATGAAAAAATTTGAATTGGGCATGTTTGATCTGTTGTGAGACCTCATTAGTGTGCCTAGGAACCCTACACAAAAGCTTGCCTATTGCTGTGCAAGACCGCAAGAAGGGCTCTCTTTTACTCTGGAGCTAGAGAAGCCGAGATGATAACAGGGAGGGTCTCGTTTTCACCCAAGTAAGCGTACTTAAGGTGAGACGGCAATGGCTTGAGTTCGAGCGTTGGAGGTGAAATGATTGAAGGCAAGATTGGTGAAAAGGTCTCGAACTCAAAGGATTCTAACAAAGGTTCAAAATGAGTGTAAGCGACCGAGTTGGATGGTTCAGATAACTCATCCGGAAATTCGAAGGATTCAAACTCGGGTGGTGACTGGCTAAGATCCTTCGAGAAAGTGAAACACTCGTAGTCATTGTCGGGCGCAGAAGCAGCAGCAGGTTCGAAGAGGAACGCACTAGTGGTGTTAAGGTTGTCGTGATCGAACAAAAACTCCTCGAATTCATACTCCTCTGGGGTGATCTCCTGGATTGAGCAAACGTCTAGTATATGAGCATTAGGTTCGGAGGGCTGATTCCCCAACCTAAAAATGTTGAGTTCAATTGTCATGTTTCCAAAAGATAGGTTCATCGAACCATTTCGAAAATTGATCACAGTATTTGAGGTTGCAAGGAATGGGCGACCAAGTATCACCGGAATTTGATTCCGGGGGTTAGCTACAGGCTGTGTGTCTAAAACAATGAAGTCAACGGGGAATATGAAGTCCCCAACCTTGATTAACATATCCTCTAGCTCACCCCTAGGATGGGTGATTGATCGGTCGGCCATTTAGAGAGTGCAGTGTGTGGGTTTCAGCTCTCCTACACCTAGTTGCTCATATACTGAGTACGGAAGCAGGTAAACACTGGCACCAAGATCTAAAAGTGCGCGGTTGATGTTCTTATCCCCAATGGTAATAGAAATCGTAGGACAGCCAGGGTCCTTCCATTTTTGAGGTAAAGATTGGGTAAGAGCATCACTCACAGCACTAGCCAAGAAAACTTTCTTGGGTACCTGAGATTTTCTCTTTTTCATGCACAAGTCCTTTAAGATTTTCGCGTAGGAAGGGACTTGTTGGACAACATCTAAAGGGGAATGTTGATGTTAACCTGCTTAAACAACTCCAGAATCTTCTCCATTTGTGGATTTTATTTATTGGACCTCAACCGGTTTGGAAATGGAACGTTTTTAAAATTGGTTGAGTCCAATGCTTGTGGAGAAGATTGTGGAGTTGGAACGGATCCCAGAGCTGGTGTTTTCGTGGAGTGAGAAATGGGTCCGTTTAGAGCAGAAGAAGAGGTGGAGCATTTTGAAGAATGGAGAATAGGCTCAGAAGACGAAAAAGAAGAAGAAGAAGAAGAAGAAGCGGCCGGGGTGTCATCGTCGATCCGTGTGCCAGTGTTGTTTTGCAGCATCCTTTCAGATCTCAATGTAGTCATGGCACTCACATTATGGTTCTGTTGTTCAAGAGCAGCATGTACATTATGTGGGTGACCGGGATTTGGGAGTGGCTGGGACGGAAGCTTCCCCTTCTCTCGCTCGCTTAAGGCCGCATTCAGTTGTGCTATCTGGGCTTCGATGGTTTTGATGCTTTGCCCGTGAGCGGCAGTGTGTTGCAGCAAGGACTGAATGGAAGACTGGATGTTGGCGGTGGATTGAGTCGACTGCTTAACAAACGCCTCCAGACTTCATTCTAGCGAGGAAACCTTATCGTTGTTTGACGGAACAAAGTTTTTTTGAGGAAAAGAAATGTTGGGTGCAAAGTTGTTCGTCTGATTTTGAAAAGGTTGGGGTTGGAAGGGTTGCTGAAATTGATGTTGAGTATGTTGTTGGGCTTGTTGTTACGGAGGAGGGGGCCTCTGGAAATTTTTGCCTTGGAATTGATGCTAGTTCTGATTCCAGGCGAAGTTGGGGTGATTCCTCCAACCAGGATTGTAGGTGGAAGAGTATGGATCATTTCTTAGTCTTTACTGAAATGCAGCATTAACCCGATCCTGTCCTTGAGATGGTGGATTGTAAGGACACTCTTCGGTTAAGTGAGATGGGTCGTGTTAGTGTATATGCCCTAGAGGCCATTATTGTATCATACTGGTTTGTATATTACTTAATGGAAGCTTGGGATATTCACAGTTGTATATACAATCTTGCTCGAAATGGTAGTATGCTACTTGGTTTGTCTCTGCTTTAATATGTGCATGTGTTTCTTTTAGCATATTGCTGATATACATATTAGTGGAGCCCTTAGGATCTTTGCTTGATTACCAGCGTTGTGATGGCGCTCACACTCGTGGGAGCTGGGTAATCTATAAGCACATCCTTATACAGGTCCCTGGTCGTTGGACTATCGAGACAGGGCATCGATACTCCGGAGTAGACTAGCGTATGCGCTTCTCATCCCAGTGTGGGAGCCGGTCTGTCCCACAGCCGTTAGTACGTCGTACTTGGGATAGTATGCGGGTGCTCGTTAGGTTACGAGTACACTGGACAGGACTCGTCGGGAACTGTTGGTTGGTAATATACCTATCGTCAGTTATCAGTTCCCAGGTGACATGAGTATAGCTTAGTCCGCTGACTTGACACTGTCACTTCGCCTCGAGTGTGTTCCCACTGCACTTTGATTACTACCCTACCATGGCTCAAAGGAGTCGTGCAAACAGGTAGTTTTTGGGTGCAGTCCCGAAGCACTTGGAGGCAGTGACGGTTAGACAGGATTCGTCTCTCCCGGTATTGGGGGTTGACATCGCGCTGTGTCTAGGAGAGCTATTACACGAGTAGTCCCTGGCCAGGGCAAGCGAGATATATTGGTAGGTTTCCAGTGTTATCTCAGGGTGTTCTGGGCTACACTCCGACACGACTTGTACCGCTATTAGGGGACTGACGTTCACCGCCCCCCTAGGCCCGCCATGCGATGTATCAGACGAACAGACCGGACTGTACGGAGACTGTCACATACAGGCTCAGTAGGAGTGCAGATGGGGTTCACCTCGTCTGTCTTCTTATCGACATCTACCTGGGGATCGTTACGTACAGCTAGTGCCGCTTGCGGTCTGTGGTTAAACCCACTGCCAGCGTAGTGTCGAGTCTTTAGAGTCCCACACAGAGAGCTATTCGCCTTTAGGCAAAATGAGTACAGGTCACATGGTTTTTCGAAAGGGTTCGTTCGCATCCGCGCACTTGTGCACGTTTGCTGTCCGGACAGTTTATACTAGCGGGCTTTGGTTTAAGCCGGATCCTAGTATATGATTTAAGATTGGTTTTTCTCAGAGTATTCGTGTTCCTCGGATCACGAATGCGGGTGCGTATGCACAGTTGCTTGAGATTGAGGGAGAGGACCTTGTTTAGGGTTAATGGCTATTGTCATTTTATTAACCCTATTGCTTTTGTGTGTATTATAGTTAATTGATAATTAGCTTAATAATTGTGCATGGTTGTTGTTGTTGACCATTTGACTTCATTGACTTGTTGACCTTGTTGACAACTTGACCATAATCATTTCATTTGGAAGATGCTCTTTGATCCTTGCAATTTGCATTAATATTGAAATGATAATGGTCATGTCTTGATTAAACCATGAAAATTTTCTAGCTAATTATTGAATTAAAATAATGCACACATATTAGTGAGAATGGCTCACTAATAATTCATTCTCTCATATCATTTCTCTCTCTTGCTCATCCTCTCCCTCAAGCTCTCTCCCTCTCATGTGTTGAGAAACAAAAAGCTTGAGAAAAACCCTCACTTGATCTTCTCTACTCTCTTCTAGGGTTCAAGTCTTAGCATTTCTTGCACTCTAGTTACTCCTAGCTTGGAGTTGAAGCTAAAGGTCGAGGCTTTCGGGTGGATCCTTCTTTGACGGGAGAAGACAAGCAAGGTGACCTCTTTCTACCATTCCAAGGAGCAAGGAGAGAAGGACTTTGAGCTCAAGGTATAACCTTTCCATCACTTAGCTAGTTACTAGTTAGGGTTAGCTTGTTTTTGTTTAGCAAAGATCCTTAAAGCTTGGTCCATGTTGCCTATAGTTGATAAAAATCCAATTTTTATTATGTTTTCCGCCTCCCCGTAAGCACCGGGGTGGGAAACGTGGACTTACAGTGGTATCAGAGACTAACTAAACATAAACTAGCTAAGTAGTAAAGTGTAACAATGTTTCAAAACAGGAAAATCGAAAAACCAAACTCGCAAAACCCTAAGTTTCTGTTAATTTTTTTTCTGGTCAAAATAAAATTTGTTATACACCAAAAATTATCTCAGGGTTTTGTGTAGAAAACCACCAAAGGCGAACCAGAGAGACGACCAAAGGACCGCGGATCCGCGGCAATAGGAAGCTCTTGCCGCGGAACCGTGGCCGTCTTGTCCCCTCTCTGCTTCGATTTTGGTGCAGTGTGTTTTTGTGTTGGTTTTGGGATTTTTAGGATATGTTATATGTGCCCAGATTTTCCAGAACTAAAATTTACTTTTGGGGGCCTATAAATCCGTATTTTTTTCGGAACTTCACTACACTTTAACTATATCGGTTGTATCTATGATGCTTGTATGTATTGAACGTCGGCTAATCGCTATAAGTCGATTAGTCGGGGTTATACATCTCTGTGATCTGTGATTGTTATTGGTTTGTGGATATGAATGGGTTGGATTGTCGTGGGTGAATAGCCGGGGTGGATGTGAGATGTGCGTTATTTTTTTTTTCTTTCATTCATTTGTAACATGTAAATTGATGTAATAATATTATTTGTATGGCCGCACAACCGGGTCGGGGTTGTAGCCGTCATTGTATAATTCTTTTTACTGTTTTTGCTCCTAGGATAGACCCATGGAGGGGGTGCACAAACTACCGGGTATCTCGAAGTGCCGAGTGGCCTACTCACGGTGGTGAGAGAGGTTGCTTCGCTTCGGGTACTTGGCGGGTAGTTTGCCGCACCCGTAGGGGTCTTGGGTGGGGTATTGGCTATTCACCGCGACCGTGTAATCCGCTTTACGTTGCAAGCTCGAACGCATTGCGGATTCCTAGTATATCCAATGTATTCATCTGTGATCTGTAATGTCTATCATTGCAATATATTTATATATAATAACTATTTAGGCGTTGCTTATGTTTTACAGCCGCGCTAGCCCAGCCCCCGCTCTGTCGTTAGTTAAGTAACCTAACGGGTGATGACGGGGCCCCGTGGCGAATGCGAATAGCATAAGCGCACGTCATATTTTGGTTGTTTTCTGCAATGGTAGGATTAAATGATGGGACGCATTAAAAGAACTAATGCAAGAAATAAACCAAGTAAAAGTCGATTGGAACACTTTGAAAACCACTCGATTCTTTTCAAAACGAAACTTTTAAACGCGGAGCTTGAACCACTCCTTTTAAAAGCTATCTCGTTCCATCGATTATATCAAGTTCACTACGTTCACGGTTTCGCCAAAACCATCCGTAGCCCTCCATCATTTCGGTTAAATATTCGGTAGTATTCAAGCTATGTATTTTGACCTCATGCCAAGGCATAGTGATTGGTAGCTGCCGGATATTTATTCGTTGCATAGATAGAATGCGTTGATTTGAGACAGTCGTACTGCCGTTTTGGCCTACGTCAAGGGTAGGTACGGGTGGGTTCAAATTAACCAGGATAATGATGGGAAGAACTTGACATGTGACTTATGACATTTTGACCTCACGCCAAGGTCATAAGAGCATGGGGCAAAAATCCACATCGGGAGTTTCATAAGTACTGAAACTTGCTAGCGTTGCATACCATTTGGAGTGTGATAATTCTAGTAGGATTCCTTCGGTTTTATCACGCGATGATATTTGGATCCCGATCCTACTGTGAGTATATGCTACTCCTCGGGAAAACTCTCACTTAACGATCAATGCTATAAACCTAGTAGGTGCCTAGAAAGATGTTAGCGGGGCTACGCCCACAGGGAAAAGAGGTTACTTAATTAAGGAACTTCGCGAAAGCGTTGGAAAACCTCCCTCGAAGTACCGACATTAGCCTGGCTGAACGGTTAAGCAAGTATTGTACGGTGAGAATGATCCCGACTAATCCTTTTCTTTATGGTTTGAGAAGGGATTCGAGAAACAGTGGGAGCCATCCAGTTTAGACAAACTAAAAACCACTCTAAACTTGCAAGAGCATCATGCTAAAGTGTTTCTTTTCTCTCTCCTAATTGCAGCGACCATTCAACATGACTGGACTTAAGTTACTATTAGATAAAAACATATTGACAGGGCCAAACTACAAAGATTGGCTCAGGAATGTCAAGATGGCTATCACTTATGACAAGCTGGGGTATATACTTACCACCAAAGCTCCCCCTGTCCCAGGTCCCACCTCCAGCGTCGCGGATGTAGAAATCCATAAGACATGGGAGATAGATTGCGCGAGGGCCAGATGCCTCGTACTAGCCTCGATGGACAACGACCATCAGAGGAGGCACGAGAATATGGACCTAGAGTCCATATTTCTCCATACAAAAGAACTGTATGGAGAGCAGTCTCGTATCGCTAGATACGAAGTGTCGAAGAAGCTTTTTTCGGCAAGGTTGGCCGTCGGATCATCGGTAGCGAACCACGTGCTTAAGATGATCGGCTACATAGAGGATCTCGCAGACCTTGGGACCACGTTGGAGAATGAACTCTATACTGATTTGATTCTCCAGTCCCTTCCTTCCACTTACGCCCAGTTCATTCTTAACTTCAACATGCAAGGAAAGGAGGTTGAACTTGCCGAACTTCTGAACATGTTGAGGACTGCTGAGGGCACCCTACAGAAGGGTAGGGAGACATCCACTTTGTTTGTAGGAGGATCTTCCTCTTCTAGGTCCAGGACGAAAGCCAAGGGCAAGAAGAAGAAAGCCCCCGCCAAACCAAGAGGCGGTGTCGGTAAAGTGGATACGAAGGGAAAGGGTAAAGCAACAAAAGTAGCGGGGAAGCTGGTGGGGAAGGAAGAATGCTTCTATTGTCACAAAAGTGCTCACTGGAAACAGGATTGCAAGGCTTGGAAAGCCAGAACACAGGATTTGAAGCGAGTTGCAGCTTCAGCTTCAGGTGTGTATGTTATTGAAAACTGTCTATCAATAAACTCTACATCCTGGGTATTGGATACCGGATCAGGATCTCATATCTGTAATTCTTTGCAGGCGTTGAGAAAGCGTAGAGTTTTGAAGGCAGGTGACATGTACCTCAGAGTTGCGAACGGTGCTAGCATGGATGCTGAGGCCGTGGGGGACTATCACCTGGGATTATCAGATGGACACTTTTTGGTTTTGCGTAGTTGTTATTATGTACCAAATGCAACCTGTAATATCATTTCTGTATCTTTATTATCTAAAGAAGGTTATGAATTTGCATTTGTAAGTAATGTAGTGAACATTCACCTTAATCATGTTTTGATTGGGTCAGGTACATTGAACAACGGTATATACGTTTTAAACCAACCACAGGTTTTCAATATCCAGAATACACATAAAAGAAAGTCTCCAGAAATTAATAAAACTTTCTTATGGCATTGTAGACTGGGTCACATCAATGAGAGAAGATTGACTAAGTTACATACTGAAGGATATTTAGATCCGTTCGAATATCAATCGTATGCAACTTGTCAATCCTGTCTCAAAGGAAAGATGACAAAGGCTCCGTTTTCTGGACACGGAGAAAGAGCGAGCGAGCTCTTGGGACTCGTACACAGCGACGTGTGGGTCCAATGTCTACACATGCGCGAAGCGGTTTTTCTTACTTCATTACTTTTACGGATGATTTCTCAAGATTCGGACATGTCTTCTTAATGAAGCATAAATCCGAAGCTTTTGATAAGTTCCAGGAATATAAGAATGAAGTAGAAAAACAAACAGGCAAAAGTATCAAGATCCTAAGATCGGATCGAGGAGGAGAATACTTAAGTGCCGAATTCCTGAATTACTTAAAAGAGAATGGAATTCTCTCTCAGCTTACTCCTCCATACACTCCGCAACATAACGGTGTATCGGAGAGACGGAACCGAACCCTATTGGATATGGTACGGTCCATGATGAGTAACGCTGAGTTACCGTGATCGTTCTGGGGATATGCGCTAGAAACAGCTGCATATCTTTTGAACCGTGTTCCTACTAAGACTGTGCCTACCACACCATATGAGTTATGGAGTGGGAAGAAACCCTATCTTCAATACTTGAAGATTTGGGGATGTCCAGCTTATGTCAAAAAGCAGCATACGGACAAGCTCGAGGCACGCTCAGTACTGTGCAAGTTTGTGGGATACCCAAAGAACTCCAGGGGGTATCTTTTCTATTACGCAGAGGAACAAAAAGTCCTTGTTTCTCGTAATGCCCATTTTCTGGAACATCAGTTTTTAGAAAAAGAAATAAGTGGGAGCGCAATAGAACTGGAAGAAATTCCAGAACCACAAACTATTACTGAAAGCTTAGTGGAACCAGAAGGTTCAAAAGAACAGGACATTCCTACGCCACTCCGCAGGAGTAGTAGGCAGTCTCATCCGCCCGAGAGGTACTACGGTTTTCTTATTGACGGGGATAGAGAGGACGGCATCATAGATTGTGATGAGCCTACTAGCTTCCAGCAAGCCATTCAGAGCGTCGACTTGGTAAAATGGCTGGATACAATGCGGACCGAGATGGAGTCCATGTACACCAACAAAGTATGGACGTTGGACATTGCTCCAGACGGGGTAAAACCCGTAGGATGCAAGTGGATCTTCAAAAGGAAGATTGGTGTAGATGGACAGGTTGAGACCTATAAAGCTAGACTGGTAGCAAAGGGTTTTCGTCAGCGACCTGGTTTGGACTATGACGAAACCTTTTCTCCAGTAGCTATGCTGAAATCCATTCGGATCCTTCTTGCCATCGCTGCTTTCCACGATTATGAGATTTGGCAGATGGACGTAAAGACAGCTTTTCTAAATGGTCATTTAGAGGAGTGTGTCTATATGGACCAGCCAAAGGGTTTCATTCAGGGTGGGAGCAGTGGAAAGGTGTGCAAGTTGCTCAAGTCCATTTATGGACTCAAGCAGGCATCGCGGAGTTGGAACATCTGTTTTGATGAGACGGTCAAAGAATTTGGCTTTATCAAAAATCCAGATGAACCATGCATCTATTGTAGATTTGTAGCGAGAACTGTAGTATTCCTCGTTTTATACGTGGATGACATTCTCTTAATAGGAAATGACATTCTTATGCTACAATCTGTCAAGGGGTTCTTGTCACACAGGTTCTTTATGAAAGACCTGGGTGATGCCTCATACATTCTGGGTATCCGGATCTACCGTGACAGATCCAAGAGGATATTAGGACTCTCACAGTCCAGGTACATCGACACCATACTGAAGAGATTCAGTATGGAAGATTCCAAGCGCGGTAATCTACCGGCTTGTCACGGGATCACCCTCTCCAAAGAGATGTCTCCCAAGACTGATTTGGAGAGGGATCGCATGTCTATTATACCCTACGCTTCTGCGGTAGGCTCTATAATGTATGCGATGTTGTGTACCAGACCCGATGTGGCTTATGCACTGAGTGTGGTAAGCAGGTATCAGTCAAACCCTGGGGAGAAACATTGGATAGCAGTAAAGAACATTCTCAAGTACCTGAGAAGGACTAAGGAGATGTTCTTGGTGTATGGCGGAAAAGACCTGCAGATTGAGGCCTTTGCTGACTCCAGCTTCCAGAGTGACAAGGATGATTCCAAGTCCATGTCGGGTTTTGTCTTTACCCTCAATGGAGGGGCAGTGTGTTGGAAGAGCTCTAAACAGGAAACCGTTGCTGACTCGACTATGGAAGCGGAATACATCGCTGCATCTGATGCCGCAAAAGAAGCTGTCTGGATGAGGAAGTTCTTGAAAGAACTTCAGGTGGTTCCGTCCATTGTTGACCCAATACCTCTGTATTGCGACAACAATGGGGCTATAACTTTAGCGAAGGAACCCAGGTCCCATCAGAAATCCAGACACATCTTAAGGCGGTATCACCTGATCAGGGAGATCGTGGATCGCCAGGAGATCGAGGTCCGGAGGGTTGCATCAGAGGATAACACAGCAGATCCATTCACCAAGGCCTTGCCCCAGACTCAGTTCGAGCGGCTGATCGAGATGATAGGTCTTCGATACGCCAGTACATGGCCTTAGTGCAAGTGGGAGATTGTTAGTGTATATGCCCTAGAGGCCATTATTGTATCATACTGGTTTGTATATTACTTAATGGAAGCTTGGGATATTCACAGTTGTATATACAATCTTGCTCGAAATGGTAGTATGCTACTTGGTTTGTCTCTGCTTTAATATGTGCATGTGTTTCTTTTAGCATATTGCTGATATACATATTAGTGGAGCCCTTAGGATCTTTGCTTGATTACCAGCGTTGTGATGGCGCTCGCACTCGTGGGAGCTGGGTAATCTATAAGAACATCCTTATACAGGTCCCTGGTCGTTGGACTATCGAGACAGGACATCGATACTCCGGAGTAGACTAGCGTATGCGCTTCTCATCCCAGTGTGGGAGACGGTCTGTCCCACAGCCGTTAGTACGTCGTACTTGGGATAGTATGCGGGTGCTCGTTAGGTTACGAGTACACTGGACAGGACTCGTCGGGAACTGTTGGTTGGTAATATACCTATCGTCAGTTATCAGTTCCCAGGTGACATGAGTACAGCTTAGTCCGCTGACTTGACACTGTCACTTCGCCTCGAGTGTGTTCCCACTGCACTTTGATTACTACCCTACCACGGCTCAAAGGAGTCGTGCAAACAGGTAGTTTTTGGGTGCAGTCCCGAAGCACTTGGAGGCAGTGACGGTTAGACGGGATTCGTCTCTCCCGGTATTGGGGGTTGACATCGCGCTGTGTCTAGGAGAGCCATTACACGAGTAGTCCCTGGCCAGGGCAAGCGAGATATACTGGTAGGTTTCCAGTGTTATCTCAGGGTGTTCTGGGCTACACTCCGACACGACTTGTACCGCTATTAGGGGACTGACGTTCACCGCCCCCCTAGGCCCGCCATGCGATGTATCAGACGAACAGACCGGACTGTACGGAGACTGTCACATACAGGCTCAGTAGGAGTGCAGATGGGGTTCACCTCGTCAGTCTTCTTATCGACATCTACCTGGGGACCGTTACGTACAGCTAGTGCCGCTTGCGGTCTGTGGTTAAACCCACTGCCAGCGTAGTGTCGAGTCTTTAGAGTCCCACACAGAGAGCTATTCGCCTTTAGGCAAAATGAGTAGAGGTCGCATGGTTTTGCGACAGGGTTCGTTCGCATCCGCGCACTTGTGCACGTTTGCTGTCCGGACAGTTTATACTAGCGGGCTTTGGTTTAAGCCGGATCCTAGTATATGATTTGAGATTGGTTTTTCTCAGAGTATTCATGTTCCTCGGATCACGAATGCGGGTGCGTATGCACAGTTGCTTGAGATTGAGGGAGAGGACCTTGTTTAAGGTTAATGGCTATTGTCATTTTATTAACCCTATTGCTTTTGTGTGTATTATAGTTAATTGATAATTAGCTTAATAATTGTGCATGGTTGTTGTTGTTGACCATTTGACTTCATTGACTTGTTGACCTCGTTGACAACTTGACCATAATCATTTCATTTGGAAGATGCTCTTTGATCCTTGCAATTTGCATTAATATTGAAATGATAATGGTCATGTCTTGATTAAACCATGACAATTTTCTAGCTAATTATTGAATTAAAATAATGCACACATATTAGTGAGAATGGCTCACTAATAATTCATTCTCTCATATCATTTCTCTCTCTTGCTCATCCTCTCCCTCAAGCTCTCTCCCTCTCATGTGTTGAGAAACAAAAAGCTTGAGAAAAACCCTCACTTGATCTTCTCTACTCTCTTCTAGGGTTCAAGTCTTAGCATTTCTTGCACTCTAGTTACTCCTAGCTTGGAGTTGAAGCTAAAGGTCGAGGCTTTCGGGTGGATCCTTCTTTGACGGGAGAAGACAAGCAAGGTGACCACTTTCTACCATTCCAAGGAGCAAGGAGAGAAGGACTTTGAGCTCAAGGTATAACCTTTCCATCACTTAGCTAGTTACTAGTTAGGGTTAGCTTGTTTTTGTTTAGCAAAGATCCTTAAAGCTTGGTCCATGTTGCCTATAGTTGATAAAAATCCAATTTTTATTATGTTTTCCGCCTCCCCGTAAGCACCGGGGTGGGCAACGTGGACTTACAGGTCGGAACAACAAGCACAAATGGTACGAAGGGGAAGAACAGGGGTAGGAGCAGGAGATGAAAATTTGCCCTCTATCGCTTCAAGTTTTCTCGTTATTGCATCCATTTCGGCTTTCATTGCAATAGAGACATTGAGTTGGTGAATGCCTACCCTAGACTGACCCGTAGAAGTAGAGGAAGAAGAAGAAGTACTTGGTCTGGTGCTCTCCCATTGAAGCATTTGTTCGTGGTCGAAGAATTGCCATGCTTCCTCGTCCGATTTGGACAGGAAATGGCCTTGACAAATGGTTTCCAACAACTGCTTGGTTGCTGGGTTCAGGCCTTCGTATAAGGTTTGGCAAAGTTGACATTTCTCAATACTGTGCTGAGGGCACTGGACAAGAAGGTCTTTATACCGGTCAAAGCACTTCCAAAAGGGTTCAGTAGGAAGCTGGGAGAATTGGTTGATTTCGTTACGGATCCTCGCGGTTTTGTGATTCGGATAGAATTTCTTGAGAAACGCTTTCACAAACTCATCCCAACTGGTTATAGAGTGGGAAGCAGTGCTATACAGCCACTTTTCAGCAAGATCGCACAAAGTGAACGGAATGACCCGCAGCCGTATAGCATCGTCAGACATCTGAGTCGTTTTCATCATGGTACAAACATTCTGGAACTTGTTGATGAAGATATAGGCATCTTCAGATTCAAGCCCATGAAATTTCGGAAGCATGTTAATGAAGTGGGGCATAATTTCGAAATTATCCCCATTGGCCGGTGGAAGGGAAAGACAGGTGGGAAGTGCAGAGCGGGTGGGATAGAAACGATCGTGGAGCGCGATTCGCTGTGGTGCTACAACAGGCTGTGGTTGTGGGTTATTCGTATCCATAGGAGGTGGAATCAATCCCGGGGGAGTTGAAGGGATATTAGGATTAAATCCTGACATCGCAGAAGAAGAAGTTGGTGATAGTGAAGGTGAGGAAGTATGAACAGAATCCCGGTCAACGTTGGAGTTAGCCGGCAAAGGTAAGGGTGAAAGAGGCGTGGAAGGAGATTCGACGTCGGAGTCGATCGCGTAGTCGTTAGCGACTAACGTAACGCGGACTAGGCGGGCACTAGTGTCCCGAGTCCAATCGGACATACACTAATCGAGTTTAGTGTAGTCAAAGTGGAGAAGGCGAGGGTAAGAAAACGTCAATGGAGAAATACGATGGAAGGTGGGTGAAAAAATGGGATTCTGGCGACAAAGGGCAAGTTTTTATAAAAAGTTATTGTTTTGTGTTGTTTTTTTCTTTTTTTTAGGAAGATCTTTACAGAAATATGTATGGACTTACGGCTTCAAACAATCACAGACAAAATATGCACAATCACACCTAAATCTAGGGTCACCTAGGTCAGCTAGACAGCTCCTAACTGTTCCAAAGGACTAGAAATAGGACCTCAAACCGTCTCTTCTCCGCCAATTGCGGCCAGGTAAGTGCCAGGTAAGTGGGAGGCTCCCCACTACGTAAGTAGTGGTCCTAATTAAGTAACCACTTGCCCTAGACACACTTGCCTAGACACCGCAAAGTCAGGATAGGATAAACGGCCGATGCCTACAACCAGTCCTCTGTCCTATTGAGCGCGACGTCCTTATGGCTGAGTCTAGTATTTTTTAATTAAATAATGGTCAATGCATATGCCTTTTGTGATATCTGGGGTTCTGGGAAGGGTGATGAAATCCCCACCCAATCTGGATTGGTTTCAAGCCCCTTAAAGTCCGATTAAAATATGCAAAGCGGTAACAATCAATTGCAATCAATTTTTTAATTTCTAAGCGCGGCGCGAAGAATCCTGCACAAAAACAATTTATTGGAAGGGGAAGAGAGTTTGTGCAAAGAATGCTGCAGAAAACACAGATCAGTGGTGTTCAGAGGAGTGGGGAAGAGGGCAGAAAGAATCACAGGGAATTTGGGATGCTAATTCCAGCAAGGAACCGCGGTTCCCCATCCAAACACCCCCTTATGCCGTGGATCCGCGGCGCAATAGTGGGCTTGGGCCTTCCAATTTCCGTACTGTGCTGTGTTGGGTGTCATCTTCTTGTTTGGAGCTCCTGAATCTTGATTTGCTCACTGGGTCTGCTCCAGAATTTTTCAGTAGACCGTTGGTTCCGTCTTGATCACCCGCGGTGTAGCCGCGAGTTATGGGTCTAACTTCCCACGTCTTTGGCACTGAATTCGACCTCCTTTTTATCCTGCACACTTGCACAAAAACTGATCAAGAATAACAAGATGATTTTTGCAATAAATTTATTGTGTTTTTCGGTTATATTTATATTCACAAATTAACCCGATATTACACAAAGAAATAAACTACCGTCTCCTCGGCAACGGCGCCATTTGATTGTTGGGATTTTTCGTGTTCAAGTTTAATTACCGCAATCAAGACGGTCTCGCTTGTATCTAGCCGGTTGAGTACAGGTCGTCCGTAGGGAGATGGGAATCTTTTTCTATGTGCTTTAACGAGTTAAGTCCAAATATCCAGGTTTGTTTGAGATTAACTATGTGCTAAAAATGTATATAAAGAGAGCTTGTTAGGGTTAGGATTAGGTTAGTTTGAGTTAGGAGTCGTTTACTTCTTTCGTTGCCACTCTTAATATCGGTGTTATGGTAATCGGCAACAACGGGGATTAGCACGACTAGGAAGGAACTTGCGAGTATAAGCTAGGCTTTCCAACGCTTAAGTTCTTCCTTTTGGTCCTTGTCCGTCCGTTCTTGGCTCTTAGTCTTAACCTCCGGTTAATTCAACGACAACCGGTCTCACTAAGGATCACCGCTATCATGTAGGATAGGGTGCCGTAGGGAGCGGATTGTGGTTCAATTAGCGGGAGTTCGAATTAAGATGTTGGGAAAGAAAAGTGTGAGCGAGATTTCCGTCTCTCAAACTTTCCTTATCCTATCCTAACAAGTGAGAAACTACTCACCCATTACAAAGAAAAAGAAAATACAACAAAGGAGGACGATAGAAAGAAAGAGGTTAGAAGTTTACAACTAGCTATTTGAGACCTCACCTTGGCTAGGATCAAACTTAAGTATCATTGTTGTTAAGGATAAAGAAAAATAGAACAAGAAAGAAACAAACAAAAAATAACAACAACTAGATTAGCAAATGAAAATTACAAGCAATTATAATTAACAACATAACAAGACAAGCATAATAAAGAAAAGAACTCTTTTTCACATCACTTCACTCACAAAAGCTCACTACAAGGTTTTAATGGCGAAGAGATGAGAAGAGGAAGAAGAACAACAAAGTATATCCTAAAATCTAACACAAGAATTAAGCACCATTGGCTTGGCAATGTTCTGGTCTATTTATAGGCAAGAAAGAGAGAACCTAGGGCAACATTCTGCCTCATATGCAATGACCAACTTACCCCCAAAAAAGTTCCATCTGCCGAGTCAAAGAGGCAGCGGATTTGCGGCCTAACATGCCCTATGGCCGTGGATCCGCGGCCATTTGATGGAGTTGACTTATCAACTTTTGTGGGTTTCCCTGTTTTGAAGTTATCTTTAGTGTGGTATATGTGGTTTCTCAGAAGCTCTTCACATTTTTTCCAGATTTTCAGCAGATTAAAAGGTGATTTGATGTGGATCTTTTTGCCATGATTTCCTTGAGCTCCGCGTAGACATGTTAGATTTTGTGTTGACATTGTGCTTTGTGCATGAAAATGACAATCGATTTGCCATTTTGTCCCTTAAACTAGTGTGCGGCAACATACGGATAGAGAGCGGTGACCCGTGTTTTATCTGTGGTTGACAGTAATCCAGAATTTGTCGTGCTTTTTCATGAATTTCACTGTTTAGAGATGAGAACCTGTATCCTGCAATTAACTAGCAAACACGGCTCAAGAGTACCTACTGATAAGCAATGTGATAAAAAAATGGGCGGTATGAAAATGTAAAAATCTGATATGAACACCGCCCCTCCATTTAGGGTAAAGACAAAGCCCGAGTGCGACATAGAGTCGTCCTTATCACTCTGGAATCTCGAATCGGTAAAGGACTCTACCTGAAGTTCTCCGTTACCATACACCAAGAACATCTCTTTAGTCCTTCTCATATACTTGAGAATGTTCTTCACAGTTGTCCAGTGATCTTCTCCAGGATCTGCTTGATACCTACTCACTACACTTAGTGAGTATGCTACATCGGGTCTGGTACATAGCATCGCATACATGATAGAGCCTACTGCCGAAGCATAAGGTATCCCTTGCATACGAGCTCTCTCTAAATCAGACTTGGGAGACATCTCTTTGGAAAGAGTGAGTCCAGAGATCGTGGGTAAGTTCCCACGTTTGGATTCTTCCATACTAAACCTTTTTAGTATGGTGTCAATGTACCTGGATTGGGACAATCCCAGTATCCTCTTATATCTATCTCTATCGATCTTAATTCCCAAAATGCAGGAGGCATCACCTAGATCTTTTATTGAGAATCTTTGTGATAAGAAGAGCTTGTCTGATTGCAGCATAGGAACATCATTTCCTATCAAGAGTATGTCATCCATGTACAATACGAGGAAGAAAACCTTATTCTTTGCCACTTTCTTATATATACAAGGTTCATCTATATTTTTGACGAAGTCAAACTCTTTGACTACGACATCAAAACAGATGTTCCAACTCTGCGATGACTGCTTTAACCCGTAGATGGATTTAAGCAGTTTGCACACCTTTCCGCTGCTCCCACTTTCTACGAAGCCCTCTGGTTGAGTCATGTACACGCACTCCTCTAAATCACCATTTAGACAGGCGGTCTTAACATCCATTTGCCAGCTTTCGTAGTCATGATATGCAGCAATGGCAAGTAGGATCCGGATGGATTTAAGCATAGCCACTGGAGAAAAGATTTCGTTATAATCCACACCTGGTCGTTGACGAAAACCCTTTGCAACAAGTCTAGCTTTGAAAGTCTTAACTTTTCCATCTACACCAAGTTTCTTCTTAAAGATCCATTTGCTCCCAATGGGTTTACCCCTTCAGGAGCAACTTCTAAAGTCCATACTTTGTTGGTGTACATGGATTCCATCTCAGATCGCATGGCATCCAGCCATTTCATAGAGTCACCACTCGTGATGGCCTGTTCGAAGCTAGTCGGGTCATCATCTACCATGATGCAATCTTCGCTCCCACCATCTATGAGAAAACCGTAGTATCTCTCAGGTGGATAAGGAACCTTACTAGATCTACAGAGAGGCTGGGGTTCGTTGGGAACTACTGAATGTTGGAGATAGTGCCCTCAAAGTCAATTATTGGATCGCAGGTACGTGATTGCAATGATTGAGGTAGGACCTATACCGATATGACAGTCTTGCTCGAGACGATAGTATGCTATCTGGTTTGTCTTTATCATCATATACATGCTTTAGTTCACTATTGCATGATGATAGAGCCCATAGGATTCTTGCTTGACTACCAACAGTATGATGGCGATCATATACGTGGGAGCTGGGGTTTGTAAGCACATCCTTAAAGTGTCCCTAGTCGTGGGAGTTTCGAGACAGGGCATCGATACTCCAGAGTAGACTAGTGTATACAGTCGAGACCCTGACGAGGGGTGATGGCCGGTCTCACAAACCATTGGTGTCAGTAGGATCACCTAAGATGTATACAGGTGCTGATTAGGTTATGAGCACACCGGATAGGACTCGCCGGGAACATGCTAGTTGGTATTATACATATCGTAAGATAGCAGTTCCCTGGTGACATGTGTACAGGTTAGTTCATCGACCTGAGGTCGTCATTTGTCTCGTTTGAGTTCCCACTGTGCTTTGCTTTCTACCCTACCACGGCTCAAAGGAGTCGTGCAAACAGGTCTTTTTTGGGTACAGTCCCGAGCCACATGGAGGCAAGTGAGCGGATCGGCAGGGGATTCGTCTCTCTCGGTATTGGGGGTGAAATTGTGCTGTGTCTAGGAAAGCCATTACACAAAGCCCTCGGCCGAGGCAGGAGATTTACTGGTAGGTACTCCAGTAGTATCTCAGGGTGTTCTGGGCCACTCTCCGACACGACTTATACCGCTAATGGGGGTCTGACGTTACCAGCCCCGTAGGCCGATATGCAATACTCATAGATGAACGGACCAGACTGTATGTATATTGTCACCGTTAGGCTCAGTAGGGTTTCTGGATGAGTTCGCTCGTCAGCTTCCCTTCCAATCAATACATAGGCAACCGTTACGTACAGCTGGTACCTTTGACGTGCTAGTGGTTATACCTAGTGCCAGTGTGTTGATGAGTTATTAGAGTCCCCCACAGACACTTTCCCAAGTTCGGGCGAAACGTTGTAGAGGCCGTATGGTTTTATGGCAGGGTTCGGAAAATGCACATGCGTTTTCGCACGTGTCATTTTTCGGGCAGATAATACTGGTCGGCTTTGGTTAAAGCCGGATCCGAGTATTATACTGTGTAGATGTAATATCTTTGTCTCAGATGCATTTGTATTCAGTCGTAATACAAATGCGGGTATGTTTATACCATTACGGGGTTATCCAGAAATTCGTTTCAGGATCACTTTTGGAAGTTGCCAGTTTCCAGTTTTCTATCACCCGTATTTAACATTCGGTTAAATGCGGATTTATCTTTTCTTCCATGGGTGAGTCATGAGGGTGAGTCATGAGTGAGGAAGTTTCTTGGTTGATGACTTGGTTTGTGACTCACTTGATTGCATTACATGTGTTCATACTAGGTGTTATATGGCTCATGCTATCATTAATGATTATGATAAGTATTGTGCTTGTGGTCACCTCCCCCTCTCCTACACTCACCCCCACCTCCTTATATAGTGGCCGGCCACCTCTTGGTGAGGGATTATGGTTGCTTGAAAAAAGATTGATATTGTTTTGGACTCATGGAAATTAGATAGCCTCATTTCTCATTTCACCCGATTCCAAAAGGCAACTTCATTAACCGTTCGTCCATAGGTTTGGACGTAACGAGACAAAGTGTTCTACTCATTTTCTACATCATCTTGGTCGTCTCTTTTAGCAAACTTGACGACCGAGTTGCCTCGGTTCAGAGGCGGGAGCCCATTTAAAGATCCGTCGACATGGTGCCACCTAGACGAGAAGACTGGAGATTCAGGATATCGGAGCAGCCGCAATAAAGCGTTGGATGATGGTTGAAGACCGAAGGACTCGAATCGTTCGGTATAACATTTCTACCCACTTTGCAGTTTTTTAGTATAGCTTTAATGGCAGATCCGGGTTATAGTACGTGATAGCGCCAGTTGTAAAAAGTTTTTGTTCCGCATTTGGCGTCTGTTAGACAGCCGGGGCGCTACCGTGGACTTACAGTGGTATTAGAGCCTCACCATTAAGCTATACTAACTTGTGCTAACGCGTTTAAAATATCGATCGAACGGATTTTCGAAAACCGCAAAATTCCATGTTAAAGTTTCTGTTGATTTTAAACAGTGTCTAAAAATTATTTTGCATATCACAGAAAGCAAAGCAGCCTTTTTTAAGCACATGGGAAAAATTTGATCACGTAATCCCACAAGACCGCCGCGGATCCGCGGTCAAAGCATGGGTTTGACCGCGGAACCGCGGCCATTATGTGGGAACAGTGTATCAAAATTTTCCAGTGAGCTTTTTATTGGAAATTGTGGTTTCTGATACTGTTCTTTTGGGCCAGATTTTGTTACTGTACAGCAGATGTACATGGGGCCCACTTCGGGAAATTTTATCGATCGAAATTTTAAACTTGTTAGTATACAGTACTTACTTTATATCTCCGACCGGGAATATCATTTGAGCTGTAAACCGCGTCTAATTGCTATAGTTCTTTTAGACGGATTTGCGAACGTGACATTCGCGTTGATGTTCTGTGTTGTGCTGTAATGTTGCGAATATGTCGTGGTGGATAGCAGTGTGGAATGGTAGTACAGTTTGGATTTATTTGTACATTTGATATTGCGGGGCGAGCGTCCAACATGTGGACTGCCGTCACTGCCTGTTTGTATAATATTCTTTTGGGGCACGACCGGGCAGAGGTCGATGTACTCGTTGTACATATTTTTATTTCTGTACTAGGTTTACCCCGCGACGGAGTGCACGGATAGCCGGGTTCTGGAGGGCAACAGGTCCGTATCTCATGGCTTTGAGAGGCAAAGGGACCTTACTCGAGAATTGGCAGACTATTCGCCGCACTCGTAGGGGGTACAGGTTGACCCAAGAAGGGGTGCTCAATTTATCGGATTCCGTGAAGTGCCGGGTGTTCTATTTACTATGTTGTGGGGACTACCCCGCTTCAGGTTTTGGCGGGTAACTTGCTGTTCAGACCATAATATTATATTTTTCATTCCCCTATTCTTATCCGTTTTATAAATAAACAGGTACTCTTGACGCACTTTTGTTGCATGTTACAGGATACAGGGCTTGGATGCGAACACAGTGAAAAAGATGCAAGTTGTTACAAAAGAGAGACTTTTGACCCACAAGTAGAAGAATTCTAGTGACGAAGAACAAGTCACAAGTGTATAAGGCAATGCAGTCCGAAATACCAAAGTGAACGGTCAAAAGATGCGTACAAGTTTTCACTGAGGATCTGGAGAAAAACCAGAAGCCAAAAAATAGAAAAGAAGTATAAAAGTAAATAGCCCAAGAACCCCAGAATGAAGACCAGAAGAATCATGCTCTAACTCCTTTCTTTGGCCGCGGAACCGCGGCCACACCCAGCCTGGAGCCGCGGTTCCGCGGCCATCTGGAGCCCGTGTCGGTGGAATTTTTCCGTGTCGGTGTGTCGGTGCAGATGTTGGGATTTTTATGGGGCAAATCTGTAATTGCATATCTACGAGAGTCTGTAACCCTAGTTTTCATGTTTTCCTATAAATTGTATTCCCAGATCTGTAAAAACTGATGCCTCTTTTCAATAAATAAAATTCAGAATTTCTAGGAGTTATATTCAGATCTATTCTGTCTTCTTGCTTGGAGGGAGCCATCGAATTAGTAAGTAATTTTATTTCTGTTCCTTTAATTAAAATGTTTTCTCATCCCCTAATGAGCGAGTAATCTCCTCGCTTGTTAGGGTTAGCCTTAGGGAAAGGGTTGAGAGATGAGATCTCTCACCCATTTCAATGCCACATTCACCTAATGAATTAGAACTCCTTGCATACGCGCACAACTGCTCCCTACGGCACCCTACCCCTCGAGGTAACGGTGAACCGTAGTATAAAAGGGCCGGTTGCGCGCGTTTTCCATGGGGGTTAGGGTAATTATCAACAAAGGAAGGATACAAATCTAGAGGAAGAAACATCTTCCCAAAAGATTTGGATCCACTTTATTGATAATTATCGTAACATCTAATAGATCTAAAAAAAGAAGGCATTGAAAGCGGTGAGGAAAACGTTAATCTCCAAAACTTCCCCTAAGCCTAACCCTAGCAAGACTTTAAATTAGATTAATTTAATTGATTGATAGATCTAGATTTTTATAAACCAACAAAAACGACACTTTGAATCAACTCGTTAAAACACATAAAAGGAATTTACCCATCTCTGTGGATCGACCCGTACTCACCGGCTAGCTGCGAAGCGACGCCGTTTCTGATTACGGTAAACACAAATTTTCACACTAATCAAATGGCGCCGTTGCCGGGGATGGCGTAAAATTTTTTCTGTGTAATTTCGGGTTGATATAAAAATTATAAAAATCTGAAAATAATTAAAAAAAAAAACCTATCAATTTTTATCTGTTTGAAGGGTGTATTGTTTGAATCTTGCAGGAACAGCGAAGAATCGCGGATCTGGAAATTCACAGAGGGCAAAACAAAATAAATTATATCAGAACAGAGAGCAAATATCATGACAGAGGAGTAGAAAGTTTTTTAGAGCCTGATCACTCCAACAGACCGCGTTTCCGCGGCAAAGGTGGGCCCCAGACCGTGGTTCCGCCGCACCTTGGCCACGTCAGCACCTGAAAATTTGCTGGTTTGTTTTCTCATTCCCCCCTCTGTAACCTACAATATATCCACTGTAAAAAATTTCTGCAGGAATTCTTTGCGCTAAAAATCTTCTCTCCCCTTCTAAATAACAGATTTTCTGCAGGTTTCTTTGCGCCGCGCTAAAAATTGATTGCAAGTGAATTTTATTGTTTTGCATAATTTAACCGGACTCTAAGGGGCTAATTGACCAAACTCAGATTGGGTAGGGATTTCATCACCCTTCCCAGGACCCCAGAAAACACCTAAAGCATTTTGCATCGACCACAATTAAATAAAAAAAGACTAGACTCAGACCTAAGGACATCGAGCTCAATAGGAAAAGGACTAGTATAGGCATCGGCCGTTTATCCTAACCGACATTGCGGTGTCTAGGCTAGTGGTTATTAATTAGGCCCACTGTAGTGGTGGTTCCTTCCCACTTACCTGGCCGTATTTGTCCGTGAAGAGGCGGTTTGGGGTCCTATTTCTAGCCCTAGTTAGGAGCTGTCTAGCAGACCTAGGCGACCCTAGATCTAGGCCTGATTGTGCATGTGTGGTTGATACATTTGTGTCACGAGTCCCATTTCAAAAACCTCTTTGCAAAACTCACACAAAAATAAAAAAAAAATATAATTCTTTTCAAAAACTTGCAACTTGCCGCTAAAAAAACTTGCAACTCACTTTCACTCACTTCTTCTCATTGACGTTATCTTACCCCCACATTCTGTTTTTCTATTTTTTCTGACTACACTACTCCTTTAGTGTATGTCACTTTGGACTAGGGATACTAACGCCCGATTAGTTCGTGTTTCGTTGGTACCGACCGACGAACCCTTCGACGAACCCTTCGTCGACATTCCGTCCATTTCCTTACCTCCACCTTCAAATTCTTCTTTCGAAGGTATGTCGGGATTCAACCCCAACGATACCTTACCGACGGGAATGATTCCACCTCCGCCAGGTGCGAATAACCCGAATCTTCCGCCTGTTGTAGCGCCCGCACGAGTTGCGCTCCAGGATCTCTTCTACCCCGTCCGCACTTCTTTACCTACATGTCTTTCACCCCCACCAGCAAATGGGGACAACTTTGAAATAAAACCACATTTCATCAATATGCTGCCAAAATTTCATGGTTTGGAATCGGAAGATGCATATATCTTTATCAATAAATTCCAAAATATGTGCGCTATGATGAAAACGACCCAATTAAGTGATGACGCTATAAGGCTAAGGGTCATTCCTTTTACCTTATGTGACCTAGCCGAGAAGTGGCTATATAGCACCGCATCATATTCCATTAGAAATTGGGAAGAGTTTGTGAGAGCTTTTCTGAAAAAGTTCTATCCTCATCATAAAACTGCTAGAATCCGTAACGAGATTATACAATTTTCACAGCTTCCTTCCGAACCATTTTGGAAGTGCTTCGAGAGATTTAAAGACCTACTCGTTCAATGCCCTCATCATGGGATTGAAAGTTGGCAACTTTGCCAAACATTATATGAGGGATTGAACTCGGCAACGAAGCAGTTGCTAGAAACTATATGTCAAGGTCATTTTCTTTCCAAGTCTAGCGACGAAGCGTGGCAGTTTCTTGAGGATCTTAGTGAGCAAACAATTCAGTGAGAGAGTACCAAGACCACATCATCTTGTTCTGTTGGTCAATCTAGGGCAGGCATACATCCAGTAGATATGTCGATTGCTATGAAGGCCGAGATGGCCGCACTTATGAAAAAGCTAGAAGCCATTGAGACTAAAATCTCATCGTTTTCTCCTGCCCCTACTTTACCCACACGAACTGTTTGTGCTTGTTGTTCGAATCCATCGCATCTAACCGAAGAGTGTCCTTATAATGCATCTACTCAAGGACAGGATCAAGTCAATGTTGCATTTCAGCAACGACAACGAAACGATCCGTACTCTTCGACATACAATCCGGGGTGGAGGAGTCACTCAAATCAACAATTCCAAGGGAATAACAATTTTCAAAGACCTCCTCCTCCACAACAACAACAAGCACCCTCACAAACTCAAAACCAGCAACCTTTCCAACAACAACCTTATACAAATCAAACGAACAATTTGGTTCAACCAAATGACGATAAGGTTATCTTGCTCGAAAAAAGTCTAGATGCTTTTCTCAAGCAATCTACAGAATCCGCAGCAAGATTTGAAAGTTATGTTCAGTCTTTGATGCATAACAATGCCTACACGATCAAAGTATCAAATCTATTGAGGCACAAATTGCATAATTAACTTCTGCGTTGAGCGAGAGAGAAAAGGGAAAGCTTCCATCTCAACCATTGCCAAATCCCGGTCACACACAAAACGCATATCACAATCACAATGTAAATGCGGTGACCACGTTGAGATCCGGAAGAGTGTTGCAAAATAATGTGGATACTAGTGATGACATCCCCGCCGGTGGTTCTTCGTCTTCTTCTTCTTTTTCTCCATCGTCATCTTCCCCTTCTTCATTTTCTTCACTTTCTTCTTCACCTTTTTCTTTAGAGCCTATTCTCCACCCTTCACATGGCTCTACTTCTTCTTGCTCGAACGGACCCATTGCTCACAACATGAACACATCTACACCGGGATCCGTTCCTACTCCACATTCTACTCCACAGACATTTGACTCAACGAATTTTCAAAATGCTCCATTTCCAAACAGGTTGAGTCCTAATAAACCAACTGCACAAGTGGAAAAGATTGTAGAGATATTTAAGCAGGTTAGCATAAATATACCTCTCTTGGATGCAATCCAACAAGTCCCTTTATACGCGAAAATCTTAAAGGGCTTATGCACCTCGAAGAGAAAGGCATCTCAAGTACCCAAGAAAGTGCTAGTGGCTAGTGCAGTGAGCAATGCTATTAACCACCATCAAACCTTACCCCAAAAACGAAAGGACCCCGGCTGTCCTACGATTTCAATCACAATTGGGGATAAGAAAATTAATCGAGCACTTTTAGATCTTGGGTCTAGTGTTAACCTGATTCCCTACTCCGTGTACGAACAATTAGGGGTTGGAAAGTTGAAACCCACTCGTTGTACTCTCCAAATGGCTGATCGATCAATCACCCATCCAAAGGGTCAGCTAGAGGATGTGTTGATCAAAGTTGGGGAGATCATATTCCCCGTTGATTTTATTATTATGGATACACAACCTGTTGCTAACCCACGGAACCAAATTCCGGTGATCCTCGGTCGACCATTTTTGGCCACTTCCAATGCTGTAATAAACTGTCGCAATGGCTCCATGACTCTATCCTTTGGGAAGATGTCTAGTGACTTCAATATTTATAAGATGGGAAGTCTGCCCCCCGTGCCTAAAACTAGTACACGAGAAGTTTGCTCTATTCATGAAATCACGCAGGAGGACTGCGAGCTTGAAAGATTCTTGTTTGATGAACACAGTTTTGACGCCACTAGTGCGTCCCTCTTTGAGCCTACCACAGTTGACACAACCGATATGGATTATGAATGTTTCACTTTTTCGGATGATGACGACTCACAGCCCGAATATGAGTCTTTTGAATTTTTTGATGAGTTAGTCGAACCATCCGAATCGGTTGTTTGCAGTGATTTCGAACCTGTGTTGGAGTCCTTTGAGTTCGAGGTAAATTCCGCAATGATCCTTTCGCCTCCGAAACTCGAACTCATGTCTTTACCGCCTCGCCTTAAATATGCCTACATAGGTGAGAATGAGACCCTTCCCATTATCATATCGGCTTCTCTAGCCCTTGAGCAAGAGAACGCTATTTTAAAAGTCTTACAAGAGAGGCGGCAAGTTTTCGGTTGGACTATGGCGGGCATCGAGGAAATCAGTTCCCTTATAATTGAATATCATATGAAATTGATGGATGATGCCAATTCAATAGAGGACCCACAGGAACATCTTGGGGATATTGTGGTTAGTCAACCTCCTCCTTTAGAAGTTGAACCACCCCCATTTCTTTTATGAAGCTACGAGAATGCCAATATTCCATTGATTGCTGATCAATCACATTCTCGTTTTGATTCATCACTACCTCCTGTCTATTCACCTCCATACCTTCCATACCACCACTTCTATATTCCCCAATTCTTTTTGGACCACCACAACTTATTCTTCCACCAACCAATACTCTTTACTGATAAATTTTTCAACTGGTTGGTATTGACTTTTGGTCTATGCAAAGTTTGGCAGTAATGTCTAACATAGTTTAAATGAAGTTTGGGGGAGGGCCTTTTTGTATATATTTTTGTTTTTCTTAACAATAAAAAAAATTATAAATAAATAAACAGGGAAGTGCCGGTATTTTGACCATCTTGGTTTAGTATGACAGTGAGGACACTGTCAAGTTCAAGTTTAGGGGTATGTGCGGTACGTCTTCTTCCTTCGCATTCATTTGTACATATTTTTGCAAATTTTATTTGAAAAACCCATAAAAATTGAAAAATTTCAAAAATTATAAAAAATTATTGTATTCAATTTTGGCCTTATTTGACTAGAGTTTGACATATAGGTTAACTAGCTAGGAACAACTAGATCTTAGACATAGTGAATTAAAAACCCCAAAAATAACATTCCTTAAAGTTTAACGGTAGAAAGTATATGCCTTGTAGTTTATTTAGAAATAGGCAAATTTTGGGTTCACTTCTTGGACTAAGTCGAAACAAGGGAAGAGTATTGATGTTCTTATTAGAGTATAAGTTTGAAAAAATAGTTCCTAGCTTAAGTCTAGATTCTGAAAATGTATAACCTACAACTTGTATAATCACGCACCGTGAAACTTGGAATAGTAGAAGAGACCTTGAAATGCTCTTGTCTAAATTCCTTAGTACAAAAAAAAAGTGCATAAAGAAAAAATGGACACTGGTTTTTGTGATTACTTAAGGCTGTAAAAAATAGAAAAATATTTAGCGAGGGTGCTTCATCACCTAGTGCCTTAGACCAACTGGTTTGGGAGTCACTGCTAAAAGCCTTGGGTATTGCAAAAAAAAAATAGGAAGTACGCTTTAAAGTGTTACGCATCTTGTAATCGGTTGTTGGTACCTCAAGAAGTATTAACAGTCGCATGAAGGATGTGTAAGCGAAATTCAAAATTAATGAATTAATAAGTGCTTTGGACAATGGACGAGAGTACGATTGCTTGATTTGAATTTCCAAGTGTAGGGGTGATATTTACACACACGTGGGGATATATGATTAGAGTTTAGATGAGAGAAAGGGATGAAGAATAGAACTTGTATCTTTAGTAGAGTTGATAGAAATTCCTAAGTGGAAATGAAACCCTAGAAGAAAGACTTAAGAGATGCCGAAAGCTAAGTAGGTCTACATAACATATATAATCTTAAGTTAAATAATGAGGAAGTGTGAAGAATGTGGGTGGATAATTTACAAGTATAAGATAATAGAATTCCTTGTTAGAAGATCTAATTGGAGAACAACAGTCAATGGGCCGAATTGATAGGATTTTGTGGGTAGTATCCGCTGAAAACCCTCAGGAGACAACCCACCTCCTACTAGGGACACCTAGAGGTTTAACGGCTTGTTGCACGAGCTCAGTGCAATCGCGTCTCCCTGCGAAAGTGTGGTTAGGATTTTAGTAAATAAAAAAATAAGTTTGCTCGAGGACGAGCAAAAGGTAAGTTTGGGGGTATTTGTTCAGACCATAATATTACATTTTTCATTCCCCTATTCTTATCCGTTTTATAAATAAACAGGTACTCTTGACGCACTTTTGTTGCATGTTACAGGATACAAGGCTTGGATGCGAACACAGTGAAAAAGATGCAAGTTGTTACAAAAGAGAGACTTTTGACCCACAAGTAGAAGAATTCTAGTGACGAAGAACAAGTCACAAGTGTATAAGGCAATGCAGTCCGAAATACCAAAGTGAACGGTCAAAAGATGCGTACAAGTTTTCACTGAGGATCTGGAGAAAAACCAGAAGCCAAAAAATAGAAAAGAAGTATAAAAGTAAATAGCCCAAGAAGCCCTGAATGAAGACCAGAAGAATCATGCTCTAACTCCTTTCTTTGGCCGCGGAACCGCGGCCAAACCCAGCCTGGAGCCGCAGTTCCGCGGCCATCTGGAGCCCGTATAGGTGGAATTTTGCCGTGTCGGTGTGTCGGTGCAGATGTTAGGATTTTTAGGGGGCAAATCTGTAATTGCATATCTACGAGAGTCTGTAACCCTAGTTTTCATGTTTTCCTATAAATTGTATTCCCAGATCTGTAAAAACTGATGCCTCTTTTCAATAAATAAAATTCAGAATTTCTGGGAGTTATATTCAGATCTATTCTGTCTTCTTGCTTGGAGGGAGCCATCGAATTAGTAAGTAATTTTATTTCTGTTCCTTTAATTAAAATGTTTTCTCATCCCCTAATGAGCGAGTAATCTCCTCGCTTGTTAGGGTTAGCCTTAGGGAAAGGGTTGAGAGATGAGATCTCTCACCCCTTTCAATGCCGCATTCACCTAATGAATTAGAACTCCTTGCATACGTGCACAACTGCTCCCTACGGCATCCTACCCCTCGAGGTAACGGTGAACCGTAGTATAAAGGGCCGGTTGCGCGCGTTTTCCATGGGGGTTAGGGTAATTATCAACAAAGGAAGGATACAAATCTAGAGGAAGAAACATCTTCCCAAAAGATTTGTATCCACTTTATTGATAATTACCGTAACATCTAATAGATCTAAAAAAAGAAGGCATTGAAAGCGGTGAGGAAAACGTTAATCTCCAAAACTTCCCCTAAGCCTAACCCTAGCAAGACTTTAAATTAGATTAATTTAATTGATTGATAGATCTAGATTTTTATAAACCAACAAAAACAACACTTTGAATCAACTCGTTAAAACACATAAAAGGAATTTACCCATCTCTGTGGATCGACCCGTACTCACCGGCTAGCTGCGAAGCGACGCCGTTTCTGATTACGGTAAACACAAATTTTCACACTAATCACTTGCCGCACCTGTAGGGGTCTAGTTTTCATTGCACAGGCTATCCACACGACCAGGGGAACGTCGGGTTTCAGCAGCGGCTCTGTGAAACCCGGGGATCACAGATTATCTGTATTGTTCTGTGATGCTTATTAATTTTCTGTAATGTTGCATATTATCATGCCTGGAGCGATTATTATATATTGGTATATATATACTATTAGATGTTGTATATGTTTTACACCCGCGCTAGTCTAGCCCCCGCTCTGTCGTTAGTTAAGTAACCTAATGGGTGATGACGGGACCCAGTGACGAATGCGTATGGCAAATACATACATTATATTTTCGTTCTTTTCTGGTGTGATTATTTGACGGGACAGCATTGATTCTTATCAATGCAAGGATAAAACAAACCTTTAAGATATCAGGTTCCTTCAACGAGATCAAGTTCATTACGTTAAAGGTTTTTCGCCAAAAACCAGATGTAGCCCTCCGTCATTTCTTTTGGGTATTCAGTAGTATTCAAGCTATGTATTTTGTCCTTCGCCAAGGCATAGTGTTTGGTAGCTGCTGGGTATTCATTTGTTGCATAGATAGATGAGTTGGTTTGGGACAGTCGTTCTGCCATTTTGACCTTCGCTAAGGGCATATGCGGGTGGGTTCAAATTAACCTGGATAATGATGGATAGAACTTGACATGTGACTTATGACATTTTTACCTTCGCCAAGGTCATAAGAGCATGGGGCAAAAATTATATCGGGAGTTTCTAAAGAAACTGAAACTTGCCAAGTATGCGCATACCTTCTGGAGTGTGATAACTTGAGTGGCTTCCATCAAGTTATCATGCGATGATAGTTGGATCCCGATTCCCACTGATGAGTTGGTTTACTCTTCGGGTGATCCTGACTAATTCTTCTTTCAGGTTTGGAGGAGAATTTGAGATTACAGTGGGAGGTTTCCTGATTAGATAAAGTGATAACCATTCTAATCTAGGTTAGAGTGCACGCAGAGTGTTTCTTTTCTCTCTCTCTTTTTAGCAGCGACCTTTGACCGACCCTAGACTATGACTCAGTGACCAAGTTGACCGAACCTTCTTAAAATACTGGCTTTTGGATTGTCGATAGTTGCATAAGTCATTACCGCTCCTTCTTTTACCCTTTGCATTTCTCAGAACACCCCATATTACTACGGACATCCACTTCCATTGGATAGATCCATCGTATGGTTATATACGAACTCGAAGGTACTACTTCGAGGATGGATCCAGGTTCAGGAGAAATAGAATTGGTTTATTCAGTTATCTTTCATTATCACCTTCTCTCAGGTTGCGAGGGCTCCTTAGTTTAGGAGAGTACACTTATTACGCTTATTGGATAGTCTAAATTCCAAACCATAGGCAGGTGCCGAAAGGCAGGGAATGAAGAAAACCAATTAGCCTAAGTAGGGTGTGCAGAAGGTAATATGTAAAGACAAGATAAAGGGATTAGAAAGAGGGCAAAGTAAATTGCGACTGTTATCATTCACGACCAAACCGCGTACTTCATCGCCGCTCCTATTTCACCTTTAATAGAATAAGGTATTATTCAGTTGTCTTTTATCATCACCTTCTCTCAAGTTGCGAGTACTCCTTGGTTTAGGAGGGTACACCTATTATGCTTACTGGATAGTCTTCTTCCAAACCATAGGCTGGTGCCGAATGGTAGGAAAGGAAGAAAACCATTTAGCCTAACTATAGTGTACAGAAGGTAACAACTAAAGACAAATAAAGGGATTTGGAGAGATGGAAATGAAATATACGGTTAAAGTCATGAATTGGATTATGGAAGAGGCATTACTAGGAATACCAGGATACCCCTATGAAACATTTTCATGTTTCAGTGGATTGTTAAAGGAAAACTGATTTCCCAATTAGATACTTACTCCAAGGTATGTATTTACCAGGTATGATGCTCACATCTGTATGGTTTTACAGATGATGAGTAGGAGTAAGTTATTGGGAATTAGGTGATCATCCTCATTATATCGGAATTCGTTGTAATTGGTGATATTTGAGGAAATCGCCTGGGTACAATTTTCAACCTACGATGCACAGGTATTGAGTTATTTCAACTCAGCGGACTTATGCAGAGTAATTGTATGTTGTCCAGTGTCCATCAGGAAAAAGGGGTAGGTCCTCTTACTATGTTCTGTTTACTTATGACTTCTCTAGTTTTTAGACAAGTGTTTCGTAGAAATACAATGTCTAAGTTTTGAGAAGTTGTGGGTATAAGAATAAAGTAGAGAACCAGGTATCATAAGTATCGGGATTCTTCCAAGAGATTGAAGATGTAGATTCTTGTGATTAGTATTCAGATGATAGTAATGGTTTTGAGAAATTTGTTTCTCTTTCAGGTTACTCATAATTGGATAGATTCCTAAGTTGAGTAATGCTGATTAGCCTTTCTCCATTAAGTTGATATACACTGGAGACAGCTGCATGATTTGAATCTGGTTCCAATTAAATTAGTGCCTCTATTTCTATATTGTATATAGAATGGTTCATATCTTAACGATGTTAAGGTAAGGGGAGTTGTCCAGCTTATGCTTCAAACCAGACACTGGATAACTCAAGGCACGTTTCTGTAATGGCTGTTTGTGGGTTGACCCTGGCGTTGACGAGGGTTGACATTTCTACCATCTGGAAGATCAATAGTGATATTGTTCTTGACTCGCCACAGTTTTAGTAGAATGGATTTTATTTTCAGAAAACAGTAGTGGGAGTATAGTAGAACTGGAATAGATTCCAGAACCACAAACGATTACGGAAAATTTAATAGGACCTATATATTCAATCAGGTTTGACATTCCAATAGCCACTCCGCAGATATGGTGGGTAACCTCAGACACCCGAGAGGTACTCCGGTATCCTCAAGGACGGTGACAGGGAGGTTCTTGTTTACCCAGACTTGATACTACTGTTGTTCCAGTCTATGAGACCCGGCAGGAGGATAGGTATAGCGTCGTTCTAAACTAGATTTAGAAGATGACGTATATATTATTCTGCCAGAGGGTTATCGTAGTCAGTAGGAGCAGCGGAAGCATAGTGGGCAAGTAGCTTATGTCTATTTATAGGCTTGTGCAGATATAGCGGAGATAAGATCATCCATTTTTAATGAGACAGTCATGGGTTTGACTTCATCAGATTAGGGGATGGATCTGTTAAGAAGGTAGTAGGATGTGATGTCCTGGTATTTGGATGACATACACAGAGTAGGAAGTAAAATTCCTATACTACGATCGGTTGTACTTTGGTCGTCACACAGTTGTTTCTCCACAAAGGATATGGATATAATATCAGATATTCTGATTACTAGATCTATGGTTTTAGATCTAGATTTGGGTAGTTTCCCAATATGGGTACTTTGACAATATTCTAATAGTTTTTAGAATAGATGACTCCTGGCATGGTGGTGTACCTGCAGGTGATGGAGTCACCCTCTCTAAAGGGAGAGGGATGTGCATGATTGGTAGATCACTTGCTTAGGCAATTGAGTCAATCGTGAGATATCAAGTACCACACCAGATGTTGTTTATGCAATAGTTGTGATAAGTTTATATTAATCCAGTCCTGAAGAAACATAAGGAAGCAGTTTTGGAACATAAGTGAATGTTCTGCGGATTTGATAACGGCAGCCTCCTTCGGGAGACGGTTATCATTCCAGGCTTCAAAGGTGACATGGTTGACAGAGTGATTGTCAGAGTTATAGTTTTCCCTCTGACGAGGGACAGTATTATAGACAGGTGGTCCAAGAGGATACTGTGGGAGGCATGGTGCTGGATACTGATTAGGTTCAGGGATCGATACAGTCTAAGAAGTTTGGATTTGAAGTTCATTTATGAACTAGGTCCCATCAAATATTCAGACATATTCTAAGACAAATATTACTCGATTCGGGAGATGGCTTTCTCCGCGAACTTTAGATTTAGAGAGATATAGAAAGAAACATCAGGGCGGATCTACTCACTGAGGCTATTTCTCGAACACAAGAGTTTTACAAACTAGCTTTGTGAAACTGATTAGTAGAGGAGTTGGATGTTCGGTATCACACGGGATGTGAGTATGCGACATCGGAATAATTAACCTTAAGTGCAAGTGGGAGATTGTTGGAGATAGTGCCCTCAAAGTCAATTATTGGATCGCAGGTACGTGATTGCAATGATTGAGGCATGACAAATACCGATATGACAGTCTTGCTCGAGATGATAGTATGCTATTTGGTTTGTCTTTATCATCATATACATGCTTTAGTTCACTATTGCATGATGATAGAGCCCATAGGATTTTTGCTTGACTACCAGCAGTATGATGGCGATCATATATGTGGGAGCTGGGGTCTGTAAGCATATCCTTAAAGTGTCCCTAGTCGTGGGAGTTTCGAGACAGGGCATCGATACTCCAGAGTAGACTAGTGTATACAGTCGAGACCCCGACGAGGGGCGATGGCCGGTCTCACAAGCCATTGGTGTCAGTAGGATCACCTAAGATGTATACAGGTGCTGATTAGGTTATGAGCACACCGGACAGGACTCATCGGGAACATGCTAGTTGGTATTATACATATCGTCAGATAGCAGTTCCCTGGTGACATGTGTACAGGTTAGTTCATCGACCTGAGGTCGTCATTTGTCTCGTGTGAGTTCCCACTGTTCTTTGATTTCTACCCTACCACGTCTCAAAGGAGTCGTGCAAACAGGTCATTTTTAGGTACAGTCCCGAGCCACATGGAGGCAAGTGAGCGGATCGGCAGGGGATTCGTCTCTCCCGGTATTGGGGGTGAGATCGCGCTGTGTCTAGGAGAGCCATTACACAAAGCCCTCGGCCGAGGCAGGAGATTTACTGTTACGTACTCCAGTAGTATCTCAGGGTGTTCTGGGCCACTCTCTGACACGACTTATACCGCTAATGGGGGTCTGACGTTACCAGCCCCCTAGGCCGATATGCGATACTCATAGACGAACGGACCGGACTGTATGTATATTGTCACCGTTAGACTCAGTAAGGTTTCTGGATGAGTTCGCTCGTCAGCTTCCCTTCCAATCAATACATAGGCAACTATTACGTACAGTTGGTACCTCTGACGTGCTAGTGGTTATACCCAGTACCAGTGTGTTGATGAGTCATTAGAGTCCCCCTCAGACACTTTCCCAAGTTCGGGCGAAACGTTGTAGAGGCCGTATAGTTTTATGGCAGGGTTCGGAAAATGCACGTGTGTTTTTGGACGTGTCATTTTTCGGGCAGATAATACTGGTCGGCTTTGGTTTAAGCCGGATCCGAGTATTATACTGTGTAAATGTAATATCTTTTTCTCAGATGCATTTGTATTCGGTCGTAATACAAATGCGGGTATATTTATACCATTACGGGGTTATCCTGAAATTCGTTTCAGGATCACTTTTGGAAGTTGCCAGTTTCCAGTTTTCTATCACCCGTATTTAACATTCGGTTAAATGCGGATTTATCTTTTCTTCCATGGGTGAGTCATGAGGGTTAGTCATGAGTGAGGAAGCTTCTTGGTTGATGACTTGGTTTGTGACTCACTTGATTGCATTAAATGTGTTCATACTAGGTGTTATATGACTCATGCTTTCATTAATGATTATGATAAGTATTGTGCTTGTGGTCACCTCCCCCTCTCCTACACTCACCCCCACCTCCTTATATAGTGTCCAGCCACCCCTTGGTGAGGGATTATGGTTGCTTGAAAAAAATTGATATTGTTTTGGACTCATGGAAATTAGATAGCCTCATTTCTCATTTCACCCGATTCCAAAAGGCAACTTCATTAATCGTTCGTCCATAGGTTTGGACATAACGAGACAAAGTGTTCTACTCATTCTCTACATCATCTTGGTCGTCTCTTTTAGCAAACTTGACGACCGAGTTGCCTCGGTTCAGAGGCGGAAGCCCGTTTAAAGATCCGTCGACGTGGTGCCACCTGAACGAGAAGACTGGAGATTTAGGAGATCGGAGCAGCCGCAACAAAGCATGGAATGATGGTTGAAGACCGAAGGACTCGGATCGTTCGGTATAACATTTCTACCCACTTTGTAGTTTGTTAGTTTAGCTTTAATAGCAGATCTGGGTTATAGTACGCGATAGCGCCAGTTGTAAAAAGTTTTTGTTCCGCATTTGGCGTCTGTTAGACGGCCGGGGCACTACCGTGGACTTACATTGAATTCTGTGGTTCCACCAAATTTTCTGTTGCAGTTTGTGTAGCTGGAACTTCTTCCAGTTCTACCTCATTGCCACTAATTTCTTTCTCAAGAAATTCATTTTCTAAAAACGTGGCATGCCGAGAAATAAACAACTTTTGTTCCTCGGTGTGGTAGAAGATATACCCGCGTGAATGTTTGGGATATCCAATAAACTTACACAGAAAAGACCTTGCCCCGAGCTTGTCTGGATTCTGTGTTTTCACATATGCCGGACAACCCCATATCTTAACATATTTAAGATATGGTCTCTTTTCTTTCCATATCTTATATAGAGTGGTTGGCACAGATTTGGTGGGAACCATATTCAATAGGTCTGCAGCTGTTTCCAGTGCATATCCCCAAAATGAAATAGGCAACTCAGCAGTGATCATCATAGAGCGCACTATATCTAATAGGGTGCGATTCCTCCACTCCGATACACCGTTGTGCTGTGGTGTATAGGGAGGAGTAAGCTGAGTGAGAATCCCATTCTCTTTTAAATAGTCGCGGAACTCATTGCTCAAGTATTCTCCTCCTCGATCTGATCGAAGGATCTTAATACTTTTACCCGGTTGGTTCTCTACTTCATGCTTATATTCTTTGAATTTCTCAAAAGCTTCGGATTTGTGTTTCATTAGGAACACATATCCGTATCTTGAGAGATCGTCAGTGAATGTAATGAAGTACAAGGAATCATTCCTGGCATGTGTAAACATAGGCCCATATACATCACTATGTATTAGTCCCAAGAGTTCCGTAACTCTTTCTCTATGTCCACTAAACGGAGTTTTGGTCATTTTGCCTTTGAGACATGACTGGCAAGTGTCATAAGATGAAAATTCGAACGGATTCAAAAATCTAACTTTATGTAACTTTGCTAGTCGTGTCGCATTGAAATGACCAAGTCTACAATACCACAAGAAGGATTCGTTTATTTCCGAACTCTTCCTCTTATGTGTGTTTTGCACATTAAGAACTATATTTTTATTTAGAACGTATATCCCAATATTTAACGAGCCTGATCCAATCAACTTTTGATTTAGGAAGATGTTCATAACATTATCCTGTATTACAAAATTATATCCTTCTTTACTTAATAAAAAAACTGATACAATGTTGCATATCATGTTCGGTAAGTAATAGCATTCGTTTAGAATTAATGTATTACTACTTGGTAATACAAAGTGATATTCGCCAACTGCATTGGCTACAACATTTGCACCATTCCCTACTCTTACGGAATGATCACCCATTCCCAGTTCTCTACCTCTCTTTAGCCCATGAAATATATTACATATGTGGGATCCTGATCCGGTATCTAATGCCCACGACGTAGAGTGAACTGAGAAACAGTTCTTGGTAACTAACACACCCGAAGAAGATGCATCAACATGCTTATCTTCGTTTGGGCGGCGTGTGAATTCTGGTATTCCCCTATTTCCTGTTCAGACTTATAAAAATTATAAGAAGGAACGGGACCAACGTTCCCCTGCTCAGTATAACAAGCGGATTCAGTCAATACATCCATATTATTATCTTGATTAAGGTCTGACATGGTTACTACCTGGAGAGAGCGAGAGAGAGAAGAAAACACTTTAGCGTATGCTCTTGCAAGATTAGATTGGTTGTTATCTTATCTAATCAGGATGGCTCCTACTGCTTTTTGTCAAATCTTCCTTAAAACCTTAAAAGGTAAGATTAGCCGGGATTAATTACACCTTACAAGTTCGTCAATCTTTCAGCCAGGTCAGTGTTGGTACTTTGAGGGAGGTTCCCCGTGCTTTCGCACGGACCTAATTAAAATAAACCTCGTTTTCCCAGAATCATAACCCCGTTAACACCTTTCTAGACACTTACTTGATCAGCTAATTGTCATGTGTAAAACTCTCCCAGGAGTAACTCTTACTCGCAGTGGGTATCAGGATCCAACTATCTCAAAGAAGGTATGCAATCTCATTGCAAATCTTAACACTTGAAATTCCCCATAATATTCTCTTACCCCTAGCGTGCTATGACCTTGACGCAGGCCAACAAACCATAGTCCGCTAATCAAGTTCAACCCGTCATTTCCTGATTGAATTAAACCCACCCGCATGACCCTTGACGCAGGCCAACAAAGTCGCACGACTACCCTAATCCAATCTCATCTAATGTTACAAATAAGCACTAGTTAGCTACCGCACACTACGCCTTGACGCAGGCTAACAAACGCAGCACGGACACTAAGGAGTACTTATCTGAAATGACGGAGGGCTATGTAGGTTTTTCTGAAAACCATGAGCGTAATGAACTTGATATCGTTGTAGATACAAGCGATTTTGAAAAGGAGTGTTTTTGAGGCTTTTACTAGTTTCGCTAAAGAGATCACTCCCGGTGAAGGGATCTCGGCTCTTTCCTTATCGAATAAGGTGCTGGATATTCTACAAGGAATACCGCTATTCGAAGCAAAAAACTATCGAAGCAATCAAAAACAAAACCGAGTGAGTTGTAGCATCTACTAGTTTCGCTAAAGAGCTCACTCCCGGTGAGGGGATCTCGGCTCTTTCCTTATCGAATAAGGTGTTGGATATTCTACAAGGAATACAGCTATGCAAAGCAAAAACTAGAGCTACCCTTTTTTTTATAAAATTTGATTCTACAACATCTTTTAGGTTTCTTTTTCTTTCATTAATCTCATTAACCAAATCCCATCAATTATGCTTCCTAAGCATCACAGAAGAAACGAAAGCAATAATATTTATATATCATATATATATAGTATAAGCATTCGTCTCAGGCAGTAATATGATCTCATCACAGAACAGTAGCAGTAGAAGATAACATATGAAATATTGGATATACTAGGATATCCATGTTTTTATTTTGAGCCTGAATAAAACACGGATTCCACGGTCGCGATGAATAGCCAAACTCACACCCCTAGACCCCTACGAGAGCGGTAAGCAACCCTACCAGTTCTAGGGTTAGAAGACCTGGTTTCGACTCCTCGAGATGGCCTCCCACTATACCTTAGAACCCGGTTGCTTGTGCTCTCCTCCTTGGGTCTATGCTAATGCGGAAAAATAAATAATATACAATGGTGATATCATCCTCAACCCGGAAGTGCCCCAATAAAAGAATATTACATACAATGAATTTCACATGAATGAAAATGAAAAACTCTCATCTTACGTATAACCCCCGTCTATTCAGAACACGACGATCCAATATAACATACACAACAACATATAACATCACATATCATCAATGTAAGTAAATATGCATATCCCAATTGTCGTTGATGTATAGCAACGAAACCGGCGATACACCACATATTACACTTACGGTCCCAGAAAAGAAAATGTAAAACTACAACATTTGGAATCCACAATTACCTTAGACATCATAAACCCGAAATATCACATATTACGGATTTCATGCCTAACTATATGAATTTCACATATTGTATCACATCACAGATATCTAGGAGAAGTTACACAATTCGATCAATTCAACGAATTCCCAAAATACCCCAGTGAGCTCAACACTTGAGCAGAAATAAAAAATTCCTAGTAGCATGCCCTAACACCTACGAACCGTCGCTGAAGGGTCCGTCCCAAGCTTTCACAATGGCGCCGCGAAACCGCCGCCAAAACCAAGTTTTGTCCGCGATTGCGCGGTTACTGTAGTGAGTTAGGGACTCGTTCTTTAGGTGGGTCCATAAAATTCCCTGCATGATTTTCTGAGTATTTTTAATTTGAAAAATTTCAACTTTTGAAAAAATTTCCAGAGAAGGGGTCTCGTTTGGGTTTTCGGGGTTCGATTGGACTTTAAATTTTGTCTAGACAACGCCTAAAGCTCTAGCTTGGCTCTGATACCACCGTAGGGTTAGGTTAGCACCTTAGAAAGGTTTTGGCAAGCATCAAACATGCTATATTAATATTTTTTGGTGTGCTAAACAAACCAACCAAGTAATTGAACTAGAGAATTAGGGTTAACTGGTCATGTAAACAAATTTACATCTAAGAGAGAGGGATTACAATCTTTGTAGTCTATTTCTTCGCTTCATAAGCTCGGAGTAGTAGTTCCTTCGCAGCGATCCATGAACTCCCGGACTTTTGAGAGGCTCCACAAGTCGAATGATCCATGCTTGCTTGAAGACTTTGAAATCCAAGATGATCTACTTCGAGGAAACACGAACTCAAGTTATGACTTCACTAATTATGAATTAGTGAAGCTGACACACTAACATATATGGCTAGTATAGAAGTGGATGATGAAGTAGGAATTTTGCTCACTTTATTATTTAATTTCTCACTATTTTCTTCTTGATCTCAAAAGCTAGAAAGCGAAATGAAAATAAGGAAGAAGAAGAAGAATGAATGAGATTGGGTTAGAAATGCAACCATGGGTCAAGTATATCATCCTTAACCATGGCTATGTATCATAGTTGGGTTAGAAATATCTAGGGCAAAACAAAAAGGGTTGACTTGGTCAATGGTAATCTACAAGTTTCATGAAGCTTCATCCATGACTCATTTTCACAATTTGAATTACTTAGATATTTAAACCCAAACATTACATATAGCATGGTATAATTCTCATACATACATGTTGCATGTATAACCTAGCATGCTATAATATTATATATCGCATATATTATATTTATGTAACAAAAGAAAACAATACAATAAACATATATCACATATATGTTAAATGTATCACAAGTGAGAATAATAACTATATATAAGTGAGCACATAATATACACATATATCTATATATCTATATATATATTATATTTAATCGAATCAACACTTGATTCGATAACTCGGCTATATAATATATAACCGGCCGATATCACATATCGCGAGAATCGAATACGGTATCATATACACGTATCAATCTCGATCCCGCACATATCACATACGTGCTCCTACTCCGTTTCGCCTGATCCAGGAAACCACTATGTAGGACTCCAAAGACTCATCAATACGCTGGCAGTAAGTGATGATCATATCAAACACCCACAAGCTGCAAGCGGTTAGCTAAACGTAACAGCCACCCGGGTATTGAGCGACCAGAAGATCAACAAGCAAGACTGTACATACTGCTGCGAATCCAATCAGTAAACACTACCGTACATTCCGTTCACTTCGTTTGATATGTCGCATATCCAGTCTAGGGGTGGTAAACGTCAGACCCCAGTAACCGATAAGTCGTGTCGATGTAAGGCTCATAACGGGTCGAGAAACTACTAATAACACTTACCAGTAAATCTCCATATCATCCTGTCACGACCCGAAATGTACGGAACATGACCGGCACTTAAACTACGAAATGTCTCGAGGCGTACGTAATCTATGTAAGTCAAAACCCAGAAATCCAAACCAAATAAAGCATGTAGAGTGAAGGAAAAAACCAAATTTAAAGTAAGAAGTTTAACACATAAGCCAAAGTATGCATTTTTAAAATCTCAAGTCTTTTCTGAAAATTTTGGTAGAGTTTCCTTTGTAAAAACTGACCCCAAACGGGTACAAACCCGATAAAGCATACATATAATGAATAAAGGCATCCCCAAGCGGGAGCTAGCTCTTCATCAATCGATGGACAAAACCACACAATGCAGTATAATATACAACGCCGAAAGGCGAGGATCAAACTCAGGATAAAAACCCAACATCATCAAGAAACCCAGAGGAAAACCATAATAATACAAGGCGCAACTCTAGGGTCGAAAGAAAATACACAGGTCATCTATCTGTAACAAATATATAAGTATGGTTGATGGAGTTTTACTAGATACAACTGAAATAACAATATACAATGGTGGTCCTGATGCAAAAGAACCCACCGACCAAAGCAATCACCCGGAAGGAACAGTGTGCCAGCAAAACCGCAACGAAACCTGTACGGTAAAACCTGCAAGAAACTGTGGCACAACGGGGGTGAGTTGCCAACTCATGAGTAGAAAACATCTACGAGCAGAAATCGCATGCATGACGCTATCCTAGGTCATATCAAGTAATATCCTCAAATAAATATCCTGGTCCATCTATGTATAAGTGTAATACTACATGCTCATGTCAGTACCTCAGATAGCAACATATCAGATAAATGATGTATGAATGCATGACGAATGGAAACATAATACATCATGAAATCAGTAGAGAAGTCAGTGTCAAGCATCGACACAAAACATAAATCTCGGTATCTCAATATCTCAAATCTCAAAATCTCAGTTTCTCAATTCCAAATATCTCAATATCTCAATATCTAGGGCTTCGTCAGTCCGGATCAGCCCATATCATCAATCACACGACCACGAACGGTATCCTCCGGATATCCACCGCGCCAGGTAAAATCACCGGTAGGCAGTCTGCCCCTGCCGGGCTCATCATCCTCCATGAAATCACTCTCGCCCCGGGGTACCATACCGAGTCCACCATGTACCCGAGACGGTTCATACTACTCCTCGAAACGGGTCTCGAAATCCAACAGCTATCATGAAAACTCATGGTAGACGACTCATACATCACGAGAAAACCACAACTTGCATTTTTAAAAGAGAGAGAGAGAGAGAGAAGTTTATATATATTCTTGCGGTTTTCCCCCAAATCCCGAAATCTCATGAAAATCCGAAGTCCAAAATCAAGAGTAAGTAAACAGTGAATATCGGCATGAAACCCCAAAATACTGCATATCCAATGAGTATATAAATGCATCTGATATCATGCAATAAATGCAATAGTTAAACTAGCATATGAAAGCTATAACATTTTGCAACTATCAACTAGAAAGCTATGTCAATGAATAGTATTTTCTACAGTGTACGTGACATGGCAATTACCGATGATGATGTGTGTGAGCCGGCAAGCAGGTGTACGTGGAACATACGCATCATCGGTAATGGTGCTGGTGTCCTGACAGCAGGGTTTCATGATCATTACAAATAACAATGTACAAGCATGCAATGCGATGAAGCATCATGAATATACAAAAAGTGATGTAGTAACAGCAACACGGAAAAATATACCTACCCAAATATATGAGTCATACAGTTTGGTGTTTAAAATACTCACGATTCTCCACTTTTGAAAACAAGTATGACTCGAGCCCAGTCAAAAGGTTAAGGGAATCCACCTAAGTCTGAGTCGATATATATATATATATATATCTAGTAGTCGGTGATCTCGCCTCAATAGTATCACGTACGATACAATATATATATATATATATATATATATATATATATATATATGACATCCTCGAGTCAAGGGTGCGGATCGAACATCATAATCATATCTCGTACGGTAATTCTATCGTACGGCATCCCAAATCTGGGTACGGGTCAAATATCATATTTATCTCATTATTCATCTGGTATCCACATCATCATACTTCGAGAGTAGGGGGTACTGATCTAAGTCTAGTACACTACAAATATCATCAACACCATCATGATCTGGCTACTGGTCTAAAGCCTCATACAATCCGATGTCATCAACACATATTATCATATAGAAGTATATATCGCCTAAGCGATCCATTATAAATATCATAACATATCCCATCTCATATCTCGATCATATGTCGACTATCATATATATATCATCATCCACAGGTATCGTCGTCCAACGATCTGCTATAATATCATGACATATCTCGGTCACATATTAAAATCTCACGGCATCATGCCCGATCATATCGACTCATTCCCAAGTATCATATAACATCCTCATCATCCAAACATATGAATACCAATATATATATGTGTCCCCAATACGCACAAGAAAGTAAATGTATGCGAGTATGTGTAAGTGCGTGTATGCAAATCTTTACTCTAGGGTTTCGTGACAAAGAAATCGACTAAAATCCTTTCTTCAATTCTCGCTAATATTAAACCCATAATCTCCTAAAGCTTTTCCTGATAAGTGTTCAAATCTCTCAATAACATATAAATGAATATCTATATCACATCACATTATTTCTTACGACTTTGCGAGGGTGCTATACGCCATCCACCCGACTTCCCCCGTAGATATAAATCTACTCACCTTGATCTTCACTTTCTATTGCCGACATCGCCATGCGCTTGCTTGTCGTCTCGAAGTCCTCATGGGGTACCTACACATCATAACGTATCGTGCCGCATGAAAACCCAAGTCAAAACCAAAACGACACGCTACAAGCCTATAGGTTAGAACCTATGGACTATGCCTTTCCAAACCACCAAATAACACTCGATTTCGATGTACAAACGTCAAGCGATTGAATACAACTCCAATTACAAAAATCCAGAATTCACAATACGTAAAATGAAATCCCGAATCAAAACAGCAACTCTTATAAATAGCCCAGATTTTACCCTAGGTGAAATTAGCCAATTTTGCATATATGGAGGGTCTAATTTACTGGAGAAAAGTCCACAGAACAAAAACGAGTCGATTTCCCACTGCTCTGGTCGCAAATTGCAGCCAGAAAGAATTTAATTGCGGCCTGGGTAGAGGGTTAGGGGCTGGGTTTCAATAGTAGTCTCTTGGTCACTTGCACACATCACTATGCTTGCTAAATATTTTCCAGGTCACCGGGTGTTAGCAGATTTCATTATACACTCACAGAATCCACAATTCATCCGATATCGGGTTTCTAAGTTCGTATTCCGCGGTTAAGTCTCAGGTTTTAGTCCAATATGATATCACTAACAGGGGTTTAAGGTCACTACTAAGTCAATTATACTATCCCAATTCAAAATCCCTTCAAACCCTAACTAGGAATTTTCAAAGTTCACCAAACCGTATCAAAACACTTCTAAACTTGTATGGGTGCTAAGGTAATGGAAATACAAAGCTAATGGTGCAGAAGTTAACTCATTTGGCAACTCAAGAAATTTCTTGAATTGCCCAAAGTGTCCAAAATCAAAACTTGCTTGGTCCAAAGTGTTTGACATGAGCTTGTGCACATTTTTTGTGGGGATGATGTTTTGGAGTTGTTTTGATGAAGTTTTGGGTTTTTGAAGTGGAGGTAGAGGAGGGGGCTGCCATGGGCTGAAGATGAGAAGATGAGGATAAATATGATGAAGAATGAAGACTAGTCAATGAACCCCTCACCTCACACTCTCTTCTCTCACTTGCACATACCTCATATTTTATTGTTTTCTTTTCTTTTTCTTTTCTTTTGTTTTCTTTCTCTTCTCTTTAAATTCAACAACCATGCATGAAATATGAAGAAATGCTATGATAAGAAATGTAACAAGTGTAAAAACAAGACTTTTTGTCACGACCCGAAATTGGCACGTGACGGCCCTTAAACAACGCAACGTCTACAGGCGTAACGCAATTTAAGTAGGCCGAAAACCCAGAAATCTAAACCAACAAAAGTAGTATGAAATAATAGAAATTTTAAAACCTTTGAAATCTCAACCCAAAATTCTTTAAAGTTCAACTTTACTTTCTTAAAAATTTCGGCAGCGCCTCCTTTGTAAAAATCAACCACAAAAATGGTTACAACATAAATATAAGTAAAGCATCCCCAACGGGAGCAAATCCACACCCAACAGTGGAAAATAACTACCACAACAGATATACGACGCCGTAGCGAAGAAATAAAAGACGATAGAAGTAAAACTGCATAAAAGACCTTCAAGTCATAAAATAATACACAATATCGTCCTCACATCAAATCTCTAAGTAATACAAGATAATGGTAGATGGAGAATACGGGATACAACGAATACAATAAACATGAACTGATAACCACAAAACTCACCTAAAGCAACACTGCACACTGTGAGCCGAAATGGTATCCGCAGTAAAAGATACTATGATAGATGATAATAGCCCTGCCTCTGACTACTGTGAGGAACGACCTGCAAAACACTGGGGCACAACGGGGGTGAGTTGCCAACTCATGAATAGTAAATAACATATGCAGGTAATCGCAAGTATGCACGTACAGCGCGAATCTAACATAGGCAAGCTAATAGCAATAAAAGGTCATATGTATGCAATAGTCATGAAAGGAACACTAGCGGGTACAACTAATACATGAAGCAATAATATGACAATATGTAAGCAACAGTCATGTAAGGTACCGTATCAGGTACTACTAATATATGAAGCAATGATATGACAATGTATATATGCAACAGTCACGAAAGGTACTCTAGCAGGTATAACTAATATATGAAGCAATGCATATAAAATAAATGCGGAGTATGGGGTAAAACATGTCATTCCTACGGAATCCTGATATCGTGGTAGGACCCAAAGTCCATCAAGACAATCTAAATCCCAATTTCCTCAAATCAACCACCAAATTGGCTCTCATATCATGTAAGTCTCATAAATCCTGAATATACAATATCAAGTAAATCTCATATATCCTGAATGTACAATATCAAGTCAATCTCATATATATTCTGTATCCAATTATCAAGTAAATCTCGTATATCCTGAGTGTCCAATATCAAGTAACTTTCATATATTCTGTAAGTCTCAGCGAATACTTAGTGCCAAACACCGACACTCATGATCCAAAACAGCGAATCCTAAGTGCCAAACACCGACACTCATGATCCAAAACAGATTTATACGTCCTTCGAATCTTAAGTTCTAAACACCGATACTCTCGATCCCGTATCGGTATTATACATCCTTCGAATCTTAAGTGCCCAACATTGACACTCTCGATCCCGTATCGGTATTATACGTCCTTCGAATCTTAAGTGCCAAACACCAACACTCTCGATCCCGTATCGGTATTAAAACAAATCTCTGAGTGGATGCATACAAATATTAAGTAAAGAATAAGAATACTTGCATAATTTCATGAAACCACCACGGTCCTCAAATCCAGAAAACATCAAGTAAAGAATAAGTATAAATGCATGAATCAATACACATATATTAGCGTCCCATTCCACTAATATATGTATATAGGCATATATAACAGCGTCCCGGTCCACTGTTATATATACTAAGGAGTAAAAATATTAGAGAACATCATATGAAATCCATCAATGTAATATATGCAACATGAAACAGTAATATGAGCATATAAAGGAAAAACCGCTAATTAACTGCAACAAGTTAATATATATATCATGCGGTTCCTAATTTCTTCAATTCTACATAACATCAAATAAAGGTAAACATGTAGCTATAGCCAGATATATGCGTAAACATAAAGGTATAGCAAGGTATATGTATCTACCTATCAGTAATGATGTAATATACCCTCCGGGTATAAGTGAAGTATGTATGTAAGGTATACATCTAGTTATGTCATTATGTATATATGTACCTATCGCTAATGGTACAATACCCTATGGGTATACAGGTAACTAGCATGTAAGCATGTCAAGGCATATGTGTAAGCATGTAGGTATACAGGTATGCTATATGTCATATGCATAAAGAAATATGAATCAATGTCTCAATATTCCTAATCAAACAATATCATATAGGTATGTGTGTTGTGCGTAATATGGCAATTATTGACGGTGTGTGTGGCATACAATCAGTGCTCGTGCAACATGAGCCATCAATAATAGTGCAGTGTCCTCAAGATACTAGTCCAAGTACAACAAGTAACTAAGCAATAAGATATATGTGCAACTCTATATATGAAATAGAATATGCAACAATTCATAACTTCTCTAGCCCAAACGCATAACGCCATGCGGGCGATTCCGCTGTAGATATTAAATCTACTCACCAACACTCCTGGCTAAGTAAAGCCTACCACTCTCTTTCCCCTGTTCGCAGCGCCCAAAGTCCCCGCCTGCGATCCTGAACACATATAAAAATAAAGCAAGCGTATATAAGCAATCGACCAAAAATACGTACAACTACGTTTAACCGACGCACCAACTCCAAACATACTCTCGAGTGTCCGTTTAGCGGCTAATGTGCGTAGCGACACTATGAAACGAACTCAAGAGAAAAAGCTACACAATGACACGAACGACATCGGCACGACCCTAGCTAGGAACGCAAAGCGATACAACTACCAAGCCTAGACCCTGATCGTACTGATCACGCATTCACAACACACTAATAAACATGGAATCAATATAATTAACGTCGCAACGTCAAAAGAAACCCACGCCTAAAACTTACCGAAATCTAGTAAGCAACATATGACATTTTAGCACCAAACTATAACTTTTTACCAAACTAGTATTTACAAACATCACTAATTTGCAAGATTAAACCATTTAAACCTTTACTATAGTTTTAAATCTCACTAATTAGGATTAGCAAAACTTTAGTTTGCTAATTAGCTTAATTATCCAATTAAGAAAATATCATTTAACAAATTAGCAATTTAGATTAATTTTTTTCAAGCTTAACATATTAATTAACCATTTCACTAATCAATACCCTAATTTGATTAAAAAAACCCTTACTAGAATTTCCAAATATGAATTTAAAAGCTTAATTTAAACATCTAATTATGCTAATTAAAGTAATAATACCACAAAGGAGATTAGGGTTAGGGTTTATACCATCAAAGCGACAAGATTTGAAACAAGAACAATCCAAACTTTAGCCTCCAAAATCCTCACTAGAATGAAAATCCAAGCAAGTTTTGTGAAGAAGAATGATGGGAAATAATTATATTTGAGTTTATATGAATTTATTTGGATTTTTCATGATTTATTTGAAGCAAAATGAGATGAAAATGGAGAAAAGAAAAAGAGGGCAGAAATGGGGAAGGGAGGCTCGGCCAAGTGTGATGGGGGGGGGGTGTTTTGTGTAAAAGAAAGAAATATCTAGCAAAAGAAACAACATTAAATGCTAATTAATGCATTTTGCCACCTTTTCTTTTCTTTTCATTTCTTTTTAATTTTTCATTTTAATTCACAAAATATCTAGATATTTAGAATGAATGGTTTAACAAAATATCTAGTGATTATATTAGCATAAAACCATATTAGTAGTAATTAACCCACAAAAAAATAATTACCACTAATAAAGTGCACAAATAAAACATTAAAATAATATTTTATTAGGGAAAAATTATATATGAACCAAAACTTCCCATTGACCCCCAAAGTTCGCGCACTAGTTTTATTCTAGCTAAACTAGGTGCCCGCAAGTCTAAATTGAAGTTTGATCACAATCGGGTTAAAACGGAAAATACCGACTATTTTGCCCTAAAAACGGAAAATTCGCAAAACGATTTCTAAAACGTTACACTTTTGCATGTATGTGCACAAAACACGTTTAATACCCGATTAGCAATATTTAACCGCGATTAGCACAAAATTAATGTATAATAAATCATAAAATTTCATAATTTGCTTAAATCACATAAAGCACCGTCTTTTCAGTAATTTCTGTAATTTTCCAAAATTTTCCTAATTTATCGGTATTTAATTATACTGCCTTATTAATATATTTATTATTAAATTATAAAAATTCCTAAAAATAATATTTTATTTTTCTGAAATGTTACAATTTTCCCCCTTAATGAAATTCAGTCCCCGAATTTAAATTTAAACCCCTCAAATACTAAAACATTTCAGTAAAAGTCCAAGTCGTCGGGGCTCCGAAATCACCAATATGTAAAATGCATCGTAGTGCAATGCATGCGCATGAACAAGGAGCAGATAACCCAAAATCAAAACTCCATCAAGCATCCCGCAATCATCAGAGTCATGGGGAAGACATCAATGTCAAATCCAATACGAAAACCAATATGATATAAATCAAAACTATACATGTAAATATCTAAAGGAAATGCATGCCAAACCTTTCATGTTGCTGTGCGATGCGTATAACACTGCACAGGGGCGGATGTCTATTGTAAGAAAATAATTATATATGTATATATCTTTTGTTTAATATGCACGTCCCGACGTTTTTGAAAACAATCTAGAAGGGTTTTCCTTGTTTTAAACGTTTCGTGTCATATCAGACACGTAGGTAAATACTGAGACTATAGCTCCCTTTTTGGAAATCCCTTCGATAACTATCAAAGCATGCAAAATATATCCAGCTACTGTCCTCTAACTAGTCCTGCTCAGTACGAAAACAAATAGCAAATATCATAAAAACGTACTGATCCATAAGAAATCAATCCCAAAACGTGCATATGAAAGCTACGTGCGTCTAGTGCACACGGAAATCAAAATCCATGAATGTGCCATACATGTGCATTGAAACAACATCAAAGTGTAACGGGTGTGCACGAAACACCTGTCAGAGGCAACGGGTGTGCCTAACAGCAATATCAGGTGTATCTGATATGCACAAAGAATCCCGATTTAGTGCATCTGGCATGCACCAAAATCGCATCCTATATCATGCGCCCACCATGCGCGAAAATCCAAATCAGGTGCATCTATCATGCACGAAATCACGAAATCCAATATCAAGCGCCGAACATGCGCAAAATCCAATCCAAGCACGTCAAATATGCGCAAGAATCCAATCAGGTGCACAAAATACGTATCAATACACTGCAAGCATATGTGAACTATTCCCAGTGTAAACCAAATTGTGTGCGTACCATATGCACAAAATCAACCCAACTGTATAGAATCCATGAAATCATAAACATGTACAGCCAAGGCTCAAAATTAACATCAAGTGCAATAAATATGCACAAATCATAAATCAACATGACGGTGTATAAAAATATATCTCAAGTGCAATAACTATGCACAAAACGTAAATACCTAGTAGGTGCAATGTAACGTTTTGAAAATCGTTTCGGTGAAATTTCGAAAAAAAAAGGTAAAATAAGGGGGTTTTCGGTAAAAAGTCAAAATACAAATATATTTATTACAAAATTAAATATACATATGTTAGCTATGTAATTGCTAGTATTTGGTATTTATTGAGCCACTGGTAAAATTTCTAATTTTCTGAAAAATTTTCCGAAATTATTTATTTTAATATTATTTTAAGCTGTTAAAAATACATTAAATTAGCGATAAATACAAATTTGAATAGGCTAATTACACACTATAGAACTATTGACAACTAAAATCTAGTTAGTAATGTAATTTTTTAGCAATTTATTTTAAGTTCTAATTGGTTAGAATTAAGGGAAAACTAAAATTTTAATAAAAAAAACTAAATCTTGCAATTTGGTAACTTGAGAGGGTCTTTTTGCATGGGATTTTTTTTGGCAACCTCTCAAAAATCCTCACACCTCATTTGGGCAGAGCCCACTGCTGGAATTGTCCCCCCCAAATATTTCCCTTCAACTCATTTGTGTGTGAGGAAATAGGAATGAAAGTGTAGGATTTAAATATATTAATTTGGAGGCATGTCGTATCTTGATATGAGAGGGGTTTGACTTTGAAATTTACCCACAAATCACCCACACACCACCCCATTCCTCCTCTGGTCGAATTCTGCAGCCACTCCCCCTCCATTTTCCCCTTCTCATTTTCCTTCAAATTCCATCAAAAAATCATCCAAAATGCTTCAAAAATCCCACAAAATCAAAATCAAATCCCTACCCATTTTTACTTGACCATTCTAGTATGGATCTAGAGAACAAGATGGCAATTTGAGAGGCTAGATTTCAAGTTGGATCAATGGGTTGTGAGGTATAAAAATCTTGACCTTTTTGTTAAATTGTTTGTTATTACCTTAATTCAACTAAATTAGATGATAAATATGGTTTTTATTGCAAGGTTTAACCTTCAAGAGAAGGGTTTCTAAAATTCTAGTTAGGATTTTACTACATCATTAGGGTTTGATCATTGGTTTATGGTTGTGATGGGTAGATTAATTTGTTGTGGCATGCTAAATCTAAGCTAGTTGCTATATTACAATTGTTTTTTTTAAAATTGTCCAATTTGCATAATATTGCAAACTAGGTTTTTAGATTTAATTCAAAATGCGAGATTAAAAATATGGTTAGGGTTTCATCACATCATTAATATTGTAATGAGTGGTTTAATACCTTAGGTTATGCAAAACCAAGCTTAGCTGTTGAATTGTGAATTTTACCTTGAAAATTGTCAAAATTGGATAAATTGCATACTAGAATTTTGGGGTTAATGAAATTTAATGAGATTAAATTATGGGAATTATTTTTATGACTTATTTAAGTTATTTAGTGAATATCGTGGCCGCTAGATTCATTTATACATCGAGTTTTGTACTAAAACGGTGTTTTGTGCTTGCTAGATTTTCGGAAAAACGACTTTTTAAGTGAAATTGGGGGTTTTGTGAGTTTTAAGCCATTTTATATTATAATTAGTGCTTGTAATTGTACAAATGAGTGTGTTTGGGTTGTTCTCGATGGTTTGGCGTTTGTACGCCGACTTCGAGGGTTTTTGCATTGATTTGTGAAAACAACCATAGGTTTTGACCTATGTGGGATTCACGTGTCGATTTGGGTCATGAGTCGGATTTTAATATGACACGGTACGTTATGATATGTAGGTAACCCATGTGGACTTCGAGATGACAAGCAAGCGCGTGGCGACGTCGGCACCGGCTAGCGAGGACCAGGTGAATAGATTTATATCTACGGGGAGAAGTCGGGTGGATGGCGTATAGCACCCCCGCAGTTCGGGGTGATGTATACGAATACGTACACACACATATATATATTGTTTATATATTGTTTCAGTATATTGATGATAATATGGATATTTGGTGTTCCTGGATGATTTAGTGTCGTGAAACCCTAGAGTGATGGTCGCACTACACATGCACACACCAGCCCATACTTGCATACTTTCTTTTTTCATTTGTGCTTATACGGGAATATATAGTTATGTGTTCACATGGGTATGGGACTATGTGTTCACATACGGATTTGAGGATGATACTTGGGTTTGAGATGAGTCGATGAGATTTGTATTGAGGTTGTGAATTCGGTGATATACCAGGGTTCGTATTTGAGATACGACATGACGTTGTAGCGGGTCCTTGACATAGTGTTTCACGCACGTCCATGCATACTTAGGCGTTATCAGTATTGTACTAGACGTAAATCAGTACCCCGATCATGATATTTGATAAAGAGGATACCAGGTGTATAGTATGATGAATGTGATATTAACCCGTGCCCAGATTTTGGGATACCGTATGACGGATTTACGTACGAGCTATATTTTGATGATTGATCCGCACTCTTGACTTAGGATTTCTGATTATAGATATGGTATCGGATATGATATTATTGAGGCGGGATCACCGACTAATATATATACAGGTATGTATATGTATCGACTCAGATGTTAGGCGGTTTCCTTTCTTGTAGTCCAGCTTGTTAGCTTAGCCCTTTAGTTTAGTTTAGTTGTTAGATTAGATTCGATTCTTACCTATTTCAAAAAACTAACGAATCGTGGGTATTTTAAAAGACAGCCCAAGGGATCCTACGGATATTTCAAAAGACGTATCTTTTCATAAAAACACCGTAGCCCCTATTTTCAAAACCCCATGATTCATGTTATTTCAAAAGGCACCATTTGTAGGACTTATATTAGATTAATGCAGATTAGTTATAGTTGCGTCTAGTATTCAGCTCCCGCTCATTATTGTGGTTCGTTTCGCATCGCATGCTTATGTTATGTTTCATACTCCATTATTTATATCATGCTGTTAGGACACCAGCACCATTACCGATGATGCGTATGTACCACGTACACTAACCTGCCGGCTCACACACATCTTCATCGGTAATTGCCATGTCACGTACACCTTAGAAAATATTATTGCTTGACATAGCCTGTTAGCTAAAAGTTTAGACATGATATTAGTGTACTTGCCGTATATGTTAGTTTAGACATTATAGTTATTACCTGCTACTTCATGCATACTGTTATTCAGTATTATGCCGCATTCATGGATTCTCATGCATATATTCACTTTTTACGTGCTATTGAGGTTTTGGATTCAGATTTCCATGAGATTTTCTGGATTTGGGGAAAACCGCAAAACATATACAAACTTCTTCTTTCTCTTTTTAAATGAAAAGCGCGGTTTTTCCCATGATGTATGAGTCGTCCTCCATGAGTTTGCTGATGGATTTCGAGACCCGATTCGAGGAGTGGAGGAACCGTTTCGGGTACATGGTAGGCCCGGTGCGGTACCCGGGGCAAGAGGATCGTGTTGTCGACGTTGAGCCTGGCAGGGGAGCACCACCGACCGGTGATATTAACCGACGTGTCGGATATCCGGAGGATACCGTCGTGGTCTTGAGATGGATGGTAGGGGCCGGTCTGGACTGACGGCGCCCTAGATATTTAGATTGAGACATTAAGATTTCGAGATATTGAGGTACTGAGATTTGATGATACAGGCCAGTCCGGATAGCCGGAGCCTGAGGTTTTGAGACATTGAGATTTATGTTTTGTGTCGATGCTAGACACTGTTGATGCTGATTTCATTTATGATACCTCATTTTAAAAATACAAAGGAAATCTCACTAATTTATGAAAACAGTTTCTTCATTTACTTGTATTCTGTTTTCATGCATTCATACCTCATTCATATGATATATTGCTACCTGAGGCACTGACACGGGCACATGAGATCATACTCGGGTTAGATATTACCCTAGCCATTGTTATAGGCTGCATGTTATACATATATTTGAGGATATATTATGATCATTGACCTAGGTTGCGTTATTTATGCGATTTCTTTCCGTAGATGTTTTTCTATTCACGAGTTGGCAACTCACCCCCGTTGTGCCCCAGTTTCTTGCAGGTTTGCCGTACAGGTTTCTTTACGGCTTTGCGGGCATAGTTTCCTTCGGGTGATTTGCTAGTAGGTGGGTTTACTTGTATCGTACCCCCATTATATATCTTGTATATCATTATTCTGTTGTATCTAGAAGTTCCATCAACCAAACATGCATTTATTTTGAGATAGAGACCAGTGATATTATTCCTTCGACCTTAGAGTCGCGCGTTATATTTCTGTGGTTTTCTTGTGGTTTTGAGTTTCCTTTTGAATTTTGATCCTCGCCGTTGGCGTTGTATATTATATTGCTTGTGTGGTTGTGACCGTCGATTGACGAAGAGCTAGCTCCCGCTTGGGGATGCCTTTTATTGATTTCGTATACTATTCATGTTGTATCCCGTTTGGGGGCCAGTATTTACAAAGGAGTCTCTGCCGAAATTTTCAGGAAATTTTTGATGTTTGAGAAACCCGCATAATTCGGCTTATGCTATTGAAACTACTTGTTTTAAATTGGTTTTCCTTCACTCTACTACTTTTCTTGGTTTGGATTTCTGGGGTTTTGGTTTACTTAGATTACGTACGTCTCGAGACGTTCGTAGTTTAAGTGCCGGTCTTGTTCCGTACTCTCGGGACATGACAAAGTTGGTATCAGAGCATTAGGTTTTACCTTCGGAGCGTAGGATGACCCTTGGTTGATGGAACAGGTGACTAAAGTAGTGTGACGTACCGTAGGTATGTTCCGCGGCATATTTACGATACGCTACTCCACTTAAGAAGCCTTAGGATGTACATTTCTTTGCTCAGTATTATATTCATTCCGATCTAGCCTCATCAGTTCCAGTTATGGTTTTACTGCCATGATTACGGGCAGGGAAAGCTACGGCTAGAGTTGCGGTCAGCACGAGCTCGTCACGAACGAGGACTGACCAGGGCGAAATTCCGGCGACACACGATTGCGGAGATGTGTCTTTTTACTGTATTTCCGCGCCACGAGCGTTTGGCGGATTGCCTTTATGAGGTTACTCGGATGTGCTGATCGACACGAGAGGATTGAGCCAATGATAGAGGCCAGCCAGATTTTGATGACCGTTGGTGTGTTGCTTATTCATGATGGTCGAGGCACTGTTCAGCGTGCAGACGAGTGAGCCAGTTATTGCTGCGAACGACGAGATATTGCCCCAGATGCTGGAGTTAGTGCAGAACGAGTTGTACTAAGAGATGATAGAAGGTCGCTAGTCATCGAGGATGAATGACTAGGACATGTGGATCGTTCGCCTACCCCGATGCGAGGTCATCAGATAGATTGATTCCAGCTAGAGACGACTTCACGCGGAGACGTTGGGAGTCGACAGAGACAATCGAATGTCAGAAACCTATTATTCCAAGTTTAAAGTATTCGGAAAGGCATGCAGGCAATTCTATGGACCCTCTAGAAGAATGAAACCCTAACTCGACTTAATGACCGTGTGAAAGCCTTTGAACCTTCGGGTTTGCGGCAGTTCTACAGCGCCATTAGTGAGGCTTGGGTTTGCCCTTCTACGGCTGGACCACCGATGCTGTGGTATGTACTCGATACTATTAAACTGTGCCCAAGATGTTGAGCTCTTACAGGATTATAAGGTTTTGACGACTCGATCGGATGGCTCGACTTAATTCGGATGCTAGGTGGTGAGATGTATTTCTTGGGAGACTCCCGATACGAGGATAGCCGTTGGAGCTCAGTCCATGCAGCCGCGATGAGACGAGTCCAAAGTAGACGACATTAGAGAAAAGTGAAGTAAGAGGTTCGTACCAGATCTAGATGAGATGACGTTCCACTCTGCTGACATCAGAGATGCGATGCGCATGCCGAGGCATGGTACTTGGATTTACCTTCCAGAAGGAGTCGCAATGAGTATGCAGTCGTTCCAGAGCAAGATGCAGATATAGGAAAGGACGATGACTTCCGGACAGTTGGCAGAGACGAGACATGGAAGAGACCGTGAGCAGGATTCCTTCCAGGACACTGCTGCAATGATACTTGCACCCAGGATCAGATGTGTCACGTACATTCAGAGAGCCAGAGGCCGACGCCAGTGATATGCTGTTTTACGAGTGGTCGCGATGATTGACTGAGAGATGACCAGAGAAGTGCCAGAACGGGATCATCCCCGTTAGCACACCTGACAGTGCCGATGAGACGATGGACCGAGAGATTGGTAATTCACAGTGAAGACCTTGACCTAGGAGTGGTCATTGTTACGCACACCAGCAGGCCAGAGTTCATGATCATCGACGAGACGTCCCACTAGTGACCGCGATAGTTGGCCCAAGATTCTTAGAGGATGCGCTTGAGCGGTACTATTCCGCCATTATTGATTTCTATGTTTTGGGTGATTTATTCGCATGATTTGATTTTGATGATTGAGGATTTGCGATCTTTGCACAGTGTTGCACATGATATCGTTTTCGTGCTTTGGTTTCACATGTTTGTGATTTTACGGTTTTAGACATTTGAGTTGATTTTGTGCGTATGCACACACATGATTTGGTTCCTGCACTCTGTACAGTTTATATATGCTTACAGTGCAGTGATACGCGTTTTGTGCACTTAGATGCACTGGACTTCGATTTCGATTGTGATACTCGATATTTATTTTGTGCACCTTGTGCACCTGATTTGATTTTGCGCATGTTCGGCGCTTGATATTGGATTTCATGATTTCGTGCATGATGGATGCCCCTGGTTTTGGGTTTTCGCGCATGTTGAGCGCATGTCTTGAGATGCGATTCTGGTGCACACCAGATGCACTAAATCGAGATTTTTTTCGTGCATGTCAGATGCACCTGATTTTGCTGTCAGGCACACACGTTGCCTACGACAGATGCTTTGTGCACACCCGATGCACTTAGATCTTGTTTCTATGCACTTGTATGGCACGTATATGGATTTTGATTGTCCTGCGCACCAGGCGCACGTAGTATTCATACGCGTATTTTGGGATTGATTTTTTATAGAGCAGTACGTTTTTTTTATGATAATTGCAATGTGTTTTCGTACTAAGCAGAACTAGCCAGAGGACAGTACCTGAATGTATTTGCATGCATTGATAGCTATTGAAGGGATTTCCAAAAAGCGAGCTATAGTGTCAGTATTTACCTACGTGTCTGATATGACACGAAATGTTTAAAACAAGGAGACCCTTCTAAATTGTTTCCAAAACGGCGGAACATACATATTAAACAAAGGATATATATATATATATATATATATATATATATATATGTAGTTATTTTCTTACAATAGACGTCCGTCACTGTGCAGCGCTGCGATCATCGCACAGCGATTTGAAAAAGATTTGGCATGCATTGCTTCCAGATGTTTTAATGATGTATATCATATTGATTTTCATTTTGGATTTAGACATTGTGTCTTCACCATGACTCCGATGATTGCGGGATACTTGACGGAGTTTTGATTTTGAGTTATATGCTCATTTTTCATGCGCCCGCGCTGCGCTACGATTTGTTTTATATATTTATGATTTCGGAGCCCCCGCGATTTGATGGCTTTGGCTGAAATATTTTAGTATTTGGGGGAAGTTTTAATTTAAATTCGGGGACCGAATTTCTTTAACGGGGGAAGATTGTAACGTTTTGAAAATCGTTTCGGTGAAATTTCGAAAAAAAGGTAAAATAAGGGGGTTTTCGGTAAAAAGTCAAAATACAAATATATTTATTATAAAATTAAATATACATATTCTAGCTATATAATTGCTAGTATTTGGTGTTTATTGAGCCACTGGTAAAATTTCTAATTTTCTGAAAATTTTTCCGAAATTATTTATTTTAATATTATTTTAAGCTGTTAAAAATACATTAAATTAGCGATAAATACAGATTTGAATAGGCTAATTACACACTAAAGAACTATTGACAACTAAAATCTAGTTAGTAATGTAAATTTTTAGCAATTTATTTTAAGTTCTAATTGGATATAATTAAGGGAAAACTAAAATTTTAATAAAATAAACTAAATCTTGCAATTTGGTAACTTGAGGGGGTCTTTTTGCATGGGATTTTTTTTGGCAACCTCTCACAAATCCTCACACCTCATTTGGACTGAGCCCACTGCTGGAATTGTCCCCCCCAAATATTTCCCTTCAACTCATTTGTGTGTGAGGAAATAGGAATGAAAGTGTAGGATTTAAATAGATTAATTTGGAGGCATGGTGTATCTTGATATGAGAGGGGTTTGACTTTGAAATTTACCCACAAATCAACCACACACCACCCCATTCCTCCTCTGGTCGAATTCTGCAGCCACTCCCCCTCCATTTTCCCCTTCTCATTTTCCTTCAAATTCCATCAAAAAATCATCCAAAATGCTTCAAAAATCCTACAAAATCAAAATCTAATCCCTACCCATTTTTACTTGACCATTCTAGTATGGATCTAGAGAACAAGATGGCAATTTGAGAGGCTAGATTTCAAGTTGGATCAATGGGTTGTGAGGTATAAAAATCTTGACCTTTTTGTTAAATTGTTTGTTATTACCTTAATTCAACTAAATTAGATGATAAATATGGTTTTTATTGCAAGGTTTAACCTTCAAGAGAAGGGTTTCTAAAATTCTAGTTAGGATTTTACTACATCATTAGGGTTTGATCATTTGTTTATGGTTGTGATGGGTAGATTAATTTGTTGTGGCATGCTAAAATCTGAGCTAGTTGCTATATTACAATTGTTTTTTTTAAAATTGTCCAATTTGCATAATATTGCAAACTAGGTTTTTAGATTTAATTCAAAATGCGAGATTAAAAATATGGTTAGGGTTTCATCACATCATTAACATTGTTATGAGTGGTTTAATACCTTAGGTTATGCAAAACCAAGCTTAGCTGTTGAATTGTGAATTTTACCTTGAAAATTGTCAAAATTGGATAAATTGCATACTAGAATTTTGGGGTTAACGAAATTTAATGAGATTAAATTATGGGAATTGTTTTTATGACTTATTTAAGATATTTAGTGAATATTGTGGCCGCTAGATTCATTTATACATCGAGTTTTGTACTGAAACGGTGATTTGTGCTTGCTAGATTTTCGGAAAAATGACTTTTAAAGTGAAATTGGGGTTTTTGTGAGTTTTAAGCTATTTTATATTATAATTAGTGCTTGTAATTGTACAAATGAGTGTGTTTGGGTTGTTCTCGATGGTTTGGCGTTTGTACGCCGACTTCGAGGGTTTTTGGGTTGATTTGTGAAAGCAACCATAGGTTTTGACCTATGTGGGATTCACGTGTCGATTTGGGTCATGAGTCGGATTTTAATACAACACGGTACGTTATGATATGTAGGTAACCCATGTGGACTTCGAGATGACAAGCAAGCGCGTGGCGACGTCGACACCGGCTAGCGAGGACCAGATGAGTAGATTTATATATACGGGGAGAAGTCGGGTGGATGGCATATAGCACCCCTGCAGTTCGGGGTAATGTATACGAATACATATACACACATATATATTGTTTATATATTGTTTCATTATATTGATGATAATATGGATATTTGGTGTTCTTGGATGATTTAGTGTCGCGAAACCCTAGAGTAATGGTCGCACTACACATGCACACACAAGCCCATACTTGCATACTTTCTTCTTTCATTTGTGCTTATACGGGAATATATAGTTATGTGTTCACATGGGTATGAGACTATGTGTTCACATACGGATTTGAGGATGATAATTGGGTTTGAGATGAGTCGATGAGATTTGTATTGAGGTTGTGAATTCGGTGATATAGCAGGGTTCGTATTTGAGATACGACATGACGTTGTAGCGGGTCCTTGACATAGTGTTTCACGCACGTCCATGCATACTTAGGCGGTATCAGTATTGTACTAGACGTAGATCAGTACCCCGATCATGATAATTGATAAAGAGGATACCAGATGAATAGTATGATGAATGTGATATTAACCCGTACCCAGATTTGGGGATGCCGTACGACGGATTTACGTACGAGCTATATTTTGATGATTGATCCGCACTCTTGACTTGGGATGTCTGATTATAGATATGGTATCGGATATGATATTATTGAGGCGGGATCACAGACTAATATATATACAGGTATGTATATGTATCGACTCAGATGTTAGGCGATATCCTTACCTGTAGTCCAGCTTGTTAGCTTAGCCCTTTACTTTAGTTTAGTTGTTAGATTAGATTCGATTCTTACCTATTTCAAAAAACTAACGAATCGTGGGTATTTTAAAAGACAGCCCAAGGGATGCTACGGATATTTCAAAAGACGTATCTTTTCATAAAAACACCGTAGCCCCTATTTTCAAAACCCCATGATTCGTGTTATTTCAAAAGGCACCATTTGTAGGACTTATATTAGATTAATGCAGATTAGTTATAGTTGCGTCTAGTATTCAGCTCCCGCTCATTATTGTGGTTCTCTTCGCATCGCATGCTTATATTATGTTTCATACTCCATTATTGATATCATGCTGTTAGGACACCAGCACCATTACCGATGATGCGTATGTACCACGTACACTTACTTGCCGGCTCACACACATCTTTATCTGTAATTTCCATGTCACGTACACCTTAGAAAATATTATTGCTTGACATAGCCTGTTAGCTAATAGTTTAGACATGATATTAGTGTACTTGCCGTATATGTTAGTTTAGACATTGTAGTTATTACCTGCTACTTCATGCATACTGTTATTCAGTATTATGCCGCATTCATAGATTCTCATGCATATATTCACTTTAACGTGCTATTGTGGTTTTGGATTCGGATTTCCATGAGATTTTCTGGATTTGGGGAAAACCGCAAAACATATACAAACTTCTTCTTTCTCTTTTTAAATGAAAAGCGCGGTTTTTCCCATGATGTATGAGTCGTCCACCATGAGTTTGCTGATGGATTTCGAGACCCGATTCGAGGAGTGGAGGAACCGTTTCGGGTACATGGTGGGCCCGGTGCGGTACCCCGGGGCAAGAGGATCGCGTTGTGGACGTTGAGCCTGGCAGGGGAACACTACCGACCGGTGTTATTACCCGACGCGTCGGATATCCGGAGGATACCGTCGTAGTCTTGAGATGGATGGTAGGGACCGGTCTGGACTGACGGCGCCCTAGATATTGAGATTAAGACATTGAGATTTTGAGATATTGAGTTACTGAGATTTGATGATACAGGCCAGTCCGGATAGCCGGAGCCTGAGGTTTTGAGACATTGAGATTTATGTTTTGTGTCGATGCTAGACACTGTTGATGCTGATTTCATTTATGATACCTCATTTTAAAAATACAAAGAAAATCTCACTAATTTATGAAAACAGTTTCTTCATTTACATGTATTCTGTTTTCATGCATTCATACCTCATTCATATGATATATTGCTACCTGAGGCACTAACACGGGCACATGAGATCACACTCGGGTTAGATATTACCTTAGCCATTGTTATAGGCTGCATGTTATACATATATTTGAGGATATATTATGATCATTGACCTAGGTTGCGTTATTTATGCGATTTCTTTCCGTAGATGTTTTTCTATTCACGATTTGGCAACTCACCCCCGTTGTGCCCCAGTTTCTTGCAGGTTTGCCGTACAGGTTTCTTTACGGCTTTGCGGGCATAGTTTCCTTCTGGTGATTTGCTAGTAGGTGGGTTTACTTGTATCGTACCCCCATTATATATCTTGTATATCATTATTCTGTTGTATCTAGAAGTTCCATCAACCAAACATGTATTTATTTTGAGATAGAGACCAATGATATTATTCCTTCGACCTTAGAGTCGCGCGTTATATTTCTGTGGTTTTCTTGTGGTTTTGAGTTTCCTTTTGAATTTTGATCCTCGCCGTTGGCGTTGTATATTATATTGCTTGTGTGGTTGTGACCGTCGATTGACGAAGAGCTAGCTCCCGCTTGGGGATGCCTTTTATTGATTTCGTATACTATTCATGTTGTATCCCGTTTGGGGGCCAGTATTTACAAAGGAGACTCTGCCGAAATTTTCAGGAAATTTTTGATGTTTCAGAAACCCGCATAATTCGGCTTATGCTATTGAAACTACTTGTTTTAAATTGGTTTTCCTTCACTCTACTACTTTTCTTGGTTTGGATTTCTGTGGTTTCGGTTTACTTAGATTACGTACGCCTTGAGACGTTCGTAGTTTAAGTTCCGGTCTTGTTCCGTACTCTCGGGACGTGACATGCAACCATGGTGCACAAAAGTAAATATTATGAAACTCAGTCATCAAAACTCAATCATGCAATAAATCACCCAAAATACCGAAATCGAAAGTGACTGATACATTATAATCAACTCACGAAATCACAAATCGTAAATACTGTCGTCTATATGTCCTTCCTTCAAGGTCGAGAAGGTGTCGGTGCATCCAATCCTAGCAGAGAAAGATATCTACCTGCCTCCTGATCATGGCCTGTCGTCTGGTGCCCTTAGGCTCTCGTCTCTCACTGCGAATTGCTAAGTACATAGCTCCCCGGCTCAACAGTCTAATATGGAAACGATAATGGAAGTAGTCCGCTCTGGCACGTCCTATAAAGATCTCTGGACAACTCTTATGGTCACTCATAACATGTCTCATCGACGATGCTGAACTCTGTCCTGCTGGGCGTGTGCAATATTACAGATCCTGGGTCCAAGTCTTCTCGTATAGTATTTCCAGAAAGGTCCTGTCAAGGTCTTTTCCCAATCTCGTTTCTGCCGAACTGCCCGGAAGTCATCATCTTTACTATATCTATTTCTTGTTCCAGAACGGCTGCATACTCAGCACAACTCGTTTTAGAAGATATACCCATAGTCAACGCCTCTGCTTGCGTATCACATCTCTGATGTCAACGGAGTGGAACTTCCTCTCGTCACGATCTCATACGAACCTCTTACTCCACTTTCCTCCAATGTCGACTGATTCAGACTCATCTTCTTGTGGCTGTATGGACTGCGCTCCAACGGCTATACTCGTATCTAGAGTCTCCCAAGCAATATATCCCATTACATGATATCCGAATGATATCGAACTTTTCGATCGATTCGTCAAGGTTCCATAATCCCCCAAGAGCTCAACATCTTGGGTACAGTTTAATAGTATCGAATACATGCCACAGCACCTATGGACCAACCGTAGAAGGGCAAACCCAAGCCTCACTAATGGCATCGCTGAACTGCCGCAAACCCTAAGCTTCACCGGCGTTCCATGGTCATTATGTTGAGTTAGGGTTTCATTCTTTTAGAGGGTCCGTAGAATTACTTGCATTTTCTTCCGAACACTTTAAACTTGGAAAATGGGTTCCTGACATTCGATCGTCTATATCGACTCTCAACGTATCAGCGTGAAGTCGTCTCTAGCTGGAATCAGTCAATCTAATGACCTTGCATCGGGGTAAGCGAACGAACCACATATCCTAATCATTCATCCTCGGGTGACTAGCGATCTTCTATCATATCTCTAAGTATAACTCGTGCGGCATTAGCTCCAAACATCTGGGGTGATATCTCCTCATTCGCAGCAGCAACTGGCCTATTCGTCCGCACGTTGAACAGTGCCTCAATCATCAAGTATAATCGGTGCTTTAACAGTCATCATATCCTGGTTGGCCTCTATCAGTGGCCCAATCCTCTGGTGCTGATCTGCACGTCCGAGTAATCTCGTAACAGCGATCCATCAACGCTAATGGCGCAAAAACGCAAACAAACGATACGTCTATGCAATCGTATGGCCCTGGAATCATGCCCTGGTCAGTCATCGTCCATGACGAGCTCGTGCTGACCGCAACTCTAGCCGTAGCTCTTTGTGCCCGTACAACCGTGGTAACAAAACCATAACTGGTACTGATGAGGCTAGATCATAGGAATGAATATAATACCGTGCAAAAAAAATGTACATCCTAAGGTTTCTTAAGCGGAGTATCGTATCATAAGTATACCGCGGAACATACACACGGTACGTCACTCTGCTTGAGTCACCTACTCCATCAACCAAGAGTCATCCTACACTCAGAAGGTAAAACCTAACGCTCTGATACCAACTTTGTCACGACCCGAAAAGTACGAAATATGACCGGCACTTAAACTATGAAACGTCTCGAGGCATACGTAATCTAAGTAAGCCAAAACCCAGAAATCCAAACTAAGTAAATCATGTAGAGTGAAGGAAAAAACCAAATTTAAAGCAAGAAGTTAAACAAAATAAGCCAAAGTATGCATTTTTAAAATCTCAAGTTTTTTCTGAAAATTTCGGCAGAGTTTCCTTTGTAAAAACTAACCCCAAACGGGTACAAACCTGATAAATCATATATATAATTAATAAAGGCATCCCCAAGCGGGAGCTAGCTCTTCGTCAATTGACGGACAAAACCACACAATGCAGTATAATATACAATGCTGAAAGGCGAGGATCAAACTCAGGATAAAAATCCAACATCATCAAGAAACCCTGAGGAAAACTATAATAATACAACGGGCGACTGTAGGGTCGAAAGAAAATACATAGGTCATCTATCTCTTTCAAATATACATGTCTGGTTGATGGAGTTTTACTAGATACAACTGAAATAACAATATACAGTGGTGGTCCGATGCAAAAGAACCCACCTACCAAAGCAATCACCCGGAAGGAACAGTGTGCCAGCAAAACCGCAACGAAACCTGTACGGCAAAACCTGCAAGAAACTGTGGTACAACGGGGATGAGTTGCCAACTCGTGAGTAGAAAACATCTACGAGTAGAAATCGCATTCATGACGCTATCCTAGGTCATATCAAGTAATATCCTTAAATAAATATCCTGGTCCATATATGTATAAGTGTAATACTACATGCTCATGTCAGTACCTCAGATAGCAACATATCAGATATATGATGTATGAATGCATGACGAATGGAAACAGAATACATCATGAAATCAACAGAGAAGTCAGTGTCAAGCATGTCCACAAAACATAAATCTCAGTATCTCAATATCTCAAATCTCAAAAACTTAGTATCTCAATTCCCAATATCTCAATATCTCAATATTTAGGGCTCCGTCAGTCCGGATCGGCCCATATCATCAATCACACGACTATGAACGGTATCCTCTGGATATCCGCCAAGCTAGGTAAAATCACCGGTAGGCAGTCTGCCCCTACCGGGCTCATCATCCTCCATGAAATCACTCTCGTCTCGGGGTACCATACCGGGTCCACCACGTACCCGAGACGGTTCGTAGTGCTCCTCAAAATGGGTCTCAAAATCCAACCACTATAATGAAAACTCATGGTGGACGACTCATACATCACGAGAAAACCGCAACTTGCATTTTTAAAAGAGAGAGAGAGAGAGAGAAGTTTATATATATTCTTGCGGTTTTCCCCCAAATCCTGAAATCTCATGAAAATCCGAAGTCCAAAATCAAGAGTGAGTAAACAGTGAATATCGGCATGAAACACCAAAATACTACATAACCAATGAGTATATGAATGCATCTGATATCATGCAATAAATGCAATAGTTAAACTAGCATATGAAAGCTATAACATATTGCAACTATCTACTAGCAAGCTATGTCAATGAATAGTATTTTCTAAAGTGTACGTGACATGGCAATTACCGATGATGATGTGTGTTAGCCGGCAAGCAGGTGTACGTGGAATATACGCATCATCGGTAATGGTGCTGGTGTCCTGACAGCAGGGTTTCATGATCATTACAGATAACATTTGTACAAGCATGTAATGCGATGAAATATCATGAATATACAGAAAGTGATGTAGTAACAGCAACACGGAAAAATACACCTACCCAAATATAAAAGTCATACAGTTTGGTATTTAAAATACTCATGATTCTCCACTTTTGAAAACAAGTATGACTCGAGCCCAGTCAAAAGGTTAATGGAATCCACCTATGTCTGAGTCGATATATATATATATATCTAGTAGTCGGTGATCTCGCCTCAATAGTATCACGTACGATACAATATATATATATATATATATATATGACATCCTCGAGTCAAGAGTTCGGATCTAACATCACAATCATATCTCATACTGTAATTCTATCGTACGGCATCCCAAATCTGGGTATGGGTCAAATATCATATTTATCTCATTATTCATCTGATATCCACATCATCACATATCGAGAGCAGGGGGTACTGATCTAAGTTTAGTACACTACTAATATCATCAACACCATCATGATCTGGCTACTGGTCTAAAGCCTCATATAATCCGATGTCATCAACACATATTATCATATAGAAGTATACATCGCCCAAGCGATCCATTATAAATATCATAACATATCCCATCTCATATCTCGATCATATGTTGACTATCATATATATATATATCATCATCTATATGGTATCATCGTCCAACGATCCGCTATAACATTATGACATATCTCAGTCACATATTAAAATCTCACGGCATCATGCCCGATCCTATTGACTCATTCCCAAGTATCATATAACATCCTCATTATCCAAACATATGAATACCAATATATATATATGTGTATAGAGATGGCTTAGCACCTTAGAAAGGTTTTGGCAAGCATCAATCATGCTACTTTAAAATTTTTGGGGTGCTAAACAAATCCTAACCAAGATGTTAACTAGAGTATTAGGATAAACAAGCATGAAAACAACTTTACATCTAAGAGTTAGGGATTACAACCTTTGTAGTCCGTTCCTTCACTTCAAAAGCTCCGTGTTGAGGTCCCTTCGTTGCGATCATCGAGTACCCGGACTCAAGAGAGGCTCCATGAAGAGAAAGATGCAAGCTTGCTTCCAATCTTCAACAACTAAGATGATCTACCTTGAAGAATCTCAAACCCAAGCTCATGCTTCACTAATCAAGTATTAGCAAAGCAAACACCCTAATCTAAGTGGCTAGAAAAGATGAGGATGACGAAGTAGGAATTTAGCACTCTTTTGTTTTCAATTTCTCACTCATTATCATCACATGTCAAAAAGCTAGAAAGCTTTTTCATGCAAGAAGAAAGAAGAAGAAGAAGCAAATTCTTTTGTGATGAATAATGAATTATTTTTATGGTTACAATTGCAACCCTTGGTTAAAAAAGAAAGGCTTAACCATTGTAGAGAGTGAACCATGGTAAAGGGTTTGGGTTGGGTTAAGAAATATCTTCACAAAAATATCTAAGCTTAAAACAAAACAAAGTGTCTAGAAGCTTCATGAAAAAGCTAACCCAAATGCTAACCCAAATCAAACCCTAACTTGTTTAATCTCCACAAATCATGTTGCATTTGTAACCCTAACTTGTTACAATATTATATATCACATATATAATATATTTTTGTAACAAAAGAAAATAATACAATTAACATATATCGCATATATATCAATATATTATCCGATGAGAAAATGAATCAATAATGTAAGCTTATATTAGTTAATGTAATGTAATATATCACATATATAATTATACATTAAATTATCGAATCAACACTTGATCCGACAATCCGGCTATATCGCATATAATCGACTAATATAACATGTACCGATTCATTGAATCAACACTTGATCCGATGACCCGGCTATATCACATATACCCGGCCGATATCATATATCGCGAGAATGGAATATGATATCTTATATCGTAATATTCTCGGTCCCGCACATATCGCATATGTGCTCCTACTCCGTTTTGCCTGAGCCAGGAAACCTCTGTGTAGGACAATAAAGAATCGTCAATACGCCGGCAGTAGGTGATGATCATATCAAACACTCACAAGCTGCAAGCAGTCAGCTAAACGTAACAGCCACCTAGGTATTGAGCAATCAGAAGATCAATAAGCAAGCCTGTACATTCTCCTGTGAATCCAACCAGTAACACTCCCGTACAGTCCCGTCTCTTCGTCTGATATGTCGCATATCTCGCCTAGGGGTGGTAAATGTCAGACCCCAGTAGCTTGATAAGTCGTGTCGATATGAGGTCCATAACAGTTCGAGAAATTACTGATAACACTTACCAGTAAATCTCAGCAACCCTGGCCAGGGATTTCCAGTTATAGCCAATCGAACACAGCGCAGCATCAACTCCCTATACCGGGAGAGACGAAACCCCTTCTATCGCTCATTACCTCCATCTAATTCGGGATTGTCCCAAAAGCCACCATTTTGCATGCCCTCTTAGATGTGGTATGATGGATATCAAAGCACAGTGGGAATCACACAAGACTCTATGACGATCTCGGGTCTACAGACTAACCTGTACTAGTGTCACTAGAGAACTGCCATCTGACGTGAGGTATAATACCATCTGGCAGTTCTCGGTGAGTCCGTCCAGTGTACCCAGTCTCCACTGAGAACCCGTATACCTTCTCTGATGTCAAACACCAATGGATATGGGATCATCCATCGCCCATCAAATGGGTCAAGAAGCGCATACGCTAGTCTACTCTGGAGTATCGATGCCCTGTCTCGGTACTCTCACGACTAGGAACATTTGAAGGATGTACTTAGCGACTACACTGTCCCTACTAGTATGATCCGCATCATAGTCCTGGTAGTCAAGTACTCATCCTAAAGGCTTTATCAACATGTAACATAGAGACAATCAGAGTACATGTTAAGATAAAGAGCAACCGGATAACATACTATCATGTTGAGCAAGAAAGTCCTCCCTATATATGTCCAATCATCCACTACAATATACATCGTATGGATAGTAATGGCCTCTAGGGCATACATATCACTAACAATCTCCCACTTGCACTAGGGCCATCTGTTGTGGTATCGCATACCCAACAATCAGCTGTGGTTGAAGTATCTCAAACTCAACCATCCCATAAAAGTCTATACTAGGAAATAGGCCTTTGTGAGTGGATCCGCGATGTTGTCCTCTGTGTCTACTCTCCTAACCTCGATCTCCCTGGAGATCAACCATCTCCATGATCAGGCGATACTGCCTAAGAATATGTATGGATCTCTGATGGGACGGGGCTTCCTAGGCATAAGCCACAACTCCATTGTCGCACAATAGCAGGAACGAAGTTCATCTCATGAGCTAAAATATATCCAGACTGCCTCTTTGGTAGCATCCTTGGTAACGATGTATCTTTCTTTTAATCGTCTAGTAAGTTACGGTATCTAGCTTGGAACTCTTCCAGCAAAACGTCCCTCCACTGAGGGTAAAGACAATGCCTGTGACTGACATTCAGTCGTCCTTATCACCTTGTAACCTTTCCAGTGATTCTCCCCAGGATCGATTGATACCATCTCACTCCAACTAGTGAGAATCCTAACATCCAATTAGATCTATCTCATAAATCCATAACCCAGGATTTAAGAGGTATCACCTTGATCCTATATGGAGAATCTTTGTGATAAGAGGAGATTGACCGAGTGTAGCATAGGAAACTCCTTCCCTATCAAGAGTATGTCATCCACGTACTATACAAGGATCACCACCATACTCCTTACTACCTTTTTGTACATACTTGGTTCATCTACCATTTTGATGAAGTCAAACTCTTTGACTACTGCATCAAAACAGACGTTCCACCTCCGCGATGCCTGATTTATCCCATAAAACATCTTGCACACGTTTCTGCTGCTCCCACTGTCTACGAAGCCCTCTGGCTGTGTACTTATAGACGCTCTCATCCAAATCACCATTTAAAAAAGCAGTCATGACACCCAACCGCCAGATATCGTAGTCATGGTATGTAGCAGTGGCAAGTAGGATCTGGATGGACTTAAGCATAGCTTTGAAAGTCTTAACTTTTCCATGTACACAAAGTAATCTTCTCAAGATATACTTGCTCCTGATGGGGATTTAACCCTTCAGATAAAGCAACCAAAGTCCATACTTTGTTGGTGTATAAGGATTCCATCTCAGATCGCTATAGCATCCAGCCATTCTCACAGAGTCCCTACTCCTGATGGCCTGCTCGAAACTAGTTGGGTCATCATATCATGATGCAATCCTCGCTCCCACTGTCATAGAGAAATCGAGGTATCTCTCAGGTGGATGAGGAACCCTACTGGATCGGCGGAGAGGCTGAGGTTCGTTGCGTTCTACTGAATCCTTCGGTTCTACCAAATTATCAGCTGTAGTTTGTTTTAGCTGGAACTACTTCCAGTTCTACCTCATGACCACTAATTTCTTCACAAGAAATTCCCTTTCCCAAAGGTGGCATGCTGAGAAAATAAAACATTTTTTGTTCCTCAGTTTGGTAGAAGATATTTCCTTGCTAATGCTTGGGATATCCAACAATCTTCTACAGAACTGTCCATGCCTCGAGCTTGTCCGGATTTTGTTTTTGACATAGGCCGGACAACCCCAAATCTTAACTTCTTTAAGAGATGGGTTCTTCCCATACCATATCACATATGGAGTGGTAGGCATCTGATTTGGTTGGAACCCTATTCAATAGGTATGCAACTTCCCAGGTGCATAACCCTAAAAGAAAATAGGCAACTGAGCAGTACTAATCATAGAGCACACCATATCATATAGGGTGCGATTGCTCCGCCCCAATACACCGACGTGCTGTGGTGTATTCGGAGGAGTAATGCTGAGAGAGAATCTCATTCTCTTTTAGAATAGTCCAGGAATTCCGTGCTCAAGTATTCTTCTCCTTGATCACATCAAAGGACATAATACTTATACCTATTTTTGGTTCTCTACTTCTAACTTATATTCTGTGATTATCTCAAAAGTTTCGGACTTGTGTTTCAACAGGAACATATGTCTGAATCTTGAGAGATCATCAGCGAATGTAATGAAGTACAAAGTGTAGGGTTCTTAGGCACACTCAAGAGGTTCCACAAGGCATCAACCATGCCTAAATCAAAAATTTATGTGCCGAGGAACCCGAATGAAGATCGTTAACTAGAAATTAGGCGAAACTACATGCTAGTAAACTGCTTTACTAATAAGTGAAAGGGATTACAACCTTTGTAGATCCGGTCCACCACTTCTTTAGCTCCATGATGACGTCCCTCCGCTGCGATCATCGGGATCTTGGACTCTAGCGTTGGTTTCATCGGAGAAATGTTCGGGCTAGGTCGTTGACTTCGATGCCGAAGATGATCTACGTCGAGGCAACTCAAACTCAAGCTCCATCTTCACTTGGTCATGAACCTTGTGAAGAAAACACCCTATACAACATGGCAAGTGGTAGAGGATGAAGAAATAAGAAGTGAGTTCACTTTGGATTTGGATTTCTCACTTGATTTCAACACTTAGAATTTTCTAGCAAGCTTTTCTTTTCTTCATCAAGAAGTTGAAGAAGAAAGAAAAGAATATGAATTATCTTAAGAGAAAATTTAAGTGAAGTCTATCATATTGCAACCATGGGTGAGTTTAACTTATGTAGAGAATAAACTAGGGTTTAGGTAATGGTTAGGTTTAAGAATAAAAACAAAATGGTGAAGCTTCATGAAACTCCAAGAATAAAACAAAGAAAGCCACCATATTTGTTTTTGCCCAAAAATAAATGAATAAAAATAAATAAATAAGTCAAATGAAACCCTAACCATTAACTAAACATGGTGTATAGTATACACACACCCAAGTTTGCATGTATCATCAAACATAATACAACCAAGTGCACAAAAATATATCACATATACTACTTGTGCACATTAAGTGAGAAAATTAATCTTAAGTGAACAAATACTAGTTAATGTAAAGTAATATATCTAATATATAATTATATATTAAATCATTAAATCAACACTTGATTTAATGATCCGGTCATACTGCATATAACCGACTAATATCAAGTGTATCAATATATCGAATCAACACTTGATTCGGTAACCCGGCTATATCACATATAACCGACCGATGATACAAATCGCGAGAAAAGAATACAGTATCACATACCGGTATTATTCTCGGTCCCGCACATATCACATATGCGCTCCTATTTCGTTTCGCTTGAGCCAGGAAACCTCTGTGTAGGACTCTAAAGACTCGTCAATACGCCGGCAGCAGGTGATGATCATATCAAACACCCACAAGCCGCAAGCGGTCTGCTAAACGTAACGGCCACCCAGGTATTGAGCGATCAGAAGATCAAAGAGCAAGCCCGCTCACACTCCTGTGAATCCAACCAGTAACACTAACCGTACAGTCCGGTCTCGTCGTCTCATATGTCGCATATCTCGCATAGGGGTGGTAAACGTCAGACCCTAATAGCTCGATAAGTCGTGTCGATATGAGGTCTATAACAGTTTGAGAAACTACTGGTAACACTTACCAGTAAATCTCAGCAACCCTGGCCAGGGATTTCCGGTTATAGCCAATCGAACACAGTGCAACATCAACTCCCTATACCGGGAGAGACGAATCCCCTCCTATCGCTCATTGCCTCCATGTGATTCGGGACTGTACCCAAAAACCACCGTTTTGCACGCCCTCTTAGACGTGGTAAGGTGGAAATCAAAGCACAGTAGGAATCACATAAGACTCTATGACGATCTCGGGTCAACAGGCTACTCTGTACCAGTGTCACCAGAGAACTGCCATCTGACGTGAGGTATAATACTATCTGGGAGTTCTCGGCGAGTCCGTCCAGTGTACCCAGTCTCCACTGAGCACCCGTATATCATCTCTGATGTCAAACACCAATGGATATGGGATCATCCATCGCCCATCTGTATGGGTCGAGAAGGTATACGCTAGTCTACTCTGGTATATCGATGCCCCGTCTCGATACACCCATGACTATGGACCTTGAAGGATGTACTTATGGACTACCATGTCCCCACTAGTATGATCCGTATCATAGTCCAGGTAGTCAAGTACACATCCTAAGGGCTTTACCAACATGTAACAGAGAGACAATCAGTGTACACGTTAAGGTAAAGAGCAACCAGATAGCATACTATCATGTCGAGCAAGAAAGTCCTCCCTATATATGTCCAAGCATCCACTACAACATACATCCTATGTACAGTAATGGCCTCTAGGGCATACATATAACTAACAATCTCCCACTTGCACTAGGGCCATCTGTAGCAGTGGTTGTAGTATCTCATACTCAACCATCCCATAAAACTCTCTCTCTGGAAAATGGCCTTTGTGAGTGGATCCGCCGTGTTGTCCTCTGAGTCTTCTCTCCTAACCTCGATCCCCTTGGAGATCAACCATCTCCATGACCCAGTGATACTGCCTTAGAATATGTCTGGATCACTGACGGGACGGGCGTTCCTTGGCATAAGCCACAACTCCATTGACACACAATGGGAGGAACGAAGTTCATCTCGTGAACTAATATACACCCAGACTGCCTCTTTGGTAGCATCTTAAGTAGCGATGTATCCAGCCTTTATCGTCTAGTATGCCACGGTATCTAGCTTGGAACTCTTCCAACATACCGTCCCTTTGCTGAGGGTAAAGATAATGCCTGTGACTGACATTCAGTCGTCCTTATCACCCTGAAACCTTTCCAGTGATTCTCCCCAGGATCGATTGATACCATCTCACTACAACTAGTAAGAATCCTAACATCCATTTACTTCTATCTCATAGATCAAAACTCAGGATTTAGGAGGTATCACTTTGATCCTATATGGAGAATCCTTGTGATAAGCAGAAATTGACCGAGCGTAGCATAGGAAACTCCTTTCCCATCAAGAGTATGTCATCCATGTACTCTACGAGGATCACCACCATACTCCCTACTAACTTTTTGTATATACAAGGTTCATCTAACATTTTGATGATGTCAAACTCTTTGACTATCTCATCAAAACAGATGTTCTAACTCCGCGATGCCTGCTTTAATCTTATAAAGCATCTTGTACACGTTTCCGCTGCTCCCACTGTCTACGAAGCCCTCTGGCTGTGTACTTACAGATGCTCTCTTCTAAAACATCATTTAGAAAAGCAGTCATGACACCCAACCGCCAGATATCGTAGTCATGGTATGTAGCCGTGGCAAGTAGGATCTGGATGGACTTAAGCTTAGCTATTTGAAAAGGTTTCATCATTTTCCACGTCTGGTCGATGATGAAAACCTTTAACAAGTCTAGTCTTTGAAAGTCTCAACTTTTCCATCTACACCAAGTAATCTTCTCAAGATATACTTGCTCCTGATGGGAATTTAACCCTTCAGATAAAGCAACCAAAGTCCATACATTGTTGGTGTATAAGGATTCCATCTCAGATTGCTAAGCATCCAGCCATTCTTATAGAGTCCCACTCCTGATAGCCAGCTCGAAACTAGTTGGGTCATCATCTCATGATGCAATCCTCGCTCCCACTGTCATAGAGAAACAGAAGTATCTCTCAGGTGGGTGAGAAACCCTACTAGATCGGCGGAGAGGCTGAGGTTCGTTGATAGCTATTGAATCCTTTGGTTCTTCCAAATCATCAGCTGCAGTTTGTATAGCTGGAACATTTCTAGTTCCACATAACAGATCTTGCCTCGAGCTTGTCCGGATTCTTCTTTTTAGACATAGGCTGGACAACCCTAAATCTTAATAAACTTAAGATATGGGCTCTTCCCTTTCCATATCACATATGAAGCAGTAGGCAACTATTTTGATTTGAACCCTATTCAATAGGTATGCAGCTTCTCAAGCGCATAACTCCCAAAAGGAAATAGGAAACTCAGTAGTACTCATCATAGAGCACACCATATCACATAGGGTGCTATTGGTTCGCCCCGATATACCATCGTGCTATGGTGTATACGGAGGAGTAATGCAGCGAGAGAATCTCATTCTCCTTTAGAATAGTCCAGGATTTCCGTGCTAAAGTATTCTCCTCCCTGATCACATCAAAGGACATAATACTTATACCCTTATTTTGGTTCTCTACTTCTAACTTATATTCTGTGATTATCTCAAAAGTTTCGGACTTGTGTTTCAACAGGAACATGTGTCTGAATCTTGAGAGATTATCAGAGAATGTAATGAAGTACAAAGAACCGGTCTTGGCATGTGTACACAGGGGACCTTCATAGATCAGCATGTATCAATCCCAAGAGTTCACTAGCTCTTTCTCTGTTTCCAACAAACAGAGCTATGATCATCTAATCTTTGTGACATGACTGGCAAGTTTCACAAGATATAAATTCAAACTGATTTAAATATGCATCTACAATGTAACTTAAGCTAGTCGGGTCACATTGATATGACCTAGTCTACAATACCTCAAGAAGGAATCGTTCATTTCTGAACTCTTCCTCTTGAGTGTGTTCCGTATACTAAGAACTGTAGTTTGATTTAGAACGTCTATGCTTTTAAATAACGTGCCTGAACCGATAAACTCTTGATATAGGAAATATTCAAAACATTATCCAACAATACAAAATTTTATCATTTCTTTACTAATAAAGAGACTGATATGATTTTGTATATCAGGTTCGGTATCTAATAACATTCGTTCAGAATTAATGTATTTGCAATACAGGGTGACAGTGACCAATAGACTTGGCTGCAACACATGCACCATTTTCTGTCTCATGAAACTTATCACCCGTTCTCAGTTCTCTACCTTTCTGTAGCCCTATGTAACAGATTACATATCTGGAATCCTGATCCGGTATCAAATACCCAGGACGCAGAGGATACTGAGAAACGGTTCTTTATAATGAACATACCCGAAGGAGATGCATCATATGCACTTTTTTCGTTTGGGCGGCACGGGAAATCTGGTATTCCCCAATTTCCTGCTCTGTCTTATAACAATTATAAGTTGGAGCGGGACCAACGTTCCCCAGCTCAGTATAATAAGCGGGTTCGGTCAATATATCCGTTTTATTATCTTGATTAAGGCATGATTTGGTCGCTACCTAGAGAGAGAGAGAAGAAAACACTCAGCTAATGCTCTTGCAAGATCAGATTGGTTATTATTTTATCTAATCAGGATGGCTCCCACTGTTTTAATCAAATCTTCCTTCAAACCCTAAAAGGAAAGACTAGCCGGGATTAATTACACGCTACAAGTTCGCCAATCTTTCAGCCAGGCCAGTGTCGGTACTTTGAGGGAGGTTCCCCGTGCTTTCGCACGGACATAATTAAAGTAAACCTCGTTTTCCCAGAGGCGTAACCCCGTTGACACCTTTCTAGACACCTACTTGATCGGCTTATTGTAATGTGTAAAACTCTCCCTGGAGTAACAATTACTCGCAGCGGGTATCGGGATCCAACTATCTCATAGAAGGTATGCAATCTCATTGCAAATTTCAACACTTGAAATTCCCGATAATTTTGCCCCTAACGTGCTATGACCTTGAAGAAAGCCAACAAACCATAGCCCGCTAGTCAAGTTCAACCCGTACATTTCTTGATTGAATTAAACCCACCCGCACGACCCTTGACGAAAGCCAACAAAGCCGTACGACTACCCTAATCCAATCGCATCATATGCAGCAGATAAGCAGCATATAGCTACCGCACACTGCACCTTGACAAAAGCCAACAAATGCAGCACGAATACTATATACAACTTATCTGAAATGACGGAGGGCTATGACAGGTTTTTCTGAAAACCTATTGTGTAATGAACTTGATATCGTTGTAGAATCAAATGATTTTAAAATGGAGTGTTTTTGAGACTTTTCTAGTTTTGCTAAAGGGGTCATTCCCAGTGAAGGGATCGTCGGCCCTTTCCTCATCGAATAAGGTGCAGGATATATCATATATACCGCTGTGCAAAGCAAAAGCTATAGAAGCAATCAAAAGACAAACCGAGGATTGTAGCATCTGCCAGTTATTGCTAAAGGGGTCACTCCCGGTGAAGGGATCTCGGCCCTTTCCTTATCGAATAAGGTGCAGGATGTTCTACAAGGAATACCACGATGCAAAGCAAGAACTGTAGCTACCTGTTTTTGAAAATTCGATTCCACAACATCTTAGGTTTCTTTTCTTTCATTAATCACATTAATAAAGTCCCATCATTTAAATCACCTAAACATCACAGATAAATACGACGTACACTTATGCCATCCGCATTCGCCTCGATGTCCCCTCGTGCACCGTTAGGTTAGGTAACTAACGACAGAGCGGGGCAGGGCTAGCACGGGTGTAAAACATAAGTAACGCCAATATAATATATCATATATACTATATACAGTATTTATCACAGAACATCAAATGATCACACCACAGATATCGCAGCAGAAGAATCATATGAAACATTGGATATACTAGGACGTCCGTGTTTTCAATACGAGCCAGTATAAAACACGGATTCCACGGTCGCGATGAATAACCAAACCCACACCCCTAGACCCCTACGAGAGCGGCAAGAAACCCTACCAATTATAGATTTAGGAGACCCGGACTCGACTCCTCGATTTGGTCTCCCACCGGACTCCAGAACCCGGTTACTTGTGCTCTCCTCCTTGGGTCTATCCTAGTGCGGAAAAGTAAATAATATACAAAAGGTGACATCTTCCGCTACCTGGAAGTGCCCCAATAAAAGAATATTACATACAAGTTTTTACATGAATGAAAATGAAAAACACTCATCTCACATAAAACCCCCTGGCTATTCAAACTGTTAGTTGTATGTATGCCCTAGAGGCCAGTATTGTACAGATGATGTATATTATATTGGATGCTTGGACATATATAGAGATGACTTTCTTGCTCGATATGATAGTATGCTATCTGGTTACTCTTTATCTTAACATGTACACTAGTCTCTTTAAACTGTCTTATAGTTACATGTTGGTAAAGCCCTTAGGATATGTACTTGACTACCTGGACTGTGATGCAGATCATACTAGTGGGGACATGGTAGTCCATAAGTACATCCTTCAAGGTCCCTAGTCATGGGTGTATCGAGACGGGGCATCGATATACCAGAGTAGACTAGCGTATACGCTTCTCGACCCATGAGATGGGCGATGGATGATCCCACATCCATTGGTGTTTGACATCAGAGATGGTATACGGGTGCTCAGTGGAGACTGGGTACACTGGACGGACTCGCCGAGAACTCCCAGATGGTATTATACCTCACGTCAGATGGCAGTTCTCAGGTGACACTTGTGCAGGTTAGTCGGTAGACCCGAGATCGTCATAGAGTCTTGTGTGATTCCCACTGTGCTTTGATCTCCACCTTACCACGTCCATGATGGCGTGCAAAACGGTGGTCTTTGGGTACAGTCCCGAGTCACATGGAGGCAATGAGCGATAGGAGGGGTTTCGTCTCTCCCGGTATTGGGGGTTGATGTTGCGCTGTGCTCGATTGGCCGTAACAGGGAAGTCCCTGGCCAGGGCTGATCAGAGATTTGCTGGTAAGTGTTACCAGTAGTTTCTCAACCCGTTATGAGCCTCACATCGGCACGATTTATCGGTTATTGGGGTCTGACGTATACCACCCCTAGACTTGATATGCGAAGTATCAGACGATCAGACCGGACTGTACGGTAAGTGTTACTAGTTGGATTCACAGGAGTGTGAGCGGGCTAGCTCGTCGATCTTCTGATCGCTCAATACCCGGATGGCCGTTACGTTTAGCAGACCGCTTGCGGCTTGTGGGTGCTTGATATGATCGTCATCTGCTACCGGCGTATTGACGAGTCTTTAGAGTCCTACACAGAGGTTTCCTGGCTCAAGCGAAACGAAATAGGAGCGCATATGAGATATGTGCGGGACCGAGAATAATGCGCGTATGTGATACCGCATTTCATTCTCGCGATAAATGTTTCGATTGGTTATATTCGATATGATCTAGTTATCGAATTATTGATTCGATAAATCGATACATTGAATACTGATCGGTTATGTGCGACATGACCGGATCATTGAATCAAATGTTGATTTAATGATTTAATGTATAATTATATATTTGATATATTACTTTGCATTAGCTAGTATTGGTTCACTTTATATGGATTTTCTCACTTGATGTGCAAGAAGTATATGTGATATACTTTTGTGCACACATTTGTATCATGTTTGATGATACTTGATCATTTGGTTAAGTGTGAAGAATTAAACCATGGTTAAGTGATAATTAGGGTTTTGCTTAATCATTTATTTATTCATTTCTTTATTTATTTATTTGGGAATGATTATGATAAGAATGGTGGCTTTCTTTGTCTTTTAGTTGAAGCTTCATGAAGCTTTGACTTCTTAACCATTCTTGTCATCATGCTTAACCCTAACCCATCAATTAACCATGGTCTATTCTCTACACTTAACCCTAGTTAGAATTATGATAAGTATTCTTTTTTCTTTTCATTTTAAAAAGACTTATCATAATTCTAGCTCATCTTCTTCTTCATCTTCAAGTTTGAAACCTTGAGGCCATCAATGGCAACTTGAGCTTGAGAGTGAGAAATCCAATTCTAAAGAGAACCCACCTCCTATTTCTTCATCCTCTACCTCTTGCCATGTAGTAGAGTGTGTTTTCTTCACAAGTTTCATCACTTTGTGAAGTGGGAGCTTGATCTAGCGATGCCTCGACGTAGATCATCTTCGGCATCGTCGTCGATGACCAAGCCCGTTCATTCTCCGATGAAGCCGACGCTAGAGCCCGGGGTTCGACTTGGACAGCGAGGAGACTTCGTTGCGGAGCCGTGGAGGTGGATATCCGGATCTACAAAGGTTGTAATTTCCAGATTCTAGTAGTTAAGTGTTAACTAGTTTACTTTTCGCCTAGATTTCTAGCAACGATCCGTTAACTAGGGTTTCTCGGCACCATTTTTTTGTAAAATGGCATGGTTGATGCCTTGTGAGACCTCTACTGTGTGCCTAGGAACCCTACAGTGGTATCAGAGCCTTAGGCGAAGTCTAGACGGAGTTTGAAACCCGGACGAACCGAAAACCCAACCCCAAAATAGCTCTCTGGAAATTTTTCAAATTTCTGGTTTTTTGTCAATTAAAAATGCTTAAAAAATTCAGCAATAAAATCTAAGAATTACTGTGCAAAACGTTTCCAGTGAACAGTACAAAGTGCGGCGGAACCGCGGCAGAAGCTAGGCTTCTGCGGCGGTTCCGCGGCTAAATAGTGACGTCAGCCCTTGGTTTTTGCACAGTAATTCTTGATTAATTGTTCTGAGTTTTCTGGGAATTTTAATTTGACTCCAGAGTTGAGTATTCTGGGGTTGTATAGGGAATCGACGATTCGATCGGATTATCGAACTTTGTCTATGTATTTTCCGGATAATTTTTTGAATACGTTAAAAAGTTCGACCGGATATAAATACCCAATCTTTCCCCTGCCAAAAATATCCAAGTGTTGGATTATTGTGTGGTTTAAGGACGTTCTGAGTAGTGCAAGTAACGTGATGGTCCCTCTAGAAGACAACAAACCTTAACTCGATTATGTGACCGTCTTGAACTGCCCTTTGAACCTTCGGGTTTGGGGCAGTACGGCGTGCCACATGTGAGGCGTTGGCTTGACCCTTCTACGGCTGGATCGTTGGTACTGAGGCATGAAACGAATGTCTTTGAACCTATTTCATGTGTTGGATGGTTTCGGGAAAATTTGGGTGTTCGAATGTTCGATCGGAAAGTTTAATATATTCTATTTATCTGGAATGGGATACAATAATTGGAATTCACAAACAGTTATGTGATAACTGAATGAATGATATAAATCTAGCGGTTTAGTTTCATTTGATATTGAAAAGAGTTTTCGATAATGAGACTAAAATGCGGGATTTATATCTGTTAGGCATGTGATGTCTAAGTATTTCATTTGATTAGGCATGCGATGTCTAAAGCAGTTGCGGATTCCAATTGTTGTAGTTTTACACTTTCTTTTCTGTGACCGTAAGTGTAATATGTGATATCGCCGGTTTCGTTGCTATATGTCAACGACAATTGGGATGCGCATATTTACTTACGTTGATGACATGTGATGTTATGTGTTGCTGGATATGTTATATTGGATCGTCGTGTTCGAATAGCCGGGGGTTTTTATGTGAGATGAGTGTTTTTCATTTTCATTCATGTAAAAACTTGTATGTAATATTCTTTCATTTGGGGCACTTCCAGGTAGCGGAAGTTGTCACCCTTTGTATATTATTTACTTTTCCGCATTAGGATAGACCCAAGGAGGGGAGCACAAGTAACCGGGTTCTGGGGTCCAGTGGGAGACCAACTCGAGGAGTCGAGTCCGGGTCTCCTAACCCTAGAATTGGCAGGGTTGCTTGCCGCTCTCGTAGGGGTCTAGGGGTGTGGGATTGGCTATTCATCACGACCGTGGAATCCGTGTTTTATACTGGCTCGTATTGAAAACACGGACGTCCTAGTATATCCAATATTTCATATGTTGATTCTGCTGCGATATCTGTGTTGTGATTCTGTGATGGATATAGTATATAGTATATATGATATATTATATAGACGTTACTTATGTTTTACACCCGCGCTAGCCCTGCCCTGCTCTGTCGTTAGTTACCTAACCTAACGGTGCACGAGGGGACATCGAGGCGAATGCGGATGGCATAAGTGTACGTCATATCTATCTATGATGTTTAGGTATTTCAATGATGGGACTTCATTAATGTGATTAATGAAAGATAAGAAACCTTAGATGTTGTGGAATCGAATTTTAAAATAAAACAGGTAGCTACAGTTCTTGCTTTGCACAGCGGTATATATGATATACCCTGCACCTTATTCGATGAGGAAAGGACCGAGATCCCTTCACCGGGAGTGACTCCTTTAGCAATAACTGGCAGATGCTACACACTCGGTTTGCTTTTGACTGCTTTTGGGTTTTTGCTTTGCACAGCGATATATATGATATATCCCGTACCTCATTCGACGAGGAAAGGACCGAGATCCCTTCGCCGGGAGTGACTCCTTTAGCAAAACTAGAAAAGCCTCAAAATCACTCCATTTCAAAACTTCATTTGATTCTACAACGATATCAAGTTCATTACGCAATAGGTTTTCAGAAAAACCTAGCGTAGCCCTCCGTCATTTCAGATAAGTCCTGTTTAGTATTCGTGCTGCGTTTGTTGACCTTGTCAAGGCGCAGTGTGCGGTAGCTAACCAGTATTTGTCTGTTTATGCATATGATGCAGATTGGGTTAGGGTAGTCGTACGGCCTTGTTGACTTTGTCAAGGGTCGTGCGGGTGGGTTTGATTCAATCAAGAAATGACGGGTTGAACTTGACTTGCGGTCTATGGTTTGTTGACCTTGTCAAGGTCATAGATCATTCGGGGCAAAATATTATCGGGAATTTCAAGTGTTGAAATTTGCAATGAGATTGCATACCTTCTATGAGATAGTTGGATCCCGATACCCACTGCGAGTAAGAGTTACTCCTGGGAGAGTTTTACACATTGCAATTAGCTGATCAAGTAGGTGTCTAGAAAGGTGTCAACGGGGTTACGCCTCTGGGAAAACGAGGTTTACATTAATTAGGTTCGTGCGAAAGCACGGGGGACCTCCCTCAAAGTACCGACACTGGCCTGGCTGAAAGATTGGCGAACCTGTAGTGTGTAATTAATCCCGGCTAGTCTTTCCTTTTAGGGTTTGGAGGAAGATTTGATAAAAAGCAGTGGGAGCCATCCTGATTAGATAAGATAATAACCAATCTGATCTTGCACGAGCATACGCTAAAGTGTTTTCTTCTCTCTCTCTCTAGGTAGCGACCATTTCATGCCCTAATAAAGATAATAATATGGATGTATTGACCGAACCCGCATGTTATACTGTGCTGGGGAACGTTGGTTCCGTTCTTTCTTATAAGAGTTATAGGAATGAACAGGATATAGGGGAATGCCAGGATTCCCATGCCACCCGAATGAAGAAAGTACATGTTGATGCATTTTCTTCGGGTGTGTTCGTTACTGAGAACTGTTTCTCCATTTGCTCTACGTCCTGGGTATTAGATACCGGGTCAGGATCCCATATATGTAATCAGTTACATGGGCTAAGGAAAGGTAGAGAACTTGGAGAAGGTGATAAAGACATTAGAGTTGGAAATGGTGCAATTGTTGCAGCTAAGACTGTCGGGGAATATCACCTAGTATTACCAACTGGTAATACATTGGTTCTGAACGAATGCTATTACATGCCGAACCTGATATGCAACATTATATCGGTTTCTTTATTAAGTAAAGAGGGATATAATTTTGTATTACAGGACAATGTTATGAACATTTTCCGTAACCAAAAGTTGGTTGGATCAGGCACGTTGTGCAATGGCATTTATGTTCTAAATCAATCAACAGTTCTGAGCATAACAAACACACATAAGAGGAAGAGTTCTGAACTCAATGAATCCTTCTTGTGGCATTGTAGACTGGGTCACATCAATGTGACACGACTAGCTAAGTTGCATAAGGATGGATATTTGAAACCTTTCGAACTTTCATCTTATGACACTTGCCAGTCATGTCTCAAAGGCAAGATGACCAAAACTCCGTTTACGGGACACGGAGAAAGAGTTACCGAACTCTTGGGACTTATACATAGTGATGTATGCGGTCCCATGTCTACACATGCCAGGGATGGTTCTTCATACTTCATTACATTCACTGACGATCTCTCTAGGTTCGGGTATGTGTTCCTGATGAAACACAAATCAGAAGCTTTTGAGAAATTTAGGGAATATAAACAAGAAGTTGAGAACCAAACCGGAAAAAGTATTAAAATCCTTCGATCTGATCGAGGAGGGGAATACTTGAGCAATGAATTCCTGGACTTTCTAAAAGAGAATGGGATTCTCTCTCAGCTGACTCCTCCATATACACCACAGCACAACGGTGTATCAGAACGGAGGAACCGCACCCTATTAGATATGGTGCGCTCTATGATGAGCACAGCTGAGTTACCTATTTCCTTCTGGGGTTATGCGCTGGAAACAGCAACATACCTATTGAATCAAGTTCCATCTAAATCTGTACCTACCACACCATATAAGATATGGAGTGGGAAGAGACCATATTTTAAACGAGTTAAGATATGGGGTTGTCCGGCCTATGTCAAAAGGCAAAATCCGGACAAGCTCGAGGCACGGTCAGTTCTCTGCAAGTTTGTGGGATATCCAAAGAATTCATATGGGTATTTTTTCTACCACAGTGAGGAACAAAAAGTGTTTGTTGCTCAGCATGCCACCTTTTTAGAAAAGGAATTCCTTAAAAAAGAAATTAGTGGCAAAGTGGTAGAGCTGGAAGAGGTTCCAGATACACAAACCGTAACTGAAGATTTAGTGGAACCAGAAGATTCAGTAGCTCCCAAAACCTCAGCCACTCCGCCGATCTAGTAGGGTTCCTCGCCAACCTGAGAGATACTACGGTTTTCTCATGGACGGTGGGAGCGAGGATTGCATCATGGAGGATGATGACCCAACTAGCTTCGAGCAGGCCATCACGAGTGGGGACTCAGTGAAATGGCTGGATGCTATGCGGTCCGAGATGGAATCCATGTACACCAACAAAGTATGGACTTTGGACGTTGCTCCTGAAGGGGTAAAACCCATTGGGAGCAAGTGGATCTTCAAGAAGAAACTTGGTGTAGATGGGAAAGTGGAGACTTTCAAAGATAGACTTGTAGCAAAGGGTTTTCGTCAAAGACCAGGTGTGGACTATGACGAGACCTTTTCTCCAGTGGCTATGCTTAAATCCATCCGGATCATGCTTGCCATCGCTGCATATCATGATTACGAAATCTGGCAAATGGATGTTAAGACCGCCTTTCTAAACGGTGATTTAGAAGAGTGCGTGTACATGACTCAGCCAGAGGGCTTCGTAGACAGTGGGAGCAGCGGGAAGGTGTGCAAGCTGCTTAAATCCATTTATGGATTAAAGCAAGCATCGCGGAGTTGGAACATCTGTTTTTACGTCGTTATCAAAGAGTTTGATTTCGTCAAAAATCCAGATGAACCTTGTATCTACAAGAAGGTGGCAGAGAGTAAGGTTGTCTTCCTCGTATTGTACGTGGACGACATACTCTTGATAGGAAATGATATTCCTATGCTGCAATCGGTCAAGCTCTTCTTATCACAAAGATTCTCAATGAAAGATCTTGGTGATGCCTCCTGCATATTGGGAATTAGGATCTATAGAGATAGATCCAAACGGATTTTGGGATTGTCCCAATCCAGGTACATTGACACCATACTAAAGAGGTTTAGTATGGAAGAGTCCAAGCGTGGGAACTTGCCCACGATCTCTGGAGTCACTCTCTCCAAAGAGATGTCTCCCAAGACTGATTTGGAGAGAGCTCGCATGCAAGGGATACCCTATGCGTCGGCAGTAGGCTCTATCATGTATGCGATGCTATGTACCAGACCCGATGTAGCATACTCACTAAGTGTAGTGAGCAGGTATCAAGCTGATCCTGGAGAGAGTCACTGGACAGCTGTGAAGAGCATTCTCAAGTACTTACGAAGGACTAGAGATATGTTCTTGGTGTATGGTAATGGAGAGCTCCAAGTGGAGTCCTTTACCGATTCGATCTTCCAGAGTGATAAGGACGACTCTAAGTCGCAGTCGGGCTTTGTCTTTACCCTTTACGGAGGGGCGGTTAGCTGGAAAAGTTCCAAGCAGGAAACCGTGGCAGACTCGACAATGGAGGCTGAATACATCGCTGCCAACGATGCTGCCAAAGAGGCTGTCTGGATTAAGAAGTTCATTACTGAACTTGGAGTGGTTCCATCCATTGAGCGTCCAATACCTTTGTATTCCGATAACAATGGAGCTGTGGCTTTGGCCAAGGAACCTAGGTCCCATCAGCGGTCCAGGCATATTCTGAGGCGGTATCACCTGATCCGGGAGATAGTTGATCGCCGGGATATCGAGGTCAGGAGGGTTGACACGAAGAACAACACGGCGGATCCACTCACGAAGGCCATTCCCCAGATACAGTTTAAGAGACTCTTCGGGATGCTCGGTATGCGATACTACAGCAGCTGGCCCTAGTGCAAGTGGGAGATTGTTAGTTGTATGTATGCCCTAGAGGCCAGTATTGTACAGATGATGTATATTATATTGGATGCTTGGACATATATAGAGATGACTTTCTTGCTCGATATGATAGTATGCTATCTGGTTACTCTTTATCTTAACATGTACACTAGTCTCTTTAAACTGTCTTATAGTTACATGTTGGTAAAGCCCTTAGGATATGTACTTGACTACCTGGACTGTGATGCAGATCATACTAGTGGGGACATGGTAGTCCATAAGTACATCCTTCAAGGTCCCTAGTCGTGGGTGTATCGAGACGGGGCATCGATATACCAGAGTAGACTAGCGTATACGCTTCTCGACCCATGAGATGGGCGATGGATGATCCCACATCCATTGGTGTTTGACATCAGAGATGGTATACGGGTGCTCAGTGGAGACTGGGTATACTGGACGGACTCGCCGAGAACTCCCAGATGGTATTATACCTCACGTCAGATGGCAGTTCTCAGGTGACACTTGTGCAGGTTAGTCTGTAGACCCGAGATCGTCATAGAGTCTTGTATGATTCCCACTGTGCTTTGATCTCCACCTTACCACGTCCATGAGGGCGTGCAAAATGGTGGTCTTTGGGTACAGTCCCGAGTCACATGGAGGCAATGAGCGATAGGAGGGGTTTCGTCTCTCCCGGTATTGGGGCTTGATGTTGCGCTGTGCTCGATTGGCCGTAACAGGGAAGTCCCTGGCCAGGGCTGATCAGAGATTTGCTGGTAAGTGTTACCAGTAGTTTCTCGACCCGTTATGAGCCTCACATCGGCACGACTTATCGGTTATTGGGGTCTGACGTATACCACCCGTAGACTTGATATGCGACGTATCAGACGATCAGACCGGACTGTACGGTAAGTGTTACTGGTTGGATTCACAGGAGTGTGAGCGGGCTAGCTCGTCGATCTTCTGATCGCTCAATACCCGGATGGCCGTTACGTTTAGCAGACCGCTTGCGGCTTGTGAGTGCTTGATATGATCATCATCTGCTACCGGCGTATTGACGAGTCTTTACAGTCCTACACAGAGGTTTCCTGGCTCAAGCGAAACGAAATAGGAGCGCATATGAGATATGTGCGGGACCGAGAATAATGCACGTATGTGATACCGCATTTCATTCTCGCGATAAATGTTTCGATTGGTTATATTCGATATGACCTAGTTATCGAATTATTGATTTGATAAATCGATACATTGAATACTGGTCGGTTATGTGCGACATGACCGGATCATTGAATCAAATGTTGATTTAATGATTTAATGTATAATTATATATTTGATATATTACTTTGCATTAGCTAGTATTGGTTCACTTTATATGGATTTTCTCATTTGATGTGCAAGAAGTATATGTGATATACTTTTGTGCACACATTTGTATCATGTTTGATGATACTTGATCATTTGGTTAAGTGTGAAGAATTAAACCATGGTTAAGTGATAATTAAGGTTTTGCTTAATCAATTATTTATTCATTTCATTATTTATTTATTTGGGAATGATTATGATAAGAATGGTGGCTTTCTTTGTCTTTTAGTTGAAGCTTCATGAAGCTTTGACTTCTTAACCATTCTTGTCATCATGCTTAACCCTAACCCATCAATTAACCATGGTCTATTCTCTACACTTAACCCTAGTTAGAATTATGATAAGTACTCTTTTTTCTTTTCATTTTAAAAAGACTTATCATAATTCTAGCTCATCTTCTTCTTCATCTTCAAGTTTGAAACCTTGAGGCCATCAATGGCAACTTGAGCTTGAGAGTGAGAAATCCAATTCTAAAGAGAACCCACCTCCTATTTCTTTATCCTCTACCTCTTGCCAAGTAGTAGAGTGTGTTTTCTTCACAAGTTTCATCACTTTGTGAAGTGGGAGCTTGATCTAGCGATGCCTCGACGTAGATCATCTTCGGCATCGTCGTCGATGACCAAGCCCGTTCATTCTCCGATGAAGCCGACGCTAGAGCCCGGGGTTCGACTTGGACAGCGAGGAGACTTCGTTGCGGAGCCGTGGAGGTGGATATCCGGATCTACAAAGGTTGTAATTTCCAGATTCTAGTAGTTAAGTGTTAACTAGTTTACTTTTCGCCTAGATTTCTAGCAACGATCCGTTAACTAGGGTTTCTCGGCACCATTTTTTTGTAAAATGGCATGGTTGATGCCTTGTGAGACCTCTACTGTGTGCCTAGGAACCCTACACAAACACGACGATCTAATATAACATATCCAGCAACACATAACATCACATGTCATCAACGTAAGTAAACATGCGTATACCAATTGTCGTTGGCATATAGCAATGAAACCGGCGATATCACATATTACACTTACGGTCCCAGAAAAGAAAGTGTAAAACTACAACAGTTGGAATCCGCAACCTGCATAGACATCGCATGCCTAATCAAATGAATTCCTTAGACATCGCATGCCTAACAATTATAAATCCCGCATTTTAGTCTCATTATCGAAAAAACTTTTCAATATCAAGTCGGGCAATTCAATAAGATTCTAAACATCCATAACGAATGCTCGTCGCAAATTTTAGTAGACGGCCGCACCCCTAATACCGTCGACGCAGTGCACCAAGGTGGAACACCGCTGCCGCGAGCACCCGAACGGATGCTTTCGGCGACGGTGTTCTCCTACAGTCACTTGGTCGGGGCTATAGGGCGCGGCTGTCTATTAAGTTTACCGGCGAGTATCCGCGTACGCTACGCGATTGCGACGGACTTTTGATCACATCAAAATTCCGTGGTAACCGATCAAGTGAGACTAAACTTCTATGTCTATAACATTCAAATGTTGTTGATTCCAATTATTGTATCATATTCCAGATAAATAGAAAATGTTAAACTTTCCGATCGAACGATCGAACAATCGAACACCCAAGTTTTCCCGAAAAGCTCAACACATGAAATAAGTTTAAAAATATCCACTTCATGACACGGTACCAACGGTCCAGCCGTAGAAGGGTCAAGCCAACGCCTCACATGTGGCACGCCGTACTGCCCCAAACCCTAAGGTTCAAAGGGCAGTTCAAGACGGTCACATAATCGAGTTAAGGTTTGCTGTCTTCTAGAGGGTCCATCGCATTACTTGCACCACTTAGACGTTCTTAAACTATGGGAAAAAATCCAATACATGGAAATTTTCCGGCAGGGGAAAAAATGGGTATTTATATCCGGTCGAACTTTTTAACAGTTTCTAAAATATCCGGAATAACATAAACGAAGTTAAATTATCCGATCGAATTAACGAGTCCCCAATAAAACCCTAGAAAACTCAACACTTGAGTGGAATTAAAATATTCCCAGAAAAAAATGACAATAAAGGACCTAAGAATAAATAAGTGAAGTTTGAGGGACTAATTCACAATTTTGGCCGCGGAACAGCCGCCAAACCCTTGTTTTGGCCGTGGTTCCGCGGTCAAATTTTTTAGTTAGAGGTCCGTACTTCACAGTAATTCTTAGATATTCCTGCTTAATTTTCTGAGCATTTTTAATTCAGAAAAATCCACATTTTGAAAAAATGTACAGAGAAGGGTTTTGATCGGGGTTTCGGGGTTCGTTCGGATCTATAACTTCGTCTACACTTCACCTAAAGCTCTAGCTAGGCTCTGATACCACTGTAGGGTTCCTAGGCACACTCAAGAGGTTCCACAAGGCATCTACCATGCCAAAATCAAAAATTTATGTGCCGAGGAACCCGAATGAAGATCGTTAACTAGAAATTAGGCGAAACTACAAGCTAGTAAACTTCTTTACTAATAAGTGAAAGGGATTACAACCTTTGTAGATCCGGTCCACCACTTCTTTAGCTCCATGATGACGTCCCTCCGCTACGATGATCGGGATCCTGGACTCCAGCGTTGGTTTCATCGGAGAAATGTTCGGGCTAGGTCGTTGACTTCGATGCCGAAGATGATTTACGTCGAGGCGACTCAAACTCAAGCTCCATCTTCACTTGGTCATGAACCTTGTGAAGAAAACTCCCTATACAACATGGCAAGTGGTAGAGGATGAAGAAATAGGAAGTGGGTTCACTTTGGATTTGGATTTCTCACTTGATTTCAACACTTAGAATTTTCTAGCAAGCTTTTCTTTTCTTCATCAAGAAGATGAAGAAGAAAGAAAAGAATATGAATTATCTTAAGAGAAAATTCAAGTGAAGTCTACCATATTGCAACCATGGGTGAGTTTAACTCATGTAGAGAATAAACTAAGGTTTAGGTAATGGTTACGTTTAAGAATAAAAACAAAATGGTGAAGCTTCATGAAACTCCAAGAATAAAACAAAGAAAGCCGCCATATTTGTTTTTGCCCAAAAATAAATGAATAAAAATAAATAAATAAGTCAAATGAAACCCTAACCATTAACTAAACATGGTGTATAGCATACACACATCAAAGTTTGCATGTATCATCAAACATGATACAACCAAGTGCACAAAAATATATCACATATACTACTTATGCACATTAAGTAAGAAAATCAATCTTAAGTGAACAAATACTAGTTAATGTAAAGTAATATATCTAATATATAATTATACATTAAATCATTAAATCAACACTTGATTTAATGATCCGGTCATACTGCATATAACCAACTAATATCAAGTGTATCAATATATCGAATCAACACTTGATTCGGTAACCCGGCTATATCACATATAACCGACCGATGATACAAATCGTGAGAATAGAATACAGTATCACATACTGGTATTATTCTCGGTTCCGCACATATCTCTTATGTGCTCCTATTTCGTTTCGCTTGAGCCAGGAAACCTCTGTGTAGGACTCTAAAGACTCGTCAATATGCCGGCAGCAGGTGATGATCATATCAAACACCCACAAGCCGCAAGAGGCCTGCTAAACATAACGGCCACCCGGGTATTGATCGATCAGAAGATCAACGAGCAAGCCCGCTCACACTCCTATGAATCCAACCAGTAACACATACCGTACAGTCCGGTCTCGTCGTCTGATATATCGCATATCTCGCCTAGGGGTGGTAAACGTCAGACCCCAAAAGCTCGATAAGTCGTGTCGATATGAGGTCTATAACAGTTCGAGAAACTACTGGTAACACTTACCGGTAAATCTCAGCAACCATGGCCAGGGATTTCCGGTTATAGCCAATCGAACACAGTGCAACATCAACTCCCTATACCGGGAGAGACGAATCCCCTCCTATCGCTCATTGCCTCCATGTGATTCGGGACTGTACCCAAAAACCACTGTTTTGCATGCCCACTTGGACGTGGTAAGGTGGAAATCAAAGCACAGTGGGAATCACACAAGACTCTATGACGATCTCGGGTCAACAGACTACTCTGTACCAGTGTCACCAGAGAACTGCCATCTGACGTGAGGTATAATACCATCTGGGAGTTCTCGGCGAGTCCGTCCAGTGTACGCAGTCTCCACTGAGCACCCGTATATCATCTCTAATGTCAAACACCAATGGATATGGGATCATCCATCGCCCATCTGTATGGGTCGAGAAGGTATACGCTAGTCTACTCTGGTATATCGATGCCCCGTCTCGATACACCCACGACTATGGACCTTGAAGGATGTACTTATGGACTACCATGTCCCCACTAGTATGATCGGCATCATAGTCCAGGTAGTCAAGTACACATCCTAAGGGCTTTACCAACATGTAACAGAGAGACAATCAGTGTACACGTTAAGGTAAAGAGCAACCAGATAGCATACTATCATGTCGAGCAAGAAAGTCCTCCCTATATATGTCCAAGCATCCACTACAATATACATCCTATGTACAGTAATGGCCTCTAGGGCATACATATAACTAACACAAAGAACATGTCCTGGCATATATAGACATGGGACTATCATACATCATCATGTATCAATCCCAAGAGTACACTAACTCTTTCTCTATTTCCAATAAACGGAGCTGTGGTTATCTTATCTTTGTGACATAACCGGCAAGTTTTACAAGATGTAAATCCAAACTAATTTAAATATGCATCTTTATGTAACTTCAGCTAGCCGGGTCACATTGATATGGCCTAGTTTACAATGCCTCAAGAAGGATTCGTTCATTTCTGAACTCTTCCTCTTGTGTGTGTTCTGTACGTTAAGAACTGTGGTTTGATTTAGAACGTCTATGCTTTTAGATAACGTGCCTGAACCGATCAACTCTTGATATAGAAAATGTTCAAAACATTATCCAACAATACAAAATTATATCCTTCTTTACTAATAAAGAGACTGATATGATGTTGTATATCAGGTTCGGTATCTAATATCATTCGTTCAGAATCAATATATTCTGGCAATACAGGGTGATAACTGCCAACAGACTTGGCTGCAACACTTGCATCATTTTCAACTCTTGAAACTTATCACCAGTTCTCAGTTCTCTACCTCTCTGTAGCCCATGTAACAAATTACATTAGCGGGATCCTGATCCAGTATCTCATACCCAGGACATAAAAGATACTGAGAAACAGTTCTCGGTAATGAACACACCCAAAGAAGATGCATCAGCATGTGCTTTCTTCGTTTGGGCGGCACGGGAATTCTGGTAATCCCCTATTTCCTGCTTTGTCTTATAACAATTATAAGTTGGAGCGGGACCAACGTTCCCTAGCGCAGTATAACAAGCGGGTTCGGTCAATACATCCGTATTATTATCTTGATTAAGGCATGACATGGTCGCTACCTGGAGAGAGATAGAAGAGAACACTCAGCGTATGCTCTTGCAAGATTAAACTGGTTATTAATATATCTAATCAGGATGTCTCCCACTATTTTAGTCAAATCTTCCTTCAAACCCTAAAAATAAAGACTAGCCAGGATTAATTACACCCTACAAGTTCGCCAATCTTTCAGCCAGGCCAGTGCCGGTACTTTGAGGGAGGTTCCCCGTGCTTTCGCACAGACCTAATTAAAATAAACCTCGTTTTCCAAGAGGCATAACCCCGTTGACACCTTTCTAGACACCTACTTGATCGGCTAATTGTAATGTGTAAAACTCTCTCAAGAGTAACTCTTACTCGCAGCGGGTATCGGAATCCAACTATCTCATAGAAGGAACACCGCTATGCAAAGCAAGAACTAGAGCTACCTGCTTTTGAAACAGGTTTCTACAATATCTTTAGGTTTCTTTTAGTTTCATTAATCTCATTAATGAAGTCCCATTTTATTTTGCTTCACAAGCATCACATTTGAAATGAAATCAGCAATATATAATATATATCTCATATATATAATATAAACATTCGTCTCAGGCAATAATATGATCTCATCACAGAACATTGCAGCAGAAGAACATATATGAAATATTGGATATACTAGGAGGTCCGTGTTATAATACCATCCTGTATAAAATACGGATTTCACGGTCGCGATGAATAGCCAAACCCACATCCCTAGACCCCTACGAGAGCGACAAGTAATCCTGCCAGTTCTAGAGTTAGGAGACCTGGTCTCAACTCCTCGAGATAGTCTCCCACTGGACCCTAGAACCCGGTTACTTGTGCTCCCCGCCATGGGTCTATCCTAATGCGGAAAAGTAAATAATATACAATGGTGACATCATCCTCAACTCGGAAGTGCCCCAATAAAAGAATATTATATAAAATGAATTTTACATGAATGAAAATGAAAAACTCTCTTCTCACATAAAACCCCTGGCTATTCAGAACACGACGATCCAATATAACATATCACAGCAACACATAATATCTCATATCATCAACGTAAGTAAATATGCGTATCTCAATTGTCGTTGATGTATAGCAACGGAACCGGCGATACACCACATATTACACTTACGGTCGCAGAAAAGAAAGTGTAAAACTACAACAGTTGGAATCTGCAACCTCCTTAGACATCTCATGCCTAAAAAAATGAATTCCTTAGATATCGCATACCTAACAATTATAAACCCCGCATTTTAGTCTCAATATCGAAAACTCTTTTCAATATCAAGTCGGGCAACTCAAAATGATTCCCGACATCCTGATCGAATGCTCGTCGGAAACTTTAGTAGACGGCCGCACCCCCGACGCCGTCGACGAAGTGCACTAAGGCGGAACACCGCTGCCGCGAGCACCTGAACGGATTCTTTTGGCGACGGGGTTCTCCTACAGTCACTTGGTCGGGGCTATGGCGCATGGCTATCTATTACTCGGCGAGTATCCGCGTATGCTACTTGGTTGCGACGGACTTTTGATCACATCAAAATCCCATGGCAACCGATCAAATGAGACTAAAAACTGCTAGATTTATAACATTCAAATTAGTTAATTCATAACTACTTGTGGATTCCAAATATTGTATCACATTCCAGATAAATAGACAATGTTAAACTTTCCGATCGAATAAACAAACACCCAAGATTTCCCTTCTTACTCAACACTTGAACTTAGTTCAAAAGCATCCATCACATGCCGCAGTACCAATGGTCCAGCCGTAGAAGGGTCAAACCAACGCCTCACATGTGGCAACGCCGTACTGCCCCAAACCTTAAGGTTTAGAGGCGGTTCAGACGGTCACATAATCGAGTTAAGGTTTGTGTTCTTCTAGAGGGTCCACCGCGTTACTTGCACGACTGTGAATGTTCTTTAACTAAGGAAAAAAATCCAACACTTGGAAACTTTCCGGCAGGGGAAAAAGTGAGTTATTGATATCCGTTCGAACTTTTTAACACGTTCTAAATTATCAGGAAAAAGTTAAACAAAGTTAAACTCTCCGATCGAATCAACGAGTTCCCAATATTTTCCAGAAAGCTCAACACTTGAGCAGAATTAAAAATTCCCAGAAGCATGAAAAAGTACCGAAGAATAAAGCCCTGAAATATTAGCCCCAAACTCCTAATGTTGGCCGCGGAACCGCCGCCAAACACATGGTTTGGCCGCGGTTCCGCGGTCACTTGATGGATTTATGGTTTCGTACTTCACAGTAATTCTTAGAATTCCCTGCATGATTTTCTGAATATTTTTAATATGAAAAATTTCAACTTTTGAAAAAATTTCCAGAGAAGGGTGTTGTTTCGGAGTTCGATCGGACTTCAAACTTCGCCTACACATCGCCTAATACTCTAGCTTGGCTCTGATACCACTGTAAGGATGGCTTAGCACCTTAGAAAGGTTTTGGCAAGCATCAATCATGCTACTTTAAAATTTTGGGGTGCTAAACAAACCCTAACCAAGATCTTAACTAGAGTATAAGGATAAAAAAGCATGTAAACAACTTTATATCTAAGAGTTAGGGATTACAACCATTGTAGTCCATTACTTCACTTCAAAAGCTCCGTGTTGAGGTCCCTTCGCTGTGATCATCGAGTACCCGGACTCAAGAGAGGCTCCATGAAGAGAAAGATGCAATCTTGCTTCCAATCTTCAACAACTAAGATGATCTACCTTGAAGAATCTCAAACCCAAGCTCATGCTTCACTAATCAAGTATTAGCAAAGCAAACACCCTAATCTAAGTGGCTAGAATAGATGAGGATGATGAAGTAGGAATTTAGCTCTCTTTTGTTTTCAATTTCTTACTCATTATCATCACATGTCAAAAAGCCAGAAAGCTTTTTCATGCAAGAAGAAAGAAGAAGAAGAAGCAAAACCTTTTATGATGAATAATGAATTATTTTTATGGTTACAATTGCAACCCTTGGTTAAGAAAGAAAGGTTTAACCATTGTAGAGTGTGAACCATGGTAAAGGGTTTTGGCTAGGTTAAGAAATATCTTCACAAAAATATCTAAGCTTAAAACAAAACAAAGCTTCTAGAAGCTTCATGAAAAAACTGACCCAAATGCTAACCCAAATCTAACCCTAACTTGTTTAATCTCCATAAATCATGTTGCATTTGTAACCCTAACTTGTTACAATATTATATATCACATATATAATGTATTTTTGTAACAAAAGAAAATAATACAATTAACATATATAGCATATATATCAATGTATTATCCGGTGAGAAAATGAATTAATAATGTGAGCTTATATTAGTTAATGTAATGTAATATATCACATATATAATTATACATTAAATTATCGAATCAACACTTGATCCGACAATCCGGCTATATCGCATATAACCGACTAATATAACATGTACCGATTCATCGAATCAACACTTGATCCGATGACCCGGCTATATCACATATACCCGGCCGATATCATATATCGCGAGAATGGAATACGATATCTCATATTGTAATGTTCTCGGTCCCGCACATATCACATATGTGCTCCTACTCCGTTTTGCCTGAGCCAGGAAACCTCTGTGTAGGACTCTAAAGAATCGTCAATACGCTGGCAGTAGGTGATGATCATATCAAACACCCACAAGATGCAAGCGGTCAGCTAAACATAACAGCCACCTAGGTATTGAGCAATCAAAAGATCAACAAGCAATCATGTACATTCTCCTGTGAATCCAACCAGTAACACACCCGTACAGTCAGGTCTCTTCGTCTGATATGTCGCATATCTTGCCTAGGGGTGGTAAACGTCAGACCCCGGTAGCTTAATAATGTTAGTTATATGTATGCCCTAGAGGCCATTACTGTACATAGGATGTATATTGTAGTGGATGCTGGGACATATATAGGGAGGACTTTCTTGCTCGACATGATAGTATGCTATCTGGTTGAACTTTACCTTAACGTGTATACTGATTGTCTCTCTGTTACATGTTGGTAAAGCCCTTAGGATGTGTGCTTGACTACCTGGACTATGATGCGGATCATACTAGTGGGGACATGGTAGTCCATAAGTACATCCTTCAAAGTCCCTAGTCGAGGGTGTATCGAGACAGGGCATCGATATACCAGAGTAGACTAGCGTATACCTTCTCGACAAATACTGATGGGCGATGGATGATCCCATATCCATTGGTGTTTGACATCAGAGATGATATACGGGTACTCAGAAGAGACTGGGTACACTGGACGGACTCGCCGAGAACTCCCAGATGGTATTATACCTCACGTCAGATGGCAGTTCTCTGGTGACACTGGTACAGAGTAGTCTGTTGAGCCGAGATCGTCATAGAGTCTTGTGTGGTTCCCACCGTGCTTTGATTTCCATCTTACCACGTCCAAGAGGGCGTGCAAAACGGTGGTTTTTGGGTACAGTCCCGAGTCACATGGAGGCAATGAGCGATAGGAGGGGATTCGTCTCTCCCGGTATAGGGAGTTGATGTTGCGCTGTGTTCGATTGGCTATAACAGGAAATCCCTGGCCAGGGTTGCTGAGATTTACTGGTAAGTGTTACCAGTAGTTTCTCGAATTGTTATAGACCTCATATCGACAAGACTTATCGAGCTATTGGGGTCTGACGTTTACCACCCAAGGCGAGATATGCGAAATATCAGACGATCAGACCGGACTGTACGGTAGTGTTACTGGTTGGATTCACTGGAGTGTGAGCGGGCTTGCTCGTCGATCTTCAGATCGCTCAATACTCGGGTGGCCGTTACGTTTAGCAGACCGCTTGCGGCTTGTGGGTGTTTGATATGATCATCACCTGCTGCCGGCGTATTGACGAGTCTTTAGAGTCCTACACAGAGGTTTCCTGGCTCAAGCGAAACGAAATAGGAGCGCATATGAGATATGTGCGGGACCGAGACTAATGCGTGTATGTGATACCGTATTCTATTCTCGCGATGAATGTATCGAATGGTTGTATGCGATATAACCTAGTTATCGAATCAAGTATTGATTTGATAAGCAGATACATAGGATACTAGTCGGTTATATGCGATATGACCGGATCGTTAAATCAAGTGTTGATATAATGATTTAATGCATAATTATATATTTGATATATTAGTTTGCATCAACTAGTATCGGTTTACTTAAGATGGATATTCTCACTCGGGTGTGCACATTGTATATGTGATATACTTTTTGTGCACTTGGATGTATCATGTTTGATGATGCAATAATGCTAGGGTTTGTGTAAAGAGTTAAACCTTAGTTAAGTAAATGGTTAAGGTTTTCTTTTATTCATTCATTTATTTTTTAATTTGGATTAAAAGAAATGAAATGAGAAAAGAAAAACAAAAGGGTTTCATTCTTTCATGAAGCTTGTTGAAGCTTCATGAAGCTTTGACCAAAGAAACCCTTTTGTCTTCATCTCATTAACCTTAACCATTCATTGAACTATAGTTAACTCTCTACATCAAACCATGGTTCAAGTTATGATAAGGATAATTCTTTTTCAATTATTCTAATGAACTTATCATATCATTTTTCTTCTTCTTCTTCCTTGAACTCAAGAAGAAAACCTTGAGGTCATCAATGGTGATTGATGATAAAGAGTGAGAAATCCAATTCTAAATTGAACCCACTTCCTATTTCTTCATCCTCTACCTCTTGCCAAGTAGTAGAGTGTGTTTTCTTCACAAGTTTCTTGACTTGGTGAAGTCGGAGCTTGATTTAGCGATGCCTCGACGTAGATCATCTTCGGCATGGACATCGATGACCTAGCCCGTCCATTCTCCGATGAAGCCGACGTTAGAGCCCGGGACTTGTTATGGACAGCGAGGAGACTTCCTTGCGGAGCTATGGAGGTGGAGAACCGGATCTACAAAGGTTGTATTTCCGTATCTCTTAGTTAAGTGTTAACTAGTTTATTGTTTCGCCTAGATTTCTAGCCAACGATCCGTACACTAGGGTTTCTCGGCACCATAATTTTTTGAAATTGGCATGGTTGATGCCTTGTGAGACCTCTTGAGAGTGCCTAGGAACCCTACAGTGGTATCAGAGCCAAGCTAGAGCCTTAGGCGAAGTCTAGACGCAATTTGAAGTCCGATCGAACCAAAACCCGAACCTGGATCATGCTCTCTGGACAATTTCTAAAATCTGGTCTTTTTCAAAATTAAAAATATGCAGAGAACACATCACAAACATCTAAGAGTTACTGTGAAATTCGACAGTCAAATTCCACTAAGGAGCCGCGGATCCGCGGCATGAGCAAAGCTCATGCGGCGGTTCCGCGGCCGTACGACCATATTATTTAAAGTTGTTTGCACAGTAATTCTTAGTTTCCTGTGGTGCTTTTCCTTGGAATTTTTAATATTTTTTCTACAGTTGAGTTTTCTGGGTTTGTTTTGGGAGTTCGTATATTTGATCGGATTATCAAACTGTGTCTATGTGTTTTCCGGATAAATTTTAGAATATGTTAAAAAGTTCGACCGGATATAAATACCCAATTTTTCCCCTGTCGGGAAATTTCCAAGTGTTGGATTTTTCCGTAGTTTAACGACGTTCTAAGTAGTGCAAGTAACTCGATGGACCCTCTAGAAGACAACAAACCTTAACTCGATTATGTGACCGTCTTGAACTGCCCTTTGAACCTTCGGGTTTGGGGCAGTACGGCGTGCCACATGTGAGGCGTTGGCTTGACCCTTCTACGGCTGGACCGTTGGTACTGAGGCACGAACTGAATGTTGTTAGACTTGTTTCATGTGTTGATCTGTATCGGGAAAACTTGGGTGTTTGACTGTTCGATCGAAAAGTTTAACATTTTCTATTTATCTGGAATGGGATACAATAATTGGAATTCACAATAAGTTATGAGATAACTGAATGAATGTTATAAACATAGCAGTTTAGTCTCACTTGATCGGTTGCCACGGAATTTTGATGTGATCAAAAGTCCGTCGCAATCACGTAGCGTACGCGGATATTCGCCGGGTAAACTTAATAGACAGCCTCACTCCATAGCCCCGACCAAGTGACTGTAGGAGAACTCCGTCGCCGAAAGCATCCGTTCGGGTGCTCGCGGCAGCGGTGTTCCGCCTTGGTGCACTTCGTCGACGGTATCGGGAAAGCGGCCGCCTACTGAAGTTTGCGACGAGTATTCGATCAGAATGTCGGGAATCTTGTTGAATTGCCCGACTTGATATTGAAAAGAGTTTTCGATAATGAGACTAAAATGCGGGGTTTATAATTGTTAGGCATGCGATGTCTAAGCAATTCATTTGGTCAGGCATGTGATGTCTGAGGAGGTTGCGGATTCCAACTGTTGTAGTTTTTCACTTTCTTTTCTGTGACCGTAAGTGTAATATGTGATATCGCCGGTTTCGTTGCTATATGTCAACGACAATTGGGATGCGCATATTTACTTACGTTGATGACATGTGATGTTATGTGTTGCTGGATATGTTATATTGGATCGTCGTGTTTGAATAGCCGGGGTTTTTTATGTGAGATGAGTGTTTTTCATTTTCATTCATGTAAAAACTTGTATGTAATATTCTTTTATTGGGGCGCTTCCAGGTTGCGGAAGTTGTCACCGTTTGTATATTATTTACTTTTCGGCACTAGGATAGACCCAAGGAGGAGGGCACAAGTAACCGGGTTCTGGAGTCCAGTGGGAGACCAACTCGAGGAGTCGAGTCCGGGTCTCCTAACTCTAGAATTGGTAGGGTTGCTTGCCGCTCTCGTAGGGGTCTAGGGGTGTGGGTTTGGCTATTCATCGCGACCGTGGAATCCGTGTTTTATACTGGCTCGTATTGAAAACACGGACGTCCTAGTATATCCAATATTTCATATGTTTCTTCTGCTGCGATATCTGTGATGTGATCATGTAATGTTCTGTGATAGATACAGTATATAGTATATATGATATATTATATAGACGTTACTTATGTTTTACACCCGCGCTAGCCCTGCCCCGCTCTGCCGTTAGTTACCTAACCTAACGGTGCACGAGGGGACATCGAGGCGAATGCGGATGGCATAAGTGTACGTCGTATTTATCTGTGATGTTTAGGTACTTAAATGATGGGACTTCATTAATGTGATTAATGAAATAAAAGAAACCTAAGATGTTGTAGAATCGAATTTCAAAATAAAACAGGTAGCTACAGTTTTTTTCTTTGCATAGCGGTATATGTGATATATCCTGCACCTTATTCGATAAGGAAAGGACCGAGATCCCTTCACCGGGAGTGACTCCTTTAGCAATAACTGGCAGATGCTACACACTCGGTTTGTCTTTTGATTGCTTTTAAGTGTTTTTGCTTTGCACAGTGATATATACGATATATCCCGCACCTCATTCGACGAGGAAAGGACCGACGATCCCTTCACCGGGAGCGACTCCTTTGGCAAAACTGGAAAAGCCTCAAAAACACTCCATTTAAAAACCATTTGATTCCACAACGAGATCAAGTTCAAAGCGTTAAAGGTTTTCTTAAAAACCATTCGCAACCCTCCGTCATTTTAGGAAATAGAGTACTTAGTATTCGTGCTACGTTTGTCGACCATAGCCGAGGCGTAGTGTGCGGTAGCTAAGTGATGTCTTCCTACACAGCATATGATGCGATTAGTTAGGACAGTCATGTGGCTTTGTTGACCTTAGCCAAGGGTCATATGGGTGGGTCTAATTAATCACGAAATGACGGGTAGAACTTGACTAGTACCTATGATATGTTGACCTTAGCCAAGGTCATAGGTGCTAGGGGTAAAAATGATTATCGGGAGTTTCAAGTGTTGAAATTTGCAATGAGATTGCATACCTTCTATGTGATAGTTGGATCCCGATACCCGCTGCGAGTAAGTGTTACTCCTGGGAGAGTTTTATACATTACAATTAGCCGATCAAGTAGGTGTCTAGAAAGGTGTCAACGGGGTTACGCCTCTGGGAAAACGAGGTTTACATTAATTAGGTTCGTGCGAAAGCACGGGGGACCTCCCTCAAAGTACCGACACTGGCCTGGCTGAAATATTGGCGAACTTGTAGTGTATAATTAATCCCGGCTAGTCTTTCCTTTTAGGGTTTGAAGGAAGATTTGATAAAAAGCAGTGGGAGCCATCCTGATTAGATAAAATAAAAACCAATCTATTCTTGACAGAGCGCACGCTGAGTGTTTTCTTCTCTCTCTCTCCAGGTAGAGACCATATCACGCCTTAATCAAGATAATAATACGGAATATTGACCGAACCCGCTTGTTATACTGAGCTGGGGAACGTTGGTCCCGCTCCAACTTATAATTGTTATAAGATAGAGCAGGAAATTGGGGATTACCAGAATTCCCGTGCCGCCCAAACGAAGAGAGTGCATGCTGATGCATCATCTTCGGGTGTGTTCATTACAGAGAACTGTTTCTCAGTATCCTCTACGTCCTGGGTATGTGATACCAGATCAGGATCCCAGATATGTAATATGTTACATAGGGCTACAGATAGGTAGAGAACTGAGAACGGGTGATAAGTTTCATGAGGCAGAAAACGGGGCAAGAGTTGCAGCCAAGTCTGTTGGTCACTGTCACCCTGTATTACAATACATTGATTCTGAACGAATGTTATTAGATACCGAACCTGATATACAAAATCATATCAGTCTCTTTATTAATAAAGAAATGATAAAATTTTGTATTGTTGGATAATGTTTTGAACATTTCCTATGTCAAAGGTTGATCGGTTCAGGCACGTTATCTAAAAGCATTGATGTTCTAAACCAAACTGCAGTTCTTAGTATATGGAACACACACAAGAGGAAGAGTTCAGAATTGAACGATTCCTTCTTGAGGCATTGTAGACTAGGTCATATCAATACGACCCGACTAGCCGAAGTTACATGTAGATGCATATTTAAATCAGTTTGAATTTACATCTTGTGAAACTCGCCAGTCATGTCACAAAGATAAGATGACCATAGCTCCGTTTACTGGAAACAGAGAAAGAGTTAGTGAACTCTTGGGATGATACATGTTGATGTATGTAGATCCCCAGTCTACATATGCCAAGACCGGTTCTTTGTACTTCATTACATTCTCTGATAATCTCTCGAGATTCAGACATATGTTCCTGTTGAAACACAAGTCTGAACCTTTTGAGATATTCACAGAATATAAGTTAGAAGTAGAGAACCAATACGGGTATAAGTATTATGTCCTTTGATGAGATCGAGGAGGAGAATACTTGAGCACGGAAATCCTGGATTATTCTAAAGGAGAATGAGATTCTCTCTCAGCATTACTCCTCCGAATACACCATAGCACGATGGTATATCGGGGCGGAGCAATAACACCCTATATGATAAGGTGTGCTCTATGATGAGTACTACTGAGTTACCTATTTCCTTTTTAGGTGTTATGCACTTGAGAAGTTGCATACCTATTGAATAGGGTTTGAATCAAATCAGATGCCTACCACTTCATATGTGATATGGAAAGGGTGGAGCCAATGTCTTAAGCTAGTTAAGATTTGGGGTTGTCCGGCCTTTGTCTAAAAGCAAAATCCGGACAAGCTCAAGGCAAGGTCTGTTATGTAGAACAGGAAATGTTCCAGCTATACAGACTGCAGCTGATGATTTGATAGAACCAAAGGATTCAGTAGATACCAACGAACCTCAGCCTCTCCGCCGATCTAGTAGGGTTCCTCACCCACCTGAGAGATACTTCTGTTTCTCTATGACAGTGGGAGCGAGGATTGCATCATGAGATGATGACTCAACTAGTTTCGAGCTGGCCATCAGGAGTGAGACTCTGTAAGAATGGCTGGATGCTTAGCGATCTGAGATGGAATCCATATACACCAACAAAGTATGGACTTTGGTTGCTATATCTGAAGGGTTAAATCCCCATCAGGAGCAAGTATATCTTGAGAAGATTACTTGGTGTACATGGAAAAGTTGAGACTTTCAAAGCTAGACTTGTTAAAGCTTTTCGTCATAGACCAGGCGTGGATTATGATGAAACCTTTTCAAGTGGCTATGCTTAAGTCCATCCAGATCCTACTTGCCACGGCTACATACCATGACTACGATATCTGGTGGTTGGGTGCCATGACTACTTTTCTAAATAATGATTTAGAAGAGAACGTCTATAAGAACACAGCCAGAGGGCTTCGTAGACAGTGGGAGCAGCGGAAACGTATGCAAGATGTTTTATGTGATAAAGCAGGTATCGCGGAGTTGGAACATCTGTTTTGATGGATAAGTCAAACAGTTTGACATCATCAAAATGGTAGATAAACCTTGCATATACAAAAAGGTAGTAGGGAGTATGGTGACGATCCTCGTAGAGTACGTGGATGACATACTCATGATAGGGAAGGAGTTTCCAATGCTACGCTCGGCCAATCTTCGCTTATCACAATGATTCTCCACATAGGATCATGATGATACCTGCTAAATCCTGAGTTTTGGATCTATGAGATAGATCTAAATGGATGTTAGGATACTCACTAGCTATAGTGAGATGGTATCAGTTGATCCTGGGGAGAATCACTGGAAGGGTTCCAGGGTGATAAAGACGACTGAATGTCAGTCGCAGGCATTGTCTTTACCCTCAGTAAAGGGACGGTATGTTGGAAGAGTTCCAAGCTAGATACCGTGACATACTAGACGATAAAGGCAGGATACATCGCTACTTAAGATGCTACCAAAGAGGATGTTTGGGTGTATATTAGTTCATGAGATGAACTACGTTCCTACCATTGTGAGACAATGGAGTTGTGGCTCATGCCGAGGAACACCGGTCCCATCAGTGATCCAGACTTATTCTAAGGCAGCATCGCCTGATCATGGAGATAGTTGATCTACAGGGTGATCGAGGTTAGGAGAGTAGATTCAGAGGACAACACAGCGGATCCACTCACAAAGGCCTGTTCCCAGAGAGAGATTTTTTTGGGATGGTTGAGTATGAGATACAACAACCACTGCTACAGATGGCCCTAGTGCAAGTGGGAGATTGTTAGTTACATGTATGCCCTAGAGGCCATTACTGTACATAGGATGTATATTGTAGTGGATGCTGGGACATATATAGGGAGGACTTTCTTGCTCGACATGATAGTATGCTATCTGGTTGAACTTTACCTTAACGTGTCTACTGATTGTCTCTCTGTTACATGTTGGTAAAGCCCTTAGGATGTGTGCTTAACTACCTGGACTATGATGCGGATCATACTAGTGGGGACATGGTAGTCCATAAGTACATCCTTCAAAGTCCCTAGTCGAGGGTGTATCGAGACAGGGCATCGATATACCAGAGTAGACAAGCGTATACCTTCTCGACCTATACAGATGGGCGATGGATGATCCCATATCCATTGGTGTTTGACATCAGAGATGATATACGGGTGCTCAGTAGAGACTGGGTACACTGGATGGACTCGCCGAGAACTCCCAGATGGTATTATACCTCACGTCAGATGGCAGTTCTCTGGTGACACTGGTACAGAGTAGTCTGTTGAGCCGAGATCGTCATAGAGTCTTGTGTGGTTCCCACTGTGCTTTGATTTCCATCTTACCACGTCCAAGAGGGCGTGCAAAATGGTGGTTTTTGGGTACAGTCCCGAGTCACATGGAGGCAATGAGCGATAGGAGGGGATTCGTCTCTCCCGGTATAGGGAGTTGATGTTGCGCTGTGTTCGATTGGCTATAACAGGAAATCCCTGGCCAGGGTTGCTGAGATTTACTGGTAAGTGTTACCAGTAGTTTCTCGAATTGTTATAGACCTCATATCGACACGACTTATCGAGCTATTGGGGTCTGACATTTACCACCCCTAGGCGAGATATGCGACATATCAGACGATCAGACCGGACTGTACGGTAGTGTTACTGGTTGGATTCACTGGAGTATGAGCGGGCTTGCTCGTCGATCTTCAGATCGCTCAATACCCGGGTGGCCGTTACGTTTAGCAGACCGCTTGCGGCTTATGGGTGTTTGATATGATCATCACCTGCTGCCGGCGTATTGACGAGTCTTTAGAGTCCTACACAGAGGTTTCCTGGCTCAAGCGAAACGAAATAGGAGCGCATATGAGATATGTGCGGGACCGAGAATAATGCGTGTATGTGATACCATATTCTATTCTCGCGATGAATGTATCGAATGGTTGTATGCAATATAACCTAGTTATCGAATCAAGTATTGATTCGATAAGCAGATACATAGGATACTAGTCGGTTATATGCGATATGACCGGATCGTTAAATCAAGTGTTGATATAATGATTTAATGCATAATTATATATTTGATATATTAGTTTGCATCAACTAGTATCGGTTTACTTAAGATGGATATTCTCACTCGGGTGTGCACATTGTATATGTGATATACTTTTTGTGCACTTGGATGTATCATGTTTGATGATGCAATAATGCTAGGGTTTGTGTAAAGAGTTAAACCTTAGTTAAGTAAATGTTTAAGGTTTTCTTTTATTCATTCATTTATTTTTTAATTTGGATTAAAAGAAATGAAATGAGAAAAGAAAAACAAAAGGGTTTCATTCTTTCATGAAGCTTGTTGAAGCTTCATGAAGCTTTGACCAAAGAAACCCTTTTGTCTTCATCTCATTAACCTTAACCATTCATTGAACTATAGTTAACTCTCTACATCAAACCATGGTTCAAGTTATGATAAGGATAATTCTTTTTCAATTATTCTAATGAACTTATCATATCATTTTTCTTCTTCTTCTTCCTTGAACTCAAGAAGAAAACCTTGAGGTCATCAATGGTGATTGATGATAAAGAGTGAGAAATCCAATTGTAAATTGAACCCACTTCCTATTTCTTCATCCTCTACCTCTTGCCAAGTAGTAGAGTGTGTTTTCTTCACAAGTTTCTTGACTTGGTGAAGTCGGAGCTTGATTTAGCGATGCCTCGACGTAGATCATCTTCGGCATGGACATCGATGACCTAGCCCGTCCATTCTCCGATGAAGCCGACGCTAGAGCCCGGGACTTGTTATGGAAAGCGTGGAGACTTCATTGCGGAGCTATGGAGGTGGAGAACCGGATCTACAAAGGTTGTATTTCCGTATCTCTTAGTTAAGTGTTAACTAGTTTATTGTTTTGCCTAGATTTCTAGCCAACGATCCGTACACTAGGGTTTCTCGGCACCATAATTTTTTGAAATTGGCATGGTTGATGCCTTGTGAGACCTCTTGAGAGTGCTTAGGAACCCTACAAATAAGTCGTGTCGATATGAGGTCCATAATAGTTTGAGAAACTACTGATAACACTTACCAGTAAATCTCAGCAACCGTGGCCAGGGATTTCCAGTTATAGCCAATCGAACACAGCGCAACATTAACTCCCTCTATCGGGAGAGGCGAAACCCCTCCTATCGCTCATTGCCTCCATGTGATTCGGGACTGTACCCAAAAGCCACCGTTTTGCACGCCCTCTTGGACGTGGTATGATGGAAATCAAAGTATAGTGGGAATCATACAAGACTCTATGACGATCTCGGGTCTACAGACTAACCTGTACCAGTGTCACCAGAGAACTGCCATCTGACGTGAGGTATAATACCAACTGGGAGTTCTCTGCGAGTCCGTCCAGTGTACCCAGTCTTCACTGAGCACCCGTATACCTTCTTTGATGTTAAACACCAATGGATATGGAATCATCCATCGCCCATCATATAGGCCAAGTAGCGCATACGCTAGTCTACTCTGGAGTATCGATGCCCTGTCTCGGTACTCCCACGACTAGGAACATTTGAAGGATGTACTTAGCGACTACACTCTCCCCACTAGTATGATCTGCATCATAGTCCCGGTAGTCAAGTACTCATCCTAAGGGCTTTATCAACATGTAATATAGAGACAATCAAAGTACATGTGATACTATCATGTTGAGCAAGAAAGTCCTCCCTATATATGTCCAAGCATCCACTACAATATACATCGTATGTACAGTAATGGCCTCTTGGGCATACATATAACTAACAATGTGTTCCCAATACGCACAAGGAAGTAAATGTATGCGAGTATGTGTAAGTGCGTGTATGCAAATCTTTACTCTAGGGTTTCGTGACTAAGAAATTGACTAAAATCCTTTCTTCAATTCTCGCTAATACTAAACCCATAATCTCTTAAAGCTTTTCCTTCTAAGTTTTTAAATCTCTCAATAACATATAAATGTAAATCTATATCACATCAGATTATTTCTTACGACTTTGTGGGGGTGCTATACGCCATCCATCCGGCATCCCCCGTAGATATAAATCTACTCACCTTGATCTTCACTTTCCGTTGTCGACATCGCCACGCGCTTGCTTGTTGTCTCGAAGTCCTCATGAGTTACCTACACATCATAACGTATCGTGCCGCAGTAAAACCTATGTCAAAACCAAAACGACACGCTACAAGCCTATAGGTTAGAACCTATGGACTACGCCTTTCAAAACCACTAAATAACACTCGATTTCGACGTACAAACGTCAAGTGATCGAATAAAACTCCAATTACAAAAATCCAGAATTCACAATACGTAAAACGAAATCCCGAATCAAAACAGCAACTCTTCAAAATGGCCCCAGATTTTATCCTAGGTGAAATTAGCCAATTTTGCATATATGGAGGGTCTAATTTACTGGAGAAAAGGCCACAGAACAAAAACGAGTCGATTTCCCACTGCTCTGGCCGCAAATTGCGGCCAGAAAGAATTTAATTGCATCCTGGGTAGAGTGTTAGGGGCAGGGGTTTCAATGGTATTCTCCTGGTCAACTGCACACATCACTATGCTTGCTAAATATTTTTCAGGTCACCCCGGTGTTAGCAGATTTCATTATACACTCACAGAATCCACAATTCTTCCGATATTGGGTTTATAAGTTCGTATTCCGGGGTTAAGTCTCAGGTTTTAGTCCAATATGATATCACTAACAGGGGTTCAAGGTCACTACTAAGTCAATTACACTATCTCAATTCAAAATCCCTTCAAACCCTAACTAGGAATTTTCAAAGTTCACCAAACCGTATCAAAACACTTCTAAACATATATGGGTGCTAAGGTAATTGAAATACAAAGCTAATGGTGCAGAAGTTACCTCATTTGGCAACTAAAGAAATTTCTTGAGTTGCCCGAAGTGTCCAAAATCAAAACTTGCTTGGTCCAAAGTGTTTGCCATGAAGTGGGGATGATGTTTTGGAGTTGTTTTGTTGAAGTTTTGGGGCTTTGAAGTGGAGGTGGAGGAGGGGGCTGCCATAGGTTGAAGATGAGAAGATGAGGATAAAGATGATGAAGAATGAAGACTAGTCAATGAATCCCTCACCTCACACTCTCTTCTCTCACTTGCCCATACCTCATATTTTATTGTTTTCCTTTCTTTTCCTTTTCTTTTGTTTTCTTTCTCTTCTCTTTAAATTCAACAACCAAGCATGAAACATGAAGAAATGCCATGATAAGAAATGTAACAAGTGTAAAAAAAAAAGACTTTTGCATGTCATGTGCACAAAACACGTTTAGTGCCCGATTAGCGATTTTTAACCGCGATTAGCACAAAATTAATGTATAATAAATCATAAAATTTCATAATTTTCTTTAATCACATAAAGCTCCCTCTTTTCAATAATTTCTGTAATTTTCCAAAATTTTCCCCATTTATCGGTATTTAATTATACCGCCTTATTAAAATATTTAATATATTTATTATTAAATTATAAAAATTCCCAAAAATAATATTTTATTTTTCTGAAATGTTACACAGCAATGGTTAGGGACTTCCTGTTATAGCCAATCGAACACAGCGCAACATCAACCCCCAATACTGGGAGAGACGAAACCCCTCCTATCGCTCATTGTCTCTATGTTATTCGGGACTGTACCCAAAAGCCACCGTTTTGCACGTTCTCTTGAACGTGGTAAGGGAGAAATCAAAGCACATTGGGAATCATACAAGACTCTATGACGATCTCGGATCTACAGACTAACATGTACTAGTGTCACTAGAGAACTGCTACCTGACGATAGGTATAATACCATCTAAGAGTTCTCGGCGAGTCCGTTTAGTGTACCCAGTCTCCACTGAGCACCCGTATACCATCTTTGATGTCACACACCAATGGATGTGGGATCATCCATCGCCCATCATATGGGTCAAGATACGTATACGCTAGTCTACTCTTGAGTATCGATGGCCTAGCTCGATCCACTCTCGACTAGGAAAAGTTATAGGATGTACTTATAGACTACCTTGGCCCTACTAGTATGATCTTCATCATAGTCCCAGTAGTCAAGTACATATCCTAAGGGCTTTATCAATGTTTGAAAGTAAGACAGCGTTCCGATACAAGTCTACACGTTATGATAAAGAGCAACCAGATAGCATACAATCATATCAAGCAAGAAAGTCCTCTCTATATATATCCAGGCATCCACTATAATATACATCATAGGTACAACAATGGCCTCTAGGGCATATATATAACTAACAATATGATCATCACCTACTACCGGCGTATTGACGAGTCTTTAGAGTCCCACACAGAAGTTCCCTCGTTCAAGCGAAACGAAGTAGGACACATATGTGATATGTGTGTGGGCCTGATTAAATACGAGTATGTGATACCATATTGTAATCTGGAAGTCATCTGTTATCGGTGCGGTTATATATGATATAACTAGATTGTCGAATCAAGTGTTGATTCGATAATGTGATATACAGATAAATGATATTAGTGGGTCGTATATGATATAACCGGATTATTAGATCAAATGTTGATTTAATAATATGATATAAATTATATGTGATATAATTACATATTAACTAAAATCATTAGCTCACTAATTAATCTTCATTAAATATATATATATATATATATATATTAAAATGAAGCATGACATTTTCTTTTCTATTTTGTGAAAATAGAAATGAGGTGTAAAGTTGAAGCATGGTTGCAAGCATGGTGTTTTATATTGTTTATTCATTCTTGACTCACTATTCAAGCATGGTTGCAATTTAATATTGCATAATTCCATACTTGAATGAGTGAGGGATGTTGGCTTTTGATTCATTCATGTTCATTCCAAAAGACATAGCCATTTTTCTCATGCTTGCTCTCATGCTTCCTCCTCCTCCTCTTGCTTTGCCTCAAGCTTCAACCTTCACATGTGATGTGAATCATGAAGTTTTAACACAAATAAGTGAGATCTTAACATCCCCTACTTCATTATCTCATACCATTCTAGCAAATCAGTGTGATGTGTTTCATACACTAAAGGGTTTAATGTAGTGGTAGCTTGAACTAGTAGGAGCTTCGAGGTGGATCATCTTTGGCGCGAAGGCTACGAAGGAAGCTTGTTCAAAGTCTCAAGAGAAGCCTTGTGGAGTCGCGGGACTACTACTCAGAGCATATTGAAGAGAAGGACCATCTACAAAGGTTGCATTCTTGATCCTTTTAGATGTAAAGATGTTTGCATTCTATTCCGACTAAATCTCTAGTTAACGATTCTAGCGTAGGATTCTTTGTAACGGCAAAAATTTTAAAACGGCATACATGATGCCCCCTAAAACCTTGTTGTCGTTGCTAGGAACCCTTCAGTGGTATCAGAGCCAAACTAGAGAATTAGACGGATTGCGTAGAATTACGAAACCGAAAAACACCGAAACATGAAACCCCAGTTTCTGTCGAATTTTAGAAGTTTCCAAAAAATTATTTAAACAAGTGCAGAATGTAGTATGGGACAGTATAAGAACACAGTACAAACCTCACCCACTGGGCTCAGATTTTGGCCGGCGACCAAGCCAAGAATTCCGGCTTCACCGGATTTCCCATGGAGTTAGGGGATGGGTTTTGTAATGTGTTCTGGTCTCTGGATTTTGGTGTTTCAGGTATTATTTATTTTTGCTAAATTTGCATGTGATATTTATTTACCAAAACAGCAACTCGGGGTATTTCGTAGTCGTAATTTTAACTGTTTTTGGGCTATTTCAGACGGTGTTAAAAAGTTCGAACGGATATCAGATACCCACTTTGACCCTCGCTGGAAATTTATTCAAGAGTTGGATCTTTTTCCATAGTTTTAAACATTCAAATATCGTGCAAGTTAATCGATGGGCCCTCTAGAAGAATAAAACCTTAACTCGATTATGTGGCCGTCAAAACCGCCACTGAACTCTCGGGTTTGTGGTGGTTCAGCGGTGCCACATGTGAGGCATTGGTTGACCCTTCAACGACTGGTCCATTGGTACTGTGGCATGTGATCGATACTTTTAAACTACGCTCAAGTGTTGTGCTTTTTGGGTAATTGTGGGTGTTTGTTGATTCGATCCGAATGTTTAACATCGTTTAATATTTTGATGACATGTGATATTCTGTGTTACTTAGATATGTTATATTGGATCGTCGTGTTTTGAATAGCCGGGGGTTTTATGTGAGATGAGAGTTTTTATTTTCATTTATGTAAAATTCATTGTATGTAATATTCTTTTATTGGGGCACTTCCGGGTTGAGGATGATGTCACCATTGTTGTATATTATTTACTTTTCCGCATTAGGATAGACCCAAGGAGGAGAGTATAAGTAACCGGGTTCTAGAGTTCAGTGGGAGACCAACTCGAGGAGTCGAGTCCGGGTCACCTAACTCTAGAATTGGTACGGTTGCTTGCCGCTCTCATAGGGGTCTAGGGGTGTGGGTTTGGCTATTCATCGCGACCGTGGAATCCGTGCTTTATACTGGATTAAATTAAAACACGGAATTCCTAGTATATCCAATATTTCATATGATATCTTCTGCTGCTGATGTTCTGTGATGTGATCACTTTATATGTGCGATGTTTTCTCATTTCTTCTGTGATGCTTAGGAAGCTTAATTGATGAGACTTAATTAATGAGATTAATGAAAGAAAAGAAACCAAATGTTGGATATAGTGCTCTCAGAGTCAATTATTGGATCACAGGCACGTGATTGCAATGATTGAGGGAGGACCTATACCGGTAGGACAGTCTTACTCGAGATGATAGTATTCTATCTGGTTTATCTTTATCATCATGTACTGCTTTAGGTGACCTTACAGGTCACTATTGCACGTTGATAGAGCCCCTAGGATTCTTGCTTGACTACCAGCAGTATGAGGGCGATCATATACGTGGGAGCTGGGGTCTATAAGAAAATCCTTAAAAGGTCCCTAGTCGTGGGAGTTTCGACACAGGGCATCGATTCTCCAGACTAGACTAGTGTATACAGTCGAGACCCCGATGTGGGCCGGTGGCCGGTCTCATAAGCCACTGGTGTCAGTTGGTTCACCTAAGATGTATACAGGTTCTCATTGGGTTATGAGTACACCGGACAGGACTTGCCGGGAACCTGCTAGTTGGGATTATAACAGACGTCAGATAGCAGTTCCCAGGTGACATGCGTACAGGTTAGTTCATCGACCTGAGATCGTCATTTGTCTCGTGTGAGTACCCACTGTGCTTTGATTACTACCCTACCACGCTCAAAGGAGACGTGCAAACAGGTTTTAGTTGGGTACAGTCCCGAGCCACATGGAGGCAGTGAGCGGATCTGCAGGGGTTCGTCTCTCCCGGTATTGGGGGTGATGTCGCGCTGTGTCTAGGAGAGCCATTACACAAAGCCCTCGGCCGAGGCAGGAGATTTACTGGTAGGTATTCCAGCAGTATCTCAGGGTGTTCTGGGCTACACCCCGACACGACTTGTACCGCTATTGGGGGTCTGACTTTTACCAACCCCCTAGGCCCGCCATACGATGCTCATAGATGAACGGACCGGACTGTACGGATATTGTCACTGACAGGCTCAGTAGGGTGTCAGGATGTGTTCGCTCATCGACGTCCCTTTTGGTCAATACCCGGTAGCCCATCACGTATTGGCTAATACCTCTGACGTGCTAGTGGTTAAATCCACAGCCAAAGTATTGACGAGTCTTTAGAGTCCTCCACAGACCAGTTTCTCAAGTTTCGGGCGAAACGCTGTAGAGGCCGTATGGAGATAAGGCAGGGTTCGATCAGATACTGCGGTATTGCATGAATCGTGATCGGACGGATTTTACTAGCCGGCTTTGGTTTAAGCCGGATCCTAGTATTAGACAGTGTAGGTTTTGTCTCTTTGCATTTGTATTCAGTGGGAATACAAATGCGGGCATGTATATGCAGTAGCGGGGTTTTCCTGTAATTTATTACGGGATCAGTTTTCTGAAGTTTCTAGTTTGCATTCCGTTCCGGCCGGTTTTCCTTTGTTCCTTCACGGCCGGAATTTCTGATGGAGGGGGTTATTTGCAGTTTGCAAATAACTTATTATGGAGGGGGTTTCTTGCTTTTGTGTCTTTATGATAGCATCTTTTGATTCCATTATTTTCTTGTGATCATTTCTTGTATTAATTGAGATTAGAATGGATTAGAAGTTGATGTGAGGCTTGCTTTTGGATGTGGTCACCTCTCTTGATTCCTACACTCACCTCCCTTCTTGGTTTTGGTATTTTTCCCTCCACCATTTCACATAAGGGGCCGTCCACTTTTTGAGGTTGAGAATGAGAGAGTTCATTTTCTTGTGGTGGGATTTATTCATATCATTCTTCATGCTTGCAAGAATGATACACCTTCCTCCTCTCCAAAGTTCTTTCTCTTCTCCATCATCTTTATGGCAACTTCATAACCCTAAAGAGACAAGCTACTACACTTAGTGTACAGCATTCCTTGGGCACGTCGGCTCGCTAACATCATGCCCGAGTTGCCTCGGTCCAGAGGTGGGAGCCCGTAAAAGTACCCGGCGATGTGGTGCCCGTTTCGACGAGGAGGCGACGAACGGAGGTTCCGCGAGGAGATCGGAGTGGAGACGAAGACCGAAGGACACGGATCGCTTGGTATAGCTTCTCTACCCGTCTTTTAGTTTGCTAGTAGCTTGGTTAATGACCCGATCCGGGTTAAAACTGCGCGGTGGTGCCGGTTTACAGTTTTAGTAAATTTTTCGTTTCCGCATTTCCGGCGTCGGATTGACAGCCAGGGCACCACCGTGCACTTACATTGGTATCAAAGCCACGCCGTTAACCTAGTCTAGCTTGCTCTAGTATGTTTAGAACTTGATCGAAGAAATTTTCCAAAAACCCGATTTCAAGTGCATTAGGTTTCTGGCGATTTTGTTTTGGCTCGAAATTTTTTTCAGTACATTGCAGAAGTACATGCAGGGAATTATAAGAAATCTGTGAAAATTTGGTCGAGTGAAGTCATCATATCACCGCGGAACCGTGGCCAAACCCATGCATTGGCCGCGGTTCCGTGTTCATATCAGATTTTTGCATTTTCATACCGCCCAATTTTTATCACATTGCATATCGGTAGGTACTCTTGAGCCATGTTTGCTAGTCAATTGCAGGATACAGGTTCTCGGCTCTAAACAGTGAAATTCATGAAAAAAGCACGACAATTCCGGATTCCTGCCAACCACAGATAAAACACGGGTCTCTGCTCTTTGTCCATATGTTGCCACACACCAGTTTAAGAGACAAAAGGGCAAATCAATGTCATTTTCATGCACAAGGCTTAATGGCAAACACAAGATCCAAAGAAATCTACGTGGGGCCCAAGAAATCATAACAAAAAGATCCACTTTCACACCTTTTGGCCCACTAGAATTCTGGAAGAAATGTTAAAAGATTATCAGAAAGATCAAGTACCAGCCAAAAGGGGACAGAAGACCAGGGAAGCACTAAAAACCCGGAGTGCCAACTCCACTAAACGGCCGTGGAACCGCGGCCAATAGGGGGTCTAGGTCGCTGTTCTGCGGCCGTATGGTGGCGGCAGCTGACCGGTTTTCAGGGGATGTTTTGCAATTTTATATGGGTTCTGAATGTTGCCCTAGGTTTTCCTTTTCCCTGCCTATAAATAGCCCAGAACCTTGTGAAGCCAAGGGTACTTAATCTAGAGCTTAATTCTTGTATTTAGATTAGGATATATGTTGTTCTTCTTCCTCCTCTCATCTCTTCTCCATTAAAAACTTGTAGTGAGTTTTTGTGAGTGAAGAATGAATAAAGGAGTTCTTGTTCTTACCATGCTTATCTTGTTGTAATTGTTTTTTTATTATTGCTTGTAATTTTCATTTGTTAACTTAGTTGTTGTTATTTGTGTTTGTTTCTTTCTTTTCTCTTTTCCGTTATCTTTAAAACAACCATGATGCTTATGTAGGGTTCCTAGGCACTCTAATGGAGTCTCACAAGTGATCAAACATGCACAAATCAAATTTTACAAGTGCCTACAAACCCTAATACGGATCGTTAACTAGATATATAGGCGAAGCAAGCATGTAATCGGAAATATAGCTAAAGGAAAGGGGATACAACCTTTGTAGATCCGGTCCACCACTTCCTAAGCTCCGCGATGATCTCCCTCCGCTGTCCAAATCGAATCCCGAACTCAAGCATCGGCTTCGTCAAAGAAATGGGCGGGCTTGATCGTCGGTTCGATGCCGAAGATGATCTACGTCGAGGCATCACAAGAACGAGCTCCGCCTTCGCCAAGTCAAGAAACTTATGAAGACAACACACTCTACTACATGGCAAGTAGTAGAGGATGAAGAAATAGGAAGTGGGTAGACTTTAGATTTGGATTTCTCACTTGATTTCACTAGTTGCCATTGATGGTCTCTAGCTTTCTTCATGTTGAAGAAGATGAAGAAGAAGAAGAAGATATGATAAGCTGTTTTAAAAAAGAAAATAAAAAGAATACTTATCATAATTTCAACCATGGTTTAGTGTAGAGATTTAATTAAGGTTTAGATGAGTGGTTAGGGTTAAAGAAGAGACAAGAATGTTAGACTTGTTCAAAGCTTCAAGAAGCTTCAAAGAAAAAACAAACTAAGCCACCATTTATTTTTCTCTTTATCTTTTCCAAAACAATAATAAATGGATAAATAAATAAGAGAAAAGAAACCCTAACCATTCACTAAACATGGTTTAATCTTTACACAAACCCAAAAGAGCAAGTATCATCAAACATGATACAATCTTGTGCACAAAAGTATATCACATATACAACTTGCACAATTCAAGTGAGAAAATCCTTTTAAAGTGAACCAATACTAGTTAACGCAAAGTAATATATTAAATATATGAATATGCACTAAATCATTAAATCAACACTTGATTTAACGATCCGGTCATATCGGATATAACCGACTAGTTTCATATGTATCGGCTTATCGAATCAATCCTTGATTCGATAACTAGGTTATATCGCATACAACCATTCGATATATTCATCGCGAGAATGGAATACGGTATCACATACACGCATTATTCTCGGTCCCGCACATATCCTATATGTGCTCCTATTTCGTTTCGCTTGAGCCAGGAAACCTCTGTGTAGGACTCTAAAGACTCGTCAATACGCCGGCAGCAAATGATGATCATATCAAACACCCACAAGCCGCAAGCGGTCTGCTAAACGTAACGGCCACCCGGGTATTGAGCGATCAGAAGATCGACGAGCAAGCCCGCTCACACTCCTGTGAATCCAACCAGTAACACTTACCGTACATTCCGGTCTGTTCGTCTGATATGTCGCATATCTCGCCTAGGGGTGGTAAACGTCAGACCCTAGTAGCTCGATAAGTCATGCCGACGTAGGGTCCATAACATTCGTGAAACTACTGATAACTCTTACCAGTATATCACTGCAACCCTGGCCAGGGATTTCCTGTTATGGCCAGTCGAGCATTGCGCAACATCAACCCCCAATACCGGGAAAGATGAATCCCCTCCTATCGCTCATTGCCTCCATGTGAATCGGGACTGTACCCAAAAACCACCTGTTTGCACGACTCAGTAGAGCCGTGGTAGGGTGGAAATCAAACCACAGTGGGAGACACACAAGACTCTATGACGATCTCGGGTCAACAGACTAAGCTGTACCAGTGTCACCAGAGAACTGCCATCTGACGTGAGGTATAATACCATCTGGGAGTTCTCGGCGAGTCCGTTCAGTGTACCCAGTCTCCACTGAGCACCCGTATACCATCTCCGATGTCAAACACCAATGGATATAGGATCATCCATCGCCCATCGCATGGGTCGATAAGATATACGCTAGTCTACTCTGGAATATCGATGCCCCGTCTCGATATTCCCTCGACTAGGAACATTTCAAGGATGTACTCATGGACTACCCAGGCCCCACTAGTATGATCTACATCATAGTCCTGGAAGTCGAGTACACATCCTATGGGCTTTATCAACATGTAATCAGAGAGACAGAAAGTATACATGTTAAGATAAAGTGCAACCAGATAGCGTACTATCATGTCGAGCAAGAAAGTCCTACCTATATATGTCCCAGCATCCACTACAATATACATCCAATGTACAGTAATGGCCTCTAGGGCATACATATAACTAACAATCTCCCACTTGCACTAGGGCCATCTGTAGCAGTGGTTGCAGTATCACATACTCAACCATCCCCTAAATTGTCTCTCTTTGGGAAAAGGCCTTCGTGTGTGGATCCGCCGTGTTGTCCTCTGAGTCTACTCTCCTAACCTCGATCACCCTGGAGATCAACTATCTCCATGATCAGGTGATGCTTCCTCAGAATATGTCTGGGTCACTGATGGGACCAGGGTTCCAGGGCTAAAGCTATACTTCCATTGTCATACAATGGCAGGAACCTAGTTCATCTTATGAACCAATATACACCCAAACTGCCTCTTTGGTAGTATCTTTAATAGCGATGTTACCAGCCTTTATCGTCTAGTTTGTCACGGTATCTAGCTTGGAAATCCAACATACCGTCCCTTTACTGAGGGTAAAGACAATGCCTGTGACTGACATTCAGTCGTCTTTATCACTCTGGAACCCTTCCAGTGATTCTCCCCAGGATCGATTGATACCATTTCACTACAACTAGTGAGTATCCTAACATCCAATTAGATCTATCTCATAGATCCAAAGCTTAGGGTTTAGTAGGTATCACTTTGATCCTATATGGAGAATCATTGTGATAAGCAGAGATTGATCGAGCGTAGCATAGGAAACTCCTTCCCTAACAAGAGTATGTCATCCACGTACTCTATGAGGATCGTCACCATACTCCCTACTACCTTTTTGTTTATACAAGGTTCATCTACCATTTTGATGATGTCAACATCTTTGACTAATCCATCAAAACAGATGTTCCAACTCCGCGATGCCTGCTTTATCCTATAAAGCATCTTGCACGCGTTTCCGCTGCTCTCACTGTCTACGAGGCCCTCTGGCTGTGTTCTTATAGACGTTCTCTTCTAAATCATTATTTAGAAAAGTTGTCATGGCACCCAACCACCAGATATCGTAGTCTTGGTATGTAGCCGTGGCAAGTAGGATCTAGATGGACCTAAGCATAGTCCCTGGAAAAGGTTTCATCATTATTCGTGCCTGGTCGATGACGAAAACCTTTAACAAGTCTAGCTATGAAAGTCTCAACTTGTCCATCTACACCAAGTAATCTTCTCAAGATATACTTGCTCCTGATGGGGATTTAACCCTTCAGATATAGCAACCAAAGTCCATACTTTGTTGGTGTATAAGGATTCCATCTCAGATCACTAAGCATCCAGCCATTCTTACAGAGTCCCTACTCTCGATGGCCTGCTCGAAACTGGTTGGGTCATCATCTCATGATGCAATCCTCGCTCCCACTGTCATCGAGAAACCGAGGTATCTCTCAGGCAGGTGAGGAACCCTACCAGATCGGCGGAGAGGCTGAGGTTCGTCGGAGACTATAGAATCCTTTGGTTCTGTCAAATCTTCAGCTGTAGTTTCGTATAGCTGGAACCTTTCCAGTTCTACAGAACTGACCTTGCCTCGATCTTGTCCGGATTTTGCTTTTGACATAGGCCGGACAATCCCAAATCTTAACTTACTTTAAGAGATAGGATCTTCCCACACCATATCTTATATGGAGTGGTAGGCACTGATTTGATTCAAACCTAATTCAATAGTCATGCAGCTTCTCAAGTGCATAACTCCCAATAGGAAACAGGTAACTCAGTAGTACTCATCATAGAGCACACCATATCTAATATCGTGTGATTGCTCCGCCCTGACACACCGTTGTGCTGTGGTGTATTCAGAGGAGTAATACGGAGAGAGAATCTCATTCTCCTTTAGAATGGTCCAGGAATGCCATGCACAAGTATTCTCCTCCCGGATCTCATCATAGGACATAATACTTATACCCGTATTTTGGTTCTCTACTTCTAACTTATATTCTGTGAATACCTCAAAAGGTTCGGACTTATGTTTCAGCAGGAACATATGACTGAATCTTGAGAGATTATCAGAGAATATAATGAAGTATAAAGAACCAGTCCTGGCATGTGCAGACAGGAGACCTTACATACATCATTATGTATGAGTCCCAAGAGTTCACTAACTCTTCCTCTGTTTCTAATGAACAGAGCTATGGTCATCTTATCCTTTTGTGACATGACTGGCAAGTTTCACAAGATGTAAATTCAAACTGATTTAAATATGCATCTAAATGTAACTTCAGCTAGTCGGGTCGCACTGATATGACCTAGTCTACAATGCCTCAAGAACGAATCGTTCATTTCTGAACTCTTCCTCTTGTGTGTGTTCAGTATACAAGGAACTGTAGTTTGATTTAGAACGTCAATGCTTTTAGATAACGTGCCTGAACCGATCAACTTTTGCTATAGGAAATGTTCAAAACATTATCCAACAATACAAAATTATATCATTTCTTTACTAATAAAGAGACTGATATGATTTTGTATATCAGGTTCAGTATCTAATAGCATTTGTTCAGAATCAATGTATTCGTAATACAGGGTGACAGTGACCAACAGACTTGGCTGCAACACTTTCCCCGGTTTCTGTCTCATGAAACTTATCACCCGTTCTCAGTTTTTCTACCCTTTTGTAGCCCTATGTAACAGATTACATATCTGGGATCCTGATCCGGTATCATATACCCAGGATGCAGAGGATACTGAGAAACAGTTCTTTATAATGAACACACCCGAAGGAGATGCATCATATGCACTTTCTTCGTTTGGGCGGCATAGGAATTCTGGTATTCCCCAATTTCCTGCTCTGTCTTATAACAATTATAAGTTGGAGCGGGACCAACGTTCCTCAGCTCAGTATAACAAGCGGGTTCGGTCAATACATCCATTTTATTATCTTGATTAAGGCGTGATATGGTCGCTACCAGGAGAGAGAGAGAAGAAAACACTCTGCGTGCGCTCTTGCAAGATCAGATTGGTTATATATTTTATCTAATCAGGATGGCACCCACTGTTTTTATCAAATCTTCCTTCAAACCTTAAAAGGAAAGACTAGCCGGGAATAATTACACTCTACAAGTTCGCCAATCTTTCAGCCAGGCCAGTGTCGGTACTTTGAGGGAGGTTCCCCGTGCTTTCGCACGGACCTAATTACAGTAAACCTCGTTTTCCCAGAGGCGTAACCCCGTTGACACCTTTCTAGACACTTACTTGATCGGCTAATTGTAAAGTGCAAAACTCTCCCAGGAGTAACAATTACTCGCAGTGGGTATCGGGATCCAACTATCATATAGAAGGTATGCAATCTCATTGCAAATTTCAACACTTGAAACTCCCGATAAAGCTTTTTACCCCTAGCACCTATGACCTTGGCTAAGGTCAACAAATCATAGGTACTAGTCAAGTTCTACCCGTCATTTCGTGATTAATTAGACCCACCCACATGACCCTTGGCTAAGGTCAACAAAGCCACATGACTGTCCTAACTAATCGCATCATATGCTGTGTAGGAAGACATCACTTAGCTACCGTACACTGTGCCTTGACTATGGTCAACAAACACAGCACGAATACTAAGTACTCTACTTCCTAAAATGACGGAGGGTTGCGAATGGTTTTTGTGAAAATCTTTAACGCTTTGAACTTGATCTCGTTGCGGAATCAAATGGTTTTTAAATGGAATGTTTTTGAAGCTTTTCTAGTTTTGCTAAAGGGGTCACTCCCGGTGAAGGGATCGTCGGCCCTTTCCTCGTCGAATGAGGTGCGGGATATATCATATATATCACTGTGCAAAGCGAAAACTATAGAAGCGATCAAAGACAAACCGAGTGTGTAGCATCTGCCAGTTATTGCTAAAGGAGTCACTCCCGGTGAAGGGATCTCGGTCCTTTCCTCATCGAATAAGGTGCAGGATGTTCTATAATGAACACCGCGATGCAAAGCAAGAACTGTAGCTACCTGTTTTTATTTTAAAATTCGATTCCACAACATCAATTAGTTTTATTTTCTTTCATTAATCACATTAATGAATATCCCATCATTTAAATTACCTAAACATCACAGATAAATATGACGTACACTTATGCCATCCGCATTCGCCTCGATGTCCCCTCGTGCACCGTTAGGTTAGGTAACTAACGGCAGAGCGGGGCAGGGCTAGCGCGAGTGTAAAACATAAGCAACGTCTATATAATATATCATATATACTATATATAATATCTGTCACAGAACATCACATGATCACAGATAAATCACAGCAGAAGATACATATGAAATATTAGATATACTAGGACATCCGTGTTTTCAATACGAGCCAGTATAAAACACGGATTCCACGGTCGTGATGAATAGCCAATCCCACACCCCTAGACCCCTACGAGAGCGGCAAGCAACCCTACCAATTCTAGGGTTAGGAGACCCGGACTCGACTCCTCGAGATGGTCTCCCACTGGACCCCAGAACCCGGCTTCTTATGCTCCCCTCCTTGGGTCTATCCTAGTGCAGAAAAGTAAATAATATACATCAACGGTGACATCTTCCGCAACCTGGAAGTGCCCCAATAAAAGAATATTACATACAAGTTTTTACATGAATGAAAATGGAAAAACACTCATCTCACATAAAAAACCCCCGGCTATTCAAACACGACGATCCAATATAACATATCCAGCAACACATAACATCACATGTCATCAACGTAAGTAAATATGCGCATCCCAATTGTCGTTGACATATAGCAACGAAACCGGCGATATCACATATTGCACTTACGGTCACAGAAAAGAAAGTGTTAAACTACAACAGTTGGAATCCGCAACCTCCTCAGACATCGCATGCCTGACCAAATGAATTACTTAGACATCGCATGCCTAACAATTATAAACCCCGCATTTTAGTCTCATTATCGAAAACACTTTTCAATATCAAGTCGGGCAATTCAACAGGATTCCCGACATTTTGATCGAATGCTCTTCGCAAACTTTAGTAGGCGGCCGCACCCCCGACGCCGTCGACGAAGTGCACCAAGGCGGAACACCGCTACCGGGAGCACCCGAACGGATGCTTTCGGCGACGGGGTTCTCCTACAGTCACTTGGTCGGGGCTATGGAGTGAGGCTGTCTATTAAGTTTACCCGGCGAGTATCCGCGTACGCTACGTGATTGCGACGGACTTTTGATCTCATCAAAATTCCGTGGCAACCGATCAAGTGAGACTAAAGTACTATGTTTATAACATTCATTCAGTTATCACATAACTTTTGTGAATTCCAATTATTGTATCACATTCCGGATAAACAGAAAATGTTAAACTTTCCGATCGAACATTCAAACACCCAAGTTTTCCCGAAACAGCTCAACACATGAAATAAGTCTAACAACATTCAGTTCGTGCCTCAGTACCAACGGTCCAGCCGTAGAAGGGTCAAGCCAACGCCTCACATGTGGTACGCCGTACTGCCCCAAACCCGAAAGTTCAAAGGGCAGTTCAAGACGGTCACATAATCGAGTTAAGGTTTGTTGTCTTCTAGAGGGTCCATCGAGTAACTTGCACTACTTAGAACGTCGTTAAACTACGAAAAAGTCCAACAATTGGAAATTTCCCGGCAGGGGAAAAAGTGGGTATTTATATCCGGTCGAACCTTTTAACATATTCTAAAAACACCCGGAAAAGCACACCGACAAAAATTAGACAGTCCGATCGAATACACCGAGTCCCCAATATAACCCAGAAAATGCAACTCTGGAAAAAAAATATTAAAATCCCCAGGAAATCCAGCACAGATAACTAAGAATTACTGTGTAAAAGTGGATGCACAAAACGACAAATTGGCCGCGGATCCGCCGCATGAGCATGCTCATGCCGCGGATCCGCGCCGCAATTATGGAATAAAGCCCTCAAATTTTACAGTAACCCTTATATCTTCCTGCTGATTTTTCTGAATATTTTTAATCTACAAAAATCCACATTTTACAGAAAAGTCCAGAGAGCATTTTTCAAGTCGGGTTTTGGGTCGATCGGACTTCTGATTCCGTCGGGACTTCGCCTAAGGCTCTAGCTAGGCTCTGATACCACTGTAGGGTTCCTAGGCACTCTAATGGAGTCTCACAAGTGATCAAATATGCACAAATCAAATTTTACAAGTGCCTACAAACCCTAATACGGATCGTTAACTAGATATATAGGGAAGCAAGCATGTAATCGGAAATATAGCTAAAGGAAAGGGGCTACAACCTTTGTAGATCCGGTCCACCACTTCCTAAGCTCCGCGATGATCTCCCTCCGCTGTCCAAATCGAATCCCGAACTCAAGCATCGGCTTCGTCGAAGAAATGGGCGGGCTTGATCGTCGGTTCGATGCCGAAGATGATCTACGTCGAGGCATCACAAGAACGAGCTCCGCCTTCGCCAAGTCAAGAAACTTGTGAAGACAACACACTCTACTACATGGCAAGTAGTAGAGGATGAAGAAATAGGAAGTGGGTAGACTTTAGATTTGGATTTCTCACTTGATTTCACTAGTTGCCATTGATGGTCACTAGCTTTCTTCATGTTGAAGAAGATGAAGAAGAAGAAGAAGAGATGATAAGCTGTTTTAAAAAAGAAAATAAAAAGAATACTTATCATAACTTCAACCATGGTTTAGTGTAGAGATTTAACTAAGGTTTAGATGAGTGGTTAGGGTTAAAGAAGAGACAAGAATGGTAGACTTGTTCAAAGCTTCAAGAAGCTTCAAAGAAAAAACAAACTAAGCCACCATTTCTTTTTCTCTTTATCTTTTCCAAAACAATAATAAATGGATAAATAAATAAGAGAAAAGAAACCCTAACCATTCACTAAACATGGTTTAATCTTTACACAAACCCAAAAGAGCAAGTATCATCAAACATGATACAATCTTGTGCACAAAAGTATATCACATATACAATTTGCACAATTCAAGTGAGAAAATCCTTTTAAAGTGAACCAATACTAGTTAACGCAAAGTAATATATTAAATATATGAATATGCACTAAATCATTAAATCAACACTTGATTTAACGATCCGGTCATATCGGATATAACCGACTAGTATCATATGTATCGGCTTATCGAATCAATCCTTGATTCGATAACTAGGTTATATCGCATACAACCATTCGATACATTCATCGCGAGAATGGAATACGGTATCACATACACGTATTATTCTCGGTCCCGCACATATCCCATATGTGCTCCTATTTCGTTTCGCTTGAGCCAGGAAACCTCTGTGTAGGACTCTAAAGACTCGTCAATACGCCGGCAGCAGATGATGATCATATCAAACACCGACAAGCCGCAAGCGGTCTGCTAAACGTAACGGCCACCCGGGTATTGAGCGATCAGAAGATCGACGAGCAAGCCCGCTCACACTCCTGTGAATCCAACCAGTAACACTTACCGTACAGTCCGGTCTGTTCGTCTGATATGTCGCATATCTCGCCTAGGGGTGGTAAACGTCAGACCCCAGTAGCTCGATAAGTCATGCCGACGTAGGGTCCATAACATTCCTCAAACTACTGATAACTCTTACCAGTATATCACTGCAAACCTGGCCAGGGATTTCCTGTTATGGCCAGTCGAGCATTGCGCAACATCAACCCCCAATACCGGGAGAGAGGAATCCCCTCCTATCGCTCATTGCCTCCATGTGAATCGGGACTGTACCCAAAAACCACCTGTTTGCACGACTCAGTAGAGCCGTGGTAGGGTGGAAATCAAACCACAGTGGGAGACACACAAGACTCTATGACGATCTCGGGTCAACAGACTAAGCTGTACCAGTGTCACCAGAGAACTGCCATCTGACGTGAGGTATAATACCATCTGGGAGTTCTCGGCGAGTCCGTTCAGTGTACCCAGTCTCCACTGAGCACCCGTATACCATCTCCGATGTCAAACACCAATGGATATAGGATCATCCATCGCCCATCGCATGGGTCGAGAAGATATACGCTAGTCTACTCTGGAATATCGATGCCCCGTCTCGATATTCCCTCGACTAGGAACATTTCAAGGATGTACTCATGGACTACCCAGGCCCCACTAGTATGATCTACATCATAGTCCTGGAAGTCGAGTACACATCCTATGGGCTTTATCAACATGTAATCAGAGAGACAGAAAGTATACATGTTAAGATAAAGTGCAACCAGATAGCGTACTATCATGTCGAGCAAGAAAGTCCTACCTATATATGTCCCAGCATCCACTACAATATACATCCAATGTACAGTAATGGCCTCTAGGGCATACATATAACTAACAGCTTACGCTTGATCCTTGCCAAGGTGAGGTCGCAAATAGCCAGTTGTTATCTTCTAATCTCTTTCTTTCTATCTTCCTCTTTTGTTTTATTTTCTTTACCGTATTATGGGTGAGTAGTTTCATACTTGTTAGGGTAGGATAAGGGAAGTTTGAGAGAAGGAAATCTTTCTCACTCTTTCCTTGCCCAACATCTTAAATCGACTCCCGTTAATTGAACCACAATCTGCTCCCTACGGCACCCTATCCTACATGATATCGGTGATTCCGTAGTGAGACCGGTGGTGGTTGAATTAACCGGAGGTTATGGCTAAGAGCCAAGAACGGACGGACAAGCACCAAAAGGAAGAATTTAAGCGTTGGAAAGCCTAGCTTATACTCACAAGTCCTTCCTAGTCGTGCTAATCCCCGTTGTTGCCGATTACCGTAACACCGATATTAAGAGTGGCAACGAAAGAAGTGAGCGATTCCTAACTCAAACTAACCTAATCCTAGCCCTAACAAGCTCTCTTTACATATCATTTTAACACTTAGATAATCACAAACAAATCTGGACATTTGGACTTAACTCGTTAAAGCACTTAGAAAAAGATTCCATCTCCCTGCGGACGACCCGTACTCAACCAGCTAGCTACGAGCGAAACCGTCTTGATTGCGGTAATTAACTAAACTTGAACACGCAGAATCCCTACCAATCAAATGGCGCCGTTGCCGGGGAGACGGTAGTTTATTTCTTTGTGTAATTTCGGGTTAACTTGTGAATATAAATATAACCGAAAAACTAAACAAAAAAATATACGTTGTAAAAAAAAATCATTTTGTTATTTTTGATTAGTTTTTGTGCAAGTGTGCAGGATAATACGGAGTTCGAGTTCAGTGCCAAAGACGTGGGATATACGAAGTTCAAGTTCAGTACCAAAGACGTGGGAAGATAGACCAATATTTCGCGGCTACACTGCGACGGATCAAAACGAAGCAAACGGTCTACTGTAAGATTCTGGAGCAGTTCCAGTAAGCAAATCCAAAATCAGGAAATCTAGACAAGCAGAGGACACCCACTAGAGCACACACCAGAAAAATAAAATCCCAACTCTTCATTCCTGCCGCGGAACCGCGGCATAAGCAAGCTTAGGCCACGGAACCGCGGCCACTTGGTGGCCTCGTCAATTCAAAATCATTGTGAGTACTTCTTTCTCTTTCCCACTCCTCTGGACTCCAATAAACTGTGTTTTTTGCAGCATTCTTTGCGCAAATTCTCTTCCCCCTTCCAATAAACTGTTCTTGTGCAGGATTCTTTGCGCCGCGTTAAAAATAAAAATTGTTTGTAGTTGATTTGTTTCCGCTTTGCATTCATTAATACGGACTTTAAGGGGCTTGAAACCAATTCAGATTGGGTGGGGATTTCATCACCCTTCCCAGGACCCCAAAAATCACAAAAAGCATATGCATTGACCATTGTTAATTAAAAAATACTAGACTCGGCCCTAAGGACTTCACGCTCAATAGGACAGAGGACTAGTTACAGGCATCGACCGTTTATCCTATCTGACTTTTGCGGTGACCAGGCAAGTGTGTCGAAGGCAAGTGGTTCTTTAATTAAGGAACTTCGCGAAAGCGTTGGACAACCTCCCACTTACCTGGTACTTACCTGGCTGCAATTAACGGAGAAGAGGCGGTTTGAGGTCCTATTTCTAGCCCTCTGGAACAGTTAGGAGCTGTCTTGCAGACCTAGGTGACCCTAGATCTAGGTGTGATTGTGCATATCTTATTTGTGATTGCTTAAAGCCGTCAATCCGTACATATCTCTGTAAAGATCTTTCAAAATATAAAACAAAAAGAAAAAAAATCAAAAACTTTTATAAAAACTTGCCCTTTGTCGCCAAAATCCATTTTTCACCCACCACCCATCGCTATTCTCCATTGACATTTTCATACCCTCACCTTCTCCGCTTTGACTATACTAAACTTGTTTAGTGTATGTCCGCTTGGACTCGGGACACTAGCGCCCGTCTAGTCCGTGTTACGTTAGTCGCTACCGACTACGCGATCGACTCAGACGTCGAAACTCCGTCCACTCCTCTTTCACCCTTACCTTTGCCGGCCAACTCCGACGTTGACCGGAATTCTGTTCATACATCTTCACCTTCACCATCACCAACCTCTTCTTCCGCAATGTCAGGATTTAATCCGAACATCTCTTTGACTACCCCTGGATTGGCTCCACCTCCTACGGAGACCAATAACCCACCACCACCGCCTGTTGTAGCGCCACAGCGAATCGCGCTCCACGATCGTTTCTATCCCACTCGTTCTGCACTCCCCACCTGCCTTTCTCTTCAACCGGCCAATGGGGACTGTTAGTGTATATGCCCTAGAGGCCATTACTGTATCATACTAGTTTGTATATTACTTAATGGATGCTTGGGATATTCACCTTGTATATACAATCTTGCTCAAAATAGTAGTATGCTACTTGGTTTGTTTCTACTTCAATGTGTACATGTGTTTATTTTTGTATATCGCCTATACACATTAGTAGAGCCCTTAGGATCTTTGCTTGATTACCAGCGATGTGATGGCCGTCACACTAGTGGGGCTGGGTAATCTATAAGCACATCCTTATGCAGGTCCCTGGTCGCAGGACTATCGAGACAGGGCATCGATACTCCGGAGTAGACCAGCGCATGCGCTTCTCATCCCAGTGTGGGAGACGGTCTGTCCCACAGCCGTCAGTACGTCGTACTTGAGATAGTATGCGGGTGCTCGTTAGGTTACGGGTACACTGGACAGGACTCGTCGGGAACTGACTAGTTGGTATTATACCTATCGTCAGTTATCAGTTCCCAGGTGACATGAGTACAGCTTAGTCTGCTGACTTGACACTGTCACTCCGCCTCGAGTGTGTTCCCACTGTACTTTGATCACTACCCTACCACGGCTTAAAGGAGTCGTGCAAACAGGTAGTGGTTAGGTGCAGTCCCGAAGCACTTGGAGGCAGTGACGGTTAGACAGGATTCGTCTCTCCCGGTATTGGGGGTTGACATCGCGCTGTGTCTAGGAGAGCCATTACACGAGTAGTCCCTGGCCAGGGCAATCGAGATATACTGGTAGGTTTCCAGTGTTATCTCAGGGTGTTTTGGGCTTCGCTCCGGCACGACTTGTACCGCTATTGGGGGACTGACGTTTACCGCCCCCTAGGCCCGCCATGCGATGTATCAGACGAACAGACCGGACTGTACGGAGAATGTCACACTCAGGCTCAGTAGGAGTTCAGATGGGTTTCGCCTCGTCGGTCTTCTTGTCGGCATTACCTGGGGACCGTTACGCACAGCTAGTGCCGCTTGCGGTCTGTGGTTAAACCCACTGCCAGCGTTGTGTCGAGTCTTTAGAGTCCCACACAGAAATCTTTTCGCCTTTAGGCAAAAGAGTAGAGGTCGCATGGTATTGCGACAGGTCGCATGGTTTTGCGACAGGGTTCGGTCACATCCGTGCACTTGTGCACGTACAGTGTCCAGACAGTTTACACTAGCGGGCTTTGGTTTAAGCCAGATCCTAGTGTACCTTATGGGATTGGATTTATCCATTTTGCATTCGTGTTCCTCGGAACGCGGATGCGGGTGTGTATGCACAGTTGACAGGGAGGCAGAGGCGGCGGATTCTCATTAGGGTTGTTGACTGTTGACCGTTGACTATTTGGCTTTATGCTCAACCCTAATGAGAATATGATATGTGATTAACTATTATATTAATTAAGTATTATGGTGATATGGTTCTTGACTTGTTGACTTTTGTTGACTTGTTGACTTTGTTGACTTGTTGACTTTTGTTGACTTGTTGACCGGTTGACTAGGCTTGACCAGTTGACCATCATGATAACCATGGTTATCATTTCATGCCAAAGACTTTTACTTGCTTGCTCATTTGAGTAAAATTAGTGCATGACATGATAAGGTTATGGTTGCTTCAAACCATCACATAAGACTTTTTTGATATGATGAGTTATGATCACTTTGGATTATGAGAGGGTGAAAGAACAAAAGAGTTGCTCATTCTTTCTTGCTCATTCTTTCTTGCTCATTCTCTCTCTTGTTCTTGAGCTCTCCTCTTGCTCTCACCCTCAACCTCTTGCTCCCTCTCTTGATCTATGGTTCTCTTGTCTCATGAGTTGAGAATCAAGAACCATAGATAAAATCCCATTCTATTTCCTCTCTACTCATTCTAGTTCACTAGGTTTAGCAAACCAAGTGAACTAGTTTCTTCAAAGAACGAAGAAGGAGCTAAAGGTTGGAGCTTTCAGGTGGATCTATCTTCGGCGTACGGAGACGACGAGAAGAAGCCATTGGACCACCATCGGAGCTTTGAAGACGAAGGAGTTCAAGACAAGCAAGGTATAACCATCTCCATCCGAGTAGCTAACTCTCTTTAGCAAAGTATGCTAGTTTTAGTTTAGTCAAAGATCCCGACTTTGCTTAGTCCATGTTGCCCCTTGCGCTAAAAATTTGATTTTTATACCGTTTCCGCCTCCCCGTAAGAACCGGGGGTCGCAACGTGGACTTACAGTGGTATCAGAGCCTAACTAAACTTAAACTAGCTTGGTAGTAAAGTGTAACGAAGTTCGGAACCGAAAAAATCCAAAAACCTAACTTTTACAAAACCTGAGTTTCTGTTGAAATATTTTCTGGTCAAAATGAAAAACTTTATACTCCTAAATTCGGCTCAGGGTTTTGTGTGAACACCCATGAAAAACGGTCCACTGTTTCCTTCAAACCGCCGCGCTTCCGCCGCACGAGGTAGGCATGTGCCGCGGAAGCGCCGCGGTTTGTCGTCTTCTCTGCATCGTTTTTCGTGCAGTGTGTGTCTGTGTTGGTTTTGGGATTTTTAAAATATATTATATGTGCCCAGATTTTCCAGAAAAGAAATTTCCTTTTGGGGTCCTAAAATTCCGTATTTTTTCCGAACTTCACTGCACTTTGACTATGATGGTTATATCTGTGATGTTTGCATGTATTGAACGTCGGCTAATCGCTATAAGTCGATTGGTCGGGGTTATACATGATCTGTAATGTGCTGGAATGTGTATATGAATATGTTGGATTGTCGCGGGTGAATAGCCGGGGGTTGTGAGACGAGAATTTTCTTTTCTTTCAATTCATGTAAATTTGTAAATTGATGTAATAATTATTTGTATGGCCGCACAACCGGGTCGGGGTTGTAGCCGTCATTGTATAATTTCTTTTTACTGTTTTTGCTCCTAGGATAGACCCATGGAGGGGGTGCACAAACTACCGGGTATGCCGAAGTGTCGAGTGGCCTACTCATGGAGATGAGGGAGGTTACTACGCTTCGGGTACTTGGCGGGTAGTTTGCCGCACCCGTAGGGGTCTTGGGTGGGGTTTTGGCTATTCACCGCGACCGTGTAATCTGTCTTTCGTTACAGGCTCGTACGAATTACAGATTCCTAGTATATCCAATGTATTTATCTGTGATCTGAAATGTTTATCATTGCAGTATATCTATATATGATATTATTTAGGCGTTGCTTATGTTTTACAGACGCGCTAGCCCTGCCCCCGCTCTGTCGTTAGTTAAGTAACCTAACGGGTAATGACGGGGCCCCGTGGCGAATGCGAATGGCTTAAGCGTACGTCATATTTTGGTTGTTTTCTGCAATGGTAGGATTAAATGATGGGACGCATTAAAAGAACTAATGCAAGAATATCACGCATTAAAAGAACTAATGCAAGATAATAAACCAAGTTAAAGTCGTTGGAACACTTTCGAAAAACCACTCGGTTCTTTTCAAAACAAACTTTTAAAATACGGAGTTTGAGCCACTCCATTTAAAAGCTATCTCGTTCCATCGACCAAATCAAGTTCACTACGTTCACGGTTTTGCCAAAACCATCCGTAGCCCTCCATCATTTCAGTTAAATATTCGGTAGTATTCAAGCTATGTATTTTGACCTCACGCCAAGGCATAGTGATTGGTAGCTGCCGGATATTTATCTGTTGCATAGATAGAATGCGTTGGTTTGAGACAGTCGTACTGCCATTTTGGCCTACGTCAAGGGTATGTACGGGTGGGTTCAAATTAACTTGGATAATGATGGGACGAACTTGACATGTGACTTATGACATTTTGACCTCACGCCAAGGTCATAAGAGCATGGGGCAAAAATCCACATCGGGAGTTTCATAAGTACTGAAACTTGCTAGATTTGCATACCATTTGGAGTGTGATGATTCTGGTAGGATTCCTTCAGTTTCGTCACGCGATGATATTTGGATCCCGATCCTACTGTGAGTATATGCTACTCCTCGGGAAATTTCTCACTTAACGATCAATGCTATAAACCTAGTAGGTGCCTAGAAAGGTGTTAGCGGGGCTATGCCCCCAGGGAAAAGAGGTTCTTTAATTAAGGAACTTCGCGAAAGCGTTGGAAAACCTCCCTCGAAGTACCGACACCGGCCTAGCTGAACGGTTAAGCAAGTATTGTACGGTGGGATTGATCCTGACTAATTCTTCCTTTATGGTTTGAGGAGGGATTCGAGAAACAGTGGGAGCCATCCTGTTTAGACAAACTAAAAACCACTCTAAACTTGCAAGAGCATCATGCTGAGTGTTTCTTCTTCTCTCTCCTAATTGCAGCGACCAATCAACATGACTGGACTTAAGTTACTCCTAGATAAAAACAAACTGACAGGGCCAAACTACAAAGATTGGCTCAGGAATGTCAAGATAGCAATCACTTATGACAAGCTGGGGTATCTTCTTACCACCAAAGCTCCCCCTGTCCCTGGTCCAACTTCCAGTGTCGCGGATAAGGAAATCCGCAAGACTTGGGAGATTGATAGCGTGAAGGCCAAGTGCCTCCTGCTTGCCTCGATGGACAACGAACATCAGAGGAGGCATGAGAATATGGACATGGAGTCCATATTGCTCCATACAAAAGAACTGTATGGAGAGCAATCACGTATCGCAAGATACGAAGCGTCGAAAAAGTTATTTTCGACAAGAATGGCCGTCGGATCATCAGTAGCCGAGCACGTGCTAAAGATGATCGGCTACATTGAGGAGCTCGCTGACCTAGGGATCACATTAGAGAGTGAGCTATATACGGATATAGTTCTCCAATCCCTTCCTTCCACTTACGCCCAGTTCATACTGAACTTCAACCTACAAGAAAAAGAGGTTGAACTTTCAGAGCTCCTCAACATGCTGAGGAGCGCAGAGGGCACCCTACAGAAAGGTAGAGATACATCCCATTGTTTGTAGGAGGATCATCTTCTTCTAGGTCCAAGGCGAAAGCCAAGGGAAAGAAGAAGAAGGCCCCCGCCAAACCAAGGGGCGGTGTTAGTAAAGTGGATACGAAGGGAAAAGCAAAAGCAACAAAGATAGCGGGGAAGCTTGTGGATAAGGAAGAATGCTTCTATTGTCATAAGAAAGGACACTGGAAGAATGATTGCAGGGCCTGGAAGGCCAGAACACAGGAATTGAAGCAGGTTGCAGCTTCAGCTTCAGGTGTGTATGTTATTGAAAACTGTCTTTCAATAAACTCTACTTCCTGGGTATTGGATACCGGATCAGGATCTCATATCTGTAATTCTTTGCAGGCGTTGAGAAACCGTAGGGTTTTGAAGGCAGGTGACATGACCCTCAGAGTTGCAAACGGAGCTAGCATGGATGCTAAAGCCGTGGGGGACTATCACCTGGGAATGTCAGATGGACATGTTTTGGTTTTGCGTAATTGCTTTTTTGTACCCAACGCAACTTGTAATATCATTTATGTATCTTTAGTTTCTAAAGAAGGTTATGAATTTGCGTTTGTAAGTAATGTTGTAAACATTCACCTTAATCAAGTTCTGATTGGGTCAGGTACATTGAGTAATGGTATATACGTGTTAAACCAACCACAGATTTTCAACGTCCAGAATACACACAAAAGAAAGTCTCCAGAACTAAATCAGACTTTCTTATGGCATTGTAGATTGGGTCACATCAATGAGAGAAGGTTGACTAAGTTACATACAGAAGGATATTTGAATGCGTTCGAATATCAATCGTATGCCACTTGTCAATCTTGTCTCAAAGGAAAGATGACAAAGACTCCGTTTACTGGACAAGGAGTAAGAGCGAGCGAGCTCTTGGGACTCGTACACAGTGATGTGTGCGGTCCAATGTCTACACATGCCCGAAGCGGACATTCTTACTTCATTACTTTTACGGATGACTTCTCAAGGTACGGTTATGTCTTCTTAATGAAACATAAGTCCGAGGCCTTTGGAAAATTCCAGGAGTATAAGAATGAAGTAGAGAAACAGACCGGCAAAAGTATTAAGATTCTAAGATCGGATCGAGGTGGAGAATACTTAAGTGCCGAGTTCCTGGACTATCTAAAAGAGAACGGAATTCTCTCTCAGCTTACTCCTCCATACACCCCGCAACATAACGGTGTATCGGAGAGACGGAACCGCACCCTATTGGATATGGTGCGGTCCATGATGAGTAACGCTGAGTTACCGCGATCATTCTGGGGGTATGCGCTAGAATCAGCTGCGTACCTTTTGAACCGAGTTCCGACTAAGACTGTGCCTACCACCCCATATGAAATATGGAGTGGGAAGAAACCCTATCTTCAATATCTGAAGATCTGGGGATGTCCAGCTTTTGTCAAAAAGCAGCATGCGGACAAACTCGAGGCACGCTCAGTACTGTTCAAGTTTGTGGGATACCCAAAGAACACCAGGGGGTATCTTTTCTACTACGCAGAGGAACAAAAAGTCCTTGTTTCTCGTAATGCCCACTTTCTAGAACACCAGTTCTTGGAAAAGGAGATTAGTGGGAGCGCAGTAGAACTGGAAGAAATTCCAGAACCATAGACTATTACTGAAAGGTTAGTGGAACCAGAGGGTTCAACAGAACAGGACATTCCTACGCCGCTCCGCAGAAGTAGTAGGCAGTCTCATCCGCCCGAGAGATACTACGGTTTTCTCATAGACGGGGATAGAGAGGATTGCATCATAGATTATGATGAGCCTACTAGCTTCCAGCAGGCCGTTCAGAGCGTTGACTCAGTGAAATGGCTGGATGCAATGCGGACCGAAATGGAGTCCATGTACACCAACAAGGTATGGACGTTGGACATTGCTCCAGACGGGGTAAAACCCGTAGGATGCAAGTGGATCTTCAAAAGGAAGATTGGTGTAGATGGACAGGTTGAGACCTATAAAGCTAGGCTGGTAGCAAAGGGTTTTCGTCAAAGACCTGGCTTGGACTACGACGAAACCTTTTCTCCAGTAGCCATGCTGAAATCCATTCGGATCCTTCTTGCCATTGCTGCCTTCCACGATTATGAGATCTGGCAAATGGACGTAAAGACAGCTTTTCTAAATGGAAATTTAGAGGAGTGTGTCTATATGGACCAACCAGAGGGTTTCATTCAGAGTGGGAGCAGCGGAAAGATGTGCAAGTTGCTTAAGTCCATCTATGGGCTAAAGCAGGCATCGCGGAGTTGGAACATCTGCTTTGATGAGACGTTCAAAGAATTTGGCTTTATCAAAAATCCAGATGAACCATGCATCTATAGTAGATTTGTAGCGAGAACTGTAGTATTCCTCGTTTTGTACGTGGATGACATTCTCTTAATAGGAAATGACATTCCTATGCTACAATCTGTCAAGGGGTTCTTGTCACACAGGTTCTCCATGAAAGACCTGGGTGATGCCTCATACATTCTTGGTATCCGGATCTACCGTGAAGATCCAAGAGGATATTAGGACTTTCACAGTACAGGTACATCGACACCATACTGAAGAGGTTCAGTATGGAAGATTCCAAGCGCGGTAACCTACCGGCTTGTCACGGGATCACCCTCTCTAAAGAGATGTCTCCCAAGACTGATTTGGAGAGGGATCGCATGTCTATTATACCCTACGCTTCTGCGGTAGGCTCTATAATGTATGCGATGTTGTGTACCAGACCGGATGTAGCTTATGCACTGAGTGTGGTAAGCCGGTATCAGTCTAACCCTGGGGAGAAACACTGGATAGCGGTAAAGAACATTCTCAAGTACCTGAGAAGGACTAAGGAGATGTTCTTGGTGTATGGCGCAAAAGACCTCCAGATCGAGGCCTTTGCTGACTCCAGCTTCCAGAGTGACAAGGATGATTCCAAGTCCATGTCGGGTTTTGTCTTTACCCTCAATGGAGGGGCGGTGTGTTGGAAGAGTTCCAAACAAGAAACCGTTGCAGACTCGACGATGGAAGCGGAATACATCGCTGCATCTGATGCCGCAAAAGAAGCTGTCTGGATGAGGAAGTTCTTGAAAGAACTTCAGGTGGTTCCGTCCATTGTTGATCCAATACCTCTGTATTGCGACAACAACGGGGCTATAGCTTTAGCGAAGGAACCAAGGTCCCATCAGAAATCCAGGCACATCTTGAGGCGGTATCACCTGATCAGGGAGATCGTGGATCGCCAGGAGATCGAGGTTCGGAGAGTCGCTTCAGAAGACAACACTGCAGATCCATTCACCAAGGCCTTGCCCCAGACTCAGTTCGAGCGGCTGATCGAGATGATAGGTCTTCGATACGCCAGTACATGGCCTTAGTGCAAGTGGGAGATTGTTAGTGTATATGCCCTAGAGGCCATTACTGTATCATACTAGTTTGTATATTACTTAATGGATGCTTGGGATATTCACCTTGTATATACAATCTTGCTCAAAATAGTAGTATGCTACTTGGTTTGTTTCTACTTCAATGTGTACATGTGTTTATTTTTGTATATCGCCTATACACATTAGTAGAGCCCTTAGGATCTTTGCTTGATTACCAGCGATGTGATGGCCGTCACACTAGTGGGGCTGGGTAATCTATAAGCACATCCTTATGCAGGTCCCTGGTCGCAGGACTATCGAGACAGGGCATCGATACTCCGGAGTAGACCAGCGCATGCGCTTCTCATCCCAGTGTGGGAGACGGTCTGTCCCACAGCCGTCAGTACGTCGTACTTGAGATAGTATGCGGGTGCTCGTTAGGTTACGGGTACACTGGACAGGACTCGTCGGGAACTGACTAGTTGGTATTATACCTATCGTCAGTTATCAGTTCCCAGGTGACATGAGTACAGCTTAGTCCGCTGACTTGACACTGTCACTCCGCCTCGAGTGTGTTCCCACTGTACTTTGATCACTACCCTACTACGGCTCAAAGGAGTCGTGCAAACATAGTGGTTAGGTGCAGTCCCGAAGCACTTGGAGGCAGTGACGGTTAGACAGGATTCGTCTCTCCCGGTATTGGGGGTTGACATCGCGCTGTGTCTAGGAGAGCCATTACACGAGTAGTCCCTGGCCAGGGCAATCGAGATATACTGGTAGGTTTCCAGTGTTATCTCAGGGTGTTTTGGGCTTCGCTCCGGCACGACTTGTACCGCTATTGGGGGACTGACGTTTACCGCCCCCTAGGCCCGCCATGCGATGTATCAGACGAACAGACCGGACTGTACGGAGAATGTCACACTCAGGCTCAGTAGGAGTTCAGATGGGTTTCGCCTCGTCGGTCTTCTTGTCGGCATTACCTGGGGACCGTTACGCACAGCTAGTGCCGCTTGCGGTCTGTGGTTAAACCCACTGCCAGCGTAGTGTCGAGTCTTTAGAGTCCCACACAGAAAGCTTTTCGCCTTTAGGCAAAAGAGTAGAGGTCGCATGGTATTGCGACAGGTCGCATGGTTTTGCGACAGGGTTCGGTCACATCCGTGCACTTGTACACGTACAGTGTCTAGACAGTTTACACTAGCGGGCTTTGGTTTAAGCCAGATCCTAGTGTACCTTATGGGATTGGATTTATCCATTTTGCATTCGTGTTCCTCGGAACGCGGATGCGGGTGTGTATGCACAGTTGACAGGGAGGCAGAGGCGGCGGATTCTCATTAGGGTTGTTGACTGTTGACCGTTGACTATTTGGCTTTATGCTCAACCCTAATGAGAATATGATATGTGATTAACTATTATATTAATTAAGTATTATGGTGATATGGTTCTTGACTTGTTGACTTTTGTTGACTTGTTGACTTTGTTGACTTGTTGACTTTTGTTGACTTGTTGACCGGTTGACTAGGCTTGACTAGTTGACCATCATGATAACCATGGTTATCATTTCATGCCAAAGACTTTTACTTGCTTGCTCATTTGAGTAAAATGAGTGCATGACATGATAAGGTTATGGTTGCTTCAAACCATCACATAAGACTTTTTTGATATGATGAGTTATGATCACTTTGGATTATGAGAGGGTGAAAGAACAAAAGAGTTGCTCATTCTTTCTTGCTCATTCTCTCTCTTGTTCTTGAGCTCTCCTCTTGCTCTCACCCTCAACCTCTTGCTCCCTCTCTTGATCTATGGTTCTCTTGTCTCATGAGTTGAGAATCAAGAACCATAGATAAAATCCCATTCTATTTCCTCTCTACTCATTCTAGTTCACTAGGTTTAGCAAACCAAGTGAACTAGTTTCTTCAAAGAACGAAGAAGGAGCTAAAGGTTGGAGCTTTCAGGTGGATCTATCTTCGGCGTACGGAGACGACGAGAAGAAGCCATTGGACCACCATCGGAGCTTTGAAGACGAAGGAGTTCAAGACAAGCAAGGTATAACCATCTCCATCCGAGTAGCTAACTCTCTTTAGCAAAGTATGCTAGTTTTAGTTTAGTCAAAGATCCCGACTTTGCTTAGTCCATGTTGCCCCTTGCGCTAAAAATTTGATTTTTATACCGTTTCCGCCTCCCCGTAAGAACCGGGGGTCGCAACGTGGACTTACAGGGACAACTTTGAAATAAAGCCCCACTTCATCAACATGCTTCCATGATTTCATGGGCATGAATCTGAAGATGCCTATATCTTCATCAATAAATTTCAAAACGTTTGTGCCATGATGAAAACTACCCAACTGTCGGACGATGCTATACGTCTACGGGTCATTCCGTTCACTTTATGCGATCTTGCTGAAAAATGGCTGTATAGCACCGCTTCCCACTCCATAACCAGTTGGGACGAGTTTGTAAAAGCGTTTCTAAAGAAATTTTATCCGAATCATAAAACCGCAAGGATCCGCAATGAAATCAACCAATTCTCTCAGCTTCCTTCTGAACCCTTCTGGAAGTGCTTTGACCGGTACAAAGACCTTCTTGTTCAGTGTCCTCACCACGGTATAGAGAAATGGAAACTTTGCCAAACCTTATACGAGGGCCTGAACCCAGCAACGAAGCAGTTGTTGGAAACCATCTGTCAGGGCCACTTCCTATCGAAATCTGACGAGGAAGCGTGGCAATTCTTTGACGACCTTGCGGAGCAAACGCTACAATGGGAGAGCACCAGACCGACTTCTTCTTCTTCTACCTCCACTTCTACCGGTCAGTCTAGGGTAGGAATTCACCAACTCGATGTCTCTATAGCGATGAAAGCTGAAATGGCTGCAATAACGAGAAAGCTTGAAGCAGTAGAGAGCAAATTTTCTGCTCCTGCCCCTGTTCTTCCCCTTCGTACCATTTGCGCTTGTTGTTCCGATCCTTCTCACTTAACCGAAGAGTGTCCTTACAATCCACCATCTCAAGGACAGGATCAGGTTAATGCTGCATTTCAGCAAAGACCAAGGAATGATCCATACTCTTCCACCTACAATCCCGGTTGGAGGAACCACCCTAATTTCGCCTGGAATCAGAATCAGAATCAATTCCAAGGCAACAATTTCCAAAGGCCCCCTCCGCCGCAACAACAAGCGCAACAACAAACTCAACATCAATTTCTGCAGCCCTTCCAACCCCAACCTTTTCAAAATCAGACGAACAACTTTGCACCCAACAATTCTTTTCCACCAAACAACTTTGTTCCGTCAAACAACGATAAGGTTTCCTCTCTCGAACGAAGTCTGGAGGCGTTCGTTAAACAATCGACACAATCCACTGCCAACATCCAGTCTTCCATTCAGTCCTTAGTGCAACACACTGCCGCTCATGGGCAAAGCATCAAAACAATCGAGGCCCAGATTGCACAGCTGAATGCGGCCTTAAGCGAGCGAGAGAAGGAGAAGCTCCCGTCCTAGCCACTCCCAAATCCCGGTCACCCACAGAATGTACATGTTGCTCTTGAACAATAGAACCATAATGTGAGTGCCGTGACCACATTGAGATCAGGAAGGATGCTGCAAAACAACATTGGCACACGTATCAACGATGACACCCCGTCCGCTTCTTTTTCTTCTTCTTCTTCTTCTTCTTCTTCTTTTGCTTCTTCGTCTTCTGAGCCTATTCTCCGTTTTTCACAAGGCTCTCCTTCCTCTTCTTGTGCTCTGAATGGACCCACTTCTCACTCCACGAAAACACCTGTTCTGGGATCCGTTCCAACTCCACAATCTCCTCCACAAGCATTAGACTCAACCAATTTTAAAAACGTCCCATTTCCAAACCGGATGAGGTCTAATAAACAAAATCCTCAAATGGAGAACATTCTGGAGTTATTTAAGCAGGTTAACATTAACATTCCTCTTTTAGATGCAGTCCAACAAGTCCCGTCCTACGCAAAAATCTTAAAGGACTTGTGCACGAAAAAGAGGAAGTCTCAGGTACCCAAGAAAGTTTTCTTGGCTAGTGCTGTGAGTGATACCCTTACCCAATCTTTACCACAAAAATGGAAGGACCCTGGCTGTCCTACGATTTCTATTACCATTGGGGATAAGAACATCAACCGCGCACTATTAGATCTTGGTGCCAGTGTTAACCTGCTTCCGTACTCAGTATACGAGCAATTAGGCGTAGGAGAGCTGAAACCCACGCACTGCACTCTCCAAATGGCCGACCGATCGATCACCCATCCTAGGGGTGAGCTAGAGGATGTGTTAATAAAAGTCGGGGACTTCATATTCCCCGTTGACTTCATTGTATTAGACACATGATTGTTAGAGATTCTGCGTGTTCAAGTTTAGTTAATTTCCGCAATCAAAACGGTTTCGCTTGTAGCTAGCCGGTTGAGTACGGGTCGTCCGCAGGGAGATGGGAATCTTTTTCTGTGTGCTTTAACGAGTTAAGTCCGAAAGTCCAGATTTGTTTGTGATTATCTAAGTGTTAAAATGATATCTAAAGAGAGCTTGTTAGGGTTAGGATTAGGTTAGTTTGAGTTAGGAGTCGCTCACTTCTTTCGTTGCCACTCTTAATATCGGTGTTACGGTAATCGGCAACAACGGGGATTAGCACGACTAGGAAGGAACATGCGAGTATAAGCTAGGCTTTCCAACGCTTAAGTTCTTCCTTTTGGTGCTTGTCCGTCCATTCTTGGCTCTTAGCCATAACCTCCGGTTAATTCAACCACAACAAGTCTCACTACGGAATCACCGCTATCATGGAGGATAGGGTGCCGTAAAGAGCGGATTGTGGTTCAATTAACGGGAGTCGATTTAAGATGTTGGGCAAGGAAAGAGTGAGAGAGATTTCCTTCTCTCAAACTTCCCTTATCCTACCCTAACAAGTATGAAACTACTCACACATCATAATGAAAAGAAAACAAAACAAAAGAGGAAGATAGAAAGAAGGAGATTAGAAAATAACAACTAGCTATTTGCGACCTCACCTTGGCAAGGATCAAGCGTAAGCGTCATGGTTGTTTAAGGATAAAGGAAAAGAGAAAAGAAAGAAACAACAAGAAATAACAACAACTAGTTAACAAATGAAAATTACAAGCAATAATAAGAGAACAAGATAAGTATAATAACAAAAGGAACTTCTTTATTCATCATTCTTCACTCACAAAAGCTCACTACAAGTTTTTCAATGGAGAAGAGATGAGAAGAGAAAGAAGATCAAGTATTCTAAAACTTAGAAAAAATACAAGATTATGCACCCTTGGCTTCACAAGGTTCTGGGCAATTTATAGGGTGGGAAATGAAAATGTAGGGCAACAATCAGAACAAGGATAAAAAGACAAAACAACCCCTAAAATTTGGTCGACTGCCGCCACTATACGGCCGCGGAACCGCGGCCTAGACCCCCTATTGGCCGCGGTTCCGCGGCCCTTTAGAGGAGTTGGGTGCTCTGCTTTTTTGGGCTTCCCTGGTTTTTCATGTCCTTTATTCTGGAATATGATTTTTCTCAGATTTTCTTCACGATTTTTCCAGAATTTCTGTTGAGCAAAAGGTGATTTGATGTGGATCTTTTTGTCATGATTTCCTCGAGCTCCGTGTAGATTTCTTGGATCTTGTGTTGCCATTGAGCCTTGTGCATGAAAACGACGTTGATTTGCCATTTTGTCTCTTAAACTGGTGTGTGGCAACAGACAGATAAAGAGCGGAGATCCGTGTATTATCAGTGGTTGGCAGGAACCCGGGTTTTTTGTCGTGTTTTTCCATGAATTTCATCATTTAGAGCCGAGAACCTGTATCCTGCAATTGACTAGTAAACATGGTTCATAAGTACCTACCGATATGCAATGTGATAAAAATTGGGCGGTATGAAAATGCAAAAATCTGATATGAACAAATACCCCCAAACTTATCATTTGCTCGTCCCGAGCAAAGCCAATTTATTCACAAAAAATTTCCTAACCTCACTTTCGCAGGGAACACGATTGCACTGAGCATGTGCAACAAGCCGTTAAACCTCTAGGTGTCCCTAGTAGGAGGAGTGTTGTCTCCTGAGGGTTTTCAGCGGATACTACCCACAAAATCCGGTCAAGCTAGTTTTGTAAAATAACTAAGATTCAAACCCCTAAAGTTTTGTTTCAGAAATAACAATTCTATTATCCTAAGTCTAGACTATCGAACCCTTATTTTTCACACCTCACTTCTTATTTAACTACAGATTTTATATGTCTTTACGTGCAGTGCAAATAGTGTCGTTAAGTTTCCAGAAGGATCGATTTACGTCATCATGTCACACAATAAAGCCCAGATAAAATTTTTGAAAGGATCACATAAGTTTTATAAAGAGTTAAGCATTTTTCAAGTTTCGTTTCGCAGTAAAGTTTCAACTTTAGAATTTCTATCTTTCTTAACAGGAAACTAGGTCTTATTTTTCACTCCACCTTTTTCTTGTTTTCATTTCATACCCACCTCTGTGAACGTGCAATAGTCTTTATCATAGAATAAAACCTTCATATCTCCGTTAAATTTTTTTTAATATTTTTTATAAAAGCCTGTCTTTTATCAAGATTACTCTCACACAAAGAACCGTTAGGAATTTTAACTCGGAGAGAACACTTGCTTGACTTTGTTTTAAACTGGACTTTTTAGGCTTCTTAGCGAGCTTGGGGCCAATGCACCCAAACCAGTTGGTTTTAGGGCATTAGGTGTAGAAACACCCCAGCGGACTTAATTACTCAAGTTACCTAGGTCCAAAAACAAAAGACAGTTTGGCATGAAAATCATGATGATTTAATACGAACGGAGATATAACCGGCAGTTCAATTATTATTTTTTTGGATAAAGTTTAGTGGGTTTTGGTGTTTAATCATTCCAATCAAGTTCCAGATGGGTTATTTTTCAGACTTAGTTCCAATTAAGGCATCAATAACATTCCTTCATATTCACTTACTTCATAAACTATTCTTGATATTACTTATTTCAGAACAAACCTATTTGATCCTCAGAAAATCATTAATCCATTTAAAAAGTTTTTTTTGACATAAAAGACTTGTCATCTAATTCCCAAAAACTCACGACACGTGTAGTGTGATGTAAAGACGTATATCGGCTATAGTTAACTTAAAAGAAGAGTTATCTTTCAGGTTTTCAAAATCTAAAGATAAGATTTAGTTATTTTTATTTTATCAAACAAAACCGTCGAAATGTTGAATCAGAGTTCTCCCACTAGCTAACTTGTCAAAAAGTTTTTATGTTTTTAGGAATTTTTCAGATTTTTATGGATTTTATGGATTTTAATATGCAGATGCAAAATATACATATGAATGCGAAGGTAAGAAATGCGTACCGAGCGTACCCCCAAACTTAAACTGGACAGTGTCCTCACTGTCATTGCATGAAGAGATCATTTGCAGGGTCAAAATTGTCGGTTAGCTATACACACATTTTTTTTGTTTTTGGTTTTTTTTTTTTTTTTTAAAAGGAAAAGAAAAAGAATATCCACAAAAATGTACAAAATGGTATATACATACCCCCAAACTTATTTGGAACAGTGTCCACTGTTCTTGGCTGGATAACCGAAGTTTGGTGGTAGGCAGAGGAAGATTATGCAGGGTAAACCGGCTCATGTAAGACCAGGAGCTCCTCTGTTGGTTCGGCGCTAAGGTACGGTTTAAGTCGGTGTCTGTTCACTTTGAAAAATGAACCGTCCTTTGGATTTTCCAAATCCACAGCGCCATGCGGATACACATTCCGCACAAAATACGGCCCTTTCCAGCGAGATCTGAGCTTTCCTGGATGGAAGTGAAGTCGGGTGTCGTAAAGCAGTACCTGCTGACCAGGTACGAAAGTTTGGCGCAAAAGGTGTTTATCGTGAAACACCTTCGTTCGATTCTTAACGACAACCGCGTTATCGTAAGCCTCATCCCTAATCTCGCTCAATTCGTTCAACTGCAGCTTCCGATGGCTGCCCGCATCTTCGAGAGACAGATTCAGCTCCTTTATCGCCCAAAATACGCGATGCTCTATTTCGACAGGTAGGTGGCAGGCTTTTCCGTATACAAGCCGGTAGGGAGACATGCCAAGATTGGTCTTATAAGCGGTTCGAAATGCCCAAAGGGCATCAGTGAGTTTCAGCGACCAATCCTTACGGTTCTTGGAAACCGTCTTCTCCAGTATCTGCTTGATTTGCCGATTTGAAACTTCGGCCTGCCCGCAGGTTTGGGCGTGGTAGGGCGTAGAGAGCTTATGATTAATGGAATATTTCCGCATCAAGGCCTCGAAAGTCTTGTTGCAGAAATGACTTCCATTGTCGCTAATGATCGCTTGGGGGTGCCCAAAACGGGAGAAAATGTTTTCTTTAAGAAACCTAACGACAACCTTGTTGTCGTTAGTCCGGCTGGGCACAGCCTTGACCCATTTAGAGACGTAATCAACAGCGAGAAGAATGTTCAAGTTCCCGAAAGAGCTGGGAAACGGCCCCATGAAATCTATCCCCCAAACGTCGAAAATCTTCACAACCAAGATCGGTTGGAGCGGCATCTTGTTCCTCCGGGATATCCGGCCCAAGTGTTGGCACCGGGAGCAAGTCTTGCAATAGTCATGAGCGTCTTTGAAGAGTTGTGGCCAGTAGAAACCACATTGCAAGATCTTCTCAGCTGTCTTTCTGGGGCCAAAATGCCCGCCACACGCTTGATCGTGGCAAAATGACAGCACACTCTTAAATTCCTCGTCAGGGACACACCGACGAATAATCTGGTCGGGACAGTACTTGAACAAATAGGGTCCGTCCCAGTAAAATTCTTTTACTTGGGATAAGAAGCGAAGTCTGTCCCGACTTGACCATTCAGTCGGTAGTAATCCCGTGGCCAAATAGTTCACAATATCTGCGAACCAGGGTTCGCAAGATACTGTCAAGAGCTGCTCATCCGGGAAAACGTCGTTGATCGGAATTGGAAGCGAAGGCGAAGAAGGAAGTCGTGAGAGATGGTCGGCAACTACGTTTTCACATCCTCGTTTGTCCTTAATGACAAGGTCAAACTCTTGAAGCAAGAGGATCCAATGTATTAGCCGAGATTTTGCATCTTTCTTCGCAAAAAGATGGCGTGGAGCAGAATGGTCTGTGTAGACAATGACTGGAGAGCCGATGAGGTAGGGCCTGAACTTCTCTAAAGCAAATACAACAGCTAAGAATTCCTTCTCAGTTGTTGTATAATTGAGTTGGGCATCGTTCAGGGTTCGGCTCGCATAATAGATTACGTGCGGCATCTTGTTTATGTGTTGTCCAAGGACAGCACTAATGGAAAAGTCGGATGCATCGCACATAATCTCAAATGGGTGCGTCAAGTCAGGCGAAGAAAGAACGGGAGCAGAAGTGAGTGAGCTTTTCAATGACTCGAATGCAGTCACACAGCTCGAGTTGAAGTCGAATGGCGTATCCTTGGCCAGTAAAAGAGTCAAGGGCCTAGCAATCTTGCTAAAGTCCTTGATGAATAGTCTATAGAAACCGGCATGGCCAAGGAAGGCTCGGATATCTCTGACGCATCGGGGAGGAGGGAGATTGGAAATGACCTCAATCTTCGCTTTGTCAACCTCTATGCCATTTTGCGAGATGATATGTCCTAAGACAATACCTTCGCGCAACATGAAGTGGCATTTCTCCCAATTCAAAGTGAGATTCTTGTCTTTACATCGGGTAAGGACAGCGTCACGATGCAGCAAACACTCGTTGAAGGAATCGACGAAGATGGAGAAATCGTCCATGAAGATCTCCAGAAATTTTTCCACCATGTCTGAGAAGATTCCCATCATACACCGCTGGAAGGTAGCGGGAGCATTGCATAACCAAAAGGGCATGCGACGATATGCAAACGTGCCGAAAGGACAAGTGAAAGTGGTCTTGTCCTGGTCTTTTTCGGCGATGGGAATTTGATTATAGCCGGAGTAGCCATCAAGAAAGCAGTAGTACTCGTGTCCGTCCAATCGTTCAAGCATCTGGTCAATGAAAGGTAGCGGAAAGTAGTCTTTCCGCGTTGCGGCGTTGAGTTTTCTGTAATCAATGCATACTCGCCACCTAGTTTGGTTGCGAGTAGGGATTAACTCGTTCGCCTCGTTGGTTATGACCGTGATGTCTGACTTCTTGGGGACAACGTGAATGGGGCTAACCCACTGGCTATCAGAGATAAGGTAAATGATACCACTATCTAGACATTTTACGATCTCCTTCTTTACAGCCTCTTTCATGACTGGATTGAGCCGTCTTTGTGGATCCCGGGCCGGTTTGGCATCATCCATCAGATGAATGTGATGTTCAACGATCAGGGGACTAATCCCCTTGATGTCCGCCATGGACCAGCCAAAAGCTTGCCTGTTGCTGTGCAAGACCGCGAGAAGGGCTCTCTCTTGCTCCGGAGCTAGAGAAGCCGAGATGATGACAGGGAAGGTCTCGTTCTCACCTAAGTAAGCGTACTTAAGGTGAGACGGCAAAGGCTTGAGTTCGAGCGTTGGAGGTGAAACGATGGAAGGCAAGATTGGTGAAACGGTCTCGAACTCAAAAGATTCCAGCAAAGGTTCAAAACGAGTGTAAGCGACCGAGTCGGATGGTTCAGGTAACTCATCCGGAAATTCGAAGGATTCAAACTCGGGTTGCGAGCGGCTAAGATCGTTCAAGAATGTGAAACACTCGTAGTCGTTGTCGGGCGCAGAAACAGCAGCAGGTTCGAGGAGGAACGCACTAGTGGCGTTAAGGTTAGCATGATCGAACAGAAACTCCTCGAATTCAAACTCTTCAGGGGTAATCTCCTGGATCGAGCAGACGTCCAGTATATGAGCATTAGGTTCGGAGGGCTGATTCCCCAACCTAAAAATGTTGAGTTCAATTGTCATATTTCTGTAGGGTTCCTAGGCACCCTAATGAGGTCTCACAAGGCATCAACCATGCCAATTTCAAAAATACGGTGCCGAGAAACCCTAGACTACGGATCGTTGGCTAGATGTCTAGGCGAAAAAGAAACTAGTTAACAGCTTAACTAAAGTTTAAACGGAAATACAACCTTTGTAGATCCGGTGCTCCACCTCCATAGCTCCGCAACGAAGTCCTTTCCGCTGTCCAAAAAAAATCCGGGCTCTAGCGTCGACTTCATCGGAGAATAAGCGAGCTAGGTCGTCGATGTCCATGCCGAAGATGATCTACGTCGAGGCATCACTAAATCAAGCTCCGACTTCACCAAGTCAAGAAACTTGTGAAGAAAACACATTCTACTACTTGGCAAGAGGTAGAGGATGAAGAAATAGGAAGTGGGTAGACTTTAAAATTGGATTTCTCACTCTTAATCATCAATCACCATTGATGGACCTTAGGTTTTCTTCTTGAGTTGAAGGAAGAAGAAGAAGAATATTATAATAAGAATTATCTTTAATAAGAAAAGAAAAACCATCCTTATCATAATAGTAACCATGGTTTAATGTAGAGAATTGATCATGGTTAGTGAATGGTTAGGTTTTTACAAGATGACAAAATGGTTGCAATGGTCAAAGTATTCATGAAGCTTCATGAATGAAACAAAATTGCCACCATTTTATCATGCAATTTTTTCTTTTCCAAAAAGAAATAAACAAATGAATAAAATGAATAATCAAATAGTAAACCCTAACCATTCCATTAACCAAGGTTTAATTCTATACACTTAACAAAAAGGGCATGCACCATCAAACATGATACAAGCAAGTGCACAAATCATATCGTATATGAAATGTGCACACCCGAGTGAGAAAATCCATTTAAGGTGAACTGATACTAGTTAATGCAAAGTAATATATCAAATATATAATTATGCATTAAATCATTAAATCAACACTTGATTTAATGATCCGGTCATATCGCATATAACCGACTAATATCAACAGTAACAACTTATCGAATCAACACTTGATCCGATAAGCCGGCTATATCGCATATAACCGATCAATGTCACAAATCGCGAGAATCGAATACAGTATCACATACTGGTATCATTCTCGGTCCCGCACATATCTCATATGCGCTCCTATTTCGTTTCGCTTGAGCCAGGAAACCTCTGTGTAGGACTCTAAAGACTCGTCAATACGCCGGCAGCGGATGATGATCATATCAAACATCCACAAGCCGCAAGCGGTCTGCTAAACGTAACGGCCACCCGGGTATTGAGCGATCTGAAGATCGACGAGTAAGCCCGCTCACACTCCAGTGAATCCAACCAGTAACACTACCGTACAGTCCGGTCTGATCGTCTGATATGTCGCATATCTCGCCTAGGGGTGGTAAACGTCAGACCCCAATAGCTCGATAAGTCGTGTCGATATGAGGTCTATAACAATTCGAGAAACTACTGGTAACACTTACCAGTAAATCTCAGCAACCCTGGCCAGGGATTTCCTGTTATAGCCAATCGAACACAGCGCAACATCAACTCCCTATACCGGGAGAGACGAATCCCCTCCTATCGCTCATTGCCTCCATGTGACTCGGGACTGTACCCAAAAAACCACCGTTTTGCACGCCCTCTTGGACGTGGTAAGATGGAAATCAAAGCACAGTGGGAACCACACAAGACTCTATGACGATCTCGGGTCAACAGACTACTCTGTACCAGTGTCACCAGAGAACTGCCATCTGACGTGAGGTATAATACCATCTGGGAGTTCTCGGCGAGTCCGTCCAGTGTACCCAGTCTCCACTGAGCACCCGTATATCATCTCTGATGTCAAACACCAATGGATATGGGATCATCCATCGCCCATCTGTATGGGTCGAGAAGGTATACGCTAGTCTACACTGGTATATCGATGCCCCGTCTCGATACACCCATGACTAGGGACTTTGAAGGATGTACTTACGGACTACCTGTCCCCACTAGTATGATCTGCATCATAGTCCAGGTAGTCAAGTACTCATCCTAAGGGCTTTACCAACATGTAACAGAGAGACTATCAGTGTACACGTTAAGGTAAAGATCAACCAGATAGCATACTATCATGTCGAGCAAGAAAGTCCTCCCTATGTATGTCCCAGCATCCACTACAATATACATCCTATGTATAGTAATGGCCTCTAGGGCATACATATAACTAACAATCTCCCACTTGCACTAGGGCCATCTGTAGCAGTGGTTGCAGTATCTCATACTCAACCATCCCATAAAAAGATCTCTCTTTGGGAACAGGCCTTTGTGAGTGGATCCGCTGTGTTGTCCTCCGAATCTACTCTCCTTACCTCGATCACCCTAGAGATCAACTATCTCCATGATCAGGTGATGCGGCCTCAGAATACGCCTGGGTCACTGATGGGACGGGTGTTCCTTGGCATAAGCCACAACTCCATTGTCTCACAATGGTAGGAACGAAGTTCATCTCATAAACTATTATACACCCAGACTGTCTCTATGGTAGCATCTTAAGTAGCGATGTATTCAGCCTTTATCGTCTAGTATGCCACGGTATCTATCTTGGAACTCTTCCAACAAACCGTCCCTTTAATGAGGGTAAAGACAATGCCTGTGACTGACATTCAGTCGTCTTTATCACCCTGGAACACTTCCAGTGATTCTCCCCAGGGTCGATTGATACCTTCTCACTACAACTAGTGAGTATCCTAATTTCCATTTAGATCTATCTCATAGATCCAAAATCCAGGATTTAGTAGGTATCACTTTGATCCTATATGGAGAATCCTAGTGATAAGTGGAGATTGATCGAGCGTAGCATAGGAAACTCCTTCCCTATCAAGAGTATGTCATCCACGTACTCTACGAGGATCGTCACCGTACTCCCTACTACCTTTTTGTTTATACAAGGTTCATCTACCATTTTGATGATGTCAACTTCTTTGACTAATTCATCAAAACAGACGTTCCAACTCCGCGATGCCTGCTTTATCCTATAAAGCATCTTGCACACGTTTCCGCTGCTCCCACTGTCTACGAAGCCCTCTGGCTGTGTACTTATAGACTCACTCTTCTAAAACATCATTTAGAAAAGCAGTCATGACACCCAACTACCAGATATCGTAGTCATGGTATGTAGCCGTGACAAGTAGGATCTGGATGGACTTAAGCATAGCTACTTAGAAAAGGTTTCATCATCATCCATACCTGGTCAATGATGTAGACCTTTAACAAGTCTAGCTTTGAAAGTCTCAACTCTTCCATGTACACCAAGTAATCTTCTCAAGATATACTTGCTCCTGATGGGGATTTAACCCTTCAGATATAGCAACCAAAGTCCATACTTTGTTGGTGTATATGGATTCCATCTCAGATCACTAAGCATCCAGCCATTCTTACAGAGTCTTACTCCTGATGGCCAGCTCGAAACTAGTTGGGTCATCATCTCATGATGCAATCCTCGCTCCCACTGTCATAGAGGAACCGAAGTATCTCTCAGGTGGGTGAGGAACCCTACTAGATCGGCGGAGAGGCTGAGGTTCGTTGGTTTCCACTGAATCCTCTGGTTGTACCAAATCATGCTGTAGTTTGTATAGCTGGAACACTTCCAGTTCTACATAACAGACCTTGCCTCGAGCTTGTCCAGATTTTACTTTTAGACATAGGCCGGACAACCCCAAATCTTAACTAGCTTAAGACATGGGCTCTTCCCTTTCCATATCTCATATGGAATGGTAGGCAACTGATTTGATTGGAACCCTATTCAATAGGTATGCAGCTTCTCAAGTGCATAACACCCAAAAGGAAATAGGTAGCTCAGTATTACTCATCATAGAGCACACCTTATCACATAGGGTGTAATAGCTCCACCCCGATATACCATCGTGCTATGGTGTATGCGGAGGAGTAATGCTGAGAGAGAATCTCATTCTCCTATAGAAAAGTCCAGGATTTCCGTGCTCAAGTATTCTCCTCCTCGATCACATCAAAGGACATAATACTTATACCCTTATTGGTTCTCTACTTCTAACTTATATTCTATGAATATCTCAAAAGGTTCGGACTTGTGTTTCAACAGGAACATATGTCTGAATCTTGAGAGATTATCAGAGAATGTAATGAAGTACAAAGAACCGGTCTTGGCATGTGTAGACAGGGGACCTACATACATCAACATGTATCATCCCAAGAGTTCACTAACTCTTTCTCTGTTTCCAATAAACAGAGCTAGTGTCATTTTATCTTTGTGACATGACTGGCTAGTTTCACAAGATGTAAGTTCAAACTAATTTAAATATGCATCTTTATGTAACTCTAGCCAGTCGGGTCGCATTGATCTGACCTAGTCTACAATACCTCAAGAAGGATTCGTTTATTTCTGAACTCTTCCTCTTGTGTGTGTTCCATATACTAAGAACTGTAGTTTGATTTAGAACATCAATGCTTTTACATAACGTGCCTGAACCGATCAACTTTTGATATAGGAAATGTTCAAAACATTATCCATCAATACAAAATTTTATCATTTCTTTACTAATAAAGAGATAGATATGATTTTGTTTATCAGGTTCGGTATCTAATAACATTCGTTCAGAATCAATGTATTGATAATACAGGGTGACAGTGACCAACAGACTTGGCTGCAACACTTGCCCCGTTTTCTGCCTCATGAAACTTATCACCCGTTCTCAGTTCTCTACCTGTCTGTAGCCCTATGTAACAAATTACATAAATGGGATCCTGATCTGGTATCACATACCCAGGACGTAAAGGATACTGAGAAATTGTTCTCTGTAATGAACACACCCGAAGATGATGCATCAGCATGCACTCTCTTCGTTTGGGCGGCATGGGAATTCTGGTAATCCCCTATTTCCTGCTCTGTCTTATAACAATTATAAGTTGGAGCGGGACCAACGTTCCCCAGCTCAGTATAACAAGAGGGTTCGGTCAATAATCCGCATTATTATCTTGATTAAGGCGTGATATGGTCGCTACCTGGAGAGAGAGAGAAGAAAACACTCAGCGTGCGCTCTTGCAAGAATAGATTGGTTATTATTTTATCTAATCAGGATGGCTCCCACTGCTTTTTATCAAATCTTCCTTCAAAACCTAAAAGGAAAGACTAGCCGGGATTAATTACACACTACAAGTTCGCCAATCTTTCAGCCAGGCCAGTGTCGGTACTTTGAGGGAGGTCCCTCGTGCTTTCGCACGAACCTAATTAATGTAAACCTCGTTTTCCCAGAGGCGTAACCTCGTTAACACCTTTCTAGACACCTACTTGATCGGCTAATTGTAATGTATAAAACTCTCCCAGGAGTAACTCTTACTCGCAGCGGGTATCGGGATCCAACTATCTCATAGAAGGTATGCAATCTCATTGCAAATTTCAACACTTGAAATTCCCGATAATATTTTGCCCCTAGCAGCTATATGACCTTAACATAGTCAACAAATCATAAGTGCTAGTCAAGTTCAACCCGTCATTTCCCGATTGAATTAAACCCACCCGCACGGCCCTTGACAAAGGCCAACAAGGTCGCACGACTACCCTAACTCAATCTGCATCATATGCATAAGCAGATAAGCACCAGTCAGCTACCGCACACTGCGCCTTGACAAAGGCCAACAAACGCAGCACGAATACTAACTACTACTTATCTGAAATGACGGAGGGCTACGACAGGTTTTTCTGAAAACCTATTGCGTAATGAACTTGATATCGTTGTAGAATCAAATGATTTTAAAATGGAGTGCTTTTGAGGCTTTTCTAGTTTTGCTAAAGGAGTCACTCCCGGTGAAGGGATCGTCGGTCCTTTCTTCGTCGAATGAGGTGCGGGATATATCATATATATCACTGTGCAAAGCAAAAACACTTAAAAGCAATCAAAAGACAAACCGAGTGTATAGCATCTGCCAGTTATTGCTAAAGGAGTCACTCCCGGTGAAGGGATCTCGGTCCTTTCCTCATCGAATAAGGTGCAAGATATATCATATATACCGCTGTGCAAAGCAAGAACTGTAGCTACCTGTTTTATTTTGAAATTCGATTCTACAACATCTTAGGTTTCTTTTATTTCATTAATCACATTAATGAAGTCCCATCATTTAAGTACCTAAACATCACAGATAAATACGACGTACACTTATGCCATCCGCATTCGCCTCGATGTCCCCTCGTGCACCGTTAGGTTAGGTAACTAACGGCAGAGCGGGGCAGGGCTAGCGCGGGTGTAAAAAATAAGTAACGTCTATATAATATATCATATATACTATATACTGTATCTATCACAGAACATCACATGATCACATCACAGATATCGCAGCAGAAGAATCATATGAAATATTGGATATACTAGGACGTCCGTGTTTTCAATACGAGCCAGTATAAAACACGGATTCCACGGTCGTGATGAATAGCCAAACCCACACCCCTAGACCTCTACGAGAGCGGCAAGCAACCCTACCAATTCTAGAGTTAGGAGACCCGGACTCGACTCCTCGAGTTGGTCTCCCACTGGACTCCAGAACCCGGTTACTTGTGCTCCCCTCCTTGGGTCTATCCTAGTGCGGAAAAGTAAATAATATACAAACGGTGACAACTTCCGCAACCTGGAAGTGCCCCAATAAAAGAATATTACATACAAGTTTTTACATGAATGAAAATGAAAAACACTCATCTCACATAAAAAAAACCCGGCTATTCAAACACGACGATCCAATATAACATATTCAGCAACACATAACATCACATGTCATCAACGTAAGTAAATATGCGCATCCCAATTATCGTTGACATATAGCAACGAAACCGGCGATATCAAATATTACACTTACGGTCACAGAAAAGAAAGTGTAAAACTACAACAGTTGGAATCCGCAACCTCCTCAGACATTGCATGCCTGACCAAATGAATTACTTAGACATCGTATGCCTAACAATTATAAACCCCGCATTTTAGTCTCAAAATCGAAAACACTTTTCAATATCAAGTCGGGCAATTCAACAAGATTCCCGACATCCTGATCGAATGCTCGTCGCAAACTTCAGTAGGCGGCCGCACCCCTGATACCGTCGACGAAGTGCACCAAGGAGGAACACCGCTACCGCGAGCACCCGAACGGATGCTTTCGGCGACGGGGTTCTCCTACAGTCACTTGGTCGGGGCTATGGAGTGAGGCTGTCTATTAAGTTTACCCGGCGAGTATCCGCGTACGCTACGTGATTGCGACGGACTTTTGATCACATCAAAATTCCGTGGCAACTGATCAAGTGAGACTAAATTGCTATGTTTATAACATTCATTCAGTTATCTCATAACTTCTTGTGAATTCCAATTATTGTATCCCATTCCAGATAATTAGAAAATGTTAAACTTTCCGATTGAACATTCGAACACCCAAGTTTTCCCGATACAGATCAACACATGAAATAAGTCTAACAACATTCAGTTCGTGCCTCAGTACCGACGGTCCAGCCGTAGAAGGGTCAAGCCAACGCCTCACATGTGGCACGCCGTACTGCCCCAAACCCGAAGGTTCAAAGGGCAGTTCAAGACGGTCACATAATCGAGTTAAGGTTTGTTGTCTTCTAGAGGGTCCATCGTGTTACTTGGACTACTTAGAACGTCGTTAAACTACGGAAAAATCCAACACTTGGAAATTTCCCGACAGGGGAAAAATTGGGTATTTATATCCGGTCGAAGTTTTTAACATATTCTAAAATTTATCCGGAAAGTCACACAGACAAAATTTGATACTCCGATCGAAACACCGAATCCCCAAAAACACAGCAGAAAAATTCAACTCTTGAATCAATTTAAAAATTCCCAGAAAACTCAGCATAATTTATCAGGAATTTCTGTGCAAAACATAAGGGCTGACGTCACCATAAGGCCGCGGAACCGCCGCAGAAGCCAGGCTTCTGCCGCGGTTCCGCCGCACAAATAACTGTTCACCAGAAACTTTTTGCACCGTAATTCTTATTTTTCCCTGCTGAATTTTTTAGTAATTTTTAATTTGGAAAAATCCCAGTTTTTGAAAAAAGGACAGAGAGCTATTTTGGGTTTGGGTTTTCGGGTCGTTCGGACTTCAAACTGCGTCTAGACTTCGCCTAAGGCTCTAGCTAGGTTCTGATACCACTGTAGGGTTCGTAGGCACCCTAATGAGGTCTCACAAGGCATCAACCATGCCAATTTCAAAAATACGGTGCCGAGAAACCCTAGACTACGGGTCGTTGGCTAGATGTCTAGGCGAAAAAGAAACTAGTTAACAGCTTAACTAAAGTTTAAACGGAAATACAACCTTTGTAGATCCGGTGCTCCACCTCCATAGCTCCGCAACGAAGTCCTCTCCGCTGTCCAAAAAGAATCCGGGCTCTAGCGTCGACTTCATCGGAGAATAAGCGAGCTAGGTCGTCGATGTCCATGACGAAGATGATCTACGTCGAGGCATCGCTAAATCAAGCTCCGACTTCACCAAGTCAAGAAACTTGTGAAGAAAACACACTCTACTACTTGGCAAGAGGTAGAGGATGAAGAAATAGGAAGTGGGTAGACTTTAAAATTGGATTTCTCACTCTTAATCATCAATCACCATTGATGGACCTTAGGTTTTCTTCTTGAGTTGAAGGAAGAAGAAGAATATTATAATAAGAATTATCTTTAATAAGAAAAGAAAAACCATCCTTATCATAATAGTAACCATAGTTTAATGTAGAGAATTGATCATGGTTAGTGAATGGTTAGGTTTTTACAAGATGACAAAATGGTTGCAATGGTCAAAGTATTCATGAAGCTTCATGAATGAAACAAAAATGCCACCATTTTATCATGCAATTTTTTCTTTTCCAAAAAGAAATAAACAAATGAATAAAATGAATAATCAAATAGTAAACCCTAACCATTCCATTAACCAAGGTTTAATTCTATACACTTAACAAAAAGGGCATGCACCATCAAACATGATACAAGCAAGTGCACAAATCATATCGCATATGAAATGTGCACACCCGAGTGAGAAAATCCATTTAAAGTGAACCGATACTAGTTAATGCAAAGTAATATATCAAATATATAATTATGCATTAAATCATTAAATCAACACTTGATTTAATGATCCGGTCATATCGCATATAACCGACTAATATCAACAGTAACAACTTATCGAATCAACACTTGATCCGATAACCCGGCTATATCGCATATAACCGATCAATGTCACAAATCGCGAGAATCGAATACAGTATCACATACTGGTATCATTCTCGGTCCCGCACATATCTCATATGCGCTCCTATTTCGTTTCGCTTGAGCCAGGAAACCTCTGTGTAGGACTCTAAAGACTCGTCAATACGCCGGCAGCGGATGATGATCATATCAAACATCCACAAGCCGCAAGCGGTCTGCTAAACGTAATGGCCACCCGGGTATTGAGCGATCTGAAGATCGACGAGCAAGCCCGCTCACACTCCAGTGAATCCATCCAGTAACACTACCGTACAGTCCGGTCTGATCGTCTGATATGTCGCATATCTCGCCTAGGGGTGGTAAACGTCAGACCCCAATAGCTCGATAAGTCGTGTCAATATGAGGTCTATAACAATTCGAGAAATTACTGGTAACACTTACCAGTAAATCTCAGCAACCCTGGCCAGGGATTTCCTGTTATAGCCAATCGAACACAGCGCAACATCAACTCCCTATACCAGGAGAGACGAATCCCCTCCTATCGCTCATTGCCTCGACGTGACTCGGGACTGTACCCAAAAAACCACCGTTTTGCACGCCCTCTTGGACGTGGTAAGATGGAAATCAAAGCACAGTGGGAACCACACAAGACTCTATGACGATCTCGGGTCAACAGACTACTCTGTACCAGTGTCACCAGAGAACTGCCATCTGACGTGAGGTATAATACCATCTGGGAGTTCTCGGCGAGTCCGTCCAGTGTACCCAGTCTCCACTGAGCACCCGTATATCATCTCTGATGTCAAACACCAATGGATATGGGATCATCCATCGCCCATCTGTATGGGTCGAGAAGGTATACGCTAGTCTACACTGGTATATCGATGCCCCGTCTCGATACACCCATGACTAGGGACTTTGAAGGATGTACTTACGGACTACCTGTCCCCAATAGTATGATCTGCATTATAGTCCAGGTAGTCAAGTACTCATCCTAAGAGCTTTACCAACATGTAACAGAGAGACTATCAGTGTACACGTTAAGGTAAAGATCAACCAGATAGCATACTATCATGTCGAGCAAGAAAGTCCTCCCTATATATGTCCCAGCATCCACTACAATATACATCCTATGTATAGTAATGGCCTCTAGGGCATACATATAACTAACAATTTCCAAAAGAGAGGTTCATCGAACCATTGCGACAATTGATCACAGCATTTGAGGTTGCAAGGAATGGGCGACCGAGTATCACCGGAATTTGATTCCGGGGGTTAGCTACAGGCTGTGTGTCTAATACAATGAAGTCAACGGGGAATATGAAGTCCCCGACTTTGATTAACACATCCTCTAGCTCACCCCTAGGATGGGTGATCGATCGGTCGGCCATTTGGAGAGTACAGTGTGTGGGTTTCAGCTCTCCTATGCCTAATTGCTCGTATACTGAGTACGAAAGCAGGTTAACACTGGCACCAAGATCTAATAGTGCGCGGTTGATGTTCTTATCCCCAATGGTAATAGAAATCGTAGGACAGCCAGGGTCCTTCCGTTTTTGTGGTAAAGATTGGGTAAGGGCATCACTCACAGCACTAGCTAAGAAAACTTTCTTGGGTACCTGAGACTTCCTCTTTTTCGTGCACAAGTTCTTTAAGATTTTCGCGTAGGATGGGACTTGTTGGACGGCATCTAAAAGAGGAATGTTAATGTTAACCTGCTTAAATAACTCCAGAATCATCTCCATTTGAGGATTTTGTTTATTAGACCTCAACCGGTTTGGAAATGGGACATTTTTAAAATTGGTTGAGTCTAATGCTAGTGGAGGAGATTGTGGAGTCGGAACGGATCCCAGAACAGGTGTTTTCGTGGAGTGAGAAGCGGGTCCGTTCAGAGCAGAAGAAGAAGAAGAAGAAGAAGAAGAAGGAGAGCCTTTTAAAGAATGGAGAATAGGCTCAGAAGACGAAGAAGCAGGAGAAAAAGAAGAAGAAGAAGAAGCAGCGGCCGGGGTGTCATCGTTGATCCGTGTGCCAATGTTGTTTTGCAGCATCCTTCCCGATCTCAATGTGGTCACGACACTCACATTATGGTTCTGTTGTTCAAGAGCAACATGAACATTTTGTGGGTGACCGGGATTTGGGAGTGGCTGGGACGGGAGCTTCCCCTTCTCTCGCTCGCTTAAGGCCGCATTCAGCTGTGCAATCTGGGCCTCGATGGTCTTGATGCTTTGCCCGTGAGCGGCAGTGTGTTGCACTAAGGACTGAATGGAAGACTGGATGTTGGCGGTGGATTGTGTCGATTGTTTAACGAACGCCTCCAGACTTCGTTCGAGCGAGGAAACCTTATCGTTGTTTGACGGAACAAAGTTGTTTGGTGGAAAAGAATTGTTGGGTGCAAAGTTGTTCGTCTGATTTTAGAAAGGTTGGGGTTGGAAGGGTTGCTGAAACTGCTGTTGAGTTTGTTGTTGCGCTTTTTGTTGCACTTGTTGTTGCGGCGGAGGGGGCCTTTGGAAATTGTTGCCTTGGAATTGATTCTGATTCTGATTCCAGGCGAAATTGGGGTGGTTCCTCCAACCGGGATTGTAGGTGGAAGAGTATGGATCATTCCTCGGTCTTTGCTGGAATGCAGCATTAACCTGATCCTGTCCTTGCGACGGTGGATTGTAAGGAAACTCTTCGGTCAAGTGAGAAGGATCGGAACAACAAGCGCAAATGGTACGAAGGGGGAGAACAGGGGGAGGAGCAGGAGAAGAAAATTTGCTTTCTATCGTTTCAAGCTTTCTCGTTATTGCAGCCATTTCAGCTTTCATCGCAATAGAGACATCAAGTTGGTGAATTCCTACCCTAGACTGACCGGTAGAAGTAGAGGTAGAAGAAGAAGAAGTCGGTCTGGTGCTCCCCCATTGTAGCGTTTGCTCCGCAAGGTCATCAAAGAATTGCCACGCTTCCTCGTCAGATTTCGATAGGAAGTGGCCCTGACAGATGGTTTCCAACAACTGCTTCGTTGCTGGGTTCAGGCCCTCGTATAAGGTTTGGCAAAGTTGCCATTTCTCTATACCGTGGTGAGGACACTGAACAAGAAGGTCTTTGTACCGGTCAAAGCACTTCCAGAAGGGTTCAGAAGGAAGCTGAGAGAATTGGTTGATTTCATTGCAGATCCTTGCGGCTTTATGATTCGGATAAAATTTCTTTAGAAACGCTTTTACAAACTCGTCCCAACTGGTTATGGAGTGGGAAGTGGTGCTATACAGCCATTTTTCAGCAAGATCGCATAAAGTGAACGGAATGACCCGTAGACGTATAGCATCGTCCGACAGCTGGGTGGTTTTCATCATGGCACAAATGTTTTGAAATTTATTGATGAAGATATAGGCATCTTCAGATTCAAGTCCATGAAATCGTGGAAGCATGTTGATGAAGTAGGGGTTAATTTCAAAATTATCCCCATTGGCCGGTGGAAGAGAAAGGCAGGTGGGAAGTGCAGAACGGGTGGGGTAGAAACGATCCTGGAGCGCGATTCGCTGCGGCGCTACAACAGGCGGTGGTGGTGGGTTATTGGTCTCCGTAGGAGGTGGAGCCAATCCAGGGGTAGTCAAAGAGATGTTCGGATTAAATCCTGACATCGCGGAAGAAGAGGTTGGTGATGGTGAAGGTGAAGATGTATGAACAGAATTCCGGTCAACGTCGGAGTTGGCCGGCAAAGGTAAAGGTGAAAGAGGAGTGGACGGAGTTTCGACGTCTGAGTCGATCGCGTAGTCGGTAGCGACTAACATAACGCGGACTAGGCGGGCGCTAGTGTCCCGAGTCCAAGTGGACATACACTAAACGAGTTTAGTATAGTCAAAGCGGAGAAGGTGAGGGTAAGAAAACATCAATGGAGAAAGGCGATGGGTGGTGGTTGAAAAATGGATTTTGGCGACAAAGGTCAAGTTTTTATAAAAGTTTTGGATTTTTTTCTTTTTTTTTTAGAAAGAGCTTTACAGAAATATGTACGGATTTACAGCTTTAAGCAATCACAAACAAGATATGCACAATCACACCTAGATCTAGGGTCACCTAGGTCAGCTAGACAGCTCCTAACTGTTCCAAAGAACTAGAAACAGGACCTCAAACCGCCTCCTCTCCGCCAATTGCGGCCAGATAAGTGCCAGGTAAGTGGGAGGTTGTCCAACGCTTTCGCGAAGTTCCTTAATTAAATAACCACTTGCCTTCGTCACACTTTCCTAGACACCGCAAAGTCAGGATATGATAAACGGCCGATGCCTGTAATTAGTCGTCTGTCCTATTGAGCGCGAAGTCCTTAGGGCTGAGTCTAGTATTTTTTAATTTATCAATGGTCAATGCATATGCTTTTTGTGATTTCTGGGGTCCTGGGAAGGGTGATGAAATCCCCCCCAATCTGAATTGGTTTCAAGCCCCTTAAGTCCGTGTTAATGAATGCAAAGCGATAACAAATCAACTGCAAACAATTTTTATTTTAGGGCGGCGCAAAGAATCCTACACAAGAACAGTTTATTGGAAGGGGGAAGAGAATTTGCGCAAAGAATGCTGCAGAAAACACAGTTTATTGGAGTCCAGAGGAGTGGGGAGAGATAAAAGAGAACGTACTGAATTTTTGGCAGCCCGAAGGCACCAAACGGCCGCGGTTCCGCGGCCTAAGCCTCCTTATGCCGCGGTTCCGCGGTGGTATGATGGGATTAGGCCATCAGTTTTCTGGTGTGGGCTCGTCTTGGTGTCCTCTGCTTGTCTGGATGTTCTGAATTTTGACTTGCTTACTGTATCTGCTCCAGATTTTTACAGTAGACCGTTTGCTTCATTTTGATCCGTCGCGGTGTAGCCGCGAAATGTGGGTCTATCTTCCCACGTCTTTGGCACTGAACTCAAACTCCGTATTATCCTGCACACTTGCACAAAAACTCATTAAAAATAACAAGATGATTTTTCTTTACAAAGTATATTTTTTTGTTTTGTTTTTTGGTTATATTCACAAGTTAACCCGAAATTACACAAAGAAATAAACTACCGTCTCCGCGGCAACGGCGCCATTTGATTGGTAGAGATTCTGCGTGTTCAAGTTTAGTTAATTTCCTCAATCAAAACGGTTTCGCTTGTAGCTAGCTGGTTGAGTACGGGTCGTCCACAGGGAGATGGGAATCTTTTTCTATGTGCTTTAACGAGTTAAGTCTGAAAGTCCAGATTTGTTTGTGATTATCTAAGTGTTAAAATGATATGTAAAGAGAGCTTGTTAGGGTTAGGATTAGGTTAGTTTGAGTTAGGAGTCGCTCACTTCTTTCGTTGCCACTCTTAATATCGGTGTTACGGTAATCGGCAACAACGGGGATTAGCACGACTAGGAAGGAACTTGCGAGTATAAGCTAGGCTTTCCAACGCTTAAGTTCTTCCTTTTGGTGCTTGTCCGTCCGTTCTTGGCTCTTAGCCATAACCTTCGGTTAATTCAACCACAACCGGTCTCACTACGGAATCACCGCTATCATGGAGGATAGGGTGCCGTAAGGAGCGGATTGTGGTTCAATTAACGGGAGTCGATTTAAGATGTTGGGCAAGGAAAGAGTGAGAGAGATTTCCTTCTCTCAAACTTCCTTTATCCTACCCTAACAAGTATGAAACTACTCACACATCATAATGAAAAGAAAACAAAACAAAAGAGGAAGGTAGAAAGAAGGAGATTAGAAGATAACAAGTAGCTATTTGCGACCTCACCTTGGCAAGGATCAAGCGTAAGCGTCATGGTTGTTTAAGGATAAAGGAAAAGAGAAAAGAAAGAAACAACAAGAAATAACAACAACTAGTTAACAAATGAAAATTACAAGCAATAATAAGAGAACAAGACAAGTATAATAACAAAAGGAACTTCTTTATTCATCATTCTTCACTCACAAAAGCTCACTACAAGTTTTTCAATGGAGAAGAGATGCGAAGAGGAAGAAGATCAAGTATTCTAAAACCTAGAAAAAATACAAGATTATGCACCCTTGGCTTCACAAGGTTCTGGGCAATTTATAGGCTGGGAAATGAAAATGTAGGGCAACAATCAGAACAAGGATGAAAAGACAAAACAGCCCCTAAAATTTGGTCGACTGCCGCCACTATACGGCCGCGGAACCGCGGCCTAGACCCCCTATTGGCCGCGGTTCCATGGCCCTTTAAAGGAGTTGGGTGCTCTGCTTTTTTGGGCTTCCCTGGTTTTTCATGTCCTTTATTCTGGAATATGATTTTTCTCAGATTTTCTTCACGATTTTTCCAGAATTTCTGTTGAGCAAAAGGTGATTTGATGTGGATCTTTTTGTCATGATTTCCTCGAGCTCCGTGTAGATTTCTTGGATCTTGTGTTGCCATTGAGACTTGTGCATGAAAACGACGTTGATTTGCCATTTTGTCTCTTAAACTGGTGTGTGGCAACAGACGGATAAAGAGCGGAGATCCGTGTATTATCAGTGGTTGGCAGGAACCCGGGTTTTTTGTCCTGTTTTTCCATGAATTTCACCGTTTAGAGCCGAGAACCTGTATCCTGCAATTGACTAGCAAACACGGCTCAAGAGTACCTACCGATATGCAATGTGATAAAAATTGGGCGGTATGAAAATGCAAAAATCTGATATCAACAACACACAGCCTTTAGCTAATCCCCGGAATCAAATTCCGGTGATACTCGGTCGCCCATTCCTTGCAACCTCAAATGCTGTGATCAATTGTCGCAATGGTTCGATGAACCTATCTTTTGGAAATATGACAATTGAACTCAACATTTTTAGGTTGGGGAATCAGCCCTCCGAACCTAATGCTCATATATTAGACGTTTGCTCGATCCAGGAGATCACCCCTGAAGAATGTGAATTCGAGGAGTTTCTATTCGAACACGATAACCTTGACGCCACTAGTACGTTCCTCTTCGAACCTGCTGCTGTTTCTGCGCCCGACAACGACTACGAGTGTTTCACATTCTCGAACGATCTTAGCTTCTCACAACCTGAGTTTGAATCCTTCGAATTTCCGGATGAGTTACCAGAACCATCCGACTCGGTCGCTTACACTCGTTTTGAACCTTTGCTGGAGTCCTTTGAGTTCGAGACCTCTACACCAATCTTGCCTTCAATCGTTTCACCTCCGACGCTCGAACTCAAGCCTTTGCCGTCTCACCTTAAGTACGCTTACTTAGGTGAGAACGAGACCCTCCTTGTCATCATCTCGGCTTCTCTAGCTCCAGAGCAAGAGAAAGCCCTTCTCGCGGTCTTGCGCAGCAACAGACAAGCTTTTGGCTGGTCCATGGCGGACATCAAGGGGATTAGTCCCCTGATCGTTGAGCATCACATTCATCTGATGGATGATGCCAAACCAGCCCGGGATCCACAAAGACGTCTCAATCCAGTCATGAAAGAGGCTGTGAAGAAGGAGATCGTAAAATGTCTGGATAGTGGTATCATTTACCCTATCTCTGATAGCCAGTGGGTTAGCCCCATTCACGTTGTCCCCAAGAAATCAGGTATAACGGTCATAACCAACGAGGCGAACGAGTTAATCCCTACTCGCACCCAAACTGGGTGGCGAGTATGCATTGATTACAGAAAACTCAACGCCGCGACGCGGAAGGACCACTTTCCGCTACCTTTCATTGACCAAATGCTTGAACGATTGGCCGGACACGAGTACTACTGCTTTCTTGATGGCTACTCCGGCTATAATCAAATTCCCATCGCCGAAAAAGACCAGGACAAGACAACATTCACTTGTCCTTTCGGCACGTTTGCATATCGTCGCATGCCCTTTGAGTTATGCAATGTGCCCGCTACCTTCCAGCGGTGTATGATGGGAATTTTCTCGGACATGGTGGAAAAATTTCTGGAGATCTTCATGGATGATTTCTCCATCTTCGGCGATTCCTTCAACGAGTGTTTGCTGCATCTTGACGCTGTCCTTACCCGATGTAAGGACAAGAATCTCACTTTGAATTGGGAGAAGTGCCACTTCATGGTGCGCGAAGGTATTGTCTTAGGACATATCATCTCGCAAAATGGCATAGAGGTTGACAAAGCAAAGATTGAGGTCATTTCCAATCTACCTCCTCCCAGATACGTCCGAGAAATCCGAGCCTTCCTTGGCCATGCCGGTTTCTATAGACGGTTCATCAAGGACTTTAGCAAGATTGCTAGGCCCTTGACTCTTTTGCTGGCCAAGGACACACCATTCGACTTCAACTCGAGCTGTGTGACTGCGTTCGAGTCATTGAAAAGCTCACTCACTTCTGCTCCCGTTCTTTCTTCACCTGACTGGACGCACCCATTTGAGTTTATGTGCGATGCATCCGACTTTGCCATTGGTGCTTTCCTTGGACAACACATCAACAAGATGCCACACGTAATCTATTATGCGAGCCGAACCCTGAACGACGCCCAACTCAATTATACAACAACTGAGAAGGAATTCTTGGCTGTTGTATTTGCTTTAGAAAAGTTCAGGCCCTACCTAATCGGCTTTCCAGTCATTGTCTACACAGACCATTCTGCTCTGCGCCATCTTTTTGCGAAGAAAGATGCAAAGTCTCGGCTAATACGTTGGATCCTCTTGCTTCAAGAGTTTGACCTTGTCATTAAGGACAAACGAGGATGTGAAAACGTAGTTGCCGACCATCTCTCACGACTTCCTTCTTCGCCTTCGCTTCCAATTCCGATCAACGACGTTTTCCCGGATGAACAGCTCTTGACAGTATCTTGCGAACCCTGGTTCGCAGATATTGTGAACTATTTGGCCACGGGATTACTACCGACTGAATGGTCAAGTCAGGACAGACTTCGCTTCTTATCCCAAGTAAAACACTTTTACTGGGATGAACCCTATTTGTTCAAGTACTGTCCCGACCAGATTATTCGTCGGTGTGCCCCTGACGAGGAATTCAAGAGTGTGCTGTCATTTTGCCACGATCAAGCGTGTGGCGGGCATTTTGGCCCCAGAAAGACAGCTAAGAAGATCTTGCAATGTGGTTTCTACTGGCTACAACTCTTCAAAGACGCTCATGACTATTGCAAGACTTGCTCCCGATGCCAACACATGGGCCGGATATCCCGGGGGAACGAGATGCCGCTCCAACCGATCTTGGTTGTGGAGATTTTCGATGTTTGGGGGATAGCTTTCATGGGGCCGTTTCCCAGCTCTTTCGGGAACTTGTACATTCTTCTCGCTGTTGATTACGTCTCTAAATGGGTCGAGGCTGTGCCCAGCCAGACTAACGACAACAAGGTTGTCATTAGGTTTCTTAAAGAAAACATTTTCTCCCGTTTTGGGCACCCCCGAGCGATCATTAGCGACAATGGAAGTCATTTCTGCAACAAGACTTTCGAGGCCTTGATGCGAAAATATTCCATTAATCATAAGCTCTCTACGCCCTACCACCCCCAAACTTGCGGGCAGGCCGAAGTTTCAAATCGGCAGATCAAGCAGATACTGGAGAAGACGGTTTCTAAAAACCGTAAGGATTGGTCGCTGAAACTCACTGATGCCCTTTAGGCCTTTCGAACCGCTTATAAGACCGATCTTGGTATGTCCCCCTATCGGCTTGTGTATGGAAAAGCTTGCCACCTACCAGTCGAAATAGAGTATCGCGCATTTTGGGCGATAAAGGAGCTGAATCTGTCTCTCGAAGATGCGGGCAGCCATCGGAAGCTGCAGTTGAACGAACTAAGCGAGCTTAGGGATGAGGCTTACGATAACGCGGTTGTCGTTAAGAACCGAACGAAGGTGTTTCACGATAAACATCTTTTGCGCAAAACCTTCGTACCTGGTCAGCAGGTACTGCTTTATGACACCCGACTACACTTCCATCCAGGAAAGCTCAGATCTCGCTGGAAAGGGCCGTATTTTGTGCGGAATGTGTATCTGCAGGGCGCTGTGGATTTAGAGAATCCAAAGGACGGTTCATTTTTCAAAGTGAACGGACACCGACTAAAACCGTACCTTAGCGCCGAACCAACAGAGGAGCTCCTGGTCTTACAGGAGCCGGTTTACCCTGCATAATCTTCCTCTATATACCTCCAAACTTCGGTTATCCAGCCAAGAACAGGTGGACACTGTTCCAAATAAGTTTGGGGGTATGTATATACCATTTTGTATATATTTGTGGATATTCTTTTTCTTTTTCTTTTCTTTAAAAACAAAAACAAACAAATTGTGTATCGCTAACCGACAATTTTGACCCTTCAAATGATCTCTTCATGCAATGACAGCGAGGACACTGTCCAGTTTAAGTTTGGGGGTATGCTCGGTACGCATTTCTAACCTTCGCATTCATATGTATATTTTGCATCTGCATACTAAAATCCATAAAATCCATAAAAATCTAAAATTTTTCTAAAAATATAAAAACTTTTCTGTCAAGTTAGCTAGTGGGAGGACTCTGATTCAATATTTCGACGGTTTTGTTTGATAAAATAAGAATAACTAAATCTTATATTTAGAGTTTGAAAACCTGAAAAATAACTCTCGTTTGAAGTTAACTATAGCTGATATACGTCTTTACATCACACTACACGTGTCGTGAGTTTTGGAAATTAGATGACAAGTCTTTTATGTCGAAAAACTTCTAAATGGATAAATGATTTTCTGAGGATCAAATAGGTTTGTTCGGAAATAAGTAATATCAAGAATAGTTTATGAAGTAGGTGAATATGAAGGATTGTTATTAATACCTTAATTGGAACTAAATCTGAAAACTAACCCATCTGGAACTTGATTGGAATGATTACACACCGAACCCACTAAACACGTCTTTTATCAAAAAAAAATAAAAAATAATTGAACTGCCGGTTATATCTCCGTTCGTATTAAATCATCATGATTTTCACACCAAACTGTCTTTTGTTTTTGGACCTAGGTAACTTGAGTAATTAAGTCCGCTGGGGTGTTTCTACACCCAGTGCCCTAAAACCAATTGGTTTGGGTGCATTGGCCCAAAGCTCGCTAAGAAGCCTAGAAAGTCCAGATTAAAACAATGTCAAGCAAGTGTTCTCTCCGAGTTAAAATTCCTAACGGTTCTTTGTGTGAGAATAATCTTGATAAAAGACAGGCTTTTATAAAAAAATTTAGCGGAGATATTAAGGTTTTATTCTATGATAAAGACTATCGCACGTTCCGTTTTATTCTATTATAAAGACTATTGCACGTTCACAGAGGTGTGTATGAAATGAAAACAAGAAAAATGTGGAGTGAAAAATAAGACCTAGTTTCCTGTTAAGGAAGATAGAAATTCTAAAGTTGAAACCTTACTGGAAAACGAAACTTGAAAAATGCTTAACTCTTTATAAAACTTATGTGATCCTTTTAAAATTTTTATCTGGGCTTTATTGTGTAACATCATGACTTGAATCGGTCCTTCTTGAAACTTAACGACACTATTTGCACTGCACGTAAAGACATATAAAATCTGTTGTTAAATAAGAAGCGAGGTGTGAAAAATAAAGGTTCGATAGTCTAGACTTAGGATCATAGAATTGTTATTTTCTGAAACAAAACTTTAGGGGTTTGAATCATAGTTATTTTACAAAACTAGCTTGACCGGATTTTGTGGGTAGTATCCGTTGAAAACCCTCAGGAGACAACACTCCTCCTACTAGGGACACCTAGAGGTTTAATGGCTTGTTGCACATGCTGAGTGCAATCGCGTTCCCTGCGAAAGTGAGGTTAGGAAATTTTTTGTGAATAAATTGGCTTTGCTCTGGACGAGCAAATGATAAGTTTGGGGGTATTTGTTCATATCAGATTTTTGCATTTTCATACCGCCCAATTTTTATCACATTGCATATCGGTAGGTACTCTTGAGCCGTGTTTGCTAGTCAATTGCAGGATACAGGTTCTCGGCTCTAAACAGTGAAATTCATGAAAAAAGCACGACAATTCCGGATTCCTGCCAACCACAGATAAAACACGGGTCTCTGCTCTTTGTCCGTATTTTGCCACACACCAGTTTAAGAGACAAAATGGCAAATCAATGTCATTTTCATGCACAAGGCTTAATGGCAAACACAAGATCCAAAGAAATCTACGCGGGGCCCAAGAAATCATTACAAAAAGATCCACTTTCACACCTTTTGGCCCACTAGAATTCTGGAAGAAATGTTAAAAGATTATCAGAAAGATCAAGTACCAGACAAAAGGGGACAGAAGACCAGGGAAGCACTAAAAACCCGGAGTGCCAACTCCACTAAACGGCCGCGGAACCGCAGCCAATAGGGGGTCTAGGCCGCGGTTCCACGGCCGTATGGTGGCGGCAGCTGACCGGTTTTCAGGGGATGTTTTGCAATTTTATATGGGTTCTGAATGTTGCCCTAGGTTTTCCTTTTCCCTGCCTATAAATAGCCCAGAACCTTGTGAAGCCAAGGGTGCTTAATCTAGAGCTTAATTCTTGTATTTAGATTAGGATATATGTTGTTCTTCTTCCTCCTCTGATCTCTTCTCCATTAAAAACTTGTAGTGAGCTTTTGTGAGTGAAGAATGAATAAAGGAGTTCTTGTTCTTACCATGCTTATCTTGTTGTAATTGTTCTTTCATTTTTGCTTGTAATTTTCATTTGTTAACTTAGTTGTTGTTATTTGTGTTTGTTTCTTTCTTTTCTCTTTTCCGTTATCTTTAAAACAACCATGATGCTTACGCTTGATCCTTGCCAAGGTGAGGTCGCAAATAGCTAGTTGTTATCTTCTAATCTCTTTCTTTCTATCTTCCTCTTTTGTTTTATTTTCTTTACCGTATTATGGGTGAGTAGTTTCATACTTGTTAGGGTAGGATAAGGGAAATTTGAGAGAAGGAAATCTTTCTCACTCTTTCCTTGCCCAACATCTTAAATCGACTCCCGTTAATTGAACCACAATCCGCTCCCTATGGCACCCTATCCTACATGATAGCGGTGATTCCGTAGTGAGACCGGTGGTGGTTGAATTAACCGGAGGTTATGGCTAAGAGCTAAGAACGGACGGACAAGCACCAAAAGGAAGAATTTAAGCGTTGGAAAGCCTAGCTTATACTCGCAAGTTCCTTCCTAGTCGTGCTAATCCCCGTTGTTGCCGATTACCGTAACACCGATATTAAGAGTGGCAACGAAAGAAGTGAGCGATTCCTAACTCAAACTAACCTAATCCTAACCCTAACAAGCTCTCTTTACATATCATTTTAACACTTAGATAATCACAAACAAATCTGGACATTTGGACTTAACTCATTAAAGCACTTAGAAAAAGATTCCATCTCCCTGCGGACAACCCGTACTCAACAGGCTAGCTACGAGCGAAACCGTCTTGATTGCGGTAATTAACTAAACTTGAACACGCAAAATCCCTGCCAATCATTCCGCCACGCATTTAACTGTTTATTTGACCAAATTTGTACAGTGGGCTTCTGAGTTGAAAATGGTGTTTTTGGAATATTCTTTTTGGGCCCAGATTTTCTCTGAGTGCTACAGTAGTGCTTGGGGCCCACTTCGGTAAATTTGATCGATCGAAAATTTTAAACATGTTAGTTCACAGTATTTACATTATATCTGCGACTGTGAATGTCATCTGATCGGTAAATCCTGTCTAACTGCTATAGCTCGGTTAGACGGATTTGCGAACGTGATATTCACGTTGATGTTCTGTGTTGTGCTGTGATGTTGCGGATTGGTCGTGGTGATAGCCTGGTTGCAGTGGTAGTACAGTTTTGTTTTATATGTATATTTAATATTGCGGGGCGAGCGTCCGACATGTAGACTGCCGTCACTGCCTGTTTGTATTATTCTTTTGGGGCACGACCGGGTCGAGGTTGATGTACCCGTTGTATGTATATTTTACTTTCTGTACTAGGATTACCCCGCGGAGGGGTGCACGGATAGCCGGGTTCTAGAGGACAACGGGCCCGCATCTCATGGCGTTGAGACGGAGGGGGCTTTACTCTAGAATTGGCGGGCTGTTCGCCGCACTCGTAGGGGGTACAGGTTGACCCAGGAGGGGTGCCTAAGTTACCGGATTCCGTGAAGTGCTGGGTGGTCCTTTCACATTGCTGAAGGGGGCTGCCTCGCTTCAGGTTTTGGCGGGTAACTTGCCGCGCCCGTAGGGGTCTAGGATTTCATTGCACAGGCTATCCACACGACCAGGGGAACGTCGGGTTTCAGTAGCGGCTCTATGAAACCCAGGGATCCCAGATATCTGTATTGTTCTGTGATGCTGGTTACATTTTTGTGATGTTGCATTTTATCACGCCTTGAGCGAATATTATATATCGATATATATAATAGTAGATGTTGTATATGTTTTGCACCCGCGCTTGTCCAGTCCCCGCTCTGTCGTTAGTTAAGTAACCTAACGGGTGATGACGGGACCCAGTGGCGAGTGCGGATGGCATATACGTACATAATTATTTTCGTTCTTTTGTGGTGTGATCATTTGATGGGACTGCGTTGATTCGGATCAATGCAAGATAAACAAACCTATTCTGGTGTTGTTGGAACATTTTTCAAAAAGCTGTTATTGCCAGGAAGTTCTTTTTTGTTTTGCACAGTGGTATTCAGTTGGAATATCCTGCTCCTCAGTCGACGAGGCAAGGGCCGAGATCCCTTCACCGGGAGTGACCCCTTGGACAGAAGTTTGCGTCAGGGCAATAACTTCACTATAGCCGATTACTTTTGCTTTGCATCGTGGTATTCAGTTGGAATATCCGGCACCTCTTTCTACGGGGAAAGAGCCGAGATCCCTTCACCGGGAGTGACCTCTTTAGCAAAGGTTTTCGCCACTATATTTTAATAAAAGCCATGCAGTTCCTTCAACGATATCAAGTTCATTACGTTAATGGTTTTTCGCCAAAAACCAGCCGTAGCCCTCCGTCATTTCCTACGGGTATTATTTAGTATTCGTGCTGCGTTTGTTGACCTAGTCAAGACGTAGTGTTCGGTAGCTAAGTGGTACTTGTTTGTTGCATAAGTAGGATTGGTTAGGACAGTCGTGCGGCCTTGTTGACCTAGTCAAGGGTACGTACGGGTGGGTTTAATGCAATCCAGAATAATGACGGGTTGAACTTGACTGGCGGTTTATGGTTTGTTGACCTAGTCAAGGTCATAAGCCGCTTGGGGTAAAAAATCACATCGGGAGTTTCTAAAGAAACTGAAACTTGCCAGATATGCGCATACCTTCTGGAGTGTGATAACGTGAGCGGATTCCGTCACGTTATCATGCGATGATAGTTGGATCCCGATTCCCACTGATGAGTTGGTTTACTCCTCGGGTGATCCCGACTAATTTTTCTTTCGGGTTTGGAGAAGAATTTGAGGTTACAGTGGGAGGTTTCCTGATTAGATAAAGTGATAACCATTCTGATCTAGGTTAGAGTGCACGCTGAGTGTTTCTTTTCTCTCTTTCTTTGGCAGCGACCATTGACCCGACCCTAGACTATGACTCAGTGACCAATATTAACCGAACCTTCTTAAACACTGGCTTTTGGATTGTCAGAGTTGCATACCTCATTGCCACTCCTACTTTTACCCTTTTCTCCAGGACACCCCGTATTACTACGAACGTCCACTTCTATTAGACAAAACCATCGTATGGTTATATCTGAACTCGAAGGAATTTATTCGAGGATGGTTTCCGGTTCTTGAGAAAACGAATAGGACTATTTAGTTGTCTTTTCCTTTTACCTTCTCTCAGGTTGCGAGTACTCCTTGGTTTAGGAGATAGTACACCTATTACGCAAATTGGATAGTCTTCTTCCAAACCGTAGGCAGGTGTCGACCGGTAGGGAATGAAGAAAACCAATTAGCCTAAACAGTGTACAGAAGGTATTAAGTTAAGACAAAGAAAGGGATTAGAACGAGGGCAAAGAAAATTGCGACTGCTATTCACGACCAAACCAAGTATTTCATTACCACTCCCACTTCACCTTTGTATTTCTCCAGAACACTCCATCTCACTACGAAGATCTACAGTTTTTTGGATACTCCATCATATGGTTATATACAAACTCGAAAAGAACTTGTTCCAGTTCGAGGATGGATTCTGGTTCTGGAGAAATAGGAATAAGATTTATTCGGTTGTCTTTTATCCTCACCTTCTCTCGCATTGCGAGTGCTCCTAGGATTAGGACAGTACACATATTATGCTTATTGGATAGTCTTCTTCCGAACCATAGGCTGGTGCTGAAAGGTAGGGAATGAAGAAAACCATTTGGCCTAAAGGGGTGTGCAGAAGATAATGACTAAAGACATATAAAGGGATTTGGAGAGGTGGCAAAGAAATATACGGTTATAGTTGTGGATCTGGATAATGGAAGAGGCATTATTAGGAATACCCGGATACCCCATCGAAACATCTCAATGTTTCAGTTTCACTGTGTACTGTTAATAGAAAACTGATTTCCCAATTGGAAACTTGCTCCAGGGTATGCATTTACCAGGTATGATTCTCACATCTGTATGGTTTTACAGATGATGAGTGGGAGTAAGTTATTGGGAATTAGGTGATCATCCTCATTATATCGGAATTCGTTGTAATTGGTGATATTTGAGGAAGTCACCTGGGTTGTTTGCCGGACGGCAAATATTTGGTTTTGAATATCCGTTGTTATGCACCAATTTCAAATTGATATATCTGTACGTCTATTTTTATAGAATGAGATATACCTTTTTGAAATTATCTCTATGACATTTACCTATATCAGTGGATGGTTAGGTAAGGAGCATTGAACAGCGGTGTAATTCTTCTTAACCATAAGTACAGTTTTCGACCTACAACACATAGGGAATGAGTTATTACACTCAGGGGAGTTATACAGAGTATTGTATATTGTCCAGTGTCCATTAGGACAGAGGGGTTGGTCCTCGTACTATATTCGGTTTACTTATGACTTCTCTAGTTCTTAAACAGGTGTTTCGTAGAAACACAGGGTCTAAGTTTTGAGAAGTTATAGGTATATGAATAAAGTAGAGAACCAGGTGTTGCAAGTATCGGGATTCTTCAAGGTGATCGAAAATGTAGATACTTGTGTGTGGTATTCAGTTGATAGTAATGATTAAGAGAACTTGCTTCTCTTTCAGGTTACTCATAATTGGAAGCATTCCCAAGTTGAGTAACGCTGATCCGCCTCCTTCCATTTAGTTGACATGCACTGGAGACAGCTGCATGATCTGAATCTGGTTCAATTAAATCAGTGCCTCTGTTTCTATATTGGATATAGGACAGTTCGTATCTTAACGATGTTAAGGTACGGGGAGTTGTCCGGCTTATGCTTAAAACCAGACTCTGGATAACTCAAGGCACGTTTCTGTAATGGCTGTTTGTGGGTTGACCCAGGCTATGACGAGGGTTGACTTTCTACCATCTGGAAGATCAATAGTGATATTGTTCTTGACTCGCCATAGTTTTAATAAAAATGGATTTTTTAAAAACAGTAGTGCGAGTATGATAGAACTGGAAGTGATTCCAGAACCGCAAACGATAACTGAAAATTTGATAGGAACCTAAAGATTCAATCTGTATTGACATTCCATTGGCCACTCCGTAGATATGGTGGGTAACCTCAAGCACCCGAGAGGTACTCCGGTAGCCTCAAGGACGGTGACAGGGAGGTTCTTGTTTACCCAGACTTGCCATTGCTGTTGTTCCAGGCTGTGAGACCCGGCAGGAGGATGAGTATAGCGTCGTTCTAAAGTAGCTTTAGAAGTGTACGTCTATATGACTCTGCCAGAGGGTTGTCGTGGTCAGTGGGAGCAGCGGAAGCATTGGTGGACAAGTGGCTTATGTCTATTTGTAGACTAAAGCAGATATAGCGGAGATAGATCATCTATTTCTGATGTGAAGTCATAGGTTTGACTTCATCAGAATAGGGGATGGATCTGTTAAGAAGGTAGTAAGGTGTGGTGTCCTGGTATTTTGATGACATACACAGAGTAGGAAGTGAAATTCCTATACTACGATCGGTTATTCTTTGGTTGTCACACAGTGGTTTCTCCACATAGGACTTGGATATTATATAAGACATTCTGGTTACTGGATCTATAGTATTAGATCTAGATTTGGGTGGTTTCCCAATCAGGGTACTTAGACAGCATTCTAAGAGTTTTTAGAATGGACGACTCCTGGCACGGTAGTGTACCTGCAGGTGATGGAGTCACCCTCTCTAAAGGTGTCTTACAGACTAAAGGGGAGAGGGATGTGCATGATTGGCAGATCACTTGCTTAGGCAATTGAGTCAATCATGAGATGTCAAGTACCACACCAGATGTTATTTTTGTAGGAGATGCAAAAAGTTGATATTGATCCAATCCTGGAGAAACAATCGGAAGCAGTTTTAGAACATAAGTGGATGTTCTAGGGATTTGATAACGGAAGCCTCCTTTAGGAGACGGTTATCATTCTAGGCTTCCAAGGTGACCTGGATGGCAGAGTGACTGTCAGAGTTATAGTTTTCCCTCTGACGAGGGGCAGTAGTTTGGACAGGTGGTCCAGGCGGATACTGAGGGAAGGATGGAGAAGGATACTGATTAAGTTCAGTTGACGATATAGTCTAAGAAGTTTGGATTTGGAGTTCATTTATGAGCTAGGTCCCATCAGACATCCAGACATTCTAAGACAGGTATTGCTCATTTCGGGAGATGGCTTTCTCCGCGAACATGGTATATAGAGAGACATAGAAAGAAACATCAAAGCAGATCCACTCACTGAGGCTATTCCTCGAACGCAATAGTTCCGCAAACGAGCTTTGTGAGACTGACTAGTAGAGGAGTTGGGTGTTCGGTATCACACGGGCTGTGAGTATGCGACATCGCAATAATTAGCCTTGAGTGCAAGTGGGAGATTATTGGATATAGTGCCCTCAGAGTCAATTATTGGATCACAGGCACGTGATTGCAATGATTGAGGGAGGACCTATACCGGTAGGACAGTCTTACTCGAGATGATATTATGCTATCTGGTTTATCTTTATCATCGTGTACTGCTTTAGGTGACCTTACAGGTCACTATTGCACGTTGATAGTGCCCTTAGGATTCTTGCTTGACTACCAGCAGTATGAGGGCGATCATATACGTGGGAGCTGGGGTCTATAAGCAAATCCTTAAAAGGTCCCTAGTCGTGGGAGTTTCGAGACAGGGCATCGATTCTCCTGAGTAGACTAGTGTATACAGTCGAGACCCCGACGAGGGGCGGTGACCGGTCTCACAAGCCACTGGTGTCATTTGGTTCACCTAAGATGTATACAGGTGCTCATTGGGTTATGAATACACCCGACAGGACTCGCCGGGAACCTGCTAGTTAGGATTTTACCAGACGTCAGATAGCAGTTCCCAGGTGACATGTGTACAGGTTAGTTCATCGACCTGGGATCATCATTTGTCTCGTGTGAGTTCCCACTGTGCTTTGATTACTACCCTACCACGCACAAAGGAGACGTGCAAACAGGTTTTAGTTGGGTACAGTCCCGAGCCACATGGAGGCAGTGAGCGGATCTGCAGGGGTTCGTCTCTCCCGGTATTGGGGGTGAGGTCGCGCTTTGTCTAGGAGAGCCATTACAAAAAGCCCTCGGCCGAGGCAGGAGATTTACTGATAGGTATTCCAGCAGTATCTTAGGGTGTTCTGGGCTACACTCCGACACGACTTGTGCCGCTATTGGGGGTCTGAGTTTTACCAACCTCCTAGGCCCGCTATGTGATGCTCATAGACGAACGGACCGGACTGTACGGATATTGTCACTAACAGGCTCAGTAGGGTGTCAGGATGAGTTCGCTCATCGACGTCCCTTTTGGTCAATACCTGGTAGCCCGTCACGTATTGGCTAATACCTCTGACGTGCTAGTGGTTAAATCCACAGCCAAAGTATTGACGAGTCTTTAGAGTCCCCCACAGACCAGTTTCTCAAGTTTCGGGCGAAACGCTGTAGAGGCCGTATGGAGATATGGCAGGGTTCGATCAGATACGTGCGGTATTGCACTAATCGTGATCGGACGGATTTTACTAGCCGGCTTTGGTTTAAGCCGGATCCTAGTATTAGATAGTGTAGGTTTTGTCTCTTTGCATTTGTATTCAGTGGGAATACAAATGCGGGCATGTATATGCAGTAGCGTGGTTTTTCTTTAATTTATTACGGGATCAGTTTTCTGAAGTTGCCAGTTTGCATTCCGTTCCGGCCGGTTTTCCTTTGTTCCTTCGCGGCCGGACTTTCCGATGGAGGGGGTTATTTGCAGTTTGCAAATAACTTATTGTGGAGGGGGTTTCTTGCTTTTGTGGCTTTATGATAGCATCTTTTGATTCCATTCTTTTCTTGTGATCATTTCTTGCATTAATTGAGATTAGAATGGATTAGAAGTTGATGTGAGGCTTACTTTTGGATGTGTTCACCTCTCTTGATTCCTACACTCACCTCCCTTCTTGGTTTTGGTATTTTTCCTTCCACCATTTCACATAAGGGGCCGGCCACTTTTTGAGGGAGAGAATGAGAGAGTTCATTTTATTGTGGTGGGATTTATTCATCTCATTCTTCATGCTTGCAAGAATGATACACCTTCCTCCTCTCCAAAGTTTTTTCTCTTCTCCATCATCTTTATGGAACCTTCATAACCCCAAAGAGACAAGCTACTACACTTAGTCTACAGCATTCCTTGGGCACGTCGGCTCGCCAACTTCATGTCCGAGTTGCCTTGGTCCAGAGGTGGGAGCCCGTAAAAGAACCCGGCGATGTGGTGCCCGTTTCGACGAGGAGGCGACGAACGGAGGTTCCGCGAGGAGATCGGAGTGGAGACGAAGACCGAAGGACACGGATCGCTTGGTATAGCTTCTCTACCCGTCTTTTAGTTTGCTAGTAGCTAGGTTAATAGCCCGATCCGGGTCAAAAGTGCGAGGTGGTGCCGGTTTACAGTTTTAGTAAAGTTTTTCGTTTCCGCATTTCCAGCGTCGGATTGACGGCTGGGGCGCCGCCGTGCACTTACACCAAAATGATGTTGTAGAATCAAATTTTCAAAAAGGGCAGCTCTAGTTTTTGCTTTGCATAGTGGTATTGCTTGTAGAACATCTTGCACCTTATTCGATAAGGAAAGAGCCGTGACCCTTCACCGGGAGTGACCTCTTAAGCGAAACTAGCAAACGCTACAAATCACTCGGTTTAGTTTTTGATTGCTTCTATAGTTCTTGCTTTGTATAGCGGTATTCCTTATAGAATATCCAGCACCTTATTCGATAAGGAAAGAGCCGAGATCCCTTCACCGGGGGTGACCTCTTTAGCGGAACTAGTAAAAGCCTCAAAAACACTTCTTTTCAAAATCACTCGATTCTGCAACGATATCAAGTTCATTTCGCTCATGGTTTTCTTAAAAACCTGCGTAGTTCTTCGTCATTTCAGATAGGTACTATTTAGTATTTGCGCTGCGTTTGTTGACCTCCGTCATGGCATAGTGTGCGGTAGCTGATTAGTGCTTATCTGCCGCATGTGATGCGATTGGATTAAGGTAGTCGTATGTCCTTGTTGACCTCCGTCATGGGTCATGCGGGTGGGTTTAATTCAATCAAGAAATGAACGGGTTGAACTTGACTAGCGGCCTATAGTTTGTTGACCTCCGTCAAGGTCATGGGTTGCTAGGGGTAAAAGTATTATCGGGAATTTCAAGTGTTGAAATTTGCAGTGAGATTGCATACCTTCTATGAGATAGTTGGATCCCGATACCCACTGCGAGTAAGAGTTACTCCTGGGAGAGTTTTACATAGGACAATTAGTCAATCAAGTAGGTGTCTAGAAAGGTGTTAACGGGGTTACGCCCCTGTGAAAACGAGGTTTACTTTAATTAGGTCCGTGCGAAAGCACGGGGAACCTCCCTCAAAATACCAACACTGGCCTGGCTGAAAGATTGGCGAACTTGTAAGGTGTAATTAATCCCGGCTAGTTTTACCTTTTATGGTTTGAAGGAAGATTTGATAAAACCAGTGGAAGACGTCCTGATTAGATAAGATAATAACCAATCTAATCTTGCAAAGAGTGCACGCTAATGCGTTTCCTTATATCTCTCTCCAGGTAGCAACTGTAAGTCCATGCTACTTCTCCCAGTACTTACGGGCTTGCGGAAATGATGAAAAACAATTTTCTAGAGGCGGTAACATGGACTCAAAACGGATCTTTGTTAAACTATCTACCTAACAACCTAACTAGGAGTTGTTAAACTACTCGGTTAGGGGGTTATACCTTTCTTGAACTCCTTCGTCTTCAACTCTTGATGGTGTACGGATCGGCTTCATCCCGTCGTCTCCTTGCGCTGAAGATCGATCCACCCGAAAGCTTCTACCTTTGGCTTCTTCTTCGAACTTTAAAGAAACTAGTTCACTCAGTTTGCTAAACTTTGTGAACTAGAGTGAGTAGAGGATTGTTTTGGTGTCTTTTTATCTCTAGGGAAATGAGTCTCAACACATGAGAATGGTTTGCCTTGAGGTAGAGAGAGCAAGAGGAAGAGGGTGAGAGCAAGAGAATGAGAGAGCTCAAACAAGAGATAGAAAGCCAATGAAAGAATGAGCCTCTCTTTTCTCATTCACCCTTTCATAATCTAAAAGCATCATGAGCCATAATGTTAATCAAGTATTATGTGAAGGTTCATATCATATCAAAGGCGATATCATTTTCATGCATTCATTTTGCAAACCACAACAAGCAAGCAAAAGTCTTTGCATGAAAATGACAACCATTGCAATGATGATGGTCAACTAGTCCAACCTAGTCAACCGGTCAACAAAGTCAACAAGTCAACAAAGTCAACCCCTCAACAATCATGTCACTTATAATACTTAATTAATATTATTGCTAATCATATATCATATTCTCATTAGGGTTTAGCAAAAAGTCAATAGTCAACAGTCAACAGTCAACAACCCTAATGAGAATCCTCTGCCTCTGTCTCTCTGTCAACTGTGCATACACACCCGTATCCGCGTTCCGAGAAACACGAATACATACGAGATAAAAACAATCCCAAAATGTACACTAGGATCTAGCTTAAACCAGAGCCCGCTAGTGTTAACTGCCCGGACATCAAACGTGCACAAGTGCACGGATGTGACCGAACCCTGTCGCAAAACCATGCGACCTCTACTCTTTTGCCTAAAGGCGAATAGCTTTCTGTGTGGGACTCTAAAGACTCGACACTACGCTGGCAGTGGGTTTAACCACAGACCGCAAGGGCACTAGCTGTGCGTAAAGGTCCACAGGTAGATGCCGACAAGAAGACTGACGAAGAGAAACCCATTTGAACTCATACTGAGCCTGAATGTAACAATCTCCGTACAGTCCGGTCTGTTCGTCTGATACATCGCATGGCGGGCCTAGGGGGTGGTGAACGTCAGTCCCCTAATAGCGGTACAAGTCGTGTCAGAGTGTAGCCCAGAACACCCTGAGATAACACTGGAAGCTTACCAGTATATCTCGCTTGCCCTGGCTAGGGACTACTTGTGTAATGGCTCTCCTAGACACAGCGCGATGTCAACCCCTAATACCGGGAGAGATGAATCCTGTCTAACCGTCACTGCCTCCAAGTGCTTCGGGACTGCACCCAACTACTACCTGTTTGCATGACTCCTTTGAGCCATGGTAGGGTAGTAATCAAAGTACCGTGGAAACACACTCGAGGCGAAGTGACAGTGTCAAGTCTGCGGACTAAGCTGTACTCATGTCACCTGGGAACTGATAACTGACGATAGGTATAATACCAACCAATCAGATCCCGACGAGTCCTGTCCAGTGTACTCATAACCTAACGAGCACCCACATACTATCTCCAGTACGACGTACTGACGGCTGTGGGACAGACCGTCTCCCTTGCTGGGATGAGAAGCGCATACGCTAGTCTACTCCGGAGTATCGATGCCCTGTCTCGATAGTCCTACGACTAGGGACCTGCATAAGGATGTGCTTGTGGATTACCCTGCCCCCACGAGTGTGACTGTCGTCACAACGCTGGTAATCAAGCAATGATCCTAAGGGCTCTACTAATATGTATAAGCAATATGCTAAAAGAAACACATGCACATATTGAAGTAGAAACAAACCAAGTAGCATACTACCATTTTGAGCAAAATTGTATATACAAGGTGAATATCCCAAGCTTCCATTAAGTAATATACATACTAGTATGATACAGTAATGGCCTCTACGGCATATACACTAACAATCTCCCACTTGCACTAAGGCCATGTACTGGCGTATCGAAGACCTATCATCTCGATCAACCGCTCGAACTGAGTCTGGGGTAGGGCCTTCGTTAGTGGATCTGCAGTGTTATCTTCTGAATTTACTCTCTTTACCTCGATCTCCTGGCGATCAATGATCTCCCTGATCAGGTGGAACCGCCTCAAAATGTGCCTGGACTTCTGATGGGACCTGGGTTCCTTCGCTAAAGCTATAGCGCCGTTGTTGTCGCAATACAGCGGTATTGGATCAACAATGGTAAGAACCATCTGAAGCTCCGTGAGGAAGTTCTTCATCCAGACAGCTTCCTTTGCCGCATCGCAAGCAGCTATGTACTCCGCTTCCATGGTTGAGTCAGCAACGGTCTCCTGCTTGGAACTCTTCCAGCAAACCGCCCCTCCATTGAGGGTAAAGACATAACCCGACATGGACTTGGAGTAATCCTTGTCACTCTGGAAGCTGGAGTCAGCAAAGGCCTCAATCTGGAGGTCTTTTCCTCCATACACCAAGAACATCTCCTTAGTCCTTCTCAGGTACTTGAGAATGTTCTTTACCGCTATCCAGTGTTTCTCCCCTGGGTCCGACTAATACCGGCTTACAACGCTCAATGCGTATGCTACATATGGTCTGGTACATAACATCGCATACATTATAGAGCCTACCGCAGAAGCGTAGGGTATAATAGACATGCGATCCCTTTCCAAATCAGTCTTGGGAGACATCTCTTTGGAGAGGGTGATCCCGTGACAAGCCGGTAAATTACCGCGCTTGGAATCTTCCATACTGAATCTTTTCAGTATGGTGTCAATGTACCTGGACTGTGAAAGTCCCAACATCCTTTTAGATCTATCACGATAGATCTGGATCCCCAGAATGTAGTTAGCATCGCCCAGGTCCTTCATGGAGAACCTCTGCGACAAGAATCCTTTGACCGACTGTAGCATAGGAATATCATTTCCTATTAGGAGAATGTCATCCACGTACAAGACGAGGAATACCACAGTTCTCCCTACAATCTTACTGTAGATGCATGGTTCATCTAGATTTTTGATAAAGTCGAATTCCTTGACAGTATCATCAAAGAAGATGTTCCAACCCCGCGATGCCTGCTTTAGTCCATAGATGGACTTAAGAAACTTGCACACTTTACCGCTGCTCCCACTCTGAATGAATCCTTCTGGCATATCCATGTAGACGCACTCTTCTAAATTTCCATTTAGGAAAGCCGTCTTTACGTCCATCTGCCAGATTTCATAATCATGGAAGGCAGCAATGGCAAGAAGGATCCGAATGGATTTGAGCATGGCAACCGGAGGAAAGGTCTCGTCATAGTCCAAACCAGGTCTTTGACGAAAACCCTTTGCAACGAGCCTAGCTTTATAGGTTTCAACCTGCCCATCTACACCAATCTTGTAAGTCCACGTTGCGACCCCCGGTTCTTACGGGGAAGCGGAAACGGTATAAAAATCAAATTTTTAGCGCATGGGGCAACATGGACTGACAAAGTCGGGATCTTTTCCTAAACTACAACTAGCAAACATGCTAAAGAGAGTTAGCTACTCGGAAAGGAGGTTATACCTAACTTGAACTCCTTCTTGAAACCTTTGTAGGGATTGATGGTGCTTTCCTCGTTGCCTCCTTCCGTCAAAGATGGATCCACCTGAGGGTTCAACCTTCTGGCTCTTTCTCGAACTTTGAGAGAACTAGAATCTTCGGCTTGCTAAACCTTTGACCCTAGAGTGAGTAGAGAGTGTCTTTGGGGTGTTTTTAACTCAAGGAGAGGGATTCTCAACTCATGAGAAGGGATCTCCTTGAACTAGAGGAGGAAGAAGAACAAGTGAGGAGAGAGAATGGTTATGATAGAATGAGCTTATTCTTTTCATTTCTTGCAACCATATCACAAATGAAAAGAATTAACAATTAACAATAATAATAAAATGAAATAGTTGATGGATGGTTTGGAATGACCATTATCATTACATTCTTTAAATGGTTTTGCAAGAATCAAAAAGCATTTTTCTTTTGTAATGATGATGGTCAAACCTTCAACCATGGTCAACAAGTCAACCATGGTCAACAAGTCAAAAAAATCCAACCATGACACAATTTCATTTAATTAATATTATTAATAGATATATCATAATTCCATTAGGGTTTGGAAAAAGACGACTGTCAACTGTGCATACGCACCCGTTCCGAAACCCTAATGAAAATCCTGTTCCTCCGCCTCAATCAACTGTGCATACACACCCGCATTCTTGTTCCGAGGAACATGAATACCAAGAGATAAAATCAACCCTAAAACATATACCAGTATCTGGCTCAAACCAGAGCCTACTAGTAATATCTGTCCGGACTCCAAACGTGCACAAGTGCGCGGATGAGAACGAACCCTGTCGCACGACCATGCGACCTCTACTCTGTTTTGCCCAGAGGCGAATACCCTCTGTGTGGGACTCTAAAGACTCGACACTACGCTGGCAGTGGGTTTAACCATAGACCGCAAGCGGCACTAGCTGTGCGTAACGGTCCCCAGGTAGATGCCGACAAGAAGGCTGACGAGGTGAACCCCATCTGAACTCCTACTGAGTCTGAATGTGACAGTCTTCGTACAGTCCGGTCTGTTCGTCTAATACATCGCATGTCGGGCCTAGGGGGCGGTAAAATGTCAGTCCCCTAATAGCGGTACAAGTCGTGTCGGAGTGAAGCCCAAAACACCCTAAGATAACACTGGAAGCCTACCAGTATATCTCGCTTGCCCTGGCCAGGGACCACTCGTGTAATGGCTCTCCTAGACACAGCGCGATGTCAACACTCAATACCGGGAGAGACGAATCCTGTCTAACCGTCACTGCCTCCAAGTGCTTCGGGACTGCACCCAACCATTACCTGTTTGCACGACTCCTTTGAGCCGTGGTAGGGTAGTGATCAAAGTGCAGTGGGAACACACTCGAGGCGAAGTGCCAGTGTCAAGTCAGCGGGCTAAGCTGTACTCATGTCACCTGGGAACTGATAACTGATGATAGGTATAATACCAACCTGTCAGTTCCCGACGAGTCCTGTCCAGTGTACTCGTAACCCAACGAGCACCCGTATACTATCTCCAGTACGACGTACTGATGGCTGTGGGACAGACCATCTCCCACACTGGAATGAGAAGCGCATACGCTAGTCTACTCCGGAGTATCGATGCCCTGTCTCGATAGTCCTGCGACTAGGGACCTGTATAAGGATGTGCTTATAGATTACCCAGCCCCCACTAGTGTGACTGCCATCACAACGCTGGTAATCAAGCAAAGATCCTAAGGGCTCCACTAATGCGTATAGGTGATATACTAAAATAAACACATGTACACATTGAAGTAGAAACAAACCAAGTAGCATACTACTATATTGAGCAAGATTGTTTATACAAGGTGAATATCCCAAGATTCCATTAAGTAATATACAAACTAGTATGATACAGTAATGGCCTCTAGGACATATACACTAACAATCTCCCACTTGCACTAAGGCCATGTACTGGCGTATCGAAGACCTATCATCTCGATCAGCCGCTCGAACTGAGTCTGGGGCAGGGCCTTGGTGAATGGATCTGCAGTGTTTTCTTCTGAAGCAACCCTCCGAACCTCGATCTCCTTGCGATCCACGATCTCCCTGATCAGGTGATACCGCCTCAAGATGTGCCTGGATCTCTGATGGGACCTAGGTTCCTTCGCTAAAGCTATAGCCCCGTTGTTGTCGCAATACAGAGGTATTGGGTCAACAATGGACGGAACCACCTGAAGTTCTTTCAAGAACTTCCTCATCCAGACAGCTTCTTTTGCGGCATCAGATGCAGCGATGTTTTCCGCTTCCATAGTTGAGTCTGCAACGGTTTCTTGTTTGGAACTCTTCCAACACACCGCCCCTCCATTGAGGGTAAAGACAAAACCCGACATGGACTTGGAATCATCCTTGTCACTCTGGAAGCTGGAGTCAGCAAAGCCCTCGATCTGGAGGTCTTTTCCGCCATACACCAAGAACATCTCCTTAGTCCTTCTCAGGTACTTGAGAATGTTCTTTACCGCTATCCAGTGTTTCTCCCCAGGGTTTGACTGATACCGGCTTACCACACTCAGTGCATAAGCTACATCCGGTCTGGTACACAACATCGCATACATTATAGAGCCTACCGCAGAAGCGTAGGGTATAATAGACATGCGATCCCTCTCCAAATCAGTCTTGGGGGACATCTCTTTAGAGAGGATGATCCCGTGACAAGCCGGTAGGTTACCGCGCTTGGAATCTTCCATACTGAATCTTTTCAGTATGGTGTCGATGTACCTGGACTGTGAAAGTCCTAATATCCTCTTGGATCTATCACGATGGATCCGGATCCCCAGGATGTATGAGGCATCACCCAGGTCTTTCATGGAGAACCTGTGTGACAAGAACCCCTTGACAGATTGTAGCATAGGAATGTCATTTCCTATTAAGAGAATGTCATCCACGTATAAAACGAGGAATACTACAGTTCTCGCTACAAATCTACTATAGATGCATGGTTCATCTGGATTTTTGATAAAGCAAAATTCCTTGACCGTCTCATCAAAACATATGTTCCAACTCCGCGATGCCTGCTTTAGTCCATAGATGGACTAAGCAACTTGCACACCTTTCCGCTGCTCCCACTCTGAATGAAACCCTCTGGCTGGTCCATATAGACACACTCCTCTAAATTTCCATTTAGAAAAGCGGTTTTTACGTCCATTTGCCAAATCTCATAATCGTGGAAGGCAGCAATGGCAAGAAGGATCCGAATGGATTTCAGCATAGCCACTGGAGAAAATGTTTCGTCATAGTCCAAACCAGGTCTTTGACGGAAACCCTTTGCTACAAGTCTTGCTTTATAGGTCTCAACCTGTCCATCTACACCAATCTTCCTTTTGAAGATCCACTTGCATCCTACGGGTTTTACCCCGTCTGGAGCAATGTCCAACGTCCATACTTTGTTGGTGTACATGGACTCCATTTCGGTCCGCATTGCATCCAGCCATTTTACCGAGTCAACGCTCTGAACGGCCTGCTGGAAGCTAGTAGGCTCATCATAATCTATGATGTAATCCTCTCTATCCCCGTCTATGAGAAAACCGTAGTATCTCTCGGACGGATGAGACTGCCTACTACTCCTGCGGAGAGGCATAGGAATGTCCTGTTCTTTTGAACTTACTGGCTCTTCCAAGCTTTCAGTAATAGCTTGTGGTTCTGGAATTTCTTCCAGTTCTATTGCGTTCCCACTTTTCTGGGTTTCCAAAAACTCAGTTTCCAAGAAGCGGGCATGTTGAGAAACAAAAGCCTTTTGTTCCTCAACGGAATAGAACAGATACCCCCTGGAGTTCTTTGGGTATCCCACAAACTTACACTGTACTGAACGTGCCTCGAGCTTGTCCGCATGCTGCTTTTTTACAAAGCTGGACATCCCCATATCTTAAGGTACTTAAGATAGGGTTTCTTCCCACTCCACATCTGATATGGAGTGGTAGGCACAGTCTTGGTGGGAGCCTTATTCAAGAGATATGCAGCTGCTTCTAGTGCATAGCCCCAGAAAGATCGTGGTAACTCAGCCTTACTCATCATGGAACGAACCATATCCAATAGGGTTCGATTCCTCCTTTCCGATACACCGTTATGTTGCGGAGTGTATGGAGGAGTACGCTGAGAGAGAATTCCATTCCCTTTTAAATAGTCCAGGAACTCGGCACTCAAGTATTCACCACCTCGATCCGATCTTAGAATCCTAATACTTTTGCCTGTTTGTTTTTCAACTTCATTCTTGTAATCCCGAAATTTCTCAAAGGCCTCGGATTTGTGCTTCATTAAGAAGACATGTCCATACCTAGAGAAATCGTCTGTGAAAGTAATGAAGTATGAATAACCGCTTCACGCATGTGTAGACATTGGACCACACACGTCACTGTGTATGAGTCCCAAGAGCTCGCTCGCTCTTTCTCCGTGTCCAGTGAACGGAATCTTTGTCATCTTTCCCCTGAGACAAGATTCACAAGTGGCATAAGACTGATACTCGAACGGATCCAAGTATCCTTCTTTATGTAACTTAGTCAACCGTGTCTCATTGATGTGACCCAGTCTACAATGCCATAAGAAAGCCTGATTGATATCTGGAGACTTTCTTTTGTGTGTATTCTGGACATTGAAAATCTGCAGTTGGTTTAACACGTATATACCATTGCTCAGTGTACCTGACCTAATCAGAACTTGATTAAGGTGAATGTTTACAACATTACTTACAAACGCAAATTCATAACCTTCTTTAGAAACCAAAGATACAGAAATGATATTACAAGTTGCGTTGGGTACAAAAAAACAATTACGCAAAACCAAAACATGCCCATCTGACATTCCCAGGTGATAGTCCCCCACGGCTTTAGCATCCATGCTAGCTCCGTTCGCAACTCTGAGGGTCATGTCACCTGCCTTCAGAAACCTACGGTTTCTCAACGCCTGCAAAGAATTACAGATATGAGATCCTGATCCGGTATCCAATACCCAGGAAGTAGAGTTTATCGATAGACAGTTTTCAATAACATACACACCTGAAGCTGAAGCCGCAACCTGCTTCAGTTCCTGTGTCCTGGCTTTCCAAGCCCTGCAATCTTTCTTCCACTGTCCACTTTTATGACAATAGAAGCATTCTTCCTTTCCCATAAGCTTCCCCGCAATCTTTGTTGCCTTTTCCTTTCCCTTCGTACCCACTTTACTAATACCGCCCCTTGGTTTGGCGAGGGCTTTTTTCCTCTTTCCCTTGGCTTTCGCCTTGGACCTAGAAGAAGAAGATCCTCCTACAAACAAAGCGGGTGTTTCCCTACCTTTCTGTAGGGTGCCCTCTGCGCACCTCAGCATGTTGAGGAGTTCTGAAAGTTCAACTTCTTTTTCTTGTAAGTTGAAGTTCAGTATAAACTGGGCGTAAGTGGATGGAAGGGACTGGAGAATTAAATCCGTATAGAGTTCACTTTCCAACGTGGTCCCAAGTTCCGCGAGCTCCTCAATGTAGCCAATCATCTTAAGCACGTGGTCCGCTACCGATGATCCGACGGCCAACTTTGCCGAAAATAACTTCTTCGACACTTCGTATCTTGCGATACGAGACTGCTGTTCATATCAGATTTTTGCATTTTCATACCGCCCAATTTTTATCACATTGCATATCCGTAGATACTCTTGAGCCGTGTTTGCTAGTCAATTGCAGGATACAGGTTCTCGGTTCTAAAACGGTGAAATTCATGGAAAACACGAAAAAATCCGGGTTCCTGCCAACCACAGATAAAACACGGTCTCCGCTCTTCATCCGTATGTTGCCAGATACCAGTTTAGGAAGACAAAAGGTCGAATCAATGTCATTCTCATGCACAAGGCTCAATGGTAGCACAAAATCCAAGAGATCTACGCGGAGCTCGAGGCAATCATGACAATATCTTGACAAAAAGTCCACCTTTCCCTCAACAGAAATTCTGGAAAAATCGTGGAGCCAAATTGAGAAAATACATGTACCAGAATTATGTACACATCAAACCAGGGAAGCCCAAGAAAGATGAAAGCCCAAATCAACCATAAGGCCGCGGATCCGCGGCAAAAGGTGGGTCCAGGCCGCGGATCCGCGGCCGTTTAGGCGCCAAGCCTGCAGATTTTTGGGGGGTGTTTTGGTCTTTTTGTTTGGGTTCTGGTGGTTGCCCTAGGTTTTCATTTTCTGGCCTATAAATAGCCCAGAACTTTGTGAAGGAAGGGGTCTCTTCTTGTATTTTCATTTTGCCTAGTTTTAGTGTGTTTCTTCTTCCTCTTCTCACCTTTTCTCCATTAAACTTGTAGTGAGCTTTTGAGTGAAGAGTGATGAATAAAGAAGAACCATTTATTATCATGCTTGTCTCTTTACTTTGTTAATTGTTGTAATTTTAATTCGTTAAGTAGTTGTTGTTATTTCCTTGTTGTTTCTTTCTTCTTTCTTTTTCTTTATCATTCATACGACAATGATACTTACGCTCGATCCTCGCCAAGGTGAGGTCGCAAATAGTTAGTCGTATTCTTCTAATCTCCTTCTTTCTATCTTCCTCTTTTGTTTTGTTTTGTTTTTCCTTATCATGATGTGTGAGTAGTTCATACTTGTTAGGGTAGGATAAGGGAAGTTTGAGAGAAGGAAATCTCTCTCACTCTTTCCTTGCCCAACAGCTTAAATCGACTCCCGTTAATTGAACCACAATCCGCTCCTTACGGCACCATATCCTACATGATAGCGGTGATTCCGTAGTGAGACCGGTTGTGGTTGAATTAACCGGAGGTTATGGCTAAGAGCCAAGAACGGACGGACAAGCACCAAAAGGAAGGACTTATGCGTTGGAAAGCCTAGCTTATACTCGCAAGTTCCTTCCTAGTCGTGCTAATCCCCATTGTTGCCGATTACCGTAACACCGATATTAAGAGGGGCAACGAAAGATGTGGAGACTCCTAACTCAAACTAACCTAATCCTAACCCTAACATGCTCTCTTTAAATATCAACTCAACACTTAGATAATCCAACAAAATCTGAAAACAGGACTTAACTCGTTAAAACACTTTGAAAAAGACTCCCATCTTCCTGCGGACGACCCGTACTCAACCGGCTAGCTACAAGCGAAACCGTCTTGATTGCGGTATTTAAACTAGAACTCGCACATATCATGTATCCTAACAATCAAATGGCGCCGTTGCCGGGGAGACGGTAGTTTATTTCTTTGTGTAATTTCGGGTTAATTTGTAAGTATAAAAAAAAACGAAAAATATATATACTTTGTAAAAAAATCATCTTGTTATTTTTTATTAGCTTTTGTGCAAGTGTGCAGGAAAATACAAGGTTCAAGTTCCGTGGCCAAGACGTTGAAAATACGGAGTTCAAGTACAGTGCCAAAGACGTGGGAAGATAGACCCACATTTCGCGGCTACACCGCGATGGACCAAAACGGAGGAGACGGTCTACTGTCAAAATCTGGAGCAGATACAGTGAGCAAATAAAAATTCCACAAATCCAGACAAGCAGAGAACCATAACAGAAGCACACCCAGAAAATTTGGAAGATCAATTCCTCAACTTAGCCGCGGATCCGCAGCCATTGCATGCGTTTGGCCGCGGAAACGCGGCCATCTGTTGGCTTCAGAGCCCCAAAATCTCTCTGTAAGTCCCTCTGCCTCTCTCCACTCCTCTGAACTCCACTGAACTGTGTTTTCTGCAGCTTTCTTTGCGCAAATTCTTCTCCCCCTTCCAATAAACTGTTCTTGTGCAGGATTCTTTGCGCCGCAAAATAAAAATTGTTTGCAGTTGATTTGTTACTGCTTTGCATTTCTTTAATACGGACTTAAGGGGCTTGAAACCAATCCAGATTGGGTGGGGATTTCATCACCCTTCCCAGGACCCCAAAAATCACTAAAGCATATGAATTGTCCATTGTAAATTAAAAAATACTAGACTTCAGCCCTAAGGACTTCGCGCTCATTAGGAGAAGATAAACCGTGTTTAGAACCTCGCTTAACCGTATATTGTTTACGGGGTGTCTAGGAAAGTGTTAAAGGCGCAACCGCCGAAAGAGAAAGGGTTATTTAATTAAGGAACTTCGCGAAAGCGTTGGACAACCTCCCCTAATCTCTGCACTTACCTGGCCTCGTGATCAGTGTATTTTTAAGCCCGTTTCTCGACATTGTTTAACTTCCACAATCAAGTTCAGGAGCAGGTCTAGTAGACCTAGGTTACCCTAGATCTAGGTGTGATTGTGCATATCTTGTTTGTGATTGCTTAAGCCGTATTTCCGTACATACTTCTGTAAATCTCTTTCTAAAAACAAAAAAAAAATCAAAAACTTTTATAAAAACTTGCCCTTTTGTCGCCAAATCCATTTTCACCCACCACCCATCGCCTTTCTCCATTGACGTTTTCTTACCCTCACCTTCTCCGCTTTGACTATATTAAACTCGTTTAGTGTATGTCCGCTTGGACTCGGGACACTAGCGCCCGTCTAGTCCGCGTTACGTTAGTCGCTACCGACTACGCGATCGACTCCGAAGTCGATACTCCGTCCACTCCTCTTTCACCCCTTCCTTTGCCGGCCAACTCCGACGTTGACCGGAATTCTGTTCATACATCTTCACCTTCACCTTCACCTTCACCAACCTCTTCTTCCGCGATGTCGGGATTTAATCCGAACATCTCTTTGACCTCCGCTGGATTGGCTCCACCTCCTACGGAGACCAATCTCCCACCACCTCCACCTGTTGTAGCGCCACAGCGAATTGCGCTCCAGGATCGTTTCTACCCCACCCGTTCTGCACTTCCCACCTGCCTTTCTCTTCCTCCGGCCAATGGGGACAACTTTGAAATTAAGCCCCATTTCATCAACATGCTCGAGGACGAGCAAAAGGTAAGTTTGGGGGTATTTGTTCAGACCATAATATTGCATTTATCATTCCCCTATTCTTATCCTTTTTATAAATAAACAGGTACTCTTGACGCACGTTTGTTGCATATTACAGGATACAGGTTTCTGGAGCAAATACAGTGGAAAAGACACAGAACAACATAAAAGGGACTTTTGACCAACAATTAGACGAATCCTAGTCGAGCCCAGTTCACATAGGTGCAAGGCAACGAATGTCAATGTGAAACGGTTAAAAAGCCCAATACAAGTCTTCACTGAAGATCTGGAGAAGAGTGAAAAGCCAACAGAGAAAAAGAAGTATTAAACTAAGAAGCCCAGACAACCACAAAGGACCCCAGAAAATTTGGTGAGCCAATCCCACCAATGGGCCGCGGATCCGCGGCGCAAGCCATCAATTGCCGCGGATCCGCGGCCGTATAATACACGTGTCGGTGGATTTTTCTTCTGTTGCCGCGACTGTTCTGGTGTTGGGATTCTCAGGGGTCAAATCAGTAATTGCGCATGTGCGAGAGTCTGTAACCCTAGGTTTCCTATTTTCCTATAAATTGTAATTTTAGATCTGTAAAAACTATGACTCTTTTCAATAAATAAATTCAGAATTTCTGGGAGTGACATTCAGATCTATTCTGTCTTCTACTTGGAGGGAGCCATCAAATCTGTAGGTAATTTATTTCCTTGCTTTTATTTTCTAGTATAATTTATCATCCCCTAATGAGCGAGTAGTCTCCTCGCTTGTTAGGGTTAGCCTTAGCGAAAGGGTTGAGAGATGAGATCTCTCACCCCTTTCAATGCCATCTTCACTTTAGAGTTAGAACTCCATGCATACGCACACATCCGCTCCCTACGGCACCCTACCCCTCGAGGTAACGGTGAACCGTAGTATAAAGGGCCGGTTGCGCGCGTTTTCCATGGGGGTTAGGGTAATTATCAACAAAGGAAGGATACAAATCTAGAGGAAGAAACATCTTCCCAAAAGATTCGTATCCACTTTATTGATAATTAACGTAACATCTAATAGATCTAAAAAAGAAGGCATTGAAAGCGGTGAAGGAAACATTAATCTCCAAAACTTCCCCTAAGCCTAACCCTAGCAAGACTTTCAATTAGATTAATTAGATCTAGTTTTTATAGATTTTTATAAACCAATCAAAACGACAAATAGAATCAACTCGTTAAAACACATAAAAGGAATTTACCCGTCTCTGTGGATCGACCCGCACTCACCGGCTAGCTGCGAAGCGACACCGTTTCTGATTGCGGTAAATACATATTTTTGACACACCAATCAGGTATTCCAGTAGTATCTCAGGGTGTTCTGGGCTACACTCCGACACGACTTGTACCGCTTTTGGGGGTCTGACTTTTACCAACCCCCTAGGCCCGCCATGCGATGCTCATAGACGAATGGACCGGACTGTATGGATATTGTCACTGTCAGGCTCAGTAGGGTGTCAGGATGAGTTCGCTCATCGACGTCCCTTTTAGTCAATACCTGGTAGCCCGTTACGTATAGGCTAATACCTCTGACGTGCTAGTGGTTAAATCCACAACCAAGGTGTTGACGAGTCTTTAGAGTCCCCCACAGACCAGTTTCTTAAGTTTCAGGCGAAACGCTGTAGAGGTCGTTTGGAGATATGGCAGGGTTCGATCAGATATGTGCGGTATTGCACGGATCATGATCGGACGGATAATACTAGCGGGCTTTGGTTTAAGCCGGATCCTAGTATTGTACAGTGTAGATTTTGTCTCATTGCATTTTTATTCGGTCGGAATACAAATGCGGGTATGTATATACAGTAGCGGGGTTTTCCTGTAATTTATTACGGGATCAGTTTTTTGGAGTTGCCAGTTTGTTTTCCGGTTTCGGCCATTTTCCTTTGTATCTTTCTTTGGCCGAAAAATGTTGGAGGAGGGCTTATTTGCATTTGTGCAAATAAGCATTTGTGGAGGGTGGTCTTTGCATATTGTTGCTTCATGATAGATCTTGTTTGACCTTGACTTCCATCTTCATCATGGCTTGACTTTTGTGGGACATGGTTTTCATGATAGTTGGTGGAGTGTGGGTTTTGGTGGGTGATCATTTCTTTTCATGATAACCTTTTTCCTCTCTCTTGCATTATGAGACTCTCTCTCTCTCTCATTTTTGATACACACTCCACACTCTCCTCTCATTCCCTCACATTGCATGGCCGGCCATAAAAGAGTGGGGCTGTCCAAAAATTCTAGTGGTGATTTTATTCTCTTTTGGCTTTGCAAAATTCCCATTGCTCCATCTCCAAAAGCTTAGTCCATTTCCTCCACCATATTGCAACTTCCACTACCCCAAAAGAGACATGGAGTTCTACAGTCAACCTACAGTATCCTTGGGCACGTCGACTCGCCAACTTCGTGCCCGAGTTGCCTCGGTCCAGAGGTGGGAGCCCGTAAAAGAAGCAGGCGACGTGGTGCCCTTCCGGCGAGGAGGTGGAGACCGGACATTCCGCGGGAGATCGGGACGACGACGAGAAGACCGAAGGACACGGATCACTCGGTATATCTCTCTACCCTTTCTCTTGTTAGCTAGGACTAGATTAATGGCCCGATCCAGGATTTTTGTGCGCGGTGGTGCCGGTTATAAAGTTTTAGTAAATCATCGCTTCCGCATTTTGGCCTCGGATTGGCGGCCGGGGTGCCGCCGTGCACTTACACTGGTATCAGAGCCAGGCCATTACTCTTTTCTAGCTTGCTCTAGTATGTTTTAAGTTTCGATCGAACAAATATCCTAAAAACCGTATTTTAGTTACATCAGTTTTCTGTCGAATTTTTTTTTGGCTCCAAAATTTTTTCAGTGTGTTGCAGAAGTACATTCAGGGCATTATAAGCATTCTGTGAAATTTTGGTTGCATGATCCCACTTTTCCACCGCGGAACCGCGGCCAAACCCATGCTTGGGCCGCGGTTCCACCGCAATATTGACTGTTCATGGCCCCAAAATATTACAGAGAGCTCCTTAGTGTAAAATAGGGTTTTTGGAATGTTATTTTTTAGGCCCAGATTTCTTTGAGTGCTACAGTAGTGCTTGGGGCCCACTTGGTAAAATTTGATCGATCGAAAATTTTAAACATGTTAGTTCACGGTATTTACATTATATCTGCGATCGTGAATGTCACTTGATCGGTAAATCCTGTCTAACTGCTATAGCCCGGTTAGACGGATTTGCGAACGTGACATTCACGATGATGTTCTGTGTATTGCTGTGATGTTGCGGATTGGTCGTGGGGGATAGCCTAGATGCAATGCTAGTACAGTTTTTGTTGTATTATGTACATTTGATATTGTGGGGCGAGCGTCCGACATGTGGACAGCCGTCTCTGCCCGTTTGTATATTATTTTTTTGGGGCACGACCAGGTTGCGGTCGATATACCCGTTGTATGTATATTTTACTTTCTGTACTAGGATTGCCCCGTGGAGGGGTGCACGGATAACCGGGTTCTAGAGGGCAACGAGCCCGCATCTTATGGCATTGAGACGGAGGGGGCTTCACTCTAGAATTGGTGGGCTATTCGCCGCACTCGTAGGGGGTACAAGTTGACCCAGGAGGGGTGCCCAAGTTACCGGATTCCGTGAAGTGCTGGGTGGTCCATTCACGTTGCTGATGGGGGCTGCCTCGCTTCAGGTTTTGGCAGGTAGCTTGCCGCGCCCGTAGGGGTCTAGGATTTTATTGCACAGGCTATCCACACGACCAAACGAATGTCGAGTTTCAGTAGCGGCTCTGTGAAACCCAGGGATCCCAGATATCTGTATTGTTCTGTGATGCTGTACATTTCTGTGATGTTGCATTTTATCACGCCTTGAGCGAAATATTATATATTGATATATATACTAGTAGATGTTGTATATGTTTTGCTTCCGCGCTAGTCCAGTCCCCGCTCTGTCGTTAGTTAACTAACCTAACGGGTAATGACGGGACCCAGTGGCGAATGCGGATGGCACATACGTACGTCATTATTTTCGTTCTTTATTGGTGCGATCAATTGATGGGACTGCGTTGATTCGGATCAATGCAAGTTAAAAACAAACCTAATCTGATGTTGTTGGAACATTTTTCAAAAAGCTGTTTTTGCAAGGACGTTCACTTTTGTTTTGCACAGTGGTATTCAGTTGGAATATCCTGCTCCTCAGTCGACGAGGTAAGGGCCGAGATCCCTTCACCGGGAGTGACGCCTTGGACAGAAGTTTGCGTCAGGGCAATAACTTCACTATAGCCGATTACTTTTGCTTTGCATCGTGGTATTCGGTTGGAATATCCTGCACCTCATTCTACGGGGAAAGAGCCGAGATCCCTTCACCGGGAGTGACCTCTTTAGCAAAGGTTTTCGCCACTATATTTTTTATAAAGCTATCTTGTTCCTTCAACGATATCAAGTTCATTACGTTAAAGGTTTTCGCCAGAAACCATTCGTAGTCCTCCATCATTTCAGTTAAATATTCGGTAGTATTCAAGCTATGTATTTTGACCTCACGCCAAGGCATAGTGATTGGTAGCTGCCGGATATTTATCTGTTGCATAGATAGATGCGTTGGTTTGGGACAGTCGTACTACTATTTTGGCCTACGTCAAGGGTATGTACGGGTGGGTTCAAATTAACCTGGTCAATTATGGGTAGAACTTGACATGTGACTTATGATATTTTGACCTCACGCCAAGGTCATAAGAGCATGGGGCAAAAATCACATCGGGACTTTCTAAAGAAACTGAAACTTGCCAGATATGCGCATACCTTCTGGAGTGTGATAACGTGAGCGGATTCCGTCACGTTATCATGCGATGATAGTTGGATCCCGATTCCCATTGATGAGTTAGTTTACTCCTCGGGTGATCCCGACTAATTCTTCTTTCAGGTTTGGAGGAGAATTTGACAGTACTGTGGGAGGTTTCCTGATTAGATAAATTGGTAACCATTCTTATCCAGGTATGAGTGCACGCTGAGTGTTTCTTTTCTCTCTCTCTTTGGCAGGGATCATTGACCCGACCCTAGACTATAACTCAGTGACCAAGTTGACCGAACCTTCTTAAACACTGGCTTTTGGATTGTTAGAGTTGCAAACCTCATTGCCACTCCGACTTTTACCCTTTTCTCCAGGACACCCCGTATTACTACGAACGTCCACTTCCATTAGACAAAACCATCGTATGGTTATATACGAACTCGAAGGAATTTATTCGAGGATGGTTTCTGGTTCTGGAGAAAACGAATAGGACTATTCAGTTGTCTTTTCCTTTTACCTTCTCTCAGGTTGCGAGTACCCCTTAGATTAGGGGATAGTACACCTATTACGCAAATTGGATAGTCTTCTTCCAGACCATAGGCAGGTGCCGACCGGTAGTGAATGAAGAAAACCAATCAGCCTAACGATGGTGTACAGAAGGTTTTATGTAAAGACAAAGAAAAGGATTAGAAGGAGGGCAAAGTAAATTGTGACTGCTATTCACGACCAAACCAAGTATTTCATTACCATGCCCACTTCAGCTTTGTATTTCTCCAGGACACTCCGTATCACTACGAAGATCCACAGTTTATTGGATACTCCATCGTATGGTTATATACGAACTCGAAAGGAACTTGTTCCAGTTCGGGGATGGATTCTGGTTCAGGAGAAATAGGAATAAGGTTTATTCGGTTGTCTTTTATCCTCACCTTCTCTCGCATTGCGAGTGCTCCTAGGATTAGGACAGTACACCCATTATGCTTATTGGATAATCTTCTTCCAAACCATAGGCTGGTGCCGAACGGTAGGGAAGGAAGAAAACCATTTGGCCTAAAGGGGTGTGCAGAAGGTAATGACTAAAGACATATGAAGGGATGTGGAGAGATGGTATATAAATATACGGTTATAGTTGTGAATCTGATAATTGAAGAGGCATTACTAGGAATACCAGGATACCTCTACGAAACATTTCAATGCTTCAGTTGTTAGTGTATATGCCATAGAGGCCATTACTGTATCATACTAGCTTGTATATTACTTAATGGAAGCTTGGGATATTCACAGTTGTATAAACAATCTTGCTCAAAATGGTAGTATGCTACTTGGTTTGTCTCTACTTCAATATGTGCATGTGTTTCTTTTAGCATATCGCTTATATACATATTAGTAGAGCCCTTAGGATTTTTGCTTGATTACCAGCGTTGTGATGGCGCTCACACTCGTGGAGGCTGGGTAATCCATAAGCACATCCTTATACAGGTCCCTAGTCGTAGGACTATCGAGACAGGGCATCGATACTCCGGAGTAGACAAGCATATGCGCTTCTCATCCCTGTGGGGGAGACGGTCTGTCCCACAGCCGTCAGTACGTCGTACTTGAGATAGTATGCGGGTGCTCGTTAGGTTACGAGTACACTGGACAAGACTCGTCGGGAACTGTTGGTTGGTATTATGCCTATCGTCAGTTATCAGTTCCCAGGTGACATGATTACAGCTTAGTCCGCCGACTTGACACTGTCACTTCGCCTCGAGTGTGTTCCCACTGTACTTAGATTACTACCCTACCATGGCTCAAAGGAGTCGTGCAAACAGGTAATAGTTGGATGCAGTCCCGAAGCACTTGGAGCCAGTGACGGTTAGACAGGATTCGTCTCTCCCGGTTTTGGGGGTTGACATCGCGCTGTGTCTAGGAGAGCCATTACACATGTAGTCCCTGGCTATGGCAAGCGAGATATACTGGTAGGTTTCCAGTGTTATCTCAGGGTGTTCTGGGCTACACTCTGACACGACTTGTACCGCTATTAGGGGACTGACGTTCACCGCCCCTCTAGGCCCGCCATGCGATGTATCAGACGAACAGACCGGACTGTACGGAGATTGTCACATACAGGCTCAGTAGGAGTTCGGATGGGTTTACCTCATCAGCCTTCTTATCGACATCTACCTGGGGACCATTACGTACAGCTAGTGCCACTTGCGGTCTGTGGTTAAACCCACTGGCAGCGTAGTGTCGAGTCTTTAGAGTCCCACATAGAGTGTTTCCCTGCATTGAGCGAAACGTGTAGAGGCCGTATGGTTTTACGGCAGGGCTGCGATCACTTGTGTGCGTATGTTGTTCGGGCAGGCAATACTAGTGGGCTTTGGTTTAAGCCGGATCCTAGTATTGCATGGATGGATTTGTTTTGTCTTCAGTGCATTCGCATTCTACTGAATGTGGATGCGGGTGTGTATGCACAGTTTTGAGGAGTGATGAAGGAGGAGGTGCCTCATTAGGGTTTTGGCAATTTGTTCGGTCAAAACCATTATGAGTCGGAGACATTGTTTACTAATCCTATTAGTGATAATTATATGATGGCTAATTGCATTGACCATTTGACCATCATGACCTCTCTTGACTTTGTTGACCGGTTGACCGGGGTTGACCATTGACCTTCATGAGAGATCTACACTCTTCTTTTGATTTTCTTTTTCTTTTGATTATGAAAATGGTCATTTCAATGTAGCCATCAACTTTATCTTGATGGGATTAGTAATGATAATGTTTTTGCATTATTGAACCATGGCTCATTTTCTTTAGCTCATAATTCATTCTCATTTTTCTCTCTTGCTCTTTCTCATGAGAAGAAAAAAAAATAAGCTCTCATGGTTGCTAAGTTCTCCTCCTTCTTCCTCCTCTTGATTCTATCTTTTGATCTCATGTGTTGAGAGAAAAAGATCCCACAAAGACAAACACATCCATACATCACTTCTACACAACCTAAGGCTTCTAGATTAGCGATCTCGTCTCCTTAGTTGCCTCGGCTCGAGATGGAGCTAGGTGTACAACTCTAGGGTGGATCGTCTTCGACTCAAGAAGGCCGCAGAGGTGCCCAAGGTCCGGATCGACACTTGGAGCTTGGATGGACGAGCGGGATAGCGGAATGAAGACCCGAAGGACCGGTTTCGTGAGGTATACTTTCTACAGCATAGTAGTTAAAGCCTCTAGTAGTTTACTAGTTACTAGTTTAGCAAAGATCCGTGCTTTAAGTCTATGTTGCCTTGCGCCAAATCATTGTTTTTCGTCGTTTCCGCCTCCCCGTAAGAACCGGGATGAGCAACATGGACTTACATCAGTTTCACTGTGTACTGTTAAAGGAAAACTGTTTTCCCAATTAGACACTTGCTCCAGGGTATGTATTTACTAAGTTTGATTCTCACATCTGTATGGTTTTACAGATGATGAGTGGGAGTAAGTTATTGGGAATTGGGTGATCATCCTCATTATATCGGGATTGGTTGTAATCGGTGATATTTGAGGAAGTCACCTGGGTTGTTTGCCGGACGGCAAATATCTGGTTTTTAATATCCGCTGTTATGCACCAATTTCACATTGATATATCTGTATGTCTATTTTCATAGAGTGAGATATACCTTTTTGAAATTATGTCTATGACATTTACCTATATCAGTGGATGGTTAGGTAAGGAGCATTAAACAGCGGTGTAATTCTTCATAACCATAGTACAGTTTTCAACCTACGACACACAGGAAGTGAGTTATTAGACTCGAGGGACTTATACAGAGTATTGTATGTTGTCTAGTGTCCATTAGGACAGAGGGGTTGGTTCTCGTACTATATTCGGTTTACTTATGACTTCTCTAGTTTTTAGACAGGTGTTTCGTAGAAACACAAGGTCTGAGTTTTGAGAAGTTATAGGTATATGAATAAAGTAGAGAACCAGGTGTTGCAAATATCGAGATTCTTCAAGGTGATCGAAGATGTAGATACTTGTGTGTGGTATTCAGTTGATAGTAATGATTAAGAGAACTTGCTTCTCTTTCAGGTTGCTCATAATTGGAAGCGTTCCTAAGTTGAGTAATGTTGATCGGCCTCCTTCCATTTAGTTGACATGAACTGGAGACAGATGCATGATTTGAATCTGGTTCAATTAAATCAGTGCCTCTGGCCCTATATTGGATATAGAACAGTTTGTATCTTAACGATTTTAAGGTACGGGGAGTTGTCCGGCTTATGCTTAAAATCAGACTCTGGATAACTCAAGGCACGTTTCTGTAATGGCTGTTTGTGGGTTGACCCAGGCTATGACGAGGGTTGACTTTCTACCATCTGGAAGATCAATAGTGATATTGTTCTTGACTCGCCACAGTTTTAACAAAAATGGATTTTTTTTCAGAAAACAGTAGTTGGAGTATGGTAGAACTGGAAGTGATTCCAGAACCGCAAACGATTACTGAAGATTTGAAGAGAACCTAAAGATTCAATCTGGTTTGACATTCCATTAGCCACTCCGCAGATAAAGTGGGTAACCTCAGGCACCCGAGAGGTACTTAGGTAGCCTCAAGAACGGTGATAGGGAGGTTCTTGTTTACCCAGATTTGCCATTGCTGTTGTTCCAGGCTGCGAGACCCGGCAGGAGGATGAGTATAGCGTCGTTCTAAACTAGCTTTAGAAGTGTACGTGTATATGACTCTGCCAGAGGGTTGTCATAGTCAGTGGGAGCAGCGGAAGCATTGGTGGAAAAGTAGCTTGTGTCTATTTATGGACTAAAGCGGATATAGCGGAGATAGATCAACTATTTCTGATGTGACAGTAATAGGTTTGACTTCATCAGAATAGGGGATGGATCTGTTAAGAAGGTAGTAGGGTGTGATGTCCTGGTATATTGAATGACATACACAGACTACGAAAAGAAATTCCTATACTACAATCGATTATACTATGGTTGTCACACAGTGGTTTCTCCACATGGGACTTGGATATAATATCAAGACATTCTGGTTACTGGATCTATGGTTTTAGATATGGATTTGGGTAGTTTCCCAATCAGGGTACTTAGACAGCATTCTGAAGGTATTTTAGAATGGACGACTCTAGACACGGTAGTGTACCTGCAGGTGATGGAGTCACCCTCTCTAAAGGTGTCTTACAGACTAAAGTGGAGAGGGATGTGCATGATTGGCAGATCACTTGCTTAGACAATTGAGTCAATCATGAGATGTCAAGTACCACACCAGATGTTGTTTTTGCAGTGGATGCAATAAATTGATATTAATCCAATCCTGGTGAAACAATCGGAAGCAGTTTTAGAACATAAGTGGATGTTCTAGGGATATGATAACGACAACCTCATTCGGGAGACAGTTATCATTCCAGGCTTCCAAGGTGACATGGATGACAGAGAGGTTGTCAGAGTTATAGTTTTCCTTCTGACGAGGGGCAGTATTTTGGACAGGTGGTCCAAGGGGATACTGAGGGAGGCATGGCGCAGGATACTAATTAAGTTCAGTTGATGATAAAGTCTAAGAAGCTTGGATTTGGAGTTCATTTATGAGCTAGGTCCCATCAGACATCCAGACACATTCTAAGACAGGTATTGCTCATTTTGGGAGATGGCTTTCTCCGCGAACTTGAGATAAAGAGAGACATAGAAAGAAACATCAAAGCGGATCCACTCATAGAGGCTATTCCTCGAACGCAATAGTTTCGCAAACGAGCTTTGTGAGACTGACTAGTAGAGGAGTTGGGTGTTCGGTATCACACGGGCTGTGAGTATGCGACATCGCAATAATTAGCCTTGAGTGCAAGTGGGAGATTGTTTGAGATAGTGCCCTCAGAGTCAATTATTTGATCACAGGCACGTGATTGCAATGATTGAGGGAGGACCTATTCCAGTAAGACAGTCTTACTCAAGATGATAGTATGCTATCTGGTTTATGTTTATCATCGTGTACTGATTTAGGTGACCTGATAGGTCGATATTACAAGTTGATAGAGCCCCTAGGATTCTTGCTTGACTGCCAGCAGTATGAGGGCGATCATATACGTAGGAGCTGGTAGTCTATAAGCACATCCTTAAAAGGTCCTTAGTCGTGGGAGTTTCGAGACAGGGCATCGATACTCCAGAGTAGACTAGTGTATACAGTCGAGACCCCGACGAGGGGCGGTGCCTGGTCTCACAAGCCACTGGTGTCAGTTGGTTCACCTAAGATGTATACAGGTGCTCATTGGGTTATGAATACACCGAATAGGACTCGCCGGGAACATGCTAGTTGGTCTTATACCTGACGTCAGATAGCAGTTCCCTGGTGACATGTGTACAGGTTAGTTCATCGACCTGAGGATCGTCATTTGTCACGTGTGAGTTCCCACTGTACTTTGATTACTACCCTACCACGCTCAAAGGTGACGTGCAAACAGGTTTTAGTTGGGTACAGTCCCGAGCCACATGGTGGCAGTGAGCGGATCTTCAGGGGTTCGTCTCTCCCGGTATTGGGGGTGAGGTCGCGCTGTGTCTAGGAGAGCCATTACACAAAGCCCTCGGCCGAGGCAGGAGATTTACTGGTAGGTATTCCAGTAGTATCTCAGGGTGTTCTGGGCTACACTCCGACACGACTTGTACCGCTTTTGGGGGTCTGACTTTTACCAACCCCCTAGGCCCGCCATGCGATGCTCATAGACGAACGGACCGGACTGAACGGATATTGTCACTGTCAGGCTCAGTAGGGTGTCAGGATGAGTTCGCTCATTGACGTCCCTTTTAGTCAATACCTGGTAGCCCGTTACGTATAGGCTAATACCTCTGACATGCTAGTGGTTAAATCCACAACCAAGGTGTTGACGAGTCTTTAGAGTCCCCCACAGACCAATTTCTCATGTTTCGGGCGAAACGCTGTAGAGGTCGTATGGAGATATGGCAGGGTTCGATCAGATACGTGCGGTATTGCACGGATCATGATCGGACGGATAATACTAGCGGGCTTTGGTTTAAGCCGGATCCTAGTATTGTACAGTGTAGATTTTGTCTCATTGCATTTGTATTCGGTCGGAATACAAATGCGAGCATGTAGATACAGTAGCAAGGTTTTCCTGTAATTTATTACGGGATCAGTTTTTTGGAGTTGCCAGTTTGTTTTCCGGTTTCGGCCATTTTCCTTTGTATCTTTCTTTGGCCGAAAAATGGTGGAGGATGGCTTATTTGCATTTGTACAAATAAGCATTTGTGGACGGTGGTCTTTGCATATTGTTGCTTCATGATAGATCTTGTTTGACCTTGACTTCCATCTTCATCATGGCTTGACTTTTGTGGGACATGGTTTTCATGATGGTTGGGGGAGTGTGGGTTTTGGTGGGTGATCATTTCTTTTCATGATAACCTTTTTTCTCTCTCTTGTATAATGAGACTCTCTCTCTCTCTCATTTTTGATACACACTCCACACTCTCTTCTCATTCCCTCACATTGCATGGCCGGCCAAAAAAGAGAGGGACTGTCCAAAAATTCTAGTAGGGATTTTGTTCTCTTTTGGCTTTGCTAAATTCCCATTGCTCCATCTCCAAAAGCTTAGTCCATTTCCTCCACCATATGGCAACTTCCACTACCCCAAAAGAGACATGGAGTTCTACAGTTAACCTACAGTATCCTTGGGCACGTCGACTCGCCAACTTCGTGCCCGAGTTGCCTCGGTCCAGAGGTCGGAGCCCATAAAAGAAGCAGGCGACGTGGTGCCCTTCCGGCGAGGAAGTGGAGACCGGACATTCCGCGAGAGATCGGGACGACGACGAGAAGACCAAAGGACACGGATCGCTCGGTATATCTCTCTATCCTTTCTCTATTTAGCTTGGACTAGATTAATGGCCCGATCCGGGATTTTTGTGCGCGGTGGTGCCGGTTATAAAGTTTAAGTAAATCATCGCTTCCGCATTTTTGCCTCGGATTGACGGCCGGGGTGCCGCCGTGCACTTACACCTTTGTAGCTCCCTACGCTAGACTCCTTGGCTACTTGAGGGTTGGAAAATGGTTCGCTTGAGGTCTTCTAAGTCCACGACGATCCACCCGAAGCTCCTTTGCCCAAAGCTCCTTTGCCCAAAGCTCCTTGCTTTACTCGATATGTGAATGAAGTAGAGCAAACACTCTACACAAATGGGCTAGATGTGTGTAGTATGATGATGTGGTTTGTTTTCTATAATCAAAACTCTTTCTTTTTCTCAACCTCACTCGAAGAAATTCTCAAGAGAGGAAGAAGAAGATGGTGGCTTAGCTTTCTCACAAAAGAAAAGATATGAGAGAGTGAATAATTGAAATGAGAAAAGAATAATATATCTTTTTCCTTTCTCACTTCAACCATGGTTAGAATCATCTAGATTTTTATCAAATGAGTTAAAGATGAAAGGATAATTAACTCAAGGTTAAATGGTGGTTGAAGCATGGTCAATGATGATAAGTATAAACCTTGTGTGAATTATCCCTTTTCTTTTCCTAAATGATAAATAAATAGATAATTCTACAATGTGAGTCTTGCATTGGCACCAAACATGTATCAACAACTATGATACTATGTATGTATGCATGTATCCATGCACATCATCATGTGCATACATGCATGCATACAAAAATAGAAAAAGAGTTTGATTAAAGAATTAATCTAAAAGTCATTTGTTAAATCAACTCTTGATTTTGCAAACCGGTCATATCACATACGACCCGACCAATAGAAAATGCCCGATTAATATACGGTATCACATATCCGTATTTAATCGGGTCCCCGCGCATATCTCATATGCACACCACATCTTTTCGCCTGAGCCAGGAAACTTCATTGTGGGACTCTAAGACTCATCAATACGCCGACAGTAGGCAATGATCATATCAAATACCTACAAGCCGCAAGCGGTCAGCAAAACATAACGGCCACCCGGGTATTGAGCGATCAGAAGAAAACAAACGAACCTGTTACAACTCCCATCGAGCCAACCGGCAACACTACCGTACAGTCCGGTCTCTTCGTCAGATATGCTGCATATCGAGTCTAGGGATGGTAACGTCGACTCCAATAACTCAATAAGTCGTGCCGATGAATGGTCTATAACAGATCGAGATACTACTGATAACACTTATCAGCAAATCTCAACAGCCCTGGCCAGGGACTTACTGATATAGCCAGTCGAGCACAGCAGAGCATCAACTCCCAATACCGGGAGAGACGAAACCCCTCCTATCGCTCATCGCCTTCGTGTGTCTCGGGACTGCACCCAATGGCCACCTGTTTGCACGACTCAGTAGAGCCGTGGTAGGGTGGTAATCAAAATACAGTGGGAGAACACACAAGACTCTATGACGATCTCGGGTATACAGACTAACCGGCACCAGTGTCACCTGAGAACTGCTATCCGACGATAGATATAATTCCATATAGGAGTTCTCGGCGAGTCCGTCCAGTGTACCCAGTCACCACTGAGCACCCATATACGATCTCGATGTCAAATATCGATGAAGGTGGGAACATCCATCGCCCATCATATGGGTCTAGTATCATATACGCTAGTCTACACTGGTATATCGATGCCCCGTCTCGATACACCTACGATTAGGGACATTTCAGGATATGCTTATAAACTACAGATGTCCCACTAGTATGATTTCCATCATAATCACAGTAGTCAAGCCTATATCCTCAGGGCTTTATCAACATGTATGAATGAATAAAAGCATGATCAGATTAACATGTCAGATAAAGAAGAACCAGATAGCATACTATCATGTCGAGAAAGAATGTACACTGAATATATATATATACATGTATAAATACATCCACTATCATATAATGGCCTCTAGGGCATACATATATCCAACAATTAGCATGTGCAATGAAACCTATACCCCCTACGAGTGTGGCGAATAGCCTGCTAATTCTAGAGTAAGGTCCCCTCCGTCCCAACACCATGAGATGTGGACCCATTGCCCTCTAATCCGGCTATTCGTGCACCCCACCGTGGGGTAATCCTAGTACAGAAAAGAAAATAATATACAAAGGTCACATCGACCTCAGCCCGGTCGTGCCCCAAAAGAATAATATAAAAACTGGCAGTGACGGCAGTCCACATGTCGGACGCTCGCCCTGCAATATCAAATGTACAAATGAAATAAAGCTGTACTGACATTGCACCATTGCTATCCACCACGACGATCCAACCAACATCACAGCACAACACAGAACATCAACGTGAATGTCACGTTCGCAAACCCGTCTAAAAGAACATATAGCAGTTAAACGGGTTTACCGATCAAGTGACATTCACGGTCGCAGATAAAAATGTATGTACTGTTAAACGCACACTTAAAATATCGATCGACTAAGTTCCAAATTGGACCCAATAGCAAAACAACACTTCACTGAAACCTGGGCCAAAACAGAATATCACAAAAATCACAATTTCACATCAGGGGGCTACAGTAAAAATTTCGAAGCCCGTCGCCACTAAATGGCCGCGGATCCACCGCCAATGGGGGGTAAGTGCGGCGGTTCCGTGGCTCTTTGGAGGCATTAGGAGCCCAAATTTTTTTTGTACCCTTACAATTGCCTGCACGGATTTTTAAGATGCCTGAAATAATTTTTTGACCACTTTTGAAAATCGGCAGAGAACAGATAATTGGAATCGTGTTTTTGGAAGTTTCCGTCGATCGATCTTTTAAGCACGTTTAAACAAGCTAGTAAGGCGTTTAAAGGGTGGCTCTGATACCAAGAAGGGTTCCGACAGCGCCCCGGCCATCAAAACGCGGCGAAAATGTGGAACAAAAATTTCTAAACCGGCGCTACCGTTACCCGATTCACGGATCGACCTTAAACCCTAAACTAGCAAACTAACTAAGAGTTAGAATCGTTATACCGAGTTGATCTGTGTCCTTCGGTCTTCATTCCAAGCTCCTAGCGGCTCCTTGATGTGGTTTGGTTGCCGGTCTTCCTCCATCTCCGATGATCCACCCGAGGGAAACGGCACAAGCTCCAACATCGTCGAACGAGATAACCGACTCTCCAAAGTCGCTAGTGATGGAGAGTGGAGGTGTATGAAAGTGTCACTACAATTTTCTCTCAACCAATTTTGCTCAATGAGCAAGCATAGAAGATGAATGAGGTGAACCTTTTGCATGAGCCAAAAATGGCAAAGTTTTTTTTTTCTTGAGAGCATGAGAGAGTGAGGGAGTGTATTAAATCATGTAACCAAATGAAAAGAACCCCCACCTCACTAAAGTGGCCGGCCCCTTCTCTTTCCTCCACAAAAAAAAATGTCATTTTCTTTTTTCAATTAAACAAAGCAAACCATACCCAAATACCATGCTTTGACCCATGCCTAAAGTCATATCACCTTCTCCACCTCATTAATAAAACAAATGAATTTCCATAAATGGAAAATCATATTAATGAGGTGGCATCTTCTAGAAGCTATTCCGTATAAAATACGGAATACTTCCCGGTACATGTATCGAAATACATATACACGTATTCGTACAAAAATACGAATAGCCAAGAAAGAAAATAAGTAGCGAACAATAATACTAGAATACATACATACATATATATATATATATATATATAAATACATATGTAAATTATTAAATCAAAACCTGATTTAATAATCTGGCTTAATCCTAAGCCGCTAGTATTATCAACCGTCCAATTAAAGTCTGCGCAGCAAGTGAACATATTTAATCGGACATCTGTATGTATCAACATATCTCATGGACACCATATCGCCTGAACCGTGAAAACCCTCTGTGTGGGACTCTAAAGACTCGTCAATACGCTGGCAGTGGGTTTAACCACAAGCACGTCAGCGACACTAGCTGTACGTAACGGCTACCCAGGTTTTGAGCGAAAAGGGAGGCCGACGAGCAAACTCATCCTGAACCCCTACTGAACCTGTCAGTGACAATATCCGTCAGTCTGGTCTGTTCGTCTAAGAGTATCGCATATCGAGTCTAGGGGGTGGATAAAGTCAGACCCCCAACAACGCGACATTTAGTGTCTGTATGAAACCCATCACCACCTGAGAAACTCTCAATCCTGGATCGATAATTCTCGTCCACTGTGGCCACGGATTTATGGTGATGGCCATCCGTACACAACGCGACATCAACCCCCAATATCGGGAGAGACGAATCCCCGACGATCCGATCTCTGCCTCCATATGGCTCGGGACTGTACCCAACTAAAACCTGTTTGCACGACTCCTTTGAGCCGTGGTAGGGTAGTAATCAAAGCACAGTGGGAACTCACACGAGACAAATGACGACCTCAGGCCGACAGATTAACCTGTACACATGTCACCTGGGAACTGCTATCTGACCATAGGTATAATACCAACTAGCAGGTTCCTGGCGAGTCCGTCCAGTGTACTCATAACCCAATGAGCACCTGTATACTATCTTAGGTGAACAAACAAACACCAATGGCTTGTGAGACCTGGCCATCGCCCCTCGTTGGGGTCTCGATCAGTATACACTAGTCTACACTGGAGTATCGATGCCCGGTCTCGATACTCCCACGACTAGGGACATTTAAGGATGTGCTTATAGACCCCCAGCTCCCACGTATGTGATCGCCATCACAATGCTGGCAGTCAAGCAAGAATCCTATGGGCTCTATCAACATGTATATGATGATAAAGACAAACCAGATAGCATACTATCATCTTGAGTAGGACCGTTTCATCGGTATAGGTCCTGTCCCAATCATCATAATCACAAGTCCGCGACTATGATAATTGCCTTGAGGGCACTATAGCCAACAAGGATGACTACCTTGGAGGGAATTCGTAGGTTTCATGTAGACACACACACACGCACACACATAAACTTGACTTGGTGTATATGCGTATAGATATATACATATAAGAATGTGTGTGTGTGTATGTGTGTATAAATACACACACAACATATACATGTCATATGAGGAGGTTATATGATAATGGGGATGAGTCGATATGACTTGGCTTGATGCCATGATCTATTGGATATACGATCGAGTTATGATATGAGATATATTATGATATTAGTGGATCATTGGGAAATAAGAAAATGTATATTTATACATAAACGATAATAGGTGATGATGATATTGAAATGTACGAGACTCTAGAATAGAACCCGGATTATAATATGTGACTTAATCACGATATGATATATGACAAGATATTTTAGTGGATCATTTGACCATATATATATTTACACAGACGATAATATATGTTTGATGATATTGGGATGCATGCGATTATAGTACAGTACCCTTGATCATGATATTGTTTGATGATGATAATATATGAACGATGATGTATATATGTGATGATTGGTCCACACTCTTGACTTGAGGAAGTCGTACTATGTACGTGACGCTATTGAGGCTGGATCGCCAATTACTTGAGTTGTCGACTCAAACTTTAGGAGGATTCTTCTTACCTTTCGACTAGTATCTTTAGTTGGTTCCTTAGTTGGTTAGGTAAATCTTAGTTTAGGCTCGAGTCATACTTATTTTCAAAACTAATGAGTCGTGCTTTTTCAAACAACAAACTGTATGACTCTTAATTAGTATGTATGCTCTAGTTGTGCGTTTACTACACATTCACCGTTATATTCATGTTATATTCATCGCATTGCATATTCATACATATGTTTCTTTAGCTAATATGAAACTCTGCCTGTTAGGACACCAGCACCATTACCGATGATGCGCATGATCCACGTACACTTATTTGCCGGCTCACACACATCATCATCGGTAATTGCCATGTCGCGTACACTTTAGAACATATTATCTTTATTGATATAATCAGCTAAATGCTAGACCAATATAATATTGTGTGATTACTCTCATGTGCTAGTTTAGACATTGCATTTATTACTTAGACACTTCATGCATTCACATTTTCATGTTAACATGCATTATTGTGGGGCTTATGCCGATACTCATTATTTACTTACTCATGATTTTGGGATTTTGGATTTCTATGAGATTTCTTGTTATTGGGGAAAACTGCAAGAATATATATAAAAACTTCTCTCTCTCTCCCCCTCTCATTTTAAAATACATGTTGGGGTTTTCTCCTGATGTATGTATCGTCCGCCATGAGATTTCATGTTTTCTATTGGATTTCAAGACCCGATTCGAGGAGTGGATGAACCGTCTCGGGTACATGGTGGGCCCGGTATGGTACCCCGGGACAAGAAGATCGAGTTGTAGACGATGAGCCTGGCAGGGGAAGACTACCTGCCGGTGATGTCTGGCACGGCGGATATCCGGAGGATACTGACCGTTGTCGTGAGATTTGATGATATGGGCCGATCCGGACTGACGGAGCCCGAGATATTGAGACTATGAGGTATTGAGACTTTGAGATTTATATGTTTTGTGTCGATGCTTGACACGGATTTCCATGGATTTCATTGATGATGTTTCAGATTACCATACAAATTTTACTATGATAAAAGTTAAAGATTTCTTATACAGATATATCCAGATTTCATGGTTGATTGTTTTACATTTATGGTGCATGCATACTCATACACATGACATGTTACTACTTGAGGCACTGACACGAGCACTGAGAATTGCACTTACGCATAAATTATTACCCTGCCACTATTAGATGACTAGTGTTATATTAAGTATATTATTATGATCTAGGAGATCGTCGTGCATGCGATTTCTACTCGCAGATGTCTTCTACTCACGAGTTGGCAACTCACCCCCGTTTTGCCAAATTTTCTTACAGGTTTCGACGTACAGGTTTCCTTGGCAGCTTGCTGGCACATCATTTCATTCAGGGTGATTTGCTTGGTAGGTTGGTTCACTTGTATCAGGACCGCCGTTGTACTTTTATTATTTCATTTGTATCTAGTAAGCTCCATCAACCAGACTTGTATTACTTGATAGATTTAGAAGACCAGTTGTTTTTATTTCGACCTTAGAGTCGCGCTTCTATTATTATGGTTTTTGGTGGATTTGGTTTTCTTTTGAGTTTTGAGCCTCGCCCTTCGGCGTTGTATATTATATTGCATTGTGTAGTTGTTTCCACTTTTTGGCATAGAGCTAGCTCCCACTTGGGGATGCCTTTTTATTGTTGCTTATGTATATATTTTTATTTGTATCCGTTTGGGGCCAGTTTTTACAGAGGAGACTCTGCCGAAATTTTTGAGAAATTTGATGTTGCTTTTAAACATGTTTTCCTTTACTTCTTCTTTTAAATGGTTTAGATTTCTGGGCTTCGGCTTACTTAAATTACGTTGCGCCTCTAGACGCTTCGTAATTTAAGTGCCAGTCACGTTCCGTACCTTCGGGTCGTGACACACACTTCATCATCGATAATCGCCATGTCACTACACAGTAGGGTTGCTGCATCATGATATACATATTGTACACCATACTTGCGTACATACATATTGTACATCTATACTTGCGGACATACACATTTGTACGTCCATGCTTGCGTATATACACATGTGCAACTTTATACGGTATTGCATTCGATTTTGGAGATTTAGGGACCGCATGTGCTATTTTAAAAACTGGATCCATTTTAAAGAGCGGTTTTCCCTTAATATGTCGTTTCACTATTCCATATTGCATGATATACGGATATGCTTACATTTCTGTTATATGTCACATACATCATGCTTTACGCTTTTACGAATTGAGATATGCTGTTTTCATGAGATTTCTGGATTAGAGAACCGCGGCTATTTTAAAAGAAAGCATGTAATGTTTTAAAAACCCGGTTCTCTTGATATGATATTTCAGCGCGTCCACCATGTGTTTTCTCAGTTCTGAGAGTGGCATATGAAACCCGATTCAAGGAGCGATAGGCACCATCTGCGTGTACATGGTGGACCCGGTGAGGTACCCCGGGGCAAGAAGACTCGTATTGTTAGATGGTGAGCCTGGTAGGGGGTACTACCCATCGGTGATAGTATTTAGGCTCGGCGGATATCCGGAGGATATCGACCGGAGTCGAGAGATGATATGGGCCAATCCGGACTGATGGAGCCCGTGGGCCGATCCGGACTGACGGAGCCCGAGAGATATGAGGATTTGCGTGTCGATGCTGGACATGGGTTTCATGATGTTTCGAGTGTCGATGCTGGACACTCAGGTTCCATGATTTTGAGGTGTCACGAGGGACACATGTTGATTTATATCCTCATATTTTTATGCATTTGCTTTTATGATATTTACATGCATGATATTGTTGTGTCAGTGGTTGACACGTGGACGAGCACACGCATACATACATTGATTATATGGATGGACGAGATCCACATACATACATGCATTGATTATACTGTTGGATGTTATCCACATGCCTATAGGCATTGACTACCTTGTTGGCATATATACAGACCCGGTCACCCTAGATATCATAGTATTACCTTTATGATATAGTTGACCTAGGAGTCGTTGTCTATTTGATTTCTACTTGTAGATGTTTTTCTACTCACGAGTTGGCAACTCACCCCCATTGTGCCACAGTTCTTGCAGGTTAACCGCACGGATCAGTAGTGGTATCGCTGGCACATACCTTCTTTTGGGTGTTCTGCATTGGTAGGTGGGGCATTTGTATCGTACCTGTTCATCACAGAATACTGCATTTTATACCGCCCATTCTTACGCTCGGTTGTTTATAGGTAGGTGCTTTTAATCCGTGTTTGTTACATATTTGCAGGATACAGGTTCTCGGTTCTAAAACGGTGAAATTCATGGAAAACACGATAAAATCCGGGTTCCTGCCAACCACTGAGAAAACACGGTCTCCGCTCGTCATCCGTATGTTGCCAGATACCAGTTTAGGAAGACAAAATGTCAAATCAATGTCACCTTCATGCACAAGGCTCAATGGCAACAACAAGTTCCAAGAAATCTACGCGGAGCTCGAGGCAATCATGACAAAAACATCCACAAAAAGTCCACCTTTCCTCAACAGAAATTCTGGAAGAAATGTGAATGTATTTTCAGAAAATACATATACCAGACAAGAGGGGACAGAAGACCAGGGAAGTACACTGAAGCCCATGCCCTGACTCCATCATAGGGCCGCGGATCCGCGGCCAATAGGGGGTATTGGCGGCGGATCCGCGGCCGTACTGGCGCAACAGACAGTGACTTTTCATGGGTATTCTGGTCTTTTTGTTTGGGTTCTGGTGGTTGCCCTAGATTTCCATTCTCCAGCCTATAAATACAGCAGATTTGAGCTAAGCCAAGGGTCCAATTTTGTGTCCACTCTTTTGTATAGTTCTTCTTCTTCTTCTTCATTCTTTCTCCATTAAAATTGTAGTGAGAGCTTTTTGAGTGGAAGATTAATGAAGATGAGGCTTTTGTATCATTCTCTTTTGTTTCTTCTTCCCCTTGAGATTCTTGCTTTCTCTTGATCATTCAACCTCTTCATTGAGCTTGAATGGTTAAGGGTTAGTTATTGATCTCAAGGGTCGTATTCTTTCATGGAATTAGCACTTCATTTCACATGCGTTCTCTACCCTTCCCTTGATCTTGCAACCTCTTGATTGAGCTTGCAAGTTTAAGGGTTGGCTATTGATCACATGCTTGTCTTGAGTCCTAGTTTCTTGTTCTTTTTATCGCTTTTTATTACTTGCTTATTATTATCTTGCCTTTCTTTCTTGCAATTTATTTCATGCACTTAAATTCATGCACTTAATACTTGTAATCTTTTCTTTTCTTTGTTCTTTTCTTTTGCTCTCTTTTGTTCATTTTGTGAATGTTGTAATTATTATTGTTAAGAAGAAATACGATATTATAAGTTAAAGATTTTCTTTTCTCTTTTCCTTTTCCCGTTATTTTCCATTGAACTCCGCCCAAACCATACGCAAGTGCTCCGTTAGGCACCCTACCCTGACAAGGTAACGGTGATTCCTAACCGTGACCGGTTGCGTTCGGTTTGGCCGGAGGCGAAAGCAAGAGACAAGAACGGAAGGACAAGGGTAAATAAGCCGGATTCCACGAATACCGCGCTTAAATCCCCTAATCCACGTTGTTGCCGATTGCTCTAGCTTCAAGTGGTCAAGACTCGGCTAAAAGGTTTTGAGTACGGATTTCTTAGTTTACAATCTCGTATTTTTTTCTTAACAACTTTATACTTACAAATAATACACTTAGGATAGAATCGAACAACTCATACACAAATTCTTTATTGACTCGTCTAAGACAAGAAGGTAAAATACCACCATCTCCCTGTGGACCGACCCGTGCTCAACCGGCTAGCTGCATAGCGACACCGTCCTGATCGCGGTAAACTTTAAAACTTTGAACTTCCGACACGCCAAAAGCGTGCGATCAAATGGCGCCGTTGCCGGGGAGACGGTAGCGTATTTTCTTTCTTGTTATTCGGGTTAATATTCTTTTTGTATATATTTATAAAAAAAATATCTTTTTGTTTTTTGTTTTGTTTTTTTTTTTTTTTGATCATTTTTGTGGGCAAGAGTGCAGATTTTTGCAAGTTTGCAAACTGCGATTGTGGAGAGCAAAGTGTGCATTCAAGGCAAGGGTGATTTACGAAGTACAGTGCCAAAGATCCGGGTAGTTTGACCCGCGCAAGCGAACCTTTCAAGCTTACCGGATTTGATTCAACAGGGGTTTCCTAACCCAAAACTTAACGGTACGTACTTTCCTAACACCTTCTTCTCAAATCCGACGCTTCCAATATACTATTCTTTGCAGGATTCTTTGCAAGTTCGCTAGCAAACGCTAAAAAAATTGACTAACCCGTATTTGTTGCAGCGCCGCGCTTAAACTGAGAAACGATTGTTTGATTCTTTATAGAATTTTTGAATTGCGCATTGCATACATTAATACGGACTTAAGGGCAAGCGAACCCCACAACATACGGTAAAGGATTTCATCACCTTTTCCGTGGCCCACAAATCACGAACTTGAGCATAACGTTTACCCGCACAAAATTTAAAAGAAACTAGACTTTAAGCCTTAAGGACTTCGCGCTCACTAGGAGAAGTTAACTGTGTTTAGAACCTTGCTTAACGGTATATTGTTTACGGGGTGTCTAGGAAAGTGTTAACGGTGAAACCGCCAAAAGAGAAAGGGTTATTTAATTAAGGAACTTCGCGAAAGCGTTGGAAAACCACCCCTTATCTCTGCACTTACCTGGCCTCGTGATCAGTGTATCTTGAGCCTGTTTCTCGACACAGTTTTACTTCGACAATCAAGTTCTGGAGCAGGTCTAGTTGACCTAGGTTAACCCTAGAACGATTAGGTGTGTGGTATTTTTTGTGTCGTGATTGTTTTTGTCCATATTCTTTTTGTGTGTATACTTCATTCTTTTGTTAATATATAACTAAAAAAAAACAAAAAAAAATTACATTCATTTTCCCCTCCTTTTCTCTTCCTTTCTTCCTTCTCTCTTCATATCATGGGTACTCCACCTCGCAAAACTCTTGCCGAACTTTGGTACCCACAACCAGACATTACTTCTTACGGTTCTTGCTTTGGCCGAACATCGAACGACCCCTCCATGCCCAAAATTTCTTTGAAAGATCGGATGGACGCGTCTAGGACGAACAACTGGACCCCGCAATCTACTGCGTATCAACCATTTCAAACATTCACCCCTTCTTGCGTTGATATACCTTTTGAAAGTCCAGTTGTAACCCCGAGACCAATGTCTCTTGCTGAACGAATTGAACAATCCCGTAGCCGATCTTTCACTCCTTTCACCACTACAAATTCTTGGGACCAACAAATCCATTCACCTTCTTATCCCAATGTTGATCCCACTCCTGTCCAGCCATTCAGTTCCTACCAATCCTACCCTACTTTTGCACCTTCCCTAGACATTGCATCAGAACCTCCATTTGGGAGTTTTCAGTATCCAAACAACTTTGAATCTTTTACTGAAACCCCTTCACAACCCATGTCTAGTTTGGAACAGTCGTTGGAAGACTTTAGGGTAGCATCAAGCCAACAGATGATGGATTTGAGTGCGTCTATGGCCGCTCTCATACAACCTACTGACTCGGTAGCTAGTTTCCAGCTAGCTCCACATTTTCCAATATATGAGGAGGCGGTAGGACAGGCTGAGAATTTGAGTGGAGAGAGTGAGATGTACACCCTTCCAAATCAAACCTACCCGTCCCAAATTGAATCCCACAACTCCTGTTTTGAAAGTCTATCGAGTATCCCACATGATTTATCAATTGAAGATAGAATGATGAATGAGTTGTGCGACTTCGTAGTGTTTGATTTGCCCGATTGTGAAGGGTCTCTTCCAAATGAAACCGATCATAAACCTTTTGACCTCTACACCTCCACTCTAGAACCTGAATTGATTGATATCCATGCTTTTGTTGAGATGTCAGAGAATTTTGATTTTCACTTGATTAAGGATATTGATGCCGGGAATATTTTGGATGATGAACCCGTAGATTTGGCTGAGTTTGTCTCTTCAAATCATCATCCCGAGTCTTTAACTGTTTTTCCCGAACTTCATATGCGTGTTGATATGGATGATAAAGGCATGGATGAGATAAATTTTGAGGAGAATATTGAGGATAGTGTTGAGGATGAACCAGTTTTAATTGATGAGTCGGATTTTCCAATTCATCCTGTTCCTTTCATTGACTGTGTACACCCTCCCGAAACCTTAACCGATACCCTTCCTCAACCACTTCCCTCCATCCTTTCCATCGTTCCGACCTTGCAAGAACCCGTATCACTTACATTTCATATGTCTGGTTTACCAAGTTCGGCGTACCCATGGTTTCTCACGAATCTTGAGGGATTTGACCCCATTTCTCGACGAGTAAATATATTAGCACAATCGCTTTTCACACATCGGTCATCCCAAATTGTGCTAATCTATTTACTCCACTTGCACCCTCAAGTTCGTATTCCACTTCTTTTTCCCGTCCGCCATTCTTCCTCCTCTCATATACCGAGACCATATCCCGCTTCTCTCCGCATATGGTCTCGCGTATTCTCCATCTCTTTCCTCTACGCCTTCTTCCACCAACCGGTACATTATAGCGATAAAATCTTTGAATGGTTGGTGCTCACTTTTGGCCTGTGTAAGGCCTTGTATAGCTTGATACTGTTCTTTCCCCCCTAAATCCTGAATTTCAACGCGTAACAGTGGAAACACTGTTTTACTTAAGTTTGGAGGGGACACTTTTTTGTATATATTTTTGTTTTCCTTTTTGTTTTGTATATAATTTGTTTCTAGGGAGCGCCGGCAATTTTTTACCCTCTTGGTATAGCCTGACAGTGAGGGCACTGTCAAGTTTAAGTTTGGGGATGTGCTCGGTAAGCTTTCTTCCTTCGCATTCATATGTATATTTTGCATCTGCATATTAAATCCATAAAATCCATAAAAATTTGAAAATTTTCTAAAAATATAAAAACTTTTTTGTCAAGTTAGATTGTGGAAGAACTCTGATTCAACATTCGACGGTTTTTGTTTGAAAAAATAGGAATAACTAAATCTTATGTTTAGATTTTGAAAACCTAAAAGATAACTCTCCTTTGAAGTTAACTATAGCTGATATACGTCTTTACATCACACTACACGTGTCGTGAATTTTGGGAATTAGATGACAAGTCTTTCATGTTTAAACTTTTAAACAGATAAATGATTTTCTGAGAATCAAATAGGTTTGTTCTGAAATAAGTAATGTCAAGAATAGTTTATGAAGTAAAGCGAATATGAAGGAATGTTATTGATGCCGTAATTGGAGCTAAGTCTGAAAAATAACCCATCGAAAACTTGATTGGAATGATTACACACCAAACCCACTAAACACGTCTTTTATCCAAAAAATAATTGAACTGCCGGTTATATCTCCGTTCGTATTAAATCATCTGATTTTCACGTCAAACTGTCTTTTGTTTTTGGACCTAGGTAACTTGAGTAATTAAGTCCGCTGGGGTGTTTCTACACCTAATGCCCTAAAACCAATTGGTTTGGGTGCATTGGCCCAAAGCTCGCTAAGAAGCCTAGAAAGTCCAGTTTAAAACAAAGTCAAGCAAGTGTTCTCTCCGAGTTAAAATTCCTAACGGTTCTTTGTGTGAGAATAATCTTGATAAAAGACAGGCTTTTATAAATAAAAAATTTAACGGAGATATGAAGGTTTTATTCTATGATAAAGACTATTGCACGTTCACAGAGGTGTGTATGAAATGAAAACAAGAAAAAGGTGGAGTGAAAAATACGAATTAGTTTCCTGTTAAGGAAGATAGAAATTCTGAAGTTGAAACCTTACTGGAAAACGAAACTTGAAAAATGCTTAACTCTTTATAAAACTTATGTGATCCTTTTAAAATTGTTATCTGGGCTTTATTGTACGACATGATGACTTTAATCGATCCTTCTGGAACTTAACGACACTAATTGCACTGCACGTAAAGACATATAAAATCTGTAGTTAAATAAGAAGCGAGGTGTGAAAAATAAAGGTTCGATAGTCTAGACTTAGGATTATAGAATTGTTATTTTCTAAAACAAAAACTTTAGGGTTTGAATCTTAGTTATTGTACAAAACCAACTTGACCGGATTTTGTGGGTAGTATCCGCTGAAAACCCTCAGGAGACAACACTCCTCCTACTAGGGACACCTAGAGGTTTAACGGCTTGTTGCACGTGCTCAGTGCAATCGCGTTCCCTGCGAAAGTGCGGTTAGGATTTTATTTTTGTAAATAATTGGTTTTGCTCGGGACGAGCAAAAGTTAAGTTTGGGGGTATTTGTTCATCACAGAATACTGCATTTTATACCGTCCATTCTTACGCTCGGTTGTTTATAGGTAGGTGCTTTTAATCCGTGTTTGTTACATATTTGCAGGATACAGGTTCTCGGTTCTAAAACGGTGAAATTCATGGAAAACACGACAAAATCCGGGTTCCTGCCAACCACTGAGAAAACACGGTCTCCGCTCGTCATCCGTATGTTGCCAGATACCAGTTTAGGAAGACAAAATGTCAAATCAATGTCACCTTCATGCACAAGGCTCAATGGCAACAACAAGTTCCAAGAAATCTACGCGGAGCTCGAGGCAATCATGACAAAAACATCCACAAAAAGTCCACCTTTCCTCAACAGAAATTCTGGAAGAAATGTGAATGTATTTTCAGAAAATAGATATACCAGACAAGAGGGGACAGAAGACCAGGGAAGTACACTGAAGCCCATGCCCTGACTCCATCATAGGGCCGCGGATCCGCGGCCAATAGGGGGTATTGGCGGCGGATCCGCGGCCGTACTGGCTCAACAGACAGTGACTTTTCATGGGTATTCTGGTCTTTTTGTTTGGGTTCTGGTGGTTGCCCTAGATTTCCATTCTCCAGCCTATAAATACAGCAGATTTGAGCTAAGCCAAGGGTCCAATTTTGTGTCCACTCTTTTGTAGTCTTTTGTATAGTTCTTCTTCTTCTTCTTCATTCTTTCTCCATTAAAATTGTAGTGAGAGCTTTTTGAGTGGAAGATTAATGAAGATGAGGCTTTTGTATCATTCTCTTTTGTTTCTTCTTCCCCTTGAGATTCTTGCTTTCTCTTGATCATTCAACCTCTTCATTGAGCTTGAATGGTTAAGGGTTAGTTATTGATCTCAAGGGTCGTATTCTTTCATGGAATTAGCACTTCATTTCACATGCGTTCTCTACCCTTCCCTTGATCTTGCAACCTCTTGATTGAGCTTGCAAGTTTAAGGGTTGGCTATTGATCACATGCTTGTCTTGAGTCCTAGTTTCTTGTTCTTTTTATCGCTTTTTATTACTTGCTTATTATTATCTTGCCTTTCTTTCTTGTAATTTATTTCATGCACTTAAATTCATGCACTTAATACTTGTAATCATTTCTTTTCTTTGTTCTTTTCTTTTGCTCTCTTTTGTTCATTTTGTGAATGTTGTAATTATTATTGTTAAGAAGAAATACGATATTATAAGTTAAAGATTTTCTTTTCTCTTTTCCTTTTCCCGTTATTTTCCATTGAACTCCGCCCAAACCATACGCAAGCGCTCCGTTAGGCACCCTACCCTGACAAAGTAACGGTGATTCCTAACCGCGACCGGTTGCGTTCGGTTTGGCCGGAGGCGAAAGCAAGAGACAAGAACGGAAGGACAAGGGTAAATAAGCCGGATTCCACGAATACCGCGCTTAAATCCCCTAATCCACGTTGTTGCCGATTGCTCTAGCTTCAATTGGTCAAGACTCGGCTCAAAGGTTTCGAGTACGGATTTCTTAGCTTACATTCTCGTATCTTTTTCTTAACAACTTTATACTTACAAATAATACACTTAGGATAGAATCGAACAACTCATACACAAATTCTTTATTGACTCGTCTAAGACAAGAAGGTAAAATACCACCATCTCCCTGTGGACCGACCCGTGCTCAACCGGCTAGCTGCATAGCGACACCGTCCTGATCGCGGTAAACTTTAGAACTTTGAACTTCCGACACGCCAAAAGCGTGCGATCAGTACCCACTCTTGTATTTATATTTCATATTGTATCTAGTCAACTACATCAATCAAAAATTGTATTTGTGTAAGTAATGAGACTTAGTGGGATTGTGGTTGTGAGACTTAGAGCGAGGGGTTTTCTGCTACTTGTGGTTTTTATGTCTTGCTTTTCTTTATCTTTGTGGTGATCTTCGCCGTTGGGCATCGTATACTTATATATATTGTCTTGCGTGGTTGTGATCTGCCGTTTGGCGAAGAGCTAGCTCCCGCTTGTGGATGCCTTTATCATTATCTTGTATATGTGGTTTTGGATCAAAATATATAAAGGAGGTGCTGCCAAAATTTTAAAAAAAAAAGACGAAACATGTTTATAAACTTGCATAATCCACTTGCATTTTTCATGTTCCTATTCTATGCATTAAGAAAACTTGATTTCATTATACCCTTATTTCAAAACTTCACCTCCTTTATTTTTCTTAAAAGGTTTAGATTTCTGGGTTTCAGCTTAATTGAATCACGTTACGCTTTTAGACGTTGTGTGATTTAAGTGCTGGTCATAATCTAATATTTCGGGTCGTGATAATGTTGCTATCAGAACGGTAGGTTTAACCTTGATTCGGTCTATGTTTGACTATGTGGAGTCTAGGGTGGGTATGTATTTCGGAACCTAGGCCTGACCTTACGGAACTTAGACTTGAACGGGGGGGGGGTATTAGACCCGAACTTTCGTTTCATTGGTTGACCCTGATTGATGGAGTAGGTAGCTTGAGTAGAGTGACGTACCGTACGTATGTTCCGCGGCATATTTACGATACGATACTCCACTTAAGAAACCTTAGGATGTACATATTTTTGAGAGTTATGATTCTCTTCATACCCATGATTGTACATCCATTTGAGATCCTTGATTCTATTCGGTTCTATGATCATATTCTTAATGATGATGTTCCTTCTTGTGATCATGTATCCATTCTGGATCAATCGTTTCCTTTCTTTCCGTTGATCTGCTCTATTCGATACTCGATTGAGGTTTTTTCACCATGGTTTGAGCGTAGTTTGAGCTGCTGCTAGTGAGGCGGTCAGGGCGAGCTCGTCTAGTATGAAGGCTGACTATTGTGTTTTCTGGTGACATGGGAACGTCTCGATTGTTGGATATGTATGCCCTAAAGGCCATTATTGTATAGTACTAGTTTGTATAATACATTTTGGAGGCTTGGGATATATATACGGGTTTTACGACAGTCTTGCTCGATATAGTAGTATGCTACTTGGTTTGTTTCTATCTTAATATGTGTATATGTTTCTTTTAATATATCGCTAAAAACATATTGATGGAGCCCTTAGGATCTTTGCTTGACTACCGGCGTTGTGATGGAGATCACATTAGTGGGGGCTGGATAGTCTATAAGCACATCCTTATTTTGGTCCCTAGTCGTAGGATTATCGAGATATTGCATCGATACTCCAGAGTAGACTAGTGCATACGCTTCTCGTCCCAGCAGGGGAGATGGTCTGTCCCACAGCCATCAGTACGTCGTACTTGAGATAGTATGCGGGTGCTCGTTCGGTTACAAGTACACTGGACAGGACTCGTCGGGAACTGTTGGTTGGTATTATACTTATCGTCAGTTAACAGTTCCCAGGTGACATGAGTACAGCATAGTCCGTTGACTTGACACTATCACTTCGCCTCAAGTGTGTTCCCACTGTTCTTAGATTACTACCCTACCACGGCTGTAATGAGTCGTGCAAACAGGTAGTAGTTGGGTGCAGTCCCGAAGCACTTGGAGGCAGTGACGGTTAGACAGGATTCGTCTCTCCCGGTATTGGGAGTTGATATCGCGTTGTGTCTAGGAGAGCCATTACACATAGTCGTCCCTGGCCAGGGCAAGCGAGAATTACTGGTAGTGTTTCCAGCAGTTTCTCAGGGTGTTCTGGGCTACACTCCGACACGACTTATACCGCTATTAGGAGACTGACGTTTACCGCCCCCCTAGGCCTGCCATGCGATACTCTCAGACGAACAGACCGGACTGTACGGAGATTGTCACGTTCAGGCTCAGTAGGAGTTCGGATGGGTTCACCTCGTCGGTCTTCTTATCGGCATCTACCTGGGGACCGTTACGTACAGCAAGTACCGCTTGCGGCCTATGGTTAAACCTACTGCCAGTGTAGTGTCGGGCCTTTAGAGTCCCATACAGAGGGTTATTCTCTTTTGGGCAAAACAGAGTAGAGGTCGCATGGTTTTGCGACGGGGTTCGTTCATATTCGCGCACTTGTGCACGTTTGGTGTCCGGGCAGTTATTACTAGCGGGCTTTGGTTTAAGCCAGATCCTAGTATTTGTTTTGGGATTGTTTTTGTCTCATTGTATTCGTGTTCCTTGGAACCCGGATGCGGGTGTGTATGCACGGTTGACGGAGGCAGAGGAATCTTATTAAGGTTTTTGACAGTTGACTTTTTCCAAACCCTAATGAGAATAAGAGATATGATTAATGATATTAATTAAGGATAATTGTGCCATGGTTAGGTTGACCATTTGACTTTTGTTGACCTTTTGACTTTGGTTGACCGGTTGACTATTGTTGACATTTTGACCATTATCATTTCACATGAAAGATGCTTCTTGATTTTTGCAAATTTCATTTAATGTGAAATGATAATGGTCATTTCAAAACTAACCATCATAATTTCCTTTAATTATTATTATTATTATTATTATTATTATTTCTCTCATATGAGAGATGGTTGTATTATTCTTCTCATTCTATCACGCTCTTTCTCTCTCTTGAAAAAGCTCTACTCTTCCTCTCTCAAAGCTTTAATCTTTCATGTGTTGAAAATCAAAAGCTTTTGAGACAAAAACATCAAAACATCTCTCTACTCTTTCTAGGGTACTTTGTCTAGCAAACCAAGCACTCTAGTTACCTCTTGGTTGAGGTAAGAGCTCAAGGTAGAAGCCCTCGGGTGGATCTATCTTCGGCAAAGAGAAGACGACGGGGAGAAGCCGTCTACACAACTACAAGGAGCAAGCAAGAAGGAGAACCACAATAAGAATAGAAGAAGTTTGAGAACTCGGTATAACCATTCTATATAGTAGCTAGAACTTGTAGTTAGTATGTTAGTTTTTTTTTAGCAATGATCCTTCATGAATGGTCCATGTTACCTTATGAGAAAATTTTGATTTTTACCTATTCCGCCTCCTTGAAAGAACCGAGGTGGGTAACGTAAACCTAACAGTGGTATCAGAGCCTAGCTAAGCAACAACTAACTGTTAGCAAAGTGTTTAGAACTTCGATCCGGAAAAAATCCAGAAAACACACCAAAATATTGTATTTTCTATCGAATTTCAAAATGGCCTAAAAATATTTCCACAGACCTGAAAAATACAAGCAAGGTTTTCTGAGAAATCTGTAGAATTTTGGGCACCTGAACCGTTCATTGGACCGCGGATCCGCGGCCGATCCAAGCGATCCACCACGGTTTCGCGACCGATTTAACTCGGTAGTGCGCCAAAATTCTTCCGGGGTTCTCTGTGTTGGTTTTGTGTGTTCTGGAAATTTTTGTTTCTGCCCAGATTTGTCTGAGTACTGGATTTTTCTTGGGGTAGATTCAAATACAGTTATTGATCAAAATTCTATAAACTTTAGCTAAATGGTTATACCTGTAATGTGATATATGCACTGAACTTCGACTAATCGCTATACGTCAATTAGTGGGGGTTGTGCGTATCTGTGATCTGTAATGTTGGATTGTGTATATGAACTTGTTGGATTGTCGCGGATGAATTGACGGGGTTGTGAGATGAGAGTTTCTTTATCTTTCATTTGATGTAAATTGTAAATTGATGTAATATTATTTTTATGGCCGCACATCCGGGATGAGGTTGTAGCCGCCATTGTGTATTATTTCTTTTACTGTTTTTGCTCCTATGATTGACCCAAGGAGGGGTGCACAAACTACTGGGTATTTTGAAGTGTCGAGTGGCCTACTCACGTTGTCGAGGGAGGTTGCTTCACTTCGGGTACTTGGCGGGTAGTTTGTTGTACCCGTAGAGGTCTAGGGTGGGGTTTGGCTATTCATTACGATCGTGTAATCCGTCTTTCATTGCTGGCTCGAACGAAATGTGGATTCCTAGCATATCCAATGTGTTCATCTGTGATCTGGAATGGCTATCATTGCATTTGATGAATGTATATATCTATATATGATATCTAGTAGGCGTTGCTCATGTTTTGCATCCGCGCTAGTCCAGCCCTCGCTCTGTCGTTAGTTAAGTAACCTAACGGGTGATGACGGGCCCCGTGGCGAATGCGGATGGCATAAGCGTACGTCATATTTTCGTTGTTTTCTGCAATGGTAGGATTAATTGATGGGACGCATTATATAAATGCAAAGAAAATAAACCAAAAAGATGTTGTTGGAACAATTTTCAAAAAGCTGTTATTGCAAGGACGTTCTTTTTTGTTTTGCACAGAGGTATTCGGTTATGAATGCCCAGCACCTCATTCGATGAGGCAAGGGCCGAGATCCATTCATCGGGAGTGACCCCTTAGACAAAAATTTTGCGTCAGGGTAATAACTTCACTATAGTCGATTATTCTTGCTTTGCATCGAGGTATTCAGTTTGGAATATTCTGCACCTCATTCGACGAGGAAAGTGCCGAGATCCCTTTACAGGGAGTGACCTCTTTAGCAAAAGTTTTCGCCACTATATTTTAAAAAAAAAGGTTATCAGGTTCCTTCAACGATATCAAGTTCATTACGTTAACGGGTTTTGTTGGATATAGTGCCCTCAGAGTCAATTATTGGATCACAGGCACGTGATTGCAATGATTGAGGGAGGACCTATGCCGGTAGGACAGTCTTAGTCAAGATGATAGTATGCTATCTGGTTTATCTTTATCATCGTGTACTGCTTCAGGTGACCTTACAGGTCACTATTGCACGTTGATAGAGCCCTTAGGATTCTTGCTTGACAGCCAGCAGTATGATGGCGATCATATACATGGGAGCTGTGGTCTATAAGCACATTCTGAAAAGGTCCCTAGTCGTGGCAGTTTTTGAGACGGGGCATCGATACTCTAGAGTAGACTAGTGTATAGAGTCGAGACCCCGACGAAGGGCGGTGGCCGGTCTCACAAGCCACTTGTGTTAGTTGGTTCATCTAAGATGCATACAGGTGCTCATTGGGTTATGAGTACACCGGACAGGACTCGCCGGGAACATGCTAGTTGGTATTATACCTGACGTCAGATAGCAGTTCCATGGTGACATGTGTACAGGTTAGTTCATAGACCTGAGATCGTCATTTGTCTCGTGTGAGTTCCCACTTTACTTTGATTACTACCATACCATGGCTCAAAGGACTCGTGCAAACAGGTTTTAGTTGGGTACAGTCCCGAGCCACATGGAGGCAGTGAGCGGATCGGCAGGGGTTCGTCTCTCCCAGTATTGGGGGTGAGGTCGCGCTGTGTCTAGGAGAGCCATTATATGAAGTCCTTGGCCAAGGCAGGAGATTTAGTAGTAGGTATTCAAGTAGTATCTCAGGGTGTTCTGGGCTACACTCCATCACGACTTGTACCGCTTTTGGGGGTCTGACTTTTACCAACCCCCTGGCCCGCCATGCGATGCTCATAGACAAATGGACCGAACTGTACGGATATTGTCACTGACAGGCTCAGTAGGGTGTCAGGATGAGTTCGCTCATCGACCCCCATTTTGGTCAATACTTAGTAGCCCGTTACGTACGGCTAATACCTCTGACGTGCTAGTTGTTAAATCCACAGCCAAAGTATTGACGAGTCTTTAGAGTCCCCCACAGACAGTTTCTCAAGTTTCGGGCGAAACGTTGTAGAGGCCGTATGATATATGGCAGGGTTCGATCTTATACGTGCGGTATTGCACGGATCATGATCGGACGGATCATACTAGTGGGCTTTGGTTTAAGCCGTATCCTAGTATTAGATTTGTTGGATTATTTTAGACTCATCCCATTCGCATTCAGTCGGAATGCGGATGCATGTATGTATATACAGGTGAGGGATATCCTTGTGATCCGCCACAAGTTTACTTTAGATTTTGCCGTATCATTTTGTTGGACCAAATATTTGGATTAATGTTTGGATGGTGGAAATAATGAGCTAGGATTTCATCATGACATGCATTAATGTGACATGGACATATATATATGACTCATGGTCTCTTTTTTGTAAAAATATGTCACATTAGTGATTGTTTTGGGTTGATATGATGAGAGGAGAGAGAGAGGGGCTGCCATATATGTGTTTGGTCTTGTATTTATCTCTTACTCTCTCACTCTCATTTTTATCACATGACAACAAAAGAAAAGAAAAGATGAGAAAGCCTTCTCTTCTTCTTCTTCTTCCTCTTGCTCATAACTCCATTAATGGCAACACCTTCAACCTCCATCCAAAGCCATGGATGCAAGAGACAAAGTGATCACAAACATTTTCTACAACACCTTGGACACTTCGGATAGCACACTTCGTGCTCGAGTTGCTTCGGATGAAGCGGGAGCCCGTAAAAAGACTTCTGGATGTGGTGCCCTTTCAGACGAGGAGATGAAGACCGGAGTTGCCGCGGGGAGATCGGGATGGTGGCCAAAGACCGAAGAACACGGATCGCTCGGTATAGCTCTCTACCCTTTCTCTAGTTAGCTAGTAGTAGTTTAATGGTCCGATCCGGGTTTTTAGTATGCGGTAGTGCCGGTTTACAAGTTAAGAAAAAGTTTTTGTTTCCGTATTTTGGCCTCGGAAAGACGGCCGGGGCGCTACCGTAGACTTACATGGTATCAGAGCCACGCCATTAACCTTTACTAGCTTGCTCTAACGTGTTTAGAACTCGATCGAACGAAATTTCCAAAAACCACAGTTTCAAATATGCACTTTCTGTCGAATTTTATTTGTGCTCGAAAAATTATTTGGTACATTGCAGAAATACGTACAGGCGATTATAAGAATTCTGTAAAAATTTTGTTGCATGAAGTTACTGTTCCGCCGCGGAACCGCGGCCAAACCCATGCTCTGGCCGCGGTTCCGCCGCCATTTTACCTCTTCTGTGCACCAAATTTCTTCAGTAGTTCTCTGTCATGGAAATGGGGTTTTTAGTATATTCTGTTTGGGTCCAGATTTATTTTGAGTGCTACAGTTGTGCTTGGGGCCCACTTCGGGAAATTTTGTCGATCGAAAATTTTAAACTTGTTAGTTCACAGTATTTACATTATATCTGCGACCGTGAATGTCATTTAATCGGTAAATCCTGTCTAATTGCTATAGTTATTTTAGACGGATTTGCGAACGTGACATTCACGTTGATGTTCTGTGTTGTGCTGTGATGTTGCGGATTTGTCATGGTGGATAGCCTGGATGCAATGGTAGTACAGTTTGGTTATTTATGTATATTTGATATTGCGGGGGCGAGCGTCCGACATGTGGACTGCCGTTACTGCCTGTTTGTATATTATTCTTTTGGGGCACGACCGGGCTGAGGTCGATGTACCCGTTGTATATATTTTTACTTTCTGTACTAGGATTACCCCGCGGTGGGGTGCACGGATAGCCGGGTTCTAGAGGGCAACGGGCCCGCATCTCATGGCGTTGAGTCGGAGGGGGCTTTACTTTAGAATTGACGGGCTATTCGCCGCACTCGTAGGGGGTATAGGTTGACCTAAGAAGGGGTGCACAAGTTACCGGATTCCGTGAAGTGCTGGGTAGTCCATTCATGTAGTTGAAGGGGGCTGCCTCGCTTCAGGTTTTGGTGGGTAACATGCCGCGCCCGTAGGGGTCTAGGATTTCATTGCACAAGCTATCCACACGACCAGGGGAACGTCGGGTTTCAGTAGCGGCTTTATGAAACCCGGGGATCCCAGATATCTGTATTGTTCTGTGATACTTATTACATTTCTGTGATGTTGCATTTTATCATGCCTTGAGCTATTATTATATATTGATATATATACTAGTAGATGTTGTATATGTTTTGCATCCGCGCTAGTCCAGTCCCCGCTCTGTCGTTAGTTAAGTAACCTAACGGGTGATGACGGGACCCAGTGGCGAATGCGGATGGCATATACGTACATCATTATTTTCGTTCTTTATTAGTGTGATCAATTGATAGGACTGCGTTGATTCGGATCAATGCAAGCTAAACTAACCTGTTCGATGTTGTTGGAAATTTTTTAAAAAAAAGCTGTTATTGCAAGGAAGTTCTCTTTTCTTTTGCACAGTGGTATTCGGTTATGAATATCCAGCACCTCAGTCGACGAGGCAAGGGACAAGATCCCTTCACCGGGAGTGACCACTTGGACAGAAGTTTGCGTCAGGGTAATAACTTCACTATAGCCGATTGCCTTCTGCTTTGCATCGTGGTATTCAGTTAGAATATCCTGCACCTCATTCTATGGGGAAAGAGTCGAGATCCCTTCACCGGGAGTGACCTCTTTAGCAAAGGTTTTCGCCACTATATTTTTATAAAAGCTATCCGGTTCCTTCAATGATATCAAGTTCATTACGTTAAAAGTTTTTCGCCAAAAACTAGACGTAGCCCTCCGTCATTTCTTACAAGTATTACTTAGTATTCGTGCTGCGTTTGTTGACTGTGTCAAGGCGTAGTGTACGGTAGCTAAGTAGTGTTCGTTTGTGGCATATTATTGGGATTGGTTAGGACAATCGTGCGGCCTTGTTGACTATGTCAATGGCTCGTACGGGTGGGTTTAATGCAATCAAGGATAATGATGGGTTGAACTTGACTAGGACTCTTTGATTTGTTGACTGTGTTAAGGTCACTTGGGTCCTAGGGGTAAAAATCACATCGGGAGTTTCTAAAGAAACTGAAACTTGCCAGATATGCGCATACCTTCTGGAGTGTGATAACGTGAGTGGATTCCGTCACGTTATCATGCGATGATAGTTGGATCCCGATTCCCACTGATGAGTTGGTTTACCCCTCGGGTGATACCGACTAATTCTTCTTTCAGGTTTGGAGGAGAATTTGAGGATACAGTGGGAGGTTTCCTGATTGGATAAAGTGATAACCATTCTGATCTAGGTTAGAGTGCACGCAGAGTGTTTCTTTTCTCTCTCTTTGGCAGCGACCATGGCCCGACCCTTGACCATGACTCAGTGACCATGTTGACCGAACTTTCTTATAACACTGGCTTTTTGATTGTCTGAGTTGCAAATCTCATTGCCACTCCTACTTTTACCCTCTTCTCCAGAACACCCCGTATTACTATGAATATCCACTTCCATTGGATAAAACAATCGTATGGTTATATACGAACTCGAAGGAACTTGTTCTAGATTCGAGAATGGTTTACGGTTCTGGAGAAAATGAATAGGACTATTCAGTTGTCTTTTCCTTTTACCTTCTCTCAGGTTGCGAGTGCTCCTTGGATTAGGACGGTACACCTATTATGCAAATCGGATAGTCTTCTTCCAAACCATAGGCAGGTGCCGAACGGTAGGGAATGAAGAAAGCCGATTATCCTAAGTGTGGTGTAGAGAAGGTATTAAGTAAAGACAAATAAGGGATTAGAAAGAGAGCAAAGTAAATTGCGACTGCTATTCACGACCAAACCAAGTATTTCATCGCCAGTCCTACTTCACCTTTGTATTTCTCCAGGACACTCCGTATCACTATGAAGATACACAGTTATTTGGATACTCCATCGTATGGTTATATATGAACTCGAAGGAACTTGTTCCAGTTCTGGGATGGATTTTGGTTCAGGAGAAATAGGAATAATGTTTTATTCGGTTGTCTTTTATCTTTACCTTCTCTCGGGTTGCGAGTGCTCTTAGGATTAGGATAGTACACCCATTATGCTTATTGGATAGTCTTCTTCCAAACCATAGGCTGGTGCCGAACGGTAGGGAAGGAAGAAAACCATTTTACCTAACGATGGTGTGCAGAAGGTAATGACTAAAGACATATAAAGGGATTTGGAGAGATGGAAAAGAAATATACGGTTACAGTTGTGAATCTGGTTAATGGAAAAGGCATTACTAGAAATACCAGGATACCCCTTCGAAACATTTTTATGTTTCAGTTTCACTGTGTACTGTTAAAAGAAAACTGATTTCCCAATTAGTCCTTGCTCCAGGGTATGTATTTACCAGGTATGATTCTCACATCTGTATGGTTTACAGATGATGAGTGTGAGTAAGTTATTGGGAATTAGGTGATCATCCTCATTATATCGGAATTCGTTGTAATTGGTGATATTTAAGGAAATTTCCTGGGTTGTTTGCCGGACGGCAAATATTTGGTTTTGAATATCCATTGTAATGCACCAATTTCAAATTGATATATCTGTACGTTTATTTTTATAAAGTGAGATATAACTTTTTGAAATTATGTCTATGACATTTACCTATATCAGGGGATGGTTAGGTAAGGAGTATTAAACAGCGGTGTAATTCTTCTTAACCATAAGTACAGTTTTCAACCTACGACACACAGGGAATGAGTTATTAGATTCAGGGGACTTATACAGAGTATTGTATGTTGTCCATGAGGACAGAAGGGTTGGTACTCGTACTATATTCTGTTTACTTGTGACTTCTCTAGTTCTTAGACATGTGTTTCGTAGAAATGCAAGGTCTAAGTTTTGAGAAGTTATAGGTATAAGAATAAAGTAGAGAACCAGGCATTGCAAGTATTAGGATTCTTCAAGGTGATCGAAGATGTAGATACTTGTGTATGGTATTCAGTTGCTAGTAATGATTAAGAGAACTTGCTTCTCTTTCAGGTTACTCATAATTGGAAGCACTCCTAAGTTGAGTAATGCTGATCGGCCTCTCTCCATTTATTTGACATGCACTGGAGATAGCTGCATGATTTGAATCTGGTTCCAATTAAATCAGTGCTTCTATTTCTATATTGGATATAGAATAGTTCATATCTTAACTATGTTAAGGTACGGGGAGTTGTCCGGCTTATGCTTAAAACCAGACTCTGGATAACTCAAGGTACGTTTCTGTAATGGCTGTTTGTGGGTTGACCCGGGCTATGACGAGGGTTGACTATCTACCATCTGGAAGATCAATAGTGATATTGTTCTTGACTCGCCACAGTTTTAATAAAAATGGATATTTTTTCAGAAAACAGTAGTGGGAGTATGGTAGAACTGGAAGTGATTCCAGAACCGCAAACGATTACTGAAAATTTGATAAGAACCTAAAGATTCAATCTGGTTTGACATTCCATTAGCCACTCCGCAGATATGGTGGGTAACCTCAGGCATCCGAAAGATACTCCGGTAGCCTCAAGGACGGTGACAGGGAGGTTCTTGTTTACCCAGACTTTACATTGCTGTTGTTCCAGACTGTGAGACCCGGCAGGAGGATAAGTATAGCGTCGTTCTAGCTTTAGAAGTGTACGTGTATATGACTCTGCCAGAGGGTTGTCATAGTCAGTGGGAGCAGCGGAAGCATAGTGGACAAGTAGCTTATGTCCATTTATGGACTAAAGCAGATAAAGCGGAGATAGATCATCTATTTCTGATGTCACAGTCATAGGTTTGACTTCATCAGAATAGGGGATGGATCTTTTAAGAAGGTAGTAGGGTGAGATGTCCTGGTATTTGGATGACATACACAGAGTAGGAAGAGAAATTCCTAAACTACGGTCGGTTATACTTTGGTTGTCACACAGTAGTTTCTCCACATAGGATATAGATAGAATATCAGACATTCTGGCTACTAGATCTATGGTTTTAGATCTAGATTTGGGTAGTATCCCAATCTGGGTACTTAGACAGAATTCTGACGATGTTTTAGAATGGACGACTCCTGGCATGGTAGTGTACCTACAGGTAATGGAGTCACCCGCTCTAAAAGTGTCTTACAGACTAAAGGGGAGAGGGATGTGCATGATTGGCAGATCATTTACTTAGGCAATTGAGTCAATCATGAGATGTCAAGTACCACACCAGATATTGTTTTTGCACGAGATGCAGTAAGATGATATTAATCCTATCCTGGAGAAACGTTCGGAAGCAGTTTTAGAACATAAGTAGATGTTCTAGGGATATGATAACAACAGCCTCTTTTAGGAGACGGTAATCATTCTAGGCTTCCAAGGTGACCTGAATGACAGAGTGACTGTCAGAGTTATAGTTTTCCCTCTGACGAGGGGCAGTATTTTGGACAGGTGGTCCAAGCGGATACTGAGGGAGGCATGGCGCAGGATACTGATTAAGTTCAGTTGACGATACGGTCTAAGAAGTTTGGATTTGGAGTTCATTTATGTGCTAGGTCCCATCAGATATCCAGACATATTCTAAGACAGGTATTGCTCATTCCGGCAGATGGCTTTCTCCGCGAACTTGAGATAAAAAGAGACATAGAAAGAAACATCAGGGCGGATCCACTCACTGAGGCTGTTCCTCGAACACAATAGTTTCGCAAATGGGTTTTGTGAGACTGATTAGTAGAGGAGTTGGGTGTTCGGTATCACACGGGCTGTGAGTATGCGACATCGCAATAATTAGCCTTGAATGCAAGTGGGAGATTGTTGGATATAGTGCCCTCAGAGTCAATTATTGGATCACAGGCACGTGATTGCAATGATTGAGGGAGGACCTATGCCGGTAGGACAGTCTTACTCAATATGATAGTATGCTATATGGTTTATCTTTATCATCGTGTACCGCTTCAGGTGACCTTACAGGTAACTATTGCACGTTGATAGAGCCCTTAGGATTCTTGCTTGACGGCCAGCAGTATGATGGCGATCATATACATGGGAGCTGGGGTCTATAAGCACATCCTTAAAAGGTCCCTAGTCATGGGAGTTTTCGAGACAGGGAATTGATACTCCAGAGTAGACTAGTGTATATAGTCGAGACCCCGACGAGGAGCGGTGGCCGGTCTCACAATCTACTGGTGTCAGTTGGTTCACCTAAGATGTATACAGGTGCTTATTGGGTTATGAGTACACCGGACAGGACTCGCCGGGAACATGCTAGTTGGTATTATACCTGACGTCAGATAGCAGTTCCCTGGTCACATGTGTACAGGTTAGTTCATCGACCTGAGATCGTCATTTTTCTCGTGTAAGTTCCCACTGTACTTTGATTACTACCCTACCATGGCTCAAAGGAGTAGTGCAAACAGGTTTTAGTTGGGTACAGTCCCAAGCCATATGAAGGCAGTGAGCAGATCGGCAGGGGTTCGTCTCTCCCGGTATTGGGGGTGAGGTCGCGCTGTGTCTAGGAGAGCCATTACACGAAGTCCTTGGCCAAGGCAGGAGATTTACTGGTAGGTATTCCAGTAATATCTCAGGGTGTTCTGGGCTACACTTCGACACGGCTAATACCGTTTTTGGGGGTCTAACTTTTACCAACCCCGTAGGCCCGCCATGCGATGCTCATAGACGAACGGACCGGACTGTACGGATATTGTCACTGACAGGCTCAGTAGGGTGTCAGGATGGGTTCGCTCATCGACCCCCCTTTTGGTCAATACTTATTAGCCCGTTACGTACGGCTAATACCTCTAACGTGCTAATGGTTAAATCCACAGCCAAAGTATTGACGAGTCTTTAGAGTCCCCCACAGACAGTTTCTCAAGTTTCGGGCGAAACATTATAGAGGCCGTATGATATATGGCAGGGTTCGATCTTATACGTGCGGTATTGCACGGATCATGATCGGACGGATCATACTAGTGGGCTTTGGTTTAAGCCGGATCTTAGTATTAGATTTGTTGGATTACATTAGTCTCATCGCATTCGCATTCAGTCGGAATGCGGATGCAGGTATGTATATACAGGTGAGGGATATTCTTGTGATCCATCACGAGTTTACTTTAGATGTTGCCGTATCTTTTTGTTGGACCAAACATTTGGATTAATGTTTGGATGGAGGAAATAATGAGCTGGGATTTCATCATGACATGCATTAATGTGACATGGACATATATATATGACTCATGGTCTCTTTTTTGTAAAAATATGTCACATTAGTGATTGTTTTGGGTTGATATGATGAGAGGAGAGAGAGAGGGGCTGCCATATATGTGTTTGGTCTTGTTTTTATCGCATACTCTCTCACTCTCATTTTTATCACATGACAACAAAAGAAAAGAAAAGATGAGAAAGCCTTCTCTTCTTCTTCTTCCTCTAGCTCATAACTCCATTAATGGCAACACCTTCAACCTCCATCCAAAGCCATGGATGCAGGAGAAAAAGTGATCACAAACATTCTCTACAACACCTTGGACACGTCGTCTAGCACACTTCGTGCCCGAGTTGCTTCGGATGAAGCGGGAACCCGTAAAAAGACTTCTCGATGTGGTTCCCTTTCCGACGAGGAGATGAAGACCGGAGTTGCCGCGGGGAGATCGGGATGGTGGCCGAAGACCGTAGGACACGGATCGATCGGTATAGCTCTCTACCATTTCTCTAGTTAGCTAGTAGTAGTTTAATGGTCCGATCCGGGTTTTTAGTATGCGGTAGCGCCGTTTTACAAGTTAAGAAAAAGTTTTCGTTTCCGCATTTTGGCCTCGGAAAGACGACCGGGGCGCTACCGTAGACTTACAGGTTTTTCACCAAAAACCCAGCCATAGCCCTCCGTCATTTCTTATAAGTTATACTTAGTATTCGTGCTGCGTTTGTTGACTGTGTCAAGACGCGGTGAACGGTAGCTGAGTATTGCTTATCTATAGGATACAATGTGATTGGTTAGGACAGTCGTGTAACCTTGTTGACTGTGTCAAAGGTTATGCGGATGGGTTTAATGCAATCAAGATAATGACGGGTTGAACTTGACTAGGACTCTTTGATTTGTTGACTGTGTCAAGGTCACTTGGGTCCTAGGGGAAAAAATCCACATCGGGAGTTTCTAAAGAAACTGAAACTTGCAGATTTAGCATATCTTCTGGAGTGTGGTGACTAGAGTAGATTCCATCTAGGTCATCGCACAATGATAGTTGGATCCCGATCCCGCTGATGAGTTGGATTACTCTCGAGAGATTATTTCACTTAACAATCAATGCTATAAACCAAGTAGGTGTCTAGAACGGTGTTAGCGGGGCTACGCCTCCAGGGAAAAGAGTTTATTTAATTAAGGAACTTCGTGAAAGCATTAGAAAACCTCCCTCGAAGTACCAACACTAGCCTGGCTGAAAGGTTAAGCAAGTATTGTGACGTGCGATTAATCCTGACTAGTTCTTCTTTTAGGGTTTGAAGAAGAATTTGAGGAAACAGTGGGACCCATCCTGATTAGATAAATTAATAAACCAATCTAATCTTGCAAGAGCGCACGCTGTGTGTTTCTTTTCTCTCTCTCCAGGTAGCAACCATTTCACGCCCTAATCAAGATAATAAAATGTATCGCTTGACCGATCCGAATTCTTATTCGGGGCTGGGGAACGTTGGTTCGGCTCTAACTTTCGACAACAGTCATAAGTATGAGCAAGGGAAAGAGGATTGTATGGATTCCAAGAATACCCAGTTGAAGAAGAAGCATAGTTTTTCATCTACTTCAGGTGTTCTTGTAATTGAGAACTGCTTTACGGTTAGCCCTACCTCCTGGGTACTGGAAACCGGATCAGGATCTCACATCTGTAATTTATTGCAGGGACTGAGAAAAAGTAGGAAAGTTGCACCTGGTGATATGTCGCTCAGGGTAGCGAACGGAGCATAAGTTAATGCTGCAGCCGTCGGTGAATATCACCTAGTGTTGCCAAATGGCAATACTATGATTTTGAACGATTGCTACTATGTACCTTCCATGGTTTGCAACATCATATCCGTTTCTTTACTCAATAAAGATGGATATAACTTTGTTCTTGATTGAAATATTATGAACATTTATCTTCATAAGGTACTGGTTGCAGAAGGTACACTGTGTAATGGTATCTACGTTCTAAATCAGAATACAGTTCTCAATGTATAAAACACACGCAAGAGGAAGAATTCAGATATGAATGAATCCTACTTGTGGCATTGTAGACTTGGTCATATCGGAGAGACAAGACTAAATAAGTTGTATAAAGATGGACTCTTGAATACGTTCGAGTTTTCATCTTATGAAACTTGTCAATCTTGTCTCAAAGGAAAGATGACCAAATATCCGTTCACCGGACATGGAGAAAGAGCAACAGAGCTCTTGGGACTCATACACAGTGATGTATGTGGTCCAATGTCTATACATGCAAGGGGTGGGTTCTCGTACTTCATCACATTCACTGACGATCTCTCTAGGTTCGGATATGTATATCTGATGAAACACAAATCTGAAGCTTTTGTGAAATTCAGAGAATTCAGAAACGAAGTGGAGAACCAGATAGGCAAAAGTATCAAAATCCTCCTATCTGATAGAGGAAGGGAGTACTTAAGCACGGAATTCCTAGATTACTTGAAAGAGAATGGTATTCTCTCTCAACTTACTCTCCCTTATACACCACAGCACAACGATGTATCGGAGCGAACGAATCGTACCCTATTGGATATGGTTCGCTCCATGATGAGTAGTGCTGAGTTGCCTCATTCATTCTGGGGACATGCGTTTCAGACAGCGGCATACCTTTTGAATCAAGTTCCGTCCAAATCAGTGCCTAAAACTCCGTATGAAATATGGAGCGGTAAGAAACCATGTCTTAAATTTATTAAGATATGGGGTTGTCCGGCCTATGTGAAAACACAGAAACCGGACAAGCTAGAGGCACGGTCAGTTCTATGTAAATTTGTGGGATATCCTAAAGATTCACAAGGATATCTGTTCTACCATACTGAGGAACAGAAGGTGTTTGTATCTCGCCATGCTACCTTTTTAGAAAGGGAGTTTCTTGCAAAAGAAACTAGTGGGAGTTCGGTAGAACTGGGAGAAATCCATGAACAACAAAATGTAACTGAAAATTTGGAAGAACCACTGGATTCAATAACCCCAAACGAACCTCAGCCACTCCGCAGATCTGGTAGGATTTCTCATCTGCCCGAGAGATACTACGGTTTTCTCATAGACGGGGATCGAGAGGATTGCATCTTGGGAGAAGATGACCCTACCAGTTTCAGGCAAGCCATTATGAGTATGGACTCTGATAAGTGGCTGGATGCTATGCAATCCGAAATGGAGTCCATGTATACCAATAAAGTGTGGACCTTGGATATTGCTCCACCTGGGGTAAAACCCGTTGGATGCAAATGGATCTACGAAAGGAAACTTGGTGCAGATGGGCAGGTGGAAACCTATAAGGCTAGACTCGTTGCAAAAGGTTTTCGTCAAAGACCTGGTGTGAACTATGACGAAACTTTTTCTCCAGTGACTTTGCTCAAATCCATTCGGATCTTACTTGCCGTTGCTGCCTTCCTTGACTATGAAATCTGGCAGATGGACGTAAAAACGGCTTTTCTAAACGGCTTTTTGGAAGAGTGCGTTTACATGGATCAGCCAGAAGGTTGCATAGACAGTGGGAGCAGCGGGAAGGTGTGCAAGTTGCTTAAATCCATTTATGGATTAAAGCAGGCATCGCGGAGCTGGAACATCTGTTTTGATGAGGCAATCAAGGAATTTTATTTCATCAAGAACGAAGATGAACCTTGTGTCTATAAGAAGATTGTAGGATGAACTATCGTGTTCCTAGTCTTGTACGTGGACGACATTCTTTTGATAGGAAATGACATTCCTATGCTACAATCGGTCAAGCTATTCTTGTCACAACGGTTCTCCATGAAGGACCTAGGTGATGCCTCATACATTCTGGGGACCACGATCTACTGAGATAGATCCAAGAGACTACTGGGACTTTCGAAGTCCAGGTACATAGAGACCGTACTAAAGAAATTTAGTATGGAAGATTCCAAGTGCGGTAATATACCCGCATTGCACGGAATCACCCTCTCCAAGAAGATGTCTCCTAAGACTGACGGGGAGAGGGTTCGCATGAGCACTATACCCTACGCTTCGGCGGTAAGATCTATAATGTATGCGATGCTATGTACAAGACCAGATGTAGCTTATGCACTGAACGTGGTGAGCCGGTATCAGTCAGACCCAGGTGAGAACCACTGGACGGCAGTGAAGAACATTCTCAAGTACCTGAGAAGGACTAAGGAGATGTTCCTGGTTTACGGTAATGAAGACCTCAGGGTCGAGTCCTTTACCGATTCAAGCTTCCAGAGTGACAAAGATGACAGCAAGTCTGTCTCGGGTTTTGTGTTTACCCTCAATGGAGGGACGGTGTGTTGGAGGAGTTCCAAACAAGATACCGTCACAAACTCGATGATGGAGGCTGAATACATTGCTGCAAGCGATGCCGCAAAAGAGACGGTCTGGATGAAGAAGTTCATTAGTGAACTTCAGGTGGTTCCGTCCATTATTGACCCAATACCTTTGTATTGCGATAACAATGGAGCTATAGCTTTAGCGAAGGAACCAAGGTCCCATCAGAAATCCAGACACATCTTATGGCGGTATCACCTGATCAGGGAGATCATTGATCGCCAGGAGATCGAGGTACGGAGAGTGGACATGAAAGACAACACGGTGGATCCATTCACAAAGGCCCTCCCTCAAACACAGTTCGAGCGACTTTTTGAGAAATTGGGTAAGCGGTACGCCAGCAGCTGGCCTAAGTGCAGACATTGGGTATGCGGTACACCAATTACTGGCCTTTAGTGCAAGTAGGAGATTATTGGATATGTATGACCTAGAGGCCGTTATTGTATAGTACTGGTTTGTATAATACATTTTGGAGGCTTGGGATATATATACGGGTTTTACGATAGTCTTGCTCGATATAGTAGTATGCTACTTGGTTTGTTTCTATATTAATATGTGTATATGTTTCTTTTAACATATCGCTAAAAACATATTGATGGAGCCCTTAGGATCTTTGCTTGACTACCGGCGTTGTGATGGCGATCACACTAGTGGGGGCTGGGTAGTCTATAAGCACATCCTTATTTTGGTCCCTAGTCGTAGGATTATCGGGACAGGGCATCGATACTCCAGAATAGACTGGTGCATACGCTTCTCATCCCAGTAGGGGAGATGGTCTGTCCCACAGCCATCAGTACGTCGTACTGGAGATAGTATGCAGGTGCTTGTTAGGTTACGAGTACACTGGACAGGACTCGTCGGGAACTGTTGGTTGGTATTATACTTATCATAAGTTAACAGCTCCCAGGTGACATGAGTACAGCATAGTCCGTTGACTTGACACTATCACTTCGCCTCAAGTGTGTTCCTACTGTTCTTAGATTACTACCCTACCACGGCTCTCTTGAGTCATGCAAACAGGTAGTAGTTGGGTGCAGTCCCGAAGCACTTGGAGGCAGTGACGGTTAGACAGGATTCGTCTCTCCCGGTATTGAGAGTTGATATTGCGCTGTGTCTAGGAGAGCCATTACACATAGTCGTCCCTGGCCAGGACAAGCGAGAATTACTGGTAGTGTTTCCAGTAGTTTCTCCAGGCGTTCTAGGCTACACTCTGACACGAATTGTACCACTATTAGGGGACTAAGGTTTACCGTCCCCATAGGCCCGCCATGCGATACTCTCAGACGAACAGACCGGACTGTACGGAGATTGTCACGTTCAGGCTCAGTAGGAGTTCGGATGGGTTCATCTCGTCGGTCTTCTTATCGGCATCTACCTGGGGACCATTACGTACAGCTAGTACCGCTTGCAGCCTGTGGTTAAACCCACTGGCAGCGTAGTGTCGGGCCTTTAGAGTCCCACATAGAGGGTTATTCGCCTTTGGGCAAAACAGAGTAGAGGTCGCATGGTTTTGCGACGGGGTTCGTTCACATTCGCGCACTTGTGCACTTTTGGTCTCCGGGCAGTTATTACTAGCAGGCTATGGTTTAAGCCAGATCCTAGTATTTGTTTTGGGATTGGTTTTGTCTCATTGTATTCGTGTTCCTTGGAACACGGATGCGGGTGTGTATGCACGGTTGACGGAGGCAGAGGAATCTCATTAGGGTTTTTGACAGTTGATTTTTTCCAAACCCTAATGATAATGAGAGATATGATTAATGATATTAATTAAGGATAATTGTGCCATAGTTAGGTTGACCATTTGACTTTTGTTGACCTTTTGACTTTGGTTGACCGGTTGACTGTTGTTGATATTTTGACCATCATCATTTCACATGAAAGATGCTTCTTGATTCTTGCAAATTTCATTTAATTTGAAATGATAATGGTCATTTATAAACTAACCATCACATTTTCCCTTAATTATTATTATTATTATTTCTCTCATATGAGAGATGGTTGTATTATTCTTCTCATTCTATCATGATCTTTCTCTCTTTTGGAAAAGCTCTCCCTCTTCCTCCCTCAAAGCTTTAATCTTTCATGTGTTGAAAATCAAAAGCTTTTGAGACAAAAGCATCAAAACATCTCTCTACTCTTTCTAGAGTTCTTTGTCAAGCAAACCAAGCACTCTAGTTACCTCTTGGTTGAGGTAGGAGCTTAAGGTAGAGGCCCTCGGGTGGATCTATCTTCGGCAAAGAGAAGACAAGGAGGAGGAGCCGTCTACGCAACTACAAGGAGCAGGCAAGAAGGAGAACCACAACAAGAAGAGAAGGAGTTCAAGACCTAGGTATAACCATTCTATATAGTTGCTAGAACTTGTAGTTAGTATGTTAGTTTTTGTTTAGCAAAGATCCTTCATGGATGGTCCATGTTACCTTGTGAGAAAATTTTGATTATTACCTATTCCGCCTCCCCGAAAGAACTGGGGTGGGTAACGTGGACCTAACACATGTAGTGTTATGTTGTGACATCCTTTTGAGGCGAGTGTTTGGTTTTGCACCGGATGATCGGGCCATTGTTAGAGCTGTCAGTTGCAAGAGGACTGTTGATGTACAACATACTTCAGAGATTTTGATGTCGTCTGCCATGCAGACAGATGACCCAGCTGTTGCTGTGATTGATGGGATGTCACTTCCAGAGCTTACGAGCTGAGATCGCCGGAGCTTCCAGGCAGAAATGCGACAGATGATAGCTAGTTTATCCCGAGTTGAGAGACGAAGGTGATTCGTCAGATTGATGTGCCGACGCAGGCCTGGTTGAATTGAAGATTTTTAGTGTGGAGAGTCATACTCAGATCTAGAACAGACCGATCCAGAGATGACCATTGATGTATCGCCTTTCCTGGAGGATTGAGGCATTGTTTAGCATGGGGACTAAGGGTATTCGCATGTTGCCTAGGCGAAGTTATAAAGTTCGAACGAATGTCAGAAAACCCATTTTTTTTCCAAGTTTAAAGTGTTCGGAGGAACATGCAAGTGATTCTGTGGACCTTCTTGAAGAATGAAACCCTAACTCGACATGATGACCATGGAACCACTTTTGAACCTTACGGTTTGCGGCAGTTTAGTGGTGCCATCAGTGAGGCTTGGGTTTGCCCTTCTACGGCTGGTCCAGAGGTACTGTGGTATGTACCAGATATTTTAGACTGTGCTCAGGTATTGAGCTTTCGGGAAATTATTAGACTTTGATGACTCGATCGAAATGTTTGACGTCGTCCAGATATCATGTGATAAGAGACCAGCAAGCTGACTAGCTTCGGATAGAGGACCTCACCCAGATGTGTTGTGATTTGATCGAGGACGAACGAGTATTGAGTATTCCTCCGACGGTTGGGATGAGTTCCCTAGGACGTGTTCGGCCAGATATCTTCTACAGCGTGATAAAGATACCGAGTTCGTAACTTCGAGTCTATGTAAGAGACTTAGGTTTGACCGTAGCCGAGAACAGTTGCAGTGCGCAGATAGCATGACGTGACGTCTAAGTAGATGATGATACGGACGAGTGGAACCAGAGGTTCGCGTGGGATGCTGGCGAGCTGTTGTTACTCCCCGTTGATGCCAGAGGATCTGATGTGCATACATAGGCTTTGGGATGCGGCCAGTTCCTGAGGAAATGTTGTGGTGAGGACGCAGATGTTCAGAGAATGAGAAAACATTATGTAAGAGTACCAGCCTCCATACAGTTCGGCATAGGCGAGATTGGAAGAGACCTTGAGCATGATTCCTTCCAGGACACTGCTGTAATGAGATTTTCACCCAAGATCAGATGTGTCACGTGTATTCAGAGAATCAGAGGCCGACGCCAGTGACGTGCTGCCTTATGAGTGGTCGTGATGATTGACCGAGAGATGACCAGAGAAGTGCCAGAACGGAATCGTCCCCGTTAGCATACCTGACTGGGCCGATAAGCCGATGGATTGCGAGATTGGTAAATCAACAGAGAAGATAAGGAGCCAGAGACCGAGGACGCCAGACCGTGAGCAGGAGGCAAGCGGATGTTCTTGTTCTGCCGGTTTTAGGCGCACCGATTTATTCTTCGATATTGAAGGAGGTGTACCTCGATGTCATTTTTTACGATTTGCGTTTGTAATCTGAGTATCACGCTTATATCGCTTGGATTTGAGTTTTGATGATGAGTTTCATGATATTGATTTTCGTGCACCATGGCTGCACCTACTGGGTATTTATATTTTCTGCATAGTTATTACACTTGAGATATGCTTTATACACCGTTGTGTTGATTTATGAATTGTGTACAGTTATAATATTGTTTTGTGCCTTGGCTACACATGTTTATGATTTCATGGATTTCATACAGTTGGGTTGATTTATGCATATGGTACACATCGATTTGGTTTTTGCACTCGGTATAGTTTATATATGCTTGCATTGCATTGATACGTATTTTGTGCACCACGGTTGCACCTGACTTCGTTTTGATGTCATTTGAGATATTGATTGTGATTTCATGCTTAGGACATGCATATGATTTGATTTATGCTTTCGGCATAGTTTTCATGCACTTTTAGTATTTTTATTTGCTTTTGTGCACGCTGATGCACATGGTTGTGAGATTATATACAACGGTATACCTGATTTGGATTTGGATTGAAATGTGTTGTATACCGTCGATTTCGATTGTGATACTCGATATTTGTTTTGTGCACCTTATGCACCTGATTGGATTCTTGTGCATATTTGACGCGCTTGGATTGGACTTTTGCGCATGTTCGGCGCTTGATATTGGATTTCGTGATTTCATGCATGTTGTATGCACATGATTTAGATTTTATTCGTGCATGATGGATGCACTTGATTTGGATTTTCGCGCATGTTGGGCGCATGATATGAGATGCGATTTTGGTGCACACCAGATGCACTAAATCGTGATTCTTTGTGAATATCAGATGCACCTGATATTGCTGTCAGGAACACCGTTGCCTCTTACAGGTGTTCGTGCACACCTGTTGCACTTAGATGTCGTTTCTTTGTACATGTATGGCACATTCATGGATTTTGATTTCCGTGCGCACCAGACGCACGCGGCATTTTTATGCACATTTTGGGATTGATTTCTTATGGAGAAGTATGTTTTTATGATATTTGCTATTTTTTTCGTACTGAGCAGGACTAGTCAGAGGATAGTACCTGGATATATTTTGCATGCATCGATAACTATCAAAGGGATTTCCAAAAAGGGAGCTATAGTCTCAGTATTTACCTACGTGTCTGAGATGACACGAAACATTTTATAAAGGAAACCCTTCTAAATTATTTTCAAAAATGGCGGGACGTACATATTAAACATATTAGTTATATGTATGCCCTAGAGGCCATTACTGTACATACAATGTATATTGTAGTGGATGCTTGGACATATATAGGGAGGACTTTCTTTCTCGACATGATAGTATGCTATCTGGTTACTCTTTACCTTAACGTGTATACCAATTGTCTCTCTGTTACATGTTGGTAAAGCCCTTAAGATGTGTACTTGACTACCTGGACTATGATGCGGATCATACTAGTGGGGACATGGTAGTCCATAAGTACATCCTTCAAGGTCCCTAGTCGTGGGTGTATCGAAACAGGGAATCGATGCACCAGAGTAGACTAGCGTATACGCATCTTAACCCATATGATGGGCGATGGATTATCCCATATCCATCGGTGTTTGACATCAAGGATGGTGTACGGGTGCTCAGTGGAGACTGGGTACACTGGACGGACTCGCCGAGAACTCACAGATGGTATTATACCTTACGTCAGATGGCAGTTCTCTGGTGACACTGGTACAGGTTAGTCTGTTGACCCGAGATCGTCATAGAGTCTTGTGTGATTCCCACCGTGCTTTGATTTCCATCATACCACGTCCAAGAGGGCGTGCAAAAAAGTGGCTTTTGGGTACAGTCCCGAATCACATGGAGGCAATGAGCGATAGGAGGGGATTCGTCTCTCCCGGTATAGGGAGTTGATGTTGCGCTGTGTTCGATTGGCTATAGCTGGAAATCCCAGGCCAGGGTTGCTGAGATTTACTGGTAAGTGTTATCAGTAGTTTCTCGAACTGTTATAGACCTCATATCGACACGACTTATCGAGCAACTAGGGTCTGACGTTTACCACACCTAGGCGAGATATGCGACATATCAGACGACGAGACTGGACTATACAGGAGTGTTACTGATTGGATTCACAGGAGAACTAGCGGGCTTGCTTGTTGATCTTCTGATCGCTCAATACCCGGGTGGCCATTACGTTTAGCAGACCGCTTGTGGGTGTTTGATGTGATCATCACCTACTGCCGGCGTATTGACGAGTTTTTAGAGTCCTACACGGGGGTTTCCTCGCTCAAGCGAAACGGAGTAGGAGCACATATGTGATATGTGTGGGACCGAGATTAATACGATATGAGGTACCGTATTCTATTCTCACGATTTGTGACATTGATCGGTTGTATGCGATATAGCCGGGTTATCGGATCAAGTGTTGATTCGATAAGTTGTTACACATGATATTAGTCGGTTATAGCCTGGTTATTAAATCAAGAGTTGATTTAATAATTTAATGCATAATTATATAATTGATATATTACATTGCGTTAACTAGTATTAGCTCACTTACGATTTATTTTCTCACTTGATTGTGCATAAGTGTATATGTGATATATATTTGTGTACATATGATTGTATCATGCTTGATGATACATCAAAGATGGGTGTATGAGACTTATACCAAGATTAGGATAAAGATTAGGGTTTAGTTTATATCTTAAGAATAACAAAAGAGAAAGACTTTATCAAAGTTCTTAAGCTTTCATGAAGCTTGTGGAAACATTGACAAAGTCAACTCTTTTGTCATTCTTATGGATATTTAGTTAACCCAACCCTTAACCTCATGCTTTGGTTAATTCTCAACATGAGTTAAGCATGATAGCTTAACTCACCCATGGTTACTTTATTGAGAGGATAAGTTTTCGTTCGGATGGATTATTCTTTCTTCTTCTTCTTCATCATCGAGCTCCATCCAAAAGCTTGCTAACTCCAATGGTGCCATGAGAAAAAGAGTGAGAAAATCAATTCTAAAGTGAGCCCACTTCCTACTTCTTCATCCTCTACCACTTGCCATGTAGTAGAGTGTGTTCTCTTCACAAAGTTTATGACCTAGTGAAGGAATAGCTTGAGTTAGTTTCTCCCTGACGTAGATCATCTTTGGCCTCGAAGTCATCGAAGCAAGCATGTCCGTTCTTCTTGTGGAGCTTCTCTAGAGTCCGGAGTTCACGATCGCAGCGATGGGGACATCTACACGGAGCTATTGAAGTGGAGGACCGGATCTACAAAGGTTGTAATCCCTTTCACTTAGTGTTAAAACGTTTAACATGCTTGTTTTCGCTTAAACCTTAGTTAAAGATCTGGCTTCGGGTTGTTCGGCACGGCTAAAATTTTAATCGGGCATGGTTGATGCCTCGTAGACCCTTGTGCGCATGCCCAGCGACCCTACAGTGGTATCAGAGGCAAGCTAGAGCTTTAGGAGTAGTCTTGTAACGTTTCCAAAATAATAAAATATTATTTTCGGTAATTTTTATAATTTAATATTATTTTAATGAATATTTTAATATTCGTGCATAATTAAATACAAATAAATGGGGAAAAAATTTTGGAAAATTCTAAAATAGGGTATTTTATGGAATTATGCCATTTTAAAGTTTTTAAGACTAGTTATATGCTAATTTAGTGTTAATCGCGATTAAAAATCGCTAATTGGATTTTTAGCATTTTTGTGCAAAAATGTGCACATATCATTTTCCACACTTGTTACACTTGTATTACATTTCATTGCCATTGTTGTTCATTTGGGGTCATTATTGGAGTGAGAAGGAAAAGAAAAGGAAAAGAAAAGTAAGTGTGAGGATGAGAGAGAATGTCTAGGTCAAACCTCTTTTGACCCATGCCCCCCCATCATTTCCCTTCTCATTTTCTCTCCCCTCTTCCACTTGAGCTGCCGCTGCTCCTTCTCCCTCTCTCTCCCTCTTCATGAAACCCTAGATCCACAATGAAATCAACCCCAAAACCCCATTCCCACTTCACAAAACTTGTTCCCAAGCTCACTAGCTACACATTGAACCTAGCAAGATTGGATTTGGAAGACTTTAAGCAACTCAAGAATTTTCTTGAGTTTCCAAAGGAGGTAAATTCTGGACCTATTAGAGTAGTATTTCATTTCCTTGTGCATATATTCTAGTTTCATATCGATAATGTGTTATTTGTGGACTTTAGAGATTTCTAGTTAGGGTTTAGGGTAAAACTGAAATCAAAGGTGAAATTGAGGATGGTGGTGACCTTAGAACCCCTGGTGTGATGTTATTTTGGACCAAACCTGAAGCTAGAACACAGAATACGGAATTACGGAATCGATATCGGGGAAAACTGTGAATCTGTGATCGTAATTAGGAATCTGCTATCTCCCCGAGACCCCAAAAATAAAACTGAGTTGACAGTGACATGTGCAGGCACCATGGAACCACCACACCAAACCCTAGCCCCCAACTCAAATGTACTGCCGCCAATTTATTCCTTCTGGCCGGAAATTGCGGCCAGAGCAGGAGGGAACTGTCTCGATTTTTGTGCATGGCCCTATTTCCATTATTCTTGACCCTGGGTATGTCTAGTTTTGACTGATTCAAGTTAGGGTAAAATCTGGGTTGATTTTCCTATGTTGGTGCATGGTTTACGACTTGTTTTAGTATGGATTTTGGTATTTGGTGTTTCGTTCCTGTCGGGTGGCATTTGGACGTCAACGACAAGTGGATATTGATCGTGTTTGCATGCGAGGTTATATGTTTTTACCTATAGGAGTAGCGTGTGCTATTTTTGTTTTCCGACATGATTTTCATGTGCTTTAGCGATTGTGATATCCTTGTAGGTACCCCACGTGATGTTGAGGCAAAGAAGATGAAGATAGCGATATCGACACCGACACATGAGAAGCAAGGTGTGTAAATTTATATCTATGGGGAGAAGTCGGGTGGATGGCGTATAGCACCCCCGCAGTCCGTGGTGATGTATACGAATACGTATACACACATATTTTTATTATGTGTTGTTTAGGATTATTGATGGTAATAATGGTATTATTGGTGATAAGAATGTATTGGTTTAGTATAGTGCGAAACCCTAGAGTAGTGGTTGCACCCACACATACACGTACACATATACTTACGTGCATTCTTTCATTTATCTATGCGCATATAGAGGTGTGTATATCTACACATGGGTATGGGACTATGTGTTCATATACGGATTGAGGATGATACATGGGATTGGGATGAGTCGATGAGGTTTGATTGAGGCCGTGAGATTCGGCGATATGACAGAGTTCGTTTTTGTGATGTGATATGATGGTAGTGATACCGGATATATGATGAGATGAATGGGATATTGACCCGTACCCAGCTATTGGGATGTCGTACGACGATTTACCGTACGAGCATTATATTGATTATTAGATCCGCACTCATAACTCGATGATGTTATATGATATACTGTATCGTATGTGATACTATTGAGGCGAGATCACCGACTATATATATATATATATATATATATCGACTCAGATTTAGGTGGTTTCCATACCCCTCCCGATTGACTTGGTTGTTGGGTCCGTAGTTCGCATAGTAGGCGTTAGATTAGACCCGAGTCATACCTATTTCAAAACTAACGAATCGGGGATATTTTAAAGATAGGCAAAAGGGTTTATACGGATATTTTCAAATGACTCATCTTTTCTTAAAACACCGTAGCCCTTATTTTACCAAAAGCCCTGATTCGTCTTATTTCAAAAGGCAAGGTTGCATGATATATCTATTGAGGCAGGTTCTTAACTGTTGCGTTGATTATTCGATTCCGCATATTCATGCTTTTTGCATTGCATCGCTTGTATTGTTGATATATTTTAGTTATGCTGCTAGGACACCAGCACCATTATCGATGATGCGTATGTTCCACATACACTTGTTTGCCGGCTCACACACTTCATCATCAATAATTGCCATGTCACTACACTGTAGTACTGTTGCATTCAGTGTATGTCGCTTACATTTCTTTACATGTCGCATACATCATGCTTTCTAATTATACGCATTGAGATATGTTGTTTCCATGATATTTCTGGATTTGGGAACCGTGGGTATTTCAAAAGAGAAATATGTAATTGTTTTAAAAACCTGGTTACCCTTGATATGATATTTCAGTGCGTCCACCATGTGTTTTCTCGGTGCTGAGAGCGACATGTGAAACCCGATTCGAGGAGGCGGATGAGGCCGATTGCGGGTACATGGTGGACCCGGTATGGTTCCGCGGGGCAAGAAATGTTTTTCGTGGAGTAGACGATGAGCCTGGCAGGGTGGCGAGTACCTACCGGTGATTGGTTGGACCTGGCGGTTATCCGGAGGATACTGACCAGAGTCGATAGATGGATATGGGCGTACTGCCGGGGCTGAGGGCCGATACCACAGACAGAGCCCATGGGCCGATCCGGACTGACGGAGCCCGATATATGAGGATTTACGTGCCGATGGTGGACACAGTTTTCATGATGTTTTCGAGTGTCGATGCTGGGCACTCCGGTTCCATGATTTTGACGTGTCGCGAGGGACACAGATGGTTTATATCCTCATATTATTCCCATGCACATGCTTTATGATATTTACATGCATGATGGTTATTGTCATTGGGTGACGAGTGGACGGGATCCACGTACATGCAGATTTGATTACATTGATCATACCTCACATTTATGATATGCTGTTACCTGAGTCACTAGCACGAGCACTTGGCACTACAGTCATGCATAGAGATTACCTTGCCAGTTTAGCATGCTTCAGACTTATTCATATTGAGGTTTATTTATATCTGATCGTTTCACTTAGGATTATGTCATGCATTCGATCTCTGCTTGTAGATATTTTCTATTCACGAGTTGGCAACTCACGCCCGTTGTGCCACAGTTCTTGCAGGTTTTGCCGTACAGATTCCATAGCGGCATTTCTAGAACACTGCTTCCATATGGGTGACTTGCGTTGGTAGGTGGGTTCTTTTGTATCAGAACCGCCATTGTTCATGTATTATTCATTGTATCTAGACATTCCATCAACCAAAACTTGTATATTGTTTCAGACTTAGAAAACAGTGTTGTATTATTTCGATCTTAGAGTCGTGCTTGTAGTATTACGGTTTTCTGGCCGTTTTGAGTTTCTTTTTGAGTTTTGATCCTCGCCCTTTGGCGTTGTATATTATTATTGCTTGCGTGGTTGTGACCATCGATTGACGAAGAGCTAGCTCCCTCTTGGGGATGCCTTTTATCATTTCATATATATTATTTTTGTTGTACCCCGTTTGGGGCCAGTTTTTACAAAGGAAACTCTGCCGAAATTTTCAGGAAAGTTTACACATTTTTAAAAATGCATATTCGGCTTAGTTATTTAAAAACTTTGATTTTCGAAACATGATTTCTTTACTTCTTAAAACCAGTTTTCCTTATTTACTCTTTAAATGGTTTTAGATTCCTGGGCTTTTGGCTTACTTGGGTCAAATGGGGTCCTATAGACTTCATATGGTTCAAGGGCCAGTCACGTGCTCTTTCGGGTCGTGACAAAGTTGGAATCAGAGCGCTAGGTTGACCTTGGTTCAAGTCTAAGTTTGACTATGTGGAGCCTAGGGCGTTATATATATACGGAGCTTAGGCTTGACCTTACGGAACTTAGACTTAGTCGAGGAGGTATTAGACCCAAACTTTCGTCGCGTAGGATGACCCTTGGTTGATGGAATAGGTGACTAAAGTAGAGTGACGTACCGTGGGTATGTTCTGCGGCATACTTACAACACCCCACTCCGCTTGAGAAACCTTAGGTTGTACATTTCCTTGCACCGTATTATATGCCTTCCTATGATCTATCATCATCGATACTGGTTATAGTTTTGCCGCCACGATTGCACGGGCAGAGTGAGCTACGGCTCGAGTTGCGTCAACATGAGCTCGTCGTGGACGAGGACTGACCAGGGCGTGATTCCTGAGGCATACGATTGCATATTGAGGAGTCGTCTTATCGTGTTTTCGCGCCATGAGCGTTTGACTGATCGCTTTTACGAGATTTTCCGGATATGCCGATCGGTACAAGAGGATTGAGCCATTGATAGAAGCCAGCAAGGATGTGATGACCGTTGATATTATCGCTTATCCAGGATGATTAAGGCGTTGTTCCGCGCACGGACGAAGGAGCCAGTTGTTTATGCGGAAGATGAGATATCGCCCAGATGATCGGAGCTACTGCAGCTTGAGCATATTCTTGGAGATATGATAGTGAGTCGCTAGTCACCGAGGATTAATGACTAGGACATATGGTTCGTTCGCTTACCCCGATGCAAGGACATCAGATAGATTGATTCCAGCTAGAGGCGACTTCACGCAGATTCGTTGAGAGTCGATTGAGACGATCGAGTGTCAGGAACCCATTTTCCAAGTTTAAAGTATTCGGAAAGACATGCAAGCGATTCTATGGACCCTCTAGAAGAATGAAACCCTAACTCGACATAATGACCGTGTGAAAGCCTTTGAACCTTAGGGTTTGCGGCAGTTCCGCGGCGCCATTAGTGAGGCTTGGGTTTGCCCTTCTACGGCTGGACCACCGATGCTGTGGTATGTACTCGATACTATTAAACTGTACCCGAGATGTTGAGCTCTTGGGGGATTGTGAGGTTCTGACGAGTCGATTGGATGGTTCGACATCTTTCGGATATTGTGATGGGACACTGCTTGGGAGACTCCAGATACGAGCGTAGCCGCTGGAGCGCAGTCTGTGTAGCCACGATGAGATAAGTCCGAATCAGTCGATATTGAAGCAGAGTGGAGTAAAGAGTGCGCATGAGATTTCGACGAGATGACGTTCCACTCCGCCGACGTTAGAGATGCGATATGCACGTTGAAGACGTGATCGGCTAGATATCTCCTACTGAGTGACGAAGATACCGAGTTCGTGATTTCGAGTCCGTGTTAGAGACTTCGGAGGGACCATAGCCGAGGTCATTGCAGTGCGCAGATAAAGACGCGACGTCAAATGGTCGATGATACAGACAAGCGGGACAAGAAGTTCGTGCAAGATGCAGGCGAGCTGGTACTACACCCCGTTAAGATTAAAGGTCGGATATGCATACAGAGGCGCAGGGATGCGACCAGCTTCCGAGGAGATGTTGTACTAAGGACGCAGATGTCCAGAGAGCGAGAAAAGATTATGCCAGAGTACCAGCCTCCGTACAGTTTGGCTTAGGCAAGATCAGAAGAGACCTTGAGTAGGATTCCTTCCAGTACACTGCTGTAATAAGATTTGCACCAGGAGCAAATGCGTGATGTGCATTCAGAGGACCCGAGGTCGGCGCCAGAGATGTGCTGCTTTACGAGCGGTCGTGAGGATTGACCGAGAGATGACCAGGGAAATGCCAGAACGGAATCGTTCCTGTCAACACACCTGACCGGGCCGATGAGCCGATGGATTGCGAGATTGGTAATCCACAGGGAAGATAAGGAACCAGAGGCAGAGGACGCCAGCCGCGAGCATGAGGCAAGTAGATATCCTGCGCCGCTAGCATTGGATGTACCGGCACCTTCTCGACTCGAAGGAGGATATACCGACGACAGTATTTATGATTTATGATTTGTGATTTTGTGATTTGACTATCACGTATCCGTCACTTTGGATTTCGGTATTTCGGGCGATCTATTTGGATGATTTAGTCTTGATGACTGAGTTCCATGATATTTGATTTTGTGCACCATGGTTGCACTTACTGGGTATTCATATTTTGTGCAGAGTTATTATTCTTGAGGTTTTGATTGTGATTTCATGCCTATTTTTTGCCGGTGATTTGATTTACGCTTCCAGCGTAGTTTTCATGTACTTTTAGTGTTTTGATTTGATTTGCGCATGCTGATGCACACGGTTGTGAGATTTTCCATCGTGGTACACTTGATTTTGATTGAGCCGCATTATATATCGTCGACTTGACCCTGATATTTATGATTTTTGCACTCCGTGCTTTCGACTGGACTTACGTATGCTCGACGTTTGCTATTGGATTTTGTGGTTCCGTGCATGTTGAGTGCGCAGGGTTTAGATTTTCATTCGTGCACGATGGATGCACTGATTTGGATTTTCGCGCATGTTGGGCGCATTTTTTGAGATACGATTTTGGTGCACACCCGATGCACTAAATCGAGATTCTTCGTGCGTGTCAGATGCACCGGATTTTGGGCTGTCAGGTACACACGTTGCCTATGACAGATGCTTCGTGCACACCCGTTGCACCTAGATGTTGTTTTGTGTACCTGTATGGAACATATATGGATTTTGATTTCCATGCGCACCAGACGCACAGGGTGGTGTTATGTGCATTTTTGGGATTTATTCCTTTTGGAGCAGTACATTTCTACGATATTTGATATTTGTTTTCATACTGAGCAGGACTAGTCAGAGGACAGTACCTGGATATATTTTGCATGCATGGATAGTTCGAAGGGATTTCCAAAGAGCGAGCTATGGTCTCGATATATATATACCTACGTGTCCGATATGACACGAAACGTTTTGAAAACAAGGAAACCCCTCTAAATTGTTTTCAAACGGCTGAACGTACCTATTAAACAAAGGATATATATATATATACGTATATAGTTATTTTCTTATGAAAAACGTCCGCCACTATGCAGTGTTACACGCATCGCACAGCAACTTAAGGAGATTTGGCATGCATTTACATCAGCTATTTACATGTATAGATTGGATGTCTACATGTAAAGTTCTGATCTATATCATATTGGTTTTGTATTAGATTTGACATTTGTGTCTTTACCATGACTCTGATGATTGCGGGATGCTTGATGGAGTGTTGCCTTTGAGTTATCTGCTCAGTACTCGTGCGCATGCATTGCGCTAGGATACGTTTTATGTATTGGTGATTTCAGAGCCCCGACGACTTGGAATTTGTATCGAAATGTTTTAGTATTTGGGAGTTTTAAATTTAAATTCGGGGACCGAATTTCTTTAAGGGGGTAGATTGTAACGTTTCCAAAATAATAAAATATTATTTTCGGGAATTTTTATAATTAAATATTATTTTAATGAATATTTTAATATTCGGGTATAATTAAATACAAATAAATGGGGAAAAAAATTCTAAAATAGGGTATTTTATGGAATTATGCCATTTTAATATTTTTAAGACTAGTTATATGCTAATTTAGTGTTAATCGCGATTAAAAATCGCTAATTGGATTTTTAGCATTTTTGTGCAAAAATGAGCACATATCATTTTCCACACTTGTTACACTTGTATTACATTTCATTGCCATGGTCGTTCATTTGGGTTCATTATTGGAGTGAGAAAGAAAAGAAAAGGAAAAAAAAAGTAAGTGTGAGAATGAGAGAGAATGTCTAGGTCAAACCTCCTTTGACCCATGCCCCCCCATCATTTCCCTTCTCATTTTCTCTCCCCTCTTCCACTTGAGCTGCTGCTGCTCCCTCTCCCTCTCCCTCCCTCTTCATGAAACCCAAGATCCACAATGAAATCAACCCCAAAACCCCATTCCCACTTCACAAAACTTGCTCCCAAGCTCACTAGCTACACATTGAACCTAGCAAGATTGGATTTGGAGGACTTTGAGCAACTCAAGAATTTTCTTGAGTTGCCAAAGGAGGTAAATTCTGGACTTATTAGAGTAGTATTTCATTTCCTTGTGCATCTATTCTAGTTTCATATCGATAATGTGTTGTTTGTGGTCTTTAGAGATTTCTAGTTAGGGTTTAGGGTAAAACTGAAATCAAAGGTGAAATTGAGGATGGTGGTGACCTTAGAACCCCTGGTGTGATGTTATTTTGGACCAAACCTGAAGCTAGAACACAGAATACGGAATTACGGAATCGATATCGGGGAAAACTATGAATCTGTGATCGTAATTAGGAATCTGCTATCACCCCGAGACCCCAAAAATAAAACTGAGTTAACAGTGAGATGTGCAGGCACCACGGAACCATCACACCAAACCCTAGCCCCCAACTCAAATGTACGGCCGCCAATTTATTCCTTCTGGCCGCAAATTGCGGCCAGAGCAGGAGGGAACTGTCTCGATTTTTGTGCATGGCCCTATTTCCAATATTCTTAAGCCTGGGTATGTCTAGTTTCGACTGATTCCAGTTAAGGTAAAATCGGGGTTGATTTTCCCATGTTGGTGCATGGTTTACTACTTGTTTTAGCATGGATTTTGGTATTTGGTGTTTCGTTCATGTCGGGTGGAGTTTGGACGTCAACGACAAGTGGATATTGATCGTGTTTGCATGCGAGGTTATAGGTTTTTACCTATAGGAGTAGCGTGTGCTATTTTTGTTTTCCGACGTGATTTTCATGTGCTTTAGCGTTTGTGATATCCTTGTAGGTACCCCACGTGATGTTGAGGCAACGAAGATGAAGATAGCGACATCGGCACCGACACAAGAGAAGCAAGGAGAGTAGATTTATATCTACGGGGAGAAGTCGGGTGGATGGCGTATAGCACCCCCGCAGTCCGTGGTGATGTATACGAATACGTAAACACACATATTTTTATTATGTGTTGTTTAGGATTATTGATGGTAATAATGGTATTATTGGTGATAAGGATGTATTGGTTTAGTATAGTGCGAAACCCTAGAGTAGTGGTTGCACCCACACATACACGTACACATATAATTGCAAGCATTCTTTCATTTATCTGTGCGCATATAGAGGTGTGTATATCTATACATGGGTATGGGACTATGTGTTCATATACGGATTGAGGATGATACATGGGATTGAGATGTGTTGATGTGGTTTGATTGAGGCCGTGAGATTCGGCGATATGACAGAGTTCGTTTTTGTGACGTGATATGATGGTAGTGATACCGGATATGTGATGAGATGAATGGGATATTGACCCGTACCCAGCTATTGGGATGCCGTACGACGATTTACCGTACGATCTTTATATTGATGATTAGATCCACACACATGACTCGATGATGTTATATGATATACTGTATCGTATGTGATACTATTGAGGCGAGATCACCAACTATATATATATATGTATGTATATCGACTCAGATTTAGGTAGTTTCCATACCCCTCCCGATTGACTTGGTTGTTGGGTCCGTAGTTCGCATAATATGCGTTAGACTAGACCCGAGTTATACCTATTTCAAAACTAACAAATCGGGGATATTTTAAAGATAGGCAAAAGGGATTATACGGATATTTTCAAAAGACGCATCTTTTCATAAAACACCGTAGCCCTTATTTTACCAAAAGCCCTGATTTGTCTTATTTCAGAAGGCAAGGTTGCATGATATATCTATTGAGGCAGGTTCTTTACTGTTGCGTTGATTATTCGATTCCGCATATTCATGCTTTTTGCATTGCATCGCTTGTATTGTTGATATATTTCAGTTATGCTGCTAGGACACCAGCACCATTATCGATGATGCGTATGTTCCACGTACACTTGTTTGCCGGCTCACACACTTCATCATCGATTATTGCCATGTCACTACACTGTAGTACTGTTGCATTCAGTGTATGTCGCTTACATTTCTTTACATGTCGCATACATCATGCTTTCTGATTATACGCATTGAGATATGTTGTTTCCATGATATTTCTGGATTTGGGAACCGTGGGTATTTCAAAAGAGAAATATGTAATTGTTTTAAAAACCCAGTTACCCTTGATATGATATTTCAGTGCGTCCACCATGTGTTTTCTCGGTGCTGAGAGCGAAATGTGGAACCCGATTCGAGGAGGCGGATGAGGCCGATTGCGGGTACATGGAGGACCCGGTATGGTTCCGCGGGGCAAGAAATATTTTTCGTGGAGTAGATGATGAGCCTGGCAGGGTGGCGAGTACCTACCGGTGATTGGTTGGACCTCGCGGTTATCCGGAGGATACTGACCAGAGTCGATAGATGGATATGGGCATACTGCTGGGGCCGAGGGCCGATACCGCAGACAGAGCCCGTGGGCCGATCCGGACTGACGGAGCCCGATATATGAGGATTTACGTGCCGATGCTGGGCACAGTTTTGATGATGTTTTCGAGTGTCGATTCTGGGCACTCCGGTTCCATGATTTTGACGTGTCGCGAGGGACACAGATGGTTTATATCCTCATATTATTCCCATGCACATGCTTTATGATATTTACATGCATGATGGTTATTGTCATTGGGTGACGAGTGGTCGGGATCCACGTACATGCAGATTTGATTACATTGATCATACCTCACATTTATGATATGCTGTTACCTGAGTCACTAGCACGAGCACTTGGCACTACATTCATGCATAGAGATTACCTTGCCAGTTTAGCATGCTTCAGACTTATTCATATTGAGGTTTATTTATATCTGATCGTTTCACTTAGGATTATGTCATGCATTCGATCTCTGCTTGTAGATATTTTCTATTCACGAGTTGGCAACTCAAGCCCGTTGTGCCACAGTTCTTGCAGGTTTTGCCGTACAGATTCCATAGCGGCATTTCTGGAACACTGCTTCCATATGGGTGACTTGCGTTGGTAGGTGGGTTCTTTTGTATCAGAACCGCCATTGTTCATGTATTATTCATTGTATCTAGACATTCCATCAACCAAAACTTGTATATTGTTTCAGACTTAGAAAACAGTGTTGTATTATTTCGACCTTAGAGTCGCGCTTGTAGTATTACGGTTTTCTGGCCGTTTTGAGTTTCTTTTTGAGTTTTGATTCTCGCCCTTTGGCGTTGTATATTATTATTGCTTGTGTGGTTGTAACCGTCGATTGACGAAGAGCTAGCTCCCGCTTGGGGATGCCTTTTATCATTTCATATATATTATTCTTGTTGTACCCCGTTCGGGGCCAGTTTTTACAAAGGAAACTCTGCCGAAATTTTCAGGAAAGGTTACACATTTTTAAAAATGCATATTCGTCTTAGTTATTTAAAAACTTTGATTTTCGAAACATGATTTCTTTACTTCATAAACCAGTTTTTCTTATTTACTCTTTAAATGGTTTTAGATTTCTGGGCTTTTGGCTTACTTGGGTCAGATGGGGTCCTATAGACTTCATATAGTTCAAGGGCCAGTCACGTGCTCTTTCGGGTCGTGACAAGTCTAGACAAAGTTTAAAGTCCGATCGAACCCGAAAACCCCGATTTAAACCCTTCTCTGTACATTTTTTGAAAATGTGATTTTTTATGAATTAAAAATGATCAGAAAAACAAGCAGGAATAACTAAGAATTACTGTGAAGTACGGTCTACTAAGTCCCTGAAATGATTGCGGAACCGCGGCCAACCCAAGGGTTTGGCGGCGGTTCCGCGGCCAAAATTTGGACTTAGTCACTCATATTTCATAATTTATTCTTAGGTCCTTTCTTGTCAATTTTTTGCGGGAATGTTTTTATTCCACTCAAGTGTTGAGTTTTCTAGGGTTGTATTGGGGACTCGTTGATTCGATCGGATAATTTAACTTTGTTTAGTTTGTTGCGGATATTTTTAGAAACTGTTAAAAAGTTCGAACGGATATCAATAACTCACTTTTTCCCCTGTCGGAAAATATTCAAAAGTTGGATTTTTCCTCGTGTTTGAAACTTTTGTAAAGTCATGCAAGTAACGCGATGGACCCTCTAGAAGACAACAAACCTTAACTCGATTATGTGACCGTCTTGAGCTGCCTTTTGAACCTTAGGGTTTGGGGCAGTACGGCGTGCCACATGTGAGGCGTTGGCTTGACCCTTCTAGGGCTGGACCATCGGTACTGAGACATGTGATGGATAATTTTGAACTCCGCTCAAGTGTTGAGCTATTTGGGAAATCTTGGGTGTTTGATTATTCAATCGGAAAGTTTAACATTGTCTATTTATATGGAATGTGATACAATATTTGGAATCCACAAATAGTTATGAGATAACTAATTTGAATGTTATATATCTAGCAGTTTAGTCTCAATTGATCGGTTGACACGGGATTTTGATGTGATCAATAGTCCGTCGCAATCACGTAGCATACGCGGATACTCGCCGGGTAAACTTAATAGATAGCCATGCCCCATAGCCCCGACCAAGTGACTGTAGGAGAACTCCGTCGCCAAAAGCATCCGTTCGGGTGCTCGCGGCAGCGGTGTTCCGCCTTAGTACACTTCGCCGACGGCATCCGGGGGTGCGGCCGTCTACTAAAGTTTGCGACGAGCATTCGATCAGTATGTCGGGAATCTTGTTGAATTGCCGACTTGATATTGAAAAGAGTTTTCGATAATGAGACTAAAATGCGGGGTTTATAATTGTTAGGCATGCGATGTCTAAGCAGGTTGCGGATTCCAACTGTTGTAGTTTTACAATTTCTTTTCTATGATCGTAAGCGTAGTATGTGGTGTATCGCCGGTTTCGTTGCTATACATCAACGACAATCGGGATACGCATACTTGCTTACGTTGATGATATGAGATATTATATGTTGCTATGATATGTTGTATTGGATCGTCGCGTTTGAATAGCCGGGGGTTTTATGTGAGGTGAGCGTTTTTCTTTTTTCATTCATGTAAAATTCATTTGTATATAATATTCTTTTATTGGGGCACTTCCAGGATGAGGTTGATGTCACCCTTGTATATTATTTACTTTTCCGCACTAGGATAGATCCAAGGCGGGGAGCACAAGTAACCGGGTTCTAGGGTCCAGTGGGAGACCATCTCGAGGAGTCGAGACCGGGTCTCCTAACCCTGGAATTGGCAGAGTTGCTTGCCGCTCTCGTAGGGGTCTAGGAATGTGGGTTTGGCTATTTATCGTGACCGTGGAATCCGTGTTTTATACAGGCTCGTATTGAAAACACGGACGTCCTAGTATATCCAATATTTCATATATGTTTCTTCTGCTGCGATATCTGTGATGTGATCATTTGATATGTTGTGATAGATACTGTATATAATATATATGGTATATTATATAGACATTACTTATGTTTTACACCCACGCTAGCCCTGCCCCGCTCTGCCGTTAGTTACCTAACCTAACGGTGCACGAGGGGATGTCGAGGCGAATACGGATGGCATAAGTGTACGTCGTATTTATCTATGATGTTTAGGTGACTTAAATGATAGGACTTCATTAATATGATTAATGAAAGAAAAGAAACCTAAAAGATGTTGTGGAATCGAATTTTCAAAAACAGGTAGCTATGGTTCTTGCTTTGCATCGCGGTGTTCCATGTAGAACATCCTGCACCTTATTCGATAAGGAAAGGGCCGAGATCTCTTCACCGGGAGTGACCCATTTAGCAATAACTGGCAGATGCTACAACACTCGGTTTGTCTTTTGATTGCTTTTGGAGTTTTTCTTTGCATAGTGATATATATGATATGTCATGCACCTTATTTCATAAGGAAAGAGCCGAGATCCCTTCACCGGGAGTGACCACTTTAGCGAAACTAGTAAAAGCCTAAAAAACACTCCATTTTTAAAATCATTTGATTCTACAACGATATCAAGTTCATTACGCAATAGGTTTTCACAAAAAACCTGTCGTAGCCCTCCGTCATTTCAGATAAGGACTGTTTAGTATTCGTGTTGCGTTTATTGGCCTTTGTCAAGGCGTAATGTGCGGTAGCTGAATAGTACTTATCTACTTATGCATATGATACAGATTAGATTAGGGTAGTCGTGCGACCTTGTTGGCCTTTGTCAAGGGCCGTGCGGGTGGGTTTAATTCAATCAAGAAATGACGGGTTGAACTTGACTAGCAGCCTATGATTTGTTGGCCTTTGTCAAGGTCATAGGACACTAGGGGCAAAATATTATCGGGAATTTGAAGTGTTGAAATTTGCAATGAGATTGCATACCTTCTATGAAATAGTTGGATCCCGATACCCGCTACGAGTAAGAGTTACTCTTGGGAGAGTTTTACACATTACAATTAGCCGATCAAGTAGGTGTCTAGAAAGGTGTTAATGAGGTTATGCCTCAGGGAAAACGACGTTTACTTTAATTAGGTTCGTGCGAAAGCACGGGGGACCTCCCTCAAAGTACCGACACTGGCCTGGGTGAAAGATTGGCGAACTTGTAGCGTGTAATTAATCCCGGCTAGTCTTTCCTTTTAGGATTTGAAGGAAGATTTGATAAAAACAGTGGGAGACATCCTGATTAGATATATTAGATAACCAATCTAATCTTGCAAGAGCATACGCTGAGTGTTTTCTTCTCTCTCTCTCCAGGTAGCGACCATATCACGCCTTAATCAAGATAATAAAACGGATATATTGACCGAACCCGCTTGTTATACTGAGCTGGGGAACGTTGGTCCCGCTCCAACTTATAATTGTTATAAGACAGAGCAGGAAATTGGGGAATACCAGATTTCCCATGCCGCCCAAAGGAAGAAAGTGCATGCTGATGCATCATCTTCGGGTGTGTTCATTACATAGAACTATTTCTCAGTATCCTTTACGTCCTCGGTATGAGATACCGGATTAGGATCCCGCATATGTAATCTGTTACATGGGCTACAGATAGGTAGAGAACTGAGAACGGGTGATAAGTTTCATGAGACAGAAAACGGTGCAAGTGTTGCAGCCAAGTTTGTTGGTCACTATCACCCTGTATTACCAGAATACATTGATTCTGAACAAATGTTATTAGATACCGAACCTAATATACAACATCATATCAGTCTCTTTATTAGTAAAGAAAGGATAAAATTTTGTATTGTTGGATAATGTTTTGAACATTTCCTATATCAAGAGTTGATCGGTTCAGGCACATTATCTAAAAGCATTGACGTTCTAAATCAAACTACAGTTCTTAGTATACAGAACACATACAAGAAGAAAAGTTCAGAAATGAACGAATCCTTCTTGAGGCATTGTAGACTAGGTCATATCAATGCGACACGACTAACTAAGTTACATTTAGATGCATATTTAAATCTGTTTGAATTTACATCTTGTGAAACTTGCCGGTCATGTCACAAAGATAAGATGACCATAGCTCTGTTTATTGGAAACAGAGAAAGAGTTAGTGAACTCTTGGGATTGATACATGTTGATGTGTGAAAGTCTCCCGTCTACACATGCCAAGACCGGTTCTTTGTACTTCATTACATTCTCTGATGATCTCTCAAGATTCAGACATATGTTCCTGTTGAAACACAAGTCCGAACCTTTTGAGATATTCACAGAATGTAAGTTAGAAGTAGAGAACCAATAATGGGTATAAGTATTATGTCCTTTGATCTGATCAGGGAGGAGAATACTTGAGCACGGGATTCCTGGACTATTCTAAAGGAGAATGAGATTCTCTCTCAGCATTACTCCTCCGTATACACCACAGCACGTCGGTGTATCAGGGCAGAGCAATAGCACCCTATGTGATATGGTGTGCTCTATGATGAGTACTACTGAGTTTCCTATTTCCTTTTGGGAGTTATGCACTTGAGAAGCTGCATACCTATTGAACAGGGTTCAAATCATATCAATTGCCTACCACTTCATATGTGATATGGAATGGGAAGAGCCCAAATCTTAAGTATGTTAAGATTTGGGGTTGTCCGGGCTATGTCTAAAAGCAAAATCCGGACAAGCTCGAGGCAAGGTCTGTTATGTAGAACTGGAAAGGTTCCAGCTATACAAACTACAGCAGATGATTTGATAGAACCAAAGGATTCAATAGTAACCAACGAACCTTAGCCTCTCCGCCGATCTAGTACGGTTCTTTACCCATCTGAGAGATACTTCGGTTTCTCTATGACAGTGGGAGCGAGGATTGCATCATGAGATGATGACCCAACTAGTTTCGAGCTGGCCATCAGGAGTGAGACTCTGTAAGAATGGCTGGATGCTTAGCGATCTGAGATGGAATCCTTATACACCAATAAAGTATGGACTTTGGTTGCTTTATCTGAAGGGTTAAATCCCCATCAGGAGCAAGTATATCTTGAGAAGATTACTTGGTGTACATGGAAAAGTTGAGATTTTCAAAGCTATGCTTAAGTCCATCCAGATCCTACATACCATGACCATGATATCTGGTGGTTGGGTGTCATGACTGCTTTTCTAAATATTGATTTGGAAGAGAGCGTCTATAAGTACACAGCCAGAGAGCTTCCTAGACAGTGGGAGCAGCGGAAACGTGTGCAAGATGTTTTATGTGATAAAACAGGCATCGCGGAGTTGGAACATCTGTTTTGATATGGTAGTCAAAGAGTTTGACTTCATCAAAATGGTTGATGAACCTTGTATATACAAAAAGGTAGTAGGGAGTATGGTGGTGATCCTCGTAGAGTACGTGGATGACATACTCTTGATAGGGAAGGAGTTTCCTATGCTACGCTCGGTCAATCTCCGCTTATCACACAACGATTCTCCATATAGGATCAAAGTGATACCTCCTAAATCCTGGGTTTTCGGATATATGAGATAGATCTAATTGGATGTTAGGATTGTCACTAGTTGTAGTGAGATGGTATCAATCGATCCTGGGGAAAATCACTGGAAAGGTTCAAGGGTGATAAGGACGATTGAATGTCAGTCGCAGGCTTTGTCTATACCCTCAGTAGAGGGACGGTATGTTGGAAGAGTTCCAAGCTAGATACCGTTACAAACTAGACGATTAAAGGCAAGATACATCGTAACCAAGGATGCTACGAAAGAGGCAGTCTGGATATATATAAGTTCATGAGATGAACTTCTTTCCTACCATTGTGTGACAATGGAGTCGTGGTTTTAGCCAAGGAACTACCGTCCCATCAGAAATCCAGATATAATTCTTAGGCGGTAGAGATGGTTGATCTCCAGGGAGATCGAGGTTAGGAGAGTAGACACAGAGGACAACAGCGCGGATCCACCCACAAAGTCCTTTTTCCCAGTAGATACTTTTATGTGATGGTTGAGTATGAGATACTTCAACCACAGCTAAATGTTGGGTATGTGATACCACAACAGATGGCCCTAGTGCAAGTGGGAGATTGTTAGTTATATGTATGCCCTAGAGGCCATTACTGTACATACGATGTATATTGTAGTGGATACTTAGACATATATAGGGAGGACTTTCTTGCTCAACATGATAGTATGCTATCTGGTTACACTTTATCTTAACGTATATACTGATTGTCTCTCTGTTACATGTTGGTAAAGCCCTTAGGATGTGTACTTAACTACCTGGACTATGATGCGGATCATACTAATGGGGACATGGTAGTCCATAAGTACATCTTTCAAGGTCCCTAGTCGTGGGTGTATCGAGACAGGGCATCGATGCACCAGAGTAAACTAGCGTATACGCATCTTGACCCATATGATGGGCGATGGATGATCCCATATCCATCGGTGTTTGACATCAAGGATGGTGTACGGGTGCTCAGTGGAGACTGGGTACACTAGACGGACTCCCCGAGAACTCCCAGATGGTATTATACCTTACGTCAGATGGCAGTTCTCTGGTGACACTGGTACAGGTTAGTCTGTTGACCCGATATCGTCATAGAGTCTTATGTGATTCCCACCGTGCTTTGATTTCCATCATACCACGTCCAAGAGGGCGTGCAAAAAAGTGGCTTTTGGGTACAGTCCCGAATCACATGGAGGCAATGAGCGATAGGAGGGAATTCGTCTCTCCCGGTATAGGGAGTTGATGTTGCGCTGTGTTCGATTGGCTATAGCTGGAAATCCCTGGCCAGGGTTGCTGAGATTTACTGGTAAGTGTTATCAGTAGTTTCTCGAACTGTTATAGACCTCATATCGACATGACTTATCGAGCTACTGGGGTCTGACGTTTACCACCCCTAGGCGAGATATGCGACATATCAGACGACGAGACTGGACTGTACGAGAGTGTTACTGATTGGATTCACAGGAGAACTAGCGGGCTTGCTTGTTGATCTTCTGATCGCTCAATACCCTGCTGGCCGTTACTGTAAGTCGATGTACAACACCCCACGACTTGCAGGGAGGCGGAAATATGAAAAACGATTTTGTTCTTTGCTTAAACATCGACTAACTGCATGAATCGAAGCTAAACGATAACTAACATCAAACATAGAAGTTCTAAACTACTATGTCAAGGGATTATACCTAAAAAACCGTGTCCTTCGTCTTTGTGAACTCCACCTCCTCTTCGGCCTTCTCCAAGTAGTAGACGATCCACCACGAGAGCTAAACTCCAAGCTTTGCCTCTAAACTTGAGGCAACTAGGTATCTTTAAGTGCTAATCAAAGTACCTAGATGAAATAGAGTATGGTTATGGATTAAGTAGTCTAACTAATCCTTTTACTCAACACATGAAAGGGGAGGATTAGGGTTTGAAGAGAGAGAGCTTTAGGAGAGAGAAGATGAACATAATAATGAGAAGAGAAAATGAGTTATCATAATATATATCAAGCATTTTATTTTATCAAGAAAAGAAAAGAAAATGATTTACAACCATGCTTGATAAATATCTTGTGGTGATTCATCTCCATGAGTCATTAAGCAATTATGAAGCATTAATGACATGGATGAATCATCCATATGACTCACTAATCTCATTCAATGTATATGCCACCTAAACCTCCTTAGTCACCATCTTCTAGAAGCTTCTCGCGCAATTACGAGAACGCCCCTCCTATCCGTGAAAACACGGAAAAAATTTAGACTGTATAAATCCAGTAACTGGCTTAAACCAAAGCCGACTAGTAAAAACTGTCCGAAAGTCGTACGTGCGAAAACACACGTATGCGTCCGAACCCTTGTCGTAAAACCATACGACCTCTATATCGTTTCGCCTGGAGTAGGGAAACTCTCTGCGTGGGACTCTAGAGACTCGACTACTACGCTGGCAGTGGGTTTAACCACAGAACACAAGCGGCACTAGCTGTACGTAACGGTCCCCAGGTAGATGTCGATAAGAAGGCCGATGAGGAAACCCATCCGAACTCCTACTGAGTCTGATGTGACAATCTCCGTACAGTCCGGTCCGTTCATCTAAGACTATCGCATATCGGTCCTAGGGAGGCGGCAAGCGTCAGTCCCCTAATAGCTGTATAAGTCGTTTCGGAGCGAAGCCTATTACACCCTGAGAAACTACTGGAACCTACCAGCAAATCTCGCTTGCCCTTGCCAGGGACTTTGCGTAATGGCTCTCTGACACAGCGCGATATCAACCCCTAATACCAGGAGAGACGAATCCTGTCTAACCGCCACTGCCTCCAAGTGCTTGGGACTGCACCCAACTGCTACCTGTTTGCACGACTCCTTTGAGCCGTGGTAGGGTAGCAATCTAAGAACAGTGGGACACACTCGAGGCGAAGTAGCAGTGTCAAGTCTGCGGACTATGCTGTACTCATGTCACCTGGGAACTGTTCACTGACGACTGGTATAAAACCAACCAACAGTTCCCTGTGAGTCCTGTCCGGTGTACCCGTAACCCAACGAGCACCTGCATACTATCTCCAGTACGACGTACTGACGGCTGTGGGACAGACCATCTCCCCAACTGGGATGAGAAGCGTACACACTAGTCTACTCCGGAGTATCGATGCCCTGTCTCGATAATCCAACGACTAGGGACCTGAATAAGGATGTGCTTGTAGACTACCCAGCCCCCACTCGTGTGACTGCCATCACAACGCTGGTAGTCAAGCAAGATCCTAAGAGCTCTATCAATACGTATACTCACATATTAAGATAGAAAAACCAAGTAGCATACTACCATGTTTAGCAAGACTGTTATATACATGTGAATATCCCAAGCTTCCATTAAGTAATATACAAACTAGTATGATACAATAATGGCCCCTAGGGCATATACAGTAACAGTTACGTTTAGCAGACCGCTTGCGGCTTGTGGGTGTTTGATGTGATCATCACCTACTGCCGGCGTATTGATGAGTCTTTAGAGTCCTACACAGGGGTTTCCTGGCTCAAGCAAAACGGAGTAGGAGCACATATGTGATATGTGCGGGACCGAGATTAATACGATATGAGATACCGTATTCTGTTCTCGCGATTCGTGACATTGATCGGTTGTATGCGATATAGCCGGGTTATCGGATCAAGTGTTGATTCGATAAGTTGTTACACATGATATTAGTCGGTTATAGCCGGGTTATTAAATCAAGAGTTGATTTAATAATTTAATGCATAATTATATATTTGATATATTACATTGCATTAACTAGTATTAGCTCACTTAAAATTTATTTTCTCATTTGATTGTGCATAAGTGTTTATGTGATATATATTTGTGTAGATATGATTGTATCATGCTGGAGGATACATCAAAGATGGGTGTATGAGACTTATACCAAGATTAGGATAAAGATTAGGGTTTAGTTTATATCTTAAGAATAACAAAAGAGAAAGACTTTGTCAAAGTTCTTAAGCTTTCATGAAGCTTGTGGAAACATTGACAATGTCAACTCTTTTGTCATTCTTATGGATATTTAGTTAACCCAACCCTTAACATCATGCTTTGGTTAATTCGCTACATGAGTTAAGCATGATAGCTTAACTCACCCATGTTTACTTTATTGAGAGGATAAGTTTTCATTTGGATGCTTTATTCTTTCTTCTTCTTCTTCATCATCAAGCTCCATCCAAAAGCTTACTAGCTCCAATGATGCCTTGAGAAAAAAAGTGAGAAAATCAATTCTAAAGTGAGCCCACTTCCTACTTCTTCATCCTCTACCACTTGCTATGTAGTAGAGTGTGTTCTCTTCACAAAGTTTATGACCTAGTGAAGGAATAGCTTGAGTTAGTGTCTCCCCGACGTAGATCATCTTTGGCCTCGAAGTCATCGAAGCAAGCACGTTCGTTCTTCTTATGGAGCTTCTCTAGAGTCCGGAGTTCACGATCGCAGCGATGGGGACATCTACACGGAGCTATTGAAGTGGAGGACCGGATCTACAAAGGTTGTAATCCATTTCACTTAGTGTTAAAACGTTTAACATGCTTGTTTTCGCCTAAACCCTAGTTTAAAGATCCGGCTTCGGGTTGTTCGGCACGGCTAAAATTTTAATCGGGCATGGTTGATGCCTCGTAGACCCTTGTGCGCGTGCCTAGCAACCTTACAAAACAAAGGATAAGTATATATATAGTTATTTTCTTACAACAGATGTCCGCCACTGTGCCGCGATACGTGCATCGCACAGCAACATGAAAGGTTTGGCATGCATTTCCTTTATATGTTTACATGTATAGTTTTGATGCATATCATATTAGTTTTCGTATTGAACTGACATTCGTGTCTTCACCATGAATCCGATGATTGCGGTATTTTTGACGGAGTTTTGATTTGGAGTTATCTGCTCATTGTTCATGCGCATGCATTGCGCTATGAGGCGTTTTATGTATTGATGATTTCGGAACCCCGACGACTTGGACTTTTTATTGAAATGTTTTCGATTTTGGGGGTTTAAATTTAAATTCGGGGACCGAATTTCTTTAAAGGGGGAAGATTGTAACATTTCTGAAAATATAAAATATTATTTTTGGAATTTAATATTAAAATAATAATTTTCCCGGAAACTGCCCGATTTGCGAAATTGGGGTTTTCGAAAAAAGGGTATAAATATATACCAATAATTATGAAATAAACGGAAATTAAAATTATTTATTCATTTAATAATATATTTAAAGAATTTGGTATTTTTAAAATTTATTATATGCAGCTTCGTTAAAAACCCGTTTAGTGCACTGCTAATCGCGATTAGGCCAAATCCGTGTTTCTATAGTTTTCATCGTTAGTGCACAATGACATGTTACATGTTATTTCATTTGTGTTGTATTATGTTATGGTTTTATTATGGTGAGAAAAGAAAAAGAGAAGAAAAAGGTGTCATGATGACTTGAGGAGAGAGGGGGGACATAATGATGAGAGTGAGCATGCTAGGAGAGAGAGTGAGAGTGAGAAAGAGAGAGAGAGAGGGAGGTGCTGCCCCATACCTTTTCCCCCACCATTTCTTTCACCTCCTTCTTCATCCTCAATCCCCTCATTCTACCCTCATGACCCATCACCAAAATCTCATCAAAACCCCAAACCCCTTTCACAAAAGATGATCACCTCCTCACCCTCAAAGTGGGATTTTGACAACATTGGGACTTCTAGGGTTTTGTTTGGGTGTAACCATGAGGTATATCTCTTTTCATTTAGGGTAGTTTGATTTCCTAGCATTTTATTTAAGTTTAGAAATCGTTTAGTGATGGATTTGTGAACTTAGAAATCCAAGTGTGGGTTTGATTAAAATTGTGGTTTGGTGATGATTGAGTGGCTGTTTAAGACTTGGAATTTATTATAGAAACCAAAATATGGATTTAGGATTTTGTCCATGTCGGTTTTATGAGGATATAGGGTGTGCAGGGAAATCTGGAGCAACCCGGGGACTTTCTGAGTTTAGCAAACAATACCAAGGACCTAGATACATCACTAGGAACCCACTGTCGAAGTATGAACCCATTCAGTGCATGGGGGGCCGAGGAGGCCGGAATTTAGGCCTATGTGGCTCGCCTGGTGTGGGAGTTAGGGGTCTAGGTTGATAGAGTAGCTCATATACAACTTGTACTACACCCTAGACTTGTTTGTGCAACTCCTTTTCACTTGAGTCAAAATCTAGGGGCACTTTGGTGCGATTTTGGCTATGTTTTCCGTATTTTGAAATGTTTAGTTTTGATATTTGGATTCGAATTTTGTTGTTGGATGTTTATACATCAACAACAAGGGTTGTTTGGTTGATTTTGTACGTGTAAGCTATAGGTTCTAACCTATGAGCAATGCGCGTGTCGTTTTGGATTTCAGAACTTAATTTTAACAGCGTGGCGATATGTGTTGTTATTGTAGGTACCTTCGCGTGGATTCCGAGGCGACGGAGCGTGGCGTCATCAACTTTGGCAAGCGAAGACCAAGGTGAGCAAATCTGTATCTACGGGGGAAGTCGGGTGGATGGCGTATAGCACCCCCGCAAGGTTTTGGTGGAAACCGATTTGTAGCATATGCTTAAGAAAACCTAGATTTGGAAACTAGGGTTAGAGTTAAATGATAGTTAGATAAACCATATTAGATACTAAGGATAGATAGAAGCAATATGATACGACTAGTATGTGATGACGGGACTTGAGGATGATATTTGTTGATATTGCCGTTTAGGGTACTATAGGACTAGATAGTCGACGTAGATGCGTCATCCGAACCATACTTATTTCTAAACTGAAGAATCGTATGCATCTTTTAAATAGATACCTTGAGAGACGTTACAGATTTTCAAATGATATCTTTTCTTTAAAAACACCGTAGCCCCTACTTTCAAAACTACGATTCGCATCTTTCAAAAACTGTTTGTATGATTCGGGTGTCTGTGTTAGATTAGATACTTATTCTTATAGTAAAGGTAGAATGTATTTTTAAAATTGACTTGATGAGGGATATAAATGCGATGAAAAGAATATATGACGCGATATGATTATTTAATGATATGTTGGTTTACGGATGCGAGTCGATTGAGATGATTTATACCCTGCCGGTCCCCTGATATGGGATTATTGCGGATGTGACCTGGGACATAGGTATATAGAGATATTTATATATGTTGTGAATCGTGAGTGATAGCCGCACGAGACGTTAGGTCCGTACCCTCCTCGTCTTATAAGATGATAGGATCCCTGATAGCTTAATGCCTCCGTACGATGATTTTCCGTACGTGATGAGTTTGACTTGAGGTTAGATCCATACCCTTGACTAGAGGATGCCGTACGATGGTGTATACCGTAACGGTTGTTATGAGGCTGGATGCCGATTGATTGATTCACCGACTCGATCATGTTAAATGCGTATACCTATCAGCATTTGAATATGATTTACCTTATGCTGCATTCATATTATTCTCATTGTATTGCTTATACCTGTGCTCGTACACCTGCACCATTATCGATGATGCGTATGTTACACGTACACAGATTTTCCAGCTCACACACTTCATCATCGATAATTGACATGTCACTACATAGTAGAGTTGCTACATCATGATATACATATTGTACACCACACTTTCGTATATACATATTGTACACCTATACTTGCGGACATATACATTTGTACGCCCATACTTGCGTATATACACATGTGCACCTTTATACGGTATTGCATTCGATTTTGATGATTTAGGGACCGCATGTACTATTTTAAAAACTGGATCCATTTAAAAGAGCGGTTTTCCCTTAATATGTCATATCATTGTTCCATGTTGCATGATATACGGATATGCTTACATTTCTGTTATATGTCTCATACATCATGTTTTACGCTTTTAAGCATTGAGATATGCTGGTTTCATGAGATTTTTGGATTGGAGAACCGTGGCTATTTTAAAAGAAAGCTTGTACTGTTTTAAAAACTCGGTTTCTCTTGATATGATATTTCAGTGCGTCCACCATGTGTTTTCTCGGTTCTGAGAGTGGCATGTGAAACCCGATTCGAGGAGTGGTAGGCACCGTCTGCGGGTACATGATGGACCCGGTGAGGTATCCCGGGGCAAGAAGACTCGTATTGTTAGACGGTAAGCCTGGCAGGGAGGCACTACCCATCAGTGATAGTATTTGGGCTCGGCGGATATCCGGAGGATACCGACCGAAGTCGAGAGATGATATGGTCCGATCCGGACTGACAGAGCCCGTGGGCCGATCCGGACTGATGGAGACCGAAAGATATGAGGATTTGCGTATCGATGCTGGACACGGGTTTCATGATGTTTCGAGTGTCGATGCTGGACACTCAGGTTCCATGATTTGAGGTGTCGCGAGGGACACATGTTGATTTATATCCTCATATTTTCATGCAAATGCTTTTATGATATTTACATGCATGATGTTGTTGTGTCAGTGGTTGACACGTGGACTAGATCCATATGCATACATACAATGATTATATAGGTGGACGAGATCCACATACATACATGCATTGATGATACTGTTAGATGTTATCCACATGCTTATAGGCATTGACTGGCTTGTTGGCACATATACAGACCCGGTCACCCTAGATATAATAGTATTACCTTCATGATATAGTTGACCTATGAGTCGTTGTTTATTCGATTTCTACTTATAGATGTTTTTCTACTCACGAGTTGGCAACTCACCCCCATTGTGCCACAGTTTTTGCTGGTTGACCACACGGATCAGTAGCGGCAACACTGGAACATAGCTTCTTTTGGGTGTTCTGTATTGGTAGGTGGGGCATTTGTATCGTACCCACTATTGTATTTATATTTCATATTTTATCTAGTCAACTCCATCAATCAAAAATTGTATTTGTGTAAGTAATGAGACTTAGTGGGATTGTGGTTGCGAGACTTAAAGCGGGGGGTTTTCCGCTACTTGTGGTTTTTATGTCTTGCTTTTCTTTATCTTTGTGGTGATCTTCGACGTTGGGCATCGTATACTTATATATATTGTCTTGCATGGTTATGATCCACCGTTTGGCGAAGAGCTAGCTCCCATTTGGGGATGCCTTTATCTTTATCTTCTATGTGGTTTTGGATCAAAATATTCAAAGGAGGTGCTGCCCAAATTTTTTAAAAAAAGACGAAACATGATTTTAAATTTGCATAATCCACTTGCATTTTTCATGTTCCTATTCTATGCATAAAGAAAGCTTGATTTCATTATACCCTTATTTCAAAACTTCACCTCCTTTATTTTTCTTAAAAGGTTTAGATTTCTGGGTTTCAACTTACTTGAATTATGTTACGCCTTTAGACGTTGCGTGATTTAAGTACTGGTCACGAGCTAATATTTGGGGTCGTGATAAGTGGAAAGGTGTGCAAGCTGCTTAAATCCATCTATGAGTTAAAGCAGGCATCGCGGAGTTGGAACATCTGTTTTGATGAGGTAGTCAAAGAGTTTGACTTCATCAAAAATATAGATGAACTTTGTATATATAAGAAGGTTGCAGAGAGTAAGGTCGTCTTCTTCGTATTGTACGTGGATGACATACTCTTGATATGAAACAATGTTCCTATGCTGCACTCGGTCAAGCTCTTCTTATCAAAGATTCTCTATGAAAGATCTAGGTGATGCCTCCTACATCTTAGGGATTAAGATCTATAGAGATAGATCTAAACGGATATTGGGATTGTCCCAGTCTAGGTACATAGAAATCGTACTAAAGAGGTTTAGTATGGAAGATTCCAAGCATGGGAACATATCCACGATCTCTGGACTCACTCTCTCCAAAGAGATGTCTCCCAAGACTGATTTGGAGAGAACTCGCATTCAAGGGATACCCTAAGCTTCGGCAGACCCGATGTAGGCTCTTTCATGTATGCGATGCTATGTTCCAGACCCGATGTAGCATACTCACTTAGTGTAGTGAGTAGGTATCAAGCAGATCCAGGAGAGAATCACTGGACAGCTGTTAAGAACATTCTCAAGTACTTGAGAAGGACTAAGGAAATGTTCTTAGTGTACGGTAATGGTGAACTCCAAGTGGATTCCTTTACCGACTTGAGCTTCTAAAGTGATAAGGACGACAGTAAGTCGGTCTCGGGTTTTGTCTTTACCCTCAACGGAGGGGCGGTGTGTTGGAAGAGTTCCAAGCAAGACACCGTTGCAGACTCGACGATGAAGGCTGAATACATCGCTGCCAAAGATGCTGCCAAAGAAGCTGTCTGGATGAAGAAGTTCATTGCTGAAATTGGTATGGTTCCGTCCATTGAGCATCCAATACCTGTGTATTGTGATAACAATGGAGCGGTGGCTTTGGCCAAGGAACCCCGGTCCCATCAGAGATCAAGACATATTCTGAGGCAGTATCACCTGATCCGGGAGATAGTAGATCACCGGGTGATCGAGGTCAGGAGAGTTAACACGAAGGACAACGTAGTGGATCCACTCATGAAGGCCCTCCCCCGAACGCAATTTGCGAGACTCTTTGGGATGTTGGGTATGAGATACTACAACACATGGCCTTAGTGCAAGTGGGAGATTGTTAGCTATATGTATTCCTTCGAGGCCATTATTGTACACATGTTGTATATTATAGTGGATTCTTGGATATATATAGAAATGACTTTCTTACTCGATATGATAGTATGCTATCTTGTTACCTTTATCTTAACATGCAGACTTGTATTGTGATACTGTCTTGCTCTCACGTGTTGATAAAGCCCTTATGATATGTACTGGACTACCAGGACTATGATGTAGATCATACTAGTGGGGCCAGGGTACTTCACAAGTACATCCTTCAATTGTTCCTAGTCGAGGGAATATCGAGACAGGGCATCGATATTCTAGAGTAGACTAGCGTATACGCTTCTTGACCCATATGATGGGCTATGGATGATCCCACATCCATTGGTGTTTGACATTAGAGATGGTATACGGGTGCTCAGTGGAGACTGGGTATACTGAATAGGACTCGCCGAGGACTTTTATGTAGTAGTATACCTATCATCAGATAGCTGTCCTCTGGTGACACTGGTACAGATTAGTCAGTAGACCCGAGATCGTCATAGAGTCTTGTGCGGCTCCCACTGTGCTTTGATTTCCTCCCTACCATGTTCAAGAGGAGTCGTGCAAACAGGTGGATTTTGGGTACAGTCCCGAGTCGTATGGAGGTAATGAGCGATAGGATGGGTTTCGTCTCTCCCGGTATTGGGGGTTGATGTTGTGCTATATTCGATTGGCTATAACTGGAAGTTCCTGGCCAGGGATGCTGCCGAGATATACTGACAAGTGTTATCAGTAGTTTCTCGAACCGTTATAGGCCAGACATCGACATGACTTATCACGTTACTGGGGTCTGACGATTTCCACCCATAGACATGATATGCGACATATCAGACGAAGCGATCGGACTGTACGGTAGTGTTACTGATAGGCTTCATCGAGACCGTGGATAGGCTTTCTTGTTGATTTTCATATCGTTTAATACCTGGGTAGCCGTTACGTCCAGTTGTACAGCTGACGGCTTATAGGTGACTGATATGATCATCACCTACTGCCGGCGTATTGACGAGTCTTTAGAGTCCCACACAGAAGCTCCCTGATTCAAGCGAAACGAAGTAGGACACATATGTGATATGTATGTGGGCCTAATTAAATACGAGTATGTGATACCGTATTGTAATCTGGCAGTCATCTGTTATCGGTGCAGTTATATGTGATATAACCAGATTGTCGAATCAAGTGTTGATTCGATAATGTGATATACAGATAAATGATATCAGTCGGTCGTATATGATATAACCGGATTATTAGATCAAATGTTGATTTAATAATATGATATAAATTATATGTGATATAATTACATATTAACTAATATCTTTAGCTCACTAATTAATCTTCATTATATATATATATATATATATATATATATATATATATCTTAAAATGAAGCATGGCATTTTCTTTTCTGTTTTGTGAAAATAGAAATGAGGTGTAAAGTTGAAGCATGGTGTTTTATATTGTTTATTGATTCTTGACTCACTATTCAAGCATGGTTGCAATTTAATATTGCATAATTCCATTCTTGAATGAGTGAGGGGTCTTGGCTTTTGATTCATTCATGTTCAATCAAAAGACTTAGCCATTTTTCTCAGGCTTGCTCTCATGCTTCTTCTTCCTCCTCTTGCTTTGTCTCAAGCATCAACCCTCACATATGATGTGAATCATGAAGCTTTAACACAAATTAGTGAGCTCTTAACATCCTCTACTTCAACATCTCACACCATTCTAGCAAATTAGTGTGATGTGTTTCATACACTAAAGAGTTTAGTGTAGTGGTAGCTTGAACTAGTAGGAGCTTCGAGGTGGATCATCTTTGGCGCGAAGGCTACGAAGAAAGTATGTTCAAAGTCTCAAGAGAAGCCTTGTGGAGTCGCGGGACTACTATTCAGAGCATATTGAAGAGAAGGATGTTCTACAAAGGTTGTATTCTTGCTCCTTTTAGATGTAAAAATGCTTGCAATCTATTCCGACTAAATCTCTAGTTAACAATTCTAGCGTAGGGTTTTTTGTAACGGCAAAAATTTTAAAACGGCATGCACGATGTCCTGCAAAACCTTGTTGTCGTTGCTAGGAACCCTTCAATATACACAAGTATGAGTGTACAATATGTATATCATGATGCAGCAACCCTACTGTGTAGTGACATGGAAATTATCGATGATGAAGTGTGTGAGCTGGCCAATTTGTGTAAGTGTAACATACGCATCACCGATAATGGTGCAGGTGTACTAGCACAGGTATAAGTGATGCAATGCGAATAACATGAAGGCAGCATAAGGTAAATCATCGGCTACAAGCTATAAGGTATACGTGTCTACAAGGCCGAGTCGGTGGATCTATCAATCGGCATATACCCTCACAACATCCCATACGGTATACTCCATCGTATGCCATCCTCTATTCAATGGTATGGATCAAAGCTCAAGTCAAACTCATCACGTACGGAAAATCATCGTACGGCGGCATTAAGCTATCAGGGATCCTATCGACCTATATGACGAGAAGGGTACGGACCTAACGTCTTGTACGGCTATCACTCACGATTCACAACATATATAAATATCTCTAAATATCCATGTCACAGGTCACGTCCGCAACAATCTCATATCAGGGGACCGGCAGGGTATAAATCATCTTAATTGACTCGCATCCGTATACCAACATATTATCAAATCATTAGGCCGCGTCATATATTCCTTTCATCGCATTTATGTCCCACATCAAGTCAAATTTATAAATACATTCTACCTTTACTATAAGCACACGTATCTAATCTAACATACACACCGGAACCATACAACCAGTTTTTGAAAGATGCGAATCGTAGTTTTGAAAGTAAGGGCTACGGTGTTTTTAAAGAAAAGATATCATTTGAAAATCCGTAACGTCCCTCAAGGTATCTGTTTAAAAGATGCATATGATTCTTCAGTTTGGAAATAGGTATGGTTCGGATGACACATATACGTCGACTATCTCGTCTTATAGTACCCTAAACGGCAATATCATCAAATATCATCCTCAAGACCCGTCATCACATATTAGTCATATCATATCACTTCTAACTATCCTTTAGTTTCTAATATAGTTTCTCTAACTATCTTTTAACTCTATTGTCACGACCCGAAATATTATCTCGTGACCAGCACTTGAATCACGCAACGTCTAAAGGCGTAATGGAATTCAAGTAAGCTGAAACCCAGAAATCTAAACCTTTTAAGAAAATAAAGGAGGTGAGGTTTTTGAAGTAAAGGTATAATGAAATTGAGTTTTCTTAATGCAAAGAAAAGGAACATGAATGATGCAAGTGAAATCTACTAATTGAAAACATGTTTCATCTTTTAAAAATTTTGGCAGCACCTCCTTTGTATATTTTGATCCAAAACCACAAATACATAATAATGATAATGGCATCCTCAAACGGGAGCTAGATCTTTGCCAAACGGGGGATCAAAACCACGCAAGACAACATATATAAGTATACGACGCCCAACGGCGAAGTTCACCACAAAAAGATAAAGAAATGAGCAAGATATAACCCCAAAAGTGAATATAAAATCCCATCGCTCAAATCTCGCAACTACAAATCTCACTAAGTCTCATCACTTATACAATTTACAACTTTTGATTGATGGAGTTAACTAGATACAATGTGAAATATAGATACAAGAGTGGGAATGATTCAAATATCACACCTACCAATGCAAAACACTCGAATGCAACTGTGTGCCAGCGAAGCCGCTACTGATCCAAGCGGTCAACCTGCAAGAACTGTGGCACAACGTGGGTGGGTTGCCAACTAGTGAGTAGAAAAATATCAACAGATAGAAATCAAATAAACAATGACTCCTAGGTCAACTATATCATAAAGGTAATACTATGATATTTAGGGTGACCGGGTCTGTATATGTGCCAATAAGGTAGTCAATACCTATATGCATGTGGATAATATCCAATGGTAATAATCAATGCATGTATATGGATCTCGTCCAACCATAATGAAGTTATGTATGCATATCGATCTCGTCCACCCAAAATCAATGTCTGCATGTACGTAGATATCATAAAGGGTGTGCATAAAAGTATGAAGATATACATATATCAACGGTGTCCCTCCCGACACATCAAAATCATGGAACCTGAGTGCCTATCATCGACACTCGAAAACATCATGAAAACCGTGCCCAGCATCGGCACACAAATCCTCATATATCGGGCTCCGTCTGCGGAATCGGCCCTGGGCCGCGGCAGTACGGGTCATCCCATATCAATCTATCGACTCTGGTCAGTATCCTCCGGATAACCGCCTGGTCCAACCAATCACCGGTAGGTAGTGGTCCCTCTGCCAGGCTCGCTATCTAGCTACACAGCAGATCCGTTATCGCCCTAGGGTACCATACCGGATCCACCATGTACCTACAATCGGCCTCATCCAGCTACTCGATTCGGGTTCACAAGTCACACGTCTCAGAACCGAGAAAACGCATGGTGGACGCACTGAAATATCATATCAAGAGAAACCAGGTTTTTAAATCAGTACATGCTTTCTTTGAAATAGACACAGTCCTCAAATCCAGAAATCTTATGAAAACAATATATCTCAATGCATAAAATCATATAGCATGATGTATGCGACATGTGACGGAAATTTAAGCATAACAGTATATTATGATGCAGCAATCCTACTGTGTAGTGACATGGCAATTATCGATAATGAAGTGTGTGAGCCGGCAAATCTGTGTGCGTGTAACATACGCATCATCGATAATAGTGCAAGTGTACTAGCATAAGTATAAGCAATGCGATGGGAATAATATGAATGCAGCATAAAGGAAATCATATGCAAATGCTGACGGGTATACGTATCTAATATGACCGAGTCTGGTAATCTATCAATCGGCATCCAGCCTAACCACATCGCGTACGGTATGATCCATCGTACGGCAACCTCTAGTCAAGGGTAAGGATCAATCATCAAGTCAAACCCATCACGCACGGAAAATCATCGTACGGCGGAATTAATCTAATAGGGATCCTATACGACAAATGATAGTACGGCCTGAAATCACATATGGCCTATCGTCCATGATTCACAACATTCTATATATATCTATATATATCTATATACCTATGTCCCAGGTTACATCCGCAATAATCTCACATCAAAGGACCGACAGGGTATAAATAATCTCGATCGACTCGTATCCGTATACCTACATACCATCAGGTCATCATATCCGTCTTATAATCTTTTCATCGCATTTAAAACTCATATCAAGCCGAGTATACCTAAACATTCTATCTCTACTATAAGTATAGGTATCTAATCTAACATACACACCCGAACCATACAATCAGATTTTTTTAAATAAGCGAATCATAGTTTTGAAAATAGCAGTTACGGTGTTCGTAAGAAAAAGATATCATTTGAAAATCCGTAACCTCCCTCAAGGTATATTTTTAAAAGATACATACGACTCTTCGGTTTTAGAAAAAGGTATGAATCGGATGACGCATCTACATCGACTATCTAGTCCTACGGTACCATAAACGGCAATATCGGCAAACGTCGTCCTCGAATCCCGTCATCGCATAATAGCCGTATTATGTCATTTCTAACTATCCTTAGTTTCTAATATAGTATCACTAACTATCGTTTACTATAACCCTAGTTTCCTAATCTAGGTTTCCTAACCATATTCTTTAATCAGTTTTCCATCAATACTTTGCGGGGGCGAGGGTGCTATACGCCATACACCCGACTTCCCCCGTGGATATAGATCCACTCACCTGGTCTTCGCTTGCCGAAATCGATGACGCCATGCTCTGTCACTTCGGAATCCATGCGAAGGTACCTACAATAATCAACAGTCGCAATGCGTATTAAAATCGAATCCGGAAAATCGATACGGCGCAAGTTGCGCTCATAGGTTAGAACCTATGGCCTACACGTGCAAAACAATCAAACAACCCTTGTTGTCGATGTACAAACATCCAACGACTCAATACAAATCCAAATATCAAGAAAGTGCATTTTAAAATATGGAAAACATAGCCTAAAATACACCAAAATGCTCCCATATTTTCCCCAGGTGACAATTAGCCAATTTTGCATATAGGAGGGGTCTATTTTACTGACATAAGAGCTACAGACGAAGCAAGTACCAAAAATGTGGTACCTAGGCCGCAAATTACGGCCCAGGGGATTAAATCTACGGCCCAAAGGTTAGGGTTTGGTCTCGGATCTCTGTGGTAGCTTCCTGGATGCCTGCATGTGCTACAGTGTTTGCAAAATTATTTTTAGAGGCTCCGGGTGTTAGCAGACTCTATTTTATATCCACGGAATTCACGATTCATCCGATATCGATTTCTAAATCTGTATTCCTGGTTTCTAGTCTATGGTTTGAGTCTTAATTCTAACACTAGGGGGTTTGTATGGCCTCTACTGAACTTAATTACCCATCACCACTCTCAATTCCCATTAACCCTAACTAGGATTTTCCTAATGTTGGAGATAGTGCCCTCAGAGTCAATTATTGGATCACAGGCACGTGATTGCAATGATTGAGGGAGGACCTATCCCGATAGGACAGTCTTACTCGAGATGATAGTATGCTATCTGGTTTACCTTTATCATCGTGTACTGCTTTAGGTGACCTTACAGGTCGCTATTACACGCTGATAGAGCCCCTAGGATTCTTGCTTGACTGCCGGCAGTATGATGGCGATCATATACGTGAGAGCTGGTCGTCTATAAGCACATCCTTAAAAGGTCCCTAGTCGTGGGAGTTTCGAGACAGGGCATCGATTCTCCAGAGTAGACTAGTGTATACAGTCGAGACCCCGACGAGGGGCGGTGGCCGGTCTCATAAGCCACTGGTGTCAGTTGGTTCACCTAAGATGTATACAGGTGCTCATTGGGTTATGAGGACACCGGACAGGACTCGCCGGGAACCTGCTAGTTGGGATTATACCAGACGTCAGATAGCAGTTCCCAGGTGACATGTGTACAGGTTAGTTCATCGACCTGAGATCGTCATTTGTCTCGTGTGAGTTCCCACTGTGCTTTGATTACTACCCTACCACGGCTCAAAGGAGTCGTGCAAACAGGTTTTAGTTGGGTACAGTCCCGAGCCACATGGAGGCAGTGAGCGGATCTGCAGGGGTTCGTCTCTCCCGGTATTGGGGGTGAGGTCGCGCTGTGTCTAGGAGAGCCATTACACAAAGCCCTCGGCCGAGGCAGGAGATTTACTGGTAGGTATTCCAGTAGTATCTCAGGGTGTTCTGGGCTTCACTCCGACACGACTTGTACCGCCTTTGGGGGTCTGATTTTTACCAACCCGCTAGGCCCGCCATGCGATGCTCATAGACGAACGGACCGGACTGTACGGATATTGTCACTGACAGGCTCAATAGGGTGTCAGGACGAGTTCGCTCATCGACGTCCCTTTTTGGTCAATAGCTGGTGGCCCGTCACGTATTGGCTTATACCTCTGACGTGCTAGTGGTTAAATCCACAGCCATAGTATTGACGAGTCTTTAGAGTCCACCACACTTTCAATTACTCAAGCTTTCGGGCGAAACGCTGTAGAGGCCGTATGGAGATATAGCAGGGTCCGATCAGATACGTGCGGTATTGCACGGATCAGGATCGGACGGTTTGTACTAGTGGCCGTATGGATATATGGCAGGGTTCGATCAGATACGTGCGGAATTGCACGGATTAGGATCGAACGGATATTACTAGCCGGCTTTGGTTTAAGCCGGTCTTAGTTTAGTACAGTGTAGATTTTGTCTCATTGCATTTGTATCCGGTCGGAATACAGATGCGGGTGTGTATGCACAGTATTGGGGTTTTCCTGTAATTTATTACGGGACCAGTTTTCTGGAGTTGCCAGTTTGCATTCCGTTCCGGCCGGTTTTCCTTTGTTCTTTCCCGGCCGGACTTTTCCGATGGAGGGGGTTATTTGCAATTGTGCAAATAACATTTGAGGAGGGGGTTTCTTGCACTTGTATTCATTATGATGAGCATCTTTTCTTTTGCACCATCACTTGCATTAATTGTGATTTGAGAGGGTATGGTTTGGATGTAAGTTTGTGATGATAATGTTTTGTTTAAGGTCACCTCTTGCTTTATCCTACAATCACCTCCCTTCATGCTACTTATTCTTTTTCCTCCACCATTCTTAAAAGAGGTTGGCCGGCCACTTTTGTGCGAGGATGAGAAAAATTTCCATTTTGTTGTAGCACATATTTCATCATCTCATTCTTCTAGTTTTGGAAAAATGAAAGCACCATTTTTCCATAACCTTATTCCTCCATCAAGGCAACTACAAACCCCAAATGAGACAAGCATCATCTACACTACATTCTACGGCAAATCTTGGGCACGTCGACTAGCCAGCTTCGTGCCCGAGTTGCCTCGGTATTGAGGTGGGAGCCCGTAAAAGATGCAGACGATGTGGTGCCCTTCCGGCAAGGAGGCGACGACCGGAGTTTCCGCGGGAGATCGGGACGACGACGAGAAGACCGGAGGACTCGGATCACTCGGTATATCTCTCACCCTTTCTCTTGTTTGCTAGTATCGGTTAATGGTTTCGATCCGGGTATATTGTCCGCGGTAGCGCCAGTTTAAAAGATAAGAAAATTTTGATTCCGCATTTTGGCCTCGGATAGACGCCGGGGCGCTGCCGTGGCGCAACATGGTATCAGAGCCAGGCCATTAACCTTGTCTAGCTTGTTCTAATGTGTTTTACTTATCCGATCGACCAAAATTCCAAAAACCGCGTTTTGCTTGCATCAGTTTTCTGTCGTTTTTTTCCGGGCTCTAAAAATTTTTCAGGTTGTAGAAAACTGATGTACATGAAATTATAAGACATCTGGGAAAATTTGGACGAGTCTTACTGTAGAACCGCCGCGGAACCGCGGCCATACCCCCCTTGGCGCCGCGGTTCCGCCGCAGTTCAGTGTGTTCACTGGACCAATTTTTCACAGTGATCTTTTTACAGGGAAATAGGGGTTTTGGAACATTAAACTTGGGCCCAGAATTTCTGTGAGTGCTACAGTATTACTTGGGGGCCCACTTGTTAATTTTTGATCGATTGGATATTTTAAACACATTATTTCACAGTATTTACATTATATCTGCGACCGTGAATATCACTTGATCGGTAAATCCTGTCTAACTGCTATAGCCCGGTTAGACGGATTTGCGAACGTGATTTTCACGTTGATGTTCTGTGTTTATGCTGTGTTGTTGCGGATCGGTCGTGGGGGATAGCCTGGATGCAATGTTAGTACAGTTTTGTTTTATATGTACATTTGATATTGCGGGGCGAGCATCCGACATGTGGACTGCCGTCACTGCCTGTTTGTATTATTCTTTTGGGGCACGACCTGGTTGCGGTCGATGTACCCGGTGTATGTATATTTTACTTTCTGTACTAGGATTACCCTGCGGAGGGGTGCACGGATAGCCGGGTTCTAGAGGGCAACGGGCCCGCATCTCAGGGCATTGAGACGGAGGGGGCTTCAGTCATGAATTGGCGGGCTATTCGCCGCACTCGTAGAGGGTACAGGTTGACCCAGGAGGGATGCCCGAGTTACCGGATTCCGTGAAGTGCTGGGTGGTCCATTCACGTTGCTGAAGGGGGCTGCCTCGCTTCAGGTTTTGGCGGGTGACTTGCCGCGCCCGTAGGGGTCTAGGTTTTCATTGCACAGGCTATCCACACGACCAGGGGAACGTCGGGTTTCAGCAGCGGCTCTGTGAAACCCGGGGCTTCCAGATATCTGTATTGTTCTGTGATGCTGTACTTTTCTGTGATGTTGCATTTTATCAGGCCTTGAGAGAAATACAATATATTGGTATATATATTAGTAGATGTTGTATATGTTTTTCATCCGCGCTAGTCCAGTCCCCGCTCTGTCGTTAGTTAGCTAACCTAACGGGTGATGACGGGACCCAGTGGCGAATGCGGATGGCATATACGTACGTCAGTATATTTTCGTTCTTTGTGGTGTGATCAATTGATGGGACTGCATTGATTCGGATCAATGCAAGTTGAAACAAACCTATTCTGATGTTGTTGGAACACTTTTTCCAAAAGCTGTTATTGCAAGAACGTTCACTTTTGTTTTGCATCGTGGTATTCATTTGAAATATCCTGCTCCTCAGTCGACGAGGCAAGGGCCGAGATCCCTTCACCGGGAGTGACCCCTTGGATAGAAGTTTGCGTCAGGGCATTAACTTCACTATAGCCGATTACTTTTGCTTTGCATCGTGGTATTCAGTTGGAATATCCTGCACCTCATTCTACGGGGAAAGAGCCGAGATCCCTTCACCGGGAGTGACCTCTTTAGCAAAGGTTTTCGTCACTATATTTTTATAAAAGGCTATGCAGTTCCTTCGACGATATCAAGTTCATTACGTTAAAGGTTTTTCGCCAAAAACCAGCCGACGCCCTCCGTCATTTCCTACAGGTATTATTTAGTATTCGTGCTGCGTTTGTTGACCTAGTCAAGACGGAGTGTTCGGTAGCTAAGTGGTACTTGTTTGTTGCATAAGTAGGATTGGTTAAGACAGTCGTGCGGCCTTGTTGACCTAGTCAAGGGCACGTACTGGTGGGTTTAATGCAATCCAGAATAATGACGGGTTGAACTTGACTGGCGGTTTATGGTTTGTTGACCTAGTCAAGGTCATAAACCGCTTGGGGTGAAAATCACATCGGGAGTTTCAAAAGAACTGAAACTTGCCAGACATGCGCATACCTTCTGGAGTGTGGTAACGTGAGTGGATTCCGTCACGTTATCATGCGATGATAGTTGGATCCCGATTCCCACTGATGAGTTGGTTTACTCCTCGGGTGATCCCGACTAATTCTTCTTTCAGGTTTGGAGGAGAATTTGAGGTTACAGTGGGAGGTTTCCTGATTAGACAAAGTGATAACCATTCTGATCTAGGATAGAGTGCACGCTGAGTGTTTCTTTTCTCTCTCTCTTTTTGGCTGCGACCATTGACCCGACCCTAAGACTGTGACTCAGTGACCAAGTTGACCGAAGCTTCTTAATACAGGCTTTTGGATTGTCAGAGTTGCAGACCTCATTGCCACTCCTACTTTTACCCTTTTCTCTAGGACACCCCGTATTACTACGAACGTCCACTTCCATTGGACAAAACCATCGTATGGTTATATACGAACTCGAAGGACTTCGAGGATGGTTTCTGGTTCTGGAGAAAACGGATAGGATTATTCAGTTGTCTTTTCCTTTTACCTTCTCTCAGGTTGCGAGTACTCCTTGGTTTAGGAGATAGTACACCTATTACGCAAATTGGATAGTCTTCTTCCAAACCTTTGGCTGGTGCCGACCGGTAGGGAATGAAGAAAACCAATTAGCATAACGATGGTGTGCAAAAGGTATTAAGTTAAGACAAAGAAAGGGATTAGTAAGAGGGCAAAGTAAATTGCGACTGCTATTCACGACCAAACCGAGTATTTCTTCGCCAATCCTAAATCACCTTTGTATTTCTCCAGGACACTCCGTATCACTACGAAGATCCCAAGTTTTTGGATACTCCATCGTATGGTTATATACGAACTCGAAAGGAACTTGTTCCAGTTCGGGGATGGATTCTGGTCCAGGAGAAATAGGAATACGGTTTATTCGGTTGTCTTTTCTCTTCAACTTCTCTCGCATTGCGAGTGCTCCTAGGATTAGGACAGTACACACATTATGCTTATTGGATAGTCTTCTTCCAAACCATAGGCTGGTGCCGAACGGTGGGGAAGGAAGAAAACCATTTGGCCTAAGGGGTGTGCAGAAAGTAATGACTAAAGACATATAAAGGGATTTGGAGAGGTGGCAAAGAATTATACGGTTATAGTTGTGAATCTGGATAATGGTAGAGGCATTACTAGGAATACCAGGATACCCCACCGAAACATTTCAATGTTTCAGTTTCACTGTGTAATGTTAAAAGAAAACTGATTTCCCGATAAGATACTTACTCCAGGGTATGTATTTACCAGGTATGATTCTCACATCTGTATGGTTTTACAGATGATGAGTGGGAGTAAGTTATTGGGAATTAAGTGACCATCCTCATTATATCGGGATTCGTTGTAATTGGTGATATTTGAGGAAGCCACCTGGGTTGTTTGCCGGTCGGCAAATATATGGTTTTGAATATCCGCTGTTGTGCACCAATTTCAAATTGATATATCTGTACGTCTATTTTCATAGAGTGAGATATACCTTTTGATATTATGTCGATGACATTTACCTATATCAGTGGATGGTTAGGTAAGGAGAATCAAACAGCGGTGTAATTCTTCTTAACCATAAGTACAGTTTTCAACCTACGACGCACAGTGAAAGAGTTGTTAGACTCAGCGGACTTATACAGAGTATTGTATGTTGTCAGTGTCCATTGGGACAGAGGGGTTGGTCCTCATACTATATTCTGTTTACTTTTAACTTCTCTAGTTCTTAGACATATGTTTCGTAGAAACACAGGGTCTAAGTTTTGAGGAGTTATAGGTATTTGAATAGAGTAGAGAACCAGGTGTAGCAAGTATCGGGATTCTTTAAGGTGATCGAAGATGTAGATACATGTGTATGGTATTCAGTTGATAGTAATGATAAAGAGAAATTGCTTCTCTTTCAGGTTACTCATAATTGGAAGCATTCCTAAGTTGAGTAACGCTGATCGGCCTCTCTCCATTTAGTTGACATGCACTGGAGACAGCTGCATGATTTGAATCTGGTTCAATTAAATCAGTGCCTCTGGTTCTATATTGGATATAGTACAGTTCATATCTTAACATTGTTAAGGTACGGGGAGTTGTCCGGCTTATGATTAAAACCAGACTCTGGATAACTCAAGGCACGTTTCTGTAATGGCTGTTTGTGGGTTGACCCAGGCTATGACGAGGGTTGACTTTCTACCATCTGGAAGATCAATAGTGATATTTTTCTTAACTCGCCACATTTTAAAAAGAAATGGTTATTTTTCAAAAAACAGTAGTGGGAGTATGGTAGAACTGGAAGTGATTCCAGAACCGCAAACGATTACTGAAGATTTGATAAGGAACCTAAAGATTCAATCTGATTTGACATTCCATTGGCCACTCCGCAGATAAGGTGGGTAACTTCAGGCACCCGAGAGGTACTCCGGTAGCCTCAAGGACGGTGACAAGGAAGTTCTTGTTTACCCACACTTGCCATTGTTGTTGTTCCAGGCTGCGAGACCCGGCAGGAGGATGAGTATAGCGTCGTTCTAAACTAGCTTTAGAAGTGCACGTCTATATGACTCTGCCAGAGGGTTTTCATAGTCAGTGGGAGCATCGGAGGCATTGGTGGACATCAGGCTTATGTCTATTTATAGACTAAAGCAGATATAGCGGAGATAGATCATCTATTTCTGATGTGACAGTCATAGGATTGACGTCATCAGAATAGGGGATGGATCTGTTGAGAAGGTAGTAGGGTGTGATATCCGGGTTTTGGATGACATACACAAAGTAGGAAGTGACATTCCTATACTACGATCGGTTATACTTTGGTCGTCACACAGTGGTTTCTCCACAAGGGACTTGGACATTATATCAGACATACTGGTTACTAGATCTATGGTTTTAGATCTAGATTTGGGTGGTTTCCCAATCAGGGTACTTTGACAGCATTCTAAGAGTATTTAGAATGGACGACTCCTGGCATGGTAGTGTACCTGCAGGTAATGGAGTCACCCTCTCTAAAGGTGTCTTATAGACTAAAGTAGAGAGGGGTGTGCATGATTGGCAGATCACTTGCTTAGGCAATTGAGTCAATCATGAGATGTCAAGTACCACACCAGATGTTGTTCTTGCACTAGATGCAATAAGTTGATATTGATCCAATCCTGGAGGAACAGCCGGAAGCAGTTTTAGAACATAAGTGAATGTTCTAGGTATATGATAACGGCTTCCTCCTTTAGGAGCCGGTTATCACTCCAGGCTTCCATGGTGACATGGACGACAAGGAGGTTGTCAGAGTTATAGTTTTCCTTCTGACGAGGGGCAGTATTTTGGACAGGTGATCCAAGGCAATACTGAGGGAGGCATGGCGCAGGATACTGATTAAGTTCAGTTGTCGATACAGTCTAAGAAGTTTGGATTTGGAGTTCATTTATAAGCTAAGTCCCATCAGACATCCAGACACATTCTAAGACAGGTATTTCTCATTTCGGGAGATGGCATTCTCCGCGAACTTGAGATTTAGAGAGACATAGAAAGAAACATCTAGGCGGATCCACTCACTGAGGCTATTCCTCGAACGCAATAGTTTCGCAAACAGGCTTTGTGCGACTGACTAGTAGAGGAGTTGGGTGTTCGGTATCACACGGGCTGTGAGTATGCGACATCGCAATAATTAGCCTTGAGTGCAAGTGGGAGATTGTTGGAGATAGTGCCCTCATAGTCAATTATTGGATCACAGGCACGTGATTGCAATGATTGAGGGAGGACCTATCCCGATAGGACAGTCTTACTCGAGATGATAGTATGCTATCTGGTTTACCTTTATCATCGTGTACTGCTTTAGGTGACCTTACAGGTCGCTATTACACGCTGATAGAGCCCCTAGGATTCTTGCTTGACTGCCGGCAGTATGATGGCGATCATATACGTGAGAGCTGGTGGTCTATAAGCACATCCTTAAAAGGTACCTAGTCGTGGGAGTTTCGAGACAGGGCATCGATTCTCCAGAGTAGACTAGTGTATACAGTCGAGACCCCGACGAGGGGCGGTGGCCGGTCTCATAAGCCACTGGTGTCAGTTGGTTCACCTAAGATGTATACAGGTGCTTATTGGGTTATGAGGACACCGGACAGGACTCGCCGGGAACCTGCTAGTTGGGATTATACCAGACGTCAGATAGCAGTTCCCAGGTGACATGTGTACAGGTTAGTTCATCGACCTGAGATCGTCATTTGTCTCGTGTGAGTTCCCACTGTGCTTTGATTACTACCCTACCACGGCTCAAAGGAGTCGTGCAAACAGGTTTTAGTTGGGTACAGTCCCGAGCCACATGGAGGCAGTGAGCGGATCTGCAGGGGTTCGTCTCTCCCGGTATTGGAGGTGAGGTCGCGCTGTGTCTAGGAGAGCCATTACACAAAGCCCTCGGCCGAGGCAGGAGATTTACTGGTAGGTATTCCAGTAGTATCTCAGGGTGTTCTGGGCTTCACTCCGACACGACTTGTACCGCCTTTGGGGGTCTGACTTTTACCAACCCGCTAGGCCCGCCATGCGATGCTCATAGACGAACGGACCGGATTGTACGGATATTGTCACTGACAGGCTCAGTAGGGTGTCAGGATGAGTTCGCTCATCGACGTCCCTTTTTGGTCAATAGCTGGTGGCCCGTCACGTATTGGCTTATACCTCTGACGTGCTAGTGGTTAAATCCACAGCCATAGTATTGACGAGTCTTTAGAGTCCGCCACACTTTCAGTTACTCAAGCTTTCGGGCGAAACGCTGTAGAGGCCGTATGGAGATATGGCAGGGTCCGATCAGATACGTGCGGTATTGCACGGATCAGGATCGGACGGTTTGTACTAGTGGCCGTATGGATATATGGCAGGGTTCGATCAGATACGTGCGGTATTGCACGGATTAGGATCGAACGGATATTACTAGCCGGCTTTGGTTTAAGCCGGTCCTAGTTTAGTACAGTGTAGATTTTGTCTCATTGCATTTGTATCCGGTCGGAATACAGATGCGGGTGTGTATGCACAGTATTGGGGTTTTCCTGTAATTTATTACGGGACCAGTTTTCTGGAGTTGCCAGTTTGCATTCCGTTCCGGCCGGTTTTCCTTTGTTCTTTCCCGGCCGGACTTTTCCGATGGAGGGGGTTATTTGCAATTGTGCAAATAACATTTGAGGAGGGGGTTTCTTGCACTTGTATTCATTATGATAAGCATCTTTTCTTTTGCACCATCACTTGCATTAATTGTGATTTGAGAGGGTATGGTTTGGATGTAAGTTTGTGATGATAATGTTTTGTTTAAGGTCACCTCTTGCTTTATCCTACAATCACCTCCCTTCATGCTACTTATTCTTTTTCCTCCACCATTCTTAAAAGAGGTTGGTCGGCCACTTTTGTGCGAGGATGAGAAAAATTTCCATTTTGTTGTAGCACATATTTCATCATCTCATTCTTCTAGTTTTGGAAAAATGAAAGCACCATTTTTCCATAACCTTATTCCTCCATCAAGGCAACTACAAACCCCAAATGAGACAAGCATCATCTACACTACATTCTACGGCAAATCTTGGGCACGTCGACTAGCCAGCTTCGTGCCCGAGTTGCCTCGGTATTGAGGTGGGAGCCCGTAAAAGATGCAGACGATGTGGTGCCCTTCCGGCAAGGAGGCGACGACCGGAGTTTCCGCGGGAGATCGGGACGACGACGAGAAGACCGGAGGACTCGGATCACTCGGTATATCTCTTACCCTTTCTCTTGTTTGCTAGTATCGGTTAATGGTTTCGATCCGGGTATATTGTCCGCGGTAGCGCCAGTTTAAAAGATAAGAAAATTTTGATTCCGCATTTTGGCCTCGGATAGACGGCCGGGGCGCTGCCGTGGCGCAACACCTAAGTCCACAAAACCACTCGATATTGATTCAAATCTAACATGGGGGTATAAGTAATGGAAACACTAAGCTTATGGTTCAGAAATTACCTTATTTGGCAACTCAAGAAAATTTTTGAGTTGCCCCAAGTGGCCAAAATCCTTGCTTTCTTGGTCCAATGTGCTTCTCTTGAACTTGTGCACCTTTTTTGTGAAGGGGGGAATATGTTTTGGAGATTTTTTGGGTGTGATTATGATGCTTGAATATGGAGGAGGAAGAGGGGGCAGCAGCAGCAGCTGAAGAAAGTTGAGGGGAGAGAAGATGAGGTAAAATGGTGGAGGAATGGTTCAAAACCCTTATTGACTCTCACCCACTCTTTCTCTTACTTCACCATACCTAATATTATATCCTAAATCCTTTTCCTTTTTCTTTTCTTTTCCCCTCTCCAATAAATCATCAACCATGATAAAAACATATAGGAAGCCTTGGGAAAAAATGTAACAAGTGTAGAAAAGATACGGTGCATGTTTTGCCCAAATACGCTTAAAGCGCGATTAGCGATTTTTAATCGCGATTAGCGCTAAATTAGTATATAATTAATCATAAAAACATTAAAAATGGCATAATTCCATAAAACACCCTCTTTTAGAATTTTCCAAAATTTTTCCCAATTTATCGGTATTTAATTATACCGAAATATTAAAATATTCTATATAATATTATTTAATTATAAAAATTCCCAAAAATAATATTTTATTTTTCTGAAGTGTTACAATCTTCCCCCCTAAAGAAATTCGGTCCCTGAATTTAAATTTAAACCTCTCAATGCTAAAACATTTCAGTAAAATTTCAAGTCGTCGGGGTTCTGAGATCATGGAAAACGCTGAAATAGCACAACGCGCCAAGTGCGCGTGAAAACGAGTACAACACTCAAAATAAACTCCGTCAAGCGTTATGAAATTCATCTCATTTTGCACGCATATCCTCGGAGTTACAATAGAGATACAGATCTCGAAATCCACTACTGAAATCCAATATACACTATTCAAATACTATAATACGTGTATAGTATGCATCTTTGAAAAACTCCAAAATCTGAATGAAATACATTCAAAATCTTTTCTAATCCGCCGCGGAAATGCGTAACTCACGGCATAACTGACGGACGCTCATTTTAAAATAATAATATATGTCCATATATGTTTTCTTAAATACACGTTCCGTCGTTTCCAAAATATCCCATAAGGTTTTCCTTATAAACGTTCGTGTCGCTCACGGACACGTTGGAAATAGAGAGACTATAGCTCATTTTGAAAACCCTTTTGGTAATATATTAATGCATGCAAAGTACTAAGGTACTGTTCTCAGATCAGTCCTGTTGGCTAATACACAATATAGTGCTCAAAAGCAAAAATCAGCCTAAAAGGCATATCCAAAAATCACATGCATCTGGTGCGCATGGAAATCAAATCGAAATACAGGTGCTACAATATGCCCAAAAACCCAAAACTTCGTGCAACGGGTGTGCACGAAAGCATCTTTCCATTGCAACGGTGTGCATGACAACAATATCTGGTGCACCTATTGTGCACGAAATGACATCGGGGGCATCAAATGCACGAAATACAATCAATAACTCGAACGCATCAAAAACAACACCGAGTATACCAAGGTGTATAAATCAAAATCGTGTGCAACTGCGTGCACAAAACACATATCAATGCACTGCAAGCACATATAAGCTATACCGAGTGCAAAAATCAAATCACCCGTATGAAATCCATGAAATCATAAACACATGCTACGCAGGTATAAAATCGACATCAAACACAATAAGCATGCACAATCGCAAATTAACACAACGGTGTATAAAATATATATCAGGTGCGATAACTATGCGCAAAACGTAAACACTCAGTAAGTGCAGCCATGGTGCACGAAATCAATATCAGGAAACTCGTCATCAAAACTCAAATCCAAGCGATATAAGCGTGATACTCGGATCACAAATGCAAATCGCAAAAAAATGACATCGAGGTACACCTCTTACAATGTCGGAAAATATCGGGCGCCCAAAACTATCAGGGTAAGAACATCCTCTCGCCTTCTGCTCACGGCCTCTGTCTCTGGGTCCTTATCTTCTCCTCGGATTACCAATCTCGCAATCCATCAGCTCATCGGCCCTGTGAGGTGTGCTAACGGGAACGATTCCGCTCTAGCACTCCTCTGGTAATCTCCCGATCATTTGTCACGACCACTCATAAATCAGCACGTTACTGGTGTCGGTCTCTAGTCCTCTGTATACACGCGACACATCTGATCCTGAGTGCAATTCTCATTGTAGAAGTGTCCTGGAAGGAATCTTGCTCAAGGTCTCTTCCGATCTCTCCTATGCCAAACTGTACGGAGGCTGGTACTTCTCACATATTCTTTTCTCGTTTTCTGGACATCTGCGTGTTCTGCACACATTTCCTCGAAAACTGGTCGTATCCCAACGCTTCTGTAAGCATATCAGGTCTCTAGTCTCGACGGGGAATAATAACAGCTCATCAGCGTCTCGCACGAACTTCTGGTTCCACTCGTCTTTATCATCTCTCACTATGACGTCACGCCACGCTACCTGCGCACTGCAACTGTTCTCGGCCACGGTCAATCTGATGTCTCTCACATGGACTCAAAGTCATGAACTCGGTATCTTCATCACTCGGTAGAAGATATCTGGCCGAACACGTCCTCGGAAACTCTCCCCAACCATCGAAAGAATACTCAATACTCGTCCGTTCTCGATCAACTCACAACTCTTCTGGGTGAGGTCCTCTATCCAAAGCTGGTCAGCTTGCTGATCTCTTATCACATGGTATCCGGACGATGTCAAACTTTTCGATCGAGTCATCAAGGTCCCAAAATTTCCCGAAGGCTCAACAACTGAGCGCAGTCAAAAAATATCTGGTATATACCACAGCACCTCTGGACCAGCCGTAGAAGGGCAAACCCAAGCCTCACTGATGGCACCGCTAAACTGCTACAAACCCTAAGGTTCAAAGAGGTTCCATGGTTATCATGTCGAGTTAGGGTTTCATTCTTCTAGAGGGTCAACAGAATTACCTGCATGCTCCTCCGAACACTTTAAACTTGGGGAAAATGGGTTTCTGACACTCGTTCGATCTTTTTAACTTCGCCTAGGCGACATGCGAATACCCTTCTTCCGCACGCTAAACAATGCTTCAATCCTCCAGGTAAGGCGATACACCGGCGGTCATCTCTGAATAGGTCTGTTCTAGGTCTGAGTAAGATTCGCTCCACACTGGAAATCTTCAACTCAACTGGGCCTACGTCGGCGCATCAATCTGACGAATCACCTTCGTCTCTCTGTAAGTTATATGTATGCCCTAGAGGCCATTACTGTACATATGATGTATATTGTAGTGGATGCTAGGACGTATATAGGGAGGACTTTCTTCCTCGACATGATAGTATGCTATCTGGTTACTCTTTACCTTAACGTGTATACTGATTGTCTCTCTGTTACATGTTGGTAAAGCCCTTAGGATGTGTACTTGACTACCTGGACTATGATGCGGATCATACTAGTGGGGACAAGGTAGTCCATAGGTACATCCTTCAAAGTCCCTAGTCGTGGGTGTATCGAGACGGGGCATCGATATACCAGAGTAGACTAGCGTATACCTTCTCGACTCATACAGATGGGCGATGGATGATCCCATATCCATTGGTGTTTGACATCAGAGATGATATACGGGTGCTCAGTAGAGACTGGGTACACTGGACGGACTCGCCGAGAACTCCCAGATGGTATTATACCTTACGTCAGATGGCAGTTCTCTGGTGACACTGGTACAGAGTAGTCTGTTGACCCGAGATCGTCGTAGAGTCTTGTGTGGTTCCCACTGTGCTTTGATTTCCATCTTACCACGTCCAAGAGGGCGTGCAAAACGGTGGTTTTGGGTACAGTCCCGAATCACATGGAGGCAATGAGCGATAGGAGGGGATTCGTCTCTCCCGGTATAGGGAGTTGATGTTGCGCTGTGTTCGATTGGCTATAACCGGAAATCCCTGGCCAGGGTTGCTGAGATTTACTGGTAAGTGTTACCAGTGGTTTCTCGAACTGTAATAGACCTCATATCGACACGACTTATCGAGTTATTGGGGTCTGACGTTTACCATCCCTAGGCGAGATATGCGACATATCAGACGATCAGACCGGACTGTACGGTAAGTGTTACTGGTTGGATTCATAGGAGTGTGAGCGGGCTTGCTCGTCGATCTTCTGATCGCTCAATACCCGGGTGGCCGTTACGTTTAGCAGACCGCTTGCGGCTTGTGGGTGATTGATATGATCATCATCTGCTACCAGCATATTGACGAGTCCTTAGAGTCCTACACAGAGGTTTCCTGGCTCAAGCGAAACGAAATAGGAGCGCATATGAGATATGTGCGGGACTGAGAATAATGCGTGTATGTGATACCGTATTCTATTCTCGCGATGAATGTATCGATTGGTTGTATGCGATATAACCTGGTTATCGAATCAAGCGTTGATTCGATAAGCCGATACATTGGATATTAGTCGGTTGTATGCGATATGACCGGATCATTGAATCAAGTGTTGATTTAATGATTTAATGCATAATTATATATTTGATATATTACTTTGCATTAACTAATATCGGTTCACTTTAAATGGATTTTCTCACTCGGGTGTGCACATTGTATATGTGATATATTTTCGTGCACTTGATTGTATCATGTTTGATGATACATGTTTGCAAGGGTATGTGTAAAGAGTTAAAACTATGGTTAAGTAAATGGTTAGGGTTTTCTTTTATTTATTTCATTTATTTTATTTTGGAAAAAAAAAGGGAAAATGGTTGCTAGTTTTGTTTTATCTTTGAAGCTTCATGAAGCTTTGACTAAAGTGACCATTTTGTCTCATGCTTAACCCTAACCATTCACTTGAACCTTAGTTAGTTCTCTACACTTGACCATGGTTCATGATTATGATAAGAATGATTTTATTATTCTTATTATAATAATGATGATAATATCATCTTCTTCTTCTTCATCTTCAAAGAAGAAAGCTTCACTTCATCAATGGTGATTGATGAAAATGAGTGAGAAATCCAATTCTAAAGTGAACCCACTTCCTATTTCTTCATCCTCTACCTCTTGCCAAGTAGTAGAGTGTGTTTCCTTCACAAGTTTCATGACTTGGTGAAGTGGGAGCTTGATCTTGCGATGCCTCGACGTAGATCATCTTCGGCACGAAGCCGACGACCTTGCCCGCCCATTTCTCCGATGAAGCCGACGCTAGAGCCCGGATTTTGATTTGGACAGCGGAGAGGACTTCATCACGGAGCAGTGGAGGTGGAGGACCGGATCTACAAAGGTTGTATTTCCGTACTCTTAGTTAAAGTAGTTAACTAGTTACTTTGTCGCCTAAACATCTAGCCAACGATCCGTATTCGGGTTTCTCGGCACCGTTAAAATTTGAAATTGGCATGGTTGATGCCTTGTGAGACCTCTTGAGAGTGCCTAGGAACCCTACAGTGGTATCAGAGCTAGCTAGAGCCTTAGGCGAAGTCTAGACGGAATTTGAAACCCGAACGAACCCGAAACCCAACTCAAAAATTGCTCTCTGTCCTTTTTTCAAAAACTGGGATTTTTCCAGATTAAAAATGCTTAAAAAATTCAGCAGGGAAATCTAAGAATCACGGTGCAAAATTTTACTCATGAACAGTCAAAACTGCGGCGGAACCGCGGCAGAAGCCTAGCTTCTGCGGCGGTTCCGCGGCCCATTGATGACGTCAGCTTCCCTTGTTTGCACAGTAATTCCTATTTTCTGAAGTTGGATTTTCTGGGAATTCTTAATATTTATTTAAGAGTTGAAATTTCTGGGTTGTATTGGGGAATTCGTGGATTCGATCGGAGTATCAGATTTTGTCTATGTGGCTTTCCGGATATTTTAGAATATGTTAAAAGGTTCGACCGGATGTAAATACCCAATCTTTCCGCTGCCGGGAAATTTCCAAGTGTTGGATTTTTCCGTGGTTTAAAGACGTTCTAAGTAGTGCAAGTAACGCGATGGACCCTCTAGAAGACAACAAACCTTAACTCGATTATGTGACCGTCTTGAACTGCCCTTTGAACCTTCTGGTTTGGGGCAGTACGGCGTGCCACATGTGAGGCGTTGGCTTGACCCTTCTACGGCTGGACCGTTGGTACTGAGGCACGAACTGAATGTTTTTAGACTTGTTTCATGTGTTGATCTGTATCGGGAAAACTTGGGTGTTTGTATGTTCGATCGGAAAGTTTAACATTTTCTAATTATCTGGAATGGGATACAATAATTGGAATTCACAATAAGTTATGAGATAACTGAATGAATGTTATAAACATAGCAGTTTAGTCTCAAATGATCGGTTGCCACGGAATTTTGATGTGATCAAAAGTCCGTCGCAATCACGTAGCGTACGCGGATACTCGCCGGGTAAACTTAATAGACAGCCTCACTCCATAGCCCCGACCAAGTGACTGTAGGAGAACCCCGTCGCCGAAAGCATCCGTCCGGGTGCTCGCGGTAGCGGTGTTCCGTCTTGGTGCACTTCGTCGACGGTATTAGGGGTGGGACCGTCTACTAAAGTTTGCGACGAGCATTCGATCAGGATGTCGGGAATCTTGTTGAATTGCCCGACTTGACATTGAAAAGTGTTTTCGATTTTGAGACTAAAATGCGGGGTTTATAATTGTTAGGCATGCGATGTCTAAGGAATTCATTTGGTCAGGCATGTGATGTCTGAGGTGGTTGCGGATTCCAACTGTTGTAGTTTTACACTTTCTTTTCTGTGACCGTAAGTGTAATATGTGATATCGCCGGTTTCGTTGCTATATGTCAACGACAATTGGGATGCGCATATTTACTTACGTTGATGACATGTGATGTTATGTGTTGCTGGATATGTTATATTGGATCGTCGTGTTTGAATAGCCGGGGTTTTTTATGTGAGATGAGTGTTTTTCATTTTCATTCATGTAAAAACTTGTATGTAATAATCTTTTATTGGGGCACTTCCAGGTTGCGGAAGTTGTCACCGTTTGTATATTATTTACTTTTCCGCACTAGGATAGACCCAAGGAGGAGGGCACAAGTAATTGGGTTCTGGAGTCCAGTGGGAGACCAACTCGAGGAGTCGAGTCCGGGTCTCCTAACTCTAGAATTGGTAGGGTTGCTTGCCGCTCTCGTAGGGGTCTAGGGGTGTGGGTTTGGCTATTCATCGCGACCGTGGAATCCGTGTTTTTTACTGGCTCGTATTGAAAACACGGACGTCCTAGTATATCCAATATTTCATATGATTCTTCTGCTGCGATATCTGTGATGTGATCATGTGATATGTTCTGTGATAGATACAGTATATAGTATATATGATATATTATATAGGCGTAACTTATGTTTTACACCCGCGCTAGCCCTGCCCCGCTCTGCCGTTAGTTACCTAACCTAACGGTGCACGAGAGGACATCGAGGCGAATGCGGATGGCATAAGTGTACGTCGTATTTATCTGTGATGTTTAGGTAATTTAAATGATGGGACTTCATTAATATGATTAATGAAATAAAAGAAACCTAAGATGTTGTAGAATCGAATTTCAAAATAAAACAGGTAGCTACAGTTCTTGCTTTGCACAGAGGTATATATGATATATCTTGCACCTTATTCGATGAGGAAAGGACCGAGATCCCTTCACCGGGAGTGACTCCTTTAGCAATAACTGGCAGATGCTACACACTCGGTTTGTCTTTTGATTGCTTTTAAGAGTTTTTTCTTTGCACAGTGATATATGTGATATATCCCGCACCTCATTCGACGAGGAAAGGACCGACGATCCCTTCACCGGGAGTGACTCCTTTAGCAAAACTAGAAAAGCCTCAAAAACACTCCATTTTAAAATCATTTGATTCTACAACGATATCAAGTTCATTACGCAATAGGTTTTCAGAAAAACCTATCGTAGCCCTCCGTCATTTCAGATAAATCCTGTTTAGTATTCGTGCTGCGTTTGTTGACCTTGTCAAGGCGCAGTGTGCGGTAGCTAACCAGTATTTATCTGCTTATGCATATGATGCAGATTGGGTTAGGGTAGTCGTGCGGCCTTGTTGACCTTGTCAAGGGTCGTGCGGGTGGGTTTGATTCAATCAAGAAATGACGGGTTGAACTTGACTTGCGGTCTATGGTTTGTTGACCTTGTCAAGGTCATAGATCGTTCGGGGCAAAATATTATCGGGAATTTCAAGTGTTGAAATTTGCAATGAGATTGCATACCTTCTATGAGATAGTTGGATCCCGATACCCGCTCTGAGTAAGAGTTACTCCTGGGAGAGTTTTATACATTACAATTAGCCGATCAAGTAGGTGTCTAGATAGGTGTTAACGAGGTTACGCCTCTGGGAAAACGAGGTTTACATTAATTAGGTCCGTGCGAAAGCACGCGGCACCTCCCTCAAAGTACCGACACTGGCCTGGCTGAAAGATTGGCGAACTTGTAGTGTGTAATTAATCCCGGCTAGTCTTTCCTTTTAGGGTTTGAAGGAAGATTTGATAAAAAGCAGTGGGAGCCATCCTGATTAGATAAAATAAAAACCAATCTATTCTTGCAAGAGCGCACGCTGAGTGTTTTCTTCTCTCTCTCTCCAGGTAGCAACCATATCACGCCTTAATCAAGATAATAATACGGATTATTGACCGAACCCGCTTGTTATACTGAGCTGGGGAACGTTGGTCCCGCTCCAACTTATAATTGTTATAAGACAGAGCAGGAAATTGGGGAATACCAGATTTCCCGTGCCGCCCAAACGAAGAGAGTGCATGCTGATGCATCATCTTCGGGTGTGTTCGTTACAAAGAACTGTTTCTCAGTCTCCTCCGCATCCTGGGTATATGATACCGGATCAGGATCCCAGATATGTAATCTGTTACATAGGGCTACAGAAAGGTAGAGAACTGAGAACGGGTGATAAGTTTCATGAGGCAGAAAACGGGGCAAGAGTTGCAGCCAAGTCTGTTGGTCACTGTCACCCTGTATTACCAATACATTGATTCTGAACGAATGTTATTAGATACCGAACCTGATATGCAAAATCATATCTGTCTCTTTATTAGTAAAGAAACGATAAAATTTTGTATTATTGGATAATGTTTTGAACATTTCTTATATCAAAAGTTGATCGGTTCAGGCACGTTATCTAAAAGCATTGATGTTCTAAATCAAACTATAGTTCTTTAGTATACGGAACACACACAAGAGGAAGAGTTCAGAAATGAACGAATCCTTCTTGAGGCATTGTAGACTAGGTCATATCAATGTGACCCGACTAGCTGAAGTTACATAAAGATGCATATTTAAATGAGTTTGAATTTACATCTTGTGAAACTTGCCAGTCATGTCACAGAGATAAGATGACCACAGCTCTGTTTATTGGAAACAGAGAAAGAGTTAGTGAACTCTTGGGACTGATACATGATGATGTATGTAAGGTCTCCTGTCTACACATGCCAGGACTGGTTCTTTATACTTCATTACATTCTCTGATGATCTTTCGAGATTCAGACCTATGTTCCTGTTGAAACACAAGTCCGAACCTTTTGAGATATTCACAGAATATAAGCGAGAAGTAGAGAACCAGAATACGGGTATAAGTATTTTGTCCTATGATGAGATCAAGGAGGAGAATACTTGAGCACGGAAATACTGGACTATTCTAAAGGAGAATGAGATTCTCTCTCAGCATTACTCCTCTGAATACACCATAGCACGATGGTATATCAGGGCGGAGCAATCACACCCTATATGATAAGGTGTGCTCTATGATGAGTACTACTGAGTTACCCATTTCCTTTTGGGAGTAATGCACTTAAGAAGCTGCACACCTATTGAATAGGGTTCAAATCAAATCAGTTGCCTACCACTTCATATGTGATATGGAAAGGCAAGAGCCCATTTCTTAAGTTAGTTAAGATTTGGGGTTGTCCGGCCTATGTCTGAAAAGCAAAATCCGGACAAGCTCGAGGCAAGGTCAGTTATGTAGAACTGGAAATGTTCCAGCTATACAAAACTGCAGCTGAAGATTTGACAGAACCAAAGGATTCAATAATTACCAACGAACCTCAGCCTCTCCGCCGATCTAGTAGGGTTCCTCACCCACCTGAGAGATACTTCGGTTTCTTTATGACAGTAGGAGCGAAGATTGCATCATGAGATGATGACCCAACTAGCTTCGATCTGGCTATCAGGGTAAGACTCTGTAAGAATGGCTGGATGCTTAGTGATCTGAGATGGAATCCATGTACACCAACAAAGTATGGACTTTGGTTGCTATATCTGAAGGGTTAAATCCCCATCAGGAGCAAGTATATCTTGAGAAGATTACTTGGTGTAGATGGAAAAGTTGAGACTTTCAAAGCTAGACTTGTTAAAGGTTTTCGTCATCGACCAGGCGTGGATAATGATGAAACCGTTTCCAGTACCTATGCTTAAGTCCATCCAGATACTACTTGTCACGGCTACATACCATGACTACGATATCTGGTGGTTGGGTGTCATGACTGCTTTTCTAAATGATGTTTTAGAAGAGTGCGTCTATAAGTACACAGCCAGAGGGCTTCGTAGACAGTGGGAGCAGCGGAAACGTGTGCAAGATGCTTCATAGGCCTAAAGCAGGCATCGCGGAGTTGGAACATCTGTTTTGATGGATTAGTCAAAGAGTTTGAGATCATCAAAATGGTAGATGAACCTTGTATAAACAAAAAGGTAGTAGGGAGTATGGTAGTGATCCTCGTAGAGTACGTGGATGACATACTCTTGATAAGAAAGGAGTTTCCTATGCTACGCTCGGTCAATCTCCGCTTATCACCATAATTCTCCATATAGGATCAAAGTGACACCTCCTAAATCCTGGATTTTGGATCTATGAGATAGATCTAAATGGATGTTAGGATTCTCACTAGTTGTAGTGAGATGGTATCAACCGATCCTGGGGAGAATCATTGGAAGGGTTCCAGGGTGATAATGACGACTGAATGTCAGTCGCAGGCATTTTCTTTACCCGAGTACAGGGACGGTATGTTGGAAGAGTTCCAAGCTAAATACCGTGACATACTAGACGATAAAGGCTGGATACATCGCTACTTAAGATGCTACCAAAGAGGATGTTTGGGTGTATATTGGTTCATGAGATGAACTACGTTCCTACCATTGTGAGACAATGGAGTTGTGGCTTATGCCAAGGAACGCCGGTCCCATCAGTGATCCAGACATATTCTAAGGCAGTATCACCTGATCATGGAGATGGTTGATCTCTAAGGGATCGAGGTTAGGAGAGTAGACGCAGAGGACAACACAGCGGATCCACTCACAAAGGCCTTTTCCCAGAAGAGAGACTTTTATGGGATAGTTGAGTATGAGATACTACAACCACTGCTACAGATGGACCTAGTGCAAGTGGGAGATTGTTAGTTATATGTATGCCCTAGAGGCCATTACTGTACATATGATGTATATTGTAGTGGATGCTAGGACGTATATAGGGAGGACTTTCTTGCTCGACATGATAGTATGCTATCTGGTTACTCTTTACCTTAACGTGTATACTGATTGTCACTCTGTTACATGTTGGTAAAGCCCTTAGGATGTGTACTTGACTACCTGGACTATGATGCAGATCATACTAGTGGGGACAAGGTAGTCCATAGGTACATCCTTCAAAGTCCCTAGTCGTGGGTGTATCGAGACGGGGCATCGATATACCAGAGTAGACTAGCGTATACCTTCTCGACTCATACAGATGGGCGATGGATGATCCCATATCCATTGGTGTTTGACATCAGAGATATGGGATCATCCATACTCATTGGTGTTTTATCTTTGAAAATGGTTTCTAGTTTTGTTTTATCTTTGAAGCTTCATGAAGCTTTGACTAAAGTGACCATTTTTTCTCATGCTTAACCCTAACCATTCACTTGAGACTGGGTACACTGGACGGACTCGCCGAGAACTCCCAGATGGTATTATACCTTACGTCAGATGGCAGTTCTCTGGTGACACTGGTACAGAGTAGTCTGTTGACCCGAGATCGTCGTAGAGTCTTGTGTGGTTCCCACTGTGCTTTGATTTCCATCTTACCACGTCCAAGAGGGCATGCAAAACGGTGGTTTTTGGGTACAGTCCCGAATCACATGGAGGCAATGAGCGATAGGAGGGGATTCGTCTCTCCCGGTATAGGGAGTTGATGTTGCGATGTGTTCGATTGGCTATAACCGGAAATCCCTGGCCAGGGTTGCTGAGATTTACTGGTAAGTGTTACCAGTGGTTTCTCGAACTGTTATAGACCTCATATCGACACGACTTATCGAGCTATTGGGGTCTGACGTTTACCACCCCTAGGCGAGATATGCGACATATCAGACGATCAGACCGGACTGTACGGTAAGTGTTACTGGTTGGATTCACAGGAGTGTGAGCGGGCTTGCTCGTCGATCTTCTGATCGCTCAATACCCGGGTGGCCGTTACGTTTAGCAGACCGCTTGCGGCTTGTGGGTGATTGATATGATCATCATCTGCTACCGGCGTATTGACGAGTCTTTAGAGTCCTACACAGAGGTTTCCTGGCTCAAGCGAAACGAAATAGGAGCGCATATGAGATATGTGCGGGACCGAGAATAATGCGTGTATGTGATACCGTATTCTATTCTCGCGATGAATGTATCGATTGGTTGTATGCGATATAACCTGGTTATCGAATCAAGCGTTGATTCGATAAGCCGATACATTGGATATTAGTCGGTTGTATGCGATATGACCGGATCATTGAATCAAGTGTTGATTTAATGATTTAATGCATAATTATATATTTGATATATTACTTTGCATTAACTAATATCGGTTCACTTTAAATGGATTTTCTCACTCGGGTGTGCACATTGTATATGTGATATATTTTCGTGCACTTGATTGTATCATGTTTGATGATACATGTTTGCAAGGGTATGTGTAAAGAGTTAAACCTATGGTTAAGTAAATGGTTAGGGTTTTCTTTTATTTATTTCATTTATTTTATTTTGGAAAAGAAAAAGGGAAAATGGTTGCTAGTTTTGTTTTATCTTTGAAGCTTCATGAAGCTTTGACTAAAGTGACCATTTTTTCTCATGCTTAACCCTAACCATTCACTTGAACCTTAGTTAGTTCTCTACACTTGACCATGGTTCATGATTATGATAAGAATGATTTTATTATTCTTATTATAATAATGATGATAATATCATCTTCTTCTTCTTCATCTTCAAAGAAGAAAGCTTCACTTCATCAATGGTGATTGATGAAAATGAGTGAGAAATCCAATTCTAAAGTGAACCCACTTCCTATTTCTTCATCCTCTACCTCTTGCCAAGTAGTAGAGTGTGTTTCCTTCACAAGTTTCATGATTTGGTGAAGTGGGAGCTTGATCTTGCGATGCCTCGACGTAGATCATCTTCGGCACGAAGCCGACGACCTTGCCCGCCCATTTCTCCGATGAAGCCGACGCTAGAGCCCGGATTTTGATTTGCACAGCGGAGAGGACTTCATCACGGAGCAGTGGAGGTGGAGGACCGGATCTACAAAGGTTGTATTTCCGTACTCTTAGTTAAAGTAGTTAACTAGTTATATTGTCGCCTAAACATCTAGCCAACGATCCGTATTAGGGTTTCTCGGCACCGTTAAAATTTGAAATTGGCATGGTTGATGCCTTGTGAGACCTCTTGAGAGTGCCTAGGAACCCTACACTCTCAAATCGGGGTAGACTAGCTATCATCTGTCGCATTTCTTCCTGGAAGCTCCGGCAACCTTAGCTCGTAAGCTCTGGAAGCGACATCCCATCATCTCAGCAACAGCTGGGTCACCTGTCTGCACGGTAGGTGGCATTATAATCTCTGAGGTAGGCTGTACATCTACAGTCCTCTCGCAACTGGCAGCTCTAATAATGGCCCGATCATCCGGTGTAAAACCAAGCACTCGCCTCCACAAGAGGTCACAACATAAATACCAACTCGAGACATTCCCATGTCACCAAAATAAAAAAATGGTCGGCCCTCATACCAGATGAGCTCGCCCCGACCGTAACACTAGCCGCAACTCAACTGCACTCAAACTATGGCGACAGGAATCTCAATCGAGTATCGAAGAAAACAGATCAACGGCATGAGAGGAAATGACAGATCCAGAATGGATACATGATCATAAGAGGGAATAGCATCAATAAAAGTATGATCATGGAAACGAATAGAATCAAGGATCTCCAATGGATGTATAATCATGGGCACGAAGAGAATCACTGGTCTCAAAAATATGTACATCCTAAGGTTTCTTAAGTGGTGTATCGTATCGTAAATATTCCGCGGAACATACGTACGGTACGTCACTCTACTCAAGCTACCTACTCCATCAATCAGGGTCAGCCTATGAAACGAAAGCTCGGGTCTAATACCCCCGTCCAAGTCTATGTTCCGTAAGGTCAAGCCTAGGTTCCGAAATACACTCCCGCCCTAGACTCCGTATAGTCAAACATAGACTCGAACAAGGTTAAACCTAGCGCTCTGATACCAACTTTGTCACGACCCGAAATATTAGCTCGTGACCAGTACTTGAATCACTCAACGTCTAAATGTGCAACGGAATTCAAGTAAGCTGAAACCCAGAAATCTAAAACTTTTAAGAAAATAAAGGAGGTGAGGTTTTTGAAGTAAAGGTATAATGAAATCGAGTTTTCTTAATGCAAAGAAATGGAACATGAATTATGCAAGTGAAATCTACTAATTGAAAACATGTTTCGTCTTTTAAAAATTTTGGCAGCACCTCCTTTGTATATTTTGACCCAAAACCACAAATACATAATAATGATAATGGCATCCCCAAGCGGGAGCTAGCCCTTCGCCAAACGGCGGATCACAACCACGCAAGACAATATATATAAGTATACACGCCCAACGGCGAAGTTCACCACAAAAAGATAAAGAAATGAACAATATATAACCCCAAAAGTGAATATAAAAACCCATCGCTCAAATCTCGCAACTACAATTCTCACTAAGTCTCATCAATTATACAATTTACAACTTTTGATTGATAGAGTTAACTAAATACAATATGAAATATAGATACAAGAGTAGGAATGATACTAATATCCCACCTACCAATGCAAAATACCCGAATGCAACTGTGTGCCAGCGAAGTCGCTACTGATCCAAGCAGTCAACCTGCAAGAACTGTGGCACAACGGGGGTGAGTTGCCAACTCGTGAGTAGAAAAATATCAACAGATAGGAATCGAATAAACAACGACTCCCAGGTCAACTATATCATAAAGGTAATACTATGATATCTAGGGTGACCGGGTCTGTATATGTGCCAACAAGATAGTCAATATCTATATGCATGTGGATAACATCCAACAGTAATAATCAATGCATGTATATGGATCTCGTCCAACCATAATCAAGGTATGTATGCATGTAAATCTCGTCCACCCAAAATCAATGTCTGCATGCACGTAAATATCATAAAGGGTGTGCATGAAAGTATGAGGATATATATATATCAACGGTGTCCCTCCTGACACATCAAAATCATGGAACCTGAGTGCCTATTATCAACACTCGAAAACATCTTGAAAACCGTGCCCAGCATCGGCACATAAATCCTCATATATCGGGCTCCGTCTGCGGAATCGGCCCTCGGGCCCGGCAGTACGGGTCATCCCATATCCATCTATCGACTCTGGTCAGTATCCTCCGGATAATAGCCAGGTCCAACCAATCACTTGTAGGTAGTAGTCCCTCTGCCAGGCTCACCGTCTAGCTACACAGCAGATCCGTTCTCGTCCCGGGATACCATACCGGGCCTACCATGTACCCGCAATCAGCTTCATACAGCTCCTCGATTCGGGTTCACAAGTCACACGTCTCAGAACCGAGAAAACGCATGGTGGACGCACTGAAATATCATATCAAGAGAAACCGGGTTTTTAAATCAGTACATGCTTTCTTTGAAATAGCAATGGTCCTCAAATCCAGAAATCTCTTGAAAACAGCATATCTCAATGCGTAAAATCATATATCATGATGTATGCGACATGTGATGGAAATGTAAGCATAACAGTATATCATGATGCAGCAATCCTACTGTGTAGTGACATGGCAATTATCGATGATGAAGTGTGTGAGCCGGCAAATCTGTGTGCGTGTAACATACGCATCATCGATAATAGTGCAAGTGTACTAGCACAAGTATAAGCAATGCGATGGGAATAATATGAATGCAGCATAAAGGAAATCATATGCAAATGCGAACGGGTATACATATCAAATATGACTGAGTCTGGAAATTTATCAATCGGCATCCAGCCTAACCACATCGCGTACGGTATGATCCATCGTACGGCAACCTCTAGTTGAGGGTAAGGATCAATCATCAAGTCAAACTCATCACGCACGGAAAATCATCGTACGGCGGCATTAAGCTAATAGGGATTCTGTACGACAAATGAGGGTACGGCCTGAAATCACGTACGGCCTATCATCCATGATTCACAACATTCTATATATATCTATATATATCTATATACCTATGTCCCAGGTCACATCCGCAATAATCTTACATCAAGGGACCGACAGGGTATAAATAATCTCGATCGACTCGTATCCGTATACCAACATACCATCAGGTCATCATATCCGTCTTATAATATTTTCATCGCATTTAAAACTCATATCAAGCCGTGTTTACCTAAACATTCTATCTCTACTATAAGTATAGGTATCTAATCTAACATACACACCCGAACCATACAATCAGATTTTTTTAAATAAGCGAATCGTAGTTTTGAAAATAGCGGTTACGGTGTTCTTAAGAAAAAGATATCATTTGAAAATCCGTAACCTCCCTCAAGGTATATTTTTAAAAGATACATACGACTCTTCGGTTTTAGAAAAAGGTATGAATCGGATGACGCATCTACATCGACTATCTAGTCCTACGGTACCCTGAACGGCAATATCGGCAAACGTCGTCCTCGAATCCCGTCATCGCATAATAGCCGTATTATGTCATTTCTAACTATCCTTAGTTTCTAATATAGTATCGCTAACTATCGTTTACTATAACCCTAGTTTCCTAATCTAGGTTTCCTAGCCATATTCTATAATCAGTTTTCCATCAATACTTTGCGGGGGTGCTAAACGCCATCTACCCGACTTCCCCCATGGATATAGATCCACTCACCTGGTCTTCGCTTACCGAAATCGATGACACCACGCTTCGTCGCCTTGGAATCCATCCGAAGGTACCTACAATAATCAACAGTCGCAATGCGTATTAAAATGGAATCCGGAAAACCGATACGGCGCAAGGTGCGCTCATAGTTTAGAACCTATGGCCTACACGTGCAAAACAATCAAACAACCCTTGTTGTCGATGTACAAACATCTAACAACCCAATAAAAATCCAAATATCAAGAAAGTGCATTTTAAAATACGGAAAACATAGCCTAAAATACACCAAAATGCTCCCAGATTTTCCCCAGGTGACAATTAGCCAATTTTGCATATAGGAGGGGTCTATTTTACTGACATCGGAGCTACAGACGAAGCAAGACAAAAAATGAGGTACCCAGGCCGCAAATTGCGGCCCAGGGGATTAAATCTGCGGCCCAAACGTTAGGGTTTGGTCTCGGGACTCTGTGGTAGCTTCCTGGGTGCCTGCATGTGCTACAGTGTTTGCAAACTTATTTTTAGAGGCTCCGGGTGTTAGCAGATTCCATTTTACATCCACAGAATTCACAATTCATCCGATATCGGTTTTTAAATCTGTATTTCGGGTTTCTAGTCTATGGTTTGAGTCTTAATTCTAACACTAGGGGGTTTGTGTGGCCTCAACTAAACTTAATTACCCATCACCACTCTCAATTCCTATTAACCCTAACTAGGTTATTCCTAAGTCCACAAAACCACTCGATATCGATTCAAATCTATCATGGGGGTATAAGTAATGGAAACACTAAGCTTATGGTTCAGAAATTACCTTATTTGGCAACTCAAGAAAATTCTTGAGTCGCCCCAAGTGGCCAAAATCCTTGCTTTCTTTGTCCAGTATGCTTCTCTTGAGCTTGTGCACCTTTTTTGTGAAGTGGGGATTATGTTTTGGAGTTGTTTTGGGTGTGATTGTGATGCTTGAAGATGGGGGAGGAAGAAGGGGAGGCAGCAGCAGCTGAAGAAAGTTTAGAGGAGAGAAGATGAGGTAAAACGGTAGAGGAATGGTTCAAAACCCTTGTTGACTCTCACCCACTCTTTCTCTCACTTCACCATACCTAATATTATATCGTAATTCCTTTTCCTTTTTCTTTTCTTTTCCCCTCTCCAATAAATCATTAACCATGTTAAAAACATGTAGGAAGCCACTAGAAAATATGTAACAAGTGTAGAAAAGATACGGTGTATGTTTTGCCCAAATACGCTTAAAGCGCGATTAGCGATTTTTAATCGCGATTAGCGCTAAATTAGCATATAATTAATTATAAAAACATTAAAAATGGAATAATTCCATAAAACACCCTCTTTTAGAATTTTCCAAAATTTTTCCCAATTTATCGGTATTTAATTATACCGAAATATTAAAATATTCAATATAATATTATTTAATTATAAAAATTACCAAAAATAATATTTTATTTTTCTGAAGTGTTACATCTATCTATAGTATTTTATTAAAGGTTCCCTTAACCATATTCTATACATAAATCGGTTTCCATCAAAATTTGCGGGAGTGCTATACGCCATCCACCCGACTTCCCCGTGGATATAGATCCACCTACCATACTTCTTGCTTGCCGAAGTTGATGACCCCACGCTCCGTCGAATCGGAATCCTCGCGAAGGTACCTATAATAACAACACATCGCAACGCTATTAAAATCAAGTTCTGAAATCCAAACGGCACGTGCATTGCTCATAGGTTAGAACCTATAGCTTACACGTACAAAACCAACCAAACAACCCTTGTTGTTGATGTACAAACATCCAACAACCAAATACAAATCCAAATATCAAAACTAAAAATTTCAAAATACGGAAAATATAGCCAAAATCACACCAAAGTGCTTCCAGATTTTGACTTAGGCCAAAACAAGGTGCACAAACAAGTCAAGGGTGCTGTACATGCTGTATATGAGCTACTGGACCAACCCCGACACCAAATTCCACTAAGTGGACGGCCACCTACCCATAAAATCCGGCGTCCTCGGCCCTCTAGGCTCCTCTAGACTTCGTCTTGTTAAGGTGGTCTCCTAGTACTCTAATTTGGTCCTTGAAGTTGTTTGCTTTCCTCAAAAATTCCCCGGGTTGCTTTAGATTTCACTGCACACCCTATATACTCACAAAACCGATATGAACAAAATCCTAAATCCGTATTTTGGTTTCTATACTAAATTCCAGGTCTTTCAACAGCCACTAGAGTTCACTAATTTCCCACAATCACCTAAACCCTTCTCTAGAGATTTCTATCTTCACAACCACCAACCCAATTCAATTTCTAAACTATCTAAAACATAAGAAAACTAATACTAACTAAATGGAAATGATTATACCTCATGGATGTAACTTAAGCAAACCATAGAAGTCCCAATGTTGTCAAAATCCTACTTTGCTTAGTCCATTGCGATGAGGGTGAGGAGGTGATCATTTTTTTGTGAATAGGGTGTAGGGTTTTGACAAGGTTTTAGAGGTGATTTTTGGGGTTGTAGGTGGAGGGAAGTGAGCTTGAGTGGATGAAGAAGGTGATGAAAATGGTGGGGGAAAGGATAATGAGGCAGCACCCCCTTCTCTCTCTCCCCAAGCATACTTATTCTCACTCTCTCTCTCTCCAAGCATGCTTATTCTCATCATTATGTCCCCTCTCTCTCTCCAAATCATCATTACACCTTTTTTCCTTTCTTTTCTCACTAAAAACACATACACCCAAATAAAACAAGACAAATGAAATAACATGTAACATGTCATGGTGCACTAACCGTGAGAAACTGTAGAAACACGGATTTGGCTTAATCGCGATTAGCAGTGCACTGATCGGGTTTTTATCCAAATTGCATATAATAAATTTTAAAAATGCCAAATCCTTTAAATATATTTTTTTAAATGAATAAATCATTTTAATTTCCATTTATTTCACAATTATTGGTATATATTTATACCCTTTTTCGAAAACCATAATTTCGCAAATCGGTCAATTTTCGGGAAATATATTATTTTAATATTAAATTCCAAAAATAATATTTTATATTTTCTGAAATGTTACAGTCTTCCACCCTTAAATAAATTTGTTCCCCGAATTTAAATTTAAACCCCCAAAATCTAAAACATTTCAATAATCAGCTCAAATCAACGGGGCTCCGAAATCACGGAAGATGCAGAAACAACACAGCGCGTCAAGTGCCCATGAAAACGAGTACAAAACTCAAAATCAAACTTCGTCAATCGTCCCGCAAATCATCGGATTTGCACGCATATCCTCGGAGTTACAGTGGAGATATAGATCTCGAAATCCAATACTGAAATCCAACATACACTAGTCCAAAACTATAATACGTGTATAGTACGCATCTTTGGAAAACTTTCAAGAACTGAAAAAAACTGATGAAAAAATCTTTTGTAAATCGCCGTGTGATGCGTAACTCACGGCCTAAGTGACGGACGCTCATTTGTAAAGTAATAATGTATGTCCATATATGTTTTGCTAAATATACAATCTATCGTTTTTCAAAATATCCCAAAAGGCTTTCCTTTATAAACGTTCGTGTCGCTCACGGACACGTAGGAAATAGCGAGACTATATAGCTCCTTTTGAAAACCTCTTGGTAATCTTTTAATGCATGCAAAGTACTCAGGTACTGTTCTTAGATCAATCCTGTTTGGCTACTACATAATATAGTGCCTAATATGAAAACAAAGTGCTCGAAAGTAAAATCAGCCTCAAAAGGCGTATCCAATAATCACGTGCGTCTGGTGCACACGGAAATTAAATCCAAATACAAATGCCACAATATGCACAAAAGCAAAACTCAGTGCAACGGGTGTGCACGAAAGCATCTGTCCAGTGCAACGGGTGTGCATGACAACAATATCAAGTGCATCTAGAGTGCCTCCGATACAACTAACATGCACGAATGAAAATCCTAATTGAGTGCATCCGGTGTGCACAAAACAACATCTCATATCATGCGCCCAACATAAGCAAAAATCCAACTCAAGTGCATGCATCATGTACGAAAGAAATCTAAATCAAGTGCATCCAAAATGCACGAGTAAAATCTCACTCAAGTGCATTCAATGCGCACAAAAATCCAAAATCAAGCGCCTAATATGCGCAAAAATCCAACTAATGCGCCTCGGGACCGTAAAAGCATATAGTGCAGAAGCATGCACGAAAAAGAATGGCAAGTGCCAACGCGCACGAAAACACAAATCTGGTAACACAAATGCTTAAAGAAATAAATCGGGTGCAACCAAGGTACGGAGTATAAATCCAGTGTGACAAATGCACAAATACCCGTCCGGTACAACAAATGCAAGAAATGCAAATCTAGTGCAACTAATGTACGAAATACGAATCTGGTGCAGCAAATGCACAAAATATAAATCCGGTGCAACAATTGTACGAAATGAATATCTAGTGCAACAAATGCACGAAGTGTAAATCTGGTGCATCCAGTGCACGCAATACGAACACAGTGCATCCAATGCACGAAATACAAATACAGTGCATCCAGTGCATGAAATGCAAATACAGTGCATCCAGTGCACGAAATACAAATCCATAACTCAAATGCGTATAAAAGCAACACCGAGTGTACCAAGGTGTATAAATAAAAAAACGTGTGCAACTATGTGCACAAAACCGTATCAATGCACTGCAAGCGCATGTGAGCTATACCGAGTGCAAAAATCAAATCATCCGTATGAAATCCATGAAATCTTAAACACATGCTACGAAGGTACAAAATCGGCATAAAATGCAATAGATATGCACAAATCGCAAATCAACACAAAGGTGTATAAAATATATATCAAGTGCGATAACTATGCGCAAAATGTAAATACCCAGCAGGTGCACCCATGGTGCACGAAAACAATATCATAAAGCTCAATCAACAAAACTCAAATCCAAGCGACATAAGCATGATACTCAGATCACAAACGCAAATTGCAACAAATGACATTGAGGTACACCTCCTACAATATCGAAAAATGTATCGGTGCGCCCAAAACTGGCAGAGCAAGAACATCTGCTTGTCTCCTGCTCACGGTCTGGCATCTTACGTCTCTGGGTCCTCATTTCCCTATGGATTCACCAATCTCGCAATCCATCGGCTCGTCGGCCCGGTCAGGTGTGCTAACGGGAACGATTCCGCTCAAGCACTTCTCTGGTAATCTCTCGCCAATCATTACGACTACTCGTAAAGAAGCATGTCACTGGCGTCGGTCTCTGGCCCTCTGAATACACGTGACACAACTGATTCTGGGTGCAAATCTCATCGCAGTAGTGTCCTGGAAGGAACCTTCTTAGGGTCTCTTCCAATCTCGCCTATGCTGAACTGTACGGAGGCTGGTACTCTTGCATAATCTTTTCTCGTTTTCTGGACATCTGCGTTTTCCGCACACATTTCCTCGGGAACTGGTCGTACCTCATGCCTCTGTATGAATATCAGATCTTTAATCTTTGACGGGAAGTAGCAACAGCTCGTCAGCATCTCGCATGAACCTCTTTTTCCATCATCTTTATCATCGTCCACTTCGACGTCATGTCGCTATCTGCGTACTGCAAATGTTCTCGGGTACAGTCAATCTGAAGTCTCTCACACGGACACGAAATCACGAACTCGGTATTTTCATCACTCTGTACAAGATCTCTAACCAAGCCTGTCCTCGGGAACTCGTACCAACCATCGGAGAAATACTCAATACTTGCCCGTCCTCGATCAACTACCAACACATCTGGGTGAGGCCCTCTATCCGAAACTGGTCAGCTTACTGGTCTCCTATCATATGATATCCAGAGGACGTCAAACTTTTCGATCGAGTCATCAAGGTCCCAAAATTTCCCAAAAGCTCAACACCTGAGCACAGTCTAAAATATCTGGTACATACCATAGTACCTCTGGACCAGTGGTAGAAGGGCAAACCCAAGCCTCACTGATGGAACCGCTAAACTGCAGCAAACCCTAAGGTTCAAAAGCAGTTCCATGGTCATCATGTCAAGTTAGGGTTTCATTCTTCTAGAGGGTCCACAGAATTACTTGCATGTTCCTCCGAACACTTTAAACTTGGGAAAATTGGGTTTTTGACACTCGTTCGTACTTTTTAGCTTCACCTATACAACATGTGAATACTCTTCGCCCGCATGCTAAACAATGCCTCAATCCCCCAGGAAAGACGATACATCAATGGTCATCTCTGGTTCGGTCTGCTCTAGATCTGAGTAAGACTCTCCACACTGATAATCTTCAACTCAACTGGGCCTGCGTCGGCACATCAATCTGTCGAATCACCTTCGTCTCTCAACTCGGGATAGACTAGCTATCATCTATCGTATCTCTACCTGGAAGCTCCAACGATCTCAGCTCGTAAAGTCTGGAGGCGACATCCCATCAATCTCAGCAACAGCTGGGTCATCTGTCCACACGGTAGATGACATCACAATCTCTGAAGTAGGCTGTACATGAATAGTCCTCTCGCAACTGGAAGCTCTAACAATGGCCTGATCATCCGGTGCAAACCAAACACTCGCCTCATTCGAGAGGTCACAACACAAACGCTAACTCGAGACGTTCCCGTGTCACCAGAACACACGATGGTCAGTCCTCGTCCATGACGAGCTCGCCCTGACCGCACCACTAGCAGCAGCTCAATCTGCGCTCAAACCATAGTGATAGGAACCTCAATCATGTATTGAAGAAAGCAGATCAATGGCATGAAAGGAAACGACAGATCCAGAATGGATACATGATCATAAGAAGGAACAACATCAATGAGAGTATGATTATGGATACAAATAGAATCTAGAATCTCAAATGGATGTATAAACATGGGTACGAAAAGAATCATAGATCTCAAAATATGTACATCCTAAGGTTTCTTAAGTGGAGTATCGTATCGTAAATATGTCGCAGAACGTACGTACGGTATGTCACTCTACTCAAGCTACCTACTCCATTAATCCGGGTCAGCCTATAAAATGAAAGTACGGGTCTAATACCCCCCGTTCAAGTCTAAGTTCCGTAAGGTCAAGCCTAGGTTCCGAAATACATACCCACCCTAGACTCCACATAGTCAAACATAGACTCGAGCCAAGGTTAAACCTAACGCTCTGATACAAACTTTGTCACGACCAGAAATATTAGCTCATGACCGGCACTTAAATCATGCCACGTCTAAAGGCGTAACGTAATTCAAGTAAGCCGAAACCCAGAAATCTAAACCTTTTTAAGAAAATAAAAGAGGTGAAGTTTTGAAATAAAGGTATAATGAAATAAAGTTTTCTTAAATGCATAGAAAAAGAACATGAAAATGCAAGTGGAATTTATTAGTTTGAAAACATGTTTCGTCGTTAAAAATTTGGGCATCACCTCCTTTGTATATTTTGATCCAAAACCACAAATACAAGATAATAATAAAGGCATCCCCAAGCGGGAGCTAGCTCTTCGCCAAACGTCGGATCACAATCACGCAGGTAATAAAACAAGTATATGACGCCCAACGGCGAAGTTCACCACAAAAGATGAAGGAATAAGCAAGACATCAAAACTTCAAGTAGCAGAATACCCCTCGCTCTAAGTCTCGCAAGCACAATCTCACTAAGTCTCATTATTTATACAAATTCTAGTTTGATTTGATGGAGTTGACTAGATACAATATGAAATAATAAATACAAGAGTGGGTACGATACAAATGTCCCACATACCAAGCAAACCACCCAAAAGTAGCTATGTGCCCGCGATGCCGCTACTGATCCGTGCGGTCAACCTGCAAGAACTGTGGCACAACGGGGGTGAGTTGCTAACTCGTGAGTAGAAAAATATCAACAGATAGAAATCGAATAAATAACGACTCCTAGGTCAACTATATCATAAAGGTAATATTATGATATCTAGGGTGACCGTATCTGTATATGTGCCAAACAATACTCAAAGTCTATAATTATGCAGATATCATCCAACCATATAATCAATGTATGTTTGCATGTGGATCTCGTCCAACCATATAATCAATGTATGTATGCATGCGGATCTCGTCCAGCCATATAATCAATGTATGTATGCATGTGGATTTCATCCACGTGTCAACCAATGACACAACAATATCAAGCATGTAAATATTATAAAAACCTATGTAAGAAAATATGAGGATATAAATCAACGTGTGTCCCTCGTGACACCTCAAAATCATGGAACCTGAGTGCCTAGCATCGACACTCGAAATATCATGAAAACCCGTGTCCAGTAGCGGCACGTAAATCCTCATATCTCAGGCGACGTATCCTCGGATCGGCCCTCAAATACTGCATTTCAGGCGCCGCCAACTCTGGTCGGCCCTCATATCCATCTCATGACTCTGGTTGGTATCCTCCGGATAACTGATGGGTCCAAATACTATCACCGGTAGGTAGTGCTCCCCTGCCAGGCTCACCGTATAACAATACGAGTCTTCTTGCCCTGGGGTACCTCACCGGGTCCACCATGTACCCGCAGACGATGCCTACCACTTCTCGAATCGGGTTTCACATGCCACTCTCAGAACCGAAAAAACACATGGTGGACGCACTGAAATATCATATCAAGAAAAAACCGGTTTTTAAAACAATACATACTTTCTTTTGAAATCACAACGGTTCTCAAATCCTGAAATCTCATGAAAGCAGCATATCTCAATGCGTGTAATCATAAAGCATGATGTATGCGATATATAACAGAAATGTAATTATATCCGTATATCATGCAACATGGAATATTAATATGTACATATCGAGGGAAAACCGCTCTTTTAAATGAATCCAGCTTTTAAAATATATCTTGCGGTTTCCAAATCTACAAAATCAAATGCAATATCGTATAAAGGTGCATATGTGAATATACGCAACTATGGACGTACAAATGTGTATGTCCGCAAGTATGGTGAACAATATGTATGTATACAAGTATGGTGTACAATATGTATGTACGCAAGTAAGGTGTACATTATGTATGTGCGCCAATATGGATGTATAAGTGGTATATACGCAAGCATGAGTGTACAATATGTATGTGTGCCAATATGGATGTACAAGTGGTATATTGGATGTACAAGTGGTATATACGCAAGCATGAGTGTACAATATGTGTGTGTGCCAATATGGATGTACAAGTGGTATATATGCAAGCATGAGTGTACAATATGTATGTATGCCAATATGGATGTACAAGTGGTATATATGTAAGTATAAGTGTACAATATGTATGTGTGCCAATATGGATGTACAAGTGGTATATACGCAAGCATGAGTGTACAATATGTATGCGTGCCAATAGGGATGTACAAGTGGTATATACGCAAGTATGAGTGTACAATATGTATATCATGATGCAGCAACCCTACTGTGTATTGACATGGCAATTATCGATGATGATGTGTGTGAGCCGGCCAATCTGTGCAAGTGTAACATACGCATCATCGATAATGGTGCAGGTGTACTAGCACAGGTATAAGTGATGCAATGCGAATAACATGAAGGCAACATAAGGTAAATCATCAGCTACAAGCTATAAGGTATACGTGTCTACAAGACCGAGTCGGTGGATCTATCAATCGGCATATAGCCTCACAACATCCCGTACGGTATACTCCATCGTACGACATCCTCTAGTCAAGGGTATGGATCAAACCTCAAGTCAAACTCATCACGTACGGAAAATCATCCTACAGCGGCATTAAGCTATCAGGGATCCTATCGACCTATAAGACGAGAAGAATACGGACCTAACGTCTCGTATGGCTATCACTCACAATTCACAACATATATAAATATCTCTATATACCTATGTCCCAGGTCACATCTGCAACACTCTCATATCAAGGGACCGACAGGGTATAAATCAACTCAATTGACTCACATCCGTATACCAACATATCATCAAATCATCATGCCCCGTCATATATTCCTTTCATCGCATTTATGTCCCACATCAAGTCAAATTTACAAATACATTCTACCTTTAGTATAAGCATACGTATCTAATCTAATATACACATCCGAACCATATAAAAAGTTTTTGAAAGATGCGAATCGTAGTTTTGAAAGTAGGGGCTACGGTGTTTTTAAAGAAAACATATCATTTGAAAATCCATAACGTCCCTCAAGGTATCTGTTTAGAAGATACATACGATTCTTCAGTTTTTAAATAGGTATGGTTCGGATGACACATCTACGTCGACTATCTAGTCTTATAGTACCCTAAACGGCAATATCGTCAAATATCATCCTTAAGTCCCATCATCACATACTAGTCGTATCATATCATTTCTAACTATCCTTTAGTTTCTAAAATAGTTTCTTTAACTATCTTTTAACTCTATCTATAGTTTTCTATTAAAGGTTCCTTTAACCATTGTCATGACCCAAAGTTTGGATGTGACCGGCACTTAGATTGTATAATATCTAAAAATATTTACACACCCCGAGTAAGCCGAAAAAACCAAGATCAAATCCTTTTTGCGGATTTTTTTTAAAAAATTTAATTTTTTAAGTAAAAGTCACAGTTTTATGTAATTAAGATCTTAACAGTAACTCACTAGTGAATTCATAATAAAAACAATTATAAAGTGTTAAGTTTAGTTGCATCCCTAGTTGGGATCAACAATATCAACAGCGGAAATAAATACCCAGTATATAGAATATCAATAAGAATCCCAGACATAAATAAAAGAAATATCTTCTAATATAACAACGATCTCACCTGTCAATTAATATACATATAACCATCTCTCATTCTAAGTCATAATACAAAGTCTGATGGAGATTTTCTAGTTCCAAAATACAATACCAAAAGAGAAGGTTACTACATATATAACCCACCTATCAAAAGATGCGATAAAAGATGAAAAAGCGAATCCGCACTGCTGCAAACCGTCCACTCTACTCCTGCAAGGAACTGTGGCACAACGGGGGTGAGTTGCCAACTCAATGAATAAAAGTAACATATAACGGCTGATAATGTAAATATGACGAATTATAATAACTGTAGTAAGGATAATTATGATGCATGATAACATGCGGAAAACATGAATCCGTACTACTAATCACATAACCAAAACTGAAATCTCATCATTTATTTCCAAATAAAGTTCATCTTCCGTGTCTATCATCGACACAAATCTTCTATTCTCTCAGGAATCGTTCCTCGAATGATCCTGTAATCAATAAAGCCGGTCGATATCATATAAATATCCACTGTGTTTCCCAATCATCTCCAGTATAGAGTATCCTCGTTAGGCTCCCCGCCTAACATGCGGCTATCTTGCCCCTCGGTCTCGACCGGGTCCACCATGCATCCAACTGTATGCCCTTCGACTCAGTCTGGATAACTTATAAATCCGCAACCGTATGACCCCTAACTCGGTTCGGAATAAAAACAAAATCATGAAAACATCTCATGGTGGACATGTCACATCAATCATGAATAATCACTGGATTTATGCAATAGTATATGAAAGCTTAGAACCATAAATCCTCCATAATATAAGTACCTTTTATATCAGCTTAGAATACTCGAATACTACACATGATATCATTGATGCAATTTACTAATGTTATTGGTGATTAAGGTATGATAGGAAATATTTTTAATAAGATAATTGTTAGGTGTAAAAGTGACATGGCAATATCGACGAGGTGTAGTGTAACATGTAAAATAAGTGCATGTGCGGCATAACTCGTCGATAATTGTGCAGTGTTCTAACCATTATTGACATAGCGATTTACATGTATATATATGAATGCATACTATCAATTTAACATACAAAAGTCAAATCTTTGCATTTAAGTAAAACTACGGGCGTATCATGCCATCTTTACACAATCCCGCGGTAGATGTTTAGTCTACTCACCGGAATACATCGTACTACTCAGGAATCGCCAATCCTTTTCCTTTCCTTACGGCCTCCGAAGTTCGCGCACTCAAATCTAACATTTAATTAACTTGTATAAGAAAACGGCTGCATTCCGATACGGCAAAAAAATCAAGAAAACACAAGTTGTACGTGCTAATTACACTATGTACGACTATTGCCAACGATCTAACACTCAACCTCACTGAAATTTAACCCAACGCTGCATCGCGACAGAAAACAGAACGTGTTACGTTTTACCCGTATCTTATTTTAGAATTTTGATCTCTTTTTCCGATATTAGTTTCCATATTTTATATACAGTTAAACTAACTTGATTAAACAATACCAAAATAACCAAACACCTGCACAGAGACCTACCCAACAACCCAAATCACCAAATCTCCCTAAAAATACGGCGACGCCGGATTTTGCCTATACGTCGCCGGCCAAAATCCGAGCCCCTGGGTTCATGCTCATATGCTTTGTTCTAGGTCCAACATACAACATTAAGGCACTGTTTGGTTAAGTTTGTTTTTATCTAAACTATAGCAGATTACAACAGAGCTTAGTTTTGCCTAAATACGATATTACAGACTTTTGATTTCAAACTTAAACCAAATCCAGAATTAATTCTACCGAGTTAGGAATTTTTACCAACTGAGGATGATTGAAAAGCTCCCTCCAAGACACCCAAACCCTTAGCTTCTAGCTCTTAGCTTGATGGTAAGGAAATCCTAGACTTAGCTCTTTTCTTCTCCTTTCTCTTGTTCTTCCTTGTTTGCTTTAGTTTTCCTTTTTCTTTCTTTTAATTTTCCTGATTTTAAATTTGTTAAATGATCTGAACATAATATATATGAGAAGAGGGAAGGGTGAGGTGTAGGAGGAGGTGTCAAAAACCAAAGGGTGCCATCTTCATGTAAGGAGGAGGTGTTGTGTGTGTGTGTTGTACAAGAAAGAAGGAGGTGTCAAGGTATTATCATCCCAATTTATTTATCTTGTGAACAATTTCTGAACAAAAAACCTTATTTAACCTCTTTTTCTACTTACACCCTTAATAATTCATATTTGCATAATTTCCTAAATTTTTTTACATAACAACCCCTCACTACCTATGTTATTGCATAACACAATTTTTATTAAAATGAAGCTAAATTTCACATTAAAACCCTTAAAATTTATTATTGTTACATATTAAAATTTTAATTAAATTTTTTTACATACTTTTTATGAAAATGACTTATTTGGTTTTATTAACTTTTTAAATTATTAATTTATTATTTAATTAATTAATTTTATTTATTTTTACATTTTTCAAAATGTTACAATATTCCCTCTTAAGAAAATTCGGTCCCCGAATTTAAAACTTAGCAAGGCATACTTTCAAAAATATGTGGAAAATTTCTTTCGCATCGCATCCTCGGCCTCCCATGTGATTTCCTCGCGATTCGATACTTGCCAAAGAAGCTTTACAGATGGAAGTACCCTTGTAACATTTCAAGAAAATAAAATATTATTTTTGGGGGAAATTTAAAATTTAATAATAAAATATTGAATGTTTTAATAGGGCCGTATAATTAAATACCGATAAAATTGGGAATTTTTTTTTAAAATTATGGAAATTACTAAAAAAGGGTGTTTTATGTGAATTATGCAATTTTTAAGTCTTTATGATTAATTATATGCTGATTTAGTGCTAATCACGATTAAAAATCGTTAATCGCGTTTTAAGCTTATTTTGTGAAAACATGCACCATATCTTTTCTTTAACACTTGTTGCATTTTCCTACATGTTTTGGGTACATGGCTTGTTATTTTGGGGTTACTACTGAGGAGAGAAGAAAGAAAAGTAAAAGAAAACAAAAGAAAAGGAAAAGGGAATAAAATAAAATAGTATGGGCAAGTGAAAGAAAGTGAGGTGTCAAAGGAGAGCCATGACCATTGTTTACTTCTTCTTCCTCCATCATTTTCTCCCCCCATTTACCTGCTGCTGCTGCTGCTCCTTCTCCCTCCCCTCTTCATCTTCCCAAAACTCCATGCTAAACACTTCAAAACCCAAACCCCATTTCACAAAAAAGATGCACAAGTTCACTAGCTACCCCATGGACCAAGAAAGAGAAGATTTTAAGGACTTTGAGCAACTCAAGAAAATTCTTGAGTTGCCAAATGAGATATTTTCTGAGCCATTAGCTTAGTATTTCCATTGCTTTTTTATCTATGCTAGATTAGAACCGATATTGTGTGGTTTGGGTGAACTTTAAAAATTCTAGTTAGGGTTTAGGGAATTGTTGAGTTGTGATGTGTAATTGAGCTCAGTAGAGGCCACACAAATCCCCTAGTGCTAGAATTCAAACCTAACCAGAGACTAGAACCCAGGAATACGGATTTAGAAACCCGATATCGGAAGAATTGTGGATTCTGTAAGTGTATTCTGAAATCTGCTATCACCCGGAGCCTCTGAAAATTATTTTGCATACACAAAGATACATGCAGGCACCTAGGAAGCTAACCCCAAAACCCTAGCCCCTAATTCCCCAAACTGGCCGCCGATTTAATCCAATTGGCCGCAAATTGAGGCCTGGGTCCTACCATTTTGGCTCGTGTTAGTTCTGAAGCTTTATTTCATGTACACTAGACTCTTGGTATATGCAAAATTGTCTAATTTGACCTAGGGTGAAATCTGGGACCCTTTTCTATAGTTGCTGTTTTGATTCGTGTTTTCGTATTGCGTATTTTAAATTCTGGATTTGTATAATTGCATTTATCTCGATTACTTGGCGTTTATACGGCAATATCAAGGATTGTTTGATGGTTTTGAAAGCGTAGTCCATAGGTTCTAACCTATAGGCCTTAGCGTGTCGTTTGGTTTTCTCGATGTGATTTTAAGATGCTTTTGCGATTGTGTTACCTTGTAGGTACCTTCTCGAGGGCTTCATATGAGGAAGAAGATGAAGGTGACATCGACACTAACACGCATGATGCAAGGTGAGTAGATTATATCTACGGGGGAAGTCGGGTGGATGGCACATAGCACCCCCGCAGTTCGATGTTTTGTGTATATATATATGATAGCGTTATGTGTGACATGGATATTCAAGATGTGATTAGGTGTACTATGGTTAGATTAGGATTTTTAGAAGTAAACCAGCATAGCTTCTTAGTTGCGAACCCTAGAATAGGTTTACACCCACACGCACACACATGCTTACTTGCTATACTTATGCTTAGATGATGAGAATAGCGGATGATATTTGGAGATGAGTCGATGATATTGGGCATAATGCCATGAGATCGGTGATATGATGAGGTTTGTATTTGGGATACGACATGAGATTTTAGCAGGCCTTTAGGCGTGTCATTTTATACATGCATACGCATATATATATATATATATATATATATATATATATCGATGGTATCAGTTTGTACTAGACTTAGATCTGTACCCCAGTTAATGAGATATGATGATAAGGATACCAGATAATTGATGAGATAAATGTGAGATTCGACCCCTACCCAGATTTGGGATGCCGTACGACGGTTTACGTACGAGCTATTTATATTGATGATATATCCGCACTCATGACTCGAGGATATCATATGATGTATATTGTATCGTATGTGATACTATTGAGACGGAATCACCGACTATTATATTTATATATATATCGACTCAGATTTAGGTTGTTTCTATACCGTTTCGATTAGCTTGTTATTTAGATCTGAAGTTTACTTAGTTGATGTTAGATTAGACCCGAGTCATACCTATTTCAAAAACTAACGAAGCGTGGGTATTTTAAAGACAGGCCAAGGGATACTACGAATATTTTCAAGGATATACTTTTTCATAAAAACACCGTAGCCGTATTTTCTAAAACACCACGATTCGTGCAACTTTCAAATACCAAAAACCTGCATGACCCGTATATAGGAATGTATATTTCTTTATTGCTGCATTATTATGCATTTACCATTTATTTTACTGCTCGCATAGCATTGCATGCTTATATGTTATTGATTCATATTCCTTTGTGCATATGACATATAGCATACTTGTATACCTATATGCTTACACATATGCCTTTACATAGTTACATGCTCATATTATTGTTTCACGTTGCATGTATTATAATTCATGAATTTTGCATTGCGATATTGTTTCATATGATGTTTTCTGGATTTTTTTACCCCTGCGTATATATATCAGTGGTATGGGACGCTGAAATATATACGTATACCCATAGTATATATATTAGTGGTATGGGACGCTGATATATATATACACCTACTTAATACATCATCATGATGATCTATGAAAATTTACTTATTCATTATATACGAGAGGGGCCTTTATGGTCGATATGAGGGGCCTATATGATCGATGCGAGGGGCCTTTACGGTCGATATGAGGGGCCTATATGGTCGATGTAAGGGGCTTTTATGGTCGATATGAGGGGCCTATATGGTCGATGTGTGGAGCCTTTATGGTTGATGTGAGGGGCCTATGTGCCCGATGTATGGATGGCATGTTATATCCCCTACCCCACATTTATTTTATATGCATTGCTTCATGTATTAGTAGTACCTGATAGAGTACCTTCATGAATGTTGCATACATATTGGATACTTGATATATGAGATTTACTTGATATTGGGATATGGAGATATATATTTTGTGTCGATGCTTGACACTAATTTTCTGATGATTTCATTGATGATATTTGAATGTTTATTCAAAAATCTCACTATATTAAGAAAACTGTTTTCTCATTCATGATGTCTTCTGTTTTCACTTTACCGCATTCATACCTCATATTTATGATATTTTGCTACCTGGGGTACTAACACGAGCACATGGGATTACACTTATGTTTAGATATTTACCCTTGCCTTTTTATTATGCTTCAGACTTTATCATATTGAGGATATATATATTACTGATCGTTTGACCTAGGATTTAGTCATACATACGATTTCTGCTTTATGATGTTTTATATTCACGAGTTGGCAACTCATCCCCGTTGTGCCACAGTTCTTGCAGGTTTTACCGTACAGGTTCCATTGCGGCTTTTCTGGCACACTGCTTCCCTTATGGGTGATTTGCTTTGGTAGGTGGGTTCTTTTGCATCAGAACCACCATTGTATATGTATTATTCAGTTGTATCTAGTAATTCCATCAACCAAACTTGTATATTGTTTCAGACTTAGAAAACCAGTTGTGTATTATTTCGACCTTAGAGTCGCGCGTTGTAGTATTATGGTTTTCATGCTGATTCTGACTTTCCTTTGAGTTTTGATCCTCGCCCTTCGGCGTTGTATTTTACTTCTTGCGTGGTTGTGGCCGTCGATTGACGAAGAGCTAGTCCCCGCTTGGGGAAGCCTTTTATCATTGTATATATGTTATTCTTGTTATACCCCGTTCGGGGCCAGTATTTACAAAGGAAACTCTGCCGAAATTTTCAGAAAAACTATAGATTTTAAAAATGCATGTTCGGCTTACTTATTTAAAAACCTTGTTTTTAAAACATGTTTTCTTCACTTCTTAAAGCTATTTTTCCTTCATTTATTTCTTAAAATGGTTTTAGATTTCTGTGCTTTTGGCTTACTTGAATTAGATGAGGTCCTACAGACTTCATATGATTCAAGGGACAGTCACGTGCTTTTTTCGGGTCGTGACAACCTTTGATCTCAGTTTCTTTGCCTGCCTGTCTAAAATAGCGACTGGCTGCACTGTGTACGATAAATCCAGCTCAATCTGTAAGGTTTGATGCTGGATCGCGTGAGCAGGATCGTGAAGATACTTGCGAAGCGTCGATACGTGAAACACCGGACGCACATCGGGAAAACTCGATGGAAGTGCTAAAAGATAAGCTACAGTATCCACTCTCTCCAGAACTCGTAGGGTCCGACATATCTGGGGCTGAGCTTTCCCTTTTTCCCGGAACGCATCACGCCTTTCATCGGGGACACACGAAGGAACACATGATCTCCCACATCAAACTTGAGTCTACAATGTCATCGATCTGCATAAAATTTATGTCTGCACTGGGCCGCCCTCATTCTGTCTCGTATCAGCTGAATTTTTTCCGTAGTCTCCTGTACTATCCGCGGTCCCAAAATGCTACTCTCGCTCAATTCCGTCCAGCAAACGGGTGATCGAAATTTCCTCCTATACAAAGCTTCAAAGGGTGCCATCTAGATCGTCTCCTAAAAACTATTGTTGTACGAAAATTCTATCAGAGGTAGGTGACGATCCTAACTACCACCGAAATCAAGGCTGCAAGCTCGAAGCATATCCTCTAATATCTGAATGGTCTGCTCTAACTGACCATCCGTCTGTGGGTGAAAAGCTGTACAAAAACTCAGTCGTGTACCAAGAGCTTCTTGAAGTTTCTGCTATATCCTACTAGTAAACTGGGTACCCCTATCTGAAACTATGCATGTCGGAACTCCATGTAATCATACAATCTCATCGATATAAATCTGAGCATATTGAGCAAACCCATACGTCGTCTTCACCGGAAGAAAATGAGCTGCCTTTGTCAATCTATCTACAATCAACCAGATGGAATCATACCCTCTGCTAGTCCTGGGTAGACCCACAATGAAATCAATGGAAATATGTTCCTATTTCCAATCCGGAATGGGCAAGAGCTGCAACTCTCCTGCCGGCCTCTGGAGCTCGGTCTTGACTTGCTGACAAGTCAAGCATTTCGAAACAAACTCCGCAACGTCCCTCTTCATTCCTTCCCACTAATAAACATCCCTCAAGTCATGATACATCTTGGTGGAACCAGGATGAATACTATACACTGATCGATGGGCCTCCTCTAAGATCTCACATCTCAATCCATCAGAATCTGACACACAAAGACGAGTCCCAACACTAATACTCCACGGTCATCTATCACGAACTCCGACTCTCTGCCCTACCTAACCTGATCCATGATCTCCGTCGTATGAGCATCTGCGGGCCGTGTCTCTCGAATACGATCCAATAACTGAGGTCGGATGCGAACATGTGCTAACTGTCCTCCTGTCGAGGTGAACTCAAACTGTACACGACTATCACATAAAATCCGCCAGTCCTTAGAAGACTGTCTCTGCAAGGTGCGCAAATAAGATAAGCTACCTCCTGGCCTCCGACTCAAGGCATCTGCTACAACATTCGCATTGCCTGGATGATACAACATCTCACAATCGTAATCTTTCACGAGTTCCATCCATCTACGCTACCTTAGATTCAGATCCCTTTGCTGAAAAATATACTTTAAGCTCTTATGATCTGTGAAGATTTGGCACGACTCACCGTACAAGTACTGCCTCCAAATCTTCAGTGCGAATACCACAACAGCCATCTCCAAATCATGAGTGGGGTAGTTCTGCTCGTGCCTCTTCAACTATCGAGAAGCATAAGCTACAATCCTGCAGTGATGCATCAATACACAGCTTAAACCCACTCGAGATGCATCACAATACACATCAAAACCACCTGACCCAGAAGGTAAAGATAAGACTGGTGCAGTCGTCAAGCGAGTCTTCAACTGCTGGAAACTCTGCTCACATGCATCTGTCCAAAGAAATGGAACTTCCTTCCTAGTCAATCCAGTCAACGGTGCAGCAACCCGAGAAAAATCCTGCACAAAGCGTCGGTAAGAACCCGCCAGACCTAAGAAACTCCGAACCTCAGTAACTGACACAGGTCTGGGTCAGTGCTGTACCGTTTCGATCTTCTTTGGGTCCACACGTATCCCATCTCTCGTAACTACGTGACCCAAGAAATCCACACTATCCAGCCAGAAAGCACACTTTGAGAATTTAGCGAATAGCTGATGCTCCTTCAAGGTCTCCAACGTGATATATAAATGCTGTTCGTGCTCCTCTCTGCTCCGGGAATAAACGAGAATATCATCAATGAATACTATAATAAACTGATCAAAGAAGGGCTTGAAGATATGGTTCATCATATCCATAAAAGCTGCTGGGGCGTTGGTGAGTCCGAACGACATCACCAGAAACTCATAATGCCCATATCGTGTGAGAAAAGTAGTCTTCGGAATATCATCTTTCCGAACCCTCAACTGGTGATACCCGGACCGCAAATCAATCATCGAGAAGTAGCCAACTCCCTACAACTGATCGAACAAGTTATCGATACAAGGTAGTGGATACCTATTTCTCCAGTGACGCGATTCAGCTGTCGGTAGTCGATGCACAGTCTCATACTACCGTACTTCTTCTTTACAAATAAGACAGGAGCTCTCCACGGCGATACACTGGGACGAACAAGTCCTCTATCTGACAACTCTTGCAACTAGCTTTTAGGTTCTTTTAACTCCGTCGGGGCCATCCGATAGGGTGGTATAGAAATAGGTCCCGTACCCGGAATCAAGTCAATGCAAAATTCAATATAGCGATCGGGAGTTAATCCTGGTAATTCAGCAGGAAAAACATCCGGAAATTCTCATACGGTCGGAACCTGGTCCAATGGAATCTCAGCGGCTTCTAAGTCCAAAACAAATGCTAAGAACCCATGACAACCCTTCTTCAAGAGTCGTCCTGCACAAAGAGCAGAAATCAGGTTGGCAGGAGTTATATTATAGCCCCCTGCACAACAAAGATCGGTTCACCTGTAAAACAAAATCTAACCACTTTCTCCCGACAATCTACATAGGCATGACAAGTAGCCAACCAATCCATACCGAGAAGTATATCAAAATCTAACATATCCAGGAGAATCAGATCAACTAGCGAATCTCTATCACCAATATGTACAGAACATGATCTGAATACGTGTCGAGCTATAAAAGAATCTCCCACTGGAGTAATCACCACTAACGGTAACTCCAACAACGACGACTCTTTCCCCAAAGAAATGGCAAAGCGTGAAGATAAATAAGAATGTGTAGATCCAGGATCAAATAAAATATGTGCATCTAAGGAACATACTGTAAGAGTACCTATCACAACTGCATTTGATGCCTGGGCATCCTGTGGAGTTAGTGCAAAGATTCATGCCTGGCCCCTGCCCGCATCCTGTCGTCCTCTACCTCTATCTCCTCGACCTCTATGAGAGCGTCCTGCAGAACCTCGACCTCGTGGTGCAACTGTCTAGCGCATAGTGCCAACTAGGGGAGGAAGTAAAGCCATCAACGTCAAAGGTGGAGAGGGTAAAGCATCCTGCAGAGTAACAGTCCTTCTATGGCGTGTACATTCCCTTACCATATGCCCTGGAAGTTCGCAATTATAACAGGTAAATGTGGTCCTCTGAAAATTGGGGTATGAACTAAACATCTGTCCCTGGGACCGACCTCGTCCGAAACTGCGGCCTGGAGTATATCTGCCTTTACCTCTGCAAAACTGCCTAGTCATTGGCCAAATCGGTCTACTCCTCTTTGGCTCCGGAACAACCACTGCCTCGCTCAAATGCTCTTCCACTCGTATCACTGCATCCATGGCCTGCGCATACGTCTCAAAATGCAGGGAGCCTATAGCTAGATACAACTGCGTGTCCAGACTCCTTAGGAACCTCTTCACCCGAAGCTCCTCCGTAGGAACTAAATATGGAGCATAGTGCGACAACTGGGTGAATCGTAAATCATAATCTGCCACCAACATACTCGCCGATTTCCCAACGCTTCAAAACTGCTAGCTCTAGCTTCCCTCACACTCTGTGGAAGAAATCTGGTAAGAAAGACCTCGAAAAACTCGGTCTACAACATCGGAGGAAGACCCATAACTCGCCCTCTCTCCATCGACTCGCACCACTCTTGTGCAAGTCCCTCTAAACGAAAGCTAGTCAGCTCTACTAACCTCGCATCAGAACATCACAATGATTTGCTAATCCTTTCCATCCTATCTAGAAAAGACTGAGGATCCTTCGCTACATAGGGCCTTGTGAATACCGGAGGTCTCAACCTCAAAAACTTTGGAAGCGATACCTCCATCACCCACGTGTTTACAAGTGCGACCGTCTGCGTGGGCTGTACTTCGGACTCTGCCATGGTCGGTGCCGGATCCTGTCTCTATACTCGAGTGGCCTCAGCTAACTGTCTTACCACTTGCTGCAATCCTAACATGCCCTCCTCTATCCTAGTCATGCGATCTGGATGAGGAGGATCAACATGCTCATGCACCTCCAGTGTACCAGTCACTGATCAGTAGAAAATATTGCATTTTTAACACGTCAATTTCCTTACCATTTGCACTCATCTAGAGGTGTTCGGTAGTAATATAGCACATATTAGCAAAACAGCCGTAAAATACCAAATTACTTGTGTTATACATTAAAACCGACATTTTGAGGGAAATTGAGTGTTTATCATTGCATCGCATTATCTTTGTGTAGCGCAACACTTGTCTCGAGAATTTGTGCAGGAAATTGCAGGAGAAAAGCCGAAACAGTTAAAAGTACTGGTAAAAATACGCCAAGTCCAAGACTTGAGATCTGGCAATGAACTAAAGAGACAAATGAGATTTAACACATCAGAAAAGTACCAAAATGTCAGCCCAAGTAACATCCAGAATTTTCATGGAGAGAAGGCACCAAAGGGCCGCGGATCCACGGCCCAATACCCATTCCCGCCGCGGATCCATGGCGCCTTGATGACGTCAGCATGACAGATTTTTCCCATGTGCTTCCTTGTAATAGACAAGCTTCCAGAATACTCCAGAAATACCATGTGGCTTCATCCAGAAGGCTCGGCCTAACAACCTAGCTCTAGAATATTCCCTCCGACTAACTTCTTCTAGAAGCCTCTCTCTAACAAACTTTTGGAGGGAAATTTGAAATTTGAATTCTAGATCTAAGGTTAAGATGGCTATAAAAGGAAACCTAGATCTAGGGTTTTGGGTTGTTACTCATCAATTCCTAATACAAGTTGAGTGACACAACTTGTACCTCCAAACCCTAACCTTAATCCAATCAAATCCAAGCCAAAAATCAAGAACACCAAGTACCAAATCAGGCGAGAAATCAACCATCCTTTTGGAGCAAAGCCGATCTTCATCCGAGCAAGTGATCCAAGACGATTTGCGACTCACAGAGACGATGCGATGCTAAATTCGACGATCTCGTTCTCTCCTCAATTTCTTGTATTCCTTGAGCGAAGTGTAACGAATTGTTGAATAATAAAGGTGAAAATTCTATATTCTTGCTTTCTTTACATTCTTGCATCATGATTCGATCTCAATTCTTGATTGTGTTTCTTGTTATGATGTTTGAGTAAAACTCCGCTCGTGAAGGAGTTGAGAGAATCAATAGATGATGATGTTACAAATCTTGAAACGATTCTTAAGTCCTATGAGTTTTGTAAACCTTAGTAAATTGAATAATCGACGACCTAGTTTCGAGCGATACTTTCTTGATTGTGTTCGCTCTTAATTAGGGATCCACAATCGATTCTTGAATTTACTAGAGGCTAGAATATGAATGAAATCAACGAAAGGACAAGGGATGGATGATGAAACCTTAGTTTCCGCAAGAAATGCCTAATTCTCGTTGATCATCATCGATCTATTATCAAATCATCAATGGATAAGAATACGTAAACAATAGTATTCATCACGTCTATAGATTCGATCGATTCCTACGAGTCTCACTTCGATTCTTGAAACCTAAATCCATTGGAAATCATCAATTCTTCATTCTTGATTTCAATGTTTTCTTGTTATTAGATCTACATTTTAATAATTCTTAAAATTTACTTTTAAATCTTGAATTGAATTGTCTTTTATTTTCATTCTTTAATTTTCAATTCATCTAATTCAATTACGAACGGATCACACTTTCCCTATAGACGATCCGCACTCGCTAACGCGCTACAATCGACACCATTATTGATTGCGGTCAAAAAAAATTTATTTGGTTGTGATTTCTATACATTTTCTACCGACATGAACCGAAAATTCATTCAATCAGTCGCCGTCATAGGTGGACTCGCCCTAGCTGCATCTCTGGCTGCGGCTCGCCTAGCTCGTGTAGCCATAGCAACTGGAACAAGAAACGAGAGTTGATAAGCCTTACGAATAGGAACAATCAATAACAGAGAGTCAAAGGAAGGACAATCAAGATACATCCTAAGATTAGTTAGGCTGGGTATGGTAACGTAAATATGCCACGGAACATACGTACGGTACTGCACTCATTCTAAATCACCTACTCCATCAAACCAAAGGTTATCCTAAATCACGGATTCACGTTAACTTATCTTAACTTACTACTCAATTCCGTAAGGTTAATCCAAGGCACTGATACCAACTTTGTCGTTTGGATGTGACCGGCACATAGATTGTATAATATCTAAAGATATTTAGACAACCCAAGTAAGCCGAAAAAACCAAGATCAAATCCTTTTTGCGGAATTTTTTATAAAAATTTAATTTTTTAATTAAAAGTCACAATTTTATGTATTTAAGATCTTAACAGTAACTCACTAGTGAATTCATAATAAAAACAATTATAAAGTGTTAAGTTTGGTTGCATCTCTAATTGGGATCAACAATATCAACAGCGGAAATAAATACCCAGTATATAGGATATCAATAAGAATCCAAGACATAAATAAAAAAAATATCTTCTAATATAACAACGATCTCACCTGTCAATTAATATACATATAACCATCTCTCATTCTAAGTCATAATACAAAGTCTGACGGAGATTTTCTAGATCCAAAATACAATACCAAAAGAGAAGGTTACTACATATGTAACCAACCTATCAAAAGATGCGATAAAAGCTGAAAAAGTGGATCTGCACTGCTGCTAACCGTCCACTCTACTCCTGTAAGGAACTGTGGCACAACGGGGGTGAGTTGCAAACTCAGTGAATAAAACTAATATATAACGGCTAATAATTTAAATATGACGAATTATAAGTAACTGTAGTAAGGATAATTATGATGCATGATAACATGTGGAAAACATGAATCTGTATTACTAATCACATAACAAAAATTGAAATCTCATCATTTATTTCCAAATAAAGTTCAACTTCCGTGTCCATCATCGACACAAATCTTCTATTCTCTCAGGCATCGTTCCTTGAACGATCCTGTAATCAATAACACCGGTCGATAATATATAAATATCCACCGAGTCCCAACTATCTCCGGTATCGAGTATCCTTTTTAGGCTCCCCGCCTATCATGCGGCTATCCTGCGCCTCGGTTTCGACCGGGGCCACCATGTATCCAACTGTATACCCCCCGACTCAGTCTGGATAACTTATAAATCCGCAACCGTATGATCCCCAACTCGGTTTGGAATAAAAACCAAACCATAAAAACATCTCACGGTGGACATGTCACATCAATCATGAACAATCACTGGATTTATGCAATAGTATAGGAAAGCTCAAAACCATAAATCCTCCATAATATAAGTACCTTTTATATCAGCTTAGAATACTCGAATACTACACATGATATCATTGATGCAATTTACTAATGTTATTGGTGATTAAGGTATGATAGGCATTATTTTTAACAAGATAACTGCTAGGTGTAGAAGTGACATGGCAATATCGACGAGGTGTAGTGTAACATGTTAAATAAGTGCATGTGCGACATAACTCGTCGATAATTGTGCAGTGTTCTAACCATTATTGACATAGCGATTTACATGTGTATATATGAATGCCTACTATCAATTTAACATACAAAAGTCAAATCTTTGCATTTAAGTAAAACTACGGGCGTATCACGTCATCTTTACACAATCCCCCGGTAGATATTTAGTCTACTCACCAGAATACGTCGTACTACTCAGGAATCGCCAATCCTTTTCCTTTCCTTACAGCTTCCGAAGTTCCCGCACTCAAATCTAACATTTAATTAACTTGTATAAGAAAACGACTACATTCCAATACGACAAAAAAATCAAGAAAACACAAGTTCTACGTGCTAATTACACTACGTACGACTATTGCAAACGATCTAATACTCAACCTCACTGAAATTTAATCCAAGGCGGTATCGCGACAGAAAACAGAACGCGTTACGTTTTACCCATGTCGTATTTTAGAATTTTGATCTCTTTTTCCGATATTAGTTTCCAGATTTTATATACAGTTAAACTAACTTGATTAAACAATACCAAAATAACCAAACACATACACAGAGACCTACCCAATAACCCAAATCACCATACCTCCCTATAAATCCGGCAACATAGGATTTTGCCAATACCTCACCGGCCAAAATCCGAGCCCCTGGGTTCGTGCTCCTATGGTTTGTTCTAGGTCCGACATACAACATTAAGGTACTGTTTGGTTAACTTTGTTTTTATCTAAACTATAGCAGATTATAATAGAGCCTAGTTTTGCCTAAATACGATATTATAGACCTTTGATTTCAAACTTAAACCAAATCCAGAATTAATTCTACTGAGTTAGGAATTTTTACCAACTGAGGATGAGTGAAAAGATCCCTCCAAGACACCCAAACCCTTAACTTCTAGCTCTTAGCTTGATGGTAAGGAAATCTTAGACTTAGCACTTTTCTTCTCCTTTCTCTTGTTCTTCCTTGTTTGCTTTAGTTTTCCTTTTTCTTTCTTTTAATTTTCCTGATTTTAAATTTGTTAAATGATCTGAACATAATATATATATGAGAAGAGGGAAGGGTGAGGTGTAGGAGGAGGTGTCAAAGACCAAAGGGTGCCATCTTCATGTAAGGAGAAGGTGTTGTGTGTTTGTTGTGCATGAAAGAAAGAGGTGTCAAGGTATTATCATCCCAGTTTATTTATCTTGTGAATAATTTCTGAACAAAAAACCTTATTTAACCTCCTTTTCTACTTTCACCCTTAATAATTCAAATTTGCAAAATTTCCTAAATTTTTTTACATAACAACCTCTCACTACCTGTGTTATTGCATAACACTATTTTAATTAAAATGAAGCTAAATTTCACATTAAAACCCATAAAATTTATTATTGTTACATATTAAAATTTTAATTAAATTTGTTTTACATACTTTTTATGAAAATGTTTTATTTGGTTTTAATAACTTTTTAAATTAATAATTTATTATTTAATTAATTAATTATATTTATTTTTACATTTTTCAAAATGTTGTAACCATATTCTATACATAAATCGGTTTCCATCAAAATTTGCGGGGGTGCTATATGCCATCCACCCGACTTCCCCCGTGGATATAGATCCACTCACCTTGCTTCTTACTTGCCGAAGTCGATGATGCCACGCTCCGTCGCATCGGAATCTACGCGAAGGTACCTACAATAACAACACATATCGCAACGCTATTAAAATCAAGGTCTGAAATCCAAACGGCACGCGCATTGCTCATAGCTTAGAACATATAGCTTACACGTACAAAACCAACCAAACAACCATTGTTGTTTATGTACAAACATCCAACAACCAAATACAAATCCAAATATCAAAACTAAATATTTCTAAATACGGAAAACATAGCCAAAATCACACCAAAGTGCTTCCAAATTTTGACCCAGGCCAAAACAAGTTGCACAAACAAGTCTAGGGTGCTGTACATGCTGTATATGAGCTACTGGACCAACGCCGACACCAAATTCCACTAAGTGGCTGGCCACCTACCCATAAAATCCGGCCTCCTCGGCCCCCTAGGCTCCTTTGGGCTTCGTCTCGTAAAGGTGGTCTCCTAGTACTCTAATTTTGTCCCTGGAGTTGTTTGCTTTCCTAAAGTTTCCTCGGGTTGCTCCAGATTTCCCTACACACCCTATATACTCACAAAACCGACATGAAAAAAATCCTAAATCAGTATTTTGGTTTCTATACTAAATTCCAGGTCTTTCAACAGCCACTAGAGTTCACTAATTTCCCACAATCACCTAAACCTTTCTCTAGAGATTTCTATTTTCACAACCACCAACCCAATTCAAATTTTAAACTATCTAAAACATAAGAAAACTAAAACTAACTAAATGGAAATGATTATACCTCATGGATGATACTTAAGCAAACCCTAGAAGTCCTAATGTTGTCAAAATCCCCCTTTGTTTGGTCCATTGCGATGAGGGTGAGGAGGTGATCATTTTTTTGTGAAAGGGGTATAGGGTTTTGACAAGGTTTTGGAGGTGATTTTTGGGGTTGTAGGTGGAGGGAAGGGAGCTTGAGGAGGATGAAGAAGGAGATGAAAATGGTGGGGTGAAGGATAATGAGGCAGCCCTTCCTCTCTCCCTCTCTCTCTCACAATTATTCTCACACTCTCTCTCCAAGCATGCTTATTCTCATCATTATATCCCCTCTCTCTCCAAATCACCATTACTCCTTTTTCCCTTTCTTTTCTCACCAAAAACACATACATCCAAATAAAACAACACAAATGAAATAACATGTAATATGTCATGGTGCACTAACCATGAAAAACTGTAGGAACACGGATTTGGCTTATCGCGATTAGCAGTGCACTATTCGGGTTTTTATCCAAATTGCATATAATAAATTTTAAAAATTCTAAATCCTTTAAATATATTTTTTTAAATGAATAAATCATTTTAATTTCCGTTTATTTCACAATTATTGTTATATATTTATACCCCTTTTCAAAAACCTCAATTTCGCAAATCGGGCAATTTTCGGGAAATATATTATTTTAATATTAAATTCCAAAAATAATATTTTATTTTTTCTAAAATGTTACATAGTGTGTACACATGTTATGTGTTGGACCAAAATTGTGTACACAATATTTATTTGCAAAACAACTCTTGGATATCGGTCGGTTTGCGGTTTTGATTGCAATGTCGGCTCACAAATGATATATCCGTGATTTTAAGTGTATTTCCAGTATTTTGTCATGGATAGCTGTAATCTGTAATACTGAGCAGACACTGGTTAATAGTACCGATATATAACAAAACAGATAACGAATGAGCGGTATTGAAATGCAGTTTTCTGTGATGAAAAAATACCCCCAAACTTTTCTTTTGCTCGTCCCGTGCAAAACAAAATCCTAGCCTCACTTTCGCTGGGAACGCGATTGCACTGAGCTCGTGCAACAAGCCGTTAAACCTCTAAGTGTCCCTAGTAGGAGGAGTGTTGTCTCCTGAGACTTTTCAGTGGATTACTCCCACAAAATCCCGTCAAGCTAGTTCATAAGTTAACGTTGATTCTACTCCTTCAGTTTAGTATCTAAGTTAGAAATTCTATTATCCTAAGTTAGAAATATTCAACCCTTATGTTTCACACCTCCTATTTATTTAACCTCAGATCCTATACGTTCCAAAAAAGTTTAGAAAGATGTTGGTATCTCCTGAGTTTTCCTTTTAAAGTGCGGTCTCAAATCAGGGATTTTTATCAGTTTTACGGAAAACATAAGTCTTATTCTTTATTTGTATCTTTCCTCCAAATATCGATTGTATACCACTAAGTGTGTGTAAATTTTCACTCCTGCACTTAAGAATTCAATTCAAGCAATAGTACCCTTTCCCTAATACCTAATACTACTTCTTTTCATTTAATGATGGACGGTGTTGCTCATACACCTTTCATGTGACTATTAATGCTTCTTGAGGCACTAACGGCCGATTACTGAATGTGTGAGCTTAAAGCATAAATAGCAGTTTCCAGGTCTTGACCTTATTTATTTAAATTTTTTTCTTTATTTTTTTCTTTTGCAAGATCGGATATATTTTTCAATATGCTCTTTTTGGTGTTTAGATTTAAATACCGTTTTTTCTTTCATACTAGGTTTTCAAGCAAGAGTATTTCTAGGTATCCTCTACTATCCCAAGTTTCAAGGTGCGTGTAAGTGTTGTTTGTAGGGTATATACTTTCTATATTTGGACTCAAGAATATAAACTATTTTTCAGACTTATCTTTTAGTAAAGCTTCAATAGTTTCCATTCATCTCGACTTAACTAAAGAACTGAATTCAAAATTACCTACTTCTCAAAAAAAATTGTAAGGATGTATAATTACCAAGGTTAAACAGAATGAGGGTTATTTTTAGGGTTTTCAATTCCTAAGCCTAGAATTTAGTTATTTCTAACGTATCAACCAAACTTTCGGAATAAAAATCTAAGTTGCCCTATTAGCTAACTTGATGACAAAGTTTTTATATTTTTGGAAAATTTTCGATTTTTGTGGATTTTTAATATGTATGCAAATGCGAAATATACATATGAATGCGAAGGTAGAAAGCTTACCGAGCACACCCCCGAACTTAAACTTGACAGTGCTTTCACTGTCTGGCTACACCAAGACGGTCAAAATTGTCGGTGCCTCCCCAAAAGAAATATATACAAAACCAAAAATATATACACCAAAAGCCCCCCCCCCCCAAATTTAAGTGAAACAGTGTTTCCACTGTTAAGCGTTAAAATTCAAAGTTAGGTGGGAGAGAACAGTATGAATCTATATAAGGCCTTACACAGGCCGAAAGTGAGCACCAACCATTCAAAAATTTTATCGGGATAAGGCCCTGGTTGGTGAAAGAATGCGGAGAGGAAAGAAATGGAGAATACGTGAGACCGTATGCGAATAAAAGTGGGATACGGTCTCGGTATATAAGAAGAATGATGGCTGAAGGGAAAAAGAAATGGAGTACGAACTTGAGGGTGGAAATGGAGTGAATAGATTAGCACAATTTGTAATGACCGATGTGTGAAAAGCAATTGTGCTAATCTATCAACCCGTCGAGAATTTGGGTCAAATCCCTCAAGATTCGTGAGAAAACATGGGTACGCCGAACTTAGTAAACCAAACACATGAAATGAAAGTGATACGGTGTCTTGCAAGGTCGGAACGATGGAAAGAATGGAGGGGAGTGATCGAGGAAAAGGATCGGTTAAAGGTTCAGGAAGGTGTACACAGTCAATGAAAGGGATATGATGAATTGGAAAATCCGACTCATCAAGCAAAACTGGTTCATCCTCAAAAATATCCTCAAAATTCTCCTAAAAAATTCACTCATCTATGCATTTATCATCTATTTCCAGACGCATATGAAATTCGGGAAAAACAGTTAAAGACTTGGGATGATAAATTGGAGAGAAAAACTCATCCAAAACTGTAGGTTCATCATCCGAAATATCTCCAGCGTCGATATCCTTAACCAAGTGAAAATCAGTAATCTCACACACCTCATCAAGAGAATGGATTTCAATCAATTGTGGTTCTAAGATGGAGGTGTAGAGGTCAAAAGCTTTGGGATTGGTTTCACTTGGCAAGGTCCCTTCACAATCGGGTAAATCAAACACTATAAAGTTGCACAACTCATTAAACATTCTATTTTCAATTGATAATTCATTTGGGACACATGATAAACATTCAAAAACGGAGTTGTGGGATTCAATTTGGGATGGGTAGGTTTGATTTGGAAGGGGGTACCGCTCACTCTCATGATTCAATTCCCCGGCAACGACGCCATTTGATCGCATGCTTTCAGCGTGTCGAATTTTAAGAGTTCTAAAGTTTAAACGCGATCAGGACGTTGTCGCTTTGCAGCTGGCCGTGATGAGCACGGTTCGATCCTAGGGAGACGGAGCATTTTAGGTTCTTGTTCTCATGAGTTAATGCGCGTGGGCGGAATGTTTGTATCTATCCTATGTGTTATATGCAACATACAAAGTTGTTAGGATAAGATACAATTGTTGGGTTGCGGCAGCGTCCCGGCCGTCTTTTCGAGACCAAATGCGGAACAAAAACTTTTGATGAACTGGCGCTAACCCCATCGGAATCCCGGATCGTTCCATTAACCATAAACTAGATAGCTGAAAATAGGGTTTTGAGATTATACCGATCGATCCGTGTCCTTCGGTCTTTATGCTCTGTCCCTACCATGTTGCGGATGCACCGACGAAGCTCACTCTCCGATCTCACTCGATCTACGATCTCCTCCTCGCCGAAAACTGCGCCACATCAACGAATCTTTTTCAATCCAATCACAATTAAAGCACCAATAATGCACTAAAAGAAGCCAAGATCATCCTAGAACATGCCAGAAGCTGCTGGGGCCCCTGTCACCACAGAAAACCCCTCCATTTTGTAAAAGTGGCTTTTACAAAATGGGGACTAAAAGAAGCCCAGCTCATCCTAGAACATACCAGAAGCTTCTGGAGCCCCTGTCACCACAGACCCCCCCCATTTTGTAAAAGTGGCTTTTACAAAAAGAACCCCTCAATGGAAAATTCAGCCATGAACAAAAGAAAGCTAGTTTGGCCAAATCAAGAATGCAAACTGGCAACTTCAAAAAGAAATCCCGTAACAAAATTACAGGATAACCCCGCAACTGTATATACATACCCGCATTTGTATTCCGACCGAATACAAATGCAATGAGACAAAATCTACACATTATAATACTAGGATCCGGCTTAAACCAAAGCCCGCTAGTATTATCCGTCCAAACCGTGACACGTGCACAAGTGCACGTGTACGTTCGAACCCTGCCATAAACCCATACAGCCTCTACAACATTTCGCCCGAACTGGGAAACTTTCTGTGGGGGACTCTAAAGACTCGTCAATACCCTGGCAGTAGGTTTAACCACAAGCCGTCAGTGGTACTAGCTGTACGTAACGGCTGCCCATGTACTGAGTGAAAGGGAGTCCGATGAGCGAACTCATCCTGTAACCCTACTGAGCCTATATATGACAATATCCGTACAGTCCGGTCCATTCGTCTATGAGTATCGCATATCGGGCCTAGGGAGCGGGTAAACGTCAGACCCCCAAAAGCGGTATAAGTCGTGTCGGATTGTAGCCCAAAACACCCTGAGATACTACTGGAATACCTACCACTAAATCTCGCTTACCATGGCCATGGATTTTGTGTAATGGCTCTCCAGACACATCACGATCTCACTCCCAACGTTGTGAGAGACGAAGCCCCTGCTGATCCGCCCACTGCCTTTATGTGGCTCGGGACTGTACCCAACTAAAACCTGTTTGCACGACTCTTTTGAGCCGTGGTAGGGTAATAACCAAAGCACAGTGAGAACTCACACGAGATAAATGACGATCTCAGGTCGATAGACTAATCTGTATACATGTCACCTGGGAATTGCTATCCGACGACAGGTTTTAATAACCAGCTAGCATATTCCCGGCGAGTCCTGTCCGGTGTACTCATAATCCAATGAGCACCAATATACATCTTAGGTGAACCAACTGTAGGGTTCCTGGGCATCCTAATGAAGTCTCACAAGGCATCAACCATGCCAATTTCAAAAATAATGGGTGCCGAGAAACCCTAACACGGATCGTGTACTAGAAGTTTAGGCGAAACGTTAAACTAGTTAACATTTTAACTGAAGGTTAGATTCTACAACCTTTGTAGATCCGGATTTCCACCTCCTTAGCTCCACGTGGTCATGCCCTCGCTGTCCATCATGAATCCTCGACTCATTCGTCGGCTTCATCGGAGAAACGGGCGAGCTAGGTCGTCGGCTTCGTGTCAAAGACGATCTACGTCGAGGTTGCACTAGTTCAAGCTCCGACTTCAACAAGTAGTGAAACTTGTGAAGAAAACACCCAAAACCACTTGGCAAGAGGTAGAGGATGAAGAAATAGGAGGTGGGTTCACTTTAGATTTGGATTTCTATCACTAGATCTCAAGTTGCCATTGATGGCATCAAGGTTTCTCACTTGAAGAAGAAGAAGGAGATGATGATAGAATTATGATAAGTTGTGTAAAATGAATAATAATCACAATACTTATCATAATCTAACCATGGTCAAGTGTAGAGAATGGACCATGGTTAGTGGGAATGGTTAGGGTTTAGAATGAAGACAAAAGGTATCAAAAGTCAAAGCTTCATGAAGCTTCAACATGCTTCATGAAGAATGAAACCCTTTTTATTTTTGTTTTGATTTATCCACTTAAATAAATAAAGAATATATTAAATAAATAAGTGAATAAATCATAAACCCTAACCACTCTCATAACCATGGTTCAATTCTTTTACACAAAGCCAAGACAATATGCATCATCAAACATGATACAAATATGTGCACAAAAGTATATCACATATACAATGTGTAAATCAAGTGAGAAAAATCCGTTTAAAGTGAACCAATACTAGTTGATGCAAAGTAATATATCAAATATATAATTATACATTAAATCATTAAATCAACAATTGATTCAATGATCCGGTCATGTCGCACACGACCGACTAGTATTCAATGTATCGGCTTATCGAATCGATCTTCGATTCGATAACTAGGTTATATCGCATACAACCATTCGAAACATTAATCGCGAGAATCAAATACGATATCACATACACGCATTATTCTCGGTCCCGCACATATCTCATATGCGCTCCTATTTCGTTTCGCTTGAACTAGGAAACCTCTGTGTAGGACTCTAAAGACTCGTCAATACGCCGGTAGCAGATGATGATCATATCATGCACCCACAAGCCGCAAGTGGTCTGCTAAACGTAACGGCCACCCGGGTATTAAGCGATCAGAAGATCGACGAGCCAGCCCGCTCACACTCCTGCGAATCCGACCAGTAACACTTACCGTACAGTCCGGTCTCTTCGTCTGATATGTCGCATATCAAGTCTAGGGGTGGTAAACGTCAGACCCCAATAACCCGATAAGTCGTGCCGATATGAGGCTCGTAACGGGTCGAGAAACTACTGGTAACACTTACCAGCAAATCTCTGATCAGCCTGTAGGGTTCCTAGGCACCCTAATGAGGTCACACAAGGCATCGAACATGCCATATTAAAATTTTAACGGTGCCGAGAGACCCGACTACGGATCGTTTGCTAGAATTCTAGGCGAAACTAAAAGCTAGTTAACAGTTAACTACTGGGATACGGAAATTACAACCTTTGTAGATCCGGATATCTACCTCCACAGCTCCGGAACGAAGTCTTCTCGCTGTCCATCTAGAAGCTTGGACTCTCGTGACGGCTTCATCGGAGAAACGTGCGGAATAGGTCGTCGGCTTCGTGTCAAAGACGATCTACGTCGAGGTTGCACAAACTCAAGCTCCGACTTCACAAACTTGTGAAACTTGTGAAGTAAACACCCAAAACAACTTGGCAAGAGGTAGAGGGTGAAGAAATAGGAGGTGGGTTCACTTTAGATTTGGATTTCTCTCACTAAAACTCAAGTTGCCATTGGAGTAGCAAGCTTGAAGAAGAAGAAGAAGATGAGCTCAAGAAAAGATTATGATAAGTCTTATGTTAAAATAAATTTTAAAATCAAATACTTATCATAACTTGAACTAGGGTTAAGTGTAGAGAATTAACCATGGTCACTAGGATGGGTTAGGGTTAAGCATGAAGATAAGGATGGTTAGCAAAGTCAAAGCTTCATGAAGCTTCAACTTAAAACAAAAAGAGCCACCATTCTTATCTTAAATCATTTCAAATAAATAAATAAACAAATAAATAAATGAACAAATATGCAAAACCCTAATTATCAATTAACCATGGATTAATTCTATACACTTAACTAAATGATCAAGTATCATCAAACATGATACAGAAATGTGCACGAAAGCATATCACATATACAATGTGCATCAAGTGAGAAAAATCCGTTTAAAATGAACCAATACTAGTTAATGCAATGCAATATATCAAATATATAATTATGCATTAAATCATTAAATCAACATTTGATTCAATGATCCGGTCATGTCGCACATGACCGACTAGAATGTAATGTATCGATTTATCGAATCAATGATTCGATAACTAGGTCATATCGAATATAACCAATCGAAACATATATCGCGAGAATGAAATGCGGTATCACATACTCGCATTATTCTCGGTCCTGCACATATCTCATATGCGCTCCTATTTCGTTTCGCTTGAGCCAGGAAACCTCTGTGTAGGACTCTAAAGACTCGTCAATATGCCGGTAGCAGATGATGATCATATCAAGCACCCACAAGCCGCAAGCGGTCTGCTAAACGTAACGGCCACCCGGGTATTGAGCGATCAGAAGATCGACGAGCTAGCCCGCTCACACTCCTGCGAATCCGACCAGTAACACTTACCATACAGTCCGGTCTCTTCGTCTGATACGTCGCATATCAAGTCTAGGGGTGGTATACGTCAGACCCCAATAACCCGATAAGTCGTGCCGATGTGAGGCTCGTAACGGGTCGAGAAACTACTGGTAACACTTACCAGCAAATCTCTGATCAGCCCTGGCCAGGGACTTCCCTGTTACGGCCAATCGAGCACAGCGCAACATCAACCCCCAATACCGGGAGAGACGAAACCCCTCCTATCGCTCATTGCCTCCATGTGACTCGGGACTGTGCCCAAAGACCACCGTTTTGCACGCCCTCATGGACGTGGTAAGGTGGAGATCAAAGCACAGTGGGAATCACACAAGACTCTATGACGATCTCGGGTCTACAGACTAACCTGTACAAGTGTCACCTGAGAACTGCCATCTGACGTGAGGTATAATACCATCTGGGAGTTCTCGGCGAGTCCGTCCAGTGTACCCAGTAACCACTGAGCACCCGTACACCATCTCTGATGTCAAACACCAATGGATATGGGATCATCCATCGCCCATCACATGGGTCGAGAAGCGTATACGCTAGTCTACTCTGGTATATCGATGCCCCGTCTCGATACACCTACGACTAGGGACCTTGAAGGATGTACTTATGGACTACCATGTCCCCACTAGTATGATCTGCATCATAGTCTAGGTAGTCAAGTACAAATCCTAAGGGCTTTACCAACATGTAACTATAAGACAGTATAAAGAGACTAGTGTACATGTTAAGATAAATAGCAACCAGATAGCATACTATCATGTCGAGCAAGAAAGTCATCTCTATATATGTCCAAGCATCCAATATAATATACATCATCTGTACAATACTGGGCTCTAGGGCATACATACAACTAACAATCTCCCACTTGCACTAGGGCCAGCTGCTGTAGTATCTCATACCGAGCATCCCGAAGAGTCTCTCAAACTGTATCTGGGGAATGGCCTTCGTGAGTGGATCCGCCGTGTTGTTCTTCGTGTCAACTCTCCTGACCTCGATCTCCCGGCGATCAACTATCTTCCGGATCAGGTGATACCGCCTCAGAATATGCCTGGACCGCTGATGGGACCTGGGTTCCTTGGCCAAAGCCACCGCTCCATTGTTATCGTAATACAAAGGTATTGGATGCTCAATGGATGGAACCACTCCAAGTTCGGAAATGAACTTCTTGATCCAGACAGCTTCTTTAGCAGCATCGTTGGCAGCGATGTATTCAGCCTCCATCGTCGAGTCTGCCACGGTTTCCTGCTTGGAACTCTTCCAGCTAACCGCCCCTCCGTAAAGGGTAAAGACAAAACCCGACTGCGACTTAGAGTCGTCCTTATCACTCTGGAAGCTGGAATCGGTAAAGGACTCCACTTGGAGTTCTCCGTTACCATACACCAAGAACATATCTCTAGTCCTTCGCAAGTACTTGAGAATGCTCTTCACAGCTGTCCAGTGACTCTCTCCAGGATCAGCTTGATACCTGCTCGCTACACTTAGTGAGTATGCTACATCGGGTCTGGTACATAGCATCGCATACATGATAGAGCCTACCGCCGAAGCGTAGGGTATCCCTTGCATGCGATCTCTCTCCAAATCAGTCTTGGGAGACATCTCTTTGGAGAGTGACTCCAGAGATCGTGGGCATATTCCCACGCTTGGACTCTTCCATACTAAACCTCTTTAGTATGGTGTCAATGTACCTGGATTGGGACAATCCCAAAATCCGTTTGGATCTATCTCTATTGATCCTGATTCCCAATATACAGGAGGCATCACCAAGATCTTTCATTGAGAATCTTTGTGATAAGAAGAGCTTGACCGATTGCAGCATAGGAATATCATTTCCTATCAAGAGTATGTCGCCCACGTACAATACGAGGAAGACAACTTTACTCTCTGCCACCTTCTTGTAGATACAAGGTTCATCTGGATTTTTGACGAAATCAAACTCTTTGATAACGACGTCAAAGCAGATGTTCCAACTCCGCGATGCTTGCTTTAATCCATAAATGGATTTAAGCAGCTTGCACACCTTCCCGCTGCTCCCACTGTCTACGAAGCCCTCTGGCTGAGTCATGTACACGCACTCTTCTAAATCACCATTTAAAAAGGCGGTCTTAACATCCATTTGCCAGATTTCGTAGTCATGAAAGGCAGCAATGGCAAGCATGATTCGGATGGATTTAAGCATAGCCACTGGAGAAAAGGTCTCGTCATAGTCCACACCTGGTCTTTGACGAAAACCCTTTGCTACAAGTCTAGCTTTGAAAGTCTCCACTTTCCCATCTACACCAAGTTTCTTCTTGAAGATCCACTTGCTCCCAATGGGTTTTACCCCTTCAGGAGCAACTTCCAAAGTCCATACTTTGTTGGTGTACAAGGAATCCATCTCGGACCGCATAGCATCCAGCCATTTCACTGAGTCCCCACTCGTGATGGCCTGCTCGAAGCTAGTTGGGTCATCATCCTCCATGATGCAATCCTCGCTTCCACCATCAATGAGAAAACCGTAGTATCTCTCAGGTGGACGAGAAACCCTACCAGATCGGCAGAGAGGCTGAGGTTCGTCGGAAGCTACTGAATGCTCTGGTTCCACTAAATCTTCTGTTGTGTTTTGTTCAGCTGGAACCTCTTCCAGTTCTACCTCAGAGCCACTAATTTCTTTTGCAAGAAATTCCTTTTCTAAAAAGGTGGCATGTTGAGCAACAAATACTCTTTGTTCCTCACTGTGGTAGAAGATATACCCTCGCGAATGTTTGGGATATCCAACAAACTTACACAAAACAGATCTTGCCTCGAGTTTGTCCGGTTTTTGTCTTTTGACATAGGCCGGGCAACCCCATATCTTTATAAAATTAAGATATGGTCTCTTCCCTTCCCATATCTCATATGGTGTGGTAGGCACAGATTTGGTGGGAACCCTGTTCAGTAGGTATGCTGCTGTTTCCAGTGCATATCCCCAGAAAGAAATAGGCAACTCAGCTACACTCATCATAGAGCGCACCATATCTAATAGGGTGCGGTTTCTCCGCTCCGATACACCGTTGTGCTGTGGTGTATATGGAGGAGTTAGCTGAGAGAGAATCCCATTCTCTTTTAGGAAGTCCAGGAATTCAATGCTCAAGTATTCTCCTCCTCGATCAGATCGTAGGATTTTAATACTTTTTCCGGTTTGGTTCTCAACTTCTTGTTTATATTCCCTAAATTTCTCAAAAGCTTCTGATTTGTGTTTCATCAGGAACACATACCCGAACCTAGAGAGATCGTCAGTGAATGTAATGAAGTATAAAGAACCATCCCTGGCATGTGTAGACATGGGACCGCATACATCACTATGTATTAGTCCTAAGAGTTCGGTAACTCTTTCTCCGTGTCCCGTAAACGGAGTCTTGGTCATCTTGCCTTTGAGACATGACTGGCAAGTGTCATAGGATGAAAATTCAAACGGATTTAAATATCCATCCTTATGCAACTTAGCTAGTCGTGTCGCATTGATGTGACCCAGTCTACAATGCCACAAGAAGGATTCGTTGAGTTCAGAACTCTTCCTCTTGTGTGTGTTTGTTATGCTCAGAACTGTTGATTGATTTAGAACATAAATGCCATTGCACAACGTGCCTGATCCAACCAACTTCTGGTTATGGAAAATGTTCATAACATTGTCTTGTAATACAAATTAAATCCTTCTTTACTTAGCAAAGAAACCGATATAATGTTGCATATCAGGTTCGGCATGTAATAGCATTCGTTCAGAACCAATGTATTACCCGTTGGTAATACAAGGTGATATTCCCCGACAGTCTTAGCTGCAACAATTGCACCATTTCCAACTCTAATGTCTTTATCACCTTCTCCAAGTTCTCTACCTTTCCTTAGCCCATGTAACTGATTACATATATGGGATCCCGACCCGGTATCCAATACCCAGGACGTAGAGCAAATGGAGAAACAGTTCTCAGTAACGAACACACCCGAAGAAAATGCATCATCATGTACTTTCTTCATTCGGGTGGCATGGGAATCCTGGCATTCCCCTATATCCTGTTCATTCCTATAACTCTTATAAGAAAGAACGGAACCAACGTTCCCCAGCACAGTATAACATGCGGGTTCGGTCAATACATCCATATTATTATCTTTATTAGGGCATGAAATGGTCGCTACCTGGAGAGAGAGAGAAGAAAACACTTTAGCGTATGCTCGTGCAAGATCAGATTGGTTTTTATCTTATCTAATCAGGATGGCTCCCACTGCTTTTTATCAAATCTTCCTTCTTCCTTCAAACCTTAAAAGGAAAGACTAGCCGGGATTAATTACACACTACAAATTCGCCAATCTTTCAGCCAGGCCAGTGTCGGTACTTTGAGGGAGGTCCCCCGTGCTTTCGCACGAACCTAATTAATGTAAACCTCGTTTTCCCAGAGGCGTAACCTCGTTAACACCTTTCTAGACACCTACTTGATCGGCTAATTGCACTGTGTAAAACTCTCCCAGGAGTAACTCTTACTCGCAGTGGGTATCGGGATCCAACTATCTCATAGAAGGTATGCAATCTCATTGCAAATTTCAACACTTGAAATTCCCGATAATATTTTGCCCCAAGCATCCTATGACCTTGACGGAGGTCAACAAACCACAGGGTGCAAGTCAAGTTCAACCCGTCATTTCTTGATTGAATCAAACCCACCCGCACGACCCTTGACGGAGGTCAACAAGGTCGTACGACTACCCTAATCCAATCTGCATCATATGCATAAGCAGACAAATACTAGTTAGCTACCGCACACTATGCCTTGACGGAGGTCAACAAACGTAGCACGAATACTAAGTAGGATTTATCTGAAATGACGGAGGGCTACGCAGGTTTTCATAAAACCATGAGCGTAATGAACTTGATATCGTTGTAGAATCAAATGAAGTTTTAAAATGGAGTGATTTTGAGGCTTTTCCAGTTTTGCTAAAGGAGTCACTCCCGGTGAAGGGATCTCGGTCTTTTCCTCGTCGAATGAGGTGCGGGATATATCATATATATCGCTGTGCAAAGCAAAAAACTCTTAAAAGCAATCAAAGCCAAACCGAGTGTGTAGCATATGCCAGTTATTGCTAAAGGAGTCACTCCCGGTGAAGGGATCTCGGTCCTTTCCTCATCGAATAAGGTGCAGGGTATATCATATATACCGCTATGCAAAGCAAGAACTGTAGCTACCTGTTTTATTTTAAAATTCGATTCTACAACATCTTAGGTTTCTTATCTTTCATTAATCACATTAATGAAGTCCCATCATTTAAATACCTAAACATCACAGATAGATATAACGTACACTTATGCCATCCGCATTCGCCTCGATGTCCCCTCGTGCACCGTTAGGTTAGGTAACTAACGACAGAGCAGGGCAGGGCTAGCGCGGGTGTAAAACATAAGTAACGTCTATATAATATATCATATATACTATATACTATATCCATCACAGAAACATCATATGATCTCATCACAGATATCGCAGCAGAATAAACATATGAAATATTGGATATACTAGGACGTCCGTGTTTTCAATACGAGCCAGTATAAAACACGGATTCCACGGTCGTGATGAATAGCCAATCCCACACCCCTAGACCCCTACGAGAGCGGCAAGCAACCCTGCCAATTCTAGGGTTAGGAGACCCGGACTCGACTCCTCGAGTTGGTCTCCCACTGGACCCCAGAACCCGGTTACTTGTGCTCCCCTCCTTGGGTCTATCCTAGTGCAGAAAAATAAATAATATACAAACGGTGACTACTTCCGCTACCTGGAAGTGCCCCAAATAAAAGAATATTACATACAAGTTTTTACATGAATGAAAATGAAAAACACTCATCTCACATAAAAACCCCCGGCTATTCGAACACGACGATCCAATATAACATATCCAGCAACACATAACATCACATGTCATCAACGTAAGTAAGTATGCATACCCCAATTGTCGTTGACGTATAGCAACGAAACCGGCGATATGAACATACTACACTTACGGTCACAGAAAAGAAAGTGTAAAACTACAACAATTGGAATCCGCAACTACTTTAGACATCACATGCCTAACAGTTATAAACCCCGCATTTTAGTCTCATTATCGAAAACACTTTTCAATATAAAGTGAAACTAAACTGCTAGATTTATAACATTCATTCAGTTATCACATAACTGTTTGTGAATTCCAATTATTGTATCACATTCCAGATAAGCAGAAAATGTTAAACTTTCCGATCGAACAATCGAACACCCAAGTTTTCCCAATACAGATCAACACATGAAATAAGTCTAACAACATTCAGTTCGTATCTCAGTACCAACGGTCCAGCCGTAGAAGGTCAAGCCAACGCCTCACATGTGGCACGCCGTACTGCCCTAAACCCGAAGGTTCAAAGGGCAGTTCAAGACGGTCACATAATCGAGTTAAGGTTTGTTGTCTTCTAGAGGGACCATCGAGTTACTTGCACTACTTAGAACGTCGTTAAACTACGGAAAAATCCAACACTTGGAAATTTCCCGATAGGGGAAAAATTGGGTATTTATATCCGGTCGAACTTTTTAACATATTCTGAAAATTATCCGGAAAAACACAAAGACGAAATTTGATACCCAGATCGAAATACCGAATCCCCAAAACAACTCCAGAAAATTCAACTCTTGAAAAATTATTAAAAATTTCCAGAAGACTCAGCACTACATGAAATGAATTACTGTGCAAACCACTTTCTGTAAATCTTTAGAGTAGCCGCGGAACCGCCGCGCCTCCTCTGATGGGGGCCGCGTTTCCGCGCTCCAGTCGTTGACTTAAAAAATCGTGCTTCACAGTAACTTATTAAATTCCCTGCTGAATTTTTTGGGAATTTTTAATCTTGAAAAATCCCAGAAATTGGAAAAAGGACAGAGAGCATCATAGATTTGGGGTTTCGGGTTCGTTCGGACTTCAAATCACGTCTAGACTTCGCCTAAGGCTCTAGCTAGGCTCTGATACCAGTGAAAGGTTCCTAAGCACCCTAATGAGGTCACACAAGGCATCGAACATGCCATATTAAAATTTTAACGGTGCCGAGAGACCCGACTACGGATCGTTTGCTAGAATTCTAGGCGAAACTAAAAGCTAGTTAACAGTTAACTACTGGGATACGGAAATTACAACCTTTGTAGATCCGGATATCCACCTCCACGGCTCCGCAAAGAAGTCTTCTCGCTGTCCATCTAGAAGCTTGGACTCTCATGACGGCTTCATCGGAGAAACGTGCGGAATAGGTCGTCGGCTTCGTGTCAAAGACGATCTACGTCGAGGTTGCACAAACTCAAGCTCCGACTTCACAAACTTGTGAAACTTGTGAAGTAAACACCCAAAACAACTTGGCAAGAGGTAGAGGGTGAAGAAATAGGAGGTGGGTTCACTTTAGATTTGGATTTCTCTCACTAAAACTCAAGTTGCCATTGGAGTAGCAAGCTTGAAGAAGAAGAAGAAGATGAGCTCAAGAAAAGATTATGATAAGTCTTATGTTAAAATAAATTTTAAAATCAAATACTTATCATAACTTGAACTAGGGTTAAGTGTAGAGAATTAACCATGGTCACTAGGATGGGTTAGGGTTAAGCATGAAGATAAGGATGGTTAGCAAAGTCAAAGCTTCATGAAGCTTCAACTTAAAACAAAAAGAGCCACCATTCTTATCTTAAATCATTTCAAATAAATAAATAAACAAATAAATAAATGAACAAATATGCAAAACCGTAATTATCAATTAACCATGGATTAATTCTATACACTTAACTAAATGATCAAGTATCATCAAACATGATACAGAAATGTGCACGAAAGCATATCACATATACAATGTGCATCAAGTGAGAAAAATCCATTTAAAATGAACCAATACTAGTTAATGCAATGCAATATATCAAATATATAATTATGCATTAAATCATTAAATCAACATTTGATTCAATGATCCGGTCATGTCGCACATGACCGACTAGAATGTAATGTATCGATTTATCGAATCAATGATTCGATAACTAGGTCATATCGAATATAACCAATCGAAACATATATCGCGAGAATGAAATGCGGTATCACATACTCGCATTATTCTCGGTCCTGCACATACCTCATATGCGCTCCTATTTCGTTTCTCTTGAGCCAGGAAACCTCTGTGTAGGACTCTAAAGACTCGTCAATACGCCGGTAGCAGATGATGATCATATCAAGCACCCATAAGCCGCAAGCGGTCTGCTAAACGTAACGGCCACCCGGGTATTGAGCGATCAGAAGATCGACGAGCTAGCCCGCTCACACTCCTGCGAATCCGACCAGTAACACTTACCATACAGTCCGGTCTCTTCGTCTGATACGTCGCATATCAAGTCTAGGGGTGGTATACGTCAGACCCCAATAACCCGATAAGTCGTGCCGATGTGAGGCTCGTAACGGGTCGAGAAACTACTGGTAACACTTACCAGCAAATCTCTGATCAGCCCTGGCCAGGGACTTCCCTGTTACGGCCAATCGAGCACAGCGCAACATCAACCCCCAATACCGGGAGAGACGAAACCCCTCCTATCGCTCATTGCCTCCATGTGACTCGGGACTGTGCCCAAAGACCACCGTTTTGCATGCCCTCATGGACGTGGTAAGGTGGAGATCAAAGCACAGTGGGAATCACACAAGACTCTATGACGATCTCGGGTCTACAGACTAACCTGTACAAGTGTCAACTGAGAACTGCCATCTGACGTGAGGTATAATACCATCTGGGAGTTCTCGGCGAGTCCGTCCAGTGTACCCAGTGACCACTGAGCTCCCGTACACCATCTCTGATGTCAAACACCAATGGATATGGGATCATCCATCGCCCATCACATGGGTCGAGAAGCGTATACGCTAGTCTACTCTGGTATATCGATGCCCCGTCTCGATACACCAACGACTAGGGACCTTGAAGGATGTACTTATGGACTACCAAGTCCCCACTAGTATGATCTGCATCATAGTCTAGGTAGTCAAGTATAAATCCTAAGGGCTTTACCAACATGTAACTATAAGACAGTATAAAGAGACTAGTGTACATGTTAAGATAAATAGCAACCAGATAGCATACTATCATGTCGAGCAAGAAAGTCATCTCTATATATGTCCAAGCATCCAATATAATATACATCATCTGTACAATACTGGCCTCTAGGGCATACATACAACTAACACAGCCTTGGCCAGGGACTTCCCTGTTACGGCCAATCGAGCACAGCGCATCATCAACCCCCAATACAGGGAGAGTCGAAACCCCTCCTATCGCTCATTGCCTCCATGTGACTCGGGACTGTACCCAAAGACCACCGTTTTGCACGCCCTCATGGACGTGGTAAGGTGGAGATCAAAGCACAGTGGGAATCACACAAGACTCTATGACGATCTCGGGTCTACAGACTAACCTGTACAAGTGTCACCTGAGAACTGCCATCTGACGTGAGGTATAATACCATCTGGGAGTTCTCGGCGAGTCTGTCCAGTGTACCCAGTCTCCACTGAGCACCCGTATACCATCTCTGATGTCAAACACCAATGGATGTGGGATCATCCATCGCCCATCACATGGGTCGAGAAGCGTACACGCTAGTCTACACTGGTATATCGATGCCCCGTCTCGATACACCCACGACTAGGGACCTTGAAGGATGTACTTATGGACTACCATGTCCCCACTAGTATGATCTGCATCATAGTAAAGGTAGTCAAGTACACATCCTAAGGGCTTTACCAACATGTAACTATAAGACAGTATAAAGAGACTAGTGTACATGTTAAGATAAAGAGCAACCAGATAGCATACTATCATATCAAGCAAGAAAGTCATCTCTATATATGTCCAAGCATCCAATATAATATACATCATCTGTACAATACTGGCCTCTAGGGCATACATACAACTAACAATCTCCCACTTGCACTAGGGCCAGCTGCTGTAGTATCGCATACCGAGCATCCCGAAGAGTCTCTCAAACTGTATCTGGGGAATGGCCTTCGTGAGTGGATCCGCCGTGTTGTCCTTCGTGTCAACTCTCCTGACCTCGATCTCCCGGCGATCAACTATCTCCCGGATCAGGTGATACCGCCTCAGAATATGCCTGGATCGCTGATGGGACCTGGGTTCCTTGGCCAAAGCCACCGCTCCATTGTTATCGCAATACAAAGGTATTGGATGCTCAATGGATGGAACCACTCCAAGTTCAGTACTGAACTTCTTGATCCAAACAGCTTCTTTAGCAGCATCGTTGGCAGCGATGTATTCAGCCTCCATCGTCGAGTCTGCCACGGTTTCCTGCTTGGAACTCTTCCAGCTAACCGCCCCTCCGTAAAGGGTAAAGACAAAGCCCGACTGCGACTTAGAGTCGTCCTTATCACTCTGGAAGCTCGAATCGGTAAAGGACTCCACTTGGAGCTCTCCGTTACCATACACCAAGAACATATCTCTAGTCCTTCGCAAGTACTTGAGAATGCTCTTCACAGCTTTCCAGTGACTCTCTCCAGGATCAGCTTGATACCTGCTCACTACACTTAGTGAGTATGCTACATCGGGTCTGGTACATAGCATCGCATACATGATAGAGCCTACTGCCGAAGCATAGGGTATCCCTTGCATGCGAGCTCTCTCCAAATCAGTCTTGGGAGACATCTCTTTGGAGAGAGTGACTCCAGAGATCGTGGGCAAGTTCCCACGCTTGGACTCTCCCATACTAAACCTCTTTAGTATGGTGTCAATGTACCTGGATTGGGACAATCCCAAAATCCGTTTGGATCTATCTCTATAGATCCTGATTCCCAATATGCAGGAGGCATCACCAAGATCTTTCATTGAGAATCTCTGTGATAAGAAGAGCTTGACCGATTGCAGCATAGGAATATCATTTCCTATCAAGAGTATGTCGTCCACATACAATACGAGGAAGACAAGCTTACTCCCTTCCACCTTCTTGTAAATACAAGGTTCATCTGGGTTTTTGACGAAATCAAACTCTTTGATAACGACGTCAAAGCAGATGTTCCAACTCCGCGATGCTTGCTTTAATCCATAAATGGATTTAAGCATCTTGCACACCTTCCCGCTGCTTCCACTATCTACGAAGCCCTCTGGCTGAGTCATGTACACGCACTCTTCTAAATCACCATTTAGAAAGGCGGTCTTAACATCCATTTGCCAGATTTCGTAGTCATGATATGCAGCGATGGCAAGCATGATCCGGATGGATTTAAGCATAGCCACTGGAGAAAAGGTTTCGTCATAGTCCACACCTGGTCTTTGACGAAAACCTTTTGCTACAAGTCTAGCTTTGAAAGTCTCCACTTTCCCATCTACACCAAGTTTCTTCTTAAAGATCCACTTGCTCCCAATGGGTTTTACCCCTTCAGGAGCAACTTCCAAAGTCCATACTTTGTTGGTGTACATGGATTCCATCTCGGACCGCATTGTATCCAGCCATTTCACTGAGTCCCTACTCGTGATGGCCTGCTCGAAGCTAGTTGGGTCATCATCCTCCATGATGCAATCCTCGCTCCTACCATCCATGAGAAAACCGTAGTATCTCTCAGGTTGGCGAGGAAACCTACTAGATCGGCGGAGAGGCTGGGGTTCATTGGGAGCTACTGAATCCTCTTGTTCCACTAAATCTTCAGTTTGAGTTTGTGTATCTGGAACCTCTTCCAGCTCTACCACTTTGGCACTAATTTCTTTTTCAAGAAATTCCTTTTCTAAAAAGGTGGCATGTTGAGCAACAAACACTTTTTGTTCCTCACTGTGGTAGAAAAAATATCCATATGAGTTCTTTGGATATCCCACAAACTTGCAAAGAACTGACCGTGCCTCGAGCTTGTCCGGATTTTGTCTTTTGACATAAGCTGGACAACCCCATATTTTAACTCGTTTAAAATATGGTCTCTTCCCACTACATATCTCATATGGTGTGGTAGGTACAGATTTAGATGGAACTTGATTCAATAGGTATGCTGCTGTCTCCAGCGCATATCCCCAAAAGGAAATAGGTAACTCAGCTGTGCTCATCATAGAGCGCACCATATCTAATAGGGTGCGGTTCCTCCGTTCTGATACACCGTTGTGCTGTGGTGTATATGGAGGAGTCAGCTGAGAGAGAATCCCATTCTCTTTTAGGAAGTCCAGGAATTCTCCGCTTAAGTATTCACCTCCTCGATCAGATCGAAGGATTTTAATACTTTTTCCGGTTTGGTTCTCGACTTCTTGTTTATATTCTCTAAATTTCTCAAAAGCTTCTGATTTGTGTTTCATCAGGAACACATATCCGAATCTAGAGAGATCGTCAGTGAATGTAATGAAGTACGAAGAACCATCCCTGGCATGTGTAGACATGGGACCGCATACATCACTATGTATCAGTCCTAAGAGTTCGGTAACTCTTTCTCCGTGTCCCGTAAACGGAGTTTTGGTCATCTTGCCTTTGAGACATGACTGGCAAGTGTCATACGATGAAAATTCAAACGGATTTAAATATCCATCCTTATGCAACTTAGCTAGTCGTGTCGCATTGATGTGACCCAGTCTACAATGCCACAAGAAGGATTCGTTCCGTTCTGAACTCTTCCTCTTGTGTGTGTTTGTTATGCTCAGAACTGTTGATTGATTTAGAACATAAATGCCATTGCACAGCGTGCCTGATCCAACCAACTTTTGGTTACGGAAAATGTTCATAACATTGTCCTGTAATACAAAATTATATCCCTCTTTACTCAGTAAAGAAACCGATATAATGTTGCATATCAGGTTCGGCATGTAATAGCATTCGTTCAGAACCAATGTATTACCAGTTGGTAATTCAAGGTGATATTCCCTGACAGTCTTGGCTGCAACAATTGCACCATTTCCGACTCTAATGTCTTTATCACCCTCTCCAAGTTCTCTACCTTTCCTAAGCCCATGTAACTGATTACATATATGGGATCCTGACCCGGTATCTAATACCCAGGACGTAGAGCAAATGGAGAAACAGTTCTCTGTAACGAACACACCCGAAGAAAATGCATCAACATGTACTTTCCTCATCCGGGTGGCATGGGAATCCTGGTATTCCCCTATGTCCTGTTCATTCCTACAACTCTTATAAGAAAGAACGGAACCAACGTTCCCCAGCACAGTATAATATGCGGGTTCGGTCAATACATCCATATTATTATCTTGATTAAGGCATGAAGTGGTCGCTACCTGGAGAGAGAGAGAAGAAAACACTTTAGCGTATGCTCGTGCAAGATCAGATTGGTTATTATCTTATCTAATCAGGATGGCTCCCACTGGTTTTTATCAAATCTTCCTTCAAACCCTAAAAGGAAAGACTAGCCGGGATTAATTACACACTACAAGTTCGCCAATCTTTCAGCCAGGCCAGTGTCGGTACTTTGAGGGAGGTCCCCCGTGCTTTCGCACGAACCTAATTAATGTAAACCTCGTTTTCCCAGAGGCGTAACCTCGTTGACACCTTTCTAGACACCTACTTGATCAGCTAATTGCAATGTGTAAAACTCTCCCAGGAGTAACTCTTACTCGCAGTGGGTATCGGGATCCAACTATCTCATAGAAGGTATGCAATCTCATTGCAAATTTCAACACTTGAAACTCCCGATAATCTTTTGCCCCATACGATCTATGACCTTGACAAGGTCAACAAACCATAGACCGTAAGTCAAGTTCAACCCGTCATTTCTTGATTGAATTAAACCCACCCGCACGACCCTTGACAAGGTCAACAAGGCCGTACGACTACCCTAACTCAATCTGCATCATATGCATAAGCAGATAAATACTGGTTAGCTACCGCACACTGCGCCTTGACAAGGTCAACAAACGCAGCACGAATACTAAACAAGACTTATCTGAAATGACGGAGGGCTACGACAGGTTTTTCTGAAAACCTATTGCGTAATGAACTTGATATCGTTGTAGAATCAAATGAAGTTTTAAAATGGAGTGATTTTGAGGCTTTTTTCTAGTTTTGCTAAAGGGGTCACTCCCGGTGAAGGGATCGTCGGCCCTTTCCTCGTCGAATGAGGTGCGGGACATATCTCATATATCACTGTGCAAAGCAGAAACTATAGAAACAATCAAAAACAAACCGAGTGTGTAGCATCTGCCAGTTATTGCTAAAGGAGTCACTCCCGGTGAAGGGATCTCGGTCCTTTCCTCATCGAATAAGGTGCAGGGCATATCACATATACCGCTATGCAAAGCAAGAACTGTAGCCACCTGTTTTATTTAAAATCTGATTCTACAACATCTTAGGTTTCTTTTCTTTCATTAATCACATTAATGAAGTCCCATCATTTAAATACCTAAACATCACAGATAGATATGACGTACACTTATGCCATCCGCATTCGCCTCGATGTCCCCTCGTACACCGTTAGGTTAGGTAACTAACGACAGAGCTGGGCAGGGCTAGCGCGGGTGTAAAACATAAGTAACGTCTATATAATATATCATATATACTATATACTATATCCATCACAGAACATCTCATGATCACATCACAGATATCGCAGCAGAAGAAACATATGAAACATTGGATATACTAGGACGTCCGTGTTTTCAATACGAGCCAGTATAAAACACGGATTCCACGGTCGTGATGAATAGCCAATCCCACACCCTTAGACCCCTATGAGAGCGGCAAGCAACCCTGCCAATTCTAGGGTTAGGAGACCCGGACTCGACTCCTCGAGTTGGTCTCCCACTGGAGCCCAGAACCCGGTTACTTGTGCTCCCCTCCTTGGGTCTATCCTAATGCGGAAAAGTAAATAATATACAAAAGGTGACAACTTCCGCTACCTGGAAGTGCCCCAAATAAAAGAATATTACATACAAGTTTTTACATGAATGAAAATGAAAAACACTCATCTCACATAAAAACCCCCGGCTATTTGAACACGACGATCCAATATAACATATCCAGCAACACATAACATCACATGTCATCAACGTAAGTAAGTATGCATACCCCAATTGTCGTTGACGTATAGCAACGAAACCGGCGATATGAACATACTACACTTACGGTCACAGAAAAGAAAGTGTAAAACTACAACAATTGGAATCCGCAACCTCTTTAGACATCGCATGCCTAACAGATATAAATCCCGCATTTTAGTCCCATTATCGAAAACTCTTTTCAATATCATATGGGACTAAATTGCTAGATTTATAACTTTCATTCAGTTATCTCATAACTACTTGTGAATTCCAATTATTGTATCACATTCCAGATAAACAGAAAATGTTAAACTTTCCGATCGAGCAGTCGAATACCCAAGTTTTCCCGATACAACTCAACACATGAAATAAGTCTAACAACATTCAGTTCGTGCCTCAGTACCAACGGTCCAGCCGTAGAAGGGTCAGGCCAACGCCTCACATGTGGCACGCCGTACTGCCCCAAACCCGAAGGTTCAAAGGGCAGTTCAAGACGGTCACATAATCGAGTTAAGGTTTGTTGTCTTCTAGAGGGTCCATCGCGTTACTTGCACTACTTAGAACGTCGTTAAACTACGGAAAAATCCAACACTTGGAAATTTCCCGACAGGGGAAAAGTTGGGTATTTATATCCGGTCGAACTTTTTAACATATTCTAAAAATTATCCGGAAAAACACAAAGACGAAATTTGATACCCCGATCGAAACACCGAATCCCCAAAGCAACCCCAGAAAATTCAACTCTTGAATAATTATTAAAAATACCCAGGAAAATCACCACTGGAAACTAAGGATTACTGTGTAAAATTCTTTAAATAATTAGGCCGTACGACCGCGGATCCGCCGCATGAGCCATGCTCATGCCGCGGATCCGCGCTAGCTTAGTGGAATTACGCTCACGAATTTCACAGTAAACCTTATAATTTCCTGCTTATTTTTCTGCATATTTTTAGAATTGAAAAATCCCAGATTTTAGAAAATGTACAGAGAGCATGTTTGGTTTAGGGTTTCGGGTTCGTTCGGGCTTCAAATCGCGTCTAGACTTCGCCTAAGGCTCTAGCTAGGCTCTGATACTACTGTAGGGTTCCTAGGCATCCTAATGAAGTCTCACAAGGTATCAACCATGCCAATTTCAAAAATAATGGGTGCCGAGAAACCCTAACACGGATCGTGTACTAGAAGTTTAGGCGAAACGTTAAACTAGTTAACATTTTAACTAAAGGTTAGATTCTACAACCTTGTAGATCCGGATTTCCACCTCCTTAGCTCCACGTGGTCATGCCCTCGCTGTCCATCATGAATCCTCGACTCATTCGTCGGCTTCATCGGAGAAACGGACGAGCTAGGTCGTCGGCTTCGTGTCAAAGACGATCTACGTCGAGGTTGCACTAGTTCAAGCTCCGACTTCAACAAGTAGTGAAACTTGTGAAGAAAACACCCAAAACCACTTGGCAAGAGGTAGAGGATGAAGAAATAGGAGGTGGGTTCACTTTAGATTTGGATTTCTATCACTAGATCTCAAGTTGCCATTGATGGCATCAAGGTTTCTCACTTGAAGAAGAAGAAGGAGATGATGATAGAATTATGATAAGTTGTGTAAAATGAATAATAATCACAATACTTATCATAATCTAACCATGGTCAAGTGTAGAGAATGGACCATGGTTAGTGGGAATGGTTAGGGTTTAGAATGAAGACAAAAGTTATCAAAAGTCAAAGCTTCATGAAGCTTCAACATGCTTCATGAAGAATGAAACCCTTTTTATTTTTGTTTTGATTTATCCACTTAAATAAATAAAGAATGTATTAAATAAATAAGTGAATAAATCATAAACCCTAACCACTCTCATAACCATGGTTCAATTCTTTTACACAAAGCCAAGACAACATGCATCATCAAACATGATACAAATATGTGCACAAAAGTATATCACATATACAATGTGTAAATCAAGTGAGAAAAATCCGTTTAAAGTGAACCAATACTAGTTGATGCAAAGTAATATATCAAATATATAATTATACATTAAATCATTAAATCAACACTTGATTCAATGATCCGGTCATGTCGCACACGACCGACTAGTATTCAATGTATCGGCTTATCGAATCGATCTTCGATTCGATAACTAGGTTATATCGCATACAACCATTCGAAACATTAATCGCGAGAATCAAATACGGTATCACATACACGCATTATTCTCGGTCCCGCACATATCTCATATGCGCTCCTATTTCGTTTCGCTTGAACCAGGAAACCTCTGTGTCGGACTCTAAAGACTCGTCAATACGCCGGTAGCAGATGATGATCATATCATGCACCCACAAGCCGCAAGCGGTCTGCTAAACGTAACGGCCACCCGGGTATTGAGCGATCAGAAGATCGACGAGCTAGCCCGCTCACACTCCTGCGAATCCGACCAGTAACACTTACCGTACACTCCGGTCTCTTCGTCTGATATGTCGCATATCAAGTCTAGGGGTGGTAAACGTCAGAAACCAATAACCCGATAAGTCGTGCCGATATGAGGCTCGTAACGGGTCGAGAAACTACTGGTAACACTTACCAGCAAATCTCTGATCAGCCATGGCCAGGGACTTCCCTGTTACGGCCAATCGAGCACAGCGCATCATCAACCCCCAATACCGGGAGAGACGAAACCCCTCCTATCGCTCATTGCCTCCATGTGACTCGGGACTGTACCCAAAGACCACCGTTTTGCACGCCCTCATGGACGTGGTAAGGTGGAGATCAAAGCACAGTGGGAATCACACAAGACTCTATGACGATCTCGGGTCTACAGACTAACCTGTACAAGTGTCACCTGAGAACTGCCATCTGACGTGAGGTATAATACCATCTGGGAGTTCTCGGCGAGTCCGTCCAGTGTACCCAGTCTCCACTGAGCACCCGTATACCATCTCTGATGTCAAACACCAATGGATGTGGGATCATCCATCGCCCATCACATGGGTCGAGAAGCGTACACGCTAGTCTACACTGGTATATCGATGCCCCGTCTCGATACACCCACGACTAGGGACCTTGAAGGATGTACTTATGGACTGCCATGTCCCCACTAGTATGATCTGCATCATAGTCCAGGTAGTCAAGTACACATCCTAAGGGCTTTACCAACATGTAACTATAAGACAGTATAAAGAGACTAGTGTACATGTTAAGATAAAGAGCAACCAGATAGCATACTATCATATCGAGCAAGAAAGTCATCTCTATATATGTCCAAGCATCCAATATAATATACATCATCTGTACAATACTGGCCTCTAGGGCATACATACAACTAACACCAACTGACACCAATGTCTTATGAGACTGGCAACCGCCCCTCGTCGGGGTCTTGACTGTATACACTAGTCTACTCCGGAGTATCGATGCCCTATCTTGAAACTCCCGCGACTAGGGACCACTTTTAAAGATGTGCTTATAGACTACCCAACTCTCACGTATATGATCGTCATCATACCGTTGGTAGTCAAGCAAGAATCCTATGGGCTCTATCAACGTGTAATAGTGATACATATCATGTCACCTAAATCAGTACACGATTATAAAGATAAACCAGATAGCTTACTATCATCTCGAGTAAGACTGTCCTACCGGTATAGGTCCTCCCTCAATCATTGCAATCACGGGCCTATGATCCAATAATTGACTTTGAGGGCACTATATCCAATAACAATAGTGTAAGCTAAGGAAATCCGCACTAAAACCTTTAAGCTGAACATAACGATTGAAACTAGAGCAATCGGCAACAACGTGGAATAAGGTGCTTAAGCACGGTATTCGTGGAATCCGGCTTGTTGACCCTTGTCCGTCCCTTCTTGTCTCTTTCTTTCGCCTCCGGCCAGTCCGAACGCAACCGGTCGCTGTTAGGAAATACCGATACCTTGGTAGGGTAGGGTGCCTGACTGAGCGCCTGCGTAAGTTTTGGACGGAGTTTCAATGGAAAATACGGTAAAAGGAAATGAGAAACGGAACGTTAACTTATAATATCGTATTCTTTTACAAGCAACACATATTCACAAACATTACAATAACAAACCAAAAGAGCAAAAGAAAAGAACGAAGAAAAGAAAAGAAAACATTACAAGCAAGTAAGTGCATGGAATTTAAATAGCAAGAATGTAAAGAGCATGATAATAAATTGCATGAATATAAAAGAGCAAGAAAGAAAAGTGCAAGAAAGAAAATACTAAGAACCAAAGATCAAAACACAAGACATGGACTCAATAACCTACACTTAAACTTGCATGCTCAATTAAGAGGGTGCAAGATCAAGTGATGGCAAAGAACTCATGGTGAATGAAGGCACAAAAAGAGAACTTTATTAATCTTCAAGAATGATACAACCCTTGAGATCAATAACCAACCCTTAAACTTTCAAGCTTAATGAAGAGGTTGAAAGATCAAGAGAAGGTTAAGAACTCAAGTGGACTAACCTATTTAAAAGATAAGAGAAAAGAAAACTTGGACAATCTAAGACAAAAGAGTGGCAAAATAGGACCCCTTCTCCCTTGCTCACTGCCTGCTTTTATAGCTCAAAAACTAAATAAACAAACAATAAAAATGAGCTGATGTGGTGGCAAGGGGGGCCCACAGAAGTCTGGGAGCATTTGGGGCTAAAGTGGCCGGCCACAAGGGTATTGAGCTCGGCCCAAATCCGAGCTCTGGGGCTCGTGCTTTGTGTGTTGACTTGTGTGCTTCCCAATATCACTTTCGTGCAATTGGTTTTCTCAAATTTGACTTTGGAAGTGTTAGGTTAGTATAGCACCCTATGAAGAGATTTCAAGCATCACATGACCTAAAGTTTTCATTTTTAAGGTGCTAAACCAACATGCAAGTGGATCGATCCTAGAAATTAGGGTTAACAAACTATAAGTAAGTAAAGATTAGGGTTTAAAGGCTACAACCTTTGTAGCTCCCGTTTTTGCTTCACTCCTTAGGCTCTTTGAGTGTTGGATGAAGGTCCACTCGTCGTTCTCTTGCGTCCACGACGATCCACCCGGAGCTTCCCGTCCAAGCTCGCTACTTCGTCAAATCGAAGATAACACTCTAAACAAAACGGCTAAGCTTGTGTAGAATGTTGTTGTGGCTTTGGATCTCACTTCAAAAACCTTTCTTTGATTGTGTTTGACTCACTAGAAAAAACTAGAGAGGAGAAGATCAAGGAGGATGAAAATGGTGGCTATTTCTTTTCAAGAGATAAAATGATAACCATAAGGTTAAGCTTCAAAAAGAAATAAATATCACTATATATATTTATTCCTTCTTGACTCCAACCATGATTAAATGATAGATGATTAATTTAACTTGGGTTTAGAATGATAAAGGAAAGGATAACCATGGTTTAGTGGTAGGTGAGCATGGTTAGGTAAGAAGAAGCATGTAGAAACTAGCATAATTATCCTTTCCTTTTCATTTTCTTTTTAAAACCAAAATTAAAAAATTATCCATTGTTTAATCTATGGTGTGAGGCTTATATTGCCACCATTTCCATATATAATCAACCATGATGGTTTGATGTATGTATGTGTACATGTATGCACATTTACATGTGCATGAAACTAGAAAAGAAGAAAGAAACACATGCATGCATGCATACATACATCAAACCCTAGAAAAGTTTTAAGTGAGAAAACTAATGGTTAAATGATAAATCAACACTTGATTTATCAATCCGGTCATATCTCATATGACCCCACCAAAAGCAGTTCACCCGATCAATGTTCGGTATCATATACGCACATTTCAATCGGGTGCATGCGCATATCGCATATGCGCACCACAACGTTTCGCCTGGACTGGGTAACTCCTCTGTGGGACTCTAAGACTCGTCAATACGCCGGCAGAGGGTAATGATCATATCAAGTACCCTCAAGCCGCAAGCGGTCAGCTAAACGTAACGGCCACCCGGGTATTGAGCAATCAGAAGACAACAAGCGAACCTGCTACAACTCCCGTCGAGCCATCCGGCAACACTACCGTACAGTCCGGTCTCTTCGTCAGATATGCTGCATATCGAGCCTAGGGATGGTCACGTCGACCCCAATAACTCAATAAGTCGTGTCGGTGAATGGTCTATAACAGATCGAGAAACTACTGATAACACTTATCAGCAAATCTCAGCAGCCCTGGCCAGGGACTTGCTGTTATAACCAGTCGAGCACAGCACAGCATCAACTCCCAATACCGGGAGAGACGAAACCCCTCCTATCGCTCATCGTCTTCGTGTGTCTCGGGACTGTACCCAACGGCCACCTGTTTGCACGACTCAGTAGAGCCGTGGTAGGGTGGCAATCAAAGTGCAGTGGGAGAACACACAAGACTCCATGACGATCTCGGGTCTACAGACTAACCTGTACCAGTGTCACCTGAGAACTGCTATCCGACGATAGATATAATACCATATAGGAGTTCTCGGTGAGTCCGTCCAGTGTACCCAGTCACCACTGAGCACCCGTATATGATCTTGATGTCAAACATCGATGAATGTGGGAACATCCATCGCCCATCGTATGGGTCTAGTATCATATACGCTAGTCTACTCTGGTATATCGATGCCCCATCTCGATATACCTACGACTAGGGACGTTCCAGGATATGCTTATAGACTACAGATGTCCCACTAGTATGATCTCCATCATAATCAGAGTAGTCAAGCCGATATCCTCAGGGCTTTATCAGCATGTATGAATGAATAAAAGCATGATCAAATAAACATGTCAGATAAAGTAGAACCAGATAGCATACTATCATGTCGAGCAAGAATGCAAACTGAATATATATACATGTATAGATACATCCACTATCACATAATGGCCTCTAGGGCATACATATATCCAACAATCTCCCACTTGCACTAAGGCCAGTTATTGGCGTATCTCATACCCAACATCTCAAAAAGTCGCTCATACTGCGGCTGAGGGAGAGCCTTGGTGAATGGATCCGCGGCGTTGTTCTTTGTGTCTACTCTCTTAATCTCGATCTCGCGGCGATCTACAATCTCCCGGATCAAATGAAAGCGCCTCAGGATATGTCTGGATCGCTGATGGGATCTGGGCTCCTTGGCTAACGCCATTGCCCCATTATTGTCACAATACAAAGGTGTTGGATCAATAATGGTTGGAACTACTCCTAGCTCCGAGACGAACTTTTTCATCCAGACGGCTTCCTTGGCGGCATCATTTGCAGCAATGTACTCAGCTTCCATCGTAGAGTCTGCAACGGTATCTTGTTTGGAACTCTTCCAACTTACCGCCCCTCCATTGAGGGTAAATACAAACCCTGAGATAGATTTGCTGTCATCCTTATTGCTCTGGAAGCTCGAATCGGTAAAGGCCTCCATTTGGAGATCTTTATTACCATACACCAAGAACAATTCTTTAGTCCTTCGTAAGTACTTAAGAATGTTCTTCACAGCTGTCCAGTGGTTCTCCCCTGGGTTGGATTGATACCTGCTTACAACACTAAGTGCATAAGCTACATCTGGGCGTGTACATAACATCGCATACATTATAGATCCTACTGCCGAAGCATAAGGTATAATGCTCATGCGAGCTCTCTCTTCATCGGTCTTTAGACAAGAATCCTTGGAGAGAGTGACTCCATGGCAAGCGGGTAAGGCACCCCGCTTGGAGTCTTCCATACTAAACCTCTTTAGGATGGTGTTGATGTACCTGGTTTGGGACAGTCCCAATAACTTTTTGGATCTATCCCTATAGATCCTTATGCCCAGGATGCATGTGGCATCACCCAGGTCCTTCATGGAGAACCTTAGTGATAAGAATGATTTGACCGACTGTAGCATAGGAATATCATTTCCTATCAGAAGAATGTCATCCACGTACAATACGAGGAATGCGACAGCTCTTCCTACAGCCTTCCTATAAACACAAGGTTCATCTGGATTTTTGATGAAATCAAACTCTTTGATAACATCATCGAAACAGATGTTCCAACTCCGAGATGCCTGCTTTAACCCATATATGGATTTAAGCAATCTACATGCTTTCTCGCTGCTCCCACTGTCAATGAAGCCCTCCGGCTGATCCATATAAACACATTCTTCTAAATCTCCATTTAGGAATGCTGTTTTAACGTCCATCTGCCAGATTTCATAGTCGTAGTGAGAAGCAATAGCAAGTAGGATCCGAATAGATTTAAGCATGGCTACGGGCGAAAAAGTTTCGTCATAGTCCAAACCTGGTCTTTGACGAAAACCTTTCGCCACAAGTCTTTCCTTATAGGTCTTTACCTGCCCATCCACACCAATCTTTCTTTTAAAGATCCATTTGCACCCTGCAGGTTTTACCCCAGGGGGTACAACGTCCAAAGTCCATACTTTGTTGGTGTACATAGACTCCATTTCGGATCTCATGGCATCCAGCCACTTCACAGAGTCACCACTCGTGATAGCTTGCTGAAAACTGGTAGGATCATCATCTTCCATGATACAGTCTTCTCTGTCACCATCAATGAGGAAACCGTAGTACCTCTCCGGTGGGCGAGAAGTCCTACCAGACCTACGGAGTGGCCGAGGTTCTTCAGTTTCTGTTGCAACAGCCGGTTCAACCAAATCGTCATTTGTAGTTTGTGTCTCCAGAACCTCTTCCAGATCTACTACCTTGCCATCATCTTTATCTGTGAAAAACTCTTTTTCCAAGAATGTGGCATACTGAGAAACAAACACCTTTTGTTCCTCTTTGTGGTAGAACAGATATCCATAAGAATTCTTTGGATATCCCACAAAGTTACACATGACTGACCGTGTCTCGAGTTTGTCCGGATTCTGCTTTTTAACATAGGCCGGGCAACCCCAAATCTTAATTCTCTTAAGAGATGGTCTCTTCCCATTCCATATCTCATATGGCGTGGTAGACACGGCTTTGGTCGGAACCCTGTTTAGCAGAAACGCTGCAGTCTCCAACGCATGCCCCCAAAACGAGACTGGTAACTCAGCATCACTCATCATGGACTGGACCATATCTAATAGGGTCCTATTCCGTCGTTCTGACACACCGTTGTGCTGTGGTGTGTAAGGAGGAGTGAGCTGAGAGAGAATCCCATTCTCTTTTAGGAAGTTTGCAAATTCTGTACTGAGATACTCTCCACCTCGATCTGATCGAAGCATCTTTATACTCAAGCCGGTTTGTTTTTCTACTTCTTGTTTATATTCAATGAATTTCTCGAAAGCTTCGGACTTGTGCTTTAATAAAAATACATGACCGAATCTTGAGAAATCGTCGGTGAATGTAATGAAGTATGAAAAACCGCCTCTAGCATGTGTAGACATTGGCCCACATACATCACTATGTATGAGGCCAAGGAGCTGAGTAGCTCTTTCTCCGTGTCCGGTAAACGGAGTTTTGGTCATTTTACCCTTGATACAAGACTGGCAAGTCGCATAAGATTTATATTCAAATGGATTTAAATATCCATCTTTGTGTAACTTATTTAGTCTTGTTTCGTTAATATGACCAAGTCTACAGTGCCAAAGAAAAGCTTCATTTAATTCTGAAAGTTTTCTTTTATTAGTGTGTTGTATACTGAAAACTGTATGTTGATTTAGGACATATATTCCGTTATTAAGTGTACCATACCCAACCAACATTTGATTCAGGTGAATGTTCATAACATTGTTTTGCAATACAAAATTATACCCTTCATTGTCCAACAAAGAAACGGATATTATATTACATAGCATATCAGGTACAAAATAACATGGATTCAAAATCAAAATATATCCAGATGGTAACCCCAAGTGATACTCTCCCACTGCGACTGTATGTACATTGGAACCATTTCCAACGCGGAGAGTATGGTCACCTGTCTTCAAAACCTTACTATTTCTCAGCCCCTGCATAGAATTGCAAATGTGAGAACCTGAACCGGTATCCAATACCCAGGAAGTAGAGTTTATAGAAAAACAGTTTTCAGTCACAAACGCACCTGAAGCAGAAGCATCACCATGCTTTTTCTTGAGACTTAGGTACTCCGTGCAATTGCGCTTCCAATGTCCTGTCTTGTGGCAATGAAAACACTCGCCTTTCCCTGGGTCTCCAGCCGTGGACTTTCCCTTTCCCTTCACCTTTTTGACTCCGCCCTTAGGATTAGTGGGTTTCTTCTTTTTCTTTCCCTTGGCCTTAGCTTTTGGGCGAGAAGAAGAAGACTGTCCAATGGTCATAACGGGAGTCTTTGCTGACTTCATAGTGCTTTCTGTACTCCTTAACATATTAAGGAGTTCAGGGAGGTCCTTCTCCATGCCATGCATGTTGAAGTTCACTATGAACTGAGCAAAGGTGGAGGGGAGGGACTGCAGAATAATATCTATATATTGCTCATTGTCCATTGTCCATCCAAGGTCCTCAAGCTCTTCTATAAGAGCTATCATCTTCAAAACATGGTCCGCTACTGGTGTGCCAGGGGCCATCCGCATGTGAAACAGTTTCCTTGATGCTTCGTATCGTAATACGCGGGACTGCTCCCCATACAACTCCTTTGTATGGAGCAGTATCCCGTGAATGTCCATGTCCTCGTGCTGCTTTTGATGTGTGTTATCCATCGATGCAAGCGCGAGGCATGTGGCCGTGGCACAGTCAGCGTCCCATGTCTTGCGGACTTCTATGTCCGCAACTGAGGATTTTGGGCCTGGGACGGGCGGGGCTGAAGCCGTGAGGACATATGAAACTTTATCATAAGTCAAGGCGATCTTCAGATTCCTTAGCCAGTCTTTATAGTTGGTCCCGTTCAGTTTGTTTTTATCTAGTAGAAGCTTAAGTCCAGTCATTGGTATCTGCCATTAAGAAGAGAAAAGAATACACTCAGCGAAAGCTCTTGCATAGATTAGATTGGTTTATTATCTTGTCTAATCGATGTTTCCGACTACTTTTTATCAAGTTTTTCTTTCAAACCTTAAAAAGAAAAACTAGCCAGGATTAATTACAGTCTACAACTTCGCTAACCGTTCAGCCAGGCCAGTGTCGGTACTTTGAGAGAGGTTCCCCATGCTTTCGCACGGACCTAATTAGAGTAAACCTCGTTTTCCCAGAGGCGGAGCCCCGTTAACACCTTTCTAGACACCTAATGAGTTAGCTAATTGTAAACTGTAAAACTCTCCTAGGAGCAACTATTGCCCACAGTGGGATCGGGATCCAACCATCACATGGAAGGTATGCAATCTCATTGCAAATTTCAACACTTGAAATTCCCGATGTAATTTTTACCCCTAGCACTTATGACCTTAACTATGGTCAACAAATCATAAGTACCAGTCAAGTTCTACCCGTCATTTCTTGATTAATTAGACCCACCCATTTGACCCTTAACTATGGTCAACAAAGTCGCATGAATGTCCTAATTAATCTGCATCATATGCAGTGTAGGAAGACATCACTTAGCTACCGTTCACTACGCCTTAACTAAAGTCAACAAACGTAGCACGAATACTAAGTACTCTACTTCCTAAAATGACGGAGGGTTGCGAATGATTTTCAAGAAAATCTTTAACGCTTTGAACTTGATATCGTTGTAGAATCAAACAGTTTTTCAAAAGGAGTGGCTTAAGCTCCGCAGTTTTGAAATGTAGCTTTTTCATAAATAGCCGAGTAGTTTTCAAATCCGATTCTACAACATCTTTTTAGGTTTATTTTCTTTACATTAATCACATTAATGTAATCCCATCATTTAAGTCCTAAAGCCAATAACAGAAAAGAAACGAAAATAACACGTACGCTTATGCCATCCGCATTCGCCGCAATGTTCCGTTATGCACCGTTAGGTTACTTAACTAACGGCATACCGGGACGGGACTAGCGCGGGTGTAAAACATAAGCAACGTCTACTATATATCATATATATAATATGTCATTCGTCTCAGATATCACAGAACACATGCAGCAGAAATATAGATATAACGTGGGATATACTAGGACGTCCGTATTTAGTATTTAGCCAGAATAGAAAATACGGATTCCACAGTCGCGATGAATAGCCAAGCCCACACCCTGGACCCCTACGAGAGCGGCAAGTGACCCTACCAATCCTGGAGTTTAGGAGATCCGGTCTCGACTCCTCGAGATGGCCTCCCACTGAACCCCAGAACCCGGTCACCTGTGCTCTCCTCCTTGGGTCCATCCTAATGCGGAAAAGTAAATAATATACAACACTGGTGACACAACCGCAACCTGGAAGTGGCCCAAATAAAAGAATATTACATTATATTTGAATTTACATGAATGAAAATATAAAACTCTCATCTTACAAAAACCCCCCGGCTATTCGATCACGACAATCCTGCACATCATATCTCAGCAACACATAATATCACATATCATCAACGTAAGTAAGTATGCGTACCCCGATTGTCGTTGATGTATAGCAACGAAACCGGCGATATCTAACATACTACACTTACGGTCACAGAAAAGAAAGTGTAAAACTACAATATTTGGAATCCAGATTCTCTTTAGACATCATAAATGCGAAATATCACATATTTCGTATTTCATGCCTAAACCATATGAATTCCACATATTGTATCACATTCCAGACAAACAGACAGTATTAAAGTTTTCGAACGAACAATCAAGCACCCAATGTTGGAGATAGTGCCCTCAGAGTCAATTATTGGATCACAGGCACGTGATTGCAATGATTGAGGGAGGACCTATCCCGGTACGACAGTCTTACTCGAGATGATAGTTTGCTATCTGGTTTACCTTTATCATCGTGTACTGCTTTAAGTGACCTGACATGTCGCTATTACACGTTGATAGAGCCCCTAGGATTCTTGCTTGACCACCAGCAGTATGAGGGCGATCATATAAGTGGGAGCTGGGGGTCTACAAGCATATCCTTAAAAGGTCCCTAGTCGTGGGAGTTTCGAGACTGGGCATCGATACTCCATTAGTAGACTAGTGTATACAGTCGAGACCCCGACGAGGGGCGGTGGCCGGTCTCACAAGCCACTGGTGTCAGTTGGATCACCTAAGATGTATACAGGTGCTCATTAGGTTATGAGTACACCGGACAGGACTCGCCGGGAACATGCTAGTTGGTCATATACCAGACGTCAGATGGCAGTTCCCTGGTGACATGTGTGCAGGTTAGTTCATCGACCTGGGGATCGTCATTTGTCTCGTGTGAGTTCCCACTGTACTTTGATTACTACCCTACCACGGCTCAAAGGAGTCGTGCAAACAGGTTTTAGTTGGGTACAGTCCCGAGCCACATGGAGGCAGTGAGCGTATCTTCAGGGGTTCGTCTCTCCCGGTATTGGGGGTGAGGTCGTGCTGTGTCTAGGAGAGCCATTACACAAAGTCCTTGGCCAAGGCAAGGAGATTTACTGGTAGGTATTCCAGTAGTATCTCAGGGTGTTCTGGGCTACACTCCGACACGACTTGTACCGCTTTTGGGGGTCTGACTTTTACCAACCCCCTAGGCCCGCCATGCGATACTCATAGACGAACGGACCGGACTGCACGGATATTGTCACTGACAGGCTCAGTAGGGTGTCAGGATGAGTTCGCTCATCGACGTCCCTTTTAGTCAATAGCTGGTGGCCCGTTACGTATTGGCTTATACCTCTGACGGGCTAGTGGTTAAATCCACAGCCATAGTATTGACGAGTTTTTAGAGTCTACCACACTTTCAGTTACTCAGCTTTCGGGCGAAACGCTGTAGAGGCCGTATGGAGATATGGCAGGGTTCGATCAGATACGTGCGGTATTGCACGGATCGTGATCGGACGGTTTTTACTAGCCGGCTTTGGTTTGAGCCGGATCTTAGTATTTGATAGTGTAGTTTTGTCTCTTTACATTTGTATTTCGGTCGAAATACAAATGCGGGTGTGTATGCACAGTATCGGGGTTTTCCTGTAATTTATTATGGGACCAGTTTTCTGGGGTTGCCAGTTTGCTTTCCGTTCCGGCCGGTTTTCCTTTGTTCTTTCCCGGCCGGACTTTTCCGATGGAGTGGGTAATTTGCAGTTTTGCAAATTACATTTGTGGAGGGGTTTTCTTGCATAATGATTGATTATGATAGCTTCATATCTTTCATCCATGCTTTTGCTTTAATGAGATTTGAAAAGGGTATGGGTTTGATTAATGTATGAAGCATACTTGATGTTTTCTTGTCTCTTGATGTGGTCACCTCTTGTTCTCTCCTACACTCACCTCCCTTAATGCTTCATATTCTTTCCTCCTCCATTTCTAAGTTCATAAGTTTTTTCCATGGTTGAGTGAGAAGAAGAAGAGAGAAGGAGAGAGCTTCATCTTTGAGAGTGTTTTTCATTCTTGATCTCTTTTCATGCCAAGAAAAATGCAAGCACCATTTTTCTTATCTTGTTTCCTCCATCATCTACAAATGGCAACAAACCCCAAAGTGAGACATGCACTCTACACTACACTTCCTACAGCAAATCTTGGACGCGTCGATTCGCCAGCTTCGCGCCCGAGTTGCCTCGGTATTGAGGTGGGAGCCCGTAAAAGATACAGGCGATGTGGTGCCCTTCCGGCAAGGAGGCGACGACCGGAGGATCCGCGGGAGATCGGGACGACGACGAGAAGACCGGAGGACTCGGATCACTCGGTATATCTCTTCCCTTTCTTTTTAGTAGCGTAGACTTGTTAATGGTTACGATCCGGAGTTTAGTGCGCGGTGGTGCCGGTTTGCTAAGTCCGCAAAATTTAAGTTTATCACCGCTTCCGCATTCCGGCGTCGGATTGACGGCCGGGGCGCCGCCGTGCACTTACAGTGGTATCAGAGCCTCGCCATTAACTTAGTCTAGCTTTGTTTGATGTGTTTGCAATTCCGATCGAACAAAAATCCCAAAACCGCATTTTTTTGCTTGCATCAGTTCTCTGTTGAAAATTTTTGGTGTCGTAAAATTTTTCAGGTGATTGCAGAATGATGTACTGTGCATCGTAAGACCACTGGAAATTTTTGGTACCCTGTTCCCTCCGTACGACCGCGGAACAGCGGCCGTAACCCCTCTTTGGCCGCTGTTCCGCCGCAGTTATTTGGGTTCAGTGCACCATTTTTTTTCAGTGGGCTTATGGGCTTAAAATATGGTTTTGGAATATTAAATTTGGGCCCAGTATTTCTTGATGTGTTACAGTATTGCTTGGGGGCCCACTTGTTAAGGTTTGATCAATCGGAAAATTTTAAACACATTTTTCATAGTATTTACATTATATCTGCGACCGTGAATGTCACTCGATCGGTAAATCCAGTCTAACTGCTATAGCCCGGTTAGACGGATTTGCGAACGTGACTTTCACGTTGATGTTCTGTTTTTGCTGTGATGTTGCGGATCGGTCGGTGGGGATAGCCTGGATGCAATGCTAGTACTGTGTTGTTGTATTATGTACATTTGTTGTTGCGGGGCGAGCGTCCGACATGTGGACTGCCGTCACTGCCTGTTTGTATTATTCTTTTGGGGCACGACCAGGTTGCGGTCGATGTACCCATTGTATGTATATTTTACTTTCTGTACTAGGGTTACCCCGCGGAGGGGTGCACGGATAGCCGGGTTCTAGGAGGCAACAAGCCCGCATCTCATGGCATTGGGACGGAGGGGGCTTCACACCAGGATTGGCTTGCTATTCGCCGCACTCGTAGGGGGTATAGGATTTCATTGCACAGGCTATCCACACGACCAGGGGAACGTCGGGTTTTCAGTAGTGGCTCTGTGAAACCCGGGGATCCCAGATATCTGTACTGTTTCTGTGATGCTGTTCATTATCTGTGATGTTGCATTTTATTCACGCCTTGAGCGAAATATAATATATTGGTATATATATTAGTAGATGTTGTATATGTTTTACATCCGCGCTAGTCCAGTCCCCGCTCTGTCGTTAGTTAGCTAACCTAACGGGTAATGACGGGACCCAGTGGCGAATGCGGATGGCATATACGTACATCAGTATATTTTCGTTCTTTTTGGTGTGATCAATTGATGGGACTGCATTGATTCGGATCAATGCAAAGTTAAAAACAAACCTAATCTGATGTTGTTGGAACACTTTTCAAAAAGCTGTTATTGCAAGGACGTTCACTTTTGTTTTGCATCGCGGTATTCATTTAGAATATCCTGCTCCTCAGTCGACGAGGCAAGGGCCGAGATCCCTTCACCGGGAGTGACCCCTTGGACAAAAAGTTTGCGTCAGGGCATTAACTTCACTATAGCCGATTGCTTTTGCTTTGCATCGCGGTATTCATTTGGAATATCCTGCACCCCATTCTACGGGGAAAGAGCCGAGATCCCTTCACCGGGAGTGACCTCTTTAGCAACGGTTTTCGTCACTATATTTTCAAAAAGCTATCCGTTCCTTCGACGATATCAAGTTCTTTACGTTAAAGGTTTTCGCCAGAAACCATTCGTAGCCCTCCGTCGTTTCATATGGGTAGTCAATAGTATTCAAGCTGTGTTTGTTGGCCTTAGTCAAGGCACAGTGTTTGGTAGCTATTGGGTATTCATATGCTGCATAGATAGATGCGTTGGTTTGGGACAGTCGTATAGCCTTGTTGGCCTTAGTCAAGGGCTTGTACGGGTGGGTTCAAATCAACCTGGACAATGACGGGTAGAACTTGACATGTGACTTATGATTTGTTGGCCTTAGTCAAGGTCATAAGAGCATGGGGCAGAAATCACATCGGGAGTTTCAAAAGTACTGAAACTTGCCAGATATGCGCATACCTTCTGGAGTGTGATACCGTGAGCGGATTCCGTCACGTTATCATGCGATGATAGTTGGATCCCGATTCCCACTGATGAGTTAGTTTACTCCTCGGGTGACCCCGACTAATTCTTCTTTTAGGTTTGGAGAAGAATTTGAGGTACAGTGGGAGGTTTCCAGATTAGATAAATTGGTAACCATTCTGATCTAGGTTAGAGTGCACGCTGAGTGTTTCTTTTCTCTCTCTCTTTGGCAGCGACCATTGACCCGACCCTAAGACTATGACTCAGTGACCAAGTTGACCGAACCTTCTTAAACACTGGCTTTTGGATTGTCAGAGTTGCAGACCTCATTGCCACTCCTACTTTTACCCTTTTCTCCAGGACACCCCGTATTACTACGAACGTCCACTTCCATTGGACAAAACCATCGTATGGTTAGATACGAACTCGAAGGGATTCGAGGATGGTTTCCGGTTCTGGAGAAAACGGATAGGACCATTCAGTTGTCTTTTCCTTTTACCCTCTCTCAGGTTACGAGTACTCCTTGGTTTAGGGGTAGTACACCTATTACGCAAATTGGATTGTCTTCTTCCAAACCTTAGGCTGAAGCCGACCGGTAGGGAATGAAGAAAACCAATTAGCATAACGATGGTGTGCAGAAGGTATTAAGTTCAGACAAAGCAAGGGATTAGTAAGAGGGCAAAGTAAATTGCAACAGATATTCACGACCAAACCAAATATTTCGTTACCACTCCCACATCACCTTTGTATTTCTCCAGGACACTCCGTATCACTACGAAGATCCACAGTTTATTTGGATAATCCATCGTATGGTTATATACGAACTAGAAAGGAACTTGTTCCAGTTCGGGGATGGATCCTGGTTCAGGAGAAATAGGAATAAAGTACATTCAGGTGTCTTTTATCTTCACCTTCTCTCGCATTGCGAGTGTTCCTAGGATTGGGACAGTACACCCATTATGCTTATTGGATAGTCTTCTTCCAAACCATAGGCTGGTGCCGAACGGTAGGGAAGGAAGAAAACCATTTGGCCTAAAAGGGTGTGCAGAAGGTAAAGACTAAAGACATATGAAGGGATTTGGAGAGGTGGCAAAGAACTATACGGTTACAGTCGTAAATCTGGAAGAGGCATTACTAAGAATACCAGAATACCCCATCGGAACATTTCAATGTTTCAGTTTCACTGTGTAATGTTAAAGGAAAACTGATTTCCCGATTAGATACTTACTCCAGGGTATGTATTTACCAGGTACGATTCTCACATCTGTATGGTTTTACAGATGATGAGTGGGAGTAAGTTATTGGGAATTGGGTGATTATCCTCATTATATCGGGATTCGTTGCAATCAGTGATATTTGAGGAAATCACCTGGGCTGTTTGCCGGTCGGCAAATATTTGGTTTTGAATATCCGCTGTTATGCACCAATTTCAAATTGATATATCTGTACGTCTATTTTCATAGAGTGAGATATACCTTTCTGAAATTATGTCTACGACATTTACCTATATCAGTGGATGGTTAGGTAAGGAGCATTAAACAGCGGTGTAATTCTTCTTAACCATAAGTACAGTTTTCAACCTACGACACACAGTGAATGAGTTATCAGACTCAAGGGACTTGTACAGAGTATTGTATGTTGTCCAGGGTCCATCAGGACAGAGGGGTTGGTCCTCGTACTATATTCGGTTTACTTATGACTTCTCTGGTTTTTAGACAGGTGTTTCGTGGAAACACAGGGTCCGAATTTGGAGAAGTTATTGGTATTCGAATAGAGTAGAGAACCAGGTATAGCAAGTATCGGGATTCTTCAAAAGAGATCGAAGATGTAGATACTTGTGTATGGTATTCAGTTGATAGTAATGATAAAGAGATCTTGCTTCTCTTTCAGGTTACTCATAATTGGAAGTATTCCTAAGTTGAGTAACGCTGATCGGCCTCCTTCCATTTAGTTGACATGCGCTGGGGACAGCTGCATGATTTGAATCTGGTTCAATTAAATCAGTGCCTCTGTTTCTATATTGGATATAGAACAGTTCATATCTTAACGATGTTAAGGTACGGGGAGTTGTCCGGTTTATGATTAAAACCAGACACTAGACAACTCAAGGCACGTTTCTGTAATGGCTGTTTGTGGGTTGACCCAGGCTATGACGAGGGTTGATTTTCTACCATCTGGATGAACAATAGCGATATTGTTCTAGACTCGCCACAGTTTTATTAAAAATGGATTTTTTTTCAGAAAAACAGTAGTGGGAGTATGGTAGAACTGGAAGTGATTCCAGAACCACAAACGATTACTGAAGATTTGATATGGAACCTAAAAATTCAATCTGGATTGACATTCCATTGGCCACTCCGCAGATAAGGTGGGTAACTTCAGGCACCCGAGAGGCACTACGGTGGCCTCAAGGACGGTGACAGGGAAGTTCTTGTTTACCCACAATTGCCATTGCTGTTGTTCCAGGTTACGAGACCCGGCGGGAGGATGAGTATAGCGTCGTTCTAAAACTAGTTTTAGAAGTGTACGTGTATATGACTCTGCCAGAGGGTTGTCGTAGTCAGTGGGAGCAGCGGAAGCATTGGTGGACAGGTAGCTTATGTCTATTTATAGACTAAAGCAGATGTAGCGGAGATAGATCATCTATTTCTGACGTGACAGTCATAGGTTTGACTTCATCAGAATAGGAGATGGATCTGTTGAGAAGGTTGTAGGATGTGATGTCATGGTATTTGGATGACGTACACAAAGTAGGAAAGGAAACTCCTATACTACGATCGGTTATACTTTGGTCGTCACACAGTGGTTTCTCCACAAAGGAAATGGATTTTTTATCTGACATACTGGTTACTGGATCTATGGTTTTAGATCTAGATTTGGGTGGTTTCCCAATCAGGGTACTTGACAGCATTCTAAGAGTATTTAGGATGGACGACTCCTGGCACGGTAGTGTACCTGCAGATAATGGAGTCACCCACTCCAAAGGTGTCTTACAGACTAAAAGGGAGAGGGACGGGCATGATTGGCAGATCACTTGCTCAGGCAATTGAGTCAATCGTGAGATGTCAAGTACCACACCAGATGTTGTTCTTGCACAAGATGCAATAAGTTGACATTAATCCAATCCTGGAGAAACAGTCGGAAGCAGTTTTAGAACATAAGTGCATGTTCTAGGGATATGATAACGACGGCCCTATTCGGGAGACAGTTATCATTCCAGGCTTCCAAGGTGACATAGACGACAAGGAGATCGTCAGAGTTATATTTTTCCTTCTGACGAGGGACAGTGTTTTGGACAGGTGATCCAAGGCAATACTGAGGGAGGCATGGCGCAGGATACTGATTAAGTTCAGTTGACGATACAGTCTAAGAAGTTTGGATTTGGAGTTCATTTTTGAGCTCGGTCCCATCAGACATCCAGACATTCTAAGACAGGTATTGCTCATTTCGGGAGATGGCTTTCTCCGCGAACTTGAGATATAGAGAGACATAGAAAGAAACACCAGAGCGGATCCACTCACTGAGGCTATTCCTCGAACGCGATAGTTTCGCAAATGAGCTTTGTGAGACTGACAAGTAGAGGAGTTGGGTGTTCGGTATCACACGGGCTGTGAGTATGCGACATCGCAATAATTAGCCTTGAGTGCAAGTGGGAGATTGTTGGAGATAGTGCCCTCAGAGTCAATTATTGGATCACAGGCACGTGATTGCAATGATTGAGGGAGGACCTATCCCGGTACGACAGTCTTACTCGAGATGATAGTTTGCTATCTGGTTTACCTTTATCATCGTGTACTGCTTTAAGTGACCTGACATGTCGCTATTACACGTTGATAGAGCCCCTAGGATTCTTGCTTGACCACCAGCAGTATGAGGGCGATCATATAAGTGGGAGCTGGGGGTCTACAAGAATATCCTTAAAAGGTCCCTAGTCGTGGGAGTTTCGAGACTGGGCATCGATACTCCATTAGTAGACTAGTGTATACAGTCGAGACCCCGACGAGGGGCGGTGGCCGGTCTCATAAGCCACTGGTGTCAGTTGGATCACCTAAGATGTATACAGGTGCTCATTGGGTTATGAGTACACCGGACAGGACTCGCCGGGAACATGCTAGTTGGTCATATACCAGACGTCAGATGGCAGTTCCCTGGTGACATGTGTGCAGGTTAGTTCATCGACCTGGGGATCGTCATTTGTCTCGTGTGAGTTCCCACTGTACTTTGATTACTACCCTACCACGGCTCAAAGGAGGCGTGCAAACAGGTTTTAGTTGGGTACAGTCCCGAGCCACATGGAGGCAGTGAGCGTATCTTCAGGGGTTCGTCTCTCCCGGTATTGGGGGTGAGGTCGTGCTGTGTCTAGGAGAGCCATTACACAAAGTCCTTGGCCAAGACAAGGAGATTTACTGGTAGGTATTCCAGTAGTATCTCAGGGTGTTCTGGGCTACACTCCGACACGACTTGTACCGCTTTTGGGGGTCTGACTTTTACCAACCCCCTAGGCCCGCCATGCGATACTCATAGACGAACGGACCGGACTGCACGGATATTGTCACTGACAGGCTCAGTAGGGTGTCAGGATGAGTTCGCTCATCGACGTCCCTTTTAGTCAATAGCTGGTGGCCCGTTACGTATTGGCTTATACCTCTGACGGGCTAGTGGTTAAATCCACAGCCATAGTATTGACGAGTTTTTAGAGTCTACCACACTTTCAGTTACTCAGCTTTCGGGCGAAACGCTGTAGAGGCCGTATGGAGATATGGCAGGGTTCGATCAGATACGTGCGGTATTGCACGGATCGTGATCGGACGGTTTTTACTAGCCGGCTTTGGTTTGAGCCGGATCTTAGTATTTGATAGTGTAGTTTTGTCTCTTTACATTTGTATTTCGGTCGAAATACAAATGCGGGTGTGTATGCACAGTATCGGGGTTTTCCTGTAATTTATTATGGGACCAGTTTTCTGGGGTTGCCAGTTTGCTTTCCGTTCCGGCCGGTTTTCCTTTGTTCTTTCCCGGCCGGACTTTTCCGATGGAGGGGGTAATTTGCAGTTTTGCAAATTACATTTGTGGAGGGGTTTTCTTGCATAATGATTGATTATGATAGCTTCATATCTTTCATCCATGCTTTTGCTTTAAGAGATTTGAAAAGGGTATGGGTTTGATTAATGTATGAAGCATACTTGATGTTTTCTTGTCTCTTGATGTGGTCACCTCTTGTTCTCTCCTACACTCACCTCCCTTAATGCTTCATATTCTTTCCTCCTCCATTTCTAAGTTCATAAGTTTTTTCCATGGTTGAGTGAGAAGAAGAAGAGAGAAGGAGAGAGCTTCATCTTTGAGAGTGTTTTTCATTCTTGATCTCTTTTCATGCCAAGAAAAATGCAAGCACCATTTTTCTTATCTTGTTTCCTCCATCATCTACAAATGGCAACAAACCCCAAAGTGAGACATGCACTCTACACTACACTTCCTACAGCAAATCTTGGACGCGTCGATTCGCCAGCTTCGCGCCCGAGTTGCCTCGGTATTGAGGTGGGAGCCCGTAAAAGATACAGGCGATGTGGTGCCCTTCCGGCAAGGAGGCGACGACCGGAGGATCCGCGGGAGATCGGGACGACGACGAGAAGACCGGAGGACTCGGATCACTCGGTATATCTCTTCCCTTTCTTTTTAGTAGCGTAGACTTGTTAATGGTTACGATCCGGAGTTTAGTGCGCGGTGGTGCCGGTTTGCTAAGTCCGCAAAATTTAAGTTTATCACCGCTTCCGCATTCCGGCGTCGGATTGACGGCCGGGGCGCCGCCGTGCACTTACACCCAAGATTCACTAAAGCTCAACACTTGAGCAGGGTTCAAAAAATTTGGAGTGTGACACAGTAGCGGCGGTCCAGCCGTAGAAGGGTCAAGCCAACGCCTCACATGTGGCACGCCGTACTGCCCCAAACCCGAGGGTTCAAAGGGTAGTTCGAAACGGTCGCATAATCGAGTTAAGGTTTGTTGTCTTCTAGAGGGACCACCGCAAAAAGACTTGCACGTATTTCCAAATTATTTAAACCCCGTGAATAGTGAGTAAATGATACTCGTTCAAACACTTCAATACTTTCTAATTTACCCGGAAAGACTACGAAATGAAAGTCCCGATCGAATCGATGAATCCAAAAACATCTCCATAATTTTTCAAAACTTTATTCAGTTTAAAAATACCCAAAAAATTATACATGCAGAAAATAGAATTACTGTAGAAACAGTATCCCCTAATTCATATGTACGGCCGCGGAACAGCGGCCTAAGCAAGCTTAGGCCGCGTTTCCGCGGCTATAACTACTGTTCATGGGATTATTTTTCTTCCGTAATTCTTATATTTTCCTGCTATGATTTTTACATATTTTTAATTCTGGAAAATGTCAAGTTTTAGAAAATTTCCAGAGAGCACCAAAAAATACGGTCTTTTTGTCCGATCGGGGTTTTCACTTCGTAAAAACGTCGCCTAATGTTCTAGGTCGGTTCTGATACCAATGTTAGGTTAGTATAGCACCCTATGAAGAGATTTCAAGCATCACATGACCTAAAGTTTTCATTTTTAAGGTGCTAAACCAACATGCAAGTGGATCGATCCTAGAAATTAGGGTTAACAAACTATAAGTAAGTAAAGATTAGGGTTTAAAGGATACAACCTTTGTAGCTCCCATTTTTGCTTCACGCCTTAGGCTCTTTGAGTGTTGGATGAAGGTCCACTCGTCGTTCTCTTGCGTCCACGACGATCCACCTGGAGCTTCCCGTCCAAGCTCGCTACTTCGTCAAATCGAAGATAACACTCTAAACAAAACGGCTAAGCTTGTGTAAAATGTTGTTGTGGCTTTGGATCTCACTTCAAAAACCTTTCTTTGATTGTGTTTGACTCACTAGAAAAAACTAGAGAGGAGAAGATCAAGGAGGATGAAAATGGTGGCTATTTCTTTTCAAGAGATAAAATGATAACCATAAGGTTAAGCTTCAAAAAGAAATAAATATCACTATATATATTTATTCCTTCTTGACTCCAACCATGATTAAATGATAGATGATTTATTTAACTTGGGTTTAGAATGATAAAGGAAAGGATAACCATGGTTTAGTGGTAGGTGAGCATGGTTAGGTAAGAAGAAGCATGTAGAAACTAGCATAATTATCCTTTCCTTTTCATTTTCTTTTTAAAACCAAAATTAAATAATTATCCATTGTTTAATCTATGGTGTGAGGCTTATATTGCCACCATTTCCATATATAATCAACCATGATGGTTTGATGTATGTATGTGTACATGTATGCACATTTACATGTGCATGAAACTAGAAAAGAAGAAAGAAACACATGCATGCATGCATACATACATCAAACCCTAGAAAAGTTTTAAGTGAGAAAACTAATGGTTAAATGATAAATCAACACTTGATTTATCAATCCGGTCATATCTCATATGACCCCACCAAAAGCAGTTCACCCGATCAATGTTCGGTATCATATACGCACATTTCAATCGGGTGCATGCGCATATCGCATATGCGCACCACAACGTTTCGCCTGGACTGGGTAACTCCTCTGTGGGACTCTAAGACTCGTCAATACGCCGGCAGAGGGTAATGATCATATCAAGTACCCTCAAGCCGCAAGCGGTCAGCTAAACGTAACGGCCACCCGGGTATTGAGCGATCAGAAGACAACAAGCGAACCTGCTACAACTCCCGTCGAGCCATCCGGCAACACTACCGTACAGTCCGGTCTCTTCGTCAGATATGCTGCATATCGAGCCTAGGGATGGTCACGTCGACCCCAATAACTCAATAAGTCGTGTCGGTGAATGGTCTATAACAGATCGAGAAACTACTGATAACACTTATCAGCAAATCTCAGCAGCCCTGGCCAAGGACTTGCTGTTATAACCAGTCGAGCACAGCACAGCATCAACTCCAAATACCGGGAGAGACGAAACCCCTCCTATCGCTCATCGTCTTCGTGTGTCTCGGGACTGTACCCAACGGCCACCTGTTTGCACGACTCAGTAGAGCCGTGGTAGGGTGGCAATCAAAGTGCAGTGGGAGAACACACAAGACTCCATGACGATCTCGGGTCTACAGACTAACCTGTACCAGTGTCACCTGAGAACTGCTATCCGACGATAGATATAATACCATATAGGAGTTTTCGGTGAGTCCGTCCAGTGTACCCAGTCACCACTGAGCACCCGTATATGATCTTGATGTCAAACATCGATGAATGTGGGAACATCCATCGCCCATCGTATGGGTCTAGTATCATATACGCTAGTCTACTCTGGTATATCGATGCCCCATCTCGATATACCTACGACTAGGGACGTTCCAGGATATGCTTATAGACTACAGATGTCCCACTAGTATGATCTCCATCATAATCAGAGTAGTCAAGCCGATATCCTCAGGGCTTTATCAGCATGTATGAATGAATAAAAGCATGATCAAATAAACATGTCAGATAAAGTAGAACCAGATAGCATACTATCATGTCGAGCAAGAATGCAAACTGAATATATATACATGTATAGATACATCCACTATCACATAATGGCCTCTAGGGCATACATATATCCAACAGGAAGCACCAGGGTTTTGGAGGGAAACTTGAATATTTTGATCACATCACACCATTAGCATTTATTGCACTTGTCCCCCCACTTATGTGCATTTGGCAGCCCCCAAGGTCCATGGTCCAAGCTCCAAGAGTTAGTGTGTACACATGTTATGTGTTGGACCAAAATTGTGTACACAATATTTATTTGCAAAATAACTCTTGGATATCGGTCGATTTGCAGTTCTGGTTTCAGTGTCGGCTGACAAATGATATATCCGTGATTTTAAGTGTATTTCTATTATTTTGTCATGGATACCTGTAATCTGTAATACTGAGCAGACACTGGTTAATAGTACCGATATATAACAAATTAGATAACGAATGAGCGGTATTGAAATGCAGTTTTCTGTGATGAATATCGCCCTCGAAGATCGGGTGGCGGCCGGGGATCGGGAGTTCGCCAACTGCCGAGAGGCCGTCCGAACCACCGAGGCTAAGATGGAAGATTCCAGGGTGCTTGTTGTTAAATATGTATGCCCTAGAGGCCTGTATTGTATAGGATGCTAGGCATGTATTTGTACAGAAACAATCGTTGCTCGAAATGATAGTATGCTATATGGTTTATCTTCATCTTGACGTGTGATGTGTTGTATTTCATATCTTTATATACATGTTGATGAAGCCCTTAGGATTATGCTTGACTACCGGTATTATGATATAGATCATACCAGTGGGGACTGGGCAGTCTATAAGCATATCCTTTAATTGTTCCTAGTCGAGGGTATATCGAGATAGGGCATTGATATTACAAGAGTAGACTAGTGTGTATGTTTCTTGACCCTGGGGGCGATGGTTGATGCTACAACTATTGATGTTTGACATCTAAGATTGTACATAGGTGCTCATTGGAGAATAGGTACACCAAACAGGACTCGCCGAGAACTCCTAGATGGTATATATACCTATTGTCAGATAGCAGTTCTTTGGTGACCCTTGTACAGATTAGTCTGTAGATCCGAGATCGTCATAGTGTCTTGTGTGATTCCCAGTGTACTTTGATTTCCTCCCTACCACGGCTCTACTGAGTCGTGCAAAGAGGTGGATTTTTGGTACAGTCCCGAATCGCATGAAGGCAGTGAAAGATATGAGGGGTTTCGTCTCTCCCGGTATAGGGAGTTGATGTCGCGCTATGCTTGATCGGCCATAATAGAAAATCCCTGGCCAGGGTTCTCGAGATTTACTGATAAGAGTTATCAGTAGTTTCTCGAACCGTTATGGGCCGTAAATTAGCATGACTTATAAAGTTACTGGGGTCTGACTTTTACCACCCCTAGACTTCATATGCGACGTATCAGACGAAGAGACCGGACTGTACGGTAAGGGTTGCTTACAGGCTCGTTAGGGTTGGGATGAGTTCGCTCGTCGGCCACCTCTTTTTCGTCATGTACCTGGGTAGCCATTACGCACAGCTAGTGCCCCTGATGTGCTTGTGGTTAAACGCACTGCCATCGTACTGTCGAGTCTTTAGAGTCCCACACAGAGAGTTCCCTGGTTCAGGAGAAAGATGTAGAGGCCGTAAGTTGTTACGGCAGAGTTTCGATCATGTTCGTGTAATTGTTACAGGAATAATGATTTGAAGGATAATACCGGTAGGCTTTGGTTTAAGCCGGATACCAGTATTATATTATTGGATTGATTGTATTCGTATTTTTCGGAATTTGAATACGGGTATACTTATACGGTATACGGTGGAGGGGTATTCTTGTAATTGTTATATGAATACCTTCTAGAAGGAGACACCTCATTATTAGATATTTATTTTGTGAAAATAAATAAGTGATGTGGAATTTAGGAAAGTCAAAGTATAGATGAAGGAATGCCTTCTTTCATATTTTATTCATTTGGAGTTACTATTGAAGCATGGTGCAATTTTTTATTACATGCTTCAATTATTTCATTTTGAGCCATCTGATTTTTTCCATGCTTGAACTTTTCATTATCACTTTGACATTCTCTCTCTTCATTCTCTCCTTCTTCCTCCTCTTTGCGTTAACCTCACATGAGTTGTGAATCAAAAGCTTAGAGCAAAAATCATAATCCAATACTAAATCTCTACATCACCTTAGTGATCACTTCTAGCAAACTTGATTTCTAAGTTTAACTCTTGTGAAGAGTTTGTAGCTTGTTCGATAGCTCTCGGGTGGATCATCTTGGATCTTGAGGTGTCCGGAGATCGAGCTCATTGCAACCACAAGGAGCCTAGGAGTCACATTCAAATGTAGACCCGAAGGACCGGTTCCATTAGGTATAAATACTATCATAGTTGATTAGATCTCTTGATGGGTTTTGCTAGTTAGGGTTTAAGCACTAATCTTGGGTTATGTGGGTGTTGCATGCAAGAAAAATTATTGTTTACCACTTCTGCCTCCTCACAAGTGTTGTGAGGGTGTGCAACATCCACTAACATGGTACCAGAGCCTATCTTAAACCTTAACTAGCTTGTTGCAACGTTAGAATTCTGCCGTTTTTCGTCGTGCAAAAACTGCCGGAAAAACAGTTTTGAAATTCGATTTTTTGAGTTGTTTGCACACCCTGCGGGCTCACGGTTTGAACCGAGAAGCTACGAGGTGGAGCGTACGCATCCCAGGGACACCTCGGAGGGGACCAGAGGCCGGACCTACACCCCAAGACCACCTCAAGGTGGCCTTAGGGGTGGGTGACCCGAGAGCACCCCAAACAGGGTGCTCTCGGGTCTGCACACCCTTTGGGGCCACCTCGAGATGGCCTCCGGGGGTGGGTACCCCCCGAGGCACCCCATTAGACATTATATTTGGTGTTTTTCACCTCCGTGATGTTCGGGCGGGTTTCGAGTTCATTTTGACTCCCGGATTAGCTCAAAAGATCGGTTTTTGAATTCTTGCTCACTGGATTTTTCAAGTGTTGGAAAATGATGTAGTTTGCAAATCTCGTGCGAAATTCTAATGTTGTGACTTCTTTACTTGCTTTGTGTATGTGTGTTTTGGAAACGTCGACTAATTGCTATAAGTCGATTAGTCGGTGTTGCACATATCAGTATTGATATCATGAGATGGTATGTGTATATGAATATGTTGGATCGTCATGATGAATGGCCGAGGGGATGTGAGAAGAGCGTTTTTCTTTTCTTTCATTCATGTAATTTGTAAAAAGAAATGTAATATTATTTTGTGGGGCTCATCCGGGTTGAGCTTGTAGCCACCGTTGTATATTTTCTTTTTACTGTTTTTGCTCCTTGGATAGACCCAAGGTAGGGTGCACAAACTACCGGGTTCTCGAAGTGCCGAGTGGCCTACTTACTTTGTTGAGGGAGGTTGCTTCACTTCGGGAATTTGGCGGGTAGTTTGCCGCACCTGTAGGGGTCTAAGGTTGGGTTTGGCTATTCATCACGACCGTAGAAACCGTCTTTCATTAAGGGCTTAAATGAAGTACGGAATTCCTAGAATATCTAATGTATTCATCTGTGATCTGGAATGTTTATAAATGCGTTCGACGAATTGCTATTTATATATGAGATATATAATAAACATTGCTTATGTTTTCCACCCGTGCTAGTCCAGCCACCACTCTGCCGTTAGTTAAGTAACCTAACGGTGCATGATGGGCCCCCGTGACGAATGCGGATGACATAAGCGTATGTTCTATTTTCGTTTCTTTTCTGTGATGTTTAGGAAACGTAAATGATGGGACAATATTAATGTGATTAATGTTAAGAAAAAGAAACCTAAAAATATTGTAGAATCAAATTTTTTAAAATGGGTAACTCTAGTTTTTGCTTTGCATAGTGGTATTCCTTGATGAATATCCAGCACCTCATTCGACGAGGAAAGGGCCGAGATCCCTTCATCGGGAGTGACCCCTTTAGCGAAATTAGAAAATGTTATAAAGCACTCGATTGTTTTTATAGTTGATCTATCTTTTGCTTTGTATCGTGGTATTCATGAATATCTAGCACCTTATTCGATAAGGAAAGAGCCGAGATCCCTTCACCGGGAGTGTCCTCTTTAGCAAAATTAGAAAGATACTACAAAACCATTCAACTTTTAAAACTGGAGCTTAAACCACTCCTTTCACTAGATTCTACAACGATATCAAGTTCAAACGTTAAGGGTTTTTAATAAAAACCATCCGTCGCCCTCCGCCATTTTAGGAAGTAGAGTACTTAGTATTCATGCCACGTTTGTTGACTATAGTTAAGGCGTGGTGTACGGTAGCTAAGTCATGTCTTCCTATAAAGCATTTGATGTGATCGATTAGGACATTCATATGACTTTGTTGACCATAGTTAAGGGTCATGCGGGTGGTTCTAAATCAATCACGAAATGGCGGGTAGAACTTGACTAGTGCTTATGATTTGTTGACCATAGTTAAGGTCATAAGACACTAGGGATAAAAATCATATCGGGAATTTCAAGAGTTGAAATTTGCAATGAGATTGCATACCTTCTATATGATAGTTGGATCCCGATCCCATTGTGAGTAAAAGTTACTCCCGGGAGAGTTTTGCACTTTACAATTAGCTAATACAGTAGGTGTCTAGAAAGGTGTCAACGGGATTACGCCTCTAGGAAAACGAGATTTATTTTAATTAGGTCCGTGCGAAAGCACGGGGAACCTCCCTCGGAGTACCGACACTGGCCTGGCCGACTGGTTAGCGAACTTGTAGATTGCAATTAATCCTGGCTAGTTTTCTTTTTATGGTTTGAAGGAAAATTTGATAAAAAGCAGTGGGAGACATTGACTAGATAAGATTAAATAACCAATCTAATTATGCAAGAGCAATCTCTGAGTGTCTTCTTTTCTCTCTCCTAATAGCAGATATCTATGATGGGACTTAAGATTTTATTAGACAAGAATAAACTCACGAGACCGAATTACAAAGATTAGCTAAGGAACATAAATATTGCCCTGACCTATGATAAGGTCGGATACGTCTTGACTACTCCAGCCCCTCCAAGCCCAGGCCTTGATTCTTCAGTTGCGGATAAAGAAATCCGCAAGACATAGGATATAGACTGCGCAACAGCCAAGTGCCCCGCTCTTGCTTCTATTAATAATGAACATCAGAAGAAGTACGAAAAGATGGATGTACAATCCATCTTTCTCCATACAAAGGAGTTGTATGGAGAGCAATCTCATACTCTCTGATACGAGGCATCTCGAAAGTTGTTTCAGATTCGGATGGCTGCTGGCACGTCTGCAGGTGACCATGTATTGAAGATGATTGCACTTATAGAAGAACTTAAGGACCTGGGTTGGACCATGGAGAACGAACAGTATATTTATATTGTTCTACGGTCCCTTCCCCTGTCTTTGCTCAGTTCATTGTAAACTTCAACATGCACAACATGGGGAAGTCATTACCTGAACTCCTCAATATGTTGAGAAGTGCAGAGAGCACGCTAAAGGTAGAGAAAACTCCCGCTCTAATTGCTGGGACATCTTCCTCCTCTGGCCTGAACGCCAAGGCCAAGGGAAAGAACAAGAATAATCCCATCAAGCCGAGAGGCGGAGTCAAAAAGGCACCGGGAAAGGACAAGATAGGAGTTACTGCGACAGGACGAGGGGAATGCTTCCACTGCCACCAAACTGGGCACTAGAAGAAAAACTGCGTTGGATACCTGGTCGTCCTTGTAAGTCGAAGTTACGCACCCCATGTGTTCGGGGGGAGGTGGAATGAGCAAAAAATGATTTTTACGGGCTTCGCAACATCGACTAGAACCAAGGATCGTCCATAAACCCTATCTAGCACTAAACTATGAGATTTAGCTACTATGCAAGAAAGTTATACCTCAAGATACTAGTCCTTCTTGTTCTTGTTGTCCTCCTCCTCTTTGTAAGCTCCTTGTAGTGAGTATGGAACACGCCTCCTTGTCGGCCACCTCAAGTCGAAGAAGATCCACCTGAGAGTGCCTACCTTGAGGTTTAACCTCTAAGATAAGGTAACTAAACAACTTAGAGTGCTAATATAAGTGACCTAGAGAATAGAGAGAGTGATTAAGGATTTGTTAGTCTAACTAACCCTAGGATTCTCAACTCATGAGACAATTAGGGTTAAGAGGAAGAAGAAGAGAGCTTGAGGAGAGAGAAAGTGTTTGTGATAATTATATGAAGCATAACTCATTTGTGAATAATATGAAGCATGAAAATATCTCACAAAAATATCTTGTAAATATCAAGCATGCTTCATTTAATTCATATGATGAATCATTTCCATGAGTCATGGTTCATTTAATGAAAATTACATCTCATTTCCTCCACCTCATTTAAGTTTTAATCTAATGATAAAAACCTTAATGAATCATCTTCTTCTAGAAGCTTTCCCAACAAATTACGATAATGCCCCTCATCCGTATTTTCATACCTGCATCCGTGTTTACGAAAAACACGAATACTGTGAGACTAAACTAATCCAATAATCTAATACTAGGATCCGACTTAAACCAACGCCCACTAGTATAATCCGTCCGAATATCGTGCGTGCACAAGTACACGCATATGTTTGAACCCTGTCGTAAAATCGTACGACCTCTATATCATTTCGCCCGAAGCAGGGAAACCCTCTGTATGGGACTCTAAATACTCGACAGTACGTTGGCAGTGGGTTTAACCACAAGCCGCAAGCGGTACTAGCTGCACGTAACGGCTACCCAGGTATCTGTCGATAAGAAGGACGATGAGCAAACTCATCCGAACTCCTACTGAGCCTATCTGTGACAATATATGTACAGTCCGGTCTATTCCTTCTCGAGCTTCTATTTCCTCCGTTATGGGAGATTCGGGAAAAGATGCAATAAGAAGACGTGTTTCCAAAATGAACAATATATGGGTGGAGAAGGGGGAGTTAGCAAAGTTGGACAAGATTGGAATGAGCATAGGAACATGTATGGATGTACCAGCCTAAGTGTATCGCATATCGGGCATCAGGGGGGCAGTAAACGTCAGACCCCTAATAGAGGTATAAGTCATGTCGGAGTGTAGCCCAGAACACCCTGAGAAACTACTGGAATCCCCACCAGCAAATCTCGCTTGCCCCGGCCAGGGACTTTGTGTAATGGCTTTCCGAACGCAGCGCGACATCAACCCCCATTACTAGGAGAGACGAATCCTATCTAACCGCCACTTCCTCTGAGTGCTTCGGGACTGCACCCAACAACTACCTGTTTGCACGACTCAGCAGAGCAGTGGTAGGGTAGTAATCTAAGAATAGTGGGAACACACTTGAGGCGAAGTAGCAGTGTCAAGTCGACGGACTAAGCTATACTCATGTCACCTGGGAACTGCTACCTGACGATAGGTATATTACCAACCAGCCGTTCTCCATGATTCCGTCCAGTGTAACTCATAACCCAATGAGCACTTGCATACTATCTCCAGTTTGACGTACTGATAACTGTGGGACAGACCATCTCCCCTCCTGCGATGAGAAGCGTATACACTAGTCTACTCTGGAGTATCGATGCCCTTGTCTCAATAATCCTACGACTAGGAACCTGTATAAGGATGTGCTTGTAGACTACCCAGTCCCCCACTAGTGTGACTGCCATCACAACGCTGGTAGTCAAGAAAAAATCCTAAGGGCTCTATCAATATGTATTAGCGATACGTTAAAAGAAACATACACACATATTAAGATAGATACAAACCAAGTAGCATACTACCATATTGTGAAAGACTGTTATAAATCCGTGTATATATCCCAAGCATCCAAAATGTAATATACAAACTAGTACTATACAATAATGCCCTCTAGGGCATATTACACTAACAATCTCCCACTTGCACTAAGGCCATGTGCTGGCATATCACATACCTATCATCTCGAATTGCCTCTCGAACCGCGTCTGAGGGATTGCCTTTGTGAATGGATCTGCAGTGTTGTCCCCAGTAGCAACTCTCCGAACCTCGATCTCCCGGCGATCCACGATCTCTCTGATCAGGTGATACCGCCTCAAGATGTGTCTGGACTTCTGATGGGACCTGGGTTCCTTTGCTAAAGATATAGCCCCGTTGTTGTCACAATACAGAGGTATTGGATCAACAATGGATGGAACCACCTGAAGTTATTTTAAGAACTTCCTCATCCAAACTGCTTCTTTTGCGGCATATGAAGCAGCAATATACTCCGCTTCCATCATCGAGTCAGCAACGATGTCCTGCTTGGAACTCTTCCAATAGACCGCCCTTCCATTGAGGGTAAAGACATGACCCGACATGGATTTGGAGTCATCCTTGTCACTCTTGAAGATGGAGTCAGCAAAGGCCTCGATCTGGAGGTCCTTTCCACCGTACACCAAGAACATCTCCTTAGTCCTTCTCAGATACTTGAGAATGTTCTTTACTGCTATCCAGTGCTTCTCCCTAGGTTCAACTTATACCGGCTTACCACGCTCAGTGCGTAAGCAATATCTGGTTTGGTACATAATATCGCATACATTATAGAGCCTACTGCAGAAGCGTAGGGTATAATAGACATGTGATCCCTTTCCAAATCAGTCTTAGGAGACATCTCTTTGGAGATGGTGATTCCGTGACAAGCCGGTAAATTACCGCGCTTAGAATCTTCCATACTGAATCTTTTCAGTATGGTGTCGATGTACCTAGACTGTGAAAGTCCCAACATCCTTTTAGATCTATCACGATAGATCCGTATCCCCAGAATGTAAGAGGCATCACCCAGGTCTTTCATGGAGAACTTATGTGACAAGAATCCTTTGACAGATTGTAGTATAGGAATATCATTTCCTATCAAAAGAATATCATCCACGTACAAGACGAGGAATACTACAGTTCAGTCTACAATCTTAATATAAATGTATGGCTCATCTGGATTTTTGATGAACTCAAATTCTTTGACCGTCTCATTAAAACAAATGTTCCAACTCCGCGATGCATACTTTAGTCCATAGATGGACTTAAGCAACTTGCACACTTTCCCGCTGCTCCCACTCTGAATGAAACCCTCGGGTTGGTCCATATAGACGCACTCTTCCAAATTTCCATTTAGAAAAGCGGTTTTTACGTCCATCTGCCAAATCTCATAATCGTGGAAGGTAACAATGGCAAGAGGGATCCGAATGGATTTGAGCATAGCCACAGGAGAAAAGGTTTCATCATAGTCCAAACCATGTCTTTGACGAAAACCTTTTGCAACAAGTCTAGCCTTATAGGTTTTAACCTGTCCATCTACACCAATCTTCTTTCAGAAGATCCATTTGCAGCCGACGGGTTTTACCCCTTCTGGAGAAATGTCCAAAGTCCATACATTGTTGGTGTACATGGACTCCATCTTGGTACGCATTGCATCCAGCCATTTTGCCGAGTCAGTGCTCTAAATGGCTTGCTGAAAGTTAGCCGGCTCATCATTATCCATGATGCAATCCTCTCTATCCCCATCTACGAGAAAACCGTAGTATCTCTCAGGCGGATGAGACAGCCTACTACTCCTGCAGAGTGACGCGGGAATGTCCTGTTCTTTTGAAACTTCTGGTTCTACCAAGCTTTCAGTAATAGCTTGTGGTTCTGGAATTTCTTCCAGTTCTATTGAACTCCTAGTAGTTTCCTTTTCTAAAAATTGATGTTCCAAAAAGTGGGCATGACGAGAAACAAAAACCATTTGTTCCTTTGCGTAATAGAAAAGATACCCCCTGAAGTTCTTTGGGTATCCCACAAACTTACACAATACTGAGCGTGCCTCGAGTTTGTCCACATGCTGTTAATTAACAAAAGCCGGACTTCCCAATATCTTCAGATACTGAAGATATGGTTTCTTCCTACTCCACATCTCATATGGTGTTGTAGGTACAGTCTTGGTAGGAACTTTGTTCAAAAGGCATGCAGCTGATTCTATTGCATAACCCCAGAATGATCGTGGTAACTCAGCGTAACTCATCATGGAACACACCATATCTAATAGGGTTCGGTTCCGTCTCTCCGATACACCATTGTGTTATGGTGTGTATGGAGGAGTAAGGTGAGAGAGAATTCCATTCTCTTTTAAGTATTCCAGGAACTCGGCACTTATGTATTTACCACCCCGATCAGATCTTAGTGTCTTGATACTTTTGCCTGTTTGTTTTTCTGCTTCATTCTTATATTCCCGGAATTTCTCAACGGCCTCTGATTTATGCTTCATTAAGAAGACATGTCCATACCTAGAGAAATCATCCGTAAAAGTAATGAAGTAAGAATAACCACTTCGCACATGTGTAGACATTAGACCACATATATCACTGTGTATGAGTCCCAAGAGCTCGCTTGCTCTTTCTCCGTGTCCAGTGAACGGAGTCTTTGTCATCTTTCCTTTGAGACATGATTGACAAGTTGCATAAGATTGATATTCGAACGGATCCAAAAATCCTTCTTAATGTAACTTGGTTAACCTTGTTTCGTTGTTGTGACCTACTCTACAATGCCATAAGAAAGAATGATTTATTTCTGGAGTCTTTCTTTTATGTGTGTTCTGGACATTGAAAATTTGTAATATACCATTGTTTAGAGTACCTGACCCAATCAGAGCATGATTAAGGTGGATGTTTATAACATCGCTTACATATGTAAAATCATAACCTTGTTTTGATAACAAAGATACTGAAATGATATTACAAGTAAAACTAGGTACACAAAATCAGTTGCGCAAAACCAAAATATGTCCACTCGTCAATCCAAGATGATATTTCCCTACGGACACAGCATCCACGCACGCTCCGTTAGCAACCCTGAGGGTCATATCACCGGTCTTCAGAACTCTACGGCTTCTCACTGCCTGCAAAGAATTAAAGATATGAGATCCTGATCCGGTATCCAATACCTAGGAAGTAGAGTTGATTGACAGACAGTTTTCAATTACAAATACACCTGAAGCCGAAGCCACAACTTGCTTCGAGTCCTGGTTCTTGGCCTTCCAAGCCATGCAATCTTTCTTCCAGTGGCCCTTCTTATGATAATAGAAGCATTCTTCCTTCCCAACTGTCAGCCCCGCTACTCTTGCTTTGCCCTTTGCTTCCACCTTACTAACGCCGCCTCTCGGCTTAGTGGGGGCCTTCTTCTTCTTTCCTTTGGCTTTCGCCTTGGACCTAGAAGAGGAAGCTCCATCCACAAGTAGAGCGGGTATTTCCTTGGCTTTCTGCAGGATGCCCTCTGCACTCCTCAACATGTTGAGGAGTGTAAGCCCGCGGGGGCGCCCCGGCCTTCGATCCGACGCCGGAAACGCGGAAAACAAAAACTTTGCGAACTTTGCAAAACGGCACCGCCGCGGACTTTTCACCCGGATCGGGCCATTAACCTAGCTAGCTAGCAAAAAGAAAAGAGTAGAGAAGCTATACCAAGCGATCCGTGTCCTTCGGTCTTCGTCTCCGCTCCGATCTCCCGCGGAATCTCCGTCACCTCCTCGCTCGTCGGAAAGGGCACCACGTAGCCGGAATCTTTTACGGGCTCCCGCCTCTTGACCGAGGCAACTCGGGCGCGAAGTTGGCTAGCCGACGCGTCCAAGACTTGCTATAGAATAGTGTAGAATAGTTGTCTCTTTGGGGCTTATGGAAGTTGCCATGGATGGAGGGATTTTTGCACAAGGATTTTTCATGGTTGCTTGATGAAAAGAATGGAGCATGCTTGAGGGAAAATGGGCTCGGCCAGAACACATTTTAGCTCACTGGAAATTTGAAGTGGGGAGGAGACTCATTTAAGCTCAAAAGCAACCTTAGATAAATTAATCCCTCATCACATTAGAATCACCAGCACACTTCTAAGAGGGGGCCCACCAAATGAAAAAAAAACAAGCATGAAGGAATTTTCCCACACAAATTAAAACTCATCCTCTCACTGCAGGAACAGTGGCCGGCCCCAATAAACCAAGTGGGGAAAAAGATAATGGAATTGAAGAAGGAATAATTCAAGATGCAAGAACAAAAATAATCTCACATCAATTTCTTTTCTCACCTAATCAAATCACCATCTCATAAATGCAAGAGAATGACCAATATGGAATATCATGATTATGAAGCCACACTCATGCAAAGAAACCCCTCACAAAATGTTAATTGCAAACTTGCAATTAACGCCCTCCAACGAAAAGTCCGACCGGGAAGGAAAAAGAGAAAACCGGCCGGAACGGAATGCAAACTGGCAACTTCAGAAAACCGATCCCGTAATAAATTACAGGAAAACCCCACTACTGCAAATACATGCCCGCATTTGTATTCGCACTGAACACAAATGCAAAGAGACAAAACTACACTATCTAATACTAGTATCCGGCTTAAACCAAAGCCGGCTAGTAAAATCCGTCCGATCACGATCCGTGCAACACCGCACGTATCTGATCGAACCCTGCCATATCTCCATACGGCCTCTACAGCGTTTCGCCCGAAACTTGAGTAACTGTCTGTGTGGTGGACTCTAAAGACTCGTCAATACTATGGCTGTGGATTTAACCACTAGCACGTCAGAGGTATAAGCCAATACGTGACGGGCCACCAGGTATTGACCAAAAGGGACGTCGATGAGCGAACTCATCCTGACACCCTACTGAGCCTGTCAGTGACAATATCCGTACAGTCCGGTCCGTTCGTCTATGAGCATCGCATGGCGGGCCTAGGGGGTTGGTAAAAGTCAGACCCCCAAAAGCGGTACAAGTCGTGTCGGAGTGTAGCCCAGAACACCCTGAGATACTACTGGAATACCTACCAGCAAATCTCCTGCCTTGGCCAAGGACTTTTCATGTTCTGGCTCTCCTAGACACAGCACGACCTCACCCCCAATACCGGGAGAGACGAACCCCTGCAGATCCGCTCACTGCCTCCATGTGGCTCGGGACTGTACCCAACTAAAACCTGTTTGCACGACTCCTTTGAGCCATGGTAGGGTAGTAATCAAAGTACAGTGGGAACTCACACGAGACAAATGACGATCCCAGGTCGATGAACTAACCTGTACACATGTCACCTGGGAACTGCTATCTGACGTCTGGTATATCCCAACTAGCAGGTTCCCGGCGAGTCCTGTCCGGTGTACTCATAACCCAATGAGCACCTGTATACATCTTAGGTGAACCAACTGACACCAGTGGCTTGTGAGACCGGCCACCGCCCCTCGTCGGGGTCTCGACTGTATACACTAGTCTACTCTGGAGAAACGATGCCCTGTCTCGAATCTCCCACGACTAGGGACCTTTTAAGGATGTGCTTGTAGACCCCAGCTCCCACTTATATGATCGCCCTCATACTGCTGGTGGTCAAGCAAGAATCCTAGGGGCTTTATCAACGTGTAATAGCGACTCGAAAGGTCACCTAAAGCAGTACACGATGATAAAGATAAACCAGATAGCATACTATCATCTCGAGTAAGACTGTCCTACCGGGACAGGTCCTCCCCTCAATCATTGCAATCACGTGCCTGTGATCCAATAATTGACTCTGAGGGCACTATCTCCAACAATCTCCCACTTGCACTCGAGGCTAATTATTGCGATGTCGCATACTCACAGCCCGTGTGATACCGAACACCCAACTCCTCTACTAGTCAGTCTCACAAAGCTCGTTTGCGAAACTATTGCGTTCGAGGAATAGCCTCAGTGAGTGGATCCGCCTTGATGTTTCTTTCTATGTCTCTCTATATCTCATGTTCGCAGAGAAAACTATCTCCCGAAATGAGCAATACCTGTCTTAGAATGTGTCTGGATGTCTGATGGGACCTAGTTCATAAATGAACTCCAAATCCAAACTTCTTAGACGGTATCGACAACTGAACTTAATCAGTGTCCTGCGCCATGCCTCCCCTCAGTATCCACTTGGACCATCTGTCCAATATACTGCCCCTCGTCAGAGGGAAAACTATAACTCTGACAGCCACTCTGCCATCCAGGTCACCTTGGAAGCCTGGAATGATAACCGTTTCCTAAAGGAGGCTGCCGTTATCAATTCCTTAGAACATCAACTTATGTTCTAAAACTGCTTCCGACTGTTTCTCCAAGATTGGATTAATATCAACTTATTGCACCTACTGCAAGAACAATATCTGGTGTGGTACTTGACATCTCATGATTGACTCAGTTGCCTAAGCAAGTGATCTGTCAATCATGCGTGTCCCTCTCCCCTTTAGTCTGTAAGACACCTTTAGAGAGGGTGACTCCATTACCTGCAGGTACACTACCGTGCCAGGAGTCGTCCATTCTAAATACTCATAGAATGCGGTCAAAGTACCCAGATTGGGAAACCACCCAAATCTAGATCTAAAACCATAAATCTAGTAACCAGAATGTCTGATATAATATCCAAGTCCTATGTGGAGAAACCACTGTGTGACGACCAAAGTATAACCGATCGTAGTATAGGAATATCCTTTCCTACTCTGTGTATGTCATCCAAATACCAGGACATCACACCCTACTACCTTCTTAACAGATCCATCCCCTATTCTGATGAAGTCAAATCTATGACTGTCATGTTAGAAATAGATGATCTATCTCCGCTATATCTGCTTTAGTCTATAAATAGACATAAGCCACCTGATATCCACCAATGCTTCCGCTGCTCCCACTGACTACGACAACCCTCTGGCAGAGTCATATAGACGTGCACTTCTAAAGCCAGTTTAGAACGACGCTATACTCATCCTCCCGCCGGGTCTCGCAGCCTGGAACAACAGCAATGGCAAGTCTGGGTAAACAAGAACCTCCCTGCCACCGTCCTTGAGCATACCAAAGTGCCTCTCGGGTGCCTGAGGTTACCCACCGTATTTGCGGAGTGGCCAATGGAATGTCAAACCAGATTGAATCTTTAGGTTCTAATCAAATCTTCAGTAATCGTTTGCGGTTCTGGAATCACTTCCAGTTCTACCATACTCCCACTACTATTTTTCTGAAAAAATCCATTTTTGATAAAACTGTGGCGAGTCAAGAACAATATTACTATTGATCTTCCAGATGGTAGAAAGTTAACCCTCGTCATAGCCCGGGTCAACACACAAACAGCCACTACTGAAACGTGCCTTGAGTTGTCCAGAGTCTGGTTTTAAGCATAAGCCGGACAACTCCCCGTATCTTAACAATGTCAAGATATGAACTGTTCTATATCCAAGAAACAGAGGCACTGATTTAATTGAACCAGATTCAAATCATGCAGCTGTCTCCAGTGCATGTCAAGTAAATGGAAGAGAGGCCGATCAGCGTTACTCAACTTAGGAGTACTTCCAATTATGAGTAACCTGAAAGAGAAGCTAGTTCTCTTAATCATTACTATCAACTGAATACCATTCACAAGTATCTACATCTTCGATCTCCTTGAAAAATCCCGATACTTGCAACACTTGGTTCTCTACTTTACTCTTATACCTATAACTCCTCAAAACTTAGACCCTGTGTTTCTACGAAACACATGTCTAAGAACTAGAGAAGTTAAAAGTAAACAGAATATAGTACGAGGACCAACCCCTCTGTCCTAATGGACACTGGACAATATACAATACTCTGTATAAGTCTCCTGAGTCTAGCGACTCATTCACTGTGTGTCGTAGGTTGAAAACTGTACTTTTGGTTAAGAAGAATTACACCGTTGTTCAATGCTCCTTACCTAACCATCCACTGGTATAGGTAAATGTCATAGACATAATTTCAAAAAAATATGTCTCACTCTATAAAAATAGACGTACAGATATATCAATTTGAAATTGGTGCACAACAACGGATATTCAAAACCAAATATTTGCCGACCGGCAAACAACCCAGGTGACTTCCTCAAATATCACCAATTACAACGAATCCTGATATAATGAGGATGGTCACCTAATTCCCAATAACTTACTCCCACTCATCATCTGTAAAACCATACAGATGTGAGAATCATACCTGGCAAATACATACCCTGGAGCAAGTGTCTAATTGAGAAATCAGTTTTCTTTTAACAGTACACAGTGAAACTGAAACATTGAAATGTTTCGATGGGGTTTCCTGGTATTCCTAGTAATGCCTCTTCCATTGTCCATATTCACAACTGTAACCGTATAATTCTTTGCCACCTCTCCAAATCCCTTTACATGTCTTTAGTCATTACCTTCTGTACACCCGTTTAGGCCAAATGGTTTTCTTCCTTCCCTACCGTTCGGCACCAGCCTATGGTTTGGAAGAAGACTATCCAAAAAGCATAATGGGTGTACTGTCCTAATCCGAGGAACACTCGCAATGCGAGAGAAGGTGAGGATAAAAGACAACCGAATGTACTTAATTCATAGGTGATTTAGGATTGACAAAGAAGTACATGGTTTGGTCGTGAATAGCAGTCGCAATTTACTTTGCCCTCTTACTAGTCCCCTGCTTTGTCTGAACTTAATACCTTCTGTACACCGTTTAGGCTAATTGGCTTTCTTCATTCCCTACCGGTCGGCACCATCCTTGGGTCTGGAAGAAGACTATCCAATTTGCGTAATAGGTGTACTATCTCCTAAACCAAGGAGTACTCGCAACCTGAGAGAAGGTAAAACGTAAAGACAACTGAATAGTCCTATTCGTTTTCTCCAGAACCGGAAACCATCCTCGAAGTCCTTCGAGTTCGTATATAACCATACGATGGTTTTGTCCAATGGAAGTGGACGTTCGTAGTAATACGGGGCGTCCCGGAGAAAAGGGTAAAAGTAGGAGTGGCAAAGAGGTTTGCAACTCTGACAATCCAAAAGCCAGTGTTAAGAAGGTTCGGTTAACTTGGTCACTGAGTCATAGTCTAGGGTCGGGTCAATGGTCGCTGCCAAAGAGAGAGAGAAAAGAAACACTCAGCGTGCACTCTAACCTAGATCAGAATGGTTACCAATTTATCTAATCTGGAAACCTCCCACTGTAGCGTCAAATTCTTCCCCAAACCTGAAAGAAGAATTAGCCGGGATAACCCGAGGAGTAAACCAACTCATCAGTGGGAATCGGGATCCAACTCTCATCGCATGATAACGTGACGGAATCCGCTCACGTTATCACACTCCAGAAGGTATGCGCATATCTGGCAAGTTTCAGTACTTTTGAAACTCCCGATGTAGATTTCTGCCCCATGCTCTTATGACCTTGACTTTGGCCAACATATCATAAGTCACATGTCAAGTTCTACCCGTCATTTTCCTGGTTAATTTGAACCCACCCGTACCTACCCTTGACTTTGGCCAAAATGGCAGTACGACTGTCCCAAACCAACGCATCTATCTATGCTGCATATGAATACCTAACAGCTACCAAACACTGTGCCTTGACTTTGGCCAACATACACAGCTTGAATACTATTGACCATCCATATGAAATGACGGAGGGCTACGAATGGTTTCTGGCGAAAACCTTTAACGTAACGAACTTGATATCGTTGAAAGAACTGATAGCTTTATAAAAATATAGTGACGACAACCTTTGCTAAAGAGGTCACTCCCGGTGAAGGGATCTCGGCTCTTTCCCCGTAGAATGAGGTGCAGGATATTCCAAATGAATACCACGATGCAAAGCAAAAGTAATCGGCTATAGTGAAGTTACTGCCCTGACGCAAACTTTTGTCCAAGGGGTCACTCCCGGTGAAGGGATCTCGGCCCTTGCCTCGTCGACTGAGGAGCAGGATATTCCAAATGAATACCACTGTGCAAAACAAAAGAGAACGCCCTTGCAATAACAGCTTTTTGAAAAGTGTTCCAACAACATCAGAATAGGTTTGTTTATCTTGCATTGATCCGAATCAATGCAGTCCCATTAATTGATCACACCACAAAGAACGAAAATATACTGACGTACGTATATGCCATCCGCATTCGCCACTGGGTCCCGTCATCACCCGTTAGGTTAGCTAACTAACGACAGAGCGGGGACTGGACTAGCGCGGATGAAAAACATATACAACATCTACTAATATATATATAATATATAATTTTCGCTCAAGGCGTGATAAACAATGCAGCACAGATCAATACAGATATCTGGGATCCCCGGGTTTCACAGAGCCGCTGAAACCCGACGTTCCCCTGGTCGTGTGGATAGCCTGTGCAATGAAATCCTAGACCCCTACGGGCGCGGCAAGTTACCCGCCAAAACCTGAAGCGAGGCAGCCCCCTTCAGCAACGTGAATGGACCACCCAGCACTTCACGGAATCCGGTAACTTGGGCACCCCTCCTGGGTCAACCCTATACCCCCTACGAGTGCGGCGAATAGCCCGCCAATCCTAGAGTGAAGCCCCCTCCGTCTCAATGCCATGAGATGCGGGCTTGTTGCCCTCCAGAATCCGGCTATCCGTGCACCCCTCCGCGGGGTAATCCTAGTACAGAAAGTAAAATATACATACAACGGGTACATCGACCGCAACCAGGTCGTGCCCCAAAATAATAATACAAACTGGCAGTGACGGCAGTCCACATGTCGGATGCTCGCCCCGCAATATCAAATGTACATAATAAAACAGAACTGTACTACCACTGCAACCAGGCTATCCCCCACGACCGATCCGCAACAACACAGTACAATCACAGAACATCAACGTGAAAGTCACGTTCGCAAATCCGTCTAAAAGGGCTATAGCAGATAGACTGGATTTACCGATCGAGTGACATTCACGGTCGCAGATATAATGGAAAAACTGTGAACTAGCATGTTTAAAATATCCGATCGAACAAATTTATCAAAGTGGGCCCTAAAGAGTACTGTAGCACTTAAAGAAAATCTGGGCCTAAAGAAAATATCCCAAAAGCCCTATTTCCAACTCATAAGCTTACTGGGAAAATATGGTGCCACGATTCTTCTTTTCCGCCGCGCAAGCGCGGCCAAACCAGGGGTTTGGCCGCGCTTCCGCGGTCAAAGTGAGGAATCAGTGGATCGTATTTTCCCAGAATTCTTATAATTTGTTGTACATGTCTCTGCAATCACCAGAAAAATTTTAGGAGCTCAAAAAATTTTAACAGAGAACACATGTGCACAAAAATACGGTTTTCGGGTTTTTGTTCGATCGAGTTCTAAACGCGCTAGAGCAAGCTAGGGAAGGTTAATGGCGTGGCTCTGATACCATTGTAAGCCCGCGGGGGCGCCCCGGCCTTCGATCCGACGCCGGAAACGCGGAAAAAAAAAACTTTGCGAACTTTGCAAAACGGCACCGCCGCGGACTTTTCACCCAGATCGGGCCATTAACCTAGCTAGCTAGCAAAAAGAAAAGAGTAGAGAAGCTATACCAAGCGATCCGTGTCCTTCGGTCTTCGTCTCCGCTCCGATCTCCCGCGGAATCTCTGTCACCTCCTCGCTCGTCGGAAAGGGCACCACGTAGCCGGAATCTTTTACGGGCTCCCGCCTCTTGACCGAGGCAACTCGGGCGCGAAGTTGGCTAGCCGACGCGTCCAAGACTTGCTATAGAATAGTGTAGAATAGTTGTCTCTTTGGGGCTTATGGAAGTTGCCATGGATGGAGGGATTTTTGCACAAGGATTTTTCATGGTTGCTTGATGAAAAGAATGGAGCATGCTTGAGGGAAAATGGGCTCGGCCAGAACACATTTTAGCTCACTGGAAATTTGAAGTGGGGAGGAGACTCATTTAAGCTCAAAAGCAACCTTAGATAAATTAATCCCTCATCACATTAGAATCACCAGCACACTTCTAAGAGGGGGCCCACCAAATGAAAAAAAAACAAGCATGAAGGAATTTTCCCACACAAATTAAAACTCATCCTCTCACTGCAGGAACAGTGGCCGGCCCCAATAAACCAAGTGGGGAAAAAGATAATGGAATTGAAGAAGGAATAATTCAAGATGCAAGAACAAAAATAATCTCACATCAATTTCTTTTCTCACCTAATCAAATCACCATCTCATAAATGCAAGAGAATGACCAATATGGAATATCATGATTATGAAGCCACACTCATGCAAAGAAACCCCTCACAAAATGTTAATTGCAAACTTGCAATTAACGCCCTCCAACGAAAAGTCCGACCGGGAAGGAAAAAGAGAAAACCGGCCGGAACGGAATGCAAACTGGCAACTTCAGAAAACCGATCCCGTAATAAATTACAGGAAAACCCCACTACTGCAAATACATGCCCGCATTTGTATTCGCACTGAACACAAATGCAAAGAGACAAAACTACACTATCTAATACTAGTATCCGGCTTAAACCAAAGCCGGCTAGTAAAATCCGTCCGATCACGATCCGTGCAACACCGCACGTATCTGATCGAACCCTGCCATATCTCCATACGGCCTCTACAGCGTTTCGCCCGAAACTTGAGTAACTGTCTGTGTGGTGGACTCTAAAGACTCGTCAATACTGTGGCTGTGGATTTAACCACTAGCACGTCAGAGGTATAAGCCAATACGTGACGGGCCACCAGGTATTGACCAAAAGGGACGTCGATGAGCGAACTCATCCTGACACCCTACTGAGCCTGTCAGTGACAATATCCGTACAGTCTGGTCCGTTCGTCTATGAGCATCGCATGGCGGGCCTAGGGGGTTGGTAAAAGTCAGACCCCCAAAAGCGGTACAAGTCGTGTCGGAGTGTAGCCCAGAACACCCTGAGATACTACTGGAATACCTACCAGCAAATCTCCTGCCTTGGCCAAGGACTTTTCATGTTCTGGCTCTCCTAGACACAGCACGACCTCACCCCCAATACCGGGAGAGACGAACCCCTGCAGATCCGCTCACTGCCACCATGTGGCTCGGGACTGTACCCAACTAAAACCTGTTTGCACGACTCCTTTGAGCCATGGTAGGGTAGTAATCAAAGTACAGTGGGAACTCACACGAGACAAATGACGATCCCAGGTCGATGAACTAACCTGTACACATGTCACCTGGGAACTGCTATCTGACGTCTGGTATATCCCAACTAGCAGGTTCCCGGCGAGTCCTGTCCGGTGTACTCATAACCCAATGAGCACCTGTATACATCTTAGGTGAACCAACTGACACCAGTGGCTTGTGAGACCGGCCACCGCCCCTCGTCGGGGTCTCGACTGTATACACTAGTCTACTCTGGAGAAACGATGCCCTGTCTCGAATCTCCCACGACTAGGGACCTTTTAAGGATGTGCTTGTAGACCCCAGCTCCCACTTATATGATCGCCCTCATACTGCTGGTGGTCAAGCAAGAATCCTAGGGGCTTTATCAACGTGTAATAGCGACTCGAAAGGTCACCTAAAGCAGTACACGATGATAAAGATAAACCAGATAGCATACTATCATCTCGAGTAAGACTGTCCTACCGGGACAGGTCCTCCCCTCAATCATTGCAATCACGTGCCTGTGATCCAATAATTGACTCTGAGGGCACTATCTCCAACAAGGAGTTCCGGAAGTTCAACTTTTTTACCTTAAATATTAAAATTCAAGATAAACTGGACGTAGGTGGAAGGAAGGGACTGTAGAATTTAGTTTGTATACAACTCATTCTCTAATGTGGTCCCGAGGTCCGCGAGCTCCTCAATGTAGCCAATCATCTTAAGGACATGTTCCCCTACAGATGATCCGACGGCCAGCCTCGACTGAAATAGCTTCTTCGAGGTCTCGTATCTACCGATACGAGATTGCTCTCCATACAGTTCCTTGGTGTGGAGAAATATAGATTGAAGATCCATATTTTCATGCCTCCTCTGATGTTCATTGTCCATAGAGGCAAGCACGAGTGTCACGACCCAAAATATTAGCTCGTGACCGACACTTGAATCACGCAACGTCTAAAGGCGTAACGGAATTCAAGTAAGCTGAAACCTAGAAAACAAAACATTTTATGAAAAATAAAGGAGGTTAGGTTTTGAAATAAAGGTATAATGAAATCAAGTTTTCTTAATGCATAGAAAAGAAACATGAATGATGCAAATGAAATTTTCTAGTTTGAAAACATGTTTCGTCTTTTTGGAAAAAATTTGGCAGCACCTCTTTTGTATATTTTGATCCAAAAACACAAATACATAATAATGAAAATGGCATCCCCAAGCGGGAGCTATCACTTCGCCAAACGGCGGATCACAACCACGCAATACAGCATAAACAAGTATACGACGCCCAACGGCGAAGTTCACCATAAAAGATAAATAAAAGCAAGACATAACCCCAAAGTGAATATAAAACTCATCGCTCAAATCTCGCAACTACAAGTCTCACTAAGTCTCATCACTTATACAATTACAACTTTTGATTGATGGAGTTAACAAGATACAATCAGAATATAGATACAAGAGTGGGTACGATACAAGTGTCCTACCTACCAAAGCAAAACACCCGAATGCAACTGTGTGCCAGCGCAGCCGCTACTGATCTAAGCGGTCAACCCACAACGGGGGTGAGTTGCCAACTCGTGAGTAGAAAAATATCAACAGATAGAAATCGAATAAACAACCATTCCTAGGTCAACTATATCATAAAGGAAATACTATGATATCTAGGCTGACCGGGTCAGTATATGTGCCAACAAGGTAGTCAATACCTATATGCATGCGGATAACATCCAACAGTAATACTCAATGCATGTATATGGATCTTGTCCAACCATAATCAATGTATGTATGCATGTGGATCTCGTCCACCCAAAATCAATGTCTGCATGAACGTAAATATCATAAGGGGGTATGCATGAAATTTGAGGATATATATATCAACCCGCAATCGGCCTCATCCGCCTCCTCGAATCGGGTTTCACATGTCGCTCTCAGAACCGAGAAAATACATTGTGGACGCACTGAAATATCATATCAAGAGAAACCAGGTTTTTAAAACAACACATAATCTCATTTGAAATATCCACGGTTCTCAAATCCAGAAATCTCATAAAAACAGCATATCTCAATGCGTAAAATAATAGAGCATGATGTATGCGACATATAAAAAGAAATGCGAGCATATCCGTGTATCATGCAATATGGAATAGTGATATGACACATTAAGGGGAAAACCTCCCTTTTAAAATGATTCCAGTTTTTAAAATATAACTTGTGGTTCCCAATTTCCCAATAAAACCAGTTATCTATATAGGTACAATATGAATATGCGCAAGTATAGATGTACCATGTATGTGTGCATAAATATGGATATCCAAATGTGTATATCCGCAAGTATGAATGTATCAATGTATATGTGCACGAATATGGATATACAAATGTGTATATCTGCAAGTATGAATGTATCAACGTACATGTGCAAGCAAGTTATGCGAAGAGTCATATCATGATGCAGCAAACCTACTGTGTAGTGACATGGCAATTATCGATGATGAAGTGTGTGAGCCTATAAACCGCGTACTTGTGACATACACATCATTGATAATGGTGCAAGTGTACTAGCACAGGTATAAGCAATGCAATGGAAATAATTTGAATGCAGCATAGGGTAAATCATATGCAAATGCTGACGGGTATACGTATCTAACATGATCGAGTCGGTGAATCTATCAATCGGCATCTAGCCTTACAACATCACGTACGGTATAATCCATCGTACGGCATCCTCTAGTCAAGGATAAGGATCAATCATCAAATAAACTCGTCACGCACGGAAAATCATCGTATGGCGGCATTAAGCTAATAGGGATCCTATCATCCTATACGACCAAAGAGGGTACGGCCTAATATCACATACGGCCTATCATTCATGATTCACAACATTCTATAAATGTATATATATCTAGGTACCTATGTCCTAGGTCACATCCGCAATAATCTCATATCTGGAGACCGACAGGGTACAAATCATCTCGATCGACTCGCATCCGTATACCAACATATCATCATATCATCATATCCGTCTTATTTTCTTTCATCGCATTTGTATCACACATCAAATCGAATCTATAAAAACATTCTATCTCTACTAAGTATAAGTATCCAATCTAACATACACACCCGAACCAAACAATCCGATTTTTAAAGAAGTGAAACATTGTTTTCCAAATAGGGGTTACAGTGTTTTTAAGAAAAAGATATCGTTTGGAAATCCGTAACAACCCTCAAGATATATATATTTAAAAGATACATACGACCTTTTGTTTCAGAAAAAGGTACGGTTCGGATGACGCATCTACATCGACTATCTAGTCCTACAGTACCCTAAACGGCAATATCGCTAGACGTCATCCTATGATAGTCGTAACATATCACTTCTAACTATCCTCTAGTTTCTAATATGGTTTCATAGCTATCTTCATTCTAACCCTAGTTTCCTAATCTAGGTTTTCCTAACCATATTCTATAATCAGTTTTCTATCAATACATTGCGGGGGTGCTATACGCCATCCACCCGACTTCCCCCGTGGATATAGATCCACTCACATTGCTTCTTGCTTTCCGAAGTCGATGACACCACGCTCCGTCGTATCGGAATCCATGTGAAGGTACCTACAAGAATAAACCATTGCAATACGTATTAAAATCAAGGCGGAAAACTAAAACGGTACACATTTCGCTCATAAGTCAAAACCTATGGCTTTGCGTGCAACACAGGACCAAAACCCTGGTCGCTGACGTACAAACGCCACACGACGGAAACACAATATCAAATATCAAAATCAAGTCAAAACAAAGTCGTAAAACCATGCACCAACTCATGGAAATGGTCCCAGATTTTACCCTAAGCTAAATTGGTCAATTTTGCTAATATGGAGGGTCCATTTTACTAACATAGGAGCTACAGACGAAGCAGGAACCAAAAATGAAGTGCTCAGGCCGTAAATTGCAGCCCAGGGGATTAAATTTGCAGCCCAGGTGTTAGGGTTTGGTCTCGGGTCTCTAGGGTATGCTCCGTATCACCTGCACATCCCTCTGTGATCTCAGAAAAAATTTCAGGTCACCCTGGTCACTCCAGATCCTAAAATACCATCACTATTTTCACAAATCGACATGAACTCAAATCCCAAATCCGTATTTTTGGTTTCATCCCCCGTTCTAGGTCAGTAAAACACCACTAAGGCTTGTAGGCAGCCACTACACATCACCAATTTCAACAAACACTCAACCCTTTTCTAGGGTTTCTCCAATGTCCACTGACCTTCGCAATTTCACTTCTAAACACATATGAATACTAAAGAAAATGAAAACTACCCAATTGGTGAAGGGATTACCTCATATAGTACCCATGAATCCCTAAGATCATCGAAAACTGAAATTTCTTGGTCCCATGTGTAGAGGTTAAAGAGGGGATTAATTTTTGTTAAGGGTGTGTAGGGTTTTGGGGATTGTTAGGAGATGGATCTAGGGATGGAAGGGGAGGGTTGTGGGGTTGAGGAGATGAAGAGGGAGATGAAAAAAAAGATGGGGTAATCAAAAGGGCAGCAGCCCCCCTCCCTCTCTCACTTTAATTCACACACACACACACTCTTTCTCTCTCTCACTAGTATACCTACCCCATCATTATGTCCCCTTTGACTTCTCCTTTTTCTTTTTCTTTTCTCTCCACCAATAAACCCTAATATAAAGCCCAAATGAAATGAAATATGTAACAAAATGAAACATGTCATGGTGCACTAACCATGGAAACTGTAAAAATGCGAATTTGGCTTAATCGCGATTAGCAGTGCACTAAACGGGTTTTTATCAAAACTGCATATAATAAATTTTAAAAATGCCAAATACTTTAATTATATATTTAAATGAATAAATCATTTTAATTTCTATTTATTTCATAATTATTGGTATATATTTATACCCTTTTTCGAAAACCCCAATTTCGCAAATCGGCCAGTTTTCGGGAAAAAATTATTATTTTAATATTAAATTCCAAAAATAATATTTCATATTTTCTGAAATGTTAATCTTCCCCCTTAAATAAATTCGGTTCCCGAATTTAAATTTAAACCCCTAAAATGTAAAACATTTCAATAATCAACGGGGCTCCGAAATCATGGAAAACGCAGAAATAACACAACGCGCCAAGTGCGCATGAAAACGAGTACCAAATACAAAATCAACTCCGTCAAGTATCATGCAAATCATCGGATTTGCAGGCATATCCCCGGAGTTACAACAGAGATGCAGATCTCAAAATCCACTACTGAAATCCAATATACACTAGTCAAATACTATAATACGTGTATAGCACGTATCTTTGAAAACACCAAAATTTGAATAAAATACATGCAAAATCTTTTATAAATCGCCGCGGGAATGCGTAACTCATGGCATAACTGACGGACGCCCATTTTTAAAGTAATAATATATGTCCATATATGTTTTCCTAAATACAGGTTCCGTCGTTTTTGAAATATCCCCAAATGGTTTTCTTTTATAAACGTTCGTATCGCTCATGGACACTTAAGAAAATAGTGAGACTATAGCTCCTCTTGAAAACCCTTTGGTAATCTTTTGAATGCATGCAGAGTACTCAGGTACTGTCCTCGGATCAGTCCTGTTTGGCTACTACACAATATAGTGCCTAACATAAAAACAAAGTGCTCAAAAGCAAAATCAGCCTCAAAAAGCGTATCCAAAAAGCACATGCGTCTGGTGCGCATGGGAATCAAATCCAAATACAGGTGCCATAATATGCACAAGCAAAACTAAGTGCAACGGGTGTGCACAAAAACATTTGTCCAGTGCAACGGGTGTGGACGACAACAATGTCGAGTGCATCTAAAGTGCACGAAATACAAATACATTACTCAAATGCGTAAACAGCAACTCCGAGTGTACCAAGGTGTATAAAATTATAAACGTGCAACTGCGTGCACAAAACGCATATCAATGCACTACAAGCACATATAAGATATACCAAGTGCAAAAATCAAATCGAGTGCGTACCATACGCACAAAATCAAATCAACCATATTAAATCCATATAATCATAAACATGTGCAGCCAAGGCACAAAACCGAATCTCAAGTGTAATAGATATGCACAAATCGCAAACCAATATAACGGTGTATAAAATATATATAAGGTGTGATAACTATGCGCAAAATGTAAACACTCAGTAGGTGCAGCCATGGTGCACGAAATCAGTATCAAGAAATTCGTCATCAAAACTCAAATCCAAGCGATATAAGCGTGATACTCAGATCACTAACGCGAATCGCAACAAAGGACATCGAGGTACACCTCCTACAATGTCGAGAAATAAATCAGTGCGTCTAGAAACTGCCAGAACAAGAACATCCGCTTGCCTCCTGCTCACGGTCTGGCATCCTCGGTCTCTGGGTCCTTATCTTCTCTACGGATTACTAACCTCGCAATCTATCGGCTCATCGGCCCTGTCAGGTGTGCTAACGGGGACGATTCCATTCTGGCACTTCTCTGGTCATCTCTCGGTCAATCATCACGACCACTCGTAAGGCAGCATGTCACTGATGTCGGCCTCTGGATCTCTGAATGCACGTAACACATCTAATTTTGGGTGCAAATCTCATTGCAGCAGTGTCCTGGAAGGAATCCCACTCAGGGTCTCTTCCGATCTTTCCTATGCCGAACTGTTCGGAGGTTGGTACTCTTACATAATCCTTTCTCGTTTTCTTGACATCTGCGTGTTCCGCACACATTTCTTCGGAAACTGGCCGTATCCCAATGCCTCTGTAAGCATATCAGGACTCTAGTCTCGACAGGAAGTAATAACAGCTCGTCAGTGTCTCGCATGAACCTCTGGTTCCACTCGTCTGTATTATCGTCTACCATGACGTCACACCGTGCTATCTGCGCACTGCAACTGTTCTCGGCCATGGTCAATCCGAATTTTCTCGCACGGACTCGAAGTCACGAACTCGGTATCTTCATCACTCTGTAGAAGATGTCTGGCTGAACACGTCCTCGGAAACTCACCCCAACCATCGGAGGAATACTCAATACTCGTCCGTCCTCGATCACTCACAACGCATCTGGATGAGGTCCTCCATCCAAACCTGGTCAGCTGGCTAATCTCTTATCACATGATATCCGGACGATGTCAACTTTCCGATTGAGTCATCAAGGTCCCAAAAATTTCTGAAGGCTCAACATCTGAGCGTAGTCTAAAAATATCTGGTACATACCACAGCACCTCTGGACCAGCCGTAGAAGGGCAACCCAAGCACTCGCCTCCACTAGAGGTTACAATCATCAATACTAACTCGAGACGTTCCCATGTCACCAGAAAACACAATGGTCGGCCCTCGTACCAGACGAGCTCGCCCTGACCGTAACGCTAGTAGCAGCTTAAACTGCGCTCAAACTATGTTGACAGGAACCTTAATCGAGTATCAAATAAAGCAGATCAACGACATGAGAGGAAACGACAGATCCAGAATGGATACATAATCATAAGAAGGAATAGCATCGATGATGGTATGATCATGAAAACAAGTAGAATCAAGGATCTCAAATGGATGTATAATCATGGATACAAAGAGAATCACTGATCTCAAAAATAAGTACATCCTAAGGTTTCTTAAGTGGAGTATCGTATCGTAAATATGCCGCGGAACATACGTACGGTACGTCACTCTACTCAAGCTACCTACTCCATCAATCAGGGTCAGCCTATGAAACGAAAGTTCGGGTCTAATACCCCCCCGTCCAAGTCTAAGTTCCGTAAGGTCAAGCTTAGGTTCCGAAATACACTCCCGCCCTAGACTCCGCATAGTCAAACATAGACTCGAACCAAGGTTAAACCTAGCGCTTTGATACCAACTTTGTCACGACCCGAAATATTAGCTCGTAACCAGCACTTGAATCACGCAACGTCTAAAGGCGTAACGGAATTCAAGTAAATTGAAACCCAGAAATCTAAACCTTTTATGAAAAATAAAGGAGGTGAGGTTTTGAAATAAAGGTATAATGAAATCATGTTTTCTTAATGCATAGAAAAGAAACATGAATGATGCAAATGAAATTTTCTAGTTTGAAAACATGTTTCGTCTTTTTGAAAATAATTTGGCAGCAACTCCTTTGTATATTTTGATCCAAAACCACAAATACATAATAATGATAACGGAATCCCCAAGAGGGAGCTAGCTCTTTGCCAAACGGCGGATCACAACCACGTAATACAGCATAAACAAGTATACGATGCCCAACGGCGAAGTTCACCACAAAAGATAAAGAAAAGCAAGACATAACCCCAAAAGTAAACATAAAACCCACCGCTCAAATCTCGCAACTACAAGTCTCAGTAAGTCTCATCACTTATACAATTACAACTTTTGATTGATGGAGTTAACTAGATACAATAAGAATATAGATACAAGAGTGGGTACGATACAAGTGTCCCACCTATCAAAGCAAAACACCTGGATGCAACTGTGTGCCAGCGCAGCCGCTACTGATCCAAGCAGTTAACCTGCAAGAACTGTGGCACAACGGGGGTGAGTTGCCAACTCGTGAGTAGAAAAATATCAACAGATAGAAATTGAATAAACAACGACACCTTGGTCAACTATATCATAAAGGTAATCTATGATATCTAGGGTGACCGGGTCAGTATATGTGCTAACAAGGTAGTCAATACCTATATGCATATGGATAACATCCAACAGTAATAATCAATGCAAGTATATGGATCTCTTCCAACCATAATCAAGTTATGTATGCATGTGGATCTCCTCCACCAAAAATCAATATCTGCATGCACGTAAATATCATAAGGGGGTATGCATGAAAGTATGAGGATATATATATCAACGGTGTCCCTCCCGACACATCAAAATCATGGAACCTGGGTGCCTATCATCGACACCCGAAAACATCATGAAACCCGTGTCCAGCATCGACACGTAAATCCTTATATCTCGGGCTCCGTCGGTCCGGATCGGCTCATATCATCTCTCGACTCCGGTCGGTATCTTCCAGATATCCGCCGAGCCCCAAATACTATCACCGGTAGGTAGTGGTCCTTCTGCCAGGCTCATTGCCTACTGCGCGACAGATCCGTTCTCGCCCCGGGGTACCAAACCGGGTCCACCATGTAGCCGCAATCGGCCTCATCCGCCTCCTCGAATCGGGTTTCACATGTCGCTCTCAGAACCGAGAAAACACATGGTGGACGCACTGAAATATCATATCAAGAGAAACCAGTTTTTTAAAAAAACACATAATCTCATTTGAAATATCCACGGTTCTCAAATCCAGAAATCTCATAAAAATAGCATATCTCAATACGTTAAATAATAGAGCATGATGTATGCGACATATAAAAAGAAATGCGAGCATATCCGTGTATCATGCAATATGGAATAGTGATATGACATATTAAGGGGAAAACCGCTCTTTTAAACTGATTCCAGTTTTTAAAATATAACTTGCGGTTCCCAATTTCCCAATAAAACCAATTATCTATATAGGTACAATATGAATATGCGCAAGTATAGATGTATCATGTATGTGTGCACAAATTTGGATATACAAATGTGTATATCCGCAAGTATGAATGTATCAATGTATATGTGCACGAATATGGATATACAAATGTGTATATCCGCAAGTATGAATGTATCAATGTACATGTGCAAGCAGGTTATGCGAAGAGTCATATCATGAAGCAGCAAACCTACTGTGTAGTGACATAGCAGTTATCGATGATGAAGTGTGTGAGCCTATAAACTGCGTACGTGTGACATACGCATCATCGATAATGGTACAAGCGTACTAGCACAGGTATAAGAAATGCAATGGAAATAATATGAATACAGCATAGGGTAAATCATATGCAAATGCTGACAGGTATATGTATCTAACATGATCAAGTCGGTGAATCTATCAGTCGGCATCAAGCCTCACAGCATCACGTACGGTATAATCCATCGTACGGCATCCTCTAGTCAAGGGTTAGGATCAATCATCAAATCAACTCGTCACGCACGGAAAATCATCGTACGTCGGCTTTAAGCTAATAGGGATCCTATCATCCTATACGACCAAAGAGGGTATGGCCTAATATCACATACAGCCTATCATCCATGATTCACAACATTCTATAAATGTATATATATCTAGGTACCTGTGTCCCAGGTCACATCCGCAATAATCTCATATCTGGGGACCGGCAGGGTACAAATCATCTCGATCGACTCGTATCCGTATACCAACATATCATCATATCCGTCTTATTTTCTTTCATCGCATTTGTATCACACATCAAATCGAATCTATAAAAACATTCTATCTCTACTAAGTATAAGTATCCAATCTAACATACACACCCGAACCATACAATCCGATTTTTAAAGAAGTGAAACGTAGTTTTGCAAATAGGGGTTACGGTGTTTTTAAGAAAAAGATATCATTTGGAAATCCGTAACATCCCTCAAGATATATATTTAAAAGATACATACGACCTTTTGTTTTAGAAAAAGGTACGGTTCGGATGACGCATCTACATTGACTATCTAGTCCTACAGTACCCTAAACGGCAATATCGCTAGATGTCATCCTATGATAGCCGTAACATCTCACTTCTAACTATCCTCTAGTTTCTAATATGGTTTCATAGCTATCTTCATTCTAACCCAAGTTTCCTAATCTAGGTTTTCCTAACCATATTCTATAATCAGTTTTCCATCAATACATTGCGGGGGTGCTATACGCCATCCACCCGACTTCCCCCATAGATATAGATCCACTCACCTTGCTTCTTGCTTTCCGAAGTCGATGACGCCACGCTCCGTCGCCTCGGAATCCACGTGAAGGTACCTACAACAATAAACCATCGCAATACGTATTAAAATCAAGGCGGAAAACTAAAACGGTACACGTTTCGCTCATAAGTCAAAACCTATGGCTTTGCGTGCAACACATGACCAAAACCCTGGTCGCTGACGTACAAACGCCACATGACGGAAACACAATATCAAATATCAAAATCAAGTCAAAACGAAGTCGTAAAACCATGCACCAACTCATGGAAATGGACCCAAATTTTACCCTAAGCCAAATTAGTCAATTTTGCATATATGGAAGGTCCATTTTACTAACATAGGAGCTATAGACGAAGCAGGAACGAAAAATGAAGTGCCCAGGAAACAAATTGTGGCCCAGGGGATTAAATTTGCGGCCCAGGTGTTAGCGTTTGGTCTCGGGTCTCTAGGGTATGCTCCGTATCACCTGCACATCCCTCTGTGATCTCAGAAAAATTTTCGGCTCACTCGGGTCACTCCAGATCCTAAAATACCATCACTATTTTCACAAATCGACATGAACTCAAATCCCGAATCCGTATTTTGGGTTTCATCCCCCGTTCCAGGTCAGTAAAACACCACTAAGGCTTGTAGGCAGCCACTACACATCACCAATTTCAACAAACACTCAACCCTTTTCTAGGGTTTTCCCAATGTCCACTAACCTTCGCAATTTCACTTCTAAACACACATGAATACTAAAGCAAATGAAAACTACCTAATTGGTTAAGGGATTACCTCATATAGCATCCATGAATCCCCAAGATCATCGAAAACTGAAATTTCTTCGTCCCATTTGCAGAGGTTGAAGAGGTGATTAATTTTTGTGAAGGGTGTGTAGGCTTTTGGGGATTGTTAAGAGATGGATCTAGGGATGGAAGGGGAGGGTTGTGGGGTTGAGGAGATGAAGAAGGAGATGAAAAAAGAAGATGGGGTAATCAAAAGGGCAGCAGCCCCCTCCCTCTCTCACTATAATTCACACACTCTCTCTTTCTCACTAGTATACCTACCCCATCATTATGTCCCCTTTGACCTTTCCTTTTTCTTTTTCTTTTCTCTCCACCAATAAACCCTAATATAAAGCCCAAATGAAATGAAACATGTCTTGCTGCACTAACCATGGAAACTGTGAAAACGTAGATTTGGCTTAATCACGATTAGCAGTGCACTAATCGGGTTTTTTTATCAATACCGCATATAATAAATTTTAAAAATGCCAAATCCTTTAATTATATATTTAAATGAATAAATCATTTTAATTTCTTTTTATATCATAATTATTGGTATATATTTGTACCCTTTTTCGAAAACCCCAATTTCGCAAATCGGTCAGTTTTCCGGAAAAAAATATTATTTTAATATTAAATTCCAAAAATAATATTTCATATTTTCTGAAATGTTACAACGAGCATTTGGCCTTCGCCCAGTCAATCTCCCAGGTCTTATCGATTTCCTTATCCGCGACACTGTATTCTAGACCTGGGACAGCGGGGGCTTTCGTAGTAAGGACATACCCCAATTTGTCATAAGTTATAGCCATCTTGACATTTCTGAACCAATCTTTGTAGTTTGGTCCTGTCAAAATATTTTTATCTAATAGTAACTTAAGGCCAGTCATCTTTGGTCGCTGCATTTAGGAGAGAGAGAAGAAACACTTTAGCAAGATACTCTTGAAAGTTTAGATTGGTTTTAAATTTATCTAAACAGGATGGCTCCCACTGTTTCTCGAATCCTTCCTCAAACCAGAAAAGAAGAATTAGTCAGGATTAATCTTACCGTACAATACTTGCTTAACCGTTCAGCCAGGTTAGTGTTTGCACTTCGACGGAGGTTTTACGACGCTTTCGCGAAGTTCCTTAATTAAATAACCTCTTTTCCCTGGAGGCGTAGCCCCGTAAACACTTTCTAGACACCTACTTGGTTTAAAGCATTGATTGTTAAGTGACAGAATCTTCCGAAGAGTAGCATATACTCACAGTAGGATCGGGATCCAAATATCATCGTGTGATGAAGTCAAAGCAATCCTACTAAAATTATCACACTCCAAATAGTATGCAACACTAGCAAGTTTCAGTTTCTTTAGAAACTCCCGATGTGGATTTTTGCCCCATGCTCTTATGATCTTGATGAAGGCCAACATATCATAAGTCACATGTCAAGTTTTGCCCGTCATTATCCAGGTTAATTTGAATCCACCCGTACATACCCTTGACGAAGGCCAAAATAGCAGTACGACTGTCCCAAACCAATGCATCTATCTATACTACAGATGAATATTCGGCAGCTACCAATCACTATGCCTTGGCGAAGGTCAAAATACATAGCTTGAATACTACTGAATATCCAACTGAAATGACGGAGGGCTATGAATGGTTTTGGCAAAACCGTGAACGTAGTGAACTTGATATAATCGAAGGAATCTTGATAGCTTTTAAAAGGAGTGGCTTAAGTTCCGCATTTTAAAAGTTTTACTGTTTTTAAAAACCGAGTGGTTTTAAAACTGTTCCAACGATTCAGCTTAGGTTTTTTTACTTTGCATTAATGTAATGCAGTCCCATCATTTAACTTACTGTTCATACCAGAATATTGCATTTTATTACCACCCATTCATTATCTATTTTTTTATATATATCAGTACTATTAACCGGTGTTTGCTCAGTAATACAGATTACAGGTATCCGTGAAAAAACACTAGAAATACATCCAGAATCACGGATATATCATTTGTGAGCTGACACTGCAACCAGAACCGCAAACCGACTGATATCCCAAGAGTTGTTTTGCAAACAAGTGTGTGCACAATATTTTGGTCCAACATATAGCATGTGTACACACTAACTCTTGGGGCTTGAACCATGGACCTAGAGGGCAGCCATGGCTTGTAGGCTAGAGCTAGTTGCATGGTGTGATGTGCATTTAATGCAATAAAGTGTGATGTGATTCATATCTACCAAGTTTCCCTCTAAAACCTCGGTGCATCTAGAGCTTTTACAGAGAAAATAAACAACACCAGAGTGATAAGGGGGACAACACAAGACCACACTGCAAATACGGGACCCATACCTCAGAATTTGGCCGAGCCCTACCTTGCCAGATCCGGCATCGCCGGCCCCAACACCTCCTATGGGCCCCATCTTTCTACTAGCCCTCCACGGCTGCCTTTTAATCAATATTTTATAGTTTGCTTATTTAGTTCTTGTGCCTATATAAAGCAGGCAGTGCGCAAGGGTTCATTGTCTCACTTTATCTCACTTTGTCTATCTTTTGTCCAAGTTTTGTTCCAGCCTTTGTAACTCTTTTGTTTTCTTTTTAGTTCTTGTACATTGCTTCCCCTTGAGATCCTTGCCTTCTCTTGATCTTTCAACCTTTTCATTGAGCTTGAAAGTTTAAGGGTTGGTATTTGATCTCAAGGGTTGTATCTTCTTTTGGAATTAATAAAGCTCTCTTCTTTGCCTTCATTTCACATGAGTTTTTTACCCTTCTCTTGATCTTGCAACCTCTTGATTGACCTTACAAGTTTATGGTTGGTTATTGATCCCATGGCTTGTGTTTTGTTCCATGGTTCTTAGTTGTTTCTTTCTTGCACTCTTCTTTCTTGCTCTTTTAAATTCACGCAATTTATTACCTTGCTTTACTTTCTTGCAATTTAATTCCTTGCACTTACTTATAATGCTCTTTTCTTTTCTTTGTTCTTTTCTTTTGTTCTCTCTTTTTTGTTTGTTTTGTGAATGGTTGTTAATATGGTGTTGTTAGGAATAAATACGATATTGTAAGTTAAGCTTTCTTTGCACATTTCCTTTTCCCGTATTTTCCATTGAACTTCGTCCAAACGTTACTCAAGCACTCCGTTAGGCACCCTACCCTACCAAGATAACGGTGATTCCTAACCGCGACCGGTTGCGTTCGCTTTGGTCGAAGGAGAAAGAAAGAGACAAGAACGGAAGGACAAGGGTCAATAAGCCGGATTCCACGAATACCGTGCTTAAGAACTCTAATCCACGTTTTTTCCAATTGCTCTAGCTTCAATCGTTAAGTTCGGCTCAAAGGTTTTAGTGTGGATTTCATTTGCTTACACTATTGTATATTTTCCTAAAAACTTTATACTTGCATATAAAACATAGGGTAGAATAAGAACTTTCCGCCATCGCGCATTAACTCGTAAGAACAAGAACGTAAAATGCTCCGTCTCCCTGTGGACGACCCGTGCTCATCGTGGCTAGCTGCATAGCAACACCGTCCTCATTGCGGTTAGATTTTAGAACTTCAAAACACGACACGCTGAAAGCGTGTGATCAAATGGCGCCGTTGCTGGGGAGATGGTAACGTTTTTAGTTTTTGTTATTTCGGGTTAATCATTGTACATCTCACTTATACATCTAACCATATTTTCAAAATCAACTAAAAATCTCAAAATTTTCAAAGCCAAACAAAAAACTAACATTCTTACTTTTTAGCTCTTTGGAAATTGGACCTGCTTACACTCTGGATCTCAATTAAAATGGTAAACAATACCAGTGAGGTACTATTGGAACACTGAAACAACTAAAGAAAGTTGGAGCCCATCTACTGTAAGAAATCCGGCGACATCATCACCAAATCTGGCGTCCCCGGCCGTACTGCCTCCTTCTGCTTCCAATTTTTTTCTCTGTGCTCCATTGTTCTATTTTTGCCCCATTTTTATTGTTTGTTTTTTTATAATTTTTAGTGTGCAAATATTTGGGTATTCGTATCGCTTTTTCGCACTAATATCCGTTTTTTCCGACATTTGTAGATTTTTGCGGATTTACGAACTGCGATCATGGGGAGCAAAGTGCACATTCAACGTTAAGGTGATTGCTAAGTACAGCGCCAAAGATCCGGGTAGTTTGACCCGCGCAAGCGAACATTTCAAGCTATTCGAATTTAACTTCAACGGGGCTTTCCTAACCTAAAATCTTAACGGTACGTATTTCTTAAACACCTTCTTCTCAAATCCGATGCATCCACTATAATATCTTTGCAGGATTCTTTGTAAGTTCGCTACCAAACGCCAAAATTGACTAACCCGTATTTGTTGCAGTGCTGTGGTTAACGTAAAAAAAGGTTGTTTAATTCTTTAAATAATTTTTTTGATTAATTTGCGCATTGCATACATTAATACGGACTTAAGGGCAAGCGAACCCCACAACATACGGTAAAGGATTTGATCCCCTTTTCCGTGGCCCACAAATCACGAAATGAGCATAACGTATACCCACACGAATTTTAAAAAGAAACTAGACTTTAAGCCTTAAGGACTTCACGCTCACTAGGAGAAATTAACTGTATTTAGAACACCGCTTAACGGTATATTGTTTACAGGATGTCTAGGAAAGTGTTAACGGATAAACCGCCAAAAGAGAAAGGGTTATTTAATTAAGGACCTTCGCGAAAGCGTCGGAAAACCTCCTCTTATCTCTGCACTTACCAGGCCTCTTGATCAGTGTATCTTGAGCCCGTTTCTCAACACAGTTTTACTTCGACAATCAAGTTTTGGAGCAGGTCTAGTTGACCTGGGTGAACCCTAGACCGATTAGGTGCGTGGTATTTTTGTGTCGTGATTGTTTTTGTGCAGATTCTTTTTGTGTGTATATTTCATTCTTTTGATAATAACAAACTAAATATTAAAAAATTAAAAAATCACATTCTTTTTCCCCTCCTTTTCCCTTCCTTTCTTTCTTTCTCTCTTCATATCATGGGTACCCCACCTCGAAAAACTCTTGCCGAACTTTGGTACCCATAACCAGACATTGCTTCCTACGGTTCTTGTTTTGGCCGAACTTCGAACGATCCATCCATGCCCAAAATCTCTTTGAAAGATTGGATAGACGCATCTAGGACAACCAATTAGACTCCGCAATTCACCTTATATCAACCATTTCAACCTTTACCACCTTCTTATGTTGATACCCCTTTTGAGAGTCCGATTGTAACTCCAAGACCTATATCTCTTGCCGAACATATTGAACAATCTCGTAGCTGATCTTTCACTCCTTTCACCACTTCAAATTCTTAGGATCAACAATTCCATTCACCTTCTTATCCTAATGTTGATCCTACTCCTATCCAACCTTTCAATTCCTACCAGTCCTACCCGACTTTTGCACCTTCCCTAGACATTGCTTCTGAACAGCCTTTTAGGGGTTTCCAGTATCCAAACAACTTTTAATCTTTTACTGAAACCCCGTCACAACTAATGTCTAGTCTGGAACAGTCGTTGGAAGACTTTAGTGTAGCGTCATGCCAACAGATGATGGATTTGAATGCATCCATGGCCGCCCTCATACAACCTAGTGACCTGGTAGCTAGTTTCCAACTAGCTCCAAATTTTCAAATGTATGAAGAGGCGGTAGGACAGGTTGTGAAATTGAGTAGAGAGAGTGAGCCGTATACCCTTCCAAATCAAACCTACCCATTTCAACTTGAATCCCACAACTCCTGTTTTGAAAGTCTATTAAGTGTCCTAAATGATTTATCAATTGAAGATAGAATGATTAATGAATTGTGTGACTTTGTAGTAGTTGATTTACCTGATTGTGAAGGGTCCTTTTTGAGTGAAACCACACCCAATCCTTTTGACCTCTACACCTCCATCTTAGAACCAGAATTGTTTGATATCCATGCTTTTGATGAGGTGTGTGAGAATATTGATTTTCACTTGATTGAGGATATTGACGCCGGGAATATTTTGGATGATGAACCCACTACTTTGGATGAGTTTTTCTCTCCAATTTATCATCTCGAGTCATTAACTGTTTTTCCCCAACTCCATATGCGTCTTAATTTTGATGATAAATGCATGGATGAGCTTAACTTTGAGAAAAATTTTGAGGATATTTTTGAGGATGAACCAGTTTTGCTTGATGAGTCGGATTTTCCAATTCATCCTATCCCCTTCATTGACTGTGTACACCCTCCAGAACCTTTAACCATTCCTCAATCACTTCCCTCCATCCTTTCTATCGTTTCGACCTTGCAATACACCGTATCATTTTCACTTCCTGTGTCTGGTTTACCAAGTTCGGCATACCGATGGTTTCTCACGAATCTTGAGGGTTTTGACCCCATTTCTTGACGGGTTAATAGATTAGCACAAACGCTTCTTACACATCGGTCATTACAAATTGTGCTAATCTATTCACTCCATTTCCACCCTCAAGTTTGTACTCCATTTCTTTTTCCCTTCCGCTATTCTTCTTCTCATATACCGAGACCATATTCCGCTTCTATCCCATTACGGTCTCGCGTGTTCTCTATCTCTTTTCTCTACGCCTTCTTTCACCAACCTGCACATTATAAAGAAAGAATTTTTGAATGGTTGGTGCTCACTTTTGGCCTGTGTAAGGCCTTGTATAGATTCATAATGTTCTCTCCCGCCTAACTCTGAACTTTAAAACTTAACAGTGGAAACACCGTTTCACTTAAGTTTGGGAGGGACTCTTTTTGGTGTATATATTTTTGGCTTTCTTTTCTGTTTTGTATAAAATTTTCTTTTGGGGAGTGCTGACAATTTTGACCCTCTTGGTGTAGCCTGACATTGAGGGCAGTGTCAAGTTTAAGTTAGGGGGTGTGCTCGGTAAGCTTTCTTCCTTCGCATTCATTTGTATATTCTGCATTTGCATACACATTTAAAACCCATAAAAATTGAAAACTTTTACAAAAATATAAAAACTTTGCCGTCAAGTTAGCTAATAGGGTAACTTAGATTTTTATTCCGAAAGTTTAGTTGATACGTTAGAAATAACTAAATCCTAGGCTTAGGAATTGAAAATCCTAAAAATAACCCTCATTCTGTTTAACTTTGGTAAGTATACATCCTTATAGTTTTTTTGACAAATAGGTAATCTTGAGTTAAGTTCTTGAGTTAAGTCAAGATGAAGGGAAAGTATTGAAGTTTTACTGAAAGATAAGTCTGAAAAATAGTTTCTATTCTTGAGATCAAATTTAGAAAGTATATACCCTACAAACTGCAAATACGCGCACATTGAAACTTGGGATAGTAGAGGATACCTATAAATACTCTTACCTGAAATCCTAGTACGAAAGAAAAAAAGGTAATTAAACATAAACACCAAAAGAGCATTATTGAAAAATATATCCGGTCTTGAAAAAGAAAAAAAAAGAAAAAGAAAAAAATAAATGAATAAAGTCAAGACCTAGATACTTGTCACGACCCGAAAGTACGGAACGTGACCGGCACTTAGATTACGAAGCGTCTAGAGGCGCAACATAACCTAAGTAAGGCGAAGCCCAGAAATCTAAACCATAAAAAGAAGAAGAAGTAAAGAAAAACATGTAGAAAACAAGTTTAAAAACAACATCCAATTTTCTCAAAAATTTCAGCAGAATCTACTTTGTAAAAACTGGCCCCAAACGGGTACAAACAAGAATAATATATATACAAACAATAAAAAGCATCCCCAAACGGGAGCTAGCTCTACGCCAAAAGGCGAAAACAACCATATCAAAGTACAATAGTATACAACGCAAAAGGGCGAGGCTCAAAACTCAAAAGAAAAAAAAAACAACCAGATATCATAATAATACAAGCGCGACTCTAAGGTCGAAATAAATAACTGGTCTAGCAAACTATCAAATATTACAAGTTTGGTTGATGGAGCTTTCTAGATACAAATGAAATAATAAAAGTACAATGGCGGTACAGATACAGGTGAACCAACCTACTGTGCAAATCACCCTGAATGAAATGATGTTCCAGCAAGACGCCAGGGAAACCTGTACATCGAACCTGTAATAAAATTTGGCATAACAGGGGTGAGTTGCCAACTCGTGAGTAGAAGATATCTGCGAAAAGAAATCGAATGCACGACGTTGTCCTAGGTCATAATAATATACTAATATACTACTAGTCATCAAGTAAAGGCAGAATAATAAGCTACGTGTAAGTGCAAATGCTCCGTGCTCGTGTCAGTGCCTCATATAGTACTATGTCATGTGAATGAGTATGCATGCACCATGAATGTAAAATAACCAATCCTGAAATCTAGATATATCTGTATAAGAAATCTTTAGCTTTTATCATGGTAAAACGTGTATAGAAATCTGAAATATCAACGATGAAATCCATGGAAATCCGTGTCAAGCATCGACACAAAACATGTAAATCTCAAGTCTCAATACCTCATAATCTCAATGTCTCATAGTCTCAATATCTCCGGCTCCGTTAGTCCGGATCGGCCCATATCATCAAATCTCACGACAACGGTCGGTATCCTCCGGATATCCGCCGGGCCAGACATCACCGGTAGGTAGTCCTCCCCTGCCAGGCTCATCATCTACAACTCGATCTTCTTGCCCCGAGGTACCATACCGGGCCCACCATTTACCCGAGACGGTTCATCCACTCCTCGAATCGGGTCTCGAAATCCAACAGAAAACATGAAATCTCATGGTGGACGACACATACATCACGAGAAAACCGCATCTTATATTTTAAAAAGAGAGGAGGAGAGAGAGAAAAGATTTTATATATTCTTGCGGTTTTCCCCGAAATCCAGAAATCTCATAGAAATGCAAAATCTCAAAATCATGAGTAAGTATATGATAAGTGTCGGCATATGACCCATAATACTGCATGATAACATGAAAATGTGAATGCATGAAATGTCTAAGTAATAAATGCAATGTCTATACTAACACCAGACAGTAATCACAATATTATAACGATCTAGCTGTTATCTGATTCTATCAATAAAAGATAATATGATCTAAAGTGTATGTGACATAGCAATTACCGATGATGATGTGTGTGAGCCGGCAAATAAGTGTGCGTGGAATATGTGCATCATCGTTAATGGTGCTGGTGTCCTAACAGGCGGAGTTTTATACTGATTATAGAACATATGAATGAACATGCACCATGATGATTACAGTCTGAAGGTAAAGACGGATGTGTATTATCCACTCATTTGATATACAAGTATGACTGCAACTATATGTCTCGAGCCTAAACTAGTGTCCATCTATCCTCCTAAGGAACTATACCTAAGAAACTAGTCGATAAGAATTAAGAGTCCACCTAAGGTCTGATCTCTAATAGTCGGCGATCCAGCCTCAATAGCGTCACGTACGTAGTACGGCTTCCTCGAATCAAGAGTGCGGATCAATCATCATATTTATGCCTCGTATGGTAAAATCTATCGTACGGCATCTCAATATCGGGGTACGGGTCAAGTATCACCTACGGGTCTCATCATTCGTATAATATTGTCATCAACACATGTCAAGATCAAGGTGCTATACTGTAATCGCATACATCAATCATAATTCATTGCCAGCATAAATATACATCGTTAATTTATCCTCAGAAATATCATGTCATATGTATCATATTGTGATTAAGTCACACTTAGATCATATCATAATCAAGTCACACCGATATGATATCGTAATCAAATCACACATATATGATATCGAAATCAAGTCACAACTATATAATGTCGTAATCAAGTCACACCTATATGATATCATATCAGAATTTCAGGCACAGGTTACGGTCCAGGTTCTATTTTAGAGTCCCATATACTTCAATATCATCGCCACCCTTCATTATTGTTTATGTATACAAATCCATTCTCTCATTTTCTAATGATCCGCTAACATCATAACACGACTGTATAGCCAAGAATCACGCCATCAGCCCAGTTATATTGTTTCATCCCCGTGTATCATATCACATCCTTGTATCACATATACGTATTGGGTATATATATACACCTACACCTAGTCCTATATATATATATATACATACACGTATACCCCACGTCGAGTCTCAGTGTGTGCGTGTGTGTATCTACCTGAAACCTACGAATCTCTTCTAAGGTATTCATCCTCTGTTATGGTCTTTCTAAATCAGTTTAGTCCAACCTAGGGTCATTACTAGGTTCCTACTCATCAAGAATCTAAGGTCATGTCTGGCTTCCTAATGATAATAAGTACTATCCCTATTCTACGTTTTCGGGGGTGCTAAACGCCATCCACCCGACTTCCTCCCGTAGATATACATCTACTCACCTGGTCCTTTTCTGCCGAAAATGATGTCGTCATCCTCCTCTTTATCGCCCGCAGTCCACGTGAGGGATACCTATATGCAAACATATATAGTATCGTAAACTGAATCACGGACAAAAGTCAAAATGATGCACGAAACGCGCATAGGTTAAAACCTATGTCCCGCTCATGCGAAAGGACCAAAAATCGCTCGATATCGGCGTACAAACGCTGATTGATCGAGATAAATATCAACAACCGACTTGTAGTTTAAAACTCGTTACTTATAATATAAAACATGATTTAATCCATCAAAACCCTAAAAATCAATCGAATCATCCGATTTCGAAAAACCCGAAAACGCCAATTTACCGTTTTACTTCAAAACTTGACATTTAAATGAAACTAATGGTCATAAAACTCATTAAATAGAATAACTAGATTATAAAAACCATCACTATATTTTTAACACCATAATTTATATTAGTTTGAAAATTCTAGTTTGCAAACTTGCCCGATTTCGATACTTTTAAGCAAAATTTCACAATATCACAACTAAACATGATTTTACATGAATTAACTTACTAAACTACAATTCATGATGATAATAATATAATGAAAGCATAAATTAGATTTTAAATCTCATTTATTTAAGAATTTCCAAAATCTAGTTAGCAAAAATAGCATTTTTATTAGTATTTTTCAATTATCAATAGAAACTAGTAACCAATTTAAGTTTTTCATTCCACTAACAAGTTAATATCCTCATTAAAACAAAAATCTAGTGTTACAAAAATTAATTGAAATTTTATCTCACCAATATATACAATATATAGAAATCTTGTTCGCAAAATGGATTAATTTAAATAATTTTGGATAAACAATTTACAATATATCATCCATACAAGATTTTCCACTTCTAAAAATGTTAAACTAGTTATTATAACCCTACTTAATTAATAAAAACCATAACTTAATTTTATAAACCCTAACTTGAATTTTAAAACTTGTAGATAGAAATTATTTATTAAATCTAATTATGCTTAAATGAAACATCTAATAACAATAAATCAAAAGAAGAAGATTTATATCTCCACAACATGAAATCCAAACATGAAAATAAGCCTCCAAAATGAATGCTTGGCATCTCCAAAATCCATATAAAGATGAGCAAAGAATAGAGGGTAGGAATTAATTAGGATTTTGTGGATTTTTTATTGAATTTTTGATGAATTTTGATGATTTTTAATGCATAAATGATGGGGGAAAAGTTTTGGGGATGCCAATGGAGGTGAGGCTGGCCATGAGGTGATGAAAAGAGAGGAGAGTGAGAAAAGTGAAAAAAATGTAGAAACTTCACCCAAAATATCAACTTCTTTATGTCTTTTCATGAAATTAATAAAAATTCTTTATTTTCCTCACTTAATTTAACCCAGAATGGTCTAGAACCATGGATAAATTTGAAAATAAATTTTGCATGAAACACACTAGATTCTAATATGCAATGGTTCATTTTCGCAAATTAAACCCATTCAAATTTGTAATTTACACTAATTTAGTGTATAAATAAAGCTTATGATAATATTTAAAATAATTAATTTAAGAAAAATATTTAACTAATCAAAAAATTTATAAGTGGCTAAATAAACACCATTTACTAGTAATAACATAATTAAAATAGGTATTTTTAAATTTATAGTGAAAAATAATTACGATTTAGTTTTATGAAAACTACGTTTTACTTTACCGAAAATTAGAAAATTCACTTAAATAATTTTATTTATTTATTTATTTATTTATTTATTTTAAAACGTTACAATCTTCCCCCCTTTAAGAAATTCGGTCCCCAAATTTTAAATTAAAACTCCCCCTAATTACTAAAACATTTAACCAAAATACTCAAATCGTCGGGGCTCCGAAATCATCAATACATAACTAAAATCAACTCCGTCAAGCATAATGCAATCATCGGAGTTATGGTGAAAATAAAATATCAAAACCCAATATGAAAACCAACATAATATACATCAAAACTACAACTTATATATAGTGCGCATCATAGTAAAATCGTTCAAATATCTTGATAAAGAAGCACGCAAGAACCCCTTTTGAAAATCGCCGTGTAATGCACGTGTCACAGCATAAGTAGCGGACGTTTATTTTAAAAAAAATAACTATACATATATATCTTTTATTTAACATACACGTCCCGCCTGGTTATCAAATCAATAGTAATGATTATAAAAGCATACTGCTTAAACTGAATTCAATCCCAATCACATCATAAAAATATCATGTGCATCTGGTGCGCACTGAAATTGAAACCAAATACAGATACCACGAATACACATAAAAATGAAACTAAGTGCAACAGGTGTGCACCAAAAACATCTGTCAAGTGCAACGGGCGTGCACGACTCAATATCAGGTGCATCTAATCTGCACAAAACCCCGACTTAGTGCATCTGGTGTGCAAAAAATCGCATCAAGTGCGCCAAGTGTGCGCAAGAATCTTAATCAGGTTCACATGGTGCACGAAAACATACACCGAATATCAAAATCGAAATCACGGTACGAAAGTGCATGAAAACTAGGTCGAAGCATATGTCAAAATCATGTGTAACCATATGCACAAAATCAAATCAAAATCTCAAAATGTATAAAACCAAATCGAGTGCACTGGGTATGTACAAAAAAACATCAATACAACCGATATACGAAACACGCATAGAATATAATGAATGTACACATAAGAAATACCAATCGTAGAACCAAAATCCTCAAAATACCAAAATCCAATCAACGAAAATATGAAATTCAAATCACCAAATCACAATCGTAAACACTATCGTCAATGTGCGCCTCTTTCCCCCTTTCCTCTGGTGTCGACTGCTTCGAACTCTTCTCTTCATAGGTGTGCTGACTGCGCTACCAACGGCAATACTCATATCTAAAGTCTCCCACGTAGTCGATCCCTTCACCTGATATCCGGACTACATTAATCTTTTCGATCGATCCATCAAAATCCCATAATTCCCCGAGAGCTCAACACTCAAGTAAAGTTTAAAAATATCCGGTACATACCCCAGCATCGATGGTCCAGCCGTAGAAGGGCAAACCCAAGCCTCACTAATGGCACCGCGGAACTGCCGTAAACCCTAAGGTTCAAGGGCGTTCTCGTGGTCATTATGCCGAGTTAGGGTTTCATTCTTCTAGAGGGTCCATAGAAATACCTGCATGTTCTTCCGAATACCTTAAACTTAGGAAAATGGGTATCTGACAATCGTTCGAATCCTTTAACTTCGTCTGGACGGCATGTGAATACCCTTCGTCCGTACGCTAAACAATGCTTCAATCCTCAAGAATAAACGATACCGTAATGGTTATCGCATTCGAGCCGCAGCTCCCTCTACCAGTGCGCCCGTGGTAACAGAAACCACCCTCCGATATCGACGAAGATAGATCAAAGGAACGAATGAAATACGGTGCAAAGAAATGTACATCCTAAGGCTCCTTAAGCAGAGTAGCGTATCGTAAGTATGCTGCGGATCATACCTACGGTACGTCACTCTACCTAAGTCACTTACTCCATCAACCAAGGGTCACCCTAGACTTATACAAGGTTAAACCTAGCGCTCTGATACCAACTTTGTCACGACCCGAAAGTACGGAACGTGGCCGGCACTTAGATTACAAAGCGTCTAGAAGCACAACGTAACCTAAGTAAGCCGAAGCCCATAAATCTAAACCATAAAAAGAAGAAGAAGTAAAGGAAAACATGTAGAAAACAAGTTTAAAAACAACATCCAATTTTTTCAAAAATTTCAGCAGAGTCTCTTTTGTAAAAACTGGCCCCAAACGGGTACAAACAAGAATAATATATATACAAACAATAAAAAGCATCCCCAAACGGGAGCTAGCTCTACGCCAAAAGGCGAAAACAACCACATCAATGCACAATAGTATACATAGCAAAAGGGCGAGGCTGAAAACTCAAAAGAAAACAAAACCACCAGATATCATAATAATACAAGCGCGACTCTAAGGTCGAAATAAATAACTGGTCCAGTAAACTATCAAATATTACAAGTTTAGTTGATGGAGCTTTCTAGATACAAATGAAATAATAAAAGTACAATGGCGGTCCAGATACAAGTGAACCAACCTACTGTGCAAATCACCCTGAATGAAATGATGTGCCAGCAAGATGCCAGGGAAACCTGTACATCGAACCTGTAATAAAATTGGGCACAACGGGGGTGAGTTGCCAACTCATGAGTAGAAGATATCTGCGAAAAGAAATCGAATGCACGACGCTGTCCTAGGTCATAATAATATACTAATATACTAATATACTATTAGTCATCAAGTAAAGGCAGAATAATAAGCTACATGTAAGTGCAAATGCTCCGTGCTCGTGTCAGTGCCTCATATAGTACTATGTCATGTGAATGAGTATGCATGCACCATGAATGTAAAATAACCAATCCTGAAATCTAGATATATCTGTATAAGAAATCTTTAGCTTTTATCATGGTAAAACGTGTATAGAAATCAGAAATATCAACGATGAAATCCATGGAAATCCGTGTCAAGCATCGACACAAAACATGTAAATCTCAAGTCTCAATACCTCATAATTTCAATATCTCATAGTCTCAATATCTCGGGCTCCGTCAGTCCGGATCGGCCCATATCATCAAATCTCACGACAACGGTCGGTATCCTCCGGATATCCGCCGCGCCAGACATCACCGGTAGGTAGTCCTCCCCTGCCAGGCTCATCGTCTACAACTCGATCTTCTTGCCCCGGGGTACCATACCGGGCCCACCATGTACCCGAGACGGTTCATCCACTCCTCGAATCGGGTCTCGAAATCCAACAGAAAACATGAAATCTCATGGTGAACGACACATACATCACGAGAAAACCGCATCTTATATTTTAAAAAGAGAGGAGGAGAGAGAGAAAAGATTTTATATATTCTTGCGGTTTTCCCCGAAATCAAGAAATCTCATAGAAATGCAAAATCTCAAAATCATGAGTAAGTATATGATAAGTGTCGGCATATGACCCATAATACTGCATGATAACATGAAAATGTGAATGCATGAAATGTCTAAGTAATAAATGACATGTCCATACTAACACGAGAGAGTAATCACAATATTATATCGATCTAGCTGTTATCTGATTCTATCAATAAAAGATAATATGATCTAAAGTGTACGTGACATAGCAATTACCGATGATGATGTGTGTGAGCCGGCAAATAAGTGTACGTGGAATAAGCGCATCATCGGTAATGGTGCTGGTGTCCTAACAGGCAGAGTTTTATACCGATTATAGAACATATGAATGAACATGCACCATGATGATTACAGTCTGAAGGTAATGACGGATGTGTATTATCCACTCATTTGATATACAAGTATGACTACAACTATATGTCTCTAGCCTAAACTAGTGTCCATCTAATCTCCTAAGGAACTAAACCTAAGAAACTAGTCGATAAGAATTAAGAGTCTACCTAAGGTCTGAATCCATATCTCTAATAGTCGGCGATCCAGCCTCATTAGCGTCACGTACGTAGTACGGCTTCCTCGAATCAAGAGTGTGGATCAATCATCATATCTATGCCTCGTACGGTAAAATCCATCGTACGGCATCCCAATATCGGGGTACGGGTCAAGTATCACCTACGTGTCTCATCATTCGTATAATATCGTCATCAACACATGTCAAGATCAAGGTGTTATACTGTAATCGCATACATCAATCATAATTCATTGCCAGCATAAATATACATCGTTAATTTATCCTCAGAAATATCATGTCATATGTATCATATTGTGATTAAGTCACTCTTAGATCATATCATAATCAAGTCACACCTATATGATATCGTAATCAAATCACACATATATGATATCGAAATCAAGTCACACCTATATGATGTCGTATTCAAGTCACACGTATATGATATCATATCAGAATTTCAGGCACAGGTTACGGTCCGGGTTCTATTTTAGAGTCCCATATACTTCAATATCATCGCCACCCTTCATTATTGTTCATGTATACAAATCCATTCTCTCATTTTCTAATGATCCGCTAACATCATAACACGACTGTATAGCCAAGAATCACGCCATCAGCCCAGTTATATTGTTTCATCCCCGTGTATCATATCACATCCTTGTATCACATATACGTATTGGGTATATATATACACCTACACCTAGTCCTATATATATATATATATACATACACGTATACCCCTCGTCGAGTCTCAGTGTGTGCGTGTGTGTGTATCTACCTAAAAACTACGAATCTCTTCTAAGGTATTCATCCTCTGGTATGGTCTTTCTAAATCAGTCTAGTCTAACTTAGGGTCATTAGTAGGGTCCTACTCATCAAGAATCTAAGGTCACGCCTAGCTTCCTAATGACAATAAGTACTATCCCTATTCTACGTTTGCAGGGGTGCTAAACGCCATCCACCCGACTTCCCCCCGTAGATATACATCTACTCACCTGGTCCTTTTCTGCCGAAAATGATGTCGCCATCCTCCTTTTTATCGCCCGCAGTCTACGTGAGGGGCACCTATACGCAAACATATATAGTATCGTAAACTGAATCACGGACAAAAGTCAAAACGTCGCACGAAACGCGCATAGGTTAAAACCTATGTCCCGCTCATGCAAAAGGACCAAATATCGCTCGATATCGGCGTACAAACGCCGATTGATCAAGATAAACATCAACAAATGACTTGTAGTTTAAAACTCGTTACTTATAATATAAAACATGATTTAATCCATCAAAACCCTAAAAATCAATCGAATCGTCCGATTTCGAAAAACCCGAAAACGCCAATTTACCGTTTTACTTCAAAACTTGACATTTAAATGAAACTAATGGTCATAAAACTCATTAAATAGAATAACTAGATTATAGAAACCATCACTATATTTTTAACACCCTAATTTATATTAGTTTGAAAATTCTAGTTTGCAAACTTGCCCGATTTCGATACTTTTAAGCAAAATTTCACAATATCACAACTAAACATGATTTTACATGAATTAACTTACTAAACTACAATTCATGATGATAATAATATAATGAAACCATAAATTAGATTTTAAATTTCATTTATTTATGAATTTCCAAAATCTAGTTAGCAAAAATAGCATTTTTATTAGTATTTTTCAATTATCAAGAGAAACTAGTAACCAATTTAAGTTTTTCATTCCACTAACAAGTTAATATCCTCACTAAAACCACAATCTAGTGTTACAAAAATTAATTGGAATTTTATCTCACCAATATATACAATATATAGAAATCTAGTTTGCAAAATGGATTAATTTAAATAATTTTGGATAAACAATTTACAATATATCATCCATACAAGATTTTCCACTTCTAAAAATGTTAAACTAGTTATTATAACCCTACAGAATTAATAAAAACCATAACTTAATTTTATAAACACTAACTTGAATTTTAAAACTTGTAGATAGAAATTATTTACTAAATCTAATTATGCTTAAATGAAACATCTAATAACAATAAATCAAAAGAAGAAGATTTATACCTCCACAACATGAAATCCAAACATGAAAATAAGCCTCCAAAATGAATGCTTTCCATCTCCAAAATCCATATAAAGATGAGCAAAGAATAGAGGGTAGGAATTAATTAGGATTTTGTGGATTTTTTATTGAATTTTTGATGGATTTTGATGATTTTTAATGCATAAATGATGGGGGAAAAGTTTTGGGGATGCCAATGGAGGTGAGGCCGGCCATGAGGTGATGAAAAGAGAGGAGAGTGAGAAAAGTGAAGAAAAGTGTAGAAACTTCACCCAAAATATCAACTTCTTTATGTCTTTTCGTGAAATTAATAAAAATTCTTTATTTTTCTCACTTAATTTAACCTAGAATGGTCTAGAACCATGGATAAATTTGAAAATAAATTTTGCATGAAACACACTAGATTCTAATATGCAATGGTGCATTTTTTCAAATTAAACCCATTCAAATTTGTAATTTACACTAATTTAGTGTATAAATAAAATTTATGTTAATATTTAAAATAATTAATTTAAGAAAAATATTTAATTAATCTAAAAATTTATAAGTGGCTAAATAAACACCATTTACTAGTAATAACATAATTAAAATAGGTATTTTTAAATTTATAGTGAAAAATAATTACGGTTTAGTTTTATGAAAACTACGTTTTACTTTACTGAAAATTAGAAAATTCACTTAAATAATTTTATTTATTTATTTTTAAACGTTACAAAACTGCTATTTATGTTTAAGCCCATACATTCAGTAATCGGATGTTAGTGCCTCAAGAAGCATTAATAGTCGCATGAAAGGTGTGTGAGTAACACCATCCATCGTTAAATGAAAAGAAGTAGTATTAGGTATTAAGGAAAGGGTACTATTGCTTGAATTGAATTCTTAAGTGTAGGGGTGCAAAATTTACACACACGTAGGGGTATACAATCGATGTTTGGAGGAAAGATAGAAATAAAAAATAAGACTTATTTTTTCTGTAAAATTGATAAAAATCCCTGATTTAAGACCGCACTTTTAGAAGGAAAACTCAGGAGATACCAGTATCTTTCTAAACTTTTTTGGAACGTATAGGATCTGAGGTTAAATAGATTGGAGGCGTGAAACATAAGGGTTGGATATTTCTAACTTAGAATGATAGAATTTCTAACGTAGATACTAAACTGTAGGAGTAGAATCAACGTTAACTTATGGAACTAGCTTGACGGGATTTTGTGGGTAGTATCCGCTAAAAACCCTCAGGAGACAACACTCCTCCTACTAGGGACACCTAGAGGTTTAACGGCTTGTTGCACGCGCTCAGTGCAATCGCGTTCCCTGGGAAATTGAGGCTAGGTTTTTGTTTTACTCGGGACAGGCAAAAGATAAGTTTAGGGGTATTTGTTCATACCAGAATATTGCATTTTATTACCACCCATTCATTATCTATTTTTTGTATATATCGGTACTATTAACCGGTGTTTGCTCAGTAATACAGATTACAGGTATCCGTGACAAAACATTAGAAATACATCAAGAATCACGGATATATCATTTGTGAGGTGACACTGCAACCAGAACCGCAAACCGACCGATATCCCAAGAGTTATTTTGCAAACAAGTGTGTGCGCAATATTTTGGTCCAACACATAGCATGTGTACACACTAACTCTTGGGAATTGAACCATAGACCTAGGGGGCAGCCATGGCTTGTGGGCTAGAGCTAGTAGCATGGTGTGATGTGCATTAAATGCAATAAAGTGTGATGTGATTCATATCTACCAAATTTCCCTCCAGAACCTGGGTGCATCCAGAGCTTTTACAGAGAAAATAAACAACACCAGAGTGATATGGGGGACAACATAAGACCACACTGCAAATACGGGACCCAGACCTCGGAATTTGGCCGAGCCCTACCTTGCCAGATCCGGCGTCACCGGCCCCACCACCTCCTGTGGTCCCCATCTTTCTACTAGCCCTCCACGGCTGCCTTTTAATCAATATTTTATAGTTTGCTTATTTAGTTCTTGTGCCTATATATAGCAGGCAGTGGGCAAGGGTTCATTGTCTCACTTTGTCTCACTTTGTCTATCTTTTGTCCAAGTTTTGTTCCAGCCTTTGTAACTCTTTTGTTTTCTTTTTAGTTCTTGTACATAGCTTCTGCTTGAGATCCTTGCCTTCTCTTGATCTTTCAACCTCTTCATTGAGCTTGAAGGTTTAAGGGTTGGTATTAGATCTCAAGGGTTATATTTTCTTTTGGAATTAATAAAGCTCTCTTCTTTGCCTTCATTTCACATGAGTTCTTTATCCTTCTCTTGATCTTGCAAGCGCTTGATTGAGCTTGCAAGTTTAAGGGTTGGTTATTGATCCCATGGCTTTTGTTTTGTTCCTTGGTTCTTTGTAGTTTATTTCTTGCACTCTTCTTTCTTGCTCTTTTAAATTCATGCAATTTATTACTTTGCTTTACTTTCTTGGAATTTAATTCCTTGCACTTACTTATAATGCTCTTTTCTTTTCTTTGTTCCTTTCTTTGTTCTTTTCTTTTGTTCTCTCTTTTTGGTTTGTTTTGTGAATGGTTGTTAATATGGTGTTGTTAGGAATAAATACGATATTGTAAGTTAAGCTTTCGTTGCACATTTCCTTTTCCCGTGTTTTCCATTGAATTCCGTCCAAAGGTTACGCAAGCGCTCCGTTAGACACCCTACCCTACCAAGGTAACGGTGATTCCTAACCGCGACCGATTGCGTTCGGTTTGGCTGGAGGCGAAAGCAAGAGACAAGAACGGAAGGACAAGGGTCAATAAGCCGGATTCCACGAATACCATGCTCAAGCACCCTAATCCATGTTGTTTCCAATTGCTCTAGCTTCAATCGTTAAGTTCGGCTCAAAGGTTTTAGTGTGGATTTCCTTAGCTTACACTATTGTATATTTTCCTAACAACTTTATACTTGCATATAACACATATGGTACAATAAGAACTTTCCGCCCTCACGCATTAACTCGTAAGAACAAGAACGTAAAACGCTCCGTCTCCTTGTGAATGACCCATGCTCATCGCGGCTAGCTGCATAGCGACACCATCCTAATCGCGGTTAGATTTTAGAACTTCAAAACACGACACGCCGAAAGCATGCGATCACCTACCATTGCAGAAAACAACAAAAATACAACGTACGCTTATACCATCCGCATTCGCCACTTGGCCCCTTCATCACCCGTTAGGTTACTTAACTAACGACAGAGCGGGGGCTGGACTAGCGCTGATGCAAAACATAAGCAACTCCTACTAGATATCATATATAGATATGTACATTCGTCTGACGCAATAATAGGCATTCCAGATCATAGATGAACATATTGGATATATTAGGAAGTCCGCGTTTCGTTTGAGCGTGCAACAGAAGACGGTTTCCACGGTCGTGATGAATAGTCAAACCCCACCCTAGACCCCTACGGGTGCGGCAAACTACCCACCAAATACCCGAAGTGAAGCAACCTCCCTCAACAAAGTGAGTAAGTCACTCGGCACTTAAAAGTATCCGGTAGTTTGTGCACCCCACGTTTGGTCTATCCTAGGAGCAATAAACAGTAAATGAAATAATACAACGGTGGCTACAACCTCAACCAGGATGTTCCCTACGAAATAGTATTACAACAAATTACAATTTACATTTGAATGAAAGAATGAAATACCCTCATCTCACATCCCCGGCTATTTATCCATGACAATCCAATAAGTTCATATACACAAACCAACATGTATCAACATCATAGATATGTGCAACCCCGACTAATCATCGTATAGCAGTTAGTCGACATTTCCAAACACATATAAACATGATAAATCTTGTAAAGTAACAAAGACATTAGAATTGCGCACGCAATTAGCAAACACAACCAATTTTCCATGACTTGAAAATCCAGTGAGCTAAACATCCAAAAGCGATAGTTTTGAGCAAATCCGGGAGTCGAAACGAACTCGAAACCCGTCCGAATCTTTACGGAGGTGAGGACACATGATAATACGTCGAAAGGGGGTCCTCGAGGGGTGCCCACCCTTGGGGGCCACCATGAGGTGTCCCCCAAAGGAGGACAGGCCCGAGAGGACCAGTTTCTGGTGCTCTTAGGTCAGCAGCCCCCAAGGCCACCAATTGGTGGTCTTGGGGGGTTTTCCCAGCCGTTGGTCCCCCCCAGGGTGTCCCCGGGTGCGCACGCTCTACCCCACGGCTTCTCGGTTCAAACCGTGAGCCCGCGGGGTGGGAAAACAACTCAAAACCTCACTTTTGAAAACTGTTTTTGTCGACAGTTTTTGTGCGACAAAAACGGCATAATTCTAATATCACTACAAGCTATCTAAGGTTTATGAGAGGCTCTGATACCACTGTAAGTCTAAGTTGCGAACCCCACGTGTTCGCGGCGAGGCGGAATGAGCAAAAAATGATTTTTACGGGCTTCATAACATCGACTAGAACCAAGGATCGTCCATAAACCCTAGCTAGCACTAAACTATGAGATTTAACTACTATGCAAGAAAGTTATACCTCAAGATACCAGTCCTTCCTGTTCTTGTTGTCCTCCTCCTCTTTGTAAGCTCCTTGTAGTGAGTATAGAACATGCCTCCTCGTCGGCCACCTCATGTCGAAGAAGATCCACCGAGAGTGCCTACCTTGAGCTTTAACCTCTAAGAAGAGGTAACTAAGCAACTTAGAGTGCTAATCTAAGTGACCTAGAGATTATAGAGAGTGATTAAGGTTTTGTTAGTCTGACTAACCCTTGGATTCTCAACTCATGAGACAATTAGGGTTAAGAGGAAGAAGAAAAGAGCTTGAGGAGAGAGAAAGTGTTTGTGATAATTATATGAAGCATAACTCATTTGTGAATAATATGAAGTATGAAAATATCTCACAAATATATCTTGTAAATATCAAGCATGCTTCATTTAATTCATATAATGAATCATTTCCATGAGTCATGGTTCATTTAATGAATATTACATCTCATTTCCTCCACCTCATTTAAGTTTAATCTAAAGATAAAACCCTTAATGAGTGTAACATTTCAGAAATCGTTTTGCGAATTTTTCCGTTTTAGAGCAAAATTATCGGTTTTTCCCGTTTTAACCCGATTTCGATCAAACGTCCGTATAAACTTACTGGCACCTATTTTAGCTAAAATAAAGCTTGTGCGCGAACTTTGGGAGTATTTGGGAGGTTTTGGTTCAGATAGAATTTTTTAGAAATAAAATATTATTTTTAGCCGGTAAAATATGCACGTAAATCGGGAAATTTCTTATAAATGAAAATTTTTGGAAATCATCACCACAATTATTTTATATCCTTATTTTTAAATATCTAGATTTTTATGGTGAAAGGATTTATTTTTTGAAAGAATAAAGAAAAAGAAAAGTAGTGTGAACATAAGCCTTTTGTTTTATTATACAATTATTCAATTTTCTTCTAGAAAATTCTACACTTCACCAAAAACCCTATCCTTCATCAAATGGCCGGCCACATCGTTCTTCTTGCTGCCTATGAATTTTCTCATCTCATTTCTTCTCATTTTTCTTCAAAATAATCATGAAAAATCCAAATAAATTCATAGAAATTCAAATAAAATCCAAAACCTTTATTCTTCTTCACAAAAGTTGCTTGGATCTTCATTCTAGTGAGGATTTTGGAGGCTAAAGTTTGGTTTTATCCTCGATTCAAGTGGTGTTCTTGAAGGTATAAAACCTTAACTCTAATCTCTTTTTTGTTGCTTAATACTTTATGCTAGCTTAATTAGATGTTAGTTTAAGATTTAAATTTCATGTTTCAAAATTATAGAAATGGTTTTAGAAATTCAAGTTAAGGTTAAAGCTTAATTTAAGTGTTTAATATTTAATTGAAGTGTTAATTTGTGAATTTGAAAAGCTTAACCTAGTAGAACATGCTAATTTTTGTTAATTACTACTTTGATTAATTAAGGGTTTTTGCTTTCTAGCTTTTTGCTAAAACTTAATTAAGCAAGTTTAAAAATATAGAAATGGTTTAACTTTGCTATTTGAAGATATTTGTAAATTATAGTTTTGGTAAAACTCGTAGTTTTGTGCTATAAAGATAAGTACTGCTTACTAGATTTCGGTAACTTTTAGGCGTGGGTTTCTTTTGACGTTGCGACGTTATTTATTTTGAGTCCTCGTTTATTATTGTGTTTTGAATGCGCGATCGGGACGATCGGAATCTATACTAGGTGTTTCGTAGTTTGGCGACCCTAGTTATGATTTTGGCCGATGTCGTGCGCGTTAGATGCGCTAAGCACGCAGTGTAATTTTCAGGGCATTATTCTTGCGTTTCGATGTCATTTCGTCGATATAGAATATATGCTTATGTGATGTGTTTGTGAAATTTTAGGTTCGTAAGCGGGGACTTTGGACGCTACGGCAAGGGGAAAACAGGTAGTAGACTTCACCTAGCTTGGAGCGTTGATGAGTAGATTTAACATCTACACGGGAATCGCCCGCATGGCGTTATGCGTCAGGGCAAGAGATTTTATTATTTGTCGCATATTCTACGTTATTGTTAGAATTGCACCTTTACCCTATTACTTAGATGTAGTTGTGCTTGGACTAGTAGTAGTAGCACACTGCACATATTATTGACGATTCATGTTGCACGAGCACTGATTATATGCTACACACACCGTCAATAATTGCCATGTGACACACAAACCACTTATAGATGTTATATTGCTTGGTTAGGGACATTGTGATATTGATTCATACTGCTTATCATATATGGCATTTAGCATACCTGTGTTCCTATAGAGTATTGTACCATTAGTGATAGGTACATACACACTCCCTGTCATAGCTACAGGTATACCTTGCACATACTGTTCTTATACCCAGGGGGTATACTATATCATTGCTTATAGGTAGACACATTATCTTGTTATACCTTATTGATTTTACATACATCTGGTTTTAGCTACATGTTCACCTTCACTTGATGTTATTTAGAAGTGGATAAATAGGAACCGCATAATATTTGTATTAACTTGATACAATTAATTAGCGGTTTTTCCTTTATATGCTTGCATTTCAGATATGACGCACATATTATATTCATAGATTTTCGCATTGTTATATGGATTTTTCATGATGTTTTCTGTATTTGGGGACCGTGGTAGTTCATGAAATTATGCATTATTTGAAGGACCCGGTTTCCTTGATATTGATATTTCCGCAGCCACCATGAGATTTATCGGTTCTGATATATGCCCGATTCGAGGAGTGAGGAGGCACTGTCTGTGGGTACATGGTGGGGCCCGGGGGTACCCCGAAAGAAGAACGATGTCGCGGTGCTAGGCGATGAGACTTAGGGGAACCATACTTTCCGGTGACAGGACCAATGACTCAGCGGCTATCATGTGGATACCGACGGGAGTCATGTACGTATGGATACGTCGAGAGGCGAGGGTCAGAGCTAGGCACTCGAGCTCTCGGGATAGCGTATGATACGTACCTATCAAGGGGCCAGTCGTGGTGACAGCACTTGATAGATCAGCATTTCTGTGTCGATGCTTGGCACATTGGTTTCATGATATTTCTAATTACTCCTTTGTATATATAACAGGGGATTGAGCCACTGTTATATATACCCTTACACCAATATTAGTGGAATGGGACGCTAATATATGTGTATTGATCTCATCATATTTATTTATGTTATTATATTTAGGATGTTAGAATTTTGCTGGAGATTTGATTCGGGATGTAAGAGATTAATTTGAGATTGAATACTGGATAGATATGTGAGATCGACTTGATATTGTACATTCGAGATATATGAGATCTACTTGATATTGTACATTCGAGATATATGAGATCTACTTGCTGTTGTACATTCGAGATATGTGAGATATACTTGATATTGTACATAAGAGATATGTGAGATCCACTTGATTTTGTACATTCGATATATACAAGATATACTTGATGATTGTATATTCGATATATGTGAGATATATTTGAGGTTGTACATTCGAGATATATGAGATCTACTTGCTGTTGTACATTCGAGATATACGAGATATACTTGATGATTGTACATTCGATATATGTAAGATATACTTGAGGTTGTACATTCGGGATATATGAGATATACTTGATATTGTGCAATTGAGGAGATGTGATACTTAGATAATATGAGAGCCAATTTGGGGGCTGATTCGTAGAATTGGTATTAAATTGTCTTGCTGGATTGTGATCCTACCACGATGTCAGGATTCCGTGAAAATGACATACCTCACTCCATACCTCACCTTATCTGTTTGTGCACTGCTTCTTGTATTAGTAGTTCCTGTTAGTGTACCTTTCATGATTATTGCACAGTTACATTCTCTTATCCCTATGGCATGATTATTGCATACTGTTGTCATATCATTATTGCTGTATATATATTGGTTGTACCTGCTAGTGTACTTTCCATTATTCTGCATTCATATGACATGTTATTACTGTTAATTGCATATCTTAGATTCACGCTTTACGTGCATACTTGCGATTACCTGCATATGTTATTTACTATTCACGAGTTGGCAACTCACCCCCGTTGTGCCACAGTGTTTGCAGGTGTTCCTCAGGATAGTTAGAGGCAGGCTATTATCACCCATCTTATCATCTTTTGCTGCGGATACCGCATCAGCTCACAGTGTGCAGTTTGCTTAGGTGGGTTTTGTGGTTATTCGTTGTATTGTATATTCGTTGTATCCCTGTACTCTCCATCTACTATTTTCATATTGACTTAGAGACTTGGTGAGGACGATGTTGTATTTTATGTTGGATTTGTTGTCTTTTATACAGTTTCCTTTCTATCGTCTTCTATTTCTTCGCTACGGCGTCGTATATTTGTTGTGGTGGTTGTTTTCCGCCTTTGGGCGTGGATTTGCTCCCGTTGGGGATGCTTTACTTTATATTTATGTTGTACCCATTTTTGGGGTTGGTTTTTATAAAGGAGGTGCTGCCGAAATTTTCAAGAAAGAAAATTGGACTTGAAGAATTTATACTTGTGATTTTTTTTAAAGGTTTAAACAATATTTCTTATCTTTTCTTGTCTTTTAATGGTTTAGATTTCTGGGTTTTGGCTTTCTTTTACTACGTTACGTCTGTAGACGTTGCGTAGTATTAGGGCCGTCACGTGCAAATTTCGGGTCGTGACAAAGTTGGTATCAGAGCGCTAGGTTTTTACCTTACGGAGTGTAGGATGACCTTGATATGATGGAGTAGGTAGCTTAAGCAGAGTAACGTAGTGTGTGTATGTCTGCAGCATACTCACGATGCAGTACTCCGCCTAAAGTGACCTAAGTACATTGCTTGAAATTCCTTCCTTGATGATTCATATCCTTGTGATTCGATTTTCGTGTTCATATCGAATCCTATCTCCATTTATAGCCTTTGCCGCCGATGACTATGGGGACTTAGAGAGGTGCAGCGAGGGCCGAGGTCAGAGTTGGCTCGGGTGAGACGAGCAATGACCAGGATGGCACGCTAGTTGCACAAGTGCAGACGGATCCGCCTTCGACAGATAGTATCGCTAGGCATGTGGCAGAGATGCAGGACTTGCGCCAGACGATGAATTCATTGGTTGAGGTCATTCGAGCGTAGCGACAGGAGGTTGTCACACTGCTACCCAGTTGTTCCTTGCGATCAGCACACAGTATTCCGTCACTTACATAGCACCGGTGGATGCAGCCCTAGTTGACGAAACACGTATTCCAGAGACTTCGGGAGTTCCGGAACAGTGGAGGACTCGTACCGGGGTATCAGCTCAGAGACAGAGGCTTAGTCGTCGAGACAGCTTTCGTGACCGTTGCGGGAGTAGCAGAGGTTTGGGACGAGGGGTTTCGTGTTAGCTAGATCAGCCGTTTGTTGTGTTAACTTCTGTCAGCGATTCTTTTGTTGCGCGACACGTATTTCAGTCGTATGCCAATCGGTTAGGAGATTCATCCGTCACTTGATCCTTCTAGAGATGTTGGATTTGACGTTCTCCTGGACACAGACTGGTTAGTTACGTGCTAGGCGTCTGTGGACTACCGCGAGGAAACAGTCAGGTTTGTTTTCCCGGCAAGTCAGTTCTTGTTGTGTAGGGGGACAGTGGTGTCGCCTCTCACAGCTCGAATTCATCCTTTTTCGCTAGTCGGCTTTTGAGGAGAGGATGTCGAGGATTCATTGCGTTCATTCGTGATACCGGAGCGATAGTGGGTTTGTTGGACCGGGTTCTTATCGTGCGAGAGTTTTCCGACGTTATTCCAGATGAGCCGGCTGAGCTTAGGGAGCTTAAGGATCAGCGGCAGAGTTGTTTGTTGGGGGGTTTGTGTGTCTGAGTGTTTCGCCTTGAGGAGCTCCTATTTCTGTTCGTCAAGGAGAAGGACGGCAGTTGAGGTTGTGAATTGATAGATCGTCAATTGAACCGGCTTACGGTGCGGATAGGTATCATTTACCTCGCATTGACGATTTCTTCGATCGGCTCCTAAGTGCGAAACTTTTTCTAAGTGGTTGGGATCAGGTCATCATTGTTGCGGGTTCGGAGTGATGGCATTCCGAAGACTGCCTTGTACGTGCTACGGGCTTTGTGTGTTTTGGTGGTATCTTTGGACTCGCCAATGCCCTAACAGCATTCGTAGATGTGATGCACCGGATTTCTTCAGGCCGTTTCTCGACCAGTTATTGTTGTGTTATTGACGACATTCTGGTCTATTCTTGTGTCATGAGGAACAGGAGTAGCACTTGAGGATTTGTTTTCCAAACATTTGGAGAGCCCAGCTGTTGCTAGATTCTCGGAGTGTTCCTTCAGGCTTGTTTGTGTTGACTCCTAGGTCTTGTAGTTACGGGAGACGGTTTTTGTATGGTCCCGAGGAAGATCGAGGTCGTACAGCTTTGGCCCAGGCTTGTGTACGGACGAAGGTCTGCAGATTTTGGGCTTAGCAGGTTCTTACCGCCGTTTCGTGCAGGATTGCTAGAGTAGTGCTGCACCGTCGACTGAATGGACCGGAAGGGAGGTTTCTTTTCTTTGGACTGAGGCAAGTGTACGGAGTTTTCGGCAGTTGGAGATTCGGTTAGCAACTGCATCAGTTCTTTGCTTTTGGTTCGGGCGACTTTGTTGTTTTAACTGTGGTGTTTCGCGAGTGGGGCTCGATTGTGTACTGAGGTGACACTATAGAGTTATCGCTTTTGCTTCCCTACATTTGGAGGAAGTACTAGCAAGATATTCCACTCACGATCTGGAGATAGCCGCGGTGGTTTTGCGATGGAGATTTAGAGACACTACTTGTTCGAGAGTTGTGTCAGATTTTCACGGACCACCAGAGCTTAATTTACATCTTCCCACAGTGGGTGTAGATTGTTGAGACAGTCTTCTGCAGATTTACAGTTCTTGTGTGATCATTGAGTACAGCTTAGGTTCGTCCCTACGGAGGGGACATCTTGCTCATATCCGCACCCGACCACTTGTCCTTAATCGCTTTCGTGAGGCACTGCCTACCGACGCTCGTTCGTTAGAGATACTTGAGCATACTCGGCTGGGTAATGATTCGAAGTCCTGGATTTGTGACATGGGTATGCTAGGTTAGGAATGCGTTTGTGTACCTGATATTATCGGGTAGAGACGTGAAATCCTAGAGCGGGCACATCTGTCAATTCTCTGTATTCATTCAAGTTCCACCAACATTGATGTGACTTGTGAGATAGTTACGGGTGGGTAGGAATGTAAAGAGAAATTTCAGGTTTCTTTTCAAGGTGTTTGTCTTGTTGTGTGTTTTGGGTTGAGCATCTGAGACCGGCTGGAGAGTTGCAATCTTTAACTGTTCCGAAGTTGGAATGGGAGCAGATCTCCATGAAATTCGTTATGGTGTCTACCCAGGTTTAGTCAGGGTGTGACTCCATTCGGATGCTTGTTGTCCGGTTTTTCTCAGTCTGCTCAGTTGTTCATTGTTAAGTTTATGCGTTGCATGGAGTTCCTTCGAGGGTCGAATCCAAAGAAGGCACCCTGTTCGCTTGCCGTCTTGGGCAGGAGCTTCAGGAAGCCTTGGGTACTGGTTAAGCTTTAGCTCCATCTTTCTATCTGCAGGATGATGGGTTTGTGAGAGCGGGCTATACCAGACTCTAGAGGATATGTTTGTGCGTTCGTGTTGTTGTTGTCGGCAGTTGGGATCGTCACTTGCCATTGTTCGGATTCTCCTTCGATAGCAGTTATCAGGAGACATTCCAATTGGCAACCTTTATGTTTTGTTTGTTAGGCGGTGTCGACCTCCAGTCTGTTTTTCTGACTCTGCGTAATAGGATTTTTGGACCCCAGCTTGTCTAGAGAATTCGGAAATGATCCAGCTGTTTCAGGTGAGGATGATGACAGTCCTGTGCGGACAGAGGTCTTATGCCGACCATGGTGATCGCAGGCCCGAGTTCACAGTAGGAGATCATGTATTCCTACGGATTTTTCCGATGAAGGACCTGTTAAATTTTGGGAAGCTTACCCAGAATTGTAAGTCCTTTCGAGATCCTTTAAGCGAGTTAGTTCGTTGCCTTTAATTTGGCACTTCCTCCCAGATTATTGAGTTTTCACCCCGCATTCTTCGTGTTGATACTTTGCAATTACCTTCATGGTTTTTTTCACATGATTCAGCATTAGACCATTTGCTTTGACGTGATCTTTTCCCTCACCGGAAGCCATTGGTGTTAATGGCCCGACAGGTGGAGAAACTTCGGTCAAGGGTCTTGCTATCTGTGGAGAGTTGTCTTGGACGTAGACGTATAGTGAGATGATCACTTGGTAGGCCGCGTGTGAGAATTGGGAGTTTTATACTCTTCTCTTTGAAGGTACGCTTTGTGAAAAATTTTAAATTCGGGGACGAATTTTTATAAGGGGGGAGATTGTAACGTTTCAGAAATCGTTTTGCGAATTTTTCCGTTTTAGGGCAAAATTGTCGGTTTTTCCCGTTTTAACCCGATTTCGATCAAACGTCCGTATAAGTTTACTGGCACCTATTTTAGCTAAAATAAAGCTTGTGCGCGAACTTTGGGAGTATTTGGGAGGTTTTGGTTCAGATAGAATTTTTCCGAAATAAAATATTATTTTTAGCCGGTAAAATATGCACGTAAATCGGGAAATTTCTACTAAATGAAAATTCTTGGAAATCATCACCACAATTATTTTAGAACCTTCTTTTTAAATATCTTGATTTTTATGGTTAAAGGATTTATTCTTTTAAAGAATAAAGAAAAAGAAAAGTAGTGTGAACATAAGCTTTTTGTTTTATTATACAATTATTCAATTTTCTTCTAGAATATTCTACACTTCACCAAAAACCCTATCCTTCATCAAATGGCCGGCCACATTCTTCTTCTTGCTGCCCATGAATTTTCTCATCTCATTTCTTCTCATTTTTCTTCAAAATAATCATGAAAAATCCAAATAAATTCATAGAAATTCAAATAAAATCCAAAACCTTTATTCTTCTTCACAAAAGTTGCTTGGATCTTCATTCTAGTGAGGATTTTGGAGGCTAAAGTTTGGTTTTATCCTTGATTCAAGTGGTGTTCTTGAAGGTATAAAAGCTTAACTCTAATCTCTTTTTTTGTTGCTTAATACTTTATGCTAGCTTAATTAGATGTTAGTTTAAGCTTTAAATTTCATGTTTCAAAATTATAGAAATGGTTTTAGAAATTCAAGTTAAGCTTAAAGCTTAATTTAAGTGTTAATTTGTGAATTTGAAAAGCTTAACCTAGTAGAACATGCTAATTTTTGTTAATTACTACTTTGATTAATTAAGCGTTTTTGCTTACTAGCTTTTTGCTAAAGCTTAATTAAGCAAGTTTAAAAATATAGAAATGGTTTAAATGGTTTAACCTTGCTATTTGAAGATGTTTGTAAATTATAGTTTTTGTAAAACTCGTAGTTTTGTGCTATAAAGATAAGTACTGCTTACTAGATTTCGGTAACTTTTAGGCGTGGGTTTCTTTTGACGTTGCGACGTTATTTATTTTGAGTCCTCGTTTATTATTGTGTTTTGAATGCGCGATCGGGACGATCGGAATCTATACTAGGTGTTTCGTAGTTTGGCGACCCTAGTTAGGACTGTAGGGTTCCTAGGCACACTAATGGAGTCTTACAAGTGATCAAACATGCAAATTTCTAAAAATTACGGTGCCGAGAAAACCTAGAACGGATCGTTAACTAGATATTTAGGCAAAGCAAGCAAGTAAACGGGAATATAGAAATAGGGAAGGGGCTACAACCTTTGTAGATCCGGTCCACCACTTCCTAAGCTCCGCGATGATCTCCCTCCGCTGTCCAAATCGAACCCATGACCCAAGCATTGGCATCATCGAAGAATAGGCGGGCTTGATCGTCGGTTCGATGCCGAAGATGATCTACGTCGAAGCATCACAAGAACAAGCTCCAACTTCACCAAGCTTTGAAAACTTGTGAAGTAAACACCCTATACAACTTGGCAAGAGGTAGAGGATGAAGAAATAGGAAGTGGGTAAACTTTAGATTTGGATTTCTCACACTTTTCCATCAAACACCATTGATGTAGCAAGCTTTTTCTTTTGTTGAAGAAGAAGAAGATGATGAAAAAGAATATGATAAGTCTTTTGCAAATGATAAATAAATCAATACTTATCATTTACTAACCCTTGGTTAGTTGTAGAGAATGGACCATGGTTAAATAGAATGGTTAGGGTTAAGGATGAGATAAGAATGGTGACTAAGTCAAAGTTTCAAGAAACTTCAACTACAAACAAAACTAGCAACCATTCTTTTTCTCTTTACCTTTTTCTTTTTCCAAAATAAACAAAAGAATAAATAAATGAATAAGTAAATAAAAAGAAAACCCTAATCATAAACCTAACCATGGTCTAATTCTTTACAATAACCCTAGCTTGCATGTATCATCAAACATGATACAATCATGTGCACAAAATATATCACATATACAATGTGCACAAACCAAGTGAGTAAATCCATTTAAATTGAACCAATACTAGTTAATGCAAAGTAATATATCAAATATATAATTATACATTCAATCATTAAATCAACACTTGATCCAATGATCCGGTCATATCGCATATAACCGGCTAGTATCCAATGTATCGGCTTATCGAATCAATCCTTGATTCGATAACTAGGTTATATCGCATACAACCATTCGACACACATTCATCGCGAGAATGAAATACGGTATCACATACACGTATTATTCTCGGTCCCGCACATATCTCATATGCGCTGCTATTTCGTTTCGCTTGAGCCAGGAAACCTCTGTGTAGGACTCTAAAGACTCGTCAATACGCCGGCAGCGGATGGTGATCATATCAAACACCCACAAGCCGCAAGCGGTCTGCTAAACGTAACGGCCACCCGGGTATTGAGCGATTAGAAGATCGACGAGCAAGCCCGCTCACACTCCTGCGAATCCAACCAGTAACACTTACCGTACAGTCCGGACTGTTCGTCTGATATGTCGCATATCTCGCCTAGGGATGGTAAACGTCAGACCCCAATAGCTCGATAAGTCATGCCGACTTGAGGTCCATAACATTCGTGAAACTACTGATAACTCTTACCAGTATATCACTGCAACCCTGGCCAGGGATTTCCTGTTATGGCCAGTCGAGCATAGCACAACATCAACCCCCAATACCGGGAGAGACGAATCCCCTCCTATCGCTCATTGCCTCCATGTGAATCGGGACTGTACCCAAAAACCACCTGTTTGCACGACTCAGTAGAGCCGTGGTAGGGTGGAAATCAAAGCACAGTGGGAGACACACAAGACTCTATGACGATCTCGGGTCAACAGACTAAGCTGTACCGGTGTCACCATAGAACTGCCATCTGACGTGAGGTATAATACCATCTGGGAGTTCTCGGCGAGTCCGTTCAGTGTACCCAGTCTCCACTGAGCACCCGCATACCATCTTCGATGTCAAACACCAATGGATATGGGATCATCCATCGCCCATCGCATGGGTCGAGAAGATATGTGCTAGTCTAGCCTGGAATATCGATGCCCCGTCTCGATATTCCCTCGACTAGGAACTTTTGAAGGATGTACTCATGGACTACCCAGGCCCCACTAGTATGATCTACATCATAGTCCTGGAAGTCGAGTACACATCCTAAGGGCTTTATCAACATGTAATCAGAGAGACAGAAAGTATACATGTTAAGATAAAGAGCAACCAGATAGCGTACTATCATGTCGAGCAAGAAAGTCCTACCTATATATGTCCCAGCATCCACTACAATATACATCCAATGTACAGTAATGGCCTCTAGGGCATACATATAACTAACAATCTCCCACTTGCACTAGGGCCATCTGTAGCAGTGGTTGCAGTATCACATACTCAACCATCCCCTAAAAGTCTCTCTTTGGGAAAAGGGCCTTCGTGAGTGGATCCGCCGTGTTGTCCTCTGAGTCTATTCTCCTAACCTCAATCACCCTGGAGATCAACTATCTCCATGATCAAGTGATGCTGCCTCAGAATATGTCTGGGTCACTGATGGGACCAGGGTTCCAGGGCCAAAGCCTCAGTTCCATTGTCACACAATGGTAGGAACCTAGTTCATCCTATGAACCAATGTACACCCAAACTTCCTCTTTGGTAGTATCTTTAATAGCGATGTTACCAGCCTTTATCGTCTAGTTTGCCACGGTATCGAGCTTGGAACTCTTCCAACATACCGTCCCTTTACTGAGGGTAAAGACAGTGCCTGTGACTGACATTCAGTCGTCTTTATCACCCTGGAACACTTCCAGTGATTCTCCCCAGGATCGATTGATACAATCTCACTATACCTAGTGAAAACCCTAATATCCCTTTAGATCTATCTCATAGGTCCAAATCTTAGGATTTAGTAGGTATCACTTTGATCCTATATGGAAAATCATTGTGATAAGCGGAGATTGATCGAGCGTAGCATAGGAAACTCCTTCCCTAACAAGAGTATGTCATCCACGTACTCTACGAGGATCGTCACCATACTCCCTACTACCTTTTTGTTTAAACAAGGTTCATCTACCATTTTGATGATGTCAACTTCCTTGACTAATCCATCAAAACAGATGTTCCAACTCCGCGATGCCTGCTTTATCCTATAAAGCATCTTGCACACGTTTCCGCTGCTCCCACTGTCTACGAGGCCCTCTGGCTGTGTTCTTATAGACGTTCTCTCCTAAATCAGTATTTAGAAAAGCAGTCATGGCACCCAACCGCCAGATATCGTAGTCATGGTATGTAGCCGTGGTAAGTAGGATCTGGACAGACTTAAGCATAGCTACTGGAAAAAGGTTTCATCATTATCCACGCCTGGTCAATGACGAAAACCTTTAACAAGTCTAGCTTTGAAAGTCTCAACTTTTCCATCTAAACCAAGTAATCTTCTCAAGATATACTTGCTCCTGATGGGGATTTAACCCTTCAGATATAGCAGCTAAAGTCCATACTTTGCTGGTGTACATGGATTCCATCTCAGATCGCTAAGCATCCAGCCATTCTTACAGAGTCCCTACTCTCGATGGCCTGCTCGAAACTAGTTAGGTCATCATCTCATGATGCAATCCTTGCTCCCACTGTCATCGAGAAACCGAGGTATCTCTCAGGCGGATGAGGAACCCTACTAGATCGGCGGAGAGGCTGAGGTTCGTCGGGAACTATAGAATCTTATGGTTCTGTCAAATCATCAACTGCAGTTTTGTATAGCTGGAACCTTTCCAGTTCTACAGAACTGATCCTGCCTCGATCTTGTCCGGATTTTGCTTTAAACATAGGCCGGACAACCCCAAATCTTAACTCGCTTAAGAGATGGGTTCTTCCCATACCATATCTCATATGGAGTGGTAGGCACTGATTTGATTCAAACCTAATTCAATAGGTATGCAGCTTCTCAAGTGCATAACCCCAAAAGGAAATAGGTAACTCAGTAATACTCATCATAGAGCACACGATATCTAATATTGTGTGATTGCTCCGCCCCGATACACCGTTGTGCTATGGTTTATACGGAGGAGTAATGCTGAGAGAGAATCTCATTTTCTTTTAGAATAGTCCAGGAATGCTATGCACAAGTATTCTCCTCCCTGATCTCATCATAGGACATAATACTTATACCCGTATTTTGGTTCTCTACTTCCTACTTATATTCTGTGAATACCTCAAAAGGTTCGGACTTATATTTCAACAGGAATATATGACTGAATCTTGAGAGATTATCAGAGAATATAATGAAGTATAAAGAACCAGTCCTGGCATGTGTAGACAGGAGACCTTACATACATCATCATGTATCAGTCCCAAGAGTTTACCAACTCTTCCTCTGTTTCCAGTAAACAGAGCTGGTGTCATTATATCTTTGTGACATGACTGGCAAGTTTCACAAGATGTAAATTCAAACTGATTTAAATATGCATCTAAATGTAACTTCAGCTAGTCGGGTCGCATTGATATGACCTAGTCTACAATACCTCAAGAAGAATTCGTTCATTTCTGAACTCTTCCTCTTGTGTGTGTTCAATATACAAGGAACTGTAGTTTGATTTAGAACGTCAATGCTTTTAGATAACGTGCCTGAACCGATCAACTTTTGATATAGGAAGTGTTCAAAACATTATCCATCAATACAAAATTATATCCTTTCTTTACTAATAAAGAGACTGATATGATTTTGTATATCAGGTTCGGTATCTAATAGCATTTGTTCAGAATCAATGTATTCGTAATACAGGGTGACAGTGACCAACAGACTTGGCTGCAACACTTGCCCCGTTTTCTGTCTCATGAAACTTATCACCCGTTCTCAGTTTTTCTACCCTTTTGTAGCCCTATGTAACAGATTACATATCTGGGATCCTGATCCGGTATCATATACCCAGGATGCAGAGGATACTGAGAAACAGTTCTTTGTAATGAACACACCCGAAGGAGATGCATTATATGCACTTTCTTCGTTTGGGCGGCATAGGAATTCTGGTATTCCCCAATTCCCTGCTCTGTCTTATAACAATTATAAGTTGGAGCGGGACCAACGTTCCCCAGCTCAGTATAACAAGCGGGTTCGGTCAATACATCCGTATTATTATCTTGATTAAGGCGTGATATGGTCGCTACCAGGAGAGAGAGAGAAGAAAACACTCTGCGTGCGCTCTTGCAAGATTAGATTGGTTATATATTTTATCTAATCAGGATGGCTCCCACTGTTTTTATCAAATCTTTCTTCAAACCTTAAAAGGAAAGACTAGCCGGGATTAATTGCACTCTACAAGTTCGCCAATCTTTCAGCCAGGCCAGTGTCGGTACTTTGAGGGAGGTTCCCCGTGCTTTCGCACGGACCTAATTACTGTAAACCTCGTTTTCCCAGAGGCGTAACCCCGTTGACACCTTTCTAGACACCTACTTGATCGGCTAATTGCAAAGTGCAAAACTCTCCCAGGAGTAACAATTACTCGCAGTGGGTATCGGGATCCAACTATCACATAGAAGGTATGCAATCTCATTGCAAATTTCAACACTTGAAACTCCCGATAAAGGTTTTTACCCCTAGCACCTATGACCTTAACTATGGTCAACAAATCACAAGTACTAGTCAAGTTCTACCCGTCATTTCGTGATTAATTAGACCCACCCACATGACCCTTAACTAAGGTCAACAAAGTCACGTGACTGTCCTAACTAATCGCATCATATGCGGTGTAGGAAGACATCACTTAGCTACCGTACACTGTGTCTTGACTATGGTCAACAAACACAGCACGAATACTAAGTACTCTACTTCCTAAAATGACGGAGGGTTGCGGCTGGTTTTTGTGAAAACCTTTAACGCTTTGAACTTGATCTCGTTGCGGAATCAAATGGTTTTTAAATGGAATGTTTTTGAGGCTTTTCTAGTTTTGCTAAAGGGGTCACTCCCGGTGAAGGGATCGTTGGCCCTTTCCTCGTCGAATGAGGTGCGGGATATATCATATATATCACTGTGCAAAGCAGAAACTATAGAAGCGATCAAAAGACAAACCGAGGGTTGTAGCATCTGCCAGTTATTGCTAAAGGAGTCACTCCCGGTGAAGGGATCTCGGTCCTTTCCTTATCGAATAAGGTGCAGGATGTTCTACAAAGAACACCACGATGCAAAGCAAGAACTATAGCTACCTGCTTTATTTTGAAATTCGATTCCACAACATCAATTAGGTTTATTTTCTTTCATTAATCTCATTAATGAATATCCCATCAATTAAGTCCACCTAAACATCACAGATAAATATAACGTACGCTTATGCCATCCGCATTCGCCTCGATGTCCTGTCTGCACCGTTAGGTTAGGTAACTAACGGCAGAGCGGGGCAGGGCTAGCGCGGGTGTAAAACATAAGCAACGTCTATATAATATATCATATATACTATATATAATACCTGTCACAGAACATCATATGATCACATCACAGATAAATCACAGCAGAAGAAACATATGAAATATTGGATATACTAGGACATCCGTGTTTTCAATACGAGCCAGTATAAAATACGGATTCCACGGTCGTGATGAATAGCCAATCCCACACCCCTAGAGCGGCAAGCAACCCTACCAATTCTAGGGTTAGGAGACCCGGACTCGACTCCTCGAGATGGTCTCCCACTGGACCCCAGAACCCGGTTACTTATGCTCCCCTCCTTGGGTCTATCCTAGTGCAGAAAAGTAAATAATATACAAGTGGTGACAACATCCGCAACCTGGAAGTGCCCCAATAAAAGAATATTACATACAAATTTTTTTTTACATGAATGAAAATGAAAAAACACTCATCTCACATAAAAACCCCCGGCTATTCAAACACGACGATCCAATATAACATATCCAGCAACACATAACATTACATGTCATCAACGTAAGTAAATATGCGCATCCCAATTGTCGTTGACATATAGCAACGAAACCGGCGATATCACATATTACACTTACGGTCACAGAAAAGAAAGTGTAAAACTACAACAGTTGGAATCCGCAACCACCTCAGACATCGCATGCCTGACCAAATGAATTCTTTAGACATCGCATGCCTAACAATTATAAAACCCGCATTTTAGTCTCATTATCGAAAACACTTTTCAATATCAAGTCGGGCAATTCAACAAGATTCCCGAAAAACTGATCGAATGCTCGTCGCAAACTTTAGTAGGCGGCCGCACCCCTGATACCGTCGATGAAGTGCACCAAGGCGGAACACCGCTACCGCGAGCACCCGAACGGATGCTTTCGGCGACGGGGTTCTCCTACAGTCACTTGGTCGGGGCTATGGAGTGAGGCTGTCTATTAAGTTTACCCGGCGAGTATCCGCGTACGCTACGTGATTGCGACGGACTTTTGATCACATCAAAATTCCGTGGCAACCGATCAAGTGAGACTAAACTGCTATGTTTATAATATTCATTCCGTTATCTCATAACTATGTGTGAATTCCAATTATTGTATCACATTCCGGATAAATAGAAAATGCTAAACTTTTCGATCGAACAATCGAACACCCAAGTTTTCCCGATACAGCTCAACACATGAAATAAGTCTAACAACATTCAGTTCGTGCCTCAGTACCAACGGTCCAGCCGTAGAAGGGTCAAGCCAACGCCTCACATGTGGCACGCCGTACTGCCCCAAACCCGAAGGTTCAAAGGGCAGTTCAAGACGGTCACATAATCGAGTTAAGGTTTGTTGTCTTCTAGAGGGTCCATCGCGTTACTTGCACTACTTAGAACGTCGTTAAACTACGGAAAAATCCAACAATTGGAAATTTCCCGGCAGGGGAAAAAGTGGGTATTTATATCCGGTCGAACTTTTTAACATATTGTAAAAATACCCGGAAAAGCACACCGACAAAAATTAGACAGTCCGATCGAATACACCGAGTCCCCAATACAACCCAGAAAATAAACTCTGGAATAAATATTAAAATATTCCCAGGAAAACCAGTACCAGAAAACAAGAATTACTGTGCAAAGCTTGAAGTCCAATCATGTCACGTGACCGCGGAACCGCCGCAGAAGCCAGGCTTCTGCCGCGGTTCCGCCGCGCAATAGAGGTATCAATGAAAATTTTTTGCATCGTAATTCTTAGAATTCCCTTCTGGATTTTATGCATATTTTTAATTTCGAAAAAACCACATTTTACAGAAATGTCCAGAGAGCATTTTCAAGTCGGGGTTTTGTGTTCGTTCGGACTTCTAACTCCGTCAGGACTTCGCCTAAGGCTCTAGCTAGGCTCTGATACCACTGTAGGGTTCCTAGGCAAACTAATGGAGTCTTACAAGTGATCAAACATGCAAATTTCTAAAAATTACGGTGCCGAGAAAACCTAGAACGGATCGTTAACTAGATATTTAGGCAAAGCAAGCAAGTAAACGGGAATATAGAAATAGGGAAGGGGCTACAACCTTTGTAGATCCGGTCCACCACTTCCTAAGCTCCGCGATGATCTCCCTCCGCTGTCCAAATCGAACCCATGACTCAAGCATTGGCATCATCGAAGAATAGGCGGGCTTGATCGTCGGTTCGATGCCGAAGATGATCTACGTCGAAGCATCACAAGAACAAGCTCCAACTTCACCAAGCTTTGAAAACTTGTGAAGTAAACACCCTATACAACTTGGCAAGAGGTAGAGGATGAAGAAATAGGAAGTGGGTAAACTTTAGATTTGGATTTCTCACACTTTTCCATCAAACACCATTGATGTAGCAAGCTTTTTCTTTTGTTGAAGAAGAAGAGGATGATGAAAAAGAATATGATAAGTCTTTTGTAAATGATAAATAAATCAATACTTATCATTTACTAACCCTTGGTTAGTTGTAGAAAATGGACCATGGTTAACTATAATGGTTAGGGTTAAGGATGAGACAAGAATGGTGACTAAGTCAAAGTTTCAAGAAACTTCAAGTACAAACAAAACTAGCAACCATTCTTTTTCTCTTTACCTTTTTCTTTTTCCAAAATAAACAAAAGAATAAATAAATGAATAAGTAAATAAAAAGAAAACCCTAATCATAAACCTAACCATGGTCTAATTCTTTACACTAACCCTAGCTTGCATGTTTCATCAAACATGATACAATCATGTGCACAAAATGTTAGTGTATATGCCCTAGAGGCCATTACTGTATCATACTGGTTTGTATATTACTTAATAGATGCTTGGGATATTCACCTTGTATATACAATCTTGCTCAAAATAGTAGTATGCTACTTGGTTTGTTTCTACTTCAATGTGTACATGTGTTTATTTTTGTATATCGCCTATACATATTAGTAGAGCCCTTAGGATCTTTGCTTGATTACCAGCGATGTGATGGCCGTCACACTAGTGGGGCTGGGTAATCTATAAGCACATCCTTATGCAGGTCCCTGGTCGCAGGACTATCGAGACAGGGCATCGATACTCCGGAGTAGACCAGCGCATGCGCTTCTCATCCCAGTGTGGGAGACGGTCTGTCCCACAGCCGTCAGTACGTCGTACTTGAGATAGTATGCGGGTGCTTGTTAGGTTACGGGTACACTGGACAGGACTCGTCGGGAACTGACTAGTTGGTATTATACCTATCGTCAGTTATCAGTTCCCAGGTGACATGAGTACAGCTTAGTCTGCTGACTTGATACTGTCACTCCGCCTCGAGTGTGTTCCCACTGTACTTTGATCACTACCCTACCACGGCTCAAAGGAGTCGTGCAAACAGGTAGTGGTTGGGTGCAGTCCCGAAGCACTTGGAGGCAGTGACGGTTAGACAGGATTCGTCTCTCCCGGTATTGGGGGTTGACATCGCGCTGTGTCTAGAAGAGCCATTACACGAGTAGTCCCTGGCCAGGGCAATCGAGATATACTGGTAGGTTTCCAGTGTTATCTCAGGGTGTTTTGGGCTTCGCTCCGGCACGACTTGTACCGCTATTGGGGGACTGACGTTTACCGCCCCTTAGGCCCGCCATGCGATGTATCAGACGAATAGACCGGACTGTACGGAGAATGTCACACTCAGGCTCAGTAGGAGTTCAGATGGGTTTCGCCTCGTCGGTCTTCTTGTCGGCATTACCTGGGGACCGTTACGCACAGCTAGTGCCGCTTGCGGTCTGTGGTTAAACCCACTGCAAGCGTAGTGTCGAGTCTTTAGAGTCCCACACAGAAAGCTTTTCGCCTTTAGGCAAAAGAGTAGAGGTCGCATGGTATTGCGACAGGTCGCATGGTTTTGCGACAGGGTCCGGTCACATCCGTGCACTTATGCACGTACAGTGTCCGGACAGTTTTCACTAGCGGGCTTTGGTTTAAGCCAGATCCTAGTGTACCTTATGGGATTGGATTTATCCAGTTTGCATTCGTGTTCCTCAGAACGCGGATGCGGGTGTGTATGCACAGTTGACAGGGAGGCAGAGGCAGCGGATTCTCATTAGGGTTGTTGACAGTTGACCGTTGACTATTTGACTTTATGCTCAACCCTAATGAGAATATGATATGTGATTAACTATTATATTAATTAAGTATTATGGTGATATGGTTGTTGACTTGTTGACTTTTGTTGACTTGTTGACTTTGTTGACTTGTTGATTTTTGTTGACTTGTTGACCGGTTGACTAGGCTTGACTAGTTGACCATCATGATGACCATAGCCATCATTTCATGGCAAAGACTTTTGTTTACTTGCTCATTTGTGCAAAATGAGTGCATGAAATGATATGGTTATGGTTGCTTCAAACCATCACATAAGACTTTTTTGATATGATGAGTTATGATCACTTTGGATTATGAGAGGGTGAAAGACAAAAGAGAGCCTCATTCTTTCTTGCTCATTCTCTCTCTTGTTCTTGAGCTCTCCTCTTGCTCTCACCCTCAACCTCTTGCTCCCTCTCTTGATCTATGGTTCTCTTGTCTCATGAGTTGAGAATCAAGAACCATAGATAAAATCCTATTCTATTTCTTATCTACTCATTCTAGTTCACTAGGTTTAGCAAACCAAGTGAACTAGTTTCTTCAAAGAACGAAGAAGGAGCTAAAGGTTGGAGCTTTCAGGTGGATCTATCTTCGGCGTACGGAGACGACGAGAAGAAGCCATCGGACTACCATCGGAGCTTTGAAGACGAAGGAGTTCAAGACAAGCAAGGTATAACCCCCTAACCGAGTAGCTAAAACTCATAGTTAGGATGTTAGATAGATGTTTAACCAAGATCCGGGTTTTTAGGTCCATGTTACCATCTTTAAGAAAATCGTTTTTTACCAAATTCCGCATTCCCGAAAGTACCGGGAGAGGTAGCATGGACTTACAGTGGCATCAGAGCCTAGTTAAACTCTATCTAGCATGTTAGCAAGTAACTAGAAGATCGATCAATGAAAAAGTCCCGAAACAAACCCCAAAAAAATTTGCAGTTTCTGTCGATTTTTCCACTGTTCAAAAGTTGATTATTTTAACACCTAAAATCGGCTCAGGCTTTTCTGTAAGCACCCACCAAAAATTGTCCAATGTTCGAGTCAAAGGGCCGCGGAAACGCGGCGGGAGCACGCTCCCGCCGCGGATCCGCGGCCGAGTCGACTCGGCCGAGGTAAATTTTTGGTGCAGTGTTTTTATGGGGGTATTTTGGGATTTTTAGCATATATATTTTCAACCCAGATTTTCCAGAACGAAAATTTTATTTTGGGGTCCCGAAAATCCGTATTTTTGATCGAACTTCTAAAAGACTTAAGCTAACGGGTTTTCTGTAATGTGATATTTGTATTGAACGTCTACTAATCGCTATATGTCGATTAGTGGGGGTTATACAATTCTGTGATCTGTAATGTGCTGGAATGTGTATATGAATATGTTGGATTGTCGCGGGTGAATAGCCGGGGGTTGTGAGACGAGAGTTTTCTTTTCTTTCAATTCATGTAAATTTGTAAATTGATGTAATAATTATTTGTATGGCCGCACAACCGGGTCGGGGTTGTAGCCATCATTGTATAATTTCTTTTTACTGTTTTTGCTCCTAGGATAGACCCATGGAGGGGGTGCACAAACTACCGGGTATGCCGAAGTGTCGAGTGGCCTACTCATAGGAGATGAGGGAGGTTACTACGCTTCGGGTACTTGGCGGGTAGTTTGCCGCACCCGTAGGGGTCTTGGGTGGGGTATTTGGCTATTCACCGCGACCGTGTAATCTGTCTTTTGTTACAGGCTCGTACAAATTACAGATTCTTAGTATATCCAATGTATTCATCTGTGATCTGAAATGTTTATCATTGCAGTATATCTATATATGATATTATTTAGGCGTTGCTTATGTTTTACAGACGCGCTAGCCCAGCCCCCGCTCTGTCGTTAGTTAAGTAACCTAACGGGTAATGACGGGGCCCCGTGGCGAATGCGAATGGCATAAGCGTACGTCATATTTTGGTTGTTTTCTGCAATGGTAGGATTAAATGATGGGACGCATTAAAAGAACTAATGCAAGAATATCACGCATTAAAAGAACTAATGCAAGATAATAAACCAAGTTAAAGTCGTTGGAACACTTTCGAAAAACCACTCGGTTCTTTTCAAAACAAACTTTTAAAATACGGAGTTTGAGCCACTCCATTTAAAAGCTATCTCGTTCCATCGACCATATCAAGTTCACTACGTTCACTGTTTTGCCAAAACCATCCGTAGCCCTCCATCATTTCAGTTAAATATTCGGTAGTATTCAAGCTATGTATTTTGACCTCACGCCAAGGCATAGTGATTGGTAGCTGCCAGATATTTATCTGTTGCATAGATAGAATGCGTTGGTTTGAGACAGTCGTACTGCCATTTTGGCCTACGTCAAGGGTATGTACGGGTGGGTTCAAATTAACCTGGATAATGATGGGACGAACTTGACATGTGACTTATGACATTTTGACCTCACGCCAAGGTCATAAGAGCATGGGGCAAAAATCCACATCGGGAGTTTCATAAGTACTGAAACTTGCTAGATTTCCATACCATTTGGAGTGTGATGATTCTGGTAGGATTCTTTCAGTTTCGTCACGCGATGATATTTGGATCCCGATCCTACTGTGAGTATATGCTACTCCTCGGGAAATTTCTCACTTAACGATCAATGCTATAAACCTAGTAGGTGCCTAGAAAGGTGTTAGCGGGGCTACGCCCCCAGGGAAAAGAGGTTCTTTAATTAAGGAACTTCGCGAAAGCGTTGGAAAACCTCCCTCGAAGTACCGACACCGGCCTGGCTGAACGGTTAAGCAAGTATTGTACGGTGGGATTGATCCTGACTAATTCTTCCTTTATGGTTTGAGGAGGGATTCGAGAAACAGTGGGAGCCATCCTGTTTAGACAAACTAAAAACCACTCTAAACTTGCAAGAGCATCATGCTGAGTGTTTCTTCTTCTCTCCTAATTGCAGCGACCAATCAACATGACTGGACTTAAGTTACTCCTAGATAAAAACAAACTGACAGGGCCAAACTACAAAGATTGGCTCAGGAATGTCAAGATAGCAATCACTTATGACAAGCTGGGGTATCTTCTTACCACCAAAGCTCCCCCTGTCCCTGGTCCAACTTCCAGCGTCGCGGATAAGGAAATCCGCAAGACTTGGGAGATTGATAGCGCGAAGGCCAAATGCCTCCTGCTTGCCTCGATAGACAACGAACATCAGAGGAGGCATGAGAATATGGACATGGAATCCATATTGCTTCATACAAAAGAACTGTATGGAGAGCAATCTCGTATCGCAAGATACGAAGCGTCGAAAAAGTTATTTTCGACAAGAATGGCCGTCGGATCATCAGTAGCCGAGCACGTGCTAAAGATGATCGGCTACATTGAGGAGCTCGCTGACCTAGGGATCACATTGGAGAGTGAGCTATATACGGATATAGTTCTCCAGTCCCTTCCTTCCACTTACGCCCAGTTTATACTGAACTTCAACTTACAAGAAAAAGAGGTTGAACTTTCAGAGCTCCTCAACATGCTGAGGAGCGCAGAGGGCACCCTACAGAAAGGTAGGGATACATCCACTTTGTTTGTAGGAGGATCATCTTCTTCTAGGTCCAAGGCGAAAGCCAAGGGAAAGAAGAAGAAAGCCCCCGCCAAACCAAGGGGCGGTGTTAGTAAAGTGGATACGAAGGGAAAAGCAAAAGCAACAAAGATAGCGGGGAAGCTTGTGGATAAGGAAGAATGCTTCTATTGTCATAAGAAAGGACACTGGAAGAATGATTGCAGGGCCTGGAAGGCCAGAACACAGGAATTGAAGCAGGTTGCAGCTTCAGCTTCAGGTGTGTATGTTATTGAAAACTGTCTTTCAGTAAACTCTACTTCCTGGGTATTGGATACCGGATCAGGATCTCATATCTGTAATTCTTTGCAGGCGTTGAGAAACCGTAGGGTTTTGAAGGCAGGTGACATGACCCTCAGAGTTGCGAACGGAGCTAGCATGGATGCTAAAGCCGTGGGGGACTATCACCTGGGAATGTCAGATGGACATGTTTTGGTTTTGCGTAATTGCTTTTTTGTACCCAACGCAACTTGTAATATCATTTCTGTATCTTTAGTTTCTAAAGAAGGTTATGAATTTGCGTTTGTAAGTAATGTTGTAAACATTCACCTTAATCAAGTTTTGATTGGGTCAGGTACATTGAGTAATGGTATATACGTGTTAAACCAACCACAGATTTTTAATGTCCAGAATACACACAAAAGAATGTCTCCAGAAATAAATCAGACTTTCTTATGGCATTGTAGATTGGGTCACATCAATGAGAGAAGGTTGACTAAGTTACATACAGAAGGATATTTGAATGCGTTCGAATATCAATCGTATGCCACTTGTCAATCTTGTCTCAAAGGAAAGATGACAAAGACTCCGTTTACTGGACATGGAGTAAGAGCGAGCGAGCTCTTGGGACTCGTACACAGTGACGTGTGCGGTCCAATGTCTACACATGCCCGAAGCGGACATTCTTACTTCATTACTTTTACGGATGACTTCTCAAGGTACGGTTATGTCTTCTTAATGAAACATAAGTCCGAAGCCTTTGGAAAATTCCAGGAGTATAAGAATGAAGTAGAGAAACAGACCGGCAAAAGTATTAAGATTCTAAGATCGGATCGAGGTGGAGAATACTTAAGTGCCGAGTTCCTGGACTACTTAAAAGAGAACGGAATTCTCTCTCAGCTTACTCCTCCATACACCCCGCAACATAACGGTGTATCGGAGAGACGGAACCGCACCCTATTGGATATGGTGCGGTCCATGATGAGTAACGCTGAGTTGCCGCGATCATTCTGGGGATATGCGCTAGAATCAGCAGCATACCTTTTGAACCGAGTTCCGACTAAGACTGTGCCTACCACCCCATATGAAATGTGGAGTGGGAAGAAACCCTATCTTCAATATCTGAAGATCTGGGGATGTCCAGCTTTTGTCAAAAAGCAGCATGCGGACAAACTCGAGGCACGCTCAGTACTGTGTAAGTTTGTGGGATACCCAAAGAACACCAGGGGGTATCTTTTCTACTACGCAGAGGAACAAAAAGTACTTGTTTCTCGTAATGCCCACTTTCTAGAACACCAGTTCTTGGAAAAGGAAATAAGTGGGAGCGCAGTAGAACTGGAAGAAATTCCAGAACCACGGACTATTACTGAAAGTTTAGTGGAACCAGAGGGTTCGGAAGAACAGGACATTCCTACGCCGCTCCGCAGGAGTAGTAGGCAGTCTCATCCGCCCGAGAGATACTGCGGTTTTCTCATAGACGGGGATAGAGAGGATTGCATCATAGATTATGATGAGCCTACTAGCTTCCAGCAGGCCGTTCAGAGCGTTGACTCAGTGAAATGGCTGGATGAAATGCGGACCGAAATGGAGTCCATGTACACCAACAAGGTATGGACGTTGGACATTGCTCCAGACGGGGTAAAACCCGTAGGATGCAAGTGGATCTTCAAAAGGAAGATTGGTGTAGATGGACAGGTTGAGACCTATAAAGCTAGGCTGGTAGCAAAGGGTTTTCGTCAAAGACCTGGCTTGGACTATGACGAAACCTTTTCTCCAGTAGCCATGCTGAAATCCATTCGGATCCTTCTTGCCATTGCAGCCTTCCACGATTATGAGATCTGGCAAATGGACGTAAAGACAGCTTTTCTAAATGGAAATTTAGAGGAGTGTGTCTATATGGACCAGCCGGAGGGTTTCATTCAGAGTGGGAGCAGCGGAAAGGTGTGCAAGTTGCTTAAGTCCATCTATGGACTAAAGCAGGCGTCGCGGAGTTGGAACATCTGCTTTGATGAGACGGTCAAAGAATTTGGCTTTATCAAAAATCCAGATGAACCATGCATCTATAGTAGATTTGTAGCGAGAACTGTAGTATTCCTCGTTTTATACGTGGATGACATTCTCTTAATAGGAAATGACATTCCTATGCTACAATCTGTCAAGGGGTTCTTGTCACACAGGTTCTCCATGAAAGACCTGGGTGATGCCTCATACATTCTGGGTATCCGGATCTACCGTGACAGATCCAAGAGGATATTAAGACTTTCTCAGTCCAGGTACATCGACACCATACTGAAGAGATTCAGTATGGAAGATTCCAAGCGCGGTAACCTACCGGCTTGTCACGGGATCACTCTCTCTAAAGAGATGTCTCCCAAGACTGATTTGGAGAGGGATCGCATGTCTATTATACCCTACGCTTCTGCGGTAGGCTCTATAATGTATGCGATGTTATGTACCAGACCGGATGTAGCTTATGCACTGAGTGTGGTAAGCCGGTATCAGTCAAACCGTGGGGAGAAACACTGGATAGCGGTAAAGAACATTCTCAAGTACCTGAGAAGGACTAAGGAGATGTTCTTGGTGTATGGCGGAAAAGGCCTCCAGATCGAGGCCTTTGCTGACTCCAGCTTCCAGAGTGACAAGGATGATTCCAAGTCCATGTCGGGTTTTGTCTTTACCCTCAATGGAGGGGCGGTGTGTTGGAAGAGTTCCAAACAAGAAACCGTTGCAGACTCGACGATGGAAGCGGAATACATCGCTGCATCTGATGCCGCAAAAGAAGCTGTCTGGATGAGGAAGTTCTTGAAAGAACTTCAGGTGGTTCCGTCCATTGTTGATCCAATACCTCTGTATTGCGACAACAACGGGGCTATAGCTTTAGCGAAGGAACCCAGGTCCCATCAGAGATCCAGGCACATCTTGAGGCGGTATCACCTGATCAAGGAGATCGTGGATCGCCAGGAGATCGAGGTTCGGAGAGTCGCTTCAGAAGATAACACTGCAGATCCATTCACCAAGGCCTTGCCCCAGACTCAGTTCGAGCGGCTGATCGAGATGATAGGTCTTCGATACGCCAGTACATGGCCTTAGTGCAAGTGGGAGATTGTTAGTGTATATGCCCTAGAGGCCATTACTGTATCATACTGGTTTGTATATTACTTAATGGATGCTTGGGATATTCACCTTGTATATACAATCTTGCTCAAAATAGTAGTATGCTACTTGGTTTGTTTCTACTTCAATGTGTACATGTGTTTATTTTTGTATATCGCCTATACACATTAGTAGAGCCCTTAGGATCTTTGCTTGATTACCAGCGATGTGATGGCCGTCACACTAGTGGGGCTGGGTAATCTATAAGCACATCCTTATGCAGGTCCCTGGTCGCAGGACTATCGAGACAGGGCATCGATACTCCGGAGTAGACCAGCGCATGCGCTTCTCATCCCAGTGTGGGAGACGGTCTGTCCCACAGCCGTCAATACGTCGTACTTGAGATAGTATGCGGGTGCTCGTTAGGTTACGGGTACACTGGACAGGACTCGTCGGGAACTGACTAGTTGGTATTATACCTATCGTCAGTTATCAGTTCCCAGGTGACATGAGTACAGCTTAGTCTGCTGACTTGACACTGTCACTCCGCCTCGAGTGTGTTCCCACTGTACTTTGATCACTACCCTACCACGGCTCAAAGGAGTCGTGCAAACAGGTAGTGGTTGGGTGCAGTCCCGAAGCACTTGGAGGCAGTGACGGTTAGACAGGATTCGTCTCTCCCGGTATTAGGGGTTGACATCGCGCTGTGTCTAGGAGAGCCATTACACGAGTAGTCCCTGGCCAGGGCAATCGAGATATACTGGTAGGTTTCCAGTGTTATCTCAGGGTGTTTTGGGCTTCGCTCCGGCACGACTTGTACCGCTATTGGGGGACTGACGTTTACCGCCCCCTAGGCCCGCCATGCGATGTATCAGACGAACAGACCGGACTGTACGGAGAATGTCACACTCAGGCTCAATAGGAGTTCAGATGGGTTTCGCCTCGTCGGTCTTCTTGTCGGCATTACCTGGGGACCGTTACGCACAGCTAGTGCCGCTTGCGGTCTGTGGTTAAACCCACTGCCAGCGTAGTGTCGAGTCTTTAGAGTCCCACACAGAAAGCTTTTCGCCTTTAGGCAAAAGAGTAGAGGTCGCATGGTATTGCGACAGGTCGCATGGTTTTGCGACAGGGTCCGGTCACATCCGTGCACTTGTGCACGTACAGTGTCCGGACAGTTTTCACTAGCGGGCTTTGGTTTAAGCCAGATCCTAGTGTACCTTATGGGATTGGATTTATCCAGTTTGCATTCGTGTTCCTCAGAACGCGGATGCGGGTGTGTATGCACAGTTGACAGGGAGGCAGAGGCAGCGGATTCTCATTAGGGTTGTTGACAGTTGACCGTTGACTATTTGACTTTATGCTCAACCCTAATGAGAATATGATATGTGATTAACTATTATATTAATTAAGTATTATGGTGATATGGTTGTTGACTTGTTGACTTTGTTGACTTGTTGACTTTTGTTGACTTGTTGACCGGTTGACTAGGCTTGACTAGTTGACCATCATGATAACCATAGCCATCATTTCATGGCAAAGACTTTTGTTTACTTGCTCATTTGTGTAAAATGAGTGCATGAAATGATATGGTTATGGTTGCTTCAAACCATCACATAAGACTTTTTTGATATGATGAGTTATGATCACTTTGGATTATGAGAGGGTGAAAGACAAAAGAGAGCCTCATTCTTTCTTGCTCATTCTCTCTCTTGTTCTTGAGCTCTCCTCTTGCTCTCACCCTCAACCTCTTGCTCCCTCTCTTGATCTATGGTTCTCTTGTCTCATGAGTTGAGAATCAAGAACCATAGATAAAATCCCATTCTATTTCTTCTCTACTCATTCTAGTTCACTAGGTTTAGCAAACCAAGTGAACTAGTTTCTTCAAAGAACGAAGAAGGAGCTAAAGGTTGGAGCTTTCAGGTGGATCTATCTTCGGCGTACGGAGACGACGAGAAGAAGCCATCGGACCACCATCGGAGCTTTGAAGACGAAGGAGTTCAAGACAAGCAAGGTATAACCCCCTAACCGAGTAGCTAAAACTCATAGTTAGGATGTTAGATAGATGTTTAACTAAGATCCGGGTTTTTAGGTCCATGTTACCATCTTTAAGAAAATCGTTTTTTACCAAATTCCGCATTCCCGAAAGTACCGGGAGAGGTAGCATGGACTTACACAAAATATATCACATATACAATGTGCACAAACCAAGTGAGTAAATCCATTTAAAGTGAACCAATACTAGTTAATGCAAAGTAATATATCAAATATATAATTATACATTCAATCATTAAATCAATACTTGATCCAATGATCCGGTCATATCGCATATAACCGGCTAGTATCCAATGTATCGGCTTATCGAATCAATCCTTGATTCGATAACTAGGTTATATCGCATACAACCATTCGACACACATTCATCGCGAGAATGAAATACGGTATCACATACACGCATTATTCTCGGTCCCGCACATATCTCATATGCGCTCCTATTTCGTTTCGCTTGAGCCAGGAAACCTCTGTGTAGGACTCTAAAGACTCGTCAATACGCCGGCAGCGGATGATGATCATATCAAACACCCACAAGCCGCAAGCGGTCTGCTAAACGTAACGGCCACCCGGGTATTAAGCGATCAGAAGATCGACGAGCAAGCCCGCTCACACTCCTGCGAATCCAACCAGTAACACTTACCGTACAGTCCGGACTGTTCGTCTGATATGTCGCATATCTCGCCTAGGGGTGGTAAACGTCAGACCCCAATAGCTCGATAAGTCATGCCGACTTGAGGTCCATAACATTCGTGAAACTACTGATAACTCTTACCAGTATATCACTGCAACCCTGGCCAGGGATATCCTGTTATGGCTAGTCGAGCATAGCACAACATCAACCCCAATACCGGGAGAGACGAATCCCCTCCTATCGCTCATTGCCTCCATGTGAATCGTGTAGGGTTCCTAGGCATCCTCAAGAGGTCTCACAAGGCATCGATCATGCCAAATTAAAATTTTACGGTGCCGAGAAACCCTAAACTACGGATCGTTTGCTAGAAATCTAGGCGAAAAAGCTAACTAGTTAACAATTAACTAAGAGATACGGAAATACAACCTTTGTAGATCCGGTGCTCCACCTCCACGGCTCCGCAACGAGGTCCTCTCCGCTGTCCAAATCAAATCTGGGCTCTAGAGTCGGCTTCGTCGGAGAAAAAGGGAGCTAGGTCGTTGATGTCCATGCCGAAGATGATCTACGTCGAGGCATCGCTAGATCAAGCTCATAACTTCACCAAGTCAAGAAACTTGTGAAGTAAACACACTCTACTACTTGGCAAGAGGTAGAGGATGAAGAAATAGGAAGTGGGTAGACTTTAGTTTTGGATTTCTCACTCTTTTCCAACAATCACCATTGATGGAGCTTGGTTTTCTTCACTTGAAGAATGAAGAAGATGAAGAAGAATATTATGATAAGTTTTTTGAAAAAGAAAAGAAAATGAATTCTTATCATAAAATTAACCATGGTCAAGTGTAGAGACTAAACTAGGGTTAGTGGCAATGGTTAAGGTTAAGGATGAGATAAGAATGGTTGACTTGATCAAAGCTTCATGAAGCTTCAACTAAAGAACAAAATTAGCCACCATTCTTTTTCTCTTTTCCATTTATTTTCCAAAATGTATAAACAAATAAATAAATGAATAAATAAGTAATGGAAAATAAAACCCTAACCACTCTCACAACCATGGTTTAATATTCACACAAAACACAAGTTAGCATGCATCATCAAACATGATACATACAAGTGCACAAAAATATATCACATATACAATGTGCACAAACCAAGTGAGAAAATCCGTTTAAAGTGAACCAATACTAGTTAGTGCAAAGTAACATATCAAATATATAATTATGCATTAAATCATTAAATCAACACTTGATTCAATGATCCGGTCATGTCGCACACAACCGACTAGTATTCAATGTACCGGCTTATCGAATCAACGCTTGAATCGATAACTAGGTTATATCGCATACAACCTTTCCGATACATTCATCGCGAGAATGGAATGCGGCATCACATACACGCATTATTCTCGGTCCCGCACATATCTCATATGCGCTCCTATTTCGTTTCGCTTGAGCCAGGAAACCTCTGTGTAGGACTCTAAAGACTCGTCAATACGCCGGCAGCAGATGATGATCATATCAAACATCCACAAGCCGCAAGCGGTCTGCTAAACGTAACGGCCACCCGGGTATTGAGCGATCTGAAGATCGACGAGCAAGCCCGCTCACACTCCAGTGAATTCGACCAGTAACACTACCGTATAGTCCGGTCTGATCGTCTGATATGTCGCATATCTCGCCTAGGGGTGGTAAACGTCAGACCCCAATAGCTCGATAAGTCGTGTCGATATGAGGCTCATAACGGGTCGAGAAACTACTGGTAACACTTACCAGCAATTCTCTGATCAGCCCTGGCCAGGGACTTCCTGTTATAGCCAATCGAACACAGCGCAACATCAACTCCCTATACCGGCAGAGACGAATCCCCTCCTATCGCTCATTGCCTCCATGTGACTCGGGACTGTACCCAAAAACCACCGTTTTGCACGCCCTCTTGGACGTGGTAAGATGGAAATCAAAGCACAGTGGGAACCACACAAGACTCTATAACGATCTCGGGTCAACAGACTACTCTGTACCAGTATCACCAGAGAACTGCCATCTGACGTGAGGTATAATACCATCTGGGAGTTCTCGGTGAGTCCGTCTAGTGTACCCAGTCTCTACTGAGCACCCATATATCATCTCTGATGTCAAACAGCGATGGATATAGGATCATCCATCGCCCATCTGTATGGGTCGAGAAGGTATACGCTAGTCTACTCTGGTATATCGATGCCCCGTCTCGATACACCCACGACTAGGGACATTGAAGGATGTACTTATGGACTACCATGTCCCCACTAGTATGATCCGCATCATAGTCCAGGTAGTCAAGCACACATCCTAAGGGCTTTACCAACATGTAACAGAGAGACAATCAGTATACACGTTAAGGTAAATAGCAACCAGATAGCACACTATCATGTCGAGCAAGAAAGTCCTCCCTATATATGTCCCAGCATCCACTACAATACACATCCTATGTACAGTAATGGCCTCTAGGGCATACATATAACTAACAATCTCCCACTTGCACTAGGGCCATCTGATAGCAGTGGTTGTAGTATCTCATACTCAACCATCCCATAAAAGTCTCTCTCCGGGAACAGGCCTTTGTGAGTGGATCCGCTGTATTGTCCTCTGAGTCTACTCTCCAAACCTCGATCACCCTGGAGATCAACCATCTCCATGATCAAGTGATACTGCCTTAGAATATGTCTGGATCACTGATGGGACCGGCGTTCCTTGGCATAATCCATAACTCCATTGTCACACAATGGTAGGAACATAGTTCATCTCATGAACCATTATACATCCAAACAGCCTCTTTGTGAGCATCTTAAGTAGCGATGTATCCTTCCTTTATCTTCTAGTATGCCACAGTATCTAGCTTGGAACTCTTCCAACATACCGTCCCTTTACTGAGGGTAAAGACAATGCCTGTGACTGACATTCAGTCGTCTTTATCACCCTGTAACCCTTCCAGTGATTCTCCCCAGGATCGATTGATACCATCTCACTACAACTAGTGAGAATCCTAACATCCAATTAGATCTATCTCATAGATCCAAAAACCCAGGATTTAGGAGGTATCACTTTGATCCTATATGGAGAATCATTGTGATAAGCGGAAATTGATCGAGCGTAGCATAGGAAACTCCTTCCCTATCAGGAGTATGTCATCCACGTACTCTACGAGGATCATCACCATACTCCCTACTACCTTTTTGTTTATACAAGGTTCATCTACCATTTTGATGATATCAAACTATTTGACTTATCCATCAAAACAGACGTTCCAACTCCGCGATGCCTGCTTTATCCTATAAAGCATCTTGCACACGTTTCCGCTGCTCCCACTGTCTACGAAGCCCTCTGGCTGTGTACTTATAGACGCTCTCTTCCAAATCATCATTTAGAAAAGCAGTCAAGACACCCAACCACCAGATATCGTAGTCATGGTATGTAGCCGTGGTAAGTAGGATCTGGATGGACTTAAGCATAGCTACTTGAAAAGGTTTCATCATTATCCACAGCTGGTCAATGATGCAAACTTTTAACAAGTCCAGCTTTGAAAGTCTCAACTTTTCGATGTACACCAAGTAATCTTCTCAAGATATACTTGCTCCTGATGGGGATTTAACCCTTCAGATATTGCAACCAAAGTCCATACTTTGTTGGTGTATAAGGATTCCATCTCAGATCGCCAAGCATCCAGCCATTCTTACAGAGTCTTACTCTCGATGGCCTGCTCGAAGCTAGTTGGGTCATCATCTCATGATGCAATCCTCGCTCCCACTGTCATAGAGAAACAGAAGTATCTCTCAGGTGGGTGAGGAACCCTACTAGATCGGCGGAGAGGCTGAGGTTCGTTGGAATCTACTGAATCCTTTGGTTCTACCAAATCATCTTCTATTGTTTGTATAGTTGGAACCTTTCCAGTTGTACATAACAGATCTTGCCTCGAGCTTGTCCGGATTTTGCTTTTAGACATAGGCCGGACAAACCCAAATCTTAACTAGCTTAAGACATGGGCTCTTCCCATACCATATCTCATATGGAGCGGTAGGCAACTGATTTGATTTGAACCCTATTCAATAGGTATGCAGCTTCTCAAGTATATAACTCCCAAAAAGGAAACAGGTAACTCAGTATTACTCATCATAGAGCACACCTTATCACATAGGGTGTAATTGCTCCGCCCCGATATACCATCATGCTATGGTGTATACAGAGGAGTAATGCTGAGAGAGAATCTCATTCTCCTTTAGAAAAGTCCAGGATTTCCTGTGCTCAAGTATTCTTCTCCTTGATCTCATCATAGGATATAATACTTATACCAGTATTTTGGTTCTCTACTTCTCGCTTATATTCTGTGAATATCTCAAAAGGTTCGGACTTGTGTTTCAACAGGAACATAGGTCTGAATCTAAAGAGATCATCAGAGAACATAATGAAGTATAAAGAACCGGTCTTGGCATGTGTAGACAGGGGACCTTTATACATCAACATGTATCATCCCAAGAGTTTACTAACTCTTTCTCTGTTTCCAGTAAACAGAGCTGTGGTCATCTTATCTTTGTGACATGACTGGCGAGTTTCAAAAGATGTAAATTCAAACTAATTTAAATATGCATCTGCATGTAAATCTAGCTAGTCGGGTCACATTGATCTGACCTAGTCTACAATACCTCAAGAAAGATTCGTTCAATTCTGAACTCTTCCTCTTGTGTGTGTTCCGTACACTAAGAACTGTAGTTTGATTTAGAACGTCAATGCTTTTAGATAACGTGCCTGAACCGATCAACTTTTGATATAGGAAATGTTCAAAACATTATCCAACAATACAAAATTTTATCGTTTCTTTACTAATAAAGAGACAGATATGATTTTGTATATCAGGTTCGGTATCTAATAACATTCGTTCAGAATCAATGTATTTTGTAATACAGGGTGACAGTGACCAACAGACTTGGCTGCAACACTTGCCCCGTTTTCTGCCTCATGAAACTTATCACCCGTTTTCAGTTCTCTACCTTTCTGTAGCCCTATGTAACATATTACATATCTGGGATCCTGGTCTGGTATCACATACCCAGGACGTAGAGGATACAGAGAAACAGTTCTTTGTAATGAACACACCCGAAGATGATGCATCAGCATGCACTCTCTTCGTTTGGGCGGCACGGGAATTCTGGTATTCCCCAATTTCCTACTCTGTCTTATAACAATTATAAGTTGGAGCGGGACCAACGTTCCCCAGCTCAGTATAACAAGCGGGTTCGGTCAAATATCCGTATTATTATCTTGATTAAGGCGTGATAGGGTCGCTACCTGGAGAGAGAGAGAGGAAAACACTCAGCGTGCGCTCTTTCAAGAATAGATTGGTTATTATTTTATCTAATCAGGATGGCTCCCACTGCTTTTTATCAAATCTTCCTTCAAACCCTAAAAGGAAAGACTAGCCGGGATTAATTACACACTACAAGTTCGCCAATCATTCAGCCAGGCCAGTGTCGGTACTTTGAGGGAGGTCCCCCGTGCTTTCGCACGAACCTAATTAATGTAAACCTCGTTTTCCCAGAGGCGTAACCTCGTTGACACCTTTCTAGACACCTACTTGATCGGCTAATTGTAATGTATAAAACTCTCCCAGGAGTAACTCTTACTCGCAGCGGGTATCGGGATCCAACTATCTCATAGAAGGTATGCAATCTCATTGCAAATCTCAACACTTGAAATTCCCGATAATATTTTGCCCCTAGCAGCTATATGACCTTAACATAGTCAACAAATCATAAGTGCTAGTCAAGTTCAACCCGTCATTTCCCGATTGAATTAAACCCACCCGCACGACCCTTAACATTGTCAACAAAGTCGCACGACTACCCTAATCCAATCGCATCATATGCTTATGCAGATAAGCACTAATTAGCTACCGCACAATACGCCTTAACATAGTCAACAAACGTAGCACGAATACTAACTAGTACTTATCTGAAATGACGGAGGGCTACGACAGGTTTTTCTGAAAACCTATTGCGTAATGAACTTGATATCGTTGTAGGATCGAATGAATTTTGAAATGGAGTGTTTTTGAGGCTTTTCTAGTTTTGCTAAAGAAGTCACTCCCGGTGAAGGGATCGTCGGTCCTTTCCTCGTCGAATGAGGTGCGGGATATATCATATATATCGCTGTGCAAAGCAAGAACTGTAGCTACCTGTTTTATTTTTGAAATTCGATTCTACAACATCTTAGGTTTCTTTTATTTCATTAATCACATTAATGAAGTCCCATCATTTAAGTACCTAAACATCACAGATAAATACGACGTACACTTATGCCATCCGCATTCGCCCCGATGTCCCCTCGTGCACCGTTAGGTTAGGTAACTAACGGCAGAGCAGGGCAGGGCTAGCGCGGGTGTAAAACATAAGTAACATCTATATAATATATCATATATACTATATACTGTATCTATCATAGAACATCACATGATCACATCACAGATATCGCAGCAGAAGAAACATATGAAATATTGGATATACTAGGACGTCCGTGTTTTCAATACGAGCCAGTATAAAACACGGATTCCATGGTCGCGATGAATAGCCAAACCCACACCCCTAGACCCCTACGAGAGCGGCAAGCAACCCTACCAATTCTAGAGTTAGGAGACCCGGACTCGACTCCTCGAGTTGGTCTCCCATTGGACTCCAGAACCCGGTTACTTGTGCCCTCCTCCTTGGGTCTATCCTAGTGCGGAAAAGTAAATAATATACAAAAGGTGACAACTTCCGCAACCTGGAAGCGCCCCAATAAAAGAATATTACATACAAGTCTTTACATGAATGAAAATGAAAAACACTCATCTCACATAAAAACCCCCGGCTATTCAAACACGACGATCCAATATAACATATCCAGCAACACATAACATCACATGTCATCAACGTAAGTAAATATGCGCACCCCAATTGTCGTTGACATATAGCAACGAAACCGGCGATATCACATATTACACTTACGGTCACAGAAAAGAAAGTGTAAAACTACAACAGTTGGAATCCGCAACCACCTCAGACATCGCATGCCTGACCAAATGAATTACTTAGACATCGCATTCCTAACAATTATAAACCCCGCATTTCAGTCTCATTATCGAAAACTCTTTTCAATACCAAGTCGGGCAATTCAACAAGATTCCCAAAAAACCGATCGAATGCTCGTCGCAAACTTTAGTAGACGGCTGCACCCCCGATACCGTCGACGAAGTGCACCAAGGCGGAACACCGCTGCCGCGAGCACCCGAACGGATGCTTTCGGCGACGGGGTTCTCCTACAGTCACTTGGTCGGGGCTATGGAGTGAGGCTGTCTATTAAGTTTATCCGGCGAGTATCCGCGTACGCTACGTGATTGCGACGGACTTTTGATCACATCAAAATTCCGTGGCAACCGATCAAGTGAGACTAAAGTGCTATGTTTATAACATTCATTCAGTTATCTCATAACTTCTTGTGAATTCCAATTATTGTATCACGTTCCGGATAAACAGAAAATGTTAAACTTTCCGATTGAATATTCGAACACCCAAGTTTTCCCGAAACAGGTCAACACATGAAATAAGTCTAACAACATTCAGTTCGTGCCTCAGTACCGACGGTCCAGCCGTAGAAGGGTCAAGCCAACGCCTCACATGTGGCACGCCGTACTGCCCCAAACCCGAAGGTTCAAAGGGCAGTTCAAGACGGTCACATAATCGAGTTAAGGTTTGTTGTCTTCTAGAGGGACCATCGCGTTACTTGCACTACTTAGAACGTCGTTAAACTACGGAAAAATCCAACACTTGGAAATTTCCCGACAGGGGAAAAATTGGGTATTTATATCCGGTCGAACTTTTTAACATATTCAAGAATTTATCCGGAAAGCCACATAGACAAAATTTGATACCCCGATCGAAACACCGAATCCCCAAAACAACTGCAGAAAATACAACTCTGGAAAAATTATTAAAAATTCCCAGGAAAATCAGCACAGAAGAATAAGAATTACTGTGCAGAAATAGATGCACAAAGAGACAAAAGCGCCGCGGATCCGCCGCATCAGCCTACTGTAGGGCCGCGGATCCGCGCCACTTTTGTGGAATCAGGACCACGAATTTTACAGTGTTTCTTAGATCTTTCTGCTGATTTTACTGCATATTTTTAATGTGGAAAAGTCCTCTGTTTTCAAAAATGTACAGAGAGCATGATCCGGGTCGGGTTTTCGGTTCGTTCGGACTTCAAATTCCGTCTAGACTTCGCCTAAGGCTCTAGCTAGGCTCTGATACCACTGTAGGGTTCCTAGGAATCCTCAAGAGGTCTCACAAGGCATCGATCATGCCAAATTAAAATTTTACGGTGCCGAGAAACCCTAAACTACGGATCGTTTGCTAGAAATCTAGGCGAAAAAGCTAACTAGTTAACAATTAACTAAGAGATACGGAAATACAACCTTTGTAGATCCGGTGCTCCACCTCCACGGCTCCGCAACGAGGTCCTCTCCGCTGTCCAAATCAAATCTGGGCTCTAGAGTCGGCTTCGTCGGAGAAAAAGGGAGCTAGGTCGTCGATGTCCATGCCGAAGATGATCTACGTCGAGGCATCGCTAGATCAAGCTCATAACTTCACCAAGTCAAGAAACTTATGAAGTAAACACACTCTACTACTTGGCAAGAGGTAGAGGATGAAGAAATATGAAGTGGGTAGACTTTAGTTTTGGATTTCTCACTCTTTTCCAACAATCACCATTGATGGAGCTTGGTTTTCTTCACTTGAAGAATGAAGAAGATGAAGAAGAATATTATGATAAGTTTTTTGAAAATGAAAAGAAAATGAATTCTTATCATAAAATTAACCATGGTCAAGTGTAGAGACTGAACTAGGGTTAGTGGCAATGGTTAGGGTTAAGGATGAGATAAGAATAGTTGACTTGATCAAAGCTTCATGAAGCTTCAACTAAAGAACAAAATTAGCCACCATTCTTTTTCTCTTTTCCATTTATTTTCCAAAATGTATAAACAAATAAATAAATGAATAAATAAGTAATGGAAAATAAAACCCTAACCACTCTCACAACCATGGTTTAATCTTCACACAAAACACAAGTTAGCATGCATCATCAAACATGATACATACAAGTGCACAAAAATATATCACATATACAATGTGCACAAACCAAGTGAGAAAATCCGTTTAAAGTGAACCAATACTAGTTAGTGCAAAGTAACATATCAAATATATAATTATGCATTAAATCATTAAATCAACACTTGATTCAATGATCCGGTCATGTCGCACACAACCGACTAGTATTCAATGTACCGGCTTATCGAATCAACGCTTGAATCGATAACTAGGTTATATCGCATACAACCTTTCCGATACATTCATCGCGAGAATGGAATGCGGCATCATAAACACGCATTATTCTCGGTCCCGCACATATCTCATATGCGCTCCTATTTCGTTTCGCTTGAGCCAGGAAACCTCTGTGTAGGACTCTAAAGACTCGTCAATACGCCGGCAGCAGATGATGATCATATCAAACATCCACAAGCCGCAAGCGGTCTGCTAAACGTAACGGCCACCCGGGTATTGAGCGATCTGAAGATCGACGAGCAAGCCCGCTCACACTCCAGTGAATCCGACCAGTAACACTACCGTATAGTCCGGTCTGATCGTCTGATATGTCGCATATCTCGCCTAGGGGTGGTAAACGTCAGACCCCAATAGCTCGATAAGTCGTGTCGATATGAGGCTCATAACGGGTCGAGAAACTACTGGTAACACTTACCAGCAATTCTCTGATCAGCCCTGGCCAGGGACTTCCTGTTATAGCCAATCGAACACAGCGCAACATCAACTCCCTATACCGGGAGAGACGAATCCCCTCCTATCGCTCATTGCCTCCATGTGACTCGGGACTGTACCCAAAAACCACCGTTTTGCACGCCCTCTTGGACGTGGTAAGATGGAAATCAAAGCACAGTGGGAACCACACAAGACTCTATGACGATCTCGGGTCAACAGACTACTCTGTACCAGTGTCACCAGAGAACTGCCATCTGACGTGAGGTATAATACCATCTGGGAGTTCTCGGCGAGTCCGTCCAGTGTACCCAGTCTCTACTGAGCACCCATATATCATCTCTGATGTCAAACACCGATGGATATGGGATCATCCATCGCCTATCTGTATGGGTCGAGAAGGTATACGCTAGTCTACTCTGGTATATCGATGCCCCGTCTCGATACACCCACGACTAAGGACATTGAAGGATGTACTTATGGACTACTATGTCCCCACTAGTATGATCCGCATCATAGTCCAGGTCGTCAAGCACACATCCTAAGGGCTTTACCAACATGTAACAGAGAGACAATCAGTATACACGTTAAGGTAAAGAGCAACCATATAGCATACTATCATGTCGAGCAAGAAAGTCCTCCCTATATATGTCCCAGCATACACTACAATACACATCCTATGTACAGTAATGGCCTCTAGGGCATACATATAACTAACAATCTCCCACTTGCACTAGGGCCATCTGATAGCATTGGTTGTAGTATCTCATACTCAACCATCCCATAAAAGTCTCTCTCCGGGAACAGGCCTTTGTGAGTGGATCCGCTGTGTTGTCCTCTGAGTCTACTCTCCAAACCTCGATCACCCTGGAGATCAACCATCTCCATGATCAAGTGATACTGCCTTAGAATATGTCTGGATCACTGATGGGACCGGCGTTCCTTGGCATAATCCATAACTCCATTGTCACACAATGGTAGGAACATAGTTCATCTCATGAACCATTATACATCCAAACAGCCTCTTTGGTAGCATCTTAAGTAGCGATGTATCCTGCCTTTATCTTCTAGTATGCCACAGTATCTAGCTTGGAACTCTTCCAACATACCGTCCCTTTACTGAGGGTAAAGACAATGCCTGTGACTGACATTCAGTCGTCTTTATCACCCTGTAACCCTTCCAGTGATTCTCCCCAGGATCGATTGATACCATCTCACTACAACTAGTGAGAATCCTAACATCCAATTAGATCTATCTCATAGATCCAAAAACCCAGGATTTAGGAGGTATCACTTTGATCCTATATGGAGAATCATTGTGATAAGCGGAGATTGATCGAACGTAGCATAGGAAACTCCTTCCCTATCAGGAGTATGTCATCTACGTACTCTACGAGGATCATCACCATACTCCCTACTACCTTTTTGTTTATACAAGGTTCATCTACCATTTTGATGATATCAAACTATTTGACTTATCCATCAAAACAGACGTTCCAACTCCGCGATGCCTGCTTTATCCTATAAAGCATCTTGCACACGTTTCCGCTGCTCCCACTGTCTACGAAGCCCTCTGGCTGTGTACTTATAGACGCTCTCTTCCAAATCATCATTTAGAAAAGCAGTCAAGACACCCAACCACCAGATATCGTAGTCATGGTATGTAGCCGTGGTAAGTAGGATCTGGATGGACTTAAGCATAGCTACTTGAAAAGGTTTCATCATTATCCACAGCTGGTCAATGATGCAAACTTTTAACAAGTCCAGCTTTGAAAGTCTCAACTTTTCGATGTACACCAAGTAATCTTCTCAAGATATACTTGCTCCTGATGGGGATTTAACCCTTCAGATATTGCAACCAAAGTCCATACTTTGTTGGTGTATAAGGATTCCATCTCAGATCGCCAAGCATCCAGCCATTCTTACAGAGTCTTACTCTCGATGGCCTGCTCGAAGCTAGTTGGGTCATCATCTCATGATGCAATCCTCGCTCCCACTGTCATAGAGAAACAGAAGTATCTCTCAGGTGGGTGAGGAACCCTACTAGATCGGCGGAGAGGCTGAGGTTCGTTGGAATCTACTGAATCCTTTGGTTCTACCAAATCATCTTCTATTGTTTGTATAGTTGGAACCTTTCCAGTTGTACATAACAGATCTTGCCTCGAGCTTGTCCGGATTTTGCTTTTAGACATAGGCCGGACAAACCCAAATCTTAACTAGCTTAAGACATGGGCTCTTCCCATACCATATCTCATATGGAGCGGTAGGCAACTGATTTGATTTGAACCCTATTCAATAGGTATGCAGCTTCTCAAGTACATAACTCCCAAAAAGGAAACAGGTAACTCAGTATTACTCATCATAGAGCACACCTTATCACATAGGGTGTAATTGCTCCGCCCCGATATACCATCATGCTATGGTGTATACAGAGGAGTAATGCTGAGAGAGAATCTCAATCTCCTTTAGAAAAGTCCAGGATTTCCGTGCTCAAGTATTCTCCTCCTTGATCTCATCATAGGATATAATACTTATACCAGTATTTTGGTTCTCTACTTCTCGCTTATATTCTGTGAATATCTCAAAAGGTTCGGACTTGTGTTTCAACAGGAACATAGGTCTGAATCTAAAGAGATCATCAGAGAACATAATGAAGTATAAAGAACCGGTCTTGGCATGTGTAGACAGGGGACCTTTATACATCAACATGTATCATCCCAAGAGTTTACTAACTCTTTCTCTGTTTCCAGTAAACAGAGTTGTGGTCATCTTATCTTTGTGACATGACTGGCGAGTTTCAAAAGATGTAAATTCAAACTAATTTAAATATGCATCTGCATGTAAATCTAGCTAGTCGGGTCACATTGATCTGACCTAGTCTACAATACCTCAAGAAAGATTCGTTCAATTCTGAACTCTTCCTCTTGTGTGTGTTCCGTACACTAAGAACTGTAGTTTGATTTAGAACGTCAATGCTTTTAGATAACGTGTCTGAACCGATCAACTTTTGATATAGGAAATGTTCAAAACATTATCCAACAATACAAAATTTTATCGTTTCTTTACTAATAAAGAGACAGATATGATTTTGTATATCAGGTTCGGTATCTAATAACATTCGTTCAGAATCAATGTATTTTGTAATACAGGGTGACAGTGACCAACAGACTTGGCTGCAACACTTTCCCCATTTTCTGCCTCATGAAACTTATCACCCGTTTTCAGTTCTCTACCTTTCTGTAGCCCTATGTAACATATTACATATCTGGGATCCTGATCTGGTATCACATACCCAAGACGTAGAGGATACAGAGAAACAGTTCTTTGTAATGAACACACCCGAAGATGATGCATCAGCATGCACTCTCTTCGTTTGGGCGGCACGGGAATTCTGGTATTCCCCAATTTCCTACTCTGTCTTATAACAATTATAAGTTGGAGCGGGACCAACGTTCCCCAGCTCAGTATAACAAGCGGGTTCTGTCAAATATCCGTATTATTATCTTGATTAAGGCGTGATAGGGTCGCTACCTGGAGAGAGAGAGAAGAAAACACTCAGCGTGCGCTCTTTCAAGAATAGATTGGTTATTATTTTATCTAATCAGGATGGCTCCCACTGCTTTTTATCAAATCTTCCTTCAAACCCTAAAAGGAAAGACTAGCCGGGATTAATTACACACTACAAGTTCGCCAATCTTTCAGCCAGGCCAGTGTCGGTACTTTGAGGGAGGTCCCCCGTGCTTTCGCACGAACCTAATTAATGTAAACCTCGTTTTCCCAGAGGCGTAACCTCGTTGACACCTTTCTAGACACCTACTTGATCGGCTAATTGTAATGTATAAAACTCTCCCAGGAGTAACTCTTACTCGCAGCGGGTATCGGGATCCAACTATCTCATAGAAGGTATGCAATCTCATTGCAAATCTCAACACTTGAAATTCCCGATAATATTTTGCCCCTAGCAGCTATATGACCTTAACATAGTCAACAAATCATAAGTGCTAGTCAAGTTCAACCCGTCATTTCCCGATTGAATTAAACCCACCCGCACGACCCTTAACATTGTCAACAAAGTCGCACGACTACCCTAATCCAATCGCATCATATGCTTATGCAGATAAGCACTAATTAGCTACCGCACACTACGCCTTAACATAGTCAACAAACGTAGCACGAATACTAACTAGTACTTATCTGAAATGACGGAGGGCTACGACAGGTTTTTCTGAAAACCTATTGCGTAATGAACTTGATATCGTTGTAGGATCGAATGAATTTTGAAATGGAGTGTTTTTGAGGCTTTTCTAGTTTTGCTAAAGGAGTCACTCCCGGTGAAGGGATCGTCGGTCCTTTCCTCGTCGAATGAGGTGCGGGATATATCATATATATCGCTGTGCAAAGCAAGAACTGTAGCTACCTGTTTTATTTTTGAAATTCGATTCTACAACATCTTAGGTTTCTTTTATTTCATTAATCACATTAATGAAGTCCCATCATTTAAGTACCTAAACATCACAGATAAATACGACGTACACTTATGCCATCCGCATTCGCCCCGATGTCCCCTCGTGCACCGTTAGGTTAGGTAACTAACGGCAGAGCAGGGCAGGGCTTGCGCGGGTGTAAAACATAAGTAACATCTATATAATATATCATATATACTATATACTGTATCTATCATAGAACATCACATGATCACATCACAGATATCGTAGCAGAAGAAACATATGAAATATTGGATATACTAGGGCGTCCGTGTTTTCAATACGAGCCAGTATAAAACACGGATTCCATGGTCGCGATGAATAGCCAAACCCACACCCCTAGACCCCTACGAGAGCGGCAAGCAACCCTACCAATTCTAGAGTTAGGAGACCCGGACTCGACTCCTCGAGTTGGTCTCCCATTGGACTCCAGAACCCGGTTACTTGTGCCCTCCTCCTTGGGTCTATCCTAGTGCGGAAAAGTAAATAATATACAAAAGGTGACAACTTCCGCAACCTGGAAGCGCCCCAATAAAAGAATATTACATACAAGTCTTTACATGAATGAAAATGAAAAACACTCATCTCACATAAAAAACCCCGGCTATTCAAACACGACGATCCAATATAACATATCCAGCAACACATAACATCACATGTCATCAACGTAAGTAAATATGCGCACCCCAATTGTCGTTGACATATAGCAACGAAACCGGCGATATCACATATTACACTTACGGTCACAGAAAAGAAAGTGTAAAACTACAACAGTTGGAATCCGCAACCACCTCAGACATCGCATGCCTGACCAAATGAATTACTTAGACATCGCATTCCTAACAATTATAAACCCAGCATTTCAGTCTCATTATCGAAAACTCTTTTCAATACCAAGTCGGGCAATTCAACAAGATTCCCGAAAAACTGATCGAATGCTCGTCGCAAACTTCAGTAGACGGCTGCACCCCTGATACCGTCGACGAAGTGCACCAAGGCGGAACACCGCTGCCGCGAGCACCCGAACGGATGCTTTCGGCGACGGGGTTCTCCTACAGTCACTTGGTCGGGGCTATGGAGTGAGGCTGTCTATTAAGTTTATCCGGCGAGTATCCGCGTACGCTACGTGATTGCGACGGACTTTTGATCACATCAAAATTCCGTGGCAACCGATCAAGTGAGACTAAAGTGCTATGTTTATAACATTCATTCAGTTATCTCATAACTTCTTGTGAATTCCAATTATTGTATCACGTTACGGATAAACAGAAAATGTTAAACTTTCCGATTGAATATTCGAACACCCAAGTTTTCCCGAAACAGGTCAACACATGAAATAAGTCTAACAACATTCAGTTCGTGCCTCAGTACCGACGGTCCAGCCGTAGAAGGGTCAAGCCAACGCCTCACATGTGGCACGCCGTACTGCCCCAAACCCGAAGGTTCAAAGGGCAGTTCAAGACGGTCACATAATCGAGTTAAGGTTTGTTGTCTTCTAGAGGGACCATCGCGTTACTTGAACTACTTAGAACGTCGTTAAACTACGGAAAAATCCAACACTTGGAAATTTCCCGACAGGGGAAAAATTGGGTATTTATATCCGGTCGAACTTTTTAACATATTCAAGAATTTATCCGGAAAGCCACATAGACAAAATTTGATACCCCGATCGAAACACCGAATCCCCAAAACAACTGCAGAAAATACAACTCTGGAAAAATTATTAAAAATTCCCAGGAAAATCAGCACAGAAGAATAAGAATTACTGTGCAGAAATAGATGCACAAAGAGACAAAAGCGCCGCGGATCCGCCGCATCAGCCTACTGTAGGGCCGCGGATCCGCGCCACTTTTGTGGAATCAGGACCACGAATTTTACAGTGTTTCTTAGATCTTTCTGCTGATTTTACTGCATATTTTTAATGTGGAAAAATCCTCTGTTTTCAAAAATGTACAGAGAGCATGATCCGGGTCGGGTTTTCGGTTCGTTCGGACTTCAAATTCCGTCTAGACTTCGCCTAAGGCTCTAGCTAGGCTCTGATACCACTGTAGGGTTCCTAGGCATCCTCAAGAGGTCTCACAAGGCATCGATCATGCCAAATTAAAATTTTACGGTGCCGAGAAACCCTAAACTACGGATCGTTTGCTAGAAATCTAGGCGAAAAAGCTAACTAGTTAACAATTAACTAAGAGATACGGAAATACAACCTTTGTAGATCCGGTGCTCCACCTCCACGGCTCCGCAACGAGGTCCTCTCCGCTGTCCAAATCAAATCTGGGCTCTAGAGTCGGCTTCGTCGGAGAAAAAGGGAGCTAGGTCGTCGATGCCCATGCCGAAGATGATCTACGTCGAGGCATCGCTAGATCAAGCTCATAACTTCACCAAGTCAAGAAACTTGTGAAGTAAACACACTCTACTACTTGGCAAGAGGTAGAGGATGAAGAAATAGGAAGTGGGTAGACTTTAGTTTTGGATTTCTCACTCTTTTCCAACAATCACCATTGATGGAGCTTGGTTTTCTTCACTTGAAGAATGAAGAAGATGAAGAAGAATATTATGATAAGTTTTTTGAAAAAGAAAAGAAAATGAATTCTTATCATAAAATTAACCATGGTCAAGTGTAGAGACTAAACTAGGGTTAGTGGCAATGGTTAGGGTTAAGGATGAGATAAGAATGGTTGACTTGATCAAAGCTTCATGAAGCTTCAACTAAAGAACAAAATTAGCCACCATTCTTTTTCTCTTTTCCATTTATTTTCCAAAATGTATAAACAAATAAATAAATGAATAAATAAGTAATGGAAAATAAAACCCTAACTACTCTCACAACCATGGTTTAATCTTCACACAAAACACAAGTTAGCATGCATCATCAAACATGATACATACAAGTGCACAAAAATATATCACATATACAATGTGCACAAACCAAGTGAGAAAATCCATTTAAAGTGAACCAATACTAGTTAGTGCAAAGTAACATATCAAATAAATAATTATGCATTAAATCATTAAATCAACACTTGATTCAATGATCCGGTCATGTCGCACACAACCGACTAGTATTCAATGTACCGGCTTATCGAATCAACGCTTGAATCGATAACTAGGTTATATCGCATACAACCTTTCCGATACATTCATCTCGAGAATGGAATGCGGCATCACATACACGCATTATTCTCGGTCCCGCACATATCTCATATGCGCTCCTATTTCTTTTCGCTTGAGCCAGGAAACCTCTGTGTAGGACTCTAAAGACTCGTCAATACGCCGGCAGCAGATGATGATCATATCAAACATCCACAAGCCGCAAGCGGTCTGCTAAACGTAACGGCCACCCGGGTATTGAGCGATTTGAAGATCGACGAGCAAGCCCGCTCACACTCCAGTGAATCCGTCCAGTAACACTACCGTATAGTCCGGTCTGATCGTCTGATATGTCGCATATCTCGCCTAGGGGTGGTAAACGTCAGACCCCAATAGCTCGATAAGTCGTGTCGATATGAGGCTCATAACGGGTCGAGAAACTACTGGTAACACTTACCAGCAATTCTCTGATCAGCCCTGGCCAGGGACTTCCTGTTATAGCCAATCGAACACAGCGCAACATCAACTCCATATACCGGGAGAGACGAATCCCCTCCTATCGCTCATTGCCTCCATGTGACTCGGGACTGTACCCAAAAACCACCATTTTGCATGCCCTCTTGGACGTGGTAAGATGGAAATCAAAGCACAGTGGGAACCACACAAGACTCTATGACGATCTCGGGTCAACAGACTACTCTGTACCAGTGTCACCAGAGAACTGCCATCTGACGTGAGGTATAATACCATCTGGGAGTTCTCGGCGAGTCCGTCCAGTGTACCCAGTCTCTACTGAGCACCCATATATCATCTCTGATGTCAAACACCGATGGATATGGGATCATCCATCGCCCATCTGTATGGGTCGAGAAGGTATACGCTAGTCTACTCTGGTATATCGATGCCCCGTCTCGATACACCCACGACTAGGGACATTGAAGGATGTACTTATGGACTACCATGTCCCCACTAGTATGATCCGCATCATAGTCCAGGTAGTCAAGCACACATCCTAAGGGCTTTACCAACATGTAACAGAGAGACAATCAGTATACACGTTAAGATAAAGAGCAACCAGATAGCATACTATCATGTCGAGCAAGAAAGTCCTCCCTATATATGTCCCAGCATCCACTACAATACACATCCTATGTACAGTAATGGCCTCTAGGGCATACATATAACTAACAAATCGGGACTGTACCCAAAAACCACCTGTTTGCACGACTCAGTAGAGCCGTGGTAGGGTGGAAATCAAAGCACAGTGGGAGACACACAAGACTCTATGACGATCTCGGGTCAACAGACTAAGCTGTACCAGTGTCACCAGAGAACTGCCATCTGACGTGAGGTATAATACCATCTGGGAGTTCTCGGCGAGTCCGTTCAGTGTGCCCAGTCTCCACTGAGCACCCGCATACCATCTTCGATGTCAAACACCAATGGATATGGGATCATCCATCGCCCATCGCATGGGTCGAGAAGATATGCGCTAGTCTACTCTGGAATATCGATGCCCCGTCTCGATATTCCCTCGACTAGGAACTTTTGAAGGATGTACTCATGGACTACCCAGGCCCCACTAGTATGATCTACATCATAGTCCTGGAAGTCGAGTACACATCCTAAGGGCTTTATCAACATGTAATCAGAGAGACAGAAAGTATACATGTTAAGATAAAGAGCAACCAGATAGCGTACTATCATGTCGAGCAAGAAAGTCCTACCTATATATGTCCCAGCATCTACTACAATATACATCCAATGTACAGTAATGGCCTCTAGGGCATACATATAACTAACAAGGATTTTGGCCGATGTCGTGCACGTTAGATGCGCTAAGCGCGCAGTGTAATTTTCAGGGCGTTATTCTTGCGTTTCGATGTCTTTTCGTCGATGTAGAATATATGCTTATGTGATGTGTTTGTGAAATTTTAGGTTCACAAGCGGGGACTTCGGACGCTACGACAAGGGGAAAATAGGTGGTAGACTTCACCTAGCTTGGAGCGTTGGTGAGTAGATTTAACATCTACAGGGGAATCGCCCGCATGGCGTTATGCGTCAGGGCTAGAGATTTTATTACTTGTCGCATATTCTACGTTATTGTTAGAATTGCGCCTTTACCCTATTACTTAGATGTAGTTGTGCCTGGACTAGTAGTAGTAGGACACTGCACATATTATTGACGATTCATATTGCACGAGCACTGATTATATGCTACACACACCGTCAATAATTTCCATGTCACACACAAACCACTTATAGATGTTATATTGCTTTGTTAGGGACATTGTGACATTGATTCATACTGCTTATCATATATGGCATTTAGCATACCTGTGTTCCTATAGAGTATTGTACCATTAGTGATAGGTACATACACACTCCCTGTCATAGTTACAGGTATACCTTGCACATACTGTTCTGATACCCAGGGGGTATACTATATCATTGCTTATAGGTAGACACATTACCTTGCTATACCTTATTGATTTTACATACATCTGGTTTTAGCTACATGTTCACCTTCACTTGATGTTATTTAGAAGTGGATAAATAGGAACCACATGATATTTGTATTAACTTGATGCAGTTAATTAGCGGTTTTTCCTTTATATGCTTGCATTTCAGATATGGCGCACATATTATATTCATGGATTTTCGCATTATTATATGAATTTTTCATGATGTTTTCTGGATTTGGGGACCGTGGCAGTTCATGAAATTATGCATTATTTGAAGGACCCGGTTTCCTTGATATTGATATTTCCGCAGCCACCATGAGATTTATCGGTTCTGATATATGCCCGATTCGAGGAGTGAGGAGGCACCGTCTGTGGGTACATGGTGGGGCCCGAGGGTACCCTAAAGCAAGAACGATGTCGCGGTGCTAGACGATGAGCCTTAGGGGAACCATACTTTCCGGTGATAGGACCAATGACTCAGCGGCTATCATGTGGCTACCGAAGGGAGTCATGTACGTATGGATACGTCGAGAGGCGAGGGTCAGAGCTAGGCACTCGAGCTCTCGGGATAGCGTATGATACGTACCTATCAGGGGGCCAGTCGTGGTGACAGCACCTGATAGATCAGCATTTCTGTGTCGATGCTTGGCACATTGGTTTCATGATATTTCTAATTACTCCTTTATATATATAACAGGGGATTGAGCCGCTGTTATATATACCCTTATACCAATATTAGTGGAATGGGACGCTAATATATGTGTATTGACCTCATCATATTTATTTATGTCATTATATTTAGGATGTTAGAATTTTGCTGGAGATTTTATTCGGGATGTAAGAGATTCATTTGAGATTGAATACTGGATAGATATATGAGATCTACTTGATATTGTAAATTCGAGATATATGAGATCTACTTGCTGTTGTACATTCGAGATATGTGAGATATACTTGATATTGTACATAAGAGATATGTAAGATCCACTTGATTTTGTACATTCGATATATACAAGATATACTTGATGATTGTATATTCGATATATGTGAGATATACTTGAGGTTGTACATTTGAGATATATGAGATCTACTTGGTGTTGTACATTCGAGATATACGAGATATACTTAATGATTGTACATTCGATATATGTGAGATATACTTGAGGTTGTACATTCGGGATATATGAGATATACTTGATATTGTGCAATTGAGGAGATGTGATACTTAGATAATATGAGAGCCAATTTGGGGGCTGATTCGAGGAATTGGTATTAAATTGTCTTGCTGGATTGTGATCCTACCACGATGTCAGGATTCCGTGGAAATGACATACTTCACTCCATACCTCACCTTATCTGTTTGTGCACTGCTTCTTGTATTAGTAGTACCTGTTAGTGTACCTTTCATGATTATTGCACAGTTACATTCTCATATCCCTATCGCATGATTATTGCATACTGTTGTCATATCATTATTGCTGTATATATATTGGTTGTACCTGCTAGTGTACTTTCCATTATTCTGCATTCATATGACATGTTATTACTGTTAATTGCATATCTTAGATTCACGCTTTACGTGCATACTTGCGATTACCTGCATATGTTATTTACTATTCACGAGTTGGCAACTCACCCCCGTTGTGCCACAGTGTTTGCAGGTGTTCCTCAGGATAGTCAGAGGCAGGCTATTATCACTCATCTTATCATCTTTTGCCACGGATACCGCATCAGCTCACAGTGTGCAGTTTGCTTAGGTGGGTTTTGTGGTTATTCATTGTATTGTATATTCGTTGTATCCCTGTACTCTCCATCTACTATTTTTATATTGACTTAGAGACATGGTGAGGACGATGTTGTATTTTATGTTGGATTTGTTGTCTTTTATACAGTTTCCTTTCTATCGTCTTCTATTTCTTCGCTACGGCGTTGTATATTTGTTGTGGTGGTTGTTTTCCGCCTTTGGGCGTGGATTTGCTCCCGTTGGGGATGCTTTACTTTATATTTATGTTGTACCCATTTTTGGGGTTGGTTTTTATAAAGGAGGTGCTGCCGAAATTTTCAAAAAAGAAAATTGGACTTAAAGAATTTATACTTGTGATTTTTTCTTAAAGGTTTATACAATTTTTCTTATCTTTTCTTGTCTTTTAATGGTTTAGATTTCTGGGTTTTGGCTTTCTTTTACTACGTTACGCCTGTAGACGTTGCGTAGTATTAGGGCCGTCACGTGCCAATTTCGGGTCGTGACAATGAGCCATCTTCTTCTAGAAGCTTTCCCGATAAATTACGAGAATTCCCCTCATCCGTATTTTCATACCCGCATTCGTGTTTACGAAAAACACGAATACTGTGAGACTAAACTAATCCAATAATCTAATACTAGGATCTGGCTTAAACCAAAGCCCACTAGTATAATCCGTCCGAATATCGTACGTGCACAAGTACACGCATATGTTCCAACCCTGTCGTAAAACCTAACTACCTCTATATCATTTCGCCCGAAGCAGGGAAACCCTCTGTGTGGGACTCTAAAGACTCGACAGTACGTTGGTAGTGGGTTTAACCACAAGCAGTAAGCGATAATAGCTGCATGTAACGGCTACCCAGGTATCTGTCGATAAGAAGGCCGATGAGCAAACTCATCCGAACTCCTACTGAGTCTATCTGTGACAATATCCGTACAGTCCGTTGTGTTCGTCTAAGATTATCGTATATCAGGCCTAGGGGGCGGTAAACGTCAGACTTATAATAGCGGTACAAGTCATGTCGGAGTGTAGCCAAGAACACCCTGAGATACTACTAGAATCCCCACCAGCAAATCTCGCTTTCCCTGGCCAGGGACTTTGTGTAATGGCTTTCCGAACACAGTGCGACATCAACCCCCAATACCGGTAGAGACGAATCCTATCTAACCGCCACTGCCTCCAAGTGCTTCGGGACAGCACCTAACAACTATCTGTTTGCATGACTCAGCAGAGCCGTGGTGCGGTAGTAATCTAAGAACGGTGGGAACACACTTGAAGCGAAGTAGCAGTGTCAAGTCGACGGGCTAAGCTGTACTCATGTCACCTGGGAACTGCTACCTGACGATAGGTATATTACCAACCAGCTTTTCCCCACGAGTCCGTCCAGTGTAACTCATAACCCAATGAGCACATGCATACTATCTCCAGTACGACGTACTGATGGCCATGGGATAGACCATCTCCCCTCCTCGGATAAGAAGCGTATACACTAATCTACTCTGGAGTATCGATGCCCTTGTTTCAATAATCCTACAACTAGGAACCTGTATAAGGATGTGCTTGTGGACTACCCAGCCCCCACTAGTGTGACTGCCATCACAACACTGGTAGTCAAGCAAAGATCCTAAGGGCTCTATCAATATGTATTAGCGATATGTTAAAAGAAACATACACACATATTAAGATAAATACAAAAAAAGTAGCATACTACCATATTGAGCAAGACTGTTATAAATCCGTGTATATATCTCAAGCATCCAAAATGTAATATACAAACTAGTACTATACAATATTGTCCTCTAAGGAATATTACACTAACAGGCCTCAAGACGAAGAAGTATGGTGATGCTTCCACTTTATATGTGTTTATAACAGAAAACTGTTTTTCAATTAACTCTGCTTCCTGGGTATTAGATACCGGGTCAGGATCTCATATCTGTAATTGTGTGCTGGGGCTGAGAAATAGCAGGTTTTCAATGAAAGGTGATCATACTCTCCGGGTTGGGAATGGTTCCTTAGTTCATGCTATAGCAGTAGGAGAGTATCACCTTGGTTTGCCGTCGGGTTGTATATTGGTTTTGAACCCATGTTTTGTACCTTCGATATTATGTAATATTATATCTGTATTGTTGTTGGACAATGCTGGATATAATTTTGTATTACAATCTAATTTTATGGACATTAACCTTAATCAAGAGTTGATTGGGTCTGGTACATTAAATAACGGGATATACATCCTAAACCAGCACACGGTTTTCCATATACAACACACAAACAAAAGAATGGTTTCAGACATAAATGAAGCTTTCATTTGGCATTGAAGACTTGGTCATATTAACAAGACAAGACTAACCAAGCTACATAAAGTTGGATATTTAAACCCGTTTTAATATAAATCTTATGCAACTTGTCAGTCTTGTATCAAAAATAAAATGACCAAAACTCCGTTTACTGGACACGGAGAAAGAGCTACTAAACTCTTAAGCCTCATATATAGTGATGTATGTGGACCAATCTCTACACATGCGAGAGGTGGTTTTTCTAACTTCATAACTTTTACGGACGATTTCTCGAGATTCGGACACGCGTTCTTATTGAAACATATATCTGAAGCCTTCGAAAAATTCGAGGAGTATAAATCTGAAGTTTAAAAATAAACAGGCTTGAGTACCAAGAAACTTCGATCCGATCGAGGAGGTGAGTATCTAAGCTCAGAGTTTCTTGATTTCCTAAAAGAGAATGGGATTCTCTCTCAGCTCACCCCTCCGTACACACCACAGCACAACGGTGTGTCGGAACGCAGAAATCGTACCCTATTAGATATGGTATGATCTATGATGAGTGATACTGAGTTACCAATATCATTTTGGGGGCACGCATTGGAGACTGCGATTTATCTACTGAATCGGGTTCCGACCAAAACGGTGTCTACTACTCCATATGAGATATGGTATGGGAAGAGGCCATCTTTTAAAAGAGTTAAGATATGGGGTAGTCCGGTTTTTGTGAAAAAGCAGAATCCGGACAAACTCGAGACACGATCGGTTTTATGTAAATTTGTTGGATATCCAAAACACTCGTATGGATATCTTTTTTACCACAAGGAGGAACAAAGGGTGTTTGTTTCTCGGTATGCAACATTTTTAGAAAATGAATTTTTTACAAATGATACTGTTGGCAATGCGGTAGAACTGGAACAAATTCCAGATACACAAACAATTACCGATGATTTGGTTGAATCTGAGGTTTCGGTAGAACCTGACAAACCTTAGCCACTCCATAGATCTAGTAGGACTTCTCGCCCACCTGATAGATACTACGGTTTTCTAATTGATGGTGATAGAGAAGATTGCATCATGGATGATGATGATCCTACTAGTTTTCAGCAAGCTATCACGAGTAGTGACTCAGCGAAGTGGCTGGATGCCATGAGATCCGAAATGGAATCCATGCACACCAACAAAGTATAGACTTTGGAGGTTGCACCTTCTGGAGTAAAACCCATAGGGTGCAAATGGATCTTTAAGAGAAATCGGTGTGGATGGTCAGGCGGAGACCTATAAAGCTAGACTGGTAGCAAAAGGATTTCGTCAAAGACCAGGCTTGGACTATGATGAAACCTTTTCACCAGTCGCAATGCTCAAATCCATTCGGATCTTCCTTGCTAAAGCTGCTCACTATGATTATAAGATCTGGCAGATGGATGTTAAAACGGCATTCCTAAATGGTGATTTAGAAGAATGCATTTTTATGGATCAGCCAGAAGGCTTCATTGATAGTGGGAGCAGTGGAAAAGCATGCAGGTTTCTTAAATCCATCTATGGATTAAAGCAGGCATCACGGAGCTGGAACAACTGCTTTGATGATACAATCAAAGAGTTTGGTTTTATCAAAAATGTAGATGAGCCATGTATTTATAAAAGGATTGTAGAGAGTACTGTTACATTCCTCGTATTGTACGTGGACGACATTCTCTTGTTAGGAAATGATGTTCCTATGCTACAATCGGTTAAACTATTCTTATCGCAGAGGTTCTCCATGAAAGACCTAGGTGATGCCTCGTACATTCTGGGGATTAAGATCTATAGAGATAGATCTAAGAAATTATTGTGATTGTCCCAATCGAGATATATTGACACCATACTAAAGAGGTTTAGTATGGAAGATTCCAAGTGAGGTAATTTACCCGCTTGTCACGGGATCACCCTCTCCAAAGAGATGTCTCCAAAGACTGATGAGGAGAGGGCTGGCATGAGCATTATACCCTACGCTTCGGCGGAAGGATCTATAATGTATGCGATGTTGTGTACTCGGCCAGATATAGCTTATGCACTGAGTGCAGTAAGCAGGTATCAATCCAACCCAGGAAAGAAACGCTGGACTGTTGTGAATAATATTCTGAAGTTTGAGAAGAACTAAAGAAATGTTCTTGGTGTATGATAACGGAGATCTCCAAATGGATGGCTTTACCGACTCCAGCTTCCAGAGCGACAAAGACGATAGTAAGTCCATCTCATGGTTTGCATTTACCCTAAATGAAGGGGCGGTATGTTGGAAGAGTTCTAAGCAAGATACCGTCGCTGACTCCACGATGGAAGCTGAGTATATTGCTGCTAATGATGCCGCAAAAGAGGCAGTCTGGATGAGGAAGTTCATTTCTGAATTTCAGGTGGTTCCATCCATTGCTAATCCAATACCTCTGTATTTTGATAACAATGGAGCTATGTCTTTAGCAAAGGAACCAAGGTCCCATCAGAAATCCAGACATATCTTAAGGCGGTATCACCTCATCAGGGAGATAGTGGATCGCCAAGACATCGAGGTACGGAGAGTAGACACGAAAGACAACATAACAGATCCATTCACCAAGGCCATCCTTCAAGTCCTGTTTGAGAAACTGTTTGAGCTGTTGGGCATCCGGTACGCCGACAACTGGTTCTATTGTAGACAATGGATACTTATTGCATCAACTACAGGCCTTAGTGCAAGTGGGAGATTGTTAGATATATATTCCCTAGAGGCCTGTATTGTATAGGATGCTAGGCATGTATATGTACAGAAAAAATCTTTGCTCGAAATGATAGTATGCTATCTGGTTTATCTTCATCTTGACGTGTGATGTGTTGTATTTCATATCTTTATATACATGTTGATGAAGCCCTTAGGATTATGCTTGACTACCGACATTATGATGTAGATCATACTAGTGGGGCCTGGGCATTCTATAAGCATATCCTTTAATTGTTCCTAGTCAAGGGTATATCGAGACAGGGCATTGATATTACACCCTGGGGCGATGGTTGATCCCACAGCCATTGGTGTTTGACATCTAAGATTGTACACAGGTGCTCATTGGAGAATTAGTACACCGAACAGGACTCGCCGAGAACTCCTAGATGATATATATAGATATTGTCAGATAGCATTTCTCTGGTGACACTTGTACAGGTTAGTCTGTAGACCCGAGATCGTCATAGTGTCTTGTGTGATTCCCACCGTGCTTTGATTTCCTCCCTACCACGGCTCTACTGTGTCGTGTAAACATGTGGATTTTGGGTACAGTCCCGAATCGCATGGAGGCAGAGAACGATAGGAGGGGTTTCGTCTCTCCCGGTATAGGGAGTTGATGTCGCGCTATGCTTGATCGGCTATAACAGCAAATCCCTGGCTAGGGTTCTCGAGATTTACTGATAAGAGTTATCAGTAGTTTCTCGAACCGTTATGGGCCGTAAATCAGCATGACTTATAAATTTACTGGGGTCTGACTTTTACCTCCCCTAGACTTCATATGCGACGTATCATATGAAGAGACTAGACTATACGGTAAGTGTTGCTTATAGGCTTGTTAGGGTTGGGATGAGTTCGCTCGTCGGCCTCCTCTTTTTCGTATGTACCTGGGTAGCCGTTACGCATAGCTAGTGCCGCTGACGTGCTTGTAGTTAAACCCACTGCCAGCATACTGTCGATTCTTTAGAGACCCACACAGAGAGTTCCCTGCTTCAGGCGAAAGATGTAGAGGCCGTAAGTTGTTATGGAAGGGTTTCGATCATGTTCGTGTAATTGTTACAAGAATAATGATCGGAAGGATAATACTGGTAGGTTTTGGTTTAAGCCGGATACCGGTATTGTATTATTGGATTGAATGTATTCATATTTTTCGGAATTCGAATGCAGGTATACTTATACGGTATACGGTAGAGGGGTATTCTTGTAATTGTTACATGAATACCTTCTAGAAGGAGACACCCTATTATTAGATATTTATTTTGTAAAAATAAATAAATGAGGTGGAATTTAGGAAAGTTTAAGCATGGATGAAGGAATGGCTTCTTTCATATTTTATTCATTTGGAGTTACTATTGAAGCATGCTGCAATTTTTTATTACATGCTTCAATTATTTCATTTTGATCCATATGATTTTTTCCATGCTTGAACTTTTCATTATCACTTTGACATTCTCTCTCTTCATTCTCTCCTTCTTCCACCTCTTTGCTTTAACCTCACATGAGTTGTGAATCAAAAAATTAGAGCAAAAATCATAATCCAATACTTAATCTCTACATCATCTTAGAGATCACTTTTAGCAAACTTGATCTCTAAGTTGTACTCTTGTGAAGAGTTTGTAGCTTGTTCGATATCTCTCGGGTGGATCGTCCTTGATCTTGAGGTGGTCGGAGATCGAGCTCATTACAACCACAGGGAGTGTAGGAGTCACAATCAAGTGAAGACCCGAAAGACCGGTTCCATTAGGTATAAATACTATCATAGTAGATTAGATCTCTTGATGGTTTTTGCTAGTTAGGGTTTAAGCACTAATCTTGGGTTATGTGGGTGTTGCATGCAAGAAAATTTATTGTTTGCCACTTCCGCCTCTTCACAAGTGTTGTGAGGGTGTGCAACATCCACCAAAACTTGTCGCCACCCTAAAGAAGATGGCGAACACCCTCCGGAGGGAGAGAGAGGCGGCGATGGAAGGAGTGAGGCGTGCCGATCTCCGAGCGTCGAAGGTGGTGGAGAGCTACAAGAAGTTGGACCAGTACTACGTCGACCTTACTGAAGCCGCTGCCCTCGTTTGGCATGAAGCCCTCGACGCCGTCAAGGCCCTGATGCCGGAGTTTCCTGATGGCGAGCTCCGGGGTGAGTACCCCCTCATGGGTGAGGCGCAGGGGAATGCCCCCGGAAGTGCTGCCCGGGGAAAGGCCCCTGGTGGGAGCGTTTTGGGGAAGTCGATCGCCCCGGCTCCTAGCGTCGAGGCTCCTGCAGTGGACGCCGACCTTCAAGATGCCACCCCAGTTGTCATGGTGGAAGCGGAGCTCATCGAGGTTCTCCCCGGTCCCGAAGCCTGAATCTCTTCGCCTCCTTATTTTCTTTTGCGCTGAAATTTTGTAAGCCTCTGGGCATTTTTGAAAGGCTAGGGAGCCCATAATACCCCTGTAAAGGCTTCCGACTTTTGTGAATGAAATCTTTTTGAAGTGTTCTTTGCGTATATATTTTCCCTTTGTTTGTGGTAAAATCTCTATTTGCACAGTACTGCTTTAATGATGCGTTAGGTCGGATATCGCTTTTTAATCTAGCGATCGCACGTCGAGTTGAAGCCAACCATTTACCAAGTGTGCAAAGACCGGTGCAAGGTCGGTATCTCTATAGCCCCGAAGTCAAGGTGGGGATCACTTAGTAAAGACGTGTAGGAAGTCACCTTCTAAGGATGGATTGAGCTGGGAAGCTGGTCGATTGCCTCTTGATAAGGGCTTTGATCCTTGGCGTGGTCAGGTAGGAGATTACCAGCCAGGGATGGACCGAGCAGGGATGCTGTTCGGTGGCTTCTTGATGTGGGCTTTGATCCTTGGCGTCGTTGGGTAAGACATTACCAGCCAAGGATGGACCGAGCAGGGAAGCTGCTTGGTGGCTTCTTGATGAGGGCTTTGATCCTTGGCGTCGTTGGGTAAGAGGTTACTAGCCAAGGATGGACCGAGCAGGGAAGCTGCTCGGTGGCCTCTTGATGAGGGCTTCGATCCTTAGCGCGCGAGGGCAAGGAGTTGCTTGCTAAGGATGGACCGAGCATGGTTGCTGCTCGGTAGCCTCTTGATGAGGGCTTTGATCCTTGGCGTCATTGGGTAAGAGATTACTAGCCAAGGATGGACCGAGCAGGGAAGCTGCTCGGTGGCCTCTTAATGAGGGCTTCGATCCTTAGCGCGGGAGGGCAAGGAGTTGCCTGCTAAGGATGGACCGAGCAGGGTTGCTGCTCGGTTTCCTCTTGATGAGGGCTTTGATCCTTGGTGTCGTTGGGTAAGAGATTACCAGACAAGGATGGACCAAGAAGGGAAGCTACTCGGTGGCCTCTTGATGAGGGCTTTGATCTTTGGCGTCGATGGTTAAGAGGTTACCAGCCGAGGTTGGACCGAGCAATGAAGCTGCTCGGTGGACTCTTGATGAGGGCTTCGATCCTTAGCGCGGGAGGGCAAGGAGTTTCCTGCTATGGATGGACCGAGTAGGGCTGTTGCTCGGTTGCCTCTTGATCCTTGGCGTCGTTGGGTAAGAGATTACCAGCCAAGGATCGACCCAGCAGGGAAGTTGCTCGGTGACCTCTTGATGAGGGCTTCGATCCTTAGCGCGGGAGGGCAAGGAGTTTCCTGCTAAGGATGAACCGAGCAGGGTAGCTGCTCAGTTGCCTCTTGATAAAAGCTTTGATCCTTAGCGCGGGAGGGCAAGGAGTTGCCTGCTAAGGATGGACCAAGCAGGGTTGCTGCTCGGTTGCCTCTTGATGAGGGATTCGATCCTTGGCGTTATTGGGTAAGAAATTACCAGCCAAGGATGGACCGAGTAGGGAAGCTACTCGGTGGCCTCTTGATGAGGGCTTCGATCTTAGAGTGGGAGTGCAAGGAGTTTCCTGCTAAGGATGGACCGAGCAAGGTTGCTGCCCGGCTTTGCGAGGTTCGGTCTAACCATTCTTAGTATGTGAACATCGGGAAGAGTGACCGTCATGGATGACATGTGTCAGGAATGCATGGGGGGAGGCGAAGCGTTTAGAAGATCCGCGTTAGTTCCGTCACGTGGTGGTGCGGTATTAGAGTAATTTGGGTGGATCCCAGAATTCTCACCTATGCCCGCATGAATTTGGATCCTTAGGGATGCTGTTTGGGGTTATAAATAGAGAAGGGTGTGTTGCCCATACTTAGGTTTTCACTCCGAAACATAACAATGGATGGATTCCCTTTCTCCATTTTCGAGATCATTTCCTTTGAAGACGTATATTTATATGATCGGCAAAGCTCCGAGGATACGTTGTGGGCAGTGGTTCGGGGTGTGGAGGATCATGTCGGCTGCTTGCTTCCCCGGCGATCACCCATGCTCTAGCTGCTGATGTATTCGATTTGGAGGGTGTCATCGGGGATGCACAACCCCTTGTCCGAACAACTGATGGATGAGGCGGTTGGCAAGATGAGATCGCTATGGCATCTCGGCCTGATCTCGATGATTCGGCGGGATTGCTCGGTGGCACTCATCCTCAAGTGTTACCGACTGAGGCATCTCACAGATGGGTGCCCGCCTGTAAACCCTTTCGGCCCGTCCGTGGCCTCAAGAGTTCATGGACAACATCAGAGGAAGAGGTTCGAGGCGGCCAGGGCTTTGCTGACGGCAGTTTCTTCGGAGTACCATGAGCAATGTTTCTTGCACCCCCTTCCCCCGCTGTTGTAAGAATTTTTCTTTTTCGTTTTGATGTAAGGCTGAGGAGCCTACAATACCTTTTGAATAAATAAAATTCTCCTTTTTGCGATGCTCTATTGTTTCCCTCTTATTATTAAATAAAAAGAACTTTAGAAAGATTTACATCGCCTTTGTGAAGGAAGAAATATACATTCATAGATATTCTTTTCAGAGGTAAAGCTTGAGCATTTCGGCGTTGTAAGGCCGTGGAAATTTGCGACCATTCGCGTCTTGTAAACGATAGGCTCCGCTGGGCAGGACCTCAGTGACGAAGAAGGGACCGTCCCATTTCGGGGAGAACTTATGCAGCTTGCCTAGGTCGACGAACTCGTTCCGCCTTAGGACAAAATCTCCGCTTTTGAGGAAGAGACGCTTGACTCGCGCATTGTAGTAGCGGGCGGTTTGCTGTTGATAGGCGACAACTCTGATCTGATCCCGGTCCCGTTTCTCTAAAAACACGTCCAGATAAGTCCGGAGGACCTCGACCTGCCCGTTACATTGGGGATGCGCGACCGCGGCAAACTTCATAAGGATATGGTATTCGCTGCAGAATTCCTTAACTTTTTCATTCTCGAAATTTGTCCCGTGGTCAGTGATGATACACCTCGGGATACTGAATTAGAGTATCTCGTTGTTCTGAAGGAACTTGATAGTCACGGTGATGTCCAGTTTCCTGATGGGGACGGCCTCGATCCACTTCGTGAAGTAATCCGTTGTGACAAGGACGTACTTGTTCCCGCCCGTTCCGGTAGGAAACTGGCCTATCATGTCCATTCCCTACTGGGCAAACGGCCAGGGGGAGGTTAGGGCTTTTAGCTCGGTAGCCGGAAGGCGAGGTATGTTACCATGGAGTTGGCAGCTTTTGCACCTCCTGACGAGCTTCTGCACATCCTGATGAATCGTCGGCCAATAGTACCCTTGCAGCAGTGCCTTCTGGATTAAGGTGCGGGCCCCTTGGTGCACGCCGTCGACCCCTTCGTGAATCTCCCATAGGACGTAATCGGCCTCGTGGAGGTCGACGTACTAGAGTAGGGTTTGAGTGAAGGATTTCTTGTAGAGGTTCCCATTGCTCCAGACGAAATGGCGAGCTTTGGCTCAGAGATGGCGAGCTTCCCCTCGATCTTCTCGGAGTGTACCTTCCCTCAGGAATTCCATAAGGGGCTTCTTCCAATCCCGGTCCTCTTCCCGGGCTGTGTACACTTGAAGTGGCATCGCCCCGTATTCCACGCTGGGCTGTGGCAAGACCTTGAAGATGATGTTCCTCTTGTTGTTGGCCGTATAAGATGAAACCAGCTTACTCAAGGCGTCGGCATGGGCGTTTAGCTGTCTAGGGATCTGCTCCACCTGGACTTCGTCAAAGTTTTTTCGTAATCTTCTCACCTCAGCCAGATACTTCACCATCAGAGGCTCCTGTGCCTCGAATCGGCCGGTCACTTGGCCAACGACCAGGGCGGAGTCGCTGTAAATCCGGATCGTTTTCAGCCCCACTCCGGATGCTATCCGTAGTCCGGCCAGCAAGGCCTCGTATTCCGCTAGATTGTTTGAGGCTTTGAACCTGAGCTTTAGAGAATACTCCATCTCTGCCTCGTTCGGGCCCTGAATGATGTGGCCAGCACCACAGCCTTCCTCGGTTGAGGACCAGTCGACGTAAAGGATCCAAGCAGGGATGGAGTCGGGCTTCCCATCGACTGAGGGTTGAGATCCGGGGACCAGCGTATATTCTGGCTCTTTACTGGGCATGGTGCTCTCGACGATAAAATTGACCATGGCTTGTGCCTTGAAAGCCTGTCTCGGGCGGTATTTTATGTGGAACTGGGAAAACTCCCACCTCCATTTCTCCAAATGACCAGAAGACTCGGGGGAGGAGAGGATAGCCCCTAAAGGCCGCTCGGTAAGAATGAGGATGGTGTGCGCCTGGAAATAATGTCGTAGTTTTCTTGAGGCCACGATGAGTGCCAAGACGATCTTCTCTATGGCTGGGTACCTCGTTTCCGCATCCTTGAAGATGTGGCTCACATAGTATACCGACTTCTGGACTCCCTAAACCTCTCGGACGAGCACCGGACCTGCAGCTTGGTCGGACACCGCTAGATATAGCGATAGCTCGTCCCTTTCAACTGGTCGGGTGAGCAGCGGGGGATTCACAAGGTGCCTCTGTAAGTCTACGGTAGCGCCCCGGCCGTCGATCCGAGGCCAAAATACGGAAACGAAAACTTTTTCTAAACTTGAAACCGGTGCTAACGCAGACTTTAATCCCGGATCGAACCATTAACCTATAACTAGCAAGCTAGAGAAGGGTTAGAAAAGCTATACCGATCGATCCGTGTCCTTCGGTCTTTGGCCACCAACCCAAGCTCCTCACGGCATCTTCGATCTCCGGTCTCCTCGTCGGAAAGGGCACTACATCTTCGAATCCTTTTACAGGAACCCGCTTCATCCGAAGCAACTCGGACACGAAGTTTGCTAGCCGACGTGTCCAAGGTGAAGTAGAGAATGTATGTGATCACTTTGTCTCAAGCATCTAAAGATTCTCAATGCATGAGAGTGTATGAATGGAAGTTGAAGATGATGCCATTAGTGGAAATGGTGAGCTAGAGGAAGAAGAAGAAGAAGAGGCTTTTTCTATTATTGTGTTGAGATGAAGAAATGAGAGCTTCTCATACAATAATCACAAGAGCTCACCCTATACATGGCTGCCCTTTCTCTCTCTATCTTTCATTTCACCACATAAATCAATCACTAAAGATGACATGGCTCAAAGAATAAGACCATGAGTCACCACCCTTATCCATGTCATATTTAATGCACCTCATCATGAATTAAGCTCACAATTTCCACCAAAATAAACATTAACCCAAATGTTTAATTCAACAAAAAGATACGGCAACATCTAAAGTAAACTCGTGACGGATCACAAGGATACACCTCACCTGTGTATACATACCTGCATCCGCATTCCGACTGAATGCGAATACGATGAGACTAAAGTAATCCAACAAATCTAATACTAGGATCCGTCTTAAACTAAAGCCCACTAGTATGATCCGTCCGATCATGATCCGTGCACGACTAAACGTATACGATCGAACCATACCATAATAACATACGGGCTCTACAACGTTTCGCCTGAAACTTAAGAAACTGTCTGTGGGGGACTCTAAAGACTCGTCAATACTTTGGCTGTAGATTTAACCACTACCACGTCAGTAGTACTAGCTGTACGTAACGGGCTACCAGGTATTGACCAAAAGGGAGGTTGATGAGCGAACTCATCCTGACACCTTACTGAGCCTGTCAGTGACAATATCCTTACCGTCCGGTCCGTTTGTCTATGAGCATCGCATGTCAGGCCTAGGGGGTTGGTAAAAGTCAGACCCCCAAATGCGGTACAAGTCGTGTCGGAGTGTAGCCCAGAACACCCTGAGATACTACTGGAATACCTACCAGTAAATCTCCTGCCCTGGCCAAGGACTTCGTGTAATGGCTCTCCTAGACACAGCGTGATCTCACCTCCAATACCGGGAGAGACGAAACCCCTGCCGATCCGCTCACTGCCTCCATGTGGCTCGGGACTGTACCCAACTAAAACTTGTTTGCACGACTCCTTTGAGCCGTGGTAGGGTAGTAATCAAAGCACAGTGGGAACTCACACGAGCCAAATGACGATCTCAGGTCGATGAACTAACCTGTACACATGTCACCAGGGAACTACTATCTGACGTCAGGTATAATACCAACTAGCATGTTCCCGGCGAGTCATGTCCGGTATACTCATAACCCAATAAGCACCTGTATACGTCTTAGGTGAACCAACTGACACCAATGGCTTGTGAGACCAGCCACCGCCCCTCGTCGGGGTCTCGACCCATATACACTAGTCTACTCTGGAGTATCGATGCCCTGTCTCGAAACTCCCTCGACTAGGGACCTTTTAAGGATGTGCTTATAGACCCCAGCTCCCACGTATATGATCTCCATCATACTGCTGGCCGTCAAGCGAGAATCCTATGGGCTCTATCAACGTGCAATAGTGACCTGTAATGTCACCTAAAGCATGTACACGATGATAAAGATAAACCAAATAGCATACTATCATCTTGAGTAAGACTGTCCTTGTCATGACCCGAAAGTACGGAACGTGACCGGCACTTAGATTACGAAGCGTCTAGAGGTGAACCATAAAAGAAGAAGAAGTAAAGGAAACATGCAGAAAACAAGTTTAAAAGCATCATCCAATTTTCTCAAAAATTTCGGTAGAGTCTCCTTTGTAAAAACTGGCCCCAAACGGGTACAACAAGTATAAATACATATAAGCAATAAAAAGCATCCCCAAACGGTATCTAGCTCTATGCCAAAAGGCGGAAATAACCACACCAATGCACAATAGTATACAACGCCAAAGGGCGTGGCTCAAAACTTAAAAGAACACAAATCCACCAGATAACATAATAATACAAGCGCGACTCTAAGGTCGAAATAAATAACTGGTCCAGTAACTATCAAGTAATACAAGTTTGGTTCATGGAGCTTTCTAGATACAAATGAAATAATAAAAGTACAATGGCGGTCCAGATATAAGTGAACCAACCTACCGTGCAAATCACCCGGAATGAAATGATGTGCCAGCAAGTTGCAAGGAAAACCTGTACATCGAAGCTGTAATAAAATTTGGCACAACGGGGATGAGTTGCCAACTCGTGAGTAGAAGATATCTGCGAAAAGAAATCGAATGCACGACTCTATCCTAGGTCATAATAATATACTAATATATTACTAGTCATCAAGTAAAGACAGAATAATATGCTACGTGTAAGTGCAAATGCTCCGTGCTCGTGTCAGTGCCTCATATAGTACTATGTCATGTGAATGAGTATGCGTGCACCATGAATGTAAAATAACCAATCCTGAAATCTAGATATATATCTGTATAAGAAATCTTTAGCTTTTATAATGGTAAAATGTATATAGAAATCTGAAATATCAACGATGAAATCCATGTAAATCCGTGTCAAGCATCGACACAAAATATGTAAATCTCAAGTCTCAATACCTCATAATCTCAATATCTCAGAGTCTCAATATCTCGGGCTCCGTCAGTCCGGATCGGCCCATATCCTCAAATCTCACGACAACGGTTGGTATCCTCCGGATATCCACCGTGCAAGACATCACCGGTAGGTATTCCTCCCCTGCCAGGCTCATCGTCTACAACTCGATCTTCTTGCCCCGAGGTACCATACCGGGCCCACCATGTACCCGAGACGGTTCATCCACTCCTCGAATCGGGTCTCGAAATCCAACAGAAAACATGAAATCTCATGGTGGACGACACATACATCACGAGAAAACCGCAACTTATATTTTAAAAGAGAGGAGGAGAGAGAGAGAAGTTTTTTTATATATTCTTGCGGTTTTCCCCTAAAATCCAGAAATCTCATAGAAATCCAAAATCCCAAAATCATGAGTAAGTATATGATAAGTGTCGGCATATGCCCCATAATACTGCATGATAACATGAAAATGCGAATGCATGAAATGTCTAAGTAATAAATACCATGTCTATACTAACACCAGAGAGTAATCACAATATTATATCGATCTAGCTATTAGCTGATTGTATCAATAAAAGATAATATGATCTAAAGTGTACGTGACATAGTAATTACCGATGATGATATGAGTGAGCCGGTAAATAAGTGTGCGTGGAATATGCGCATCATCGGTAATGGTGCTGGTGTCCTAACAGGCAGAGTTTTATACTGATTATAGAAACATATGTATGAACATGCAACATTATGATTACGGAATGAATGTAAAGACGGATGTGTAATAAGCACTCATCTATGATATACAAGTATAACTACAACTATATGACTCGAGCCTAAACTAGTGTCCATCTAACCTCCTGAGGAACTAAACCTAAGAAACTAGACAATAAGAAACAAGAGTCCACCTAAGGTCTTAATCCATATCTCTAATAGTCGGCGATCCAGCCTCAATAGCGTCACGTACGTATTACGGCTTCCTCGAATCAAGAGTGCGGATCAATCATCATATTTATGCCTCGTACGGTAAAATCCATCGTATGGCATCCCAATATCGGGGTACGGGTCAAGTATCATCTACGTGTCTCATCATTCGTATAATATCATCATCAACACATATCAAGATCAAAGTGCTAAACTGTAATCGCATACATCAATCATATATCATTGGCAGCATAAATATACATCGTTAGTTTGTCCTCAGAAATATCATATCATATGTAACATATTGTGATTAAGTCACACTTAGATCATATCGTAATCAGGTCACACCTATATGATATCGAAATCAAGTCACTCATATATGATATTGAAATCAAGTCACACCTATCTAATGTCGTAATCAAGTCACACATATATCTTATCAGAATTTCAGGCACAGGTTACGGTCCGGGTTCTATTTTTGAGTCCTATGTACTTTAACATCATCACCACCCTTTATTATTGTTGATGTATACAAATCCATTATCTCATTTTCTAATGATCCGCTAACATCATTACACGACTGTATAGCCAAGAATCACGGCATCAACCCAGTTATATTGTTTCATCCCCGTGTATCATATCAAATCCTTATATCACATATACGTATTGTGTATATATATATATATACCTACACTAGTCCTATATATATATATACACATACACGTATACACCACGTCGAGTCCCAGTGTGTGTGTGTGTGTGTATCTACCTGAAACCTACGAATCTCTCCCAAGGTATTCATCCTCTGGTTAGGTCATTCTAAATCAATCTAGTCCAACCTAGGGTCAGTACTAGGGTCCTACTCACCGAAATTCTAAGGTCATGTCAGGCTTTCTAATGAAAATAAGTACTATTCTTATTCTACGTTCACGGGGGTGCTAAACGCCATCCACCCGACTTCCCCCGTAGCTACACATCTACTCACCTGGTCCTTGTCTGCCGAGGACGATGTCGCTTTCCTCTTCTTCCTCGTCCGAAGTCCACGCGAGGGGTACCTATACGCAAACATGTATAATATCGTAAACTGAATCACGGACAAAAATCAAAACGACGCACGAAACGCGCATAGATTAAAACCTATGTCCCGCTCATGCAAAAGGACCAAATATCGCTCGATATCGGTGTACAAACGCCGAATGATCGAGATAAATATCAACAAACAACTTGTAGTTTAAAACTCGTTGCTTATAACATAAAACATCATTTAATCCATCAAAACCCTAAAATCAATCAAATCGTCCGATTTCGAAAAACCCGAAAACGGCAATTTACCGTTTTACATTAAAACTTGACATTTAAATGAAACTAATGGTCATAAAACTCATTAAATAGCATAACTAGATTATACAACTCATTACTATATTTTTAACGCCCCAATTGTATTAATTGGAAAATTTTAGTTTGCAAATAAACCAATTTTAACACCTTGCAAGCAAAATGCCACAATATCACATCTAAACTGGATTTTGCATGAATTAATGCATTAAACTACAATTCATGATGATAATGATATAATGAAACCATAAATTAAATTTTAAATTTCATTTATTTAAGAATTTCCAAAATCTAGTTAGCAAAAATAGCATTTTTATTACTATTTTTCAATTATTAATAGAAACTAGTAACCAATTTATGTTTTCCATTCCACTAACAAGTTAATATCCTCACTAAAACCACAATCTAGTGATAACAACCTCAATTAGAATTTTATATCACCAATAATTATGTTTTATAGAAACCTAGTTAGCAAAAATACTTAATTTAAACAATTTGAATGAACAAATTACAATATATCAACCATGCATGATTTTTCCCATTTCTAAAAATGTTAGACTAGTTATAATAACCCTACTTAATTAATAAAAACCATAACTTAATTTTATAACCTTAACTTGAATTCTTAAAACTTGAAGATAGAATTAATTTATTAATTCTAATTATGCTAGAATGAAACATTAAATAACAAGAATCAAAAGAATGAGATTTATACCTTCACAACATCAAACCCAAGCATGAAATAAGCCTCCAAAATAATGGTTTTCATCTCCAAGATCCATGCTAAATAAGTTAAAGAATATTGGGTAAAGATTAAATATGGATTTTGAGGTTTATTTTGGAATTTTTGATGAAATTTTGTTGATTTTAAATGCAAGTGAAGTGGGGAATTTTTTGGGGCAGCCAAAGGGTGAGGAGGCCGGCCACTTTGGGGGGGAGAGGGAGAGAAAGAAAGAGTGAAGAATTGTGTAGAAACTTCACCCATTAACTACATATACTTATGTCTTTTCAACACTTTATTTAATTTCTTTCATTTCTTTTCTTAAACAACCAAAGAAAATTCTAGAAACATGATAAAAATTTCTAAATAAATTTTGCATGATACACACTAGATTCTAATATGCAATGGTTCATTTTTGTAAATTAAACTCATTCAAATTTGTAATTTACACTAATTTAGTCTATAAATAAAGCTTATGTTAATATTTAAAATAATTAATTTAGGAAAAATATTTAATTAAAATAAAAATTTATAAGTGGCTAAATAAATACCATTTACTAGTAATAACATAATTAAAATAGGTATTTTTAAATTTATAGTGAAGAATAATTATAGTTTAGTTTTATGAAAACTACGTTTTACTTTACCGAAAATCATAAAATTCACTTAAATGATTTTATTTATTTAATTATTTATTTAATTATTTTTAAAACGTTACAGTCCTACCGGTATAGGTCCTCCCTCACTCATTGCAATCACGTGCCTGCGATCCAATAATTGACTATGAGGGTGCTATATCCAACAATCTCCCACTTGCACTCAAGGCTAATTATTGCGATGCCGCATACTTACAGCCCGTGTGATACCGAACACCCGACTCTTCTACTAATCAGTTTCACAAAGCCCGTTTGCAAATCTATTGCATTCGAGGAATAGCCTCAGAGAGTGGATCCGCCCTAATGTTTCTTTCTATGTCTCTCTTTATCTCAAGTTCGCGGAGAAAGCCATCTCCCAAAATGAGCAATACCTGTCTTAGAATATGTTTGGATATCTGATGGGACCCAGTTAATAAATGAACTCCAAATCCAAACTTCTTAGACTGTATCGTCAACTGAACTTAATCAGTATCATGCGTCATGCCTTCCTCAGTGTCCGCTTTGTTCACCTGTCCAAACCACTACTCTCGTTAGAGGGAAAACTATAACTCTGATAGTCACTCTGTCATCCAGGTCACCTTGGATGCCTGGAATGATAACCGTCTCCTAAAAGAGGCTGTTGTTATCATATCCCTAGAATATCCACTTATGTTCTAAAACTGCTTCCGAACGTTTCTCCAGGATGGGATTAATATCAACTTATTGCATCTAGTGCAAAAAACAATGTCTGGTGTGGTACTTGACATATCATGATTGACTCAATTGCCTAATCATGTGATCTGCCAATCATGCACATCCCTCTCCCCTTTACTCTGTAAGACACCTTTAGAGAGGTGACTCCATCATTTGCAGGTACACTACCGTGCCAGGAGTCGTCCATTCTAAAACACCTGTAGAATGCTGTCTAAGTATCCAGATTGGGAAACTACCCAAATCTAGATCTAAAACCATAGATCTAGTAACCAGAATTTCTGATATTATATCTATATCCTTTGTGGAGAAACCACTGTGTGACAACCAAAGTATAACCGATCGTAGTATAGGATTTTCACTTCCTACTATGTGTATGTCATCCATGTACCGGGACATCATACCCTACTACTTTCTTAACAGATCCATCCCCTATTGTGATGAAGTCAAACCTATGAATGGCACATCAGAAATAGATGATCTATCTCCGCTATATCTGCTTTATTCTATAAATAGACATAAGCTACTTGTCCACTATGCTTCCGCTGCTCCCACTGACTACGACAACTCTCTGGCAGAGTCATATACAAGTACACTTTTAAAGCTGGTTTAGAACGACGCTATATTCATCCTCCTGTCGGGTCTCATAGTCTGGAACAACAGTAGTGTTAAGTCTGGGTAAACAAGAACCTCCCTGTTATCGTCCTTGAGCATACCGAAGTACCTATCGAGTGCTTGAGGTTACCCCCCATATTTACGGAGTGGCCAATGGAATGACTATCCAGATTGAATCTTTAGGTCCTATTAAATTTTCAATAATCGTTTGCGGTTCTGGAATCACTTCCAGTTCTACCATACTCCCACTACTGTTTTTCTGAAAAAATCCATTTTACTAAAACTGTGGCGAGTCAAGAAGAATATCACTATTGATCTTCCAGATGGTAAAAAGTCAACCCTTGTCATAGCCTGGGTCAACCCACAAGCAGCCATTACAGAAACGTGCCTTGAATTATCCAGAGTCTGGTTTTAAGCATAAGTCGGACAACTGCCCATACCTTAACATTGTTAAGATATGAACTATTCTATATCCTAATATAGAAACAGAGGCACTGATTTAATTGGAACCAGATTCAAATCATGCAGCTGTCTCCAGTGCATGTCACCTAAATAGAGAGAGGCCTATCAGCATTACTCAACTTAGGAATACATCTAGATATGAGTAACCTGAAAGAGAAGCAAGTTCTCATAATCATTACTATCAACTGAATACCATACACAAGTATCTACATCTTCGATCACCTTGAATAATCCTGATAGTTGCAATACCTGGTTCTATACTTTATTCATATACCTATAACTTCTCAAAACTTGGACCTTGTATTTCTATGAAATACATATCTAAGAACTAGAGAAGTCATAAGTAAACAGAATATAGTACGAGTACCAACTCCTCTGTCCAAATGGACACATGAAAACATACAATATATTTTGTATAAGTCCGCTGAGTTGAATAACTCAAACCCTATGCATCGTAAGTTGAAAAGTGTACTTATGGTTAAGAAGAATTACACCGCTGTTTAATGCTCCTTACCTAACCATCCACTGATATAGGTACATGTCATGGACAAAATTTCAAAAAGTTATATCTCAGTTTATAAAAATAAACATACAGATATATCAATTTGAAATTGGTGCATAACAACGGATATTCAAAACCAAAAATTTGCCGTCCGGCAAACAGCCCAGGCGATTTCCTCAAATATCACCAATCACAATGAATCCCGATATAATGAGGATGATCACCCAATTCCCAATAACTTACTCCACTTATCATCTGTAAAAGCATACAGATGTGAGAATCATACCTGGTAAATACATACCCTGGAGCAAGGGCTAATTGGGAAATCAGTTTTCTTTTAACAATACACAGTGAAACTGAAACATATAAATGTTTCGAAGGGGTATCCGGGTATTCCTAGTAATGCTTCATCCATTATCAGATTCACAACTGTAACCGTATATTTCTTTGCCATCTCTCCAAATCCCTTTATATGTTTTTAGTCATTACATTCTGTACACCACCTTTAGGCCAAATGGTTTTCTTCCTTCCCTACCGTTCGGCACCAGCCTATGGTTTGGAAGAAGACTATCCAATAAGCGTAATGGGTGTACTGTCCTAATCCTAGGAGCACTCGCAACCCGAGAGAGGGTAAAGATAAAAAACAACTGAATAAAACCTTATTCCTATTTCTCCTGAACCAGAATCCATCCCCGAACTGGAACAAGTTCCTTCGAGTTCGTATATAACCATACGATGGAGTATCCAAATAACTGTGGATCTTCGTAGTGATACGGAGTTTCCTGGAGAAATACAAAGGTGAAGTAGGAGTGGTGATGAAATACTTGGTTTGGTCGTGAATAGCAAACGCAGTTTACTTTGCCCTCTTTCTAATCCCTTTATTTGTATTAACTTATTACCTTCTTGTAGGGTTCCTAGGCACTCTAATGGAGTCTCACAAGTGATCAAACATGGCCAATTGAAATTTTACAAGTGCCTATTAACCCTAATACGGATCGTTAACTAGATAAATAGGCGAAGCAAGCATGTAATCGAATTAAATGCTAAGGGAAAGTGACTACAACCTTTGTAGATCCGGTCCACCACCTCCTAGGCTCCGTGAAGAAGTCCTCTCCGCTGTACAAATCCGATCTTGGACCCTCGCGTTAGCTTCATCGGAGAATGGGCGGGCTTGATCGTCGGTTCGATGCCGAAGATGATCTACGTCGAGGCATCACAAGAACAAGCTCCAACTTCACCAAGCTTTGAAAACTTGTGAAGTAAACACCCTATACAACTTGGCAAGAGGTAGAGGATGAAGAAATAGGAAGTGGGTAGACTTTAGATTTGGATTTCTCACACTTTTTCATCAAACGCCATTGATGTAGCAAGCTTTTTCTTTTGTTGAAGAATAAGAAGATAATGAAAAAGAATATGATAAGTCTTTTGTAAATGATAAATAAATCAATACTTATCATTTACTAACCCTTGGTTAGTTGTAGAGAATGGACCATGGTTAACTATAATGGTTAGGGTTAAGGATGAGACAAGAATGGTGACTAAGTCAAAGTTTCAAGAAACTTCAACTACAAACAAAACTAGCAACCATTCTTTTTCTCTTTACCTTTTTCTTTTTCCAAAATAAACAAAAGAATAAATAAATGAATAAGTAAATAAAAAGAAAACCCTAATCATAAACCTAACCATGGTCTAATTCTTTACAATAACCATAGCTTGCATGTATCATCAAACATGATACAAACATGTGCACAAAATATATCACATATACAATGTGCACAACAAGTGAGTAAATCCATTTAAAGTGAACCAATACTAGTTAATGCAAAGTAATATATCAAATATATAATTATACATTAAATCATTAAATCAACACTTGATTCAATGATCCGGTCATATCGCATATAACCGGCTAGTATCCAATGTATCGGCTTATCGAATCAATCCTTGATTCGATAACTAGGTTATATCGCATATAACCATTCGACACACATTCATCGCGAGAATGAAATACGGTATCACATACACGCATTATTCTCGGTCCCGCACATATCTCATATGCGCTCCTATTTCGTTTCGCTTGAGCCAGGAAACCTCTGTGTAGGACTCTAAAGACTCGTCAATACGCCGGCAGCGGATGATGATCATATCAAACACCCACAAGCCGCAAGCGGTCTGCTAAACGTAACGGCCACCCGGGTATTGAGCGATCAGAAGATCGACGAGCAAGCCCGCTCACACTCCTGCGAATCCAACCAGTAACACTTACCGTACAGTCCGGACTGTTCGTCTGATATGTCGCATATCTCGCCTAGGGGTGGTAAACGTCAGACCCTAATAGCTCGATAAGTCATGCCGACTTGAGGTCCATAACATTCGTGAAACTACTGATAACTCTTACCAGTATATCACTGCAACCCTGGCCAGGGATTTCCTGTTAAGGCCAGTCGAGCATAGCACAACATCAACCCCCAATACCGGGAGAGACGAATCCCCTCCTATCGCTCATTGCCTCCATGTGAATCGGGACTGTACCCAAAAACCACCTGTTTGCACAACTCAGTAGAGCCGTGGTAGGGTGGAAATCAAAGCACAGTGGGAGACACACAAGACTCTATGACGATCTCGGGTCAACAGACTAAGCTGTACCAGTGTCACCAGAGAACTGCAATCTGACGTGAGGTATAATACCATCTGGGAGTTCTCAGCGAGTCCGTTCAGTGTACCCAGTCTCCACTGAGCACCCGCATACCATCTCCGATGTCAAACACCAATGGATATGGGATCATCCATCGCCCATCGCATGGGTCGAGAAGATATACGCTAGTCTACTCTGGAATATCGATGCCCCGTCTCAATATTCCCTCGACTAGGAACATTTCAAGGATGTACTCATGGACTATCCAGGCCCCACTAGTATGATCTGCATCACAGTCTTGGAAGTCGAGTACACATCCTAAGGGCTTTATCAACATGTAATCAGAGAGACAGAAAGTATACATGTTAAGATAAAGAGCAACCAGTTGCGTACTATCATGTCGAGCAAGAAAGTCCTACCTACATATGTCCCAGCATCCACTACATTATACATCCAATGTACAGTAATGGCCTCTAGGGCATACATATAACTAACAATCTCCCACTTGCACCAGGGCCATCTGTAGCAGTGGTTGCAGTATCACATACTCAACCATCCCCTAAAAATCTCTCTTTGGGAAAAGGGCCTTCGTGAGTGGATCCACCGTGTTGTCCTCTGAGTCTACTCTCCTAATCTCGATCACCCTGGAGATCAACTATCTCAATGATCAGGTGATGCTGCCTTAGATTATGTCTGGGTCACTGATGGGACCAGGGTTCCTGGGCTAAAGCCACAGTTCCATTGTCACACAATGGTAGGAACCTAGTTCATCCTATGAACCAATATACACCCAATCTGCCTCTTTGGTAGTATCTTTAATAGCGATGTTACCAGCCTTTATCGTCTAGTTTGCCACGGTATCTAGCTTGGAACTCTTCCAACATACCGTCCCTTTACTGAGGGTAAAGACAGTGCCTGTGACTGACATTCAGTCGTCTTTATCACCCTGGAACACTTCCAGTGATTCTCCCCGGGATCGAATTGATACAATCTCACTATACCTAGTGAGAACCCTAATGTCCCTTTAGATCTATCTCATAGGTCCGAATCTCAGGATTTAGGAGGTATCATCTTTATCCTATTTGGAGAATCCTTGTGATAATAGGAGATTGATCGATCGTAGTATAGCAAACTCTTTTCCTATCAAGAGTATGTTGTCTTCGTACAATACGAAGATGACCACCTTACTCTCTACTACCCTTTTGTATATACAAGGTTCGTCTACCATTTTGATGAAGTCAAACACTTTGACTATCACATCAAAACAGACGTTCCAACTCCGCGATGCCTGCTTCATTATGTAAAGCAACTTGCACACGTTTCCGCTGCTCCCACTGTTTACGAAGACCTCTGGCTGTGTTCTTATAGACGTTCTCTTCTAAATCAGTATTTAGAAAAGCAGTCATGGCACCCAACCGCCAGATATCGTAGTCATGGTATGTAGCCGTGGTAAGTAGGATCTGGATAGACTTAAGCATAGCTACTGGAAAAAGGTTTCATCATTATCCACGCCTGGTCGATGACGAAAACCTTTAACAAGTCTAGCTTTGAAAGTCTCAACTTTTCCATCTACACCAAGTAATCTTCTCAAGATATACTTGCTCCTGATGGGGATTTAACCCTTCAGATATAGCAGCTAAAGTCCATACTTTGCTGGTGTACATGGATTCCATCTCAGATCGCTAAGCATCCAGCCATTCTTACAGAGTCCCTACTCTCGATGGCCTGCTTGAAACTAGTTGGGTCATCATCTCATGATGCAATCCTTGCTCCCACTGTCATCGAGAAACCGGGGTATCTCTCAGGCGGATGAGGAATCCTACTAGATCGGCGGAGAGGCTGAGGTTCGTCGGGAACTATAGAATCTTATGGTTCTGTCAAATCATCTACTGCAGTTTTGTATAGCTGGAACCGTTCCAGTTCTACAGAACTGATCCTGCCTCGATCTTGTCCGGATTTTGCTTTAAACATAGGCCGGACAACCCCAAATCTTAACTCGCTTAAGAGATGGGTTCTTCCCATACCATATCTCATATGGAGTGGTAGGCACTGATTTGATTCAAACCCTATTCAATAGGTATGCAGCTTCTCAAGCGCATAACTCCCAAAAAGGAAATAGGTAACTCAGTAGTACTCATCATAGAGCACACCTTATTATATAGGGTGTGATTGCTCCGCCCCGATATATCATCGTGCTATGGTTTATACGGAGGAGTAATGCTGAGAGAGAATATCATTTTCTTTTAGAATAGTCCAGGAATGCTATGCATAAGTATTCTCCTCCCTGATCTCATCATAGGACATAATACTTATACCCGTATTTTGGTTCTCTACTTCCTACTTATATTCTGTGAATACCTCAAAAGGTTCGGACTTATATTTCAACAGGAATATATGACTGAATCTTGAGAGATCATCAGAGAATATAATGAAGTATGAAGAACCAGTCCTGGCATGTGTAGACAGGAGACTTTACATACATCATGTATCAGTCCCAAGAGTTTACTAACTCTTTCTCTGTTTCTAATAAACAGAGCTATGGTCATCTAATCTTTGTGACATGACTGGCAAGTTTCACAAGATGTAAATTCAAACTGATTTAAATATGCATCTAAAATGTAACTTCAGCCAGTCGGGTCGCATTGATGTGACCTAGTCTACAATGCCTCAAGAATGATTCGTTCATTTCTGAACTCTTCCTCTTGTGTGTGTTCTGTATACGAGGAACTGTAGTTTGATTTAGAACGTCAATGCTTTTAGATAACGTGCCTGAACCGATCAACTTTTGATATAGGAAATGTTCAAAACATTATCCATCTATACAAAATTATATCATTTCTTTACTAATAAAGAGACTGATATGATTTTGTATATCAGGTTCGGTATCTAATAGCATTTGTTCAGAATCAATGTATTGGTAATACAGGGTGACAGTGACCAACAGACTTGGCTGCAACACTTGCCCAATTTTCTGCCTCATGAAACTTATCACCCGTTCTCAGTTTTTCTACCCTTTTGTAGCCCTATGTAACATATTACATATCTGGGATCCTGATCCGGTATCATATACCCAGGATGCAGAGGATACTGAGAAACAGTTCTTTGTAATGAACACACCCGAAGGAGATGCATCTCATGCACTTTCTTCGTTTGGGCGGCATGGGAATCCTGGCATTCCCCTATTTCCTGCTCTGTCTTATAACAGTTATAAGTTGGAGCGGGACCAACGTTTCCCAGCTCAGTATAACAAGCGGGTTCGGTCAATACATCCGTATTATTATCTTGATTAAGGCGTGATATGGTCGCTACCAGGATAGAGAGAGAAGAAAACACTCTGCGTGCGCTCTTGCAAGATTAGATTGGTTATGTATTTTATCTAATCAGGATGTCTCCCACTGTTTTTATCAAATCTTCCTTCAAACCCTAAAAGGAAAGTCTAGCCGGGATTAATTACACTCTACAAGTTCGTCAATCTTTCAGCCAGGCCAGTGTCGGTACTTTGAGGGAGGTTCCCCGTGCTTTCGCACGGACCTAATTACAGTAAACCTCGTTTTCCCAGAGGCGTAACCCCGTTGACATCTTTCTAGACACCTACTTGATCGGCTAATTGTAAAGTGCAAAACTCTCCCAGGAGTAACAATTACTCGCAGTGGGTATCGGGATCCAACTATCACATAGAAGGTATGCAATCTCATTGCAAATTTCAACACTTGAAACTCCCGATAATGGTTTTTACCCCTAGCACTTATGACCTTAACTATGGTCAACAAATCATAAGTACTAGTCAAGTTCTACCCGTCATTTCGTGATTAATTAGACCCACCCACATGACCCTTAACTAAGGTCAATAAAGTCACGCGACTGTCCTAACTAATCGCATCATATGCGGTGTAGGAAGACATCACTTAGCTACCGTACACTGTTCCTTGACTATGGTCAACAAACACAGCACGAATACTAAGTACTCTACTTCCTAAAATGACGGAGGGTTGCGAATGGTTTTTTGTGAAAACCTTTAACGCTTTGAACTTGATCTCGTTGCGGTATCAAATGGTTTTTAAATGGAATGTTTTTGAGGCTTTTCTAGTTTTGCTAAAGGGGTCACTCCCGGTGAAGGGATCGTCGGCCCTTTCCTCGTCGAATGAGGTGCGGGATATATCATATATATCACAGTGCAAAGCAGAAACTATAGAAGCGATCAAATACAAACCGAGTGTGTAGCATCTGCGAGTTATTGCTAAAGGAGTCACTCCCGGTGAAGGGATCTCGGTCCTTTCCTCATCGAATAAGGTGCAGGATGTTCTATAATGAACACCACAATGCAAAGCAAGAACTGTAGCTACCTGTTTTATTTTGAAATTCGATTCTACAACATCAATTAGGTTTATTTTCTTTCATTAATCTCATTAATGAATATCCCATCAATTAAGTCCACCTAATCATCACAGATAAATATAACGTACGCTTATGCCATCCGCATTCGCCTCGATGTCCCGTCTGCACCGTTAGGTTAGGTAACTAACGCCAGAGCGAGGCAGGGCTAGCGCGGGTGTAAAACATAAGCAACGTCTATATAATATATCATATATACTATATATAATATCTGTCACAGAACATCACATGATCACATCACAGATAATGCAGCAGAAAGAATCATATGAAATATTGGATATACTAGGACGTCCGTGTTTTCAATACGAGCCAGTATAAAACACGGATTCCACGGTCGTGATGAATAGCCAATCCCACACCCCTAGACCCCTATGAGAGCGGCAAGCAACCCTACCAATTCTAGGGTTAGGAGACCCGGACTCGACTCCTCGAGTTGGTCTCCCACTGGACCCTAGAACCCGGTTACTTGTGCTCCCCTCCTTCGGTCTATCCTAGTGCAGAAAAGTAAATAATATACATCAACGGTGACAACTTCCGCAACCTGGAAGTGCACCAATAAAAGAATATTACATACAAGCTTTTACATGAATGAAAATGAAAAACACTCATCTCACATAAAACCCCCCCGGCTATTCAAACACGACGATCCAATATAACATATCCAGCAACACATAACATCTCATGTCATCAACGTAAGTAAATATGCGCATCCCAATTGTCGTTGACATATAGCAACGAAACCGGCGACAGAACATATTACACTTACGGTCACAGAAAAGAAAGTGTAAAACTACAACAGTTGGAATCCGCAACCTCCTCAGACATCGCATGCCTGACCAAATGAAATACTTAGACATCGCATGCCTAACAATTATAAACCCCGCATTTTAGTCTCATTATCGAAAACTCTTTTCAATATCGAGTCGGGCAATTCAACAGGATTCCCGACATTCTGATCGAATGCTCGTCGCAAACTTTAGCAGGCGGCCGCACCCCCGATGCCGTCGACGAAGTGCACCAAGGCGGAACACCGCTGCCGCGAGCACCCGGACGGATGCTTTCGGCGACGGGGTTCTCCTACAGTCACTTGGTCGGGGCTATGGAGTGAGGCTGTCTATTAAGTTTACCAGGCGAGTATCCGCGTACGCTACGTGATTGCGACGGACTTTTGATCACATCAAAATTCCGTGGCAACCGATCAAGTGAGACTAAACTGCTACGTTTATAATATTCATTCCGTTATCTCATAACAATTTGTGAATTCCAATTATTGTATCACATTCCGGATAAATAGAAAATGTTAAACTTTCCGATCGAACAATCGAACACCCAAGTTTTCCCCACACAGCTCAACACATGAAATAAGTCTAACAGCATTCAGTTCGTGCCTCTGTAGCAACGGTCCAGCCGTAGAAGGGTCAAGCCAACGCCTCACATGTGGCACGCCGTACTGCCCCAAACCCGAAGGTTCAAAGGGCAGTTCAAGACGGTCACATAATCGAGTTAAGGTTTGTTGTCTTCTAGAGGGTCCATCACGTTACTTGCACTACTTAGAACGTCGTTAAACTACGGAAAAGTCCAACAATTGGAAATTTCCCGGCAGGGGAAAAAGTGGGTATTTATATCCAGTCGAACCTTTTAACATATTCTAAGAATACCCGGAAAAGCACACCGACAAAAATTAGACAGTCCGATCGAAAACACCGAGTCCCCAATACAACCCAGAAAATGCAACTCTGGAAAAAAATTATTAAAATCCCCAGGAAATCCAGCACAGATAACTAAGAATTACTGTGTAACAGTGGATGTACAAAACGACAAACTGGCGGCGGATCAGCCGCACGAGCCACGCTCGTGCCGCGGATACGCGGCTCTTTGATGGAATTACTCCATCGAAATTCACAGTAATTCTTAAATTAGCCTGCTGATTTTTCTGGATATTTTTAATGTGGAAAAATCCTCGAAATTAGAAAATGTACAGAGAGCATATTCTTAGTCGGGGTTTTGGGTCGATCGGACTTCTGATTCCGTCGGGACTTCGTCTAAGGCTCTAGCTAGGCTCTGATACCACTGTAGGGTTCCTAGGCACTCTAATGGAGTCTCACAAGTGATCAAACATGGCCAATTGAAATTTTACAAGTGCCTATTAACCCTAATACGGATCGTTAACTAGATAAATAGGCGAAGCAAGCATGTAATCGAATTAAATGCTAAGGGAAAGTGACTACAACCTTTGTAGATCCGGTCCACCACCTCCTAGGCTCCGTGAAGAAGTCCTCTCCGCTGTACAAATCCGATCTTGGACCCTCGCGTTAGCTTCATCGAAGAATGGGCGGGCTTGATCGTTGGTTCGATGCTGAAGATGATCTACGTCGACGCATCACAAGAACAAGCTCCAACTTCACCAAGCTTTGAAAACTTGTGAAGTAAACACCCTATACAACTTGGCAAGAGGTAGAGGATGAAGAAATAGGAAGTGGGTAGACTTTAGATTTGGATTTCTCACACTTTTTCATCAAACGCCATTGATGTAGCAAGCTTTTTCTTTTGTTGAAGAAGAAGAAGATAATGAAAAAGAATATGATAAGTCTTTTGTAAATGATAAATAAATCAATACTTATCATTTACTAACCCTTGGTTAGTTGTAGAGAATGGACCATGGTTAACTATAATGGTTAGGGTTAAGGATGAGACAAGAATGGTGACTAAGTCAAAGTTTCAAGAAACTTCAACTACAAACAAAACTAGCAACCATTCTTTTTCTCTTTACCTTTTTCTTTTTCCAAAATAAACAAAAGAATAAATAAATGAATAAGTAAATAAAAAGAAAACCCTAATCATAAACCTAACCATGGTCTAATTCTTTACACTAACCCTAGCTTGCATGTATCATCAAACATGATACAAACATGTGCACAAAATATATCACATATACAATGTGCACAACAAGTGAGTAAATCCATTTAAAGTGAACCAATACTAGTTAATGCAAAGTAATATATCAAATATATAATTATACATTAAATCATTAAATCAACACTTGATTCAATGATCCGGTCATATCGCATGTACCGGCTAGTATCCAATGTATCGGCTTATCGAATCAATCCTTGATTCGATAACTAGGTTATATCGCATACAACCATTCGACACACATTCATCGCGAGAATGAAATACGGTATCACATACACGCATTATTCTCGGTCCCGCACATATCTCATATGCGCTCCTATTTCGTTTCGCTTGAGCCAGGAAACCTCTGTGTAGGACTCTAAAGACTCGTCAATACGCCGGCAGCGGATGATGATCATATCAAACACCCACAAGCCGCAAGCGGTCTGCTAAACGTAACGGCCACCCGGGTATTGAGCGATCAGAAGATCGACGAGCAAGCCCGCTCACACTCCTGCGAATCCAACCAGTAACACTTACCGTACAGTCCGGACTGTTCGTCTGATATGTCGCATATCTCGCCTAGGGGTTGTAAACGTCAGACCCCAATAGCTCGATAAGTCATGCCGACTTGAGGTCCATAACATTCGTGAAACTACTGATAACTCTTACCAGTATATCACTGCAACCCTGGCCAGGGATTTCCTGTTATGGCCAGTCGAGCATAGCACAACATCAACCCCCAATACCGGGAGAGACGAATCCCCTCCTATCGCTCATTGCCTCCATGTGAATCGGGACTGTACCCAAAAACCACCTGTTTGCACAACTCAGTAGAGCCGTGGTAGGGTGGAAATCAAAGCACAGTGGGAGATACACAAGACTCTATGACGATCTCGGGTCAACAGACTAAGCTGTACCAGTGTCACCAGAGAACTGCCATCTGACGTGAGGTATAATACCATCTGGGAGTTCTCGGCGAGTCCGTTCAGTGTACCCAGTCTCCACTGAGCACCCGCATACCATCTCCGATGTCAAACACCAATGGATATGGGATCATCCATCGCCCATCGTATGGGTCGAGAAGATATACGCTAGTCTACTCTGGAATATCGATGCCCCGTCTCAATATTCCCTCGACTAGGAACATTTCAAGGATGTACTCATGGACTATCCAGGCCCCACTAGTATGATCTGCATCACAGTCCTGGAAGTCGAGTACACATCCTAAGGGCTTTATCAACATGTAATCAGAGAGACAGAAAGTATACATGTTAAGATAAAGAGCAACCAGATAGCGTACTATCATGTCGAGCAAGAAAGTCCTACCTATATATGTCCCAGCATCCACTACATTATACATCCAATGTACAGTAATGGCCTCTAGGGCATACATATAACTAACACTTCTGTACACCATCGTTAGGTTAATTGGTTTTCTTTATTCCCCACCGTTCGGCACCTGCCTATGGTTTGGAAGAAGAATGTCCAATTAGCATAACAGTTGTACCGTCCTAATCCAAGGAGCACTCGCAGTCTGAGAGAAGGTAAAAAGAAAAGACAACTGAATAGTCCTATTCATTTTCCCCAGAACTGGAAACCATCCTCGAATCTGGAACAAGTTCATTCGAGTTCTTATATAACCATACGATGGGTTTATCCAATGGAAGTGGATGTTTGTAGTAATACGGGGTATTCTGGAGAAAAGGGTAAAAGTAGGAGTGGGAATGAGGTATGCAACTCAGACCATCCAAACGCCAGTGTTTTAAGAAAGTTCGGTTAACTTGGTCACTGAGTTATAGTCTAGGGTCGGGTCATGGTCGCTGCCAAAGAGAGAGAGAAAACAAATACTCTGCGTGCACTTTAACCTAGATCAGAATGGTTATCAATTTATCTAATCAGGAAACCTCCCACTGTAACCTCAAATTCTCCTTTAAACCTGAAAGAAGAATTGGTCGGGATCACCCGAGGAGTAAACTAACTCATCAGTGGGAATCGGGATCCAACTATCATCGCATGATAATGTGATAGAATCCACTCACATTATCACACTCCAGAAGGTATGTGTATGCCTGGCAAGTTTCAGTTTCTTTAGAAACTCCCGATGTGATTTTTACCCCATGCTCTTATGACCTTGAATTTAGCCAACAAATCATAAGTCACATGTCAAGTTCTACCCATCATTATCTAGGTTAATTTGAACCCACCTGTACCTACCCTTGACTTTGGCCAACAAAGCAGTACGACTGTCCCAAACCAACGCATCTATCTATGCAACTGAAAAGTAACAAATAGCTACCATACACTATGCCTTGACTTTGGCCTACAAACATAGCATGAATACTAAGTGCTACCCGTCTGAAATAACGGAGGGCTACGAATGGTTTTTGGCGAAAAAAATTTAACGTAATGAACTTGATGTCGTTGAAGGAATCGGATAGCTTTTTATAAAAATATAGTGGCGAAAACCTTTGCTAAAGAGGTCACTCCCGGTGAAGGGATCTCAGCTCTTTCCCCGTAGAATGAGGTGCAGGATATTCCAACTGAATACCATGATGCAAAGTAAAAAGAAATCGACTATAGTGAAGTTATTACCCTAACGCAAACTTCTGCCCAAGGGGTCACTCCTGGTGAAGGGATCTCGGCCCTTGCCTCGACTGAGGTGCTGGATATTCATAACCGAATACCACTGTGCAAAGCAAAAGAGAACGTCCTTGCAATAACAGCTTTTTGAAAAATGTTCCAACAACATCATAATAGGTTTGTTTAGCTTGCATTGATCCGAATAAATGCAGTCCCATCAATTAATTAAACCACAAAAGAACGAAAATATGATGTACGTATATGCCATCCGCATTCGCCACTGGGTCCCGTCATCACCCATTAGGTTACTTAACTAACGACAGAGCAAGGACTGGACTAGCACGGATGAAAAACATATACAACATCTACTAGTATATATATCAATATATAATAATTGCTCATGGCATGATAAATGCAACATCACAGAAATGTAATAAGCATCACAGAACAATACAGATAATCTGGGATCCCCGGGTTTCCTTTGAGCCGTAAGTGGAACCCGACGTTCCCCTGGTCGTGTGGATAGCCTGTGCAATGAAATCCTAGACCCCTACGGGTGCGTCAAGTTACCCGCCAAAACCTTAAGCGAGGCAGCCCCCTTCAACAAAGTGAATGGACCACCCAGCACTTCACGGAATCCGGTAACTTGAGCACCCCTCCTTGGGTCAACCTATACCCCCCTACGAGTGCGGCGAATAGCCCGCCAATTCTAGAGTGAAGCCCCTTCCATCTCAAAGACATGAGATGCGGGCCCCTTGCCCTCTAGAACCCGTCTATCCGTGCACCCCACCGTGGGGTAATCCTAGTACAGAAAAGAAAAATATATACACCGGGTACATCGACCTCAGCCCGGTCGTGCCCCAAAAGAATAATATACAAATAGGCAATGACGGCAGTCCACATGTCGGACGCTCGACCCGTAATAACAAATGTACAAATACAACCAAACTGTACTACCATTGCATCCAGGCTATCCACCACGACAAATCCATAACATCACAGCACAACAAAGAACATCAACGTGAATGCCACGTTCGCAAATCCGTCTAAAAGAACTATAGCAATTAGATAAGTTTACCGATCAAATGACATTCACGGTCACAGATATAAAGTAAGCACTGTGAACTAACATATTTAAAATTTTCGATCGACAAAATTTTCCGAAGTGGGCCCCAAGTACAATTCCCAGTACACAAAATAATCTGGGCCAAAACAAAAATTCCAGAAACCACATTTCCATACTGAAGACCACCACAAGAAAAATTGTGCAATGAAGCCCCAGAACTGCGGTGGAACCACGGCCAAAACGTAGGTATGGCCGCGGTTCCGCGGCGTTACAGTGAGATCATTCTACAAAATTTCTGCAGTAATCTTAGAAAAGCATGCCTGATTTTCTGACATACCAAAAATAATTTTTAGACCTAAAAAAAAAATTCGAAAGAAACTTTACTTTTGAAATCGCGGTTTCGGAAATTTTGATCGATTGATATTTTAAACTTGTTATAACAAGCTAGTAAGGTTAATGGCGTGGCTCTGATACTATGTAAGTCTACGGTAGCACCCCGGCCGTCGATCCGAGGCCAAAATGCGGAAACGAAAACTTTTTCTAATGTTGAAACCGGCGCTAACGCAGACTTTAATCTCGGATCGAACCATTAACCTATAACTACCAAACTAGAGAAGGGTTAAAAAAGCTATACCGATCGATCCGTGTCCTTTGGTCTTTGGCCACCAACCCAAGCTCCTCACGGCATCTCCGATCTCCGGTCTCCTCGTCGGAAAGGGCACCACATCTTCGAATCCTTTTACGGGCTCCCGCTTCATCCGAAGCAACTCGGACACGAAATTTGCTAGCCGACGTGTCCAAGGTGAAGTAGAGAACGTGTGTGATCACTTTGTCTCAAGCATCCATTGATTCGCAACTCATGAGAGTGTATGGATGGCGGTTGAAGATGATGCCATTAGTGGAAATGGCGAGCTAGAGGAAGAAGAAGAAGAAGAGGCCTTTTCAATTATTGTGTTGAGATGAAGAAATGAGAGCTTCTCATACAATAATCATAAGAGCTCACCATATACATGGCTGCCCTTTCTCTCTCTATCTTTTATTTCACCACTTAAATCAATCACTAAAGATGACATAGCTCAAAGAATAAGACCATGAGTCACCACCCATGTCCACGTCATATTTAGTGCACCTTATCAAGAATTAAGCTCACAATTTACACCAAAGTAAACATTAACCCAAATGTTTAATTCAACAAAAAGATACGGCAACATCTAAAGTAAACTCGTGACGGATCACAAGGATACTCCTCACCTGTATATACATCCCTGCATCCGCATTCTGACTGAATGCGAATACGATGAGACTAAAGTAATCCAACAAATCTAAAACTAGGATCCGGCTTAAACCAAAGCCCACTAGTATGATCCGTCCGATCACGATCCGTGCACGACTGCACGTATATGATCGAACCCTGCCATAATACCATACGACCTCTACAACGTTTCGCCCGAAACTTGAGAAACTTTCTGTGGAGGACTCTAAAGACTCATCAATACTTTGGCTGTAGATTTAACCACTATCACGTCAGTGGTACTAGCTGTACGTAACGGGCTACCAGGTATTGACCCAAAGGGACGTCGATGAGTGAACTCATCCTGACACCCTGCTGAGCCTGTCACTGACAATATTCGTACAGTCCGATCCGTTCGTCTATGAGCATCCCATGTCAGGCCTAGGGGGTTGGTAAAATTCAGACCCCCAAAAGCGGTACAAGTCGTGTCGGAGTGTAGCCCAAAACACCCTGAGATACTACTGGAATACCTACCAGTAAATCTCCTACCTTGGTCAAGGACTTCATGTAATGGCTCTCCTAGACACAACGCGATCTCACCCCCAATACCGGGAGAGAAGAAACCCCTGCCGATCCGCTCACTGCCTCCATGTGGCTCGGGACTGTACCCTACTAAAACCTGTTTGCACGACTCCTTTGAGCCGTGGTAGGGTAGTAATAAAAGCACAGTGGGAACTCACACGAGAAAAATGACGATCTCAGGTCGATGAACAAACCTGTACGCATGTCACCAGGGAACTGCTATCTGACGTCAGGTATAATACCAACTAGCATGTTCCCGGCGAGTCATGTCCGGTGTACTCATAACCCAATGAGCACTTGTATACGTCTTAGGTGAACCAACTGACACCAATGGCTTGTGAGACCAGCCACCGCCCCTCGTCGGGGTCTCGACCCGTATACATTAGTCTACTTTAGAGTATCGATGCCCTGTCTCGAAACTCCCTCGACTAAGGACCTTTTAAGGATGTCCTTATAGACCCCAGCTCCGACGTATATGATCGCCATCATACTGCTGGCCGTCAAGCAAGAATCCTATGGGCTCTATCAACGTGCAATAGTGACCTGTAATGTCACCTAAAGCATGTACACGATGATAAAGATAAACCAGATAGCATACTATCATCTTGAGTAAGACTGTCCTACCAGTATAGGTCCTCCCTCAATCATTGCAATCACGTGCTTACGATCCAATAATTGACTTTGAGGGCACTATATCCAACAGCCTCTTTAATTGCTCAAAGGCGGTCTGGCACTCCTCTGACCATTCGAACCTTGGTATCTTCCTTAGAGCTTTGAAGAACGGGAGGCACTTCTCACTAGACCTTGACATGAAACGACTCAGAGCAGCTACCCGCCCTGTTACCTTCATGATTTCAACGTTAGTCTTGGGCGCGGCCATGTTGAGGATGGTGCTGATTTTCTCCGGGTTAGCCTCGATTCCACGGTGGATGACCATGAAGCCGAGGAACTTTCCACTGGTGACCCAGAAGGCGCACTTGGCGGGGTTCAGTTTCATCTTGGATCTGAAGAAGACGTCGAAGGCCTCGCCCAGATCCTTGGCGTGTTCATCCAACGAGGTTGATTTGATGAGCATGCCGTTGACGTAAACTTCCATATTCCTGCCGATCTGTAGCTTGAACATCCGATCAACCAAGCGTTGGTATATATCCCCGGCGTTTTTGAGGTCGGAGGGCATCAGCTTATAGTAGTATACATCCCGTTCCGTTATGAATGCGGTGAGATCCTCGTTCGCCAGAATCATACGGATCTGGTTGTAGCCGGAGATTGCATCCATGAAGCTAAGTAGCTCGTAGCCTGCCGAACTATCAACGAGATGATCTATCCGAGGGAGGGGATAGTTGTCTTTCGGGCAGGCATTGTTGAGGTCAGTGAAGTAGACGCACATGCGCCACTTTCTGCTAGACTTTCTGACCATGACTATATTCGCCAACCATTCAGAGTAAGGCATGTTCCGAATGAAGTTGGCGGTGAGGAGCCTGTCTACCTCATACTCGATTGCTTTTTGTTTGATCAGGGCGAAGCTTCGCTTTTTCTGCCTGACAGGCTGGACCATAGGGTCCACCCTGAGCTTATGTGATATGATTTTAGGGTGAATCCCCGGCATGTCGGCAGGCGCCCAGGAAAATACGTCCGAGTTATTCATGAGGAAGTTGATCAGGTCGTCTCGGCGATTCCCCGTCAAGAGTGATCCGATCTGGATGATTTGCTCATCGTCCCCTTCCACAAGGGGGACCTCAGTCAGTGGTTCTACTGGAGTTCCCCGGACCTCTTTTTTCTTGTCTCGAGTATCTGGGGAACCTTGATGTCATCCTCGTACTCGAGGTCATTGTTTGGCCGCTCAGACGTAGATGTCGCGGTGAAGGAAACCTTTGCGGTTTGTTGGTCCTCATAGGCTCGACCTATCCTACCTTGGTCGAGAGGGAACTTTATCGCGAGGTGGTGGGCCAATATCCGGGCACGGAGGGTGTTCAGTGTCGTGCGACCTTGGAGGATGTTGTAGGCCGATGGAATTCTCCCGATGATAAACTCCACAGGCACGGTGCGCGTACGGCCCGGCTCTCCAATGTTAAATTAGAGGGTGATTACCCTTTCCGCCGGGATGGAGTGGTTAGTGAACCCTGACAGGATGTGGGCGGTCGGTCTTAGGTCCGACAGGGTGAGTGCCATACGCAGAAAGCAGTCATAAAATTGAGAGTTTCGTAGCGGTGGACCCGGGCTGTGATCACCAGTGGGTCGTTGTGAGGCAGAGATATCCCGTGGAGGTCCTCGTCGGTAAATATAATTGGCTAAGATGATTTAGCTCTCTTCCTTGGGTGACTGCCAGTCCCCTCGACCAGTAGGGGGAGTCACGTATCGTCGGTCCCCGTCATAGCCCCCGCTGACACGACCATGATTTAGCCGATTATCAACTCGCCGGGAGGGGGATGGTGCTCTTGTTCTCGGTCGGCTTGCCGCTTTTCATGCAAGTACCTTGCTAGGTGCCCTGAGTGGATCAACTCCTCCATGTAGTCTCGGAGCTGCTTGCAGTTCTCGGTGGGGTGGCCCTGCGACCTGTGGAAAGCACAGTAGGGGCCCCGGGTATGCTTTGCCGTCCTATTCGCGACTGGGGTAATATTGAAGAACCTCTCGCCCTTAGCCTCTTCCAACACTACCGTATGGGAGATGTTGAGAGGGGTGTACTCCTGAAACTTCGGGGAGTAGGGCTTTAGCCTCTCAATCTTCTTTTTCTCCTCCTTGGCCCTTTTCTTTTGATCGTCTTGCTCTGTCCGGGGCAGGTTAGCGTTCACCTCGGACTCAAGCTAGATCTCCCATTCGGTCCAGGTCTTTACCTCGGCCGTGGTCTTAGGTTGCGCTAATGCAAACGAGCGTAGCTACTCCTTGTGCCTAAGACCCGACCTAAGGGATGTAATGACCGTCTCATCCCGATGCTCTGGGACTTCAAGGAGAGCGTTGTAGAAGTGGGTGACGTATCCTTTGAAGGATTCTTTATCCCCGCTCTTTATGGTGAATAGATGATCAACGGTCCGCTTTTTCCGTCTGTTCTCGACGAAATGACCGAGGGAATGGGTGGCCAGCTCATCGAAGTTAGAGATTGAGCGTGGCACGAGTCCTTGAAACCAGTCTCATCCAGAGCGGATGAGAGTGGCGGGGAAAGCGCGGCATTGCGCAGCGCCGGAATTGTCCTAGAAACTTATCCCGTCTGTGAACGTGTCCAAATGGTCTTTCGGGTCGGACTTCCCGTCGAAGAGGGAGACCTTCGGGAGCTTGTTCCGGTAGGAGACGTGGACAGCAAGTAGCTCTTTGGTGAAAGGCTTCGTAAGCGAGTCGGCGGCATATCTAGCCCTGTCGCTTAAAGGATGATTTTCCCGATGTATGCCCTCGATCTTCTTTTCGAGGGCATCGAGTCGGTCATGGTATCCTGAGGATTCGGCATACTTTGATTTATAGCTTCTGCTGCTGGAGACCTGCACCTAGCCACGGCCCCGGTTCCGTTCGATGAGGTTCCTTAGATGCCTTAGCGAGGTCGTCTTCGAGCTACCATGGTGAGTCCCGTCCGTGCGACCCTTACCGAGGGAAGGCGTGCCGGTCATGCCTGGGTGCAGACGAGTTGACCGATACCTCCTCGGGAGGGACAGGAGCGTGATGGGCCTCAGGATAGGGTGCTCTGGCGAGAGACCTCGGTGTTGAGCTGTGTGACGTCCAGCGGGTCATGGAATTGGTCGCCATAGGGGACCTACATCCGCCAGAGACAGCGAGGCGTTGCTCGGTCATGCCGACTTGGGCAGCGTCTTCTCTACCTTTGTAGGGGTCCCGGTCCCGAGGCGGAGGAGCGGCGACCTAGGGAGTTTGTCCGACCGTTTGGACACAAACGAGCACGTCTATGACGGACGTGAGCCAATCTATCCAAGCGGATAGGGCGTGAATGGCGTTCGGGGGAGGAAGGGAACCTCCCGCGTGTCACGACCCGAATATTTCGACTCGTGACCGGCACTTAACCACGCAACGTCTACAGGCGTAACGCGACTAAGTAAGCCGAACCCAGAAATCAAAACCATTTAAAAGTAGTGAGTGTTGAAAACATTCAATTAAAACATTTAAAAACTTTAAATTGTTCAATAAAGTTCTTTTTAAAGTTAAGTTATCCTTATAATAATTTTGGCAGCATTTCCTTTGTAAAAGTAACCCCGAAATCGGGTACAAAACAGGGCATAAGTGAAATGATATATATAATGAAATAAAGAATTCCCAAACGGGAGCAATCACGCCCAACGGCGGAAACCATCACCACAATAGTAATATACGACCCGTAGCGAAGAATGAGCAATAAATAAACATCACAGAATAATAAACTGCATATATAAACAGTCGGCTCCTACGAGCTCGACACCAGAATACAAAAATATACATCATCGTCCTCACGCTATCTCTAAGTACAGTACATATATGGTAGATGGAGAATACTAGATACAAAAGTGTGTACAATAAAAGTAACCAGATACCACAACCCACCTAATAGCAAAATAGCACTCGCACCAGCTGTAGTGGTATCTGTAGCCAAAAGGTGCAAAAAGGCATCCTGCCGCGACTACTCTGAGGGGCAACCTGCAAATACTGTGGCACAACGGGGGTGAGTTGCCAACTCGTGAATAGAGATAACATATAAAGGTAATCGCGAGCATGCACGTACTGCGCTACTCTATCATGTGCCAGCAAGTAAGATCTATATGCGACAGGCAGTAGGTGCAATAATCATGCAAATGCTCTGTCAGGTAAAATAACTACAGGATGAGATACATGATAATCAATGCTGAGCATGGGATAAATAACATCTACACGGAAAATCAACGTGGAAAAATAATCGGTGCCCAAAACTGCACCCAAATCCCAAATAAACTCAGGCGCCGGCACTCTCCTCGGCCCTCAAATCCAGTAAATCTCTGAGAATCACGAGTGCCCAATATCAGCACCCAAAATATCATAAAATACTCGTGTCCAGTATCGACACGCAAATCCTCATATATCTGGCTCTGTAAGTCCGGATAAGCCTACGGGCTCCGTCTGCGGTATCGGCCCTCGGCCCCGGCAGTACGGATCATCCCGCATCCATCTCTCGACTCTGGTCAGTATCATCCGGATAACCGTCAGGTCCAACCAATCACCGGTAGGTACTCGCCCACCTCCAGGCTCAATCAGCAAAGTCCATCGATCATCTTGCCGAGGGGAACCATACCGGGTCCACCACGAACCCGCAAACGGATCATCCAACTCCTCGAATCGAGTTTCAAGCACACGTCTCAGCACCGAGAAAACGCGTGGTGGACGCACCAAAATATCATATCACGAGGAACCGGGTTTTTAAATACTGCATCTTTTCTTAAATAACCCCATGGTCCTCAAAACCAGAAATCACATGAAAGTCCAACACCAATGAAGAAATCAAATGCGATGTGCTATGTACATCAAGCCATAATATAGGTGCGAGGGAGATACCGCTTTTTAAAATAGTTTCAGTTTTCAAAGTCATCATGCGGCTCCCAATTTCTATGAAAATCATATCAAATCATATGTAAAAGGAACTACAGTATAATGATCATGGCAATTCTACAGTTAGTGTGTCATGGCAATTACTAACAGTGTGTGTGTAACATGCAGATTAGTGCTTGTGCAACATGAACCGTTAGTAATTGTGCGGTGTTCTATCAATTCTAAGTTTACAATTATATAACAGGGAATGCAGTATGCAACAACAGTATCCATGAGCAATCAATGTAGGTAAATGCAACCTATAGCTATAAGGTCCTATCAGCCCTGACACATAACGCCATGCGGGCGATATCCCCGTAGATGTTAAATCTACTCACCAAAGTCTCGCGCTAAGTGTAGCCGACGACTTACTTCCCCATCTTCGCAGCGTTCGTCTCACTCGCCTGCGAACCTAGAATTACACAATATATCACACATAAGCTCAAATCCATAAAAACATGATATTAAGGTCAAACTAGAAACCCGCGTCGCAAACCAAGCGCACGTGTGCGCTGTAGGGTTCCTAGGCACACTCATGAGGTTCTACAACTGATCAACCATGCCAAAATCAAATTTTTCATATGCCGAGAAACCCTAATGAAGATCGTTAACTAGAGGTAAAGGCGAAAGCAAGCAAGTTAACAACTTAACTACAAGTGAAAGGGATTACAACCTTTGTAGATCCTATCCCCACTTCTTTAGCTCCATGATGACGTCCTTCCGCTGCGATCATCGGGATCCTGGACTCTAGCATTGGTTTCATCAGAGAAATGAGCGGGCTAGGTCGTTGACTTCGGTGCCGAAGATGATCTAGGTCGAGGCGACTCTAACTCAAACTCCATCTTCACTTGGTCACGAACCTTGTGAAGAAAACACCCTATACAACATGCCAAGTGGTAGAGGATGAAGAAATAGGAAGTGGGTTCACTTTGGATTTGGATTTCTCACTTGATTTCATCACTTGAAAATTTTCAAGAAAGCTTTCTTCACTTCATGAAGAAGATGAAAAGAAGAAGAAGGAAAAATGAATTAATTCTTGAAAATAATAAATCAAGTGAATACTTATCATAATGCAACCATGGGTGAAGTTAACACATGTAGAGAATAAACTAGGGTTTAGGTGTAATGGTTAGGTTAAGGCATAAAACAAAATGGCTAGACTTTTCAAAGCTACATGAAGCTTCAAGGATAAAACAAGAAATCCACCATTTTATTTTTGCAAAAATAAATATATAAAATAAATAAAACCAAACCATTAACCTAAACATGGGTAAAGTGATACACACACCCAAGTTTGCATGTATCATCAAACATGATACAAACTAGTGCACAATAATATATCACATATACAACTTGTTCACATCAAGTGAGAAAATCAATCTTAAGTGAACAAATACTAGTTAATGTAAAGTAATATATCAAATATATATAATTATACATTAAATCATTAAATCAACACTTGATTTAATGATCCGGTCATACTGCATATAACCGACTAATATCAAGTGTATCAATGTATCGAATCAACATTTGATTCGGTAACCCCGCTATATCTTATATAACCGTCCGATGATACAAATCACGAGAATAGAATTCAGTATCACATACTAGTATTATTCTCGGTCCCGCACATATCTCATATGCGCTCCTATTTCATTTCGCTTGAGCCAGGAAACCTCTGTGTAGGACTCTAAAGACTCGTCAATACGCCGGCAGTAGGTGATGATCATATCAAACACCCACAAGCCGCAAGCGGTCTGCTAAACTTAACGGCCACCCGGGTATTGAGCGATCAGAAGATCAACGAGCAAGTCCGCTCACACTCCTGTGAATCCAACCAGCAACACTTACCGTACAGTCCGGTCTGTTCGTCTGATATGTCGCATATCTCTCCTAGGGGTGGTAAACGTCAGACCCCAATAGCTTGATAAGACATGCCGATGTAAGGTCCATAACAAGCGTGAAACTACTGATAACTCTTACCAGTATATCACTGCAACCCTGGCCAGGGATTTCCAGTTATGGCCAGTCGAGCATAGGGCAACATCAACCCCCAATACTGGGAGAGACGAATCCCCTCCTATCGCTCATTGCCTCCATGTGAATCGGGACTGTACCCAACAACCACCTGTTTGCACGACTCAGTAGAGCCGTGGTAGGGTGGAAATCAAAGCACAGTGGGAGATACACAAGACACTATGACGATCTCGGGTCAATAGACTAAGCTGTACCTGTGTCACCAGAGAACTGCCATCTGACGTGAGGTATAATACCATCTGGGAGTTCTCGGCGAGTCCGTTCAGTGTACCCAGCCTCTACTGAGCACCCACATACCATCTCTGATGTCAAACACCAATGGATATGGGATCATCCATCGCCCATCACATGGGTCGAGAAGATATACGCTAGTCTACTCTGGAATATCGATGCCCCATCTCGATATTCCCACGACTAGGAACATTGAAGGATGTACTCATGGACTACCTAGCCCCCACCATTATGATCTACATCATAGTCCTGCAAGTCGAGTACACATCCTAAGGGCTTTATCAACATGTAACAGAGAGACATAAAGTATACATGTTAAGATAAAGAGCAACCAGATTGCATAGTATCATGTCGAGCAAGAAAGTCATACATATTCCCAGCATCCACTACAATATACATCCTGTGTACAGCAATGGCCTCTAGGGCATACATATAACTAACAATCTCCCACTTGCACTAGGGCTATCTGTAGTAGTGGTTGCAGTATCAAATACTCAACCATCCCATAAAAGTCTCTCTTTGGGAAAAAGCCTTTGTGAGTGGATCTGCCGTGTTGTCCTCTGAGTCTACTCTCCTAACCTCGATCACCCTAGAGATCAACTATCTCCATGATCAGGTGATGCTGCCTCAGAATATGTATGGGTCACTGATGGGACTAGGGTTCCTGGGACAAAGCCACAATTCCATTGTCATACAATGGTAGGAACCTAGTTCATCTCATGAACCAATATACACCCAAACTTCCTTTTTGGTAGTATATTTAATAGCGATGTTACCAGCCTTTATCGTCTAGTTTGCCACGGTATCTAGCTTGGAACTCTTTCAACATAACGTCCCTCTACTGAGGGTAAAGACAATGCCTGCAACTGACATTCAGTCATCCTTATCAGCCTAAGACTTTCCCAGTGATTCTCCCCAGGATCGATTGATACCATCTCACTAAACCTAGTGAGAACCCTAATGTCCATTTAGATCTATCTCATAGATCCAAATACCAGAATTTAGGAGGTATCACCTTTATCCTATTGGAGAATCCTTGTGATAAGAGGAGATTGACCGTGTGTAGTATAGGAAACTTCTTCCCTATCAAGAGTATGTCATCTACGTACTCTACGAGGATCACCACCATACTCCCTACTACCTTTTTGTATATACAAGGTTCATCTACCATTTTGATGAAGTCAAACTATTTGACTACTACATCAAAATAGATGTTCCAACTCCGCGATGCCTGCTTTATCCTGCAAAGCAACTTGCACACGTTTCCGCTGCTCCTACTGTTTACGAAGCCCTCTGGCTGTGTACTTATAGACGTTCTCTTCTAAATCATTATTTAGAAAAGCAGTCATGGCACCCAACCACCAGATATCGTAGTCATGGTATGTAGCAATGTTAAGTAGGATCCGGATGGACTTAAGCATAGCCACTGGAAAAGGTTTCATCATTATCTACGCCTGGTCGATGACGAAAACCATTAACACGTCTAGCTTTGAAAGTCTCAACTTTTACATCTATACCAAGTAATCTTCTCAAGATATACTTGCTCCTGATGGGGATTTAACCCTTCAGATTTAGCAACCATAGTCCATACTTTGTTGGTGTACATGGATTCCATCTCAGATCGCTAAGCATCTAGCTATTCTTACAGAGTCCTTACTCTCGATGGCCTGCTCGAAACTGGTTGGGTCATCATCTTATGATGCATTCCTCGCTCCCACTGTCATCGAGAAACCGAAGTATCTCTCAGGCGGATGAGGAACCCTACCAGATCGGCGGAGAGGCTGAGGTTCGTCGGGGACTATTGAATCCTTTGGTTCTGTCAAATCATCATCTGCAGTTTTGTATAGCTGGAACCTTTCCAGTTCTACAGAACTGACCATGCCTCGATCTTGTCCGGATTTTTCTTTTGACATAGGCCGGACAATCCCAAATCTTAACTTACTTAAGAGATATGCTCTTCCCATACCATATCTCATATGGAGTGGTAGGCACTGATTTGATTCGAATCCAATTTAATAGGTATGCAACTTCTCAAGTGCACAACCCCCTAAAAGAAACAGGTAACTCAGTAATACTCATCATAGAGCACACCATATCTCATAGGGTGCTATTGCTCTGCCCCGATATACCGTTGTGCTATGGTGTATACGAAGGAGTAATGCTGAGAAAGAATCTCATTCTCCTTTAGAATAGTCCAGGAATTCCATGCACAAGTATTCTCCTCCCTGATCTTATCATAGGATATAATACTTATACCCGTATTTTGGTTCTCTACTTCTAACTTATATTCTGTGAATATCTCAATAGCTTCGGACTTATGTTTCAACAGGAACATATGGCGGAATCTTGAGAGATTATCAGAGAATGTAATGAAGTACAAAGAACCGGTCTTGGTATGTATAGACAGGGGACCTTCATACATCAGCATGTATCAATCCCAAGAGTTCACTAACTTTTTCTCTGCTTCCAATAAACAGAGCTATGGTCATCTTATCTTTGTGACATGACCGGCAAGTTTCACAAGATGTAAATTCAAACAGATTTAAATATGCATCTAAATGTAACTTCAGCTAGTCGGGTCGCATTGATATGACCTAGTCTACAATACCTCAAGAAGGATTCGTTCATTTCTGAACTTTTCCTATTGTGTGTGTTCTGTATACTAAGAACTGTAATTTGATTTAGAACGTTAATGCTTTTAGATAACGTGCCTGAACTGATCAATTCTTGATAAAGGAAATGTTCATATCATTATCCAACAATACAAAATTATATCACTTCATTACTAATAAAGAGACTGATATGATGTTGTATATCAGGTTCGATATCTAATAACATTTGTTCAGAATCAATGTATTCTGGTAATACAGGGTGATACTGACCAACAGACTTGGCTGCAACGCTTGCACCGTTTTCTGTCTCATGAAACTTATCACCCGTTCTCAGTTCTCTACCTATTTGTAGCCCATGTAACAAATTACATATGAGGGATCCTGATCCTGTATCACATACCCAGGACGTAAAAGATACTGAGAAACAGTTCTCTGTAATGAACACACCCGAAGATGATGCATCAAAATGCACTCTCTTCGTTTGGGCGGCACGGGAATTCTGGTAATCCCCTAATTCCTGCTCTGTCTTATAACAATTATAAGTTGGAGCGGGACCAACGTTCCCCAGCTCAGTATAACAAGCGGGTTCGGTCAATACATCCATATTATTATCTTGATTAAGGCGTGATATGGTCGCTAATTGGAGAGAAAGAGAAGAAAATACTCTGCGTGCGCTCTTGCAAGATTAGATTGGTTATTTAATTTATCTAATCAGGATGGCTCCCACTGTTTTTATCAAATCTTCCTTCAAACCTTAAAAGAAAAGACTGGCCGGGATTAATTACACTCTACAAGTTCGCCAATCTTTCAGCCAGGCCAGTGCCGGTACTTTGAGGGAGGTTCCCCGTGCTTTCGCACGGACCTAAGTAAAGTAAACCTCGTTTTCCCAGGGGCGTAACCCCGTTGACACCTTTCTAGACACCTACTTGATCGGCTAATTGTAAAGTGCAAAACTCTCCCAGGAGTAACAATTACTCGCAGTGGGTATCGGGATCCAACTATCATATAGAAGGTATGCAATCTCAGTGCAAATTTCAACACTCGAAACTCCCGATAATGGTTTTTACCCCTAGCACTTATGACCTTAACTATGGTCAACAAATCATGAGCACTAGTTAAGTTCTACCCGTCATTTCGTGATTAATTAGACCCACCCACATGACCCTTAACTAAGGTCAACAAAGTCACGCGACTGTCCTAACTAATCGCATCATATGCGGTGTAGGAAGACATCACTTAGCTACCGTACACTGTGCCTTGACTATGGTCAACAAACACAGCACGAATACTAAGTACTCTACTTCCCAAAATGACGGAGGGTTGCGAATGGTTTTTATGAAAACCTTTAACTCTTTGAACTTGATCTCGTTGCGGAATCAAATGGTTTTTAAATGGAGTGTTTTTTAGGCTTTTCTAGTTTTGGTAAAGGGGTCACTCCCGGTGAAGGGATCGTCGGCCCTTTCCTCATCGAATAAGATGCAGGATATATCATATATACCGCTGTGCAAACCAAAAACTATAGAAGAAATCAAAAGACAAACCGAGGGTTGTAGCATCTGCCAATTATTGCTAGAGGGGTCACTCCCGGTGAAGGGATCGTCGGCCCTTTCCTCATCGAATAAGGTGCAGGATGCTCTACAAGGAACACCGCGATGCAAAGCAACAACTAGAGCTACCTGATTTTATTTTTGAAATTTGATTCCACAACATCTTTTAGGTTTATTTTCTTTCATTAATCTCATTAATGAATGTCCCATCATTTAAGTCCACCTAAACATCACAGATAAATATAACGTACGCTTATGCCATCCGTATTTGCTTCGATGTCTCGTCTGCACCGTTAGGTTCGGTAACTAACGCCAGAGCGAGGCAGGGCTAGCGCGGTGTAAAACATAAGCAACGTCTATATAATATATGATATATACTATATATAATATCTATCTGAACATATCACATGATCACATCACAGATAACGCAGCAGAAAATATCATATGAAATATTGGATATTCTAGGACGTCTGTGTTTTATTTTGAGCCTGAATAAAACACGGATTCCACGGTCGTGATGAATAGCCAATCCCACACCCCTAGACCCCTACGAGAGCGGCAAGCAACCCTACCAATTCTAGGGTTAGGAGACCCGGACTCGACTCCTCCAGATGGTCTCCCACTGGACCCTAGAACCCGGTTACTTGTGCTCCCCTCCTTGGGTCAATCCTAATGCGGAAAAGTAAATAATATACATCAACGGTGACATCTTCCGCAACCTAGAAGTGCCCCAATAAAAGAATATTACATACAAGTTTTTACATGAATGAAAAAGGAAAACACTCATCTCACATAAAAATCCTCGGCTATTCAAACACGACGATCCAATATAACATATCCAACAACACATAACATCACATGTTATCAACGTAAGTAAATATGCCCATCCCAATTGTCGTTGACATATAGCAACGAAACCGACGATATCACATATTACACTTACGGTCATAGAAAAGAAAGTGTAAAACTACAACAGTTGGAATGCACAAACTCTTTAGCATCGCATGCCTAACCAAATGAATTCCTTAGACATCGCTTGCCTAACAATTATAAACCCCGCATTTTAGTCTCATTATCGAAAACTCTTTTCAATATCAAGTCGGGCAATTCAACAGGATTCCCGACATTCTGATCGAATGCTCGTCGCAAACTTTAGTAGACGGCCGCACCCCCGATGCCGTCGACGAAGTGCACCAAGGCGGAACACCACTGCCGCGAGCACCCGAACGGATGCTTTCGGCGATGGGGTTCTCCTACAGTCACTTGGTCGGGGATATGGGGTGTAGCTGTCTATTAAGTTTACCCGGCGAGTATCCGCGTACGCTACGTGATTGCGACGGACTTTTGATCGCATCAAAATTCCATGGCAACCGATCAAGTGAGACTAAACTGCTAGATTTATAACATTCAAATGTTGTTGATTCCAATTATTGTATCACATTCCAGATAAATAAAAAATGTTAAACTTTCCGATCGAACAATCAAACACCCAAGTTTTCCCGGAACAGCTCAACACATGAAATAAGTTTTAAAACATTCACTTCATGCCATAGTACCAACGGTCCAGCTGTAGAAAGGTCAAACCAACGCCTCATATGTGGCACGCCGTACTGCCCCAAACCCTAAGGTTCAAAGGGTAGTTCAAGACGGTCATATAATCGAGTTAAGGTTTGTTGTTTTCTAGAGGGTCCATCGTGTTACTTGCACTACTTAGAACATTCTTAAACTACGGAAAAATCCAACACTTGGAAATTTCCCGTCAGGGGAAAACGTGGGTCATTCATATCCGGTCGAACCTTTTAACATGTTCTAAAATATCCGGAAAAACACATAGACGAAGTTAAACTTTCCGATCGAAACATCGAGTCCCCAATACAACCCAGAAAACTCAACTCTTGAGTAAACATTAAAAATTCCCAGAAAACACAGCAATAAAAGAAAGAAATTACTCTGCAAAATTCAAAGAATATTGTGACTGTACGACCGCGGAAGCGCCGCATGAGCCATGCTCATGCCGCGGTTCCGCGGCCCCTTGGTCGAGTTATGCGCACGTGCTGCACAGTAATCCCTAGAAAACCCTGCTGAATTTTCTGGATATTTTTAATTCATAAAAATCCACGATTTCAAAAAATGTACAGAGAGGGGTATTCGATTAGGGTTCCGGGTTCGATCGGACTTCTAAACTCGTCTACGCATCCCCTGAAGCTCTAGCTAGGCTCAGATACCACTGTAGGGTTCCTAGGCACACTCATGAGGTTCTACAACTGATCAACCATGCTAAAATCAAATTTTTCATATGCCCGAGAAACCCTAATGAAGATCGTTAACTAGAGGTAAAGGCGAAAGCAAACAAGTTAACAACTTAACTACAAGTGAAAGGGATTACAACCTTTGTAGATCCGGTCCTCCACTTCTTTAGCTCCATGATGACGTCCCTCCGCTGCGATCATCGGGATCCTGGACTCTAGCGTTGGTTTCATCGGAGAAATGAGTGGGCTAGGTCGTTGACTTCGGTGCCAAGATGATCTACGTCGAGGCGACTCTAACTCAAGCTCCTTCTTCACTTGGTCACGAACCTTGTGAAGAAAACACCCTATACAACATGGCAAGTGGTAGAGGATGAAGAAATAGGAAGTGGGTTCACTTTGGATTTGGATTTCTCACTTGATTTCATCACTTGAAAATTTTCAAGAAAGCTTTCTTCACTTCATGAAGAAGATGAAGAAGAAGAAGAAGGAAAAATGAATTAATTCTCGAAAATAATAAATCAAGTGAATACTTATCATAATGCAACCATGGGTGAAGTTAACACATGTAGAGAATAAACTAGGGTTTAGGTGTAATGGTTAGGTTAAGGCATAAAACAAAATGGCTAGACTTTTCAAAGCTTCATGAAGCTTCAAGCATAAAACAAGAAAGCCACCATTTTATTTTTGCAAAAATAAATAAAGAAAATAAATAAAACCTAACCATTAACCTAAACATGGGTAAAGTGATACACACACCCAAGTTTGCATTTATCATCAAACATGATACAAACTAGTGCACAAAAATATATCACATATACAACTTGTGCACATCAAGTGAGAAAATCAATCATAAGAGAACAAATACTAGTTAATGTAAAGTAATATATCAAATATATATATAATTATATATTAAATCATTAAATCAGCACTTGATTTAATGATCCGGTCATACTGCATATAACCGACTAATATCAAGTGTATCAATGTATCGAATCAACATTTGATTCGATAACCCGGCTATATCTTATATAACCGTCCGATGATACAAATCGCGAGAATAGAATTCAGTATCACATACTGGTATTATTCTCGGTCCCGCACATATCTCATATGCGCTCCTATTTCGTTTCGCTTGAGCCAGGAAACCTCTGTGTAGGACTCTAAAGACTCGTCAATACGTCGGCAGTAGGTAATGATCATATCAAACACCCACAAGCCACAAGCGGTCTGCTAAATGTAACGGCCACCCGGATATTGAGCGATCAGAAGATCAATGAGCAAGCCCGCTCACACTCCGGTGAATCCAACCAGCAACACTTACCGTACAGTCCGGTCTGTTCGTCTGATATGTCGCATATCTCGCCTAGGGGTGGTAAACGTCAGACCCCAATAGCTTGATAAGTCATGCCAATGTAAGGTCCATAACAAGCGTGAAACTACTGATAACTCTTACCAGTATATCACTGCAACCCAGGCCAGGGATTTCCAGTTATGGCCAGTCGAGCATAGCGCAACATCAACCCCAAATACCGGGAGAGACGAATCCCCTCCTATCGCTCATTGGCTCCATGTGAATCGGGACTGTACCCAATAACCACCTATTTACACGACTCAGTAGAGCCGTGGTAGGGTGGAAATCAAAGCACAGTAGGCGACACATAAGACTCTTTGACGATCTCGGGTCAACAGACTAAGCTGTACCAGTGTCACCAGAGAACTGCCATCTGACGTGAGGTATAATACCATCTGGGAGTTCTCGGCGAGTCCGTTCAGTGTACCCAGTCTCCACTAAGCACCCGCATACCATCTCTGATGTGAAACACCAATGGATATGGGATCATCCATCGCCCATCGCATTGGTCGAGAAGATATACGCTAGTCTACTCTGGAATATCGATGCCCCGTCTCGATATTCCCATGACTAGGGACATTGAAGGATGTACTCATGGACTACCCAGGCCCCACTAGTATGATCTACATCATAGTCCTGCAGGTCGAGTACACATCCTAAGGGCTTTATCAACATGTAACAGAGAGACAGAAAGTATACATGTTAAGATAAAGAGAAACCAGATAGCATACTATCATGTCGAGCAATAATGTCATACCTATATATGTCCCAGCATCCACTACAATATACATCCTGTATACAGTAATGGCCTCTAGGGCATACATATAACTAACATGCGCGATACGCTAAAACGTGTGATTAAGCGTCTGAAACCACCTCGACGCGTTGCGATACGCAGAAACCCCAAAACCCACACACGTATCACGTGTGTCGCGAAGATTTAAAATACGAGAAACAGGTAATTACCTCTAGATTTTTATACAGAATTGATATTACAAAAATATATATACCATAAAACTCCACACAGCAGCAGACACCCATCACCCAAACCCCAACCCACAAATCCCTCATCTGGCCGCAATTTGCGGCCAGAAGTCTTTTTCCGACGGCCTGGGTAGGGAGGTGGGCTCACGGGTTTGGTGTGTGCACTCCATACATACTGTGTATTCCCCCAGTAATTACAATTTTAATTTACAGCAACTCGGGTTGCAGCAGATTCTTCAGAACCCAAATTCAAGTTAAAAATCACTCTTTTGCACTAAAAATGATACTTTAGGGTATATTTGTGAAATCTGAAACAAAACCAAGTCTAAAATTACACTAATATCACATTACCAAGCTAATCAAGCCATAAAAAGTTAATTTTTATCATAACCTCACTAAATCCCCTTATATAGCACAAAACATGCATAAAATGTGATATTTTGCTAGAAATACTACAAGTTATGGAAAAAGGGTGTTAAGGATGAGTTAATACCTTCAAAATATCTTAAGAAACACCAAAAGTTCCAGACCTAGCCTCAAGTATGCAGACTTGCCCCCAAACACCTCAAATGAGCTATTAAACCAAGGTTTTGTGATGAAAAATGGTTAGATTTGTATAGGGTTTGAGTTAGAATAAAAAAGAAGTGAAAAGAGAAGGAAAAAGATGAAGAAGTGATATGTTTGCTGCTGCAATTCTGCAGTTTACAGAAAAATGAGAGAAGAGAGAGAAGAGAGAAGAATGTAGCCAATAAAAAGGCCAAATTTTCCTTACCTAACACCATGCTCTATTTCTATTTGTATTTTGAATTTCTTTTGAAGGGTTTTGACTTGGAAAAAGGGTGGAAATAAAAATGAACAATGCAAGAATGAAATGGTTAACATATTGCACTTTAACCAAGTCATAAAATATGATAAGTGTGCATATGTGCACATAACACAAAAATCCTTACTTAGGGTAACACGACTAAAAATAATTAATAACCCTATAAATATACATAAATATCTCTATATTAACACTTCACAACACAATCTTCACTAGCCAAGAAGGAAAATAAGATATCCATTTTTTTATGAAAAACACGCACACTTGCTAAGTAACGCGAAAACACCTTAAACGAATTTCAAGGCGTTACAATCTACCCCCCTTAAAGAAATTCGGTCCCCGAATTTAAAAATCTAACGATACGTACATTCAAAAAGACGGGGATACCACTTCCTCATCTCGCTCTTGGTCTTCTAAGTGACCTCCTCACTACTCGGACCACGCCAAAGTACCTTGGTGGACGGTATCTCTTTCGACCTCATTTTCTTCACATGTCGATCCAAAATCATCACCGGCTGCTCTGCATAGGAAAGGTCGCGCTCAATCTGGATCGTTGGGTGCTGAATCGCATGCGAAGGATCATAAAGATACTTGCGGAGTATCGAAATGTGAAATACGGGGTGCACGTCTAGGAAACTGGGCGGAAGGGCTAAACGATACGCAACCGCACCAACACGCTAGAGGATCTCGAAGGGGCCCATATATCTGGGACTAAGTTTACCCTTCTTCCCAAATCTCATCACACCTTTCATTGGGGAGACCCTCAAGAAAACATGATCACCAACAGAAAACTCAAGTCTGCGCCGACGATGGTCCGCATAAGATCTCTGCCTACTCTAGGCTGCTCTCATCCTATTACGAATCAACTGGATCTTCGCGGTCGTCTCCTCAACAATCTTTGGCCCTAAGATACTGCTCTCACTAAGCTCTATCCAACAGGCAGACGATCTGCATCTCCTCCCATAAAGAGCCTCAAACGGTGCCATCTGAATGGTCTCCTGGTAGCTGTTATTGTAGGAGAACTCTATTAAGGGCAAATGATGATCCCAGCTACCTCCGAAGTCTAATACGCACGCTCTGAGAATGTCCTCGAGAGTCTGAATAGTTCGCTTTGACTGTCCGTCGGTTTGCGGATGAAATGCTGTGCTGAAACTCAAGCGGGTGCCCAAAGCCTCCTGAAGCCTCTGCCATAGTCGGCCGATAAACTGGGTGCCTCTGTCGGACACGATACATGTCGGAACTCCGTGCAGTCGTACAATCTCATCAATGTAAATCTGGGCATACTGCGCAAATCCGAAAGTCGTCTTCACCGGTAGGAAGTGAGCCGCCTTCGTCAAACGATCCACGATCACCAAGATGGAGTCATACCCTCGACTAGTCCTGGGTAGACCCACAATGAAGTCCATAGAAATCTGTTTCCATGTCCACTCCGGAATGGGTAACGGCTGTAGCTCTCCCGCGGGCCTCTGGTGCTCGGCCTTGACTTGCTGACAAGTCAGGCATCTCGACATGAAATTTGCGATGTCCTTCTTCATCTCGTCCAACCAGTAAACATCTCTCATGTCATGGTACATCTTGGTGGAACCTGGATGAACACTGTACACTGATCGATGTGCCTCCTCGAGAATCTCACGCCGCAGTCCCTCAGCATCTGGTATGTACAGTCTAGTCCCAAATCGTAGTATCCCCTGATCATCGATCACGAACTCGGAAAATCTGCCCTGTCCCATCTGTGTCCTGATCTCTGAACAACGGTCATCACTGTGCTGTGCCTCATGTATACGGTCAATCAACTGTGGGCGTGAACGAACATGCGCAATCTGTCCTCCGATCGGCGTAAACTCGAACTGTACCCGGCTGTCTCATAAGATCTGCCAATCTGCCGACGACTGCCTCTGTACTGCACTCAAACAAGATAGACTACTCCCGGGCCTCCTGCTCAAGGCATCCGCCACTACATTAGCCCTGTCCGGGTGGTACAAGATCTCGCAATCGTAATCCTTCACTAACTCCATCCATCGGCGCTGTCTAAGGTTCAGGTCTTGCTGCTGAAATATATACTTTAAGCTCTTGTGATCAGTGAATATCTGGCACGACTCGCCATATAGGTAATGTCGCCAGATCTTAAGTGCAAAGACCACTGCAGCCATCTCCAAATCGTGAGTGGGGTAGTTCTGTTCATGTTTCTTCAATTGTCGCGAAGCATACGCGATCACCCTGTCATGCTGCATCAATACGCACCCTAGCCCCACTAGAGAAGCATCACAAAAAACCACAAATCTGCCTGATCCTGAAGGCAATGATAATACTGGCGCCGTAGTTAGTAGAGCCCGTAACTGCTGAAAACTGTGCTCACACTCCTCCGTCCAAACGAAAGGAACTCCCTTCCGGGTCAACCCAGTCAAAGGTGTAGCAATGCGATAGAAATCTTGCACGAATCGCCTGTAGTAGCCGGCCAGCCCTAGAAAGCTGCGAATCTCCATAACTGATGTGGGTCTGGGCCAACTCCGAACGGCCTCGATCTTTCTCGGGTCTACACATATACCGTCTCGTGAATCACATGCCCCAAGAAGTCTACGCTGTCCAGCCAGAAAGCACACTTGGAGAATTTGGCGAAAAGCTGATGCTCTCTCAAGGTCTGCAGTGTAATCCGCAGGTGCTGCTCGTGCTCCTCTCTACTCCGAGAATGCAACAGAATATCTTCAATGAATACAATGATGAACAGATCAAGATACGGCCGGAAAATACGGTTCATCAAGTCCATGAATGCTGCTGGCGCATTGGTGAGTCCGAACGACATCACCAAAAACTCGTAATGGCCGTAGCACCTGCGGAAAGCTGTCCTAGGAATGTCCTCCTGTCGAACCCGCAGCAGATGATAGCCTGATCGCAAATCGATCCTCGAAAGGTATCCTGCCCCCTGAAGCTGGTCGAACAAATCGTCGATACGTGGCAAAGGATATCTGTTTCGCACTGTAACCCTGTTCAGCTGGCGGTAGTCGATACACAGACGCAAACTGCCGTCCTTCTTCTTGATGAACAGGACTGGAGCACCCCAAGGAGAAACACTGGGTCGAATAAGTCCCTTGTCCAGAAAATCTTGCAACTGACCCTTCAATTCTTGAAGTTCCGCCGGGGCCATCCGATAAGGCGGTATAGAAATAGGCCCCGTGCCAGGAACCAAATCAATACAGAAAGAAATGTCGCGCTCGGGCGGTAGCCCAGGAAGCTAGTCAGGGAACACATCAGGAAACTCGCTAACAACCGGAACCCGATCTAACGGAACCTCTGTAGCTTTAGTATCGTAAACATAGACGAGAAATCCCTGACATCCCTTCCTCAAAAGCTGTCCAGCGAGAAAAGAAGAAATCACACTGTGAGGGGCGGCACCACGGTCCCCCAACACAACAAAAACCGACTCGCCGGGAAAACAAAATCTAACTGTCTTCTCACGGCAGTCCACAGAAGCATAGAACGTGGCTAACCAATCCATGCCCAAAAGAACGTCGAAGTCCAACATCTCAAGAATGATCAAGTCGACAGGCAACTCTCTCTCGCCAATACAGACGGTACAGGATCGGAACACGTGCCTAGCAACAAACGACTCTCCCATAGGAGTAGTCACCACAAGCGGCTGATCAAGCAAACCAGACTCTCTACTCAAACTCGGCATAAAGTGTGTGGATACGTACGAGTGCGTGGATCCGGGATCGAATAACACGTGTGCATCAACAGAACATACTGGAAGAATACCTGAGACCACCGCATTGGACGCCTGCGCGTCCTGATGCGTCAAAGCAAAAACTCGTGCCTGTCCTCCACCTGTGACTGACTGTCCTCTGCCTCGGTCATCCCGTCCTCTCTGAGCAACTCCTCCATGCCCATGACCTCTCTGTGTATGAGTCTGACGTGGAGTTACAGTAGGAACAACAGGCAACGCCCTCTAGGGTTATGAAGGTGGTAAGGTGACGTGCGGTGCTGCTGTCTCACTCCGATGTATCTCAGGACAATCTCTGACGAGGTGAAGTAGACTGTCGCATCTATAGCAACCTCACGACGACTGCTGACTCTCCCGTGGATACGAACTAAACATCTGGCCTCGTCCTGAATCTCTGCCACTCCTCATACCTGAACGATGCCTGTCGCGGCGTCTGAATGTCTGTCTCCGTGCTAATATACCAGTACGAACTCTCTTCGGCTCTGGAACTACCGAAGTCTCAGCAAGGCACTCCTCGACTAACAGGGCTGCGTCTACCGCTGCTGCATATGTCTCGTAATGATGCACGATGATCGCAAGGAACAGTGGTGTAAGCAAGCCTCAAACAAATCTCTTGACTCGCAACTCTTCGGTAGCCACTAGATATAGGGCATAGATAGATAGCTCTGTGAACAGCACATCATACTCTGCCACTGACATCTCCGGAGTCTGGCATAAGGACTCGAACCTGCGTGCTCTAGCTTCTCTGACGCTCAGTGGAAGAAAGCGGGTAAGGAATAGCGCCACGAACTCTGTCCAAGTAATAGGAGGAAGACCTGCTGCTCTGTTCTTCTCGACTGATTCACACCATTTCTGCGCAAGACCTTCTAGGCGAAAGCTCGCGAACTCAACCCACTTCGCATCTGCGCATCTGAGGGAACGACATATCCGAGCCATCCTATCAATGAAGGACTGTGGGTCCTCGACTGCATCGGTGCCTGTGAAGACCGGAGGCTTCAGCCTCATAAACTCTGATAGCGATACTGTAATCACCTCCATGGCTGCAGGGGCAACTGGCTGTACGGTAGGTACCATCGCAGTCTCTGTAACGGGTGGAGCTACCTCTGGTCACTGCTCTCGAAGCGTCTCGACTAGCGATCCTATCATCTGGCGCATCTCCTGCATGCTGGATCCCACCGTCTGGCGCATCTCCTGCATACCAGCCCCTAGCGTGGCGATCTGATCTGTCACGGGAGGAATAGCTTGCTCAGGTACAACCGGTGTACTGCCCGGATCAGTCCTCGTCTCAGACGAATCAACTCGAATCTCGGCCCTCGCGACCGCTCTCTGTGCCCTCGTAGTCTTTGGCGGCATAATGGCTGAAAGGAAAATAGGATTCGATAAGGATGCAGAAATCGAATCACAAGAATATATATCAATAAGTCCTAAGGTTGCCTTGGCGGAGTACCGTGTCGTGAGTATGCCGCGGAACATACGCACGCTATGCCACTCTGCTTCAGCTACCTGCTCCATCATACCAGGTCATCCTACACTCCGAAAGGTAAAACCTACGCTCTGATACCAACTTTGTCACGACTTGAATATTTCGACTCGTGACCGGCACTTAACCACGCAACGTCTACAGGCGTAACGCGACTAAGTAAACCGAACCTAGAAATCAAAACCATTTAAAAGTAGTGAGTGTTGAAAACATTCAATTAAAACATTTAGAAAACCTTAAATATTTCAATAAAGTTCTTTTTAAAGTTAAGTTATCCTTATAATAATTTTGGCAGCATTTCCTTTGTAAAAGTAACCCCGAAATCGGGTACAAAATTGGGCATAAGTGAAATGATATATATAATGAAATAAAGCATTCCCAAACGGGAGCAATCACGCCCAACGGCGGAAACCATCACCACAAGAGTAACATACGACGCCGTAGAGAAGAATGAGCAATAAGTAAACATCACAGAATAATAAACTGCATATATAAACAGTCGGCTCCTACGAGCTTGACACCAGAATACAAAAATATACATCATCGTCCTCACACTGTCTCTAAGTACAGTACATATATGGTAGATGGAGAATACTAGATAAAAAGTGGGTACAATAAAAGTAACCAGATACCACAACCCACCTAATAGCAAAATAGCACTTGCACCAGCTGTAGTAGTATCTGTAGCCAAAAGATGCAAAAAGGAAGCCTGCCGCGACTACTCTGAGGGGCAACCTGTAAATACTGTGGCACAACGAGGGTGAGTTGCCAACTCGTGAATAGAGATAACTTATAAAGGTAATCGCGAGCATGCACGTACTGTGCTACTCTATCATGTGCCAGCAAGTAAGATCTATATGCGACAAGCAGTAGGTTCAATAATCATGCAAATGCTCTGTCAAGTAAAATAACTACAGGATGAGATACATGATAATCAATGCTGAGCATGGGATAAATAACATCTACACGGAAAATCAACGTGGAAAAATAATCGGTGCCCAAAACTACACCCAAATCCCAAATAAACTCAGGCGCAGGCACTCTCCTCGGCCCTCAAATCCTGTAAATCTCTGAGAATCACAAGTGCCCAAAATCGGCACCCAAAATATCATAAAATACTCGTGTCCAGCATCGACACGCAAATCCTCATATATCGGGCTCCGTAAGTCCGGATCAGCCCACGGGCTCCGTCTGCGGTATCGGCCCTCGGCCCCGGCAGTGCGGATCATCCCGCATCCATCTCTCGACTCTGGTCAGTATCCTCCGGATAACCGCCAGGTCCAACCAATCACCGGTAGTACTCGCACACATCCAGGCTCGATCGGCAAAGTCCATCGATTATCTTGCCGAGGAGAACCATACCGGGTCCACCACGAACCCGCAAACGGATCATCCAACTTCTCGAATCGGTTTCAAGCACACGTCTCAGCACCGAGAGAACGCGTGGTGGACTAACCAAAATATCATATCACGAGGAACCGGGTTTTCAAATAGTGCATCTTTTCTTAAATAACCCGACGGTCCTCAAAACCAGAAATCACTTGAAAATCCAACACCAATGAAGAAATCAAATGCGATGTGCTATGTACATCAAGCCATAATATAGGTGCGAGGGAGATACCGCTTTTTAAAATAGTTTCAGTTTTCAAAGTCATCATGCGGCTCCCGATTTCTATGAAAATGATATCAAATCATATGTAAAAGGAACTACAGTATAATGATCATGGCAATTCTACAGTGAGTGTGTCATGGCAATTACTAACGGTGTGTGTGTAACATGCAGATTAGTGCTTGTGCAACATGAACCGTTAGTAATAGTGCGGTGTTCAATCAATTCTAAGTTTACAATTATATAACAGGGAATGAAGTATGCAACAACAGTATCCATGAGCAGTCAATGTAGGTAAATGCAACCTATAGCTATAAGGTCCTATCAGGCCTAACGCATAACGCCATGCGGGCGATATCCCCGTAGATGTTAAATCTACTCACCGAAGTCTCGCGCTAAGTGTAGCTGACGACTTACTTCCCCTTCTTCGCAGCGTCCGTCTCACTCGCCTGCGAACCTAGAATTACACAATATATCACACATAAGCTCAAATCCATAAAAACGTGATATTAAGGTCAAACTAGAAAGCCGCGTCGCAAACCAAGCGCGCGTCTGCGCGATACGCTAAAACGGGTGATTAAGCATCTGAAACTACCTCGACGCGTCGCGATACGCAGAAACCCCAAAACCCACACACGTATCACGTGTGTCGTGAAGATTTAAAATACGAGAAACAGGTAATTACCTCCAGATTTTTATACAGAATTGATATTACTAAAATATATATACCATAAAACTCCACACAGCAGCAGACACCCATCACCCAAACCCCAACCCACAAATCCCTCATCTGGCCGCAATTTGCGGCCAGAAGTCTTTTTCCGGCGGCCTGGGTAGGGAGGTGGGCCCCCGGGTTTGGTGTGTGTACTCCATACATACTGTGTATTCCCCAGAAATTACAATTTTAATTTACAGCAACTCGGGTTGCAGCAGATTCTTCAAAACCCAAATTCAAGTTAAAAATCACTCTTTTGCACTAAAAATTATACTTTAGGGTATATTTGTGAAATCTGAAACAAACCCAAGTCTAAAACTACACTAATATCACATTACCAAGCTAATCAAGCCATAAAAAGTTAATTTTTATCATAACCTCACTAAATCCCCTTATATAGCACAAAACATGCATAAAATATGATTTTTTGCTAGAAATACTACAAGTTATGAATAAAGGGTGCTAAGGGTCAGTTAATACCTTCAAAAGATCTTAAGAAACACCAAAAGTTCCAGACCTAGCCTCAAGTATGCAGACTTGCCCCTAAACACCTCAAATGAGCCATTAAGCCAGGTTTTGTGATGAAAAATGGTTAGATTTGTATAGGGTTTTAGTTAGAATAAAAAAGAAGTGAAAAGAGAAGGAAAAAGATGAAGTGATATGTTTGCTGCTGCAATTCTGCAGTTTACAGAAAAATGAGAGAAGAGAGAGAAGAGAGAAGAATGTAGCCAATAAAAAGGTCAAATTTTCCTTACCTAACACCATGTATATTTCTATTTGTATTTTGAGTTTCTTTTGAAGGGTTTTGACTTGGAAAAAGGGTGGAAATAAAAATGAAACATGCAAGAATGAAATGGTTAACATATTGCACTTTAACCAAGTCACAAAATATGATAAGTGTGCATATGTGCACATAACACAAAAATCCTTACTTAGGGTAACACGACTAAAAATAATTAATAACCCAATAAATATACATAAATATCTCTATATTAACACTTCACAACACAATCTTCACTAGCCAAGAAAGAAAATAAGATATCCGTTCTTTTTATGAAAAACACGCACACTTGCTAAGTAACGCGAAAACACCCTAAACAAATTTCAAGGCGTTACACCGCGTCTCCATTATGAGGAGGGCAGCGGCTGGTGCTTGGATCATCGCTATGATCGCTCGCCATGAAATTGAGATCGGAAGGTGAACTTTCGTTGAGTGGAACTAGCTTTTTCCCATATACGGCGCCAGCAGATGGAGGTCTGGATCTCCTTCAGATGTTACCTTCCGTTGATCCGCAGCGAGTGGAGACGAGTGGCTGAGATTGAGTTGGGAGGTTGGCTCATGAAGCGTGTGGATCTCAATGGGCTTGAAGTGGTTAGAGCCGAGCTACCTGCAAGGAAGTCCTGGGGTTGTTGTTGTTAGTTATATGTATGCCCTAGAGGCCATTACTATACATAGGATGTATATTGTAGTGGATGCTGGGACATATATAGTGAGGACTTTCTTGCTCGACATGATAGTATGCTATCTGGTTGATCTTTACCTTAACGTGTACACTGATTGTCTCTCTATTACATGTTGGTAAAGCCCTTAGGATGTGTGCTTGACTACCTGGACTATGATGTGGATCATACTAGTGGGGACATGGTAGTCCATAAGTACATCCTTCAAAGTCCCTAGTCGTGGGTATATCGAGACGGGGCATCGATATACCAGAGTAGACTAGCGTATACCTTCTCGACCCATACAGATGGGCGATGGATGATCCCATATCCATTGGTGTTTGACATCAGAGATGATATACGGGTGCTCAGTAGAGACTGGGTACACTGGACGGACTCGCCGAGAACTCCCAGATGGTATTATACCTCACGTCAGATGGCAGTTCTCTGGTGACACTGGTACAGAGTAGTCTGTTGACCCGAGATCGTCATAGAGTCTTGTGTGGTTCCCACTGTGCTTTGATTTCCATCTTACCACGTCCAAGAGGGCGTGCAAAACGGTGGTTTTTGGGTACAGTCCCGAGTCACATGGAGGCAATGAGCGATAGGAGGGGATTCGTCTCTCCCGGTATAGGGAGTTGATGTTGCGCTGTGTTCGATTGGCTATAACAGGAAATCCCTGGCCAGGGTTGCTGAGATTTACTGGTAAGTGTTACCAGTAGTTTCTCGAATTGTTATAGACCTCATATCGACACGACTTATCGAGCTATTGGGGTCTGACGTTTACCACCCCTAGGCGAGATATGCGACATATCAGACGATCAGACCGGACTGTACGGTAGTGTTACTGGTTGGATTCACTGGAGTGTGAGCGGGCTTGCTCGTCGATCTTCAGATCGCTCAATACCCGGGCGGCCGTTACGTTTAGCAGACCGCTTGCGGCTTGTGGGTGTTTGATATGATCATCATCTGCTGCCGGCGTATTGACGAGTCTTTAGAGTCCTACACAGAGGTTTCCTGGCTCAAGCGAAACGAAATAGGAGCGCATATGAAATATGTGCAGGACCGAGAATAATGAGTGTATGTGATACCGTATTTCATTCTCGCGATGAATGTGTCGAATGGTTGTATGCGATATAACCTAGTTATCGAATCAAGGATTGATTCGATAAGCCGATACATTGGATACTAGTCGGTTATATGCGATATGACCGGATCGTTAAATCAAGTGTTGATTTAATGATTTAATGTATAATTATATATTTGATATATTACTTTACATTAACTAGTATTGGTTCACTTAAAATGGATTTTCTCACTCGGTTTGTGCACATTGTATATGTGATATACTTTTGTACACATGATTGTATCATGTTTGATGATACATGTTTCCTTGGTTAAGTGTAAAGAATTAAACCATGGTTAAACATATAATTAGGGTTTTATTTTACCATTACTTATTTATTCATTTATTTATTTATTTATACATTTTGGAAAATAAATGGAAAAGAGAAAAGAATCGTGGCTTTATTTGTTGTTTAGTTGAAGCTTCATGAAGCTTTGACTTTGTCCACCATTCTTATCTCATCCTTAACCCTAACCATTCCTTTAACCATGATTGATTCTCTACACATTACCATAGTTAACATTATGATAAGGTTTGATTATTCTTTTCTTTTTAATTAACTTATCATATCATTTTCTTCTTCTTCTTCCTTGAACTCAAGAAGAAAACCTTGAGGTCATCAATGGTGATTGATGATAAAGAGTGAGAAATCCAATTCAAAATTGAACCCACTTCCTATTTCTTCATCCTCTACCTCTTGCCAAGTAGTAGAGTGTGTTTTCTTCACAAGTTTCTTGACTTGGTGAAGTCGGAGCTTGATTTAGCGATGCCTCGACATAGATCATCTTCGGCATGGACATCGATGACCTAGCCCGTCCATTCTCCGATGAAGCCGACGCTAGAGCCCGGGACTTGTTATGGACAGCGAGGAGACTTCATTGCGGAGCTATGGAGGTGGAGAACCGGATCTACAAAGGTTGTATTTCCGTATCTCTTAGTTAAGTGTTAACTAGTTTATTGTTTCGCCTAGATTTCTAGCCAACGATCCGTAGTCGGGTTTCTCGGCACCTAGATTTTTTGAAATTGGCATGGTTGATGCCTTGTGAGACCTCATTAGGATGCCTAGGAACCCTACAGTGGTATCAGAGCCTAGCTAGAGCCTTAGGCGAAGTCTAGACGGAATTTGAAGTCCGAACGAACCGAAAAACCCAAAATTTCCATGCTCTCTGTCCTTTTTTCAAAAACGTGGATTTTTCCATATTAAAAATATGCAGAAAAACATGCAGGAAGATCTAAGAGTTACTGTGAAATCGTATGGCATAATTCCCTTATTGAGCCGCGGATCCGCGGCACGAGCAGGGCTCGTGCGGCGGTTCCGCGGCCATACTGCCTCATTATACATATAAATTTACACTGTAATTCTTGGTTTGAAGTGTTAGTTTTTCTGGGAATTTTTAATATTTATTCAAGAGTTGAATTTTTCTGGGTTGTTTTGGGGATTTGGTGTTTCGATCGGATTATCAAATTTTGTCTGTGTGGCTTTCCGGGTAATTTTTAGAATATGTTAAAAAGTTCGACCGGATATAAATACCCAATTTTTCCCCTGTCGGGAAATTTCCAAGTGTTGGATTTTTCCGTAGTTTAACGACGTTCTAAGTAGTGCAAGTAACGCGATGGACCCTCTAGAAGACAACAAACCTTAACTCGATTATGTGACCGTCTTGAACTGCCCTTTGAACCTTCGGGTTTGGGGCAGTACGGCGTGCCACATATGAGGCGTTGGCTTGACCCTTCTACGGCTGGACCGTTGGTACTGAGGCACGAACTGAATGTTGTTAGACTTATTTCATGTGTTGAGCTGTATCGGGAAAACTTGGGTGTTTGACTGTTCGATCGAAAAGTTTAACATTTTTCTATTTATCTGGAATGGGATACAATAATTGGAATTCACAATAAGTTATGAGATAACTGAATGAATGTTATAAACATAGCAGTTTAGTCTCACTTGATCGGTTGCCACGGAATTTTGATGTGATCAAAAGTCCGTCGCAATCACGTAGTGTACGCGGATACTCGCCGGGTAAACTTAATAGACAGCTACATCCCATAGCCCCGACCAGGTGACTGTAGGAGAACCCCGTCGCCGAAAGCATCCGTTCGGGTGCTCCCGGTAGCGGTGTTCCGCCTTGGTGCACTTCGTCGACTGCATCGGGGGTGCGGCCGCCTACTGAAGTTTGTGACGAGCATTCGATCAAGATGTCGGGAATCCTGTTGAATTGCCCGACTTGATATTGAAAAGAGTTTTCGATTTTCAGACTAAAATGCGGGGTTTATAATTGTTAGGCATGCGATGTCTAAGTAATTCATTTGGTCAGGCATGCGATGTCTGAGGTGGTTGCGGATTCCAACTGTTGTAGTTTTACACTTTCTTTTCTGTGACCGTAAGTGTAATATGTGATATCGCCGGTTTCGTTGCTATATGTCAACGACAATTGGGATGGACATATTTACTTACGTTGATGACATGTGATGTTATGTGTTGCTGGATATGTTATATTGGATCGTCGTGTTTGAATAGCCGGGGGTTTTTATGTGAGATGAGTGTTTTTCATTTTCATTCATGTAAAAACTTGTATGTAATATTCTTTTATTTGGGGCGCTTCCAGGTTGCGGAAGATGTCACCCGTTATTGTATATTATTTACTTTTCCGCACTAGGATAGACCCAAGGAGGAGGGCACAAGTAACCGGGTTCTGGAGTCCAGTGGGAGACCAACTCGAGGAGTCGAGTCCGGGTCTCCTAACTCTAGAATTGGTAGGGTTGCTTGCCGCTCTCGTAGGGGTCTAGGGGTGTGGGTTTGGCTATTCATCGCGACCGTGGAATCCGTATTTTATACTGGCTCGTATTGAAAACACGGACGTCCTAGTATATCCAATATTTCATATGTTTCTTCTGCTGCGATATCTGTGATGTGATCATGTGATGTTCTGTGATAGATACAGTATATAGTATATATGATATATTATAGAGACGTTACTTATGTTTTACACCCGCGCTAGCCCTACCCCGCTCTGTCGTTAGTTACCTAACCTAACGGTGCACGAGGGGACATCGAGGCGAATGCGGATGGCATAAGTGTACGTCGTATTTATCTGTGATGTTTGGGTAATTTAAATGATGGGACTTCATTAATGTGATTAATGAAATAAAAGAAACCTAAGATGTTGTAGAATCGAATTTCAAAATAAAACAGGTAGCTACAGTTTTTGCTTTGCACAGAGGTATATGTGATATATCCTGCACCTTATTCGATGAGGAAAGGACCGAGATCCCTTTACCGGGAGTGACTCCTTTAGCAATAACTGGCAGATGCTACACACTCGGTTTGTCTTTTGATTGCTTTTAAGTGTTTTTGCTTTGCACAGTGATATATGTGATATATCCCGCACCTCATTCGACGAGGAAAGGACCGACGATCCCTTCACCGGGAGTGATTCCTTGAGCAAAACTAGAAAAGCCTCAAAAACACTCCATTTCAAAATTCATTCAATTCTACAACGATATCAAGTTCATTACGCAATAGGTTTTCAGAAAAACCTGTCGTAGCCCTCCGTCATTTCAGATAAGTAGTAGTTAGTATTCATGCTACGTTTGTTGGCCTGCGTCAAGGCGTAGTGTGCGGTAGCTAACTGGTGCTTATCTGCATAAGCATATGATGTGATTGGATTAGGGCAGTCGTGCGACTTTGTTGGCCTGCGTCAAGGGTCGTGCGGGTGGGTTTAATTCAATCAGAAAATGACGGGTTGAACTTGACTAGCGGACTATGGTTTGTTGGCCTGCGTCAAGGTCATAAGACGCTAGGGGCAAAATTATCGGGAATTTCAAGTGTTAAAATTTGCAATGAGATTGCATACCTTCTATGAGATAGTTGGATCTCGATACCCGCTGCGAGTAAGAGTTACTCCTGGGAGAGTTTTATACATTACAATTAGCCGATCAAGTAGGTGTCTAGAAAGGTGTTAACGAGGTTACGCCTCTGGGAAAACGAGGTTTACATTAATTAGGTTCGTGCGAAAGCACGGGGGACCTCCCTCAAAGTACCTACACTGGCCTGGCTGAAAGATTGGCGAACTTGTAATGTGTAATTAATCCCGGCTAGTCTTTCCTTTTAGGGTTTGAAGGAAGATTTGATAAAAAGCAGTGGGAGCCATCTTGATTAGATAAAATAATAACCAATCTATTCTTGCAAGAGCGCACGCTGAGTGTTTTCTTCTCTCTCTCTCCTGGTAGCGACCATATCATGCCTTAATCAAGATAATAATACGGAATATTGACCGAACCCGCTTGTTATACTGAGCTGGGGAACGTTGGTCCCGCTCCACCTTATAATTGTTATAAGACAGAGCAGGAAATTGGGGAATACCAGATTTCCCGTGCCGCCCAAACGAAGAGAGTGCATGATGATGCATCATCTTCGGGTGTGTTCATTATACAGAACTGTTTCTTAGTATCCTTTACGTCCTGGGTATGTGATACCAGATCGGGATCCCAGATATGTAATCTGTTACATAGGGCTACAGAAAGGTAGAGAACTGAGAACGAGTGATAAGTTTCATGAGGCAGAAAACGGGGCAAGTGTTGCAGCCAAGTCTGTTGGTCACTGTCACCCTGTATTCCAAATACATTGATTCTGAACGAATGTTATTAGATACCGAACCTGATATACAAAATCATATCTATCTCTTTATTAGTAAAGAAATGATAAAATTTTGTATAGTTGGATAATGTTTTGAACATTTCCTATATCAAAAGTTGATCGGTTCAGGCACGTTATCTAAAAGCATTGAAGTTCTAAATCAAACTACAGTTCTTTAGTATACGGAACACACACAAGAGGAAGAGTTCATAAATGAACGAATCCTACTTGAGGCATTGTAGACTAGGTCATATCAATGCGACCCGACTAGCTAGAGTTACATAAAGATGCATATTTAAATTAGTTTGAATTTGCATCTTGTGAAACTCGCTAGTCATGTCACAAAGATAAGATGACCACAGCTCCGTTTATTGAAAACAGAGAAAGAGTTAGTAAACTCTTGGGATGATACATGTTGATGTATGTAGGTCCCCTGTCTACACATGCCAAGACTGGTTCTTTGTACTTCATTACATTCTCTGATGATCTTTTGAGATTCAGACCTATGTTCCTGTTGAAACATGAGTCCGAACCTTTTGAGATATTCACAGAATATAAGCGAGAAGTAGAGAACCAATACGGGTATAAGTATTATGTCCTATGATGAGATCAAGGAGGAGAATACTTGTGCACGGAATTCCTGGACTGTTCTAAAGGAGAATGAGATTCTCTCTCAGCATTACTCCTCCGTATACACCATAGCACGATGGTATATCGGGGCGGAGCAATCACACCCTATATGATATGGTGTGCTCTATGATGAGTATTACTGAGTTACCTATTTCCTTTTAGGGGTTATGCACTTGAGAAGCTGCATACCTATTGAATAGGTTCAAATCAAATCAGTTGCTTACCACTTCATATGTGATATGGAATGGGAAGAGCCCATGTCTTAAGCTAGTTAAGATTTGGGATTGTCCGGCCTACGTCAAAAAGCAAAATCCGGACAAGCTCAAGGCAAGGTCTGTAATGTAGAACTGGAAATGTTCCAGCCATACAAACTGCAGCTAATAATTTGGTAGAACCAAAGGATTCAGTAGATTCCAACGAACCTCAGCCTCTCCGCCGATCTAGTAGGGTTCCTCACCCACCTGAGAGATACTTCGGTTTCTCTATGACAGTGGGAGCGAGGATTACATCATGAGATGATGACCCAACTAGTTTCGAGCTGGCCATCAGGAGTGTGACTCTGTAAGAATGGCTGGATGCTTAGCGATCTGAGATGGAATCCTTATACACCAACAAAGTATGGACTTTGGTTGCTATATCTGAAGGGTTAAATCCCCATCAGGAGCAGGTATATCTTGAGAAGATTACTTGGTGTACATGGAAAAGTTGAGACTTTCAAAGCTAGACTTGTTAAAGGTTTTCGTCATTGACCAGGCGTGGATAATGATGAAACCTTTTCAAGTAGCTATGCTTAAGTCCATCCAGATCCTACTTGCCATGGCTACATACCATGACTACGATATCTGGCGGTTGGGTGCCATGACTGCTTTTCTAAATGATGATTTAGAAGAGAGCGTCTATAAGTACACAGCCAGAGGGCTTCGTAGACAGTGGGAGCAGCGGAAACGTGTGCAAGATGCTTTATAGGATAAAGCAGGCATCGCGGAGTTGGAACGTCTGTTTTGATGAAGTAGTCAAAGAGTTTGACATCATCAAAATGGTAGATGAACCTTGTATAAACAAAAAGGTAGTAGAGAGTATGGTGACGATCCTCGTAGAGTACGTGGATGACATACTCTTGATAGGGAAGTAGTTTCCTATGCTACGCTCGATCAATCTCCGTTTATCACAATGATTCTCCATATAGGATTAAACTGATACCTACTAAATCCTGGGTTTTGGATCTATGAGATAGATCTAAATGGAAATTAGGATACTCACTAGTTGTAATGAGATGTTATCAATCGATCCTGGGGAGAATCACTGGAAGTGTTCCAGAGTGATAAGAACGACTGAATGTCAGTCACAGGCATTGTCTTTACCCTCAGTAGAGGGACGGTATGTTGGAAGAGTTCCAAGCTATATACCGTGACATACTAGACGATAAAGGCACGATACATCGCTACTTAAGATGCTACCAAAGAGGCAGTCTGGATGTATATTGGTTCATGAGATGAACTATGTTCCTCCCATTGTGTGACAATGGAGTTGTGGCTTATGCCAAGGAACGCAGGTCCCATCAGTGATCCAGACATATTCTAAGGCAGTGTCACCTGATCATGGAGATGGTTGATCTCCAGGGTGATCGAGGTTTGGAGAGTAGACTCAGAGGACAACACAGCGGATCCACTCACAAAGGCCTGTTCCCAGAGAGAGACTTTTATGGGATAGTTGAGTATGAGATACTTCAAACCACTGCTACAGATGGCCCTAGTGCAAGTAGGAGATTGTTAGTTATATGTATGCCCTAGAGGCCATTACTATACATAGGATGTATATTGTAGTGGATGCTGGGACATATATAGTGAGGACTTTCTTGGTCGACATGATAGTATGCTATCTGGTTGATCTTTACCTTAACGTGTACACTGATTGTCTCTCTATTACATGTTGGTAAAGCCCTTAGGATGTGTGCTTGACTACCTGGACTATGATGCGGATCATACTAGTGGGGACATGGTAGTCCATAAGTACATCCTTCAAAGTCCCTAGTCATGGGTGTATCGAGACGGGGCATCGATATACCAGAGTAGACTAGCGTATACCTTCTCGACCCATACAGATGGGCGATGGATGATCCCATATCCATTGGTGTTTGACATCAGAGATGATATACGGGTGCTCAGTAGAGACTGGGTACACTGGACGGACTCGCCGAGAACTCCCAGATGGTATTATACCTCACGTCAGATGGCAGTTCTCTGGTGACACTGGTACAGAGTAGTCTGTTGACCCGAGATCGTCATAGAGTCTTGTGTGGTTCCCACTGTGCTTTGATTTCCATCTTACCACGTCCAAGAGGGCGTGCAAAACGGTGGTTTTTGGGTACAGTCCCGAGTCACATGGAGGCAATGAGCGATAGGAGGGGATTCGTCTCTCCCGGTATAGGGAGTTGATGTTGTGCTGTGTTCGATTGGCTATAACAGGAAATCCCTGGCCAGGGTTGCTGAGATTTACTGGTAAGTGTTACCAGTAGTTTCTCGAATTGTTATAGACCTCATATCGACACGACTTATCGAGCTATTAGGGTCTGACGTTTACCACCCCTAGGCGAGATATGCGACATATCAGACGATCAGACCAAACTGTACGGTAGTGTTACTGGTTGGATTCACTGGAGTGTGAGCGGGCTTGCTCGTCGATCTTCAGATCGCTCAATACCCGGGTGGCCGTTACGTTTAGCAGACCGCTTGCGGCTTGTGGGTGTTTGATATGATCATCATCTGCTGCCGGCGTATTGACGAGTCTTTAGAGTCCTACACAGAGGTTTTCTGGCTCAAGCGAAACGAAATAGGAGCGCATATGAGATATGTGCGGGACCGAGAATAATGCGTGTATGTGATACCGTATTTCATTCTCGCGATGAATGTGTCGAATGGTTGTATGCGATATAACCTAGTTATCGAATCAAGGATTGATTCGATAAGCCGATACATTGGATACTAGTCGGTTATATGCGATATGACCGGATCGTTAAATCAAGTGTTGATTTAATGATTTAATGTATAATTATATATTTGATATATTACTTTACATTAACTAGTATTGGTTCACTTTAAATGGATTTTCTCACTCGGTTTGTGCACATTGTATATGTGATATACTTTTGTACACATGATTGTATCATGTTTGATGATACATGTTTCCTTGGTTAAGTATAAAGAATTAAACCATGGTTAAACATATAATTAGGGTTTTATTTTTCCATTACTTATTTATTCATTTATTTATTTGTTTATACATTTTGGAAAATAAATGGAAAAGAGAAAAGAATGGTGGCTTTATTTGTTGTTTTGTTGAAGCTTCATGAAGCTTTGACTTTGTCCACCATTCTTATCTCATCCTTAACCCTAACCATTCCTTTAACCATGATTGATTCTCTACACATTACCATAGTTAACATTATGATAAGGTTTGATTATTCTTTTCTTTTTAATTAACTTATCATATCATTTTCTTCTTCTTCTTCCTTGAACTCAAGAAGAAAACCTTGAGGTCATCAATGGTGATTGATGATAAAGAGTGAGAAATCCAATTCTAAATTGAACCCACTTCCTATTTCTTCATCCTCTACCTCTTGCCAAGTAGTAGAGTGTGTTTTCTTCACAAGTTTCTTGACTTGGTGAAGTCGGAGCTTGATTTAGCGATGCCTCGACGTAGATCATCTTCGGCATGGACATCGATGACCTAGCCCGTCCATTCTCCGATGAAGCCGACGCTAGAGCCCGGGACTTGTTATGGACAGCGAGGAGACTTCATTGCGGAGCTATGGAGGTGGAGAACCGGATCTACAAAGGTTGTATTTCCGTATCTCTTAGTTAAGTGTTAACTAGTTTATTGTTTCGCCTAGATTTCTAGCCAACGATCCGTAGTCGGGTTTCTCGGCACCTAGATTTTTTGAAATTGGCATGGTTGATGCCTTGTGAGACCTCATTAGGATGCCTAGGAACCCTACAGTTGTGCCACCGAGGACCCTCCGATGATCATGTTAGACGGGCTAAATTGGCAGAGTAACGTCCTTTTGGGGTCAAAATGCCTTACCTGAGTCGTCTGAGAGAGCTTTTATATAGTGGAAGCTATGGGCCGACGGGCGCGAGATTCACGCTGGCCGTTATGCCCCTGGCGTCACGCCCACGTGAAAGGCGGGATTCGCTGCTGATGACGAGATATGCTCGTTAATAGGGGAACGTGATGGCATAGAATGCGGGATCGTGGGCGGCGGGTATCTCGCGCCTGGAGCGATTCACGGAGCCATGGCGGAGATGCCTGCGATCAGTGTGGGTCGGTCGATGAGACCGAGGAAGCTAAGCTCGGCAGAAGGCTCGAGAACGAGCGGGAGGCCAAGCGTGCTTGGTACTGTGATAGCTCAAAGGCTAACTAGGGGGCTGAGGGAACTCAGTGTGTGGGAAGGCTTGGAAGTGAGCCGACGGTTATTTGTATGGCGAGCATGGGAGTGGTCTGGAAGGCCACCGAATGTCGGGAACGTCCTCGAGTGAGGGCCCGTGGCATGCTTCCAATGTACTGTTCTTGAACATTTCTCGTAGGCTTTGGGACATGTCACTCGCTACGTGTCATGATCTGGGGAAACCCAGGTATCGGGTATCATCAATGGTAATATGCACATTAACAAGGTTATAGACTAACGTATTTAAGTGGAATCAAAAGAGAAATTATTTTGTAGCGAAAAAGAAAAAAAATTGTTGCACAAAAGCTTAGGTTTCAGTCCAAAAAGATCTTATGTTTTGCGGAAACATGTTAAGATATGAAAATGAAATCAATAGATGCTCATCACAACTTTAAATTTGGATTTGACGCGGCCTGGATCACGCCAAGATGTTTCCTTCCGTTGATCTGCTGATAGCGGCAATGAATGGCTAAGATTGGATCTGGAGGCAGGCTCCTGAAGCGTGTGGATCTCAATGGGTTTGAGGTTTGTTGTTGCCGAGCTACCTGCATGGTAGTCCCGGGGTGGTTGTACCACCGAGGACCCACAGACGATCAAGTTAGAGAGGAAATCCGAACAGAGTAACGGCTTAGTGGAGTAAAAATGGCTTACTTGAACCGTCTGAAGAAAGGGTTTATATAGTGGTGGCAGTAGGCAGGGCAGGCGCGAGAATCACGCCGGCCGTTATGCTACCGACGTCACGCCCGCGTGATAAGCTGGATCCCCCATTAATAGCAAGACAAGCTCGTTAATGGGGGATCGTAATGGCGTGGAACGTGGGATATGGCCGGCGGATATCTTGTGCACAGCGAGATTCGCGGGATGACGGTTGCACCTGTGAGCGGTGCTGTTGGTCGGTCGATGAGACCGAGGAAGATGACCTCGGCGGGAGAGCTCACGGACGAGCGGGAGAGCTGGGGTATCTTATTTTTGCGGTACTTAGAGACGAGCTATGAGGCCGAGGAGGCCAATTGTGCTGAGGGTCGGAGGTGAGCCAGCTTTGTTTGTAGGACGGGCATGGGAGTAGTCTGGTCGGCCACCGTAGGCCCTTTCTTACATGCTCTGGGACACGTCATCTGCCACGTGTCGTGATCTAGGAGATCACCGATATTGAGCATCATCATTAGCCCCCCACTCTTGTCCCGACCAGTTGATTGGTCGGGTCGAGAGTGGTCTTCCAGGTCACCCGAAGTGAGCTCCTTTTCGAAGATATCATCGGGCGTGTCCCAGGGTAATACGTTGTATTTTTTAGGTGATGCCAGCGAATCAGGGTGAGATCTTTTGCATTAAAGAGGGTGCGCCGGATCATGCGTACTTTCGTTGAAGCGACAGCCCATGTGTCGGGCATTGGTTGGCTGATGTGACGGGCGCAGACTTCTTGCGTCTGATGGGATCCGACCAATGCGCGTGCAGCAGGTGGAGCGTTGGCCGTTGAATGCAAAGAGTTGTTTTTGGCGGGAGCCGACCGTCACCTTTGGTGGAGGACACTGGTGGCCATAAATAGAGGTGGGGTCCTCTTCAGGGCCCATCTCTCTTCATATCTTCCTCGTTCTTGAACTCGTAAGCTCGGCGCTCTCCTCTTTAGGTCGGATCTCTGCGTTCCAGAGGACTTCTCTCCATCAGGTTAGATGTCTTCCTCTGAGGAGTCTATAGATGTCGTCGGGGTAGATTCTAGAGATCCCTCTGCCGAGTCGGAGTCTTCTCGGGAAGCTAGGGTCAGATCTTTTTCCAGCGGTCGCACGTCTGGGGCGGATCCCTGAGTGGAGGTGGAGGACACCCCTGGTGTGCCTTCCTTGGTGAGGCACGAGGACGAGCTTGCCATTGCTCAGGCTCGTTTCCATATCCCTTCCGGCTATACCCTAGGTTTGACCAAGAAGGAGAGTGGGCAGGTCAGGTACGGGGTAAAGAGATTGCCATGTACCTGGATTCCTTTTGGGCCGGAATGCGCCTGCCCTTCTCTCCCGAGATTGTTAGAGTGCTAAATTACTTCGGGCTGGCCCCGTGTCAGCTAGTGCCGAACTCATGGAGGATTCTCCTTGGGTTCCTGGTCCGTTTGAAGTTGCAGATGATCCCCTTCGGTCTATCTATCCTTACATCCTCTCTTATTTACAAAGGTCACCCCGGCACTCGCGCGGGCGACCAGAGGTGGGTTTACCTCTCCTTTAGGAAATGATGGGGGAGTGCAGCCGGGTCGGGAGTCGTCGTCTTGCCTTCTTCCATCCACGATTGGAAGAAGAAGTTTTTCTTCATTGGGCCGCCAAAAGGCAAGGATTGGCCCGTGCCTACCCAGTAGTCTAGAGATAGGTGCTGACGGGGAAGCCCGTCCAACGACCCAGACACGTTGATAGTGGCGGAGTGGGAGCCCATTCCCCGGGCTGACGTGCTGCTTTTTGAGCGGGTCCTTAGTTGGGCCAGGCTCACACCCGTCCAATTCGTCGGTAAGTTTGGAGCTCGTAGGCGTTCTGTTGGGTTGGCGGCCATTTTATTTTTGTTTGTGTTGCTAACTTCATTGTATCTTGCCTTGTGCAGAATCCATGGACTTGAGCTACCTTCGAGCGGCTATGCACAAGCCGAAGAAGGGGTCGAAGGCAGGAGGGTGTTCGTATCAGATTTTTAAATTTTTATACCGCCCATTCTTGATCACAATGCATATAGGTAGGTACTTTTGATCCGTTTTTGCTGAATAATTGCAGGTTACAGGTTCTCAGTTCTAAGCAGTGAAATTCATGAAAAAGCGCAACAAATTTAGGACTTCCGCCAACCAAAGATAAATACGGGTCTACGCGCACTATCAGTATAATGCAGCCAACCAGTTCAAGGGACAAAATGGAAAATCATTGGTCATTTCATTGCACAAAGCACAAGGGCAGCACAAGATCCAAGAATTCTATGCGAAGCTCAAGAAAATCAAGGCAAAAAGTCTACATCAATTCACCCTTTTGATCTGCTGAAAATCTGGATGAAAAATGAAGAGTTTCTGAGAAACCAAGTATACCAAACAAAAGAGAACAGCAACATGAAGAAACCCAGAAAAAACGAAAAGGCAAATCCACCAAATGGCCGCGGAACCGCGGCCAAAATGGCATATATGTCGCGGAACCGCGGCCGCGTCTGAACAGTGTCGGCCACATCATAACAGCGTTGACTCGGCTCTTTTTGGGATAGTTTTGTAATCTCGTGATTGGCTCTGAATGTATACCTAGGGTTTCACTCTCCTGCCTATAAATAGCAGAGATCAAAGCTAAATTAGGGTGTGCCTTTCTTTATTTAGATTTTAGATTAATTCTGTAGTTCTTCTTCTTTGTTATCTTTCTCCATGAAAAAAATTGCAGTGAGTTAATGAGTGATGACTAATAAAAAATAAAAAAGAGTTCTTTTTATCTTGCATGTTTATTTATTTATTGTTGCAATTTTTCATTTGCTAATCTAGTCGTATTATTTTATTGTTGTTTTTCTTTTGTTTTTCTTCTTCTATTTTTCTTTATCTTCTACAACCATGATGCTTGAGTATGATCCTTGCCAATGTGAGGTCTCAAATAGCTAGTTATAACTTTCTTAACCTCATTTCTTTCTACCTTCCTTCTTTTTTTTCTTTTTTCTATCTTTTTAATGGGTGAGTAATTTCCCACTTGTTAGGGCAGGAGAAGGAAAGTTTGAGAGAAGGAAATCTCTCTCACTCTTTTCTTTACCCAACACCTTAATTCAGACTCCCTTTAATTGAACCATAATCCGCTCACTACGGCACCCTATCCTACATGATAGCGGTGATTCCCTAGTTAGACCGGTTGTGGTTGAATTAACCGGAGATTAGGGCTAAGAGCCAAGAACGGACAGACAAGGACGAAAAGGAAGAAACTAAGCACGGAAAGCCTAGCTTATACTTCCAAGTTCCTTCCTAGTCGTGCTAATCCCCGTTGTTGTCGATTACCGTAACACCGATATTAAGAATGGTAATGAAAGGAATGAGAAATTCCTAACTCAAACTAACATAATCGTAACCCTAACAAGATCTTTCATCATCCTTTATTGTTGGAGATTGTTCCCTCAGAGTCAATTATTGGATCACAGGCACGTGATTGCAATGATTGAGGGAGGACCTATACCGGTAGGACAGTCTTACTCAGGATGATAGTATGCTATCTGGTTTATCTTTATCATCGTGAACTGCTTTAGGTGATATTACTGATCACTATTGCACGTTGATAGAGCCCTTAGGATTCTTGCTTGACTACCAGCAGTATGAGAGCGATCATATACGTGGGAGCTGGGGTCTATAAGCACATCCTTAAAAGGTCCCTAGTCGTGAGAGTTTCAAGACAAGGCATCGATACTCCAGAGTAGACTAGTGTATACAGTCGAGACCCCGACGAGGGGAGGTGGCCGGTCTCACAAGCCACTGGTGTCAGTTGGTTCACCTAAGATGTATACAGGTGCTCATTAGGTTATGAGTACACCGGACAGGACTCGCCGGGAACATGCTAGTTGGAATTATACCTGATGTCAGATAGCAGTTCCCTGGTGACATGTGTACATGTTAGTTCATCGACCTGAGATCGTCATTTGTCTCGTGTGAGTTCCCACTGTGCTTTGATTACTACCCTACCACGGCTCAAAGGAGTCGTGCAAACAGGTTTTAGTTGGGTATTGTCCCGAGCCACATGGAGGCAGAGAGCAGATCTGCAGGGGTTCGTCTCTCCCGGTATTTGGGGTGAGGTCGCGCTGTGTCTAGGAGAGCCAGTACATGAAAGTCCTTGGCCAAGGCAGGAGATTTACTGGTAGGTATTCCAGTAGTATCTCAGGGTGTTCTGGACTACACTCCGACCCGACTTGTACCTCTTTTGGGGGTCTGACTTTTACCAACCCCTAGGCCCGCCATGCGATGCTCATAGACGAATGGACCGGACTGTATGGATATTGTCACTGACAGGCTCAGTAGGGTGTAAAGATGAGTTCCCTCATCGACGTCCCCTTTGGTCAATACCTGGTTGCCCGTTACATATGGCTAATACCTCTGACGTGCTAGTGGTTAAATCCATAGCCAATGTATTGACGAGTCTTTAGAGTACCCCACAGACAGTTTCTCAAGTTTCGGGCGAAACGCTGTAGAGGCCGTATGGAGATATGGCAGGGTTCGATCTTATACGTGCGGTATTGCACGGATCATGATCGGACGGAAAATACTAGCGGTCTTTGGTTTAGGCGGGATCCTAGTTTTGTACAGTGTAGATTTTGTCTCATTGCATTTGTATTCAGTGGGAATACAAATACGGGTATGTATATACAGTCGCGGGGCTTTCCTATAATTTATTACGGGATCGATTTTCTGAAGTTGCCAGTTTGCATTCCGTTTCTGCAAGTTTTCCTTTGTTCTTTCATGGACGGATTTTTCCGATGGAGGGGGTTATTTGCAAGTGTGCAAATTACTTATGTGGAGGGGGTTTATTTGTAAATAGAAAGATTATGATAGCATCTTTCCTTTTTCTTCACATGGTTTGCATTAAATGTTGATGGGAATGAGATGAGAGTTGATTTGGCTTTGGTGTGACATATATTCCTTGTTATCACACATTATCTCCTCTTGCTTTATTCTTTTGATTTTTTTCCCTCCTCTAATTGATTTGGCCGGCCACATTTTTCTTGAGGGAGAGAGATATATACATTTGTATGTGAGGATTTTGGCTCATATTCATTGCAAAAGGAAAAATCCTCAAGCTCATTCTTCTTGCTCTTTTTCTTCTCTCCTCCATCATCAATGGCAACTTCCTACCCCATGAGACAAAACATTCTACACTTATCCTACAGTATCCTTGGGCACGTCGGCTCGCCAACTTCGTGCCTGAGTTGCCTCGGTCCAGAGGTGGGAGCCCGTAAAAGAACCCGGCGATGTGGTGCCCGTTCCGACGAGGAGATGAAGACCGGAGATTCCGCGAGGAGATCGGGTTGGAGGCCGAAGACCGAAGGACATGGATCGCTCGGTATAGCTTTCTCCCCTTTCTCTAGTTTTCTAGCATTAGGTTAATGGCCCGATCCGGGTTTTATAGTGCGCGGTAGTGCCGGTTTACAAGTTTTGTAAAAGTTTCGTTTCCGTATTTTGGCCTCGGAATGACGGCCGGGGCGCTGCCGTGCACTTACACTGGTATCAGAGCCACGCCATTAACCTATTCTAGCTTGCTCTAATATGTTTACAAGTTCGATCGAACGAATTTCTAAAAAACACATTTTCCATGCATCAGTTTCTTTCGAATTTTTCCGGTTGTCAAAAAATTATTTGGTACATTGGAAAATTACGTGCAGGGGTTTTTGAGAATTCTGTGAAAATTTGGTCGGCTGATATTACTGCAGCGCGACGGATCAGCAGCCAAAAGCATGTTTTGGCCGTGGATCCGCCGCCGTTTTGTGTCCAAACTGCACCAAATTTTCACAGTAGCCTTCTGACATGGAAATAGGGTTTTTGGTATGTTCTGTTTGGGCCCAGATTTATTTTGAGTACAGGGTATTGTGCTTGGGGCCCACTTCGGAAAATTTAGTCGATCGAAAATTTTAAATATGTTAGTTCACAATATTTACATTATATCTGCGACCGTGAATGTCATTTGATCGGTAAATCCTGTCTAACTGCTATAACCCTTTTAGACGGATTTGCGAACGTCACATTCACGTTGATGTTCTGTATTGTGCTGTGATGTTATGGATCTGTCGTGGTGGATAGCCTGGATGCAATGTTAGTACAGTTTGGTTGTATATGTACATTTGATATTGCGGGGCGAGCGTCCGACTTGTGGACTGCCGTCATTGCCTGTTTGTATATTATTCTTTTGGGGCACGACCGGGCTGAGGTCGATGTACCTGTTGTATATTTATTTTTACTTTCTGTACTAGGATTACCCCGCGGAGGGGTGCACGGGTAGACGGGTTCTAGAGGGCAACGGGTCCGCATCTCATGGCGTTGAGACGGAGGGGCTTTAGTCTAGAATTGGCGGGCTATTCGCCGCACTCGTAGGGGGTATAGGTTGACCCAAGGAGGGGTGCCCAAGTTACCGGATTTCGTGAAGTGCTGGGTGGTCCATTCACGTTGCTGAAGGGGGCTGCCTCGCTTAAGGTTTTTGCGGGTGACTTTCCGTGCCCGTAGGGGTCTAGGATTTCATTGCACAGGCTATCCACACGACCAGGGGAACGTCGGGTTTCAGTAGCGGCTCTGTGAAACCCGGAGATCCCAGATATCTGTATTGTTCTGTGATGCTTATTACATTTCTGTGATGTTGCATTTTATCACGCCTTGAGCGAATATTATATATTGATATATATACTAGTAGATGTTGTATATGTTTTACATCCGCGCTAGTCCAGTCCCCGCTCTGTCGTTAGTTAGGTAACCTAACGGGTGATGACGGGACCCAGTGGCGAATGCGGATGGCATATACGTACATCATTATTTTCGTTCTTTATTTGTGTGATCAATTGATGGGACTGCATTGATTCGAATCAATGCAAGCTAAACAAACCTATTCTGATGTTGTTGGAACAATTTTTCAAAAAGCTGTTATTGCAAGGGCGTTCTCTTTTGTTCTACACAGTGGTATTCGGTTAGGAATATCCAGCACCTCAGTCGAAGAGGCAAGGGCCGAGATCCCTTCACCGGGAGTGACCCCTTGGACAGAAGTTTGCGTCAGGGCAATAACTTCACTATAGTCGATTACTTTTGCTTTGCATCGTGGTATTCAGTTGGAATATCCTGCACCTCATTCTACGGGGAAAGAGCCGAGATCCCTTCACCAGGAGTGACCTCTTTAGCGAAGGTTTTTGCCACTATATTTTTATAAAAAGCTATCCGGTTCCTTCAATGATATCAAGTTCATTACGTTAAAGGTTTTTCACCAGAAGCCATTCGTAGCCCTCCGTCATTTCAGACGGGTAGCACGTAGTATTCATGATATGTTTGTTGGCCTTAGACAAGGCATAGTGTATGGTAGCTGCTTGTTACCTTTCTGCTGCATAGATAGATGCGTTGGTTTGAGACAGTCGTATAGTCTTGTTGACCTTCGTCAAGGGCTTGTACGGGTGGATTCAAATTAACCTGGACAATGACGGGTAGAACTTGACATGTGACTTATGATTTGTTGGCCTTAGTCAAGGTCATAAGAGCATGGGGCAAAAATCATATCGGGAGTTTCTAAAGAAACTGAAACTTGCCAGATATGCGCATACCTTCTGGAGTGTGATAACGTGAGCGGATTCTGTCACATTATCATGCGATGATAGTTGGATCCCGACTCCCACTGATGAGTTGGTTTACTCCTCGGGTGATCTCGACTAATTCTTCTTTCTGGTTTGGAGGAGAATTTGACGGTACAGTGGGAGGTTTCCTGATTAGATAAAGTGATAACCATTCTGATCTAGGTTAGAGTGCACGCTGAGTGTTTCTTTTCTCTCTCTCTTTGGCAGCGACCATGACCCGACCCTTGACTATGACTCAGTGACCAAGTTGACGGAACCTTCTTAAACACTGGCTTTTGGATTGTCAGAGTTGCATACCTCATTGCCACTCCAACTTTTACCTTTTTCTCCAGGACACCCCGTATTACTATGAACGTCGACTTCCATTGGATAAAACCATCGTATGGTTATATACAAACTCGAAGGAATTTATTCGAGGATGGTTTCTGGTTATGGAGAAAACGAATAGGACTATTCAGTTGTCTTTTCCTTTTACCTTCTCTCAGGTTGCGAGTGGTCCTTGGATTAAGACAGTACACTTATTACGCAAATTAGATAGTCTTCTTCCAAACCATAGGCATGTGCCGACCGGTAGGGAATGAAGAAAACCAATTAGCCTAACGATGGTGTGTAGAAGTTAATAAGTTAAGACAAATAAAGGGAATAGTAAGAGGGCAAAGTAAAATTGCGACTGCTATTCACGACCAAACCAAGTATTTCATTACCACTCCCACTTCACCTTTGTATTTCTCCCGGACACTCCGTATCACTACGAAGATACACAGTTTATTGGATATTCCATCGTATGGTTATATACGAACTCGAAAGGAACTTGTTCCAGTTCGGGGATGGATTCTGGTTCAGGAGAAATTGGAATAAGGTTTATTCGGTTTTCTTTTATCTTCACCTTCTCTCGCATTGCGAGTGCTCCTAGGATTAGGATAGTACACCCATTATGCTTATTGGATAGTCTTCTTCCAAACCATAGGCTGGTGCCGAACGGTAGGGAAGGAAGAAAACCATTTGGCCTAAAGGGGTGTACAGAAGGTAATGACTAAAGACATATGAAGGGATTTGGAATGATGGCAAAGAAATATAGGGTTGCAGTTGTGAATCTGGATAATGGAAGAGGCATTACTAGGAATACCCGGATACCCCTACGAAAATTTCAATGTTTCAGTTTCACTGTGTACTGCTAAAAGAAAACTGATTTCCCAATTAGTACTTGCTCCAGTGTATGTATTTACCAGATATGATTCTCACATCTGTATGGTTTTACAGATAATGAGTGGGAGTAAGTTAGTGGGAATTAGGTGATCATCCTCATTATATCGGAATTCGTTGTAATTGGTGATATTTGAGGAAATCGCCTGGGCTGTTTGCTGGACGGCAAATATTTGGTTTTGAATATCCGCTGTTTTGCGCCAATTTCAAATTGATATATCTGTACGTCTATTTTTATAGAGTGAGATATACCTTTTTGAAATTATGTCTATGACATTTACCTATATCAGTGGATGGTTAGGTAAGGAGCATTAAACAGCGGTGTAATTCTTCTTAACCATAAGTACAGTTTTCACCCTACGATACACAGGGAATGAGTTATTAGACTCAAGGGACTTGTACAGAGTATTGTATATTGTCCAGTGTCCATTAGGACTGAGGGGTTGGTACTCGTACTATATTCTGTTTACTTTTGACTTCTCTAGTTCTTAGACATGTGTTTCGTAGAAATGCGGGTTCTGAGTTTTGAGAAGTTATAGATATAAGAGTAAAGTAGAGAACCAGATGTTGCAAGTATCGGGATTCTTCAAGGAGATCGAAGATGTAGATACTTGTGTATGGTATTCAGTTAATAGTAATGATTGAGGGAACTTGCTTCTCTTTCAGGTTAATCATAATTGGAAGCATTCCTAAGTTGAGTAATACTGATCCGCCTCTTTCCATTTAGTTGACATGCATTGAAGACAGCTGCATGATTTGAATCTGGTTCAATTAAATCAGTGCCTCTATTTCTGTATTGGATATAGAACAGTTCATATCTTGACATTGTTAAGGTACGGGGAGTTGTCCAGCTTATGCTTAAAACCAAACACTAGACAACTCAAGGCACGTTTCTGTAATGGCTGTTTGTGGGTTGACCCGGGCTATGACGAGGGTTGATTTTCTACCATCTGGAAGATCAATAGTGAAATTGTTTTTGACTCGCCACAGTTTTAATAAAAATGGATTTTTTCAGAAAACAGTAGTGTGAGTATGGTAGAACTGGAAGTAATTCCATAACCGCAAACGATTACTGAAGATTTGATAAGAACCTAAAGATTCAATCTGGTTTGACATTCCATTGGCCACTCCGCAGACATGATGGGTAACCTCAGGTACCCGAGAGGTACTCCAGTAGCCTCAAGGACGGTGACAGGGAGGTTCTTGTTTACCCAGACTTTCCATTGCTGTTACTCCAGGCTGTGAGACCCGGCAGGAGAATGAGTATAGCGTCGTTCTGAACTAGCTTTAGAAGTGTACGTCTATATGACTCTGCCAGAGGGTTGTCGTAGTCAGTGGGAGCAGCAGAAGCATAGTGGACAAGTGGCTTATGTCTATTTATAGACTAAAGCAGATATAACGAAGATAGATCATCTATTTCTGATGTGACAGTCATAGGTTTGACTTCATCTGAATAGGGGATGGATCTGTTAAGAAGGTAGTAGGGTGTGATGTCCTGGTATTTGGATGATATACACAGAGTAGGAAGTGAAATTCCTATACTACGGTCGATTATACTTTGGTTGTCACACAGTGGTTTCTCCACATGTGACTTGGATATAATATCAAGACATTCTGGTTACTAGATCTATAGTTTTAAATCTAGATTTAGGTAATTTCCCAATCTGGGTACTTAGACAGCATTCTAAAGGTGTTTTAGAATGGACGACTCCTGGCACGGTAGTATACCTGCAGGTGATGGAGTCACCCTCTCTAAAGGTGTCTTACAGACTAAAAGGGAGAGGGATGTGCGTGATTGGCAGATCACTTGCTTAGGCAATTGAGTCAATCATAAGATGTCAAGTACCACACCAAATGTTGGTTTTACAGTAGATGCAATAAGTTGATATTGATCCAATCCTGGAGAAACATTCGGAAGCAGTTTTAGAACATAAGTGGATGTTCTAGGGATATGATAATGACAGCCTCATTCGGGATACAGTTATCATTCCAGGCTTCCAAGGTGACCTAGATGACAGAATGGCTGTCAGAGTTATAGTTTTCCTTCTGACGAGGGGCAGTATTTTGGACAGGTGGATACTGAGGGAAGGATGGCGCAGGATACTGATTAAGTTCAGTTGACGATACAGTCTAAGAAGTTTGGATTTGGAGTTTATTTATGAGCTAGGTCCCATCAGACATCCAGACTTATTCTAAGACAGGTATTGCTCATTTCGGGAGATGGCTTTCTCCGCGAACTTGAGATAAAGAGAGACATAGAAAGAAACATCAGAGTGGATCCACTCACTGAGGCTATTCCTCGAACACAATAATTTTGCAAACGAACTTTGTGAGACTGATTAGTAGAGGAGTTGGGTGTTCGGTATCACACGGACTGTGAGTATGCGACATCGCAATAATTAGCCTTGAGTGCAAGTGGGAAATTGTTGGAGATAGTGCCCTCAGAGTCAATTATTGGATCACAGGCACGTGATTGCAATGATTGAGGGAGGACCTATACCGGTAGGACAGTCTTACTCAAGATGATAGTATGCTATCTGGTTTATCTTTATCATCGTGCACTGCTTTAGGTGACATTACTGATCACTATTGCACGTTGATAGAGCCCCTAGGATTCTTGCTTGACTACCAGCAGTATGAGGGCGATCATATACGTGGGAGCTGGGGTCTATAAGCACATCCTTAAAAGGTCCCTAGTCGTGGGAGTTTCGAGACAGGGCATCGATACTCTAGAGTAGACTAGTGTATACAGTCGAGACCCTGACGAGGGATGGTGGCCGGTCTCACAAGCCACTGGTGTCAGTTGGTTCACCTAAGATGTATACAGGTACTCATTAGGTTATGAGTACACCGGACAGGACTCGCCGGGAACATGCTAGTTGGAATTATACGTGATGTCAGATAGCAGTTCCTTGGTGACATGTGTACGGGTTAGTTCATCGACCTGAGATCGTCATTTGTCTCGTGTGAGTTCCTACTGTGCTTTGATTACTACCCTACCACGGCTCAAAGGAGTCGTGCAAACAGGTTTTAGTTGGGTACAGTCCCGAGCCACATGGAGGCAGTGAGCGGATCTGCAGGGGTTCATCGCTCCAAGTATTGGTGGTGAGATCGCGCTATGTCTAGGAGAGCCAGTACATGAAAGTCCTTAGCCAAGGCAGGAGATTTACTGGTAGGTATTCCAGTAGTATCTCAGGGTGTTCTGGGCTACACTCCGACACGACTTGTACCGCTTTTAGGGGTCTGACTTTTACCAACCCCCTAGGCCCGCTATGCGATGCTCATAGACGAACGGACCGGACTATACGGATATTGCCACTGACAGGCTCAGTAGGGTGTCAGGATGAGTTCGCTCATCGACGTTCCTTTTGGTCAATACCTGATAGCCCGTTACGTATGACTAATACCTCTGACGTGCTAGTGGTTAAATCCACAGCCAAAGTATTGACGAGTCTTTAGTGTTCCCCACAGACAGTTTCTTAAGTTTCGGGCGAAACGCTGTAAAGGCCGTATGGAGATATAGCAGGGTTCGATCTTATACGTGCGGTATTGCACGGATCATGATCGGACGGATAATACTAGCGGGCTTTGGTTTAAGCCGGATCCTAGTATTGTACAGTGTAGATTTTGTCTCATTGCATTTGTATTCAGTGGGAATACAAATGCGGGTATGTATATACAGTCGCGCAATTTTCCTATAATTTATTACGGGATCGATTTTCTGAAGTTGCCAGTTTGCATTCCGTTTCGGCCAGTTTTCCTTTGTTCTTTCATGGCCGGATTTTTCCGATGGAGGGGGTTATTTGCAAGTGTGCAAATTAGTTATGTGGAGGGGGTTTATTTGTAAATGGAAAGATTATGATAGCATCTTTCCTTTTTCTTCACATGGTTTGCATTAAATATTGATGGGAATGAGATGAGAGTTGATTTGGCTTTGGTGTGACATATATTCCTTGTTATCACACATATCTCCTCTTGCTTTATTCTTTTGATTTTTTCCCTCCTCCAACTGATTTGGCCGGCCACATTTTTCTTGAGGGAAAGAGAGATATACATTTGTATGTGAGGATTTTGGTTCATATTGATTGCAAAAGGAAAAATCCTCAAGCTCATTCTTCTTGCTCTTTTTCTTCTCTCCTCCATCATCAATGGCAACTTCCTACCCCATGAGATAAAACATTCAACACATATCCTACAGTATCCCTGGGCATGTCGGCTTGCCAACTTCGTGCCCGAGTTGCCTCGGTCCAGAGGTGGGAGCCCGTAAAAGAACCCGGCGATGTGGTGCCCGTTCCGACGAGGAGATGAAGACCGGAGATTCCGCGAGGAGATCGGGATGGAGGCCGAAGACCGAAGGACACGGCTGTAGGGTTACTAGGCACTCTAACAAGGTTCTACAAAGTATCAAACATGCCCGATTAAAATTTTAGACGTGCCTAACAACCCTAAACAAGATCTTTGCTAGAAAATTAGGGTTTCACATGCAAGTAAATAGCACCTATGACTAAGTGAATACGAAATACAACCTTTGTAGATCGGTCCTTCACTTCATTAGCTCCTTGTTGAAGTCCCTTCGCTGCGATCGTGGTTCTCCCGGTCTCTTGCATGGCTTCACGAGGCGAAAGAAGCGTCCTTTCTTGAAGTCTTTGAGGCCGAAGAAGATCTACGTCGAGGGAATACCAACTCAAGCTACTACTTTAACTAGAGAATTAGTGAAGCAAACACCCTAAACTAAAGTGCTAGTCTAGTAGAGGATGGAGAAATAGGAAGTGGGTTCTCTTTAGAATTTTATTTCTCACAATCTTTTGCCCTCTTTTTAAAACCCTAGCAAGCTTTTTCTTTTGCTCAAAGAAGAAGAAGATGAACAAAAGAAAAAGTTGAGGATAATCATCAAGTGTGAGAGCTAACAATGGTGAGTGAGTATCATATACAAACTCATGTAGAGACATAACCATAGCTAATCCAAAATGGTTAGGTTAATAAAAATCTAAAGTAAAACAAAGTTAGTGGCCTTTGTCAAAGCATCCACAAGCTTTTACAAGCTTCATTCTTACGACCTAAGCTCCACTAATTTGTAATTACCATATATAATTATTAACCACCATTTAAAATAGAATGGTGTATGTCTTGCACACCCATGTATGATGTATCATCAACCATGATACAAAAAGAAAACACATTTTAATATATATGACATATATATTGAAGTTGTGTACATGTGAGAAAAATCCATAAGTGAACAAGTGTTAGTTAATGTAAACTAGTATATCTAATATACAATTATACACTAAATTATTAAATCAATACTTGACTTAATAATCCGGTCATATCTCATACAACCGACTAACATCCAATGTAACGACTTATCGAATCAACACTTGATTCGAAAACCCGGCTATATCATATATAACTGACCGATACAAAAAGTCGCGAGAATAGAATACGGTAACACATATACGCATTATTCTCGGTCCCGCACATATCACATATGCGCTCCTATTTCGTTTTGCCTGAGCCAGTAAAACCTCTATGTAGGACTCTAAAGACTCGTCAATACGCCGGCAGTAGGTGATGATCATATCAAGCATCCTCAAGCCGTCAGCGGTACTAGCTGGACGTAACGGCCACCCGGGTATTGATCGATCAGAAGATCAGCAAGCAAGCCCGCTCCAACTCCTGTAAAAGCCTGCCGGTTACACTTCCCGTACAGTCCGGTGTCCTCGTCTGATATGTCGCATATTAAGTGTAGGGGTGGTAAACGTCAGACCCCAATAATCGATAAGTCGTGCCGATGTGTGGCTTATAACGGGTCGAGAAACTACTGGTAACACTTACCAGTAAATCTCTAACTCAGCCCTGGCCAGGGTCTTCCCTGTTATGGCCAATCGAGCACAGCGCAACATCAACCCCCAATACCGGGAGAGACGAAACCCCTCCTATCGCTTATTGCCTCCATGTGACTCGGGACTGTACCCAAAAACCACCGTTTTGCACGCCCTCATGGACGTGGTAAGGTGGAAATCAAGGCACAGTAGGAATCACACAAGACTCTACGACGATCTCGGGTCTACAGACTAACCTGCACAAGTGTCACCAGAGAACTGCCATCTGACGTGAGGTATAATACCATCTGGGAGTTCTCGGCGAGTCCGTCCAGTATACCCAGTCTCCACTGAGCACCCGTATACCATCTCTGATGTCAAACACCAATGGATATGGGATCATCCATCGCCCATCTCATGGGTCGAGAAGCGTATACGCTAGTCTACTCTGGTATATCAATACCCTGTCTCGATACACCCACGACTAGGAACATTAAAGGATGTACTTATGGACTACACTGTCCCCACTAGTATGATCTGCATCATAGTCCAGGTAGTCAAGTACACATCCTAAGGGCTTTGCCAACATGTAACTATAAGACAGTATCAAGAGACAAGTATACATGTTAAGATAAAGAGCAACCAGATAGCATACTATCATATCGAGCAAGAAAGTCCTCTCTATAAATGTCCAAGCATCCAATATAATATACATCATCTGTACAATACTGGCCTCTAGGGCATACATAGAACTAACAATCTTCCACTTACACTAGGGCCAGCTGCTGTAGTATCGTATACCTAGCATCCCGAAGAGTCTCCCAAACTGTAACTAGGGAATGGCCTTCGTGAGTGGATCCGCAGTGTTGTTCTTCGTGTCAACCCTCCTGACCTCGATCTCCCGGCGATCAACTATCTCCCGGATCAGGTGATACCGCCTCAGAATATGCCTGGATAGCTGATGGGACCTGGGTTCCTTGGCCAAAGCCACCGCTCCATTGTTATCATAATACAAAGGTATTGGATGCTCAATGGATGGAACCACTTCAAGTTCAGTAATGAACTTCTTGATCCAGACAGCCTCTTTGGCAGCTTCGTTGGCAGCGATGTATTCGGCCTCCATCGTCGAGTCTGCCACAGTTTCCTGCTTGGAACTCTTCCAGCTAACCGCCCCTCCGTAGAGGGTAACGACAAGTCCTGAGTGCGACTTAGAGTCGTCCTTATCACTCTGGATGCTCGAATCGGTAAAGGACTCCACTTGGAGTTCTCCGTTACCATACACCAAGAGCATCTCCTTAGTCCTTCTTAAGTACTTGAGAATGCTCTTCACAGCTGTCCAGTGACTCTCTGCAGGATCAGCTTGATACCTACTCACTACACTTAGTGAGTATGCTACATTGGGTCTGGTACATAGCATCACGTACATGATAGAGCCTACAGCCGAAGCATAGGGTATCCCTTGCATGCGAGCTCTCTCCAAAACAGTCTTCGGAGACATCTCTTTGGAGAGAGTGATTCCAGAGCTCGTGGGTAAGTTCCCACGCTTGGATTCTTCCATACTAAACCTCTTTAGTATGGTGTCAATGTACCTGGATTGGGACAATCCCAATATCCTTTTAGATCTATCTCTATAGATCATAATTCCCAGTATGCAGGAGGCATCACCTAGATCTTTCATTGAGAACCTTTGTGATAAAAAGAGCTTGACCGATTACAGCATAGGAATGTCATTTCCTATCAAGAATATGTCGTCCACGTACAATACGAGGAAGACAACCTTACTCTCTGCTACCTTCTTGTAAATACAAGGTTCATCTACGTTTTTGACGAAATTAAACTCTTTGATAAGGACGTCAAAGCAGATGTTCCAACTCCGCGATGCTTGCTTTAATCCATAAATGGATTTAAGCAGCTTGCACACCTTCCCGCTGCTCCCACTATCTATGAAGCCCTCTGGCTGTGTACCTATAGACGCTCCCTTCCAAATCAACATTTAGAAAAGTAGTCATGACACCCAACCGCCAGATATCGTAGTCATGGTATGTAGCCGTGGTAAGTAGGATCTGGATGGACTTAAGCATAGCTACATAGAAATGGTTTCATCATAATCCAAACCTGGTCAATGATGCAAACCTTTAACAAGTCTAGCTTTGAAAGTCTCAACTTTTTCATGTACACCAAGTAATCTTCTCAAGATATACTTGCTCCTGATGGGGATTTAACCCTTCAGATAAGGCAACTAAAGTCCATACTTTGTTGGTGTATAAGGATTCCATCTCAGATCGTTAAGCATCCAGCCATTCTTACAAAGTCCCACTCCCGATGGCCAGCTCGAAACTAGTTGGGTCATCATCTCATGATGCAATCCTCACTCCCACTGTCATAGAGAAACCGAAGTATCTCTCAGGTGGGTGAGGAACCCTACTAGATCGACAGAGAGGCTGAGGTTCGTTGGAAACTATTGAATCCTTTGGTTCTACCAAATCATCAGCTGCAGTTTGTATAGCTGGAACTTCCTCCAGTTCTACCTCATGTCCACTAATTTCTTCACAAGAAATTCCTTTTACAAAGGTGGCATGTTGAGAAACAAAATATCTTTTGTTCCTCGGTTAGGTAGAAGATATTCCCTTACATATGCTTTGGATATCCAACAAACTTCTACAGAACTGACTTTGCCTCGAGCTTGTCCGGATTATGCTTTTAGACATAGGCTGGACAACCCCAAATCTTAACAAACTTAAGATATGTGCTCTTCCCTTTCCATATCACATATGGAGTGGTAGGCAACTGATTTGGTTAGAACGCCATTCAATAGGTATGCAACTTCTCCAGTGCATAACTCCCAAAAGGAAATAGGTAACTCGGTAGTACTCATCATAGAGCACACCTTATCACATAGGGTGTGATTGCTCTGCCCCGATACACCGACGTGCTGTGGTGTATACGGAGGAGTAACGCTGAGAGAGAATCTCATTCTCCTTTAGAATAATCCAGGAATTCTGTGCTCAAGTATTCTCCTTGTTGATCATATCAAAGGACATAATACTTATACCCGTTTTGGTTCTCTACTTTCTAACTTATATTCTGTGAATATCTCAAAAGTTTCGGACTTGTGTTTCAACAGGAACATATGCCTGAATCTTGAGAGATTATCAGAGAATGTAATGAAGTACTAAGAACCGGTCTTGTTATATGTAGACAGGGGACCTTTATACATCAGTATGTATCAATCCTAAGAGTTCACTAACTCTTTCTCCGCTTCCAATAAACAGAGCTATGGTCATCTTATCTCTGTGACATGACCGGCAAGTTTCACAAGATGTAAATTCAAACTAATTTAAATATGCATCTATATGTAATTTCAGCTAGTCGGGTCAGATTGATATGACCTAGTCTACAATACCGCAAGAAGGATTCGTTCATTTTTGAACTCTTCCACTTGTGTGTGTTTTGTATACTAAGAACTGTAGTTTGATTTAGAACGTCTAAGCTTTTAGATAACGTGCCTGAACCGATCAACTCTTGATATAGGAAATGTACAAAACATTATCCAACAATAAAAAATTATATCCTTTCTTTACTTATAAAGAGACTGATATGATGTTGTATATCAGGTTCGGTATCTAATAACATTCGTTCAGAATCAATGTATGGGTGATAGCGACCAACAGACTTGGCTGCAACACTTGCACCATTTTCTATCTCATGAAACTCATCACCCGTTCTCAGTTCTCTACCTATCTGTAGCCCATGTAACAGATTACATATGCGGGATCCTGATCCGGTATCTCATACCCAGGACGTAAAGGATACTGAGAAACAGTTCTCTGTAATGAACACACCCGAAGATGATGCATCAGCATGCACTTTCTTCGTTTGGGCGGCACGGGAATTCTAGTAATCCCCAATTTCCTGCTCTGTCTTATAACACTTATAAGTTGGAGCGGGACCAACGTTCCCCGGCTCAGTATAACAAGCGGGTTCGGTCAATACATCCGTATTATTATCTTGATTAAGGCATGATATGGTCGCTACCTGGAGAGAGAGAAGAAAACACTTTAGCGTATGCTCTTGCAAGATCAGATTGGTTATTATTTTATCTAATCAGGATGGCTCCCACTGTTTTTATCAAATCTTCCTTCAAACCCTAAAAGGAAAGACTAGCCGGGATTAATTACACCCTACAACTTCGCCAATCTTTCAGCCAGGCCAGTGTCGGTACTTTGAGGGAGGTTCCCCGTGCTTTCGCACGGACCTAATTAAAGTAAACCTCGTTTTCCCAGAGGCATAACCCCGTTGACACCTTTCTAGACCCCTACTTGATCGGCTAATTGTCCTGTGTAAAACTCTCCCAGGAGTAACAATTACTCGCAGTGGGTATCGGGATCCAACTATCTCATAGAAGGTATGCAATCTCATTGCAAATTTCAACACTTGAAATTCCCGATAATATTTTGCCCCTAACGTGCTATGACCTTGACGAAAGCCAACAAACCATAGCGCGCTAGTCAAGTTCAACCCATACATTTCTTGACTGAATTAAACCCACCCGCACGACCCTTGACGAAAGCCAACAAAGCCGTACGACTACCCTAATCCAATCACATCATATGCAGTGGATAAGCAGCATATAGCTACCGCACTCTACACCTTGACGAAAGCCAACAAATGCAGCACGAATACTATATACAACTTATCTGAAATGACGGAGAGCTACGACAGGTTTTTCTGAAAACCTATTGCGTAATGAACTTGATATCGTTGTAGAATCATGTGAATTTTGAAATGGAGTGATTTTGAGACTTTCATCAGTTTTGCTAAAGAGGTCACTCCCGGTGATGGGATCTCGGCTCTTTCCTCATTGAATAAGGTGCAGGACATATCATATATATCACTATGCAAAACAAAACTCTAAAAGCAATAAAAAAAAAACGAGTGTTGTAGCATCTGCCAGTTTTGCTAAAGAGGTCACTCCCGGTGAAGGGATCTCGGCTCTTTCCTCATCGAATAAGGTGTAGGGTTCCTAGGCACTCTCAAGAGGTCTCACAAGGCATCAACCATGCCAATTTCAAAATTTAACGGTGCCGAGAAACCCTAGACGAGATCGTTGGCTAGATTTTTAGGCGACAAAGCAAACTAGTTAACACTTAACTACTAGAATACGGAAATACAACCTTTGTAGATCCGGTCCTCCACCTCCACGGCTCCGTGATGAAGTCCTCTCCGCTGTCCAAATCAAATCCCGGGCTCTAGCGTCGGCTTCATCGGAGAAAGAGCGGGCTAGGTCATCGACGACGTGCCGAAGATGATCTATGTCGAGGCATCGCTAGATCAAGCTCCAACTTCACCAAGTCTAGAAAACTTATGAAGGAAACACACTCTACTACTTGGCAAGAGGTAGAGGATGAAGAAATAGGAAGTGGGTTCACTTTAGAATTGGATTTCTCACTCTTTTTCATCAATCACCATTGATGAAGAAAGGTTTTCTTCAACTTAAAGAAGAAGAAGAAGAAGATGATAATATTATGATAAGTTATTTAAAATGAAAAGAAAATTAATACTTATCATAATGTAAACTATGGTCAAGTGTAGAGATTAAACCAAGGTTAGTTAGAATGGTTAGGGTTAAGGATGAGATAAGAATGGTTGACTTGATCAAAGCTTCAAGAAGCTTCAACATAAAAACAAAATAAGCCACCATCCTTAAAAATTTCCAAAAAGAATAAATAAATGAATAAATCAAAACCCTAACCATTAACATGTAACCATGGTTTGATCTTTACATAAAAACCCTAGCAAACATGTATCATCAAACATGATACAATCATTTGCACAAAAAGTATATCACATATACAACTTGTACATCCAAGTGAGAAAATCCATTTAAAGTGAACCAATACTAGTTAATGCAAAGTAATATATCAAATATATAATTATACATTAAATCATTAAATCAACACTTGATTTAACGATCCGGTCATATCGCATATAACCGACTAGTATCCAATGTATCAGCTTATCGAATCAATCCTTGATTCGATAACTAGGTTATATCACATACAACCAATCGATACTTCCATCGCGAGAATAGAATACGGTATCACATACACGCATTATTCTCGGTCCCGCACATATCTCATATGCGCTCCTATTTCGTTTCGCTTGAGCCAGGAAACCTCTGTGTAGGACACTAAAGACTCGTCAATACGCCGGCAGCAGATGATGATCATATCAAACATCCACAAGCCGCAAGCGGTCTGCTAAACGTAACGGCCACCCGGGTATTGAGCGATCAGAAGATCGACGAGCAAGCCCTCTCACACTCCAGTGAATCCAACCAGTAACACTACCGTACAGTCCGGTCTGATCGTCTGATATGTCGCATATCTCGCCTAGGGGTGGTAAACGTCAGACCCCAATAGCTCGATAAGTCGTGTCGATATGAGGTCTATAACAATTCGAGAAACTACAGGTAACACTTACCAGTAAATCTCAGCAACCCTGACCAGGGATTTCCGGTTATAGCCAATCGAACACAGCGCAACATCAACTCCCTATACCGGGAGAGACGAATCCCCTCCTATCGCTCATTGCCTCCATGTGACTCGGGACTGTACCCAAAAACCACCGTTTTGCACGCCCTCTTGGACGTGCTAAGATGGAAATCAAAGCACAGTGGGAACCACACAAGACTCTATGACGATCTCGGGTCAACAGACTACTTTGTACCAGTGTCACCAGAGAACTGCCATCTGACGTAAGGTATAATACCATCTGGGAGTTCTCGGCGAGTCCATCCAGTGTACCCAGTCTCCACTGAGCACCCGTATATGATCTCTGATGTCAAAAACCAATGGATATGGGATCATCCATCGCCCATCTGTATGGGTCGAGAAGGTATACGCTAGTCTACTCTGGTATATCGATACCCCGTCTCGATATACCCACGACTAGGGACTGTGAAGGATGTACTTATGGACTACCATGTCCCCACTAGTATGATCTGCATCATAGTCCAGATAGTCAAGTACACATCCTAAGGGCTTTACCAACATGTAACAGAGAGACAATCAGTATACACGTTAAGGTAAAGATCAACCAGATAGCATACTATCATGTCGAGCAAGAAAGTCCTCCCTATATATGTCCAAGCATCCACTACAATATACATCCTATGTATAGTAATGGCCTCTAGGGCATACATATAACTAACATAAGATGCGGGATATATCATATATATCGCTATGCAAAGCAAAAACTGTAGCTACCCTTTTTGCAAATTTGATTCTACAACATCTTTTAGGTTTCTTTTCTTTCATTAATCATATTAATGAAGTCCCATCATTTAATTCACCTAAACATCACAGATAAATACGACGTACACTTATGTCATCCGCATTTGCTTCGATGTCCCCTCATGCACCGTTAGGTTAGGTAACTAACGGCAGAGCGGGACAGAGCTAGCGCGGGTGTAAAACATAAGTATCATCTATATAATATATCATATATACTATATACAGTATCTATCACAACATATCAAATGATCACATCACAGATATCGCAGCAGAAGAAACATAAGAAATATTGGATATACTAGGACGTCCGTGTTTTATTTTGAGCCTCTATAAAACACGGATTCCACGGTTGCGATGAATAGCCAAACCCACACCCCTAGACCCCTACGAGAGCGGCAAGAAACCCTTCCAATTCTAGAGTTAGGAGACCCTGACTCGACTCCTCGAGTTGGTCTCCGACTGGACTCTATAACCCGGTTACTTGTGCTCTCCTCCTTGGGTCTATCCTAGTGCGGAAAAGTAAATAATATACAAATGGTGACATCAACCTCATCCCGGAAGTGCCCCTAATAAAAGAATATTACATACATTTAATTTTACAAGAATGAAAATAAAAACCCTCATCTCACATAAAAAAACCCGGCTATTCAGAAACGCGACAATCCAATATAATATATCCAGCAACACATAATATCATATGTCATCAACGTAAGCAAATATGCGCATCCCAATTGTCGTTGACATATAGCAACGAAACCGGCGATATCATATATTACACTTACGGTCGCAGAAAAGAAAGTGTAAAACTACAACATTTGGAATCCACATTCTCTTTAGACATCGTAAATCCGAAATATCACATACTTCGCATTTCATGCCTAACTATACGAATTCCACATATTGTATCACATTCCAGATAAATAGACAGTATTAAACTTTGCGATCGAATAATCAAATACCCAAGATTTCCTAAATAGCTCAACACTTGAGCGGAGTTCAAAAATTCCAGAATACGTCACAGTAGCAACAGTCCAGCCGTAGAAGGGTCAAGCCAACGCCTCACAAGTGGCACGCCGTACTGCCCCAAACCCTAAGGTTCAAAAGGCAGTTCAAGACGGTCACATAATCGAGTTAAGGTTTGTTATCTTCTAGAGGGTCCATCGCGTTACATGCATGATTTTCCGAAAGATTTAAACTCAAGGAAAAAAATTCAACACTTGAAAGTTTTTCGTGCCGGGAAAACTTGAGTTAATGATATACGTTCGAACATTTTAATAGTTTCTAAATATCCGAAAAACATAACGAAATTAAATATTCCGATCGAATCAACGATTACAAAATAAACCCCAGAACACTCAACACTTGAGTCAGATTAAAAATACCCAGAAAATAGTAACAACAGATACAAGTATTACTGTGCAAACACGTGTCAATAATACCAAATTACGGCCGCGGAACCGCCGCGGGAAGCAGGTTCCTGCCGCGGTTCCGCGGCGACTTGATGGTATCATGAGTTCGCATTTCATGGTAATTCTTAAAATTCCCTGCTGATTTTTTTAGCTATTTTTAATTCAGAAAGAATCACATTTTTAGAAATTATCCAGGGAGGGGGTTAAATTGGCGTTTCGGGTTTCGATCGGCGTTTTAACTCCGTATACACGTCGCTTAATGCTCTAGCTAGACTCTGATACCACTGTAGGGTTACTAGGCACTCTAACAAAGTTCTACAAAGCATCAAACATGCCCGATTAAAATTTTAGCCGTTCCTAACAACCCTAAACAAGATCTTTGCTAGAAAATTAGGGTTTCACATGCAAGTAAATAGCATCTATGACTAAGTGAATACGAAATACAACCTTTGTAGATCGGTCCTTCACTTCATTAGCTCCTTGTTGAAGTCCCTTCGCTGCGATCGTGGTTCTCCCGGTCTCTTGCATGGCTTCACGAGGCGAAAGAAGCGTTCTTGTTTGAAGTCTTCGAGGCCGAAGAAGATCTACGTCGAGGGAATACCAACTCAAGCTACTACTTCACTAACTAGAGAATTAGTGAAGCAAACACCCTAAACTAAAGTGCTAGTCTAGTAGAGGATGGAGAAATAGGAAGTGGGTTCTCTTTAGAATTTTATTTCTCATAATCTTTTGCTCTCTTTTTAAAACCCTAGCAAGCTTTTTCTTTTGCTCAAAGAAGAAGAAGATGAACAAAAGAAAAAGATGAGGATAATCATCAAGTGATAGAGCTAACCATGGTGAGTGAGTATCATATACTAACTCATGTAGAGACATAACCATAGCTAATCCAAAATGGTTAGGTTAATAAAAATCTAAAGTAAAACATAGTTAGTGGACTTTGTCAAAGCATCCACAAGCTTCTACAAGCTTCATGCTTATGACCTAAGCTCCACCAATTTGTAATTACCTTATATAATTATTAACCACCATTTAAAATAGAATGGTGTATGTCTTGCACACCCATGTATGATGTATCATCAACCATGATACAAAAAGAAAACACATTTTAATATATATCACATATATATTGAAGTTGTGTACATGTGAGAAAAATCCATAAGTGAACAAGTGTTAGTTAATGTAAACTAGTATATCTAATATACAATTATACACTAAATTATTAAATCAATACTTGACTTAATAATCCGGTCATATCTCATATAACCGACTAACATCCAAAGTATCGACTTATCGAATCAACACTTGATTCGATAACCCGGCTATATAATATATAACCGACCGATACAAAAAGTCGCGAGAATAGAATACGGTATCACATATACGCATTATTCTCAATCCCGCACATATCACATATGCGCTCCTATTTCGTTTTGCCTGAGCCAGTAAAACCTCTGTATAGAACTCTAAAGACTCGTTAATACGCCGGCAGTAAGTGATGATCATATCAAGCACCCATAAGCCGTCAGCGGTACTTGCTGGACGTAACGGCCACCCGGATATTGATCGATCAGAAGATCAGCAAGCAAGCCCGCTCCAACTCCTGTAAAAGCCTGCCGGTAACACTTCCCGTACAGTCCGGTCTCCTCGTCTGATATGTCGCATATCAAGTCTACGGGTGGTAAACGTCAGACCCAAATAACCGATAAGTCGTGCCGATGTAAGGCTCATAACGGGTCGAGAAACTACTGGTAACACTTACCAGTAAATCTCTAACTCAGCCCTGGCTAGGGACTTCCCTGTTATGGCCAATCGAGCACAGCGCAACATCAACCCCCAATACCCGGAGAGACGAAACCCCTCCTATCGCTCATTACCTCTATGTGACTCGGGACTGTACCCAAAAACCACCGTTTTGCACGCCCTCATGGACGTGGTAAGGTGGAAATCAAAGCACAGTGGGAATCACATAAGACCTTATGACGATCTCGGGTCTACAGACTAACCAGCATAAGTGTCACCAGAGAACTGCCATCTGACGTGAGGTATAATACCATCTGGGAGTTCTCGGCGAGTCCGTCCAGTGTACCCAGTCTCCACTGAGCACCCGTATACCATCTCTGATGTCAAATACCAATGGATATGGGATCATCGATCGCCCGTCTCATGGGTCGAGAAGCGTATACGCTAGTCTACTCTGGTATATCAATGCCCTGTCTCGATACACCCACGACTAGGAACATTAAAGGATGTACTTATGGACTACACTGTCCCCACTAGTATGATCTGCATCATTGTCCAGGTAGTCAAGTACACATCCTAAGGGCTTTACCAACATGTAACTATAAGACAGTATCAAGAGACAAGTATATATGTTAAGATAAAGAGCAACCAGATAGCATACTATCATATCGAGCAAGAAAGTCCTCTCTATATATGTCCAAGCATCCAATATAATATACATCATCTGTACAATACTGGCCTCTAGGGCATACATACAACTAACAACGGATCGCTCGGTATAGCTTTCTACCCTTTCTCTAGTTTGCTAGCATTAGATTAATGGCCCGATCTGGGTTTTATAGTGCGCGGTAGTGCCGGTTTACAAGTTTTGTAAAAGTTTCATTTCCGTATTTTAGCCTCGGAATGACGGCCGAGGCGCTGCCGTGCTCTTACATTTATTTCATTAGTTGGTCTTAAAAAAAATCTTGACATATTTGGATTTAACTCATTAAAATATAAAGAAAAAGAATCCATCTCCCTGTGGATCGACCCGTACTCAACCGGCTAGCTACCAAGCGATGCCAACTTGATTGGGGTAATTAAAATTAAGCAAGCAGAAACATGCTCAATCAAAGGGGCCAGCTCTTCTCGTCAGACGTCGATCCCGGCTCCCCCAGCAGCCGTTCCGCCCCAGCGCTCGAGTGTGGATCGTGCCCCGGGGCCCAGCAAGGCGCCGAGCCGAAAGCTGGTTCGGGGACAGGAGGCCCTGGCTTCGGAGGCAGAGACCAGCCCTCCGCCGTTGGCCCTCAAGAGGTTCCCCCATGCAGTCCCACGGACCCTGGCCTCCCCGATCTTGGTGGATGAGGGGGAGCTCCGTTTTGAGGTGCCCTCGGGGCTCTCCGTCGCTGACAACGTTCTGTCCGACATAGAGAGGTCGGTCGACGGAAAGGTCCTTAGAGGGACTCTGAAGGTGCAAATGGCGTCCATCGCCCAAGAGGTCGTGCAGGTTAGTGCTCGTAGCTCGCTCGATTTTTCACTCAGCGTCTCGCCATTCGTGAGATTTGGCGGTCCTTTTTCTTTCTGACCCCCCTCTGATCTCTTCAGGTCCTCCAGCATGTCGCTCTCGTCGTCCGGATGAAGGAGGAGGAATAATCCCGGCGATGCGAGCTGGTGGTGAGCTCTCCTTGCTGGGGGAGAGCTCAAAGCGGGAGCTGGAGGCGGCGATGGTGAGGGTCGCTGCCCTTGAGGACGAGGCAGCGGCCGCGAAACAGGTGGCGGCGGCCGGGAAGCAGGAGGTTGCCAGGTTTTGCGTGGCTTCCCCAATCGCAGAGGGCAAGCTTCAGGACTTTAAGCTGCTCGTCGACGCCATGAAGAAGTCGGCGATTACTCTCCGGAAGGAGATGGAGGCGGCGGTAGAGGTGGTGAAGCGAACCGACCTCAGAGCGGCGAAGGCGGTGGAGAACTTCCAGAAGTTAGAACATTTTTACACCGACCTAGCCCTGTATGTCTACGGTAGCGCCCCGGTCGTCTACAGACGCCAAATGTGGAACAAAAACTTTTTAACTGGCGCTATTATATACTTTAACCCGGATCTGCCATTATTGCTAAAATAACATACTACAAAGAGGGTAAAAAGTTTATACCGAACGATCCGAGTCCTTCGTTCTTTAACCATCATCCCACGCTCCGTTGCGGCTGCTCCGATCTCGTCGATCTCCGATCTGCTCGTCCAGGTGACACCACGTCAACGATTCTTTAAACGGGCTCCCGCCTCTAACTCGAGGCAACTCGATCGTCAAGTTTGCTAAAAGAGACGACCAAGATTGATGTAGAGAATGAGTAGATTACTTTGTCTCACTTCGTCCAACGCCGTGGACGATCGGTTAATGAAGTTGCCACTCGAATCGGGTGATGGAATGAAATGAGCTATGAAATTTCCATACACCCCAAAAACTATCATAATCTTTTTCCAAATGAATTATCAATTGAGAGAGAGAGGAGGGGGCCGGCCACACTTATAAGAGTGGGGGGGTGAGTGTAGGATAGGGGGAGAGTGACCACAAGGGAAATATCATGAACAAATATCCTAAGGTTAACAAGAATCATTAATGTTAAAGCATGAGTCATTAAAACCTAGTGTGAACACAATGAATGAAACAAATGAGTCATGAAGCCTAGTCACCTCTTCTAGAAACTTCTAGAACCATCCACACTCATCTTAAGAAAAGTTAAATCTGTCTTTAACCGAATGTTAAAAGACGGCTGATAAAAAACTGGAAACTGGCAACTTCCAAAAGCGATCCCGAAACGAATTTCAGGATAACCCTGTAACTGTATAAATATACCCGCATTTGTATTACGACCGAATACAAATGCAACTGAGACAAAGATATTATATCTACTCAATATAATACTCGGATCCGGCTTAAACCAAAGCCGACCAGTATCATCTGCCCGAAAAATGACACGTGCGTAAACGCACGTGCATTTTCCGAACCCTGCCATAAAACCATACGGCCTCTACAACGTTTCGCCCGAACTTGGGAAACTGTCTGTGGGGGACTCTAATGACTTGTCAGTACCCTAGCAGTGGGTTTAACCACAAACCGTCAGCGGCACTAGCTAGGCGTAACGGCTGCCCATGGACTAACCTCAAGGGAGGCCGATGAGCGAACTCATTCGGAAACCCTACTGAGCCTAACAGTGATAATGTATATACAGTCCGGTCCGTTCGTCTATGAGTATCGCATATCTGCCTAGGGGGCTCGTAACGTCAGACCCCCAATAGCGGTATAAGTTGTGTCGGAGTGTAGCCCAATAACACCCTGAGATATTACTGGAGTACCTACCAGTAAATCTCCTGCCACGGCCGTGGGCTTTGTGTAATGGCTCTCCTAGACACAGCACGATCTCACCCCCAATACCAGGAGAGACGAATCCCCTGCCGATCTGCTCACCTGCCTCCATGTGGCTCGGGACTGTACCCAAAAACTACCTGTTTGCACGACTCCTTTGAGCCGTGGTAAGGTAGAAATCAAAGCATAGTGGGAACTCACACGAGACAAATGACGACCTCAGGTCGATGAACTAACCTGTACACATGTTGTAGGGTTCCTAGGCACACTCAAGAGGTTCCACAAGGCATCGACCATGCCAAATTCAATTTTTTTCGGTGCCGAGAAACCCTAATGCGATCGTTAACTAGAGTTTAGGCGAAACAACAAGCATGTAAAAAACTTTATTGCTAAGTGAATGGAAATACAACCTTTGTAGATCTGGTCCTCCACTTCTTTAGCTTCGTGATGACGTCCCTTCGCTGCGATCACCGGGATCCCGGACTCTAGCGATGGTTTCGTTGGAGAAATGAGCGGGCTAGGTCGTTGACTTCGATGCCGAAGATGATTTACGTCGAGGCAACTCTAACTCAAGCTCCATCTTCACTAGCTCATGAAACTTGTGAAGAAAACACCCTATACAACATGGCAAGTGGTAGAGGATGAAGAAATAGGAAGTGGGTTCACTTTGGATTTGGATTTCTCACTAGGTTTCAACACTTGAAAATTTTCTAGCAATGGTTTTCTTTCTTCTTCAAGAAGAAGAAGAAGAAGAAAGAAAAGAAAATGAATTATCTAATTAGAAAATTCAAGTGACCCTTATCATATTGCAACCATGGGTGAGTTAACAAGTGTAGAGAATAAACTAGGGTTTAGGCAAATGGTTAGGTTAAGCAAAAGAAACAAAATGGTTGAACTTTTCAAAGCTTCATAAAGCTTCAAAGAAAATCCAAAGTTAGCCACCATTTTATTTCTTGCTAAAATGAATAAATAAATAAATGAATAAATAAATTAAAACCCTAACCATTTACCTAAACATGGTTCAAAGCATACACACACCCAAGTTCACATGTATCATCAAACATGATACAATCTAGTGCACAAAAATATATCACATATACAATGTGCACATCAAGTGAGAAAATCCATCTTAAGTGAACAAATACTAGTTAATGTAAAATAATATATCAAATATATATATTATACATTAAATCATTAAATCAACACTTGATTTAATGATTCAGTCATATCGCATATAACCGACTAATATCAAGTGTATCAATGTATCGAATCAACACTTGATTCGGTAACCCGGCTATATCATATATAACCGTCCAATGATACAAATCGCGAGAATAGAATACAGTATCACATACTGGTATTATTCTCGGTCCCGCACATATCTCATATGTGCTCCTATTTTGTTTCGCTTGAGCCAGGAAACCTCTGTGTAGGACTCTAAAGACTCGTCAATACGCCGGTAGTAGGTGATGATCATATCAAACACCCACAAGCCGCAAGCGGTCTGCTAAACGTAACGGCCACCCGGGTATTGAGCGATCAGAAGATCAACGAGCAAGCCCGCTCACACTCCTGTGAATCTAACCAGTAACACTTACCGTACAGTCCGGTCTGTTCGTCTGATATGTCGCATATCTTGCCTAGGGGTGGTAAACGTCAGACCCCAATAGCTCGATAAGTCGTGTCGATATGAGGTCTATAACAGTTTGAGAAACTACTGGTAACACTTACCAGTAAATCTCAGCAACCCTGGCCAGAGATTTCCGGTTATAGCCAATCGAACACAGCGCAACATCAACTCCCTATACCGGGAGAGACGAATCCCCTCCTATCGCTCATTGCCTCCATGTGATTCGGGACTGTAGCCAAAAACCACCGTTTTGCACGCCACCTTGGACGTGGTAAGGTGGAAATCAAAGCACAGTGGGAATCACACAAGACTCTATGACGATCTCGGGTCTACAGACAAACCTGTACCAGTGTCACCAGAGAATTGCCATCTGACGTGAGGTATAATACCATCTGGGAGTTCTCGACGAGTCCGTCCAGTGTACCCAGTCTCCACTGAGCACCCGTATATCATCTCTGATGTCAAACACCAATGGATATGGGATCATCCATCGCCCATCTGTATAGGTCGAAAAGGTATACGCTAGTCTACTCTGGTATATCGATGCCCCGTCTCGATATACCCACGACTAGGGACCTTGAAGGATGTACTTATGGACTACCATGTCCCCACTAGTATGATCCGCATTACAGTCCAGGTAGTCAAGTACACATCCTAAGGGTTTTACCAACATGTAACAGAGAGACAATTAATGCACACGTTAAGGTAAAGAGCAACCAGAAAGCATACTATCATGTCGAGCAAGAAATTCCTCCCTATATATGTCCAAGCATCCACTACAATATACATCCTATGTATAGTAATGGTCTCTTGGGCATACATATAACTAACAATCTCCCACTTGCACTAGGGCCATCTGATAGCAGTGGTTGCAGTATCTCATACTCAACCATCCCATAAAAGTCTCTCTCTGGGAAAAGGCCTTTGTGAGTGGATCCACCGTGTTGTCCTCTGAGTCTACTCTCCTAACCTTGATCACCCTGGAGATCAACTATCTCCATGATCAGGTGATGCTGCCTCAGAATATGTCTGGAACACTGATGGGACGGACGCTCCTCGGCATAAGCCACAACTCCATTGTCACACAATGGGAGGAACTAAGTTCATCTCATTAACTAATATACACCCAGACTTCCTCTTTGGTAGCATCTTTGGTAACGATGTATCTTGCTTTTATCGTCTAGTATGCCACGGTATCTAGCTTGGAACTCTTCCAACATACGGTCCCTCCACTGAGGGTAAAGACAATGCCTGTGACTGACATTCAGTCGTCCTTATTACCCTGGAACCTTTCCAGTGATTCTCCCCAGGATCGATTGATACCATCTCACTACTACTAGTGAGAATCCCAGCATCCAATTGCATCTATCTCATAGATGAAAACTCAGGATTTAGGAGGTATCACTTTGATCCTATATGGAGAATCTTTGTGGTAAGCGGAGATTGACCGAGCGTAGCATAGGAAACTCCTTCCCTATCAAGAGTATGTCATCCACTTACTCTACGAGGATCACTACCATACTCCCTACTACCTTTTTGTATATACAAGGTTCATCTAGCATTTTGATGATGTCAAACTGTTTGACTAATTCATCAAAACAGATGTTCCAACTCCGCGATGCCTGCTTCATCATATAAAACATCTTGCACACATTTCCGCTGCTCCCACTGTCTACGAAGCCTTCTGACTGTGTACTTATAGACTTTCTCTTCTAAAACATCATTTAGAAAAGCAGTCATGACACCCAACCGCCAGATATTGTAGTCATAGTATGTAGCCGTGGCAAGTAGGATTTGGATGGACTTAAGCATAACTCCTTAGAAAAGGTTTCATCATGATCCATACCTGGTCAATGATGCAAACCTTTAACAAGTCTAGCTTTGAAAGTCTCAACTTTTCCATGTACACCAAGTAATCTTCTCAAGATATACTTGCTCCTGATGGGGATTTAACCCTTCAGATAAAGCAACCAAAGTCCATACTTTGTTGGTGTATAAGGATTCCATCTCAGATCGCTAAGCATCCAGCCATTATTACAGAGTCCCACTCCTGATGGCCAGCTCGAAACTAGTTGGGTCATTATCTGATGATGCAATCCTCACTCCCACTATCATAGAGAAACCGAAGTATCTCTCGGGTGGGTGAGGAACCCTACTAGATCGGCGGAGAGGCTGAGGTTTGTCGGTTACTATTGAATCCTTTGGTTCTACCAAATCATCAGCTGTAGTTCGTATTGCTGGAACCTTTCCAGTTCTACAGAACAGACATTGCCTCGATCTTGTCCGGATTTTGCTTTTAACATAGGCCGGACAATCCCAAATCTTAACTTACTTAAGAGATAGGCTCTTCCTATACCATATCTTTTATGGAGTGGTAGGCTCTGATTTGATTCGAACCCAATTCAATAGGTTTGCAGCTTCTCAAGTGCATAACCCCCTAAAAGAAAATAAGAAACTCAGTAGTACTCATCATAGAGCACACCATATCAAATAGGGTGTAATTGCTCCGCCCCGACACACCGTCGTGCTATGGTGTATGCGGAGGAATAATGCTGAGAGAGAATCTCATTCTCCTTTAGAATAGTCCCAGAATTCTATGCACAAGTATTCTCCACCCTGATCACATCAAAGGACATAATACTTATACCCGTATTGGTTCTCTACTTCTAAATCATATTCTGTGAATATATCAAAAGGTTCTGACTTGTGTTTCAACAGGAACGTATGTCTGAATCTTGAGAGATCATCAGAGAATGTAATGAAGTAAAAAAGAACCGGTCTTGGCATATGTAGACTGGGGACCTTACATACATCAACATGTATCAGTCCCAAGAGTTTACTAACTCTTTCCCTGTTTCCAATAAACAGAGCTATGGTCATCTTATATTTGTGACATGACTGGCAAGTTTCACAAGATGTAAATTCAAACTCTTTTAAATATGCATCTATATGTAACTTCAGCCAGTCGGGTCGCATTGATATGACCTAGTCTACAATGCCTCAAGAAGGATTCGTTCATTTCTGAACTCTTCCTCTTGTGTGTGTTCTGTATACTAGGAACTGTAGTTTGATTTAGAACGTCAATGCTTTTAGATAACGTGCCTGAGCCGATCAACTCTTGATATAGGAAATGTTCAAAACATTATCCAACAATACAAAATTATATCCTTTCTTTACTAAATAAAGAAATTGATATGATTTTGTATATCAGGTACGGTATCTAATAGCATTTGTTCAGAATCAATGTACTGGTAATACAGGGTGACAGTGACCAACAGACTTGGCTACAACACTTGCACCGTTTTCTGTCTCATGAAACTTATCACCCGTTCTCAGTTCTCTACCTTTCTGTAGCCCATGTAACAGATTACATATGCGGGATCCTGATCCGGCATCTAATACCCAGGACGTAAAGGATACTGAGAAACAGTTCTATGTAATGAACACACCCGAAAATGATGCATCGGTATGCACTTTCTTCGTTTGGGCGGCACGGGAATTCTAGTATTCCCTAATTTCCTGCTCTGTCTTATAACAATTATAAGTCGGAGCGGGACCAACGTTCCCCAGCTCAGTATAACAAGCGGGTTCGGTCAATACATCCGTTTTATTATCTTTATTAAGGTGGGACATGGTCGCTACCTGGAGAGAGAGAGAAGAAAACACTCTGCGTGCGCCCTTGCAAGATTAGAATGGTTATTTATTTTATCTAATCAGGATGGCTCCCACTGTTTTTATCAAATCTTCCTTCAAACCCTAAAAGGAAAGACTAGCCGGGATTAATTACATGCTACAAGTTCGCCAATCTTTCAGCCAGGCCAGTGTCGGTACTTTAAGGGAGGTTCCCCGTGCTTTCGCACGGACCTAATTAATGTAAACCTCGTTTTCCAGAGGCGTAACCCCGTTGACACCTTTCTAGACACCTACTTGATCGGCTAATTGTAATGTGTAAAACTCTCCCAGAAGTAACAATTACTCGCAGTGGGTATCGGGATCCAACTATCTCATAGAAGGTATGCAATCTGGTTGCAAATTTCAACACTTGAAATTCCCGATAATATTTTGCCCCAAGCGATCTATGACCTTGACTGAGTCAACAAACCATAGACCGCAAGTAAAGTTCAACCCGTCATTTCTCGATTGAATTAAACCCACCCGCACGACCCTTGACTGAGTCAACAAGGCCGCACGACTACCCTAATCCATTCGCATCATATGCTTTGCAGATAAGCACTAATCAACTACCGCACACTACGCCTTGACTGAGTCAACAAACGCAGCACGAATACTAACTATTACCTATCTGAAATGACGGAGGGCTACGACAGGTTTTTAAGAAAACCTTTTGCGTAATGAACTTTATATCGTTGTAGAATCAAATAATTTAAAAAATGGAGTGTTTTTTAGGCTTTTCTAGTTTTGCTAAAGGGGTCACACCCGGTGAAGGGATCGTCGGCCCTTTCCTCGTCGAATGAGGTGCGGGATATATCATATATATCACTGTGCAAAGCAGAAACTATAGAAGCAATCAAAAGACAAACCGAGGGTTGTAGCATCTGCCAGTTATTGCTAAAGGAGTCACTCCCGGTGAAGGGATCTCGGTCCTTTCCTTATCGAATAAAGTGCAGGATGTTCTACAAGGAACACCGCGATGCAAAGCAAGAACTGTAGCTACCTGTTTTATTTAGAAATTCGATTCCACAACATCTTAGGTTTCTTTTCTTTCATTAATCACAATAATGAGGTCCCATCATTTATGTTAGCTAAACATCATAGATAAATACGACGTACACTTATGCCATCCGCATTCGCCTCGATGTCCCCTCGTGCACCGTTAGGTTAGGTAACTAACGGCAGAGCGGGGCAGGGCTAGCGCGGGTGTAAAACATAAGTAACGTCTATATAATATATCATATATACTATATATAGTATCTATCGCAGAACATCAAATGATCACATCACAGATAACGCAGCAGAAGAAACATATGAAACATTGGATATACTGGGACGTCCGTGTTTTTAATACGAGCCAGTATAAAACACGGATTCCACGGTCGTGATGAATAGCCAAACCCACACCCCTAGACCCCTACGAGAGCGGCAAGCAACCCTTCCAATTCTAGGATTAGGAGACCCGGTTACTTATGCTCCCCTCCTTGGGTCTATCCTAGTGCGGAAAAGTAAATAATATACAAAGGGTGACATCTTCCGCAACCTGGAAGTGCCCCAATAAAAGAATATTACATACAAGTTTTTTACATGAATGAAAATGAAAAACACTCATCTCACATAAAAACCGCCGGCTATTCAAACACGACGATCCAATATAACATATCCAGCAACACATAACATCACATGTCATCAACGTAAGTAAACATGCGTATCCCAATTGTCGTTGACATATAGCAACGAAACCGGCGATATCATATATTACACTTACGGTCACAGAAAAGAAAGTGTAAAACTACAACAGTTGGAATCCGCAACCTGCATAGACATCACATGCCTAATCAAATGAATTCCTTAGATATTGCAGGCCTTATGATTATAAACCCCGCATTTTAGTCTCATTATCGAAAACTCTTTTCAATATCAAGTCGGGCAATTCAACAGGATTCCCGACATTTTGATCGAATGCTCGTCGCAAACTTTATTAGGCGGCCACACCCCCGATGCCGTCGACGAAGTGCACTAAGGCGGAACACCGCTGCCGTGAGCACCCAAATGGATGCTTTCGGCGACGGGGTTCTCCTACAGTCAGTTGGTCGGGGCTATAGGGTGTAGCTGTCTATTAAGTTTACCCGGCGAGTATCCGCGTACGCTACGTGATCCCGACGGACTTTTGGTTGCATCAAAATTCCGTGGCAACCGATCAAGTGAGACTAAAGTGCTATGTTTATAACATTCAAATCAGTTATCTCATAACTCCTTGTGGATTCTAAATATTGTATCACATTCCAGATAAATAGAAAATGTTAAACTTTCCGATCGAAAAATCAAACACCCAAGTTTTCCCGAAACAACTCAACACATGAAATAAGTTTAAAAAACATTCACTTCATTCCTCAGTACCAATGGTCCAGACGTAGAAGGGTCAAGCCAACGCCTTACATGTGGCACGCCGTACTGCCCCAAACCCTAAGGTTCAAAGGGCAGTTCAAGACGGTTACATAATCGAGTTAAGGTTTGTTGTCTTCTAGAGGGTCCATCATGTTACTTGCACTACTTTAGAACGTCTTTAAACCACGAAAAAATCCAACACTTGAAAATTTCCCGACAGGGAAAAATCGGGTATTTATATCCGGTCGAACTTTTTAACAGTTTCTAAAATATCCGGAAAAACATAAACGAAGTTAAATTATCCGATCAAATTAACGAGTCCCTAATAAAACCCTAGAAAACTCAACACTTGAGTGGAATTAAAAAATTCCCATAAAAAATTGACAATAAAGGACCTAAGAACAAATATATGAAATTTCAGGGACTAAGTCTAAATTTTGGCCACGGAACCGCCGCCAAACCCTTGGTTTCGCTGCGGTTCCGCGGTCAAATTATTGACTTAGTGGACCGTACTTCACATTAATTCTTAGTTTTTCCTGCTTGTTTTTCTGAGAATTTTTAATTCACAAAAATCCACTGTTTTGAAAAATGTACAGAGAAGGGTTTTGTCGGGGTTTACGGGTTCGATCGGACTTCTAACTTCGTCTACACTTCGCCTAAAGCTCTAGCTAGGCTCTGATACCACTGTAGGGTTCCTAGGCACACTCAAGAGGTTCCACAAGGCATCGACCATACCAAATTCAATTTTTTCCGGTGCCGAGAAACCCTAATGCGATCGTTAACTAGAGTTTAGGCGAAACAACAAGCAAGTAAACAACTTTATTGCTAAGTGAATGGAAATACAACCTTTGTAGATCCGGTCCTCCAGTTCTTTAGCTCCGTGATGACGTCCCTTCGCTGCGATCACCGGGATCCTGGACTCTAGCGATGGTTTCGTCGGAGAAATGAGCGGGCTAGGTCATTGACTTCGATGCCGAAGATGATCTACGTCGAGGCAATTCTAACTCAAGCTCCATCTTCACTAGCTCATGAAACTTGTGAAGAAAACACCCTATACAATATGGCAAGTGGTAGAGGACGAAGAAATAGGAAGTGGGTTCACTTTGGATTTGGATTTCTTACTAGGTTTCAACACTTGAAAATTTTCTAGCAATGGTTTTCTTTCTTCTTCAAGAAGAAAAAGAAGAAGAAAGAAAAGAAAATGAATTATCTAATTAGAAAATTCAAGTGACCCTTATCATATTGCAACCATGGGTGAGTTAACAAGTGTAGAGAATAAACTAGTGTTTAGGCAAATGGTTAGGTTAAGCAAAAGAAACAAAATGGTTGAACTTTTCAAAGCTTCATGAAGCTTCAAAGAAAATCCAAAGTTAGCCACCATTTTATTTCTTGCTAAAATGAATAAATAAATAAATAAATTAAAACCCTAACCATTTACTTAAACATTGTTCAAAGCATACACACACCCAAGTTTGCATGTATCATCAAACATGATACAATCTAGTGCACAAAAATATATCACATATACAATGTGCACATCAAGTGAGAAAATCCATCTTAAGTGAACAAATACTAGTTAATGTAAAATAATATATCAAATATATATATTATACATTAAATCATTAAATCAACACTTGATTTAATGATCCGGTCATATCGCATATAACCGACTAATATCAAGTGTATCAATGTATCGAATCAACACTTGATTCGGTAACCCGGCTATATCATATATAACCGTCCAATGATACAAATCGCGAGAATACAATACAGTATCACATACTTGTATTATTCTCGGTCCCACACATATCTCATATGCGCTCCTATTTCGTTTCGCTTGAGCCAGGAAACCTCTGTGTAGGACTCGAAAGACTCGTCAATACGCCGGTAGTAGGTGATGATCATATCAAACACTCACAAGCCGCAAGCGGTCTGCTAAACGTAACGGCCACCCGGGTATTGAGCAATCAGAAGATCAACGAGCAAGCCCGCTCACACTCCTATGGATCCAACCAGTAACACTTACCGTACAGTCCGGTCTGTTCGTCTGATATGTCGCATATCTTGCCTAGGGGTGGTAAACGTCAGACCCCAATAGCTCGATAAGTCGTGTCGATATGAGGTCTATAACAGTTCGAGAAACTACTGGTAACACTTACCAGTAAATCTCAGCAACCCTGGCCAGGGATTTCCGGTTATAGCCAATCGAACACAGCGCAACATCAACTCCCTATATCGGGAGAGACAAATCCCCTCCTATCGCTCATTGCCTCCATGTGATTCGGGACTGTACACAAAAACCACCGTTTTACACGCCCTCTTGGACGTGGTAAAGTGGAAATCAAAGCACAGTGGGAATCACACAAGACTCTATGACGATCTCGGGTCTACAGACGAACCTGTACCAGTGTCACCAGAGAACTACCATCTGACGTGAGGTATAATACCATCTGGGAGTTCTCGGCGAGTCCGTCCAGTGTACCCAGTCTCCACTGAGCACCCGTATATCATCTATGATGTCAAACACCAATGGATATGGGATCATCCATCGCCCATCTGTATGGGTCGAGAAGGTATACGCTAGTCTACTCTGGTATATCGATGCCCCGTCTCGATATACCCACGACTAGGGACCTTGAAGGATGTACTTATGAACTACCATGTCCCCACTAGTATGATCCGCACAACAGTCCAGGTAGTCAAGTACACAACCTAAGGGCTTTACCAACATGTAACAGAAAGACAATCAGTGCACACGTTAAGGTAAAGAGCAACCAGATAGCATAATATCATGTCGAGCAAGAAAGTCCTCCCTATATATGTCCAAGCATCCACTGCAATATACATCCTATGTATAGTAATGGCCTCTAGGGTATACATATAACTAACACATGTCACCAGGGAACTGCTATCTGACGATAGGTATAATACCAACTAGCAGGTTCCCGGCGAGTCCTGTCCGGTGTACTCATAACCCAATGAGCACCTGTATACATCTTAGGTGATCGAACTGACACCAGTGGCTTATGAGACCGGCCACCGCCCCTCGTCGGGGTCTCGACTGTATACACTAGTCTACTCCGGAGTATCGATGCCCTGTCTCGAAACTCCCACGACTAGGGACCACAATTAAGGATATGCTTATAAACTACCCAACTTTCACGTATATGATCGCCATCATACTGTTGGTAGTAAAGCAAGATCCTAAGGGCTCTATCAAAGTGTAACAGTGATCAATCACCTAAACCTGTACACGACTGATAAAGGCAAACCAGATAGCATACTATCATCTCGAGTAAGACTGTCCTACCGGTATAGGTCCTCCCCAATCATTGCAATCACGTACCTGCGATCCAATAATTGACTCTAAGGGCACTATCACCAACAATCTCCCACTTGCACTTAAGGCTAATTATTACGATGTCGACTACTCACAGCCCGTGTGAAACCGAACATCGAACTCCTCTACTAATCAGTTTCACAAAGCCCGTTTGTGAAACTATTGTGTTCGAGAAATAGCCTCAGTGAGTGGATCCGCCTAGATGTTTCTTTCTATCTCTCTCTTAATCTCAAGTTCGCGGAGAAAGCCATCTCCCGAATTGAGTAATACCTGTCTTAGAATATGTCTGGATATCTGATGGGACCCAGTTCATAAATGAACTCCAAATCCAAACTTCTTAGACTGTATCGATCACTGAACCTAATCAGTATCCGGCACCATGCCTCCCACAGTATCCTCTTGGACCACCTGTCCATAATAGTGTCCCTCATCAGAGGAAAAAAACTATTACTCTGACAATCACTCTGTCAACCATGTCACCTTTGAAGCCTGGAATGATAACCGTCTCCCGAAGGAGGCTGCCGTCATCAAATCCGTAGAACATATACTTATGTTCTAAAACTGCTTCCTTATGTTTCTCCAGGATTGGATTAATACAAACTTATTGCATCTAGTGTAAAAACAACATCTGGTGTGGTACTTGACATCTCATGATTGACTCAATTGCCTAAGCAAGTGATCTGCCAATCATGCACATCCCTCTCCCCTTTAGTCTGTAAGACTCCTTTAGAGAGGGTGACTCCATCACCTGTAGGTACACCCCCATGCCAGGAGTCATCTATTCTAAAAACCATTAGAATACTGTCAAAGTACCCACATTGGGAAACTACCCAAATCTTGATCTAAAACCATAGATCTAGAAACCAGAATGTCAAATATTATATCCATATCCTGTCTGCAGAAAAAACTGTGTGACGACCACAGTACAACCGATCGTAGTATAGGAATTTTACTTCCTACTCTGTGTATGTCATCCAAATACCATGACATCACACCCTACTATGTTCTTAACAGATCCATCCCCTATTCTGATGAAGTCAAACCCATGACTGTCACATAAAAAATAGATGATCTATCTCCGCTATAACTGCTCAAGTCTATAAATAGACATAAGTTACTTGCCCACTATGCATCCGCTGCTCCCACTGACCACAACAACCCTCTTACCAGGTCTCATAGCCTGGAATAACAGTAGTGTCAAGTCTGGGTAGACAAGAACCTCCCTGTCACCGTCCTTGAGGCTACCGGAGTACCTCTCGGGTGTCTGAGGTTACCCACTATATCTGCAGAGTGGCTAATGGAATGTCAAACCTGATTGAATTTTTAGATCTTATTAAATTTTCCGTAATCGTTTGCGGTTCTGGAATCACTTCATGTTCTACCATACTCCCACTACTGTTTTCTGAAAAAATCCATTTTACTAAAACTATGGCGAGTCAAGAACAATATCACTATTGATCTTTCAAATGGTAGAATATTAACCCTCGTCATAGCCAGGGTCAACCCACAAACAGCCATTACAGAAACGTGCCCTGAGTTGTCCAAAGTCTGGTTTTAAGCATAAGCTTGACAACTCCCCGTACCTTAACATCTTTTAAGGTATGAACCATTCTATATCCAATATAGAAACTTTGGCACTTATTTAATTGGAACCAGATTCAAATCATGCAGCTGTCTCCAGTGCATATCAACTTAATGGAAAAGAGGCTAATCAGCATTACTCAACTTAGGAATCCATCCAATTATGAGCAACCTGAAAGAGAAACACGTTTCTCAAAACCATTACTATCATCTGAATACCAATCACAAGAATCTACATCTTCGATATCTTTGAAGAATCCCAATACTTGTGATACCTGGTTCTCTACTTTATTCTTATACCCACAACTTCTCAAAACTTAGACCTTGTATTTCTACGAAACACTTGTCAAAAAACTAGAGAAGTCATAAGTAAACAGAAAATACTACGAGGACCTACCCCTTTGTCATGATGGACACTGGACAGCATACAATACTCTGTATAAGTCCGCTCAGTCGAACAACTCAAAACCTGTGCGTCGTAGGTTGAAAACTGTATCCTGGCGATTTCCTCAAATATCACCAATTACAACGAATTCCGATATAATGAGGATAATCACCTAATTCCTAATAACATACTCCCACCCATCATCTGTAAAATCATACAGATATGAGAATGAAACCTGGTAAATACATACCCTTGGAGTAAGTATCTAATCAGGAAAACTGTTTTCTTTTAACAATACACTAAAACATAAAAATGTTTCGTAGTGGTATCCTGGTATTCCTAGCAATGCCTCTTCCATAATCTAATTCATGACTTCAACCGTATATTTCATTGCCATCTCTCCAAATCCCTTTATTTGTCTTTAGTCATTACCTTCTGTATACCATCGTTAGGCTAAAAGGTTTTCTTCCTTCCCTACCGTTCGGCACCAGCCTATGGTTTGGAAGAAGACTATCCAGTAAGCATAATAGGTGTACCCTCCTAAACCAAGGAGTACTCACATCTTGAGAGAAGGTGATGATAAAAGACAACTGAATAATACCTTATTCTTTTAAAGGTGAAATAGGAGTGGCGATGAAGTATGCGGTTTGGTCGTGAATGATATCAGTCGCAATTTACTTTGCCTTTTTTCTAATCCCTTTATTTTGTCTTTAGTTATTTCCTTCTGTACACCCTACTTAGGCTAATTGGTTTTCTTCATTCCCTACCTTTCGGCACCTGCCTATGGTTTGGAAGAAGACTATCCAATAAGCGTAATAGGTGTACTCTCCTAAACTAAGGAGCTCTCGCAACCTGAGAGAAGGTGATAATAAAAGACAACTGAATAAACCAATTCTATTTCTCCTGAACCTTGATCCATCCTCGAAGAAGTCCCCTCGAGTTCGTATATAACCATACGATGGATCTATCCAATGGAAGTGGATGTCCGTAGTAATACGGGTGTTCTGAGAAATGCAAAGGGTATAAGAAAGAGTGGCAATGACTTATGTAACTTAGACAATCCAAAAGCCAGTATTTTAAGAAGGTTCGGTCAACTTGGTCACTGAGTCATAGTCTAGGGTCGGTCAAAGGTCGCTGCCAAAGAGAGAGAGAGAAAAGAAACACTCTGCGTGCACTCTAACCTAGATCAGAATGGTTATCACTTTATCTAATCCGGAAACCTCCCACTGTCCTGTCAAATTCTCCTCCAAACCTGAAAGAAGAATCAATCGGGATCACCCGAAGAGTAAACCAACTCATCAGTGGGAATCGGGATCTAACTCTCATTGCATGATAACGTGATGGAATGCATCAACGTTACTCATACTCCAGAAGGTATGCGCATACTTGGCAAGTTTCAGTTTCTTTAGAAACTCCCAATATGATTTTTGCCACATGCTCTTATGATCTTGGCGTTGGTCAAAATGTCATAAGTCACATGCCAAGTTCTACCCGTCATTATCTTGTCAATTTGAACCCACCCGCACATGCCCTTGACGTTGGCCAAAATGGCAGAACGACTATCCCAAAACAACTCATCTGTCTAGGCAACAAATGAATACCCAGCGGCTACCAAACACCCTGCCTTGGCGTTGGTCAAAATACATAGCTTTAATACTACTGAATACCCAAAAGAAATGACGGAGGGCTATGGCTGGTTTTTGGCGAAAAACCTTTAACGTAGTGAACTTGATATCGCTGAAGGAACCTGATAGCTTTTTATAAAATATAGTGGCGAAAACCTTTTGCTAAAGAGGTCACTCCTGGTGAAGGGATCTCGGCTCTTTCCTCGTGGAATGAGGTGCAGGATATTCCAACCGAATATCGCGGTGCAAAGCAACATGTAATCGACTATAGTGAAGTTATTACTCTGACGCAAACTTCTACCTAAGGGGTCAGTCCCGGTGAAGGGATATCGGCCCTTGCCCCGTCGAATGAGGTGCAGGATATTCCACTGAATACCGCTATGCAAAACAAGAAGAAACGACTTTGCAATAACACTTTTTAAATTTGTTCCAACAACTCCAAACAGGTTGTTTTACTTTGCATTGATCAGAATCAACGCAGTCCCACCATTAAATCACACCAGAAAAGAACGAAAATAAAATGTACGTATATGCCATCTGCATTCGTCACTGGGTCCCGTCATCATCCGTTATGTTACTTAACTAACGACAGAGCGGGGACTGAACTAGCGTGGGTGTAAAACATATACAACATCTAATAGTATATAAACCAATATACAATAATCGCTCCAGGCGTGATAATATGCAACATTACAGAAAATTAATAAGCATCACAGAACAATACAGATAATCTGGGATCCCCGGGTTTCACAGAGCCGCTGCTGAAACCCGACGTTCCCCTGTTCGTGTGGATAGCCTGTGCAATGAAACCTAGACCACTACGGGTGCGGCAAGTTACCCGCCGAAGCGAGGTAGCCCCTTACAGCAAAGTGAATGGACCACCCTGCACTTCACGGAATCCGGTAGCTTGAGCACCCCTCCTTGGGTCAACCTGTACCCCCTACGAGTGCGGCGAATAGTCTGCCAATTTTAGAGTGAGGCCCCTCTACCTCTCAAAGCCATGAGATGCGGACCCGTTGCCCTCCAGAACCCGGCTATCCGTGCACTCCGTCGCGGGGTAAAACCTAGTACAGAAATGAAAAATATGTACAATGGGTACATCGACCTCGACCCGGTCGTGCCCCAAAAGAATATTATACAACAGGCAGTGACGGCAGTCCACATGTTGGACGCTCGCCCCGCAATATCAAATGTACAAATAAATCCAAACCGCACTACCATTGCACACTGCTATCCACCACGACAAATCCGCAACAACACAGCACAACACAGAACATCAACGCGAATGTCACGTTCGCAAACCCGTCTAAAAGAATTATAGCAATCAAACGTGGTTTACCGATCAAATGACATTCCCGGTCGGAGATATAATGTAAGTACTGTAAACTAACATGTTTAAATTTCGATCGACTAAATATCACGAAGTGGGCCCCACGAACATCTGTTGAACAGTAACAAAATCTGGGCCCAAAAGATATATACCAAAACCCACAATTTCAAGTCAAGAAGCCACTGTACAAATTTGGGGCCATGATCTCACAGAATGGCCGCGGATGCGAGGTCAAACCATAGGTTTGACCGCGATTCTGCGGCGTTCTTGTCGAATCACGTGCCCAAATTTGTACGGTGTGCTTATAAAACCCTGCACAGATTTCTGTGATATGTAAAAGAATTTTTGGAACCCTTTAAAAATCAACAGAAACTGTGAACTTGAATTTTGCAGTTTTTGATATTCGGTCGGATCGATATTTTAAACGCGTTAGCACAACTTAGTAAAGCAAAATGGTGAGGCTCTGATACCACTGTAAGTCTACGGTAGCGCCCCGGTCGTCTACAGATGCCAAATGCGGAACAAAAACTTTTTAACAGATGCTATCGTATACTTTAACCCGGATCTGCCATTATTGCTAAACTAACATACTACAAAGAGGGTAGAAAGGTTATACCGAACGATCCGAGTCCTTCATTCTTTAACCATCATCCCACGCTCCGTTGCGGCTGCTCCGATCTCTTCGATCTCCGATCTGCTCGTCCAGGTGGCACCACGTCAACGATTCTTTAAACGGGCTCCCGCCTCTGACTCGAGGCAACTCAATCGTCAAGTTTGCTAAAAGAGACGACCAAGATTGATGTAAAGAATGAGTAGATTACTTTGTCTCACTTCGTCCAAAGCCGTGGACGATCGGTTAATGAAGTTGCCACTCGAATCGGGTGATGGAAAAATGAGCTATGAAATTTCCATACACCCCAAAAACTTGTCACGACCCGAAAGTACGGAACATGACCGGCACTTAAACTACGAACGTCTCGAGGCGTACGAAATCTAAGTAAACCGAAAACCCAAAAATCCAAACCAAGAAAAGATGTAGAGTGCAGGAAAAACCAACTTAAAGCTAGTAGTTTCAATAGCATAAGCCGAATTATGCGGGTTTTTTTCTTTTAAAACATCAAAAATTTCCTGAAAATTTCGGCAGAGTCTCCTTTATAAATATTGGCTCCCAAACGGGATACAACATGAATAGCATACGAAATCAATAAAAAGGCATCCCCAAGCGGGAGCTAGCTCTTTGTCAATCGACGGTCACAACCACACAAGCAATATAATATACAACGCCAAGGGCGAGGATCAAAACTCAAAAGGAAGCTCAAAACAACAAGAAATCCACAGAAAAACAATGCGCGACTCTAAGGTCGAAAGAATAACATCACTGGTCTCTATCTCAAAATAAATACATGTTTGGTTGATGGAACTTCTAGATACAACAGAATAATGATATACAAGATATATAATGGGGGTACGATACAAGTAAACCCACCTACTAGCAAATCACCCGAACGAAACTATACCCGCAGAGCCGTAAAGAACCCTGTACGGCAAACCTGCAAGAAACTGGGGCACAACGGGGGTGAGTTGCCAACTCGTGAGTAGAAAAACATCTACGCACAGAAATCGCATAAATAACGCAATCCTAGGTCAAAGATCATAATATATCCTCAAATAAATAACCAGCAACCCATAACAATGGTTAGGGCAAATATCTAACCCAAGTGTAAATCCATGTGCCGTGTCAGTGCCTCTGGTAGCAATGTATGAATGCATGAAACAGAATGCATGAACTGAAGAAAACTTCTTTCATAAATCAGTGAGATTTCGGTATTCTAAAAGTGAGGTACCATAAATGAAATCAGCATAAAACAGTGCCCAGCAGCGACACAGAACAAGTGTCCAAATATCTCGATATCTCTGTATCACAATCTCTATACCTCAATATCTCAAAATCTCAATCACAATATCAAGGGCGCCGTCAATCCAGACCGGCCCCTACCATCTATCTCAAGACCACGACGGTATCCTCCGGATATCCGACGCGTCGGGTAATATCACCGGTCGGTAGTGCTCCCCTGCCGGGCTCAACGTCAACAACACATTCCTCTTGCCCCGGGGTACCGCACCGGGCCCATCATGTACCCGAAACGGTTCCTCCACTCCTCGAATCGGGTCTCGAAATCCATCAGCAAACTCATGGTGGACGACTCATACATCATGGGAAAACCGCACTTTTTATTTTAAAAGAGAGAAAAGGTTTATTTATGTTTTTTGCGGTTTTCCTCCAAATCCAAGAAATCTCATGAAATCCGAATCCAAGTCATCAATAGCATGTAAACAGTGAATATAGGCATGAGAATCCATGAATGCGACACAACAGTGAATAATAATATGCATGAAGTAGTAGGCAATAACTACAATGTCAACTAGCATATAAGGAAAGTACACTAATATCATGTCTAAACTATAACCTAACAACCTATGTCAAATGAAATAGTATTTTCTAAAGTGTTCGTGACATGGCAATTACCGATGAAGATGTGTGTGAGCCGGCAAGTAAGTGTACGTGGTACATACGCATAATCGGTAATGGTGCTGGTGTCCTAACAGCATATCAATAATGGAGTATGAAACATAATATAAGCATGCGATGCGAAGCGAACCACAATAAAGAGCGGGAGCTGAATACTAGACGCAACTATAGCTAATCTGCATTAATCTAATATAAGTACTACAAATGGTGCCTTTTGAAATAACACGAATCATGGGGTTTTGAAAATAAGGCTACGGTGTTTTTATGAAAAGATACGTCTTTTGAAATATCCGTAGGATCCCTTAGGCTGTCTTTTAAAATACCCACGATTCGTTAGTTTTTGAAATAGGTAAGAATCGACTCTAATCTAACAACTAAACTAAACTAAAGGGCTAAGCTAACAAGCTGGACTACAGGTAAGGAAACCGCCTAACATCTGAGTCGATACATATACATACCTGTATATATATTAGTCGGTGATCCCGCCTCAATAATATCGTATCCGATACCATATCTAAAATCAGACATCCTAAGTCAAGAGTGCGGATCAATCATCAATATAGCTCGTACGTAAATCCGTCGTACGGCATCCCAAATCTGGGTACGGGTCAATATCACATTCATCATATTATTCACCTGGTATCCTCTTTATCAAATATCATGATCGGGGTACTGATCTACGTCTAGTACAATACTGATACCGCCTAAGTATGCAAGGACGTGTGTGAAACACTACGTCAAGGACCCGCTACAATGTCATGTCGCATCTCAAATACGAATCCTGCCATATCACCGAATTCACAACCTCAAAACAAATCTCATCGACTCATCTCAGACCCAAGTATCATCCTCAAATCCGTATGTGAACACATAGTCCCATACCCATGTGAACACATAACTATAAAGAATCCCATGAGCACATATAAATAGGGATGTATGCAAGTATGTATGTGTGTATGTGTAGTGCAACACTACCCTAGGGTTCGCAACACTAAAATAATCCAACACACCAATATCCATCCTAAACATCGTTATTAATCCCAAATAACATATAATAATTGTTGGTGTGTATACGCATCCATATACACCACCACGGACTGCGGGGGTGCTATACGCCATCCACCCGACTTCTCCCCGTAGATATAAATCTACTCACCTGGTCCTCGCTCGCCGGTGCCGACGTCGCCACGCGCTTGCTTGTCGTCTCGAAGTCCACATGGGGGTACCTACATATCACAACGTATCGTATCGCATAAAAACCAAATCCGAAATCGATACGGTATATGAAAACCAATTCGGCACGCGTAGCACGCAGAGGTCAAAACCTATCGGCTACGCATGCAAGAATGGCTAAAGCAACCCTCGATGTCGATCTACAAATGTCAAACCATCGAGAAAAACCCAAACACACCCATTTACGCATTCCCAAACACTAATTATAATATGAATTAGGTTGCAATTCACAAAAACCTCAAACTCACTTGAAAAGCCATTTTTCCGAAAATCAAGCAAGCAAAAATTAACCGTTTTAGTACAAAACTCGATATATAAACGAATCTAGCGGCCACAATATCCACTAAATATCATAACAAAGTCATATAAACCATTCCTATAATTTAATCTCATTAAATTTCATTAACTCCAAAATTCTAGTTTGCAAACATATCAATTTTAACACTTTTTAAAGTAAAATTCACAATTCATCAATTAAGCTTAGTTTTGCATATACTATAGTATTAAACCAAAATTTATAATGTTAATAATGTCATGAAATCTTAATCATATTTTAATCTAAACCATTTAATAAATTTCCAAAAACCCAGTTAGCAAATCAGCATAATTTGAACAATTTTAAAAAACCAATTAGTAACCTAGTAATTAACTTTGTTTTAGCATGCTCACTAGATAATAACCACACAATTAGATCATGATCAAATGACCTAAACCCTAACTTAGTATTCAAAACCCTTTCTTTAAATTTCAAACTTGAAATTTAAAACCCTAATTTAACACCTAATAGCTAAATTGAAGTAATCTAACAACAATTTAAGCATAAGGTTATGATTATACCTTACAAGCTTGAGATCAAACTTGCAAAAATCTTAGCCTCCAACAATGATTCATGCTCCAAGATCCATGCTTGAATAGCTAAAGAATAATGGGTAAAGCTTGGATTTAGAATTAGCTTTGAATTTTTGAGAAAAAGGGTGGATTTTTGATAGAAAATTTTGGGATTTTGATGGAAAATGAGATGAAAAATTTGGGGCCTGTTGTGGGTTCAGATTTTGGCCAGAATTTGTGGGGATTGGGTGAGGGAGGAGAGAGAGTGAGGTGGGGAAAGTCCACTCTAGTCAAAGTCCACTCTAATTCTATCATTTTCTACTCTTTTCTTTTCTTTTCTTTGACAAAAGAAGTGATTGGAGAGAGGGGGGAGGGCTGTCATGGTGGGGCCGACCACATGGGGAGAGGGTGAGGTGTGGGTGTGTGGGTTAGGGAAAAGGATAAATGTATTACCCCAACTCCTGTTAACACTAAATTTCACCGAAAAAAGCCTTTTTCTTCGATATTTTCTTAACCGTTTTGGCAAACGATTTCATTTCAAAAACCACATGATAAAATTTTATTTAATGTGTCATGCTGCACAAAATTTTTTTCAACTCATTCCAATTTGTAATTTTCCCTAATTAAATGTATTAGTGACGGCTTAAAATAATAATAAAATAATTTTTTTCAGAAAATTTAAAATTTCACCAGTGGCTTAATAAACACCAAATACTAGCAATTACATAGCTAGAATATGTATATTTAATTTTATAATAAAGATATTTGCATTTTGACCTTTTTACAGAAAACCCCCTTATTTTACCGATTTTTTTCGAAATTTCACCGAAACGATTTTCAAAACGTTACAATCTTCCCCCCTTAAAGAAATTCGGTCCCTGAATTTAAATTCAAACTCCCCCCAAATACAAAAATATCTAAGCAAAACCATCAAGTCGTTGGGGCTCCGAAATCATAAGTACATAAAACGCATCATAGCGCATTGCATGCGCATGAGTAATGGGTAGATAACTCGAAATCAAAACTCCGTCAAGCATCCCGCAATCATCGGAGTCAAGGTGAAGACACGAATGCCAAATCTCAAGCAAGACCGATATGCTATAAATCGGAACTATACATGCAAATATCAGGAGGAAATGCATGCCAAATCCTTTAAGTTGTTGTGCAATGCACATAACACTGCACAGTGGCGGACGTCTATCATAAGAAAATAACTATATACATATATACCTTTGTTTGAAATGTACGTTCCGCCATTTTGGGAAACAATTTAGAAGGGTTTTCCTTGTTTTAAACGTTTCGCGTCACATCAGACACGTAGGTAGATACTGAGACTATAGCTCGCTTTTTGGAATTCCCTTCAATAGCTATCAATGCATGCAAAATACATTCAGGTACTGTTCTCTGACTAGTCCTGCTTAGTACGAAAACACATCGCAATTATCATAAAAAACGTACTGCTTTATAAGAAATCAATCCCAAAATACGCGTATGAATACTACGTGCGTCTGGTGCGCACGACAATCAAAATCCATATACGTGCTATACAAGTGCACAGAAACAAGATCTAAGTGCATCGGGTGTGCACAAAGCATCTGTCGTAGGCAACGTGTGTGCCTGACAGCAAAATCAGGTGCATCTGACATGCACGAAAAAATCTCGATTTAGTGCATCTGGTGTGCACCAAAATCGCATCTCAAGACATGCGCTCAACATGCGCGAAAACCCAAAACCAGGGGCATCCATCATGCACGAAATCATGAAATCCAATATCAAGTGACGAACATGCGCAAAATCAAATCAGGTGCACAAGGTGCACAAAACAAATATCGAGTATCACAATCGAAATCGAAGTCCAGTGCATCTAAGTGCACCAAAGTCGTATCACTGCACTGCAAGCATATATAAACTATACATAGTGCAGGAACCAAATCGTGTGCGTGCATACGCACAAAATCAACTCAAATGTCTAAAACCGTAAAATCACAACCACGTGAAACCAAAGCACGAAAACGATATCAAGTGCAACACTGTGCAAAGATCGTAAATCCTCAATCATCAAAATCAAATCATGCGAATAAATCACCCAAAACATCGAAATCAATAATGGCGGAATAGTACCGCTCAAGTGCATCCTCTAAGAATCTCGGGCCAACTGTCGCGGTCACTAGAGGGACGTCTCGTCGATGATCATGAAGTCTGGCCTGCTGGTGTGCGTAACAATGACCACTCCTGGGTCAAGATCTTCAATGTGAATTACCAATCTCTCGGTCCATCGGCTCATCGGCCCTGTCAGGTGTGCTAACGGGGATGATTCCGTTCTGGCACTTCTCTGGTCATCTCTCGGTCAATCATCGCGACCACTCGTAAGACAGCATATCACTGGCGTCGGCCTCTGGCTCTCTGAATGTACGTGACATATCTGATCCTGGGTGCAAGTATCATTGCAGCAGTGTCCTGGAAGGAATCCTGCTCACGGTCTCTTCCATGTCTCGTCTCTGCCAACTGTCCGGAAGTCATCGTCCTTTCCTATATCTGCATCTTTCTCTGGAACGACTGCATACTCATCGCGACTCCTTCTGGAAGGTAAATCCAAGTACCATGCCTCGGCATGCGCATCGCATCTCTGATGTCGGCGGAGTGGAACGTCATCTCATCTAGATCTGGTACGAACCTCTTACTTCACTTTTCTCTAATGTCGTCTGCTTTGGACTCGTCTCGTCGCGGCTGCATGGACTGAGCTCTAACGGCTATCCTCGTATCGGGAGTCTCCCAACAAATGCATCTCACCACCTAGCATCCGAATTAAGTCGAGCCATCCGATCGAGTCGTCAAAACCTCATAATCCCCCAAGAGCTCAACATCTTGGGCACAGTTTAATAGTATCGAGTACATACCACAGCATCGGTGGTCCAGCCGTAGAAGGGCAAACCCAAGCCTCACTAATGGCGCCGTAGAACTGCCGCAAACCCGAAGGTTCAAAGGCTTTCACACGGTCATTAAGTCGAGTTAGGGTTTCATTCTTCTAGAGGGACCATAGAATTGCCTGCATGTCTTTTCGACTACTTTAAACTTGGAATAATAGGTTTCTGACATTCGATCGCCTCTGTCGACTCCCAACGTCTCCGTGTGAAGTCGTCTCTAGCTGAAATCAATCTATCCGATGACCTCGCATCGGGGTAGGCGAACGATTCACATGTCCTAGTCATTCATCCTCGATGACTAGCGACCTTCTATCATCTCTTAGTACAACTCATTCTGCACTAACTCCAGCATCTGGGGCAATATCTCGTCGTTCGCAGCAATAACTGGCTCGCTCGTCTGCATGCTGAACGGTGCCTCAATCATCAGGAGTAAGCAATACTTCAATGGTCATCAAAATCTGGCTGGCCTCTATCAGTGGTTCAATCCTCTAGTGCAAATCGGCACGTCCGAGTAACCTCATAAAGGCGATCCGCCAAACGCTCGTGGCGCGTAAACACAGTAAAAAGACACATCTCCGCAATCGTGTGTCGCCGGAACTTCGCCCTGGTCAGTCCTCGTTCGTGACGAGCTCGTGCTGACCGCAACTCTAGCTATAGCTCTCCCTGCCCGTAATCGTGGCAGCAAAACCATAACTGGTACTGATGAGGCTAGATCGGAATGAATATAATACTGAGCAAAGAAATGTACATCCTAAGGCTTCTTAAGTGGAGTAGCGTATCGTAAATATGCCGCGGAACATACCTACGGTACGTCACTCTACTTTAGTCACCTATTCCATCAACCAAGGGTCATCCTACGCTCCGAAGGTAAAACCTAACGCTCTGATACCAACTTTGTCACGACCCGAAAGTACGGAACATGACCGGCACTTAAACTACGAACGTCTCGAGGCGTACGTAATCTAAGTAAACCGAAAACCCAGAAATCCAAACCAAGAAAAGATGTAGAGTGCAGGAAAAACCAACTTAAAGCTAGTAGTTTCAATAGCATAAGCCGAATTATGCGTTTTTTTTTTAAAACATCAAAAATTTCCTGAAAATTTCGGCAGTCTCCTTTGTAAATATTGGCTCCCAAACAGGATACAACATGAATAGCATACGAAATCAATAAAAAGGCATCCCCAAGATGGGAGCTAGCTCTTCGTCAATCGACGGTCACAACCACACAAGCAATATAATATACAACGCCAAGGGCGAGAATCAAAACTCAAAAGGAAACTCAAAACAACAAGAAATCCACAGAAAAACAACGCGCGACTCTAAGGTCGAAAGAATAACATCACTGGTCTCTATCTCAAAATAAATACATGTTTGGTTGATGGAACTTCTAGATACAACAGAATAATGATATACAAGATATATAATGGGGGTACGATACAAGTAAACCCACCTACTAGCAAATCACCCGAACGAAACTATGCCCGCAGAGCCGTAAAGAACCCTGTACGGCAAACCTGCAAGAAACTGGGGCACAACGGGGGTGAGTTGCCAACTCGTGAGTAGAAAAACATCTACGCACAGAAATCGCATAAATAACGCAATCCTAGGTCAAAGATCATAATATATCCTCAAATAAATAACCAGCAACCCATAACAATGGTTATGGCAAATATCTAACCCAAGTGTAAATCCATGTGCCGTGTCAGTGCCTCTGGTAGCAATGTATGAATGCATGAAACAGAATACATGTACTGAAGAAAACTGCTTTCATAAATCAGTGAGATTTCGGTATTCTAAAAGTGAGGTACCATAAATGAAATCAGCATAAAACAGTGCCCAGCAGCGACACAGAACAAGTGTCCAAATATCTCGATATCTCTGTATCACAATCTCTGTACCTCAATATCTCAAAATCTCAATCACAATATCTAGGGCGCCGTCAATCCAGACCGGCCCCTACCATCTATCTCAAGACCACGACGGTATCCTCCGGATATCCGACGCGTCGGGTAATATCACCGGTCGGTAGTGCTCCCCTGCCAGGCTCAACGTCAACAACACATTCCTCTGGCCCCGGGGTACCGCACCGGGCCCACCATGTACCCGAAACGGTTCCTCCACTCCTCGAATCGGGTCTCGAAATCCATCAGCAAACTCATGGTGGACGACTCATACATCATGGGAAAACCGCACTTTTTATTTTAAAAGAGAGAAAAGGTTTATTTATGTTTTTTGCGGTTTTCCTCCAAATCCAAGAAATCTCATGAAATCCGAATCCAAGTCATCAATAGCATGTAAACAGTGAATATAGGCATGAGAATCCATGAATGCGACACAACAGTGAATAATAATATGCATGAAGTAGTAGGCAATAACTACAATGTCAACTAGCATATAAGGCAAGTACACTAATATCATGTCTAAACTATAACCTAACAACCTATGTCAAATGAAATAGTATTTTCTAAAGTGTTCGTGAAATGGCAATTACCGATGAAGATGTGTGTGAGCCGGCAAGTAAGTGTACGTGGTACATACGCATCATCGGTAATGGTGCTGGTGTCCTAACAGCATATCAATAATAGAGTATGAAACATAATATAAGCATGCGATGCGAAGCGAACCACAATAATGAGCGGGAGCTGAATACTAGACGCAACTATAACTAATCTGCATTAATCTAATATAAGTCCTACAAATGGTGCCTTTTGAAATAACACGAATCATGGGGTTTTGAAAATAGGGGCTACGGTGTTTTTATGAAAAGATACGTCTTTTGAAATATCCGTAGGATCCCTTAGGCTGTCTTTTAAAATACCCACGATTCGTTAGTTTTTGAAATAGGTAAGAATCGACTCTAATCTAACAACTAAACTAAACTAAAGGGCTAAGCTAACAAGCTGGACTACAGGTAAGGAAACCGCCTAATATCTGAGTCGATACATATACATACCTGTATATATATTAGTCGGTGATCCCGCCTCAATAATATCGTATCCGATACCATATCTAAAATCAGACATCCCAAGTCAAGAGTGCGGATCAATCATCAATATAGCTCGTACGTAAATCCGTCGTACGGCATCCCAAATCTGGGTACGGGTCAATATCACATTCATCATACTATTCACCTGGTATCCTCTTTATCAAATATCATGATCGGGGTACTGATCTACGTCTAGTACAATACTGATACCGCCTAAGTATGCAAGGACATATGTGAAACACTACGTCAAGGACCCGCTACAACGTCATGTCGTATCTCAAATACGAATCCTGCCATATCACCGAATTCACAACCTCAAAACAAATCTCATCGACTCATCTCAGACCCAAGTATCATCCTCAAATCCGTATGTGAACACATAGTCCCATACCCATGTGAACACATAACTATAAAGAATCCCATGAGCACATATAAATAGGGATGTATGCAAGTATGTATGTGTGTATGTGTAGTGCAACACTACCCTAGGGTTCGCAACACTAAAATAATCCAACACACCAATATCCATCCTAAACATCGTTATTAATCCCAAATAACAAATAATAATTGTTGGTGTGTATACGCATCCGTATACACCACCACGGACTGCGGGGGTGCTATACGCCATCCACCCGACTTCTCCCTGTAGATATAAATCTACTCACCTGGTCCTCGCTCGCCGGTGCCGACGTCGCCACGCGCTTGCTTGTCGTCTCGAAGTCCACATAGGGGTACCTACATATCACAACGTATCGTATCGCATAAAAACCAAATCCGAAATCGATACGGTATATGAAAACCAATTCGGCACGCGTAGCACGCAGAGGTCAAAACCTATCGGCTACGCATGCAAGAATAGCTAAAGCAACCCTCGATGTCGATCTACAAATGTCAAACCATCGAGAAAAACCCAAACACACCCATTTACGCATTCCCAAACACTAATTATAATATGAATTAGGTTGCAATTCACAAAAACCTCAAACTCACTTGAAAAGCCATTTTTCCGAAAATCAAGCAAGCAAAAATTAACCGTTTTAGTACAAAACTCGATATATAAACGAATCTAGCGGCCATAATATCCACTAAATATCATAACAAAGTCATATAAACCATTCCTATAATTTAATCTCATTAAATTTCATTAACTCCAAAATTCTAGTTTGCAAACATATCAATTTTAACACTTTTTAAAGTAAAATTCACAATTCATCAATTATGCTTAGTTTTGCATATACTATAGTATTAAACCAAAATTTATAATGTTAATAATGTCATGAAATCTTAATCATATTTTAATCTAAACCATTTAATAAATTTCCAAAAACCTAGTTAGCAAATTAGCATAATTTGAACAATTTTAAAAAACCAATTAGTAACCTAGTAATTAACTTTGTTTTAGCATGCTCACTAGATAATAACCACACAATTAGATCATGATCAAATGACCTAAGCCCTAACTTAGTATTCAAAACCCTTTCTTTAAATTTCAAATTTGAAATTTAAAACCCTAATTTAACACCTAATAGCTAAATTGAAGTAATCTAACAACAATTTAAGCATAAGGTTATGATTATACCTTACAAGCTTGAGATCAAACTTGCAAAAATCTTAGCCTCCAACAATGATTCATGCTCCAAGATCCATGCTTGAATAGCTAAAGAATAATGGGTAAAGCTTGGATTTAGAATTAGCTTTGAATTTTTGAGAAAAAGGATGGATTTTTGATAGAAAATTTTGGGATTTTGATGGAAAATGAGATGAAAAATTTGGGGGCTGTTGTGGGTTCAGATTTTGGCCAGAATTTGTGGCGATTGGGTGAGGGAGGAGAGAGAGTGAGAAGGGAAAAGTCCACTCTAGTCAAAGTCCACTCTAATTCTATCATTTTCTACTCTTTTCTTTTCTTTTCTTTGACAAAAGAAGTGATTGGAGAGAGGGAGAGGGGGAGGGCTGTCATGGTGGGGCCGGCCACATGGGGAGAAGGAGAGAGAGTGAGGTGTGGGTGTGTGGGTTAGGGAAAAAGATAAATGTATTACCCCAACTCCCGTTAACACTAAATTTCACCGAAAAAAGATTTTTTCTTCGATATTTTCTAAACCGTTTTGGCAAACGATTTCATTGCAAAAACCACATGATAAAATTTTATTTAATGTGTCATGATGCACAAAATTTGTTTCAACTCATTCCAATTTGTAATTTTCCCTAATTAAATGTATTAGTGACGGCTTAAAATAATAATAAAATAAAAATTTTCAGAAAATTTGAAATTTCACCAGTGGCTCAATAAACACCAAATACTAGCAATTATATAGCTAGAATATGTATATTTAATTTTATAATAAAGATATTTGCATTTTGACTTTTTTTACAGAAAACCCCCTTATTTTACCGATTTTTTTCGAAATTTCACCGAAACGATTTTCAAAACGTTACAAAACTATCATAATCTTTTTCCAAATGAATTATCAAGTGAGAGAGAGAGAGGAGGGGGCCGGCCACACTTATAAGAGTGGGGAGGGTGAGTGTAGGATAGGGAGAGAGTGACCACAAGAGAAATATCATGAACAAATATCCTAAGGTTAACAAGAATCATTAATGTTAAAGCATGAGTCATTAAAACCTAGTGTGAACACAATGAATGAAACAAATGAGTCATGAAGCCTAGTCACCTCTTCTAGAAACTTCTAGAATCATCCACACTCATCTCAAGAAAAGATAAATCCGTCTTTAACCGAATGTTAAAAGACAGCTGATAGAAAACTAGAAACTGGCAACTTCCAAAAGCGATCCCGAAACGAATTTCAGGATAACTCTGTAACTGTATAAATATACCCGCATTTGTATTACGACCGAATATAAATGCAACCGAGACAAAGATATTATATCTACTCAATATAATACTCGGATCCGGCTTAAACCAAAGCCGACCAGTATCATCTGCCCAAAAAATGACACGTGCGTAAACGCACGTGCATTTTCCGAACCCTGCCATAAAACCATACGGCCTCTACAACGTTTCTCCCGAACTTGGGAAACTGTATGTTGGGGGCTCTAATGACTCGTCAGTACCTTGGCGGTGGGTTTAACCACAGACCGTCAGCGGCACTAGCTATGGGTAACGGCTGCCCATGGACTGACCTCAAGGGAGGCCGATGAGCGAACTCATCCAGAAACCTTACTGAGCCTAACAGAGACAATGTATATACAGTCCAGTCCGTTCGTCTATGAGTATCGCATATCTGCCTAGGGGGCTAGTAACGTCAGACCCCAAATAGCAATATAAGTCGTGTCGGAGTGTAGCCCAATAACACCTTGAGATATTACTGGAGTACCTACCAGTAAATCTCCTGCCACGGCTGTGGGCTTTGTGTAATGGAACTCCTAGACACAGCACGATCTCACCCCCAATACCGGAAGAGACGAATCCCCCGCCGATCCGCTCACGTGCCTCCATGTGGCTCGGGACTGTACCCAAAAACTACTTGTTTGCACGACTCCTTTGAGCCGTGGTAGGGTAGAAATCAAAGCACAGTGGGAACTCACACGAGAAAAATGACGACCTCAGGTCGATGAAGTAACCTGTACACATGTCACCAGGGAACTGCTATCTGACGATAGGTATAATACCAACTAGCAGGTTCCCGGCGAGTCCTGTCCGGTGTACTCATAACCCAATGAGCACCTGTATACATCTTAGGTGATCGAACTGACACCTGTGGCTTGTGGGACCGGTGTAACGTTTTGAAAATAGTTTCGGTGAAATTTCGAAAAAACGGTAAAATAAGGGGGTTTCGGTAAAAAGTCAAAATACAAATATCTTTATTATAAAATTAAATATACATATTCTAGCTATGTAATTGCTAGTATTTGGTGTTTATTGACCCACTGGTGAAATTTCAAATTTTCTGAAAATTTTTCCAAAATTAATTATTTTAATATTATTTTAAGCCGTCACTAATATATTTAATTAGGGAAAATTACAAATTGGAATGAGTTGAAACAAATTTTTTGCATCATAAAACATTAAATAAAATTTTATCACGTGGTTTTTGAAATGAAATCGTTTGCCAAAACGGTTTAAAAAATATCGAAGAAAAAGGCTTTTTTCGGTGAAATTAGTGTTAATGGGAATTGGGGTAATACATTATCATTTTTTTTCCCTCACCCACACTCACCCACACCCTCTCTCACCTCTCCAAATTAGCAGCCCCAAGTGCCCCCTCATTTTCCCACTTGAATGGCTAAAAGAAAAGAAATGAAAAGAAATGAGAAGAAAAGAGTAAATATATATAAGTATTGGTTGGGTTGACTTGGACTTTCTTTGACTTGGACTTTTCTCCCCACACCTCACACTCTCCCACACCTCCCACACCTGCACTTGGCCGAGCCCCCCGTTTTCTTCAGCTCCCTTCATTTCTTCACCTCTTTTCTCATCAAAATCCACCATTTTTGCCTCAAAATCCCTACAAAAAAAATCCCAAAATCCAAATCAAGCCCCTACCCATTTTTTCTTAGCCCCTATAGCATGGATCTTAGTGCAAAGATTTCAATTTGGAGGTCATGTGCTATGTTTGATCCATGGTTCTTGAGGTATAATAAATCTTGGATTTTTGCTAAATTGTTTGATTATTTCTTCAAATTAAGTTAATGAGTGGTTTAAATTAGGTTTTATTGCAAGTTTGGAAAATTCAAGAGTATGGTTTGAATTAAAAAGTAAGGGTTTGTGATTTGCAATTAGGGTTCTTATCATGTAATCATGGTTGCAAAGTGGAGATTATCATCTTAAGGAAATGAAAACTTAATCTTTTTGATAATATGTAAATTGTTGGATGTAAATTGTCCAAATTAAGGTTTTTTTTAATCTAAACTAGGTTTTTAGAAATTATTGAAAATGTGAAATTTAAAATCTAGTTAGGGTTTTGATAAATTGATTATGGTTTTAATATGGAGATTAACATGTTAATGGAATGCTAAAACTAATTTAGTTGCTAGTTTACAAATCGTTGCTTTTAAAGTGTTAAAATTGGGTAAAATTGTAAACTAGAATTTCGGGTTAATGAAAGTTAGTGAGATTAAAATATCTACTTAGGGTTTTTATGACTTATTTAAGATATTTACTGAATATTGTGGCCGCTAAATTCGTTCATACATCGAGTTTTGTACTAAAACTGTGATTTGTGCTTGCTAGATTTTCGGAAAAATAACTTTTTGAGTGAAATTGGGGTTTTTGTGAGTTTTAACCTATTTTATATTAAAATTAGTGTTCGTGAATGTGAAAATGAGTGTATTTGGGTTTTTTCTCGATGGTCTGGCGTTTGTACGCCGATGTCGAGGGTTTTTGGGTTGATTTGGGAAAGCAAACCATAGGTTTTGACCTATGTGGGATTCGTGTGTCGTTTTGGTCATGAGTCGGATTTTAATGCGATACGGTGCGTTATGATATGTAGGTACCCCATATGGACTTCGAGACGACAAGCAAGCGCATGGCGACGTCGGCACCGGCAAGCGAGGACCAGGTGAGTAGATTTATATCTACGGGGAGAAGTCGGGTGGATGGCGTATAGCACCCCCGCAGTTCGTGGTGATGTATACGAATACGTATACACACATATATATATTGTTTATATATTGTTTCAGTATATTGATGATAATATGGATATTTGGTGTCCTTGGATGATTTAGTGTCCCGAAACCCTAGAGTAGTGGTCGCACTACACATGCACACACCAACCCATACTTGCATACTTTCTTCTTTCATTTGTGCTTATACGGGAATATATAGTTATGTGTTCACATGGGTATGGGACTATGTGTTCACATACGAATTTGAGGCTTGGGTTCGAGATGAGTCGATGAGATTTGTATTGAGGTTGTGACTTCGGTGATATGGCAGGATTCGTATTTGAGATACGACATGACGTTGTAGCGGGTCCTTGACGTAGTGTTTCACACACGTCCATGCATACTTAGGCGGTATCAGTATTGTACTAGACGTAGATCAGTACCCCGATCATGATATTTGATAAAGAGGATACCAGGTGAATAGTATGATGAATGTGATATTGACCCGTACCCAGATTTGGGGATGCCGTACGACGGATTTACGTACGAGCTATATTTTGATGATTGATCCGCACTATTGACTTGGGATGTCTGGTTATGGATATGATATTATTGAGGCGGGATCACCGACTATACATATACAGGTATGTATATGTGTCGACTCAGATGATAGACGGTTTCCGTACCTGTAGTCCAGCTTGTTAGCTTAGCCCTTTAGTTTAGTTTAATTGTTAGATTAGATTCGATTCTTACCTATTTCAAAAACTAACGAATCGTGGGTATTTTTAAAGACAGCCAAAGGGATCCTACGGATATTTCAAAAGACGTATCTTTTCATAAAAACACCGTAGCCCCTACTTTCAAAACCCCATGATTCGTGTTATTTCAAAAGGCACCATTGGTAGGACTTATATTAGATTAGTGCAGATTAGTTATAGTTGCGTCTAGTATTCAGCTCCCGCTCATTATTGTTGTTCGCTTCGCATCGCATGCTTATATTATGTTTCATACTCCATTATTGATATCATGCTGTTAGGACACCAGCACCATTACCGATGATGCGTATGTACCACGTATACTTACTTGCCGGCTCACACACATCTTCATCGGTAATTGCCATGTCATGTACACCTTAGAAAATATTATTGCTTGACATAGCCTGTTAGCTAATGGTTTAGACATTGTAGTTATTACCTGCTACTTCATGCATACTGTTATTCATTGTTATGCCGCATTCATGGATTCTCATGCATATATTCACTATTTTACGTGTTATTGAGGTTTTGGATTCAGATTTCCATGAGATTTTCTGGATTCGGAGGAAAACCGCAAAAACATAAATTAACCTTTTCTCTCTTTTAAAATAAAAAGTGCGGTTTTTCCCATGATGTATGAGTCGTCCACCATGAGTTTGCTGATGGATTTCGAGACCCGATTCGAGGAGACGGATGAACCGTTTCGGGTACATGGTGGACCCGGTAAGGTATCCCGGGGCAAGAAGCGCGTGATGATGACGATGTGAGCCTGGCAGGGGAGCACTGCCTAACGGTGATTTTACCCGACGCGTCGGATATCCGGAGGATACCGTCGTGGTCTTGAGATGGATGGTAGGGGCCGGTCTGGACTGACGGCGCCCTAGATATTGTGATTGAGACATTGAGATTTCGAGATATTGAGGTACAGAGACTGTGATACAGAGATATCGAGATTTTGGGATTACGTTTTGTGCCGATGCTAGGCACTGTTTCATGCTGATTTTATTATGATACCTCATTTTAAAAATACAAGGAAATCTCACTAAATTATGAAAACAGTTTCTTCATTTACATGTATTCTGTTTTCATGCATTCATAGCTCATTCATATGATATATTGCTACCTGAGGCACTGACACAGGCACATGAGATTACACTCAGCTTAGATATTTACCCTAGCCATTGTTATAGGCTGCATGTTATATACATATTTGAGGATATATTATGATCATTGACCTAGGATTGCATTATTTATGTGATTTCTGTGCGTAGATGTTTTTCTACTCACGAGTTGGCAACTCACCCCCGTTGTGCCACAGTTCTTGCAGGTTTCGCCGTACAGGTTTCATTACGGCTTGCTGGCACTCTTTCCATTTCCGGATGACTTGCTAGTAGGTAGGTTTATTTATATCGCACCCATCATTATATCTTGTATATCATTATTCTGTTGTATCTAGAAGTTCCATCAACCAAACATGTATTTATTTTTGAGATAGAGACCAGTGATGTTATTCTTTCGACCTTAGAGTCGCGCGTTTTATTTCTTGTGGTTTTGAGTTTCCTATTGAGTTTTGATCCTCGCCCTTGGCGTTTTATATTATATTGCTTGTGTGGTTCTGACCGTCGATTGACGATGAGCTAGCTCCCGCTTGGGGATGCCTTTTTTTTTTGATTTCGTATACTATTCATGTTGTTTCCCGTTTGGGGGCCAGTATTTACAAAGGAGACTCTGCCGAAATTTTCAGAAAATACTTGATGTTTTTTTTAAAAACGCATAATTCGGCTTATGCTATTAAAACTACTTGCTTTTAGTTGGTTTTCTTTCACTCTTCTGCTTCTTTGGTTTTGATTTCTGGGTTTTCGGCTTACTTAGATTACGTACGCCTCGAGACGTTTCGTAGTCTAAGTGCCGGTCAGGTTCCGTACTTTCGGGCCGTGACAAAGTTGGTATCAGAGCGTTAGGTTTTACCTTCGGAGCGTAGGATGACCCTTGGTTGATGGAATAGGTGACTAAAGTAGAGTGACGTACCGTGGGTATGTTCCGCGGCATACTTACGATACGCTACTCCACTTAAGAAGCCTTAGGATGTACATTTCTTTGTTCAGTATTATATTCATTCCTGATCTAGCCTCATCGGTACCAGTTATGGTTTTGCTGCCACGATTACGGGCAGGGAGAGCTACGGCTAGAGTTGTGGTCAGCACTAGCTCGTTACGAACGAGGACTGACCAGGGCGTGATTCCGGTGACACACCATTGCAGAGATGTGTCTTTTTACTGTGTTTTCGCGCCACGAGCGTTTGGCGGATCGCTTTTACAAGATTTCTCGGATGTGCCGATCAGTACCAGAGGATTGAGCCAATGATAGAGGTCAGCCAGATTTTGATAACCGTTGGCGTATTGCTTACTCCTGATGATTGAGGCACTGTTCAGCGTGCAGACGAGTGAGCCAGTTATTACTGCGAACGACGAGATATCACCCCAGGTGTTGGAGCTATTGCAATACGAGTTGTACTAAGAGATGATAGGAGGTCGCTAGTCACCCGAGGATGAATGACTAGGACATGTGGTTCGTTCGCCTACCCCGATGCGAGGATGTCAAATAGATTGATCCCAGCTGGAGACGACTTCACGCGGAGACGTTGGAAGTCGACAGAGACGATCGATTGTCAGAAACCTATTATTCCAAGTTTAAAGTATTCGGAAGAGCATGCAGGCAATTCTATGGACCCTCTAGAAGAATGAAACCCTAACTCGACTTAATGACCGTGTGAAAGCCTTTGAACCTTAGGGTTTGCGGCAGTTCCACGGCGCCATTAGTGAGGCTTGGGTTTGCCCTTCTACAGCTGGACCACCGATGCTGTGGTATGTACTCGATACTATTAAACTGTGCCCAAGATGTTGAGCCCTTGGGGGATTATGAGGTTTTGACAATCGATTGGATGGTTCGACTTAATTCGGATGTTAGGTGGTGAGATGCATTTCTTGGGAGACTCCCGATACGAGGATAGCCGTTGGAGCTCAGTCCATGTAGCCACGATGAGACGAGTCCGAAGCAGTCGACATTAGAGAAAATGGAGTAAGAGGTCCGTACAAGATCTGGATATGATGACGTTTCCCTCCGCCGACATCAGAGATGCGATGCGCATGCCGTGGCAGAGTACTGGATATACCTTCCAGAAGGAGTTGCGATGGGTGTGCAGCCGTTCCAGAGAAAGATGCAGATATAGGAAAGGACGCTGACTTCCGGACAGTTGGCAGAGACGAGACATGGAAGAGACCGTGAGCAGGATTCCTTCCAGGACACTGCTGCAATGATACTTGCACCTAGGATCAGATGTGTCACGTACATTCAGAGAGCCAGAGGCCGACGCCAGTGATATGCTGTCTTACGAGTGGTCGCGATGATTGACCGAGAAATGACCAGAGAAGTGCCAGAACGGGATCATCCCCGTTAGCACACCTGACAGGGCCGATGAGCTGCTGGACCGAGAGATTGGTAATTCACAGTGAAGACCTTGACCCAGGAGTGGTCATTGTTACGCACACTAGCAGGCCAGAGTTCATGATCATCGACGAGACGTCCCTCTAGTGACCGCGATAGTTGGCCCGAGATTCTTAGAGGATGCACTTGAGCGGTACTATTCCGCCATTATTGATTTCGATGGTTTTGGGTGATTTATTCGCATGATTTGATTTTGATGATTGGGGATTTACGATCATTGCACAGTGTTGCACTTGATATCGTTTTCGTGCTTTGGTTTCACGTGGTTGTGATTTTACGGTTTTGGACATTTGAGTTGATTTTGTGCGTATGCACGCACACGATTTGGTTCCTGCACTCTGTATAGTTTATATATGCTTGCAGTGCAGTGATACGCCTTTGGTGCACTTAGATGCACTGGACTTCGATTTCGATTGTGATACTCGATATTTGTTTTGTGCACCTTGTGCACCTGATTTGATTTTGCGCATGTTCGGCGCTTGATATTGGATTTCATGATTTCGTGCATGATGGATGCCCCTGGTTTTAAGTTTTCACGCATGTTGAGCGCATGTCTTGAGATGCGATTTTGGTGCACACTAGATGCACTAAATCGAGATTTTTTTCGTGCATGTCAGATGCACCTGATTTTGCTGTCAGGCACACACGTTGCCTACGACAGATGCTTTGTGCACACCCGATGCACTTAGATCTTGTTTTTGTACACTTGTATGGCACGTATATGGATTTTGATTGTCGTGCGCACCAGACGCACGTAGTATTCATACGCGTATTTTGGGATTGATTTCTTATAGAGGAGTACGTTTTTTTTATGATAATTGCAATGTGTTTTCGTACTAAGCAGGACTAGTCAGAGGACAGTACCTGAATGTATTTTGCATGCATTGATAGCTATTGAAGGGAATTCCAAAAAGCGAGCTATAGTCTCAGTATTTACCTACGTGTCTGATATGACGCGAAACGTTTAAAACAAGGAAAACCCTTCTAAATTGTTTCCCAAAACGGCGGAACGTACATTTCAAATAAAGGTATATATGTATATAGTTATTTTCTTATGATAGACGTCCGCCACTGTGCAGTGTTATAGGCATTGCACAGTAACTTAAAGGATTTGGCATGCATTTCCTCCTGATATTTACGTGTATAGTTTCGAGTTATATCATATTGGTTTTGGTATTGGAATTGACATTGTGTCATACCATGACTCCGATGATTGCGGGAAGCTTGACGGAGTTTTGATTTGAGTTTTATGCTCATTTTTCATACGCATGCGTTGCGCTACGATTTGTTTTATGTATTTAAGATTTCGGAGCACCGGCGATTTGATGGTTTTGGCGGAAATATTTTAGTATTTGGGGAAAGTTTTAATTTAAATTCGGGGACCGAATTTCTTTAAGGGGGGAAGATTGTAACGTTTTGAAAATCGTTTCGGTGAAATTTCGAAAAAACGGTAAAATAAGGGGGTTTTCGGTAAAAAGTCAAAATACAAATATCTTTATTATAAAATTAAATATACATATTCTAGCTATGTAATTGCTAGTATTTGGTGTTTATTGACCCACTGGTGAAATTTCAAATTTTCTGAAAATTTTTCCGAAATTAATTATTTTAACATTATTTTAAGCCGTCACTAATATATTTAATTAGGGAAAATTACAAATTGGAATGAGTTGAAACAAATTTTTTGCATCATAAAACATTAAATAAAATTTTATCACGTGGTTTTTGAAATGAAATCGTTTGCCAAAACGGTTTTAAAAATATCGAAGAAAAAGGCTTTTTTCGGTGAAATTAGTGTTAATGGGAATTGGGGTAATACATTATCATTTTTTTCCCTCACCCACACTCACCCACACCCTCTCTCACCTCTTCAAATTAGCAGCCCCAAGTGCCCCCTCATTTTCCCACTTGAATGGCTAAAAGAAAAGAAATGAAAAGAAATGAGAAGAAAAGAGTAAATATATATAAGTATTGGTTGGGTTGACTTGGACTTTCTTTGACTTGGACTTTTCTCCCCACACCTCACACTCTCCCACACCTCCCACACCTGCACTTGGCCGAGCCCCCCGTTTTCTTCAGCCCCCTTCATTTCTTCACCTCTTTTCTCATCAAAATCCACCATTTTTGCCTCAAAATCCCTACAAAAAAAATCCCAAAATCCAAATCAAGGCCCTACCCATTTTTCCTTAGCCCCTATAGCATGGATCTTGGTGCAAAGATTTCAATTTGGAGGTCATGTGCTATGTTTGATCCATGGTTCTTGAGGTATAATAAATCTTGGGTTTTTGCTAAATTGTTTGATTATTTCTTCAAATTAAGTTAATGAGTGGTTTAAATTAGGTTTTATTGCAAGTTTGGAAAATTCAAGAGTATGGTTTGAATTAAAAAGTAAGGGTTTATGATTTGCAATTAGGGTTCTTATCATGTAATCATGGTTGCAAAGTGGAGATTATCATCTTAAGGAAATGAAAACTTAATCTTTTTGATAATATGTAAATTGTTGGATGTAAATTGTCCAAATTAAGGTTTTTTTTATCTAAATTAGGTTTTAAGAAATTATTGAAAATGTGAAATTTAAAATCTATTTAGGGTTTTTATAAATTGATTATGGTTTTAATATGGAGATTAACATGTTAACGGAATGCTAAAACTAATTTAGTTGCTAGTTTACAAATCGTTGCTTTTAAAGTGTTAAAATTGGGTAAAATTGTAAACTAGAATTTCGGGTTAATGAAAGTTAGTGAGATTAAAAAATCTACTTAGGGTTTTTATGACTTATTTAAGATATTTACTGAATATTGTGGCCGCTAAATTCGTTCATACATCGAGTTTTGTACTAAAACGGTGATTTGTGCTTGCTAGATTTTCGGAAAAATAACTTTTTGAGTGAAATTGGGGTTTTTGTGAGTTTTAACCTATTTTATATTAAAATTAGTGTTCGTGAATGTGAAAATGAGTTTATTTGGGTTTTTTCTCGATGGTCTGGCGTTTGTACGCCGATGTCGAGGGTTTTTGGGTTGATTTGGGAAAGCAAACCATAGGTTTTGACCTATGTGGGATTCGTGTGTCGTTTTGGTCATGAGTCGGATTTTAATGCGATACGGTGCGTTATGATATGTAGGTACCCCATGTGGACTTCGAGACGACAAGCAAGCGCGTGGCGACGTCGGCACCGGCAAGTGAGGACCAGGTGAGTAGATTTATATCTACGGGGAGAAGTCGGGTGGATGGCGTATAGCACCCCCGCAGTTCGTGGTGATGTATACGAATACGTATACACACATATATATATTGTTTATATATTGTTTCAGTATATTGATGATAATATGGATATTTGGTGTCCTTGGATGATTTAGTGTCCCGAAACCCTAGAGTAGTGGTCGCACTACACATGCACACACCAACCCATACTTGCATACTTTCTTCTTTCATTTGTGCTTATACGGGAATATATAGTTATGTGTTCACATGGGTAAGGGACTATGTGTTCACATACGAATTTGAGGCTTGGGTTCGAGATGAGTCGATGAGATTTGTATTGAGGTTGTGACTTCGGTGATATGGCAGGATTCGTATTTGAGATACGACATGACGTTGTAGCGGGTCCTTGACGTAGTGTTTCACACACGTCCATGCATACTTAGGCGGTATCAGTATTGTACTAGACGTAGATCAGTACCCCGATCATGATATTTGATAAAGAGGATACCAGGTGAATAGTATGATGAATGTGATATTGACCCGTACCCAGATTTGGGGATGCCGTACGACGGATTTACGTAGGAGCTATATTTTGATGATTGATCCGCACTCTTGACTTGGGATGTCTGGTTATGGATATGATATTATTGAGCCGGGATCACCGACTATACATATACAGGTATGTATATGTATCGACTCAGATGATAGACGGTTTCCTTACCTGTAGTCCAGCTTGTTAGCTTAGCCGTTTAGTTTAGTTTAATTGTTAGATTAGATTCGATTCTTACCTATTTCAAAAACTAACGAATCGTGGGTATTTTTAAAGACAGCCAAAGGGATCCTACGGATATTTCAAAAGACATATCTTTTCATAAAAACACCGTAGCCCCTACTTTCAAAACCCCATGATTCGTGTTATTTCAAAAGGCACCATTGGTAGGACTTATATTAGATTAGTGCAGATTAGTTATAGTTGCGTCTAGTATTCAGCTCCCGCTCATTATTGTGGTTCGCTTCGCATCGCATGCTTATATTATGTTTCATACTCCATTATTGATATCATGCTGTTAGGACACCAGCACCATTACCGATGATGCGTATGTACCACGTACACTTACTTGCCGGCTCACACACATCTTCATCGGTAATTGCCATGTCACGTACACCTTAGAAAATATTATTGCTTGACATAGCCTGTTAGCTAATAGTTTAGACATTGTAGTTATTACCTGCTACTTCATGCATACTGTTATTCATTGTTTTGCCGCATTCATGGATTCTCATGCATATATTCACTATTTTACGTGTTATTGAGGTTTTGGATTCAGATTTCCATAAGATTTTCTGGATTTGGAGGAAAACAGTAAAAACATAAATAAACCTTTTCTCTCTTTTAAAATAAAAAGTGCGGTTTTTCCCATGATGTATGAGTCGTCCACCATGAGTTTGCTGATGGATTTCGAGACCCGATTCGAGGAGACGGATGAACCGTTTCGGGTACATGGTGGACCCGGTAAGGTATCCCGGGGCAAGAAGCGCGTGATGATGACGATGTGAGCCTGGCAGGGGAGCACTACCTACCGGTGATTTTACCCGACGCGTCGGATATCCGGAGGATACCGTCGTGGTCTTGAGATGGATGGTAGGGGCCGGTCTGGACTGACGACGCCCTAGATATTGTGATTGAGACATTGAGATTTCGAGATATTGAGGTACAGAGACTGTGATACAGAGATATCGAGATTTTGGGATTACGTTTTGTGCCGATGCTAGGCACTGTTTCATGCTGATTTTATTATGATACCTCATTTTAAAAATACAAGGAAATCTCACTAAATTATGAAAACAGTTTCTTCATTTACATGTATTCTGTTTTCATGCATTCATAGCTCATTCATATGATATATTGCTACCTGAGGCACTGACACAGGCACATGAGATTACACTCAGCTTAGATATTTACCCTAGCCATTATTATAGGCTGCATGTTATATACATATTTGAGGATATATTATGATCATTGACCTAGGATTGCATTATTTATGTGATTTCTGTGCGTAGATGTTTTTCTACTCACGAGTTGGTAACTCACCCCCGTTGTGCCACAGTTCTTGCAGGTTTCGCCGTACAGGTTTCATTACGGCTTACTGGCACTCTTTCCATTTCCGGATGACTTGCTAGTAGGTGGGTTTATTTGTATCGCACCCATCATTATATCTTGTATATCATTATTCTGTTGTATCTAGAAGTTCCATCAACCAAACATGTATTTATTTTTGAGATAGAGACCAGTGATGTTATTCTTTCAACCTTAGAGTCGCGCGTTTTATTTCTTGTGGTTTTGAGTTTCCTATTGAGTTTTGATCCTCGCCCTTGGCGTTGTATATTATATTGCTTGTGTGGTTCTGACCGTCGATTGACGAAGAGCTAGCTCCCGCTTGGGGATGCCTTTTTTTTTTTGATTTCGTATACTATTCATGTTGTATCCCGTTTAGGGGCCAGTATTTACAAAGGAGACTCTGCCGAAATTTTCAGAAAATACTTGATGTTTTTTTTAAAAACGCATAATTCGGCTTATGCTATTAAAACTACTTGCTTTTAGTTGGTTTTCCTTCACTCTACTGCTTCTTTGGTTTTGATTTCTGGGTTTTCGGCTTACTTAGATTACGTACGCCTCGAGACGTTTCGTAGTCTAAGTGCCGGTCAGGTTCCGTACTTTCGGGCCGTGACAACCGGCCACCGCCCCTCGTCGGGGTCTCGACTGTATACATTAGGCTACTCCGGAGTATCGATGCCCTGTCTCGAAACTCCCACGACTAGGGACCACAATTAAGGATATGCTTATAAACTACCCAACTCTCACGTATATGATCGCCATCGTACTGTTGGTAGTAAAGCAAGATCCTAAGGGCTCTATCAAAGTGTAACCATGATCAGTCACCTAAACCTGTACATGACTGATAAAGGCAAACCAGATAGCATACTATCATCTCGAGTAAGACTGTCCTACCGGTATAGGTCCTCCGCAATCATTGCAATCACGTACCTGCGATCCAATAATTGACTCTGAGGGCACTATCACCAACAAGCCTCGACCACTACCGCCATCTCGCATGAGGCCCTCGACGCCGTCAAGGCTCGGATGCCGGAGTTTGCTGACGAAGAGCTCCGAGCCGAATATCCTTGTGAGGATGGCGAGCAGGGGGACAACCCTAGTGGTGATGCTGTCGAAGAGATTCTCGGTGAGGGTGACGCTGAGGACGATGTGACGGGTGGTGAGCCCTTAGACGCCACCCGAGCCGTGGTAGGCATTGAGTTTCCTGGGGTTGCGCCTGGCACTGAGGCCTGAAGCCCCTTGTCCTCTTATTTCTTCTCTTTTTTTGTTGCATCGGGAATTCTGTAGGCCTCCGGGCATTTAATAAGGCTGGGAGCCCACAATACCCTTGTAAAGACTTTGATTTTGTGAATAAAGACTTTTTGCAGTAGTGTTTGTGGTCGTATTTTCCTTTTGTCGGTAAACACTTGTAATTGCATAGCACTGCCTTTGTATTGTGTCCGTTCTTCATATAGCGATTACGCGTCGAGTTGAATATGCTCCCTTGCCAAGTTTGCAAAGACCGGCGGGAAGACGGTATCTTCATAGCCCCGAAGTCGAGGTGGAGATCGCGCAGACGTAGATAGCCCGGATGCCTCTTTGTGAGGTCATGTCTCTTAGTGCGGGATGGGCCGTGCAAGGACTGCTAAGGATGGACCGAGCAGGGTAGCTGCCCGGTGCCTCTAGACGAGGGCTTCGATCCCTGGCGTTGTAAGGGCCATACAAGGCCTGCCAGGGATGGACTGAGCAGTGAAGCTGCTCAGTTGCCTCTTGGCGAGGGCTTTGATCCTTGGTGTTTTGGGGTAGTGAGCTACCAGCCAGGGATAGCCGGGTAAGGGCGGGCCCGACTACCTCTTGCGAGGGCTTTTGATCCTTAGCATGGGAGAGGCCGTAATGGGCCTACTAAGGATGGACCGAGCAGTGAAGCTGCTCGATTGCCTCTTGGCATGGGCTTTGATCCCTGGTGTGTTGGGGTAGGTGGCTACCAGCCAGGGATAGCCGGGCAAGGGCGGACCCGACTGCCTCTTGCGATGTCTTTTGATCCTTAGTATGGGAGGGGCCGTAAAGGGCCTACTAAGGACGGACCGAGCAGTGAAGTTGTTCGATTGCCTCTTGGCATAGGCTTTGATCCCTGGTGTGTTGGGGTAGGTGGCTACAAGCCAGGGATAGCCGGGCAAGGGCGGGCCCGGCTACCTCTTGCGAGAGCTTTGGATCCTTAGCGCGGGAGGGGCCGTAAGGGGCCTACTGTTAGTGTAAATGCCCTAGGGGCCATTATTGTATCATACTTGTATGTATATTACTTAATGGAAGCTTGGGATATTCACAGTTGTATATACAGTATTGCTAAACATGGTAGTATGCTACTTGGTTTGAGTCTACTTTAATATGTTTCTTGTTACGTATCACTTATACATATTAGTAGAGCCCATAGGATCTTTGCTTGATTACCAGCGTTGTGATGGCAGTCACACTAGTAGGGGCTGGGTAGTCTGTAAGCAACATCCTATACAGGTCCCTGGTCGTTGGATTATCGAGATAGGGCATCGATATTCCGGAGTAGACTAAGTGTGTACGCTTCTCATCCCAGTTGGGGAGATGGTTTGTCCCACAGCCATCAGTACGTCGTACTGGAGATAGTGTACAGGTGCTCGTTAGGTTACGGGTACACCGGATAGGACTCGCAGGGGAACTGATTGCTTGGTATTATACCCGTCATCAGTTAACAGTTCCCAGGTGACATAAGTACAGCATAGTCCGCAGACTTGACACTGTTACTTCGCCTCGAGTGTGTCCCACTGTTCTTAGATTGCTACCCTACCACGGCTCAAAGGAGTCGTGCAAACAGGTAGCAGTTGGGTGCAGTCCCGAGCACTTGGAGGCAGTGGCGGTTAGACAGGATTTGTCTGTAGGGTTGCTAGTCATGCACACAAGGGTCTATGAGGCGTCAACCATGCCGGATTAAAATTTTAGCCGTGCCAAACAACCGGAAGCCGGATCTTTAAACTAGGGTTTAGGCGAAAACAAGCATGTTAAACGTTTTAACACTAAGTGAAAGGGATTACAACCTTTGTAGATCCGGTCCTCCACTTCAATAGCTCCGTGTAGATGTCCCCATCGCTACGATCGTGAACTCCGGACTCTAGAGAAGCTCCACAAGAAGAACGAACGTGCTTGCTTCGATGACTTCGAGGCCAAAGATGATCTACGTCTGGGAGACACTAACTCAAGCTATTCCTTCACTAGGTCATAAACTTTGTGAAGAGAACACACTCTACTACATGGCAAGTGGTAGAGGATGAAGAAGTAGGAAGTGGGCTCACTTTAGAATTGATTTTCTCACTCTTTTCTCATGGCACCATTGGAGCTAGTAAGCTTTTGGATGGAGCTTGATGATGAAGAAGAAGAAGAAAGAATAATCCATCCAAATGAAGACTTATCCTCTCAATAAAGTAACCATGGGTGAGTTAAGCTATCATGCTTAACTCATGTAGAGAATTAACCAAAGCATGAGGTTAAGGGTTGGGTTAACTAAATATCCATAAGAATGACAAAAGAGTTGACTTTGTCATTGTTTCCACAAGCTTCATGAAAGCTTAAGAACTTTGACAAAGTCTTTCTCTTTTGTTATTCTTAAGATATAAACTAAACCCTAATCTTTATCCTAATCTTGGTATAAGTCTTATACACCCATCTTTGATGTATCATCAAGCATGATACAATCATATATACACAAATATATATCACATATACATTTATGCACAATCAAGTGAGAAAATAAATCTTAAGTGAGCTAATACTAGTTAATGCAATGTAATATATCAAATATATAATTATGCATTAAATTATTAAATCAACTCTTGATTTAATAACCCGGCTATTACCGACTAATATCATGTGTAACAACTTATCGAATCAACACTTGATCCGATAACCCGGCTATATCGCATACAACCGATCAATGTCACGAATCGCGAGAATAGAATACGGTATCTCATATCGTATTAATCTCGGTCCCACACATATCACATATGTGCTCCTACTCCGTTTCGCTTGAGCCAGGAAACCCCTGTGTAGGACTCGAAAGACTCGCCAACACGCCGGCAGTAGGTGATGATCACATCAAACACCCACAAGCCGCAAGCGGTCTGCTAAACATAACGGCCATCCGGGTATTGGGAAATCAGAAGATCATCAAGCAAGCCCGCTGTTCTCCTGTGAATCCAATCAGTAACACTCCCATACAGTCCAGTCTCGTCGTCTGATATGTCGCATATCTCGCCTAGCGGTGGTAAACGTCAGACCCCAGTAGCTCGATAAGTCGTGTCGATATGAGGTCTATAACAGTTTGAGAAACTACTGATAACACTTACCAGTAAATCTCAGCAACCCTGGCCAAGGATTTCCAGCTATAGCCAATCGAACACAGCGCAATATCAACTCCCTATACCGGGAGAGACGAATCCCCTCCTATCGCTCATTGCCTCCATGTGATTCGGGACTGTACCCAAAAGCTACCTTTTTGCACGCCTTCTTAGATGTGGTATGATGGAAATCAAAGCACAGTAGGAATCACACAAGACTCTATGACGATCTCGGGTCAACAGACTAACTTGTACCAGTGTCACCAGAGAACTGCCATCTGACGTAAGGTATAATACCATCTGGGAGTTCTCAGCGAGTCTGTCCAGTGTACCCAGTCTCCACTGAGCACTGGTACACCATCCTTGATGTCAAACACCGATGGATATGGGATCATCCATCGCCTATCATATGGGTCAAGATGCGTATACGCTAGTCTACTCTGGTGCATCGATGCCCTGTCTCGATACACCCACGACTAGGGACCTTGATGGATGTACTTATGGACTACCATGTCCCCACTAGTATGATCCGCATCATAGTCCAGGTAGTCAAGTACACATCCTAAAGGCTTTACCAACATGTAACAGAGAGACAATCAGTATACACGTTAAGGTAAAGAGTAACCAGATAGCATACTATCATATCGAGCAAGAAAGTCCTCCCTGTATATGTCCAAGCATCCACTACAATATACATCGTATGTACAGTAATGGCCTCTAGGGTGTACATATAACTAACAATCTCCCACTTGCACTTGGGTCATCTATTGTGGTATCACATACCCAACATTTAGCTGTGGTTGAAGTTTCTCATACTCAACCAACCCATAAAAGTCTCTACTGGGAAAAAGGCCTTTGTGAGTGGATCCGCGCCGTAGTCCTCTGTGTCTACTCTCCTAACCTCGATCTCCCTGGAGATCAACCATCTCCATGATCAGGTGATACTGCCTAAGAATTATATCTGGATTTCTGATGGGACGGTAGTTCCTTGGCTAAAGTCACAACTCCATTGTCACACAATGGTAGGAACGAAGTTCATCTCATGAACTTATATATATCCAGACTGCCTCTTTGGTAGAATCCTTGGTAACGATTTATCTTGCCTTTAATCGTCCAGTTTGTCACGGTATCTAGCTTGGAACTCTTCCAACATACCGTCCCTCTACCGAGGGTATATACAAAGCCTGCGACTGACATTCAGTCGTCCTTATCACCCTGGAACCTTTCCAGTTATTTTCCCCAGGATCGATTGATACCATCTCACTACAACTAGTGAGAATCTTAACATCCAATTAGATCTATCTCATAGATCCAAAAACCTAGGATTTAGGAGGTACCACTTTGAACCTATATGGAGAATCATTGTGTGATAAGTGGAGATTGACCGAGCGTAGCATAGGAAACTCCTTCCCTATCAAGAGTATGTCATCCACGTACTCTACGAGGATCACCACCATACTCCCTACTGCCTTTTTGTATATACAAGGTTCATCTACCATTTTCATGAAGTCAAACTCTTTGACTACCACATCAAAACAGATGTTCCAACTCCGCGATGCCTGTTTTATCACATAAAACATCTTGCACACGTTTCCGCTGCTCCCACTGTCTTCGAAGCCCTCTGGCTGTGTACTTATAGACGCTCTCTTCCAAATCAATATTCAGAAAAGCAGTCATGACACCCAACCACCAGATATCGTGGTCATGGTATGTAGCCGTGGCAAGTAGGATCTGGATGGACTTAAGCATAGCTTTGAAAGTCTCAACTTTTCCATGTACACCAAGTAATCTTCTCAAGATTTACGTGCTCCTGATGGAGATTTAACCCTTCAGATAAAGCAACCAAAGTCCATACTTTGTTAGTGTATAAGGATTCCATCTCAGATCGCTAAGCATCCATCCATTCTTACAGAGTTTCACTCCTGATGGCGAGATCGAAACTAGTTGGGTCATCATCTCATGATGCAATCCTCGCTCCCACTGTCATAGAGAAACCGAAGTATCTCTCAGGTAGGTGAGGAACCATACTAGATCGGCGGAGAGGTTGAGGTTCGTTGGTTACTATTGAATCCTTTGGTTCTAACAAATCATCTGTTGTAGTTTGTATAGCTGGAACCTTTCCAGTTCTACATAATAGACCTTGCCTCGAGCTTGTCCGGATTTTGCTTTTATACATAGCCCGGACAACCCCAAATCTTAACATACTTAAGATATGGGCTCTTCCCATTCCATATCACATATGAAGTGGTAGGCAACTGATTTGATTTGAACCCTGTTCAATAGGTATGCAGCTTCTCAAGTGCATAACTCCCAAAAGGAAATAGGAAACACAGTAGTACTCATCATAGAGCACACCATATCACATAGGGTGCTATTGCTCTGCCCTGATACACCGACGTGCTGTGGTGTATACGGAGGAGTAATGCTGAGAGAGAATCTTATTCTCCTTTAAAATAGTCCAGGAATCCCGTGCTCAAGTATTCTCCTCCCTGATCAGATCAAAGGACATAATACTTATACCCGTTATTGGTTCTCTACTTCTAACATACATTCTGCGAATATCTCAAAAGGTTCGGACTTGTGTTTCAACAGGAACATATGTCTGAATCTTGAGAGATCATCAGAGAATGTAATGAAGTACAAAGAACCGGTCTTGGCATGTATAGACGGGAGACTTTCATACATCAACATGTATCAATCCCAAGAGTTCACTAACTCTTTCTCTGTTTCCAATAAACAAAGCTATGGTCATCTTACCTTTGTGACATGACCGGCAAGTTTCACAAGATGTAAATTCAAACAGATTTAAATATGCATCTAAATGTAACTTAGCTAGTCGTGTCGCATTGATATGACCTAGTCTATAATGCCTCAAGTAGGATTCGTTTATTTCTGAACTCTTCCTCTTGTGTGAGTTCTGTATACTAAGAACTGTAGTTTGATTTAGAACGTCAATGCTTTTAGATAACGTGCCTGAACCGATCAACTCTTGATATAGGAACTGTTCAAAACATTATCCAACAATAAAAAATTATATCCTTTCTTTACTAATAAAGAGACTGATATGATGTTGTATATCAGGTTCGGTATCTAATAACATTTGTTCATAATCAATGTATTCTGGTAATACAGGGTGATAGTGACCAACAGACTTGGCTGCAACACTTGCACCGTTTTCTTTCTCATGAAACTTATCACCCGTTCTCAGTTCTCTACCTATCTGTAGCCCATGCAACAGATTACATATGCGGGATCCTGATCCGGTATCTCATACCGATAACGTAAAGGTTACTGAGAAACAGTTCTATGTAATGAACACACCCGAAGATGATGCATCAGCATGCACTTTCTTCGTTTGGGCGGCACGGGAAATCCGGTATTCCCCAATTTCTTGCTCTGTCTTATAACAATTATAAGTTGGAGCGGGACCAACGTTCCCCAGCTCAGTATAACAAGCGGGTTCGGTCAATATATCCGTTTTATTATCTTGATTAAGGCGTGATATGGTCGCTACCTGGAGAGAGAGAGAGAAGACAACACTCAGCATATGCTCTTGCAAGATTATATTGGTTATCTAATATATCTAATCAGGATGTCTCCCACTGTTTTTATCAAATCTTCCTTCAAACCCTAAAAGGAAAGACTAGCTGGGATTAATTACACGGTACAAGTTCGCTAATTTTTCAGCCAGGCCAGTGTCGGTACTTTGAGGGAGGTCCCCCATGCTTTTGCACGAACCTAATTAAAGTAAACCTCGTTTTTCCATAGGCGTAACCTCATTAACACCTTTCTAGACACCTACTTGATCGGCTAATTGTAATGTATAAAACTCTCCTTGGACTAACTCTTACTCGCAGCGGGTATCGGGATCCAACTATCTCATAGAAGGTATACAATCTCATTGCAAATTTCAACACTTGAAATTCCCGATAATATTTTGCCCCTAGCGTCCTATGACCTTGACAAAGGCCAACAAACCATAGGCTGCTAGTCAAGTTCAACCCGTCATTTCTTGATTGAATTAAACCCATCCGCACGGCCCTTGACAAAGGCCAACAAGGTCGCACGACTACCCTAATCCAATCTACATCATATGCATAAGCAGATAAGTACTATTCAGCTACCGCACACTACGCCTTGACAAAGGCCAACAAACGCAGCACGAATACTAAACAGTCCTTATCTGAAATGACGGAGGGCTACGACAGGTTTTTTGTGAAAACCTATTGCATAATGAACTTGATATCGTTGTAGAATCAAATGATTTTAAAAATGGAGTGTTTTTTAGGCTTTTACTAGTTTCTCTAAAGAGGTCACTCCCGGTGAATGGATCTCGGCTCTTTCCTTATGGAATAAGGTGCATGACATATCATATATATCACTAGGCAAAGCAAAACTCCAAAAGCAATCAAAAGACAAACCAAGTGTTGTAGCATCTGCCAGTTATTGCTAAAGGGGTCACTCCCGGTGAAGGGATCTCGGCCCTTTCCTTATCGAATAAGGTGATGGATGTTCTACAAGGAACACCGCGATGCAAAGCAAGAACCGTAGCTACCTGTTTTTGAAAATTCGATTCCACAACATCTTTTAGGTTTCTTTTCTTCATTAATAATATTAATGAAGTCACATCATTTAAGTCACCTAAACATCACAGATAAATACGACTTACACTTATGCCATCCGCATTCGCCACGATGTCCCCTCGTGCACCGTTAGATTAGGTAACTAACGGCAGAGCGGGGCAGGGCTAGCGCGGGTGTAAAACATAAGTAACGTGTATAATATATCATATATACTAAATACAGTATCTATCACAACATATCAAATGATCACATCACAGATTTCGCAGCAGAAGAAACATATATGAAATATTGGATATACTAGGACATCCATGTTTTCAATACGAGCCTGTATAAAACACGGATTCCACGGTCGCGATGAATAGCCAAACCCACATCCCTAGACCCCTACGAGAGCGGCAAGCAACTCTGACAATTCTAGGGTTAGGAGACCCGGTCTCGACTCCTCGAGATGGTCTCCCACTGGACCCTAGAACCCGGTTACTTGTGCTCCCGCCTTGGGTCTATCCTAGTGCGGAAAAGTAAATAATATACAAAGGTGACATCAACCTCATCCCGGAAGTGCCCCAATAAAAGAATATTACATACAAATGAATTTTACATGAATGAAAAAAGAAAAACTCTCACCTCACATAAAAACCCCGGCTATTCAAACGCGACGATCCAATACAATATATCACAGCAACACATAATATCTCATATCATCAACGTAAGCAAGTATGCGTATCCCGATTGTCGTTGATGTATAGCAACAAAGCCGGCGATACACCACATACTTCGCTTACGGTCACAGAAAAGAAAGTGTAAAACTACAACAGTTGGAATCCGCAACCTGCTTAGACATCGCATGCCTAACCAAATGAATTCCTTAGACATCGCATGCCTAACAATTATAAACCCCGCATTTTAGTCTCATTATCGAAAACTCTTTTCAATATCAAGTCGGCAATTCAATAAGATTCCCGACATACTGATCGAATGCTCGTCGCAAACTTTAGTAGACGGCCTCACCCCCGGATGCCGTCGACGAAGTGCACTAAGGCTGAACACCGCTGCCGCGAGCACCCGAACGGATGCTTTTGGCGACGGGGTTCTCCTACAGTCACTTGGTCGGGGCTATGGGGCATGGCTATCTATTAAGTTTACCCGGCGAGTATCCGTGTACGCTACGTGATTGCGACGGACTTTTGATCACATCAAAATCCCGTGGCAACCGATCAATTGAGACTAAACTGCTAGATATATAACATTTAAATTAGTTATCTCATAACTACTTATGGATTCCAAATATTGTATCGCATTCCAGATAAATAGACAATGTTAAACTTTCCAATCGAATAATCAAACACCCAAGTTTTCCCAAATAGCTCAACACTTGAGCGGAGTTCAAAAATATCCATCACATGCCTCAGTACCGATGGTCCAGCCGTAGAAGGGTCAAGCCAACGCCTCACATGTGGCACGCCGTACTGCCCCAAACCCTAAGGTTCTAAAGGTAGTTCAAGACGGTCACATAATCGAGTTAAGGTTTGTTGCCTTCCAGAGGGTCCATCGCATTACTTGCACGACTTTACGAAAGTTTCAAACACGAGGAAAAATCCAAGTTTTGAAAATTTTCCGACAGGGGAAAAAGTGAGTTATTGATATCCGTTCGAACTTTTTAACAGTTTCTAAAAATATCCGGTACAAACTAAATAAAGTTAAACTATCCGATAGAATCAACGAGTCCCCAATACAACCCTAGAAAACTCAACACTTGAGTGGAATAAAAAAATTCCCAGAAAAAATTGACAAGAAAGGACCTAAGAATAAATATATGAAATATGAGGGACTAAGTCCAAATTTTGGCCGCGGAACCGCCGCCAAACCCTTGGTTTGGCTGCGGTTCCGAGGTCATTTTAGGGACTTAGTGGACCGTACTTCACAGTAATTCTTAGTTTTTCCTAATTGTTTTTCTGAGCATTTTTAATTCATAAAAAATCACATTTTCAAAAAATGTACAGAGAAGGGTTTACATCGGGGTTTTCGGGTTCGATCGGACTTTAAACTTTGTCTAGACTTCGCCTAAAGCTCTAGCTTGGCTCTGATACCACTGTAGGATTGCTAGGCACACGCACAAGGGTCTACGAGGAAACAACCATGCCCAATTAAAATTTTAGCCGTGCCAAACAACCCGAAGCCGGATCTTTAAACTAGGGTTTAGGCAAAAACAAGCATGTTAAACGTTTTAACACTAAGTGAAAGGGATTACAACCTTTGTAGATCCGGTCCTCCACTTCAATAGCTCCGTGTAGATGTCCCCATCGCGGCGATCGTGAACTCCGGACTCTAGAGAAGCTCCATAAGAAGAACGAACGTGCTTGCTTCGATGACTTCGAGGCCAAAGATGATCTACGTCGGGGAGACACTAACTCAAGCTATTCCTTCACTGGGTCATAAACTTTGTGAAGAGAACACACTCTACTACATGGCATGTGGTAGAGGATGAAGAAGTAGGAAGTGGGCTCACTTTAGAATTGATTTTCTCACTCTTTTTCTCATGGCACCATTGGAGCTAGTAAGCTTTTGGATGGAGCTTGATGATGAAGAAGAGGAAGAAAGAATAATCCATCCAAATGAAAACTTATCCTCTCAATAAAGTAACCATGGGTGAGTTAAGCTATCATGCTTAACTCATGTAGAGAATTAACCAAAGCATGAAGTTAAGGGTTGGGTTAACTAAATATCCATAAGAATGACATAAGAGTTGACTTTGTCAATGTTTCCACAAGCTTCATGAAAGCTTAAGAACTTTGACAAAGTCTTTCTCTTTTGTTATTCTTAAGATATAAACTAAATCCTAATCTTTATCCTAATCTTGGTATAAGTCTCATACACCCATCTTTGATGTATCATCAAGCATGATACAGTCATATATACACAAATATATATCACATATACACTTATGCACAATCAAGTGAGAAAATAAATCTTAAGTGAGATAATACTAGTTAATGCAATGTAATATATCAAATATATAATTATGCATTAAATTATTAAATCAACTCTTGGTTGAATAACCCGGCTATAACCGACTAACATCATGTGTAACAACTTATCGAATCAACACTTTATCCAATAACCCGGCTATATCGCATACAACCGATCAATGTCACGAATCACGAGAATAGAATACGATATCTTATATCGTATTAATCTCGGTCCCGCACATATCACATATGTGCTCCTACTCCGTTTCGCTTGTGCCAGGAAACCCCTGTATAGGACTCTAAAGACTCGTCAATACGCCGGCAGTAGGTGATGATCACATCAAACACCCACAAGCCGCAAGCGGTCTGCTAAACGTAACGGCCACCCGGGTATTGAGCGATCAGAAGATCAACAAGCAAGCCCGCTAGTTCTCCTATGAATCCAATTAGTAACACTCCCGTACAGTCCAGTCTCGTCGTCTGATATGTCGCATTTCTCGCCTAGGGGTGGTAAACGTCAGACCCCAGTAGCTCGATAAGTCGTGTCGATATGAGGTCTATAACAGTTCAAGAAACTACTGATAACACTTACTAGTAAATCTCAGCAAACCTGGCCAGGGATTTCCAGCTATAGCCAATCGAACACAGCGCAACATCAACTCCCTATACCGGGAGAGACGAATCCCCTCCTATCGCTCATTGCCTCCATGTGATTCGGGACTGTACCCAAAAGCCACCTTTTTGCACGCCCACTTGGACGTGGTATGATGGAAATCAAAGCACAGTGGGAATCACACAAGACTCTATGACGATCTTGGATCAACAGACTAACCTGTACCAGTGTCACCAGAGAACAGCATTTTGACATAAGGTATAATACCATCTAGGAGTTCTCGACGAGTCCGTCCAGTGTACCCAGTCTCCACTAAGCACCCATACACCATCCTTGATGTCAAACACCGATGGATATGGGATCATCCATCGCCCATCATATGGGTTAAGATGCGTATACGCTCGTCTACTCTGGTGCATCGATGCCCTGTCTCGTTACACCCACGACTAGGGACCTTGAAGGTTGTACTTACGGACTACCATGTCGCTACTACTATGATCCGCATCATAGTCCAGGTAGTCAAGTACACATCCTGAGGGCTTTACCAACATGTAACAGAGAGACAATCAGTATACACGTTAAGGTAAAGAGTAACCAGATAGCATACTATCATGTCGAGTAAGAAAGTCCTCCCTGTATATGTCCAAGCAACCACTACAATATACATCGTATGTACAGTAATGGCCTCTAGGGCATACATATAACTAACATCGTCTCTCCCGGTATTGGGAGTTGATATCGCGCTGTGTCAGAGAGCCATTACGCAAAGTCCCTGGCCAGGGCAAGCGAGATTTACTGGTAGGTTCCAGTAGTTTCTCAGGGTGTAATGGGCTACGCTCGACATAACTTATACAGCTATTAGGGGACTGACGCTTGCCTCCCCCTAGGCTTGATATGCGATAGTCTTAAACGAACAGACCGGACTGTACGAAGATTGTCACATCAGGCTCAGTAGGAGTTCGGATGGTTTTCCTCATCCGCCTTCTTATCGACATCTACCTGGGGACCGCTACGTACAGCTAGTGCCGCTTGTGGTCTGTGGTTAAACCCACTGCCAGCGTAGTGTCGAGTCTTTAGAGTCCCACATAGAGAGTTTCCCAGCTCCAGGCGAAACGATATAGAGGTCGTATGGTTTTACGACAAGGATTCGGACGCGTACGTGTGTTTATGCACGTACGACTTTTCGGACAGTTTTTACTAGCCGGCTTTGGTTTAAGCCTGATTCTAGTATCGGGTTATTGGATTTATACAGTCTAAAGTTTTTCCGTGTTTTCTCGGATTGGAGGGGCATTCTCATAATTTGTCGGGAAGCTTCTAGAAGAGTGGTGACTAAGGGGTTAAGGTGGCATGGGCATTAAATGCTTAATGACTCATTTGTGTGATTCATCCTTAGCATTAAATGATTCAATAATGAGTTAATGAGTCATATGATGAATCACACAAGGTGAATGCATCAACCATGTTGATTAATCATTTATATTATTTATTTGATTAATTGTTATGGTTGTTATATTCATATGAGTTCATTATTCATTATCATTATCATTATCATCTTCACCTTCTCTCTCCTCAAGCTCACTCTCTCTTCAAACCCTAACCCTAACCTCTCATATGTTGAGATCAAGGGTTAGCTAGACTAATACATCCATAAGCTCACTCTATATCCCCTAGATAGCTTAGATTAGCACTTTGAGCAACCTAGTTATCTCAAGTTAGAGATAAAGCATGGCGTAGGAGCTCTCGGGTGGATCATCTTTGATTCAAGGAGGCCGTTGAGGTGCCGATGTTCCAAGGAGCCTACGAGGAGTGGAGGACCGCGATGAAGACTCAAAAGACAAGTAACGTGAGGTATAAGTTCAAATCCGAGTAGTTAAACCTTTCGTAGTTTGCTAGTAACGGTTTAGAAACGATTCTTGCGCTCAAGTCCGTGTTACGAAGCTTTGATAATCGTTTTTCATATATTCCGCCTTCCCGCAAGTTCGTGGGGTGCGTGACATGGACTTACAGTGGTATCAGAGCCAACTAAACCATTACTAGCTTGTTAGCAACTAATTAGAAGTTCGATCGACGGAAAACACGAAAACAAAACCCTAACCCCTTAACAGTTTCTGTTAATTTTAAACATGTCACAAATTTTTTTTGACATACCTTAAAATTCACAGCAGGGTATTTTAAGAATACTGTGAAAATACGAGCCAGTAACTCGGCAAAATGGCCGCGGATCCACGGCAATAGAGTGCTTTTGCCGTGGATCCACCGCCGAGTCAACTCCGAGTTGGCTCGGATTTTCTCTGTAATTCTTATTTTTTGGTGTTTTGGTTCTCTGTTTGTTCTGTTTATACCCAGGTTACTTCAGTGCTGCTTTGCTTTTGGGGTAGACACGGAACGTGGTAATCGATCGATGTTCTAAGATATTTGCTAATTGGGTTTTTATCTGTAATGTTTAATGTGTTCGTAAACCTCCACTAACTGCTAGTTTGTCTGTTGGCAGGGGGTTGCACATTTCTGTAATGTTTACTGTTTGTGTATATGAACTGTATTGGACTGTTGTGATGATTAGCCGGGGTTTGAGATGTGTTTAATATTCATCTATTCAATGTAAATGTAATATGATGTAATATTCTTTTGCGGGGTGCATCCAGGTTGCGGTTGTAGCCACCGTTGTATTATTTCTTTTTACTGTTTTTGCTCCTAGGATAGACCCAAGGCGGGGTACACAAACTACCGGGTACTTTGAAGTGTTTAGTGGCCTACTCACTTTGTTGAGGGAGACCGCTTCACTTCGGGTAATTGGCGGGTAGTTTCCCGTACCCGTAGGGTTCTAGGGTAGGGTAATGGCTATTCATCACAACTATGTAATCCGTCTTTTATTGCAGGCTCAAAGAAAATGCGGATTGCTAGTATATCCAATAAAGTTCATCTGTGATCTGGAATGCTTATTATTGCGTCTGACGAATGTACAATATCTATATATGATAGCTATTAGACGTCACTTATGTTTTACACCCGCGCTAGCCCAGCCCCCGCTCTGTCGTTAGTTAAGTAACCTAACGGGTGATGACGGGATCCAGTGGCGAATGCGGATGGCATAAGAGGACGTGGTATTTTCGTTGTTTTCTACAATGATAGGATAAATGATGGGACGCATTATTATAATGCAAAGAAAATAAACCAAAGTTTAATCGTTGGAACAAATTTAAAAGAAACCACTCGGTTATTTTAAAAGATCAGAATTTTTTAAATTGCAGGGCTTTAACCACTCTTTTTTAAAAAGGTATCAGGTTCCTTCGATTATATCAAGTTCACTACGTTCAAGGTTTTGCCAAAACCATTCGTAGCCCTCCGTCATTTCATTTGGGTATTCAATAGTATTCAAGCTGTGTGTGTTTGGCCAAAGTCAAGGCACAGTGTTTGGTAGCTGTTGGATATTCATATGTAGCATAGATAGATGCGTTGGTTTGGGACAGTCGTACTACCTTGTTTGGCCAAAGTTAAGGGTATATACGGGTGGGTTCAAATTAACCTGGACAATGACGGGTAGAACTTGACATGTGACTTATGATTTGTTTGGCCAAAGTCAAGGTCATAAGAGCATGGGGCAAAAATCTATATCGGGAATTTCTAAAGAAACTGAAATTTGCAGAGAGATGCATACCATTTTGGAGTATGATGAATGTTGGTAGGATTCCTTCAACATTATCATACGATGATATTTTGGATCCCGATCCTACTGTGAGTATATACTACTTATCAGAAGATTCGTGGTAGGATTCCTTCAACATTATCATACGATGATATTTTGGATCCCGATCCTACTGTGAGTATATACTACTTATCAGAATATTCGTCACTTAACGATCAATGCTATAAACCAAGTAAGTGTCGAGAAAGGTGTCAGCGGGGCTACGCCCCCAGAGAAAAGAGGTTATTTAATTAAGGAACTTCGCGAAAGTGTTGGAAAACCTCCCTCGAAGTATCGACACTGGCCTGGCTGAACGGTTAAGCAAGTATTGTACGGTGAGAATAGTCCTGGCTAGTTCTTCCTTTTTGGTTTGAGGAGGGATTCGAGAAACAGTGGGAGCCATCCTGTTTAGATAAACTTAAAACAAATCTAAACTTGCAACAACATCATGCTAAAATGTTTTCTTCTCTCTCTCTTAATTGCAGCGACCTTGTGACCACGAATAGGTTACATCTAGATAACAAATTGACTGAATCTGAATTATATGACTGGCAAAGGTCTGTCCAGATGTCCATTGCCTATGACAAGCTGGACCACCCTATTACTACTCAAGATCCCGCCGTCCCAGGTCCAGTTTCCACTGTCGCGGATATGGATATCCGTCAGACAAGGGAAAAAGATAAAGCGAAAGACAAATGCCTCGTGTTAGCTTCAGTTGATGGTAAATACCAGAAGTAGCACGAGAAGATGGACTCAGTTTCCATCTTTCTCCATAACAAAGATTTATATGGAGAGCAATCTCATATCGCAAGATATGAGACCTCGAACGAATTAATTCAAGCGATGTTGGATTTCGGGTCATCTGTAGGGGACAACGTCCATACAACGACTAGCTATATTGATGAGCTCAATGACCTGAAGACCACGTTGGGAAATGGGTCAGATACTGACTTGATTCTATGGTCTCTGCCTTCTACCCTGAAGGAAACCAGGGAAGTAGAAGGAAAGAGAAGGGCAAAAGTTTCAGGACTTGATATAGTAAAAGGGGGACGTTCCTATTGTTATGGGATTGGGCATTGGCAGAATGATTGCAAGGCTTTGGAAGCCAGTAGCCAGAATACGAAGCATGTTGTAGCTTCGGCCTCTAGTGTATTTGTTATTGAGAACTGTATGTCAATTAACTCTACTTCCTGGGTACTAGATACTGGAGCAGGATCTCATATCTGTAATTCATTACATACTTTGAGAAACCGTAGAGTTATAAAGGAAGGTGATTGGTCTCTCAAAGTTGCAAACGGAATGACAGTGAACGCTGAATCCGTGTCAGAATATCGCCTAGGTTTGACAAGTGAGCATATATTGATTTTATGTAACTGTTTATATATACCTAGTATGACTTGTAATATCATATCAGTGTCCTTACATTCGAGAGAGGGATATGATTTTACATTCGTAAGCGATGTAGTTAACATCCACCTAAATCAAGTTCTGATTGGGTCAGGTACATTAGATAACGGTATATACGTATTAAGTCAAGCTCAGGTTTTCAATGTCCAGAACACACTGAAAAGAAAGTCTCCAGAAATGAATCAGGCTTTCTTATGGCATTGTAAACTAGGTCACATCAATGAAACATGATTAACTAAGTTACATAGAGAAGGATATTTGAATCCGTTCGAATATCAATCTTATGCTACTTGTGAATCTTGTCTCATGGGAAAGATGACAAAGACTCCGTTTACTGGAAACGGAGTAAGAGCAAGCGAGCTCTTAGGACTCATACACAGTGATGTGTGCGGTCCAATGTCTACACATGCGCGAGGTGGTTATTCCTACTTCATTACTTTTGTAAGTCCATATCACGCACCCCACGAACTTGCGGGGAGGCGGAATATATGAAAAACGATTATCAAAACTTCGTAAAACGGTCTTGAGAGCAAGAATCGTTTCTAAACCGTTACTAGCAAATTACGAAAGGTTTAACTACTCGGATTCGAAGTTATACCTCACGTTACTTGTCCTTCGGGTCTTCATCGCGGTCCTCCACTCCTCGTAGGCTCCTTGGAACATCGGCACCTCAACGGCCTCCTCGAGCCAAAGACGATCCACCCGAGAGCTTCTACGCCAAGCTTGATCTCTAACTTGAGATAACTAGGTTGCTCAAAGTGCTAATCTATGCAACCTAGGGGATACAGAGTGAGGTTATGGAAGTATTAGTCTAGCTAACCCTTGATCTCAACACATGAGAGGTTAGGGTTAGGGTTTGAAGAGGGAGAGCTTGAGGAGAGAGATGGCGAGAATATGAATTACTTTGGATGAATGAAAATCATTTGTGTATATATGAAACATATGATATTATTAAGTAAATAATAAATAAAGCATTATCATCATGTTTCATTAATACCCTAAGTGATTCATCATATGAGTCATATAAATCATTAAATGAATCATTAACTCATTGCATGAATCACTACATGACTCACTAATCCAATTAATGCAAATGCCACCTTAGCCTCCAACTCACCATGCTTCTAGAATCTTCCGGAAAATTACGAGAACGCCCCTCCAATCCGTGAAAACACGGAAAAACTTTAGACTGTATAAATCCAATAACCCTATACTAGAATCTGGCTTAAACCAAAGCCGGCTAGTAAAAACTGTCCGAAAAGTCGTATGTGCGTAAACACACGTACGCGTCCGAACCCTTGTCGTAAAACCATACGACCTCTATATCGTTTCTCCTGGAGCAGGGAAACTCTCTGTATGGGACTCTAAAGACTCGACACTACACTGGCAATGGGTTTAACCACAGACCGCAAGCGGCACTAGCTGTACGTAACGGTCCCCAGGTAGATGTCAATAAGAAGGCCGATGAGGAAAACCATCCGAACCCCTACTGAGCCTGATGAGACAATCTCCGTACAGTCCGGTCTATTCCTCTAAGACTATCGCATATCAAGCCTAGAGGGCGGCAAGCGTCAGTCCCCTAATAGCTGTATAAGTCGTGTCGGAGCGAAGCCCATTACACCCTGAGAAGCTACTGGAACCTACCAGTATATCTCGCTTGCCCTGGCCAGGGACTTTGCGTAATGGCTCTCTGACACAGCGCGATATCATCTCCCAATATCGGGAGAGACGAATCCTGTCTAACCACTACTGCCTCCAAGTGCTCGGGACTGCACCCAACTGCTACCTGTTTGCACGACTCCTTTGAGCCGTGGTAGTGTAGCAATCTAAGAACAGTAGGACACACTGGAGGCAAAGTAGCAGTGTCAAGTCTGCGGACTATACTGTACTCATGTCACCTGGGAACAGTTAACTGACGACGGGTATAATACCATCTAACAGTTCCCTTGCGAGTCCTGTCCGGTATACCCGTAACCTAACGAGCACCTGTATACTATCTCCAGTACGACGTACTGATGGTTATGGGACATACAATCTTTCCAACTAGGATGAGAAGCGTACACACTAGTCTGCTCTGGAGTATCGATGCCCTGTTTCGATAATCCTACGACTAGGGACCTGTATAGGATGTTGCTTATAGACTACCCAGCCCCCACTAGTGTGACTGCCATCACAACGCTGGTAATCAAGCAAAGAACCTATGGGCTCTACTAATATGTATAAGTGATATGTTAAAAGAAACATATGCACACATTAAAGTAGACACAAACCAAGTAGCATACTACCATTTTTAGCAAGACTGTATATACAACTGTGAATATCCCAAGCTTCCATTAAGTAATATACAATCTAGTATGATACAATAATGGCCCCTAGGGCATATACACTAACAATCTCCCACTTGCACTAGGGCTATGAGCTGGCATATCGTAGACCTATCATCTCGAATAGCCTCCTGAACTGCGTCTGAGGAATGGCCTTTGTGAATAGATCAGCAATGTTATTCTCCGTCTCTACTCTTTTCACCTCGATTTCCTGGCGATCTACGATCTCCTGATCAGGTGATACCGCCTTAAGATGTGTCTGGACTTCTGATGGGACCTAGGTTCCTTCGCTAAAGCTATAGCGCCGTTGTTGTCAAAATACAGAGGTATTGGACCAACACTGGTAGGAACCACCTGAAGTTCTGTGAGGAACTTCTTCATCCAGACTGCTTCTTTTGCGGCATCGCAAGCATCTATGTACTCTGTTTCAATTGTTGAGTCAGCAACGGTCTCTTGCTTCGAACTCTTCCAACAGACCGCCCCTCCATTGAGGGTAAAGACATAACCCGACATAGACTTAGAGTCATCTTTGTCACTCTTGAAGCCGGAGTCGGCAAAGGCCCCAATCTGGAGGTCTTTTCCGCCATACACCATGAACATATCTTTAGTCCTCCTCAGGTACTTGAAGATGTTCTTTACTGCTATCCAGTGCTTCTCCCCTGGGTTTTCCTGATACCGGCTTACAACGCTCAATGCGTATGCTACATCTGGTCTGGTACATAACATCGCATACATTATAGTGCCTACCGCAGAAGCGTAGGGTATAATCGACATGCGATCCCTTTCCAAATCAGTCTTAGGAGACAACTTTTTGGAGAGGATGATTCCGTGACAAGCCGGTAGATTACCACGCTTAGAATCATCCATATTGAATCTCTTCACTATGGTGTCTATGTACCTGGACTGCGAAAGTCCCAACATCCTCTTTGATCTATCACGATAGATCCGGATCCCCAGAATGTAGCTGGCATCACCCAGGTCCTTCATAGAGAATTTATGTGACAAGAATCTTTTGACTGACTGTAACATAGGAATATCATTTCCTATTAGGAGAATGTCATCCACGTACAAGACGAGAAATACTACAGCTCTCCCTATAATCTTACTGTATATGAAAGGTTCATCTGGATTTTTGATAAAGTCAAATTCTTTGACAGCATCATCAAAACAGATGTTCCAACTCCGCGATGCCTGCTTTAGTCCATAAATGGACTTAAGCAGCTTGCATACTTTACCGCTGTTCCCACTCTGAATGAATCCCTCTGGCTGATCCATATAGACGCTTTCTTCCAAATTACCATTTAGAAAGGCCGTCTTTACATCCATCTGCCAGATTTCATAATCGTGGAAGGCAGCAATAGCAAGAAGGACCCGAATAGATTTAAGCATAGCCACTGGAGAAAAGGTTTCGTCATAGTCCAAACCAGGTCTTTGACGGAAACCCTTTGCAACAAGTCTAGCCTTATAGGTTTCAACCTGTCTATCTACACCAATCTTCTTTTTGAAGATCCATTTGCATCTTACGGGTTTTACCCCATCGGGAGCAATGTCCAAAGTCCATACTTTGTTAGTGTACATGGACTCCATTTCGGTCCGCATTGCATCCGGCCATTTTAGTGAGTCACCGCTCTGATGGCTTGCTGGAAGCTAGTAGGCTCATCATAGTCAATAGTGGAATCCTCTCTATCCCCGTCTATGAGAAAACCGTGGTATCACTCGGGCGGATGAGACTGCCTACTACTCCTGCGGAGTGGCGTCGGGATGTCCCTTTCTTCTGAAACCTCTGGTTCTACCAAGCTTTCAGTAATAGCTTGTGGTTCTGGAATTTCTTCCAGTTCTATTGCGCTCCCACTTATCTGATTTTCTAAAAACTCAGTTTCCAAGAAGCGAGCATTATGAGAAACAAAAATCTTTTGTTTCTCTGCGTAATAGAAATAATATCTTTTGGAGTTCTTTGGATATCCCACAAACTTACACTGTACTGATCGTACCTCGAGCTTGTCCACATGCTGCTTCTTTACAAAAGCTGGACATCCCCATATCTTAATATGCTTAAGATAGGGTTTCTTTCCACACCACATCTGATATGGTGAAGCAGCCACAGTTTTAGTTGGAACTCGGTTCAAAAGGTATGCAGCTGATTCTAGTGCATATTCCCAGAATGATCGTGGTAACTCAGCCTTACTTATCATGGAACGAACCATATGCAATAGGGTTCGATTCCTTCTTTCCGATACACCGTTGTGTTGTGGTGTGTATGGAGGAGTAAGCTGAGAGAGAATTCAATTCTCTTTTAAGTAACCTAAGAACTCGGCACTTAAGTATTTACCACCTCGATCAGATCTCAGTGTCTTGATACTTTTGCCTGTTTGGTTTTCCACTTCATTCTTGTATTCTTGGAATTTCTCAAAGGCCTCGGATTTATGTTTCATTAAGGAGACATATCCATACCTAGAGAAATCATCCGTAAAAGTAATAAAGTTGGAATAACCACCTCGCGCATGTGTAGACATTAGACCGCATACGTCACTGTGTACGAGTCCCAAGAGCTCGCTTGCTCTTACTCCGTGTCCAGTAAACGAAGTCTTTGTCATCTTTCCCATGAGACAAGATTCACAAGTAGCATAAGATTGATATTCGAACGAATTCAAATATCCTTCTCTATGTAACTTAGTTAATCGTGTTTCATTGATGTGAGCTAGTCTACAATGCCATAAGAAAGCCTGATTCATGTCTGGAGACTTTCTTTTAAGTGTATTCTAGACATTGAAAGCCTGAGCTTGACTTATTAGGTATATACCGTTATCTAATGTACCTGACCCAATCAGAACTTGATTTAGGTGGATGTGGACCACATCGCTTATAAAAGTAAAATTATATCCTTCTTTAGAAATTAAGGATAAAACACAGATGGTATTGTCCGCTCTGGCCGAAACCGCACGGTTTTGTCCCTTTGAATGAACCCGGGGCTACTTCCCAGTAGGTCACCCATCCCAGAATTTCTCTGGCTCAAGCACGCTTAACTACGGAGTTCTTCAAACTCCGGAGTTCCGATTCATCCAAAAGGCGCCTCTGTGTTATAGGAGTGTGTCATTTCCATTTATAGTTCAGATCGTGCCCGCTTTCGGAATGGAATTCGATACTCCCCATTGTTCTATAGTGGTTCCCCGTGTGTATCCGTATCGGTTACATCCTCACCTCGATAGCGGATAACACCTCACTTCTTCACGGGGTAGGTGGTATTCAGCCCCAACTCCACCTGGGGCATTACACAACCGCAACCTGGATGCGCCCCGCAAAAGAATATTACATCATATTACATTTACATTGAATGAATGAATATTAAACACATCTCAAACCCCGGCTAATCATCACAACAGTCCAATACAGTTCATATACATAAACAGTAAACATTACAGAAATGTGCAACCCTCTGCCAACCGACATACTAGCAGTTAGGGGAGGTTTACGAACACATTAAACATTACAGATAAAAACCCAATTAGCAAATATCTTAGAACATCGATCGATTACCATGTTCCGTGTCTACCCCAAAAGCAAAGCAGCACTGAAGTAACCTGGGTATAAACAGAACAAACAGAGAACAAAAAAACCAAAAAATAAGAATTACAGAGAAAATCCGAGTCAACTCGAAGTTGACTCGGCGGCGGATCCGGGGCAAAAGCACTCTATTGCCGCGGATCCGCGGCCGTTTTGCCGAGTTACTGGCTCGTATTTTCCCAGTATTCTTAAAATACCCTGCTGTGAATTTTAAGGTATGTAAAAAAAATTTTGTGACACGTTTAAAATTAACAGAAACTGTTAAGGGGTTAGGGTTTTGTTTTTGTGTTTTCCGTCGATCGAACTTCTAATTAGTTGCTAACAAGCTAGTAATGGTTTAGTTGGCTCTGATACCACTGTTGGTCAGGCAGCCACCCCATCTAACGGGGTCACCGTGGCACCAACGGGTCCCTCAGCAGCTACTTTTTACGCATGCCCCCTCGTGAGGACTACAACCCGCCGGAACATTTTCCGGTGTCGGGACACCCTGTGGGTAAGAGCCTATGCTTCGCCACACTGTCACATAGTGAGAACCCCCCATAGGTCGACATCCAATGCCTAGTAGCTCTGATACCACTGTAAGTCCATGTCACGCACCCCACGAACTTACGGGGAGGCGGAATATATGAAAAACGATTATCAAAGCTTCGTAATACGGACTTGAGCGCAAGAATCGTTTCTAAACCGTTACTAGCAAATTACGAAAGGTTTAACTACTCGGATTCGAAGTTATACCTCACGTTACTTGTCCTTCGGGTCTTTATCGCGGTCCTCCACTCCTCGTAAGCTCCTTAGAACATCGGCACCTCAACGGCCTCATCGAGTCAAAGACGATCCACCCGAGAGCTTCTACGCCAAGCTTGATCTCTAACTTGAGATAACTAGGTTGCACAATGTGCTAATCTAAGCAATCTAGGGGATACAGAGTGAGGTTATGGAAGTATTAGTCTAGCTAACCCTTGACCTCAACACATGAGAGGTTAGGGTTAGGGTTTGAAGAGGGAGAGCTTGAGGAGAGAGAAGGTGAGAATATGAATTACTTTGGATGAATGAAAATCATTTGTGTATATATGAAACATATGATAGTATTAAGTAAATAATAAATAAAGCATTATCATCATGTTTCATTAACACCCTAAGTGATTCATCATATGAGTCATATAAATCATTAAATAAATCATTAACTCATTGCATGAATCACTACATGACTCACTAATCCAATTAATGCAAATGCCACCTTAGCCTCCAACTCACCATGCTTCTAGAAGCTTCCCAGAAAATTACGAGAACGCCCCTCCAATCCGTGAAAACACAGAAAAACATTAGACTGTATAAATCCAACAACCCTATACTAGAATCTGGCTTAAACCAAAGCCGGCTAGTAAAAACTGTCCGAAAAGTCGTACGTGCGTAAACACACGTATGTGTCCGAACCCTTGTCGTAAAACCATACGACCTCTATATCGTTTAGCCTGGAGCAGGGAAACTCTCTGTGTGGGACTCTAAAGACTCGACACTACGCTGGCAGTGGTTTTAACCACAGACCGCAAGCGGCACTAGCTGTACGTAACGGTCCCCTGGTAGATGTCGATAAGAAAGCCGATGAGGAAAACCATCCGAACCCTTACTGAGCCTGATGTGACAATCTCCGTACAGTCCGGTCTGTTCGTCTAAGACTATCGCATATCAAGCTTAGGGGGCGGCAAGCGTCAGTCCCCTAATAGCTGTATAAGTCGTGTCGGAGCGAAGCCCATTACACCCTGAGAAGCTACTGGAACCTACCAGTATATCTCGCTTGCCCTGGCCAGGGACTTTGTGTAATGGCTCTCTGACACAGCGCGATATCATCTCCCAATACCGGGAGAGACGAATCTTGTCTAACCACTACTGCCTCCAAGTGCTCGAGACCGCACCCAACTGCTACCTGTTTGCACGACTCCTTTGAGCCGTGGTAGGGTAGCAATCTAAGAACAGTGGGACCTACTCGAGGCGAAGTAAAAGTGTCAAGTCTGCGGACTATGCTGTACTCATGTCACCTGGGAACAGTTAACTGACGACGGGTATAATACCATCTAAGAGTTCCCTTGCGAGTCCTGTCCGGTGTACCCATAACCTAACGAGCACCTGTATACTATCTCCAGTACGACGTACTGATGGCTATGGGACAGACCATCTCGCCAACTAGGATGAGAAGCGTACACACTAGTCTACTCTGGAGTATCGATGCCCTGTTTCGATAATCCTACGACTAGGGACCTGTATAGGTTGTTGCTTAGAGACTACCCAGCCCCCACTAGTGTGACTGCCATCACAACGCTGGCAATCAAGCAAAGAACCTATGGGCTCTACTAATATGTATAAGTGATATGTTACAAGAAACATATGCACATATTAAAGTAAACACAAACCAAGTAGCAAACTACCATTTTTAGCAAGACTGTATATACAACTGTGAATATCCCAAGCTTCCATTAAGTAATATACAATCTAGTATGATACAATAATGGCCCCTAGGGCATATACACTAACAACTTTTACGGATGATTTCTCTAGGTATGGATATGTCTTCTTAGTGAAACATAAATCCGAGGCCTTTGAGAAATTCCTAGAATACAAGATGAAGTGGAAAACCAAACAGGCAAAAGTATCAAGACACTGATATCTGATCGAGGTGGTGAATACTTAAGTGCCGAGTTTCTAGGTTACTTAAAAGAGAATGGAATTCTCTCTCAGCTTACTCCTCCATACACACCACAACACAACGGTGTATCGGAAAGAAGGAATCGAACCCTATTGGATATGGTTCGTTCCATGATAAGTAAGGCTGAGTTACCACGATCATTCTGGGGATATGCACTAGAATCAGCTGCATACTTTTTGAACCGAGTTCCAACTAAGACTGTGCCAGCTTCACCATATCAGATGTGGTGTGGAAAGAAATCCTATCTTAAGCATATTAAGATATGGGGATGTCCGGCTTTTGTAAAGAAGCAGCATGCGGACAAGCTCGAGGCACGATCAGTACAGTGTAAGTTTGTGGGATATCCAAAGAACTCCAAAGGATATTATTTCTATTACGTAGAGGAACAAAAGATTTTTGTTTCTCATAATGCTCGCTTCTTAGAAACTGAGTTTTTAGAAAATCAGATAAGTGGGAGCGCAATAGAACTGGAAGAAATTCCAGAACCATAAGTTATTACTGAAAGCTTGGTTGAACCAAAGGTTTCAGAAGAAAGGGACATCCCGACACCACTCCGCAGGACTAGTAGGCAGTCTCATCCGCCCGAGAGATACTATGGTTTTCTCATAGACGGGGATAGAGATGATTGCACTATTGACTATGATGAGCCTACTAGCTTCCAGCAAGCCATTCAGAGCGGTGACTCAGTGAAATGGCTGGATGCAATGAGGACCGAAATGGAGTCCATGTACACTAACAAAGTATGGACTTTGGACTTTGCTCCAGATGGGGTAAAACCCGTAGGATGCAAATGGATCTTCAAAAAGAAGATTGGTGTAGATAGACAGGTTGAAACTTATAAGGCTAGACTTGTTGCAAAGGGTTTCCGTCAAAGACCTCGTTTGGACTATGACGAAACCTTTTCTCCAGTGGCTATGCTGAAATCCATTCGGGTCCTTCTTGCTATTGCTGCCTTCCACGATTATTAGATCTGGCAGATGGACGTAAAGACAGCTTTTATAAATGGAAATTTGGAAGAAAGCGTCTATATGGATCAGCCAGAGGGATTCATTCAGAGTGGAAGCAGCGGTAAAGTATGCAAGGTGCTTAAGTCCATTTATGGACTAAAGCAGGCATCACGGAGTTGGAACATCTGTTTTGATGATACTGTCAAGGAATTTGACTTTGTCAAAAATCCAGATGAACCATGCATATACAGTAAGATTGTAGGGAGAGCTGTAGTATTCCTCGTATTATACATGGATGACATTCTCCTAATAGGAAATGATATTCCTATGTTACAGTCAGTCAAAAGATTCTTGTCACATAAATTCTCCATGAAAGACCTGGGTGATGCCACCTACATTCTGGGGATCCAGATCTATCGTGATAGATCTAAGAGGATGTTGGGACTTTCGCTGTCCAGGTACATAGACACCATAGTGAAGAGATTCAGTATGGATGATTCTAAGCGCGGTAATCTACCGGCTTGTCACGGAATCACTCTCTCTAAAGAGATGTCTCCCAAGACTGATTTGGAAAGGGATCGCATGTCGATTATACCCTACGCTTCTGCGGTAGGCTCTATAATGTATGCGATGTTATGTACCAAACCAGATGTAGCATACGCATTGTGCGTTGTAAGCCGGTATCAGGCAAACCCAGGGGAGAATCACTGGAGAGCAGTAAAGAACATTCTTAAGTACCTAAGGAGGACTAAAGATATGTTCTTAGTGTATGGCGGAAAAGACCTCAAGATTCAGGCCTTTGCCGACTCCAGCTTCCAGAGTGACAAAGATGACTCCAAGTCCATGTCGGGTTATGTCTTTACCCTCAATGGAGGGGCGGTCTATTGGAAGAGTTCCAAACAGGAGACCGTTGCAGACTCAACGATGGAAGCAGAGTACATAGCTGCTTGCGATGCCGCAAAAGAAGCAGTCTGGATGAAGAAGTTCCTCACAGAACTTCAGGTGGTTCCTACCAGTGTTGATCCAATAACTCTGTATTGTGACAACAACGGCGCTATAGGTTTAGCGAAGGAACCCAGGTCCCATCAGAAGTCCAGACACATCTTAAGGCGGTATCACCTGATCAGGGAGATTGTAGATCGCCGGGAGATCGAGGTGAAAAGAGTAGAGATGGAGAATAACATTTCTGATCCATTCACAAAGGCCATTCCTCAGACGCAGTTCGAGAGGCTATTCGAGATGATAGGTCTACGATATGCCAGCTCATGGCCCTAGTGAAAGTGGGAGATTGTTAGTGTATATGCCCTAGGGGCCATTATTGTATCATACTTGTATGTATATTACTTAATGGAAGCTTGGGATATTCACAGTTGCATATACAGTCTTGCTAAACATGGTAGTATGCTACTTGGTTTGAGTCTACTTTAACATGTTTCTTGTTACGTATCACTTATACATATTAGTAGAGCCCATAGGATCTTTGCTTGATTACCAGCGTTGTGATGGCAGTCACACTAGTGGGGGCTGCGTAGTCTGTAAGCAACATCCTATACAGGTCCGTGGTCGTTGGATTATTGAGATAGGGCATCGATATTCCGTAGTAGACTAAGTGTGTATACTTCTCATCCCAGTTGGGGAGATGGTCTGTCCCAAAGCCATCAGTACGTCGTACTGGAGATAGTATACAGGTGCTCGTTAGGTTACGAGTACACCGGACAGGACTCGCAGGGGAACTGATTGGTTGGTATTATACCCGTCGTCAGTTAACAGTTCCCAGGTAACATGAGTATAGCATAGTCCACAACTTGACACTGCTACTTCGCCTCGAGTGTGTCCCACTGTTCTTAGATTGCTACCGTACCACGGCTCAAAGGAGTGGTGCAAACAGGTAGCAGTTGGGTGCAGTCCCGAGCACTTGGAGGCAGTAGCGGTTAGACAGGATTCGTCTCTCCCGGTATTGGGAGCTGATATCGCGCTGTGTCAGAGAGCCATTACGCAAAGTCCCTGGCCAGGGCAAGCGAGATTTACTGGTAGGTTCCAGTAGTTTCTCAGGGTGTAATGGGCTATGCTCCGACATGACTTATACAGCTATTAGGGGACTGACGCTTGCCGCCCCTAGGCTTGATATGCGATAGTCTTAGACGAACAGACCAGACTGTACGAAGATTGTCACATCAGGCTCAGTAGGAGTTCGGATGGTTTTCCTCATCGTCCTTCTTATCGACATCTACCCGGGGTCCGTTACGTACAGCTAGTGCCGCTTGCGGTCTGTGGTTAAACCCACTGCCAGCGTAGTGTCGAGTCTTTAGAGTCCCACACAGAGAGTTTCCCTGCTCCAGGAGAAACGATATAGAGGTCGTATGGTTTTACGACAAGGATTCGGACGTGTACGTGTGTTTACGCACGTACGACTTTTCGGACAGTTTTTACTAGCCGGCTTTGGTTTAAGCCAGATTCTAGTATCGGGTTATTGGATTTATACAGTCTAAAGTTTTTCCGTGTTTTCACGGATTTGAGGGGCGTTCTCGTAATTTGTCGGGAAGATTCTAGAAGAGTGGTGACTAAGGGGTTAAGGTTGCATGAGCATTAAATGCTTAATGACTCATTTGTGTGATTCATCTTTAGCGTTAAATGATTCATTAATGAGTTAATGAGTCATATGATGAATCACACAAGGTGAATGCATCAACCATGATGATTAATCATTTATATTATTTATTTGATTAATTGTTATGGTTGTTATATTCATATGAGTTCATTATTCATTATCATTATCATCTTCACCTTCTCTCTCCTCAAGCTCACTCTCTCTTCAAACCCTAACCCTAACCTCTCATGTGTTGAGATCAAGGGTTAGCTAGACTAATACATCCATAACCTCACTCTATATTCCCTAGGTAGCTTAGATTAGCACTTTGAGCAACCTAGTTATCTCAAGTTAGAGATAAAGCTTGGCGTAGGAGCTCTCGGGTGGATCATCTTTGATTCAAGGGGGCCGTTGAGGTGCCGATGTTCCAAGGAGCCTACAAGGAGTGGAGGACCGCGATGAAGACCCGAAAGACAAGTAACGTGAGGTATAACTTCGAATCCGAGTAGTTAAACCTTTCGTAGTTTGCTAGTAATGGTTTAGAAACGATTCTTGCGCTCAAGTCCGTGTTACGAAGCCTTGATAATCATTTTTCATATATTCCGCCTCCCCGCAAGTTCGTGGGGTGCGTGACATGGACTTACACCTACTAAGGATGAGGCTGACCAATGAAGCTGCTCGGTGCCTCTTGGCTAGGGCTTTGATCCCTGGTGTGTCGGGGTAGGGAGTTACCAGCCAGGGATAACCGAATAAGGGCGGGCCCGGTTGCCTCTTGCGAGGGCTTTTGATCCTTAAGGATGGGCCGGGCAAGGTTGCTGCTTGGTTCCTCTTGGTGCGGGCTTTGATTCGTGGTGTGTTGGGGTAGGGAGCTACCAGCTATGGATAGCCGGGCAAGGGCGGGCCCGGCTGCCTCTTGCGAGGGATTTTGATCCTTAGCACGGGAGGGGCCGTAAGGGGCCTACTATGAATTGGCCGGGCAGGGTTACTACCCGGTGCCTCTTGGCGAGGTTTTGTCTGACTTTCCCAAGGTGTGTACCGAGGAGTTGGATGGTCGTGGGAGACACGTGTCACGAGGGCATGGTAAAGGAAAACGGCCGGAGTAGCGTCGTTTTGGTTTCGCATGGGGAGGCGTGATGTTTGCCGCGTGGCGCCTGTGTTGTGGGTAAACGGGTGAATGTTGGACTCCCAGGCATTGTGGGCTATAAAACAGAGGGAGTGTTGATTATTTTTTTCCTCATACCCAAAACTCCAGAATGGAGGATTTCCCTTTCACCATCCCCGATATCATAAACTTCGAGGATGTGTATCTCTACGACCAGTACTGCACTGATGACACAGTGCAGTTGGTGATAGGCCGCATCGAAGATTACTTCGGCTGATTGTTCCCCCAGCGCTCCCCCTCCTTCAGCTGTTGATGTACTCCATCTAGAGGGCGTCGCCTGGGCTCTACAACCCCTTGTCCGAACAGCTAAAATACGAGGCCATTGGAAAGCTGAGGTCTCTGAGGCGTTTCGTCCTTATTTCTATGAGTCGGCTAAACCGCTCGGAGGCGCTCGTCCTTAAGTGTTACTAGTTGAGTCACGATGTCGATACTCGCGAAGGGAGTCCGAGGTAGAGGTTAGAAGCCGCGAGGGCTCGGCTGGAGGAAATATGCTCGGAGTACCATGAGCAGTGCTCTCTGCACCCCATTCCCCGCTGTTGTAAATATTCCATTTTTTTATGTACGGCTGAGGAGCGTATAGTACCCTTTAAATGAATAAGATTCTTTTTCTCTCCTGGAATACTTTATTGATCCATTTAAATATATAAAGAAAAGATCTCAAGAAGACGGTATATTGCCTTGAAAAGAAAATAAATGCTAGTAGATAGTTTTATTCATGCGGCTTGAGCTCCTCGATGTCTGTTGGCCTCTATTCCTGGCATAGGGTACTGAGCTTCATGGGTAGCAGATGTATCCTCTGCTGTCACGACCATGATTTGGCTGATGGTCAACTCAGCAGGTGGGGGACGCTGCTCCTGCTCACGGTCAGCTTGCCGCTTGTCCCTCAAGTACGCTGCGAGGTGCCCCGAAAGGATAAGCTCCTTGATGTAGTCTCGAAGCTGCTTACAGCTCTTCGTGGAGTGGCCTAGTGACCTGTGAAAACTACAGTACGGGCCCCGGGTTCGCTTTGAGGCCATGCGCGAGATCAGGGGAAGCTTGAAGTGTTAGTTATATGTATGCCCTAGAGGCCATTACTGTACATAGGATGTATATTGTAGTGGATGCTTGGACATATATAGGGAGGACTTTCTTGCTCGACATGATAGTATGCTATCTGGTTGATCTTTACCTTAATATGTAAACTTATTGTCTCTCTGTTACATGTTGGTAAAGCCCTTAGGATGTGTACTTGACTACCTGGACTATGATGCGGATCATACTAGTGGGGACATGGTAGTCCATAAGTACATCCTTCAAAGTCCCTAGTCGTGGGTGTATCGAGACGGGGCATCGATATACCAGAGTAGACTAGCGTATACCTTCTCGGCCCATACAGATGGGCGATGGATGATCCCATATCCATTGGTGTTTGACATCAGAGATGATATACGGGAGTACAGTGGAGACTGGGTACACTGGACGGACTCGTCGAGAACTCCCAGATGGTATTATACCTTACGTCAGATGGCAGTTCTCTGGTGACACTGGTACAGAGTAGTCTGTTGACCCGAGATCGTCATAGAGTCTTGTGTGGTCCCTGTAGGGTTCCTAGGCACCCTAGTGAGGTCTCACAAGGCATCAACCATGCCAATTTCAAAAAATACGGTACCGAGAAACCCTAGACTACGGATCGTCGGCTAGATTTCTAGGCGAAAAGGCAACTAGTTAACTACATTAACTAAGTGAACGGAAATACAACCTTTGTAGATCCGGTTCTCCACCTCCATAGCTCCGCAACGAAGTATCCTCGCTATCCAAATCGAAATACGGGCTCTTGCGTCGGCTTCATCGAAGAAGAAGCGGGCTAGGTCATCGACGACGTGCCGAAGATGATCTACGTCGAAGCATCACTAGATCAAGCTCCACCTTCACCAAGCCATGAAAACTTGTGAAGGAAACACACTCTACTACTTGGCAAGAGGTAGAGGATGAAGAAATAGGAAGTGGGTAAACTTTAGAATTGGATTTCTCACTCTAATTCATCAATCACCATTGATGGATGCAAGCTTCTTTCTTGAAGTTAAGAAGAAGAAGAAGATGATAGAATATGATAAGTTGTTATGAAAAGAATAATAAATTTATTCTTATCATAATATTAACCTAAGTTAAGTGTAGAGAATTGACCAAGGTTAAAGAATGGTTAGGGTTAAGGAGATGAGACAAAAATGGTCACTTAATGAATGCTTCATGAAGCTTCATGTTGCAAACAAAATAAGCCACCATTTTTCTCTCATTTCTTTTCCTTTTTCAAAAATAAAAGGATTAATAAATGAATAAGTAAAACCCTAATTATCCACTTAACCATGGTTTAAATCTTTACACTTAACCAAGAAGATATGTATCATCAAACATGATACAAACAAGTGCACAAAATCATATCGCATATGTAATGCGCACATCCGAGCGAGAAAATCCATTTAAAGTGAACCGATACTACTTAATGCAAAGTAATATATCAAATATATAATTATGCATCAAATCATTAAATCAACACTTGATTTAACGATCCGGTCATATCGTATATAACCGACTAGTATGCAATGCATCGGTTTATCGAATCAACCCTTGATTCGATAACTAGGGTATATCGCATATAACCTAATCGATACATTCATCGCGAGAATGAAATACGGTATCACATACACGCATTATTCTCGGTCCCGCACATATCTCATATGCGCTCCTATTTCGTTTCGCTTGAGCCAGGAAACCTCTGTGTAGGACTCTAAAGACTCGTCAATACGCCGGCAGCAGATGATGATCATATCAAACATCCACAAGCCGCAAGCGGTCTGCTAAACGTAACGGCCACCCGGGTATTGAGCGATCAGAAGATCGACGAGCAAGCCCGCTCACACTCCAGTGAATCCAACCAGTAACACTACCGTACAGTCCGGTCTGATCGTCTGATATGTCGCATATCTCGCCTAGGGGTGGTAAACGTCAGACCCCAATAGCTCGATAAGTCGTGTCGATATGAGGTCTATAACAATTCGAGAAACTACTGGTAACACTTACCAGTAAATCTCAGCAACCCTGGCCAGGGATTTCCTGTTATAGCCAATCGAACACAGCGCAACATCAACCCCCTATACCGGGAGAGACGAATCCCCTCCTATCGCTCATTGCCTCCATGTGACTCGGGACTGTACCCAAAAACCACCGTTTTGCATGCCCTCTTGGATGTGGTAAGATGGAAATCAGAACACAGTGGGAACCACACAAGACTCTATGACGATCTCGGGTCAACAGACTACTCTGTACCAGTGTCACCAGAGAACTGCCATCTGACGTGAGGTATAATACCATCTGAGAGTTCTCGGCGAGTCCGTCCAGTGTACCCAGTCTCCACTAAGCACCCGTATATCATCTCTGATGTCAAACACCGATGGATATAAGATCATCCATCGCCCATCTGTATGGGTCGAGAAGGTATACGCTAGTCTACTCTGGTATATCGATGCCCCGTCTCGATACACCCACGACTAGGGACTTTGAAGGATGTACTTATGGACTACCATGTCCCCACTAGTATGATCCATATCATAGTCCAGGTAGTCAAGTACACATCCTAAGGGCTTTACCAACATGTAACAGAGAGACAAACAGTATACACGTTAAGGTAAAGTTCAACCAGATAGCATACTATCATGTCGAGCAAGAAAGTCCTCCCTATATATGTCCCAGCATCCACTACAATATACATCGTATGTATAGTAATGGCCTCTAGGGCATACATATAACTAACAATCTCCCACTTGCACTAGGGTCATCTGTAGCAGTGGTTGTAGTAACTCATACTCAACCATCCCATAAAAGTCTCTCTTCTGGGAAAAGGCCTTTGTGAGTGGATCCGTTGTGTTGTCCTCTGAGTCTACTCTCTATACCTCGATCACCCTGGAGATCAACCATCTCCATGATCAGGTGACACTGCCTTAGAATATGTCTGGATCACTGATGGGATCGGCGTTCCTTGGCATAAGCCACAACTCCATTGTCTCACAATGGTTGGAACGTAGTTTATCTCAAGAACCAATATACACCCAAACATCCTCCTTGGTAGCATCTTGAGTAGCGATGTATCCTGCCTTTATCGTCTAGTATGCCACGGTATCTAGCTTGGAACTCTTCCAACATACCGTCCCTTTACTGAGGGTAAAGACAATGCCTGCGACTGACATTCAGTCGTCTTTATCACCCTGGAACCCTTCCAGTGATTCTCCCCAGGATCAACTGATACCATCTCACTACAGCTAGTGAGTATCCTAACATCCATTTAGATCTATCTCATAGATCCAAAACTCAGGATTTAGCAGGTATCATCATGATCCTATATGGAGAATCATTGTGATAAGCGGAGATTGATCGAGCATAGCATAAGAAACTCCTTTCTTATCAAGAGTATGTCATCCACGTACTCTACGAGGATCACCACCATACTCCCTACTACCTTTTTGTTTATACAAGGTTCATCTACCATTTTGATGATGTCAAACTCTTTGACTACTTCATCAAAACAGATGTTCCATCTCCGCGATGCCTGCTTTATCCTATAAAGCATCTTGCACACGTTTCCGCTGCTCCCACTGTCTACGAAGCCCTCTGACTGTGTACTTATAGACGCTCTCTTCCAAATCATCATTTAGAAAAGCAGTCAAGACACCCAACCACCAGATATCGTAGTCATGGTATGTAGCCGTGGCAAGTAGGATCTGGATGGACTTAAGCATAGCTCCTTAGAAAAGGTTTCATCATTATCCACGCCTGGTTGATGACGAAAACCTTTAACAAGTCTAGCTTTGAAAGTCTCAACTTTTCCATCTACACCAAGTAATCTTCTCAAGATATACTTGCTTCTGATGGGGATTTAACCCTTCAGATATAGCAACCAAAGTCCATACTTTGTTGGTGTACATGGATTCCATCTCAGATCGCTAAGCATCCAGCCATTCTTACAGAGTCCCACTCCAGATGGCCAGCTCGAAACTAGTTGGGTCATCATCTCATGATGCAATCCTCGCTCCCACTGTCATAGAGAAACAGAAGTGTCTCTCAGGTGGGTGAGGAACCCTACTAGATCGGCGGAGAGGCTGAGGTTCGTTGGTAACTATTGAATCCTTTGGTTCTTTCAAATCATCAGCTGCAGTTTGTATAGCTGGAACATTTCCAGTTCTACATAACAGATCTTGCCTCGAGCTTGTCCGGATTTTGCTTTTAGACATAGGCCGGTCAACCCCAAATCTTAACTAGCCTAAGACATGGGCTCTTCCCATACCATATCTCATATGGAGTGGTAGGCAACTGATTTGATTTGAACCATGTTCAATAGGTATGCAGCTTCTCAAGCGCATAACTCCCAAAAGGAAATAGGTAACTCAGTAGTACTCATCATAGAGCACACCTTATCACATAGGGTGTGATTGCTCCGCCCCGATATACCATCGTGCTATGGTGTATACGGAGGAGTAATGCTGAGAGAGAATCTCATTCTCCTTTAGAAAAGTCCAGGATTTCCGTGCTTAAGTATTCTCCTCCTTGATCTCATCATAGGACATAATACTTGTACCCTTATTGGTTCTCTACTTCTAACTTATATTCTGTGAATATCTCAAAAGGTTCAGACTTGTGTTTCAACAGGAACATACGTCTGAATCTTGAGAGATTATCAGAGAACGTAATGAAGTATAAAGAACCGGTCTTGGCATGTGTAGACAGGGGACCTTACATACATCATCATGTATCAGTCCCAAGAGTTCACTAACTCTTTCTATGTTTCCTGTAAACGGAGCTATGGTCATCTTATCTCTGTGACATGACAGGCAAGTTTCACAAGATGTAAATTCAAACTAATTTAAATATACATCTAAATGTAACTTCAGCTAGTCGGGTCACATTGATCTGACCTAGTCTACAATACCTCAAGAAGAATCCGTTAATTTCTGAACTCTTCCTCTTGTGTGTGTTCCGTATACTAAGAACTGTAGTTTGATTTAGAACATCAATGCTTTTAGATAACGTGCCTGATCTGATCAACTTTTGATATAGGAAATGTTCAAAACATTATCCATCAATACAAAATTTTATCATTTCTTTACTAATAAAGAGACTGATATGATTTTGTATATCAGGTTCGGTATCTAATAACATTCGTTCAGAATCAATGTATTGTAATACAGGGTGACAGTGACCAACAGACTTGGCTGCAACTCTTGCCTCGTTTTCTGCCTCATGAAACTTATCACCCGTTCTCAGTTCTCTACCTATCTGTAGCCCTATGTAACAGATTACATATCTGGTATCACATACCCAGGACGTAAAGGACACTGAGAAACAGTTCTATATAATGAACACACCCGAAGATGATGCATCAGCATGCACTCTCTTCGTTTGGGCGGCATGGGAAATCTGGTATTCCCCAATTTCCTGCTCTGTCTTATAACAATTATAAGTTGGAGCGGGACCAACGTTCCCCAGCTCAGTATAACAAGCGGGTTCGGTCAATATTCCGTATTATTATCTTGATTAAGGCGTGATATGGTCGCTACCTGGAGAGAGAGAGAAGAAAACACTCAGCGTGCGCTCTTGCAAGAATAGATTGGTTTTTATTTTATCTAATCAGGATGGCTCCCACTGCTTTTTATCAAATCTTCCTTCAAACCCTAAAAGGAAAGACTAGCCGGGATTAATTACACACTACAAGTTCGCCAATCTTTCAGCTAGGCCAGTGTCGGTACTTTGAGGGAGGTCCCCCGTGCTTTCGCACGAGCCTAATTAATGTAAACCTCGTTTTCCCAGAGGCGTAACCTCGTTAACACATTTCTAGACACCTACTTGATCGGCTAATTTGTAATGTTTAAAACTCTCCCAGGAGTAACTCTTACTCGCAGCGGGTATCGGGATCCAACTATCTCATAGAAGGTATGCAATCTCATTGCAAATTTCAACACTTGAAATTCCCGATAATATTTTGCCCCGAGCGTCCTATGACCTTGACGCAGGCCAACAAACCATAGTCTGCTAGTCAAGTTCAACCCGTCATTTCCTGATTGAATTAAACCCACCCGCACGACCCTTGACGCAGGCCAACAAAGTCGCACGACTACCCTAATCCAATCACATCATATGCTTATGCAGATAAGCACCAGTTAGCTACCGCACACTACGCCTTGACGCAGGCCAACAAACGTAGCACGAATACTAACTACTACTTATCTGAAATGACGGAGGGCTACGACAGGTTTTTCTGAAAACCTATTGCGTAATGAACTTGATATCGTTGTAGAATCAAATGAATTTTGAAATGGAGTGTTTTTGAGGCTTTTCCAGTTTTGCTAAAGGAGTCACTCCCGGTGAAGGGATCGTCGGTCCTTTCCTCGTCGAATGAGGTGCGGGATATATCGTATATATCACTGTGCAAAGCAAAAACACTTAAAAGCAATCAAAAGACAAACCGAGTGTGTAGCATCTGCCAGTTATTGCTAAAGGAGTCACTCCCAGTGAAGGGATCTCGGTCCTTTCCTTATCGAATAAGGTGCAGGATATATCACATATACCGCTATGCAAAGCAAAAAAATGTAGCTACCTGTTTTATTTTGAAATTCGATTCTACAACATCTTAGGTTTCTTTTATTTCATTAATCACATTAATGAAGTCCCATCATTTAAGTACCTAAACATCACAGATAAATACGACGTACACTTATGCCATCCGCATTCGCCTCGATGTCCCCTCGTGCACCGTTAGGTTAGGTAACTAACGGCAGAGCGGGGCAGGGCTAGCGCGGGTGTAAAACATAAGTAACGCATATATAATATATCATATATACTATATACTGTATCTATCACAGAACATCACATGATCACATCACAGATATCGCAGCAGAAGAATCATATGAAATATTGGATATACTAGGACGTCCGTGTTTTCAATACGAGCCAGTATAAAACACGGATTCCACGGTCGTGATGAATAGCCAAACCCACACCCCTAGACCCCTACGAGAGCGGCAAGCAACCCTACCAATTCTAGAGTTAGGAGACCCGGACTCGACTCCTCGAGTTGGTCTCCCACTGGACTCCAGAACCCGGTTACTTGTGCTCCCCTCCTTGGGTCTATCCTAGTGCGGAAAAGTAAATAATATACAAGAGGTGACAACTTCCGCAACCTGGAAGCGCCCCAATAAAAGAATATTACAAACAAGTTTTTACATGAATGAAAATGAAAAACACTCATCTCACATAAAAAAACCCGGCTATTCAAACACGACGATCCAATATAACATATCCAGCAACACATAACATCACATGTCATCAACGTAAGTAAATATGCGCATCCCAATTGTCGTTGACATATAGCAACGAAACCGGCGATATCACATATTACACTTACGGTCACAGAAAAGAAAGTGTAAAACTACAACAGTTGGAATCCGCAACCACCTCAGACATCGCATGCCTGACCAAATGAATTACTTAGACATCACATGCCTAACAATTATAAACCCCGCATTTTAGTCTCATTATCGAAAACTCTTTTCAATATCAAGTCGGGTAATTCAACAAGATTCCCGACATCCTGATCGAATACTCGTCGCAAACTTTAGTAGGCGGCCGCACCCCCGATACCGTCGGCGAAGTGCACCAAGGCGGAACACCGCTACCGGGAGCACCCGAACAGATGCTTTCGGCGACGGGGTTCTCCTACAGTCACTTGGTCGGGGCTATGGGGTGAGGCTGTCTATTAAGTTTACCCGGCGAGTATCCGCGTACGCTACGTGATTGCGACGGACTTTTGATCACATCAAAATTCCGTGGCAACCGATCAAGTGAGACTAAACTACTATGTTTATAACATTCATTCAGTTATCTCATAACTTATTGTGAATTCCAATTATTGTATCCCATTCCGAATAAATAGAAAATGTCAAACTTTCTGATCGAACAATCGAACACCCAAGTTTTCCCGATACAGCTCAACACATGAAATAAGTCTAACAACATTCCGTTCGTGCCTCAGTACCAACGGTCCAGCCGTAGAAGGGTCAAGCCAACGCCTCACATGTGGCACGCCGTACTGCCCCAAACCGGAAGGTTCAAAGGGCAGTTCAAGACGGTCACATAATCGAGTTAAGGTTTGTTGTCTTCTAGAGGGTCCATCGAGTTACTTGCACTACTTAGAACGTTTTTAAACTACGGAAAAATCCAACACTTGGAAATTTCCCGACAGGGGAAAAATTGGGTATTTATATCCGGTCGAACTTTTTAACATATTCTAAAAATTATCCGGAAAGCCACACAGACAAAATTTGATAATCCGATCGAACATTCGAATCCCCAAAACAACCCAGAAAAATTCAACTCTTGAATAAATTTTAAAAATACCCAGAAACTCCAGCATAATATAATAGAAGTTACTGTGCAATCAATTGAGGATGACGTCATCAAAGTGCGGCGGAACTGCCGCAGAAGCCAGGCTTCTGCCGCACTTCCGCCGCGGTTTTTTACTGTTCATGGAAAAAAAATTGCACCGTAATTCTTATAATTCCCTGTTGAGTTTTCTGCATATTTTTAATGTTGAAAAACTCACTGTTTTCAAAAATGTACAGAGAGCATGGAAATTTTGGACTTTCGGGTTCGATCGGACTTCAAATTCCGCCTAGACTTCCCCTAAGGCTCTAGCTAGGCTCTGATACCACTGTAGGGTTCCTAGGCACCCTAGTGAGGTCTCACAAGGCATCAACCATGCCAATTTCAAAAATGTACGGTGCCGAGAAACCCTAGACTACGGATCGTCGGCTAGATTTCTAGGCGAAAACGCAACTAGTTAACTACATTAACTAAGTGAACGGAAATACAACCTTTGTAGATCCGGTTCTCCACCTCCATAGCTCCGCAACGAAGTATCCTCGATGTCCAAATCGAAATCCGGGCTCTTGCGTCGGCTTCATCGGAGAAGAAGCGGGCTAGGTCATCGACGACGTGCCGAAGATGATCTACGTCGAAGCATCACTAGATCAAGCTCCACCTTCACCAAGCCATGAAAACTTGTGAAGGAAACACACTCTACTACTTGGCAAGAGGTAGAGGATGAAGAAATAGGAAGTGGGTAAACTTTAGAATTGGATTTCTCACTCTAATTCATTAATCACCATTGATGGATGCAAGATTCTTTCTTGAAGTTAAGAAGAAGAAGAAGATGATAGAATATGATAAGTTATTATGAAAAGAATAATATATTTATTCTTATCATAATATTAACCTAAGTTAAGTGTAGAGAATTGACCAAGGTTAAAGAATGGTTAGGGTTAAGGAGATGAGACAAAAATGGTCACTTAATGAATGCTTCATGAAGCTTCATGTTGCAAACAAAATAAGCCACCATTTTTCGCTCATTTCTTTTCCTTTTTCCAAAAATAAAAGGATTAATAAATGAATAAGTAAAACCCTAATTATCCACTTAACCATGGTTTAAATCTTTACACTTAACCAAGAAGATATGTATCATCAAACAAGTGCACAAAATCATATCGCATATGTAATGCGCACATCCGAGCGAGAAAATCCATTTAAAGTGAACCGATACTACTTAATGCAAAGTAATATATCAAATATATAATTATGCATCAAATCATTAAATCAACACTTGATTTAACGATCCGGTCATATCGTATATAACCGACTAGTATGCAATGCATCGGTTTATCGAATCAACCCTTGATTCGATAACTAGGGTATATCGCATATAACCTAATCGATACATTCATCGCGAGAATGAAATACGGTATCACATACACGCATTATTCTCGGTCCCGCACATATCTCATATGCGCTCCTATTTCGTTTCGCTTGAGCCAGGAAACCTCTGTGTAGGACTCTAAAGACTCGTCAATACGCCGGCAGCAGATGATGATCATATCAAACATCCACAAGCCGCAAGCGGTCTGCTAAACGTAACGGCCACCCGGGTATTGAGCGATCAGAAGATCAACGAGCAAGCCCGCTCACACTCCAGTGAATCCAACCAGTAACACTACCGTACAGTCCGGTCTGATCGTCTGATATGTCGCATATCTCGCCTAGGGGTGGTAAACGTCAGACCCCAATAGCTCGATAAGTCGTGTCGATATGAGGTCTATAACAATTCGAGAAACTACTGGTAACACTTACCAGTAAATCTCAGCAACCCTGGCCAGGGATTTCCTGTTATAGCCAATCGAACACAGCGCAACATCAACCCCCTATACCGGGAGAGACGAATCCCCTCCTATCGCTCATTGCCTCCATGTGACTCGGGACTGTACCCAAAAACCACCGTTTTGCACGCCCTCTTGGACGTGGTAAGATGGAAATCAAAGCACAGTAGGAACCACACAAGAATCTATGACGATCTCGGGTCAACAGACTACTCTGTACCAGTGTCACCAGAGAACTGCCATCTGACGTGAGGTATAATACCATCTGGGAGTTCTCGGCGAGTCCGTCCAGTGTACCCAGTCTCCACTGAGCACCCGTATATCATCTCTGATGTCAAACACCGATGGATATGGGATCATCCATCGCCCATCTGTATGGGTCGAGAAGGTATACGCTAGTCTACTCTGGTATATCGATACCCCGTCTCGATACACCCACGACTAGGGACTTTGAAGGATGTACTTATGGACTACCATGTCCCCACTAGTATGATCCGCATCATAGTCCAGGTAGTCAAGTACACATCCTAAGGGATTTACCAAAATGTAACAGAGAGACAAACAGTATACACGTTAAGGTAAAGTTCAACCAGATAGCATACTATCATGTCGAGCAAGAAAGTCCTCCCTATATATGTCCCAGCATCCACTACAATATACATCCTATGTACAGTAATGGCCTCTAGGGCATACATATAACTAACAGTTCCCACTGTGCTTTGATTTCCACCTTACCACGTCCAAGAGGGCGTGCAAAACGGTGGTTTTTGGGTACAGTCCCGAATCACATGGAGGCAATGAGCGATAGGAGGGGATTCGTCTCTCCCGGTATAGGGGGTTGATGTTGCGCTGTGTTCGATTGGCTATAACCGAAAATCCCTGGCCAGGGTTGCTGAGATTTACTGGTAAGTGTTACCAGTAGTTTCTCGAATTGTTATAGACCTCATATCGACACGACTTATCGAGCTATTGGGGTCTGACGTTTACCACCCCTAGGCGAGATATGCGACATATCAGACGACGAGACCGGACTGTACGGTAAGTGTTACTGGTTGGATTCACTGGAGTGTGAGCGGGCTTGCTCGTCGATCTTCTGATCGCTCAATACCCGGGTGGCCGTTACGTTTAGCAGACCGCTTGCGGCTTGTGGGTGTTTGATATGATCATCACCTGCTGCCGGCGTATTGACGAGTCTTTAGAGTCCTACACAGAGGTTTCCTGGCTCAAGCGAAACGAAATAGGAGCGCATATGAGATATGTGCGGGTCCGAGAATAATGCGTGTATGTGATACCGTATTCTATTGTCGCGATGATTGTATCGAATGGTTGTATGCGATATAACCTAGTTATCGAATCGAGAAATGATTCGATAAGCCGATACATTGTATTTTAGTCGGTTATATGCGATATGACCGGATCGTTAAATCAAGTGTTGATTTAATGATTTAATGCATAATTATATATTTGATATATTACTTTGCATTAACTAGTATTGGTTCATTTTAAATGGATTTTCTCACATTTTGTGCACATTGTATATGTGATATACATTTGTACACAAGTTTGTATCATGTTTGATGATGCATGCTAACTTGGGTTTGTGTAAAGACTAAACCATGGTTTTATGAATGGTTAGGGTTTTGTTTTCTTTTTCTTTTATCTTATTTAGTTATTCATTTTGAAAATGATAAGCATAAAGAGAAAGAATGGTGGCTTAATTTGTAGTTTAGTTGAAGCTTCATGAATCTTTGACCTAGTCCACCGTTCTCGTCTCTTGCTTAACCCTAACCATCATATTAAACCATGGTCTATTCTCTACACTAAACTAAGGTTAGTATGATGATAAGTATTGATTTTCCTTTTCATTTTAAAAACTTATCATAATATTCTTGCTTCTTCTTCTTCATCTTCTTCAATGAAGAAAGCTTGAATTCATCAATGGTGGTTGATGAAAAAGAGTGAGAAATCCAAATCTAAAGTGAACCCACCTCCTATTTATTCATCCTCTACCTCTTGCTAAGTAGTATAGGGTGTTTCCTTCACAAGTTTTCATGGCTTGGTGAAGGTGGAGCTTGATCTTGTGATGCCTCGACGTAGATCATCTTCGGCATCGTCGTCGATGACCTAGCCCGCTTTTTCTCCGATGAAGCCGACGCTAGAGCCCGGGATCCGATGATCGCAGCGAAGAGACATCATCACGGAGCTATGGAGGTGGAGCACCGGATCTACAAAGGTTGTATTTCCGTTAACTCATAGTTAAGTTGTTAACTTGTTATCGTTTTCGCCTAATATATCTAGTTAACGATCTAGTCTAGGGTTTCTCGGCACCGTAAATTTTGAAATTGGCATGGTTGATGCCTTGTAAGACCTCTTGGGAGTGCCTAGGAACCATACAGTGGTATCAGAGCCTAGCTAGAGCCTTAGGCGATGCGTAGACGGAGTTAGAAGTCCGATTAAACCGAAACCCTAACACAAATTTGCTCTCTGGACTTTTGCCAAAAATTGGGTTTTTTCCAGATTAAAAATATGCAGAAAATTCAGCAGGAAATTCTAAGAATTACGGTGCAAAAATTACCTAATGATCTGTCTAAAGTGCGGCGGAACCGCGGCATTAGCGTGCTAATGCGGCGGTTCCGCGGCCATTTTGTCTCTTCTCCCATTGAATTTTGCACAGTAATTCCTATTTTGCAGTGCTGGTTTTCCTGGGATATTTTTTTTTCTGAACTCAAGAGTTGAGTTTTCTGGGTTGTATTGGGGACTCGGTGTTTCGATCGGATAGTCTAATTTTGTCTATGTGGCTTTCCGGATATTTTAGAATTTGTTAAAAAGTTCGACCGGATATAAATACCCACCTTTTCCCCTGTCGGGAAATTTCCAAGTGTTGGATCTTTCCATGGTTTAAAGACGTTCTAAGTAGTGCAAGTAACGCGATGGTCCCTCTAGAAGACAATAAAACTTAACTCGATTATATGACCGTCTTGAACTGCCCTTTGAACCTTCGGGTTTGGGGGAGTACGACGTGCCACATGTGAGGCGTTGGCTTGATCCTTCTACGGCTGGACCGTTGGTACTGAAGCACGAAGTGAATGTTTTTAAACTAGTTTCATGTGATGAGATGTTTCGGGAAAACTTGGGTGTTCGAATGTTCGATCGGAAAGTTTAACATTTTCTATTTATCCGGAATGTGATACAATAATTGGAATTCACAATAAGTTATGAGATAACTGAATGAATGTTATAAATCTAGCGGTTTAGTTTCACTTGATCGGTTGCCACGGAATTTTGATGTGATCAAAAGTCCGTCGCAATCACGTAGCGTACGCGGATACTCGCCGGGTAAACTTAATAGACAGCCTCGCCCCATAGCCCCGACCAAGTGACTGCAGGAGAACCCCGTCGCCGAAAGCATCCGTTAGGGTGCTCGCGGTAGCGGTGTTCCGCCTTGGTGCACTTCGTCGACGGCGTCGGGGGTGCGGCCGCCTACTAAAGTTTGCGACGAGCATTCGATCAGGATGTCGGGAATCTTGTTGAATTACCCGACTTGATATTGAAAAGTGTTTTCGATTTTGAGACTAAAATGCGGGGTTTATAATTGTTAGGCATGCGATATCTATGGAATTCATTTGATCAGGCATGCGATGTCTATAGAGGTTGCGGATTCCAACTGTTGTAGTTTTACACTTTCTTTTCTGTGACCGTAAGTGTAATATGTGATATCGCCGGTTTCGTTGCTATATGTCAACGACAATTGGGATGCGCATATTTACTTACGTTGATGACATGTGATGTTATGTGTTGCTGGATATGTTATATTGGATCGTCGTGTTTGAATAGCCGGGGGTTTTTATGTGAGATGAGTGTTTTTCATTTTCATTCATGTAAAAATCTGTATGTAATATTCTTTTATTGGGGCACTTCCAGGTTGCGGAAGATGTCACCCTTTGTATATTATTTGCTTTTCCGCACTAGGATAGACCCAAGGAGGGGAGCACAAGTAACCGGGTTCTGGAGTCCAGTGGGAGACCAACTCGAGGAGTCGAGTCCGGGTCTCCTAACTCTAGAATTGGTAGGGTTGCTTGCCGCTCTCGTAGGGGTCTAGAGGTGTGGGTTTGGCTATTCATCACGACCGTGGAATCCGTGTTTTATACTGGCTCGTATTGAAAACACGGACGTCCTAGTGTATCCAATATTTCATATGATTCTTCTGCTGCGATATCTGTGATGTGATCATGTGATATGTTCTGTGATGGATACTGTATATAGTATATATGATATATTATATAGGCGTTACTTATGTTTTACATCCGCGCTAGCCCTGCCCCGCTCTGCCGTTAGTTACCTAACCTAACGGTGCACGAGGGGACATCGAGGCGAATGCGGATGGCATAAGTGTTCGTCGTATTTATCTGTGATGTTTAGGTACTTAAATGATGGGACTTCATTAATGTGATTAATGAAATAAAAGAAACCTAAGATGTTGTAGAATCAAATTTCAAAAAATAAAAGGGTAGCTACAGTTCTTGCTTTGCACAGCGGTATATGTGATATATCCTGCACCTTATTCGATGAGGAAAGGACCGAGATCCCTTCACCGGGAGTGACTCCTTTAGCAATAACTGGCAGATGCTACACACTCGGTTTGTCTTTTGATTGCTTTTAAGAGTTTTTACTTTGCACAGTGATATATATGATATATCCCGCACCTCATTCGACGAGGAAAGGACCGACGATCCCTTCACCGGGAGTGACTCCTTTAGCAAAACTAGAAAAGCCTCAAAAAAACACTCCATTTTAAAATCATTTGATTCTGCAACGATATCAAGTTCATTACGCAATAGGTTTTCAGAAAAACATGTCGTAGCCCTCCGTCATTTCAGATAAGTAGTAGTTAGTATTCGTGCTGCGTTTGTTGGCCTTTGTCAAGGCGCAGTGTGCGGTAGCTAACTGGTGCTTATCTGCTTATGCATATGATGCAGATTGGGTTAGGGTAGTCGTGCGACCTTGTTGGCCTTTGTCAAGGGTCGTGCGGGTGGGTTTGATTCAATCAGGAAATGACGGGTTGAACTTGACTAGCATCCTATGGTTTGTTTGCCTTTGTCAAGGTCATAGGAGGTTAGGGGCAAAATATTATCGGGAATTTCAAGTGTTGAAATTTGCAATAAGATTGCATACCTTCTATGAGATAGTTGGATCCCGATACCCGCTGCGAGTAAGAGTTACTCCTGGGAGAGTTTTACACATTACAATTAGCCGATCAAGTAGGTGTCTAGAAAGGTGTTAACGAGGTTACGCCTCTGGGAAAATGAGGTTTACATTAATTAGGTTCGTGCGAAAGCACGGGGGACCTCCCTCAAAATACCGACACTGGCCTGGCTGAAAGATTGGCGAACTTGTAGTGTGTAATTAATCCCGGCTAGTCTTTCCTTTTTGGGTTTGAAGGAAGATTTGATAAAAAGCAGTGGGAGACATCCTGATTAGATAAAATAATAACCAATCTATTCTTGCAAGAGCGCACGCTGAGTGTTTTCTTCTCTCTCTCCAGGTAGCGACCATATCACGCCTTAATCAAGATAATAATACGGAATATTGACTGAACCCGCTTGTTATACTGAGCTGGGGAATGTTGGTCCCGCTCCAACTTATAATTGTTATAAGACAGAGCAGGAAATTGGGGAATACCAGAATTCCTGTGCCGCCCAAACGAAGAGAGTGCATGCTGATGCATCATCTTCAGGTGTGTTCATTACAGAGAACTGTTTCTCAGTATCCTTTACGTCCTGGGTATGTGATACCAGATTAGGATCCTAGATATGTAATCTGTTACATAGGGCTACAGAAAGGTAGAGGACTGAGAACGGGTGATAAATTTCATGAGGCAGAAAACGGGGCAAGAGTTGCAGCCAAGTCTGTTGGTCACTGTTACCCTGTATTACAAATACATTGATTCTGAACGAATGTTATTAGATACCGAACCTGATATACAAAATCATATCTATCTCTTTATTAGTAAAGACAGGATACAATTTTGTATTGTTGGATAATGTTTTGAACATTTCCTATATCAAAAGTTGATCAGTTCAGGCACGTTATCTTAAAGCATTGACGTTCTAAATCAAACTACAGTTCTTAGTATATGGAACACACTCAAGAGGAAGAGTTCAGAAATGAACGAATCCTTCTTGAGGTATTGTAGACTAGGTCATATCAATGCGACCCGACTAGCTGAAGTTACATTTAGATGCATATTTAAATCAGTTTGAATTTACATCTTATGAAACTTGCCATTCATGGCACAAAGTTATAATGACACCAGCTCTGTTTATTGGAAATAGAGAAAGAGTTAGTGAACTCTTGGGACTGATACATGATGATGTATGTAAGGTCCCCTGTCTACACATGCCAGGACTGATTCTTTATACTTCATTACATTCTCTGATGATCTTTCGAGTTTCAGACCAATGTTCCTGTTGAAACACAAGTCCGAATCTTTTGAGATATTCACAGAATATAAGTTAGAAGTAGAGAACCGATAAGGGTATAAGTATTATGTCCTATGATGAGATCAAGGAGGAGAATACTTGAGCATGGAAATCCTGGACTATTCTAAAGGAGAATGAGATTCTCTCTCAGCATTACTCCTCCGTATACACCATAGCACGATGGTATATCGGGGCGGAGCAATCACACCCTATATAATAAGGTGTGCTCTATGATGAGTACTACTGAGTTACCTATTTCCTTTTTGGGAGTTATGCACTTGAGAAGCTGCATACCTATTGAATAGGGTTCAAATCAAATCAGTTGCCTACCGCTTCATATGTGATATGATAAGGGAAGAGCCCATCTCTTAAGTTAGTTAAGATTTGGGGTTGTCCGGCCTATGTCTAAAAGCAAAATCCGGACAAGCTCGAGGCAAGATCTGTTATGTAGAACTGGAAAGGTTCCAGCTATACAAACTACAGCTGATGATTTGATAGAACCAAAGGATTCAATAGTTACCAACGAACCTCAGCCTCTCCGCCGATCTAGTGAGGTTCCTCACCCGCTTGAGAGATACTTCGGTTACTCTATGACAGTGGGAGCGAGGATTGCATCATGAGATGATGACCCAACTAGTTTCGAGCTGGCCATCAGGAGTGGGACTCTGTAAGAATGGCTGGATGCTTAGCGATCTGAGATGGAATCCATGTACACCAACAAAGTATGGACTTTAGTTGCTAAATCTGAAGGGTTAAATCCCCATCAGGAGCAAGCATATCTTGAGAAGATTACTTGGTGTAGATGGAAAGGTTGAGACTTTCAAAGCTAGACTTGTTAAAGGTTTTCGTCATCGACCAGGCGTGGATAATGATGAAACCTTTTCAAGTGGCTATGCTTAAGTCCATCCAGATCCTACTTGCCACGGCTACATACCATGACTACGATATCTGGCGGTTGGGTGCCATGAGTGCTTTTCTAAATGATGTTTTAGAAGAGGACGTCTATAAGTACACAGCCAGAGGGCTTCGTAGACAGTGGGTGCAGCGGAAACGTGTACAAGATGCTTTATAGGATAAAGCAGGTATCGCGGAGTTGGAACATCTGTTTTGTTGAGTTAGTAAAACAGTTTGACATCATCAAAATGGTAGATGAACCTTGTATATACAAAAGGGTAGTAGGGAGTATGGTGATGATCCTCGTAGAGTACGTGGATGACATACTCTTGATAAGAAAGAAGTTTCCTATGCTACACTCGGTCAATCTCCGCTTATCACAATGATTCTCCAAATAGGATCAAAGTGATACCTCCTAAATCCTGGGTTTTGGATCTATGAGATAGATCTAATTGGATGTTAGGATTCTCACTAGTTGTAGTGAGATGGTATCAATTGATCCTGGGGAGAATCACTGGAAGTGTTCCAGGGTGATAAAGACGACTGAATGTCAGTACAGGCATTTTCTTTACCCTCAGTAAAGGGACGGTATGTTGGAAGAGTTCCAAGCTAGATACCGTGGCATACTAGACGATAAAGGCTTGATACATCGCTACTTAAGAGGCAAGTCTGGATGTATATTTGTTCATGAGATGAACTTTGTTCCTCCCATTGTGTGACAATGGAGTTGTGGCTTATGCCAAGGAATGTCCGTCCCATCAGTGATCCAGACATATTCTAAGGCAGTGTCACCTGATCATGGAGATAGTTGATCTCCAAGGTGATCGAGGTTAGGAGAGTAGACTCAGAGGACAACACGGCGGATCCACTCACAAAGGCCTTTTCCCAGAAGAGAGACTTTTATGGGATGGTTGAGTATGAGATGTTAGTGTATATGCCCTAGAGGCCATTACTGTATCATACTAGTTTGTATATTACTTAATGGAAGCTTGGGATATTCACCTTGTATAAACAATCTTGCTCAATATAGTAGTATGCTACTTGGTTTGTTTCTACTTCAATGTGTACATGTGTTTATTTTGCGATATCACCTATACGCATTAGTGGAGCCCTTAGGATCTTTGCTTGATTACCAGCGTTGTGATGGCAGTCACACTAGTGGGGGCTGGGTAATCTGTAAGCACATCCTTATACAGGTTCCTAGTCGCAGGACTATCGAGACAGGGCATGGATACTCCGGAGTAGACTAGCGTATGCGCTTCTCATCCCAGTCTGGGAGATGGTCTGTCCCACAGCCATCAGTACGTCGTACTGGAGATAGTATACGGGTGCTCGTTGGGTTACGAGTACACTGGACAGGACTCGTCGGGAACTGACAGGTTGGTATTATACCTATCGTCAGTTATCAGTTCCCAGGTGACATGAGTACAGCTTAGTCCGCTGACTTGACACTGGCACTTCGCCTCGAGTGTGTTCCCACTGTACTTTGACTACTACCCTACCACGGCTCAAAGGAGTCGTACAAACAGGTGGTAGTTGGGTGCAGTCCCGAAGCACTTGGAGGTAGTGCCGGTTAGACAGGATTCGTCTCTCCCGGTATTGGGGGTTGACATCGCGCTGTGTCTAGAAGAGCCATTACACGAGTAGTCCCTGGACAGGGCAAGCGAGATATACTGGTAGGCTTCCAGTTTTATCTCAGGGTGTTTTGGGCTTCACTCCGACACGACTTGTACCGCTATTAGGGGACTGACGTTTTACCACCCCCTAGGCCCGACATGCGATGTATTAGATGAACAGACCGGACTGTACGGAGACTGTCACATTCAGACTCAGTAGGAGTTCAGATGGGGTTCACCTCGTCAGCCTTCTTGTCGGCATCTACCTGGGGACCGTTACGCACAGCTAGTGCCGCTTGCGGTCTGTGGTTAAACCCACTGCCAGCGTAGTGTCGAGTCTTTAGAGTCCCACACAGAGGGTATTCGCCTCTGGGCAAAACAGAGTAGAGGTCGCATGGTTTTGCGACAGGGTTAGTTCTCATCCGCGCACTTATGCACGTTTGGAGTCCGGACGGATATTGCCAGCGGGCTCTGGTTTGAGCCGGATACTGGTATATGTTTTGGGGTTACTTTTATCTCTCAGTATTCATGTTCCTCAGAACAAGAATGCAGGTGTGTATGCACAATTGTTTGAGGCGGAAGAAGTGGTTTTTCATTAGGGTTTCGGAACGGGTGCGCATGCACAGTTGACAGTCGTCTTTTTTTTTTCCAAACCCTAATGAATTAGTGAGATATCTATTAATAATAGTAATTAAATGAAATTATGTTATGGTTGGTTTTGTTGACTTGTTGACCATGGTTGACTTGTTGACCATGGTTGAATGTTTGACCATCATCATTATTTTGCAAGGATGCTCCTTGATTCTTGCCAACATTCATTTAATGAAGTATGATAGTGGTCATTCCAAAACAACCATCAACTATTCTCATTTGAATTATTATTACTAATTAGATAATTCTTTTTCTTTTGATATGGTTGCAAAAAGGAAAAAGATAGCTCATTCTATCATAATCATTCTCTCTCCTCACTTCATCTTCTTCTTCCTCAAGCTCAAGGAGAATCCTTCTCATGTGTTGAGAATCCCTCTCCTTGAAAAGAAAACAACCCCTAGACACTCTCTACTCACTCTAGGATCAAAGGTTTAGCAAGCCGAAGACTCTAGTTCTCTCAAAGTTCGAGAAAGAGCCCAAAGGTTGAACCCTCAGGTGGATCCATCTTTGACGGAAGAAGGCGACGAGGAAAGAACCATCAACCTCTACAAAGTTTGAAGAAGGAGTTCAAGTTTAGGTATAACCATCTTTCCGAGTAGCTAACTCTCTTTAGCATGTTTGCTAGTTTTAGTTTAGGAAAAGATCCCGACTTTGTTAGTCCATGTTGCCCCATGCGCTAAAAATTTGATTTTTATACCGTTTCCACCTCCCCGTAAGAACCGGGGGTCGCAACGTGGACTTACAGTGGTATCAGAGCCTAACTAAACTTAAACTAGCTTGGTAGCGAAGTGTATGGAAGCTCGAAACCGAAAAATCGCAAAACCGGAAAATCCAAAACCCTAAGTTTCTGTTGAAATTTTTTGTGCTCTAAAAGTAAAAATTTGTACTCCTAAAATCGGCTCAGGGTTTTGTAAGAACACCCAAGAAAAACGATCCCCTAATTCCTTCAAACCGCCGCGGATCCACGGCCTCAGCTATTCTCTTGGCCGCGGATCCGCCGCCGTTTGGGCTCTTCATGCGATCGTGTTTTGTGCAGTGTTCTTCTGGTAGGGTTTTGGGATTTTTCAAATATGTTATATGTGCCCAGATTTTCCAGAGAAGAAATTTACTTTTGGGGTCCTATAAATCCGTATTTTTTTCGAACTTCGCTACACTTTGGCTATGTTGGTTATATCTGTGATGTTTGCATGTATTGAACGTCGGCTAATCACTATAAGTCGATTAGTCGGGGTTATACATCTCTGTGATCTGTGTTTGATATTGGAATGTGTATATGAATGTGTTGGACTGTCGCGGGTGAATAGCCGGGGTGGATGTGAGATGAGCTTTTGTTTTTCTTTCTTTCATTTGTAAATGTAAATTGATGTAATAATATTATTTGTATGGCCGCACAACCGGGTCGGGGTTGTAGCCGTCATTGTATAATTCTTTTTACTGTTTTTGCTCCTAGGATAGACCCATGGAGGGGTGCACAAACTACCGGGTACTTGGCGGGTAGTTTGCCGCACCCGTAGGGGTCTTGGGTGGGGTATTTGCTATTCACCGCGACCGTGTAATCCGCTTTTTGTTGCAGGCTCGAACGGATTGCGGATTGCTAGTATATCCAATGTATTCATCTGTGATCTGTAATGTCTATCATTGCTTTATATTTAGGCGTTGCTTATGTTTTACAGCCGCGCTAGCCCAGCCCCCGCTCTGTCGTTAGTTAAGTAACCTAACGGGTGATGACGGGACCCCGTGGCGAATGCGAATGGCATAAGCGTACGTCATATTTTGGTTGTTTTCTGCAATGGTAGGATTAAATGATGGCACGCATTAAAAGAACTAATGCAAGATAATAAACCAAGTTAAAATCGTTGGAACACTTTCGAAAAACCACTCGGTTCTTTTCAAAACTAACTTTTAAATGCGGAGCTTGAGCCACTCCTCTTAAAAGCTATCTCGTTCCATCGATTATATCAAGTTCACTACGTTCACGGTTTCGCCAAAACCATCCGTAGCCCTCCGTCGTTTCATATGAATATTCAACAGTATTCAAGCCGTGTTTGTTGGCCTTAGTCAAGGCACAGTGTTTGGTAGCTGGTAGGTATTCATATGTTGCATAGATAGAATGCGTTGGTTTGGGACAGTCGTATTGCCTTGTTGGCCATAGTCAAGGGTATATACGGGTGGGTTCAAATTAACCGGGATAACGACGGGTAGAACTTGACATGTGACTTATGATTTGTTGGCCTTAGTCAAGGTCATAAGAGCATGGGGAAAAAATCCACATCGGGAGTTTCATAAGTACTGAAACTTGCTAGATCTGCATACCATTTGGAGTGTGATGATTCTGGTAGGATTCCTTCAGTTTCGTCACACGATGATATTTGGATCCCGATCCTACTGTGAGTATATGCTACTCCTCGGGAAATTTCTCACTAAACGATCAATGCTATAAACCTAGTAGGTGCCTAGAAAGGTGTTAGCGGGGCTACGCCCCCAGGGAAAAGAGGTTCTTAAATTAAGGAACTTCGCGAAAGCGTTGGAAAACCTCCCTCGAAGTACCGACACTGGCCTGGCTGAACGGTTAAGCAAGTATTGTGCGGTGGGATTGATCCCGGCTAATTCTTCCTTTGCGGTTTGAGGAGGGATTCGAGAGACAGTGGGAGTCATCCTGTTTAGACAAATTAAAAACCATTCTAAACTTGCAAGAGCATCATGCTAAAGTGTTTCTTCTCTCCCCCCTGCAGCGACCAATTCGAAATGACTGGACTTAAGTTACTTCTAGATAAAAACATACTGACAGGGCCAAACTACAAAGATTGGCTCAGGAATGTAAAATTGGCAATCACTTACGACAAGCTGGGGTATCTTCTTACCACCAAAGCTCCCCCCGTCCCAGGTCCCACCTCCAGCGTCGCGGATAAGGAAATCCGTAAGACTTGGGAGATTGATTGCGCGAAGGCCAGGTGCCTCGTGCTTGCCTCTATGTACAACGAACATCAGAGGAGGCATGAGAATATGGACCTCGAGTCCATATTTCTCCATACAAAAGAACTGTATGGAGAGCAGTCTCGTATCGCAAGATACGAAGTGTCGAAGAAGTTATTTTCGACAAAGTTGGCCGTCGGATCATCGGTAGCGGACCACGTGCTTAAGATGATTGGCTACACTGAGGAGCTCGCGGAACTTGGGACCACGTTGGACAGTGAACTCTATACGGATTTAATTCTCCAGTCCCTTCCATCCACTTACGCCCAGTTTATACTGAACTTCAACTTACAAGAAAAGGAAGTTGAACTTTCAGAACTCCTCAACATGCTGAGGAGCGCAGAGGGCACCCTACAGAAGGGTAGGGAAACACCCGCTTTGTTTGTAGGAGGATCTTCTTCCTCTAGGTCCAAGGCGAAAGCCAAGGGAAAGAGGAAGAAAGCCCCCGCCAAACCAAGAGGCGGTGTTAGTAAAGTGGGTACGAAGGGAAAGGAAAAGGCAACAAAGATTGCGGGGAAGCTTGTTGGAAAGGAAGAATGCTTCTATTGTCATAAGAGTGGACACTGGAAGAAAGATTGCAGGGCTTGGAAGGCCAGGACACAGGAACTGAAGCAGGTTGCGGCTTCAGCTTCAGGTGTGTATGTTATTGAAAACTGTCTTTCTATAAACTCTGTTAGTGTTTATGCCCTAGAAGGCCATTACTGTATCATACTAGTTTGTATATTACTTAATGGAAGCTTGGGATATTCACATGTATATAACAGTCTTGCTAAACATGGTAGTATGCTACTTGGTTTTTCTATCTTAATATGTGAGTGTACGTATTGATAGAGCTCTTAGGATCTTGCTTGTCTACCAGCATTGTGATGGCAGTCATACTAGTGGGGGCTGGGTAGTCTACAAGCACATCCTTATTCAGGTCCCTGGTCATTGGATTATCGAGACAGAGCATCGATACTCCGGAGTAGACTGGTGTGTACGCTTCTCATCCCAGTTGGGGAGATGGTCTGTCCCACAGCCGTCAGTACGTCGTACTGGAGATAGTATGCAGGTGCTCGTTAGGTTACGGGTACACCGGACAGGACTCACAGGGAACTGTTGGTTGGTTTTATACCAGTCGTCAGTGAACAGTTCCCAGGTGACATGAGTACAGCATAGTCCGCAGACTTGACACTGCTACTTCGCCTCGAGTGTGTCCCACTGTTCTTAGATTGCTACCCTACCACGGCTCAAAGGAGTCGTGGAAACAGGTAGCAGTTGGGTGCAGTCCCGAGCACTTGGAGGCAGTGGCGGTTAGACAGGATTCGTCCCTCCCGGTATTGGGAGTTGATATCGCGCTGTGTCAGAGAGCCATTACGCAAAGTCCCTGGCCAGGGCAAGCGAGATTTGCTGGTAGGTTCCAGTAGTTTCTCAGGGTGTAATGGGCTTCGCTCCAACACGACTTATACCGCTATTAGGGGACTGACGCTTGCCGCCCCCCTAGGCCCGATATGCGATAGTCTTGGACGAACGGACCGGACTGTATGGAGATTGTCACAGCAGACTCAGTAGGAGTTCGGATGGGTTTCCTCATCGGCCTTCTTGTCGACATCTACCTGGGGACCGTTACGTACAGCTAGTGCCGCTTGCGGTCTATGGTTAAACCCACTGCCAGCGTAGTAGTCGAGTCTCTAGAGTCCCACACAGAGAGTTTCCTATTCCAGGCGAAACGATATAGAGGTCGTATGGTTTTACGACAAGGGTTCGGACGCATACGTGCGTTTACGCGCGTACGACTTTCGGACAGTTTTTACCAGTCGGCTTTGGTTTAAGCCAGTTACTGGTATCCGGTTATTGGATTTTTACAGTCTAAAGTTTTTCCGTATTTTTGCGGATTGGAGGGGCGTTCTCGTAATTGTACGAGAAGCTTCTAGAAGTGGTGACTAAGGAGGTTTAGGTGTCATATGCATTGAATGAGATTAGTGAGTCATGAGAGTGATTCATCATGGTCATTAATGCATCATAAATGCTTAATGACTCATGACAATGAATCACCATTAGATATTTGTGAAGCATGCTTATTCATCACTTATTTTCTTTTCTTGATAAATGAGAATGCTTCATTTATATTATGATAACTTACTATTCTCACTTCATATATTATTCACATTCTCTCTCCTCAAGCTCACTCTCTTCAAAAGACTAATCCTCACCCCTCATGTGTTGAGATCTAGGATTAGTTAGACTAAACAATCCATAACTATCACTCTATCTCAATCTATCTTCTTTGATTAGCAATCCAAGAAGGTTAGTTGCCTCAAGTTTAGAGGTTAAGCTTGGAGTTTTGCTCTCGGGTGGATCGTCTACTACAAAGAGAAGGCCGAGGAGGACGAGGAGATTGTAAAGATGAAGGAGTTGGTTCATTAGGTATAATCCCTAAACACAGTAGTTTAGAAACACTTTGTGTTTGGTTATTTATAGTTTAGCTTCGATTCAAGCGGTTAGTCGATGTTCGTTCACTAAACAAGTTCGTTTTTGAAAATTCCGCCTCCCCACAAATATTGGGGTGTAGTACATCGACTTACAGTGGTATCAGAGCCTCGCTAAACAATAAATAACTTAATTGCAAATTTGTACGAATTTCGAACGGAAAAACGAAGCCGGAAAACCCTAAAACTGTCAAGTTTCTGTCGAAATTTAAATGAAGTCCAAAAATTTTTCAGGGTTGCTCAGAAAGCTTGAAAAGGGTCCAGGAGAACACCCATGAAATTTGAGCCCATGAATCGGCTAAAGAGCCGAGGAAGCGCGGCGGATCCCTACTGATCCGCCGCTGTTCCACGGCCTAGTTGCCGAGTCATGGACTCATTTTTCATGTGTGGGTCCTCTCTGGTATTTAGTGTTTTCTGGAATATTTTAATTTTGCTCAGGTTTCCAGTTTACAGAGCAGTTTTTGGAGCAATATTAAAGATGTTTAATCGATCGAAATTGTACAGTATTTGCATATTGGATTATATCTGTGATTGTTTAATGTGTTCGTAAACCTCCCCTAACTGCTAGTATGTCGGTTGGCAGGGGGTTGCACATTTCTGTAATGGTTTTATCTGTTTGTGCATATGAACTGTATTGGACTGTTGTGGTGTATAGCCGGGGTTATGCAATGGGTTATTATTTAATTCATTTGTTGTAAATGTAATTTGTTGTAATATTATTTTTGCGGGGCACATCCAGGTTGCGGTTGTAGCCACCGTTGTATTATTTCATTTTACTGTTTTTGCTCCTAGGACTGACCCAAGGTGGGGTACACAAACTGCCGGGCGGGTAGTTTGCCGTACCCGTAGGGGTCGAGGTTGGGGTAACGGCTATTCATCACAACTGTGTAATCTGTTTTTTCTTGCAGGCTCAAAAGAAATACAGATTGCTTGCAAATCCAATATTGTTTATCTGTGTTCTGGAATGTATATCATTGCGTCAGACGAATGTAAAATATCTATATATATGATAGCTATTTAGATGTCACTTATGTTTTACACCCGCGCTAGCCCAGCCCCCGCTCTGTCGTTAGTTAAGTAACCTAACGGGTGATGACGGGACCCCGTGGCGAATGCGGATGGCATAAGAGGACGTTGTATTTTCGTTGTTTTCTGCAATGATAGGTTAATGATGGGACGCATTATCTATAATGCAAAGAAAAACAAACCAAAGTTTAAATCGTTGGAACAATTTAAAAGAAACCACTCGGTTAATTTTAAAAACAGATATTTTTAAATGCGGAGCTTTAACCACTCCTTTCAAAAGCTATCAGGTTCCTTCGGTTATATCAAGTTCACTACGTTCACGGTTTCGCCAAAACCAGTCGTAGCCCTCCGTCATTTCTTATGGATAGTCAGTAGTATTCAAGCTGTGTTTGTTGGCTTTCGTCAAGACATAGTGTTTGGTAGCTGCTGGGTATTCATTTGTTACATAGATAGATGTGTTGGTTTGGGACAGTCGCATTACCTTGTTGGCTTTCGTCAAGGGTATATACGGGTGGGTTCAAATTAACAAGATAATGATGGGCAGAACTTGACATGTGACTTATGATTTGTTGGCTTTCGTCAAGGTCATAAGAGCATGGGGAAAAAACTTATATCGGGAATTTCTAAAGAAACTGAAATTTGCAAAGAGATGCATACCATTTGGAGTTTGATGAATGTTGGTAGGATTCCTTCAACATTATCATACGATGATATTTGGATCCCGATCCTACTGTGAGTATATGCTACTTATCAGGAGATTTGTCACTTAACGATCAATGCTATAAACCAAGTAGGTGTCCAGAAAGGTGTCAGCGGGGTTACGCCCCAAGAGAAAAGAGGTTATTTAATTAAGGAACTTCGCGAAAGCGCCGGAAAACCTCCCTCGAAGTATCGACACTGGCCTGGCTGAACGGTTAAGCAAGTATTGTACGGTGAGAATAGTCCTGGCTAATTCTTCTTTTATGGTTTGAGGAAGCATTCGAGAAACAGTGGGAGCCATCCAGTTTAGATAAACTAAAAACCACTCTAAACTTGCAAGAGCATCATGCTAAAGAGTTTTCTTCTCTCTCTCCTAATTGCAGCGACCCTGAAAATGACTGGACTTAAGTTACTTTTAGAGAAAAATATACTGACAGGGCCAAACTATAAAGATTGGCTGCGGAATGTCAAAATGGCTTTGACCTATGACAAATTGGGGTATATCCTCACCGCTACGGCACCTGCTGTCCCTGGTCCCAAATCCAGCAATGCGGATAAGGAAATCCGCAAAACCTGGGATTTAGATTGCGCGAGAGCCAAGTGCATCGTGCTTGCCTCAATGAACAATGAACATCAGAGGAGGCACGAGGATATGTCCCTAGATGGCATATTTCTCCATACAAAGGAACTTTATGGAGAGCAATCTCGTATAGCAAGATACGAGACCTCTAAGAACTTGTTTCGAGCGAGGTTGGCTGTCAGGTCATCGGTAGGTGAACATGCCCTAAAGATGATTGGCTATATTGAAGAGCTCGCAGACCTTGGGACGACTTTGGATAATGAGCTCTATACAGACCTTATTCTCCAGTCCCTTCCTCCCACCTACGCCCAGTTTATCCTCAACTTCAATCTTCAAGGAAAAGAAGTTGAACTTGCGGAACTCCTGAACATGTTAAGGAGTGCAGAGGGCACCTTGCAGAAGGCAAGGGAAACACCCGCTATGTTTGTTGGCGGTGCATCTTCTTCCGGGTCCAAGGCTAGGGCCAAAGGAAGGAAGAAGAAGGCCGCACCCAAACCTAGAGGAGGTGTTAGTAAGGTGGGAAAGAAGGGAAAGAAAAAGTTTGCAGTACCGGTAGTTGGCCAGGATGAGTGCTTCCATTGTCACAGGAAAGGGCACTGGAAGAAGGATTGCAAGGCGTGGAACGCCAAGAACCAGGAACCGAAGCAAGCTGTGGCTTCGACTTCAGGTGTGTTTGTAATTGAGAATTGTCTGTCGATCAACTCTACTTCCTGGGTATTGGATACCGGATCAGGATCTCATATTTGCAATTCTTTGCGGGCACTGAGAAACCGTAGAGTGCTGAAGGAAGGTGATATGACCCTAAAGGTTGCTAGCGGAGCTAGCGTGGGAGCTGCGTCCTCGGGGATTATCACCTAGGATTGACGAGTGGACATATTTTGGTTTTGCATAACTGTTATTTTGTACCAAGCTTAACGTGTAATATCATATCAGTTTCCTTGTTATCAAATAAAGGTTATGATTTCACGTTTGTAAGAGATGTTGTTAACATCCACCTTAATCATGGTTTGATTGGGTCCGGTACTCTAAATAACGGCATATATGTTTTAAACCAACTCCAAATTTTCAATGTCCAGAACACACTAAAAAGAAAGTCTCCAGATTTAAATAAAGCTTTCTTATGGCATTGTAGACTGGGTCACATCAATGAGAGAAGGTTGACTAAGTTGCATAAAGAAGGATATTTGGACTCGTTCGAATATCAAACTTATGACACTTGTCAATCCTGTCTCAAAGAAAAGATGACAAAGACTCCATTTACTGGACAAGGAGTAAGAGCGAGCGAGCTCTTAGGACTCATACACAGTGATGTATGCGGTCCGATGTCTACACATGCAAGAGGTGGTTTTTCCTATTTCATTACTTTCATGGATGATTACTCAAGATACGGATTCATTTATCTGATGAAACATAAATCCGAGGCTTTTGAGAAATTCCGAGAGTATAAGAATGAAGTAGAAAACCAAACCGGCAAAAGTATCAAGACACTTAGATCTGATCGAGGTGGTGAATACTTGAGTGCCGAGTTCCTAGGTTACCTAAAAGAGAAAGGAATTCTCTCTCAGCTTACTCCTCCATACACTCCACAGCATAACGGTGTATCGGAAAGACGGAATCGAACCCTATTGGATATGGTACGATCCATGATGAGTAATGCTGAGTTACCGCGATCATTCTGGGGTTATGCACTAGAGACAGCTGCATATATTTTGAACAAAGTTCCAACCAAAACTGTGCCTACCACACCATATCAGATATGGAGTGGGAAGAAACCCTGTCTTCAGTACCTGAAGACGTGGGGATGTCCAGCTTTTGTAAAAAAGCAGCATTCGGACAAGCTCGAGGCACGCTCAGTAGAGTGTAAGTTTGTGGGATATCCAAAGAACTCTATGGGATATTATTTCTATTACGCAGAGGAACAAAAGGTTTTTGTTTCTCATCATGCCCGCTTCTTAGAAACTGAATTTTTAGAAAATCAGAAGAGTGGGAGCGTAGTAGAACTGGAAGAAATTCTAGAACCACAAACTGCTACTGAAAGTTTGGTAGAACCAGAGGTTCAAGAAGAACAGAACATTCCCGCACCCCTCCGCAGGAGTAGTAGGCCGTCTCATCCGCCTGAGAGATACTACGGTTTTCTCATAGACGGGGATAGAGAGGATTGCATCATAGATGATGATGAACCTACTGACTTCCAGCAGGCCATCCAGAGCGGCGACTCGGTACGATGGCTAGATGCAATGCGGACCGAATTGGAGTCCATGTACACCAACAAAGTATGGACTTTGGACTTTGCTCCAGATGGGGTAAAACCCATAGGATGCAAATGGATCTTCAAGAAAAAGATTGGTGTAGATGGACAGGTGGAAACCTATAAGGCTAGACTTGTTGCAAAAGGTTTTCGTCAAAGACCTGGTTTGGACTATGACGAAACTTTTTCTCCAGTGGCTATGCTCAAATCCATTCGGGTCCTTCTTGCTATTGCTGCCTTCCATGATTATGAAATCTGGCAGATGGACGTAAAAACGGCTTTTCTGAATGGAAATTTAGAAGAGAGCGTCTATATGGATCAGCCAGAGGGTTTCAATCAGAGTGGGAGCAGCGGGAAAGTATGCAAGCTGCTTAAGTCCATTTATGGACTAAAGCAGGCATCGCGGAGTTGGAACATCTGTTTTGATGAGACAGTCAAAGAATATGACTTTATCAAAAATCCAGATGAACCGTGCATATATAGTAAAGTTGTAGCCAGAAGTGTCGTATTCCTCGTCTTGTACGTGGATGACATTCTATTGATAGGAAATGACATTCCTATGCTACAATCTGTCAAAGGATTCTTGTCACACAGGTTCTCCATGAAAGACCTGGGTGATGCCTCGTACATTCTGGGGATCCAGATCTATCGTGATAGATCCAAGAGGATGTTGGGACTTTCGCAGTCCAGGTATATCGACACTGTACTGAAAAGATTCAGTATGGAAGATTCTAAGCGCGGTAATCTACCGGCTTGTCACGGAATCACCCTCTCCAAAGAGATGTCTCCCAAGACTGATTTGGAAAGGGAACGCATATCTATTATACCCTACGCTTCTGCGGTAGGCTCTATAATGTATGCGATGTTGTGTACGAGACCAGATGTAGCTTACGCACTGAGCGTGGTAAGCCGGTATCAGTCAGACCCAGGGGAGAAGCACTGGATAGCAGTAAAGAACATTCTCAAGTACCTAAGAAGGACTAAGGAGATGTTTTTGGTTTACGGCGGAAAAGACCTCAGGTTGGAGGCCTTTGCTGATTCCGTCTTTCAGAGTGATAAGGACGATTCCATGTCCATGTCGGGTTATGTCTTTACCCTCAATGGAGGGGCGGTGTGCTGGAAGAGCTCCAAGCAGGACACCGTTGCTGACTCGACGATGGAAGCGGAGTATATAGCTGCTTGCGATGCCGCAAAAGAAGCAGTCTGGATGAAGAAGTTCCTAACAGAACTTCAGGTGGTTCCTACCATAGTTGATCCAATACCTCTGTATTGCGACAACAACGGAGCTATAGCTTTAGCGAAGGAACCAAGGTCCCATCAGAAGTCCAGACACATCTTAAGGCGGTATCACCTGATCAGGGAGATCATTGATCGTCAGGAGATCGAGGTTCGGAGAGTTGCTTCTGAAGAGAACATTGCTGATCCATTCACGAAGGCCCTACCCCAGATTCAGTTCGAGAGGCTACTCGAGATCATCGGTCTACGATATGCCAGTACATGGCCCTAGTGCAAGTGGGAGATTGTTAGTGTTTATGCCCTAGAAGGCCATTACTGTATCATACTAGTTTGTATATTACTTAATTGAAGCTTGGGATATTCACATGTATATAACAGTCTTGCTAAACATGGTAGTATGCTACTTGGTTTTTCTATCTTAATATGTGAGTGTACGTATTGATAGAGCTCTTAGGATCTTGCTTGTCTACCAGCGTTGTGATGGCAGTCACACTAGTGGGGGCTGGGTAGTCTACAAGCACATCCTTATTCAGGTCCCTGGTCGTTGGATTATCGAGACAGAGCATCGATACTCCGGAGTAGACTGGTGTGTACGCTTCTCATCCCAGTTGGGGAGATGGTCTGTCCCACAGCCGTCAGTACGTCGTACTGGAGATAGTATGCAGGTGCTCGTTAGGTTACGGGTACACCGGACAGGACTCACAGGGAACTGTTGGTTGGTTTTATACCAGTCGTCAGTGAACAGTTCCCAGGTGACATGAGTACAGCATAGTCCACAGACTTGACACTGCTACTTCGCCTCGAGTGTGTCCCACTGTTCTTAGATTGCTACCCTACCACGGCTCAAAGGAGTCGTGCAAACAGGTAGCAGTTGGGTGCAGTCCCGAGCACTTGGAGGCAGTGGCGGTTAGACAGGATTCGTCCCTCCCGGTATTGGGAGTAGATATCGCACTGTGTCAGAGAGCCATTACGCAAAGTCCCTGGCCAGGGCAAGCGAGATTTGCTGGTAGGTTCCAGTAGTTTCTCAGGGTGTAATGGGCTTCGCTCCAACACGACTTATACCGCTATTAGGGGACTGACGCTTGCCGCCCCCCTAGGCCCGATATGCGATAGTCTTGGACGAACGGACCGGACTGTATGAAGATTGTCACAGCAGACTCAGTAGGAGTTCGGATGGGTTTCCTCATCAGCCTTCTTGTCGACATCTACCTGGGGATCGTTACGTACAGCTAGTGCCGCTTGCGGTCTGTGGTTAAACCCACTGCCAGCGTAGTAGTCGAGTCTCTAGAGTCCCACACAGAGAGTTTCCTATTCCAGGCGAAACGATATAGAGGTCGTATGGTTTTACGACAAGGGTTCGGACGCATACGTGCGTTTACGCGCGTACGACTTTCGGACAGTTTTTACCAGTCGGCTTTGGTTTAAGCCAGTTACTGGTATCCGGTTATTGGATTTTTACAGTCTAAAGTTTTTCCGTATTTTTGCGGATTGGAGGGGCGTTCTCGTAATTGTACGAGAAGCTTCTAGAAGTGGTGACTAAGGAGGTTTAGGTGTCATATGCATTGAATGAGATTAGTGAGTCATGAGAGTGATTCATCATGGTCATTAATGCATCATAAATGCTTAATGACTCATGACAATGAATCACCATTAGATATTTGTGAAGCATGCTTATTCATCACTTATTTTCTTTTCTTGATAAATGAGAATGCTTCATTTATATTATGATAACTTACTATTCTCACTTCATATATTATTCACATTCTCTCTCCTCAAGCTCACTCTCTTCAAAAGACTAATCCTCACCCCTCATGTGTTGAGATCTAGGATTAGTTAGACTAAACAATCCATAACCATCACTCTATCTCAATCTATCTTCTTTGATTAGCAATCCAAGAAGGTTAGTTGCCTCAAGTTTAGAGGTTAAGCTTGGAGTTTTGCTCTCGGGTGGATCGTCTACTACAAAGAGAAGGCCGAGGAGGACGAGGAGATCGTAAAGACGAAGGAGTTGGTTCATTAGGTATAATCCCTAAACACAGTAGTTTAGAAACACTTTGTGTTTGGTTATTTATAGTTTAGCTTCGATTCAAGCGGTTAGTCGATGTTCATTCACTAAACAAGTTCGTTTTTGAAAATTCCGCCTCCCCACAAATATTGGGGTGTAGTACATCGACTTACAAACTCTACTTCCTGGGTATTGGATACCGGATCAGGATCTCAAATCTGTAATTCTTTGCAGGCGTTGAGAAACCGTAGGGTTTTGAAGGCAGGTGACATGACCCTCAGAGTTGCGAACGGAGCTAGCATGGATGCTAAAGCCGTAGGGGACTATCATCTGGGAATGTCAGATGGACATGTTTTGGTTTTGCGTAATTGCTTTTTTGTACCCAACGCAACTTGTAATATCATTTCTGTATCTTTGGTTTCTAAAGAAGGTTATGAATTTGCGTTTGTAAGTAATGTTGTAAACATTCACCTTAATCAAGTTCTGATTGGGTCAGGTACACTGAGCAATGGTATATACGTATTAAACCAACCACAGATTTTCAATGTCCAGAATACACACAAAAGAAAGTCTCCAGATATCAATCAGGCTTTCTTATGGCATTGTAGACTGGGTCACATCAATGAGACACGGTTGACTAAGTTACATAAAGAAGGATACTTGGATCCGTTCGAGTATCAGTCTTATGACACTTGTGAATCTTGTCTCATGGGAAAGATGACAAAGACTCCGTTCACTGGACACGGAAAAGGGCGAGCGAGCTCTTGGGACTCATACACAGTGACGTGTGTGGTCCAATGTCTACACATGCACGAAGCGGTTATTCATACTTCATTACTTTCACAGACGATTTCTCTAGGTATGGACATGTCTTCTTAATGAAGCACAAATCCGAGGCCTTTGAGAAATTTCGGGATTACAAGAATGAAGTTGAAAAACAAACAGGCAAAAGTATTAAGATTCTAAGATCGGATCGAGGTGGTGAATACTTGAGTGCCGAGTTCCTGGACTATTTAAAAGAGAATGGAATTCTCTCTCAGCGTACTCCTCCATACACTCCGCAACATAACGGTGTATCGGAAAGAAGGAATCGAACCCTATTGGATATGGTTCGTTCCATGATGAGTAAGGCTGAGTTACCGCGATCTTTCTGGGGTTATGCACTAGAAACAGCTGCACATCTCTTGAACCAAGTTCCTACTAAGATAGTGCCTACCACACCATATCAGATGTGGAGTGGGAAGAAACCCTATCTTAAATCCTTTAAGACATGGGGATGTCCGGCTTTTGTTAAAAAGCAGCATGCGGACAAGCTCGAGGCACGCTCAGTACAGTGCTAGTTTGTGGGATACCCAAAGAACTCCAAGGGGTATCTATTCTATTACGCAGAGGAGCAAAAAGTCCTTGTTTCTCGTCATGCCCGCTTCTTGGAAACTGAGTTTTTAGAAAATCAGATAAGTGGGAGCGCAGTAGAACTGGATGAAATTCCAGAACCTCAGACTATTACTGAAAGCTTAGTGGAACCAGAGGGTTCAAATGAATAGGACATTCCTACGCCGCTCCGCAGGAGTAGTAGGCAGTCTCATCCGCCCGAGAGATACTATGGTTTTCTCATAGACGGGGATAGAGAGGATTGCATCATAGATTATGATAAGCCTACTAGCTTCCAGCAGGCCGTTCAGAGCGTTGACTCGGTAAAATGGCTGGATGCAATGAGGACCGAAATGGAGTCCATGTACACCAACAATGTTTGGACGTTGGACATTGCTCCAGACGGGGTAAAACCCGTAGGATGCAAGTGGATCTTCAAAACGAAGATTGGTGTAGATGGACAGGTTGAGACCTATAAAGCTAGACTTGTAGCAAAGGGTTTCCGTCAAAGACCTGGTTTGGACTATGACGAAACCTTTTCTCCAGTGGCTATGCTGAAATCCATTCGGATCCTTCTTGCCATTGCTGCCTTCCACGATTATGAGATTTGGCAGATGGACGTAAAAACCGCTTTTCTAAATGGAAATTTAGAGGAGTGTGTCTATATGGATCAGCCAGAGGGTTTCATTCAGAGTGGGAGCAGCGGAAAGGTGTGCAAGTTGCTTAAGTCCATCTATGGACTAAAGCAGGCATCGCGGAGTTGGAACATCTGTTTTGATGAGACGGTCAAGGAATTTGGCTTTATCAAAAATCCAGATGAACCATGCATCTATAGTAGATTTGTAGCGAGAACTGTAGTATTCCTCGTTTTATACGTGGATGACATTCTCTTAATAGGAAATGACATTCCTATGCTACAATCTGTCAAGGGATTCTTGTCACACAGGTTCTCCATGAAAGACCTGGGTGATGCCTCTTACATCCTGGGGATCCGGATCCATCGTGATAGATCCAAGAGGATATTAGGACTTTCACAGTCCAGGTACATCGACACTATACTGAAGAGATTCAGTATGGAAGATTCCAAGCACGGTAACCTACCGGCTTGTCACGGGATCACCCTCTCTAAAGAGATGTCTCCCAAGACTGATTTGGAGAGGGATCGCATGTCTATTATACCCTACGCTTCTGCGGTAGGCTCTATAATATATGCGATGTTGTGTACCAGACCGGATGTAGCTTATGCACTGAGTGTGGTATGCCGGTATCAGTCAAACCCTGGGGAGAAACACTGGATAGCGGTAAAGAACATTCTCAAGTACCTGAGAAGGACTAAGGAGATGTTCTTGGTGTATGGAGGAAAAGACCTCCAGATCGAGGCCTTTGCTGACTCCAGCTTCCAGAGTGACAAGGATGATTCCAAGTCCATGTCGGGTTTTGTCTTTACCCTCAATGGAAGGGCGGTGTGTTGGAAGAGTTCCAAACAGGAAACCGTTGCAGACTCGACAATGGAAGCGGAGTACATCGCTGCATCTGATACCGCAAAAGAAGCTGTCTGGATGAGGAAGTTCTTGAAAGAACTTCAGGTGGTTCCGTCCATTGTTGACCCAATACCTCTGTATTGCGACAACAACGGGGCTATAGCTTTAGCGAAGGAACCCAGGTCCCATCAGAGATCCAGTCACATCTTGAGGCGGTATCACCTGATCAGGGAGATCGTGGATCGCAAGGAGATCGAGGTTCGGAGGGTTGCTTCAGAAGAAAACACTGCAGATCCATTCACCAAGGCCCTACCCCAGACTCAGTTCGAGCGGTTGATCGAGATGATAGGTCTTCGATACGCCAGTATATGGCCTTAGTGCAAGTGGGAGATTGTTAGTGTATATGCCCTAGAGGCCATTACTGTATCATACTAGTTTGTATATTACTTAATGGAAGCTTGGGATATTCACCTTGTATAAACAATCTTGCTCAATATAGTAGTATGCTACTTGGTTTGTTTCTACTTCAATGTGTACATGTGTTTATTTTGCGATATCACCTATACGCATTAGTGGAGCCCTTAGGATCTTTGCTTGATTACCAGCGTTGTGATGGCAGTCACACTAGTAGGGGCTGGGTAATCTGTAAGCACATCCTTATACAGGTCCCTAGTCGCAGGACTATCGAGACAGGGCATGGATACTCCGGAGTAGACTAGCGTATGCGCTTCTCATCCCAGTGTGGGAGATGGTCTGTCCCACAGCCATCAGTACGTCGTACTGGAGATAGTATACGGGTGCTCGTTGGGTTACGAGTACACTGGACAGGACTCGTCGGGAACTGACAGGTTGGTATTATACCTATCGTCAGTTATCAGTTCCCAGGTGACATGAGTACAGCTTAGTCCGCTGACTTGACACTGGCACTTCGCCTCGAGTGTGTTCCCACTGTACTTTGACTACTACCCTACCACTGCTCAAAGGAGTCGTTCAAACAGGTGGTAGTTGGGTGCAGTCCCGAAGCACTTGGAGGCAGTGCCGGTTAGACAGGATTCGTCTTTCCCGGTATTGGGGGTTGACATCGCGCTGTGTCTAGGAGAGCCATTACACGAGTAGTCCCTGGCCAGGGCAAGCGAGATATACTGGTAGGCTTCCAGTGTTATCTCAGGGTGTTTTGGGCTTCACTCCGACACGACTTGTACCGCTATTAGGGGACTGACGTTTTACCGCCCCCTAGGCCCGACATGCGATGTATTAGACGAACAGACCGGACTGTACGGAGACTGTCACATTCAGACTCAGTAGGAGTTCAGATGGGGTTCACCTCGTCAGCCTTCTTGTCGGCATCTACCTGGGGACTGTTACGCACAGCTAGTGCCGCTTGCAGTCTGTGGTTAAACCCACTGCCAGCGTAGTGTCGAGTCTTTAGAGTCCCACACAGAGGGTATTCGCCTCTGGGCAAAACAGAGTAGAGGTCGCATGGTTTTGCGACAGGGTTCGTTCTCATCCGCGCACTTGTGCACGTTTGGAGTCCGGACGGATATTGCCAGCGGGCTCTGGTTTGAGCCGGATACTGGTATATGTTTTGGGGTTACTTTTATCTCTCAGTATTCATGTTCCTCGGAACAAGAATGCAGGTGTGTATGCACAGTTGTTTGAGGCGGAAGAAGAGGTTTTTCATTAGGGTTTCGGAACGGGTGCGCATGCACAGTTGACAGTCGTCTTTTTTTTTCCAAACCCTAATGAATTAGTGAGATATCTATTAATAATAGTAATTAAATGAAATTATGTTATGGTTGGTTTTGTTGACTTGTTGACCATGGTTGACTTGTTGACCATGGTTGAATGTTTGACCATCATCATTATTTTGCAAGGATGCTCCTTGATTCTTGCCAACATTCATTTAATGAAGTATGATAGTGGTCATTCCAAAACAACCATCAACTATTCTCATTTGAATTATTATTACTAATTAGATAATTCTTTTTCTTTTGATATGGTTTCAAAAAGGAAAAAGATAGCTCATTCTATAATAATCATTCTCTCTCCTCACTTCATCTTCTTCTTCCTCAAGCTCAAGGAGAATCCTTCTCATGTGTTGAGAATCCCTCTACTTGAAAAGAAAACAACCCCTAGACACTCTCTACTCACTCTAGGATGAAAGGTTTAGCAAGCCGAAGAATCTAGTTCTCTCAAAGTTCGAGAAAGAGCCCGAAGGTTGAACCCTCAGGTGGATCCATCTTTGACGGAAGAAGGCGACGAGGAAAGAACCATCAACCTCTACAAAGTTTGAAGAAGAAGGAGTTCAAGTTTAGGTATAACCATCTTTCCGAGTAGCTAACTCTCTTTAGCATGTTTGCTAGTTTTAGTTTAGGAAAAGATCCCGACTTTGTTAGTCCATGTTGCCCCATGCGCTAAAAATTTGATTTTTATACTGTTTCCGCCTCCCCGTAAGAACCGGGGGTCGCAACGTGGACTTACATGAGATACTGCAACCACTGCTATCAGATGGCCCTAGTGCAAGTGGGAGATTGTTAGTTATATGTATGCCCTAGAGGCCATTACTGTACATAGGATGTATATTGTAGTGGATGCTTGGACATATATAGGGAGGACTTTCTTGCTCGGCATGATAGTATGCTATCTGGTTGATCTTTACCTTAACATGTACACTTATTGTCTCTCTGTTACATGTTGGTAAAGCCCATAGGATGTGTACTTGACTACCTGGACTATGATGCGGATCATACTAGTGGGGACATGGTAGTCCATAAGTACATCCTTCGAAGTCCCTAGTCGTGGGTGTATCGAGACGGGGCATCGATATACCAGAGTAGACTAGCGTATACCTTCTCGGCCCATACAGATGGGCGAAGGATGATCCCATATCCATTGGTGTTTGACATCAGAGATGATATACGGGTGCACAGTGGAGACTGGGTACACTGGACGGACTTGCCGAGAACTCCCAGATGGTATTATACCTTACGTCAGATGGCAGTTCTCTGGTGACACTGGTACAGAGTAGTCTGTTGACCCGAGATCGTCATAGAGTCTTGTGTGGTTCCCACTGTGCTTTGATTTCCACCTTACCACGTCCAAGAGGGCGTGCAAAACGGTGGTTTTTGGGTACAGTCCCGAATCACATGGAGGCAATGAGCGATAGGAGGGGATTCGTCTCTCCCGGTATAGGGGGTTGATGTTGCGCTGTGTTCGATTGGCTATAACCGGAAATCCCTGGCCAGGGTTGCTGAGATTTACTGGTAAGTGTTACCAGTAGTTTCTCGAATTGTTATAGACCTCATATCGACACGACTTATCGAACTATTGGGGTCTGACGTTTACCACCCCTAGGCGAGATATGCGACATATCAGACGACGAGACCGGACTGTACGGTAAGTGTTACTGGTTGGATTCACTGGAGTGTGAGCGGGCTTGCTCGTCGATCTTCTGATCGCTCAATACCTGGGTGGCCGTTACGTTTAGCAGACCGCTTGCGGCTTGTGGGTGTTTGATATGATCATCACCTGCCGGCGTATTGACGAGTCTTTAGAGTCCTACACAGAGGTTTCCTGGCTCAAGCGAAACGAAATAGGAGCGCATATGAGATATGTGCGGGACCGAGAATAATGCGTGTATGTGATACCGTATTCTATTCTCGCGATGATTGTATCGAATGGTTGTATGCGATATAACCTAGTTATCGAATCGAGGAATGATTCGATAAGCCGATACATTGTATATTAGTCGGTTATATGCGATATGACCGGATCGTTAAATCAAGTGTTGATTTAATGATTTAATGCATAATTATATATTTGATATATTACTTTGCATTAACTAGTATTGGTTCATTTTAAATGGATTTTCTCACTTTTTGTGCACATTGTATATGTGATATACATTTGTACACAAGTTTGTATCATGTTTGATGATGCATGCTAACTTGGGTTTGTGTAAAGACTAAACCATGGTTATATGAATGGTTAGGGTTTTTTTTTCTTTTTCTTTTATCTTATTTAGTTATTCATTTTGAAAATGATAAGCATAAAGAGAAAGAATGGTGGCTTAATTTGTTGTTTAGTTGAAGCTTCATGAATCTTTGACCTAGTCCACCATTCTTGTCTCTTGCTTAACCCTAACCATCATATTTAACCATGGTCTATTCTCTACACTAAACCAAGGTTAGTATGATGATAAGTATTGATTTTCCTTTTCATTTTAAAAACTTATCATAATATTCTTGCTTCTTCTTCTTCATCTTCTTCAATGAAGAAAGCTTGAATTCATCAATGGTGGTTGATGAAAAAAAGTGAGAAATCCAAATCTAAAGTGAACCCACCTCCTATTTCTTCATCTTCTACCTCTTGCCAAGTAGTATAGGGTATTTCCTTCACAAGTTTTCATGGCTTGGTGAAGGTGGAGCTTGATCTTGTGATGCCTCGACGTAGATCATCTTCGGCATCGCCGTCGATGACCTAGCCCGCTTTTTCTCCGATGAAGCCGACGCTAGAGCCCGGGATCCGATGATCGCAGTGAGGAGACATCATCACGGAGCTATGGAGGTGGAGCACCGGATCTACAAAGGTTGTATTTCCGTTAACTCATAGTTAAGTTGTTAACTTGTTATCGTTTTCGCCTAATATATCTAGTTAACGATCTAGTCTAGGGTTTCTCGGCACCGTAATTTTTGAAATTGGCATAGTTGATGCCTTGTAAGACCTCTTGGGAGTGCCTAGGAACCCTACATGAAGAACCCCTCGCCCTTGGTCTCTTCTAGTAGCACTGTCTGGGAGATGTTGAGCGGGGTGTACTCCTGAAACTTCAGGAGATAGGGCTTTGACCGCTCTGGTCCCCTTCTCTCTTCCCTTGCCCTTTTCTTTTGGTCGGCTTGCTCTACCCGGGGGAGATTTCCGTTCACCTCGGATTCGAGATGGACCTCGCCCTCGGTCCAGGCCTTTACCTCGGCCATAGTCTTAGGTTGCGCCAATGCAAAGGAGCGTAACCACTCTTTGTGCCTAAGACCAGACCTCAGTGCCGTGATGATCATCTTGTCCTGGTGCTCTGGGACCTCGAGAAGGGCATTGTAAAAGCGGGTGATGTATGCTTTGAACATCTCCTTGTCCCCACTCTAAATCGTGAACAAATGGTCAACCGTGCGTTTTTTCCGCCTATTCCCGACGAAGTGGCCGAGGAATTGGGTGGCCAGCTCGTCGAAAGTTGAGATCGATCATGGCTCGAGTCCTCGAAACCAGTCTCGTCCTGATTGGATGAGAGTGGTCGGGAAGGATCGGTACTGGGCAGCATCGGAGTTGTCTTGGAAGCTCATTCCCGTGGTGAATGCATCCAAGTGGTCCTTCGGGTCAGATTTGTCGTCGAAGAGGGAGACCTTCGGGGCTTGTTGCGAGAGGAGACATGGATGGCGGGCAGCTCCTCGGTGAACGGTTTGGTGAGCGAGTCGACGGTGTATTTAGCCCCGTCGCTCGAGCGGTGACCTTCCCGATGCGTACCCTCGATCTTCTTCTCGAGGGCGATGAGTCGGCCATGGTACCCCGACGATTCGGCACATTATGATCCCTGACATCAGCTGTTGGAGGCCTGCGTCCGGCCGCGCCCCGGTTCCTCTCAATAAGGTTCCTTAGATTCCCCGGCGAGGTAGTCTTCGAGCCTCCGTGGCGATTACCATCTGCGCGACCCTGTCGAGGGAGAGGGTGTCGGTCATGCCTGGTAACAGGTGAGCCGACCGACATCTCCTCGGGAGTGACAGGTGCGCGAAGGATCTCAGGGCGAGGTGCTCTGGCGATGGAACTCGGCGTGGAACTACGGGACACCCAGCGGGTCTCAGAACGTATTGTCCCAGGAGATCTGCGGCCGTGGGAGGTAGGGAGGTGGTGGTCGGCAGCGCCAACGCGAACGGAGTCTCTTCTCTCCCGGTAGGGGTCCCGGTCCGGAGGCGAAGGTGCGGCGACCTGGGGGTCTTGCCATGCCTTTTAGATGCGGACGAACGCCTCGACGAAGGACGCGAGTCGGTCTATTCGGCCGGCAAGGGCGCTGATGGCATTCGGTGGACGAGGTTCGTCCGTGCCTCCGTTGAAGGGGAGGCGGCGGGACGTGCTAAGATGTTTGTGATGATAGCTCGCCATTGAACTGAGACCGGAAGATCAACTTTTGTTTTTGTGGAATCAAGGGTTCCCACAGACGGCGCCAGCTGACGCGACTTGGATCGCGCCAAGATGTTGCCTTCCGTTGATTTGTTGATGGTGGTGATGGATGACTGAGATGTGATCTGGAGGCAGGCTTCTGAAGCATGTGGATCTCAATGGGTTTGAGTTTGGTTGTTGCCGAGCTACCTGCAAGGAAGTCCCGGGGTAGTTGTACCACCGAGGACCCTCCGACGATCAAGTTAGAAAGGAAATCCGAGCATAGTAACGGCTTAGTGGAGTAAAAATGGCTTACTTGAACCGTCTGAAGAAGGGGTTTATATAGTGGTGGTAGTAAGCAGGGCAGGCACGAGAATCACGCCGGCCGTCACGCTCCCGACGTCACCCCCGCGTGATGAGTGAGATCCTCCATTAATGGCGAGACAGGCTCGTTAATGGGGGATCGTAATGGCATGGAACGTGGGATATGGCCGGCGGATATCTCGCGCACGACGAGATTCGCGGGATGGCGGTTTCGTCAATTGTTAATCCAATACCTTTGTATTGCGATAACAATGGGGCTATAGCTTTAATGAAGGAATCACGGTCCTATCAGAAATCTAGACATATCTTGAGGTGGTATCACCTGATCAGGGAGATCGTAGATCGCCAGGAGATCGAGATCCGGTGAGTAGATATGAAAGAAAACACGGCGAATCCATTTACCAAAGCCCTCCATCAAGTACAGTTCGAGCGACTTTTCGAGATGTTGGGTATGCGATATACTAACAACTGGCCATAGATCAGATGTTGGGTATTCAGTACGCCAATTACAAGATTTAGTGCAAGTGTGAGATTGTTGGATTTGTATGCTCTGGAGGCCTGTATTGTATAGGATGCTAGGGATATGTATGTACATGGAAATCTTGCTCAGTTGTATAGTATACTATTTGAGTTATCTTTATCTGAACATGTGTATTTGTATTTCTTGCTACTTTATATTTCTTATACAAGTTGATAAAGACTCGTTACAGTAGTATATTGTTTTGGTTTGTCTTTATCTTAACATGTGCATATGTGTTACTTGATATCACATATGGCTGATATATATTGATAAAACTCGTAGGATATTGCTTGACTACCAGCGTTAGGATGGCGATCATGCATGTGGAGGCTGGGCAGTCCATAAGAACATCCCTAAATGTCCCAAGTAGCAGGAGTATCGAGACCGGGTATCGATATTCCAGAGTAGACTTGTGTATACATTTCTAGACCCCAACGAGGGGTGGTGCTCAGTCCCACAACATTTGGTGTGAACACCTAAAATTGTATACAGGTGCTCACTGGGGGTTGCAGGGTTCCCTAGCACGGCAAGGTTTCAGGAAGCATCGTCCATGCCAAATTCAAAAAATTGCCTTTCTAGCTAACCCTAACCCTAGAATCGTATACTAGAAAAATCGACGGAATATAACACAGACACTTTGCAAGTAAAGTGAGCAAGGAATACAAACTTTATAGACCGGTCCTTCACTTCAATAACTCTGTGTAGTAGTCCCTTCACTGCGATCGTGAATTCCGGACTCTAGAGAGGCTCCCTTGAAGAAACGAACATGCTTGCTTCGAACTCTTCGAGGCCGAAGATGATCTACGTCGAGAAGACACTAACCCAAGCTATCACTTCACTAATTGTGAAATTAGTGAAGCAAACACCCTATACTAAATGGTAAGTAGTAGAGGATGACGAAATAAGAATTTTGCTCACATTAGAAATGATCTTCTCACAATATTTTCTCACTCACAAAAAACTAGCAAGCTTTTTTCATGAAGAAGATGAAGAAAAACTATCAAGAGAGAATGAACTCATATGAAAATTATTCAAGTGAGAATGGCAACCATAGGTGAGTTAACATCATATGTTAACCTTTTTAGAGAGTTAACCGTGGCTAGCTTTAATTGGTTAGGTTAAGAAATATCTTAGCCAAAACAAAAGAGTGGACTTGGTCAAAGATGACTACAAGCTTCTACAAGATTTCATCCATGACAAAATGCCACCTTTTGTAATTATCAAAATAAATAAAACCCTAGCAATTAAATCAAGCAAGGTGTAAGTTATACACACACCTTTGTTGCATGTATCATCAAGCATGACACAATATTTTGTACACTAATATATATCATATATATACACATGCATAAACTAGTGAGAAAAGAAATCATAAGTAAACTAATATTAGTTAATGTAATGTAATATATCAAATATATAATTATACATTAGATTATCAAATCAACTCTTGATTTAATAATCCGGCTATATCACATATACCCGACTAGTATCATGTGTAACAACTTATCGAATCAACACTTGATCCGATAACCCGGCTATATCGCATATAACCGACCAATGTCATAAATAGCGAGAATAGAATATGGTATCTCATATCGTATCAATCTCGGTCCCGTACATATCCCATATGTGCTCCTACTCCGTTTCGCTTGTGCCAGGAAACCTCTGTATAGGACTCTAAAGACTCGTCAATACGCCGGCAGTAGGTGATGATCATATCAAACACCCACAAGCCGCAAGCGGTCTGCTAAACGTAACGGCCACCCGGGTATTGAGCGATTAGAAGATCAACAAGCAAGCCTGCTCACACTCCTGCGAATCCAATCAGTAACACTACTGTACAGTCCGATCTCTTTGTCTGATATGTCGCATATCTCGTCTAAGGGTGGTAAACGTCAGACCCTAGTAACTTGATAAGTCATGCCGATATGAGGCTCAAAACGGGTCGAGAAACTACTGATAACACTTACCAGTCTATCTTTGAAGCAGCCTTGTCCAGGGACTTCCTGTTATAGCCAATCGAGCACAGCGCAACATCAACCCCCAATACCGGGAGAGACGAAACCCCTCTTATCGCTCATTGCCTCCATGTGATTCAGGACTGTACCCAAAAGTCACCGTTTTGCACGTTCACTTGAACGTGGTAAGGTGGAAATCACACAAGACTCTATGACGATCTCGGATCTAAAGACTAACCTGTACCAGTGTCACCAGAGAACTGCCATCTGACGTGAGGTATAATACCATCTGGGAGTTCTCGGCGAGTCCGTTCAGTGTACCCAGTCTCCACTGAGCACCCGTATACTATCTCTGATTTCGAACACCAATGGATATGGGATCATCCATCGCCCATCTACATGGGTCGAGAAGCTATACGCTAGTCTACTCTAGTATATCGATGCCCTGTCTCGATAGACCCACAACTTGGAACATTTGAAGGATGTACTTAGCGACTACACAGTCCCCACTAGTATGATCTACATCACAATCCTGGTAGTCAAGTACTCATCCTAAAGGCTTTTTCAATATTTAACATAGAGACAATAAGTGTACATGTTAAGATAAAGAGCAACCAGATAGCATATTATCATGTCGAGCAAGAAAGTCTTCCATATATATGTCCAAGCATCCACTACAATATACATCGTATGTACAGTAATGTCCTCTATGGTATACATATAACTAACAATCTCCGACTTGCACTAGGGCTATCTGTTGTAGTATCCCATACCCAACAATTAGCAGTGGTTGAAGTATCTCATACTCAACCATCCCATAAAAGTCTCTCCTGGGAATAGGCCTTTTTGAGTGGATCCGCCATGTTGTCCTCTGTGTCTACTATCTAACCACGATCTTCCTAGAGATCATCTATCTCCATGATCAGGTGATACTGTCTAAGAATATGTCTAGATCTCTGATGGTACGGGGGTTCCTAGGCCTATGCCACAACTCCATTGTCACACAATGGTAGGAACGAAATTCATAGCAAAACCGGCAGATGCTACAAACTCACGGTTTAGTTTTTGATTGCTTCTATAGTTCTTGCTTTGCACAGCGGTATTTATGAAATATCCTGCACCTTATTCGATGAAGAAAGAGCCGAGATCCCTTCACCGACAGTGACCTCTTTAGCGAAACTAGAAAAGCCTTAAAAACACTCCTTTTCAAAATCACTTATTTCTACAACGATATCAAGTTCATTACGCAAAAAGGTTTTTCAGAAAAACCTGCGTAGCCCTCCGTCGTTTCAGATAAGTACTACTTAGTATTCGTGCTATGTTTGTTGGCCTGCGTCAAGGCGTAGTGTGCGGTAGCTAACTAGTGATTATCTGCAACATAAGATGAGATTGGATTAGGGTAGTCGTGCGACTTTGTTGACCTACGTCAAGGGCCATGCGGGTGGGTTTAATTCAATCAGGAAATGACGGGTTAAACTTAACTAGCGGACTATGGTTTGTTGGCATACGTCATGGTCATAGCATGCTAGGGGTAAAAGAATATTATCGGGAATTTCAAGTGTTGAGATTTGCAATGAGATTGCATACATTCTATGAAATAGTTGGATCCCGATACCCACTGCGAGTAAGAGTTACTCCTGGGAGAGTTTTACACATGACAACTAGCCAATCAAGTAGGTGTCTAGAAAGGTGTTAACGGGGTTATGCCTCTGGGAAAATTAGTTTTATTTTAATTAGGTCCGTGCGAAAGCACGGGGAACCTCCCTCAAAGTACCAACACAGATCTGGCTGAAAGATTGACGACCTTGTAAATGTGTAATTAATCTCGGCTAGTCTTACTTTTTGGGTTTGAAGGAAGATTTAATAAAACCAGTGGGAGCCATCCTGATTAGATAAGATAATAACCAATCTAATCTTGCAAGAGTGCACGCTAAAGTGTTTTCTTCTCTCTCTCTCTCCAGGTAGCGACCATGTCAGGCCTTAAACAAGATAATAATATGGATGTATCGACCGAACCCGCTTGTTATTCTGAGCTGGGGAACGTTGGTTCCGTTCTTTCTTATAATTGTTATAAGACTGAATAGGAAATAAGGGAACACCAGAGTTCACACGTCGTCCAAACGAAGAATAAACATGTTGATGCATCTTCTTCGGATGTGTTAGTTACCGAGAACTATTTCTCAGTTCACTCTACATCCTGGGCATTAGATACCGGATCAGGATCCCACATATGCAATATATTGCATGGGCTAAAGAGAGGTAGAGAACTGAGAATGGGTGATCATTCCGTAAGAGTAGGGAATGGTGCAAATGTTGCAGCCAAAGCAGTTGGCGAATAGCACCTTGTATTACCAAGTGGTAATACATTGATTCTGAACGAATGCTATTACATACCAAGCATGATATGCAACATTATATCAGTTTCTTTATTAAGTAAAGAAGGATATAATTTTGTAGTACAGGATAATATTATGAACATCTTCCAGAATCAAAAGTTGATTGGATCAGGCTCGTTAAATAATGGCATATACATTCTAAATCAAAACACAGTTCTTAATATACAGAACACACACAAGAGAAAAGTTCAGAAATGAACGAATCTTTCTTGTGGTATTATAGACTTGGTCATAACAATGCGACACGACTTGCTAAGTTACATAAAGATGATTATTTTAATGCGTTCGAATTTTCATCTTATGAAACTTGTCATTCATGTCTCAATGGCAAAATGACCAAAACTTCGTTTAGTGGACACGGAGAAAGAGTTACAGAACTCTTGGGACTGATACATAGTGATGTATGCGGTCCCATGTCTACACATGCGAGGAATGGTTCTTCCTACTTCATTACATTCACTGACGATCTCTCAAGATACGGACATGTGTTCCTGTTGAAACACAAGTCTGAAACTTTTGAGAAATTCAGGGAATATAAGCACGAAGTAGAGAACCAAACGGGTAAAAGTATTAAGATCCTTCGATCTGATCGAGGAGGAGAATACTTGAGCAATGAGTTCATGGACTATCTAAAAGAGAATGGGATTCTCTCTCAGCTTACTCCTCCATATACACCACAGCACAACGGTGTATCGGAACGGAGCAATCGCACCCTATTAGATATGGTGCGCTCTATGATGAGCACTGCTGAGTTACCTATTTCCTTTTAGGGATATGCACTAGAAACAGTTGCAGACCTATTGAATATGGTTCCTACCAATCTGTGCCAACCACTCCATATGAGATATGGAAAGGAAAGAGACCATATCTTAATTATGTTAAGATATGGGTGTAGGGTTACTAGGCACACTAATGAAGTCTCACAAGTGATCAAACATGGCCAATTGAAATTTTACAAGTGCCTACAAACCCTAATACGGATCGTTAACTAGATAATGAGGCGATGCAAGCATGTAAACGAATTAAATGCTAAAGGAAAGCGGCTACAACCTTTGTAGATCCGATTCTCCATCTCCATGGCTCCGCGATGAAGTCTCCTCGCTGTACAAAGCGGATCTTGGGCTCTAGCGTCGGCTTCATCGGAGGAAAAGCGGGCTAGGTCATCGACGATGATACCGAAGATGATCTACGTCGAGGCATCGCTAGATCAAGCTCCAACTTCACCAAGTCAAGAAAACTTGTGAAGGAAACACCCTATACTACTTGGCAAGAGGTAGAGGATGAAGAAATAGGAGGTGGGTTCACTTTAGAATTGGATTTCTCACTTGTTTTGGCTAGTTGCCATTGATGGAGGCATGCTTCTTCTTGAAGAAGAAGAAGAAGAAGATGAAGATGAATATATGATAAGTTATTAAAAATAGAAAAGAAATATAATACTTATCATATACTAACCCTTGGTTAAGTGTAGAGAATGAACTAGGGTTAGTTTAAATGGTTAGGGTTAAGCATGAGACAAGAATGGTGACTTAGTCAATTCTTCATGAATCTTCAACTAAAAACAAACATAGCCACCATTCATTTATCTTTATCATTTTCTTTTGCCAAAATAAACAAAAAGAATAAATAAATGAATAAGTAAATAAAATGAAACCCTAACCATTCATATAACCATGGTCAATTCTTTACACAAACACAAGCATGCATGTATCATCAAACATGATACAATCTTGTGCACAAAAGTATATCACATATACAACTTGCACAATCCAAGTGAGAAAATCCATTTAAAGTGACCCAATACTAGTTGATGCAAAGTAATATATCAAATATATAATTCTACATTAAATCATTAAATCAACACTTGATTCAATGATCCGGTCATGTCGCATATAACCGGCTAGTATCCAATGTATCGGCTTATCGAATCAATCCTTGATTCGATAACTAGGTTATATCGCATACAACCATTCAACACATACATCGCGAGAATGAAATACGGTATCACATACACGCATTATTCTCGGTCCCGCACATATCCCATATGTGCTCCTATTTCGTTTCGCTTGAGCCAGGAAACCTCTGTGTAGGACTCTAAAGACTCGTCAATACGCCGGCAGCAGATGATGATCATATCAAACACCCACAAGCCGCAAGCGGTCTGCTAAACGTAACGGCCACCCGGGTATTGAGCGATCAGAAGATCGACGAGCAAGACCGCTCACACTCCTGTGAATCCAACCAGTAACACTTACCGTACAGTCCGGTCTGTTCGTCTGATATGTCGCATATCTCGCCTAGGGGTGGTAAACGTCAGACCCCAGTAGCTCGATAAGTCATGCCGACGTGAAGTCCATGACATGTGTGAAACTACTGATAACACTTACCAGTAGGTCACTCCAACCCTGGCCAGGGATTTCCTATTATGGCCAGTCGGGCATAGCGCAACATCAACCCCCAATACCGGGGGAGACGAATCCCCTCCTATCGCTCATTGCCTCCATGTGAATCGGGACTGTACCCAAAAACCACCTGTTTGCATGACTCAGTAGAGCCGTGGTAGGGTGGAAATCAAAGCACAGTGGGAGACACACAAGACTCTATGACGATCTCGGGTCAACAGACTAAGCTGTACCAGTGTCACCAGAGAACTGCCATCTGACGTGAGGTATAATACCATCTGGGAGTTCTCGGCGAGTCCGTTCAGTGTACCCAGTCTCCACTGAGCACCCGCATACCATCTCCGATGTCAAACACCAATGGATATGGGATCATCCATCGCCCATCGCATGGGTCGAGAAGATATACGCTAGTCTACTCTGGAATATCGATGCCCCGTCTCGATATTCCCTCGACTAGGAACATTGAAGGATGTACTCATGGACTATCCAGGCCCCACTAGTACGATCTGCATCACAGTCCTGGAAGTCGAGTACACATCCTAAGGGCTTTATCAACATGTAACAGAGAGACAGAAAGTGTACACGTTAAGATAAAGAGCAACCAGATAGCGTACTATCATGTCGAGCAAGAAAGTCCTACCTATATATGTTCCAGCATCCACTACAATATACATCCAATATACAGTAATGGCCTCTAGGGCATACATATAACTAACAATGGGGTTATCCGGCATATGTAAAAACATAGAATCCGGACAAGCTCGGGGCAAGGTCTTTTCTGTGTAAGTTTATTGGATATCCCAAACATCCGCATGGGTATGTCTTCTACCACACCGAGGAACAAAAAGTGTTTGTTTCTCGGCATGCCACCTTTTTGGAAAAGGAATTTCTTGAAAAAAAAATTAATGGCAAGGAGGTAGAACTGGAAGAAGTTCCAGCTACACAAACTGCAGCAGAAGATTTGGTAGAACCAGAGGATTCAGTAGTTCCCGATGAACCCCCGCCTCTCCACCGATCTAGTAGGGTTCCTCATCCACCTGAGAGATACTACGGTTTTCTCATCGATGTTAGGAGCGAGGATTGCATCATGGAAGACGATGACCCGACTAGTTTCGAGCAGGCCATCATGAGTGGTGACTCCGTGAAATGGCTGGATGCAATGCGATCTGAGATGGAATCCATGTACACCAACAAAGTATAGACTTTGGAAGTTGCTCCTGAAGGGGTAAAACCAATTGGGAGCAAATGGATCTTTAAGAAGAAACTTGGTGTAGATGGAAAAGTTGAGACTTTCAAGGCTAGACCTATTGCAAAGGGTTTTCGTCAATGACCAGGTGTGGATTATGACGAAACCTTTTCTCCAGTTGCTATGCTTAAGTCCATCCGGATCCTACTTGCCATTGCTGCCTACCATGACTACGAAATCTGGCAAATGGATGTTAAGACCGCCTTTCTAAATGGTGATTTAGAAGAGTGCGTATACATGACTCAGCCAGAGGGCTTCATAGACAGTGGGAGCAGCGGAAAGGTGTGCAAGCTGTTTTAATCCATCTATGGGTTGAAGCAGGCATCGCGGAGTTGGAACAAATATTTTGATGTGGTAGTCAAAGAGTTTGACTTCATCAAAAACATAGATGAACCTTGTATATACAAGAAGGTGGCAGAGAGTAAGGTTGTCTTCCTCGTATTCTACGTAGATAACATACTCTTGATAGGAAATGACATTCCTATGCTGCACTCGGTCAAGCTCTTCTTATCACATAGATTCTCAATAAAAGATCTAGGTGATGCCTCCTGCTGTTTGGGGATTAAGATCTATAGAGATAGATCTAGACGAATACTGGGATTGTCCCAATTCAGGTACATTGACACCATATAAAGAGGTTTAGTATGGAAGAATCCAAGCGTGGGAACTTACCCACGATCTCTGGACTCACTCTCTCTAAAGAGATGTCTCCCAAGACTGATTTGGAAAGAGCTCGCATGCAAGGGATACCCTATGCTTCGGCAGTAGGCTCTATCATGTACGCGATGCTATGTAGCATACTCACTAAGTTTAGTGAGTAGGTTTCAAGCAGATCCTAGAGAGAATCACGTGACAGCTATGAAGAAAATTCTTAAGTACTTGAGAATGACTAAAAAGATGTTCTTGGTGTATGGTAATGGAGAACTCCAGGTGGAGTTCTTTACCGATTCGAGCTTCCAAAGTGATAAGGACAGCTCTAAGTCACTCTCGGGATATGTCTTTACCCTAAATGGAGGGGCAGTTTGTTGGAAGAGTTCCAAATAGGAAACCGTGGCAGACTCGACGATGGAGGCTGAATACATCGCTGCCAACGATGCTGCCAAAGAGGGTGTCTGGATAAAGAAGTTCATCACTTAACTTAGTGTGGTTCCGTCCATTGAGCATCCAATACCTCTGTATTGTGATAACAATGGAGCGTGGCTTTAGCCAAGGAACCCAGGTTCCATTAGAAGTCCAGACATATTCTGAGGCGGTATCACCTGATCCAGGAGATAGTTGATCGCTGCGAGATCGAGGTCAGGAGAGTTGACACGAAGGACAACAATGCGGATCCACTCATAAAGGCCATTCCCCAGATACAATTTGAGAGACTCTTCAGGATATTGGGTATGAATACTACAACAGCTGGCCTTAGTGCAAGTGGGAGATTGTTAGTTGTATAAATGCCCTAGAGGCCATTTTTGTACATATGATGTATATTATAGTGGATGCTTGGATATATAGTGAGGACTTTCTTGCTCGACATGATAGTATGCTATCTGGTTTCACTTTGTCTTAACATGTTGACTTGTATTGGTTTACTGTCTTGCTCTCAGATGTTGATAAAGCCCTTAGGATATGTACTTGACTACTGGGATTATGATGAGATCATACTAGTGGGGCCAAGGTAGTCAATGAGTACATCCTATAACTGTTCCTAGTCGAGGGTGTATCGAGACAGGGCATCGATACACTAGAGTAGACTAGCGCATACGCATCTTGACCCACATGATGGGCGATGGATGATCCCATATCCATTGGTGTTTGACATCAAAGATGGTGTACGGGTGCTCAGTCGAGACTGGGTACACTGAATGGACTCGCCGAGAACTCCTGGATGGTATTATACCTATCGTCAGATAGCAGTTCTCCGGTGACACTGGTACAGGTTAGTCTGTAGACCCGAGATCGTCATATAGTCTTGTGTGATTCCCACTGTGCTTTTATTTCCACCTTACCACGTCCAAGAGGGCGTGCAAAACGGTGGCTTTTGGGTACAGTCCTGAATCACATGGAGGCAATGAGCGATAGGAGGGGTTTCGTCTCTCCCGGTATAGGGAGTTGATGTTGTGCTGTGTTCGATTGGCTATAACTGGAAGTCCCTGGCCAGGGATGATATAGAGATTTACTGGTAAGAGTTATCAGTAGTTTCTCGACCCGTTATGAGCTTTACATCGACACGACTTATCGGTTACTGGGGTCTGACATTTACCACCCCTAGACTAGATATACAACATATCAGACGAAGAGATCGGACTGTACGGGAGTGTTACTGATTGGATTCACAGGAGAATGTACAGGCTTGCTTGTTGATCTTCTGATCGTTCAATACACGGGTGGTTGTTATGTTTAGCTGACCGCTTGCAGCTTGTAGGTGTTTGATATGATCACCACCTACTGTCGGCGTATTGACGATTCTTTAGAGTCCTACACAGAGGTTTCCTGGCTCAGGCAAAATGGAGTAGGGGCACATATTCGATATGTGCGGGACCGAGACTAATACGATATGAGATACCGTATTCTATTTTCGCGATATGTGATATTGGCCGGATATATGTGATATAGCCGGTTCATCAGATCATGTGTTGATTCGATGAAATGGTACTTGTTATATTAGCCGGTTATATGTAATATAGCCGAGTTATCGGATCAAGTGTTGATTCGATAATTTAATTTATAATTATATATGAGATATATTACGTTACATTAACTAATATAAGCTCGCTTTATTGATTCTTTTTCTCACTTGGATAATACATTGATGTATATGCGATATATGTTAATTGTATTATTTTCTTTTGTTACGTTATATATTATATATGTGATATATAATATTGTAACTGTTAGTTATATGTATGCCCTAGAGGCCATTACTGTATATTGGATGTATATTGTAGTGGATGCTGGGACATATATAGGTAGGACTTTCTTGCTCGACATCATAGTACGCTATCTGGTTGCTCTTTATCTTAACATGTATACTTTATGTCTCTCTGATTACATGTTGATAAAGCCCTTAGGATGTGTACTCGACTTCCAGGACTATGATGAAGATCATACTAGTGGGGCCTGGGTAGTCAATGAGTACATCCTTCATTGTTCCTAGTTATGGGAATATCGAGACGGGGCATCGATATTCCAGAGTAGACTAGCGTATATCTTCTCGACCCATGTGATGGGCGATGGATGATCCCATATCCATTAGTGTCTGACATCGGAGATGGTATGCGGGTGCTCAGTGGAGACTGGGTACACTGAACGGACTCGCCGAGAACTCCCAGATGGTATTATACCTCACGTCAGAAGGCAGTTCTCTGGTGATACTGGTACAGCTTAGTCTGTTGACCCGAGATCGTCATAGAGTCTTGTGTGTCTCCCACTGTGCTTTGATTTCCACCCTACCACGGCTCTACTGAGTCGTGCAAACAGGTGGTTTTTGGGTACAGTCCCGATTCACATGGAGGCAATGAGCGATAGGAGGGGATTCGTCTCTCCCGGTATTGGGGGTTGATGTTGCGCTATGCTCGACTGGCCATAACAGGAAATCCCTGGCCAGGGTTGTAGTGACCTACTGGTAAGTGTTATCAGCAGTTTCACACATGTCATGGACTTCACGTCGGCATGACTTATCGAGCTACTGGGTTCTGACGTTTACCACCCCTAGGCGAGATATGCGACATATCAGACGAACAGACCGGACTGTACGGTAAGTGTTACTGGTTGGATTCACAGGAGTGTGAGCGGGCTTGCTCGTCGATCTTCTGATCGCTCAATACCCGGGTGGCCGTTACGTTTAGCAGACCGCTTGCGGCTTGTGGGTGTTTGATATGATCATCATCTGCTGCCGGCGTATTGACGAGTCTTTAGAGTCCTACACAGAGGTTTCCTAGCTCAAGCGAAACGAAATAGGAGCGCATATGAGATATGTGCGGGACCGAGAATAATACCAGTATATGATACTGTATTTGATTCTCGCGATTTGTAACATTGATCGGTTATATGCGATATAGCCGGGTTATCGGCTCAAGTATTGATTCGATAAGTTGTTACTATTGATATTAGTCGGTTATATGCGATATGACCGGATCCTTAAATCAAGTGTTGATTTAATGATTTAATGCATAATTATATATTTGATATATTACTTTGCATTAACTAGTATAGGTTCACTTAAATTGGATTTTCTCACTTGATGTGCATATTGTATATGTGATATATTTTTTGTGCACAAGATTGTATCATGTTTGATGATACATGCATGCTTGGGTTTGTGTAAAGAATTGACCATGGTTATATGAATGGTTAGGGTTTCATTTTATTTACTTATTCATTTATTTATTATTTTTGTTTATTTTGGCAATAGAAAATGATAAAGATAAATGAATGGTGGCTATGTTTGTTTTTAGTTGAAGATTCATGAAGCATTGACTAGGTCACCATTCTTGTCTCATGCTTAACCCTAACCATTTATACTAACCCTAGTTCATTCTCTACACTTAACCAAGGGTTAGTATATGATAAGTATTATATTTCTTTTCTATTTTTATTAACTTATCATATTCATCTTCATCTTCTTCTTCATCTTGAACAAGAAGAAAACAATGCCACCATCAATGGCAACTTGAGAATAAGAGTGAGAAATCCAATTCTAAAGTGAACCCACTTCCTATTTCTTCATCCTCTACCTCTTGCCAAGTAGTATAGGGTGTTTTCTTCACAAGTTTTATGACTTGGTGAAGTGGGAGCTTGATCTAGTGATTCCTCGACGTAGATCATCTTCGGCATCGAAGCCGACGACCAAGCCCGCCCATTTCCTCGATGAAGCCGATGCTAGAGTCCGGAATCCGATTTAGACAGCGGAGGGACATCATCGTGGAGCTTAGGATGTGGTGGACCGGATCTACAAAGGTTGTAGCCCCTTTTCTTTTAGATAAACTCTTTTACTTGCATCGCATAGCCTATATATCTAGTTAACGATCCGTATTAGGTTTTCTCGGCACATGTAAAATTTCAATTGGGCATGTTTGATCACTTGTGAGACTTCATTAGTGTGCCTAGGAACCCTACAGTGGTATCAGAGCCTAGCTAGAGCCTTAGGCGATGCGTAGACGGAATTAGAAGTCCGATTGAACCGAAACCCCAATCGCATTTTGCTCTCTGGACATTTTTGAAAAACGTGGTTTTTTCCAGGTTAAAAATATGCAGAAAACTCAGTAGAAGATTCTAAGAATTACTGTATAAAACGGGGCCCCTGAATCCATTAAAGCGCGGCGGAACCGCGGCATTAGCATGCTAATGCGGCGGTTCCGCGGCCCTTTTGTCTCCTCTTGCAATAAATTTTGCACAGTAATTCCTAGTTTGCAGTGCTGGTTTTCCTAGGAATTTTTAATAATTTTTCAAGCGTTGAATTTTCTGGGTTGTATTGGGGACTCGGTGTATCGATCGGATTGTCTAATTTTTTCAGTGTGTTTTTCCGGGTATTTTTAGAATATGTTAAAAAGTTCGACCGGATATAAATACCCACTTTTTCCCCTGCCGGGAAATTTCCAATTGTTGGATTTTTCCGTAGTTTAACGACGTTCTAAGTAGTGCAAGTAACGCGATGGACCCTCTAGAAGACAACAAACCTTAACTCGATTATGTGACCGTCTTGAATTGCCCTTTGAACCTTAGGGTTTGGGGCAGTACGGCGTGCCACATGTGAGGCGTTGGCTTGACCCTTCTACGGCTGGACCGTTGGTACTGAGGCACGAACTGAATGTTTTTAGACTTATTTCATGTGTTAAGCTGTATCGGGAAAACTTGGGTGTTCGATTGTTCGATCGGAAAGTTTAACATTTTCTGTCTTATCCGGAATGTGATACAATAATTGGAATTCACAAGCAGTTATGAGATGACTGAATGAATGTTATAAACAAAGCAGTTTAGTCTCACTTGATTGGTTGCCACGGAATTTTGATCGGATCAAAAGTCCGTCGCAATCACGTAGCGTACGCGGATACTCGCCGGGTAAACTTAATAGACAGCCTCACTCCATAGCCCCGACCAAGTGACTGTAGGAAAGCCCCGTCGCCGAAAGCATCCGTCGGGTGCTCGCGGTAGCGGTGTTCCGCCTTAGTGCACTTCATCGACGGTATCGGGGGTGCGGCCGCCTACTAAAGTTTGCGACGAGCATTCGATCAGAATGTCGGGAATCCTGTTGAATTGCCCGACTTTATATTGAAAAGTGTTTTCGATAATGAGACTAAAATGCGGGGTTTATAATTGTTAGGCATGCGATGTCTAAAGAATTCATTTGATCAGGCATGCGATGTCTGAGGTGGTTGCGGATTCCAACTATTGTGGTTTTACACTTTCTTTTCTGTGACCGTAAGTGTAATATGTGATGTCGCCGGTTTCGTTGCTATATGTCAACGACAATTGGGATGCGCATATTTACTTACGTTGATGACATGTGATGTTATGTGTTGCTGGATATGTTATATTGGATCGTCGTGTTTGAATAGCCGGGGTTTTTTTATGTGAGATGAGTGTTTTTCATTTTCATTCATGTAAAAACTTGTATGTAATATTATTTTATTGGGGCACTTCCAGGTTGCGGAAGATGTCACCGTTGATGTATATTATTTACTTTTCTGCACTAGGATAGACCCAAGGAGGGGAGCACAAGTAACCGGGTTCTAGGGTCCAGTGGGAGACCATCTCGAGGAGTCGAGTCCGGGTCTCCTAACCCTAGAATTGGTAGGGTTGCTTGCCGCTCTCGTAGGGGTCTAGAGGTGTGGGATAGGCTATTCATCACGACCGTGGAATCCGTGTTTTATACTGGCTCGTATTGAAAACACGGACGTCCTAGTATATCCAATATTTCATATGTTTCTTCTGCTGTGATTTATCTGTGATGTGATCATGTGATGTTCTGTGACAGATATTATATATAGTATATATGATATATTATATAAACGTTGCTTATGTTTTACACCCGCGCTAGCCCTGCCCCGCTCTGCCGTTAGTTACCTAACCTAACGGTGCAGACGGGACATCAAGGCGAATGCGGATGGCATAAGCGTACGTTATATTTATCTGTGATGTTTAGGTGGACTTAAATGATGGGATATTCATTAATGAGATTAATGAAAGAAAATAAACCTAAAAGATGTTGTGGAATCGAATTTCAAAATAAAACAGGTAGCTACAGTTCTTGCTTTGCATCGCGGTGTTCCTTGTAGAACATCCTGCACCTTATTCGATAAGGAAAGGACCGAGATCTCTTCACCGGGAATGACTCCTTTAGCAATAACTGGCAGATGCTATACACTCGGTTTGTCTTTTGATTGCTTCTATAGTTTTTGCTTTGCTCAGTGATATATATGATATATCCCGCACCTCATTCGACGAGGAAAGGGCCGACGATCCCTTCACCGGGAGTGACCCCTTTAGCAAAACTAGAAAAGCCTCAAAAACATTCCATTTAAAAACCATTTGATTCCGCAACGAGATCAAGTTCAAAGCGTTAAAGGTTTTCACAAAAACCATTCGCAACCCTCCGTCATTTTAGGAAGTAGAGTACTTAGTATTCGTGGTGTGTTTGTTGACCATAGTCAAGGCACAGTGTACGGTAGCTAAGTGATGTCTTCCTACACCGAATATGATGCGATTAGTTAGGACAGTCGCGTGACTTTGTTGACCTTAGTTAAGGGTCATGTGGGTGGGTCTAATTAATCACGAAATGACGGGTAGAACTTGACTAGTGCTTATGATTTGTTGACCATAGTTAAGGTCATAAGTTCTAGGGGTAAAAATCTTTATCGGGAGTTTCAAGTGTTGAAATTTGCAATGAGATTGCATACCTTCTATGTGATAGTTGGATCCCGATACCCACTGCGAGTAATTGTTAGTCCTGGGAGAGTTTTGCAGTTTGCAATTAGCCGATCAAGTAGGTGTCTAGAAAGGTGTCAACGGGGTTACGCCTCTGGGAAAGCGAGGTTTACAGTAATTAGGTCCGTGCGAAAGCACGGGGAACCTCCTTCAAAGTACCGACACTGGCCTGGCTGAAAGATTGGCGAACTTGTAGAGTGTAATTAATCCCGGCTAGTCTTTCCTTTTAAGGTTTGAAGGAAGATTTGATAAAAATAGTGGGAGCCATCCTGATTAGATAAAATACATAACCAATCTGATCTTGCAAGAGCGCACGCAGAATGTTTTCTTCTCTCTCTCTCCAGGTAGCGACCATATCACGCCTTAATCAAGATAATAATATGGATGTATTGACCGAACCCGCTTGTTATACTGAGCTGGGGAAAGTTGGTCCCGCTCCAGCTTATAATTGTTATAAGACAGAGCAGGAAATAGGGAATACCAGAATTCCTATGCCGTCCAAACGAAGAAAGTGCATATGATGCATCTCCTTCGGGTATGTTCATTACAAAGAACCATTTCTCAGTATCCTCTGAATTCTGGGTATTTGATACCGGATCAGGATCCCAGGTATGTAATCTGTTACATAGGGCTACAAAAGGGTAGAAAAACTGAGAACGAGTGATAAGTTTCATGAGACAGAAAACGGGGCAAGTGTTGCAGCCAAGTCTGTTGGTCACTGTCACCCTGTAATTACCAATACATTGATTCTGAACAAATGCTATTAGATACCGAACCTGATATACAAAATCATATCAGTCTCTTTATTAGTAAAGAAATGATAAAATTTTGTATTGTTGGATAATGTTTTGAACATTTCCTATATCAAAAGTTGATCGGTTTAGGCGCGTTATCTAAAAGCATTAACGTTCTAAATCAAACTACAGTTCTTAGTATTCAGAACACACACAAGAGGAAGAGTTCAAAAATGAACGAATCATTCTTGAGGCATTGTAGACTAGGTCATATCAATGCGACCCGACTGGCTGAAGTTACATTTTAGATGCATATTTAAATCAGTTTGAATTTACATCTTGTGAAACTTGCCAGTCATGTCACAAAGATAAAATGACCATAGCTTTGTTTATTGGAAACAAAGAAAGAGTTAGTGAACTCTTGGGATTGATACATGATGATGTATGTAAGGTCTCCTGTCTACACATGCCAGGACTGGTTCTTTATACTTCATTATATTCTCTGATAATCTCTCAAGATTCAGACATATGTTCCTGTTGAAACACAAGTCCGAACCTTTTGAGATATTCACAGAATATAAGTTAGAAGTAGAGAACCAATACGGGTATAAGTATTATGTCCTATGATAAGATCAGGGAGGAGAATACTTGTGCATGGCATTCCTGGACCATTCTAAAGGAGAATGAGATTCTCTCTCCGTATTACTCCTCTGAATACACCACAGCACAACGGTGTATCGGGGCGGAGCAATCACACAATATTTGATATCGTGTGCTCTATGATGAGTATTACTGAGTTACCTATTTCCTTTTTAGGGTGTTATGCGCTTGAGAAGCTGCATACCTATTGAATTAGGTTCGAATCAGATCACTGCCTACCATTCCACATGAGATATGGTATGGGAAGAGCCCATATCTTAAGTTAGTTAAGATTTGGGGTTGTCCAGCCTATGTCTGAAAAGAAAAATCTGGACAAGCTCGAGGCAAGGTCAGTTATATAGAACTGGAAAGGTTCCAGCTATACAAAACTGCAGCTGATGATTTGACAGAACCAAAGAATTCAATAGTTCCCGACGAACCTCAGCCTCTCCGTCGATCTAGCAGGGTTCCTCACCTGCTTGAGAGATACTTCGGTTTCTCGATGACAGTGGGAGCAAGGATTGCATCATGAGATGATGACCCAACTAGATTCGAGCAGGCCATCAAGAGTAGGGACTCTGTAAGACTGGCTGGATACTTAGCAATCTGAGATGGAATCCATATACACCAACAAAGTATGGACTTTGGTTGCGATATCTGAAGGGTTAAATCCCCATCAGGAGCAAGTATATCTTGAGAAGATTACTTGGTGTAGATGGACAAGTTGAGACTTTCAAAGCTAGACTTGTTAAAGGTTTTCGTCATCGACCAGGCACGAATAATGATGAAACCTTTCCCAGGGACTATGCTTAAGTCCATCCAGATCCTACTTACCACGGCTACATACCATGACTACGATATCTGGTGGTTGGGTGCCATGACTACTTTTCTAAATAATGATTTAGAAGAGAACGTCTATAAGAACACAGCCAGAGGGCTACGTAAACAGTGGGAGCAGCGGAAACGTGTGCAAGATGTTTTATGTGATGAAGCAGGCATCGCGGAGTTGGAACATCTGTTTTGATAAGTTAGTCAAACAATTGACATCATCAAAATGGTAGATGAACCTTGTATATACAAAACGGTAGTAGAGAGTGAAGTGGTCATCCTCTTATTGTACGTGGACAACATACTCTTGATAGGAAAGGAATTTCCTATGCTACGATCGGTCGATCTCCTCTTATCACATAGATTCTCCATAAAGGATCAAAGCGATACCTCATAAATCCTGGGATTTGGATCTATGGGATAGATCTAAATAGATTTTAGGATTCTCACTAGCTATAGTGAGATAGTATCAGTTGATCCTGGGGAGAATCACTGGAAGTGTTCCAGGGTGATAAAGACGACTGAATGTCAGTCACAGGCATTGTCTTTACCCTCAGTAAAGGGACGGTATGTTGGAAGATTTCCAAGCTAGATACCGTGACAAACTAGAAGATAAAGGCTGGTAACATCGCTATTAAAGATACTACCAAAGAGGCAGTTTGGGTGTATATTGGTTCATAGGATGAACTAGGTTCCTACCATTGTGTGACAATGGAACTGTGGCTTTGGCCCTGGAACCCTGGTCCCATCAGTGACCCAGACATATTCTGAGGCAGCATCACCTGATCATGGAGATAGTTGATCTCCAGGGTGATCAAGGTTAGGAGAGTAGACTCAGAGGACAACACGGCGGATCCACTCACGAAGGCCTTTTCCCAAAGAGAGACTTTTAAGGGGATGGTTGAGTATTAGATACTACAACTACTGCTACAGATGGCCCTAGTGCAAGTGGGAGATTGTTAGTTATATGTATGCCCTAGAGGCCATTACTGTACATTGGATGTATATTGTAGTGGATGCTGGGACATATATAAGTAGGACTTTCTTGCTCGACATGATAGTACGCTATCTGGTTGCTCTTTATCTTAACATGTATACTTTATGTCTCTCTGATTACATGTTGATAAAGCCCTTATGATGTGTACTCGACTTCCAGGACTATGATGAAGATCATACTAGTGGGGCCTGGGTAGTCAATGAGTACATCCTTCATTGTTCCTAGTCGTGGGAATATCGAGACGGGGCATCGATATTCCAGAGTAGACTAGCGTATATCTTCTCGACCCATATGAGGGGCGATGGATGATCCCATATCCATTGGTGTTTGACATCGAAGATGGTATGCGGGTGCTCAGTGGAGACTGGGTACACTGAACGGACTCGCCGAGAACTCCCAGATGGTATTATACCTCACGTCAGATGGCAGTTCTCTGGTGACACTGGTACAGCTTAGTCTGTTGACCCGAGATCGTCATAGAGTCTTGTGTGTCTCCCACTGTGCTTTGATTTCCACCCTACCACGGCTCTACTAGTCGTGCAAACAGGTGGTTTTTGGGTACAGTCCCGATTCACATGGAGGCAATGAGCGATAGGAGGGGATTCGTCTCTCCCGGTATTGGGGGTTGATGCTGCGCTATGCTCGACTGGCCATAACAGGAAATCCCTGGCCAGGGTTGCAGTGACCTACTGGTAAGTGTTATCAGTAGTTTCACACATGTCATGGACTTCACGTCGGCATGACTTATCGAGCTACTGGGGTCTGACGTTTACCACCCCTAGGCGAGATATGCGACATATCAGACGAACAGACCGGACTGTACGGTAAGTGTTACTGGTTGGATTCACAGGAGTGTGAGCGGGCTTGCTCGTCGATCTTCTGATCGCTCAATACCCGGGTGGCCATTACGTTTAGCAGACCGCTTGTGGCTTGTGGGTGTTTGATATGATCATCATCTGCTGCCGGCGTATTGACGAGTCTTTAGAGTCCTACACAGAGGTTTCCTAGCTCAAGCGAAACGAAATAGGAGCGCATATGAGATATGTGCGGGACCGAGAATAATACCAGTATATGATACTGTATTTGATTCTCGCGATTTTTAACATTGATCGGTTATATGCGATATAGCCGGGTTATCGGATCAAGTGTTGATTCGATAAGTTGTTACTATTGATATTAGTCGGTTATATGCGATATGACCGGATCCTTAAATCAAGTGTTGATTTAATGATTTAATGCATAATTATATATTTGATATATTACTTTGCATTAACTAGTATAGGTTCACTTAAATTGGATTTTCTCACTTGATGTGCATATTGTATATGTGATATATTTTTTGTGCACAAGATTTTATCATGTTTGATGATACATGCATGCTTGGGTTTGTGTAAAGAATTGACCATGGTTATATGAATGGTTAGGGTTTCATTTTATTTACTTATTCATTTATTTATTCTTTTTGTTTATTTTGGCAAAAGAAAATGATAAAGATAAATGAATGGTGGCTATGTTTGTTTTTAGTTGAAGATTCATGAAGCATTGACTAAGTCACCATTCTTGTCACATGCTTAACCCTAACCATTTATACTAACCCTAGTTCATTCTCTACACTTAACCAAGGGTTAGTATATGATAAGTATTATATTTCTTTTCTATTTTTATTAACTTATCATATTCATCTTCATCTTCTTCTTCATCTTGAACAAGAAGAAAACAATGCCACCATCAATGGCAACTTGAGAATATGAGTGAGAAATCCAATTCTAAAGTGAACCCACTTCCTATTTCTTCATCCTCTACCTCTTGCCAAGTAGTATAGGGTGTTTTCTTCACAAGTTTCATGACTTGGTGAAGTGGGAGCTTGATCTAGTGATGCCTCGACGTAGATCATCTTCGGCATCGAAGCCGACGACCAAGCCCGCCCATTTCCTCGATGAAGCCTATGCTAGAGTCCGGAATCCGATTTGGACAGCGGAGGGACATCATCGCGGAGCTTAGGATGTGGTGGACCGGATCTACAAAGGTTGTAGCCCTTTCCTTTTAGATAAACTCTTTTACTTGCATCGCATAGCCTATTAACGATCCGTATTAGGTTTTCTCGGCACATGTAAAATTTCAATTGGGCATGTTTGATCACTTGTGAGACTTCATTAGTGTGCCTAGGAACCCTACAGTAACGTGCTAGGTTAAAATTGCAACTAGGGTTTATGAGACTTAAACCATGCTAGGGTTAGATTAGGGTTTATAATTATTATTAAGGAAATACAGATAATGGTGGAATTATCCATGGTTGATATTTTGATGGAAGCTTGTAGGCTTCTTTGACTTTGTCCACCATTTTTGTCTTCCTTAAGATATTTGTTGACCTAACTCTAACCATAGCAAATGGTTAAATCTCTACAAGGGTTAAAGATGTATCTTTAACCCATGGTTGCAATTCTAACATCACAACAATTTATTATTCATCACAAAAGCTTTATTCTTTTTCTTCCTCTTTTCAAAAAGCTTTCTAGCATTTTGTGTTGTGATGATTTAAAGTGAGAAATTGAAAACAAAAGAGAGCAAAATTCCTACTTTATCATCCTCATCTATTCTAGCTATTTAGATTAGGGTGTTCACTTCACTAATACTTAATTAGAGAAGTGGGAGCTTGGGTTTGAGATTCTTGAAGGTAGATCATCTTCGAAAAGGAAGACTTTAAGCAAGTATGGATCATTCGACTTGTGGAGCCTCTCTAGAGTCCGGGAGATCATGGATCGCGGCGAAAGAACTACTACTAGGAGCTTATGAAGTGAAGGAACGGACTACAAAGGTTGTAATCCCTCTCTCTTAGACGTAAAGTTGTTTACATGCATAGTTAATCCTAATTCTCTAGTTCGATTACTTGGTTGGTTTGGTTAGCACCCCAAAAATTTTAATATAGCATGTTTGATGCTTGCCAAAACCTTGCTAAGGTGCTAAGCTAACCGTACACTAGAGCTACCTAATTTTTGAAATTCGATTCCACAACATCTTTTAGGTTTATTTTAATTAATCTCACTAATGAATGTCCCATCATTTAAGTCACATAAACATCACAGATAAATACAACGTACGCTTATGCCATCTGCATTCACTTCGATGTCCCGTCTTGCACCGTTAGGTTAGGTAACTAACGGCAGAGTGGGGCAGGGCTAGCGCGGGTGTAAAACATAAGCAACGTCTATATAATATATCATATATACTTTATACAGTATCTATCTCATCATATCAAATGATCACATCACAGATATCGCAGCCGAAAACATATGAAATATTGGATATACTAGGATGTCCGTGTTTTATTTTGAGCCTGTATAAAACACAGATTCCATGGTCATGATGAATAGCCAAACCCACATCCCTAGACCCGTACGAGAGTGGAAAGCAACCCTACCAATTCTAGAGTTAGGAGACCCGGACTCGACTCCTCGAGATGGTCTCCCACTGGACTCTAGAACCCGGTTACTTATGCTCCCCTCCTTGGGTCTATCCTAATCCAGAAAAGTAAATAATATACATCAACGGTGACGTCTTCCTCAACCCGGAAATGCCCCAATAAAAGAATATTACATACAAGTTTTTACATGAATGAAAATGTAAAACACTCATCTCACATAAAAAATCCCGGCTATTCAAACACGACGATCCAATATAACATATCCAGCAACACATAACATAACATGTTATCAACGTAAGTAAATATGCGTATCACAATTGTCGTTGACGTATAGCAACGAAAATGGCGGTACTCCAAATATTACACTTACAATCGCAGAAAAGAAAATGAAAACAATAACAGTTGGAATCCGCAACCACCTTAGACATCATAAACCCGTAATATCTCATATTGCGGATTTCATGCCTAACAATATGAATTCCTTAAACATCGCATGCTTAAAAAATAAACCCTGCATTTTAGTCTCAATATTGAAAACACTTTCCAATAATTAGTCGGGCAATTCAACAATATTCCCGACATTCCGATCGAATGCTTGTCGGAAACGTTAGTAGACGGCCACACCCCCCGATGCCGACGACGAAGTGCACTTAGGCGGAACACCGCGGCCGCGAGCACCCGGACGGGTCCTTTTTGGTAACGGAGTTCTCCTATAGTCACTCGGTCGCGGTTATGGGGCGTGGCTATCTAGTAATGTTACCCGGCGAGTATCCGAACACACTAAGTGGTTGCGACGGACTTTTGATCGCATCAAAATCCCGTGGCAACTGATCAAATGAGACTAAATTTCTAGACTTATAAAATTCAAATATTGTTGATTCCAAGTATTGCATCACATTATACTAGACGATGTTAAACGTTTCGATCGAATCAACAAATCCCCACAACTCCCATTGAGCTCAACATTTGAGCGAAGTTGAAGTATCCAAAACGTGCCACAGTACCTATGATCCAGCCATAGAAGGGTCAAACCAACGCCTTACCTATGACACCGCAGAACTACGGCAAACCCTAGGATTCAAGTCGCAGTTCCGAGGGCATAGAATCGAGTTAAGATTTTTTTTCTTCTGGAGGGTCCATAGAGTTACTTGCACGACCATTGAATACACTTAACTTAGAAAAATTCCAACACTTGGAAATTTCAGAGGGGGGCATTGGGTGATGTTTGAAGATCGTTTGAACTGTCAAACATAGCCAAGGTTACCATCACAATGTTAAATTTTACGACTACGAAATACTCCTTTTTGTTCCTATAGCAAAATTTACATCACATGAAAATTTAGACCAAACAAACAATACCTGAAACCCCAAACTAAGCACACCAGAGCACAAAACAAAAACGACACACAAGGGAGCAAGCAGGGCCGGCCTCCTCGGATTTTGGGGGAGTGTGCTCGGTTGAAAACCGAGCAAAGGGTCTCGTTTTTGTTCTGTGCACTACAAGCATCACACACATGACTCTGCACTTGTTTGCACAATTTTTATAGACCTTTTCAAAAACAACAGAGGGTAAACGTGCAGGGTTTCAGAAATCGTTTTACGGAGATGTTTCGGTTTCGTATTAGTTCTAATATCATCTAGATTTCTAGTTAGGCTCTGATACCATGTTGGGATTCCTTAGCACCTAGCCTAGGGTTTGCAAGTATCACACATGCCACAACAAAAAATTCAAAGGGGTGCTAAGCAATCAATCTAAGAATCATGCTAGAAAAATAGGGTAACAAAATATGTAGTCTATCATCACAAAGAGAATTGAACAACAATACAACCATTGTAGATCCGGACCTTCACTTCTAAAACTCCGTGTTGACGTCCCTTCGCTGCGATCATCGAGCTCTCGGACTCTAGTGATTGTTAGTGTATATGCCCTAGAGGCCATTACTGTATCATACTAGTTTGTATATTACTTGATGGAAGCTTGGGATATTCACAGTTGTATATACAATCTTCCTCGAAATGGTAGTATGCTACTTGGTTTGTCTCTGCTTTAATATGTTCATGTGTTTCTTTTAGCATATCGCTGATATACATATTAGTAGAGCCCTTAGGATCTTTGCTTGATTACCAGCGTTGTGATGGCGCTCACACTCGTGGGAGCTGGGTGATCTATAAGAACATCCTTATACAGGTCCCTAGTCGTTGGACTATCGAGACAGGGCATCGATACTCCGGAGTAGACTAGCGTATGCGCTTCTCATCCCAGCGTGGGAGATGGTCTGTCCTACAGCCGTCAGTACGTCGTACTTGAGATAGTATGCGGGTGCTCGTTAGGTTACGAGTACACTGGACAGGACTCGTCGGGAACTGTTGGTTGGTATTGTACCTATCGTCAGTTATTAGTTCCCAGGTGACATGAGTACAGCTTAGTCCGCTGACTTGACACTGTCACTTCGCCTCGAGTGTGTTCCTACTGCACTTTGATTACTACCCTACCACGGCTCAAAGGAGTCATGCAAACAGGTAGTTTTTGGGTGCAGTCCCGAAGCACTTGGAGGCAGTGACGGTTAGACAGGATTCGTCTCTCCCGGTATTGGGGGTTGACATCGCGCTGTGTCCAGGAGAGCCATTACACGAGTAGTCCCTGGCCAGGGCAAGCGAGATATACTGGTAGGTTTCCAGTGTTATCTCAGGGTGTTCTGGGCTACACTCCGACACGACTTGTACCGCTATTAGGGGACTGACGTTCACCGCCCCCCTAGGCCCGCCATGCGATGTATCAGACGAACAGACCGGACTGTACGGAGATTGTCACATACAGGCTCAGTAGGAGTTCGGATGGGGTTCACCTCGTCAGTCTTCTTATCGACATCTACCCGGGGACCGTTACGTACAGCTAGTGCCGCTTCCGGTCTGTGGTTAAACCCACTGCCAGCGTAGTGTCGAGTCTTTAGAGTCCCACACAGAGAGCTATTCGCCTTTAGGCAAAATGAGTAGAGGTCGCATGGTTTCGCGACAGGGTTCGTTCACATTCGCGCACTTGTGCACGTTTGCTGTCCGGACAGTTTATACTAGCGGGCTTTGGTTTAAGCCGGATCCTAGTATATGATTTGGGATTGTTTTTTCTCATTGTATTCGTGCTCCTCGGATCACGAATGCGGGTGCGTATGCACGGTTGCTTGAGATTGAGGGAGAGGACTTTGATTAGGGTTAATGAGTATTGTCATTTTATTAACCCTAATGCTTTTGTATGTATTATTGTTAATTGATATTAGTTTAATAATTTTGCATGGTTATGGTTGTTGACCATTTGACCCACCTTGACTTGTTGACCTTGTTGACACTTTGACCATCATCATTTCATTTGGAAGATGCTCTTTGATCCTTGCAATTTGCATTGAAAATGAAATGATAATGGTCATGTCTTGATTTAGCCATGACAATTATCTCACTAATTATCTAATTACAATAATTCACATATATGAGAGAATGCTTCATATTATTCTCTCATTCTATCATATCCTTTCTCTCTCTTGTTCTTCCTCTCCCTCAAACTCTCTCCCTCTCATGTGTTGAGAAACACTTGGGCTTGAGAAAAACCCTCTCTTGATCATCTCTACTCTCATCTAGGGTTGAAGGACTAGCACTTCTTGAACCCTAGTTACTTCTAGCTTGGAGTTGAAGCCAAAGGTTGAGGCTTTCGGGTGGATCTTTCTTTGACGGGAGAAGACGACAAGGTGACCTCCGTCCACTACTCCAAGGAGCAAGGAGAGAAGGACATAAAGACCAAAGGTATAACCTTTCTAGCACTTAGCTAGTTTCTAGTTAGCTTTAGCAAGTTTTTGTTTAGCAAAGATCCTTTAAAGTCTAGTCCATGTTGCCTAAGTTTATAAAAATCCGATTTTTATTCCGTTTTCCGCCTCCCCGAAAGTACCGGGGTGGGCAACGTGGACTTACAGTGGTATCAGAGCCTAACTAAACATAAACTAGCTAGGTAGTGAAGTGTAACGAAGTTCGAAACCGAAAAATCCAAAAACCGAGTTTTCAAAAACCCTAGTTTCTGTTAAAAAATTTTCTGGTCAAAACAAAATTTGTTATACACCAAAAAATCGTCTCAGGGTTTTTTAAAGAAAACCACCAAACCCGGTCCAGTGATTCGTCTAAACCGCCGCGTTTCCGCGGCAATAGCAAGCTATTGCCGCGGAACCGCCGCCGTTTAGACTCTTCACTGAGTCGAGTTTGGTGCAGTTTTCTTACGGCTTGGTTTTAGGATTTTTAAGATGGTTTATGTGTGCCCAGATTTTCCAGAATAGAAATTTATTTTTGGGGGCCTATAAATCCGTATTTTTTTCCGAACTTCACTACACTTTGACTATGACGGTTATATCTGTGATGTTTGTATGTAATGAACGTCGGCTAATCGCTATATGTCGATTAGTCGGGGTTATACATATCTGTGATCTGTGTTTGATATTAGTATGTGTATATGAATGGGTTGGATTGTCGCGGATGAATAACCGGGGTGGGTGTGAGATGAGTGTTGCTTTTTTTTCATTCATTGTAACATGTAAATTGATGTAATAATATTATTTTTTTGGCCGCACAACCGGGTCGGGGTTGTAGCCGTCATTGTATAATTCTTTTTACTGTTTTTGCTCCTAGGATAGACCCATGGAGGGGGTACACAAACTACCGGGTATCTCGAAGTGCCGACTGGCCTACTCACGGTGGTGAGGGAGGTTGCTTCGCTTCGGGTACTTGGCGGGTAGTTTGCCGCACCCGTAGGGGTCTTGGGTGGGGTATTGGCTATTCACCGCGACCGTGTAATCCGCTTTTCGTTGCAGGCTCGAACGGATTGCGGATTCCTAGTATATCCAATGTATTCATCTGTGATCTGTAATGTCTATCATTGCTATATATTTATATATGCTAACTATTTAGACGTTGCTTCTGTTTTACAGCCGCGCTAGCCCAGCCCCCGCTCTGTCGTTAGTTAAGTAACCTAACGGGTGATGACGGGGCCCCGTGGCGAATGCGAATGGCATAAGCGTACGTCATATTTTGGTTGTTTTCTGCAATGGTAGGATTAAATGATGGGACGCATTAAAAGAACTAATGCAAGAAAATAAACCAAGTAAAAGTCGATTGGAACACTTTGAAAACCACTCGGTTCTTTTCAAAACTAAACTTTTAAACGCGGAGCTTGAACCACTCCTTTTAAAAGCTATCTCGTTCCATCGATTATATCAAGTTCACTACGTTCACGGTTTCGCCAAAACCATCCGTAGCCCTCCATCATTTCAGTTAAATATTCGGTAGTATTCAAGCTATGTATTTTGACCTCACGCCAAGGCATAGTGATTGGTAGCTGCCGGATATTTATCTGTTGCATAGATAGAATGCGTTGGTTTGAGACAGTCGTACTGCCATTTTGGCCTAGGTCAAGGGTAGGTACGGGTGGGTTCAAATTAACCAGGATAATGATGGGAAGAACTTGACATATGACTTATGACATTTTGACCTCACGCCAAGGTCATAAGAGCATGGGGCAAAAATCCACATCGGGAGTTTCATAAGTACTGAAACTTGCTAGCGCTGCATACCATTTGGAGTGTGATAATTCTGGTAGGATTCCTTCGGTTTTATCACGCGATGATATTTGGATCCCGATCCTACTGTGAGTATATGCTACTCCTCGGGAAAACTCTCACTTAACGATCAATGCTATAAACTTAGTAGGTGTCTAGAAAGGTGTCAGCGGGGCTACGCCCACAGTGAAAAGAGGTTACTTAATTAAGGAACTTCGCGAAAGCGTTGGAAAACCTCCCTTGAAGTACCGACACTGGCCTGGCTGAACGGTTAAGCAAGTATTGTACGGTGAGATTGATCCTGACTAATCCTTTCTTTACGGTTTGAGAAGGGATTCGAGAGACAGTGGGAGCCATCCAGTTTAGACAAATTGAAAACCACTCTAAACTTGCAAGAGCATCATGCTAAAGTGTTTCTTTTCTCTCTCCTAATTGCAGCGACCATTCAAGATGACCGGACTTAAGTTATTACTAGATAAAAATATATTGACTGGGCCAAACTACAAAGATTGGCTCAGGAATGTCAAGATGGCAATCACTTACGACAAGTTGGGGTATGTCCTTACCACCAAAGCTCCCCTGTCCCAGGTCCCAAAACCAGTGTCATAGATAGGGAAATCTACAAGACCTGGGAAATAGATTGCGCGAAGGCCAGATGCCTCGTACTAGCCTCGATGGACAACGAACATCAGAGGAGGCACGAGAATATGGACCTAGAGTCCATATTTCTTCATACAAAAGAACTGTATGGAGAGCAGTCTCGTATCGCAAGATACGAAGTGTCGAAGAAGTTATTTTCGGCAAGGTTGGCCGTCGGATCATCGATAGTGGAACACGTGCTTAAGATGATTGGCTACATTGAGGAGCTCGCGGACCTTGGGACCACGTTGGAGAATGAACTCTATACTGAATTGATTCTCCAGTCCCTTCCTTCCACTTACGCCCAGTTCATTCTGAACTTCAACATGCAAGGAAAGGAGGTTGAACTTTCCGAACTTCTGAACATGTTGAGGACTGCTGAGGGCACCCTACGGAAGGGTAGGGAGACATCCACTTTGTTTGTAGGAGGATCTTCCTCTTGTAGGTCCAGGGCAAAAGCCAAGGGCAAGAAGAAGAAAGCCCCCGCCAAACCAAGAGGCGGTGTCAGTAAAGTGGATACGAAAGGAAAAGGAAAAGCAACAAAGATAGCGGGGAAGCTAGTGGGGAAGAAAGAATGCTTCTATTGTCATAAAAGTGGTCACTGGAAACAGGATTGCAAGGCTTGGAAGGCCAGAACACAGGATTTGAAGCGAGTTGCAGCTTCAGCTTCAGGTGTGTATGTTATTGAAAACTGTCTATCAATAAATTCTACATCCTGGGTATTGGATACCGGATCAGGATCTCATATCTGTAATTCTTTGCAGGCGTTGAGAAAGCGTAGAGTTTTGAAGACAGGTGACATGACCCTCAGAGTTGCGAACGGTGCTAGCATGGATGCTGAGGCCGTGGGGGACTATCACCTGGGATTGTCGGATGGACATTTTTTGGTTTTGCGTAGTTGTTATTATGTACCAAATGCAACCTGTAATATCATTTCTGTATCTTTATTGTCTAAAGAAGGTTATGAATTTGCATTTGTAAGTAATGTAGTGAACATTCACCTTAATCAAGTTTTGATTGGGTCAGGTACATTGAACAACGGTATATACGTATTAAACTAGCCACAGATTTTCAATGTCCAGAATACACACAAAAGAAAGTCTCCAGAAATCGATAAAACTTTCTTATGGCATTGTAGACTGGGTCACATCAATGAGAGAAGGTTGACTAAGTTACATACAGAAGAATATTTGGATTCGTTCGAATATCAATCGTATGCAATTTGTCAATCCTGTCTCAAAGGAAAGATGGCAAAGACTCCGTTCACTGGACACGAAGTAAGAGCGAGCGAGCTCTTGGGACTCGTACACAGCGACGTATGCGGTCCAATGTCTACACATGCGCGAAGCGGTTATTCTTACTTCATTACTTTTACGGATGATTTCTCAAGGTTCGGACATATCATCTTAATGAAGCATAAATCCGAAGCTTTTGATAAGTTCCAGGAATATAAGAATGAAGTAGAAAAACAAACAGGCAAAAGTATCAAGGCACTGAGATCTGATCGAGGTGGTGAATACTTGAGTGCCGAGTTCCTGGGTTACTTCAAAGAGAATGGAATTCTCTCTCAGCTTACTCCTCCATACACTCCGCAACATAACGGTGTATCGGAGAGACGGAACCGAACCCTATTGGATATGGTACGGTCCATGATGAGTAACGCTGAGTTACCGCGATCGTTTTGGGGATATGCGCTAGAATCAGCTGCATACCTTTTGAACCGTGTTCCCACTAAGACTGTGCCTACCACACCATATGAGTTATGGAGTGGGAAGAAACCCTATCTTCAATACTTGAAGATTTGGGGATGTCCAGCTTATGTCAAAAAGCAGCATGCGGACAAACTAGAGGCACGCTCAGTACTGTGCAAGTTTGTGGGATACCCAAAGAACTCCAGGGGGTATCTTTTCTATTACGCAGAGGAACAAAAAGTCCTTGTTTCTCGCAATGCCCATTTTCTGGAACATCAGTTCTTAGAAAAAGAAATAAGTGGGAGCGCAATAGAACTGGAAGAAATTCCAGAACCACAAGCTATTACTGAAAGCTTAGTAGAACCAGAGGGTTCGAAAGATCAGGACATTCCCACGCCACTCCGCAGGAGTAGTAGGCAGTCTCATCCGCCCGAGAGATACTACGGTTTTCTCATTGACGGGGATAGAGAGGATTGCATCATAGACTTTGATGAGCCTACTAGCTTCCAGCAAGACATTCAGAGCGTCGACTCGGTAAAATGGCTGGATGCAATGCGGACCGAAATGGAGTCCATGTACACCAACAAAGTATGGACGTTGGACATTGCTCCAGATGGAGTAAAACCCGTAGGATGCAAGTGGATCTTCAAAAGGAAGATTGGTGTAGATGGACAGGTTGAGACCTATAAAGCTAGACTGGTAGTAAAGGGTTTTCGTCAGCGACCTGGTTTGGACTATGACGAAACCTTTTCTCCAGTAGCTATGCTGAAATCCATTCGGATCCTTCTTGCCATTGCTGCCTTCCACGATTATGAGATTTGGCAGATGGACGTAAAGACAGCTTTTCTAAATGGACATTTAGAGGAGTGTGTCTATATGGATCAGCCAGAGGGTTTCATTCAGAGTGGGAGCAGCGGAAAGGTGTGCAAGTTGCTTAAGTCCATTTATGGACTAAAGCAGGCATCGCGGAGTTGGAACATCTGTTTTGATGAGACGGTCAAGGAATTTGGCTTTATCAAAAATCCAGATGAACCATGCATATATTGTAGATTTGTAGGGAGAACTGTAGTATTCCTCGTTTTATACGTGGATGACATTCTCGTAATAGGAAATGACATTCCTATGCTACAATCTGTCAAGAGGTTCTTGTCACACAGGTTCTCCATGAAAGACCTGGGTGATGCCTCATACATTCTGGGTATCCGGATCTACCGTGACAGATCCAAGAGGATATTAGGACTTTCGCAGTCCAGGTACATCGACACCATACTGAAGAGATTCAGTATGGAAGATTCCAAGCGCGGTAATCTACCGGCTTGTTACGGGATCACCCTCTCCAAAGAGATGTCTCCCAAGACTGATTTGGAGAGGGATCGCATGTCTATTATACCCTACGCTTCTGCGGTAGGCTCTATAATGTATGCGATGTTGTGTACCAGACCGGATGTGGCTTATGCACTGAGTGTGGTAAGCAGGTATCAGTCAAACCCTGGGGAGAAACATTGGATAGCAGTAAAGAACATTCTCAAGTACCTGAGAAAGACTAAGGAGATGTTCTTGGTGTATGGCGGAAAAGACCTGCAGATTGAGGCCTTTGCTGACTCCAGCTTCCAGAGTGACAAGGATGATTCTAAGTCCATGTCGGGTTTTCTCTTTACCCTCAATGGAGGGGCGGTGTGTTGGAAGAGCTCCAAACAGGAAACCGTTGCTGACTCGACTATGGAAGAGGAATACATCGCTGCATCAGATGCCGTAAAAGAAGCTGTCTGGATGAGAGAACTTCAGGTGGTTCCGTCCATTGTTGACCCAATACCTCTGTATTGCGACAACAACGGGGCTATAGCTTTAGCGAAGGAACCCAGGTCCCATCAGAAATCCAGACACATCTTAAGGCGGTATCACCTGATCAGGGAGATCGTAGATCGCCAGGAGATCGAGGTCCGGAGAGTTGCATCAGAGGATAACACTGCAGATCCATTCACCAAGGCCTTGCCCCAGACTCAGTTCGAGCGGCTGATCGAGATGATAGGTCTTCGATACGCCAGTACATGGCCTTAGTGCAAGTGGGATATTGTTAGTGTATATGCCCTAGAGGCCATTAATGTATCATACTAGTTTGTATATTACTTGATGGAAGCTTGGGATATTCACAGTTGTATATACAAGCTTGCTCGAAATAGTAGTATGCTACTTGGTTTGTCTCTGCTTTAATATGTGCATGTGTTTCTTTTAGCATATCGCTGATATACATATTAGTAGAGCCCTTAGGATCTTTGCTTGATTACCAGCGTTGTGATGGCGCTCACACTCGTGGGAGCTGGGTGATCTATAAGCACATCCTTATACAGGTCCCTAGTCGTTGGACTATCGAGACAGGGCATCGATACTCTGGAGTAGACTAGCGTATGCGCTTCTCATCCCAGCGTGGGAGACGGTCTGTCCCACAGCCGTCAGTACGTCGTACTTGAGATAGTATGCGGGTGCTCGTTAGGTTACGAGTACACTGGATAGGACTCGTCGGGAAATGTTGGTTGGTATTGTACCTATCGTCAGTTATCAGTTCCCAGGTGACATGAGTACAGCTTAGTCCGCTGACTTGACACTGTCACTTCGCCTCGAGTGTGTTCCTACTGCACTTTGATTACTACCCTACCACGGCTCAAAGGAGTCGTGCAAACAGGTAGTTTTTGGGTGCAGTCCCGAAGCACTTGGAGGCAGTGACGGTTAGACAGGATTCGTCTCTCCCGGTATTGGGGGTTGACATCGCGCTGTGTCCAGGAGAGCCATTACACGAGTAGTCCCTGGCCAGGGCAAGCGAGATATACTGGTAGGTTTCCAGTGTTATCTCAGGGTGTTCTGGGCTACACTCCGACACGACTTGTACCGCTATTAGGGGACTGACGTTCACCGCCCCCTAGGCCCGCCATGCGATGTATCAGACGAACAGACCGGACTGTACGGAGATTGTCACATACAGGCTCAGTAGGAGTTCGGATGGGGTTCACCTCGTCAGTCTTCTTATCGACATCTACTTGGGGACCGTTACGTACAGCTAGTGCCGCTTGCGGTCTGTGGTTAAACCCACTGCCAGCGTAGTGTCGTGTCTTTAGAGTCCCACACAGAGAGCTATTCGCCTTTAGGCAAAATGAGTAGAGGTCGGATGGTTTTGCGACAGGGTTCGTTCACATTCGCGCACTTGTGCACGTTTGCTGTCCGGACAGTTTATACTAGCGGGCTTTGGTTTAAGCCGGATCCTAGTATATGATTTGGGATTGTTTTTTCTCATTATATTCGTGTTCCTCGGATCACGAATGCGGGTGCGTATGCACGGTTGCTTGAGATTGAGGGAGAGGACTTTGATTAGGGTTAATGACTATTGTCATTTTATTAACCCTAATGCTTTTGTATGTATTATTGTTAATTGATATTAGTTTAATAATTGTGCATGGTTATGGTTGTTGACCATTTGACCCACCTTGACTTGTTGACCTTGTTGACACTTTGACCATCATCATTTCATTTGGAAGATGCTCTTTGATCCTTGCAATTTGCATTAAAAGTGAAATGATAATGGTCATGTCTTGATTTAGCCATGACAATTATCTCACTAATTATCTAATTACAATAATTCACATATATGAGATAATGCTTCATATTATTCTCGCATTCTATCATATCCTTTCTCTCTCTTTTTCTTTCTCTCCCTCAAGCTCTCTCCCTCTCATGTGTTGAGAAACACTTAAGCTTGAGAAAAACCCTCTCTTGATCATCTCTACTCTCATCTAGGGTTGAAGGACTAGCACTTCTTGAACCCTAGTTACTTCTAGCTTGGAGTTGAAGCCAAAGGTTGAGGCTTTCGGGTGGATCTTTCTTTGACGGGAGAAGACGAAAAGGTGACCTCCTTCCACTACTCCAAGGAGCAAGGAGAGAAGGACATAAAGACCAAAGGTATAACCTTTCTAGCACTTAGCTAGTTTCTAGTTAGCTTTAGCAAGTTTTTGTTTAGCAAAGATCCTTTAAAGTCTAGTCCTTGTTGCCTAAGCTTATAAAAATCCGATTTTTATTCCGTTTTCCGCCTCCCCGAAAGTACCGGGGTGGGCAACGTGGACTTACAGTGGTATCAGAGCCTAACTAAACATAAACTAGCTAGGTAGTGAAGTGTAACGAAGTTCGAAACCGAAAAATCCAAAAACCGAGTTTTCAAAAACCCTAGTTTCTGTTAAAAAATTTTCTGGTCAAAACAAAATTTGTTATACACCAAAAATCGTCTCAGGGTTTTTTAAAGAAAACCACCAAACCCGGTCCAGTGATTCGTCTAAACCGCCGCGTTTCCGCAGCAATAGCAAGATATTGCCGCGGAAGCGCCGCCGTTTGGACTCTTCACTGAGTCGAATTTGGTGAAGGTTTCTTACGGCTTGGTTTTAGGATTTTTAAGATGGTTTATGTGTGCCCAGATTTTCCAGAATAGAAATTTATTTTTGGGGGCCTATAAATCCGTATTTTTTTCCGAACTTCACTACACTTTGACTCTGACGGTTATATCTGTGATGTTTGTATGTAATGAACGTCGGCTAATCGCTATATGTCGATTAGTCGGGGTTATACATATCTGTGATCTGTGTTTGATATTGGTATGTGTATATGAATGGGTTGGATTGTCGCGGATGAATAGCCGGGGTGGGTGTGAGATGAGTGTTGCTTTTCTTTCATTCATTGTAATATGTAAATTGATGTAATAATATTATTTGTTTGGCCGCACAACCGGGTCGGGGTTGTAGCCGTCATTGTATAATTCTTTTTACTGTTTTTGCTCCTAGGATAGACCCATGGAGGGGGTGCACAAACTACCGGGTATCTCGAAGTGCCGAGTGGCCTACTCACGGTGGTGAGGGAGGTTGCTTCGCTTCGGGTACTTGGCGGGTAGTTTGCCGCACCCGTAGGGGTCTTGGGTGGGGTATTGGTTATTCACCGCGACCGTGTAATCCGCTTTTCGTTGCAGGCTCGAACGGATTGCGGATTCCTAGTATATCCAATGTATTCATCTGTGATCTGTAATGTCTATCATTGCTATATATTTATATATGATAACTATTTAGACGCTGCTTATGTTTTACAGCCGCGCTAGCCCAGCCCCCGCTCTGTCGTTAGTTAAGTAACCTAACGGGTGATGACGGGGCCCCGTGGCGAATGCGAATGGCATAAGCGTACGTCATATTTTGGTTGTTTTCTGCAATGGTAGGATTAAATGATGGGACGCATTAAAAGAACTAATGCAAGAAAATAAACCAAGTAAAAGTCGATTGGAACGCTTTGAAAACCACTCGGTTCTTTTCAAAACTAAACTTTTAAACGCGGAGCTTGAACCACTCCTTTTAAAAGCTATCTCGTTCCATCGATTATATCAAGTTCACTACGTTCACGGTTTCGCCAAAACCATCCGTAGCCCTCCATCATTTCAGTTAAATATTCGGTAGTATTCAAGCTATGTATTTTGACCTCACGCCAAGGCATAGTGATTGGTAGCTGCCGGATATTTATCTGTTGAATAGATAGAATGCGTTGGTTTGAGACAGTCGTACTGCCATTTTGGCCTACGTCAAGGGTAGGTACGGGTGGGTTCAAATTAACCAGGATAATGATGGGAAGAACTTGACATGTGACTTATGACATTTTGACCTCACGCCAAGGTCATAAGAGCATGGGGCAAAAATCCACATCGGGAGTTTCATAAGTACTGAAACTTGCTAGCGCTGCATACCATTTGGATTGTGATAATTCTGGTAGGATTCCTTTGGTTTTATCACGCGATGATATTTGGATCCCGATCCTACTGTGAGTATATGCTACTCCTCGGGAAAACTCTCACTTAATGATCAATGCTATAAACTTAGTAGGTGTCTAGAAAGGTGTTAGCGGGGCTACGCCCACAGGGAAAACAGGTTACTTAATTAAGGAACCTCGTGAAAGCGTTGGAAAACCTCCCTCGAAGTACCGACACTGGCCTGGCTGAACGGTTAAGCAAGTATTGTACGGTGAGATTGATCCTGACTAATCCTTTCTTTACGGTTTGAGAAGGGATTCGAGAGACAGTGGGAGCCATCCAGTTTAGACAAATTAAAAACCACTCTAAACTTGCAAGAGCATCATGCTAAAGTGTTTCTTTTCTCTCTCCTAATTGCAGTGACCATTCAAGATGACCGGACTTAAGTTATTACTAGCTAAAAACATATTGACAGGGCCAAACTACAAAGATTGGCTCAGGAATGTCAAGATGGCAATCACTTACGACAAGTTGGGGTATGTCCTTACCACCAAAGCTCCCCCTGTCCCTGGTCCCAAAACCAGTGTCATAGATAGGGAAATCTACAAGACCTGGGAAATAGATTGCGCGAAGGCCAGATGCCTCGTACTAGCCTCGATGGACAACGAACATCAGAGGAGGCACGAGAATATGGACCTAGAGTCCATATTTCTTCATACAAAAGAACTGTATGGAGAGCAGTCTCGTATCGCAAGATACGAAGTGTCGAAGAAGTTATTTTCGGCAAGGTTGGCCGTCGGATCATCGGTAGCAGAACACGTGCTTAAGATGATTGGCTACATTGAGGAGCTCGCGGACCTTGGGACCACGTTGGAGAATGAACTCTATACTGATTTGATTCTCCAGTCCCTTCCTTCCACTTACGCCCAGTTCATTCTTAACTTCAACATGCAAGGAAAGGAGGTTGAACTTTCCGAACTTCTGAACATGTTGAGGACTGCTGAGGGCACCCTACAGAAGGGTAGGGAGACATCCACTTTGTTTGTAGGAGGATCTTCCTCTTCTAGGTCCAGGACGAAAGCCAAGAGCAAGAAGAAGAAAGCCCCCGCCAAACCAAGAGGCGGTGTCAGTAAAGTGGATACGAAGGGAAAAGGAAAAGCAACAAAGATAGCGGGGAAGCTAGTGGGGAAGGAAGAATGCTTCTATTGTCACAAAAGTGGTCGCTGGAAATAGGATTGCAAGGCTTGGAAGGCCAGTACACAGGATTTGAAGCGAGTTGCAGCTTCAGCTTCAGGTGTATATGTTATTGAAAACTGTCTATCAATAAACTCTACATCCTGGGTATTGGATACCGGATCAGGATCTCATATCTGTAATTCTTTACAGGCATTGAGAAAGCGTAGAGTTTTGAAGACAGGTGACATGACCCTCAGAGTTGCGAACGGTGCTAGCATGGATGCTGAGGCCGTGGGGGACTATCACCTGGGATTGTCGGATGGACATTTTTTGGTTTTGCGTAGTTGTTATTATGTACCAAATGCAACCTGTAATATCATTTCTGTATCTTTATTGTCTAAAGAAGGTTATGAATTTGCATTTGTAAGTAATGTAGTGAACATTCACCCCTAATCAAGTTTTGATTGGGTCAGGTACATTGAACAACGGTATATACGTATTAAACCAGCCACAGATTTTCAATGTCCAGAATACACACAAAAGAAAGTCTCCAGAAATCGATAAAACTTTCTTATGGCATTGTAGACTGGGTCACATCAATGAGAGAAGGTTGACTAAGTTACATACAGAAGGATATTTGGATTCGTTCGAATATCAATCGTATGCAACTTGTCAATCCTGTCTCAAAGGAAAGATGACAAAGACTCCGTTCACTGGACACGGAGTAAGAGCGAGCGAGCTCTTCGGACTCGTACACAGCGACGTATGCGGTCCAATGTCCACACATGCGCGAAGCGGTTATTCTTACTTCATTACTTTTACGGATGATTTCTCAAGGTTCGGACATATCTTCTTAATGAAGAATAAATCCGAAACTTTTGATAAGTTCCAGGAATATAAGAATGAAGTAGAAAAACAAACAGGCAAAAGTATCAAGGCACTGAGATCTGATCGAGGTGGTGAATACTTGAGTGCCGAGTTCCTGGGTTACTTAAAAGAGAATGGAATTCTCTCTCAGCTTACTCCTCCATACACTCCGCAACATAACGGTGTATCGGAGAGACGGAACCGAACCCTATTGGATATGGTACGGTCCATGATGAGTAACGCTGAGTTACCGCGATCGTTTTGGGGATATGCGCTAGAATCAGCTGCATACCTTTTGAACCGTGTTCCCACTAAGACTGTGCCTACCACACCATATGAGTTATGGAGTGGGAAAAAACCCTATCTTCAATACTTGAAGATTTGGGGATGTCCAGCTAATGTCAAAAAGCAGCATGCGGACAAACTAGAGTCACGCTCAGTACTGTGCAAGTTTGTGGGATACCCAAAGAACTCCAGGGGGTATCTTTTCTATTACGCAGAGGAACAAAAAGTCCTTGTTTCTCGCAATGCCCATTTTCTGGAACATCAGTTCTTAGAAAAAGAAATAAGTGGGAGCGCAATAGAACTGGAAGAAATTCCAGAACCACAAGCTATTACTGAAAGCTTAGTAGAACCAGAGGGTTCGAAAGATCAGGACATTCCCACGCCACTCCGCAGGAGTAGTAGGCAGTCTCATCCGCCCGAGAGATACTACGGTTTTCTCATTGATGGGGATAGAGAGGATTGCATCATAGACTTTGATGAGCCTACTAGCTTCCAGCAAGCCATTCAGAGCGTCGACTCGGTAAAATGGCTGGATGCAATGCGGACCGAAATGGAGTCCATGTACACCAACAAAGTATGGACGTTGGACATTGCTCTAGATGGAGTAAAACCCGTAGGATGCAAGTGGATCTTCAAAAGGAAAATTGGTGTAGATGGACAGGTTGAGACCTATAAAGCTAGACTGGTAGCAAAGGGTTTTCGTCTGCGACCTGGTTTGGACTATGACGAAACCTTTTCTCCAGTAGCTATGCTGAAATCCATTCGGATCCTTCTTGCCATTGCTGCCTTCCACGATTATGAGATTTGGCAGATGGACGTAAAGACAGCTTTTCTAAATGGACATTTAGAGGAGTGTGTCTATATGGATCAGCCAGAGGGTTTCATTCAGAGTGGGAGCAGCGGAAAGGTGTGCAAGTTGCTTAAGTCCATTTATGGACTAAAGCAGGCATCGCGGAGTTAGAACATCTGTTTTGATGAAACGGTCAAGAAATTTGGCTTTATCAAAAATCCAGATGAACCATGCATCTATTGTAGATTTGTAGCGAGAACAGTAGTAATCCTCGTTTTATACATGGATGACATTCTCTTAATAGGAAATGACATTCCTATGCTACAATCTGTCATGGGGTTCTTGTCACACAGGTTCTCCATGAAAGACCTGGGTGATGCCTCATACATTCTGGGTATCCGGATCTACCGTGACAGATCTAAGAGGATATTAGGACTTTCGCAGTCCAGGTACATCGACACCATACTGAAGAGATTCAGTATGGAAGATTCCAAGCGCGGTAATCTACCGGCTTGTCACGGGATCACCCTCTCTAAAGAGATGTCTCCCAAGACTGATTTGGAGAGGGATCGCTTGTCTATTATACCCTACGCTTCTGCGGTAGGCTCTATAATGTATGCGATGTTGTGTACCAGACCGGATGTGGCTTATGCACTGAGTGTGGTAAGCAGGTATCAGTCAAACCCTGGGGAGAAACATTGGATAGCAGTAAAGAACATTCTCAAGTACCTGAGAAGGACTAAGGAGATGTTCTTGGTGTATGGCGGAAAAGACCTGCAGATTGAGGCCTTTGCTGACTCCAGCTTCCAGAGTGACAAGGATGATTCCAAGTCCATGTCGGGTTTTGTCTTTACCCTCAATGGAGGGGCGGTGTGTTGGAAGAGCTCCAAACACGAAACCGTTGCTGACTCGACTATGGAAGCGGAATACATCGCTGCATCTGATGCCGCAAAAGAAGCTGTCTGGATGAGGAAGTTCTTGAGAGAACTTCAGGTGGTTCCGTCCGTTGTTGACCCAATACCTCTGTATTGCGACAACAACGGGGCTATAGCTTTACCGAAGGAACCCAGGTCCCATCAGAAATCCAGACACATCTTAAGGCAGTATCACCTGATCAGGGAGATCGTAGATCGCCAGGAGATCGAGGTCCGGAGAGTTGCATCAGAGGATAACACTGCAGATCCATTCACCAAGGCCTTGCCCCAGACTCAGTTCGAGCGGCTGATCGAGATGATAGGTCTTCGATATGCCAGTACATGGCCTTAGTGCAAGTGGGAGATTGTTAGTGTATATGCCCTAGAGGCCATTACTGTATCATACTAGTTTGTATATTACTTGATGGAAGCTTGGGATATTCACAGTTGTATATACAATCTTGCTCGAAATGGTAGTATGCTACTTGGTTTGTCTCTGCTTTAATATATGCATGTGTTTCTTTTAGCATATCGCTGATATACATATTAGTAGAGCCCTTAGGATCTTTACTTGATTACCAGCGTTGTGATGGCGCTCACACTCGTGGGAGCTGGGTAATCTATAAGCACATCCTTATACAGGTCCCTAGTCGTTGGACTATCGAGACAGGGCATCGATACTCCGGAGTAGACTAGCGTATGCGCTTCTTATCCCAGCGTGGGAGACGGTCTGTCCCACAGCCGTCAGTACGTCGTACTTGAGATAGTATGCGGGTGCTCGTTAGGTTACGAGTACACTGGACAGGACTCGTCGGGAACTGTTGGTTGGTATTATACCTATCGTCAGTTATCAGTTCCCAGGTGACATGAGTACAGCTTAGTCCGCTGACTTGACACTGTCACTTCGCCTCGAGTGTGTTCCCACTGCACTTTGATTACTACCCTACCACGGCTCAAAGGAGTCATGCAAACAGGTAATTTTTGGGTGCAGTCCCGAAGCACTTGGAGGCAGTGACGGTTAGACAGGATTCATCTCTCCCGGTATTGGGGGTTGACATCGCGCTGTGTCCAGGAGAGCCATTACACGAGTAGTCCCTGGCCAGGGCAAGCGAGATATACTGGTAGGTTTCCAATGTTATCTCAGGGTGTTCTGGGCTACACTCCGACACGACTTGTACCGCTATTAGGGGAATGACGTTCACCGCCCCCTAGGCCTGCCATGCGATGTATCAGACGAACAGACCGGACAGTACGGAGATTGTCACATACAGGCTCAGTAGGAGTTCGGATGGGGTTCACCTCGTCAGTCTTCTTATCGACATCTACCTGGGGACCGTTACGTACAGCTAGTGCCGCTTGCGGTCTGTGGTTAAACCCACTGCCAGCGTAGTGTTGAGTCTTTAGTGTTAGTTGTATGTATGCCCTAGAGACCAGTATTGTACAGATGATGTATATTATATTGGATGCTTGGACATATATAGAGATGACTTTCATGCTCGATATGATAGTATGCTATCTGGTTACTCTTTATCTTAACATGTACACTTGTCTCTTTATACTATCTTATAGTTACGTGTTGGTAAAGCCCTTAGGATGTGTACTTGACTACCTGGACTATGATGCAGATCATACTAGTGGGGACATGGTAGTCCATAAGTACATCCTTCAAGGTCCCTAGTCGTGGGTGTATCGAGACGGGGCATCGATATACCAGAGTAGACTGGCGTATACGCCTCTCGACCCATGAGATGGGCGATGGATGATCCCATATCCATTGGTGTTTGACATCAGAGATGGTATACGGGTGCTCAGTGGAGACTGGGTACACTGGACGGACTCGCCGAGAACTCCCAGATGGTATTATACCTCACGTCAGATGGCAGTTCTCAGGTGACACTTGTACAGGTTAGTCTGTAGACCCGAGATCGTCATAGAGTCTTGTGTGATTCCCACTGTGCTTTGATCTCCACCTTACCACGTCCATGAGGGCGTACAAAATGGTGGTCTTTGGGTACAGTCCCGAGTCACATGGAGGCAATGAGCGATAGGAGGGGTTTCGTCTCTCCCGGTATTGGGGGTTGATGTTGCGCTGTGCTCGATTGGCCGTAACAGGGAAGTCCCTGGCCAGGGCTGATCAGAGATTTACTGGTAAGTGTTACCAGTAGTTTCTCGACCCGTTATGAGCCTCACATCGGCACGACTTATCGGTTATTGGGGTCTGACGTATACCACCCCTAGACTTGATATGCGACATATCAGACGAACAGACCGGACTGTACGGTAAGTGTTACTGGTTGGATTCACAGGAGTGTGAGCGGACTAGCTCGTCGATCTTCTGATCGCTCAATACCCGGATGGCCGTTACGTTTAACAGACCGCTTGCGGCTTGTGGGTGCTTGATATGATCATCATCTGCTACCGGCGTATTGACGAGTCTTTAGAGTCCTACACAGAGGTTTTCTGGCTCAAGCGAAACGAAATAGGAGCGCATATGAGATATGTGCAGGACCGAGAATAATGCGTGTATGTGATACCGTATTCCATTCTCGCGATGGATGTATCGATTGGTTATATTTGATATAACCTAGATATCGAATCAACGATTGATTCGATAAGCCGATACATAGGATACTGGTCGGTTATATGCGATATGACCGGATCGTTAAATCAAGTGTGGATTTAATGATTTAATGTATAATTATATATTTGATATATTACTTTGCATTAACTAGTATTGGTTCATTTTAAATGGATTTTCTCACTTGATGTGCAAGTTGTATATATGATATACTTTTGTGCACATGTTTGTATCATGTTTGATGATACTTGCTCACATGGTTAAGTGTAAAGAATTAAACCATGGTTAAGTAGATAATTAGGGTTTTGATTTATTCTCTCATTTATTTATCCATTCTTTATTTATATAAATGGATCAATGAAAACATAATGGTTTCTTTTTATCATGAAGCTTGTTGAAGCTTCATGAAGCTTTGACTAAAGAAACCATTTTGTCTTCTAGCTTAACCCTAACCCTTCTCATTTACCATGGTCTTTTCTCTACACTTAACCTTGGTTAAGATATGATAAGTATTGATTTATTTTTCTATTATGAAAAACACTTATCATATTCTAGCTTCATCTTCTCCTTCTTCTTCAAGAAAGAAAACTAGATGCCATCAATGGCAACTTGAGCAAAAGTGAGTGAAATCCAATTCTAAAGTGAACCCACCTCCTATTTCTTCATCCTCTACCTCTTGCCAAGTTGTTTTGGGTGTTTTCTTCACAAGTTTCACAACTTTGTGAAGTTGGAGCTTGAACTTGTGCAACCTCGACGTAGATCATCTTCGGCACGAAGCCGACGACCTATTCCGCCCATTTCTCCGATGAAGCCGACGATTGAGTTCGGGATTTGAGATGGACAGCGAGAGGACACCTACGTGGAGCTAAGGAAGTGGAGAACTGGATCTACAAAGGTTGTAGTCTTTCTCTTTTAGTTAAAGTGTTAACTAGTTTCGTTTATCGCCTAAATTTCTAGTTAACGATCCGTATTAGGGTTTCTCGGCACCCATAAAATTTGAAATTGGCATGGTTGATGCCTTGTGAGACCTCTATAGTGTGCCTAGGAACCCTACAGTGGTATCAGAGCCTAGCTAGAGCCTTAGGCGAAGTCTAGACGACGTTTGAAACCCGAACGGACCCGAAACCCTAAAACCCAAGTGCTCTCTGGACTTTTTCTAAAATCTGGGATTTTTCAGTATTAAAAATGCTTAAAAAATTCAGCAGGGAATTCTAAGAATTACGGTGCAATTTTTATTCAATGAACAGTGTAATGCGCGGCGGAACCGCGGCCTAAGCCAGCTTAGGCGGCGGTTCCGCGGCTAAAGAATGACGTCAGCCATCCTCCACTGCACAGTAATTCATAGTTTCTACAGCTGAGTTTTATGGGTATTTTTAATAATTATTCAATAGTTGAATTTTCTGGGGTGTTTTAGAGCTTCGGTGTTTCGACCGGATTATCAAACTTCGTCTTTGTGTATTTCCGGATAATTTTTGAATTTGTTAAAAAGTTCGACCGGATATAAATACCCAACTTTTCCCCTGTCGGGAAATTTCCAAGTGTTGGATTTTTCCGTAGTTTAACGACGTTCTAAGTAGTGCAAGTAACGCGATGGACCCTCTAGAAGACAACAAACCTTAACTCGATTATGTGACCGTCTTGAACTGCCCTTTGAACCTTCGGGTTTGGGGCAGTACGGCGTGCCACATGTGAGGCGTTGGCTTGACCCTTCTACGGATGGACCGTTGCTACTGAGGCACGAACTGATTGTTTTTAGACTTGTTTCATGTGTTGAGCTGTATCGGGAAAACTTGGGTATTCGACTGTTCGATCGGAAAGTTTAACATTTTCTGTTTATCTGGAATGTGATACAATAATTGGAATTCACAAACAGTTATGAGATAACTGAATGAATGTTATAAATCTAGCAGTTTAGTCCCACATGATATTGAAAAGAGTTTTCGATAATGAGACTAAAATGCGGGATTTATATCTGTTAGGCATGTGATGTCTAAGTATTTCATTTGATTAGGCATGTGATGTCTAAAGAGGTTGCGGATTCCAACTGTTGTAGTTTTACACTTTCTTTTCTGTGACCGTAAGTGTAGTATGTTCATATCGCCGGTTTCGTTGCTATACGTCAACGACAATTGGGGTATGCATACTTACTTACGTTGATGACATGTGATGCTATGTGTTGCTGGATATGTTATATTGGATCGTCGTGTTCGAATAGCCGAGGGTTTTTATGTGAGATGAGTGTTTTTCATTTTCATTCATGTAAAAACTTGTATGTAATATTCTTTTATTTGGGGCACTTCCAGGTAGCGGAAGCTGTCACCCTTTGTATATTATTTATTTTTCCGCATTAGGATAGACCCAAGGAGGGGAGCACAAGTAACCGGGTTCTGGGGTCCAGTGGGAGACCAACTCGAGGAGTCGAGTCCGGGTCTCCTAACCCTAGAATTGGTAGGGTTGCTTGCCGCTCTCGTAGGGGTCTAGGGATGTGGGATTGGCTATTCATCACGACCGTGGAATCCGTGTTTTATATTGGCTCGTATTGAAAACACGGACGTCCTAGTATATCCAATGTTTCATATGTTTCTTCTGCTGCGATATCTGTGATGTGATCATGTGATGTTCTGTGATGGATACAGTATATAGTATATATGATATATTATATAGACGTTACTTATGTTTTACACCCGTACTAGCCCTGCCCCGCTCTGCCGTTAGTTACCTAACCTAACGGTGCACGAGGGGACATCGAGGCGAATGCGGATGGCATAAGTGTACGTCGTATTTATCTGTGATGTTTAGGTATTTAAATGATGGGACTTCATTAATGTGATTAATGAAAGAAAAGAAACCTAAGATGTTGTGGGATCAAATTTTAAATAAAAAAGGGTAGCTACAGTTCTTGCTTTGCACAGCGGTATATGTGATATATCCTGCACCTTATTCGATGAGGAAAGGACCGAGATCCCTTCACCGGGAGTGACTCCTTTAGCAATAACTGGCAGATGCTACACACTCGGTTTGCTTCTGATTGCTTCTATAGTTTATGCTTTGCACAGTGATATATATGATATATCCCGCACCTCATTCGACGAGGAAAGGGCCGACGATCCCTTCACCGGGAGTGACCCCTTTAGCAAAACTAGAAAAGCCTCAAAATCACTCCATTTCAAAACTTCATTTGATTCCACAACGATATCAAGTTCATTACGCTCATGGTTTTTTCTGAAAGAACCCGTGTAGCCCTCCGTCATTTCAGATAGATATTATTTAGTATTCGTGCTATGTTTGTTGACTTAGTCAAGGCATAGTGTATGGTAGCTAAATTATGTTTATCTGTAACAACATGAGATGTGATTGGATTAGAGCATTCGCACGGCCTTGTTGACTCAGTCAAGGGTCGTACGGGTGGGTTTAATTCAATCGGGAAATGTACGGGTTGAACTTGACTTGCGATTTATGGTTTGTTGACTTAGTCAAGATCATAGATCGTTAGGGGCAAAAGCATTATCGGGAATTTCAAGTGTTGAAATTTGCAATGAGATTGCATACCTTCTATGAGATAGTTGGATCCCGATACCCACTGCGAGTAAGAGTTACTCCTGGGAGAGTTTTGCACACTACAATTAGCCGATCAAGTAGGTGTCTAGAAAGGTGTCAACGGGGTTACGCCTCTGGGAAAACGAGGTTTACATTAATTAGGTTCGTGCGAAAGCACGGGGGACCTCCCTCAAAGTACCGACACTGGCCTGGCTGAAAGATCGACGAAATTGTAGGGTGTAATTAATCCCGGCTAGTCTTTCCTTTTAGGGTTTGAAGGAAGATTTGACAAAAAGCAGTGGGAGCCATCCTGATTAGATAAGATAATAACCAATCTGATCTTGCACGAGCATACGCTAAAGTGTTTTCTTCTCTCTCTCTCCAGGTAGCGACCATTCCATGCCCTAATGAAGATAATAATATGGATGTATTGACCGAACCCGCATGTTATACTGTGCAGGGGAACGTTGGACCCGTTCTATCTTATAAGTGTTATAAGAATGAACAGGAAACAGGAGAATATCTGGATTCTCAAGCCGCCCAAAAGAACATGCATGTTGATGCATCTTCTACAGATGTGTTAGTTATTGAGAACTGTTTCTCAGTTCACCCTACGTCCTGGGTATTAGATACCGGATCAGGATCCCACATATGTAAACAGTTACATGGGCTACGAAAAGGTAGAGAACTGGGAAAAGGTGATCATTCCGTTCAAGTAGGGAATGGGGCAAATGTTGCAGCCAAAGCAGTTGGCATATATCACCTGGTATTACCAAATGGTGATACACTAGTCCTGAATGAGTGCTATTATATACCGAACATGATGTGCAACATTATATCAGTTACTTTACTAAGTAAAGAAGGATATAATTTTGTAGTAAAGGATAATGTTATGAACATATTCCTAGATCAAAAGTTGATTGCATCAGGCTCGCTACATAATGGCATATTCATTCTCAATCAAAATACAGTCTTCAATATACAAAACACACACAAGAGGAAAAACTCAGAAATGAACGAATCCTTCTTGTGGCACTGTAGACTTGGACATATCAATGAGACACGACTAGCTAAGTTGCATAAGAATGGATATTTGAATTCATTCGAATTAACATCTTATGACACTTGCCATTCATGTCTCAAAGGAAAAATGAACAAAACTCCGTTTACGGGACACGGAGAAAGAGTTACTGAACTCTTGGGACTGGTGCATAGTGATGTATGCGGTCCTATGTCTACACACGCCAGAAATGGTTCTTCCTACTTCATTACATTCACTGACGATCTCTCTAGATACGAGCATGTGTTCCTGTTGAAACACAAGTCTGAAGCTTTTGAGAAATTCAAAGAATATAAGCACGAGGTAAAGAACCAAACGGGCAAAAGTATTAAGATTCTTTGATCTGATCGAGGAGGTGAATACTTAAGCAGTGAATTCCTGGATTATCTAAAAGAGAATGGGATTCTCTCTCAGCTTACTCCTCCTTATACACCACAGCACAACGGTGTATCGGAGCGAAGGAATCGCACCGTATTAGATATGGTGCGTTCAATGATGAGTAATGCTGAGTTACCAATTTCCTTTTGGGGGTATGCGCTTGAGACAGCCATATACCTATTGAATCTGGTTCCGTCTAAATCTGTACCTACCACACCATATGAGATATGGAGTGGGAAGAGACCATATTTTAAACGAATTAAGATATAGGGTTGTCCGGCCTATGTCAAAAAGCAAAATCCGGACAAACTCGAGGCGCGATCAGTCCTTTGCAAGTTTGTGGGATATCCTAAGAATTCTCAAGGATATTTTTTCTACCAAGCTGAGGAACAAAGAGTGTTTGTTGCTCAACATGCCACCTTTTTGGAAAGGGAATTTCTTGAAAAAGAAATTAATGGCAAAGAGGTAGAACTGGAAGAGGTTCCAACACCACAAACTGCAACTAATGATTTAGTAGAACCAGAGGATTCAGTGGTGCCCGACGTACCCCGGCCTCTCCGCCGATCTAGTAGGGTTTCTCGACCACCTGAGAGATACTATGGCTTTCTCATTGATGGTGGCAGTGAGGATTGCATCATGGAGGATGATGACCCAACTAGCTTCGAGCAGGCCATCACGAGTGGGGACTCAGTGAAATGGCTGGATGCTATGCGGTCCGAGATGGATTCCATGTACACCAACAAAGTATGGACTTTGGAAGTTGCTCCTGAAGGGGTAAAACCAATTGGGAGCAAATGGATCTTCAAGAAAAAATTTGGTGTAGATGGGAAAGTGGAGACTTTCAAAGCTAGACTTGTTGCAAAAGGTTTTCGCCAAAGACCAGGTGTGGACTATGACGAAACCTTTTCTCCAGTGGCTATGCTTAAATCCATCCGGATCATGCTTGCCATCGCTGCATACCATGATTACGAAATCTGGCAAATGGATGTTAAGACCGCCTTTCTAAATGGTGATTTAGAAGAGTGCGTGTACATGACTCAGCCAGAGGGCTTCGTAGACAGTGGGAGCAGCGGCAAGGTGTGCAAGCTGCTTAAATCCATTTATGGATTAAAGCAAGCATCGCGGAGTTAGAACATCTGCTTTGACGTCGTTATCAAAGAGTTTGATTTCGTCAAAAACCCAGATGAACCTTGTATCTACAGGAAGGTAGCAGAGAGTAAGGTTGTCTTCCTCGTATTGTACGTGGACGACATACTCTTGATAGGAAATGATATTCCTATGCTGCATTCGGTCAAGCTCTTCTTATCACAAAGATTCTCGATGAAAGATCTTGGTGATGCCTCCTGCATATTGGGAATCAGGATCTATAGAGATAGATCCAAACGGATATTGGGATTGTCCCAATCCAGGTACATTGACACCATACTAAAGAGGTTTAGTATGGAAGAATCCAAGCGAGGGAACTTGCCCACGATCTCTGGAGTCACTCTCTCCAAAGAGATGTCTCCCAAGACTGATTTGGAGAGAGCTCGCATGCAAGGGATACCCTATGCTTCGGCTGTAGGCTCTATCATGTATGCGATGCTTTGTACCAGACCCGATGTAGCATACTCACTAAGTATAGTGAGCAGGTATCAAGCTGATCCTGGAGAGAGTCACTGGACAGCTGTGAAGAGTATTCTCAAGTACTTACGAAGGACTAAAGAGATGCTCTTGGTGTATGGTAACGGAGAACTCCAAGTGGAGTCCTTTACCGATTCGAGCTTCCAGAGTGATAAGGACGACTCTAAGTCGCAGTCGGGATTTGTCTTTACCCTTTACGGAGGGGCGGTTAGCTGGAAGAGTTCCAAGCAGGAAACCGTGGCAGACTCGACGATGGAGGCTGAATACATCGCTGCCAACGATGCTGCCAAAGAGGCTGTCTGGATCAAGAAGTTCATTGCTGAACTTGGAGTGGTTCCATCCATTGAGCATCCAATACCTTTGTATTGCGATAACAATGGAGCGGTGGCTTTGGCCAAGGAACCCAGGTCCCATCAGCGATCCAGGCATATTCTGAGGCGGTATCACCTGATCCGGGAGATTGTTGATCGCCGGGAGATCGAGGTCAGGAGGGTTGACACGAAGAACAACACGGCGGATCCACTCACGAAGGCCATTCACCAGATACAGTTTGAGAGACTCTTCGGGATGCTCGGTATGCGATACTACAGCAGCTGGCCCTAGTGCAAGTGGGAGATTGTTAGTTGTATGTATGCCCTAGAGGCCAGTATTGTCCAGATGATGTATATTATATTGGATGCTTGGACATATATAGAGATGACTTTCTTGCTCGATATGATAGTATGCTATCTGGTTACTCTTTATCTTAACATGTACACTTGTCTCTTTATACTGTCTTACAGTTACATGTTGGTAAAGCCCTTAGGATGTGTACTTGACTATCTGGACTATGATGCAGATCATACTAGTGGGGACATGGTAGTCCATAAGTACATCCTTCAAGGTCCCTAGTCGTGGGTGTATCGAGACGGGGCATCGATATACCAGAGTAGACTAGCGTATACGCCTCTCGACCCATGAGATGGGCGATGGATGATCCCATATCCATTGGTGTTTGACATCAGAGATGGTATACGGGTGCTCAGTGGAGACTGGGTACACTGGACGGACTCGCCGAGAACTCCCAGATGGTATTATACCTCACGTCAGATGGCAGTTCTCAAGTGACACTTGTACAGGTTAGTCTGTAGACCCGAGATCGTCATAGAGTCTTGTGTGATTCCCACTGTGCTTTGATCTCCACCTTACCACGTCCATGAGGGCGTGCAAAACGGTGGTCTTTGGGCACAGTCCCGAGTCACATGGAGGTAATGAACGATAGGAGGGGTTTCGTCTCTCCCGGTATTGGGGGTTGATGTTGCGCTGTGCTCGATTGGCCGTAACAGGGAAGTCCCTGGCCAGGGCTGATCAGAGATTTGCTGGTAAGTGTTACCAGTAGTTTCTCGACCCGTTATGAGCCTCACATCGGCACGACTTATCGGTTATTGGGGTCTGACGTATACCACCCCTAGACTTGATATGCGACATATCAGACGAACAGACCGGACTGTACGGTAAGTGTTACTGGTTGGATTTACAGGAGTGTGAGCGGACTAGCTCGTCGATCTTCTGATCGCTCAATACCCGGATGGCCGTTACGTTTAGCAGACCGCTTGCGGCTTGTGGGTTCTTGATATGATCATCATCTGCTATCGGCGTATTGACGAGTCTTTAGAGTCCTACACAGAGGTTTCCTGGCTCAAGCGAAACGAAATAGGAGCGCATATGAGATATGTGCAGGACCGAGAATAATGCGTGTATGTGATACCGTATTCCATTCTCGCGATGGATGTATCGATTGGTTATATTCGATATAACCTAGATATCGAATCAACGATTGATTCGATAAGCCGATACATAGGATACTGGTCGGTTATATGCGATATGACCGGATCGTTAAATCAAGTGTGGATTTAATGATTTAATGTATAATTATATATTTGATATATTACTTTGCGTTAACTAGTATTGGTTCATTTTAAATGGATTTTCTCACTTGATGTGCAAGTTGTATATATGATATACTTTTGTGCACATGTTTGTATCATGTTTGATGATACTTGCTCACATGGTTAAGTGTAAAGAATTAAACCATGGTTAAGTAGATAATTAGGGTTTTGATTTATTCTCTCATTTATTTATCCATTCTTTATTTATATAAATAGATAAATGAAAACATAATGGTTTCTTTTTATCATGAAGCTTGTTGAAGCTTCATGAAGCTTTGACTAAAGAAACCATTTTGTCTTCTAACTTAACCCTAACCCTTCTCATTTACCATGGTCTTTTCTCTACACTTAACCTTGGTTAAGATATGATAAGTATTGATTTATTTTTCTATTATGAAAAACACTTATCATATTCTAGCTTCATCTTCTCCTTCTTCTTCAAGAAAGAAAACTAGATGCCATCAATGGCAACTTGAGCAAAAGTGAGTGAAATCCAATTCTAAAGTGAACCCACCTCCTATTTCTTCATCCTCTACCTCTTGCCAAGTTGTTTTGGGTGTTTTCTTCACAAGTTTCACAACTTTGTGAAGTTGGAGCTTGAACTTGTGCAATCTCGACGTAGATCATCTTCGGCACGAAGCCGACGACCTATTCCGCCCATTTCTCCGATGAAGCCGACGATTGAGTTCGGGATTCGAGATGGACAGCGAGAGGACACCTACGTGGAGCTAAAGAAATGGAGAACCGGATCTACAAAGGTTGTAGTCTTTCTCTTTTAGTTAAAGTGTTAACTAGTTTCGTTTATCGCCTAAATTTCTAGTTAACGATCCGTATTAGGGTTTCTCGGCACCCATAAAATTTGAAATTGGCATGGTTGATGCCTTGTGAGACCTCTATAGTGTGCCTAGGAACCCTACATTTAGAGTCCCACACACAGAGCTATTCGCCTTTAGGCAAAATGAGTAGAGGTCGCATGGTTTTGCGACAGGGTTCGTTCACATTCGCGCACTTGTGCACGTTTGCTGTCCGGACAGTTTATACTAGCGGACTTTGGTTTAAGCCGGATCCTAGTATATGATTTGGGATTGTTTTTTCTCATTGTATTCGTATTCCTTGGTTCACGAATGCGGGTGCGTATGCACGGTTGCTTGAGATTGAGGGAGAGGACTTTGATTAGGGTTAATGACTATTGTCATTTTATTAACCCTAATGCTTTTGTATGTATTATTGTTAATTGATATTAGTTTAATAATTGTGCATGTTTATGGTTGTTGACCATTTGACCCACCTTGACTTGTTGACCTTGTTGACACTTTGACCATCATCATTTCATTTGGAAGATGCTCTTTGATCCTTGCAATTTGCATTAAAAATAAAATGATAATGGTCATGTCTTGATTTAGCCATGACAATTATCTCACTAATTATCTAATTACAATAATTCACATATATGAGAGAATGCTTCATATTATTCTCTCATTCTATCATATCCTTTCTCTCTCTTGTTCTTCCTCTCCCTCAATCTTTCTCCCTCTCATGTGTTGAGAAACACTTGAGCTTGAGAAAAACCCTCTCTTGATCATCTCTACTCTCATCTAGGGTTGAAGGATTAGCACTTCTTGAACCCTAGTTACTTCTAGCTTGGAGTTGAAGCCAAAGGTTGAGGCTTTCGGGTGGATCTTTCTTTGACGGGAAAAGAGGACAAGGTGACCTCCTTCCACTACTCCAAGGAGCAAGGAGAGAAGGACATAAAGACCAAAGGTATAACCTTTCTAGCACTTAGCTAGTTTCTAGTTAGCTTTAGCAAGTTTTTGTTTAGCAAAGATCCTTTAAAGTCTAGTCCATGTTGCCTAAGCTTATAAAAATCCGATTTTTATTCCGTTTTCCGCCTTCCCGAAAGTACCGGGGTGGGCAACGTGGACTTACAGTGATGGTTTCCACGGAGAAATGAACAAGCTTTCTAGTAGTCTTCGAGGCCGAAGATGATCTACGTCGAGGTGACTCAAACTCAAGCTAACCCTTCACTAGGTCATAAACTTTGTGAAGAGAACACCCTAAACTAAATGGCGAGTAGTAGAGGATGATGAAATAGGAAGTGGGTTCACTTTAGATTTTGTTTTCTCACTTTATTTCTTCACTTAGAAAAATCTAGCAAGGTTTTCTTTTGGATGAAGAAGAAGAAGAAGAATAGAAACTCAAGTGACGTGAATTATGATCAATTATGCAACCATGGGTGAGTTAGTATCATCCACTAACCATTGTTGAGACTAAACCATGGTTTAAGCTAATGGTTTGGTTAATAAATATCTTAAGTAAAACAAAGTGTGTGGACTTTGTCAAAAATGCTTTATGCTTCATGAAGCTTCAAGTTAAAACAAAGAAAACCACCATTTTGAATTACAAAATAAATAAAAACCCTAACCATTATCTTAAATATGGTGTAAGTCATATACACACCCAAGATTGCATGTATCATCAAGCATGATACAATCATACACAAACATATATCACATATACATTATGTGCACATCAAGTGAGAAAATAATCTTAAGTGAACCAATATTAGTTAATGTAAAGTAATATATCAAATATATAATAATACATTAAATCATTAAATCAACACTTGATTTAATGATCCGGTCATATCGCATATAACCAACTAATATCTAGTGTATCAATATATCGAATCAACACTTGATTAGGTCACCCAGCTATATCGTATATAACCGACCGATGATACAAATTACGAAAATAAAATACAGTATCACATACTGGTATTATTCTCGGTCCCGTAAATATCTCATATGCGCTCCTATTTCATTTCGCTTGAGCCAGGAAACCTATGTGCAGGGCTCTAAAGACTCGTCAATACGCCGGCAGTAGGTGATGATCATATTAAACACCCACAAGCCGCAAGCGATCTGCTAAACGTAATGGCCACCCGGGTATTGAGTGAGCAGAAGATCAACGAGCAAGCCTACTCGCACTCCTGTGAATCCAATCAGTAACACTTACCGCACATTCCGGTCTGTTCGTCTGATATGTCGCATATCTCGCCTAGGGGTGGTAAACGTCAAACCCCAGTAGCTTGATAAGTCATGCCGATGTAAGGTCTATAACGAGCGTTAAACTACTGATAACACTTACCAGTAAATCACATCAACCCTGGCCAGGGATTTCCAGTTATGGCCAGTCGAGCATAGCGCAACATCAACCTCCAATACCGAGAGAGACGAAACCCCTCCTATCACTCATTGCCTCCATATGACTCGGGACTGTACCCAAAAACCACCTGTTTGCACGACTCAGTAGAGCCGTGGTACGGTGGAAATCAAAGCACAGTGGGAGACACACAAGACTCTATGACGATCTCGGGTCGACAGACTAAGCTGTACCAATATCACCAGAGAACTACCATCTGACGTGAGGTATAATACCATCTGGGAGTTCTCGGCGAGTTCGTTTAGTGTACCCAGTCTCTACTGAGCACCCGTATACCATCTCTGATGTCTAACACCAATGGATATGGGATCATCCATCGTCCATCAAATGGGTCGAGAAGATATACGCTAGTCTACTCTTGAATATCGATGCCCCGTCTCGATATTCCCACGACTAGGAACATTGAAGGATGTACGCATAGTCTACCCAGGCCCCACTAGTATAATCTTCGTCGTAATCCTGGAAGTCGAGTACACATCCTAAGGGCTTTATCAACATGTAACAGAGAGACAGTAAGTATACATGTTAAGATAAAGAGCAACCAGATAGCGTACTATCATGTCGAGCAAGAAAGTCCTCCCTATATATGTCCCATCATCCACTATTATATACATCTCATGTACAATAATGGCCTCTGGGGCATACATACAACTAATAGTGATAATTGGCCAAGAGTCGACCAGAGAAGTCCTAGAGCAAAATCGTTTCCGTTAGCACACCTTACCGGGCCGATGAACCGATAGATTGCGAGATTGGTAATCTACAGATAAGATAAGGACCCAGAGACAGAGGACGCCAGACCGTGAGCAGGAGGCAAGCGGATGTTCTTTCTCTGCTAGTTTTGGGCACACCGACTTTTTTCGACATTGTAGGAGTTGTATCTCGATGTCATTTATTGAGATTTGCATTTGTGATCCGAGTATCACACTTATATCGCTTGGATTTGAGTTTTGATGATTGAGTTTCATGATATCGTTTTCGTGCACTATGGCTGCACCTACTGGGTATTTACATTTTGCGCATAGTTATCGCACCTGATATATATTTTATACACCGTTGTGTTGATTTGCGATTTGTGCATATCCATTGCATTTGATGTCGATTTTGTACCTTCGTAGCATGTGTTTAAGATTTCGTGGATTTCATATGGATGATGTGATTTTGCACTCGGTATAGCCCACATGTGCTTGTAGTGCATTGATACGGATTTATGCTCGTAATTGCACAAGTTTTTGATTTATACATCTTGGTACACTCCATGTCGTTCTTATAAGCATTTGAGTTATTAATGTGATTTTCGTGCATTGGTTGCACCGTACTTGTATTTCGCGCATTTGATGCACCAGATTTGATATTTGCGTGCACAATAGATGCACCAGATATTGTTGTCGTGCACACCCGTTGCAGTGGACAGATGCTTTTGTGCATACCCGTTGCACTTAGTTTTGCTTTGTGCGTATAGTGGCACCTGTGTTTGGATTTGATTTCCATGCGCACCAGACGCATGTGCTTATTGGATACGCCTTTTGAGGCTGATTTTGCTTTTGAGCACTTTGTTTTCATGTTGGGCACTATATTTTATAGTAGCCGAACAGGACTGATCTGAGGACAGTACCTGAGTATTTTGCATGCATTAAAAAGTTAGTAAGAGGTTTTCAAAAAGGAGCTATAGTTTCGCTATTTCCTACGTGTCCGTAAGCGACACGAACGTTTATAAAGGAAAACCTTGTTAGAATATTTCAAAAAGGACGGAACGTATATTTGAGCAAAATATGTATGAAACTATATTTACTATTTTACGAATGAGCGTCCGTCACTTATACCGTGAGTTACACATCACACGGCGATTCAGAAAGGATTTTGCATGTATTTTATTCAGATTTTGGAGTTTTCAAGGATGCGTACTATACACGTATTATAGTATCAGACTAGTGTATATTGGATTTCAGTAGTGGATTTGAGATCTGTATCTCTATTGTAACTCCGAGAGTATGTGTGCAAATCCGATGATTTGCGTGACGCTTGACGGAGTTTGGTTTTTGAGTTTTGTACTCGTTTTCATGCACACTTGGCACGCTGTATTGTTTTTGCATCTTCCATGATTTCGGAGCCCCGTTGATTTGAGCTGATTATTGAAATGTTTTAGGAATTGGGAGTTTAAATTTAAATTCGGGGACCGAATTTATTTAAGGGAGGAAGACTGTAACATTTCAGAAAATATAAAATATTATTTTTGGAATTAAATATTAAAAAAATATATTTTCTGAAAACTGCCCGATTTATGAAATTGGGGTTTTCGAAAAAGGGTATAAATATATACCGATAATTGTAAAATAAATGGAAATTTAAATGATTTATTCATTTAAAAATATATTTAAAGAATTTGACATTTTTAAAATCTATTAAATGCAGTTTGGATAAAAACCCGATTAGTGCACTGTTAATCGCGATTAGACCAAATCCGTGTTTTTACAGTTTTTCATGGTTAGTGCACCATGATATGTTACATGTTATTTCATTTGTGTTGTTTTATTTGGGTGTATGTGTTTTGGTGAGAAAAGAAAGTGAAAAAATGTGTAATGATGATTTGGAGAGAGAGGGGGGACACAATGATGAAAATAAGCATGCTGAGAGAGAGAGAGAGTGAGAATAATTGAGAGAAGGGGGGCTGCCTCATTATTCTTTCCCCCACCATTTTCATCTCCTTCTTCCTCTTCCTCAAGCTCCTTTCCCTCCACCTACAACGCCAAAAATCACCTCCAAAACCTTTTCAAAACCCTATACCCCTTTCACAAAAAATGATTACCTCCTCACTCTCATCGCAATGGACCAAGCAAAGTGGGATTTTGACAACATTGGGACTTCTAGGGTTTGCTTAAGTGACATCCATAAGGTATAATCATTTACATTTAGTTAGTTTTAGTTTTCTTATGTTTTAGATAGTTTAGAAGTTGAATTGGGTTGGTGGTTGAGAAGATAGAAATCTCTAGAGAAGGGTTTAGGTGATTGTGGAAAATTAGTGAACTCTAGTGGCTATTGAAAGACCTGAAATTTAGTATAGAAACCAAAATACGGATTTAGGATTTTGTTCATGTCGGTTTTGTAAGTATATAGGGTGTGCAGGGAAATCTGGAGCAACCCGGGGAATTTATGAGTTTAGCAAACAATACCAAGGACCAAAATAGGGAACTAGTAGACCACCCTACGAAGACGAAGGCCAGAGGAGCCTGGGGGGCCAAGCCCACCGGAATATGGGGCCATGTCGCCGGCCAAGTGGGGTGGGTTGGGTTCTAGGTTGGTCCAGTAGCTCATATACAACTTGTACTACACCCTAGAATTGTTTGTGCAACTCCTTCACCTGAATCAAAATCTGGGAGCACTTTGGTGTGATTTTGGCTATGTTTTCCGTATTTTGAAATGTTTAGTTTTGATATTTGGATTCGTATTTGGTTGTTGGATATTTGTACATCAACAACAAGTGTTGTTTGGTTGATTTTGTACGCGTAAACTATAGGTTCTAACTTATGAGCAATGTGCGTGCCGTATTGGATTTTAGAACTTGATTTTAATTGTCACGACCCAAAGTTCGGCCCGTGACTGGCACTTAGCCACGTAACGTCTACAGACGTAACGCGACTAGGTAAGCCGAAACCCAGAAATCAAAACCATTAAAAGTATTGAGTGTTTAAAACATTTATTAGAACATTTATTAAAACGTTTAGAAAACCTTAAGTAATTTAGTAAGATTCTTTAAATTTCAAGTTATTATCTTAAAAAAATTGGCAGCATTTCCTTTGCAAAAACTAGCCATGAAATCGGGTACAAAACAATATATGAGTAAAATGATGTACAATAAGAAATAAGCATCCCAAACGGGAGCAATCACGCCCAACGGCGGAAACAATCACCACAATGATAATATACGACGCCGTAGCGAAGAATGAGTAAAAATAAGTGAAGACAACCTGAAATATAAAACTGCATAAATAAGGTCGCCTTACAACGAGCTCGACACCAAAGTACAAATAATATACATCGTCCTCACAACTGGTCTCTAAGTCAAAACATAAGTAATAGATGGAGAATACTAGATACAATGATGTATACAACTGAAAAATAAACAGATACCGCACAAAAACCCACCTATCAGCAAAGGGCTCGCACGCCGACTGCAATGGTATCTTTATCAAAAGATGCTAGAAAACAGCCTGCCGCGACTACTCTGAAGGGCAACATGCAAACACTGTGGCACAACGGGGTTGAGTTGCTAACTCGTGAATAGTAGATAACATATAAAGGTAATCGCGAGTATGCACGTGCTGCGATACTCTAACCTATTCCAACAGATAACATCTATATGATGAGCGAGATGAGCAATAATCATACAACAAGTGCGATCTAATAACATCTCTATATAATAAGCAGGGTGTGCAATAATCGTGCATAGCAAATGCAATCTAGTAACATCTATATAGGATGAGCAGGGTATGCAATAATCGTACCTAGCAAGTGTACTCTACTAGGTACTACAGATACAGGATGAGATGTAAAATACTGAATGTTGAGTATGCGAATAAATAACATCTACACGGAATGTCAACGTGGAAAATGACCGGGTTCCAACAATACACCCAAATCCCAATAAAACTCAGGCGCCGTCATCCTCATCGGCCCTAAAATCCTGTAAATCTCATAGAATTGTGAGTGCCCAACATCGGCACTCGAAATATCATAAAATAGCCATGTCCAGCATCGACACGCAAATCCTCAAGTATCGGGCTCCATCAGTCGGATCGGCCCACGGGCTCTGTCTGCGGAATCGGCCCTCGGCCCCAGCAGTACGTGTCATCCCGTATCCATCTCTCAGCTCTGGTCAGTATCCTCCGGATGACCGCCAGGCTCAACCAATCACCGGTAGATAGTAGTCCCTCTGCCAGGCTCACCGTCTGTATACAAAGCATCCCTTTCTTGCCCCGGGGTACCATACCGCGTCCACCATGAACCCGCAATCGGTGCCTACCGCTCCTCGAATCAGGTATACTCACATAAGCGCTCTGGAACCGAGAAATCTCATGGTGGAAGCACTGAAATATCATATCAAGAGAAACCGGGTATTTAAAAACAGTGCGTATTTTCTTAAAATAATACCACGGTTCTCAAATCCAGAAATCCCATAAATCCAAACTCAAATGCGTAAATCCATGCAATGTGTCGTATGACACTAAGAGTAAAAAGGGAAAACCGCTCTTTTAAAAGAATCCAGTTTTGAAAATATCTCATGCGGTCCCTATTATTCATGAAAACAATTCGATATCATCCATGTATATAACATATGTACGTATGCAGGTATGGATGTGCAAATGGATATATACGCGAATATGAGTGTAGCACTACTATGAAAATACAGTGTGCATGTGCGCAAATATGAAGATATCAATATGTGTGTGCGCCGGTATGAATATACAGTGTGCATGTGCGCAGGTATGATGATATCAATATATGTGTGCACTGGTATGAATATACAGTGTGCATGTGCGCAGGTATGAAGATATCAATATGTGTGTGCACTGGTATGAATATACAGTGTGCATGTGCGCAGGTATTGTCACGACCCGAAAGTACGGAACATGACCGGCACTTAGACTACGAACGTCTCAAGGCGTACGTAATCGAAGTAAGCCGCAACCCAGAAATCAAAACCAAGAAAAGTAGTAGAGTGTAGGAAGAACCATATCAAATCAACCTGTATGCAACATAATATACAACGCCTAAAGGCGAGGATCACAACAGAAGTGAAACTCAATCAGCAAGAAACCCATAGAAATATAACACGCGACTCTAAGGTCGAAAGATAAACCCACCTACTAACAAGTCACCCGAAAGGAACAGTGCCCGCAAAGCCGTAAAGAGTCCTGTACGGCAAACCTGCAAGAAACTGGGGCACAATGGGGGTGAGTTGCCAACTCGTGAGTAGAAAAAGAACTACGAACAGAAAATCGCATGTATGACGCAAACCTAGGTCATACGATCAATATAAATAAACCTCAAATGAATAAGTCTGAAGCATGCAAAGGTGGCAATGTAACATCTATACATATATGTAGTGTCAAGTGCTCGTGCCAGTGCCTCAGGTAATAACATGTCATAAATAAGAGGTATGTCTGCATGAAGTAATATGATGAAGTATCAATTGATATCAATACACATATATTAGCGTCCCATTCCACTAATATTGGTGTAAAGGTATATATATAACAGCACCCTCATACCCTGTTATATATACAAATAAAGTATGATCCATGTAATCAAGGTCTGTATGTAATCAAAGTTTGTATAAACGTGGATCCCGTCCACCCGTCACTCAATGACAATAAGCATCATGCACATAAATATCATAAGCATATGCATGGAAGTACGAGGATATAATCAAAATCATGGAACCGGAATGCCCAGCATCGACACTCGAAAACATCATGGAAACTGTGCCCAGCATCGGCACGTAAATCCTCATATATCGGGCACCTGTCAGTCCGGGTCAGCCCACGGGCTCCGTCTGCGGTATCGGCCCTCGGCCCCGGCAGTACGAGTCGTCCCGTATCCATCTCTCGACTCTGGTCAGTATCCTCCGGATAACCGCCAGGTCCAACCAATCACCGATAGGTAGTAGTCCCTCTGCCAGGCTCACCGTCTACTGCACAGCGATCCGTTCTCGCCCCGGGGTACCGTACCGGGTCCACCATGTACCCGTATTCGGCCTCATCCACCTCCTCGAATCGGGTTCCACATGTCACTCTAGCACCGAGAAAACACATGGTGGACGCACTGAAATATCATATCAAGGGTAACCGGGTTTTTAAAACAATTACATATTTTATTTTGAAATATCCACGGTTCCCAAATCCAGAAATATCATGGAAACAATATATCTCAATGCGTATAATCGAATGCATGATATAGGCGATATGTAAAAGAAATGAAAGCACATCTGTCTATCATGCAACCTGGAATGGTAATATGCATATTTTGAGCGAATCCGCTCTTTTAAAATGAATCAGTTTTGAAGAGTATCTTGCGGTTCCCAAAAATTATAAATATCATCTATGTATGAGCAGACATGTATGTGTACAAGTATGAGTATGTGCACAAATATAAGCGTACAATGAGTATGCCATGCAAGGATCGTATCCTGAATGCAACAGTACTACAGTGTAGTGACATGGCAATTATCGATGATGAAGTGTGTGAGCCAGCAAGAAAGTGTACGTGGAACATACGCATCATCGATAATGGTGCTGGTGTCCTAACAGCATGATGGTAATATAGCAATAGCACATGAAATGAAATGTGAATAACAATGAACATGCGGAATCGAATAAACCAACGCAACTGTGAAAAGTCTACAATAATATGTGTATGTCATGAAATCGTGCCATTTGAAATAAGACAGATCGGGGTTTTTAGTAAAATAAGGGTTACGGAGTTTTTAAGAAAGATACGTCCTTTGAAAATATCCGTAGAATCCCTTTACTTGGTTTTAAGATATTCCCGATTCATAAGTTTTTGAAATAGGTATGACTCGGGTCTAGTCTAACATCTACTAAACTAACTACCGATATAACTATCAAGTCAATCGGGAGGGGTATGGAAACCACCTAAATCTGAGTCGATATATATACATAAATATAAATATAATAGTCGGTGATCCCGCCTCAATAGTATCGCGTACGGTACCGTATATCATCTGACATCCTCGAGTCATGAGTGCGGATCAATCATCAAAATATAGCTCGTACGATAAGTCATCGTACGGCATCCCAATAGCTGGGTACGGGTCAATATCACGTTCATCACCCTATTTATCTGATATCCTCTTTAATCAAGATCATCATCCATGGTACTGACCTACGTCTAGTACAACACAAATGTCATCAATCCAATCATGATCTGGCTGCTGACCTACATCCTCAAACAACTGATATCAACATCATATATCGTCAAAGAGAAGGGTACATCACTCAATGCGACCTACTATAAATATCTAACCTGACATATCTCATATCACAACCACATGACAATTATTCAGAGTATATCACTCTGATATGTATCGTCGCCTAAAGATCCGCTATATTATTAGGGCGTATCTCCAATATGAGTCCTGCCATACCACCGATATCATAAGCTCAGAACATATCTCATCGACTCATCTCCACTGTCCTCCAATATCCTCATTGTCACCGTATAACCCTAGCAAATTCGCACGTGTGTGCGTGTGGGTGTAAACCTATTCTAGGTTCGCGACTAGAACTACACTAGCTCCTTCTAACCCTATCCTATGCATATTCCACCTAACACATCCTAAACAACTAGGTCACACATAAGCTAGAATATATCTGTTTATATAATCTATATGGTATATTAAACATCGGACTGCGGGGGTGCTATACGCCATCCACCCGACTTCTCCCCGTAGATATAAATCTACTCACCTTGTTTTATGCGTGCCGGTTCCGATGTCGCCATTTGCATCTCCAACGCCTCGACGCCACGGGGGGTACCTACAAGGATATCACATGTTAAAACACATGAAAATCACATCGGAAACCAAAATGGTGCACGCTACGCCTATAGGTAAAAACCTGTGACCTGGAGTGCAAACACAGCCAATAACCACTGTCGTTGACGTCCAAACGCCACCCGACAGATACGAATCATCGAATACCAAAATCCATACGAAAACAAGTCGTAAATCATACGCCAACTCATGAAAAACAACCCAGATTTTACCCTAACTGGAAACAGTCAAAACTAGATATACAGGGGGTCAAGTTTACATGAAATGGGGCTGTGCACGCAAAACGAGGCGATTTCACCCTGGTCTGGCCGCAAATTGTGGCCAGGGGGAATAAAACTGCGGCCGGGGTTTTGAGATGAGGGCTAGGGCTTTGGGTAGTGGTTCCAGGGTGCCTGCACAGCTTACTGCCAAATCAATTTTATTTTAGGAGGTCCCGGGTTGTAGCAGATTCCAGAGAGGTTGCAAAATCGACAAAAACGCTAATTTACACCGATTCTAAACTTTCAGGTGTGACACTAGAATCTGGGGTAAACTTGGTTACAATGGTCTCAAATACACCTAATCAGGTTACCCTAGCAATCAAAACCATCACTTGGCCACTTCTCACTCAAAATCACCAAACTAGCACTAGATTACAAATCTAACAGTAACTTTCAGCTATAAAACCAGAATTGGGCAAAATAGGAGTTGGATTGCAAGATTATACCTCCAGATGGTCCTAGGATGAAGGAGAAGGGAAGGGGGAAGGGTTGCTGCTGTTGTGGAGCTGCCCTTGTGCTCCAGATGATGCTGCAGTTGCTGTTCTGGGCTGAAGCTGCAATACTGCTGTTGCTGTTTTATTTTGTGATGTTGGTGTTGCTGTAGTAGCAGCAGTGGCTGTTGTTGTATTGTGTGGTGTTGTGGCTGATATTGTTATGGTATATGATGGTGTGGAGGCTGTTCTTGCAGCTGTTGCAGCAGGGTTTTGGGCTGATATGGTTGCAGATGCTACTGCTGAAGCTGTTTTGGGGGGGTGTTGTTGTTGCTGCTGCTTGCAAACCTCTCTCTCTTTTTCTTTTCCTTCTTATTTTTCTTTTGGTTGCAGGAGCAGCTGCAGCTGAAGGAGGGGGTGTTGTTGTATAAGTTGATGTTATGGGGTGAAGTGTGAGTGAGTGAGAGGGAGAGACGTGAGAGGTAAAAGTTTAGAAGTGAAGGGTGATTGTGACACTACCTAGGAGTCACCTCCCTCTCTCTCTTAAAAAGAACAACCATCATGGCCCTCTCTCTCTCTCTACACAAGGTCAACCCCACCCTAATCATCTTTAAAATTAAACCCCTTACTTAACCCACTTAACTTAACCAAATGGTTCAACCCACCATGGTCCTCTGTACATGGTTCAACCCTAGGCCACCATAAGTCTACAACATGAACAAGTGTAGAAAAATGTTATGTGCACATTTTTGCACAAAAAGCCAAAAATACAAATTAGCGATTTTTAATCGCGGTTAACACCAAAATAGCATTTTACGTAACCATAAAAGCTTAAAATGACATATTTCCAAAAAATAAGCTATTTTAGAATTTCCATAAGTTTTTCCCAAAATTTTCCCTATTTATCGGTATTTAATTATACCAACTATTAAAATATTCATTAAAAATTAATATTAAATTATGCAAATTCCCAAAAATAATATTTTAATTTTTTTTTTGAAATGTTAAAGGTATGATGATATCAATATATGTGTGCACTGGTACAAATATGCAGTGTGCATGTGCGCAGGTATGAAGATATCAATATGTGTGTGCACTGGTATGAATATACAGTGTGCATGTGCGCAGGTATGATGATATCAATATATGTGTGCACTGGTATGAATATACAGTGTGCATGTGCGTAGGTATGATGATATCAATATATTTGTGCACTGGTATGATTATACAATGTGCATGTGCGCAGGTATGAAGATATCAATATGTGTGTGCACTGGTATGAATGTACAGTGTGCATGTGTGCAGGTATGATGATATCAATATATGTGTGCACTGGTATGAATATACAGTGTGCATGTGCGCAGGTATGATGATATCAATATATGTGTGCACTGGTATGAATATACAGTGTGCATGTGCGCAGGTTTGAAGATATCAATATGTGTGTGCACTGGTATGAATATACAGTGTGCATGTGCGCAATATGTGGTAGAAATATGTTTAATCATCAATGATGCGGTGTTATCTAACTACCATTTCTATATGCAACAAAAGAGGGGTATGCTACAATGGTACATATGCGCTAGCAATACACATAAGAATATATGCGACTACAATATCCTATTATGCCCTGACGCTTAACGTCATACGGGCGATTTTCCCGTAGTTGTTAAATCTACTCACCCGGTCGCGTGCTAAGCATAGCCGACCACTTTCTTCCCCTTCTTTCCGGCGTCGGATGTACCCGCCTGCGATCCTGGAATTTACACAAGGAATCCATATATAAGCAAAATATCTCGCAAAACGCGATATCGAAACCAAACGAGAAACTCGCGTCGCGAACTAAACTCGCGTGTGTACGATACGCTGAAACGTGTGTATACGCGTCTAAAACTATCCCGACACGTCACGATACGCTGGATCACAGAACCCACTCACGTATTGTGCGTATCTCGCAAACAAAACCTACTAGAAAAACGATATATCGTCCCAGATTTTGACACAGGTGAAAACATACAAAATTGCACATGCCACAGCACTGGAAAACACAGCAGACTACCCTAGCCAAAACCCTAACACCAAGCTCCCTCATCTGGCCGCAATTTGCGGCCAGAAAGAATAAACCGGAGGCTACTATTTGGGTAGGGGGTCTCGTTCTCGGGGTATATGATCAACATCTAACAACTATGCTCCAGTTAACTCAGATTTTATCGGAAATCACCGGGTCTATAGCAGATCACAAAAAGCAAAAAAATTCACTTAAAAACGTTATATTTTGCACTAAATGAAAACCTAGGGCATTTTGGTGAAATCTGGGTTTAATATTAATTTATGTGGCCCTAATAACACTTAACTAGGCTAGGCTAACCAATAAAATCATCCCCTAACCAAAAGTCCACACAAATCATCATTTCTAGCACAAAATCTCACTTTTATCACTAACCGAAGCTACTTCTACACATAAGCTTTAGCAAGAGGGAATTGAGTTCAGAAATTATACCTCGCTTGACCCTACGATGCAGGAGAAGGAGGAGGAGAAGAAGAAGTGTTGCTGCTGCTGCTGCTGCTGATGCTTGCTGCTGCTGATGCTTGCTGCTGCTGCTTGAGGCTGCTGCTTGAAGCTGCTTGTGCTGCTGCTTGTGCTGCTGCTGTTGCCTTTGCTGCTGCTGCTTCTGCTGGTGTGTGTGTGTGTGTGTGTGTGTGTGAGTGAAGTGAGAAAAAAATGAGAGGCAAAGAAATGAGGCTAAAGCTAGTCAACCCCTCCCCTCTCTCACTCTTTCTTCATTTAATGAGCATGGCTCATGCCATGAAGCCCATTCCTTCTCTCTCTCTCACCCCATGTCAACACAAGAAAAAAAGAAAATTTAAATCCCTTTTTTTCCATATTCAAACAACCATAATAAAATTTAAAACCCAAAACCAATTAACTTAATTAAAATGGTTCAACCCACCATGGTTGCTAATCATGGTCGAACTCTATAATTAACCCTAGTTTACATGCACAAGTGTGTGCAAGCCTAGGAAAAATCTAATAAAATATTCATTAAATAGGATAAAATATTTGAAAATCAATTTGGTAACCTTTTTTATTAAAAACCATATATTAAGGTATAATTACTCATTAATCACATCCTAAAGTTTTACAATCTCCCCCCTTAAAGAAATTCGTCCTCGAATTTACAAATATACTGCTACGCGTACCTACAAAGAGATGAGGGAACTTCTTCCGCATCTCGCCCTTGGCCTCCCAAGTGATCTCTTCACCATTCGGACTGTGCCAAAGCACCTTCACTAATGGTAAGACCTTCGATCGAAGTCTCTTTACCTGTCGGTCCAATATCACAACTGGCTGCTCGGTGAACGAAAGATCACGCCGAGCTGAACGGTCTAGTGCTGAATCATGTGCGAAGGGTCATGTAGGTATTTGCGAAGCATCGACACGTGGAATACGGGGTGAACATCTGGGATGTCGGGTGGAAGAGCCAAACGATATGCTACTGCGCCCACACACTCAAGAATCTCGAAGGGACCTATGAATCTGGGGCTAAGCTTCCCCTTCCGTCCAAATCTCATCACTCCCTTCATCGGAGAGACCCTCAGAAAAACGTTGTCGCCAACTGTGAACTCTAGTCTACGGCGAAGTCTGTCAGCATACGATTTCTGCCTGCTCTGAGCTGTCCTCATCCTGTCTCGAATCAGCCGAATCTTCTCGGTCGTCTCCTGTACGATCTGTGGCCCCAAAATACTGCTCTCACTGAGCTCTGTCCAACAGACGGGTGATCTACATCTCCTCCCATACAAGGCCTCGAAAGGTGCCATCTGAATGGTATCCTGGAAGCTATTGTTGTAGGAGAACTCCACCAAGGGTAAATGATGATCCCAGCTACCATCAAAGTCTAAAACGCATGCTTGGAGCATGTCCTCGAGAGTCTGAATAGTCCGCTCTGACTGGCCGTCGGTCTGCAAATGAAATGTTCTGCTGAAACTCAAGCGGGTGCCCAAAGCCACCTGAAGCCTCTGCCATAGTCGGCTGGTAAACTGGGTGCCTCGGTCGGACACGATACACGTCGGGACTCCATGCAGTCGTACAATCTCGTCGATGTATATCTGGGCATACTGAGCAAATCCGAAAGTCTTCTTCACCGGCAGGATGTGAGACGCTTTCGTCAAACGATCCACGATCACCCAGATGGAGTCATACCCTTGCCTAGTCCTGGGTAGACCCATAATGAAGTCAATAGAAATCTGCTCCCATTTCCACTCCGGAATGGGTAACGGCTGTAACTCTCCAGCTGGCCTCTGGTGCTCGGCCTTGACTTGCTGACAAGTCAGGCATCTCGATACGAAGTCTGCGATGTCCCTCTTCATTCCATCCCACCAGCAAACATCTCTCATATCGTGGTAAATCTTTGTAGAACCCAGATGAACACTATACACCGATCGATGTGCATACTCAAGAATCTCACGCCACAGTCCCTCAGCATCTGGTACGCACAGTCTGGTCCCAAATCGCAGTATCCCTAGATCATCGATCACGAACTCGGAAAATCTGCCCTGTCCAATCTGTGCCATGATCTCTAAACAACGGTCATCACTGTACTGTGCCTCATGTATACGGTCAAGCAACTGTGGTCGTGCACGAACATGCACAAGCTGTCCCCCGATCGGCGTGAACTCGAACTGCACTCGGCTATCGCATAAAATCTGCCAATCTGCCGATGACTTCCTCTGCACTGCTCTCAAGTAAGATAGACTACCCCCGGGCCTCCTGCTCAAAGAATCCGCCACTACATTCGCCTTGCCCGGGTGATATAAGATCTCACAATCGTAGTCCTTTACTAGTTCCATCCAACGGCGCTATCTGAGATTTAGGTCTCGCTGCTGAAATATATACTTTAAGATGTTGTGATCAGTGAATATCTGGCACGACTCGTCGTATAGGTAATGTCGCCAGATCTTAAGTGCAAAGACCACTGCAGCCATCTCCAAATCATGAGTGGGATAGTTCTGTTTATGTTTCTTCAGCTGCCGTGAAGCATACGCGATCACCCTGTCATACTGCATCAATACGCACCCTAGCCCCACTCGAGAAGCATCACAATAGACCACAAATCCGCCTGATCCTGAAGGCAATGATAACACCGGTGCCGTAGTCAAACAAGTCCATAGCTGCTGAAAGCTATGCTCGAACTCCTCCGTCCAATCGAAAGGAACTCCCTTCTGGGTCAACCCGGTCAAAAGTGCAGCAATACGGGAGAAGTCCTGCACAAATCGCCTGTAGTAACCAGCCAATCCTAGAAAGCTGCGGATCTCAGTAACTGATGCGGGTCTGGGCCAACTCTAAACGGCCTCGATCTTCCTCGGGTCCACACATATACCATCTCGTGTAATCACGTGACCCAAGAAGTCTACGTTGTCAAGACAAAAGGCGCACTTGGAGAATTTTGCGAAAAGCTGGTGCTCCCTCAAAGTCTGCAGTGTGATCCGCAGGTGCTGCTCGTGCTCCTCTCTGCTCCGGGAATACACCAAGATATCGTCAATGAATACGATGATGAACAAATTAAGATACGGCCGGAAAATACGGTTCATCAAGTCCATGAATGCTGCTGGGGTATTGGTGAGTCCGAACGACATCACCAAAAACACGTAATGGCCGTAGCGCGTGCGGAAAGCTGTCCTCGGTATATCTTCCTGTCGAACCCGCAACTGATGGTATCCTGATCGCAAGTCGATCCTCGAAAAATACCCTGCGCCCTGAAGCTGGTCGAACAAGCCGTCGATGCGTGGCAACGGATATCTGTTCTGCACGGTAACCCAGTTCAGCTGGCGGTAGTCGATACACAGACGTAAACTGCCGTCCTTCTTCTTAACAAACAGGACCGGAGCACCCCAAGGAGAAACACTGGGTCGAATAAGTCCCTTATCCAGCAAATCTTGCAGCTGACCTTTTAACTCACTAAGCTCCGCCGGGGCCATCCGATAAGACGGTATAGAAATAGGCCCCGAACCGGGAATCAAATCAATACAAAAAGCAATAACGCGCTCAGGCGGTAGCCCAGGAAGCTCGTCAGGGAAAACATCAGGGAACTCACAAACAATCGGAACCTGGTCCAACAGAACATCTGTAGCACTAGTATCGCAAACATAGGCTAGGAATCCCTGACATCCCTTCCTCAACAGCTGTCCAGCGCGAAGAGAAGAAATCAAAATGTGAGGGGCGGCACCACGGTCCCCCTACACAATAAAAGCCGACTCGCCGGGAAAACAAAATCTAACTGTCTTCTCACGGCAGTCTACAGATGCATAGCATGTTGCTAACCAATCCATGCCTAAAAAAACGTCGAAGTCCAACATCTCAAGAAGGATCAAGTCGACAGGCAACTCTCTCTCGTCAATAGGGACAACACAGGATCGGAAAACGTGCCTAGCAACAAATGACTCTCCCACTGGAGTGGTCATAACAAGCGGCTGATCAAGCAGCCCAGACTCTCTACCCAAACTCCGCACGAAGTTTGTGGAAACGTATGAGTGCGTGGATCCGGGATCGAACAACACGTGTGCGTCAACAGAACATACTGATAGGGTACCTGAGACCACTGCATTGGACGCCTGTGCGTCCTGATGCGTCAACACGAAAACCCGTTCCTGTCCTCCACCTATAACTGGCGGTCCCCTACGAGCAACTGACTGTACTCTGCCGGCAGCTGGCTGTCCTCTGCCTCGGCCACCTCATCCTCTATGAGTAAACCCTCCGCGACCACGGCCTCTCTGTGCATGAGTCTGGCACGGAGCAACAGTAGGTATAATAGGCAACGCCCTCTAGGGTGGAGAAGGTGGAAGTGTGGCATGCGGTACTGCTGCCTCCCTCCGGCGTATCTCGGTACAATCTCTGATGCGGTGATGGGGACTACCACATCCAAAGCATCCACATGATGACTACTGACCCTCCTGGGGATAAGAGCTAAACATCTGACCTCGCCCCGAGTCTCTGCCACCTGTACGACGTCTATCACGGCGTCTAAATGGAAGTCCCTGTGCTGGTGTATCAGAACGAACCCTCTTCGGCCCTGGAACTACCGAAGTCTCTGCAAGGTGCTCTTTGACTAATAGGGCTGCGTCTACAGCTGCTGCATATGTCTCGCAATGCTGTGCACTGATCGCAAGGAACAGTGGTGTAAGCAAGCCTCGGACAAATCTCTTAACTCGCATCTCCTCAGTAGCCACTAGGTATGGAGCGTAAAATGATAGCTCGGTAAATAGCACATCGTACTCGGCCACTGTCATCTCTGGCGTCTGGCGTAAAGACTCGAATCTGCGCGGTAGGGCATCCCTAACACTATGGGGAAGGAAACGGGCTAGAAATACCGTCACAAACTCGGTCCAGGTCATAAGAGGAAGACCTGCTGCTCTGCCCTTCTCGATCGATTCACACCATTTCTGCGTAAGACCTTCCAGGCGAAAGCTTGCGAACTCTACCCATCGCGCATCTGAGCATCTGAGTGAACGACATATTCGGGCCATCCTATCAATGAAAGACTGTGGGTACTCGGCTGCATCGGTGCCTGTGAAGACCGGAGGCTTCAACCTCATGAACTCTGTTAGCGATACTGTAATCACCTCCGTGGCTGTAGGGGAAACTTCCTGTACTGTAGGAACCATCGCGGTCCCCGTGACGGATGGAGCTACCTCTGGTCGCTGCACTCTAAGTGTCTCGACTAGCGACCCTATCATCTGGCGCATCTCCTGCATACCGGATCCCATCATCTGGCGCATCTCCTGCATACCAGATCCTATCATCTGGTCTGTCGAAGGAGGAACAGTCTGCTCTGGTGCAACAGGTGTACTGCCCGGGTCTGTCCTCGTCTCAGACGAATCAACTCTAATCTCGGCTCTCGCGGCCGCTCTCTGCGCCTTCATAGTCTTTGGCGGCATAATGGCTGAAAAGAAAGTAGGATTCGATAAGGATACGGAAATTGAATCGCAACAATGTATACAATCATGAAGGAATTTCAATCAATAAGTCCTAAGGTCGCTCAGGCGGAGTACCGTGTCGTGAGTATGCCGCGGAACATACGCACGCTACACCACTCTGCTTCAGCTACCTACTCCATCATACCAGGGTCATCCTACACTCCAAAAGGTAAAACCTACGCTCTGATACCAACTTTGTCACGACCTAAAGTTCGTCCCGTGACCGGCACTTAGCCACGTAACGTCTATAGGCGTAACGCGACTAAGTAAGCCAAAACCCAGAAATCAAAACCATTAAAAGTATTGAGTGTTTAAAAAATTTATTAGAACATTTGTTAAAACATTTAGAAAACCTTAAGTAATTTAGTAAGATTCTTTAAATTTCAAGTTAATATCTTAAAAAAAATTTGGCAGCATTTCCTTTGCAAAAACTAGCCCCGAAATCGGGTACAAAACAATATATGAGTAAAATGATGTACAATAAGAAATAAGCATCCCAAACGGGAGCAATCACGCCCAACGGCGGAAACAATCACCACAATGATAATATACGACGCCGTAGCGAAGAATGAGTAAAAATAAGTAAAGACAACATGAAATATAAAACTGCATAAATAAAGTCATCTCACAACGAGCTCGACACCAAAGTACAAATAATATACATCGTCCTCACAACTGGTCTCTAAGTCAATACATAAGTAGTAGATAGAGAATACTAGATACAATGATGTATACAACTGGAAAATAAACAGATACCGCACAAAAACCCACCTATCAGCAAAGGGCTCGCACGCCGACTGCAATGGTATCTGTATCAAAAGATGCTAGAAAACATCCTGCCGAGACTACTCCGAGGGGTAACCTGCAAACACTGTGGCACAAAAGGGGTGAGTTGCCAACTCGTGAATAGTAGATAACATATAAAGGTAATCGCGAGTATGCACGTACTGCGATACTCTAACCTATGCCAACAGATAACGTCTATATGATGAGCTAGATGAGCAATAATCATGCAACAAGTGCGATCTAATAACAACTCTATATGATAAGCAGGGTATGCAATAATCGTGCATAGCAAATGCAATCTAGTAACATCTATATAGGATGAGCAGGGTATGCAATAATCGTGCCAAGCATGTGTACTCTATCAGGTACTACAGATACAGGATGAGATGTAAAATACTGAATGTTGAGTATGGGAATAAATAACATTTACACGGAATGTCAACGTGGAAAATGACCGATGTCCAACAATACACCCAAATCACAATAAAACTCAGGCGCCGTCATCCTCATCGGCCCTAAAATCCTGTAAATCTCATAGAATCGTGAGTGCTCAACATCGGCACTCGAAATATCATAAAATGGCCATGTCCAGCATCGACACACAAATCCTCAAGTATCGGGCTCCGTCAGTCGGATCGGCCCACGGGCTCCGTCTGCGGAATCGGCCCTCGGCCCCGGTAGTACGTATCGTCCCGTATCCATCTCACTGCTCCAGTCAGTATCCTCCAGATGACCGTCAGGCTCAACCAATCACCGGTAGATAGTAGTCCCTCTGCCAGGCTCACCGTCTGTATACACAGCATCCCTTTCTTGCCCCGGGGTACCATACCGGGTCCACCATGTACCCGCAATCGGTGCCTACTGCTCCTCGAATCGGGTATACTCACACAAGCTCTCTAGAACCGAGAAAACTCATGGTGGACACACTGAAATATCATATCAAGAGAAACCGGGTTTTTAAAAACAGTGCGTATTTTCTTAAAATAATACCACGGTTCTCAAATCCAGAAATCCCATAAATCCAAACTCAAATGCGTAAATCCATGCAATGTGTCATATGACACTAAGAGTAAAAAGGGAAAACCTCTCTTTTAAAAGAATCCAGTTTTGAAAATATCTCATGCGGTCCTTATTATTCATAAAAACAATTCGATATCATCCATGTATATAACATATGTACGTATGTAGGTATGGATGTGCAAATGGATATATACGCGAATATGAGTGTAGCGCTACTATGAAAATACAGTGTGCATGTGCGCAAGTATGAATATATCAATATGTGTGTGCACTGGTATGAATATACAGTGTGCATGTGCGCAGGTATGATGATATCAATATATGTGAGCACTGGTATGAATATACAGTGTGTATGTACGCAGGTATGAAGATATCAATATGTGTGTGCACTGGTATGAATATACAGTGTGCATGTGCACGGGTATGATGATATCAATATGTGTGTGCACTGGTATGAATATACAGTGTGCATGTGCACAGGTATGAAGATATCAATATGTGTGTGCACTGGTATGAATATACAGTGTGCATGTGCGCAGGTATGATGATATCAATATATGTGTGCACCGGTATAAATATACAATGTGCATGTGAGCAGGTATGATGATATCAATATATGTGTGCACCGGTATAAATATACAATGTGCATGTGAGCAGGTATGATGATATCAATATATGTGTTCACTGGTATGAATATATAGTGTGCATGTGCGCAGATATGAAGATATCAATATATGTGTGCACTAGTATGAATATACAATGTGCATGTGCGCAGGTATGATGATATCAATATATGTGTGCATGTCACGACCCGAAAGTACGGAACGTGACCGGCACTTAGATTACGAAACGTCTAGAGACGCAACGTAACCTAAGTAAGCCGAAGCCCAGAAATCTATACCATAAAAAGAAGAAGAAGTAAAGGAAAACATGTAGAAAACAAGTTTAAAAGCAACATCCAATTTTCTCAAAAATTTCGGCAGAGTCTCCTTTGTAAAAACTGGCCCCAAACGGGTACAAACAAGAATAATATATATACAACAATAAAAAGCATCCCCAAACGGGAGCTAGCTCTACGCCAACAACAACCACACCAAGCACGATAATATATAATGCCAAAGGGCGAGGCTCAAAACTTAAAAGAAAACAAATCCACCAGATACCATAATAATACAAGCGCGGCTCTAAGGTCGAAATAAACAACGGGTCCAGTAAACTTATCAAGTAATACAAGTTTGGTTGATGGAGCTTACTAGATACAAATGAAATAATTAAAAGTACAATGGCGTTCCAGATACAAGTGAACTAACCTACCGTGCAAATCACCCTGAATGAAATGATGTGCCAGCAAGCTGCCAAGGAAATCTGTACATCGAACCTGTAATAAAATTTGGCACAATGGGGGTGAGTTGCCAACTCATGAGTAGAAGATATCTGCGAAAAGAAATCGAATGCACGACGCTAGCCTAGGTCATAATAATATACTAATATCTCACTAGTCATCTAGTAGTGCAGGGTAACAAACTACATGTAACTGCAAATACTCCGTGCTCGTGTCAGTACCTCAAAGAGTAATATGTCATGTGAATGAGTATGCATGCACCATGAATGTAAAATAACCAATCCTGAAATCTGGATATATCTGTATAAGAAATCTTTAGCTTTTATCATGGTAAAATTTGTATAGAAATCTGAAATATCAACGATGAAATCCATGGAAATCCGTGTCAAGCATCGACACAAAACATGTAAATCTCAAGTCTCAATACCTCATAGTCTCAATATCTCATAGTCTCAATATCTCGGGCTCCGTCAGTCCGGATCGGCCCATATCATCAAATCTCACGACAACGGTCGTTATCCTCCGGATATCCGTCGTGCCAGACATCATCGGTAGGTAGTCTTCCCCTGCCAGGCTCATCGTCTACAACTCGATCTTCTTGCCCCGGGATACCATACCGGGCCCACCATGTACCCGAGACGGTTCATCCACTCCTCGAATCGGGTCTCGAAATCCAACAGAAAACATGAAATCTCATGGTGGACGACACATACATCACGAGAAAATCGCAACTTATATTTTTGAAAGAGAGGAGGAGAGAGAGGTTTTGTATATATTCTTGCGGTTTTCTCCAAAAATCCAGAAATCTCATAGAAATCCAAAATCCCAATATCATGAGTAAGCAAATGATAAGTGTCGGCATAATCCCACAATACTGCATGATAACATGAAAATGTGAATGCATGAAATGTCTAAATAATAAATGCCATGTCTAGACTAACACCTGAGAGTAATCACAATATTATATCGATCTAGCTGTTAGCTGATTCTATCAATAAAAGATAATATGTTCTAAAGTGTACGTGACATAGCAATTACTGATGATGATATGCGTGAGCCGGCAAATAAGTGTGCGTGGAATATGCGCATCATCGGTAATGGTGCTGGTGTCATAACAGGCAGAGTTTCAGATTGACTACAGGAATATATGTATGAACATGCAATGTGATGATTACAATCTGAACATAAAGGTAAAAGGTGTACTAACTACTCATTTGGAATATACATATCCAACTACAACTACATGACTCGAGCCTAAACTAGTATCTATCTAACCCCCTAAGAAACTAAACTAAAGGAACTAGTCGATTGGAAATAAGAATCCACAAAAGATCTGGGTCCATATCTGTAATAGTCGGCGATCCAGCCTCAATAGCGTCACGTACGTAGTACGACTACCTCAAGTCAAGAGTGCGGATCAATTCATCACATCTATACCTCGTACGGTAAAATCCATCGTACGGCATCCTAATATCGGGGTACGGGTCAAGTATCACCTACGTACATCATCATTCATATAATATCATCATCAAATAATGTCATGATCAAAGGTACTGTACTGTAAACGCATACATCCCAATATCCTCAATCATATATCAATGCCAGTATAAATATACGTCGTCAATTATCCTCAGAAGTATCGTGTCACATATATCATATCGTGATTAAGTTATACTTATATCATATCGTAATCAAGTCACACCTATATGATGTCGTAATCAAGTCGCACATATATCATATCGTGATTCAGTCACAGGTTACAGTCCGGGTTCTATTTGAGAGTCCCATGAACCTCAATATCATCACCACCCATTATTATTTATGTATACCTATTCATTATCTCATTTTCTAATGATCCGCTGACATTATAATATGACTGTATAGCCAAGAATCACGGCATCAAGCCCAGTTATATTGTTTCATCCCCATGTATCATATCACATCCTTGTATCACATATACATGTTGTGTATATTGTTAGTCTTGCCTAGCACCCTATGATAGATTTGGAAGCATCACATGTCATAAAGATCAATTTTTTACAGTGCTAAGCAAGCATACAAAGGATCTTATCCTAGAAAATTAGGGTTTCAGGATTTTACAAGCGACAAAGGATAGGGTTTCGAGGCTACAACCTTTGTAGCTCCCTTTGCTGGACTCTTTGGCCTCTTGAGTATTGGAGGAAGGTTCTCTTGAAGTCCTCTAGCGTCCACGACGATCCACCCGAAGCTCCTAGTCCAAGCTTGCAACTTCACCTTTCAAGAGGAGAAATGAAGATAACACTCTACACAAGTGGGCTAAACTTGAGTAGAATGATATTGTGGTTCTAATTCTCACTTCAAAAACCTTTCTTGATGTATGTTTAGCTCACTAGAAGAAACTAGAGAGCTAAGGAAGAAGAAGGAGGAAGATGATGGCTTTTCTTGATGAAGAAGAGAAAAGATTCTCCTTGGAAAAGAAATAAGAATATATCTATATATATTTATTTCTTCTCATCCCAAACTATGGTTAGGATATGAAGATATTATTGTATCATAGTTAAAAACACCTAAGGAAAAATAACCAAGTGTTAAATAGTGGGTGAGCATGGTAAAATGAAGAAGAGTGTAGAAACAATCAAATATTTAACCCTTTTTCTTTCCTTTATGTTTTAGTATAAGTACAATAATAATTCATATTAAAAACCATGGTGTGAGTCTCTTATTGCCATCATATTCCATGTATAAGCAACCATGAAGGATGATGCATGTATGTATGTGTGTATGCACATCCATATGTGCATGAAACTAAAAGAAAGAAATCATACATGCATGCATACATCCATCATGTACAAGGAAAAGTTTCAAGTGAGAAAACTAATGGTTAAATGATAAATCAACACTTGATTTATCAATCCGGCCATATCACATATGACCCCACCAAAAGCAAGCCGCCCGATCAATATACGGTATCCTATACGCGCATTTTAATCGGGTCCATGCGCATATCGCATACGCGCACCACAACGTTTTGCCTGGACTAGGTAACTCCTTTGTGGGACTCTAAGACTCGTCAATACACCGGCAGTGGGTGATGATCATATCAAGCACCCCCAAGCCGCATGCGGTCAGCTAAACGTAACGGCCACCCGGGTATTGAGCGATCAGAAGAAAACAAGCGAACCTGCTACAACTCCCGTCGAGCCAACCGGCAACACTACCGTACAGTCCGGTCTCTTCGTCAGATATGCTGCATATCGAGTCTAGGGATGGTAACGTCGACCCCAATAACTCAATAAGTCGTGCCGGTGAATGGTCTATAACAGATCGAGAAACTACTGATAACACTTATCAGCAAATCTCAGTAGCCCTGGCCAGGGACTTACTGATATAACCAGTCGAGCACAGCACAGCATCAACTCCCAATACCGGGAGAGACGAAACCCCTCCAATCGCTCATCGCCTTCGTGTGTCTCGGGACTGTACCCAACGGCCACCTGTTTGCACGACTCAGTAGAGCCGTGGTAGGGTGGTAATCAAAGTACAGTGGGAGGGCACACAAGACTCCATGACGATCTGGGTATACAGACTAACCTGTACCAGTGTCACCTGAGAACTGCTATCCGACGATAGATATAATTCCATATAGGAGTTCTCGGTTAGTCCGTCCAGTGTACCCAGTCACCACTGAGCACCCGTATATGATCTTGATGTCAAACATCGATGAATGTGGGAACATTCATCGCCCATCGTATGGGTCTAATATCATATACGCTAGTCTACTCTGGTATATCAATGCCCCGTCTCGATATAACTACGACTAGGGACATTCCAGGATATGCTTATAAACTACAGATGTCCCACTAGTATGATCTCTATCATAATCACTGTAGTCAAGCCAATATCCTTAGGGCTTTATCAACATGTATGAATGAGTAAAAACATGATCAAATCAACATGTTAGATAAAGAAGAACCAGATAGCATACTATCATGTCGAGCAAGAATGTATACTGATTATATATATATATATATATATGTATAAATACATCCACTATCACATAATGGCCTCTAGGGCATACATATATCCAACAATCTCCCACTTGCATTAAGGCCAGTTATTGGCGTATCTCATACCCAACATTTCAAAAAGTCGCTCTTGCTGCGGCTGAGGGAGGGCCTTGGTGAGTGGATCCGCGGCGTTATTCTTTGTGTCTACTCTCTTAATCTCGATCTCGCGGCGATCTACAATCTCCCGGATCAAATAAAAGCGCCTGAGGATGTGTCTGGATCGCTGATGGGACCTGGGCTCCTTGGCTAATGCCATAGCCCCATTATTATCACAATACAATGGTATTGGATCAATAATGGTTGGAACTACTCCTAGCTCCGAGGCGAACTTCTTCATCCAGACGGCTTCCTTGGCGGCATCATTTGCAGCAATGTACTCAGCCTCCATCGTGGAGTCTGCAACGGTATCCTGTTTGGAACTCTTCCAACTAACCGCCCCTCCATTGAGGGTAAATACAAACCCTGAGATAGATTTGCTGTCATCCTTATCGCTCTGGAAGCTCGAATCGGTAAAGGCCTCCATTTGGAGATCTGTATTACCATACACCAAGAACAATTCTTTAGTCCTTCGTAAGTACTTAAGAATGTTCTTCACAGCTGTCCAGTGGTTCTCCCCTGGGTTGGATTGATACCTGCTTACAACACTAAGTGCATAAGCTACATCTGGACGTGTACATAACATCGCATACATTATAGATCCTACTGCCGAAGCATAGGGTATAATGCTCATGCGAGCTCTCTCTTCATCGGTCTTTGGACAAGAATCCTTGGAGAGAGTGACTCCATGACAAGCAGGTAAGGCACCCCGCTTGGAGTCTTCCATACTAAACCTTTTTAGGATGGTATTGATGTACCTGGTTTGGGACAATCCCAATAACTTTTTGGATCTATCCCTATAGATCCTTATGCCCAGGATGTATGTGGCATCACCCAGGTCCTTCATGGAGAACCTTAGTGATAAGAATGATTTGACCGACTGTAGCATAAGAATATCATTTCCTATCAGAAGAATGTCATCTACGTACAATACGAGGAATGTGACAGCTCTTCCTACAGCCTTCTTATAAACACAAGGTTCATCTGGATTTTTGATGAAATCAAACTCTTTGATAACATCATCGAAACAGATGTTCCAACTCCGAGATGCCTGATTTAACCCATATATGGATTTAAGCAGTCTACATGCTTTTCCGCTGCTCCCACTGTCAATGAAGCCCTCTGGCTGATCCATATAAACGCATTCTTCTAAATCTCCATTTAGAAATGCTGTTTTAATGTCCATCTGCCAGATTTCATAGTCGTAGTGAGCAGCAATAGCAAGTAGGATCCGAATGGATTTAAGCATGGCTACGGGCGAAAAAGTTTCGTCATAGTCCAAACCTGGTCTTTGACGAAAACCTTTCGCCACAAGTCTTGCCTTATAGGTCTCTACCTGCCCATCTACACCAATCTTTCTTTTAAAGATCCATTTTCATCCCACAGGTTTTACCCCAGGGGGTACAATGTCCAAAGTCCATACTTTGTTGGTGTACATAGACTCCATTTCGGATCTCATGGCATCCAGCCACTTCACAGAGTCTCCACTCGTGATAGCTTGCTGAAAACTGGTAGGATCATCATCATCCATGATGCAGTCTTCTCCGTCACCATCAATGAGGAAACCGTGGTACCTCTCCGGTAGGCGAGAAGTCCTACCAGACCTTCGGAGTGGCTGAGGTTGTTCAGTTTCTATTGCAACAGCCCGTTCAACCAAATCGTTATTTGTAGTTTGTGTCTCTAGAACCTCTTCTAGATCCACCACTTTGCCATCATCATTATTTGTGAAAAACTCTTTTTCCAAGAATGTGGTGTGTTGAGAAACAAACACCTTCTGTTCCTCCTTGTGGTAGAATAGATATCCATATGAATTTTTTGGAAACCCCACAAAATTACACATGACTGACCGTGTCTCGAGTTTGTCCGGATTCTGCTTTTTAACATAGGCCGGGCAACCCCAAATCTTAATTTTCTTAAGAGATGGTCTCTTCCCATGACATATCTCATATGGCGTGGTAGACACGGTTTTGGTTGGAACCTTGTTCAGTATAAATGCTGCAGTCTCCAATGCATGCCCCCAAAATGAGACGGGTAACTCAACATCACTCATCATGGATCGGACCATATCTAATAGGGTCCTATTCCGTCGTTTAGACACACCGTTGTGCTGTGGTGTGTAAGGAGGAGTGAGCTGAGAGAGAATCCCATTCTCTTTTAGGAAGTTTGCAAATTCTGTGCTCAGGTATTCCCCACCTCGATCTGATCGGAGCATCTTGATATTCAAGCCGGTTTGTTTTTCTACTTCTTGTTTATATTCAATGAATTTCTCGAAAGCTTCGGACTTGTGTTTTAATAAAAATACATGACCGAATCTAGAGAAATCATCAGTGAAAGTAATGAAGTAGGAAAAACCGCCTCTAGCTTGTGTAGATATTGGCCCGCATACATCACTATGTATGAAGCCTAGGAGCTCCGTAGCTCTTTCTCCGTGTCCGGTAAACGGAGTTTTGGTCATTTTACCCTTGATACAAGACTGGCAAGTCGCATAAGATTTATATTTAAAAGAGTTTAAATATCCATCTTTGTGTAACTTGTTTAGTCTTGTTTCGTTAATATGACCAAGTCTACAGTGCCAAAGAAAAGCTTCATTTAATTCTGAAAGCTTTCTTTTATTAGTGTTTTGTATACTGAAAACTGTGTGTTGATTTAGGACATATATTCCGTTATTAAGCGTACCATACCCAACCAACATTTGATTCAGGTGAATGTTCATAACATTGTTCTGCAATACAAAATTATATCCTTCATTGTCCAACAAAGAAACGGATATTATATTACAAAGCATACTGGGTACAAAATAACAAGGATTCAAAACCAAAATACATCCAGATGGCAACCCCAAGTGATACTCTCCCACTGCGACTGTATGTACATTGGAACCATTTCCAACGCGGAGAGTATGGTCACCTGTCTTCAAAACTTTGCTATTTCTCAGTCCCTGCATAGAATTGCAAATGTGAGAACCTGAACCGGTATCTAATACCCAGGAAGCAGAGTTTATTGAAAAACAGTTTTCTGTCACAAACGCACCTGAAGCAGAAGCATCCCCATGCTTCTTCTTGAGATTCAAGTACTCCGTACAATTGCCCTTCCAATGTCCTGTCTTGTGGCAATGAAAACATTCACCTTTCCCCGGGTCTCCAGCTTTGGACTTTTCCTTTCCCTTCACCTTTCTAACTCCACCCTTAGGATTAGTGGGCTTCTTCTTTTTCTTTCCTTTGGCCTTGGCTTTTGGGCGAGAAGAAGAAGATTGCCCAATAGTCATAACGGGAGTTTTCATTAATTTCATAGTGCTCTCTGCACTCCTTAACATATTAAGGAGTTCAGGTAGCTCCTTCTCCATGCCATGCATATTGAAGTTAACTATGAACTGAGCAAAGGTGGAGGGAAGGGACTGCAGAATAATATCCGTATATTGTTCATTGTCCATTGTCCATCCAAGGTCCTCAAGCTCTTCTATAAGAGCTATCATCTTCATAACATGGTCTCCTACTGGTGTGCCAGGGGCCATTCGCATCTGAAACAATTTCTTTGATGCTTCGTATCGTAATACGCGGGATTGCTCTCCATACAACTCCTTTGTATGGAGCAATATACCGTGAATGTCCATATCCTCGTGCTGCTTTTGATGTGTATTGTCCATCGATGCAAGCGCGAGGCATTTTGCCGTGGCACAGTCAGCGTCCCATGTCTTGCGGACTTCAATGTCCGCAACTGAGGATTTTAGACCTGGGGTGGGCGGGGCTAAAGCCGTGAGGACATATGATACTTTATCATAAGTCAAGGCTATTTTCAGATTCCTCAGCCAGTCTTTATAATTGGTCCCATTCAGTTTGTTTTTATCTAGTAAAAGCTTGAGTCCAGTCATTGGTATCTGCCTTTAAGAGAGAGAAAAGAATACACTCAGCGAAAGCTCTTGCATAGATCAGATTGGTTATTTATCTTGTCTAATCGATGTCTCCCACTGCTTTAATCATGTTTTTCTTTCAAACCTTAAAAAGAAAACTAGCCAGGATTAATTACAGTCTACAACTTCGCTAACCGTTCAGCCAGGCCAGTGTCGGTACTTGAGGGAGGTTCCCCGTGCTTTCGCACGGACCTAATTAAATTAAACCTCGTTTTCCCAGAGGCGGAGCCCCGTTAACACCTTTCTAGTCACCTAATGAGTTAGCTAATTGTAAACTGTAAAACTCTCCTAGGAGCAACTATTGCCCACAGTGGGATCGGGATCCAACCATCACATGGAAGGTATGCAATCTCATTGCAAATCTCAACACTTGAAATTCCCAATATAATTTTTACCCCTAGTACTGATGACCTTGGCTATGGTCAACAAATCATAAGTACTAGTCAAGTTCAGCCCGTCGTTTCTTGATTAATCAGACCCGTCTACATGGCCATTGGCTAAGGTCAACAAAGTCATGTACCCGTCCTAATTAATCTGCATCATATGCATTGTAGAAAGACATCACTTAGCTACCGTACACTACGCCTTGGCTAAGGTCAACAAACGTAGCACGAATACTAAGTACTCTACTTCCTAAAATGACGGAGGGTTGCGAATGATTTTTAAGAAAACCTTTAACGCTTTGAACTTGATATCGTCGCAGAATCAAATAGTTTTGAAAAGGAGTGGCTTGTGCTCCGCAGTTTTGAAATGTAGCTTTTTCATAAAGAGCCGAGTGGTTTTCAAATCTGATTGTACAACATCTTTTTAGGTTTATTTTCTTTACATTAATCATATTAATGTAATCCCATCATTTAAGTCCTTAAGCCAATCACAGAAAAGAAACGAAAATAGCACGTACGCTTATGCCATCCGCATTCGCCGCAATGTTCCGTTATGCACCGTTAGGTTACTTAACTAACGGCATACCGGGACGGGACTAGCGCGGGTGTAAAACATAAGCAACGTCTACTATATATCATATATATAATATGTCATTCGTCTCAGATATTTCAGAACACAGGCAGCAGAAACATATATATAATGTGGGATATACTAGGACGTCCGTATTTAGTATTTAGCCAACAATAGAAAATACGGATTCCACAGTCGCGATGAATAGCCAAGCCCACACCCTTAGACCCCTACGAGAGCGGCAAACGACCCTACCAATCCTGGAGATTAGGAGACCCGGTCTCGACTCCTCGAGATGGCCTCCCACTGAAAACCCAGAAACCGGTCACTTGTGCTCCCCTCCTTGGGTCTATCCTAATGCGGAAAAGTAAATAATATACAACATCGGTGAAACAACCTCAACCTGGAAGTGCCGCAAATAAAAGAATATTACATTACATTTGAATTTACATGAATGAAAATTTAAAACTCTCATCTTACATAACCCCCCCCCCCCGGCTATTCAATCGCGACAATCCTGCACATCATATCTCAGCAACATATAATATCTCATATCATCAACGTAAGTAAGTATGCGTACCCCAATTGTCGTTGATGTATAGCAACGAAAATGGCGATATCGACATACTACACTTACGGTCACAGAAAAGAAAGTGTAAAACTACAATATTTGGAATCCACATTCTCTTTAGACATCATAAATGCGAAATATCACATACTTCGTATTTCATGCCTAAACTATATGAATTCCACATATTGTATCACATTTCAGATAAGTATACAGTATTAAAGTTTTCGACGGAATGATCAAATACCCAAAATTCCCTAAAGCTCAACACTTGAGCGGAGTTCAAAAAATCCGGAGTGTGACACAGTAGTAGCGGTCCAGCCGTAGAAGGGTCAAGCCAACGCCTCACATGTGGCACGCCGTACTGCCCCAAACCCTAAGGTTCAAAGGGCAGTTCAAGACGGTCACATAATCAAGTTAAGGTTTGTTGTCTTCTAGAGGGTCCACCATAAAACTTGCACATATATCCGAAAGATTTAAACCCCGTGAAGAGTGAGCAAATGATACTCGTTCAAATACTTCAATACATTCTAATTATCCGGAAAGACAAGAAGTTAAAATTCCGATCGAATCGACGAGTCCAGAAACATCTCCAGAATTTATAGTACTACATTCAGATTAAAAATACTCCAAAACAACATAAAAGCAGATACATGAGTTACAGTACAAAAATGAGAACATGAAGAAACAGAACAGCCGCGGAACCGCGGCCTAAGCAGGCTATTGTCGCGGTTCCGCGGTGGAATGAACTGTTCATGGGCTCATTTTTTACAGTAATTCTTAAAGTTACCTGCTTATTTTTTTGCATATTTTTAATTCTGAAAAGTATCAGTTTCAAAAAAATGTCCAGAGAGCGTCCCATAATCCCGTATTTCGGTTCGATCGGAGTTTATACTTCGCAAGAGTAACGCCTAATGTTCCAGGTCGGCTCTGAAACCAATGTTAGTCTTGCCTAGCACCCTATGATAGATTTGGAAGCATCACATGTCACAAAGATCAATTTTTTACAGTGCTAAGCAAGCATGCAAAGGATCTTATCCTAGAAAATTAGGGTTTCAGGATTTTACAAGCGACAAAGGATAGGGTTTCGAGGCTACAACCTTTGTAGCTCCTTTCCCTGGACTCTTTGGCCTCTTGAGTGTTGGAGGAAGGTTCACTTGAAGTCCTCTAGCGTCCACGACGATCCACCCGAAGCTCCTAGCCCAAGCTTGCAACTTCACCTTTCAAGAGGAGAAATGAAGATAACACTCTACACAAGTGGGCTAAACTTGTGTAGAATGATGTTGTGGTTCTAATTCTCACTTCAAAAACCTTTCTTGATGTATGTTTAGCTCACTAGAAGAAAATAGAGAGCTAAGGAAGAAGAAGGAGGAAGATGATGGCTTTTCTTGAAGAAGAAGAGAAAAGATTCTCCTTGGAAAAGAAATAAGAATATATCTATAAATATTTATTTCTTCTCATCCCAAACCATGGTTAGGATATGAAGATATTATTGTATCATAGTTAAAAACACCTAAGGAAAATTAAACAAGGGTTAAATAGCGGGTGAGCATGGTAAAATGAAGAAGAGTGTAGAAACAATCCAATATTTAACCCTTTTTCTTTCCCTTTTGTTTTAGTATAAGTACAATAATAATTCATATTAAAAACCATGGTGTGAGTCTCTTATTGCCATCATATTCCATGTATAAGAAACCATGAAGGATGATGCATGTATGTATGTGTGTATGCACATCCATATGTGCATGAAACTAAAAGAAAGAAATCATACATGCATGCATACATCCATCATGTACAAGGAAAAGTTTCAAGTGAGAAAACTAATGGTTAAATGATAAATCAACACTTGATTTATCAATCCGGACATATCACATATGACCCCACCAAAAGCAAGCCGCCCGATCAATATACGGTATCCTATACGCGCATTTTAATCGGGTCCATGCGCATATCGCATACGCGCACCACAACGTTTTGCCTGGACTAGGTAACTCCTTTGTGGGACTCTAAGACTCGTCAATACACCGGCAGTGGGTGATGATCATATCAAGCACCCACAAGCCGCATGCGGTCAGCTAAACGTAACGGCCACCCGGGTATTGAGCGATCAGAAGAAAACAAGCGAACCTGCTACAACTCCCGTCGAGCCAACCGGCAACACTACCGTACAGTCCGGTCTCTTCGTCAGATATGCTGCATATCGAGTCTAGGGATGGTAACGTCGACCCCAATAACTCAATAAGTCATGCCGGTGAATGGTCTATAACAGATCGAGAAACTACTGATAACACTTATCAGCAAATCTCAGTAGCCCTGGCCAGGGACTTACTGATATAACCAGTCGAGTACAGCACAGCATCAACTCCCAATACCGGGAGAGACGAAACCCCTCCAATCGCTCATCGCCTTCGTGTGTCTCGGGACTGTACCCAACGGCCACCTGTTTGCACGACTCAGTAGAGCCGTGGTAGGGTGGTAATCAAAGTACAGTGGGAGGGCACACAAGACTCCATGACGATCTGGGTATACAGACTAACATGTACCAGTGTCACCTGAGAACTGCTATCCGACGATAGATATAATTCCATATAGGAGTTCTCGGTGAGTCCGTCCAGTGTACCCAGTCACCACTGAGCACCCGTATATGATCTTAATGTCAAACATCGATGAATGTGGGAACATTCATCGCCCATCGTATGGGTCTAATATCATATACGCCAGTCTACTCTGGTATATCAATGCCCCGTCTCGATATACCTATGACTAGGGACATTCCAGGATATGCTTATAAACTACAGATGTCCCACTAGTATGATCTCTATCATAATCACTGTAGTCAAGCCAATATCCTTAGGGCTTTATCAACATGTACGAATGAGTAAAAGCATGATCAAATCAACATGTTAGATAAAGAAGAACCAGATAGCATACTATCATGTCGAGCAAGAATGTATACTGAATATATATATATATGTATAAATACATCCACTATCACATAATGGCCTCTAGGGCTTACATATATCCAACATATATATATACACATACACGTATACACCACGTCGAGTTTCCGTGTGTGCGTGTGTGTCTATCTACCTGAAACCTACGAATCTCCTCCAAGATATTCATCCTCTAGTAAGGACTTTCTAAATCAGTCTAGTCCAACCTAAGGTCATTACTAGGGTCCCACTCACCAAGATTCTAAGGCCACGTCTGACTTCCTAATGACAATAAGTAATATTCCTATTCTACGTTTGCGGGGGTGCTAAACGCCATCCACCGGACTTCCCCCGTAGATATACATCTACTCACCTGGTCCATGTCTGCCGAAGACGGTGTCTCCATCCTCTTCTTCATCGTCCGAAGTCCACGTGAGGGGTACCTATATGCAAACATATATAATATCGTAAACTGAATCACGAACAAAACCAAAACGACGCACGAAACGCGCATAGGTTAAAACCTATGACCCGCTCATACAAAAGAACCAAATATCGCTCGATATCGGCGTACAAACGCCGATTGATCGAGATAAAATACCAACAAACAACTCGTAGTTTTAAAACTCATTACTTAAAATATAAAACATGATTTAATTCATCGAAACCCTAAAATCGATCAAATCGTCCGATTTCGTAAAAACCTGAAAACACCAATTTACCGTTTTACTTCAAAACTCGATGTTTAAATGAAACTAATGGTCATAATACTCATTAAATAGCATAACTAGACTATATAAACCATTACTATATTTTTAACACCCTAATTTGTATTAAATTGAAATTCTAGTTTGCAAACTTGCCCGATTTCGATACTTTTAAGCAAAATTTCACAATTTCACTTCTAGACTTGATTTTGCATGAATTAACTTATTAAACTACAATTCATGATGATAGTAATATAATGAAACCATAAATTAGATTTTAAATCTCATTTATTTAAGAATTTCTAAAATCTAGTTAGCAAAATAGCATTTTTTTATCACAATTTTCTATTATCAACTTCAAATTAGTAACTAAATTATGTTTTCCATTTCACTAACAAGTTAATATCCTCATTAAAACCACAATCTAGTGTTACAAACATTAGTTAGAATTTTATCTCACCAATATATATAATATACAAAAATCTAGATTGCAAAATTGCTTAATTTAAACAATTTGAATGAACAAATTAGAATACATCAACCGTGCATGATTTTCCATTTCTAAAAATGTTAAACTAATTATAATAAACCCACTTAATTAGTAAAACCATAACTTGATTTTATAAACCCTAACTTGAATTTTGAAACTTGTAAATAGAATTAATTAATTAAATCTAAATATGCTAGAATGAAACATTTAATATCAATAAATCATAAGAATAAAATTTATACCTCCACATGTGAGATCCAACCATGAAAATTTGTCTCGAAAAAGGATGGTTTCTAACTCCAAAATCCATGTAAAAATGAGCAAAGAATAGAGGGTAGGAATTAATTAGGAATTTATGGGTTTTTTATTGAATTTTTTATGAATTTTGATGGATTTTTGTAACAAAATCAAGTAGAGAAAATGGGGGGCTGCCATGGGGAAGAGGCTGGCCATGTTAGGGAGGAAAAACAGAGAAAGAAATGATTGAGGAATTGTGTAGAAAGCTCTCCAAAATATCACCTTCTTTATGTCTTTTCATCACTTTAATTAATTTCATTCATTTCTTTTCTCATATAACTAAAGAAAATTCTAGAGACATGGAAAAATTTGGAAATAAATTTTTCATGATACACACTAGATTCTAATATGCAATGGTTCATTTTTGCAAATTAAACCCATTCAAATTTGTAATTTACACTAATTTAGTGTATAAATAAAGCTTATAATAATATTTAAAATAATTAATTTAGGAAAAATATTTAATTAAACTAAAAATTTATAAGTGACTAAATAAACATCATTTACTAGTAATTACATAATTAAAATAGGTCTTTGTAAAATTTATAATGAAAAACAATTAAGGTTTAGTTTTACGAAAAATACGTTTTACTTTACCGAAAATCATAAAATTCACTTAAAGAATTTTATTTATTTATTTATTTATTTTAAAACGTTACAATCTTCCCCCCTTTAAGAAATTCGGTCCCCGAATTTAAATTAACCCCCCCCCCCCAATTACTAAATCATTCAGCCAAAACACTCAAATCGTCGGGGCTCCGAAATCATCAATACATAGCTAAAATCAACTCCGTCAAGCATAACGCAATCATCGGAGTTACAGTGAAAATAGAATATCAAAGCCCAATACGAAAATCAACATAATATAAATCAAAACTATAACTTATATATAGTGCGCATCATAGTAAAATCGGCTAAACATCTTAATGAAGAAGCATGCAAAAACCCGATTTTTAAAAATCGCCGTGCGATACATATGTCACGGCACAAGTAGCGGACGTTTATTTCTTAAAAAAATAGCTATACATATTTATATCTTTTATTTAACATACACGTCCCGCCTGGTTACTAAATCAAATAGTAATGATTATAAAAACATACTACTCAAACTGAAATCAATCCCAATCACATCATAAAGATGTCATGTGCGTCCGGTACGCACTGAAATCGAAACCAAATACAGATGACACGAATATGCACAAAAACAAAACTGAGTGCAACAAGTGTGCACCAAAAACATTTGTCAAGTGCAACGGGCGTGCACGACTCTAATATCAGGTGCATCTACGCTGCACAAAACCCCGATTTAGTGCATCTGGTGTCAACAAAATCGCATCAAGTGCGCCAAGTATGCGGAAGAATCTCTATCAAGTGCACATGGTGCACAAAAACATATACCGAATATCAAAATCGAAATCACAGTACGAAAATGCATGAAAACTAGGTCGAAACATATATCAAAATCATGTGTAACCAATATGCACGAAATCAAATCAATATCTCAAAATGTATAAAACAAAATCAAGTGCACTGGGTATGTACAAAACAACATCAATACAACTGATATATGAAACATGAATAGAATGTAATGAATGTACACATAAGAAATACCAATCGTAAAACAAAATCCTCAAAATACCAAAATCCAAACAACGGAAATATGAAATTCAAATCACCAAATCACAATCGTAAACACTATCATCAATGTGCGCCTCTTTCCTCGAATGTCGACTGCTTCGAACTCGTCTCTTCATAGGTGTGCTGACTGCGCTACCAAGGACGATACTCATATCTAGAGTCTCCCACGTAATCTATCCCTTCACCTGATATCCGGACTACATTAAACTTTTCGATCGATTCATCAAAATCCCATAATTCCCCGAGAGCTCAACACTCAAGTACAGTTTAAAAATATCCAGTACATACCGCAGCATCTGCGGACCAGCCGTAGAAGAGCAAACCCAAGCCTCACTAATGGCACCGCGGAACTGCCGTAAACCCTGAGGTTCAAGGGCGTTCTCGTGGTCATTATGTCGAGTTAGGGTTTCATTCTTCTAGAGGATCCATAGAAATACCTGCATGTTCTTCCGAATATCTTAAACTTGGGGAAATGGGTTTCTGACAATCGTTCGAATCCTTTAACTTCGTCTGGACGGCATGTGAATACCCTTCATCCACACGCTAAAGAATGCTTCAATCTTCAAGAATAAACGATACCCTAATGGTTATCGCATTCGAGCCGCAGCTCCCTCTGCTCGTGCGACCATGGTGACAGAAACCACCATCCGATATCGACGAAGATAGATCAAAAGAACGAATGAAATGCGGTGCAAAGAAATGTACATCCTAAGGTTTCTTAAGCAGAGTAGCGTATCGTAAGTATGCCGCGGATCATACCCACGATACGTCACTCTACCTAATTCACCTACTCCATCAACCAAGGGTCACCCTAGACTTATACAAGGTTAAACCTAGCGCTCTGATACCAACTTTGTCACGAACCGAAAGTACGGAACGTGACCGGCACTTAGATTACGAAGCGTCTAGAGGCGCAACGTAACCTAAGTAAGCCGAAGCCCAGAAATCTAAACCATAAAAAGAAGAACAAGTAAAGGAAAACATGTAGAAAACAAGTTTAAAAGCAACATCCAATTTTCTCAAAAATTTCGGCAGAGTCTCCTTTGTAAAAACTGGCCCCAAACGGGTACAAACAAGAATAATATATATACAACAATAAAAAGCATTCCCAAACGGGAGATAGCTCTACGCCAACAGGCGGAAACAACCACACCAAGCACGATAATATACAACGCCAAAGGGCGAGGCTCAAAACTTAAAAGAAAACAAATCCACCAGATACCATAATAATAAAAGCGCGACTCTAAGCTCGAAATAAACAACTGGTACAGCAAACTTATCAAGTAATACAAGTTTGGTTGATGGAGCTTACTAGATACAAATGAAATAATTAAAAGTACAACGGCGGTCCAGATACAAGTGAACCAACCTACCGTGCAAATCACCCTGAATGAAATGATGTGCCAGCAAGCTGCCAAGGAAATATGTACATCGAACCTGTAATAAAATTTGGCACAATAGGGGTGAGTTGCCAACTCGTGAGTAGAAGATATCTACGAAAAGAAATCGAATGCACGACGCTATCTTAGGTCATAATAATATACTAATATCTCACTAGTCATCTAGTAGTGTAGGGTAATAAACTACGTGTAAGTGCAAATACTCCGTGCTCGTGTCAGTACCACAAAGAGTAATATGTCATGTGAATGAGTATGCATGCACCATGAATGTAAAATAACCAATCCTGAAATCTGGATATATCTGTTTAAGAAATCTTTAGCTTTTATCATGGTAAAATTTGTATAGAAATCTGAAATATCAACGATGAAATCCATGGAAATCCGTGTCAAGCATCGACACAAAACATGTAAATCTCAAGTCTCAATACCTCATAGTCTCAATATCTCATAGTCTCAATATCTCAGGCTCCGTCAGTCCGGATCGGCCCATATCATCAAATCTCAAGACAACGGTCAGTATCCTCCGGATATCCGCCGCGCCAGACATCACCGGTAAGTAGTCTTCCCCTGCTAGGCTCATCATATACAACTCAATCTTCTTGCCCCGGGATACCATACCGGGCCCACCATGTACCCGAGACGGTTCATCCACTCCTCGAATCGGGTCTCGAAATCCAACAGAAAACATGAAATCTCATGGTGGACGACACATACATCACGAGAAAACCGCAACTTATATTTTTAAAAGAGAGGAGGAGAGAGAGGTTTTGTATATATTCTTGCGGTTTTCCCCAAAAATCCAGAAATCTCATAGTAATCCAAAATCCCAATATCATAAGTAAGAAAATGATAAGTGTCGGCATAATCCCCACAACACTGCATGATAACATGAAAATGTGAATGCATGAAATGTCTAAATAATAAATTCCATGTCTAGATTAACACCTGAGAGTAATCACAGTATTATATCGATCTAGCTGTTAGCTGATTCTATCAATAAAAGATAATATGTTCTAAAGTGTACGTGACATAGCAATTACCGATGATGATGTGTGTGAGCCGGTAAATAAGTGTGCGTGGAATATGCGCATCATCGGTAATGGTGCTGGTGTCCTAACAGGCAGAGTTTCATATTGACTACAGGAATATATGTATAAACATGCAACGTGATGATTACAATCTGAACATAAAGGTAAAAGGTGTACTAACTACTCATTTGGAATATACATATCCAACTACAACTATATGACTCGAGCCTAAACTAGTATCTATCTAACCCCTTAAGGAACTAAACTAAAGGAACTAGTCGATAGGAAATAAGAGTCCACCTAAGGTCTGAGTCCATATCTGTAATAGTCGGCGATCCAGCCTCAATAGCGTCACGTACGTAGTACGGCTTCCTCAAGTCAAGAGTGCGGATCAATTCATCACATCTATACCTCGTACGGTAAAATCCATCGTACGGCATCCTAATATCGGGGTACGGGTCAAGTATCACCTATGTACATCATCAAATAATGTCATGATCAAAGGTACTGTACTATAAACGCATACATCCCAATATCCTCAATCATATATCATTGCCAGTATAAATATACGTCGTCAATTATCCTCCGAAGTATTGTGTAACATATATCATATCGTGATTAAGTCACACTTATATCATATCGTAATCAAGTCACACCTATATGATGTCGTAATCAAGTCGCACATATATCATATCGTGATTCAGTCACAGGTTACGGTCCGGGTTCTATTTTAGAGTCCCATGTACCTCAATATCATCACCACCCATTATTATTTATGTATACCTATTCATTATCTCATTTTCTAATGATCCGCTAACATTATAATACGACTGTAGAGCCAAGAATCACGGCATCAAGCCCAGTTATATTGTTTCATCCCTATGTATCATATCACATCTTGTATCACATATACATGTTGTGTATATATATACACATACACGTATACACCACGTCGAGTTTCCGTGTGTGCGTGTGTGTGTATCTACCTGAAACCTACGAATCTCCTCCAAGATATTCATCCTCTGGTAAGGTCTTTCTAAATCAGGCTAGTCCAACCTAAGGTCATTACTAGGGTCCCACACACCAAGATTCTAAGGTCACTTCTGACTTCCTAACGACAATAAGTAATATACCTATTCTACGTTTGCGGGGGTGCTAAACGCCATCTACCCGACTTCCCCCGTAGATATACATCTACTCACCTGGTCCATGTCTGCCGAAGACGGTGTCGCCATCCTTTTCTTCATCGTACGAAGTCCATGTGAGGGGTACCTATATGCAAACACATATAATACCGTAAACTGAATCACGGACAAAAACAAAACGACACACGAAATGCGCATAGGTTAAACCTATGACCCGCTCATGCAAAAGAACCAAATATCGCTCGATATCGGCATACAAACGCCGATTAATCGAGATAAAACACCAACAAACAACTCGTAGTTTTAAAACTCATTACTTATAATATAAAACATGATTTAATTCATCGAAACCCTAAAATCGATCATATCGTCCAATTTCCTAAAAACCTGAAAACGCCAATTAACCGTTTTACTTCAAAACTTAATGTTTAAATGAAACTAATGGTCATAATACTCATTAAATAGCATAACTAGACTATATAAACCATTACTATATTTTTAACACCCTAATTTGTATTAAATTGAAATTCTAGTTTGCAAACTTGCCCGATTTCGATACTTTTAAGAAAAATTTCACAATTTCACTTCTAGACTTGATTTTGCATGAATTAACTTATTAAACTACAATTCATGATGATATTAATATAATGAAACCATAAATTAGATTTTAAATCTCATTTATTTAAGAATTTCTAAAATCTAGTTAGCAAAATAGCATTTTTTTATCACAATTTTCTATTATCAACTTCAAATTAGTAACTAAATTAGGTTTTCCATTCCACTAACAAGTTAATATCCTAATTAAAACCATAATCTAGTGTTACAAACATTAGTTAGAATGTTATCTCACCAATATATATAATATACAAAATTCTAGTTTGCAAAATTGCTTAATTTAAACAATTTGAATGAACAAATTAGAATACATCAACCATGCATGATTTTCCATTTCTAAAAATATTAAACTAGTTATAATAACCCCACTTAATTAGTAAAACCATAAATTGATTTTATAAACCCTAACTTGAATTTTGAAACTTGTAAATAGAATTAATTAATTAAATCTAAATATTCTAGAATGAAACATTTAATATCAATAAATCATAAGAATAAAATTTATACCTCCACATGTGAGATCCAACCATGAAAATTTGCCTCCAAAAAGAATGGTTTCTAACTCCAAAATCCATGTAAAAATGAGCAAAGAATAGAAGGTAGGAATTAATTAGGAATTTGTGGGTTTTTTATTGAATTTTTGATGGATTTTGATGGATTTTTGTAACAAAATCAAGTGGAAAAAATGGGGGGCTTCCATGGGGAAGAGGCCGGCCATGTTAGGGAGGAAAAAGAGAGAAAGGAATGGATGAGAAATTGTGTAGAAAGCTCTCCAAAATATCACCTTCTTTATGTCTTTTCATCACTTTAATTAATTTCATTCATTTCTTTTCTCATACAACTAAAGAAAATTCTAGAGACATGGAAAAATTTGGAAATAAATTTTGCATGATACACACTAGATTCTAATATGCAATGGTTCATTTTTGCAAATTACACCCATTCAAATTTGTAATTTACACTAATTTAGTGTATAAATAAAGCTTATGTTAATATTTAAAATAATTAATCTAGGAAAAATATTTAATTAAACTAAAAATTTATAAGTGACTAAATAAACATCATTTACTAGTAATTACATAATTAAAATAGGTCTTTGTAAAATTTATAATGAAAAACAATTACGGTTTTGTTTTACGAAAAATACGTTTTATTTTACCGAAAATCATAAAATTCACTTAAAGAATTTTATTTATTTATTTATTTATTTATTTTAAAACGTTACAGTGCACTGGTATGAATATACAGTGTGCATGTGCACAGGTATGAAGATATCAATATGTATGTGCACTTGTATGAATATACAGTGTGCATGCGCGCAATATGTGTTAGAAATATGTTTAATCATCAATGATGTGGTGTTATCTAACTACTATTTCTATATGCAACAAAAGAGGGGTATGCTACAATGGTACATATGCGCTAGCAATACACATAAGAGTATATGCGACTACAATATCCTATTACGCCCTGACGCTTAACGCCATACGGGCGATTTCCCCGTAGATGTTAAATCTACTCATCTGGTCGCGTGCTAAGCGTAGCCGACCACTTGCTTCCCCTTCTTTGCGGCGTCGGACGTACCCTCCTGTGAACCTAGAATTTACACAAGGAATCCATATATAAGCAAAATATCTCGCAAAACACGATATCGAAACCAAATGAGAAACTCGCGTCGCGAACTAAACGCGCGTGTGTACGATACGCTGAAACGTATGTATATGCGTCTAAAACTATCCCGACACGTCACGATACGCTGGATCACAGAACCCACTCACGTATCGCGCGTATCGCGTAAACAAAACCTACTAGAAAAATGATATATCGTCCCAGATATTGACACTGGTGAAAACATACAAAATTGCACATGCCGCAGCACTGGAAAATACAGTAGACTACCCTAACACCTAGCTCCCTCATCTGGACGCAATTTGCGGCCAGAAAGAATAAACCGGCGGCCACTATTTGGGTAGGGGGTCTCATGCTCTAGGTATGTGATCAACATCTAACAACTATGCTCCAGTTAACTCAGATTTTATCTGAAATCACCGGGTCTATAGCAGATCACAAAAAGTAAAAAAATTCACTTAAAAACGTTATATTTTGCACTAAATGAAAACCTAGGGTATTTTAGGGAAATCTGGGGTTAATCTTAATTTATGTGGCCCTAATAACACTTAACTAGGCTAGGCTAACCAATAAAATCATCCCCTAACCAAAAGTCCATACAAATCATCATTGCTAGCACAAAATCTCACTTTTATCACTAACCGAAGCTACTTCTACACATAAGCTTTAGAAAAAGGGAATTGAGTTCAGAAATTATACCTCGCTTGACCCTACGATGCAGGAGAAGGAGGAGGAGAAGAAGAAGTGTTGCTGCTGATGCTTGCTGCTGCTGCTTGAGGCTGCTGCTGTTGCTGCTTGTGCTGCTGCTGTTGCCTTTGCTGCTGTCGCTTCTTCTGCTGGTGTGTGTGTGTGAGAGAGAGAGTGAAGTGAGAAAAAAATTAGAGGCAAAGAAATGAGGCTAAGGCTAGTCAACCCCTCCCCTATCTCTCTCTTTCTTCATTTAATGAGCATGGCTCATACCATGAAGCCCATTCCTTCTCTCTCTCTCTCTCACCAAGTCAACACAAGAAAAAAAGAAAATTTAAATCCCTTTTTTTTCCATTTTTAAACAACCATACTAAAATTTAAAACCCAAAACCAGGTAACTTAATTAAAATGGTTCAACCCACCATGGTTGCTAATCATGGTCTAACCCTATAATTAACCCTAGTTTACATGCACAAGTGTGTGCAAGCATAGGAAAAATCTAATAAAATGTTCATTAAATAGGATAAAATATTTGAAAATAAATTTGGTAAACTTTTTATTAAAAACCATATATTAAGGTATGATTAGTGATTAATCACATCCTAAGGTGTTACATTAATAGCGTGGCGATATGTGTTGTTATTGTAGGTACCTTCGCGTGGATTCCGAGGTGACGGAGCGTGGCGTCATCAACTTCGGCAAGAGAAGACCACGGTGAGTAGATCTATATCTATGGGGGAAGTCGGGTGGATGGCGTATACCATCCCCACAAATTTTGATGGAAACCGATTTATATATATAGATTATGATTAATGAAATCTTTAATAGGATACTATAGATAGAGTTAAAAGATAGTTAGAGAACCATATTAGAAACTAAGGATAGTTAGAATTGATATGATACGACTAGTATGTGATGACGGAACTTAAGGATGATATTTGACGATATTGCCATTTAGGGTACTATAGATTAGATAGTCGACGTAGGTGTGTCATCCGAACCATACCTATTTCCAAACTGAAGGATCGTATGCATCTTTTAAACAGATACCTTGAGGGATGTTACAGATTTTCAAATGATATATTTTCTTTAAAAACACTGTATCCCCTACTTTCAAAACTACGATTCGCATATTTGAAAAACTGTTTTTATAGTTTGGGTATGTATGTTAGATTAGATACGTATACTTATAGCAAAGGTAGAATGTATTTGTAAAATTGACTTGATGAGGGATATAAATGTGATAAAAATAGAATACGATTTAATATGTGATTTGATGATATGTTGGTATACGGATGCGAGTCGATTGAGATAATTTCTACCCTGCCGGTCCCGTAATACAAGATTATTGTAGATGTGACCTGGGACATGGGTATATAGAGATATTTATATGTGTTGTGAATCGTGAGTGTTATCCGTACGTGACGTTAGGTCCGTACCCTCCTCATCTTATAGGTTGACAGGTTCCCTGATAGCTTAATGCCGCCGTACGATGATTTTCCGTGCATGATGAGTTTGACTTGATGATTGATCCTTACCCTTGACTAGAGAATGCCGTACGATAGAGTATACCGTACGGGATGTTGTGAGGCTGGATGCCGATTGATAGATTCACCGACTCGATCATGTTAGATATGTACACCTTATAGCTTTTAGCTGACAATTTACCTTATGATGCATTCATGTTATTCGCATTGCATTACTTACACCTGTGCTAGTACACCTGCACCATTATCGATGATGCATATGTTGTACTTACACAGATTTGCCGGTTCACACACACTTCATCATCGATAATTACCATGTCACTACACAGTAGAATCACTGCATCAATATATACCACTTGTACATCCATATTGGTACACATACATATTGTACACTCATGCTTGCGTATATGCCACTTGTACATCCATATTGGCACACATACATATTGTACACTCATGCTTGCGTATATACCACTTGTACATCCATATTGGCGTACATACATATTGTACACTCATGCTTGCATATACACCACTAGTACATCTATATTGGCGCACATACATATTGTACACTCATGCTTGCGTATATACCACCTGTACATCCAAATTGGCACACATACATATTATACACCCATACTTGCGTATATACCCACTTGTACATCCATATTGGCGCACATATATATTGTACACTCATACTTGCGTATATACCCACTGGTATATCCATATTGGCGCACATACATATTGTACACTCATACTAGCATATTGTAGCGTTTTGAAAATCGTTTCGGTGAAATTTCGGAAAATCGATAAAATAAGGGGGTTTTCTGTAAAAAGTCAAAATGCAAATATCTTATTATAAAAATTAAATATACATATTCTAGCTATGTAATTGCTAGTATTTGGTGTTTATTCAGCCACTGGTGAAATTTCAAATTTTCTGAAAAAATATTATTTTATTATTATTTTAAGCCGTCACTAATACATTTAATTAGGGAAAATTACAAATTGGAATGAGTTGAAACAAATTTTGTGCATCATGACACATTAAATAAAATTTTATCATGTTGTTTTTGAAATGAAATCGTTTGCCAAAACGGTTTAGAATATATCGAAGAAAAAGGCTTTTTCCGGTGAATTTAGTGTTAACGGGAATTGGGGTAATACATTTATCTTTTTCCCTAACCCACACACCCACACCTCACCCTCTCTCCCTCTCCCCATATGGCCGGCCCCACCATGACAGCCCTCCCCCTCTCTCTCTCTCCAATCACTTCTTTTGTCAAAAGAAAAGAAAAGAAAAGAGTAGGAAATGATAGAATTAGAGTGGACTTTGACTAGAGTGGACTTTCCCCACCTCACTCTCTCTCCTCCCTCACCCAATCCCCCAAGAATTCTGGCCGAAACCTGAACCACAACAGCCCCAAATTCTTCATCTCATTTTCCATCAAAATCCCCAAAATTTCTATCAAAAATCCACCCTTTTTCTCAAAAATTCAAAGCTAATTCTAAATCCAAGCTTTACCCATTATTCTTTAGCTATTCAAGCATGGATCTTGGAGCATGAAATCATTGTTGGAGGCTAAGATTTTTGCAAGTTTGATCTCAAACTTGTGAGGTATAATCATAACCTTATGCTTAATTTGTTGTTAAATTACTTGAATCTAGCTATTAGGTGTTAAATTAGGGTTTTAAATTTCAAGTTTGAAATTTAAAGAAAGGGTTTTGATTACTAAGTTAGGGTTTAGGTCAATTGACCATGATCTAATTGTGTGGTTATTATCTAGTAGGCATGCTAAAACAAAGCTAATTACTAGGTTACTAATTGTTTTTTTGTAAATTGTTCTAATATTGCTAAATTGCTAACTAGGTTTTTGGAAATTTATTAAATGGTTTAGATTAAAATATGATTAAGGTTTCATGACATTATTAGCATTATAAATTTTGGTTTAATACTATTGTATATGCAAAACTAAGCTTAATGGATGAATTGTGAAATTTACTTTAAAAAGTGTTAAAATTGATATGTTTGCAAACTAGAATTTTGGAGTTTATGAAATTTAATGAGAATAAATTATGGGAATTGTTTTTATGACTTATTTAAGATATTTAGTGAATATTGTGGCCGCTAGATTCGTTTATACATCGAGTTTTGTACTAAAACGGTGATTTGTGCTTGGTAGATTTTCGGAAAAATGACTTTTTAAGTGAAATTGAGGTTTTTGTGAATTTTAAGATATTTTATATTATAATTAGTGCTTGTAATTGTACAAATGAGTGAGTTGGGAGCTTTCTCGATGGTTTGGCGTTTGTACGCCGACGTCGAGGGTTTTTGAGTTAATTTGTGAAAGCAACCATAGGTTTTGACCTATGTGGGATTCGTGAGTCGTTTTGGTCATGAGTCGGATTTTAATGCGATGCGGTGCGTTATGATATGTAGGTACCCCCATGTGGACATCGAGACGGCAAGCAAGCGCATGGCGACGTCGGCACCGGTGAGCGAGGACCAGGTGAGTAGATTTATATCTACGGGGAGAAGTCGGGTGGATGGCGTATAGCACCCCCGCAGTCCGTGGTGGTGTATACGGATGCGTATACACACCAACAATTATTATATGTTAGTTGGGGTTAATAACGATGTTAGGATGGATATTGGTGTGTTGGATTACTTTAGTGTTGCGAACCCTAAGGTAGTGTTGCACTACACATACACACATACATACACACATACATACTTGCATACATTCATATTTATATGTACTCATGGGATTCTTTATAGTTATGTGTTCACCTGGGTATGGGACTATGTGTTCACATACGGATATGAGGACGATACTAGGGATTGAGCTGAGTCGATGAGATTTGTTTTGTGGTTGTGATATCGGTTTGTACGAGACTGTCGATCAGTAGTCGGATCATGACTATATTGATGATATTAGTATTGTACTAGACATAGGTCAGTACCCTGGACTATGATCTTGGATAAAGAGGATACCAGATGAATAGTGTGATAAATATGATATTAACCCGTACCCAGATTTGGGGATGCCGTACGACGGATTTACGTACGAGCTATATTTTGATGATTGATCCGCACTCTTGACTTGGGATGTCTGATTATAGATATGGTATCGGATATGATATTATTGAGGCGGGATCACCGACTAATATATATACAGGTATGTATATGTATCGACTCAGATGTTAGGCGGTTTCCTTACCTGTAGCCCAGCTGGTCAGCTTAGCCCTTTAGTTTAGTTTAGTTGTTAGATTAGATTCGATTCTTACCTATTTCAAAACTAACGAATCGTGGGTATTTTAAAAGACAGCCCAAGGGATCCTACGGATATTTCAAAAGACGTATCTTTTCATAAAAACACCGTAGCCCCTATTTTCAAAACCCCATGATTCGTGTTATTTCAAAAGGCACCATTTGTAGGACTTATATTAGGTTAATGCAGATTAGTTATAGTTGCGTCTAGTATTCAGCTCCCGCTCTTTATTGTGGTTCGCTTCGCATCGCATGCTTATATTATGTTTCATACTCCATTATTGATATCATGCTGTTAGGACACCAGCACCATTACCGATGATGCGTATGTACCACGTACACTTACTTGCCGGCTCACACACATCTTCATCGGTAATTGCCATGTCACGTACACCTTAAAAAATATTATTGCTTGACTTAGCTTGTTAGTTAGTAATTTGACATGATATTAGTATACCTGCCTTATATGCCAGCTTAACATTGTAGTTATTACTTGTCACTTCATGCATACTGTTATTCATTGTTATGCCTACATTCATGGTTTTACATGCTATTGATGATTTGGATTCGGATTTCCATGAGATTTTCTGGATTTGGGGGGGGGACCGCAAAAACTTATATAAACTGATTTCTCTCTTTTTAAATAAAAAAAAGTGCGGTTTTTCCCATGATGTATGAGTCGTCCACCATGAGTTTGCTGATGGATTTCGAGACCCGATTCGAGGAGATGGATGAACCGTTTCGGGTACATGGTGGACCCGGTAAGGTACCCCGGGGTAAGAAGCGCGTGATGATGACGATGTGAGCCTGGCAGGGGAGCACTACCTACCGGTGATTTTACCCGACGCGTCGGATATCCGGAGGATACCGTCGTGGTCTTGAGATGGATGGTAGGGGCCGGTCTGGACTGACGGCGCCCTAGATATTGAGACTGTGATATTGAGATTTCGAGATATTGAGGTACAGAGACTGTGATACAGAGATATCGAGATATTGGGATTACGTTTTGTGCCGATCCTAGGCACTGTTTTATGCTGATTTCATTATGATACCTCATTTTAAAAATACAAAGGAAATCTCACTAAATTATGAAAACAGTTCTTCATTTACATGTATTCTGTTTTCATGTATTCATACCTCATTCATATGATATATTGCTACCTGAGGTACTGACACGGGCACATGAGATCACACTCGGGTTAGATATTACCCTAGCCATTGTTATAGGCTGCATGTTATTCATATATTTGAGGATATATTATGATCATTGACCTAGGTTGCGTTATTTATGCGATTTCTGTGCGTAGATGTTTTTCTACTCACGAGTTGGCAACTCACCCCCGTTGTGCCCCAGTTTCTTGCAGGTTTTGCCGTACAGGTTTCTTTACGGCTTTGCTGGCACTATTTCCATTTCCGGGTGACTTGCTAGTAGGTGGGTTATTTGTATCGTACTCATCATTACATCTTGTATACTATTATTCAGTTGTATCTAGAAGTTCCATCAACCAAACATGTATTTATTTTTGAGATAGAGACCAGTGATGTTATTCTTTCGACCTTAGAGTCGTGCTTTATATTTCTGTGGATCTCTTGTGGTCTGAGTTCCTTTTGAGTTTTGATCCTCGCCCTTGGCGTTGTATATTATATTGCTTGTGTGGTTGTGACCGTCGATTGACGAAGAGCTAGCTCCCGCTTGGGGATGCCTTTTTTTTGATTTCGTATACTATTCATGTTGTATCCCGTTTGGGGGACAGTATTTACAAAGGAGACTCAGCCGAAATTTTCAGTAAATTTTTGATGTTTTAAAAACCGCATAATTCGGCTTATGCTATTGAAACTACTTGTTTTAAATTGGTTTTCCTTCACTCTATTACTTTTCTTGGTTTGGATTTCTGGGTTTTCGGCTTACTTAGATTGCGTACGCCTCGAGACGTTCGTAGTTTAAGTGCCGGTCATATTCCGTACTTTCGGGACGTGACACATATATACCACATATCTTATGCATCCATACCTACGTACATACACATTTGTACATACATAGATGATGCTGGCTTTAATTTTGGAGAATTGGGGACCGCATGTACTATTTTAAAAACTGGATCCATTTAAAAGAGCGGTTCTCCCTTAATATGTCATATCACTGTTCCATGTTGCATGATATACGGATATGCTTACATTTCTGTTATATGTCGCATACATCATGCTTTACGCTTTTACGCATTGAGATATACTGTTTTCATGAGATTTTTGGATTTGGGAACCGTGGCTATTTCAAAAGAAAGCATGTACTGTTTTAAAAACCCGGTTTCTCTTGATATGATATTTCAGTGGGTCCACCATGCGTTTTCTCGGTTCTGAGACGTGTGACATGTGAAACCCGATTCGAGGAGCTGGATGAGGCCGATTGCGGGTACATGGTGGACCCGGTATGGTACCCCGGGGCGAGAATGGATTGCTGTGCAGTAGACGATGAGCCTGGCAGTGGGACTACTACCTACCAGTGATAGTATTTAGGCTCGGCAGATATCCGGAGGATACTGACCGGAGTCGAGAGATGAGATGGGCCGATCCGGAATGACGGAGCCCAAGGGCCGATCCGGACTGACAGAGCCCGAGATATGAGGATTTATGTGTCGATACTGGATATGGGTTTCATGATGTTTTCGAGTGTCGATGTTGGATACTCAGGTTCCATGATTTTGATGTGTCGCGAGGGACACTGTTGATTTATATCCTCATACTTGCATGCATACATACATTGATTATATGGTTGGACGAGATCCACATGCATACATACATTGATTATATGGTTGGACGAGATCCACATGCATACAGACATTGGTTATATTGTTGGATTATATCCGCATACTTATAGGTATTGATTACATTGTTGGCACATACACAGATACGGTCACCGTAGATATCATATTATTACCTTTATGATATAGTTGACCTAGGAGTCGTTGTTTATTCGATTTCTACTTATAGATGTTTTTCTACTCACGAGTTGGCAACTCACCCCTGTTGTGCCACAGTTCTTGCAGGTTGACCGCATGGATCCGTAGCGGCATCGCTGGCACATATCTTCATTTGGGTGTTTTGCATTGGGAGGTGGGGCATTTGTATCGTACCCACTCTTGTATTTATATTTCATATTGTATCTAGTCAACTCCATCAATCAAAATTAGTATTTGTTTAAGTAATGAGACTTAGTGAGATTTGTGGTTGCGAGACTTAGAGCGAGGGTATTTCCGCTACTTGTGGTTTTGATGTCTTGCTTATTTATTTATCTTTTGTGGTGATCTTCGCCGTTGGACGTCGTATACTATTTATATTTATGCTTTGCGTGTTTATGATCCGCCGGTTGGCGAAAAGCTAGCTCCCGCTTGGGGATGCCTTTATCATTATCTTGTATATGTGGTTTTGGATCAAAATATACAAAGGAGGTGCTGCCCAAATTTTTAAAAGACGAAACACATTTTCAAACTAGTAAATTTCACTTGCATTTTCATGTTCCTTCTATGCATTAAGAAAAATTGATTTCATTATACCTTTATTTCAAAACTTCACCTCCTTTATTTTCTTAAAAAGATTTAGATTTCTGGGTTTCAGCTTACTTGAATTACGTTACGCGTTTAGACGTTGCGTGATTTAAGTGCTAGTCACGAGCTAATATTTCGGGTTGTGACACAAGCACGCTTTACTACGGAGTTCTTCAAACTCCAGAATTCTGATTCATCCAAAAGGCGCCTCTGTGTTATAAGAGTGGTATCATACCATTTATAGTTCAGATCGTGCCCTTTTTCGGAATGGAATTCGATACTCCCCATTGTTCTGGTGGGTCTCCGTGTGCATCCGTATCAATTACATCCCCACCTCGATACCAGATAACATCTCACTTCTCACAGGGTAGGTGGTACACGCTTAATTACGGAGTTCTTCAAACTCCAGAATTCTGATTCATCCAAAAGGCGCCTCTGTGTTATAAGAGTGGTATCATTCCATTTATAGTTCAGATCGTGCCCTTTTTCGGAATGGAATTCGATACTCCCCATTTTTCTGGTGGGTCTCCGTGTGCATCCGTATCAATTACATCCCCACCTCGATACCAGATAACATCTCACTTCTCACAGGGTAGGTGGTATTCATCCCCAACTCTACCTGAGGTATTACATCCCCCCCACTTAGAACAATGGTTCGTCCTCGAACCACAGACCTACTTTTGAGAGACCGACTCTGATACCATATTTGTCACGACCCACCCCAAAACAAAGATGGTATTGTCTGCTTTGGCCGAAACCGCACGGTTTTGTCCCTTTAAATGAACCCGGGGCTACTTCCCAGTAGGTCACTCATCCCAGAATTTCTCTAGCTTAAGCACGCTTAACTACGGAGTTCTTCAAACTCCGGAGTTCCGATTCATCCAAAAGGCGTCTCTGTGTTATAAGAGTGGTATCATTCCATTTATAGTTCAGATCGTGCCCTCTTTCGAAATGGAATTCGATACTCCCTATTGTTCTGGTGGGTCCTCATGTGCATCCGTATCAGTTACATCCCCACCTCGATACCGGATAACATCTCACTTCTCATGGGGTAGGTGTTTTTCAGCCCCAACTCCACCTAGGGTATTACAACTACGAACATCTACTCCTATTGGATAAATCCATCGTATAGTTACATACGAACTCGAAAAAACTTGTTCCGGATTCAAGGATGGATTCTGGTTCTGGAGAGATTGAATAGGATTATTCGTTTGTCTTTTCCCTTTACCTTCTCTCCGGTTGTGAGGGCTCCTAGGATTAGGAGAGGGTACACCTATTGTGCTTATTGGATAGTCTTCCTCTAATCCATAGGCAGGTGCCGAACGGTAGGGAAGGAAGAAAACCAATTAGCCTAAGTGTGGTGTACAGAAGGTAATAAGTAAAGAAAAATAAAGGGATTAGAATAACGGCAAAGAAAATTGCGACTGCTATCATTCACGATAAAACCATGTATACCCCTGTCACTCCCACATCCACTTTGGATTTCTCCAGAACACTTCGTATCACTACGAACGTCCATAATGCTTAGACATGCCATCGTATAGTTACATACGAACTCGAAGGAATTTGTTCCAGATTCGAGAATGGTTTCCAGTTCAAGAGAAATAGAATAGGATTATTCAGATGTCTTTTCCCATTACCTTCTCTCAGGTTGTGGGGGCTCTTGGCATAAGGAGTGTACACCTATTACGCTTATTGGATAGTCTTCTTCCAAACCTAAGGTTGGTGCCGAAGGGTAGGGAAGTAAGAAAACCAATTAGCCTAAAGAAGCTGTATAGAAGGTAATAAGTAAAGACATAATAAAGGGATTGGAGTGAGGGCATGGAAGTATACGGTTACAGTCATGAATCAGGATAGTGGAAGAGGCATTACTAAGAATACCCGGTTACCACTTCGAAACATTTTCATGTTTCAGTTTCACTGTGAGATATTAATTGAAAACCATTTTCCCAAATTGGAATCTAACTCCAGGGTATTTATTTACCAGATCAGTTTCTTACATCTGTATGTTATTACAGATGGTGAGTGGGAGCAAGATATTGGGAATTGGGTGATTAGATCCTCAATATATCGGAATTCATTGTAATTGGTGATATTTAAGGAAATCATCTGGGTTTTTCCTGACGGCAAATATTTGGTTTTGAATATCCGTTGTTATGCACCAATTTCAAACTAATATATCTGTACGTTTATTTTATAAAGTGAGATATAACTTTTTGAAATTATATCTATGACATTTACCTATATCAGTTGGTGATTAGGTAAGGTGCATTCAACAGTGGTGCAATTCTTCTTAACCATAGTACAGTTTTCAACCTACGACGCACAAGGTTTGCGTTATTAAACTCAGTGGACTTATACAAAGTATTGTATGTTGTCCAGTGTCCATTAGGACAAAGGGGTTGGTACTCATACTATATTCTGTTTGCCCATGACTTCTCCAGTTCTAGACACGTATTTCGTTGAAATGCAAGGTACAGATATTGAGAAGTTATAAGTATAAGAATAAAGTAGAGAACCATATGTTGCAAATATCAGGATTCTTCAAGGTGATCGAAGATGTAAATACTTGTATATGGTATTCCGTTGATAGTAATGGTTTTGAGAACTTGCTTCTCTTTCAAGTTACTCATTTTTGGATGCACTCCTAGTTGAGTAATACTGATTGGCCTCATTCCATTTAGTTGATATGCACTGGAGACAGCTGCATGATTTTGAATCTGGTTCCAATTAAATTAGTATTTTTGTTTCTATATGGTATATAAAATCAATTTGTATCTTAACAATGTTAAGATATAGGGAGTTGTCCGGCTGATACTTAAAACCAGAATCTGGACAAACTCAAAGCACGTTTCAGTAATGGCAGTTTGTGGGTTATCCCGGGCTTCGGCAGAGGATAACCTTCTACCATCTGGAAGATCAATAGTGATATTGTTCTTGACTCGCCACAGTTTTAGTAAAATGGATTCTTTTCAGAAAATATTAGTGGGAGTATGGTAGAACTGGAAGTGATTCCAGAACCACAAACGATTACTGAAAATTTAATAGAACCTAAAGATTCAATTGGATTCAACATTACATTAGCCACTCCATAGATTTGGTGGTAACCTCAGGCACCCGAGAGGGACTTCGCTCTTCTCAGAGACGGTGACAGGGAGGTTCTTGTTTACCCAAACTTGCCATTACTGTTGTTCTAGACTATAAGACCCGGCAGGATGATGAGTATAGCGTCGTTCTAAACTAGCTTTAGAATTGCACGTGTATATGACTCTGCCAGAGGGTTGTTGTAGTCAGTGGGAGCAGCTGAAGCATAATGGACAATTAGCTCATGTCTATCTATAGACTAAAGCAGGCATAGCGGAAATAGATCATCTAATTTTGATGTGACAGCCATAGGCTTTGACTTCATCAGAATAGGAGATGGATCTGGTAAGAAGGTAGTAGAGAGTGATGTCCAGGTATATGGATGACATGCACTAAATAGGGAGAGATCTTCCTATACTACGATCGGTTTTACTGTGGTTGTCACAAAGTGTTTCTCCATATAGGATCTAGATAAATATCAGTTTTGTCGGTCACTAGATTTATAGTTTTAGATCAAGATTTGGTAAGTGTCCCAATTTGGGTACATTGAAATTATTCTAAAGTTGATTTAGAATGGTTGACTCTGTTAGATATATGTATGCCCTAGAGGCCATTATATGATAGTGGATGTATCTTCACATGTATATATATATTCAGTGTGCATTCTTGCTCGACATGATAGTATGCTATCTGGTTCTTCTTTAACTGATATGTTGATTTGATCATGCTTTTATTCATTCATACATGCTGATAAAGCCCTGAGGATATCGGCTTGACTACTCTGATTATGATGGAGATCATACTAGTGGGACATCTGTAGTCTATAAGCATATCCTGAAAAGTCCCTAGTCGTAGGTATATCGAGACGGGGCATTGATATACCAGAGTAGACTAGCGTATATGATACTAGACCCATACGATGGGCGATGAATGTTCCCATATTCATCGATGTTTGACATCAAGATCATATACGGGTGCTCAGTGGTGACTGGGTACACTGGACGGACTCACCAAGAACTCCTATATGGAATTATATCTATCGTCGGATAGCAGTTCTCAGGTGACACTGGTACAGGTTAGTCTGTAGACCCGAGATCGTCATAGAGTCTTGTGTGTTCTCCCACTGTACTTTGATTGCCACCCTACCACGGCTCTACTGAGTCGTGCAAACAGGTGGCCGTTGGGTACAGTCCCGAGACACACGAAGGCAATGAGCGATAGGAGGGGTTTCGTCTCTCCCGGTATTAGGAGTTGATGCTGTGCTGTGCCCGACTGGTTATATCAGTAAGTCCCTGGCCAGGGCTGCTGAGATTTGTTGATAAGTGTTATCAGTAGTTTCTCGATCTGTTATAGACCATTCACCGGCACGACTTATTGAGTTATTAGGGTCGACGTGACCATCCATAGGCTCGATATGCAGCATATATGATGACGAGACCGGACTGTACGGTAGTGTTGCCGGTTGGCTCGACGGGAGTTGTAGCAGGTTCGCTTGTTTTCTTCTGATCGCTCAATACCCGGGTGGCCGTTACGTTTAGCTGACCGCTTGCGGCTTGGGGGGGCTTGATATGATCATCACCCTCTGCCGGCGTATTGACGAGTCTTAGAGTCCCATAAAGGAGTTACCCAGTCCAGGCGAAACGTTGTGGTGCGCGTATGCGATATGCGCATGGACCCGATTAAAATGCGCGTATAGGATACCGAACATTGATCGGGCGGCTTTCTTTTGGTGGGGTCATATGTGATATAGCCGGATTGATAAATTAAGTATTGATTTATCATTTAACCATTAGTTTTCTCACTTAAAACCTTTCTTGAATATGATGGATGTATGCATGCATGTATGTGTTTCTTTCTTTCTTTCTAGTTTCATGCACATATGGATGTGCATACATACATACATACATACACCCATCTATCATGGTTGTTTACACATGGAAATTGTGGCAATATAAGACTCACACCATGGATAAATATATGGATTATTATTTAATTTTATGTTTAAAACAAAATAGAAAAGGAAAGGATAATTCTTGAGTTGTTTCTACACTCTTCTTTAACCTAACCATTCTCACCTACCCTTAACCTTGGATTAAACTTTCCTTATATGTTTTAAACCCTAATTAAATAATAACTCAAAGATTTAACCATGGTTTGTAGTGAGAAGAAATAAAATATATATAGATATATTTCATTTCTTTTCAATGGTTATCATTTACTCTTGTTAAAAGAAAGCTACCATCTTCATCCTCCTTCACCGTTTGCTCTCTAGTTTTTTCTAGTGAGTAAAACACACATAAAGAAAGGTTTTTGAAGTGAGAATCTAAACCACAACATCATTCTACACAAGTTTAGCCAACTTGTTTAGAGTGTTCTCTTCATTTCTCATCGTGATAATCGAAATTGCGAGCTTGGACGAGGAACTCCGGGTGGATCGTCGTGGACGCGAGAAGACTTGAAGAGGACCTTCTTCTAACACCCAAGAGGCCAAAGAGTCTAGCAAAAGGGAGCTACAAAGGTTGTAGTCTCGAAACCCTAGTTTTTATTGGCTTTAAATTCGAAACCCTAATTTTCTAGGATCGATTCCTTTGTATGCTTGTTTAGCACCATAAAAATTTAAACTTTGAGACATGTGATGCTTCAAAACTCTACATAGGGTGCTAGGCAAACCTAACATTGGTATCAGAGCCGACCTAGAACATTAGGCGACGCTTTTATGAAGTAAAAATCCCGATCGGACAAAAATACGACATTTTAAGACCCTCTCCGGACATAATTTAAAATCTGACATTTTTCAGAATTAAAAATACTTAAAAAATAAAGCAGGAAATTCTAAGAATAACAGTGAAATTCGAAGCCCTGAACCCTATAAACCGCCGCAGAACCGCGGCAATTCCTGGCCTAGGCCGCGGCTCCGCGGCCGTACAGAGGTATCAATGCATCAAATTTATACTGTAATTCTTATAACTTCTTGTACAGTGTTTTAGGTATGTTTAATCTGAATATAGTACTGTATTTTCTGGAGATGGTTTTGGACTCATAGATTCGATCGGAATTTTCATTTCGTTGTTTTTCCGGGTAAATTAAAAAGTATTGAAGTGTTTGAACGATTATCATTTGCTCACTATTCACGGGGTTTAAATACTTTGGAGATACGTGCAAGTCTTTTTATGGTGGTCCCTCTAGATGACAACAAACCTTAACTCGATTATGTGACCGTCTTGAACTGCCCTTTGAACCTTAGGGTTTGGGGCAGTACGGCGTGCCACATGTGAGGCGTTGGCTTGACCCTTCTACGGCTGGACCGCTACTACTGTGTCACACTCCGGGTTTTTGAACTCTGCTCAAGTGTTGAGCTTTAGTGAATCTTGGGTACTTGATCGTTCGTTCGAAAACTTTAATACTATCTGTTTATCTGGAATGTGATACAATATGTGGAATTCATATAGTTTAGGCATGAAATACGAAATATGTGATATTTCGCATTTATGATGTCTAAAGAGAATGTGGATTCCAAATATTGTAGTTTTACACTTTCTTTTCTGTGACCGTAAGTGTAGTATGTTCGATATCGCCGGTTTCGTTGCTATACATCAACGACAATTGGGGTATGCATACTTACTTACGTTGATGATATGAGATATTATGTGTTGCTGAGATATGATGTGCAGGATTGTCGCGATTGAATAGCCGGGGCGTTTTTATGTGAGATGAGAGTTTTATATTTTCATTCATGTAAATTCAAATGTAATGTAATATTCTTTTATTTGGGGCACTTCCGGGTTGAGGTTGTGTCACCAGTGTAGTATATTATTTACTTTTCCTCATGAGGATGGACCCAAGGAGGGGAGCACAGGTGACCGGGTTCTGGGGTTCAGTGGGAGGCCATCTCGAGGAGTCGAGACCGGGTCTCCTAAACTCCAGAATTGGTAGGGTCACCTGCCGCTCTCGTAGGGGTCCAGGGTGTGGGCTTGGTTATTCATCACGACTGTGGAATCCGTATTTTCTATTCTGGCTAAATACTAAATACGGACGTCCTAGTATATCCCACGTTATATCTATGTTTCTGCTGCCTGTGTTCTGTGATATCTGAGACGAATGACATATTATATATATGATATATAGTAGACGTTGCTTATGTTTTACACCCGCGCTAGTCCCGTCCCGGTATGCCGTTAGTTAAGTAACCTAACGGTGCATAAAGGAACATTGCGGCGAATGCGGATGGCATAAGCGTACGTGTTATTTTCGTTTCTTTTCTGTGATTGGCTTAAGGACTTAAATGATGGGATTACATTAATGTGATTAATGTAAAGAAAATAAACCTAAAAAGATGTTGTAGAATCGGATTTGAAAACCACTCGGCTATTTATGGAAAAGCTACATTTCAAAACCGCGGAGCTTAAGCCACTCCTTTTGAAAACCATTTGATTCTACAACGATATTAAGTTCAAAGCGTTAATGATTTTCTTAAAAATCATCCGCAACCCTCCGTCATTTTAGGAAGTAGAGTACTTAGTATTCGTGCTACGTTTGTTGACTATAGTTAAGGCGTAGTGTACGGTAGCTAAGTGATGTCTTCCTACATTGCATATGATGCAGATTAATTAGGACATTCTTATGACTTTGTTGACCTTAGTTAAGGGTCATATGAGTGGGTCTAATTAATCAAGAAATGACGGGTAGAACTTGACTAGTACTTATGATTTGTTGACCTTAGTTAAGGTCATAAGTGCTAGGGGTAAAAACCACATCGGGAATTTCAATAGTTGAAATTTGCAATGAGATTGCATACTTCCATATGATGGTTGGATCCCGATCCCACTGTGGGCAATAGTTGCTCCTAGGAGAGTTTTACAGTTTACAATTAGATAACTCATTAGGTGTCTAAAAAGGTGTTAACGGGGCTCCGCCTCTGGGAAAACGAGGTTTACTCTAATTCGGTCCGTGCGAAAGCATGGGGAACCTCCCTCAAGTACCGACACTGGCCTGGCTGAACGGTTAGTGAAGTTGTAGACTGTAATTAATCCTGGCTAGTTTTTCTTTTTAAGGTTTGAAAGAAAAACTCGATAAAAGCAGTGGGAAATATCGATTAGATAAGATAATAACCAATCTGATCCATGCAAGAGCTTTCGCTGAGTGTATTCTTTTCTCTCTCTTAATGGCAGATACCCATGACTGGACTCAAGCTTCTACTAGATAAAAACAAACTGAATGGGACCAACTATAAAGACTGGTTGAGAAATCTGAAAATCGCCTTGACTTATGATAAAGTATCATATGTCCTCACGGCTTCAGCCCCGCCCGTCCCAGGTCCAAAATCCTCAGTTGCGGACATTGAAGTCCGCAAGACATGGGACGCTGACTGTGCCACTGCCAAATGCCTCGCGCTTGCATCGATGGACAATACACATCAAAAGCAGCACGAGGACATGGACATTCACGGTATATTGCTCCATACAAAGGAGTTGTATGGGGAGCAATCCCGCGTATTACGATACGAAGCATCAAAGAAATTGTTTCAGATGCGAATAGCCCCAGCACACCAGTAGGAGACCATGTTCTGAAGATGATAGCTCTTATAGAAGAGCTTGAGGACCTTGGATGGACGATGGACAATGAACAATATATAGATATTATTCTGCAGTCCCTCCCCTCCACCTTTGCTCAGTTCATAGTGAACTTCAACATACATGGCATGGAGAAGGAACTCCCTGGACTCCTTAATATGTTAAGGAGTGCAGAGAGCACTATGAAATTAGCAAAAACTCCCGTTATGACTATTGGACAGTCTTCCTCTTCTCGCCCGAAAGCTAAGGCCAAGGGAAAGAAAAAGAAGAAACCCACTAATCCTAAGGGTGGGGTTAAAAAGGTGAAGGGAAAGGAAATGTCCAAGGCTGGAGACTCGGGGAAGGGCGAATGTTTTCATTGCCACAAGACAGGACATTGGAAGCGCAATTGCACGGAGTACTTAAGTCTCAAGAAGAAGCATGGTGATTCTTCTGCTTCAGGTGCGTTTGTGACAGAAAACTGTTTTTCAATAAACTCTGCTTCCTGGGTATAGGATACCGGTTCAGGTTCTCACATTTGCAATTCTATGCAGGGGTTGAGAAATAGCAAGGTTTTGAAGACAGGTGACCATATTCTCCGCGTTGGAAATGGTTCCAATGTACATACAGTCGCAGTGTAAGAGTATCACTTGGGGTTGCCATCTGGATGTATTTTGGTTTTGAATCCATGTTATTTTGTACCAAGTATGCTATGTAATATAATATCCGTTTCTTTGTTGGACAATGAAGGATATAATTTTGTATTGCAGAACAATGTTATGAACATTCACCTGAATCAAATGTTGGTTGGGTATGGTACGCTTAATAACGGAATATATGTCCTAAATCAACACACAGTTTTCAATCTACAACACACTAATAAAAGAAAACTTTCAGAATTAAATGAAGCTTTTCTTTGGCACTGTAGACTTGGTCATATTAACGAAACAAGACTAAACAAGTTACATAAAGATGGATATTTAAACTCTTTTGAATATAAATCTTATGCGACTTGGCAGTCTTGTATCAAGGGTAAAATGACCAAAACTCCGTTTACCGGACACGGAGAAAGAGGCGGTTTTTCATAGTGATGTATGTGGGCTAATATCTACACAGGCTAGAGGCGGTTTTTCCTACTTCATTACATTCACTGACGATTTCTCAAGATTCGGTCATGTATTTTTATTAAAGCACAAGTCCGAAGCTTTCGAGAAATTGATTGAATATAAACAAGAAGTAGAAAAACAAACCGGCTTGAGTATCAAGATGCTTCGATCAGATCGAGGTGGTGAGTATCTCAGTACAGAATTTGCAAACTTCCTAAAAGAGAATGGGATTCTCTCTCAGCTCACTCCTCCTTACACACCACAGCACAACGGTGTGTCGGAACGACGGAATAGGACCCTATTAGATATGGTCCGGTCCATGATGAGTGACGCTGAGTTACCAGTCTCGTTTTGGGGGCATGCATTGGAGACTGCAGCGTTTCTGCTAAACAGGGTTCCAACCAAAACCGTGTCTACCACGCCATATAAGATATGGTATGGGAAGAGACCATCTCTTAAGAGAATTAAGATTTGGGGTTGCCCGGCCTATGTTAAAAAGCAGAATCCGGACAAACTCGAGACACGGTCAGTCATGTGTAACTTTGTGGGATATCCAAAGAATTCTTATGGATATCTGTTCTACCACAAAGAGGAACAAAAAGTGTTTGTTTCTCAGTATGCCACATTCTTGGAAAAAGAGTTTTTCACAGATAAAGATGATGGCAAGGTGGTGGATCTAGAAGAGGTTCTAGAGACACAAACTACAAATGACGATTTGGTTGAACCGACTGTTACAACAGAAACTGAAGAACCTCGGCCACTCCATAGGTCTGGTAGGACTTCTCGCCCACCGGAGAGGTACTACGGTTTCCTCATTGATGGTGACAGAGAAGACTGTATCATGGATGATGATGATCCTACCAGTTTTCAGCAAGCTATCACGAGTAGAGACTCTGTGAAGTGGCTGGATGCCATGAGATCCGAAATGGAGTCTATGTACACTAACAAAGTATGGACTTTGGACGTTGTACCCCCTGGGGTAAAACCTGTGGGGTGCAAATGGATCTTTAAAAGAAAGATTGGTGTAGATGGGCAAGTGGAGACCTATAAGGCAAGACTTGTGGCAAAGGGTTTTCGTCAAAGACCAGGTTTGGACTATGACGAGATTTTTTCTCCCGTAGCCATGCTTAAATCCATTCGGATCCTTCTTGCTATTGCTGCTCACTACGACTATGAAATCTGGCAGATGGACGTTAAAACCGCATTTCTAAATGGAAATTTAGAAGAATGCGTTTATATGGATCAGCCAGAGGGCTTCATTGACAGTGGGAGTAGCGGGAAAGCATGTAAATTGCTTAAATCCATATATGGGTTAAAGCAGGCATCACGGAGTTGGAACATCTGTTTCGATGATGTCATCAAAGAGTTTGATTTCATCAAAAATCCAGATGAACCTTGTGTTTATAAGAAGGCTGTAGGGAGAGCTGTCACATTCCTCGTATTGTACGTGGACGACATTCTTCTGATAGGAAATGATATTCCTATGCTACAGTCGGTCAAATCTTTCTTATCACTGAGGTTCTCCATGAAGGACCTGGGTGATTCCACATACATTCTGGGCATAAGGATCTATAGGGATAGATCAAAAAGGTTATTAATTGTCCCATACCAGGTACATTGACACCATCCTAAAAAGGTTTAGTATGGAAGACTCTAAGCGGGGTGCCTTACCCGCTTGCCATGGGGTCACTCTCTCCAAGGATTCTTGCCCAAAGACCGATGAAGAGAGAGCTCGCATGAGTATTATACCCTATGCTTCGGCAGTAGGATCTATAATGAATGCGATGTTATGTACACGCCCAGATGTAGCTTACGCACTTAGTGTTGTAAGAAGGTATCAATCCAACCCAGGGGAGAATCACTGGACAGCTGTGAAGAACATTCTTAAGTACTTGCGAAGGACTAAAGAATTGTTCTTGGTGTAAGGTAATGGAGATCTCCAAATGGAGGCCTTTACCGATTCGAGCTTCCAGAGCGATAAGGACGACAGCAAATCTATATCTGGGTTTGTATTTACCCTCAATGGAGGGGCGGTGAGTCGGAAGAGTTCCAAACAAGATACCGTTGCAGACTCTACGATGGAAGCCGAGTACATTGCTGCAAATGATGCTGCCAAGGAAGCCGTCTGGATGAAGAAGTTCGTCTCGGAGCTAGGTGTAGTTCCAACCATTATTGATCCAATACCTTTGTATTATGATAATAATGGGGCTATGGCGTTAGCCAAGGATCCCAGATCCCATCAGCGGTCCAGACACATCCTGAGGCATTTTCATTTGATCCGGGAGATTGTAGATCGCCGCGAGATCGAGATTAGGAGAGTAGACACAAAGGATAACGCCGCGGATCCATTCACCAAGGCCCTCCCTCAGCCGCAGCATGAGCGACTTTTTGAGATGTTGGGTATGAGATACGCCAATAACTGGCCTTAGTGCAAGTGGGAGATTGTTGGATATATGTATGCCCTAGAGGCCATTATATGATAGTGGATGTATCTTCACATGTATATATATATTCAGTGTGCATTCTTGCTCGACATGATAGTATGCTATCTGGTTCTTCTTTATTTGACATGTTGATTTGATCATGCTTTTATTCATTCATACATGCTGATAAAGCCCTGAGGATATCGGCTTGACTACTCTGATTATGATGGAGATCATACTAGTGGGACATCTGTAGTCTATAAGCATATCCTGAAAAGTCCCTAGTCGTAGGTATATCGAGACAGGGCATTGATATACCAGAGTAGACTAGCGTATATGATACTAGACCCATACGATGGGCGATGAATGTTCCCACATTCATCGATGTTTGACATCAAGATCATATACGGGTGCTCAGTGGTGACTGGGTACACTGGACGGACTCACCGAGAACTCCTATATGGAATTATATCTATCGTAGGATAGCAGTTCTCAGGTGACACTGGTACAGGTTAGTCTGTAGACCCGAGATCGTCATAGTGTCTTGTGTGTTCTCCCACTGTACTTTGATTGCCACCCTACCACGGCTCTACTGAGTCGTGCAAACAGGTGGCCGTTGGGTACAGTCCCGAGACACACGAAGGCAATGAGCGATAGGAGGGGTTTCGTCTCTCCCGGTATTGGTAGTTGATGCTGTGCTGTGCCCGACTGGTAATATCAGTAAGTCCCTGGCCAGGGCTGCTGAGATTTGCTGATAAGTGTTATCAGTAGTTTCTCGATCTGTTATAGACTATTCACCGGCACGACTTATTGAGTTATTAGGCTCGACGTGAACATCCCTAGGCTCGATATGCAGCATATCTGACGAAGAGACCGGACTGTACGGTAGTGTTGCCGGTTGGCTCGACGGGAGTTGTAGCAGGTTCGCTTGTTTTCTTCTGATCGCTCAATACCCGGGTGGCCGTTACGTTTAGCTGACCGCTTGCGGCTTGGGGGTGCTTGATATGATCATCACCCTCTGCCGGCGTATTGACGAGTCTTAGAGTCCCACAAAGGAGTTACACAGTCCAGGCGAAACGTTGTGGTGCGCGTATGCGATATGCGCATGGACCCGATTAAAATGCGCGTATAGGATACCGAACATTGATCGGGCGGCTTTCTTTTGGTGGGGTCATATGTGATATGGCCGGATTGATAAATCATGTGTTGATTTATCATTTAACCATTAGTTTTCTCACTTAAAACCTTTCTTGAATATGATTGATGTATGCATGCATGAATGTGTTTCTTTCTTTCTTTCTAGTTTCACGCACATATGGATGTGCATACATACATACATACATACATCCATCTATCATGGTTGTTTACACATGGAAATGGTGGCAATATAAGACTCACACCATGGATAAATATATGGATTATTATTTAATTTTATGTTTAAAACAAAATAGAAAAGGAAAGGATAATTCCTGAGTTGTTTCTACACTCTTCTTTAACCTAACCATTCTCACCTACCCTTAACCTTGGATTAAAATTTCCTTATATGTTTTAAACCCTAATTAAATAATAACTCAAAGATTTAACCATGGTTTGTAGTGAGAAGAAATAAAATATATATAGATAAATTTCATTTCTTTTCAATGGTTATCATTTACTCTTGTTAAAAGAAAGCTACCATCTTCATCCTCCTTCACCATTTGCTCTCTAGTTTTTTCTAGTGAGTAAAACACACATAAAGAAAGGTTTTTGAAGTGAGAATCTAAACCACAACATCATTCTACACAAGTTTAGCCAACTTGTTTAGAGTGTTCTCTTCATTTCTCATCGTGATAATCGAAGTTGCGAGCTTGGACGAGGAACTCCGGGTGGATCATCGTGGACGCGAGAAGACTTCAAGAGGACCTTCTTCCAAGACCCAAGAGGCCAAAGAGTCTAGCGAAAGGGAGCTACAAAGGTTGTAGTCTCGAAACCCTAGTTTTTATTGGCTTTAAATTCGAAACCCTAATTTTCTAGGATCGATTCCTTTGTATGCTTGTTTAGCACCATAAAAATTTAAACTTTGAGACATGTGATGCTTCAAAACTCTACATAGGGTGCTAGGCAAACCTAACAGACTCTTGGCATGGTAGTGTACCTGCAGGTGATGGAGTCACCCTCTCTAAAGGATATCTTTCGGACTAAAGAGGAGAGGGATTTGCATGATTGGTGTCACGACCCGAAAGTACGGAACGTGACCGGCACTTAAATTACGAAGCGTCTAGAGGCGCCACGTAATCTAAGTAAGCCGAAGCCCAGAAATCTAAACCATATAAAAGAAGAGGTAAAGGAAAACATATAGAAAACAAGTTTAAAAGCAACGTCCAATTTTCTCAAAAATTTCGGCAGTCTCCTTTGTAAAAACTGGCCCCAGACAGGTACAAACAAGTAAAATATATACAAACGATAAAATGGCATCCCCAAGCGGGAGCTAGCTCTACGCCAACAGGCGGAAACAACCACACCAAGCACAATAATATACAATGCCAAAGGGCGAGGCTCAAAACTCAAAAGAAGACAAATCCACCAAACCAAAATAAAACATGCGCGACTCTAAGGTCGAAATAAATAACTGGTCCTTACAACTTATCAAGTAATATAAATTTGGTTGATGGATCTTACTAGATACAAATGAAATAATTAAAAGTACAACGGCGGTTCAGATACAAGTGAACCAACCTAACGTGCAAATCACCATGAATGAAATGATGTGCCAGCAAGCTGCCAAGGAAACCTTTACATCGAACCTGTAATAAAATTTGGCACAACGAGGGTGAGTTTCCAACTTGTGAGTAGAAGATATCTGCGAAAAGAAATCGAATGCACGACGCTATCCTAGGTCATAACAATATACTAATATCTCACTAGTCATCTAGTAGTGCAGGGTAATGAACTACGTGTAAGTGCAAATACTCCGTGCTCGTGTCAGTACCTCAAAGAGTAATATGTCATGTGAATGAGTATGCATGCGCCATGAATGTAAAATAACCAATCCTGAAATCTGGATATATCTGTATAAGAAATCTTTAGCTTTTATCATGGTAGAATTTGTATAGAAATCTGAAATATCAACGATGAAATCCATGGAAATCCGTGTCAAGCATCGACACAAAACAGGTAAATCTCAAGTCTCAATACCTCATAGTCTCAATATCTCGGGCTCCGTCAGTGCGGATCGGCCCATATCATCAAATCTCATGACAACGGTCGGTATCCTCCGGATATCCGCCGCGCCAGACATCACCGGTAGGTAGTCCTCCCATGCCAGGCTTATCGTCTACAACTCGATCTTCTTGCCCCGGGGTACCATACCAGGCCCACCATGTACCCAAGACTGTTCATCCACTCCTCGAATCGGGTCTCGAAATCCAACAGAAAACAAGAAATCTCATGGTGGACAACACATACATCACGAGAAAACCGCAGCTTATATTTTAAAAAGAGGGGAGGAGAGAGAGAAGTTTTTATATATATTATTGCGGTTTTTCCCAAAATCTAGAAATCTCATAGAAATCCAAAATCCCAAAATCATGAGTAAGTAAATGATAAGTGTCGGCATAAGCCTCACAATACTGCATGATAACATGAAAATGTGAATGCATGAAATGTCTAAGTAATAAATGCCATGTCTAGACTAACACCTGAGAATAATCACAACATTATATCGATCTAGTTTTTAGCTGATTCTATCAATAAAAGAAAATATGCTTTAAAGTGTACGTGACATAGCAATTACCGATGATGATGTGTGTGAGCCGGCAATAAGTGTGCGTGGAATATGCGCATAATCGGTAATGGTGCTGGTGTCCTAACAGGCAGAGTTTCATACTGATTATAGAAACATATGTATGAACATGCAACATGATGATTACGGTCTGAATGAAAAGACGGATGTGTATTAACCATTCATTTGTAATATACAAGTCTAACTATAACTATATGACTCGAGGCTAAACTAGTGTCCATCTAACCCCCTAAGGAACTAAACCTAAGAAACTATTCGATAAGAAATAAGAGTCCACCTAAGGTCTGAGTCCATATCTCTAATAGTCGGCGATCCAGCCTCAATAGCGTCACGTACGTGGTACGGCTTCCTCGAATCAAGAGTGTAGATCAATCATCACATCTATGCCTCGAACGGTAAAATCCATCGTACGACATCCCAATATCGGGGTACGGGTCAAATATCACCTACGTACATCATCATTCGTATAATATCATCATCAATAATGTCATGATCAAGGTACTGTACTGTAATCGCATACATCAAGCATATTTCATTACCAGCATAAATATACATCGTCGATTTATCCTCAGAAATTTCATGTCATATATATCATATCTTGATTAAGTCACACCCTTATCATATCATAATCAAGTCACACTTATATGACATCGTAAACAATCACCCATATATCATATCGTGATTCAGTCATAGGTTACAGTCCGGGTTCTATTTTAGAGTCTCATGTACCTCAATATCATCACCACCTATTATTGTTTATGTATACATATCCATTATCTCACTCTCTAATGATCCGCTAACATCATAATACGACTGTATAGCCAAGAGATCACGGCATCAAGCCCAGTTATATTGTTTCATCCCCATGAATCATATCACATCCTTATCTCACATATACATACTGTGTATATATATACCTACACATAACCCTATATATATATATATATATACACACATACACATATACACCAAGTAAAGTTTCTGTGTGTGCGTGTGTGTGTATCTACCTGAAACCTACGAACCTCCTCCAAGATATTCATCCTCTGGTAAGGTCTTTCTAAATCAGTCTAGTCCAACCTAGGGTCATTATTAGGGTCCTACTCACCAAGAATCTAAGGTCACGTTTGGCTTCCTAATGACAATAAGTAATATTCCTATTCTACGTTTGCGGGGGTGCTAAACGCCATCCACCCGACTTCTCCCGTAGATATACATCTACTCACCTGGTCCTTGTTCACCGAAAACGATGTCGCCCTCCTCTTCTTCCTCGTCCGAAGTCCACGTGAGGGGTACCTATACGCAAACATATATAATATCGTAAACTAAATCACGGACAAAATCAAAACGACGCACGGAACGCGCATAGGTTAAAACCTATGTCCCGCTCATGCAAAAGAACCAAATGTCGCTCGATATCGGCGTACAAACGCCGATTGATCGAGGTAAAACATCAACAAACAACTCGTAGTATCAAAACTCATTATTTATAATATAAAATATGGTTTAAATCATCGAAAACTTAAAATCGATCAAATCGTCTGATTTCGTAAAAACCTAGAAAACGTCAATTTACCATTTTACTTCAAAACTTGACGTTTAAATGAAATTGATGGTAATAATACTCATTAAATAGCATAACTAGATTATATAAACCATTACTATATTTTTAACACCCTAATTTGTATTAAATCGAAATTCTAGTTTGCAAACTTACCCGATTTCGATACTTTTAAGAAAAAAATTTACAATTCCACAATTACACTTGATTTTGCACATTTCAAATTGTTAAACCCCCTCCTTGAAATCTTAAGGATGTGCTAAAACCCTAGCTTTATTTTTAATCCCTCATTTTAAATAAATTTTCAAAACCTAGTTTAATAAAAATAGCAATACTGTGACAATTTTGAAGTGAAAGCTAGAAATTTGTAATTAGATTATGCTTCACACTAAATTTACATATTAATCCACACATTAACACCACAATCTAATAATAAAAACCCTCATTATAATTTTATCTAACCTAATTATATGTTTTGTAAAAATCTAGTTTGCAAAAAAAACCTAATTCAAACAATTTAAATGCAACAAGTAGCAATTTTGCTACTAGATTAGGTTTAACATTCCCTAATATGTTAAACTACAAATTTAGATCAATACCCAAGAATGAAAACCCTAATTAGATCATCAACATCTCTCTTGAAAATCATAAGCAAACAATTTAAACCAAATTCCAAACTTAAACTACTAAATCTAACAAACTTAAACTACAATTAAACACTAGATTAGGATTATACCTCACAAGTGATGATTACTAGCTTGAACTAGTCTCCAAGACACCTCTTTTCTCCACTTTTTAAACAAATTAGGGTTTGAGAGAAAGTAGAATAGGAATTAGGTTAGAAAATGTAAGGAAAAGTGTGTAATTTTTGTGGATTTTGTTGATTTTTGCAAGGATTTTTGAAGAAGGAAAATGGGAAAAAAAATAGGGCTGTTGGAGGGGGGTCTCGGCCAAGGGTGGGGGAGGTGAGGCAATAAGAGAGTTGTGTAGAATTTTCCAAGGAAAAATATCTCTTTAGGTAATAAATGCAAATCACATCAAAAACTTTCAAAAAAACACCTTTTTTCTTTCCATTTTCAAACCCTTTTACCATAACAATTAAACTTGAAATGTTTGCTAAAATTTTATTTTATTTCACTAATTTTTAGTTATAATGGTTCCTAATTATATAATTTACCAAATTAAATTTGTATTTATCACTAATTAAATGTATTTTTAAAAGCTTAAAATAATATTAAAAATAATTAATTAAGGAAATTTTTTTTAATTAACTAGAAAATTTTAAGTGCTATTATAGTGACCAATTTATAGTAATATCTTATCTAAATTTTGTATAATTAGGTCTATAATGAAAAATACCTATTTTGACTTTTTACAGAAAAGGCTGCTAATTTAGCCGATTACCGAAAAACTGCCTAAACGATTTTCGAAGCGTTACAATCTTCCTCCCTTTAAGAAATTCGGTCCCCGAATTTAAATTAAAACTCCCCCCCAATTACTAAAACATTCAGCCAAAACACTCAAATCGTCGGGGCTCCGAAATCATCAATACATAACTAAAAACAACTCCGTCAAGCATAACGCAATCATCGGAGTTATGGTGAAAATAAAATATCAAAACCCAATACGAAACCAATATAATATACATCAAAACTATACTTATATATAGTGCGCATCGTAGTAAAATCGTCCAAACATCTGAAGAAAGAAGCATGCAAAACCCCCTTTTTTGAAAATCGCCGTGCGATGTACGTGTCACGGCATAAGTAGCGGACGTTTATTTAAAAAAAATAGCTATATATATATATATATTTTTTATTTAACATACACGTCCCGCCTGGTTACCAAATCAAATAGTAATGATTATAAAAACATACTGCTCAAACTGAAATCAATTCCAATCACATCATAAAAATATCATGTACGTCCGGTGCGCACTGAAATCAAAACCAAATACAGATGCCATGAATATACACAAAAACAAAACTAAGTCAATAGGTGTGCACCAAAAACATCTGTCAAGTGCAACGGGCGTGCACGACTCTAATATCAGGTACATCTAATCTGCACAAAACCCCGATTTAGTGCATCTGGTGTGCACAAATCGCATCAGGTGCACCAAATGTGCGAAAGAATCTCAATCAGGTGCACATGGTGCACGAAAACCTACACTGAATATCAAAATCAAAATCACAGCACGCATGAAAACTAGGTCGAAGCATATGTCAAAATCATGTATAACCCATATGTACGAAATCAAATCAAAATCTCAAAATGCATGAAACCAAATCGAGTGCACTGGGTATGTACAAAACAACATCAATACAACCGATATATGAAACACGCATAGAATATAATGAATGTACACATAAGAAATACCAATCGTAGAACAAAATCCTCAAAATACCAAAATCCAATCAACGGAAATATGAAATTCAAATCACCAAATCACAATCGTAAACACTATCGTCAATGTGCGCCTCTTTCCTCTGATGTCGACTGCTTCGAACTCGTCTCTTCGTAACTGTGCTGACTGCGCTACCAACGGGAATACTCATATTTAGAGTCTCCCACGAAATCTATCCCTTCACCTAATATCCGGACTACATTAAACTTTTCGATCGACTCATCAAAATCCCATAATTCCCCGAGAGCTCAACACTCAAGTACAGTTTAAAAATATCCAGTACATGCCCCAGCATCTGCGAACCAGCCATAGAAGGGAAAACCCAAGCCTCACTAATGGCACCACGGAACTGCCTTAAACCCTAAGGTTCAAAGGCATTCTCGTGGTCATTATGTTTAGTTAGGGTTTCATTCTTCTAGAGGGTCCATAGAAATATCTGCATGTTCTTCCGAATTCCTTAAACTTGGGAAAATGGGTTTCTGATAATCGTTCGAACCCTTTAACTTCGCCTGGACAGCATGTGAATACCCTTCGTCCGCACGCTAAACAATACTTCAATCCTCAAGAATAAATTATACCCTAAGGGTTATCGCATTCGAGCCGCTGCTCCCTCTGCCCGTGCGACCGTGGTGACAGAAACCACCATCCGATATCGACGAAGATAGATCAAAGGAACGAATGAAATGTGGTGCAAAGAAATGTACATCCTAAGGCTCCTTAAGCAGAGTAGCGTATCGTAAGTATGCCGCGGATCATACCCACGGTACGTCACTCTACCTAAGTCACCTACTCCATCAACCAAGGGTCACCCTAGACTTATACAAAGGTTAAACCTAGCGCTCTGATACCAACTTTGTCACGACCCGAAAGTAGGGAACGTGACTGGCACTTAAATTATGAAGCGTCTAGAGGCGCCACGTAATCTAAGTAAGCCGAAGCCCAGAAATCTAAACCATATAAAAGAAGAGGTAAAGGAAAATATATAGAAAACAAGTTTAAAAGTAACGTCCAATTTTCTCAAAAATTTCGGCAGAGTCTCCTTTGTAAAAACTGGCCCCAAACAGGTACAAACAAGTAAAATATATACAAACGATAAAATGGCATCCCCAAGCGGGAGCTAGCTCTACGCCAACAGGCTGAAACAACCACACCAAGCATAATAATATACAACGCCAAAGGGCGAGGCTCAAAACTCAAAAGAAGACAAATCCACCAAACCACAATAAAACATGCGCGACTCTATAGTCGAAAAAAATAACTGGTCCTTATAACTTATCAAGTAATACAAGTTTGGTTGATAGAGCTTACTAGATACAAATGAAAAAATTAAAAGTACAACGGCGGTCCAGATACAAGTGAACCAACCTACCGTGCAAATTACCCTGAATGAAATGATGTGCCAGCAAGCTGCCAAGGAAACCTGTACATCGAACCTGTAATAAAATTTGGCACAACGGGGGTGAGTTGCCAACTTGTGAGTATAAAATATCTGCGAAAAGAAATCGAATGCACGACGCTATCCTAGGTCATAACAATATACTAATATCTCACTAGTCATCTAGTAGTGCAGGGTAATGAACTACGTGTAAGTGCAAATACTCCATGCTCGTGGCAGTACCTCAAAGAGTAATATGTCATATGAATGAGTATGCATGCGCCATGAATGTAAAATAACCAATCCTGAAATCTGGATATATCTGTATAAGAAATCTTTAGCTTTTATCATGGTAGAATTTGTATAGAAATCTGAAATATCAACGATGAAATCCATGGAAATCCGTGTCAAGCATCGACACAAAACAGTTAAATCTCAAGTCTCAATACCTCATAGTCTCAATATCTCGGGCTCCGTCAGTCCGGATCGGCCCATATCATCAAATCTCACGACAACGGTCGGTATCCTCCGGATATCCGCCGCGCGAGACATCACCGGTAGGTAGTCCTCCCCTGCCAGGCTCATCGTCTACAACTCGATCTTCTTGCCCCGGGGAACCATACCGGGCCCACCATGTACCCAAGACGGTTCATCCACTCCTCGAATCGGGTCTCGAAATCCAACAGAAAACTTGAATCTCATGGTGGACGACACATACATCACGAGAAAACCGCAGCTTATATTTTAAAAAGAGAGGAGGAGAGAGAGAAGTTTTTATATATATTATTGCGGTTTTCCCCAAAATCCAGAAATCTCATAGAAATCCAAAATCCCAAAATCACGAGTAAGTAAATGATAAGTGTCGGCATAAGCCTCACAATACTGCATGATAACATGAAAATGTGAATGCATGAAATGTCTAAGTAATAAATGCCATGTCTACACTAACACCTGAGAATAATCATAATATTATATCGATGTAGTTTTTAGCTGATTCTATCAATAAAAGAAAATATACTCTAAAGTGTACGTGACATCGCAATTACCGATGATGATGTGTGTGAGCCGGCAATAAGTGTGCATGGAACATGCGCATAATCGGTAATGGTGCCGGTGTCCTAACAGGCAGAGTTTCATACTGATTATAGAAACATATGTATGAACGTGCAACATGATGATTACGGTCTGAATGTAAAGACGGATGTATATTAACCATTCATTTGTAATATACAAGTCTAACTATAACTATATGACTCGAGCCTAAACTAGTGTCCATCTAACCCCCTAAGAAACTAAACCTAAGAAACTATTCGATAAGAAATAAGAGTCCACCTAAGGTCTGAGTCTATATCTCTAATAGTCGGCGATCCAGCCTCAATAGCGTCACGTACGTGGTACGGTTTCCTCAAATCAAGAGTGCGGATCAATCATCACATCTATGCCTCGTACGGTAAAATCCATCTACGACATCCCAATATCGGGGTACGGGTCAAGTATCACCTACGTACATTATCATTCGTATAATATCATCATCAATAATTTCATGATCAAGATACTGTACTGTAATCGCATACATCAAGCATATATCATTACCAGCATAAATATACATCGTCGATTTATCCTCAGAAATTTCATGTCATATATATCATATCTTGATTAAGTCACACCCTTATCATATCGTAATCAAGTCACACTTATATGATATCGTAAACAATCACCCATATATCATATCGTGATTCAGTCATAGGTTACAGTCCGGGTTCTATTTTAGAGTCTCATGTACCTTAATATCATCACCACCTATTATTCTTTATGTATACATATCCATTATCTCATTCTCTAATGATCCGCTAAGATCATAACACGACTGTATAGCCAAGAGATCACGGCATCAAGCCTAGTTATATTGTTTCATCCCCATGTATCATATCACATCCTTATCTCACATATACATGCTGTGTATATATATACCTACACATAACCCTATATATATATATATATACATACACATATACACCAAGTAAAGTTTCTGTGTGTGGCTGTGTGTGTATCTACCTGAAACATACGAACCTCCTCCAAGATATTCATCCTCTGGTAAGGTCTTTCTAAATCAGTCTAGTCCAACCTAAGGTCATTATTAGGGTCCTACTCACCAAGAATCTAAGGTCACGTTTGGCTTCCTAATGACAATAAGTAATATTCCTATTCTACGTTTGCGGGGGTGCTAAACGCCATCCACCCGACTTCCCCCGTAGATATGCATCTACTCACCTGGTCCTTGTCCGCCGAAAACGATGTCGCCCTCCTCTTCTTCCTCGTTCGAATTCCATGTGAGGGGTACCTATACGCAAACATATATAATATCGTAAACTAAATCACGGATAAAATCAAAACGACGCACGGAACGCGCATAGGTTAAAACCTATGTCCCGCTCATGCAAAAGAACCAAATGTCGCTCGATATCGGCGTACAAACGCCGATTGATCGAGGTAAAACATCAACAAACAACTCGTAGTATCAAAACTCATTATTTATAATATAAAATATGGTTTAAATCATCGAAAACTTAAAATCGATCAAATCGTCTGATTTCGTAAAAACCAAGAAAACGTCAATTTACCATTTTACTTCAAAACTTGATGTTTAAATGAAATTGATGGTCATAATACTCATTAAATAGCATAACTAGATTATATAAACCATTACTATATTTTTAACACCCTAATTTGTATTAAATCGAAATTCTAGTTTGCAAACTTACCTGATTTCGATACTTTTAAGAAAAAATTTTACAATTCCACAATTACACTTGATTTTGCACATTTCAAATTGTTAAACCACCTCCTTGAAATCTTAAGGATGTGATAAAAGCCTAGCTTTATTTTTAATCCCTCATTTTAAATAAATTTTCAAAACCTAGTTTAATAAAAATAGCAATATTGTGACAATTTTGAAGTGAAAGCTAGAAATTTGTAATTAGATTATGCTTCACACTAAATTTACATATTAATCTTTACATTAACACCACAATATAATAATAAAAAACCTCATTATAATTTTATCTAACCTAATTATATGTTTTGTAAAAATCTAGTTTGCAAAAAGAACCTAATTCAAACAATTTAAATGCAACAAGTAGCAATTTTGCTACTAGATTCGGTTTAACATTCTCTAAGATGTTAAACTACAAATTTAGATCAATACCCAAGAATGAAAACCCTAATTAGATCATCAAAATCTCTCTTGAAAATCATAAGCAAACAATTTAAACCAAATTCCACACTTAAACTACTAAATCTAGCAAACTTAAACTACAATTAAACACTAGATTAGGATTATACCTCACAAGTGATGATTTCTAGCTTGAACTAGTCTCCAAGACACCTCTTTTCTCCACTTTTTAAACAAATTAGGGTTTGAGAGAAAGTAGAATAGGAATTAGGTTAGAAATTGTAAGGAAAAGTGTGTAATTTTTGTTGATTTTGTTGATTTTTGCAAGGATTTTTGAAGAAGGAAAATGGGGGGAAAAATAGGGCTGTTGGAGGGGGGTCTCGGCCAAGGGTGGGGGAGGTGAGGAAATGAGAGAGTCGTTGTGTATAATTTTCCAAGGAAAAATATCTCTTTAGGTAATAAATGCAAATCACATCAAAAACTTTCAAAAAACACCCTTTTTCTTTCCATTTTCAACCCCCTTTTACCATAACAATTAAACTTGAAATGTTTGCTAAAATTTTATTTTATTTCACTAATTTTTAGTTATAATGGTTCCTAATTATATAATTTACCCAATTAAATTTGTATTTATCACTAATTAAATGTATTTTTAAAAGCTTAAAATAATAATAAAAATAATTAATTAAGGAAATTTTTTTATTTAACTAGGAAATTTTTTTTATTTAACTAGTGGCATTTTAGTGACCGATTTATAGTAATATCTTATCTAAATTTTGTATAATTAGGTCTATAATGAAAATACCTATTTTGACTTTTTACGGAAAAGGCTGCTAATTTAGCCGATTACCGAAAAACTGTCTAAACGTTTTTCGAAGCGTTACAATTGGCATATCAATTGCTTAGGCAATTGAGTCAATCATATGATATCAAGTACCATACCAGATATTGCTTTTGCACTAGCTACAATAAGCATATATATTAATCCAATCCTGGAGAAACGTAGGGAAGTAGTTTATGAACATAAGTGGATGTTCTAGGGATATGGTAAAGACAGCCTCCTTCGGGAGACAGTTATCATTTCAGGCTTCTAAGGTGACCTGGATGACAGAGTGGCTGTTGGAGTTATAGTTTTCCCTTTTTTGAGGGACAGTATGTTGGACAGGTGGTCCAAGAGGATACTGAGGAAGGCATGGCGCGGGATACTGATTAAATTCAGTGAATGATAGAGTCTAATAAGTTTGCTGGATTTGGATTTCATTTATGAACTGGGTCCAATCAGATATCCAGAAAAATTCTAAGACAGGTATTGCTCATTTTGGGAGATGGTTATTCTCTGCGAAGTTGAGATATAGAGAGATACAGAAAGAAATATTGGAGCGGATCTACTCACTGAGGCTATTTCTCAAACACAATAGTTTCACAAACGAGCTTTGCGAAACTAATTAGTAGAGAAGTTGGGTGTTCGGTATCACACGAGCTGTGAGTATGCGACACCACAATAATTAGCCGTAAATGCAAGTGGGAGATTGTTGGCTATAGTGCCCTCAAGGCAAATATCATAGTCGCAGGTAGGCGATTGCGATGATTGAGGGAAGACCTATACCGGTGGAACAGTCTTACTCGAGATGATAGTATGCTATCTAGTTTGCCTTTATCATCATGTACATGTTGAGAGAGCCCATAGGATTCTTGCTTGACTACCAACATTATGATGGCGATCATATACGTAGGAGCTGGGGGTCTATAAGCACATCCTTAAATGTCCCTAGTCATGGGAGTTTCGAGACTGGGCATCGATACTCCAGAGTAGACTGGTGTATACTTATCCAGACCCTGACGAGGGGCGGTGGCGGTCTCACAAGCCATTGGTGTCAGTTGTTCACCTAAGATAGTATACAGGTGCTCATTGGGTTTTGAGTACACTGGACGGACTCGCCGGGAACCTGCTAGTTGGTATTATACCTATTATCAGATAGCAGTTCCCAAGTGACATGTGTACAGGTTAGTCTGTCGACCTAAGATAGTCATTTGTCTCGTGTGAGTTCCCACTGTGCTTGGATTACTACCCTACTACGGCTCAAAGGAGTCGTGCAAACAGTTTTTAGTTGGGTACAGTCCTGAGCTACATAGAGGCAGTGAGTGGATCGTCGGGGATTCGTCTCTCCCGGTATTGGGGTTAATGTCGTGTTTTGCATGGGTGGCCATCACCAGAAATCATCGGGCGGGGTGAACGAGAATTACCGATCTAGGATCGATAGTTTCTCAAGTGGTGATGGGTTACATACTGACACTAATTATCGCGTTATTAGAGGTCTGACTTTATCCACCCTCCCTAGACTTGATATCAGATACTCATAGACGATCAGACCGGACTGTACGGATATTGTCACTATCAGGCTCAGTAGGGGTACGGATGAGTTTGCTCGTCGGCCTTCCTTTCGCTCAATAACTGGGTAGCCGTTACGTACAGCTAGTGCCGCTGACGTGCTTTTGGTTAAACCCACTGCCAGCGTATTGATGAGTCTTTAGAGTCCTACATAAAGGGTTTTCACGGTTCAGGCGATATGGTGTAGATGATGTATGTTGGTTCATACAGGTGTCCGATTAAATATGTGTACATGCTGCACAGACTTTAATCGGACGGTTGATAATACTAGCGGCTTAGGATTAAGCAGGATTATTAAATTCGGTTTTGATTTAATAATTTATATATGTATTTATATATATATATGTATGTATGTATGTATGTATGTATGTATTCTAGTATTATTGTTCACTATTCATTTTCTCTCTTGGCTTTTCGTATTTTTATACGAATACGCGTATATGTATTTCTATAGGTGTGTTAGTTATATGTATGCCCTAGAGGCCATTACTGTACATACGATGTATATTGTAGTGGATGCTTGGACATATATAGGGAGGACTTTCTTGCTCGACATGATAGTATGCTATCTGGTTGTACTTTATCTTAACATGTACTCTGATTGTCTCTATGTTACGTGTTGATAAAGCCCTTAGGATATGTACTCGACTACTGGGACTATGATGAGATCATACTAGTGGGGCCACGGTAGTCGATGAGTACATCCTATAACTGTTCCTAGTCGAGGGTGTATCGAGACAGGGCATCGATACACCAGAGTAGACTAGCGTATACGCATCTTGACCCATATGATGGGCGATGGATGATCCCATATCCATCGGTGTTTGACATCAAGGATGGTGTATGGGTGCTCAGTAGAGACTGGGTACACTGGACGGACACGCCGAGAACTCCCAGATGGTATTATACCTTACGTCAGATGGCAGTTCTCCGGTGACACTGGTACAGAGTAGTCTGTTAACCCGAGATCGTCATAGAGTCTTGTGTGATTCCCACTGTGCTTTGATTTCCATCATACCACGTCCAAGAGGGCGTGCAAAAAGGTGGCTTTTGGGTACAGTCCCGAATCACATGGAGGCAATGAGCGATAGGAGGGGATTCGTCTCTCCCGGTATAGGGAGTTGATGTTGTGATGTGTTCGATTGGCTATAACCGGAAATCCCTGGCCAGGGTTGCTGAGATTTACTGGTAAGTGTTACCAGTAGTTTCTCGAACTGTTATAGACCTCATATCGACATGACTTATCGAGCTACTGGGGTCTGACGTTTACCACCCCTAGGCGAGATATGCGACATATCAGACGACGAGACCGGACTGTACGGGAGTGTTACAGATTGGATTCACAGGAGAATGTATAGGCTTTCTTGTTGATCTTCTGAGCGCTCAATACCTGGGTGGCTGTTACGTTTAGCTGACCGCTTGCAGCTTGTGGGTGTTTGATATGATCATCACCTACTGCCGGCGTATTGACGATTCTTTAGAGTCCTACACAGGGGTTTCTTGGCTCAGGCAAAACGGAGTAGGAGAACATATGTGATATGTGCGGGACCGAGGATAATACGGTATATGATACCGTATTGGATTCCCGCGATATGAGATATCGGCCGGGTATATGTGATATAGCCAGGTCAACGTATTAGTCGGTTATTTGTGAAATAGCCGGATTATCGGATCAAGTGTTGATTCGATAATTTAATGTATAATAATATATATGATATATTAAATTACATTAACTAATATTAGCTCACTAAAAGATTCATTTTCTCACGGGATAATACATTGATATATATGCGACATATGTTAATTGTATTATTTTCTATTGTTACAAAATATATTGTATATGTGATATATAATATTGTTACATGTTAGGGTTATAAATTTAACAATGGTTTAGGGTTTAAACTTGGTTAGGGTTTGGATTAGGGTTAGCTTTTGCATGAAGCTTCCATGAAGCTTCATGAAGCTTTGACTTTGTGGTTGCTTGATATTTTTTGTGAGATATTATGTTAACCCAATCCAAACCATTAACTCTAGTTAACTCTCTACAAGGGTTAACTCTCTCATGCTTAACCCTTGGTTAGATTTGTAACCACTACAATAATTCATTGTTCATCACAAAAGGATTAAGTGATCATATTCATTCTTCTTCTTCTTCCTTGAGTTCCTTCATGAAAAAGCTTTCTTCTGTGATGAAAGTGAGTGAGAAAAAGATTATAAATGAGAGCAAAAATCCTACTTCATCATCCTCATCTATCCTTGCCATTTAGATGAGGGTGTTCACTTCAAATTATGAGTGTTAGCTTGTGTTAACGAAACTTCATGGTAGATCATCTTAGTATCGAAGATCGGAAGCAAAGGTTGCATCATTCTCTTCGTGAAGCATCTCGAGAGTCCAGAACACGATGATCGCAGCGAAGAGACCTCAACAAGGAGCTTAAGAAGTGAAGGACCAGATTTACAAAGGTTGTAATCGCTCTCACTTAGTGTTAAAGAGTTTAACATGCTTGTTTTCGCCTAAACCCTAGTTTAAAGATCCGGCTTCGGCTTGTTCGGCACGGCTAATTTTTAAATCGGGCATGGTTGATACCTCGTAGAATCTTGTGCGCGTGCCTAGCAACCCTACAGTGGTATCAGAGCCAAGCTAGAGCTTTAGGCGAAGTCTAGACGAAATTTAAAGTCCGATCGAACCCGAGAACCCCGATAAAACCCCTTCTCTGGATAATTTTTCAAAATGTTGATTTTTATGAATTAAAAATGCTCAAAAAAATAAGCAGGAAAAAATAAGAATTGCTGTGAAGTACTGTTCTCTGAGTCAACTATTTGACCGTGGGACCGCGGCGAAAACAAGGGTTTGGCGGCGTTTCCGCGGCCAAAATTATGACTTAGTCCCTGGAATTTCATGATTTTATTCTTAGGTCCTTTCTTGGCAATTTTTTCTGGGAATTTTTTAATTCCACTCAAGTGTTGAGTTTTCTATGGTTGTATTGGGAACTCGATGATTCGATCGGATAATTGAACTTTGTTTAGTTTGTTCCAGATATTTTTAGAAACTGTCAAAAAGTTCGAACGGATATCAATAACTCACTTTTTCCCCTGTCGGAAAATTTTTCAAAAGTTGGATTTTTTTTCTCGAGTTTAAGAACGTTCTAAGTCATGTAAGTAACGCGGTGGACCCTCTAGAAGACAACAAACCATAACTCGATTATGTGACCGTCTTGAACTGCCTTTAAACCTTAGGGTTTGGGGCAGTACGGCGTGCCACATGTGAGGCGTTGGCTTGACCCTTCTACGGCTGGACCATCGGTACTGTGGCATGTGATGGATGTTTTTAAACTGATTTCAAGTGTTGAGATGTATTGGGGAAATCTTGGGTGTTTGATTATTCGATCGGAAAGTTTAACGTTGTCTATTTATCTGGAATGTTATACAATATTTGGAATCCACAGGTAGTTATGAGATAACTAATTTGAATATTATAAACATAGCAGTTTAGTCTCAGATGATCAATTGCCACGGAATTTTGATGTGATCAAAAGTATGTCGCAATCACGTAGCGTACGCGGATACTCGCCGGGTAAACTTAACAGACAGCCACGCCCTATAGCCCCGACCAAGTGACTGTAGGAGAACCCCGTCGCCAAAAGCATCCGTTCGGGTGCTCGCGGCTGCGGTGTTCCGCCTTAGTGCACTTCGTCGACGGCATCGGGGGTGCGGCCGTCTACTAAAGTTTGCGATGAGCATGCGATCAAGATGTCGGGAATCTTGTTGAATTGCCCGATTTGATATTGAAAAGAATTTTCGATAATGAGACTAAAATGCGGGGTTTATAATTGTTAGTCATGCGATGTTTAAAGAATTCATTTGGTTTGGCATGCGATGTCTGAGTAGGTTGCGGATTCCAACTGTTGTAGTTTTACACTTTCTTTTCTGTGACCGTAAGCGTAGTATGTGGTGTATCGCCGGCTTCATTGCTATACATCAACGACAATCGGGATACGCATACTTGCTTACGTTGATGATATGAGATATTATATGTTGATGTGATATGTTATATTGGATCGTCGCGTTCTGAATAGCCGGGGGTTTTATGTGAGATGAGAGTTTTTCTTTTTCATTCATGTAAAATTCATTTGTATGTAATATTCTTTTATTGGGGCACTTCCGGGATGAGGTTGATGTCACCATTGTATATTATTTACTTTTCCGCATTAGGTAGACCCAAGGCGGGGAGCACAAGTAACCGGGTTCTAGGGTCAAGTGGGAGACCATCTCGAGGAGTCGAGACCGGGTCTCCTAACCTTAGAATTGGCAGTGTTACTTGCCGCTCTCGTAGGGGTCTAGGGATGTGGGTTTGGCTATTCATCGCGACCGTGGAATCCGTGTTTTATACAAGCTCGTATTGAAAACACGGACGTCCTAGTATATCCAATATTTCATATATATTTCTTCTGCTGCAATGTTCTGTGATGAGATCATATTACTGCCTGAGACGAATGTTTATATTATATATATAAGATATATATTATATTGCAGATTTCGTTTCAAATGTGATGCTTGTGAAGAATAATTAAATTGGGACTTCATTAATGAGATTAATGAAAATAAAAGAAACCTAAAGATGTTGTAGAAACTTGTTTAAAAACTGGTAGCTCTAGTTCTTGCTTTGCATAGCGGTGTTCCTTGTAGAACATCCAGCACCTTATTCGATAAGGAAAGAGCCGAGATCCCTTCACTGGGAGTGACCTTTTTAGCGAAACTAGCAGATGCTACAAACTCGGTTTGTCTTTTGATTGCTTCTATAGTTCTTTCTTTGCATAGTGATATATATGATATATCCTGCACCTTATTCGATGAGGAAAGGGCCGGCGATCCCTTCACCGGGAGTGACCCCTTTAGCAAAACTAGAAAAGTCTCAAAAACACTCCATTTAAAATCACTCGATTCTACAACGATATAAAGTACATTATGCAAAAGGTTTTCTTAAAAACCTGTCGTATCCCTCCGTCATTTCAGATAAGTAATAGTTAGTATTCATGCTGCGTTTGTTGACTCAGTCAAGGCGTAGTGTGCGGTAGCTGATTAGTGCTTATCTGCAAAGCATATGATGCGATTGGATTAGGGTAGTCGTGCGGCCTTGTTGACTCAGTCAAGGGTCGTGCGGGTGGGTTTAATTCAATCGGTAAATGACGAGTTGAACTTTACTTGCGGTCTATGGTTTGTTGACTCAGTCAAGGTCATAGATCGCTTGGGGCAAAATATTATTGGGAATTTTAAGTGTTGAAATTTGCAATGAGATTGCATACCTTCTATAAGATAGTTGGATCCCGATACCCGCTACGAGTAAGAGTTACTCCTGGGAGAGTTTTACACATTACAATTAGCCGATCAAATAGATTTCTAGAAAGGTGTTAACGGGGTTACGCCTCTGGGAAAACGAGGTTTACTTTAATCAGGTTCGTGCGAAAGCATGGGGAACCTCCCTCAAAGTACCGACACTGGCCTGGCTGAATGATTGGCGAACTTGTAGCGTGTAATTAATCCCGGCTAGTCTTTCCTTTTAGGGTTTGAAGGAAGATTTGATTAAAACAGTGGGAGACATCCTGATTAGATATATTAGATAACCAATCTAATCTTGCAAGAGCATACGCTGAGTGTTTTCTTCTCTCTCTCTCTCCAGGTAGCGACCATATCATGCCTTAATCAAGATAATAATACGGATATATTAACCGAACCCACTTGTTATACTGAGCTGGGGAACGTTGGTCCCGCTCCAACTTATAATTGTTATATGACAGAGCAGGAAATTGGGGAATACCAGATTTCCCGTGCCGCCCAAACGAAGAAAGTGCATGCTGATGCATCATCTTCGGGTGTGTTCATTACATAGAACTGTTTCTCAGTATCCTTTACGTCCTGGGTATGAGATACCGGATCAGGATCCCGCATATGTAATCTGTTACATGGGCTACAGATAGGTAGAGAACTGAGAACGGGTGATAAGTTTCATGAGATAGAAACGGTGCAAGTGTTGCAGCCAAGTCTGTTGGTCACTATCACCCTGTATTACCAGAATACATTGATTCTGAACGAATGTTATTAGATACCGAACCTGATATACAACATCATATCAGTCTCTTTATTAGTAAAGAAAGGATATAATTTTGTATTGTTGGATAATGTTTTGAACATTTCCTATATCAAGAGTTGATCGGTTCAGGAACGTTATCTAAAAGCATTGACGTTCTAAATCAAACTACAGTTCTTAGTATACAGAACACACACAAGAGGAAGAGTTCAGAAATGAACGCATCCTTCTTGAGGTATTGTAGACTAGGTCATATCAATGTAACCCGACTAGCTAAAGTTACATATAGATGCATATTTAAATTAATTTGAATTTACATCTTGTGAAACTTGCCGGTCATGTCATAGAGATAAGATGACCATAGCTCCGTTTATTGGAAACAGAGAAAGAGTTAGTGAACTCTTGGGATTGATACATGCTGATGTATGTAAGTCCCCTGTCTACACATGCCAAGACCGGTTCTTTGTACTTCATTACATTCTCTGATAATCTCTCAAGATTCAGACATATGTTCCTGTTGAAACACAAGTCCGAACCTTTTGAGATATTCACAGAATATAAGTTAGAAGTAGAGAACTAAAATACGGGTATAAGTATTATGTCCTTTGATGAGATCAAGCAGGAGAATACTTGAGCACGGAATTCCTGGACTATTCTAAAGGAGAATGAGATTCTCCCTCAGCATTACTCCTCCGTATACACCACAGCATGTCGGTGTATCGGGGCGGAGCAATAGCACCCTATGTGATATGGTGTGCTCTATGATGAGTACTACTGAGATTCCTATTTCTTTTTGGGAGTTATGCACTTGAGAAGTTGCATACCTATTGAATAGGGTTCAAATCAAATCAGTTACCTACCACTTCATATATGATATGGAATGGGAAGAGCCCATATCTTAAGTTTGTTAAGATTTGAGGTTGTCCGGCCTATGTCTAAAAAGCAAAATCCGGACAAGCTCGAGGCAAAGTCAGATCTGTGGAAGTTTGTTGGATATCCCAAGCATACGCAAGGGAATATCTTCTACCTAACCGAGGAACAAAAATGTTTTTTTTCTCAACATGCAACCTTTGTGAAAGGGAATTTCTTATGGAAAAGTTAGTGGTCATGAGGTAGAACTGGAAGGAGTTCTAGCTATACAAATTACAGCAGATGATTTGGTAGAACCGAAGGATTCAATAGTAACCAACGAACCTCAGCCTCTCCGCCGATCTAGTAAGGTTCCTCACCCACCTGAGAGATACTTCGGTTTCTCTATGACAGTGGGAGTGAGGATTGCATCATGAGATGATGACCCAACTAGTTTCGAGCTGGCCATCAGGAGTGGGACTCTGTAAGAATGGCTGGATGCTTAGTGATCTGAGATGGAATCCTTATACACCAACAAAGTATGGACTTTGGTTGCTTTATCTGAAGGGTTAAAACCCCATCAGGAGCGAGTATATCTTGAGAAGAATACTTGGTGTACATGGAAAAGTTGAGACTTTCAAAGCTATGCTTAAGTCCATCCAGATCCTACTTGCCACCGCTACTTACCACAACTACGATATCTGGTGGTTGGGTGTCATGACTGCTTTTCTAAATGATGTTTTAGAAGAGTGCGTCTATAAGTACACAGCCAGAGGGCTTCATAGACAGTGGGAGCAGCGGAAACGTGTGCAAGATGCTTTATAGGATAAAGCAGGCATCGCGGAGTTGGAACATCTGTTTTGATGTGGTAGTCAAAGAGTTTGACTTCATCAAAATGGTATATGAACCTTGTATATACAAAAAGGTAGTAGGGAGTATGGTGGTGATCCTCGTAGAGTACGTGGATGACATACTCTTGATACGGAAGGAGTTTCCTATGCTACGCTCGGTCAATCTCCGCTTATCACAATGATTCTCCATATAGGATCGAAGTGATACCTCCTGAATCCTGGATTTTGGATCTATGAGATAGATCTAATTGGATGTTAGGATTCTCACTAGTTGTAGTGAGATAGTATCAATCGATCCTAGGGAGAATCACTGGAAAGGTTCCAGGGTGATAAGAACGACTGAATGTCAGTCGCAGACATTGTCTTTACCCTCAGTGGAGGGACGGTATGTTGGAAGAGTTCCAAGCTAGATACCGTGACTTACTAGACGATTAAAGGCAAGATACATCGTTACCAAGGATGCTACCAAAGAGGCAGTCTGGATATATTTTAGTTCATGAGATGAACTTCGATCCTACCATTGTGTGACAATGGAGTTGTGGCTTTAGCCAAGGAACTACCGTCCCATCAAAAATCCAGATATAATTCTTAGGCAGTATCACCTGATCATGGAGATGGTTGATCTCCAGGGAGATCGAGGTTAGGAGAGTAGACACAGAGGACAACAGCGCGGATCCACTCACGAAGGCCTTTTTCCCAGTAGAGACATTTATGGGATGGTTGAGTATGAGATACTTCAACCGCAGCTAATTGTTAGGTATGTGATACCACAACAGATGGCCCTAGTGCAAGTGGGAGATTGTTAGTTATATGTATGCCTTAGAGGCCATTACTGTACATACGATGTATATTGTAGTGGATGCTTGGACATATATAGGGAGGACTTTCTTGCTCGACATGATAGTATGCTATCTGGTAGCTCTTTACCTTAACGTGTACACTGATTGTCTCTCTGCTACATGTTGGTAAAGCCCTTAGGATATGTACTTGGCTACTGGGACTATGATGAGATCATACTAGTGGGGCCACGGTAGTCGACGAGTACATCCTATAACTGTTCCTAGTCGAGGGTGTATCGAGACAGGGCATCGATACACCAGAGTAGACTAGCGTATACGCATCTTGACCCATATGATGGGCGATGGATGATCCCATATCCATCGGTGTTTGACATCAAGGATGGTGTACGGGTGCTCAGTAGAGACTGGGTACACTGGACGGACTCGCCGAGAACTCCCAGATGGTATTATACATTACGTCAGATGGCGGTTCTCCGGTGACACTAATACAGAGTAGTCTGTTGACCCGAGATCGTCATAGAGTCTTGTGTGATTCCCACTGTTCTTTGATTTCCATCATACCACGTCCAAGAGGGCGTGCAAAAAGGTGGCTTTTGGGTACAGTCCCGAATCATATGGAGGCAATGAGCGATAGGAGGGGATTCGTCTCTCCCGGTATAGGGAGTTGATGTTGTGCTGTGTTCGATTGGCTATAACCGGAAATCCCTGGCCAGGATTGCTGAGATTTACTGGTAAGTGTTACCAGTAGTTTCTTGAACTGTTATAGACCTCATATCGACACGACTTATCGAGCTACTGGGGTCTGACGTTTACCACCCCTAGGCGAGATATGCGACATATCAGACGACGAGACCGGACTGTACGGGAGTGTTACAGATTGGATTCACAGGAGAATGTACAGGCTTGCTTGTTGATCTTCTGAGCGCTCAATACCTGGGTGGCTGTTACGTTTAGCTGACCGCTTGCAGCTTGTGGGTGTTTGATATGATCATCACCTACTGCCGGCGTATTGACGATTCTTTAGAGTCCTACACAGAGGTTTCTTGGCTCAGGCAAAACGGAGTAGGAGCACATATGTAATATGTGCGGGACCGAAGATAATGCGGTATATGATACCGTATTGGATTCTCGCGATATGAGATATCGTCCGGGTATATGTGATATAGCCGGGTCATCGTATTAGTCGGTTATTTGTGAAATAGCCGGATTATCGGATCAAGTGTTGATTCGATAATTTAATGTATAATAATATATATGATATATTAAATTACATTAACTAATATTAGCTCATTAAAAGATTCATTTTCTCACGGGATAATACATTGATATATATGCGATATATGTTAATTGTATTATTTTCTATTGTTACAAAATATATTGTATATGTGATATATAATATTGTTACATGTTAGGGTTACAAATTTAACAATGGTTTAGGGTTTAAACTTGGTTAGGGTTTGGATTAGGGTTAGCTTTTGCATGAAGCTTCCATGAAGCTTCATGAAGCTTTGACTTTGTGGTTGCTTGATATTTTTTGTGAGATATTATGTTAACCCAATCCAAACCATTAACTCTAGTTAACTCTCTACAAGGGTTAACTCTCTCATGCTTAACCCTTGGTTAGATTTGTAACCACTACAATAATTCATTGTTCATCACAAAAGGATTAAGTGATCATATTCATTATTCTTCTTCTTCCTTGAGTTCCTTCTTGAAAAAGCTTTCTTTTGTGATGAAAGTGAGTGAGAAAAAGATTATAAATGAGAGCAAAAATCCCACTTCATCATCCTCATCTATCCTTGCTATTTAGATGAGGGTGTTCACTTCATATTATGAGTGTTAGCTTGTGTTAACGAAACTTCAAGATAGATCATCTTAGTATCGAAGATCGGAAGCAAAGGTTGCATCATTCTCTTCGTGAAGCATCTCGAGAGTCCAGAACACGATGATCGCAGCGAAGGGACCTCAACACGGAGCTTAAGAAGTGAAGGACCGGATCTACAAAGGTTGTAATCCCTCTCACTTAGTGTTAAAGAGTTTAACATGCTTGTTTTCGCCTAAAACCTAGTTTAAAGATCCGGCTTCGGCTTGTTCGGCACGGCTAATTTTTAAATTGGGCATGGTTGATGCCTCATAGAACCTTGTGCGCGTGCCTAGAAACCCTACAAGGTGTACCAGGTTGTATTTCGTATTTATACGGAATAGCTTCCAGAATATGGCCACCTCATTATTGATTTTCTTTTTAGAAAATCATTTTGGAAATGTGGTGGAGGGGTGAGTTGGCATGAGCATGGGCTTGAGCATGTAGAGAGGTATGGTTTGCATTTGTTTAATTGAAAAATGAGATGAGATATTTTTGGGTGCATGAGAGACAGAGAGGCAGCCACTTTCTTTTGGGGGAGGCTATGCACTTATTTTTGAGGACTTGCTACATTACTTTATCACTCATTCTCAACTTGGAGAAAACACTTAGCCACATTTCTTTATTTGCTCATACTACATGTTTCCCCACCTCCTCTTCATCTTCTTGAGTTGCTCCTTGAGCATTTGTGATGAGAGAAAAAATATAGTGAAACATTCCTACACCTCCAATCTCCATCGCTAGCAACCTTGGAGCGTCGGTTGCCTCGCTTGGCGGGGCTGAAGCTTGCGCCGTTTACCTCAGGTGGACCATCGTAGATGGAGGAAGGCCGGCGACCAAATTCGATCCATGACCACTAGGAGCTTGGGATGATGGTTGAAGACCAAAGGATATGGAGCAGCTCGGTATAACCATCTAACTCCTAGTTTTACATATTGCTAGTATAGGGTTTAGGGTAGATCTGGGCATCGGGTCATGTAGCGCCAGTTTAGAAAAGTTTTGTTCCGTATTTGGCCATGGTTTGATGGCCGGGGCGCTGCCGTAACCCAACAAGGTTTTCATAAGTTCAATGATTTACTTCACATGTGAGGGTTTGAACTTGGAAGTGAGGTGAAGAAAATTGTAGAGAGAAAGAGAGAGCTAGAGCTCAAGAAATGGCTAAGGCATGAACTCAAGAGAGAGTGCAAGCAGAGAATGAGAAAATGAATATCTTTCTCCTCACTAATTCAAGCATGGAATAAAATGCAATAATAAATTGCAACCATGCTTGAATAGTGAGTCAAGAGTAATATCAAATAATAAAACCAATGCCTTGCCCATTCCACAAATATCTCCATAATTTACATCACATTTTTCTATTTTCTTAAAATAGAAAAACATGCCATGCTTCATATAATATATATATATATATATAGCAAATATACATTAATATATATATATAAAGCAATTAGTGGGCTAATGATATTAGTTAAGATAGAATTATATCACATATAATATATATCACATTAATAAATCAACACTTGATCTAATAATCCGGTTATATCACATATGATTGACTAATATCATTTATCTGTTTATCACATTATCAAATCAACACTTGATTCGATAATCTGGTTATATCACATACAACCTAACCGATAACAGATATCTTCCAGATTACAATACGGTATCACATACTTGTATTAAATCAGGCCCACACACATATCATATATGTGTCGTACTTCATTTTTCTTGAACCAGGAAACTTCTGTGTGGGACTCTAAAGACTCGTCAATACGCCGGCAGTAGGTGATGATCACATCAGTCACATACAAACGGTCAGCGGTACTAGCTGGACGTAACAGTTATCCGGGTATTGAGCGATATGATGATCAATAAGCAAGCTCGTTCATACTCTCCATGAAGTCTATCAGTAACACTACCATACAGTCCGGTCTCTTTGTCTGATATGTCGCATATCATGTCTAGGGGTGGAATTCGTCAGACACTAGTAACGTGATAAGTCATGCCGATGTATGGCTTATAACAGTTTGAGAAACTACTGATAACTCTTATAAGTAAATCTCAGCAACCTTGACCAGGGATTTTTATTTATAACCAATCGAGCATAGCGCAACATTAACTCCCAATACCGGGATAGACGAAACCACTCCTATCGCTCATTGCCTCCATGTGACTCGGGACTGTACCCAAAATCCACCTGTTTGCATTACTCCTTTGAGCCGTGGTAGGGAGGAAATCAAAGCACAGTGGGAGCCACACAAGACTCTATGACGATCTCGGGTCTACAGACTAACCTGTACCAGTGTCACCAGAGAACTGCTATCTGACGATAGGTATACTACCAACTAGGAGTCCTTGGCAAGTCCTGTTCGGTGTACCTATTCTCCAATGAGCACTTGTGTACAATCTTTGACGTCATACACCAATGGTTATGGGATCAACCATCGCCCTCTAAGGGACAAGAAATGTAGGGTTACTAGGCACACTAATAAGGCTCTACAAGGCATCGACCATGCCAAAATTAAATTTTTATGTGCCGAACAACCCTAAGCAAGATCATATACTAGAGTTTAGGCGACACATATGCCAAGTAAACAACTTTACTTCTAAGGGAACATGAAATACAACCTTTGTAGATCGGTCCTTCACTTCTTTAGCTCCTTGTTGAAGTCCCTTCGCTGCGATCGTGGTTCTCCCGGACCCTTGCATGGCTTCACGAAGGGAAAGACGCGTCCTTGCTTGAAGTCTTCGAGGCCAAAGATGTTCTACGTCGAGGGGATGCCAACTCAAGCTTCTACTTCACTAACTAGAGAATTAGTGAAGCAAGCACCCTAAACTAAAGTGTTAGTCTAGTAGAGGATGGAGAAATAGGAAGTGGGTTCTCTTTAGAATTTTATTTCTCACAATCTTTCTCACTTTTGATCAAACCCTAGCAAGCTTTTTCTCTTTGCAAATGAAGAAGAAGAAGAAAAGAAAGAGATGAGGATAATGATCAGGTGAGAAGTCTAACCATGGTGAGTGAGTATCATATACTAACTCTTGTAGAGACTTAACCCTAGGCTAAAGTTTATGGTTGGGTTAAGAAATATCCATAGTAAAAACAAATTTAGTGGATTTAGTCAAATGCTTCCACAAGCTTCAAGCATTTAGCTAATCCTCCACTAATTTTGTAATTACTTTGAATATTAAAATCCAACATAAAAGATAGCATGGTGTAAGTCTCATACACCCAAGTCATGTGTATCATCAACCATGATACAAAAAGGATAACACATTTTAATATATATCATATATACATTAAAATTGTGCTCATGTGAGAAAAACCCTAAAGTGAACAAGTGTTAGTAAATGTAAACTAGTATATCTAATATACAATTATACACTTAATTATTAAATCAACACTTGACATAATAATCCGGTCATATCTCATATAACCGACTAACATCCATTGTATCGACTTATCAAATCAACACTTGATTCGATAACCCGGCTATATCAGAAATAACCGACCGATACAAAAAGTCGCGAGAATAGAATACGGTATCACATACACGCATTATTCTCGGTCCCGCACATATCACATGCGTGCTCCTATTTCGTTTTGCCTGAGCCAGTAAAACCTCTATGTAGGACTCTAAAGACTCATCAATACACCGGCAGTAGGTGATGATCACATCAAGCACCCACAAGCCGTCAGTGGTACTAGCTGGACGTAACGGCTGCCCGGGTATTGAGCGATCAGAAGATCGGCAAGCAAGCCCGCTCCAACTCCTGTAAAAGCCTGCCGGTAACACTGCCGTACAGTCCGGTCTCCTCGTCTGATATGTCACATATCAAGTCTAGGGGTGGTAAACGTCAGACCCCAATAACCGATAAGTCGTGCCGATATGAGGCTCATAACGGGTCGAGAAACTACTGGTAACACTTACCAGAAAATCTCTAAATCAGCCCTGGCCAGGGACTTCCCTATTATGGCCAATCGAGCACAGCGCAACATCAACCCCCAATACCGGGAGAGACGAAACCCCTCCTATCGCTCATCGCCTCCATGTGACTCGGGACTGTACCCAAAAACCACCGTTTTGCACGCCCTCTTGGACGTGGTAAGGTGGAAATCAAAGCACAGTGGGAATCACACAAGACTCTATGACGATCTCGGGTCTACAGACTAACCTGCACAAGTGTCACCAGAGAACTGCCATCTGACGTGAGGTATAATACCATCTGGGAGTTCTCGGCGAGTCCGTCCAGTGTACCCAGTCTCCACTGAGCACCCGTATACCATCTCTGATGTCAAACACCAATGGATATGGGATCATCCATCGCCCATATCATGGGTCGAGAAGCGTATACGCTAGTCTACTCTGGTATATCGATGCCCCGTCTCGATACACCCACGACTAGGGACCTTGAAGGATGTACTTTTGGACTACCATGTCCCCACTAGTATGATCTGCATCATAGTCCAGGTAGTCAAGTACACATCCTAAGGGCTTTACCAACATGTAACTATAAGACAGTATACAGAGACAAGTATACATGTTAAGATAAAGAGCAACCAGATAGCATACTATCATATCGAGCAAGAAAGTCCTCTCTACATATGTCCAAGCATCCAATATAATATACATCATCTGTACAATACTGGCCTCTAGGGCATACATACAACTAACAATCTCCCACTTGCACTAGGGCCAGCTGCTGTAGTATCGCATACCGAGCATACCGAAGAGTCTCTCAAACTGTATCTGGAGAATGGCCTTCGTGAGTGAATCCGCTGTGTTGTTCTTCGTGTCAACCCTCCTGACCTCGATCTCCCGGCAATCTACTATCTCCCGGATCAGGTGATACCGCCTCAGAATATGCCTGGATCGCTGATGGGACCTGGGTTCCTTGGCCAAAGACACCGCTCCATTGTTATCGCAATATAAAGGTATTGGATGCTCAACGGATGGAACCACTCCAAGTTCGGTAATAAATTTCTTGATCCAGACAGCCTCTTTGGCAGCATCGTTGGCAGCGATGTATTCAGCCTCCATCGTCGAGTCTGCCACGGTTTCTTTCTTGGAACTCTTCCAGCTAACCGCCCCTCCGTAAAGGGTAAAGACAAATCCCGACTGCAACTTAGAGTCGTCCTTATCACTCTGGAAGCTCGAATCGGTAAAGGACTCCAGTTGGAGTTCTCCGTTACCATACACCAAGAGCATCTCCTTAGTCCTTCGCAAGTACTTGAGAATGCTCTTCACAGCTGTCCAGTGACTCTCTCCAGGATTATTTTGATACCTACTCACTACACTTAGTGAGTATGCAACATCGGGTCTGGTACATAGCATCGCATACATGATAAAGCCTACAGCCGAAGCATAGGGTATCCCTTGCATGCGAGCTCTCTCCAAATCAGTCTTGGGAGACATCTATTTGGAGAGAGTGAGCCCTGAGATCGTGGGTAAAAACCCACGTTTGGACTCTTCCATACTAAACCTCTTTAGTATGGTGTCAATGTACCTGGATTGGGACAATCTAAATATCCTTTTAGATCTATCTCTATAGATCCTAATTCCCAATATGCAGGAGGTATCACCAAGATCTTTCATTGAGAATCTTTGTGATAAGAAGAGCTTCACCGATTGCAGCATAGGAATGTCATTTCCTATCAAGAGTATGTCGTCCACGTACAATACGAGGAAGACAACCTTACTCTCTGCCGCCTTCTTGTAGATACAAGGTTCATCTACGTTTTTGACGAAATCAAACTCTTTGATAACGACGTCAAAGCAGATGTTCCAACTCCGCGATGCTTACTTTAATCCATAAATGGATTTAAGCAGCATGCACACCTTCCCGCTGCTCCCACTATCTACGAAGCCCTCTGGCTGAGTCATGTACACGCACTCTTCTAAATCACCATTTAGAAAGGCGGTCTTAACATCCATTTGCCATATTTCGTAGTCATGATATGCAGCGATGGCAAGCATGATCCAGATGGATTTAAGCATAGCCACTGCAGAAAAGGTTTCGTCATAGTCCACACCTGGTCTTTGACGAAAACCCTTTGCAACAAGTCTAGCTTTGAAAGTCTCCACTTTCCCATCCACACCAAGTTTTTTCTTGAAGATGCACTTGCTCCTAATGGGTTTTACCCCTTCAGGAGCATCTTCCAAAGTCCATACTTTGTTGGTGTACATGGAATCCATCTCGGACCGCATTGCATCCAGCCATTTCATTGAGTCCCCACTCGTGATGGCCTGCTCGAAGCTAGTTGGGTCATCATCAACCATGATGCAATCCTCGCTCCCACCATCCATGAGAAAACCATAGTATCTCTCAGGTGGGTGAGGAATCCTACTAGATCGGCGGAGAGGCTGAGGTTCGTTGGGAACTACTGAATCCTCCAGTTCAACCAAATCTTCTGTCGTAGTCTGTATTGCTGGAACCTCTTACAGTTCTACCTCCTTGCCACTAATCTCTTTTTCAAGAAATTCCTTTTCTAAAAAGGTGGCATGTCGAGAAACAAACACCTTTTGTTCCTCGGTGTGGTAGAAGATATACCCTCGCGAATGTTTGGGATATCCAATAAACTTACACAGAATGGACCTTGCCGCGAGTTTGTCCGGATTTTGCGTTTTTACATAGGCCGGACAACCCCATATCTTAACATAATTAAGACATGGTCTCTTTCCTTTCCATATCTCATATGGAGTGGTTGGCACAGATTTGGTGGGAACCATATTCAATAGGTCTGCAGCTGTTTCCAGTGCATACCCCCAAAAGGAAATAGGTAACTCAGCTGTGCTCATCATAGAGCGCACCATATCTAATAGGGTGTGGTTCCTCCGTTCCGATACACCGTTGTGCTGTGGTGTATATGGAGGAGTCAGCTGAGAGAGAATCCCATTCTCTTTTAGGAAGTCCAGGAATTCATTGCTCAAGTATTCACCTCCTCGATCAGATCGAAGGATTTTAATACTTTTTCCGGTTTGGTTCTCGACTTCTTGTTTATATTCTCTAAATTTCTCAAAAGCTTATGATTTGTGTTTCATCAGGAACACATATCCGAATCTAGAGAGATCGTCAGTGAATGTAATGAAGTACGCAGAACCATTCCTGGCATGTGTACACATGGGGCCACATACATCACTATGTACCAGTCCCAAGAGTTCCGTAACTCTTTCTCCGTGTCCCGTAATTGGAGTTTTGGTCATCTTTCCTTTGAGACATGACTGACAAATGTCATAAGATGAAAATTCAAACGGATTCAAATATCCATCCTTATGCAACTTAGCTAGTCGTGTCGCATTGATGTGACCCAGTCTACAATGCCACAAGAAGGATTCGTTCAGTTTTGAACTCTTCCTCTTGGGTGTGTTTGTTATACTCAGAATTGTTGATTGATTTAGAACATAAATGCCATTGCACAACGTGCCTGATCCAACCAACTTTTGGTTTAGGAAAATGTTCATAACATTATCCTGTAATACAAAATTATATCCCTCTTTTCTCAACAAAGAAACCGATATAATGTTGCATATCAGGTTCGGCATGTAATAGCATTCGTTCAAAATCAATGTATTACCAGTTGGCAATACAAAGTGAAATTCCCCGACGGTTCTAGCTGCAACAATTGCACCATTTCCAACCCTTATGTCTTTATCACCTTCTCCAAGTTCTCTACCTTTCCTAAGCCCATGTAACTGATTACATATATGGGATCCTGACCCGGTATCTAATACCCAGGACGTAGAGGAAATGGAGAAACAGTTCTCTGTAACGAACACACCCGAAGAAAATGCATCAACATGTACTTTCTTCATTCGGGTGGCATGGGAATCCTTGTATTCCCCTATATCCTGTTCAGTCTTATAACTTTTCTAAGAAAGAACGGAACCAACGTTCCCCAGCACAGTATAACATGCGGGTTCGGTCAATACATCCATATTATTATCTTTATTAAAGCATGATATGGTCGCTACCTGGAGAGAGAGAGAAGAAAACACTTTAGCGTATGCTCTTGCAAGATCATATTGGTTATTATTTTATCTAATCAGGATGGCTTCCACTGTTTTTATCAAATCTTCCTTCAAACCCTAAAAGGAAAGATTAGCCGGGATTAATTACACCCTACAACTTCGCCGAACTTTCAGCCAGGCCAGTGTCGGTACTTTGAGGGAGGTTCCCCGTGCTTTCGCACGGACCTAATTAAAGTAAACCTCGTTTTTCCAGAGGCGTAACCCTGTTGACACCTTTCTAGACACCTACTTGATCGGCTAATTGTCCTGTGTAAAACTCTCCCGGGAGTAACAATTACTCGCAGTGGGTATCGGGATCCAACTATCTCATAGAAGGTATGCAATCTCATTGCAAATTTCAACACTTGAAATTCCCGATAATATTTTGCCCCTAGCGTCCCATGACCTTGACGCAGGCCAACAAACTATAGTGCGCTAGTCAAGTTCAACCCGTCATTTCTTGATTGAATTAAATCCACCCGTACGACCCTTGACGCAGGCCAACAAAGTCGCACGACTATCCTAATCCAATCTGCATCATATGCATAAGCAGATAAATACTAGTTAGCTACCGCACACTACGCCTTGACGCAGGCCAACAAACGTAGCACGAATACTAAATAGGATTTATCTGAAATGACGGAGGGCTACGACAGGTTTTTCTGAAAACCTATTGTGTAATGAACTTGATATCGTTGTAGAATCGAGTGAATTTTGAAATGGAGTGATTTTGAGGCTTTCATTAGTTTTGCTAAAGAGGTCACTCCCGGTGAAGGGATCTCGGCTCTTTCCTTATGGAATAAGGTGCAGGATATATCATATACATCACTATGCAAAGAAAAACTCCAAAAGCAATCAAAAGCAAACCGAGTGTTGTAGCATCTGCCAGTTTTGCTAAAGAGGTCACTCCCGGTGAAGGGATGGCTCTTTCCTCATCAAATAAGGTGCAGGATATATCATATATATCGCTATGCAAAGCAAAACTGTAGCTACCCTTTTTGAAAAATTTGATTCTACAACATCTTTTAGGTTTCTTTTCTTTCATTAATCACATTAATGAAGTCCCATCATTTAAGTCACCTAAACATCACAGATAAATATGACGTATACTTATGCCATCCGCATTCGCCTCGATGTCCCCTCGTGCACCGTTAGGTTAGGTAACTAACGGCAGAGCGGGGCAGGGCTAGCGCGGGTGTAAAACATAAGTAACGTCTATATAATATATCATATATACTATATACAGTATTTATCACAGAACATCAAATGATCACATCACAGATAACGCAGCAGAAGAAATATATGAAACATTGGATATACTAGGACGTCTGTGTTTTATTTTGAGCCTCTATAAAACATGGATTCCACGGTCGCGGTGAATAGCCAAACCCACACGCCTAGACCCCTACGAGAGCGGCAAGCAACCCTACTAATTCTAGAGTTAGGAGACCCGGACTCGACTCCTCGAGTTGGTCTCCCACTGGACTCCAGAACCCGGTTACTTGTGCTCCCCTCCTTGGGTCTATCCTAGTGCGGAAAAGTAAATAATATACAAATAGTGACATCGACCTCATCCCGGAAGTGCCCCAATAAAAGAATATTACATACATTTAATTTTACATGAATGAAAATAAAAACTCTCATCTCACATAAAACCCTCCGGCTATTCAGAACGCGACGATCCAATATAACATATCCAGCAACACATAACATTGCATGTCATCAACGTAAGTAAATATACACATCCTAATTGTCGTTGACATATAGCAACGAAACCGGTGATATCACATATTACACTTACGGTCACAGAAAAGAAAGTGTAAAACTACAACATTTGGAATCCACAATCTCTTTAGACATCGTAAATCCGAAATATCACATACTTCGCATTTCATGCCTAACTATATGAATTCCACATATTGTATCACATTCCAGATAAATAGACAGCATTAAACTCTCCGAACAGATAATAAAATACCCAAAATTTCCTAAATAGCTCAACACTTGAGCGGAGTTCAAAAATTCCAGAATACGTAACAGTAGCAACGGTCCAGCCGTAGAAGGGTCAAGCCAACACCTCACATGTGGCACGCCGTACTGCCTCAAACCCTAAGGTTCAAAAGGCAGTTCAAGACGGTCATGATTGATAGGATACGAGCGTGTTCAAGTTTAAGTTTAAATACCGCAATCAAGACGGTTTCGCACGTAGCTAGCCGGTTGAGTACGGGTCGTCCACAGGGAGATGGGAATCTTTTTCTATGTGTTTTTCGACGAGTTAAGTCCGGTTGTTCAGATTTTGTTTGTAACTATCTAAGTGTTAAGTTGATATTTAAAGAGAGCTTGTTAGGGTTAGGATTAGGTTAGTTTGAGTTAGGAGTCTCCACATCTTTCGTTGCCCCTCTTAATATCGGTGTTACGGTAATCGGCAACAACGGGGATTAGCACGACTAGGAAGGACTTTGCGAGTATAAGCTAGGTTTTCCAACGCATAAGTCTTCCTTTTGGTGCTTGTCCGTCCGTTCTTGGCTCTTATCCATAACCTCCGGTTAATTCAACCACAACCGGTCTCACTACAGAATCACCGCTATCATGTAGGATAGGGTGCCGTAAGGAGCGGATTGTGGTTCAATTAACGGGAGTCGATTTAAGTTGTTGGGCAAGGAAATAGTGAGAGAGATTTCCTTCTCTCAAACTTCCCTTATCCTACCCTAACAAGTATAAAACTACTCACACTTCATGATAAGGAAAAACAAAACAAAACAAAGAGGAAGATAGAAAGAAGGAGATTAGAAGAATACGACTAACTATTTGCGACCTCACCTTGGCGAGGATCGAGCGTAAGTATCATTGTCGTATGTAAGGATAAAGAAAAAAAAAGAAGAAAGAAATAACAAAGAAATAACAACAACTACTTAACGAATTTAAAGTTACAACAATTATAACAAGTAAAGAAAGAGACAAGCATGATAATAAAAATGGTCTTCTTTATTCATCACTCTTCACTCAAAAGCTCACTACAAGTTTAATGGAGAAGAGGTGAGAAGAGGAAGAAGAACAACACTAAAACTAGGCAAAATGAGAATATAAAAAATTGGACCCTTTCCTTCACAAACTTCTGGGCTATTTATAGGCCAAAAACTGAAAACCTAGGGCAACCACCAGAACCCAAACAAAAAGACCAAAACACCCCCCAAAATTCTGCGCATGCGGCGCCTAAACAGCCGCGGATCCGCGGCCTGGACCCACATTTTGCCGCGGATCCGCGCTCTTATGGTTGATTTGGGCTTTGGGCTTTTTGGTGGTGGCCTGATCTGATGAGTACTTCATTCTGGTATATGTATTTTCTTATAATTGCTTCACGAATTTTCCAGAATTCTGTTGAGGGAAAGGTGGACTTTTTGTCAAGATTTTGTCATGATTTGCCTCGAGCTCCGCGTAGATCTCTTGGATTTTGTGCTACCATTGAGCCTTGTGCATGAGAATGACATTGATTTGACCTTTTGTCTTCCTATTGATATCTGGCAACATACGGATGAAGAGCAGAGACCGTGTTTTTATCTGTGGTTGGCAGGAACCCGGATTTTTTCGTGTTTTCCAAGAATTTCACCGTTTTAGAACCGAGAACCTATATCCTGCAATTGACTAGCAAACACGGCTCAAGAGTATCTACGGATATGCAATGTGATAAAAATTGGGCGGTATGAAAATGCAAAAATCTGATAGGAACAAATACCCCCAAACTTATCATTTGCTCGTCCCGAGCAAAGTCCATTTATTCAAAAAAAATTTCCTAACCTCACTTTCGCAGGGAACGCGATTGCACTGAGCATGTGCAACAAGCCGTTAAACCTCTAGGTGTCCCTAGTAGGAGGAGTGTTGTCTCCTGAAGGTTTTCAGCGGATACTACCCACAAAATCCGGTCAAGTTGGTTTTGTAGAATAACTAAGCTTCAAACCCTAAAGTTTTGTTTTAGAAAATAACAATTCTATAATCCTAAGTCTAGACTATCGAACCTTTATTTTTCACACCTCGCTTCTTATTTAACTACAGATTTTATATGTCTTTACGTGCAGTGCAAATAGTGTCGTGAAGTTCCAGAAGGATCGATTAAAGTCATCATGTCGCACAATAAAGCCCAGATAACAATTTGAAAAGGATCACATAAGTTTTATAAAGAGTTAAGCATTTTTCAAGTTTCGTTTTCCAGTTAGGTTTCAACTTCAGAATTTCTATCTTCCTTAACAGGAAACTAAGTCGTATTTTTCACTCCACCTTTTAACTTGTTTTCATTTTATACACACCTCTGTGAACGTGCAATAGTCTTTATCATAGAATAAAACCTTCATATCTCCGTTAAAAAAAATTTTTAAAAGCCTATCTTTTATCAAGATTATTCTCACACAAAGAACCGTTAGGAATTTTAACTCGGAGAGAACACTTGCTTGACTTTGTTTTAAACTGGACTTTCTAGGCTTCTTAGCGAGCTTTGGGCCAATGCACCCAAACCAGTTGGTTTTAGGGCATTAGGTGTAGAAACACCCCAGCGGACTTAATTACTCAAGTTACCTAGGTCCAAAAACAAAAGACAGTTTGTCGTGAAAATCAGATGATTTAATACGAACGGAGATATAACCGGCAGTTCAAATATTTTTTGGATAAAAGACGTGTTTAGTGGGTTTGGTGTGTAATCATTCCAATCAAGTTTTAGATGGGTTATTTTTCCGACTTAGCTCCAATTACGGCATCAATAACATTCCTTCATATTCGCTTTACTTCATAAACTATTCTTGACATTACTTATTTCAGAACAAACCTATTTGATCCTCAGAAAATCATTTATCTGTTTAAAAGTTTAAACATGAAAGACTTGTCATCTAATTCCCAAAATCTTACGACACGTGTAGTGTAATGTAAAGACGTATATTAGCTATAGTTAACTTCAAAGGAGAGTTATCTTTCAGGTTTTCAAAATCCAAACATAAGATCTAGTTATTCCTATTTTTTCAAACAAATGTTGAATCAGAGTTCTTCCACAAGCTAACTTGACAAAAAAGTTTTTATATTTTTTAGAAAATTTTCAAATTTTTATGGATTTTATGGATTTAAATAAGCAGATGCAAAATATACATATGAATGCGAAGGTAAGAAATGCGTACCGAGCGTACCCCCAAACTTAAATTGGACAGTGTCCTCACTGTCGTAGCATGAAGAGAGCAGTTGGAAGGGTCAAAATTGTCGGTCAGCGAAACACAAATTTTTATTTGTTTTTGTTTTTAAAGAAAAGAAAAAGAATATACACAAATATATACAAAATGGTTTGTACATACCCCCAAACTTATTTGGAACAGTGTCCACTGTTCTTGGCTGGATAACCGAAGTTTGGAGGTGGGCAGAGAAAGATCATTCAGGGTAAACCGGCTCCTGTAAGAACAGGAGCTCCTCTATTGGTTCGGCGCTAAGGTACGGTTTGCATCGGTGTCCGTTCACTTTGAAGAGTGAACCGTCTTTTGGATTCTCCAAATCCACAGCGCCCTGCGGATACACATTCCGCACAAAATACGGCCCTTTCCAGCGAGATCTGAGCTTTCCAGGATGGAAATGAAGTCGGTTGTCGTAAAGCAGTACCTGTGACCAGGTACGAAGGTTTTGCGCAAAAGGTGTTTATCGTGAAACACCTTCGTTCGATTCTTAACGACAACCGCGTTGTCGTAAGCCTCATCCCTAAGCTCGTTCAGTTCGTTCAACTGCAGCTTCCGATGGCTGCCCGCGTCCTCAAGAGACAGATTCAGCTCCTTTATCGCCCAAAATGCGCGATGCTCGATTTCGACAGGAAGGTGGCAGGCTTTTCCGTACACAAGACGATAGGGAGACATGCCAAGGTCGGTCTTATAAGCGGTTCTAAATGCCCAAAGGGCATCAGTGAGTTTCAGAGACCAATCCTTACGGTTCTTGGAAACCGTCTTCTCTAATATCTGCTTGATTTGCCGATTTGAAACTTCGGCCTGCCCGCATGTTTGGGGGTGGTAGGGCGTAGAGAGCTTATGATTTATGGAGTATTTCCGCATCAAGGCTTCGAAAGTTTTATTGCAGAAATGACTTCCATGGTCGCTAATGATCGCTCGGGGGTGCCCAAACCGTGAGAAAATGTTTTCTTTAAGGAACCTAACGACAACCTTGTTGTCGTTAGTCCGGCTGGGCACAGCCTCGACCCATTTAGAGACGTAATCAACAGCTAGAAGAATGTACAAGTTCCCAAAAGAGCTGGGAAACGGCCCCATGAAGTCTATCCCCCAAACATCGAAAATCTCCACAACCAAGATCGGTTGGAGCGGCATCTCGTTCCTCCGGGATATCCGGCCCATGTGTTGGCACCGGGAGCAAGTCTTGCAATAGTCGTGAGCGTCTTTGAAAAGTTGTAGCCAGTAGAAACCACATTGCAAGATCTTCTCACCTGTCTTTCTGGGCCCAAAATGCCCGCCACACGCTTGATCGTGGCAAAATGACAGCACACTCTTGAATTCCTCATCAGGGACACACCGACGAATAATCTGGTCGGGACAGTACTTGAACAAGTAGGGTTCATCCCAGTAAAAGTGTTTTACTTGGGATAAGAAGCGAAGTCTGTCCTGACTTGACCATTCGGTCGGTAGCAATCCCGTGGCCAAATAGTTCACAATATCTGCGAACCAGGGTTCGCAAGATACTGTCAAGAGTTGTTCATCCGGGAAAACGTCATTGATCGGAATTGGAAGCGAAGGCGAAGAAGGAAGTCGTGAGAGATGGTCGGCAACTACGTTTTCACATCCTCGTTTGTCCTTAATGACAAGGTCAAACTCTTGAAGCAAGAGGATCCAACGTATTAACCGAGATTTGGCATCTTTCTTCGCAAAAAGATGGCGCAGAGCAGAATGGTCAGTGTAGACAATGACTGGAGAGCCGATGAGGTAGGGCCTGAACTTTTCTAAAGCAAATACAACAGCTAAGAATTCCTTCTCAGTTGTTGTATAGTTAAGTTGGGCATCGTTCAGGGTCCGGCTCGCGTAATAGATTACATGCGGCATCTTGTTGATGTGCTGTCCAAGGACAGCACCGATGGCAAAGTCGGATGCATCGCACATAATCTCGAATGGGTGCGTCCAGTCAGGAGAAGAAAGAACGGGAGCAGAAGTGAGTGAGCGTTTTAGTGACTCGAAGGCAGTCACACAGCTCGAGTTGAAGTCAAATGGTGTATCCTTGGCCAGCAAAAGAGTCAAGGGCCTAGCAATCTTGCTAAAGTCCTTGATAAACCGTCTATAGAAACCGGCATGGCCAAGGAAGGCTCGGATATCTCTGACGCAACGGGGAGGAGGCAGATTGGAAATGACCTCAATCTTTGCTTTGTCGACCTCTATGCCATTTTGCGAGATGATATGTCCTAAGACAATACCTTCGCGCACCATGAAGTGGCATTTCTCCCAGTTCAAAGTGAGATTCTTGTCCTTACATCGGGTAAGGACAGCGTCAAGATGCAGCAAACACTCGTCAAAGGAGTCGCCGAAGATGGAGAAGTCATCCATGAAAATCTCCAGAAATTTTTCCACCATGTCAGAAAAAATACCCATCATACACCGCTGGAAGGTAGCGGGTGCATTGCATAACCCAAAGGGCATGCGTCGATATGCAAACGTGCCGAAAGGACAAGAGAAAGTGGTCTTGTCCTGGTCTTTTTCGGCGATGGGAATTTGATTATAGCCAGAGTAGCCATCAAGAAAACAATAGTACTCATGTCCGGCCAATCGTTCAAGCATTTGGTCAATGAAGGGTAGCGGAAAGTGGTCTTTCCGCGTTGCGGCGTTGAGTTTTCTGTAATCAATGCAAACTCGCCACCCAGTTTGGGTGCGAGTAGGGATTAACTCATTTGCCTCGTTGGTTATTACCGTGATGCCCGACTTCTTGGGGACAACGTGAATGGGGCTAACCCACTGGCTATCAGAGATAGGGTAAATGATACCACTATCTAGACATTTGACAATCTCCTTCTTCACAGCCTCCTTCATGACTGGATTAAGACGTCTTTGTGGATCCCGGGCTGGTTTGGCATCATCCATCAGATGAATATGATGCTCAACGATCAGGGGACTAATCCCCTTGATGTCCGCCATGGACCAGCCAAAAGCTTGCCTGTTGCTGTGCAAGACCGCGAGAAGGGCTTTCTCTTGCTCTGGAGCTAGAGACGCCGAAATGATGACAGGGAGGGTCTCGTTCTCACCTAAGTAAGCATACTTAAGGTGAGACGGCAACGGCTTGAGTTCGAGTGTTGGAGGTGAAATGATGGAAGGCAAGACTGGTGCAAGGGTCTCGAACTCAAAGGACTCCAGCAAAGGTTCAAAACGAGTGTAGGAAACCGAGTCGGATGGTTCAGGTAACTCATCCGAAAAGTCGAAAGATTCAAACTCGGGTTGTGCGCGGCTAAGATCGTTCAAGAATGTGAAACACTCGTATTCGTTGTCGGGCGCAGAAGCAGCAGCAGGTTCGAAGATAAACGCACTAGTGGCGTCAAGATTATCGTGTTCAAACAGAAACTCCTCGAATTCACACTCTTCTGGTGTGATCTCCTGGATCGAGCAAACATCCAGTATATGAGCATTAGGTTCGGCGGGCTGATTCCCCAACCTAAAAATGTTGAGTTCAATCGTCATATTTCCAAAAGAGAGGTTCATTGAACCATTGCGATAATTGATCACAGCATTTGAGGTTGCGAGAAATGGGCGACCGAGTATCACCGGAATTTGATTCCGGGGGTTAGCTACAGGCTGTGTATCTAAGACAATGAAGTCGACGGGGAATATGAAGTCCCCGACTTTTATTAACACATCCTCTAGCTCACCCCTAGGATGGGTGATCGATCGGTCGGCCATCTGGAGAGTGCAGTGGGTGGGTTTCAGCTCTCCGACGCCTAATTGCTCGTATACTGAATACGGAAGCAAGTTAACACTGGCACCAAGATCTAATAGTACTCGGTTGATGTTCTTATCCCCAATAGTAATTGAAATCGTAGGACAGCCAGGGTCCTTCCGTTTTTGTGGTAAAGATTGGGTAAGGGCATCACTCACAGCACTAGCCAAGAAAACTTTCTTGGGTACCTGAGACTTCCTCTTTTTCGTGCACAAGTCCTTTAAGATTTTCGCGTAAGACGGGACTTGTTGGACAGCATCTAAAAGAGGAATGTTAATGTTAACTTGCTTGAATAACTCCAAAATCTTCTCCATTTGTGGATTTTGTTTGTTAGACCTCAACCGGTTTGGAAATGGAACATTTTGAAAATTGGTTGAGTCTAAAGCTGGAGGAGGAGATTGTGGAGTTGGAACGGATCCCAGAATAGGTGTCTTCGTGGAGTGAGAAGTGGGTCCGTTCAGAGAAGAAGAGGAAGGAGAGCCTTGCGAAGAACGGAGAATAGGCTCAGAAGACGAAGAAGAAGGAGGAGAAGAAGAAGAAGAAGAAGAAGCGGCCGGGGTGTCATCGTTGATCCGTTTGCCAATGTTGTTTTGCAGCACCCTCCCTGATCTCAGTGTGGTCACGGCACTCACATTATGATTTTGTTGTTCAAGAGCAACATGTGCATTATGTGGGTGGCCGGGATTTGGAAGTGGCTGGGACGGGAGCTTCCCCTTCTCTCGCTCGCTCAAGGCCGCGTTCAGCTATGCAATCTGGGCCTCGATGGTCTTGATGCTTTGCCCATGTGCGGCAGTGTGTTGCACTAAAGATTGAATCGAAGACTGGATGTTGGCGGTGGATTGAGTCGATTGTTTAACAAACGCCTCCAGACTTCGCTCGAGCGAGGAAACCTTATCAGTGTTTGACGGAACAAAATTGTTTGGTGGAAAAGAGTTGTTTGGTGCAAAGTTGTTCGTCTGGTTTTGGAAAGGCTGGGGTTGGAAGGGCTGCTGATATTGGTGTTGAGTTTGTTGCTGCGCTTGTTGTTGCGGCGGAGGGGCCCTTTGGAAATTGTTGCCCTGGAATTGATTCTGATTCTGATTCCAGGCGAAATTGGGGTGGTTCCTCCAACCGGGATTATAGGTGGAAGAGTATGGATCATTCCTCGGTCTTTGCTGGAAGGCAGCATTAACCTGATCCTGCCCTTGTGAGGGTGGATTGTAAGGACACTCTTCGGTCAAGTGGGAAGGATCGGAACAACAAGCGCAGATGGCACGAAGGGGGAGAACAAGTGTGGGGGCAGGAGCAGAAAATTTGCTCTCTATCGCTTCAAGCTTTCGTGTTATTGCAGCCATTTCAGCTTTCATCGCAATAGAGACATCGAGTTGGTGGATTCCTACCCTAGACTGACCGGTAGAAGTGGAGGTAGAAGAAGAAGAAGTCGGTCTAGTGCTCTCCCACTGTAGCGTTTGCTCCGCAAGATCGTCAAAGAACTGCCACGCTTCCTCGTCAGATTTGGATAGGAAGTGGCCTTGACAGATGGTTTCCAGCAACTGCTTCATTGCTGGGTTCAGTCCCTCGTATAAGGTTTGGCAGAGCTGCCATTTCTCTATACCGTGGTGAGGACACTGAACAAGAAGGTCTTTGTATCGGTCAAAGCACTTCCAGAAGGGTTCAGAAGGAAGCTGGGAGAATTGGTTGATCTCATTTCGAATTCTTGCGGTCTTATGATTTGGGTAGAATTTTTTCAGAAACGCTTTACCAAACTCGTCCCAGCTGGTGATTGAGTGGGAAGCGGTGCTATACAGCCATTTTTCTGCGAGATCGCATAAAGTGAACGGAATGACCCGTAGACGTATAGCATCGTCCGATAGCTGGGTTGTTTTCATCATGGCACAGACATTTTGAAATTTGTTGATGAAGATATAGGCATCTTCAGATTCAAGCCCATGAAAACGTGGAAGCATGTTGATGAAATGGGGCTTAATTTCAAAGTTGTCCCCATTGGCCGGAGGAAGAGAAAGGCAGGTGGGAAGTGCAGAACGGGTGGGGTAGAAACGATCCTGGAGCGCAATTCGTTGCGGCGCTACAACAGGCGGAGGTGGTGGAAGATTGGTCTCCGTAGGAGGTGGAGCCAATCCAGGGGTGGTCAAAGAGATGTTCGGATTAAATCCCGACATCGCGGAAGAAGAGGTTGGTGAAGGTGAAGGTGAAGATGTATGAACAGAATTCCGGTCAACGTCGGAGTTGGCCGGCAAAGGAAGAGGAGAAAGAGGAGTGGACGGAGTATCGACTTCGGAGTCGATCGCGTAGTCGGTCGCGACTAACGTAACGCGGACTAGACGGGCGCTAGTGTCCCGAGTCCAAGCGGACATACACTAAACGAGTTTAGTATAGTCAAAGCGGAGAAGGTGAGGGTAAGAAAACGTCAATGAAGAAAGGCGATGGGCGTTGGGTGAAAATGGATTTGGCGACAAAAGGGCAAGTTTTTATAAAAGTTTTTGATTTTTTCTTTTTTTTTTTTTAGAAAGAGATTTACAGAAGTATGTACGAAAATACGGCTTAAGCAATCACAAACAAGATATGCACAATCACACCTAGATCTAGGGTAACCTAGGTCTACTAGACCTGCTCCTGAACTTGATTGTCGAAGTTAAACAATGTCGAGAAACGGGCTTAAAAATACACTGATCACGAGGCCAGGTAAGTGCAGAGATAAGGGGAGGTTGTCCAACGCTTTCGCGAAGTTCCTTAATTAAATAACCCTTTCTCTTTCGGCGGTTGCGCCTTTAACACTTTCCTAGACACCCCGTAAACAATATACGGTTAAGCGAGGTTCTAAACAAGGTTTATCTTCTCCTAATGAGCGTGAAGTCCTTAGGGCTGAAGTCTAGTATTTTTTTAATTTACAATGGACAATGCATATGCTTTAGTGATTTCCGGGGTCCTGGGAAGGGTGATGAAATCCCCACCCAATCTGGATTGGTTTCAAGCCTCTTAAGTCCGTATTAAAGAATGCAAAACAGTAACAAATCAACAGCAAACAATTTTTATTTGCGGCGCAAAGAATCCTGCACAAGAACAGTTTATTGGAAGGGGGAGAAGAATTTGCGCAAAGAAGCCTGCAGAAAACACAGTTTAGTGGAGTTCAGAGGAGAGGGAGAGAGGAGAGAGACTTACAGAGAGAGTTTGGACCACTGACCCCACCAAGAGGCCGCGGATCCGCGGCCTAAGCTTACTTATGCCGCGGAAACGCGGCAACACTAGGGAGTTAGGGCTTCTGGTTTGGTACAGGTGCTGTTCTGGGTCTCCTCTTCTTTTCTGGATGTACTGAATTTTTATTTTCTTACTGTAACTGCTCCAGATTTTTCAGTAGACCGGATGCTTTGTTTTGTCCGTCGCGGTGTAGCCGCGAAATGTGGGTCTATCTTCCCACGTCTTTGGCACTGTACTTGAACTCCGTATTTTCAACGTCCTTGGCGTCGATCGTGAACTTCGTATTTTCCTTCACACTTGCACAAAAACTAATCAAAAATAACAAGATGGTTTTGTTTACAATGTATATATTTTTTTTGTTTTTCGGTTAGAGTTATACTTACAAATTAACCCGAAATTTCACAAAGAAACAAACTACCGTCTCCCCGGCAACGGCGCCATTTGATTGATAGGATACGAGCGTGTTCAAGTTTAAGTTTAAATACCGCAATCAAGACGGTTTCGCACGTAGCTAACCGGTTGAGCACGGGTCGTCCGCAGGGAGATGGGAATCTTTTTCTATGTGTTTTTCGACGAGTTAAGTCCGGTTGTTCAGATTTTGTTTGTAACTATCTAAGTGTTAAGTTGATATTTAAAGAGAGCTTGTTAGGGTTAGGATTAGGTTAGTTTGAGTTAGGAGTCTCCACATCTTTCGTTGCCCCTCTTAATATCGGTGTTACGGTAATCGGCAACAACGGGGATTAGCACGACTAGGAAGGACTTTGCGAGTATAAGCTAGGCTTTCCAACGCATAAGTCTTCCTTTTGGTGCTTGTCCGTCCGTTCTTGGCTCTTATCCATAACCTCCGGTTAATTCAACCACAACCGGTCTCACTACGGAATCACCGCTATCATGTAGGATAGGGTGCCGTAAGGAGCGGATTGTGGTTCAATTAACGGGAGTCGATTTAAGTTGTTGGGCAAGGAAATAGTGAGAGAGATTTCCTTCTCTCAAACTTCCCTTATCCTACCCTAACAAGTATAAAACTACTCACACTTCATGATAAGGAAAAACAAAACAAAACAAAGAGGAAGATAGAAAGAAGGAGATTAGAAGAATACGACTAACTATTTGCGACCTCACCTTGGCGAGGATCGAGCGTAAGTATCATTGTCGTATGTAAGGATAAAGAAAAAAAAAGAAGAAAGAAATAACAAAGAAATAACAACAACTACTTAACGAATTTAAAGTTACAACAATTATAACAAGTAAAGAAAGAGACAAGCATGATAATAAAAATGGTCTTCTTTATTCATCACTCTTCACTCAAAAGCTCACTACAAGTTTAATGGAGAAGAGGTGAGAAGAGGAAGAAGAACAACACTAAAACTAGGAAAAATGAGAATACAAAAAATTGGACCCTTTCCTTCACAAACTTCTGGGCTATTTATAGGCCAAAAACTGAAAACCTAGGGCAACCACCAGAACCCAAACAAAAAGACCAAAACACCCCCCAAAATTCTGCGCATGCGGCGCCTAAACAGCCGCGGATCCGCGCCTGGACCCACATTTTGCCGCGGATCCGCGCTCTTATGGTTGATTTGGGCTTTGGGCTTTTTGGTGGTGGCCTGATCTGATGAGTACTTCATTCTGGTATATGTATTTTCTTATAATTGCTTCACGAATTTTCCAGAATTCTGTTGAGGGAAAGGTGGACTTTTTGTCAAGATTTTGTCATGATTTGCCTCGAGCTCCGCGTAGATCTCTTGGATTTTGTGCTACCATTGAGCCTTGTGCATGAGAATGACATTGATTTGACCTTTTGTCTTCCTATTGATATCTGGCAACATACGGATGAAGAGCAGAGACCGTGTTTTTATCTGTGGTTGGCAGGAACCCGGATTTTTTCGTGTTTTCCAAGAATTTCACCGTTTTAGAACCGAGAACCTGTATCCTGCAATTGACTAGCAAACACGGCTCAAGAGTATCTACGAATATGCAATGTGATAAAAATTGGGCGGTATGAAAATGCAAAAATCTGATAGGAACAGGTCACATAATCGAGTTAAGGTTTGTTGTCTTCTAGAGGGTCCATCGCGTCACATGCACGTTTTTCCGAAAGATTTAAACCCGAGAAAAATTCAACACATGAATGTTTTTCGTGCCGGGAAAAATTGAGTTAATGATATCCGTTCGAACATTTTAATACTTTCTAAATTATCCGGAATACCAAAACAAAATTAAATTCTCCGATCGAATCGACGATTACAAAATAAACCCAAAAATACTCAGCACTTGAGTCAGATTTAAAAATACCCAGAAAATATCAATAACAGAATCTAACATTACTGTGCAAACAGAGAAGCCCAAGGTCACTGTACGGCCACGGTTCCGCGGCACAAGCAGGGTATTGCCGCGGAACCACGGATGTCCATACGATTTAGGTCATCAAATTTGCACCGTAATTCTTAGAAAACCCTGATGAATTTTTTAGGTATTTTTAATTCAGAAAAAACCCAGTTTTTAGAAATTGTCCAGAGAGGGGGTTAAATTTGCGTATACGGGTTCGTTCGGAGTTTTAACTTTTTTAACACATCGCCTAATGCTCTATCTAGGCTCTGATACCACGGTAGGGTTACTAGGCACACTAACAAGGCTCTACAAGGTATCGACCATGCCAAAATTAAATTTTTATGTGCCGAACAACCCTAAGCAAGATCGTATAGTAGAGTTTAGGCGACACATATGGCAAGTAAACAACTTTACTTCTAAGGGAACACGAAATACATCCTTTGTAGATCGGTCCTTCACTTCTTTAGCTCCTTGTTGAAGTCCCATCACTGCGATCGTGGTTCTCCCGGACCCTTGCATGGCTTCACGAAGGGAAAGACGCATCCTTGCTTGAAGTCTTCGAGACCGAAGATGATCTACATCGAGAGGATGCCAACTCAAGCTTCTACTTCACTAACTAGAGAATTAGTGAAGCAAACACCCAAAACTAAAGTGCTAGTCTAGTAGAGGATGGAGAAATAGGAAGTGGGTTCTCTTTAGAATTTTATTTTGTCACAATCTTTCTCACTTTTGATCAAACCCTAGCAAGCTTTTTCTCTTTGCAAATGAAGAAGAAGAAGAAAAGAAAGAGATGAGGATAATGATCAAGTAAGAAGTCTAACCATGGTGCGTGAGTATCATATACTAACTCTTGTAGAGACTTAACCCTAGGCTAAAGTTTATGGTTGGGTTAAGAAATATCCATAGTAAAAACAAATTTAGTGGATTTAGTCAAATGCTTCCACAAGCTTCCACAAGTTTCAAGCATTTAGCTAATCCTCCACTAATTTTGTAATTACTTTGAATATTAAAATCCAACATAAAAGATAGAATGGTGTAAGTCTCATACACCCAAGTCATGTGTATCATCAACCATGATACAAAAAGGAAAACACATTTTAATATATATCATATATACATTAAAATTGTGCTCATGTGAGAAAAACCCTAAAGTGAACAAGTGTTAGTAAATGTAAACTAGTATATCTAATATACAATTATACACTTAATTATTAAATCAACACTTGACTTAATAATCCGGTCATATCTCATATAACCGACTAACATCCATTGTATCGAGTTATCGAATCAACACTTGATTCGATAACCCGGCTATATCATATATAACCAACCGATACAAAAATTCACGAGAATAAAATACGGTATCGCATATACACATTATTCTCGGTCCCGCACATATCACATACGTGCTCCTATTTCGTTTTGCCTGAGCCAGTAAAACCTCTATGTAGGACTCTAAAGACTCGTCAAATAGCCGGCAGTAGGTGATGATCACATCAAGCACCCACAAGCCGTCAGCGGTACTAGCTGGACGTAACGGCTACCCTGGTATTGAGCGATCAGAAGATTAGCAAGCAAGCCCGCTCCAACTCCTGTAAAAGCCTGCCGGTAACACTTGCCGTACAGTCCGGTCTCCTTGTCTTATATGTCGCATATCAAGTCTATGGGTGGTAAACGTCAGACCCCAATAACCGATAAGTCGTGCCGATATGAGGCTCATAACAGGTCGAGAAACTACTGGTAACACTTACCAGTAAATCTCTAAATATGCCCTGGCCAGGGACTTCCCTGTTATGGACAATCGAGCACAGCGCAACATCAACCCCCAATACCGGGAGAGACGAAACCCCTCCTATCGCTCATCGCCTCCATGTGACTCGGGACTATACCCAAAAACCACCGTTTTGCACACCCTCTTGGACGTGGTAAGGTGGAAATCAAAGCACAGTAGGAATCATACAAGACTCTATGACGATCTCGGGTCTACAGACTAACCTGCACAAGTGTCACCAGAGAACTGCCATCTGACGTGAGGTATAATACCATCTGGGAGTTCTCGGCGAGTCCGTCCAGTGTACCCAGTCTCCACTGAGCACCCGTATACCATCTCTGATGTCAAACACCAATCGATATGGGATCATCCATCGCCCATCTCATGGGTCGAGAAGCGTATACGCTAGTCTACTCTGGTATATCGATGCCCCGTCTCGATACACCCACGACTAGGGACCTTGAAAGATGTACTTATGGACTACCATGTCCCCACTAATATGATCCGTATCATAGTCCAGGTTGTCAAGTACACATCCTAAGGGCTTTACCGACATGTAACTATAAGACAGTATAAAGAGACAAGTATACATGTTAAGATAAAGAGCAACCAGATAGCATACTATCATATCGAGCAAGAAAGTCCTCTCTATATATGTCCAAGCATCCAATATAATAGACATCATCTGTACAATACTGGCCTCTAGGGCATACATACAACTAACAAAAAACATACACACTAGTCTACTCTAGAATATCGATGCCCTAGTCTCGATATTCGCATGACTAGGAACTGATTAAAAGATGTACTTATGGACCACCCTGGCCCCACTAGTATGATCTCATCCTAATCCTGGTAGTCAAGTGCAAATCCTAAGGGCTTTATCAACATGTGAGAGCAAGACAGTAAAAAATACCAGTCAACATGTTAAGATAAAGAGTAACCAGATAGCATACTATCATGTCGAGCAAGAAAGTCCTCTATATATATGTCCAAGCATCCACTATAATATACATCACATGTACAATAATGGCCTCTAGGGCATACATATTCCTAACAATTATATCAAATATAAATATATATCAAATTATTAAATCAACACTTGATTTAACAATCCGGTTATATCATATATAACTGACTAATATTATTTATCTGTATATCATATTATCAAATCAACACTTAATTCAATAATCTGGTTATATCACATATATCCTGACCGATAAAATTTATCGCCAGATTAGAATACGGTATCACATACTCGTATTTAATTAGGTGTAACACCCTAATTCATTTATACCAATTCTATTTTTTTTGGGTATTTCTTTATTTATGGCTATTTCTTGATTTATTGAGTTTTGGGTGCGAATAATATAATTGGTATCTGTGTTGGCATCCGACTCGACCCGCTTGCTGGAAATCCATCTTGATTCCTGTTTATAACTTATTCCGGCTAGTTATGAGGATCCATGCACTTTCATGTTATATAACTGCATTATATCAAGCATCTACATTTTTTTAATAAAACAAGTGAAGTCAAATAAAATATTTTTAAAAAAATATCTAGCATGGCCTGCATCATACCCCTGACCCTATGGTAGCATCCGTATATCGTGTTCTCGTCCCGTTCAGTGAAACAGACCTGTTTGGATCGCTACGTGCACGCTACGTGCATCCGTTCTTGGGGGTATGAATTTTCGTTATCCGGATATCATATTTTGGTTTTGGTTGACACGCATGTTATCCGTATTTTCAAATTGTAAATTTAGACCCGACCCGGGCGTGTTTTGGAGTATTTTTGTATTAGCCAAAATCTCAAAATATATAATATAAAATCCTTTTATATATTAAACTGTAAAATTACGAATATATAAATAATTTTAACTAAAAATATATTTTAAACATTTTTAAATCCTTATCTTAACAATCCCAACCAATCAATCAGCCTCTCTCTCTCTCTCTTTTACTATATATATATATATATATATATATATATATATATATATATATTAATGTTTTCTTTAACCCCCTTTCCCACGTCCACTCTCTCTCTCTCCCCTCACTTCTTCTTCTTTATTTCTCGTTTTCCCGGCTCGTCTTTGTCTCGAACCCATGTCCGCACGTAAACCCACATACGCCATCGCCGCCAAACTTCCCGACCTCGTCACTTTCCCTTCCTCTTCTCCTAAGCCTCGTCTCCGACACCACACCACCACCTCACCTCCATCCTCGAGCACAAAATCGCTGCAACCCATCACCGCACGACCCGTCGCCTCACCTGACCTCGCCACCGACGACCTCGTCATCGCCTCTTCTGCTCATCCCTTCAACCCCCTGCATTTCCCAACGGGAAGAACCCCGACCCGAGCAAACCCTGCAACCCATACCTATCTCTTCACCCCCGCTTGTACTTCTCGCCTCACCGGAGCTCCGACTCCGCCGATCATCTCGTCGGACTCTTCATCATCTCGGAGCACCACAACCCCGACCAGAACCCCACACCCGAGCTTCCCTTTTTCCCTACACCTGAAACCCTAGCACCCACTGTCTTGGTCGTGAAACACCATCTTCGGTGACCCACGACCTCGTCATTGCCCTTCACCTCTGCCTCCTCTATCCCAGACCCAGAGCCATACCAGAGAACCCCCAGCCTTCTTCTTCTGCTTTTTTCTTCTTCTCCTTGCTTTCTTAATTTCTTGATTCCAGCCATCGCCAGAGCCGTGCCCGCCGCCGACAATTCGGGCGAACCAGTCAATGTTCCCAGCCAGCGTGGCCGTGTTCTTGCTTTTCTTAGTTTAGTTCTGTACGCACGTGTGTATTGCAACGTTTACCCGACGTCGGACATGGCGTACGCACCCCATCGTGAGATCCGATCAGGCATGTTTATCTTGCCGCATGCTATACTACTATATTTTGCATTCATGCGAATAATAATATTACATATTATTTAGTTATGCATCCAATGTTACAGTTTTACAGTTTTTCGATAGCCGTACGTATCCATACCATTATTTACATATCTAGTCGCAAGCAAGTTTACCTTGCTACATGCTATGATACATATTTTGTATCCATATGAATAAAAATATCACATGTTTACTGCATTGTACATCCATATTACCGTTTTACTGTTTTCGGATAGCGGTTCGTATTCGTATCATTTATCACATATATAGTCGCATGCAAGTTTATCTTGCTACATGCTATGATATATATTTTTCAACCATATGAATAAAAATATCACATGTTTACTGCATTGTACATCCATGTTACTGTTTTACTATTTTCGGATAGCCGTTCGCGTCTGTATCATTTATCACGTAGCTAGTCGCATGCAAATTTATCTTGCTACACGATATGATACATATTTTACATCCATATTAATAAAATATTACATGTTCATTGTGTTGTGCATCCTGTGTTACAGTTTTACAATTTTACAATATCCATTCGCATCCATACAATTTATTATATATCTAGTCGCGTGCCATGTCATACTATTTCATATTATTGTTTCTTTGGCACCCATTCTTGATAATGTGTATCATGCGTAGTCATGAAGTTGTAAATGTAATCCCTGATAGATATTTGTACATCCGTGTTTTACTGTACAACCGTACTTTTATCGTGCATCCGTACTTGCTACAGTTTTATTATGAGCATCCATTTGATATCTGTGCACTACTTGTCATGACCGGATACCCCACTACTTGACTTGATACCTGATCCTGTTCCTAATACCGACAATCCTGACTTGTCGTCTTGATGGACGTATCCTGTTGTCTACAAAGACAAACTTGTACCTGCTTGATCCTATTTTGGCATTAGCTCCAGATTTATCAATACCTGACTTGAAAACATAACTTGGAGGTAAGGGGAAATCAATGATGAAACCTAATTTGTAACTCAACAGTTCGACACTTATACTGATCAGTTTTGGGGGCTAGGCCAGTCCCGGGATGCTGCTGCTGACATCATTCATCTGTATATGTTTCCTGTTTTGTGCTTAGCGGCACGTCTCGGCTTCAGCCCGAGAATCTGGACCGTGGTCCTGGGCATGCAAGGGATACTGTTGAGTTACATCAATGATTCATTAAATTGATTTCAAAGACTTGAGAGTAATTAACCCAGTAGCACAGATTACTCACCGCATGCACATACACTTCACTGTTCCATATTCGTGTTACTGTTATACACTCATTACTGTTCATACTCATGCCTGCATATCTTGTTACCTCCTGATTATATTTTATTGTTTGATATTATGATGCACTGACGTCTGGGTTTTGCATGGCCCAGATCCTCTGTCTCTTTCGCAGGCTGTGTAACCCTTCGAAAATCGTTTAGGCAGTTTTTCGGTAATCGGCTAATTTCTCGGTTTTTTCCGTAAAAAGTCAAAATAGGTATTTTTCATTGTAGACCTAATTATACAAAATTTAGACAAGATATTACTATAATTTTGTCACTAAAATGTCACTTATAATTATCTATTTAAATAAATAAAAAATCGTGATTAATTATTTTTTTTATTTAACTAGATAATTATAAGTGACATTTTAGTGACAAAATTATAGTAATATCTTGTCTAAATTTTGTATAATTAGGTCTACAATGAAAAATACCTATTTTGACTTTTTACGGAAAAAACCGAAAAATTAGCCGATTACCGAAAAACTGCCTAAACGATTTTCGAAGGGTTACAATTATTGTAACCCTTCGAAAATCGTTTAGGCAGTTTTTCGGTAATCGGCTTTTTCCGTAAAAAGTCAAAATAGGTATTTTTCATTGTAGACCTAATTATACAAAATTTAGACAAGATATTACTATAATTTTGTCACTAAAATGTCACTTATAATTATCTAGTTAAATAAAAAAAAATCGTGATTAATTATTTTTTTTATTATTTTAAGCCTTTTTAAATACATTAAATTAGTGATAAATACAAATGTAATTAGGTAAATTTCATAATTAGGAGTCTTTATAAGCTAAAATATGGTGTTAATAAAATTATATCATGTCTTGCAAACTTTTGGTTTTAGGGTGGGAAAATTTGTGAAAAAATGAAGTAAAAATGGGTTTTTTTGTAAAAAAGTTGACATGAAAGCATGAAATGATAACATATGATGTTGTAATGAACTAGAAACTTCTCCAAAATTTCCCCACCTCCTCCTCTTGCTGCAGCCGACCCCAATTCTGCAGAATTTCCCCACTTCCCACTTCATTCTTGCTTCTTTTCTTGCTAAAAATCAATAAAAATTCACATTTTTCCATCACCATTCAAATCTAAACCCTAAACCACTCTCTCTTCTACCCAAATTGGTTCAAAAACTAGATGAAAGGAGGCTTCTTGGTGACTTGATCAAGCTAGGGTTCAAACTTGAGAGGTGAAAATTCTAATCTTTTTGTTAACTTGTGGTTTAATTATGCTAGAATTGAAATTCTAAATATTAGTTTAGTGGTAAATGTTGTTTAGGAAAAATCAAGAGAAGGATTGATTTTAAAACTAGGGTTTGAAGCATAGTTGTTAGGATTAAATTAGGGCTTTGGGTTTCTAATTGGTTGTAGTGGTTAATGGTGTATTTATATGCTTGCTAAATCGTTAAATTTCGATGTTTGCATTGAATCGGCGTTGAATTTGCTTGCTAGATTTTTACGAAAAATAGAATGCGTTCAATTTGCGTTAGGTTAGCAATATTATTAGCTTCGTATAGGATTATTAGAGTGCGCGAACGCGGGGTTTCGTCTAGTCGGGTTGTAGTTTAGTCGATTTTCCCGAAATGACGATTCTAGTTAAAGGTTAGCGATTTTCGTGCGTTTTCCCGCGCACCGAGTGCATGCTATGATTAATACGAGAGCGTGGATAATTGTTTGTTGTGACTTGCATTGTGTTAGGTTTTGTAATCTTATGCTTGATATTGTGCAAATATAGGATCGGTCGGGGAAACATCGGACACGGCGCGAAAAGGCAAGGCGGTGGCCGGATCGGATTAGCGCGGATTTCAGGTGAGTAGATATATTCATCTATGGGGGAATCGTCTGGATGGCGCAAGGCGCCCCCCCTAGTTAGGATTACCCTACTTTTGCAAGATTTATATATTAGCTAACTTATCCATTCATGTACACTGCATACCCTTATAGCGAACAGTATATTACATTGCATGGACATTCATCTATACTTATGCGATATCACTTCGTAGGGCACGAACACCATTACCATTGGCATCTGTTGCACGCGCACTAATCATGTGACACACACGCCTTTGGTAATTGCCATGCCACGTGCACTATAGAACCTGTTTAACTTAATAACGTCATTGCATTCATACATGATATATGGAGTCGCATAGCATGCATATACCTCGCATTACCATCATATCTACATAGATTTCTAGCCAAAACTCACATCATATACATTGATATCATAGACAATTATCATATATAACATGTGAACATTATGATTTTCTCGAGGATTTAAGTATTTCTGTGATTTCTGGATTTTTTGGGAAAACCGCAAGAATTTAACAAAAGCTTATATTTATCGTTTTTAAAACAAAGTTGCGGTTTTCTCATGATGTATGTGTCGTCCACCATGAGTTTTCATATTTTCTGTTGGATTTCGAGACCCGATTCGAGGAGTGGATGAACCGTCTCGGGTACATGGTAGGCCCGGTATGGTACCCCGGGACAAGAAGATCGAGTTGTAGACGATGAGCCTGGCAGGGGAAGACTACCTACCGGTGATGTCTGGCGCGGCGGATATCCGGAGGATACCGACCGTTGTCGTGAGATTTATGATATGGGCCGATCCGGACTGACGGAGCCCGATATTGAGACAGATATGATTCCTATTTGGTGTCGATGCTTGACACGGGTTTTCAGATGATTTCTTGATGGTACTTAGCTATTATACAGATATTCATGTTTTAAAAAGTTAAGAATTCAATACCCTTAGCATTTAAAACACTAAAGACTTAATAATGATATTGCATACCTGTGCATGCATACTAGAGATAGTATATCACATATTGACATACATGTTGTGGTGCATTGCGTGCATTCTTACGATTGCCTTATTAGATGTTATATTTACTCACGAGCTGGCAACTCATCCCCGTTGTGCCACAGTGTCTTGCAGGTCGGACCCGTCACCCTTGTAGCGGCGAGCTATCTTATCATCAGCTTCTTTTGCTCAGACTCGCGACATCGCCCGTAGGTGGGTTGCGAGTATACTTTATTTCTTTTTGCTTTATCATTGTATCTAGTATTCTCCATCTACCACTTTATATTGTATATTCGACCTAGTGACGAGACTGAGAGGTTTGTATATTTGTGGTTTCTTTTGGGTCGAGCTCACTTGAGCCGGCGATGTGTTTTCCGGTATTTTGCATTTCTGTTATGCTCTTTTTCTTGATATTACTATTATATTGCATGTGGTTGTGATCCGCCTTGGGCGAAGAGCTAGCTCCCGCTTGGGGATGCCATTTTTATGATTACAGGTTTATTATCTTGTTGTACCCATTTTGGGGGTTAGAAAATACAGGGGAGACTCTGCCGAAATTTTCAGAAATTTTTGATGTTCTTTTTTTTTGGATTCTATGCAACTTAATTGATTTAAAAACCGTTTTCATTTAAGGTTTTCCTTCACTCTCTTTTGATTTTGGGTTAGATTTCTGGCTTTGGCTGACTTAGGTTACGGTACGCCTTTAGACGTCTCGAAATCTAAGTGCCAGTTACGTTCCGTACTTTCGGGTCGTGACAGGCTGATCAGGAGTATTTCTGCCGTCAGGCCGAGCAGTGAGGATCCTGTTAGTATCTAGTTTTGTTTTATTTTATTGTCGTACTTTCATTTCCTGATGTGGGCCCGTATTTGGGACGTACTTTCTAGATTTTTATTGTTTATTGGATTAATTGCTTCCGCATATTATTTCTTGACCCGTTTATTCTGGAAGAAGGACATGTACAAGATAGATTATTTATTTTTACTGTTCTTGATATCTTATAGACAGCCGTAATGTGACTGTGGAGGGATGTTTCCTAGCCACAGGTAGCATGGTTGGCTCTGTCACGTGCCGATCTTAGCGCACTCTGGGAAGCGGGGCATGACAGGGTTTGTTTGGTATCAGAGCCATAGGATTTAGGTTAATCGGGTTTGATTCTTTTGTAGTTGGGTATTGGTCCCAATACACGAATCAGAAAATCCATGATTAGGAACATGTCCTGCCACATTGTTGTCATGATTTTTGAATCTTATCTTTCTCTTAACCCTTTATCTTGACGAGATGGAATGACTTTGTACCTCGGCTTGAAATCTTTTTGGTTCCTTATTGTTTATCTTTTCCTATTCCTTTCATTCTGATACTAGGATTTGGGCGACTTGAACGGAGTTATGTGCTTGTAATTATGAATTGCAGCATGGTTACAATGCGGTACTCTATTTAAGTAACTTGGAGTCCTATTCTTGATTCATTTCCTTGTTTTATGATCGTTATATTACCTTGCTTCTCTCGATTTCATTGCTTACCAGTTCATGGTTTATCGCAAGCTTGAATCTTGTTTATCGTGCTAATCTTCTTCGGTGTCTTGGCTTCAGGGGAAGTCGTTTCAGGTATCCTACTTGTTCTTATTTTCCCGCATTAGCATTATTCGATTCTGATGCATCCCATTGTTTTATGTTATCAAAGTTTATTGCTGCACATTCGATTTCTTGCACGGCCCTGTCTTGTTGTTGGGACATACACACTGGGAATGGGAAGATCGTATCTAGTAGTGAGTGCAAGGATTGTTCTGTTGTTATCTGCGGACGAGAGTTATTTGCAGATTTCTTGGTGATCGATACCGGCAGTTATGATGTTGTCTTTGGAATGGACATTCTCGACACTTTTCACGCTCACATTGATTGTAGGGCAAAGAAAGTGATTTTCCAGATTCCCGGACATCCGAAGTTTGTATTTGCTGGAGGTAGCAGTTCTGTCGGATCAGCGGAGTTTAGGGCTAGGCCGATAAGCGTCGTTCTTTCGTCGATGGAAATTGATAAGGAGGAAGCACTAGCTGTAGTTCGAGAGTTCATGGACATGTTCGAGGACATCTCGGGTTTACCGCCAAAACGAGATATGGAGTTCACGATCGATCTTGTTCTTGGTGCAACACCAATTTCATGGGCGTACTATCCGATGGCACCAGTGGAGTTGGAAGAAGTAAGAAAGCAGGTTACCGAATTGTTAGAGAAGGGTTAGATTCGCAGCAGCAATTCACCTTGGGGGGCTCCAGTTTTTCTAGTCAAGAAGAAAGATGGAACAAGGAGGATGTGCATCGATTATCGAGAATTAAACCGGGTGACTATTAAGAAAAAGTACCCAATCTCTCGCATTGGCGAATTATTCGAGTAACTCAGTGGCGCGAGGGTATTCTCGAAGCTGGATTTGCGATCCGGATATCATCAAGTTCGATTTAAATCAGAGGATATTTGCAAGACTGCATTCCGAACTCGATATGGACATTACAAGTATTTAGTGATGCCATTCAAAGTCACAAACGCACCGGAGATATTTATGGACTTGATGAACCGAATTTTTTCTCCGTTCTTAGACCAGTTTATAGTGGTGTTCATCGATGATATTCTGGTCTACTCGAGGAGCCTAGAAGAGACATGCAGAACACTTGAGGATCGCACTGCATACATTGAGGCAAGAAAGATTGTATGCAAAGATGAGCAAGTGCGAATTTTGGCTTGAAAAAGTGAAGTTTTTAGGGAACGTCGTATCCGGAGATGGAATCGTTGTTGACCCTGAGAAGATTGCAGAAGTTCAAGATTAGCCGATTCCGAAGAATGTAGCGGAGATTGGATGTTTTCTTGGAATTGCAGGATATTACAGAAGATTCATGGAGAATTTCGCTCGTTTGGCTGAGCTTTTAACCATGCTTGCGCAATAAGAGGTTCCGTTCGTATGGACGGATAGTTGTGCGTTAGCTTTTGAGGCGTTGAAGCAAATATTGACAACCTCTCCTATTTTGACCATGCAAGACGGTTCCGAAGGATTGGTTATTCACAGTGATGCATCTGGGAAAGACTTGGGATGCGTTCTTATGCAGCAAGAGAAGGTTATAGCCTACGCATCGAGACAGTTGAAGACCCATGAGAAGAATTACCCAACTCATGATTTGGAGCCAGCAACAGTGATTTTCGCTTTGAAATTTTGGAGACATTACTTATTAGGAAAAAGGGTCGAAGTATTCACCGATCACAAAAGCCTAAAGTATGTTTTCACACAGAAAGAGCTCAACATGAGGCAGCGTAGATGGTTGGAGCTGATGGCTGATTATGATCTTGATCTTAAGTACCATCCGGGGAAAGTTAATGTAGTGCCGGATGCGCTTAGTCAGTTGCCAGCAATTCGGATGTTGACTGCACAGAAGGAGCTTATTGAAAATTTTCGGAGATTCGAGTTGGAGATTGTGTTACCGCATTCTTCAGGACAGTTGATGCAGCTGCAAGTACAGTCATCATTGATCGATAATATAAAAGAAGCGCAGTCACAGGACCCAAGATTGCAGAAGTTTCGAGAACAGGTTGAAGTGGGACTTCGAACAGACTTGTTGATTCATGAAGATGGTTCGTTGCAATATGGTAGCCGTTTGTGTGTGCCGAAAGGAGATATTCGCGAAGAAGTTATGAAGGAGGTACACAGTTCCGCATATTCCGTACATCCAGGAGGCACGAAGATGTACCGTGATCTGCGACAGCATTTCTGGTGGGAAAGCATGAAAAGGTAGATTGCTCGCTTTGTAGCAAAGTGCTTGGTGTGTCATCAAGTTAAGGATGAACATTAAAGGGTAGCTGGTTTATTGCAACCACTTCCGGTTCCTCAATGGAAGTAGGAACATATAACCATGGATTTCATGACAGCTTTACCGCGGAGTCCAAAGGGCAACAATGCACTTTGGGTGATTGTTGATTGATTGACCAAGGCAGCTCATTTTATACCGTTTCGAGTTAGTCAGTCAACGGAAGTGTTAGCAGAACGGTACATGCAGGAGATTGTGAGATTGCATGGAGTATCTGTGAGCATCGTTTCCGACCGTGATACCAGATTCTTATCGCACTTCTGGAGGAGTTTACAGGAAAGTTTGGGGGCGTGATTGAAGTTTAGCATCGCTTATCATCCTCAGACAGATGGCCAGTCGGAGAGAACGATCCAAACTCTTGAAAATATGTTGAGAGTTTTCATGTTGGACTTCAAGGGTTCATGGGAAGATCATCTACACTTGGTGGAGTTTTCGTACAATAACAGCTTTCAGGAGACTATTCAGATGGCTCCATTCGAAACATTGTATGGTCGCAAGTGTTGCTCACCCGTCTGTTGGAACGATGTTGGAGAACGAAGATTGTTGGGACCGGATCTTGTCGTGCAAACAGTAGAAAAAGTTAATACTATCCGGAATCACAAGAAGGCAGCACAGGATCGGCAGAAGAGTTGGGCCGATATATCGAGAAGACCTCTAGAATTCGCTGTTGGTGATCTTGTATTCTTGAAGATATCACCGACTAGAGGAGTGATTCGTTTTGGGAGTCGAGGCAAGCTTAGTTCTCGATTCGGGGGGCCTTTAGAGATTATTGAGTATGTTGGAGAAGTGGCTTATCGATTGGCGTTACCACCAGCTTTGGCGAATGTTCATGACGTATTTCATGTATCTCAACTCCGTAAGTATGTTCGAGATGAAACACACATGCTAGATCATTCGGAGCTGATTGTAAGGGAGGATTTGACCTTTGAAGAACGACCGATGCCGATTGTTGATCGAAGAGAAAATGTCCTCAAGAACAAGGTTATCCCTCTCGTAATTGTTTCATGGGGGAATCGCTCGTACGGAGAATCGACTTGGGAATGAGAAGACGAGATTCGACAGAAGTTTCCACACCTCTTCTTGTAGTTTCATGTTTGTTGTCTTTTCTTATTCCATGAATTTCGAGAACGAAATTCTTTTGTAGTTGGGTATAATTGTAACGCCTTGAAAAGTTGTTTAGGTATTTTTCCTGATAATCGGTAAATAATTGGTTTTCTTTTCCGTAAATTGTCATTATAATTATTTTTCAGTATAGGCCTAATTATACCTAATTTAGATAGGAAATTGCTAGTATTTAGTAGCTAATGAGTCACTTATAAATTTCTGGTCGTTTAAAAAATTTTCCCCTAATTTATTATTTTTAATATTATTTTAAGCTGTTAAATATACATTAAATTAGTAATAAATACAAATTTGAATGGGCTAATTACATACTTAAGAACCATGACAACTAAAATCTAGTTTGTAATATAAATTTTTGGTATGTTTTTTTCCAAGTTCTAATTGGTTATAATCAAAGGAAAATTAAAATTTAAATAAACTAAACTAAAACTTGCAATTATGAACTTGTAGGGGGGTCTTTTTGCATGGAATTTTTTTGTGCAATCACTCACAAATCCTCACCACTCCCTTGGCCGGCCCCACCACTTGTAGCAGCCCACTTTTCCCCTCAAAATTTTCGTCAACTCATTTGAATGAAACATTGTGAAAATGGGATAAAATATATTAATTAGAGTATGGGTTTTAGGTGATTGGTATGGGCTTTGACTTTGAAATTTTTTTCCACACAACACTTCCTTACTCTTCCCCATCACCTTTGGCCGAGAGCCAACAGCAGCAGCTCCCATTCTTTCCCCCCAAATTCTCCTTCTCATTTTGCTTCTAAATTCCATCAAAATCCATTAAAAATCCATCACTAATTCAAAGCAAATTCCTATTCTACCTCTTCTCACACCCAAATTTGTTTAAAACATGAAGAAAGGAAGTGTCTTGGAGGCTAGTGCAAGCTAGGGTTCACTACTTATGAGGTATAATTCTAATCAATTGGTTAATTTGTAGTTTAAGTGTGCTAAAATAGAACTTTGAAGTGTTAATTTTGTAAGCCCGCGGGGGCGCCCCGGCCGTCGATCCGACGCCGGAAATGCGGAAAACAAAAACTTTGCGAACTTTGCAAAACGGCACCACCGCGGACTTTCCACCCGGATCGGGCCATTAACCTAGCTAACAAGTAAATAAAAATACGGGTAGAGAAGTATACCAAGCGATCCGTGTCCTTCGGTCTTTGTCTCCACTCCGATCTCCCGCGGATTCTCCGTCACCTCCTCGCTCGTCGGAAAGGGGCACCACGTAGCCGGAATCTTTTACGGGCTCCCGCCTCTTGACCGAGGCAACTCGGGCGCGAAGTTGGCTAGCCGACGCGTCCAAGGCTTGCTATAGAAATAGTGTAGAAGCTTGTCTCTTGGGGTTTATGAGGTTGCCATGAAATGGTGGAGGTAAAGAAAGCAACTCAAAAAAGTGCTTATGAACTTGGTAGCATGAAAAAGGATATGAAACATTTTTTTTTCACTCAAAAAGAAATGATCCTCTCTCCTTCTTCAAAGTGGCCGGCCCCCTTTTTTTACAAGAATGAGATTGGAGAGAGAAAAAGAATTTCATAAAACAATATATCATAAAGATAATATAAACCTCACATCCTTTCTCACTCATCTCACAAATCAATCCCTTTTCTAAACCATCAAATGAAAAGCCATCAAATGGACAAGAAAGGAATCTCATGATTATGAAGCCACACATATGCAAAGAAACCCCTCACAAAATGTTAATTGCGAACTTGCAATTAACACTCTCCAATAAGAAAGTCCGACCGAGAAGGAATGAAGGAAAACCGGCCGGAACGGAATGCAAACTGGCAACTTCAGAAAAACCGATCCCGTAATAAATTACAGGAAAACCCCGCAACTGCAAATACATGCCCGCATTTGTATTCGCACTGAACACAAATGCAAAGAGACAAAACTACACTATCTAAAACTAGAATCCGGCTTAAGCCAAAGCCGGCTAGTAAAATCTGTCCGATCACGATCCGTGCAATACCGCACGTATCTGATCGAACCCTGCCATATCTCCATACGGCCTCTACAGCGTTTCGCCCGAAACTTGAGTAACTGTCTGTGTGGTGGACTCTAAAGACTCGTCAATACTGTGGCTGTGGATTTAACCACTAGCACGTCAGAGGTATAAGCCAATACGTGACGGGCCACCAGGTATTGACCATAAGGGACGTCAATGAGCGAACTCATCCTGACACCCTACTGAGCCTGTCAGTGACAATATCCGTACAGTCCGGTCCGTTCGTCTATGAGCATCGCATGGCGGGCCTAGGGGGTTGGTAAAAGTCAGACCCCCAAAAGCGGTACAAGTCGTGTCGGAGTGTAGCCCAGAACACCCTGAGATACTACTGGAATACCTACCAGCAAATCTCCTGCCTTGGCCAAGGACTTTTCATGTTCTGGCTCTCCTAGACACAGCACGACCTCACCCCCAATACCGGGAGAGACGAACCCCTGCAGATCCGCTCACTGCCTCCATGTGGCTCGGGACTGTACCCAACTAAAACCTATTTGCACGACTCCTTTGAGCCGTGGTAGGGTAGTAATCAAAGTACAGTGGGAACTCACACGAGACAAATGACGATCCCAGGTCGATGAACTAACCTGTACACATGTCACCAGGGAACTGCTATCTGACGTCTGGTATATTCCCAACTAGCAGGTTCCCGGCGAGTCCTGTCCGGTGTACTCATAACCCAATGAGCACCTGTATACATCTTAGGTGAACCAACTGACACCAGTGGCTTGTGAGACCGGCCACCGCCCCTCGTCGGGGTCTCGACTGTATACACTAGTCTACTCTGGAGAAACGATGCCCTGTCTCGAATCTCCCACGACTAGGGACCATTTAAGGATGTGCTTATAGACTCCAGCTCCCACTTATATGATCGCCCTCATACTGCTGGAAGTCAAGCAAGAATCCTAGGGGCTTTATCAACGTGTAATAGCGACTCGTAAGGTCACCTAAAGCAGTACACGATGATAAAGATAAACCAGATAGCATACTATCATCTCGAGTAAGACTGTCCTACCGGGATAGGTCCTCCCCTCAATCATTGCAATCACGTGCCTGTGACCCAATAATTGACTCTGAGGGCACTATCTCCAACAATCTCCCACTTGCACTCGAGGCTAATTATTGCGATGTCGCATACTCACAGCCCGTGTGATACCGAACACCCAACTCCTCTACTAGTCAGTCTCACAAAGCTCATTTGCGAAACTATTGCGTTCGAGGAATAGCCTCAGTGAGTGGATCCGCTTTGATGTTTCTTTCTATGTCTCTCTATATCTCATGTTCGCAGAGAAAACTATCTCCCGAAATGAGCAATACCTGTCTTAGAATGTGTCTGGATGTCTGATGGGACCTAGTTCATAAATGAACTCCAAATCCAAACTTCTTAGACGGTATCGACAACTGAACTTAATCAGTGTCCTGCGCCATGTCTCCCCTCAGTATCCACTTGGACCATCTGTCCAATATACTGCCCCTCGTCAGAGGGAAAACTATAACTCTGACAGCCACTCTGCCATCCAGGTCACCTTGGAAGCCTGGAATGATAACCGTCTCCTAAAGGAGGCTGCCGTTATCAATTCCTTAGAACATCAACTTATGTTCTAAAACTGCTTCCGATTGTTTCTCCAGGATTGGATCAATATCAACTTATTGCACTTACTGCAAGAACAACATCTGGTGTGGTACTTGACATCTCATGATTGACTCAATTGCCTAAGCAAGTGATCTGTCAATCATGCGTATCCCTCTCCCATTAGTCTGTAAGACACCTTTAGAGAGGGTGACTCCATTACCTGCAGGTACACTACCGTGCCAGGAGTCGTCCATTCTAAATACTCATAGAATGCGGTCAAAGTACCCAGATTGGGAAACCACCCAAATCTAGATCTAAAACCATAGATCTAGTAACCAGAATATCTGATATAATATCCAAGTCCTATGTGGAGAAACTACTGTGTGACGACCAAAGTATAACCGATCGTAGTATAGGAATATCACTTCCTACTCTGTGTATGTCATCAAATACCAGGACATCACACCCTACTACCTTCTTAACAGATCCATCCCTATTCTGATGAAGTCATACCTATGACTGTCACATCAGAAATAGATGATCTATCTCCGCTATATCTGCTTTAGTCTATAAATAGACATAAGCCTGATATCCACCAATGCTTCCGCTGCTCCCACTGACTACGACAACCCTCTGGCAGAGTCATATAGACGTGCACTTCTAAAGCCAGTTTAGAACGACGCTATACTCATCCTCCCGCCGGGTCTCGCAGCCTGGAACAACAGCAATGGCAAGTCTGGGTAAACAAGAACCTCCCTGCCACCGTTCTTGAGCATACCGAAGTACCTCTCGGGTGCCTGAGGTTACCCACCTTATCTGCGGAGTGGCCAATGGAATGTCAAACCAGATTGAATCTTTAGGTTCTTATGAAATCTTCAGTAATCGTTTGTGGTTCTGGAATCACTTCCAGTTCTACCATACTCCCACTACTGTTTTCTGAAAAAATCCATTTTTGATAAAACTGTAGCGAGTCAAGAATAATATCTCTATTGATCTTCCAGATGGTAGAAAATCAACCCTCGTCATAGCCCGGGTCAACCCACAAACAGCCACTACTGAAACGTGCCTTGAGTTGTCCAGAGTCTGGTTTTAAGCATAAGCCGGACAACTCCCCGTATCTTAACAATGTCAAGATATGAACTGTTCTATATCCAAGAAACAGAGGCACTGATTTAATTGAACCAGATTCAAATCATGCAGCTGTCTCCAGTGCATGTCAACTAAATGGAAGAGAGGCCGATCGGCGTTACTCAACTTAGGAGTACTTCCAATTATGAGTAACCTGAAAGAGAAGCAAGTTCTCTTAATCATTACAATCAACTGAATACCATACACAAGTATCTACATCTTCGATCACCTTGAAGAATCCCGATACTTGCGATACCTGGTTCTCTACTGTATTCATATACCTATAACTCCTCTAAACTTAGACCCTGTGTTTCTACGAAACACATGTCTAAGAACTAGAGAAGTTAAAAGTAAACAGAATATAGTACGAGGACCTACCCCTCTGTCCTAATGGACACTGGACAATATACAATACTCTGTATAAGTCCCCTGAGTCTAGTGACTCATTCACTGTGTGTCGTGGGTTGAAAACTGTACTTTTGGTTAAGAAGAATTACACCGCTGTTCAATGCTCCTTACCTAACCATTCACTGGTATAGGTAAATGCATAGACATAATTTCAAAAAGATATGTCTCACTCTATAAAAATAGATGTACAGATATATCAATTTAAAATTGGTGCATAACAACGGATATTCAAAACCAAATATTTGCCGACCGGCAAACAACCCAGGTGGCTTCCTCAAATATCACCAATTCCAACGAATCCCGATATAATGAGGAGGGTCACCTAATTCCCAATAACTTACTCCCACTCATCATCTGTAAAACCATACAGATGTGAGACACATACCTGGTAAATACATACCCCGGAGCAAGTGCCTAATTGGGAAATCAGTTTTCATTTAACAGTACACAGTGAAACTGAAACATTGAAATGTTTCAATGGGGTATGCTGGTATTCCTAGTAATGCCTCTTCCATTATCCAGATTCACAACTATAACTGTATAATTCTTTGCCACCTCTCCAAATCCCTTTACATGTCTTTAGTCATTACCTTCTGTACACCCGTTTAGGCCAAATGGTTTTCTTCCTTCCCTACCGTTCGGCACCAGCCTATGGTTTGGAAGAAGACTATCCAAAAAGCATAATGGGTGTACTGTCCTAATCCGAGGAACACTCGCAATGCGAGAGAAGGTGAGGATAAAAGACAACCGAATGTACTTAATTCATAGGTGATTTAGGATTGACAAAGAAGTACATGGTTTGGTCGTGAATAGCAGTCGCAATTTACTTTGCCCTCTTACTAGTCCCTTGCTTTGTCTGAACTTAATACCTTCTGTACACCGTTTAGGCTAATTGGCTTTCTTCATTCCCTACCGGTCGGCACCAGCCTAGGGTCTGGAAGAAGACTATCCAATTTGCGTAATAGGTGTACTATTCCTAAACCAAGGAGTACTCGCAACCTGAGAGAAGGTAAAAGGAAAAGACAACTGAATAGTCCTATTCGTTTTCTCCAGAACCGGAAACCATCCTCGAAGTCATTCGAGTTCGTATATAACCATACGATGGTTTTGTCCAATGGAAGTGGACGTTCGTAGTAATACGGGGTGTCCCGGAGAAAAGAGTAAAAGTAGGAGTGGCAAAGAGGTCTGCAACTCTGACAATCCAAAAGCCAGTGTTAAGAAGGTTCAGTCAACTTGGTCACTGAGTCATAGTCTAGGGTCGGGTCAATGGTCGCTGCCAGAGAGAGAGAAAAGAAACACTCAGCGTGCACTCTAACCTAGATCAGAATGGTTGCCAATTTATCTAATCTGGAAACCTCCCACTGTAACGTCAAATTCTTCCCCAAACCTGAAAGAAGAATTAGCCGGGATAACCCGAGGAGTAAACCAACTCATCAGTGGGAATCGGGATCCAACTCTCATCGCATGATAACGTGACGGAATCCGCTCACGTTATCACACTCCAGAAGGTATGCGCATATCTGGCAAGTTTCAGTTCTTTTGAAACTCCCGATGTGATTTCTGCCCCATGCTCTTATGACCTTGACGAAGGCCAACAAATCATAAGTCACATGTCAAGTTCTACCCGTCATTCTCCAGGTTGATTTGAACCCACCCGCACAAGCCCTTGACGAAGGCCAACAAGGCTATACGACTGTCCCAAACCAACGCATCTATCTATGCTGCAGAAAGGCAACAAGCAGCTACCATACACTATGCCTTGACGAAGGCCAACAAACATAGCATGAATACTACGTGCTACCCGTCTGAAACGACGGAGGGCTACGAATGGTTTCTGGCGAAAACCTTTAACGTAATGAACTTGATATCGTTGAAGGAACTGATAGCTTTTAAAAAATATAGTGACGAAAACCTTTGCTAAAGAGGTCACTCCCGGTGAAGGGATCTCGGCTCTTTCCCCGTAGAATGAGGTGCAGGATATTCCAACTGAATACCACGATGCAAAGCAAAAGTAAACGGCTATAGTGAAGTTACTGCCCTGACGCAAACTTTTGTCCAAGGGGTCACTCCCGGTGAAGGGATCTCGGCCCTTGCCTCGTCGACTGAGGAGCAGGATATTCCAACTGAATACCACTGTGCAAAACAAAAGAGAACGCCCTTGCAATAACAGCTTTTTGAAAAAAGTGTTCCAACAACATCAGAATAGGTTTGTTTAACTTGCATTGATCCGAATCAACGCAGTCCCATCAATTGATCACACCACAAAGAACGAAAATATACTGACGTACGTATATGCCATCCGCATTCGCCACTGGGTCCCGTCATCACCCGTTAGGTTAGCTAACTAACGGCAGAGCGGGGACTGGACTAGCGCGGATGAAAAACATATACAACATCTACTAATATATATACCAATATATTATATTTCGTTCAAGGCGTGATAAAAGCAACACAGAAATGTATAACAACACAGATCAATACAGATATCTGGGATCCCCGGGTTTCACAGAGCCGCTGCTGAAACCCGACGTTCCCCTGGTCGTGTGGATAGCCTGTGCAATGAAAATCCTAGACCCCTACGGGCGCGGCAAGTTACCCGCCAAAACCTGAAGCGAGGCAGCCCCTTTCAGCAACGTGAATGGACCACCCAGCACTTCACGGAATCCGGTAACTTGGGCACCCCTCCTGGGTCAACCCTATACCCCCTACGAGTGCGGCGAATAGCCCGCCAATTCTAGAGTGAAGCCCCTCCGCCTCAATGCCATGAGATGCGGGCTTGTTGCCCTCTAGAATCCGGCTATCCGTGCACCCCTCCGCGGGGTAATCCTAGTACAGAAAGTAAAATATACATACAACGGGTACATCGATCGCAACCAGGTCGTGCCCCAAAATAATAATACAAACTGGCAGTGACGGCAGTCCACATGTCGGACGCTCGCCCCGCAATATCAAATGTACATAATACAACAGAACTGTACTACCACTGCAACCAGGCTATCCCCCACGACCGATCCGCAACAACACAGTACAATCACAGAACATCAACGTGAAAATCACGTTCGCAAATCCGTCTAACCGGGCTATAGCAGTTAGACCGGATTTACCGATCGAGTGACATTCACGGTCGCAGATATAATGTAAAAACTGTGAACTAGCATGTTTAAAATATCCGACCGAACAAATTTATCAAAGTGGGCCCCACACACTACTGTAGCACTTACAGAAAATCTGGGCCCAAAGAAAATATCCCAAATGCCCTATTTTCAACACATAAGCTTACTGGGAAAATATGGTGCCACGATTCCTCTTTTCCGCCGCGCAAGCGCGGCCAAACCAGGGTATTGGCCGCGCTTCCGCGGTCGAAGTGAGGAATCAGTGGATCGTATTTTCCCAGAATTCTTATAATTGCTTGTACATGCCTCTGAAACAACCTGAAAAATTTTAGGAGCTCAAAAAATTTTAACAGAGAACACATGTGCACAAAATACGGTTTTTGGGGATTTTGTTCGATCGGGTTCTAAACGCGCTAGAGCAAGCTAGGCTAGGTTAATGGCGTGGCTCTGATACCATTGTAAGCCCGCGGGGGCGCCCCGGCCGTCGATCCGACGCCGGAAACGCGGAAAACAAAAACTTTGCGAACTTTGCAAAACGGCACCACCGCGGACTTTCCACCCGGATCGGGCCATTAACCTAGCTAACAAGTAAATAAAAATACGGGTAGAGAAGTATACCAAGCGATCCGTGTCCTTCGGTCTTTGTCTCCACTCCGATCTCCCGCGGATTCTCCGTCACCTCCTCGCTCGTCGGAAAGGGGCACCACGTAGCCGGAATCTTTTACGGGCTCCCGCCTCTTGACCGAGGCAACTCGGGCGCGAAGTTGGCTAGCCGACGCGTCCAAGGCTTGCTATAGAAATAGTGTAGAAGCTTGTCTCTTGGGGTTTATGAGGTTGCCATGAAATGGTGGAGGTAAAGAAAGCAACTCAAAAAAGTGCTTATGAACTTGGTAGCATGAAAAAGGATATGAAACATTTTTTTTTCACTCAAAAAGAAATGATCCTCTCTCCTTCTTCAAAGTGGCCGGCCCCCTTTTTTTACAAGAATGAGATTGGAGAGAGAAAAAGAATTTCATAAAACAATATATCATAAAGATAATATAAACCTCACATCCTTTCTCACTCATCTCACAAATCAATCCCTTTTCTAAACCATCAAATGAAAAGCCATCAAATGGACAAGAAAGGAATCTCATGATTATGAAGCCACACATATGCAAAGAAACCCCTCACAAAATGTTAATTGCGAACTTGCAATTAACACTCTCCAATAAGAAAGTCCGACCGAGAAGGAATGAAGGAAAACCGGCCGGAACGGAATGCAAACTGGCAACTTCAGAAAAACCGATCCCGTAATAAATTACAGGAAAACCCCGCAACTGCAAATACATGCCCGCATTTGTATTCGCACTGAAGACAAATGCAAAGAGACAAAACTACACTATCTAAAACTAGAATCCGGCTTAAGCCAAAGCCGGCTAGTAAAATCTGTCCGATCACGATCCGTGCAATACCGCACGTATCTGATCGAACCCTGCCATATCTCCATACGGCCTCTACAGCGTTTCGCCCGAAACTTGAGTAACTGTCTGTGTGGTGGACTCTAAAGACTCGTCAATACTGTGGCTGTGGATTTAACCACTAGCACGTCAGAGGTATAAGCCAATACGTGACGGGCCACCAGGTATTGACCATAAGGGACGTCGATGAGCGAACTCATCCTGACACCCTACTGAGCCTGTCAGTGACAATATCCGTACAGTCCGGTCCGTTCGTCTATGAGCATCGCATGGCGGGCCTAGGGGGTTGGTAAAAGTCAGACCCCCAAAAGCGGTACAAGTCGTGTCGGAGTGTAGCCCAGAACACCCTGAGATACTACTGGAATACCTACCAGCAAATCTCCTGCCTTGGCCAAGGACTTTTCATGTTCTGGCTCTCCTAGACACAGCACGACCTCACCCCCAATACCGGGAGAGACGAACCCCTGCAGATCCGCTCACTGCCTCCATATGGCTCGGGACTGTACCCAACTAAAACCTGTTTGCACGACTCCTTTGAGCCGTGGTAGGGTAGTAATCAAAGTACAGTAGGAACTCACACGAGACAAATGACGATCCCAGGTCGATGAACTAACCTGTACACATGTCACCAGGGAACTGCTATCTGACGTCTGGTATATTCCCAACTAGCAGGTTCCCGGCGAGTCCTGTCCGGTGTACTCATAACCCAATGAGCACCTGTATACATCTTAGGTGAACCAACTGACACCAGTGGCTTGTGAGACCGGCCACCGCCCCTCGTCGGGGTCTCGACTGTATACACTAGTCTACTCTGGAGAAACGATGCCCTGTCTCGAATCTCCCACGACTAGGGACCATTTAAGGATGTGCTTATAGACTCCAGCTCCCACTTATATGATCGCCCTCATACTGCTGGAAGTCAAGCAAGAATCCTAGGGGCTTTATCAATGTGTAATAGCGACTCGTAAGGTCACCTAAAGCAGTACACGATGATAAAGATAAACCAGATAGCATACTATCATCTCGAGTAAGACTGTCCTACCGGGATAGGTCCTCCCCTCAATCATTGCAATCACGTGCCTGTGACCCAATAATTGACTCTGAGGGCACTATCTCCAACAAATTTTAGTGCTAATTTAAATTCTAGGTTTTTAAAGAGGATGGTTTGAAATGAACTAGGGTTTTAGAACACCATTACTAGGTTAATTAAATTTATTTTGCTACCTAGTTCTTATACTAACCTAATCTAAGAGGTTACCTTGCTTAAGTGGGTTTCAATTGGTGTTAATTTAGATTTTTTCATGTATGGAATGGTTTTAAATTGCTAGTTGTTAAAAATCAAGAAAGGATTTGATGTTGGAAATAGGATTTGAAATATTGTAAATGGATTAAATTAAGTGTAGTGGCTTGCTAGTTGTGTGGTTGGTTGATTATTTGTGAGTGTGGTCATTTTTGTCGCAAATCTACGATATTTGCACCAAGTTTGGAATTTTTGTGCTTACTAGGTTTTTGATACAATTAAGAGGTGAATTAATTTGGTTATATTGGTTATATTATTAGCTTCGACTACGGTATTTAGGGTGTGTGAATGCGAATTGGTTTAATCGGGTCTTAGTTTTGGCGGTTGTTCCGAAACGACGATTCTAATTAAGGTTGTTGTGTTTTTCGTGTGTGTTCCGCGCACCAAGTGCACAATGTGCCTAACTCGTAGACATTGACCCTTTCATTTTGTGACTTGGCGTTATTTCAGGATATGTAATCTTATATTTTGTGTTGTGCAAATTCCAGGATCGGTCGCGGAGACTTCGGACGCGGCACGAAAAGAGAAAGCGGTGATTGGACCAAACTAGCTGGGGATTTCCGATGAGTAGATGTATACATCTATAGGGGAAATCGTTTGGATGGCGCGAGGAGCCCGATAGTTTAGAATTTCTAGTAATACTAGCTTGTTGCATGTAGTTCCTAGTTACCTATTTTACTGCATTGCATGACCTTTATATCCATATATGTGCTAATTCATTGTATAGAAACCATTAAAATGAGATATGCGACACAAGAAATATTTGGCTTGCTTAGTTCATTATATATAATTGTGCAACATCGTCTCATAGGACACTTGCACCATTACCAGGGTTTTATGCAGCACGAGCACTATTCATGTTGACACACATGCCTTGGTAATTGCTATGCCACAAACACTAGATAACTTGTTTAAACCGGAATTTAGAATAATTTTACCATATAAGACATATAAACCAGTACTAATATATTAAATTCCGCAAGATGAACATGTAGAATTGCTAGTCATATGGATGTACCTCATTACATCATTCGATCATACATAGTCTTTTAGTCATATATTGCAGTTCGCATTGTTGATATCGTAGGCCTTCATCATCATTGACATGTGTACTTGTGGTACTTTCTTTCTTAAGAATTTCAGCATTTGAGATTTATGAGATTTTGGAGAAACCGCAAGGATTTAATAAAACTGATATCATTTTAAATATTGCAAGTTGCGGTTTTCTCGAGATATGATACTTGTGTTGTCCACCATGAGTTTTCTGTTAGTTTTCGAGACCCGTTTTGAGGAGTAGGATGAACCGTCTCGGGTACATGGTGGGCCCGGTAAAGTACCCCGGGGCAAGAAGTTCGAGTAGTAGACAATGAGCCTGGCAGGGGCAGACTACTTACCGGTGATTGTTGGTGTGGCGGATATTCGGAGGATACCGACCGTGGTCGTGAGATATTGAGACATTGATACTTGAGATGGGCCAGTCCGGATTGCAGGAGCCCGAGACTTTTTGAGATACCTATACTTTGGGACACTAAGATATTCATTTGAGGTGTCGATGCTTGAGACGGATTTCTATTGATTTAATTGATATTACTTCAGATATTTCAAAAAGAGTTTTCTAAGATGAAAATAATGATTTCCTCATATCAGCATATTCAGATCATGTATTAAATTGCATTCATGTCGCATACATGCTAGTACATCATACCATATCAATATTGTAGAATTGTGACACTTTGCGTACATACTTACGATAGTCTTTATAGATGTTACATATTACTCACAAGTTGGCAACCCACCCCCGTTGTGCCACAGCCTTTTTGTAGGTCCGATCCGTCAGCACTGTACCGGCGGACGCACTTCCTCCTTTTGCTTGGATTTGAGGCTTTTTGCTCGTAGGTGGGTTGTGTCACTATTTTGTTTCCACCTTGTATATTCATTGTATCTAGTGTACTCCGTCTACTGTATCATCTACCAGTACTGATGTATATTGACTTGGAGACGAGACAGTGAGATTTGTGGGCATGTATGTTGTTTCTTTGGGTCGCGCTCACTTGAGCCGACATGTTGCTTATAACTTGTGCCTTTTTATGCTTATTTTGCACATTGATGTTTTATATTGCGTAGGATTTGAGTCCGTTCTTGGGGCGAAGAGCTAGCTCCCGCTTGGGGATGCCTTATTTCATGTTATTCATATATCTTCATTTTGGTACCCGTTTGGGGGCTAGTATTTACAAAGGACGAAATTTTCGGAAAAATGGATGCTGCTTTTAAAATACTTGATGTGACTTATTTGATTAAAATCGCTTTCAATAAATTGGTTTTCCTTCACTCTACTGCTTATTTGGTTTTGATTTCTGGGTTTTGGCTTACTTAGATTACGTACGCCTCGAGACGTTTCGTAATTTAAGTGCCAGTCATGCTCCGTACTTTTCGGGTCGTGACAATAATGTAACACCCTAGTTCATTTATACAAATTCTATTTTTTGGGGTATTTCTTTATTTATGGCTATTTCTTGATTTATTGTGTTTTGGGTGCGAATAATATAATTGGTATCCGTGTTGGCATCCGACCCGACCCGCTTGCTGGAAATCCGTCTTGATTCTTGTTTATGACTTATTCCGGCTAGTTATGGGGATCCATGCACTTTCATATTATATAACTGCATTATATCAAGCATCTGCATTATTTTAATAAAATAAGTAAAGTCAAATAAAATATTTTAAAAAAAATATCTAGCATGGCCTGCATCATACTCCTGACCCTGTGGTAGCATCCGTACATCGTGTTCTCGTCCTGTTCAGTGAAACGTACCTATTTGGATCGCTACGTGCAAGGTACGTGCATCCGTTCTTGGGGGTATGCATTTTCGTTATCCGGATATCGTAATTTGGTTTTGGTTGACACGCATGTTATCCGTATTTTCAAACCGTAAATTTAGACCCGACCCGGGCGTGTTTTGGAGTATTTTTGTATTAGCCAAAAACTCAAAATATATAATATAAAATCCTTTTATATATATTAAACTGTAAAATTACGAATATATAAATAATTTTAACTAAAAATATATTTTAAACATTTAAAAATCCTTATCTTAACAATCCCAACCAATCAATCAGCCTCACTCTCTCTCTCTTTTACTATATATATATATATATATATATATATATATATATATATACATACATATATATATATATATTAATGTTTTCTTTAACCCCCTTTCCCACGTCCCCTCTCTCTCTCTCTCTTTCCTCATTTCTTCTTCTCTATTTCTCGTTTTCCCGGCTCGTCTTTGTCTCAAACCCACGCCCACACGTAAACCCACCTACGCCGTCACCGCCAAACTTCCCGACCTCGTCACTTTCCCCTCCTCTTCTCCTCAGCCTCGTCTCCGACACCACACCACCACCTCATCTCCATCCGTGAGCTTTAAATCCCTGCAACCCATCACCGCACGACCCATCGCCTCACCTGACCTCGCCGCCGACGACCTCGTCGTCGCCTCCTCTGCTCATCCCTTCGACCCCCTGCATTTCCCAACGGAAAGAACCCCGACCCGAGCAAACCCTGCAACCTATACCCATCTTTTCACCCCCGGTTGTACTTCCCTCCTCGCCGGAGCTCCGACTCCGCCGATCATCTCGTCGAACTCTTCATCATCTCGGAGCACCACAACCCCGACCAAAACCCCACACCCGAGCTTCCCTTTTTCCCTGCACCTGAAACCTTAGCACCCACTGCCTTGGTCGTGAAACACCATCTTCGGTGACCCATGACCTCGTCATCGCCCCTCGCCTCTGCCTCCTCTGTCCCAGACCCAGAGCCATACCAGAGAACCCCCAACTTTCTTCTTCTGCTTCTTTCTTCTTCTCCTTGCTTTCTTGATTTCTTGATTTCGGCCATCGCCAGAACCGTGCCCGCCGCCGACGATTCGGGCGAACCAGTCGACGTTCCCAGCCAGCGTGGTCGTGTTCTTTCTTTGCTTGGTTTAGTTCTGTTCGCACGTGTGTGTATTGCGACATTTACCCGACGTCGGACGTAGCGTACGCACCCCGTCGTGAGATCCGATCAGGCATGTTTATCTTGCTACATGCTATACTACTATATTTTGCACTCATGCGAATAATAATATTACATATTGTTTAGTTATGCATCCAATTTTACAGTTTTACAGTTTTTCGGTAGCCATACATATCCATACCGTTATTTACATATCTAGTCGTAAGCAAGTTTACCTTGCTACATGATATGATACATATTTTGCATCCATATGAATAAAAATATCACATGTTTACTGCATTGTACATCCATGTTATTGTTTTACTGTTTTCGGATAGCGGTTTGTATCCGTATCATTTATCACATATATAGTCGCATGCAAGTTTATCTTTCTACATGCTATGATATATATTTTGCAACCATATGAATAAAAATATCACATGTTTACTGCATTGTACATCCATGTTACTGTTTTACTGTTTTCGGATAGCCGTTCACATCCGTATCATTTATCACATAGCTAGTCGCATGCAAATTTATCTTGCTACACGATATGATACATATTTTACATCCATATTAATAATAATATTACATGTTCATTGTGTTGTGCATCCTGTGTTACAGTTTTACAATTTTACAATATCCATTCGCATCCGTACAATTTATTATATATCTAGTCGCATGCCATGTCATACTATTTCATATTACTGTTACCTTGGCACCCCATGCTTGATAATGTGTATCATGTGTAGTCATGAAGTTGTAGATGTAATCCCTGATAGAGATTTGTGCATCCGTGTTTTACTGTGCATCCGTACTTTTATCGTGCATCCGTACTTGCTAAAGTTTTATTATTAGCATCCGTTTGATACCTGTGCACCACCTGTCATGACCGGATACCCCACGACTTGACTTGATATCTGATCCTGTTTCTAATGCCGGCAATCCTGACTTTTCGTCCTGATGGATGTATTCTGTTGTCTATAAAGACAAACCTGTACCTGCTTGATCCTGTGTTGGCATTAACTCCGGATTTATCAATACCTGACTTGAATACATAACTTGGTGTAAGGGGAAATCAATGATGAAATCTGACTTGTAACTCAACAGTTCGACGCTTATACTGATCAGTTTTGGGGGCTAGGCCAGTCCCGGGATGATGCTGCTGACATCATTCATCTGTATATGTTTCCTGTTTTGTACTTAGCGGCACGTCTCGGTTTCAGCCCGAGAATCTGGACCATGGTCCCGGGCATGCACGGGATATTATTGAGTTATATCGACGATTCATTAAATTGATTTCAAAGACTTGAGAGTAATTAACCCAGTAGCACAGATTACTCACCGCATGCGCATACACTTCACTGTTCCATATTCGTGTTATTGTTATACACTCATTACTGTTTATACTCATGCATGCATATCTTGTTACCTCCTGATTATATTTTATTGTTTGATATTATGACGCACTGACGTCTGGGTTTTGCATGGCCCAGATCCTCTGTCTCTTTCGCAGGCTGATCGGGAGTATTTCCACCGTCAGGCCGAGCAGTGAGGATCCTGTTAGTAACTAGTTTAGTTTAGTTTTATTGCCGTACTTTCTTTTCCTGATGTGAGCCCGTATTTGGGACGTACTTTCCAAATTGTTACTGTTTATTGGATTAATTGCTTCCGCATATTATTTCTTGACCCGTTTATTCTGGCAGAAGGATATGTACTAGATAGATTATTTATTTTTACTGTTCTTGATATTTTATAGACAGCCGTAATGTGACTGTGGAGGGATGTTTCGTAGCCACAGGTAGCATGGTTGGCTCTGTCTTGTGCCGATCTTAGCGCACTCTGGAAAGCGGGGCGTGACATCAGGCCCCCGCATATATATCAGCATATGTGCCCTACTTCGTTTCACTTGAACTATGAAACCTCTGTGTGGGACTCTAAAGACTCGTCAATACGCCAGCAGTAGGTGATGATCACATCAGTTACCTACAAGCCGTCAGCGGTACTAGTTGGACGTAACGGTTACCCAGGTATTGAACGATTAGAAGATCAACAAGCAAGCTTGTCCAAACTCACATGAACCCTATAAGTAACACTTACCGTACAGTCCGGTCCCTTCGTCTGATATGTCACATATCAAGTCTAGGAGTGGAATCGTTAGACCCCAGTAACTTGATAAGTCATGCAGATATATAGCTCATAATTGTTCGAGAAACTACTGATAACACTTACCAGTAAATCTCATCAGCCTTGTCCAGGGACTTACTATTATAGGCAATCGAGTATAGCGCAACATCAACTCCCTATACCGAGAGAGACGAAACCCCTCCTATCGCTCACTGCCTCTATGTGACTCGGTACTGTACCCAAAATACACCTGTTTGCACGACTCCTTTGAGCCGTGGTAAGGAGGAAATCAAAGCACAGTGGGAACCACACAAGACACTATGACGATCTCGGGTCTACAGACTAACCTATACCAGTGTCACCAGAAAACGGCTATCTGACGATAGGTATGGTACCATCTAGAAGTTCTCAGCGAGTCCTGTTCGGTGTACCCATTCCCTAATGAGCACCTGTGTACAATCTTTGATGTCAAATACCAATGGTTATGGGATCAACCATCGCCCCGTACAGGGTCAAGAAACGTACACACCAGTCTATTCTGGAATATCGATGCCATGTCTCGATATCCCCTCTACTAGGAACAATTAAAGGATGTTCTTGTGGACTACACAAGTGTTAGTTATATGTATGCCCTAGAGGCCATTACTGTACATTGGATGTATATTGTAGTGGATGCTGGGACATATATAAGGAGGACTTTCTTGCTCGACATGATAGTATGCTATCTGGTTGCTCTTTATCTTAACGTGTACACTGATTGTCTCTCTGTTACATGTTGGTAAAGCCTTTAGGATGTGTGCTTGACTACCTGGACTATGATGCGGATCATACTAGTGGGGACATGGTAGTCCATAAGTACATCCTTGAAAGTCCCTAGTCGTGGGTGTATCGAGATGGGGCATCGATATACCAGAGTAGACTAGCGTATACCTTCTCGACCCATACAGATGGGCGATGGATGATCCCATATCCATTGGTGTTTGACATCAGAGATGATATACGGGTGCTCAGTAGAGACTGGGTACACTGGACGGACTCGCCGAGAACTCCCAGATGGTATTATACCTCACGTCAGATGGCAGTTCTCTGGTGACACTGGTACAGAGTAGTCTGTTGACCAGAGATCGTCATAGAGTCTTGTGTGGTTCCCACTGTGCTTTGATTTCCATCTTACCACGTCCAAGAGGGCGTGCAAAACGGTGGTTTTTGGGTACAGTCCCGAGTCACATGGAGGCAATGAGCGATAGGAGGGGATTCGTCTCTCCCGGTATAGGGGGTTGATGTTGCGCTGTGTTCGATTGGCTATAACAGGAAATCCCTGGCCAGGGTTCCTGAGATTTACTGGTAAGTGTTACCAGTAGTTTCTCGAATAGTTATAGACCTCATATCGACACGACTTATCGAGCTATTGGGGTCTGACGTTTACCACCCCTAGGCGAGATATGCGACATATCAGACGATCAGACCGGACTGTACGGTAGTGTTACTGGTTGGATTCACTGGAGTGTGAGCGGGCTTGCTCGTCGATCTTCAGATCGCTCAATACCCGGGTGGCCATTACGTTTAGCAGACCGCTTGCGGCTTGTGGATGTTTGATATGATCATCATCCGCTGCCAGCGTATTGACGAGTCTTTAGAGTCCTACACAGAGGTTTCCTGGCTCAAGCGAAACGAAATAGGAGCGCATATGAGATATGTGCGGGACCGAGAATGATGCGTGTATGTGATACCGTATTTCATTCTCGCGATGTGACATTGATCGGTTATATGCGATATAGCCGGGTTATCGGATCAAGTGTTGATTCGATAAGTTATTACTGAAGATACCAGTCGGTTATGTGCGACATGACCGGATCATTGAATCAAGTGTTGATTTAGTGATTTAATGCATAATTATATATTTGATATATTACTTTGCATTAACTAGTATCGGTTCACTTTGAATGGATTTTCTCACTCGGGTATGCGCATTGCATATGCGATATGATTTTTGTGCACTTGATTGTATCATGTTTGATGATATATATCTTTTTTGTTAAGTGTAATGAATTAAACCTAGGTTAAGTAAATGATTGGGGTTTTCTTTTATTCATTCATTTATCTTTTCTTTTGCATTTAAAAGATAAATGAGAAAAGGAAAAGAAGTGAAAAATGGTGGCTAGTTTTGTTTTCATCATGAAGCTTCATGAAGCTTTCATTAAGTCACCATTTTTGTCTCATCTCCTTAACCCTAACCATTCTTTAACCTTGGTCAATTCTCTACACTTAACTTGGGTTATGTTATGATAAGAATGGATTATTCTTTTCTTTTTTTTTAATAATCTTATCATATCATTTCTTCTTCTTCTTCCTTGAACTCAAGAAGAAAACCATTCTTCATCAATGGTGATTGATGAAAACAAGTGAGAAATCCAATTCTAAAGTCTACCCACTTCCTATTTCTTCATCCTCTACCTCTTGCCAAGTAGTAGAGTGTGTTTTCTTCACAAGTTTCTTGACTTGGTGAAGTCGGAGCTTGATTTAGCGATGCCTCGACGTAGATCATCTTCGGCATGGACATCGATGACCTAGCCCGTCCATTCTCCGATGAAGCCGACGCTAGAGCCCGGGACTTGTTATGGACAGCGAGGAGACTTCATTGCGGAGCTATGGAGGTGGAGAACCGGATCTACAAAGGTTGTATTTCCGTATCTCTTAGTTAAGTGTTAACTAGTTTTCTTTTCGCCTAGATTTCTAGCCAATGATCCATAGTCGGGTTTCTCGGCACCTAGTTTTTTTGAAATTGGCATGGTTGATGCCTTGTGAGACCTCTTGAGAGTGCCTAGGAACCCTACAGTGGTATCAGAGCCTAGCTAGAGCCTTAGGCGAAGTCTAGACGGAGTTTGAAGTCCGATCGAACCGAAATATAGAACCCAAAATAGCTCTATGGAAGTTTTCCAAATTCTGGGATTTTTCCACATTAAAAATATGCAGAAAACACATCAGGAATATATAAGAGTTACTGTGAAATTTGGAGGCCCAATTCATCTTTTCCACCGCGGATCCGCTGCATGAGCAAGGCTCATGCGGCGGTTCCGCGGCCGTACGACCATATTATTTAAACTATTTTGCACAGTAATTCTTATATTCCAGTGGTGATTTTTCTGCGAATTTTTAATAATTTTTCAAGAGTTGAATTTTCTGGAGTTGTTTTGGGGATTCGGTGTTTCGATCGGAGTATCAAATTTTGTCTGTGTGGCTTTCCGGATAAATTTTAGAATATGTTAAAAAGTTCGACCGGATATAAATACCCAATTTTTCCCCTGTCGGGAAATTTCCAAGTGTTGGATTTTTCCGTAGTTTAACGACGTTCTAAGTAGTGCAAGTAACGCGATGGACCCTCTAGAAGACAACAAACCTTAACTCGATTATGTGACCGTCTTGAACTGCCCTTTGAACCTTAGGGTTTGGGGCAGTACGGCGTGCCACATGTGAGGCGTTGGCTTGACCCTTCTACGGCTGGACCGTTGGTACTGAGGCACGGACTGAATGTTGTTAGACTTATTTCATGTGTTGAGCTGTATCGGGAAAACTTGGGTGTTTGACTGTTCGATCGAAAAGTTTAACATTTTCTGTTTATCTGGAATGGGATACAATAATTGGAATTCACAAGAAGTTATGAGATAACTGAATGAATGTTATAAACGTAGCAGTTTAGTCTCACTTGATCGGTTGCCACGGAATTTTGATGTGATCAAAAGTCCGTCGCAATCACGTAGCGTACGCGGATACTCGCCGGATAAACTTAATAGACAGCCTCGCTCCATAGCCCCGACCAAGTGACTGTAGGAGAACCCCGTCGCCGAAAGCATCCGTTCGGGTGCTCGCGGTAGCGGTGTTCCGCCTTGGTGCACTTCGTCAACGGTATCGGGGGTGCGGCCGTCTACTGAAGTTTGCGACGAGTATTCGATCAGGATGTCGGGAATCTTGTTGAATTGCCCGACTTGATATTGAAAAGAGTTTTCGATTTTGAGACTAAAATGCGGGGTTTATAATTGTTAGGCATGCGATGTCTAAGTAATTCATTTAGTTAGGCATGCGATGTCTGAGGTGGTTGCGGATTCCAACTGTTGTAGTTTTACACTTTCTTTTCTGTGACCGTAAGTGTAATATGTGATATCGCCGGTTTCGTTGCTATATGTCAACGACAATTGGGATGCGCATATTTACTTACGTTGATGACATGTGATGTTATGTGTTGCTGGATATGTTATATTGGATCGTCGTGTTTGAATAGCCGGGGGGATTTATGTGAGATGAGTGTTTTTCATTTTCATTCATGTAAAAACTTGTATGTAATATTCTTTTATTGGGGCGCTTCCAGGTTGCGGAAGTTGTCACCGTTTGTATATTATTTACTTTTCCGCACTAGGATAGACCCAAGGAGGGGAGCACAAGTAACCGGGTTCTGGAGTCCAGTGGGAGACCAACTCGAGGAGTCGAGTCCGGGTCTCCTAACTCTAGAATTGGTAGGGTTGCTTGCCGCTCTCGTAGGGGTCTAGGGGTGTGGGTTTGGCTATTCATCACGACCGTGGGATCCGTGTTTTATACTGGCTCGTATTGAAAACACGGACGTCCTAGTATATCCAATATTTCATATGATTCTTCTGCTGCGATATCTGTGATGTGATCATGAGATGTTCTGTGATAGATACAGTATATAGTATATATGTTATATTATATAGACGTTACTTATGTTTTACACCCGTGCTAGCCCTGCCCCGCTCTGCCGTTAGTTACCTAACCTAACGGTGCACGAGGGGACATCGAGGCGAATGCGGATGGCATAAGTGTACGTCGTATTTATCTGTGATGTTTAGGTACTTAAATGATGGGACTTCATTAATGTGATTAATGAAATAAAAGAAACCTAAGATGTTGTAGAATCGAATTTCAAAATAAAACAGGTAGCTACAGTTCTTGCTTTGCACAGCGGTATATATGAAATATCCTGCACCTTATTCGATGAGGAAAGGACCGAGATCCCTTCACCGGGAGTGACTCCTTTAGCAATAACTGGCAGATGCTACACACTCGGTTTGTCTTTTGATAGCTTTTAAGTGTTTTTGCTTTGCACAGCGATATATATGATATATCCCGCACCTCATTCGACGAGGAAAGGACCGACGATCCCTTCACCGGGAGTGACTCCTTTAGCAAAACTAGAAAAGCCTCAAAAACACTCCATTTTAAAATTCATTTGATTCTACAACGATATCAAGTTCATTACGCAATAGGTTTTCAGAAAAACCTGTCGTAACCCTCCGTCATTTCAGATATGTACTGGTTAGTATTCGTGCAGCGTTTGTTGACCTCTGTCAAGGCGTAGTGTGCGGTAGCTGATTAGTGCTTATCTGCATAAGCATATGATGTGATTGATTTAGGGTAGTCGTGCGACCTTGTTTACCTCTGTCAAGGGTCGTGTGGGTGGGTTTACTTCAATTAGGAAATGACGGGTTGAACTTGACTAGCAGCCTATGGTTTGTTGACCTCTGTCAAGGTCATAGGACGCTAGGGGCAAAAGATTATCGGGAATTTCAAGTGTTGAAATTTGCAATGAGATTGCATACCTTCTATAAGATAGTTGGATCCCGATACCCGCTGCGAGTAAGTGTTACTCCTGGGAGAGTTTTATACATTACAATTAGCCGATCAAGTAGGTGTCTAGAAAGGTGTCAATGGGGTTACGCCTCTGGGAAAACGAGGTTTACATTAATTAGGTTCGTGCGAAAGTACGGGGGACCTCCCTCAAAGTACCGACACTGGCCTGGCTGAAAGATTGGCGAACTTGTAGTGTGTAATTAATCCCGGCTAGTCTTTCCTTTTAGGGTTTGAAGGAAGATTTGATAAAAAGCAGTGGGAGCCATCCTGATTAGATAAAATAATAACCAATCTATTCTTGACAGAGCGCACGCTGAGTGTTTTCTTCTCTCTCTCTCCTGGTAGCGACCATATCACGCCTTAATCAAGATAATAATACGGATAATTGACCGAACCCGCTTGTTATACTGAGCTGGGGAACGTTGGTCCCGCTCCAACTTATAATTGTTATAAGACAGAGCAGGAAATTGGGGAATACCAGATTTCCCGTGCCGCCCAAACGAAGAGAGTGCATGCTGATGCATCATCTTCGGGTTTGTTCATTATACAGAACTGTTTCTCAGTATCCTTTACGTCCTGGGTATATGATACCGGAACAGGATCCCAGATATGTAATCAGTTACATAGGGCTACAGAAAGGTAGAGGACTGAGAACGGGTGATAAGTTTCATGAGGCAGAAAACGGGGCAAGTGTTGCAGCCAAGTTTGTTGGTCACTGTCACCCTGTATTACCAGAATACATTGATTCTGAACGAATGTTATTAGATACCGAACCTGATATACAAAATCATATCTGTCTCTTTATTAGTAAAGAAACGATATAATTTTGTATTGTTGGATAATGTTTTGAACATTTCCTATATCAAAAGTTGATCGGTTCAGGCACGTTATCTAAAAGCATTGATGTTCTAAATCAAACTACAGTTCTTTAGTATACAGAACACACACAAGAGGAAGAGTTCAGAAATGAACGAATCCTTCTTGAGGCATTGTAGACTAGGTCAGATCAATGTGACCCGACTAGCTAGAGTTACATATAGATGCATATTTAAATCAGTTTGAATTTACATCTTGTGAAACTCGCCAGTCATGTCACAAAGATAAGATGACCATAGCTCTGTTTATTGGAAACAGAGAAAGAGTTAGTGAACTCTTGGGATGATACATGTTGAGGTATGAAGGTCCCCTGTCTACATATGCCAGGACCGGTTCTTTATACTTCATTATATTCTCTGATAATCTCTCAAGATTCAGTCATATGTTCCTGTTGAAACATGAGTCCGAACCTTTTAAGGTATTCACAGAATATAAGTTAGAAGTAGAGAACCAATAAACGGTTATAAGTATTATGTCCTTTGATGAGATCAAGGAGGAGAATACTTAAGCACGGAAATACTGGACTATTCTAAAGGAGAATGAGATTCTCTCTCGGCATTACTCCTCCGTATACACCATAGCACGATGGTATATCGGGGTGGAGCAATCACACCCTATATGATAAGGTGTGCTCTATGATGAGTACTGCTGAGTTACCTATTTCCTTTTGGGAGTTATGCACTTACGAAGTTGCATACCTATTGAATAGGGTTCCAATCAAATCAGTTGCCTACCACTTCATATGTGATATGGAAAAGGAAGAGCCCATTTCTTAAGTTAGTTAAGATTTGGGGTTGTCCGGCCTATGTCTGAAAGCAAAATCCGGACAAACTCAAGGCAAGGTCTGTTATGTACAACTGGAAATGTTCCAGCTATACAAACTGCAGCTGATGATTTGATAGAACCAAGGGATTCAGTAGATACCAATGAACCTCAGCCTCTCCGCCGATCTAGTAGGGTTCCTCACCCACCTGAGAGATACTTCGCTTTCTCTATGACAGTGGGAGCGAGGATTGCATCATGAGATGATGACCCAACTATTTTCGAGCAGGCCATCAAGAGTGACGACTCTGTAAGAATAGCTGGATGCTTAGTGATCTGAGATGGAATCCTTATACACCAACAAAGTATGGACTTTGGTTGCTATATCTGAAGGGTTAAATCCCCATCAGGAGCAAGTATATCTTGAAAAGATTACTTGGTGTACATGGAAAAGTTGAGACTTTCAAAGCTAGACTTGTTAAAGGTTTTCGTCATCGACCAGGCGTGGATAATGATGAAACCTTTTCCAATATCTATGCTTAAGTCCATCCAGATACTACTTGCCACGGCTACATACCATGACTACGATATCTGGCGGTTGGGTGTCTTGACTGCTTTTCTAAATGATGTTTTAGAAGAGTGCGTCTATAAGTACACAGCCAGAAGGCCTCGTAGACAGTGGGAGCAGCGGAAACGTGTGCAAGATGCTTTATTTGATAAAGCAGGCATCGCGGAGTTGGAACATCTGTTTTGATGAAGTAGTCAAAGAGTTTGACATCATCAAAATGGTAGATGAACCTTGTATAAACAAAAAGATAGTAGGGAGTATGGTGGTGATCCTCGTAGAGTACGTGGATGACATACTCTTGATAAGAAAGGAGTTTCTTATGCTACGCTCGATCAATCTTCGCTTATCACAATGATTCTCCATATAGGATCATGATGATACCTACTAAATCCTAGGTTTTGGATCTATGAGATAGATCTAAATGGATGTTAGAATTCTCACTAGATGTAGTGAGACGGTATCAACCGATCCTGGGGAGAATCACTGGAATGGTTCCAGGGTGATAATGACGACTGAGTGTCAGTCACAGGCATTGTCTTTACCCTCAGTAAAGGGACGGTATGTTGGAAGAGTTCCAAGCTAGATACCATGGCATACTAGACGATAAAGGCTGAATACATCGCTACTTAAGATGCTACCATAGAGGCAGTCTGGGTGTATAATAGTTCATGAGATGAACTTCGTTCCTACCATTGTGAGACAATGGAGTTGTGGCTTATGCCAAGGAACACCCGTCCCATCAGTGACCCAGGCGTATTCTGAGGCCGCATCACCTGATCATGGAGATAGTTGATCTCCAGGGTGATCGAGGTAAGGAGAATAGATTCTGAGGACAACACAGCGGATCCACTCACAAAGGCCTGTTCCCAAAAAGAGATTTTTTTTATGGGATGGTTGAGTATGAGATACTGCAACCACTGCTACAGATGACCCTAGTGCAAGTGGGAGATTGTTAGTTATATGTATGCCCTAGAGGCCATTACTGTACATTGGATGTATATTGTAGTGGATGCTGGGACATATATAGGGAGTACTTTCTTGCTCGACATGATAGTATGCTATCTGGTTACTCTTTACCTTAACGTGTACACTGATTGTCTCTCTGTTACATGTTGGTAAAGCCCTTAGGATGTGTGCTTGACTACCTGGACTATGATGCGGATCATACTAGTGGGGACATGGTAGTCCATAAGTACATCCTTGAAAGTCCCTAGTCGTGGGTGTATCGAGATGGGGAATCGATATACCAGAGTAGACTAGCATATACCTTCTCGACCCATACAGATGGGCGATGGATGATCCCATATCCATTGGTGTTTGACATCAGAGATGATATACGGGTGCTCAGTAGAGACTGGGTACACTGGACGGACTCGCCGAGAACTCCCAGATGGTATTATACCTCACGTCAGATGGCAGTTCTCTGGTGACACTGGTACAGAGTAATCTGTTGACCCGAGATCGTCATAGAGTCTTGTGTGGTTCCCACTGTGCTTTGATTTCCATCTTACCACGTCCAAGAGGGCGTGCAAAACGGTGGTTTTTGGGTACAGTCCCGAGTCACATGGAGGCAATGAGCGATAGGAGGGGATTCGTCTCTCCCGGTATAGGGGGTTGATGTTGCGCTGTGTTCGATTGGCTATAACAGGAAATCCCTGGCCAGGGTTGCTGAGATTTACTGGTAAGTGTTACCAGTAGTTTCTCGAATAGTTATAGACCTCATATCGACACGACTTATCGAGCTATTGGGGTCTGACGTTTACCACCCCTAGGCGAGATATGCGACATATCAGACGATCAGACCGGACTGTACGGTAGTGTTACTGGTTGGATTCACTGGAGTGTGAGCGGGCTTGCTCGTCGATCTTCAGATCGCTCAATACCCGGGTGGCCGTTACGTTTAGCAGACCTCTTGCGGCTTGTGGATGTTTGATATGATCATCATCCGCTGCCGGCGTATTGACGAGTCTTTAGAGTCCTACACAGAGGTTTCCTGGCTCAAGCGAAACGAAATAGGAGCGCATATGAGATATGTGCGGGACCGAGAATGATGCGTGTATGTGATACCGTATTTCATTCTCGCGATGTGACATTGATCGGTTATATGCGATATAGCCGGGTTATCGGATCAAGTGTTGATTCGATAAGTTGTTACTGAAGATACCAGTCGGTTATGTGCGACATGACCGGATCATTGAATCAAGTGTTGATTTAGTGATTTAATGCATAATTATATATTTGATATATTACTTTGCATTAACTAGTATCGGTTCACTTTGAATGGATTTTCTCACTCGGGTGTGCGCATTGCATATGCGATATGATTTTTGTGCACTTGATTGTATCATGTTTGATGATACATATCTTTTTTGTTAAGTGTAATGAATTAAACCTAGGTTAAGTAAATGATTAGGGTTTTCTTTTATTCATTCATTTATCTTTTCTTTTGCATTTAAAAGATAAATGAGAAAAGGAAAAGAAGTGAAAAATGGTGGCTAGTTTTGTTTTCATCATGAAGCTTCATGAAGCTTTCATGAAGTCACCATTTTTGTCTCATCTCCTTAACCCTAACCATTCTTTAACCTTGGTCAATTATCTACACTTAACTTGGGTTATGTTATGATAAGAATGGATTATTCTTTTCTTTTTTTTTAATAATCTTATCATATCATTTCTTCTTCTTCTTCCTTGAACTCAAGAAGAAAACCATTCTTCATCAATGGTGATTGATGAAAACAAGTGAGAAATCCAATTCTAAAGTCTACCCACTTCCTATTTCTTCATCCTCTACCTCTTGCCAAGTAGTAGAGTGTGTTTTCTTCACAAGTTTCTTGACTTGGTGAAGTCGGAGCTTGATTTAGCGATGCCTCGACGTAGATCATCTTCGGCATGGACATCGATGACCTAGCCCGTCCATTCTCCGATGAAGCCGACGCTAGAGCCCGGGACTTGTTATGGACAGCGAGGAGACTTCATTGCGGAGCTATGGAGGTGGAGAACCGGATCTACAAAGGTTGTATTTCCGTATCTCTTAGTTAAGTGTTAACTAGTTTTCTTTTCGCCTAGATTTCTAGCCAACGATCCGTAGTCGGGTTTCTCGGCACCTAGTTTTTTTGAAATTGGCATGGTTGATGCCTTGTGAGACCTCTTGAGAGTGCCTAGGAACCCTACAACAAGTCCCAGTAGTATGATCCGCATCATAGTCCTGGTAGTTAAGCAAACATTCTAAGGGCTTTTTCAACATGTATCAGAGAGACAGTATAATAATACAAGTGTACATGTTAAGATAAAGAGCAACCTGATAGCATACTGTAATACCCAGTTCTTTTGTACACCAATATCCATATTCTTCATAAAGTATTACTTACAAAATTTATTTATTTTTATTTATAATTATTCTATTTCTTTTAAACCCCAAACCCTAATCCCAATCCCTTTTATCTTTGCCTCTGCCCACTCTCTCCATCTCTCTGTTATTTTCTATTTCCCTTTTTCCTAAACCCAGCCCAAACCCCGGCCCAATTCCCTATCTCATTTCCCATTTATTTAATCCCCAGAACCCGGCCTACCTCTCTCCCCTTTCCAAATAAATCCCATTTTCCCACAAGCCCAGCCAAAAAAAATAATTAAAAAAAACCAAATTAATTAAATCCCTTTAAAACCCCAGCCCACCTCCCTACCGTTTCCCTCTCCATACCCGACCCGACCCGCTTCACCCTCCTTCTTCCCCCATGTCTTCTTTCCCGCTCTTTCCCTCCTTCTTCCCATGTCACGCCGCCCCCTCGAGCCCCGCGTACCCTCGAGCCCGTGCGCGCGCTCGCGAAGCCTCCATCGACCTCGTCCCTCCCTCCCTCTCTCTCTCTTCACCCCTACGAGCGCTCGTTCCTACACCCCCTCCTCGTCGCGACCTCACGCGCGCGCTCATGTTTTCCCTCTCGATCCCAAATCTCTCTCTCTCTTTCTGGATCTCAGCAATCAAAGAGTGATGGGATTCGCAAAAGAGCACCAGTTCTTGTCAGAGCTCAGCCTCGGTCCTTGATCAGTCGAAAATATTGTATTTTTAACACGTCAATTTCCCTATCATTTGCACTCATCTAGTAGTGTTCGGTTTGCATATTACACATATTAGCAAAACAGTCGTAAAATACCAGATTACCTGTGTTGTATACTAAAACCGACATTTTAAGGGAAATTGTGTGTTTATCATGGCATCGCATCATTCTTGTATAGCGCAACACTTGTTTCGAAGTCTGTGCAGGAAATTCCAGAAACCGAGCCAAAATTGTCAAATTGCTGATAAAAAAATACGCCAACTCAAAGATCTGAGATCTGGCAATGATCTAGAAGGAATTTTGGGAATCAACATATCAGCAAACTACCATGAGGTCAACACAAAGTATGTAAGGAAAATTGAAGCAGAGAGCAAGCCAAACGGCCGCGGATCCACGGCCGGAGTAGGGCACATGCCGCGGATCCACGGTCACGTGACAGCCACGTCATCAAAGATTTACTGCAGAATTATTCCCTCACTCAGAACACCTCATCAAGCCAATTCAATTTCCAGAACACTCCAGAACATTCTGCCAGATCAGCAAGGCTCCTTGTGCAAACTAAACTTCTAAGCTTCCAAAGCAAGCTTCCCCCTTAACTACCTTAAAACCTAGAAACTTCTCCCTAACTACCAAGCTTATGAGAGAAGTGTTGGAGATAGTGCCCTCAGAGTCAATTATTGGATCACAGGCACGTGATTGCAATGATTGAGGGAGGACCTATCCCGGTAGGACAGTCTTACTCGAAATGATAGTATGCTATCTGGTTTATCTTTATCATCGTGTACTGCTTTAGGTGACCTGACATGTCGCTATTACACGTTGATAGAGCCCCTAGGATTCTTGCTTGACTACCAGCAGTATGATGGCGATCATATACGTGGGAGCTGGTAGTCTATAAGCACATCCTTAAAAGGTCCCTAGTCGTAGGAGTTTCGAGACAGGGCATCGATACTCCATTAGTAGACTAGTGTATACAGTCGAGACCCCGACGAGGGGCGGTGGCCGGTCTCACAAGCCACTGGTGTCAGTTGGTTCACCTAAGATGTATACAGGTGCTCATTGGGTTATGAGTACACCGGACAGGACTCGCCGGGAACCTGCTAGTTGGGCTTATACCTGACGTCAGATAGCAGTTCCCTGGTGACATGTGTACAGGTTAGTTCATCGACCTGAGGATCGTCATTTGTCTCGTGTGAGTTCCCACTGTGCTTTGATTACTACCCTACCACGGCTCAAAGGAGTCGTGCAAACAGGTTTTAGTTGGGTACAGTCCCGAGCCACATGGAGGCAGTGAGCGGATCTGCAGGGGTTCGTCTCTCCCGGTATTGGGGGTGAGGTCGCGCTGTGTCTAGGAGAGCCATTACGCAAAGCCCTCGGCCGAGGCAGGAGATTTACTGGTAGGTATTCCAGTAGTATCTCAGGGCGTTCTGGGCTACACTCCGACACGACTTGTACCGCTTTTGGGGGTCTGACTTTTACCAACCCCCTAGGCCCGCCATGCGATACTCATAGACGAACGGACCGGACTGTACGGATATTGTCACTGACAGGCTCAGTTGGGTGTCGGGGTGAGCTTCCTCATCGACGTCCCTTTTGGTCAATAGCTGGTGGCCCGTCACGTATTGGCTTATACCTCTGACGTGCCAGTGGTTAAATCCACAGCCATAGTATTGACGAGTCTTTAGAGTCCACCACACTTTCAGTTACTCAAGCTTTCGGGCGAAACGCTGTAGAGGCCGTATGGAGATATGGCAGGGTCTGATCAGATACGTGCGGTATTGCACGGATCAGGATCGGACAGTTTGTACTAGTGGCCGTATAGTAATATGGCAGGATTCGATCTGATACGTGCGGTATTGCACGGATCAGGATCGAACGGATATTACTAGCCGGCTTTGGTTTAAGCCGGATCCTAGTTTAGTACAGTGTAGATTTTGTCTCATTGCATTTGTATCCGGTCGGAATACAGATGCGGGTGTGTATGCACAGTATAGGGGTTTTCCTGTAATTTATTACGGGACCAGTTTTCTGGAGTTGCCAGTTTGCATTCCGTTCCGGCCGGTTTTCCTTTGTTCTTTCCCGGCCGGACTTTTCTGATGGAGGGGGTTATTTGCAGTTTTGCAAATAACACTTTGTGAAGGGTTTTCTTGCAAATGTATTTATTATGATAGAATCTTTAGATACCATTCTCATCACTTGCTTTTGGTTGATTAGAAGTGATGAGAAAGGATTTGATCTTTGATTAGAGTTGATGTGAGGTTGTGATGATGGTTTAGGATGTGGTCACCCTTCTTGCTCTCCTACACTCACCTCCCTCTTGTTTCATATACATACATTTCCTCCACCTTATACTTCACTTGATGAAAAATGGTTAAGAGAAAGAAAAAGATGAGGGTTCTTCCTTCTTGAGAGTTTCATTCTTCTTGATCTCATTTTCATGCTAGAAAATTGCAAGCACCAATTTTCTAGTCTTGATTCCTCCATCATCTTCAAAGGCAACAAACCCCAAATGAGACTAGCTTGATCTACTACATATTCTACAGCGCATCTTGAGCATGTCGAGTTGCCGGCTTCATGCTCGAGTTGCCTCGGTATTGAGGCGGGAGCCCATAAAAGACGCAGGCGATGTGGTGCCCTTTCCGGCGAGGAGGCGACGATATGGAGACTACACTTTCCGCGGGAGATCGGGACGATGACGAGAAGACCGGAGGACTCGGATCACTCGGTATACTTCTCACCCTATCTCTTGTTTGCTAGCATTAGGTTAATGGTTACGATACGGGTTTTCATTGTCCGCGGTAGCGCCGGTTTCCGAGTAAGGAAAATTTTTGATTCCGCAATTTGGCCTCGAGTAAGACGGCCGGGGCGCTGCCGTGGCGCAACATGGTATCAGAGCCACGCCATTAACCTTACCTAGCTTCGTTTGATGTGTTTGCGTCTCCGATCGACCGAAATTTCCAAAAACCGTATTTTTCTAGCACAATCAGTTTCTGTCGAAATTTTTTGGAGTCTAAAAATTTTTCAGGTGGTCTCAGAATGATGTGCAGGGAGTCGTAAGAACACTGCAAAAATTTGGTGACATGACTCCTCCGTACGACCGCGGAAGGGCGGCCAAAACCCCCTTTTGGCCGCGCTTCCGCCGCAGGAGTGTGGGTTCGTGTGCTTAGTTTTTTGCAGTGGGCTTATGGGCTTATATTATGGGTTTTGGAATATTAAAATTGGGCCCAGGTTTTCTGTGAGTGCTACAGTTTTGATTGGGGGCCCACTTGTTAATTTTTGGTCAATCGGAAAATTTTAAACACATTATTTCACAGTATTTACATTATATCTGCGACCGTGAATGTCACTCGATCGGTAAATCCGGTCTAACTACTATAGCCCGGTTAGACGGATTTGCGAACGTGACTTTCACGTTGATGTTCTATGTTTATGCTGTGATGTTGCGGATCGGTCGTGGGGGATAGCCTGGATGCAATGCTAGTACAGTTTTGTTGTATTATGTACATTTGATATTGCGGGGCGAGCGTCCGACATGTGGACTGCCGTCACTGCCTGTTTGTATTATTCTTTTGGGGCACGACCTGGTTGCGGTCGATGTACCCGGTGTATGTATATTTTACTCTCTGTACTAGGATTACCCCGCGGAGGGGTGCACGGATAGCCGGGTTCTAGAGGGCAACGGGCCCGCATCTCATGGCATTGAGACGGAGGGGGCTTCACTCTGGGATTGGCGGGCTATTCGCCGCACTCGTAGGGGGTACAGGTTGACCCAGGAGGGGTGCCCAAGTTGCCGGATTCCGTGGAGTGCTGGGTGGTCCATTCACGGTGCTGGAAGGGGCTGCCTCGCTTCAGGTTTTGGCGGGTGACTTGCCGCGCCCGTAGGGGTCTAGGTTTTCATTGCACAGGCTATCCACACGACCAGGGGAACGTCGGGTTTCAGCAGCGGCTCTGTGAAACCCGGGGCTTCCAGATATCTGTATTGTTCTGTGATGCTGTACATTTCTGTGATGTTGCATTTTATTCACGCCTTGAGCGAAATACTATATATTGGTATATATATTAGTAGATGTTGTATATGTTTTTCATCCGCGCTAGTCCAGTCCCCGCTCTGCCGTTAGTTAGCTAACCTAACGGGTGATGACGGGACCCAATGGCAAATGCGGATGGCATATACGTACGTCAGTATATTTTCGTTCTTTGTGGTGTGATCATTTGATGGGACTGCGTTGATTCGGATCAATGCAAGTTAAACAAACCTATTCTGATGTTGTTGGAACACTTTTCAAAAAGCTGTTATTGCAAGGACGTTCACTTTTGTTTTGCATCGTGGTATTCATTTGGAATATCCTGCTCCTCAGTCGACGAGGCAAGGGCCGAGATCCCTTCACCGGGAGTGACCCCTTGGACAGAAGTTTGCGTCAGGGCATTAACTTCACTATAGCCGATTACTTTTGCTTTGCATTGTGGTATTCAGTTGGAATATCCTGCACCTCATTCTACGGGGAAAGAGCCGAGATCCCTTCACCGGGAGTGACCTCTTTAGTAAAGGTTTTTCGTCACTATATTTTCTAAAAGGTTATCCAGTTCCTTCAACGATATCAAGTTCATTACGTTAAAGGTTTTCGCCAGAAACCATTCGTAGCCCTCCGTCATTTCGGATTAGTATTGCATAGTATTCGCGCTACGTTTGTCGTTGCTATTCGCCGAGGCGTAGTGTGCGGTAGCTCTGTAATGCTTTCTGTCGCATGGATATGTGGATTGGTTAGGACAGTCGTGCGACTTTGTTGATTATTCGTCAAGGGTCGTGCGGGTGGGTTTAACGCAATCAAGATAATGACGGGTTGAACTTGACTAGGACCTTTTGATTTGTTGATTATTCGTCAAGGTCACTTGGGTCCTAGGGGTAAAATTCACATCGGGAGTTTCAAAAGAACTGAAACTTGCCAGGCATGCGCATACCTTCTGGAGTGTGGTGACTTGAGTGGATTCCGTCAAGTTATCATGCGATGATAGTTGGATCCCGATTCCCACTGATGAGTTGGTTTACTCCTCGGGTGACCCCGACTAATTCTTCTTTCAGGTTTGGAGGAGAATTTGAGGTACAGTGGGAGGTTTCCTGATTAGATAAATTGGTAACCATTCTGATCTAGGTTAGAGTGCACGCTGAGTGTTTCTTTTCTCTCTCTCTCTGGCAGCGACCATTGACCCGACCCTAAGACTATGACTCAGTGACCAAGTTGACCGAACCTTCTTAACACTGGCTTTTGGATTGTCAGAGTTGCAGACCTCATTGCCACTCCTACTTTTACCCTTTTCTCCAGGACACCCCGTATTACTACCAACGTCCACTTCCATTGGACAAAACCATCGTATGGTTATATACGAACTCGAAGGACATCGAGGATGGTTTCTGGTTCTGGAGAAAACGAATAGGATTATTCAGTTATCTTTTCTTTTCACCTTCTCTCATTGCGAGTACTCCTTGGTTTAGGAGATAGCACACCTTTTATGCAAATTGGATAGTCTTCTTCCAAACCTTAGGCTGGTGCCGACCGGTAGGGAATGAAGAAAACCAGTTAGCCTAAAACGGTGTACAGAAGATATTAAGTTAAGACAAAGCAAGGGATTAGTAAGAGGGCAAAGTAAGTTGCGACTGCTATTCACGACCAAACCAAGTATTTCTTCGCCAATCCTAAATCACCTTTGTATTTCTCCAGGACACTCCGTATCACTACGAAGATCCCATTTTATTGGATAATCCATCGTATGGTTATATACGAACTCGAAAGGAACTTGTTCCAGTTCGGGGATGGATTCAGGTTCAGGAGAAATAGGAATTAAGTACATTCAGGTGTCTTTCATCTTCACCTTCTCTCGCATTGCGAGTGTTCCTAGGATTGGGACAGTACACCCTTTATGCCTTTTGGATAGTCTTCTTCCAAACCATAGGCTGGTGCCGAACGGTAGGGAAGGAAGAAAACCATTTGGCCTAAGGGGGTGTACAGAAGGTAATGACTAAAGACACAGAAAGGGATTTAGAAAGATGGCAAAGAATTACAAGGTTACAGTTGTGAATCTGGATAATGGAAGAGGCATTACTAGGAATACCAGGATACCCCGACGAAACATTTTAATGTTTCAGTTTCAACTGTGTACAGTTAAAAGAAAACTGATTTCCCAGTTAGACACTCACTCCAGGGTATGTATTTACCAGGTATGATTCTCACATCTGTATGGTTTTACAGATGATGAGTGGGAGTAAGTTATTGGGAATAGGGTGATCATCCTCATTATATCGGGATTCGTTGTAATCGGTGATATTTGAGAAGATCATCTGGGCTGTTTGCCGGTCGGCAAATATTTGGTTTTGAATATCCGCTGTTGTGCACCAATTTCAAATTGATATATCTGTACGTCTATTTTCATAGAGTGAGATATACTTTTTGATATTATGTCGATGACATTTACCTATATCAGTGGATGGTTAGGTAAGGAGCATTAAACAGCGGTGTAATTCTTCTTAACCATAAGTACAGTTTTCAACCTGCGACGCACAGTGAAAGAGTTGTTAGACTCAGTGGACTTATACAGAGTATTGTATGTTGTCCAGGGTCCATCAGGGCAGAGGGGTAGGTCCTCGTACTATATTCGGTTTACTTATGACTTCTCTAGTTTTTAGACAGGTGTTTCGTGGAAACACAGGGTCTAAGTTTTGAGGAGTTATAGGTATTTGAATAGAGTAGAGAACCAGGTGTAGCAAGTATCGGGATTCTTCAAAGTGATCGAAGATGTAGATACTTGTGTATGGTGTTCAGTAGATAGTAATGATTAAGAGAAATTGCTTCTCTTTCAGGTTACTCATAATTGGAAGCATTCCTAAGTTGAGTAACGCTGATCGGCCTCCTTCCATTTAGTTTACATGCACTGGAGATAGTTGCATGATTTGAATCTGGTTCAATTGAATCAGTGCCTCTGGTTCTATATTGGATATAGAACAGTTCATATCTTAACGATGTTAAGGTACGGGGAGTTGTCCGGCTTATGCTTAAAACCAGACACTGGACAACTCAAGGCACGTTTCTGTAATGGCTGTTTGTGGGTTGACCCAGGCTATGACGAGGGTTGACTTTCTACCATCTGGATGAACAATAGCAATATTGTTCTAGACTCGCCACAGTTTTAATAAAAATGGATTTTTTCAGAAAACATTAGTGGGAGTATGGTAGAACTGGAAGTAATTCCAGAACCGCAAACGATTACTGAAGATTTAATAAGGAACCTAAAGATTCAATCTGATTTGACATTCCATTGGCCACTCCGCAGATACGGTGGGTAACTTCAGGCACCCGAGAGGTACTCCGGTAGCCTCAAGGACGGTGACAGGGAAGTTCTTGTTTACCCACAATTACCATTGCTGTTGTTCCAGGCTGCGAGACCCGGCAGGAGGATGAGTATAGCGTCGTTCTAAACTAGCTTTAGAAGTGCACGTCTATATGACTCTGCCAGAGGGTTGTCGTAGTCAGTGGGAGCAGCGGAAGCATTGGTGGACATCAGGCTTATGTCTATTTATAGACTAAAGCAGATGTAGCGGAGATAGATCATCTATTTCTGATGTGACAGTCATAGGTTTGACGTCATCAGAATAAGAGGTGGATCTGTTGAGAAGGTAGTAGGAAGTGATATTCCTATACTACGATCGGTTATACTTTGGTCGTCACACAGTGTTTTCTCCACATAGGACTTGGATATTATATCAGACATACTGGTTACTAGATCTATGGTTTTAGATCTAGATTTGGGTGGTTTCCCAATCTGGGTACCTTGACAGCATTCTATGAGTATTTAGAATGGACGACTCCTGACACGGTAGTGTACCTGCAGTTGATGGAGTCACCCTCTCTAAAGGTGTCTTATAGACTAAAGGGGAGAGGAATACTCATGATTGGCAGATCACTTGCTTAGGCAATTGAGTCAATCATGAGATATCAAGTACCACACCAGATGTTGTTCTTGCAGTAGATGCAATAAGTTGATATTGATCCAATCCTGGAGAAACAGTCGGAAGCAGTTTTAGAACATAAGTGAATGTTCTAGGGATATGATAACGGCTGCCTCCTTTAGGAGACGGTTATCACTCCAGGCTTCCAAGGTGACATGGACGATAAGGAGGTTGTCAGAGTTTTAGTTTTCCCTCTAACGAGGGGCAGTATTTTGGACAGGTGATCCAAGGCAATACTGAGGGAGGCATGGCGCAGGATACTGATTAAGTTCAGTTGTCGATACAGTCTAAGAAGTTTGGATTTGGAGTTCATTTATGAGCTAGGTCCCATCAGACATCCAGACATTCTAAGACAGGTATTGCTCATTTCGGGAGATGGTATTCTCCGCGAACTTGAGATTTAGAGAGACATAGAAAGAAATATCTCAGCGGATCCACTCACTGAGGCTATTCCTCGAACGCAATAGTTTCGCAAATGAGTTTTGTGAGACTGACTAGTAGAGGAGTTGGGTGTTCGGTATCACACGGGCTGTGAGTATGCGACATCGCAATAATTAGCCTTGAGTGCAAGTGGGAGATTGTTGGAGATAGTGCCCTCAGAGTCAATTATTGGATCACAGGCACGTGATTGCAATGATTGAGGGAGGACCTATCCCGGTAGGACAGTCTTACTCGAAATGATAGTATGCTATCTGGTTTATCTTTATCATCGTGTACTGCTTTAGGTGACCTGACATGTCGCTATTACACGTTGATAGAGCCCCTAGGATTCTTGCTTGACTACCAGCAGTATGATGGCGATCATATACGTGGGAGCTGGTAGTCTATAAGCACATCCTTAAAAGGTCCCTAGTCGTAGGAGTTTCGAGACAGGGCATCGATACTCCATTAGTAGACTAGTGTATACAGTCGAGACCCCGACGAGGGGCGGTGGCCGGTCTCACAAGCCACTGGTGTCAGTTGGTTCACCTAAGATGTATACAGGTGCTCATTGGGTTATGAGTACACCGGACAGGACTCGCCGGGAACCTGCTAGTTGGGCTTATACCTGACGTCATATAGCAGTTCCCTGGTGACATGTGTACAGGTTAGTTCATCGACCTGAGGATCGTCATTTGTCTCGTGTGAGTTCCCACTGTGCTTTGATTACTACCCTACCACGGCTCAAAGGAGTCGTGCAAACAGGTTTTAGTTGGGTACAGTCCCGAGCCACATGGAGGCAGTGAGCGGATCTGCAGGGGTTCGTCTCTCCCGGTATTGGGGGTGAGGTCGCGCTGTGTTTAGGAGAGCCATTACGCAAAGCCCTCGGCCGAGGCAGGAGATTTACTGGTAGGTATTCCAGTAGTATCTCAGGGCGTTCTGGGCTACACTCCGACACGACTTGTACCGCTTTTGGGGGTCTGACTTTTACCAACCCCCTAGGCCCGCCATGCGATACTCATAGACGAACGGACCGGACTGTACGGATATTGTCACTGACAGGCTCAGTTGGGTGTCGGGGTGAGCTTCCTCATCGACGTCCCTTTTGGTCAATAGCTGGTGGCCCGTCACGTATTGTCTTATACCTCTGACGTGCCAGTGGTTAAATCCACTGCCATAGTATTGACGAGTCTTTAGAGTCCACCACACTTTCAGTTACTCAAGCTTTCGGGCGAAACGCTGTAGAGGCCGTATGGAGATATGGCAGGGTCTGATCAGATACGTGCGGTATTGCACGGATCAGGATCGGACAGTTTGTACTAGTGGCCGTATAGTAATATGGCAGGGTTCGATCTGATACGTGCGGTATTGCACGGATCAGGATCGAACGGATATTACTAGCCGGCTTTGGTTTAAGCCGGATCCTAGTTTAGTACAGTGTAGATTTTGTCTCATTGCATTTGTATCCGGTCGGAATACAGATGCGGGTGTGTATGCACAGTATAGGGGTTTTCCTGTAATTTATTACGGGACCAGTTTTCTGGAGTTGCCAGTTTGCATTCCGTTCCGGCCGGTTTTCCTTTGTTCTTTCCCGGCCGGACTTTTCTGATGGAGGGGGTTATTTGCAGTTTTGCAAATAACACTTTGTGAAGGGTTTTCTTGCAAATGTATTTATTATGATAAAATCTTTAGATACCATTCTCATCACTTGCTTTTGGTTGATTAGAAGTGATGAGAAAGGATTTGATCTTTGATTAGAGTTGATGTGAGGTTGTGATGATGGTTTAGGATGTGGTCACCCTTCTTGCTCTCCTACACTCACCTCCCTCTTGTTTCATATACATACATTTCCTCCACCTTATACTTCACTTGATGAAAAATGGTTAAGAGAAAGAAAAAGATGAGGGTTCTTCCTTCTTGAGAGTTTCATTCTTCTTGATCTCATTTTCATGCTAGAAAATTGCAAGCACCAATTTTCTAGTCTTGATTCCTCCATCATCTTCAAAGGCAACAAACCCCAAATGAGACTAGCTTGATCTACTACATATTCTACAGCGCATCTTGAGCATGTCGAGTTGCCGGCTTCATGCTCGAGTTGCCTCGGTATTGAGGCGGGAGCCCGTAAAAGACGCAGGCGATGTGGTGCCCTTTCCGGCGAGGAGGCGACGATATGGAGACTACACTTTCCGCGGGAGATCGGGACGATGACGAGAAGACCGGAGGACTCGGATCACTCGGTATACTTCTCACCCTATCTCTTGTTTGCTAGCATTAGGTTAATGGTTACAATCCGGGTTTTCATTGTCCGCGGTAGCGCCGGTTTCCGAGTAAGGAAAATTTTTGATTCCGCAATTTGGCCTCGAGTAAGACGGCCGGGGCGCTGCCGTGGCGCAACAAGAAGCTAACCTAATCCAAGCTTATAAGAGAAGCTAACCTAGACTAAACTTATAAGGGAAGCTAACCTAATCCAAGCTTAAAGGAAGCTAACCATTCTTAAGGCTATAAAAGGGACCCTACGCTTCACTTCTAAAGGGTGGTTGAAAGTTCAACAATTCCATCATCTCCCCGAAAAGTTGAGTGACACAACTTGTGCCTCAAAACCCTAACCATAATCTAATCAAAAAGCCAAAAGTTCAAAATCTTCGAGTTCAATCAAAGCAAGAATCCTTCAAAGCCTTTAGAAGCGAAGCCGGACTTCATCGGAGCAAGTGATCCAAGCCGATCCGTGACTCAAGGAGCCGAGCGACGCCAAAATCGACGATCTAGTTCCTTACTCTTGTAGATTTCGAGAGATTTGTAACGAATTTGTCGATAAATAAAGGTGAAATTCTTTTATCTTGCTTATCTTTTTAATTCAAGCATTATGATTCAATCTAGATTCTTGAATGTGTTCTTTGTGATGATGCTTGAGTAAACTCCGCTCGTGGAGGAGTCGAAAGAATCAATAGATGATGAAGTTAACGAATCTTGAAACATTTCTTAAGTCCTATAACGTTTTTAAATTCTTGAAAATCAAATGATCAATGATCTAGTTTCGATGCGAAATGCATTCTTGATTATTTTCGCTCGGAACTAGAGATCAACGATCGATCATTTGATTTACTAGAAGCTAGTTTGTGAATGAGATTCATTGAAAGGACAAAAGATGAGATGAGGAAACTCGCAAGATCCTTAAACCTCAATAAATTGTCATCCATCTAGTATCAATTCGTTAATGGATAAGAAATAGTAATCGCTAGTCTTCTTTACGTCTATAGATTTAATCGACTCCTACGAGCTTCACTTCAATTCTTGAAACTTAAATCGATTGGAATTCTATCACTTCTTGATTCTTGATTTTTAATGCTTTCTTGATTTTTGATTAGATCTAGATGATTCTTGAAATTCATTGATATAAATCTTGAATCGTTTTCTTTTCTTTTCTCTTAAATTTTCAATTCAAACAAAACAAATACGAACGAATCTCGCAATCCCTGTGGACGATCCGCACTTACTAACGCGCTATATACGACACCGTTATTGATTGCGGTCAAATAATTTTTGATTGTGATTTCTATTCATTTTCTAAACATACACAACAAGAATTCGTACCAATCAATCAAATGGCGCCGTTGCCGGGGATCGTGCGCTAATTCGTTCGTTTTTGAAATTTGAGTTGAAAGATTTATTCCATCACAATTTTGAGATCAAAATTCGCGCAAAATACTAAACAACTCGTTGTGAATTCTTGCAAGAAAATTTGGAGCTTGCTGTGCAATTGGAAAAATATTTGGAACATTCCAGAGGACTCAGGAAGTGAACAGGAGTTTCTGGAAAAAGTTTTGTGCAGGGATAACACTGTAGCACCGCGTTTCCGCGGCGCAAACCTACCTTCTGCGGCGTTTCCGCGGTCTCTTCAAGGCTTCGCTGCACAAAATTTGCTCTGTAAACTTCTTACTTTCTTATCTCCTCCTAAATCTGCTCCAATTAACAATTTGCTGCAGGTTTCTTTGCAAAATTCGCAGCGCCGCAAAAAAGCAATAAAAATTGTGCGTATTTTTTATTTTTGGTTGTTTGCATATTAATACGGAAATTAAGGGGCACGGCCAAATCCAGATTAGGTGGGGAGTTCATTACCCTTCCTAAGCCCCAAAAATCACAAACTTGCATCCGCATTACCCTCATTAACTAAAAAAGATCTAGAGATGACTCTAAGGACCTTCGCGCTCACTTAGGACAGAAGAAGGCCGTGGGTAATCCATTGTTTATCCGCGTTTCTGTTGTGTGTCTAAGGCAAGTGTGTCTAAGGCTAGTAGTTATTAATTAGGCCCACTACTTACGTAGTGGAGTACCTTCCCACTTACCTGGCACTTACCTGGCCACAGGGGAGACAAAGAGGCAGTGGAAGATTGATCCTGCGACTTGTCTTTTGGCAGTTAGGAGCAGTCTAGAGCCTTGACCTAGGTGACCACTAGATTTTAGGGTTGCTTGTTGCATTTGTTGTGATCGCATCATTTTTTTTCAAAAATCCATATATTTTTCAAAACAAACACCAATCACATTCATTTCCCCTAATTATATTTTCACGCTGCCACTTGTACTAACCCTTTTAGTGCAAGATAGGCTGGACACGGGATTCTAGTGCCCGTTTAGTCCGCGTCCCCCCGATCGACTCCGAAGTCGGTATTTCTACATTTACCTTTTCTTTACCCACCACCACACCCACACCGATGGATCCTTCTCCATCGAATTTCTTTCCCACTAATCTGCCGCCGTCCGTAGGTGCGCAAAATCCACCCCGCATCTCTCTCCAAGAGAGGTGCTATCCTACACGAGGTCCTCTTTCTACATGTCTATCCATTCCACCAGCCAACGGGGATAATTTTGAGATTAAACCCTAATACATCAACCTTCTACCCAAATATCACGGTCTCGAGACTGAAGACGCATATGTCTTTATTACCAAATTTGAAAATGTATGCACCATGATGGGTACTTCACAGCTTTCTGTGGATGCTATGCGTCTACGTCTTCTTCCATTTACTTTGTGCGATATAGCCGAGAAGTGGTTGTATAACACTACCGCACATTCCATTACAAATTGGGAAGAATTCGTTGCAGCATTCCTTAAAAAATTCTACCCTAATCACAAGACAGCTCGAGTCCGTAGCGAAATAAATCAATTCACCCAGCTTCCAAATGAACCATTTTCAAAACGTCTTGACCGCTTCAAGGATCTGTTGGTTCAATGTCCACATCACGGAATCCCGCGATGGGAACTGTGCCGAATCATATATGGGGACAGTAACCCTACCACTAAATAGATCCTTGAAAACATGTGTCAAGGAAATTTTATGACCAAAGACGATGGGGAAGCTTGGAAATACTTAGAAGATTTCGCTGAAAAATCTTTATAGTGGGAGAGTCCATCGTTTTGGGGTGGCAAAAACCAATCGGATGTTTCCATAGGAGTTAGAGCTGAAATTTCAGCTTTACACAAGAAATTCGACAATATAGAAAACAAATTTTTAGCTGCCGCCCTAAATCAAATGTCACTCTCCAAAACTGTATGTGGATGCTGTTCTGATCCTTCTCATTTGACGGAAGAATGTCCATTGAATTCTCCGTTTCAAGGTCACGAGCATACCAATGCCGCTTTTCAAAAACCTAGAAACAATCCATATTCTTCCACATACAATCCGGGTTGGAGGAATCACCCTAATTTTGCTTGGAACCAATCACAAACTCAAAACACGGTTCCAAACCAAAACAATTTTCAAAGGGCTCTTCCACCACAACAGCAACCAGCTCAATTGAGTCAGCACCCCTACCAATCACAAAACTTCCAAAATCCGGCCAACACTTTTGCACCACATGAAAATCCTTTGCAATTGACCGGTACAGATAATACCTCTGCACTAACACAAACCTTGGATACTTTCATGAAACAATCCATCCAAGGGATGGCAAAAATGTAATCTTCCTTCGATAATGTAATGAAGATCGTGGTCTCCCAAAGCGAGAATATTAAATCGATGGAAGAACAAATTGGACAATTAAAAGCCAAAATAAATGCAAGAGAAAAAGGGAAACTTCCGTCTCAACCCCTACCGAATCCTGGGCATTACAATGTAAATGCCATCACAACGTTGAGATCAGGAAGAGTGCTGAATAATCATGTTGGGGAAGAGATTGATGATATTGAAAATACTATCAATAACACCCCGGCTGAGACCTTTCCTCACACACACACTTCTACTTCTGATCCTTGTTCTTCTACCCCACCGCCTTCTCATGAGCCTATTCTCTGTTTCCCACAAGGCTCACCACCTCAGCAAACCTCTTCTAGTCTACCACCGACGATTCCCACTTCTATTTTGGGATCGGTTCCACACACACTTTCTTCTCCTATGATGGACCCAGCGCTCATTGCTAAAGCACCTTATCCTAATCGGTTAAGGGGTAACAAATCGAGTCTACATATGGAGAAGATTATGGAGATGTTCAAACAGGTTAACATCAACATCTCTCTCCTAGATGCTATTCAACAAGTCCCTGCTTATGCGAAAATTCTTAAAGACTTGTGCACTAGGAAGATGTAACGTTTTGAAAATCGTTTATGTGAAATTTCGGAAAATCGGTAAAATAAGGGGGTTTTCTGTAAAAAGTCAAAATACAAATATCTTTATTATAAAATTAAATATACATATTATAGCTATGTTATTGCTGGTATTTGGTATTTATTGAGCCACTGGTGAAATTTCAAATTTTCTGAAAAATTTTCTGAAATTTATTATTTTAATATTATTTTAAGCCGTCACTAATACATTTAATTAGGGAAAATTACAAATTGGAATGAGTTGAAATAAATTTTGTGCATCATAACACATTAAACAAAATTTTAGCATATTATTTTTGAAACAAAATGAAACTGCCAAACAGTGTTAGAAATTATTGAAGAAAAAGGGTTTTTTGGTGAAAATAAGTTAAATGGAAATTTGGGGTATAACATTTATCATTTTCCTTTACCCCACACACACACACACACTCACACACCCCCACTTTCCATCATTGGTCGGCCATGGGCTGCCCCACTCCCATTTTTTTTCCCACTTAAAGATTTGGAAAGAAAGAATAGAAAATGAAAACAATAAAGAATGAGTAATGGACTTTGTTGACTTTGGAAGTTTCAACCTACACCAAACGCCTCAAATTTTCTCTCTCCCCCTCACGTCATCATTCCCGAGCCCTCCCCATCCTTGAAGTAGCAGCAGCCCTCCCAAATCCCCCACTTCTTTTTGCATTAAAAAGTCTTCAAAAATCCATCAAATCCACTCAAAAACCTCAATAATTCTTCAATTAAATCCCTACCCATTTCTCATTGGCCATTCTAGTATGGATTTGGGTGCAAGAGACCATCTTTGGAGGTTAAATTTTTCATGTTTGATCTCTTGATCATGAGGTATAAGCTTCATCCAAAATTGTTACTTGTTAATTGTTTGTTTGAATTTAGTTTTAATTAGATGTTGTTGTAACCTTAATTGCAAAATGAGAATTTCAAGAGAATGGGTTGTGATCAAATTAGGGTTTTTATCATTAGAGTGTAGTTTTAATGAGTAGGATATCATGCTAATGTTATGTAAAATGTAATCTTGTTGCCTATTGCTAATTGTAACATTAAAACATCCAAATTAGCTTTTTTTAAGCAAACTAGGTTTTAGCAATTAGTTGCAAATGTGAGATTAAAAATCTAATTAGGGTATTCATGGCATTATTAACATTATAAGTTATAGTTTAATAGTTTAGATCATCCAAATCAAAGCTAAATTGTTATTTGTGCATTTTTGCTATAAAATGGTTGAAATTGGTTAATTTTGTTAACTAGATTTTTGGGTTAATGTAATTTATTGAGATTAAAAATATGGAAGTGATTTGTATGACTTAGTTATGATGTTTAGTGGATATTATGTCCATTAGTTTTGTTAAAACATCAAGTTTCGAATTAAAACGAAAATTTAGTGCTTTCTAGGTTTTCAGAAAATAAATCGATTTGATTTATTTTAATGTTTTGATGATTTAAAACCTATGTTATATTATAATTAGTGAGTTTTGGGAACTACGATTTGTACGTTTGAGTTTTTCTTGGTCACTCGGCGTTCCTACGCCGATGTCGAGTGTTTTGGGTTGATTTGAGAGAGCAAATCATAGGTTTTGACTTATGTGAGATTCGTGTGTCGATTTGGTCGTGAGTCCGACTTTAATGCGGTACGGTGCATTATGATATGTAGGTACCCTCATGAAGACTTCGAGACGACAAGCAAGCGCGTGGCGACGTCGGCACCGGCGAGCGAGGACCAGGTGAGTAGATTTATATCTACGGGAAGAAGTCGGGTGGATGGCGTATAGCACCACCGCAGTTCGTGGTGATGTATACGAATAAGTATACACACATATATATTGATTATATATTGTTGAGTTTATTGATGATAAAGATATATTTTAGGTGTGATTGGATAGGTTTAGTGTTGCGAAACCCTAGAGTAGAGGTTGCACAACACATACACACACACCCATACTTGCATACATTCTTTTTTCATATGTGCTTATTGGGAGATATATATATATATATAGTTATGTGTTCACATGGGTATGGGACTGTGTTCACATACGGATTGAGGATGATACTTGGGATTGGGATGAGTCGATGAGATTTGAGCTGAGGCCGTGAGATCGATGATATGGCAGGATTCGTACTTAAGATACGTCCTGATGTTATAGCGGATCTTTAGACGATGATACCAGTGAATAGTGATGTACATTGAATGGTTGACATGTGATTGTAATATGAGAGAAGATATGTTAAGATAATTATAATGGGTCGTGTTGAGCGATGTATCCTTCTTATTGATGATACGTGCTGATGATATCGGGTTGTAGAAGATTGTCGATCAGTAGTCAGATCATGATTATATTGATTATGTTAGTGTTGTACTAGACGTAGGTCAGTACCCCAGATGATGATCTTGATAAAGAGGATACCAGATGAACAGTGTGATGAGTATGATATTGACCCATACCCAGATTTGGGGATGCCGTACGACGGATTTACTTACGAGCTATATATTGACGATTGATCCGCACTCTTGATTTGAGATGTCTGATTATAGATATGGTATCGGATATGATATTATTGAGGCGGGATCACCGACTAATATATATATAGGTATGTATATGTATCGACTCAGATGTTAGGCGTTTCCTTACCGGTAGTTCAGCTTGTTAGCTTAGCCCTTTAGTTTAATGTAGTTGTTAGATTAGATTTGACTCCTACCTATTTCAAAAGCTAACGAATCGTGGATATTTTAAAAGACAGGTCAAGGGATTCTACGGATATTTCAAAAGACGTATCTTTTCCTAAAAACACCGTAGCCCTTATTTTCAAAACACTGCGATTCGTGTTATTTCAAAAGGCACTATTGTAGGACTTATATTAGGGTAATGCAGATTTGTTATCATTGTGTCTATTATTTAGCTCCCGCTCATTATTGCTGTTCGCTCCGCATCGCATGTTTATATTACGATTCATATTCTATTGTTGATATCATGCTGTTAGGACACCAGCACCATTACCGATGATGCGTATGTACAACGTACACTTACTTGCCGGCTCACACACATCTTCATCGGTATTTGCCATATCACGTACACTTAGAGAATATTATTGCTTGATTTAGCTTGTTAGCTAGTAGTTTGACATGATATTAGTGTACTTGCCTTATATGCCAGTTTAGATATTGTAGTTATTCTTTGTCACTTCATGCATACTGTTATTCATGGTTATGCCGCATTCATGGATTCTCATGCCTATTTTCACTGTTGTACGTGCTATTGATGATTTGGATTCGGATTTCATGAGATTTCTTAGATTTGGAGGAAAACCGCAAAAACATAAATAAACTTCTTCTCTCTCTTTTTAAATAAAAAGTGTGGTTTTCCAATGATGTATGAGTCGTCCACCATGAGTTTTGCTGATGGATTTCGAGACCCGAGTTCGAGGAGTGGAGGAACCGTTTCGGGTACATGGTGGACCCGGTGCGGTACCCCGGGGCAAGAGGATCGCAGATGATGGCATTGAGCCTGGCAGGGGAGCACTACCGACCGGTGATTTTATCCGACCCGTCAGATATCCGGAGGATACCGTCGTGGTCTTGAGATTGATGGTAGGAGCCGGTCAGGACGGACGGCGCCCTAGATTGTGAGATTGAGACATACAGGGATATTTGAGATATTGAGGTACAGAGATTGCGACACAGAGATATCGAGATATTTGGATACTTGTTTTGTGTCGATGCTAGGCACTGTTTATGCTGATTTCATTTATGATACCTCATTTTAAAAATACAGAAATCTCATTAATTTATGAAAGCAGTTTTCTTCAGTACATGTATTCTGTTTTCATGCATTCATACATCATCCATATGATATATTGCTACCTGAGGCACTGACACGGGCACATGAGTTTACACTTGGGTTAGATATTTACCCTAGCCATTGTTATAGGCTGCATGTTATATATATTGAGGATATATTATGATCGTTGACCTAGGATTGCGTTGTTCATGCGGTTTCTGTTCGTAGATATTTTTCTATTCACGAGTTGGCAACTCACCCCCGTTGTGCCACAGTTCTTGCAGGTTTTGCTGTACAGGTTTCATTACGGCTTTGCTGGCACTACTTCTTTCGGGTTACTTGCTAGTAGATGGGTTTATTTGTATCGTACCCATCATTATACATTGTATATTATTATTCAGTTGTATCTAGAAGTTCCATCAACCAAACATGCATTTATTTTTTGAAGATAGAGACCAGTGATGTTATTCTTTCGACCTTAGAGTCGCGCGTTATATTTCTGTGGATTTCGTGTTGTTTTGAGTTTCCTTTTGAGTTTTGATCCTCGCCCTTGGCGTTGTATATTATATTTCTTGTGTAGTTGTGACCGTCGATTGACGAAGAGTTAGCTCCCACTTGGGGATGCCTTTTATTGATTTCGTATACTATTCATGTTGTATCCCGTTTGGGAGCCGGTATTTACAAAGGAGACTCTGCCGAAATTTTCAGGAAATATTTGATGTTTTAAAAATGCATATTTCGGCATATGTTGCAGCTATTTGATTTAAAATGGCTTTTCCTACACTCTACTACTTTTCTTGGTTTGGATTTCTGGGTTTTCGGCTTACTTAGAATACGTACACCCTGAGACGTTCGTAGTTTAAGTGCCGGTCATATTCCGTACTTTCGGGACATGACAAAGTTGGTATCAGAGCGTTAGGTTTTACCTTCGGAGCGTAGGATGACCCTTGGTTGATGGAATAGGTGACTAAAGTAGAGTGACGTACCGTAGTATGTTCCACGGCATATTTACGATACGCTACTCCACTTAAGGAGCCTTAGGATGTACATTTCTTTGTTCAGTATTATATTCATTCCTGATCTAGCCTCATCGGTACCAGTTATGTTTTTGCTGCCACGATTACGGGCAGGGAGAGCTACAGCTAGAGTTGCGGTCAGCACGAGCTCGTTAAGAACGAGGACTGACCAGCGCATAATTTCGGCGACACACGATTACAGAGATGTGTCTTTTTATTGTGTTTTCACTCCACGAGCGTGGGATGGACCGCTGTATGAGGTTACTTGGACGTGCCGATCAGTACCAGAGGATTGAGCCAATGATAGAGGCCAGCCAGATTTTGATGACCGTTAGCGTATTGCTTACTCCTGATGATTGAGGCACTGTTCAGCGTGCAGACGAGTGAGCCAGTCATTGCTGCGAACGACGAGATATCGCCCCAGATGTTGGAGCTATTGCAGTACGAGTGGTACTGAGAGATGATAGAAGGTCGCTAGTCACCGAGGATAAATGACTAGGACATGTGGTTCATTCGCTACCCCAATGCGAGGTCATCAGATAGATTGATTCCAGCTAGAGACGACTTCACGCGGAGACGTTGAGAGTCGACAGAGACGATCGAATATCAGAAACGTATTATTCCAAGTTTAAATTATTCGGAAAGAAATGCAGGCAATTCTATGGACCCTCTAGAAGAATGAAACCCTGACTCGACTTAATGACCGTGTGAAAGCCTTTGAACCTTAGGGTTTGCGGCAGTTCCGCGGCGCCATTAGTGAGGCTTGGGTTTGCCCTTCTACGGCTAGACCATCGATGCTGTGGTACATACTTGATACTGTTAAACTGTACCCAAGATGTTGAGCTCTTGGGGGATTATGAGGTTTTGACGAATCGATCGGATAGTTCGACTTCATTCGGATGCTAGGTGGTGATATGCATTTCTTGGGAAACTCCAGATACGAGGATAACCATTGGAGCTCAGTCCATGCAGCCACGACGAGACGAGTCCGAAGCAGTCGACATTAGAGAAAGTGGAGTAAGAGGTTCGTACGAGATCTTGATAAGACGACGTTCCACTCAGCCGACATCAGAGATGCGATACGCATGCTGAGGCATTGTACTTGGATATACCTTCCAGAAGGAGTCGCGATGAGTATGCAGCCATTCCGGAACAAGAACAGATCTAGTAAGGGACGATGACTTCCGGACAGTTCGGCAGAGATGAGATTTAGGAGAGATCTCGACAGGACCTTTCTGGGATGAATTACGAGAAGACCTGGACCCAGGAGTTGTCATGTTACGCACATCGGCAGGCCAGAGTTCAAGATCGTCGACGAGACATGCTATGAATGACCACGATAGTTGGCCAGAGATTCTTGGAGGATGTGCTTGAGCAGGACTATTCCGCCATACTTGATTTTGGTATTTTAGGCGATCTATTCGCATGATTGATTTTGAGGATTGAGTTTCATGATATTTGTTTTCATGCACCATGGTTGCACCTACTGAGTATTTACGATTTGTGCACAGTTGTTGCACTTGATATCGTTTTCGTGCCTTGGTTTCTCATGTTTATGATTTTATGGGTTTCATATAGTTGAGTTGATTTTGGTGCATATGTACGCACACGATTTGGTTTTTGCACCCGGTATGGTTCACATATGCTTGCAGTGCAGTGATACGCATTTTGTGCACTTAGATGCACTGGACTTCGATTTCGATTGTGATGCTCGATATTGGTTTTGTGCACCTTGTGCACCTGATTGGATTTTGCGCATGTTCGACGCTAGATATTGGATTTCATGGTTCCGTGCATGATGGATGCACCTGATTTGGATTTTCGCGCATGTTGGGCGCATGTTATGAGGTACGATTTTGGTGCACACCAGATGCACTAAATCGAGATTCTTCGTGCATGTCAGATGCACCTAATTTTGCTGTCAGGCACACACGTTGCCTATGACAGATGTTGGGTGCACACCCGTTGCACCTAGATGTTGTTTCTGTGCACATGTATGGCACATTTATGGATTTTGATTTCCGTGCGCACCAGACGCACGTAGTATTCATATATATTTGTGATTGATTTCTTTTGGAGCAGTATATTTTATGATACTAGCTATTTTGCATGCATTGGTAGTTATAGTCTCAGTATTTACCTACGTGTCAGTGATGATATGAAACTGTTTAAAAAAAGGGAAACCCTTCTAAATTATTTTCAAAAACGGCGGAACGTGCACCTTAAACAAAAGGTATATATGTATATGGTTATTTTCTTATGATAGACATCCACCACTGTGCAGTGTTATGCGCATTGCACATCGACTTTAGTAGATTTGGCATGCATTACCTTCAGATATTCGCATATATAGATTTGATATTTACATGTATGGTTTCGAGTTATATCATATTGGTTTTGCTTTGGATTTGGCATTGATGTCTTCCTCATGACTCGGATGATTGCGGGATGCTTGACGGAGTTTTGATTTTGAGTTATATGCTCATTTTTCATGCGCATGCGTTGCGCTACGATTTGTTTTATGTATTTATGATTTCGAAGCCCCGACGACTTGATGGTTTTGCTTAGATGTTTTAATATTTAGGGGGAGTTTTAATTTAAATTCGGGGACCGAATTTCTTTAAGGGGGAAGATTGTAACGTTTTGAAAATCGTTTCGGTGAAATTTCGGAAAATCGGTAAAATAAGGGGGTTTTCTGTAAAAAGTCAAAATACAAATATATTTATTATAAAATTAAATATACATATTGTAGCTATGTAATTTCTATAATTTGGTGTTTATTGAGCCACTGGTGAAATTTCAAAATTTCTGAAAATTTTTCCGAAATTTATTATTTTAATATTATTTTAAGCCGTCACTAATACATTTAATTAGGGAAAATTACAAATTGGAATGAGTTGAAACAAATTTTTTGCATCATAACACATTAAACAAAATTTTAACATATTGTTTTTGAAACAAAATGAAACTGCCAAACAGTGTTAGAAATTATTGAAGAAAAAGGGCTTTTTTGGTGAAAATAAATTAAATGGAAATTTGGGGTATAACATTTATTATTTTCCTTCACCCCACACACACACCCACACTCACACACCCCCACTTTCCATCATTGGTTGGCCATGGGCTGCCCCACTCCCATTTTTTTCCCCCACTTAAAGATTTGGAAACAAAGAATAGAAAATGAAAACAATAAAGAATAAGTAATGGACTTTGTTGACTTTGGAAGTTTCAACCTACACCAAACCCCTCAAATTTTCTCTCTCCCCCTCACCTCATCATTCCCGAGCCCTCCCCATCCTTGCTGCAGCAGCAGCCCACCCAAATCCCCCACTTCTTTTTGCATTAAAAATTCTTCAAAAATCCATCAAATCCACTCAAAAACCTCAATAATTCTTCAATTAAATCCCTACCCATTTCTCATTGGCCATTCTAGTATGGATTTGGGTGCAAGAGACCATCTTTGGAGGTTAAATTTTTCATGTTTGATCTCTTGATCATGAGGTATAAGCTTCATCCAAAATTGTTACTTGTTAATTGTTTGTTTGAATTTAGTTTTAATTAGATGTTGTTGTAACCTTAATTGCAAAATGAGAATTTCAAGAGAATGGGTTGTGATCAAATTAGGGTTTTTATCATTAGAGTATGGTTTTAATGAGTAGGATATCATGCCAATGTTATGTAAAATGTAATCTTGTTGCCTATTGCTAATTGTAACATTAAAACATCCAAATTAGCTTTTTTTAAGCAAACTAGGTTTTAGCAATTAGTTGCAAATGTGAGATTAAAAATCTAATTAGGGTATTCATGTCATTATTAACATTATAAGTTATAGTTTAATAGTTTAGATCATGCAAATCAAAGCTAAATTGTTGTTTGTGCATTTTTGCTATAAAATGGTTGAAATTGGTTAATTTTGTTAACTAGATTTTTGGTTAATGTAATTTATTGAGATTAAAAATATGGAAGTGATTTGTATGACTTAGTTATGATGTTTAGTGGATATTATGGCTATTAGTTTTGTTAAAACATCAAGTTTCGAATTAAAACGAAAATTTAGTGCTTTCTAGGTTTTCAAAAAATAAATCGATTTGATTTATTTTAATGTTTTGATGATTTAAAACCTATGTTATATTATAATTAGTGAGTTTTGGGAACTACGATTTGTACGTTTGAGTTTTTCTCGGTCACTCATCGTTCGTACGCCGATGTCGAGTGTTTTGGGTTGATTTGAGAGAGCAAATCATAGGTTTTGACTTATGTGAGATTCGTGTGTCGATTTGGTCATGAGTCGGACTTTAATGCGGTACGGTGCATTATGATATGTAGGTACCCTCACGAAGACTTCGAGACGACAAGCAAGCGCGTGGCGACGTCGGCACCGGCGAGCGAGGACCAGGTGAGTAGATTTATATCTACGGGGAAAAGTCGGGTGGATGGCGTATAGCACCCCCGCAGTTCGTGGTGATGTATACGAATACGTATACACACATATATATTGATTATATATTGTTCAGTTTATTGATGATAAAGATAGATTTTAGGTGTGATTGGATAGGTTTAGTGTTGCGAAACCCTAGAGTAGAGGTTGCACCACACATACACACACACCCATACTTGCATACATTCTTCTTTCATATGTGCTTATTGGGAGATATATATATATATATATATATATAGTTATGTGTTCACATGGGTATGGGACTATGTGTTCACATACGGATTGAGGATGATACTTGGGATTGGGATGAGTCGATGAGATTTGAGCTGAGGCCGTGAGATCGTTGATATGGCAGGATTCGTACTTGAGATACGTCCTGATGTTATAGCGGATCATTAGACGACGATACCATGTGAATAGTGATGTACATTGAATGGTTGACATGTGATTGTAATATGAGATAAGATATGTTAAGATAATTATAATGGGTCGCGTTGATCGGTGTATCCTTCTTATTGATGATATGTGCTGATGATATCGGGTTGTATAAGATTGTCGATCAGTAGTCAGATCATGATTATATAGATTATGTTAGTGTTGTACTAGACGTAGGTCAGTACCCCAGATGATGATCTTAATAAAGAGGATACCAGATGAACAGTGTGATGAGCATGATATTGACCCGTACCCAGATTTGGGGATGCCGTATGACGGATTTATGTACGAGCTATATATTGATGATTGATCCGCACTCTTGACTTGGGATGTCTGATTATAGATATGGTATCGGATATGATATTATTGAGGCGGGATCACCGACTAATATATATACAGGTATGTATATGTATCGACTCAGATGTTAGGCGGTTTCCTTACCGGTAGTTCAGCTTGTTAGCTTAGCCCTTTTGTTTAGTGTAGTTGTTAGATTAGATTCGACACCTACCTATTTCAAAAGCTAATGAATCGTGGGTATTTTAAAATACAGGTCAAGGGATTCTACGGATATTTCAAAAGACTTATCTTTTCCTAAAAACACTGTAGCCCTTATTTTCAAAACACCGCTATTCGTGTTATTTCAAAAGGCACTATTGTAGGACTTATATTAGGGTAATGCAGATTTGTTATCATTGTGTCTAGTATTTAGCTCCCGCTCATTATTGATGTTCGCTCCGCATCGCATGTTTATATTACGATTCATATTCTATTGTTGATATCATGCTGTTAGGACACCAGCACCATTACCGATGATGCGTATGTACCACGTACACTTACTTGCCGGCTCACACACATCTTCATCGGTAATTTCCATGTTACGTACACTTAAAGAATATTATTGCTTGATTTAGCTTGTTAGCTAGTAGTTTGATATGATATTAGTGTACTTGCCTTATATGCCACCTTAGATATTGTAGTTATTCCTTGTCACTTCATACATACTGTTATTCATGGTTATGCCGCATTCATGGATTCTCATGCCTATTTTCACTGTTGTACGTGCTATTGATGATTTGGATTCGGATTTCATGAGATTTCTTGGATTTGGAGGAATACCGCAAAAACATAAATAAACTTCTTCTCTCTCTTTTAAATAAAAAGTGCGGTTTTCCAATGATATATGAGTCGTCCACCATGAGTTTTGCTGATGGATTTCGATACCCGAGTTTGAGGAGTGGAGGAACCGTTTCGGGTACATGGTGGACCCGGTGCGGTATCCCGGGGCAAGAGGATCGCAGATGATGGCGTTGAGCCTGGCAGGGGAGCACTACCGACCGATGATTTTACCCGACTCGTCGGATATCCGGAGGATACCGTCGTGGTCTTGAGATTGATGGTTGGGGCCGGTCTGTACGGGCGGCGCCCTAGATTGTGAGATTGAGACATACAGGGATATTTGAGATATTGAGGTACAGAGATTGCGACACAGAGATATCGTGATATTTGGATACTTGTTTTGTGTCGATGCTAGGCACTATTTATGCTGATTTCATTTGTGATACCTCATTTTAAAAATACAGAAATCTCACTAATTTATTAAAGCAGTTTTCTTCAGTACATGTATTCTGTTTTCATGCATTCATACATCATCCATATGATATATTGCTATCTGAGGCACTGACACGGGCATATAAGTTTACACTTGAGTTAGATATTAACCCTAGCTATTGTTATAGGCTGCATGTTATATATATTGAGGATATATTATGATCGTTGACCTAAGATTGCGTTGTTCATGCGGTTTCTGTTCGTAGATTTTTTTCAACTCACGAGTTGGCAACTCACCCCCGTTGTGCCACAGTTCTTACAGGTTTTGCCGTACAGGTTTCATTACGGCTTTGCTGGCACTGCTTCTTTCGGGTGACTTGCTAGTAGGTGGGTTTATTTGTATCGTACCCATCATTATACATTGTATATTATTATTCAGTTGTATCTAGAAGTTCCATCAACCAAACATGTATTTATTTTTTTGAGATAGAGACCAGTGATGTTTTTCTTTCGACCTTAGAGTCGCGCGTTATATTTCTGTGGATTTCGTGTTGTTTTGAGTTTCCTTTTGAGTTTTGATCCTCGCCCTTGGCGTTATATATTATATTGCTTGTGTGGTTATGACCGTCGATTGACAAAGAGCTAGCTCCCGCTTGGGGATGCCTTTTATTGATTTCGTATACTATTCATGTTGTATCCCATTTGGGAGCCAGTATTTACAAAGGAGACTCTGCCGAAATTTTCAGGAAATATTTGATGTTTTAAAAATGTATATTTCGGCTTATGTTGCAGCTATTTGATTTAAAATGGTTTTTCCTACACTCTACTACTTTTCTTGGTTTGGATTTCTGGGTTTTCGGCTTACTTAGAATACGTACGCCCTGAGACGTTCGTAGTTTAAGTGCCGGTCATATTCTGTACTTTCGGGACGTGATAGAAGAGGAAGACTCAAGTGCCAAAGAAGGTCTTCAAGTCTAATAATATTAGCATTGTTTTTATCCCACGGCTACCAAAGAAACGTAAGGACCCAGGATGTCCTACGATATCGATTTCTATTAGGGGTAAAAACATCAACCGTGCTCTTTTAGACCTTGGCGCAAGTGTTAACCTACTTCCATACTCTGTTTATGAGCAGCTAGGGATTGGAGAGTTAAAACCAGCTCACTGCACTCTCTAAATGGCAGACCGTTCAATCACCAAACCTAGGGGTGAACTAGAGGATGTGTTGATAAAGGTCGGGGAATTTGTATTCCCTATAGACTTCATTGTTCTCGATACACAACCTGTAGCAAACCCCCGGAGGCAAATTCCAGTGATTTTGGGTTGACCATTCCTTACCAGTTCCAATGCTGTCATTAACTGTAGAAATGGTTCAATGAACTTATCCTTTGGAAATATGACGATTGAACTGAACATCTACAAAATTGGAAGTCAGCCATCTGAACCCTCTGCTCATATACTTGATGTGTGCTCTGTCCACGAGATTGCTCCCGAAAGTTGCGGATTTGAAGAACTTTGCTTTAATGATCTCGACGACACTACCACATCAATGTTTGATCTTGCACAACATCTTAGTGAGGACACATTTTCCACGCTTGAGTCCGACACTCCTGACTCATCACCATCCGAGTCTGTATCTTTTACAGGCTATGAGCTTCTTTGTGACTCCGAAAATCAGTCGATGATCCCACCTTCTATTATTTCTCCGCCAGCATTAGATCTTAAAATTTTACCTTCTCATCTTAAATATGCATATTTAGATGAGAATGAGTCCTTACCGGTTATCATATCCGCTTCTCTAGTATCAGAGCAAGAGAATGCACTTTTGACGGTATTGAGATCTAATAGGGAGACGTTTGGTTGGACCATGGCGGACATCAAAGGGATTAGTCCTTTGATTGTAGAACATCATATATACTTGATGGATGATGCCAAACCAACCCGAGAACCACAGAGACGGTTGAACCCCGTCATGAAGGATGCGGTGAAGAAAGAGATCGTCAAATGCCTTGACAATGGTATTATTTACCCAATCTCCGATAGCCAATGGGTGAGTCCAATCCATGTCGTCCCTAAGAAATCTGGCATCACTGTTATTACCAATGAGGCAAATGAGTTGATTCAGACACGCACCCAAACTGGGTGGCGTGTATGTATTGATTACAGAAAACTCAATGCCGCTACGAGGAAAGACCACTTTCCTCTACCTTTCATTGATAAGATGCTGGAACGCTTAGCTGGACGTGAGTATTATTTCTTTATGGACGGATACTCTGGCTATAATCAGGTCCCCATTGCCAAAAAGGATCAAGATAAAACCACATTTACTTGTCCTTTTGGTACCTTTGCTTATAGACGCATGCCCTTTGGGTTATGCAATGCTCCGGCTACCTTTCAGCGGTGTATGATGGGGATATTCTTTGACATGGTCGAGAATTTTTTGGAGATTTTCATGGACGATTTCTCGATTTTCGGAGACTCTTTTTCTGACTGCCTATCGAATCTTAACGCAGTTCTTACTCGTTGCAAAGAGAAGAACTTAACCTTGAATTGGGAAAAATGCCACTTCATGGTCCAAGAGAGAATTGTGCTTGGACATATTATTTCACGAAAAGGCATTGAGGTTGACAGAGCTAAGATAGATGTCATTCAAAACCTTCCTCATCCCAAAAGCGTCAAGGATATCCGATCATTTCTTGGCCATGCGGGCTTTTACAGGAAATTCATTAAGGATTTTAGCAAAATTGCTAGACCTTTAACTCTTCTCTTGGCCAAGGATACGACCTTCCACTTTAACTCGGATTGTGAGGAAGCATTCGACTCACTTAAACACTCCCTCACTACAGCCCCCGTTCTATCGTCTCCAAATTGGGACTACCCATTTGAGCTTATGTGTGATGCATCAGATTTTGCAGTTGGTGCAGTCTTAGGACAGCACATTGAAAAGATGCCACACGTGATCTATTATGCAAGTAAGACCCTGAATGATGCTCAAATTAACTATACAACTACCGAAAAAGAACTTTTGGCAATTGTATTTGCATTAGAAAAATTCAGGCCTTACTTGATTGGCTCACCAATAGTTGTGTACACTGACCACTCCGCCTTGAAACATCTTTTGGCGAAGAAAGATGCTAAAGGTAGGCTAATACGTTGGATCCTTCTATTACAAGAATTTGATCTTGTTATCAAAGATAAGAAAGGATGTGAAAACGTTGTAGCCGACCATCTTTCACGCATCTCTTCTTCACCTGTGACCCTGCCGATCAATGATTTTTTTCCTGACGAACAACTCTTGAGCTTATCCGATGAACCTTGGTTCAGGGATATTATGAACTATCTTGTCACGATACTGATACCCAGCGATTGGTCAAAACAGGACAATCATCGTTTTCTATCCTAAGTAAAACACTTTTACTGGGATGAACCATATCTGTTTAAGTATTGTCCTGACCAGATCATTCGTCGGTGTGTCCCGAATGAGGAGTTCAAGAGTGTTCTATCTTTTAGTCATGATCAGGCATATGGGGGTCACTTCAGTCCTAAAAAGACAGCGGAGAAGGTTTTGCAATGCGGTTTTTATTGGCCGACTTTGTTCAAAGACGCATTTGATCATTGCAAAACCTGTACACAGTATCAACACATGGGTAGGATTTCCCGGAGAAATGAGATGCCCCAGCAACCAATCTTAGTGGTTGAAATTTTCGATGTTTGGGGTATTGACTTTATGGGTCCTTTTCCCAACTCCTTTGGGAATCTGTACATACTGCTTGCGGTTGATTACGTCTCAAAGTGGGTTAAAGCCATTCCATGTCGCACTAATGACAAGAAGGTTGTCATTAAGTTCTTAAAAGAAAACATCTTTTCGCGATTTGGACACCCACGCGCTATCATTAGCGATAAAGGGACACATTTCTGCAACAAGTCCTTCGAGACTTTGATACGGAAATACGCAATCAACCACAAACTTTCTACACCCTATCATCCCCAAACGAGCGGGCAGGCTGAGATTTCGAATTGACAGATCAAAAAAATCCTGGAGAAAACTGTTGCGAAGAATAGAAAAGATTGGTCGATCAAATTGACGGATGCTCTTTGGGCATTCCGAACAGCATATAAAACCGATCTAAGGATGTCTCCATATATGTTAGTGTTTGGGAAGGCTTGTCATTTGCCAGTCGAGATTGAGCATAAAGCAATGTGGGCTATTAAAGAAATTAACTTTGACTTAAACCAAGCCTGCAACTTTCGGAAGATGCAATTAAATGAGCTAAGCGAACTCCGCGATGAAGCTTATGATAACGCTGTAATCATAAAGAATAGGACTAAGGTATTTCACGATAAAAACATTTTGAGGAAAATGTTTACACCTGGTCAACAAGTCCTTCTTTATGATTCACGACTACACCTTCACGCGGGTAAGCTTCGATCTCGGTGGAAGGGACCTTTTATTGTGCGGTCTGTAAACCCACACGGGGCAGTTGAGGTAGAAAATGTTAAAACGGCACATTTTTCAAAGTTAATGGACATAGATTAAAGCCGTATTTTTCCACTGACCCCATGGAGGAGCTCCTGTTCTTCCAGGAGCCATTTTATCTTGATTAAAATTCCTCCGTCTCACCTCCATATCCTGTAAATTACTGCATCATCTTTTTGAATGGAGGTGAGTGAAAAGAATAAGTTTGGGTGAGGATCTTCACTTAAATATTTTGCCCCCACTAATAAATTCCTCCCAGGCTTACAGGTTTTTTAGATATAGCGGTTGGCAACAGTGAGGAAACTGTTGAAAACAAGTTTGGGGGAGGTTTGTGCTTATTTTCGCATCATTTGCATCATACTTTGCATAAGCACAAAACATTTTTGAAAACCTATAAAAATTTAAAAATTTTGAAAACCTATAAAAAAATTTAAAAAAATTTCAAAAGATATAAAAATATTTTGTACATAAATAAGATAATAAAATATTAGATAGTGAAAAATTACATCCATGAGATTGGAAAAATTTAAGAAAACCAAGAAAATTAGAAGTTTTCTTATACGAACTAGTAATAAGTAGTTATGAGCCGTTGTCCCAAAGGTTAGTAAGATGAAGGAAGTCACTAATCTGAGGATAAAAATAAGTCTGAAAAATAGTTCCTATTCTGGAAGCAAACATTTTAAACGTTGATACCCTACTATTCGCCCTTACACACGTCTTGAAACTCGGGATAGTAGAGGATACCATGAAATACTCTTGTCTAAAAGCCGATGTATGAAGAAAATTAAAAAAAATGAAGAAAATATAAAATGGTGAAAAAAAATGAACACTGGTTTTGTTATCGCCAAGGCAGCAATAAAAAAATATAGCGATGGTGCCTCTTCACCTAGTGCCCTAAGGCCAACTGGTCTGGGAGTCACTGCTAAGCCTTAGGTGGTGCAAGACGAGGAAAAACACCAAATAATAAAGCACATGAGTAATCGGTCGGTTAGTACCTCAAGAAGTATTAACGGTCGCATGAAAGTGTGTGAGCAAATTCATCTAAATATTCATTAATTAAAAAGTACTGAGGCAGATGGACAAGAGTATGATAGCTTGAATTGAATTCTCCAGGTGTAGGGATGTATATTACACACACGTAGGGTTATATGATCGATGTTTGGAAGAAAGATAGGAATGAAGAATAAAGACGATGTTTTATTGAGAGATGACGTGATTTCTAATATCTTTTCATGACTATTAAGATAAGGCTCATGACAACCGAAAAGCTAGCTTAGTTGGAAACCCTAATTTTCAAAGCTTTTCTTTTACAATTCTTATCTTTAAATATAATATTCACGACCTTCCTTTTATTATTGGATTTTGTGGGTGCAATCCGCTGAAAACCCTCAGGAGACAACACTCTTCCTACTAGGGACACCTAGAGGTTTAAAGGCTTGTTGCACGTGCGCAGTGCAATCGTGTTGCCTACGAAAGTGTGCTAGTTAGTTTTTCTTTTTCTTTATTTTCTCCTTCTTTTTTTAATAAAACAATTCGCTCGAGACGACCGAAAATAAGTTTGGGGGAATTTGACCAGTCGAAAATATTGTATTTTTAACACGTCAATTTCCCTATCATTTGCATTCATCTAGTAGTATTCGGTTTGCATATTACATATATTAGAAAAACAGTCGTAAAATACCAGATTATCTGTGTTGTATACTAAAACCGGCATTTTAAGGGAAATTGTGTGTTTATCATGGCATCGCATCATTCTTGTATAGCACAACACTTGTTTCGAAGTCTGTGCAGGAAATTCCAGAAACCGAGCCAAAATTGTCAAATTGCTGATAAAAAAATACGCCAACTCAAAGATCTGAGATCTGGCAATGATCTAGAAGGAATTTTGGGAATCAACATATCAGCAAACTACCATGAGGTCAACACAAAGTATGTAAGGAAAATTGAAGCAGAGAGCAAGCCAAACGGCCGCGGATCCGCGGCCGGAGTAGGGCACATGCCGCGGATCCGCGGTCACGTGACAGCCACGTCATCAAAGATTTACTGCAGAATTGTTCCCTCACTCAGAACACCTCATCATGCCAATGCAATTTCCAGAACACTCCAGAACATTCTGCCAGATCAGCAAGGCTCCTTATGCAAACTAAACTTCCAAGCTTCCCCCTTAACTACCTTAAAGCCTAGAAGCTTCTCCCTAACTACCAAGCTTATGAGAGAAGCTAACCTAATCCAAGCTTATAAGAGAAGCTAACCTATACTAAGCTTATAAGGGAAGCTAACCTAATCCAAGCTTACAAAGGAAGCTAACCATTCTTAAGGCTATAAAAGGGACCCTAGGCTTCACTTCTAAAGGGTGGTTGAAAGTTCAACAATTTCATCATCTCCCCCACAAGTTGAGTGACACAACTTGTGCCTCAAAACCCCAACCCTAATCCAATCAAAAAGCCAAAAGTTCAAGATCATCGAGTTCAATCAAAGAAAGAATCCTTCAAAGCCTTTAGAAGCGAAGATGGACTTCATTGGAGCAAGTGATCCAAGCCGATCCGCGACTCAAGGAGTCGAGCGACGCGAAAATCGACGATCTAGTTCCTTACTCTTGTAGATTTCGAGAGATTTGTAACGAATTTGTCGATAAATAAAGATGAAATTCTTTTATCTTGCTTATCTTTTTAATTCAAGCATTATGATTCAATCTAGATTCTTGAATGTGTTCTTTGTGATGATGCTTGAGTAAACTCCGCTCGTGGAGGAGTCGAAAGAATCAATAGATGATGAAGTTGACAAATCATGAAACATTTCTTAAGTCCTATAACGTTTGTAAATTCTTGAAAATCAAATGATCGATGATCTAGTTTCGATGCGAAATGCGTTCTTGATTATTTTCGCTCGGAACTAGAGATCAACGATCGATCATTTGATTTACTAGAAGCTAGTTTGTGAATGAGATTCATTGAAAGGACAAAGGATGAGATGAGGAAACTCGCAAGATCCTTAAACCTCAATAAATCGTCATCGATCTAGTATCAATTCGTTAATGGATAAGAAATAGTAATCGCTAGTCTTCTTCACGTCTATAGATTTAATCGACTCCTACGAACTTCACTTCAATTCTTGAAACTTAAATCGATTGGAATTCTATCACTTCTTGATTCTTGATTTTTAATGCTTTCTTGATTTTTGATTAGATCTAGATGATTCTTGAAATTCATTGATATAAATCTTGAATCGTTTTCTTTTCTTTTCTCTTAAATTTTCAATTCAAACAAAACAAATACGAACGAATCTCACAATCCCTATGGACGATCCGCACTTACTAACGCGCTATATACAACACCGTTATTGATTGCGGTCAAATAATTTTTATTGTGATTTCTATTCATTTTCTAAACATACACAACAAGAATTCGAAATCAATCAGTCCTCGAAACCCTGGCTGCTACGTCAATGGAAAGTAGAGAGGCAGCGGTCCCCCGTCACTTCCACCAACCTCGCTAACAATCAGCAATGTTTACAACCTGGTCATCTTGATTGGATCTGTTGATTGTAATGCTCTTGCTATGTTTGCAAATATTGGCTTGATGCTCGATCAATCCTGTTTTTTTGTTTGAAGGGTTGTAGAGGCATCGATTGAAGACTATGAGGATGGGATGAAGGGTTGTGTAGATGCTTCCAAGCTATGGATGCAGATTCCAGCTCCAAAGAGGGGAGAGATTGTTAGACAGATTGGTGAAGCATTGCGAGCCAAGCTCCAGCACCTTGGTAGGCTTGTTTCACTTGAGATGGGGAAAATACCTCCTGAAGGGATTGGCGAAGTTCAAGAAATAATTGACATGTATGACTATGCTGTTGGGTTAAGCCGGCAACTAAATGGATCGATAATACCATCAGAACGTCCAAATCATATGATGCTAGAGATGTGGAATCCTCATGGAATAGTGGGCATAATTACAGCTTTCAACTTTGCTTATGCTGTGCTTGGCATCACGGCGACCTCTCCGTTGTGGCCGAGCCCCTGCGCGACACCCACCACCGACGCCCCCTCACTGCATCCCTAGCCGCCGCAGTCGAGCCCCCGGCATTTCGTAGAACGCTTGTGTCTATCGCAGTTCCCGCTTCTCTGATCAGCGACGTCGTCATCAAATCTGTGGCCTTGATCCCTTAAGCCATCGCCATCCTCAACACACTATCCGTCGCAACGCCAGCGCACGCCGTCGCACCCACCGAGCCATCGAGTCCAAGAAGCAAGATCCGACAAGGCTGAACCTGTGCTGCGTTCGTGATGCGATCGTGCCATTGCTGCTGCCGTACAGTCATCGACACGTCTTCAGGCAAGTTTAATACTTGCTTCATGCTACTTTTATATTACAATTCAAATTACTAAAAATTCCCGCATATACTTTTCGTGTAAATTGTTATAAGTTAAGTGTTCAATATAAACTATGACCTACAAACCCAGTTAAATTGATGGCAATAAATAACATTGAGTGGTCCGAGTTATAATGAATACCCCTTAAGATTTTGGTTACACAATAAGGTCGTTTGCTCACATAAAATGATGCCCCAAATTCTGTCGTAAAGCCTGAAACTTCCGTACTTGCTAAACCGTAAAATTTATAATAAATTGTAGACAAACCGGATTTTGACGTTCGAAGGCTCGTATCGAAGCTAACTTTTTAACCTACTATATTATATTGTTGATCACTGAATCTTAATAAACTATGATAGAGATAATTGCGGAGGATTACGATTCTGGACTGTAGTCCAGAATGGAAATCCCGATTAACCCCTGTTTCTAGACCCCTGTATATTCCTGTTAAAATTTGAGAATGTGAGGAACCCTTTATCGTTGCGTAGGAAATTGAATTAGCCTTCTTACCCGACTAGTCTCACTGGATTACTCAACCGTTTGATATTTTTAATTCATTTTACAATGTCGATACGTTTTGCTGAATTTTGCAGAGGCAGACTTTACACATCGAACATAATCTGTCCATAACTCCTTGTCGCCATAATATATTACTGATCCGCCAATTGAGTGGAAACCTGACTGATAATCCTAAATATAGTCCAACTATAGCGTCCCCTAATTACGATCCCAACTAGGATTAAAATGCGTTACGAAACGGACTTCCGATTCCGAAACCGGATTTCCAGCAGTGAATGCATAAAATGAAATGGCCATATCTAGCGATCCTGAAACCCGATTGACGTGAAACCAATTTTTTTGGATGGATAAATAAACATACGGCTTACCCCTTCTTACTTTTTTGCTAAATTTTGCATGTATGATTTATGATAAATTATGCAAGTGGTAGGACACCGACTGATGATATCATAATCATGCCTTAATTACTGTATGCTCATCACATTACATTTATGTCATTGCATTGGTAACCTAGTGATCATGTGCATTACCCAGTGTTAGGTATTAGTGTTTGATTGTGGCAAGTACGTTAGTGTTTAAGTATGAATGGATAAGTGAAAGTGACACGTACTTGTACAATCAGTGGACCCTATTGATTTATTGCATTGCCAACGTTTGTGGGACGTGTATAAGTGTGACTATAATTGCTATGGGACAATTATGGAAGCACTTGTATGGGTGTCACAGGTAAAGCACCAAACACTGTCCATTTATCTTGGGTATCAGTCGGGACATGCTTGATGGAGATCCTGTCTCCAGTTCTCGCGCAGACTTATCATAGACCGACCGGTATTTGAGTTTATGTTTGGCGTTTGATGTAGACCACGGGGTGTGGGGTAGTTTGAGTGTGAGTTCAACAGAATCTCGGGAGTCCCATGCCGGCACATATGGAGATATATGGAGATATATGGGGATATTACTGATTATTATCGTGCGTGTTTCGGGCCCATGTTCCCTTGCCCTTGGGTCCTACCTTTGGATGGGGGATACTCCTGCATGGTTGACTCTCACACTTGGACTGACGATAGACTTAGTGACATGTGTAGTGAGACTTAGAGACTGATAGGGATAGTGGCATTGACAGGCATTGCTTACTGATTCAACATACCCGCCATACTGTTTACAGCTTCACTGTTGCCTACTCTATTAGATACCTGCATTGGCTACTTCATATTCACGTCTTTATTCTCCTGATTACTGTTACATGTTCGTTATTATTACACGAGTTCATAGTTGTATATATATATATATATATATATATATATATATATATATATATATATATATATTGCTATCGAGTCGCTCTGACGACCTGAGGATGCATGCTCAGAGTGAGAAGTGGATCTAGCTTGGACCAGGACCTGACGTACTCCGAGGACATCGCGGACATCTTGATCAGTTACCCAGAGCTATAATCTCTTGATCAACATCTGGTTTGTCTTTTGTATTGGTTTTTGATTTAGTGGTTGCATTTCTCATTACCTGTGCATTGATTACTGAGTACCACGTAAAGCTAGAAGCCGAAGTGTGACTACGGCGGGATATTTCCTTGACCATAGGAGCATGGCTGGCCTTGTTAACCCCTCGTATTCCGTATTTTGGGAAGCGGGGCGTGACACATACTATCATGTTGAGGAAGAAAGTCCTCTATATATATGTCCAAGTATCCACTATATCATACAATAATGGCCTCTAGGTCATACATATTCCTAACAGTCCCGAGCCACATGGAGGCAGTGAGCGATTATCAGGAATTCATCTCTCCCGGTATTAGGAGTCGATATCGCACTGTGTCCGGTTGGCCAGAACTATAAGAGCTTGGCCAAGGCAATTGAGCTTTACTAATTGTTAGATCAGTAGTTTCTCGGTTTGGTCCTTAGCCACATCAACACGACCTATCGGATAAGTAAGGGTCTGACATTTACCGGCCCCTAGACCCGGTATGCGATACTCTTAGACGAAGAGACCGGAATGTACGGAGATTGTCACGGATAGGCTCAGTAGGGCTTCAGATGAGCTTGCTCGTCGACCTTCTTTTCGGCAGGTGCCTGGGTAGCCGTTATGTACAGCTAGTACCGCTGACGTGCTTGTAGTTAAACCCACTGCCAGTGTACTGTCGAGTCTTTAGAGTCCCACACGGAGGTTTTCCCTGGTTCAGACGAAACGATGTAGAGACCGTATGTTTATACGTGCAGGATTCCGATTAAATACGTGTACTAGTTGCATGAAATTTTAATCGGACGGTTTGTGATACTGGAGGGATTAGGATCAAGCCAGTTTTTATAATCAAGTATGGATTTAATTCTAGTATCATGTTTTTGGAATTATATATCTCTTTGTATTCGTATTTTTGGTATGAATACGTGTTAGTATATATGCCTTAGGGTCTATTATTGTATCATACTAGCTTGTATATTACTTAATGGAAGCTTCGGATATTCACAGTTATATAACAGTCTTGCTAAACATGGTAGTATACTACTTGGTTTTATCTATCTTAATATGTGAGTATACGTATTGATAGAGCTCTTAGGATCTTGCTTGACTACCAGCGTTGTGATGGCAGTCACACTAGTGGGGGCTGGGTAGGCTACAAGCACATCCTTTTTCAGGTTCCTAGTCGTAGGATTATCGAGACAGGGCATCGATACCCCGGAGTAGACTAGTGTAAGGTTAGTATAGCACCCTATGAAGTGTTTTGAAGCATCACATGACCCAAAGTTATAATTTTTAAGGTGCTAAACTAACATGCAAAAGGATCGATCCTAGAAAATTAGGGTTTCGAAATAAAAAGCGAACTAATCTAGGGTTTCGAGACTACAACCTTTGTAGCTTCCTTTCGCTGGACTCCTTGGTCTCTAGGGTGTTGAACGAAGGTCCTCTTGAAGTCCCCTTGGGTCCACGACGATCCACCACGGAGATCTCCGTCCAAGCTCGCAACTTCGTCAAACCGAAGAGAACACTCTAAACAAAACAGCTAAGCTTGTGTAGAATGATGTTGTGGTTAGGTTTCTCACTTCAAAAACCTATCTTTAAGTGGTATTTTCTCACTAGAAAAAACTAGAGAGCAAAAGAGCAAGAGGAAGAAGATGGTGGCAATTTTTTGAGAAGAGGTAAAAAGATAACTCAAGTGAAGAAAAAGAAATATATCAATATATATTTTATTCCTTCATGCTATGAACCATGGTTAAAGTGATGGAGACATTATTTAACTTTTGTTTGGAATGATAAAGAGAAGGATAACCTTAGGTTAGTGGTAGTTGAGCATGGTTAGGTCAAAGGAAGAATGTAGAAGCATGAAAGATTATCCTTTCCTTTTTCATTTTCTTTTAAATCCAAAATTAAATAATAATCCATTATATAATCCATGGTGTGAGTCTTATATTGCCACCATTTCCATATGCTAACAACCATGATGCATGAGTGTATGTATGTGTGCATGTATGCACATCTACATGTGCATGAAACTAGAAAAGAAGAAAGAAACACATGCATGCATGCATACATCCATCAAACCCTAGAAAGGTTTCAAGTGAGAATACTAATGGTTAGATGATAAATCAACACTTAATTTATCAATCCGGTCATATCTCATATGACCCCACCAAAAGCAGTTCACCCGATCAATGTTCGGTATCATATACGCACATTTCAATCGGGTGCATGCGCATATCGCATATGCGCACCACAACGTTTCGCCTGGACTGGGTAACTCCTTTGTGGGACTCTAAGACTCGTCAATACGCCGGCAGAGGGTAATGATCATATCAAGTACCCTCAAGCCGCAAGCGGTCAGCTAAACGTAATGGCCACCCGGGTATTGAGCGATCAGAAGACAACAAGCGAACCTGCTACAACTCCCGTCAAGCCATCCGGCAACACTACCGTACAGTCCGGTCTCTTCGTCAGATATGCTGCATATCGAGCCTAGGGATGGTCACGTCGACCCCAATAACTCAATAAGTCGTGTCGGTGAATGGTCTATAACAGATCGAGAAACTACTGATAACACTTATCAGCAAATCTCAGCAGCCCTGGCCAGGGACTTGCTGTTATAACCAATCGGGCACAGCACAGCATCAACTCCCAATACCGGGAGAGACGAAACCCCTCCTATCGCTCATCGTCTTCGTGTGTCTCGGGACTCTACCCAACGGACACCTGTTTGCACGACTCAGTAGAGCCGTGGTAGGGTGGCAATCAAAGTACAGTGGGAGAACACACAAGACTCCATAACGATCTCGGGTCTACAGACTAACCTGTACCAGTGTCACCTGAGAACTGCTATCCGACGATAGATATAATTCTATATAGGAGTTCTCGGTGAGTCCGTCCAGTGTACCCAGTCACCACTGAGCACCCGTATATGATCTTGATGTCAAACATCGATGAATGTGGGAACATTCATCGCCCATCGTATGGGTCTAGAATCATATACGCTAGTCTACTCTGGTATATCAATGCCCCGTCTCGATATACCTACGACTAGGGACGTTCCAGGATATGCTTATAGACTACAGATGTCCCACTAGTATGATCTCCATCATAATCAGAGTAGTCAAGCCGATATCCTCAGGGCTTTATCAGCATGTATGAATGAATAGAAGCATGATCAAATAAACATGTCAGATAAAGAAGAACCAGATAGCATACTATCATGTCGAGCAAGAATGCAAACTGAATATATATACATGTATAGATACATCCACTATCACATAATGGCCTCTAGGGCATACATATATCCAACAATCTCCCACTTGCACTAAAGCCAGTTATTGGCGTATCTCATACCCAACATCTCAAAAAGTCGCTCATGCTGCGGCTGAGGGAGGGCCTTGGTGAATGGATCCGCGGCGTTGTTCTTTGTGTCTACTCTCTTAATCTCGATCTCGCGGCGATCTACAATCTCCCGGATCAAATGAAAGCACCTCAGGATGTGTCTGGACCGTTGATGGGATCTGGGCTCCTTGGCTAACGCCATCGCCCCATTATTGTCACAATACAAAGGTATTGGATCAATAATGGTTGGAACTACTCCTAGCTCCGAGACGAACTTCTTCATCCAGACGGCTTCCTTGGCGGCATCATTTGCAGCAATGTACTCAGCCTCCATCGTAGAGTCTGCAACGGTATCCTGTTTGGAACTCTTCCAACTTACCGCCCCTCCATTTAGGGTAAATACAAACCCTGAGATAGATTTGCTGTCATCCTTATCACTCTGGAAGCTCGAATCGGTAAATGCCTCCATTTGGAGATCTGTATTACCATACACCAAGAACAATTCTTTAGTCCTTCGTAAGTACTTAAGAATGTTCTTCACAGCTGTCCAATGGTTCTCCCCTGGGTTGGATTGATACCTGCTTACAACACTGAGTGCATAAGCTACATCTGGGCGTGTACATGACATCGCATACATTATAGATCCTACTGCCGAGGCATAGGGTATAATGCTCATGCGAGCTCTCTCTTCATCGGTCTTTGGACAAGAATCCTTGGAGAGAGTGACTCCATGGCAAGCGGGTAAGGCACCCCGCTTGGAGTCTTCCATACTAAAACTCTTTAGGATGGTGTTGATGTACGTGGTTTGGGACAGTCCCAATAACTTTTTGGATCTATCCCTATAGATCCTTATGCCCAGGATGTATGTGGCATCACCCAGGTCCTTCATGGAGAACCTCAGTGATAAGAATGATTTGACCGACTGTAGCATAGGAATATCATTTCCTATCAGAAGAATATCATCCACGTACAATACGAGGAATGTGACAGCTCTTCCTACAGCCTTCTTATAAACACAAGGTTCATCTGGATTTTTGATGAAATCAAACTCTTTGATAACATCATCGAAACAGATGTTCCAACTCCGAGATGCCTGCTTTAACCCATATATGGATTTAAGCAATCTACATGCTTTCTCGCTGCTCCCACTGTCAATGAAGCCCTCTGGCTGATCCATATAAACGCATTCTTCTAAATCTCCATTTAGAAATGCTGTTTTAACGTCTATCTGCCAGATTTCATAGTCATAGTGAGCAGCAATAGCAAGTAGGATCCGAATGGATTTAAGCATGGCTACGGGCGAAAAAGTTTCGTCATAGTCCAAACCTGGTCTTTGACGAAAACCTTTCGCCACAAGTCTTGCCTTATAGGTCTCTACCTGCCCATCCACACCAATCTTTCTTTTAAAGATCCATTTGCACCCTACAGGTTTTACCCCAGGGGGTACAACGTCCAAAGTCCATACTTTGTTGGTGTACATAAACTCCATTTCGGATCTCATGGCATCCAGCCACTTCACAGAGTCACCACTCGTGATAGCTTGCTGAAAACTGGTAGGATCATCATCATCCATGATGCAATCTTCTCCGTTACCATCAATGAGGAAACCGTAGTACCTCTCCGGTGGGCGAGAAGTCCTACCAGATCTACGGAGTGGCCGAGGTTCTTCAGTTTCTGTTGCAACAGCCGGTTCAACCAAATCGTCATTTGTAGTTTGTGTCTCCAGAACCTCTTCCAGATCTACTACCTTGCCATCATCTTTATCTGTGAAAAACTCTTTTTCCAAGAATGTGGCATACTGAGAAACAAACACCTTTTGTTCCTCTTTGTGGTAGAACAGATATCCATAAGAATTCTTTGGATATCCCACAAAGTTACACATGACTGACCGTGTCTCGAGTTTGTCCGGATTCTGCTTTTTAACATAGGCCGGGCAACCCCAAATCTTAATTCTTTTAAGAGATGGTCTCTTCCCATTCCATATCTCATATAGAGTGGTAGACACGGCTTTGGTTGGAACCCTGTTTAGCAGAAACGCTGCAGTCTCCAATGCATGTCCCCAAAACGAGACTGGTAACTCAGCATCACTCATCATGGACCGGACCATATCTAATAGGGTCCTATTCCGTCGTTCTGACACACCGTTGTGCTGTGGTGTGTAAGGAGGAGTGAGCTGAGAGAGAATCCCATTCTCTTTTAGGAAGTTTGCAAATTCTGTACTGAGATACTCTCCACCTCGATCTGATCGAAGCATCTTAATACTCAAGCCGGTTTGTTTTTCTACTTCTTGTTTATATTCAATGAATTTCTCGAAAGCGTCGGACTTGTGCTTTAATAAAAACACATGACCGAATCTTGAGAAATCGTCAGTGAATGTAATGAAGTATGAAAAACCGCCTCTAGCCTGTGTAGACATTGGCCCACATACATCACTATGTATGAGGCCAAGGAGCTGAGTAGCTCTTTCTCCGTGTCCGGTAAACGGAGTTTTGGTCATTTTACCCTTGATACAAGACTGGCAAGTCGCATAAGATTTATATTCAAAAGAGTTTAAATATCCATCTTTATGTAACTTGTTTAGTCTTGTTTCGTTAATATGACCAAGTCTACAATGCCAAAGAAAAGCTTCATTTAATTCTGAAAGTTTTCTTTTATTAGTGTGTTGTATACTGAAAACTGTGTGTTGATTTAGGACATATATTCCATTATTAAGCGTACCATACCCAACCAACATTTGATTCAGGTGAATGTTCATAACATTGTTCTGCAACACAAAATTATATCCTTCATTGTCCAACAAAGAAACGGATATTATATTACATAGCATACTTGGTACAAAATAACATAGATTCAAAATCAAAATACATCCAGATGGCAACCCAAGTGATACTCTCCCACTGCGACTGTATGTACATTGGAACCATTTCCAACGCGGAGAGTATGGTCACCTGTCTTCAAAACCTTGCTATTTCTCAGCCCCTGCATAGAATTGCAAATGTGAGAACCTGAACCGGTATCCAATACCCAGGAAGCAGAGTTTATAGAAAAACAGTTTTCAGTCACAAACGCACCTGAACCAGAAGCATCACCATGCTTCTTCTTGAGACTTAAGTACTCCGTGCAATTGCGCTTCCAATGTCCTGTCTTGTGGCAATGAAAACATTCGCCTTTTCCCGAGTCTCCAGCCTTGGACTTTCCCTTTCCCTTCACCTTTTTAACTCCGCCCTTAGGATTAGTGGGTTTCTTCTTTTTCTTTCCCTTGGCCTTGGCTTTCGGGCGAGAAGAGGAAGATTGTCCAATAGTCATAACGGGAGTTTTTGCTAACTTCATAGTGCTCTCTGCACTCCTTAACATATTAAGGAGTTCAGGGAGGTCTTTCTCCATGCCATGCATGTTGAAGTTCACTGTGAACTGAGAAAAGGTGGAGGGGAGGGACTGCAGAATAATATCTATATATTGTTCATTGTCCATTGTCCATTGTCCATCCAAGGTCCTCAAGCTCTTCTATAAGAGCTATCATCTTCAGAACATGGTCTCCTACTGGTGTGCCAGGGGCCATTCGCATCTGAAACAATTTCTTTGATGCTTCGTATCGTAATACGCGGGATTGCTCCCCATACAACTCCTTTGTATGGAGCAATATACCGTGAATGTCCATGTCCTCGTGCTGCTTTTGATGTGTGTTATCCATCGATGCAAGCGCGAGGCATGTGGCCGTGGCACAGTCAGCGTCCCATGTCTTGCGGACTTCAATGTCCGCAACTGAGGATTTTGGACCAGGGACGGGCGGGGCTGAAGCCGTGAGGACATATGATACTTTATCATAAGTCAAGGCGATTTTCAGATTCCTTAGCCAGTCTTTATAGTTGGTCCCATTCAGTTTGTTTTTATCTAGTAGAAGCTTAAGTCCAGTCATTGGTATCTGCCATTAAGAGAGAGAAAAGAATACACTCGGCGAAAGCTCTTGCACAGATTAGATTGGTTTATTATCTTGTCTAATCGATGTTTCCCACTGCTTTTTATCAAGTTTTTCTTTCAAACCTTAAAAAGAAAAACTAGCCAGGATTAATTACAGTCTACAACTTCGCTAACCGTTCAGCCAGGCCAGTGTCGGTACTTTGAGGGAGGTTCCCCGTGCTTTCGCACGGACCTAATTAGAGTAAAGCTCGTTTTCCCAGAGGCGGAGCCCCGTTAACACCTTTCTAGACACCTAATGAGTTAGCTAATTGTAAACTGTAAAACTCTCCTAGGAGCAACTATTGCCCACAGTGGGATCGGGATCCAACCATCACATGGAAGGTATGCAATCTCATTGCAAATTTCAACACTTGAAATTCCCGATGTAATTTTTACCCCTAGTACTTATGACCTTAACTATAGTCAACAAATCATAAGTACCAGTCAAGTTCTACCCGTCATTTCTTGATCAATTAGACCCACCCATATGACCCTTAACTATAGTCAACAAAGTCGCATGAATGTCCTAATTAATCTGCATCATATGCAGTGTAGGAAGACATCACTTAGCTACCGTACACTACGCCTTAACTAAAGTCAACAAACCTAGCACGAATACTAAGTACTCTACTTCCTAAAATGACGGAGGGTTGCGAATGATTTTTAAGAAAATCTTTAACGCTTTGAACTTGATATCGTTGTAGAATCAAATGGTTTTCAAAAGGAGTGGCTTAAGCTCCGCAGTTTTAAAATATAGCTTTTTCATAAATAGCCGAGTGGTTTTCAAATCCGATTCTACAACATCTTTTTAGGTTTATTTTCTTTACATTAATCACATTAATGTAATCCCATCATTTAAGTCCTAAAGCCAATCACAGAAAAGAAACGAAAATAACACGTACGCTTATGCCATCCGCATTCGCCGCAATGTTCCGTTATGCACCGTTAGGTTACTTAACTAACGGCATACCGGGACGGGACTAGCACGGGTGTAAAACATAAGCAACGTCTACTATATATCATATATATAATATGTCATTCGTCTCAGATATCACAGAACACAGGCAGCAGAAACATAAATATAACGTGGGATATCCTAGGACGTCCGTATTTAGTATTTAGCCAGAATAGAAAATACGGATTCCACAGTCGCGATGAATAGCCAAGCCCATACCCTGGACCCCTACGAGAGCGGCAAGTGACCCTGCCAATCCTGGAGTTTAGGAGACCCGGTCTCGACTCCTCGAGATGGCCTCCCACTGAACCCCAGAACCCGGTCACCTGTGCTCCCCTCCTTGGGTCCATCCTAATGCGGAAAAGTAAATAATATACAACACTGGTGACACAACCGCAACCTGGAAGTGCCCCAAATAAAAGAATATTACATTACATTTGAATTTACATGAATGAAAATACAAAACTCTCATCTTACAAAAACCCCCCGGCTATTCGATCGCGACAATCCTGCACATCATATCTCAGCAACACATAATATCACATATCATCAACGTAAGTAAGTATGCATACCCCAATTGTCGTTGATGTATAGCAACGAAACCGGCGATATCTAACATACTACACTTACGGTCACAGAAAAGAAAGTGTAAAACTACAATATTTGGAATCCAGATTCTCTTTAGACATCATAAATGCGAAATATCACATATTTCGTATTTCATGCCTAAACTATATGAATTCCACATATTGTATCACATTCCAGACAAACAGACAGTATTAAAGTTTTCGAACGAACAATCAAGCACCCAAGATTCACTAAAGCTCAACACTTGTGCAGGGTTCAAAAAATCCGAAGTGTGACACAGTAGTGGCGGTCCAGCCGTAGAAGGGTCAAGCCAACGCCTCACATGTGGCACGCCGTACTGCCCTAAACCCTAAGGTTCAAAGGGCAGTTCGAGACGGTCACATAATCGAGTTAAGGTTTGTTGTATTCTAGAGGGACCACCGCAAAAAGACTTGCACATATCTCCAAACTATTTAAACCCCGTGAATAGTGAGTAAATGATACTCGTTCAAATACTTCAATACTTTCTAATTTACCCGGAAAAACTACGAAATGAAAATCCCGATCGAATTGACGAGTCCAAAACCACCTCCAGAATTTTTCAAAACCAAATACAGATTAAAAATATCCAAAAAATTATACAAGCAGATTCAAGAATTACTGTGAAAAAAGTATCCATCAATTCATATGTACGGCCGCGGAACCGCGGCCTAAGCAAGCTTAGGCCGCGTTTCCGCGGCGATAATCACTGTTCACTGAAAACATTTTGTACCGTAACTCTTATTTTTTCCTGCTGTATTTTTTACATATTTTTAATTCTGCAAATTGTCAAATTTTAGAAAATTTCCAGAGAGCACCCAAAAATACCGTATTTTTGTCCGATCGGGGTTTTCACTTCGTAAAAACGTCGCCTAATGTTCTAGGTCGGCTCTGATACCAATGTAAGGTTAGTATAGCACCCTATGAAGTGTTTTGAAGCATCACATGACCCAAAGTTATAATTTTTAAGGTGCTAAACTAACATGCAAAAGGATCGATCCTAGAAAATTAGGGTTTCGAAATAAAAAGCGAACTAATCTAGGGTTTCAAGACTACAACCTTTGTAGCTCCCTTTCGCTGGACTCCTTGGTCTCTAGGGTGTTGAACGAAGGTCCTCTTGAAGTCCCCTTGTGTCCACGACGATCCACCACGGAGATCTCCGTCCAAGCTCGCAACTTCGTCAAACCGAAGAGAACACTCTAAACAAAACGGCTAAGCTTGTGTAGAATGATGTTGTGGTTAGGTTTCTCACATCAAAAACCTATCTTTAAGTGGTATTTGCTCACTAGAAAAAACTAGAGAGCAAAAGAGCAAGAGGGCAATTTTTTGAGAAGAGGTAAAAAGATAACTCAAGTGAAGAAAAAGAAATATATCAATATATATTTTATTCCTTCATGCTATGAACCATGGTTAAAGTGATGGAGACATTATTTAACTTTGGTTTGGAATGATAAAGAGAAGGATAACCTTAGGTTAGTGGTAGTTGAGCATGGTTAGGTCAAAGGAAGAATGTAGAAGCATGAAAGATTATCCTTTCCTTTTTCATTTTCTTTTAAATCCAAAATTAAATAATAATCCATTATATAATCCATGGTGTGAGTCTTATATTGCCACCATTTCCATATGCTAACAACCATGATGGATGAGTGTATGTATGTGTGCATGTATACACATCTACATGTGCATGAAACTAGAAAAGAAGAAAGAAACACATGCATGCATGCATACATCCATCAAACCCTAGAAAGGTTTCAAGTGAGAATACTAATGGTTAGATGATAAATCAACAATTAATTTATCAATCCGGTCATATCTCATATGACCCCACCAAAAGCAGTTCACCCGATCAATGTTCGGTATCATATACGCACATTTCAATCGGGTGCATGCGCATATCGCATACGCGCACCACAACGTTTCGCCTGGACTGGGTAACTCCTTTATGGGACTCTAAGACTCGTCAATACGCCGGCAGAAGGTAATGATCATATCAAGTACCCTCAAGCCGCAAGCGGTCAGCTAAACGTAACGGCCACCCGGGTATTGACCGATCAGAAGACAACAAGCGAACTTGCTACAACTCCCGTCGAGCCATCCGGCAACACTACCGTACAGTCCGGTCTCTTCGTCAGATATGCTGCATATCGAGCCTAGGGATGGTCACGTCGACCCCAATAACTCAATAAGTCGTGTCGGTGAATGGTCTATAACAGATCGAGAAACTACTGATAACACTTATCAGCAAATCTCAGCAGCCCTGGCCAGGGACTTGCTGTTATAACCAATCGGGCACAGCACAGCATCAACTCCCAATACCGGGAGAGACGAAACCCCTCCTATCGCTCATCGTCTTCGTGTGTCTCGGGACTCTACCCAACGGCCACCTGTTTGCACGACTCAGTAGAGCCGTGGTAGGGTGGCAATCAAAGTACAGTGGGAGAACACACAAGACTCCATGACGATCTCGGGTCTACAGACTAACCTGTACCAGTGTCACCTGAGAACTGCTATCCGACGATAGATATAATTCCATATAGGAGTTCTCGGTGAGTCCGTCCAGTGTACCCAGTCACCACTGAGCACCCGTATATGATCTTGATGTCAAACATCGATGAATGTGGGAACATTCATCGCCCATCGTATGGGTCTAGAATCATATACGCTAGTCTACTCTGGTATATCAATGCCCCGTCTCGATATACCTACGACTAGGGACGTTCCAGGATATGCTTATAGACTACAGATGTCCCACTAGTATGATCTCCATCATAATCAGAGTAGTCAAGCCGATATCCTCAGGGCTTTATCAGCATGTATGAATGAATAGAAGCATGATCAAATAAACATGTCAGATAAAGAAGAACCAGATAGCATACTATCATGTCGAGCAAGAATGCAAACTGAATATATATACATGTATAGATACATCCACTATCACATAATGGCCTCTAGGGCATACATATATCCAACAACTAGTGTGTACGCTTCTCATCCCAGTTGGGGAGATGGTCTGTCCCACAGCCGTCAGTACGTCGTACTGGAGATAGTATACAGGTGCTCATTGGGTTATGGGTACACCGGACAGGACTCGCAGGGAACTGTGGTTGGTTTTATACCAGTCGTCAGTTAACAGTTCCCAGCTGAAATGAGTACAGCATAGTCCGCAAACTTGACACTGCTACTTCGCCTCGAGTGTGTTCCACTGTTCTTAGATTGCTACCCTACCACGGCTCAAAGGAGTCGTGCAAACAGGTAGCAGTTGGGTGCAGTCCCGAGCACTTGGAGGCAGTGGCGGTTAGACAGGATTCGTCTCTGCCGGTATTGGGAGTTGATATCGCGCTGTGTCAAAGAGCCATTACGCAAAGTCCCTGGCCAGGGCAAGCGAGATTTACTGGTAGGTTCCAGTAGTTTCTCAGGGTGTAATGGGCTTCACTCCGACACGACTTATACCGCTATTAGGGGACTGACGCTTTCCGCCCCCTAGGCACGATATGCGATAGTCTTAGACGAACAGACCGGACTGTACGGAGATTATCACATCAGGCTCAGTAGGAGTTCGGATGGGTTTTCTCATCGGCCTTCTTATCGACGTCTACCTGGGGACCGTTACGTATAGCTAGTGCCGCTTGCAGTCTGTGGTTAAACCCACTGCCAGCGTAGTAGTCGAGTCTTTAGAGTCCCACATAGAGAGTTTCCCTGCTCCATGAGAAACGATATAGAGGTCGTATGGTTTTACGACAAGGGTTCGGACGCATACGTGTGTTTACGCACGTACGACATTCGGACAGTTTTTACTAGTCGGCTTTGGTTTAAGCCAGATTCTAGTATCGGGTTATTGGATTTATACAGTTTAAAGTTTTTCCGTGTTTTCACGGATAGGAGGGGCGTTCTCATAATTTTGCGAGAAGCTTCTAGAAGGATGGTGACTTGGGGGTTTAGGTGGCATAAGCATTAAATGAGGTTAGTGACTCATTTGTGTGATTCATCCATGTCATTAATGCATCATAAATGGTTAATGACTCATATAGATGAATCACTCATATGAATTAAATGAAGCATGGTTGTTAAATCATTTATTTATTTATTTGATAAAACATAATGCTTCATATATATTCAAATGAGATCATTATCTCTTCTCATTCTCATGCTCACATTCTCTCTCTTCAAGCTCACTCTCTCTTCAAACCCTAATCCTACCACTCATGTGTTGAGACCAAGGATTAGAATAAACTAATTAATCCATAAACCGACTCTATATCACCTAGGTTACTTAGATTAGCACTTTAAGAAACCTAGTTACCTCAAGTTAGAGGTGAAGCTTGGAGTAAAGCTCTCGGGTGGATCATCTATTACGTGGAGGAGGCCGGAGAGGAGGTGGAGAACGAAAAGACGAAGGACACGGTTCATTAGGTATAATCACTTCACATAGTAGTTAACAACTTCTATATTTCTTGTTAGTTATAGTTTAGCAAAGATTCTTCGGTTAGTCGATGTTTACGCAAAGAACAAGATCGTTTTTCATATTTCCGCCTTCCCGCAAGTCGTGGGGTGTAGTACATCGACTTACAGTGGTATCAGAGCCTCGCTAAACAATAATTAACTTATTAGCAAAGTCGTATGAATTTCGAACGCAAAACGAACCGAAAAAGACATCGATATCACTAAGTTTCTGTCGTTTTTAAAACAGGCCCTAAAAATTTTTCAGGGACCTCTAAAAAAACAAGCAGGGAAATATAAGGTTACTGAAGAAAAATGGGTTCATGAATCGGCCAAACGACCGCGGAACCGCGGCCGATACCACCGATCCGCCGCGAATCCGCGGCCGAGTTGAAGCCGATTTAACCCAGTTTTCTCCAGTAACTCTTCTGTGATATTTTTGTGTTTTCTGGAATGTTTATTTTTCTGCTCAAGTCTCAGGTGCACAGAGAAGTTTTGGAATAGAATCTAAAGTGTTTGCTCGATCGAAATTTTACGATGTTTGTTAATTTGATTATATCTGTGATTGTATAATGTGTTCGTAAACCTCCCCTAACTGCTAGTATGTCAGTTGGCAGGGGGTTGCACATTTCTGTAATGGATTTTACTGTTTGTGGTTATGAACTGTATTGGATTGTTATGATGATTAGCCGAGGTTTGAGATGGGTTATTATATTCATTCATTCGATGTAATTGTAATATGTTGTAATATTATTTTGCGGGGCACATCCAGGTTGCGGTTGTAGCCACCGTTGTATTATTTCATTTTACTGTTTTTTGCTCCTAGGATAGACCCAAGGTGGGGTGCACAAACTACCGGGTATTTTGAAGTGTTTAGTGGCCTACTCACGTTGTTGAGGGAGACCGCTTCACTTCGGGTGCTTGGTGGGTAGTTTGCCGTACCCGTAGGGTTCTAGGGTGGGGTAATGGCTATTCATCACAACTGTGTAATTCGTCTTTCGTTGCAGACTCAAAAGAAACGCGGATTACTTGCATATCCAATAATGTTCATCTGTGGTCTGGAATGCCTATTATTGCGTCTGACGAATGTACAAATATCTATATATAATAGTTATTTAAACATCACTTATGTTTTACACCCGCGCTAGCCCAGCCCCCGCTCTGCCGTTAGTTAAGTAACCTAACGGGTGATGACGGGACCCAGTGGCGAATGCGGATGGCATAAGAGGACATTGTATTTTCGTTGTTTTTTGCAATGATAGGTTAATGATGGGACGCATTATTATTAATGCAAAGAAAATAAACCAAAGTTTAATCGTTGGAACAATTTAAAAGAAACCACTCAGTTATTTTAAAACAGAAGATATTTTTAATTGCGGAGCTTTAACCACTCCTTTTAAAAGCTATCAGGTTCCTTCGGTTATATCAAGTTCACTACGTTCACGGTTTCGCCAAAACCATTCGTAGCCCTCCGTCATTTCATTTGGGTATTTAGTAGTATTCAAGCTATGCATTTTGACCAATGCCAAGGCATAGTGTTTGGTAGCTGCTGGGTATTCATTTGTTGCATAGATAGATGAGTTAGTTTGGGACAGTCGTATTATCATTTAGCCAACATCAGAGATATGTACGTATGGGTTCAAATTAACAAGATAATGATGGGTAGAACTTGACATGTGACTTATGGCATTTTGACCAACGCCAAGGTCATAAGAGCATGGGGCAAAAATATATATCGGGAATTTCTAAAGAAACTGAAATTTGCAAAGAGATGCATACCATTTGGAGTTTGATGAATATTGGTAGGATTCCTTCAACATTATCATACGATGATATTTGGATCCCGATCCTACTGTGACTATATGCTACTTATCAGGAGATTCGTCACTTAACGATCAATGCTATAAACTAAGTAGGTGTCGAGAAAGGTGTCAGCGGGGCTACGCCCCCAGAAAAGAGGTTATTTAATTAAGGAACTTCACGAAAGCGTTGGAAAACCTCCCTCGAAGTACCGACACCGGCCTGGCTGAACGGTTAAGCAAGTATTGTATAGTGAGAATAGTCCTGGCTAATTCTTCTTTTATGGTTTGAGGAAGGATTCGAGAAACAGTGAGAGCCATCCAGTTTAGATAAATTAAAAACCACTCTAAACTTGCAAGAGCATCATGCTAAAGTATTTCTTCTCTCTCTCCTACTTGCAACGACCCTGAAAATGACTGGACTTAAGTTACTTTTAGAGAAAAATATACTGACAGGGCCAATCTATAAAGATTGGCTACGGAATGTCAAAATGGCTTTGACCTATGACAAATTGGGGTACGTCCTCACCGCTAAGGCACCTGCAGTCCCAGGTCCCAAATCCAGTAATGCGGATAAGGAAATCCGCAAAACCTGGGAGTATGATTGCGCGAAGGCCAAGTGCATCGTGCTTGCCTTGATGAACAATGAACATCAGAGGAGGCACGAGGATATGGAACTTGATGCCATATTTCTCCATACAAAGGAACTTTATGGAGAGAAATCTCGTATAGCAAGATACGAGACCTCAAAGAACTTGTTTCGAGCGAGGTTGGCTGTCGGATCATCGGTAGGAGAATATGTCCTAAAGATGATTGGCTATATAGAAGAGCTCGCAGACCTTGGGACGACTTTGGATAATGAGCTCTATACAGACCTTATTCTCCAGTCCCTTCCTTCCACCTACGCCCAGTTTATTCTGAATTTCAACATTCAAAGAAAAGAAGTTGAACTTCCAGAACTCCTTAACATGTTAAGGCGTGCAAAGGGCACCTTGCAGAAGGCAAGGGAAACACCCGCTATGTTTGTTAGCAGTGCTTCTTCTTCCAGGTCCAAGGCTAGGGCCAAAAGAAGGAAGAAGAAGGCCGCCACCAGAGCTAGAGGAGGTGTTAGTAAGGTGGGAGCGAAGGGAAAGAAAAAGATTGCGGTACCAGTAGTGGCCCAGGATGAGTGCTTCCATTGTCATAGGAAAGGGCACTGGAAGAAAGATTGCAAGACGTGGAACGCCAAGAACTAGGAACCGAAGCAAGCTGTGGCTTCGAATTTAGGTGTGTTTGTAATTGAGAATTGTCTGTCAATCAACTCTACTTCCTGGGTATTGGATACCGGATCAGGATCTCATATATGCAATTCATTGCAGGCACTGAGAAACCGTAGAGTGTTGAAGGATGGTGATATGACCCTAAAGGTTGCTAACGGAGCTAGCGTGGGAGCTGTGTCCGTCGAGGATTATCATCAGGGATTGACGAGTGGACATATTTTGGTTTTACATAACTGTTTTTGTGTACCTAGTTTAACGTGTAATATCATATCAGTTTCCTTGTTATCAAATAAAGGTTATGATTTCACGTTTGTAAGTGATGTTGTTAATATCCACCTTAATCATGGTTTGATTGGGTCCGGTACACTTAATAATGGTATATATGTCTTAAACCAACTCCAGATTTTCAATGTCCAGAACACACTAAAAAGAAAGTCTCCTGATTTAAATAAGGTTTTCTTATGGCATTGTAGACTAGGTCATATCAATGAGACAAGGTTAACTAAGTTACATAGAGAAGGATATTTGGACTCGTTCGAATATCAAACTTATGCCACTTATCAATCATGTCTCAAAGGAAAGATGACAAAGACTCCATTCACTGGACATGGAGTAAAAGCGAGCGAGCTCTTAGGACTCGTACACAGCGATGTATGTGGTCCAATGTCTACACATGCAAGAGGTGGTTTTTCCTATTTCATTACTTTTACGGATGATTACTCAAGGTACGAATTCATTTATCTGATGAAACATAAATACGAGGCTTTTGAGAAATTCCAAGAGTATAAGAATGAAGTAGAAAACCAAACCGGCAAAAGTATTAAGACACTAAGATCTGATCGAGGTGGTGAATACTTAAGTGCCGAGTTCCTAGGTTACCTAAAAGAGAAAGGAACTCTCTCTCAGCTTACTCCTCCATACACTCCACAGCATAACGGTGTATCGGAGAGACGGAATCGAACCCTATTGGATATGGTACGTTCCATGATGAGTAATGTTGAGTTACCGCGATCTTTCTGGGGTTATGCGCTAGAATCAGCGGCATATCTTCTGAACAGGGTTCCTACCAAGACTGTGCCTACCACCCCATATCAGATGTGGAGTGGGAAGAAACCCTATCTTCAGTATCTGAGGATATGGGGATGTCCAGCTTTTGTTAAAAAGCAGCATGTGGACAATCTCGAGGCACGATCAGTACAGTGTAAGTTTGTGGGATATCCAAAGAACTCCAAGGGGTATCTATTCTATTACGCAGAGGAACAAAAGGTTTTTGTTTCTCGTAATGCCCATTTTCTAGAACAGCAGGTTTTAGAAAAGGATACAAGTAGGAGCGAAATAGAACTGGAAGAAATTCCAGAACCACAAACTACTACTGAAATTTTGGTAGAACCAGTAGTTTAAGAAGAACAGGACATTCCCGCACCCCTCCGCAGGAGTAGTAGGCCGTCTCATCCGCCTGAGAGATACTACGGTTTTCTCATAGATGGGGATAGAGAGGATTGCATCATCGATGATGATGAACCTACTAGCTTCCAGCAGGCCATCCAGAGCGGCGACTCGGTACGATGGCTAGATGCAATGCGGACCGAAATGGAGTCCATGTACACTAACAAAGTATGGACTTTGGACTTTGCTCCAGATGGGGTAAAACCCATAGGATGCAAATAGATCTTTAAGAAAAAGATTGGTGTAGATGGACAGGTGGAAACCTATAAGGCTAGACTTGTTGCAAAGGGTTTTCGTCAAAGACCTGGTTTGGACTATGACGAAATTTTTTCTCCAGTGGCTATGCTCAAATCCATTCGGGCCTTCTTGCTATTGCTGCCTTCCATGATTATGAAATCTGGCAGATGAACGTAAAGACGGCTTTTCTGAATGGCAATTTAGAAGAGTGCGTCTATATCGATCAGCCAGAAGGTTTCAATCAGAGTGGGAGCAGCGGGAAAGTATGCAAGTTACTTAAGTCCATTTATGGATTAAAGCAGGCATCGCGGAGTTGGAACATCTGTTTTGATGAAACAGTCAAGGAATATGACTTTATCAAAAATCCAGATGAACCATGTATATATAGTAAAGTTGTAGCACGAACTGTCGTATTCCTCGTCTTGTACGTGGATAACATTCTATTGATAGGAAATGACATTCCTATGCTACAATCTGTCAAAGGATTCTTATCATACAGGTTCTCCATGAAAGACCTGGGTGATGCCTCTTACATTCTGGAGATCCGGATCTATCGTGATAGATCCAAGAGGATGTTGGGACTTTCGCAGTCCAGTTATATCAACACTATACTGAAAAGATTCAGTATGGAAGATTCTAAGCGCGGTAATCTACCAACTTGTCACGGAATCACCCTCTCCAAAGAGATGTCTCCCAAGAATGATTTGGAAAGGGAACGCATGTCGATTATACCCTACGCTTCTGCGGTAGGCTCTATAATGTATGCGAAATTGTGCACCAGATCAGATGTAGCTTACACACTGAGCATGGTAAGCCGGTATCAGTCAGACCCAGGGGAGAAGCACTGGAAAGCAGTAAAGAACATTCTCAAGTACCTGAGAAGGACTAAGGAGATGTTCTTGGTTTACGGCGGAAAAGACCTCAAGATGGAGGCCTTTGCTGATTCCGGCTTCCAGAGTGATAAGGACGATTCCAAATCCATGTCAGGTTATGTCTTTACCCTCAATTGAGGGGCGGTGTGCTGGAAGAGTTCCAACCAGGACACCGTTGCTGACTCGACGATGGAAGCAGAGTATATTGCTGCTTGCGATGTTGCAAAAGAAGCGGTCTGGATGAAGAAGTTCCTAACAGAACTTCAAGTGGTTCCTACCATTGTTGATCCAATACCTCTGTATTGCGACAACAACGGAGCTATAACTTTAGCGAAGGAACCAAGGTCCCATCAGAAGTCCAGACACATCTTAAGGCGGTATCACCTGATCAGGGAGATCATTGATCGTCGGGAGATCGAGGTCAGGAGAGTTGCTACTGAAGAGAACATTGCTGATCCATTCACGAAGGCCCTACCTCAGATTCAGTTCGAGAGGCTACTCGAGATCATCGGTCTTCGATATGCCAGTACATGGCCCTAGTGCAAGTGGGAGATTGTTAGTGTATATGCCCTAGGGGCCATTATTGTATCATACTAGCTTGTATATTACTTAATGGAAGCTTCGGATATTCACAGTTATATAACAGTCTTGCTAAACATGGTAGTATGCTACCTGGTTTTATCTATCTTAATATGTGAGTATACGTATTGATAGAGCTCTTAGGATCTTGCTTGACTACCAGCGTTGTGATGGCAGTCACACTAGTGGGGGCTGGGTAGTCTACAAGAACATCCTTTTTCAGGTCCCTAGTCGTAGAATTATCGAGACAGGGCATCGATACTCCGGAGTAGACTAGTGTGTACGCTTCTCATTCCAGTTGGGGAGATGGTCTGTCCCACAGCCGTCAGTACGTCGTACTGGAGATAGTATACAGGTGCTCGTTGGGTTACGGGTACACCGGACAGGACTCGCAGGGAACTGTTGGTTGGTTTTATACCAGTCGTCAGTTAACAGTTCCCAGGTGACATGAGTACAGCATAGTCCGCAGACTTGACACTACTATTTCTCCTCGAGTGTGTCCCACTGTTCTTAGATTGCTACCCTACCACGGCTCAAAGGAGTCGTGCAAACAGGTAGCAGTTAGGTGCAGTCCCGAGCACTTGGAGGCAATGGCGGTTAGACAGGATTCGTCGCGCTGTGTCAGAGAGCCATTACGCAAAGTCCCTGGCCAGGGCAAGCGAGATTTATTGGTAGGTTCCAGTAGTTTATCAGGATGTAATGGGCTTCACTCCGACACGACTTATACCGCTATTTGGGGACTGACGCTTGCCGCCCCTAGGCACGATATGCGATAGTCTTAGACGAACAGATCGGACTGTACGGAGATTGTCACATCAGGCTCAGTAGGAGTTCGGATGGGTTTCCTCATCGGCCTTCTTATCGACATCTACGTCGGGACCGTTACGTACAGTTAGTGCCGGTTGCGGTCTGTGGTTAATCCCACTGCCAGCGTAGTAGTCGAGTCTTTAGAGTCCCACACAGAGAGTTTCCCTGCTCCAGACGAAACGATATAGAGGTCGTATGGTTTTACGACAAGGGTTCGGACGCATACGTGTGTTTACGCACGTACGAGATTCGGACAGTTTTTACTAGTCGGCTTTGGTTTAAGCCAGATTCTAGTATCGGGTTATTGGATTTATACAGTATAAAGTTTTTCCGTGTTTTCACAGATTGGAGGGGCGTTCTCGTAATTTCGCGAGAAGCTTCTAGAAGGATGGTGACTTGGGGGTTTAGGTGGCATAAGCATTAAATGAGATTGGTGACTCATTTGTGTGATTCATCCATGTCATTAATGTATCATAAATGGTTAATGACTCATATAGATGAATCACTCATATGAATTAAATGAAGCATGGTTATTAAATCATTTATTTATTTATTTGATAAAACATAATGCTTCATATATATTCAAATGAGATCATTATCTCTTCTCATTCTCATGCTCACTTTCTCTCTCCTCAAGCTCACTCTCTCTTCAAATCCTAATCCTACCACTAATGTGTTGAGACCAAAGATTAGAATAGACTAATTAATCCATAACCAACTCTATATCACCTAGCTTACTTAGATTAGCACTTTAAGAAACTTAGTTACCTCAAGTTAGAGGTGAAGCTTGGAGTAAAGCACTCGGGTGGATCATCTATTACGTGGAGGAGGCCGGAGAGGAGGTGGAGAACGAAAAAACAAAGGACACGGTTCATTAGGTATAATCACTTCACAAAGTAGTTAACAACTTCTATGTTTCTTGTTAGTTATAGTTTAGCAAAGATTCTTCGGTTAGTCGATGTTTACGCAAAGAACAAGATCGTTTTTCATATTTCCTCCTCCCCGCAAGTCGTGGGGTGTAGTACATCGACTTACAATACGGGTATGTATATGCAGTTAGTTATTCTTGTATTTATACAAGAATGCTTCTAAAAGTTGACATCTCATTATGTATTTTTTTTTTATATTTATTGGAAATAGAAAATAAGGTGGAGGGGTGAGGTGGTTTCAAACATGGTATGAAGTATGGCTATTATATTTGTTTATTCATTTGTGAAAACTATTCATGCATGGGTTGAATTTTTATTTGAAAAATATTTTTGATACAAATGAATTTTGCCAGCCATTCTTCATTCATTCTTACACAAGCCTTCTCTTGAGCTCTCATCTTCTTTTTCAACCTCAACTCTCTCATGTGTTGAGAATCATAAGGTTTTAGAGATAGAAAAAATCCATAAATTATATCTACGTCATCTTAGGAATCTAGATTAGCAAACTAGCTTATTAAGTTGCTTCATTAGTGAAGTCAAGCTTAGACCACAAACTCTCGGCTGAACCATCTATGATCAAGAAGGCTCTCAAGCAAGGTTGATCAATGATCCTTAGGAGCACAAGAGGAAGGATTTTGAAGACCCGAAGGACACGTATTTTTAGGTATAACCCCTCTTCATAGTTGGTTAACTTCTAGTAGTTGCTAAGTTAGACTTATGATTTGATCACTAAGGGTTTAGTTGGTTGTGCTTGGTTAAAATTTTATTTTTGTGCATTCCGCCTCTCTATTTTCGATGTAGAGTGAGCTTTTCCATACCATAACAAACAATTACTGTCCCACATCCTGAATTCTTTAACCTTGCTTTCGATGAAATGCAACCATAAAAAAAAGGGGAGGGGAGGGGAGCGGGGGGATTATAATTTTAATGTAATTTAAAAATTTATGGCATGCTCATATTTGTAAGGGTGGGTTTTGCAAAACCCCTTAAATTACAGCACAACAAATGAATAAAATTTGTTTAGTTTAAAATGAAAAAAAAAAAGCAGAAAAAGGGGAAGCACTGTCTCCATCATCCAAAGACCCCATAAAAGAATCCCCCAGTCCCCTTCGCCTTCACTCTCCCCATTCCCCTTGCATGCTCCTCTCTCCCTCTCTCTCTCTCTAAACTCTAAAAGCCCAAAAACAGTCTTTCCTTGAGGGTTCAAAATACTAAACAACTCAGATCAAATCTCTAAGAACAACACCAGCAGCAGCACCAATTAGAATGGCAGCCGCCCTAGAATGCTGGTCAGGGCGGCCGAGCACGGACGAGGACATGGTGGAGCAAGTCCTCATGAAGAACCCCGACCGCTCAGAGATCTTCCCTAACCCTCATCCTTCAACCTCCACCTCTTCCTCTTCCACCACCACCACCACCACCTCCCCCTCTCACCCCTCCTCCTCTTCCTCCTCTTCTCTCCCTCCCAAAAAATGGCAGCGGCTGAGCCGAAACTTCGCCAACACCATCTCCTCCTTCAAGAACAACCTCCTCGATTCCAACACCTCTAACCGCCTCGACAAGCTCTCCTGGGGTAACATTGTGAGGAACCTCACCCATCTGTACCCTGGCAGCCAGCTGCCTGAAAAGCTCATCTCCGATATCCGCCGCCATTTCGATTCTCTGCCCAACAGGTACAAATCAATCTAGAATATATCATGAATGGTTCGGGTTCTTATGTTCAATCAACCCTTTTTACCTTAGGGTTGATTGCATATCGTCGCAATTAACCCTTGATGTACAAACGCCCTTCTTCCATCAAGGGTTGATTGCATACCATGTCCACTCTCTAGGTGCTGAACAAGGGCTTAGATGAATGGCGTCATATGCAATTAACCCTTTCCATCAAGGTTTAATTGCATATTGGCTACAGCTTTTTCTTGCTAGTGGTGGTGAGCCGAGGCATAAGATCAAAGGGTTTTTAATTTATGGCATCAACCATATCGCTAAGGGTTCATTGAATGTCTTTTAATCCCTGATCCAGCGTTTGATATGTTATTGATGTTGGTTTATTCTTTTTTCTTTATTTTATACAGCTATGCACAAGCTGGGTTTGATATGAAGGATGTTTTGCTACATGTGAGATTGATCGAGCAGGCGATGGCTGAAGACCAACCAGCCATTCATGTTCAACAAGTTGAGAGAGAAAATGATGAGGAAACCGGACATGTGTTGAAGATAAGCTTCGCTTGCAATTCCTCTGTTTCTTGGCCGGCAGTGTCGGGGTCGCTCGACGGGCATTTGATCTGCTGCAAGAAGATTCAGAGCTTTGAGAAGAAAGGGTTGACTCTTGGCGTAGTGGTAGTTTTGGTGACGGCCGGCAGCAAGAAGCAGTTCAAGTCTAAGATTGAAAATGCAATCAGATCGGCGACGAAAAAACCGAGGAACGGGGGAGTTAAGCTCCCATTTGGGCTTTGCGGGTGTCAAGAAGAGAACTCGAGAAATGTTGGGGATGATGCTACGTATGACGGTGATGAGGGATCGAGAATTGATCAGATTCAGTTGTTATCTCCTTTGCCCGAGTCCTCAGTTGTGGTCGCAGTCGATGAGTGGCAAACTATTGGATCGGGGAGCGATGAGATTGCCCGATGGACACTGAACTCAGACGAGATTGAATTCACTGAAAGGATGGGTCCCAATTCATTCAGAGGGGTCTATAGAGGGAAAAGAGTTTGGATAAAAAAGTTGAGAGGGTGCGAGAAAGGAAATGCTTACGAGTTTGAGATCAGACAGGATTTGCTCCAGCTAATGACTTGTGGACATAGAAACATACTTCAATTTATTGGTGTTTGTATTGAAGATAGCAATGGGCTTTGTGTGGTGATGAGAATGATGGATGGGGGATCGGTGCACGATCTGATCCAGAAGAGTAGGAAATTGGGGATTAGAGAGGTGATGAGGATTGCTTTGGATTTGGCGGAGGGTTTGATGTTTATGAATCTTCATGGGGTGGCTTATAAGGATTTGAACGCGCAGAGAGTTCTGTTAGATAGGCAACGGAATGCTTTTCTCGGGGATATGGGGACTGTTACTTGTTGTAACCATGTTGGGGAGGTCACGGAGTATGAGACCGCGGGATATCGGTGGCTAGCTCCTGAGGTTAGTATCGTTTTGGTAGCAATTATTGTTCATTCTCCTTGCATGTTTAGTTCATAGTCTTAGGTTTTAGATCTGCTACACTCTTTATAAGCTTTGGCATGAAATTTGTTCCCGTTGTAGCATTATTATATAAGTTTAAGCCCATGAATAGGTACTCAACCTCTTTTACATCCTAATGCGTTGCAATCTCTGCAATAGAAACTCCCTCTCGGGATATATAGTTAGTTGACTTGCCCAAGAGGAAAGTAAAGTTTACAAAGCTCTACAATCAGTTTAGTAGATGAGTTGAGTAACACTAGAACTTGGTAGTTTCAAGAACCCAAGGGGGGAAATGGCTTAATGAAATATAACATTTTTTGGATGTCTAGCATCTCTTGAGATAGTCATTTTTTGACAAAAAGAGGATTTTGACTACTGCAATGATGGTTTTGGTTAGCAATCACCCTCGATACTTAAAAATCTGAAAACTTATAATAGCATGACTAACTTTTGTTGCACTAGATGTACAATTTCCCGGAAATGTGTTTCATTCCCAGTCTAGACGTATTTGGAGATTCCATTTGGTCATTTTGAATATGGCAAACTCTTCTTTTGTCCCCGCGGCCAGAAAATGTGATAATGAATATTCTTGCTAAATTCATGTTCATGTATTTGTACAGATCATTGCCGGAGACCCAGAAACTGTGACTGAAACTTGGATGAGCAATGTGTACAGTTTTGGAATGGTGATATGGGAGATGGTAACGGGCGAGTCAGCATACTCTTCATACTCACCGGTTCAAGCAGCGGTTGGCATTGCTGCTTGTGGATTGAGGCCAGAGATACCCAAAGATTGTCCGCAAGTTCTAAGGTCGCTCATGATGAAGTGCTGGAACAATTGCCCATCGAAGCGCCCTCATTTCTCTGAGATTGTTTCGATCCTACAGAAGCAAAACAATCGATGAAGCCTTGTTATGCGAGAAAATTGTAGTAACCAAATTAGAGGTTTGGTGTTCTGTTTTCTTTGTCAGCAGTAGATTAGTCTGTGGTGTTACATTGTTCTTATAATTATCGAGAAAATTATAAATATTTAAAAAACTTGTTATCTACATTTGTCTACATAGGCGTTCTCTATATAGAGTTTCTCATGCTTATTTTTGCTTCTGATGCACCTTGGTTAAAATTTTAGTTGTAGTTTTCAAAGAAACTAATCTTCGAGTGCTTGATTTGTCCATTTGTATCTTGAAGAAGTACAGTTTAAATTTTGATGTTATGGTTCTCTCACTAGGGAGATTTTATATATGATCACATTTAGTTATTTCTCTATTGCTGCTGTGTTTTCATCTTTGCTCTTCTACTTGTAAGTTTCATGTTCAGGTCGTAAACCAAGACTTGGTTAGTTCATGGAACAGGTTGGCTCTAATTGTTGTTGAATAATGTGGTTCAGTTGTCTGCTGAGTTCGGTCCTTTTATCAGAGAAGTGCATAGATTTTTCTCAAGAATGGACCCTACTGTTTTAATTTGTTTAAACAAGTGGTATTATGTCTGAGAAATCCTGCAAATCTTCATGATTTTCTAGAATGTCTGAAATGTTTAACCCATAAGAGAACAATTACCAGATTGTCGCTTTGCTGCAAACATAACTGCAATAATATAAAAATAACTCCCTTAGGCCTCGTCATAAGTTCGAAGATTTGGTACAGTGGAAGAGATATTTACACATGATATCAGAGTAACACATATTCGATTCTTACCGGACGTATATTAAACACGGCTTTATTTAAATTAAAAATACTGATGTGCAACGGCCAAAGTTTCAGTATAAAGGGACAAAGGATATTTCAAATGGTACCAGAGCATCCAAGTTCGTTTGCCACCAGCACTTATTAAATATGGATTTATTTAAATTAAAAATAACTCTGCACAAAAAACAAAGTTTTTGGCCTAAAGGGCCTTTGTTGCAGTGGAAGAGACATTTCATAATAATAGAAGTATAAACGATATATTCTATCATAGATCAGTGACTGTTGTCTATATAGCTAATCTCTAAATTTTTGTCTAGCTTCATGAGAATTTGAATGATGCAAGCCAATCCGATTATAAGTTTTCCTTGTTCATAATTTTCTTGTTCATAATTTTCTCGTTTAAGAATTTGACATTATAATAGAAGATATTATCAAATTTGATAACCACCCGCAAATTAGGAATCTGAAGTTTGTTTTTGACAGGGGATTTTAGTTAAGAGTTCAAAAATGAAAATAGAGGCAAATAGTGTAGTTAAGAGAGAAAAGCATAATTAAAAAACATTAAAAAAAGAAGCATTTGATGTGACAAACGATTTTGAACTCTTGATATCATATATGCTATACAGGGAATTAGAAGTTCGAAGTCATGGTTTTCACGGCGCATGATGATGCTCATAAGTGGGAATTCCTCAAATCATGACACGTGGCGAATGACGTGTCATCCGCGATAGCTCACCAGACTACTGAGGGGCCAATGAGGTAAAATCAGTGTGGAGCACTGATTACCTTCCTCGGTTCGTCTCCGAGCTTAAACTCCACCTCTTGTCCAAGAGCGACCCAGCCACCGAACTGGCGCCATCCACCTGTGCTCGTCTTCGAGCTATTACAGAGCTGAGCTTCCTCGGCCTCCCTGCTCATCTCCGAGCTCATGCAGAGCTAAGCCTCCCTAGCTCTCCCGGACAAACAAGAACGCGAGGCCTTAGCACTTCCGCAACGGCTCCGCGTATCTCGCCAGAGCGAGATATCCACCGCCCTACGTCCCGCGTCCCGCATCCCGCGTCCCGCATCCCGCGTCACACGCTGGCGCATCCCCCATTAACGAGCGTATCCCGCCATTAATGGTGGATCCCGTCACTCACGCAGACGTAACGTTAGGGGCGTAACCGAAGGCGAAGATCTCGCACCCGCTTGCTCCATGCGACCCCTATAAAACCCTTCTCTCAGATGACTCGGGTAAGACAATTTTTAATCCAATAAGCCGCTACTCTGCTCATTTTCCTCGGCTAACTTGATTGTCGGAGGGTCCTACGGTGGTCACCCCACCCCGAGACTTCTTTGCAGATAGCTCGGATTCACCTCAAAATCAACCCATTGAGATCCGCACGCCGAAGGAGACAACTTTCAAGCCAAATCCCAGCCATTCAACAACGCTCGCTACAGATCGACGGAGGACAGCATATGAAAGAGATCCGAACTCCATCAGTTGGCTCCGTCTGTGGGAAGTTGTAAGTTTCTTCCCCCCATCAAAGTTGATCCTCTGTTTTCAACCTAATAGCAAGTGAGAACCGTGGCGATCCCAATACGAGTCGTCGCCTCCCCCACAATGGATGTGGGAGCGACTTGTCTCCCCCTCCCAATGCCATTGTCTCCTTATCCGCCCGGATTGACAGACTCGCGTCAATGGTGGACGCGCTCATTTGCGTTCAAGCGGCAGGCCCAGCCCCCCAAATCGCAGCTCCCTCTCCTAGGGATCACGACGTCGGCAGAAGAGCAGATAACATCACTCCCCTCGAAGCCCCCGAACACAGGCGTGCCGATTCCGACAACCCTGGCTCCCACGCAGCGATCGATTCAATGACCCACTGGGTACTGCACGGCTCAACGTCGCTATCCCGGGAAAAAGACCATCGCCGTGACGCCCATCGCGTTCCCGCGCCACCCGAGGAGGTGTCGGTCAGCTCGCCCGTTTCCAGGCACGACCGACTCCCTCTTCCTCGCTGGGACCACGCAAACAACTCGCGTCAAGACCGATCCAAAAGGTCGTCGCCCGAGAATCTGAGAAATTTGATAGAGCGGAATCGAAGCTGCACTACCGCGCAGACCAGGAGCGGAAATGGCCACCACTCTAACTGCGCCGAATTCTCGGGGTACCACAACTGCCTTGAAGCCCTCGAGAAGAAAATCGAGGGCATACACTGGGATGGCCAGGCGTCCGGCGGAGGGGCCCGATATTCCGCCGATTCGCTGACAAAACCCTTTACGGAGGAACTGCTGGCCGAGCACGTCTCGTCCAGGAACAAACCGCCCAAGGTGGCCTTCTTCGACGAGAAATCCGACCCAAAGGACCATGTGGATGCATTTACGGTTGGTATGAGATTCCAGGATAACTCCGACGCTGCCCAATGCCGAGCATTTCTAGCCACCCTCATCCGGGCTGGACGAGACTAGTTCTGAGGACTCACGCCACACTCCATCTTTACCATTAATGAGCTGGCCACCCAGTTCCTCGGTCACTTCGTCGGAAATAGACGACAGAAGCGGACTGTCGATTACCTCTTCACCATAAAGAGCGGGGACAAGGAATCCTTTAAGGGATACGTCACTCTCTTCTACAACGCTCTCCTCGAGGTCCCTGAGCACCGAGATGAAATTGTCATCACCGCACTAAGGTCGGATCTTAGGCACAAAGAGTGGCTCCGCTCTTTTGCATTAGCGCAACCTAAGACCATGGCCGAGGTAAAAGCTTGGACTGAACGAGAGATCCAACACGAGTCGGAGGTGAACACCAACCTGCCCCGGGGAAACCAACCCGACCAAAAAAAGAAGGGTAGAGAAGAGAAGAGGGTCGACCGACCAAATCCATACTCCCCGAAGTTCCAGGAGTACACTCCTCTTAACATCTCCCAGACCGAGCTGTTGGAGGAGGCGAAGGGCGAGAGATTCTTCAAGCTCCCGCCGGTCACCACTATAGCGGCTAAGCGCATCCGGGGCCCATACCGCGCCTTCCATAGGTCGTAGAGTCACCCGACCGAACACTGCAAACAACTCCGTGACTATATCGAGGAGTTGGTCCGTTCTGGCCACCTGGTGAAGTACCTGCGGGACAAGAGACAAGCAGATCGGGAACAGGAGAACCAGCCTCCTCCCGGGGAATTAACGATCGGGCAAATCATGGTCGTTACCTCGGAAAGAGCCTGGAGAGTTGGCGAAAATCACCACCTCCTGCCCGTTGAGGGTACAAGCGATCCCCCCAGAAGAAGTGCAGGATCACTGAGCCCTCGTCTTCACCGACGAAGACCTCCACGGTATATCCTTTCCTCACTACGGCCCTCTCGTGATAACGACACAGGTCCACCGTTACGAGGTACAAATGATATTGGTTGATTCCGGGAGCTCGGCAAACATCCTCTTTTATGACTGCTTCTGGCGTATGGGCCTAGGGCCGTCCGACCTATGACCTACCTCCCACGTCCTCTCGGGGTTTACCAACCACTCCATCTCGTCCGAGGGAGTGGTCACCATCCTCCTCAACATTGGAGAAGTGAGTCATATGAGGACCGTGCCAGTGGAGTTCATCATCTCTAGGGTCCCTTCGTTCTACAACATCCTCCTGGGCCGCCCGACATTGAACACCCTCCGGGCACAAATCTTGACCTATCACCATGCGATCAAATTTCCATTAGACCAAGGGGGATAGGTCGGGCCTACGGGAACCAGCAAATTGCCAAGATATGCCTCACCTCGACATCCTCCGCCAAAGAGCAGAGCGACAACTTTGAAGATACGGACGATTTCCAAGGGTCCTTGGACACGCGAGACGACCAGAAAGAAATCCGAGGAGCCCCGCTAGAAGCGCTGATAGAAGTCCCTCTCGTCGAGTGGGTCGATGGATGAACCATCCAGATCGGATCCCTTCTGACGGGAGACCGTTATGAGGACTTGATCCATTTTCGCCGAGGAAACTCGGACGTGTTCGCCTGGGCACCATCCGACATGCCCGGTATCGACCCTAAAGTAATCTCGCACAAGCTTGGGGTCGACCCGAAGGCCCGACCCGTCCGACAAAAGAAGCGAAGTTTCGCACCGATCAAGCAGAAGGAAATTGAGGACGAGGTCGATAGATTGCTCGCAGCCAACTTCATCAGAAATATAGACTGCTTGAATTGGCTAGCAAATGCGGTCATGGTCAAAAAGGCGAACGGGAAATGGCGCATGTGCGTCGACTTCACTGATCTGAACAAGGTTTGCCCGAAAGACAACTATCCCTTCCCTTGAATAGACCAGCTAGTGGACAGCTCGGCCGGCCACGAATTACAAAGCTTCATGGACGCTTTCTCCGGCTACAATCAGATCCGGATGAACACGGCAGATGAAGAACTTACCGCGTTCACCACGGACCGAGGGGTGTACTGCTGTAAAGTGATGCCCTTCAGTCTCAAGAATGATGGGGCTACATATCAACGCCTAGTTAATAAATTATTCAAACCGTAGATCCGGAGGAACATGGAGGTCTACGTTGACGACATGCTCGTAAATTCAACCTCATCGGATAAGCACACCAAAGATCTTGGCGAGACATTCGATGTCCTCCGCAAGTATAAAATGAAGCTCAATCCGGCTAAGTGCGCGTTCGAAGTCACCAGTGGGAAATTCCTCGGGTTCATGGTAACCCACAGAGGAATCGAAGATAATCCAGAAAAGATCGGCGCCATTCTCAATATGGCCACACTAAAGAGCAATGCCGAGATCATGCGGCTCACAGGGAGAGTGGCCGCTCTAACTCACTTCATGTTAAGATCAGGAGAAACGTGCCCCTCGTTCTTTAAACCCCTGAGAAAGATCCCTATGTTCGAATGGTCGGAAGAATGTCAAAATGCTTTCGACCAACTCAAGGCGCACTTAACTACTTCCTAACTGCTCACCCGACCAATCGAAGGAGGCGAGCTACTATTGTACCTTGCGTTCTCCGACCAAGCTGCAGGCTCGGTGCTCGTTCGAGATGTCGAGGGTGTGCGGAAGCCGGTCTACTACATGGGTCATATCTTCAAAGACGCAGAAACAAGATACCCGGCCATAGAAATGATAGTCTTGGCGCTCATCGTCGCCTTAAGGAAGCTGCATCACTACTTCCAGGTGCACACCATCCTCGTCCTCATCGAGCGACCTATAGGGACTATTCTCGCCTTCCCCGAATCATCAGGTCGTCTGGAGAAATGGAGGTGGGAATTATCCCAATTCGACATCAAATACCTCCCAAGGAAGGCCATCAAAGCATAAGTCCTAGCAGACTTCGTGGTTGAGTGCACTATTCCCATTAAGGAAGTAGGAGCAGCACGGGAGCCCGGACCCCGACCCTCGGTCGAGGAAGTGCCCGACTCCGTTCCCGTTTGTATTCTCTATGTGGACGGATCCTCTACCGAGGAAGGGAGCGATGCCGGCCTTATCATTCGAGGCCTGGACGAGGCAGAGATGGAATACTCTTTGAAGCTCGGGTTCATATTGATTAGTCAAAAATATTGCATCTTTTAACCGGCAATTTCCCTCATCATCTGCATTCATATAGTAGTGTTCGGCATTCATATAGCACATATTAGCAAAACTGTCGCAAAATATCAGATTACATGTGTTAGACTTTAAAACCGGCATTTCTAGGGAAATTGACTGCATTTCATAACATGGCATCATTTCTATATATCGCAACCCGTGTTTCAAAGTCCGTGCAGGAAAATCAGAAGCTTGCTAAAAACTTACACCGCTAAAACATTACGCCAACTCAATGATTTCAGTTCTGGTATCAATCCAAAGGGACAAATACAAATCAACACATCAGAGAAAGGCCAAAATATCATCCCAAGACCACTGCAAAGAGCCCAAGTCCCAAGGAGCCAACATGGCCGCGGAACCGCGGCCGGAGCCGGCTTAAGCCGCGGTTCCGCGGCGGTTTGTCGACGTCACCACCTAATCTTTGCATCAAAATTCTTCATTCAGGGCCCACATTCATCTCATATACTTCAAGTTCCAGAAGACTCCAGAGACTTCTGCCAGATCAGCAAACTAGGGTTTCTAAGCTTAAACAATCCTAGCTTAAAGCCTAAGCTAAACTCCAAACAAACTATCTTCTAGAAGCCTCAACAAACTTTTGGAGGGAATTGTAATTTCAAACTTAGACCTAGGGTTTGGGAGATCTATAAATAAGACCCTAGGCTCACTTGTAAAGAGGATGGATAGATCCCTCCATTAGTTCATTTTAGTAGCCAATCTACCTCATTCTTCATCTTCTTCCACAAGTCTAGTGAGAAGGCTTGTGTGAAACCCTAACCCTAATTCCAATCAAAAGCCAAGATCTCGAGTACCAAATCAAGCAAGAAGCCCGTCAACCTTTTATGAGCGGAACCGATCTTCAACAGAGCAAGTGGTCCAAGCCGATCCACGACTCACGGAGAAAAGCGACGCCAGATCGACAATTTAGTTCTTCCTCTTGTAGTTCTTGAGTGACTGTAATCAAATTGTTGATATAAATAAAAGGTGATATTCTTTTATCTTGTTTTCTTTTAAATTCTTGCATCATGATATCGTTTCAATTCTTGAATACTTTCTGTGTGATGATGTGTGAATAAACTTCGCTCGTCGAGGAGTCGAGACGATCAATAGAATGATGATGTAATATATCTGAAAACGATTCTTGATTCCTACGAGTTTTGTAAACCCTAGCAAGTTCAAGAATCGACGACCCAATTTTGTTGCGATGCTTTCTTGATTGATATCGCTCGAAATTGGGGAGTTACGATCGTTTCTTGAAATTGCTAGAGGCTAGAATGTGAATGATATCGACGAAAGAACAAGGGTTAAATGATGAAACCCTAGTTTCACGAGAAAGCCTTAACTCTTATCGATCATCATCGATCTAGTATCAATTCTTCGAAGGACAAGAACACGATATCTTGATGATTACATCACGTCTATAGATCCGATCGATTCCTACGAGCCTCATTTAGATTCTTGACATTTGGTTGGAAATATCATCGAAACCCGATTCTTGATTGTTTATCATTTTCTTGATTCTTGAATAGAATAGTGACATTTGAAACAATTGATAAATCTTGAATCATGCTTTCTTTTCTTTTCGATTAACTTTTCAATTCAAACAAATCGAACATTGAAACGAATCGCACAATCCCTGTAGACGATCCGCACTCGCTTACGATCTACAACTGACACCGTAATTGATTGCGGTCAAATATAATTCTTTGGTTGTAATTTCCTTATACAATTTTCTAAATACTGATACAAGATACTGTTATCGATCAAATGAAACCGTTATCGGGAAACAATTGATTCGATACTTGCTTTTACTTACACAATCCGGAAATTTAATTAAATCAAATGGCGCCGTTGCCGGGGATTACGCGCTAATTCGTTTCATATTAAAGTTGAATTGAAAGATTTATTCCATTGTTATTTTTGAGATCAAAATTCGTGCAAACCCTAAACGATTTGTTGTGGTTCATTGCAAGGAGATCTGGAGATTTCTGGAAATTGGAATATTTTTTTTAATATACCAGAGAGCTGAGGGAGTCTACAGAAGCTCCCTGAAGAATTTTTGTGCAGTGATTTGCACAGACGACCGTGATTCCACGGTAGGAGCCAGCATATGCGGCGGAACCGCGGCTATCTTGGGTGATCTCTGTAAAATTTTTGTCTCAGGTACTTTCTTACCTTCTCCTCTCTCCTCTTTTTAGCTCCAACTAATAATTTTCTGCAGGATTCTTTGCAAATAATCGCAGCTCGCAAATTGCAAAAGTAAATTTGTGCGTGATTTTGTTTCTTGGTTGTTTGCATTCTAAATACGGATATTAAGGGGCACGGCCAAATCCAAATTAGGTGGGGATTTCATTACCCTTCCTAGGCCCCAAAAATCGCAAAACTTGCATCAGCATTGACCCACATTAACTAAAAAATATCTAGAGATGACTCTAAGGACCATCGTGCTCACTTAGGACAGAAGAAGGCCGTGGGTAATTCATTGCTTATCCGCGTTTTCTTGTGGTGCCTAGGCAAGTGTGTCTAAGGCTATTGGTTTTTAATTAGGCCCACTACTTACGTAGTGGAGTACCTTCCCACTTACCTGGCACTTATCTGGCCACAGGGGGACAAGGAGGCAGTGGAGGATTCTATCCTGCGACTTGTCTTTTGGCAGTTAGGAGCGGTCTAGAGCCGGATCTAGGTGACCACTAGATTCTAGGGTATTTTTGTGTGCTGCATTTGTTGTGTCGCATCATTTTTTCAAAAAAACCCATCCCTTTTTCAAAAACAAACACCGCATTCATTCATACCCCTAATTATAAGTCAACGCTGCCACTTGTACTAACCCTTTTTAGTGCAAGATATGCTGGACACGGGATTCTAGTGCCCGTTTAGTCTGCGTACCTCCTATCGACTCCGAAGTCGATATTTCTCCATTTAACTTTTCTTTACCCACTACCACACCCACTTCGATGGATCCGAATCCATCAAACTTCTTTAACCCTAATCTGCCGCCGTCCGTTGGTGCGCAGAATCCACCCCGCATCTCTCTCCAGGAGAGGTGCTACCCTATTCGAGGTCCTCTTTCGACCTGCTTATCCACACCACCAGCCAACGGGGATAACTTTGAGATTAAGCCCCAGTATATCAATCTTTTACCCAAATTCCACGGACTCGAGACTGAGGACGCTTACGTTTTCATTACCAAATTTGAAAACGTATGCGCAATGATGGGTACGTCACAACTTTCAGTGGATGCTATGCGTCTACGACTTCTTCCATTTACTTTGTGCGATATAGCCGAGAAGTGGCTATATAACACTACCGCACACTCTATTACGAATTGGGAAGAATTCGTCGCTGCATTCCTTAAGAAATTTTACCCAATACAAAAGACAGCTCGAATCCGTAGCGAACTGAATCAATTTGCCCAGCTCCCTACTGAACCATTCTCTAAATGCTTTGAACGTTTCAAGGATCTATTGGTTCAGTGTCCTCATCACGGCATCCCGAGATGGGAGCTTTGCCGAATCATTTATGAGGGCATTAACCCAAACACTAAACAGAGCCTTGAAAACATGTGTCAAGGTACTTTTATGACCAAAGATGATGGGGAAGCTTGGAAGTATTTAGAAGAGTTCGCTGAAAAATCACTACAGTGGGAGAGTGGAACCCAACCATTTAATAGGGGTGGCATACACCAAATAGATGTGTCCATAGGTGTTCGAGCTGAGATGGCAGCAATGCAAAAGAAGCTCGACGCTATGGAACACAAATTTGCAGCAGCCTCACTAAACCCAGTGTCGCTCCCAAAAACTGTTTGTGGGTGCTGTTCTGATCCGTCTCATTTAACGGAAGAATGTCCATTAAACTCTGCGTTTCAAGGTCACGAGCATTCTAATGCCGCATTCCAACGACCTAGAAACGATCCATATTCTTCCACGTACAATCTGGGTTGGAGGAATCACCCGAATTTCGCTTGGAACCAAAACCAATCTCAAAACACGGTTCCAAACACGAATCAATTTCAAAGGGCTCTTCCTCCACCACAGCAACCCCTTCAACTCACTCAGCACCCCTACCAGTCACAAAACTTCCAAAATCAGGTCAACACTCCTGCACAGTCTAATCCTATGACCTGTTCTGACGAGTTCTCTCAATTCACTCAAACCATGAAATCAATTTTGTCAAATTTCATAGAGGTTTCGGCTGAGGTTAGATCTTCCGTCGGTGAGATAAAGAAAAACTCAGCGTCCCAAGCTGAGAGTATCAGAACGATGGAAGCTGAAATCGCACGACTTAAAACCGAAATGAGTGAGAGAGAAAAAGGGAAACTTCCTTCTCAACCCCTACAGAATCCTGGGCATTACAATGTAAATGCCGTCACAACGTTGAGATCGGGAAGAGTGCTGAACAATCATGTCGGGGAAGGAATTGATGATATTGGAAATCATATCAACACCCCGGCTGAGACCTTTCCACACACATACACTTCTCCTTCTGATCCTTCTTCTTCTACCACACCACCTTCTCACGAGCCTATTCTCCATTTCCCACTAGGCTCGACACCTCAGTATAGCTCTTCTAGTTCTCCACAGACGGTCCCCACACCTCTTTTGGGATCTCGTCTACCCCCTCTTCCTTCTCCTATGATGGACCCGACGCTCATTGCGAAAGCACCTTACCCGAATCGGTTAAGGGGTAACAGAACGAGTCCTCATATGGAGAAAATTATAGAAATGTTCAAACAGGTTAACATCAATATCCCTCTCGTAGATGCGATTCAGCAAGTTCCCGCTTATGCGAAAATTCTTAAGGACTTGTGCACTAGGAAGAGGAAGACTCAAGTGCCGAAGAAGGTCTTCATGTCTAATAATATCAGCACTGCTTTTATCCCACAGCTACCAAAGAAACGTAAGGACTCAGGATGTCCTACGATATCGATTTCTATTGGGGGTAAAAACATAAATCGTGCTCTTTTAGACCTTGGTGCAAGTGTTAACCTACTTCCATATTCTGTATATGAGCAATTAGGGATTGGAGAGTTGAAAGCTGCTCACTGCACTCTCCAAATGGCAGACCGTTCAATCACCAAACCAAGGGGTGAACTAGAGGATGTGTTGATAAAGGTCGGGGAATTTTTTTTCCCTGTAGACTTCATTGTTCTTGATACACAGCCTGTAGCAAACCCCCAGGGCCAAATTCCGGTGATTCTGTGTCGTCCTTTCCTTGCCACTTCCAATGCTGTTATAAACTGTAGAAATGGTTTAATGAACTTATCATTTGGAAATATGACCATTGAACTTAACATCTACAAAGTTGGAAGTCAGCCATCAGAACCCTCTGCTCATATTTTAGATGTGTGCTCTGTCCATGAGATCGCTCCCGATAGATGTGGAGCTGAGGATCTTTGCTTTCTAGATCTCGACGACATTACCATATCTCTGCTTGATCTTACACATGATCTTAGTGAGGACACTTTTCCTACACTTGAGTCCTGCACTCCTGACTTTACTCCACCCGAGTCTGTATCTTTCACAGGTTCTGAGCTTCTTTGTAATTCCAAAAATCACTCGATGATCCCACCTTTTATTATTTCTCCGCCTGAATTAGATCTCAAAATTTTACCTTCTCACCTTAAATATGCTTATCTAGGTGAGAATGAGTCTTTACCGGTTATCATTTCCGCTTCTCTTGCATCAGAGCAAGAGAACGCACTTTTATCGGTATTGAGATCTAACAAAGAGGCGTTTGGTTGGACCATGGCGGACATCAAAGGGATTAGTCCCTTGATAGTTGAACATCATATACATATGATGGATGACGCCAGACCAACCCGAGAACCACAAAGACGGTTAAATCCCGTCATGAAGGAAGCGGTGATGAAAGAGATCGTCAAATGCCTAGATAATGGTAATATATACCCCATCTCCGATAGCCAATGGGTGAGTCCTATACATGACGTTCCTAAGAAATCCGGCATCACTGTTATAACCAATGAGGCAAATGAGTTGATTCAGACACGCACCCAAACTGGGTGGCGTGTATGTATTGATTATAGAAAACTCAATGCTGCCACGAGGAAAGACCACTTTCCTCTACCATTCATTGATCAGATGCTGGAACGCTTAGCGGGACGAGAGTATTATTGCTTTATGGACGGATACTCAGGCTATAATCAGGTCCCCATCGCCAAAAAGGATCAAAATAAAACCACTTTTACTTGTCCTTTTGGTACCTTTGCTTACAGTCGCATGCCCTTTGGGTTATGCAATGCTCCCGCTACCTTTCAGAGGTATATGATGGGGATATTCTCTGATATGGTAGAGAATTTTCTGGAGATTTTTATGGACGATTTCTCGATTTTTGGAGACTCTTTTTCTGATTGCCTATCGAATCTTGACGCAGTTCTTACTTGTTGCAAAGAGAAGAACTTAACTTTGAACTAGGAAAAATGCCATTTCATGGTCCAAGAAGGAATTGTACTTGGACATATTATTTCACAGAAAGGCATTGAGGTTGACAGAGCTAAGATAGATGTCATTCAAAACCTCTCTCATCCCAAAAACGTCAAAGATATTCGATCTTTCCTTGGCCATGCGGGCTTTTATAGGAGATTCATTAAGGATTTTAGCAAAATTGCTAGACCTTTAACTCTTCTCCTGGCCAAGGATACGACCTTCCACTTTGACTCGGACCGTGAGACAGCTTTCGACTCACTTAAACACTCACTCACTTCAGCCCCCATTCTATCGTCTCCAAATTGGGACTACCCTTTTGAGCTGATGTGTGACGCATCCGACTTTGCAGTAGGTGCAGTCTTAGGACAGCACATCGAAAAGATGCCACACGTGATATACTATGCAAGTAAGACCCTGAACGATGCACAAATCAACTATACAACCACCGAGAAAGAAATTTTAGCGGTTGTATTTGCATTAGAAAAATTCAGGCCTTACTTAATTGGCTCATCTATAGTTGTGTACACTGACCATTCCGCCCTAAAACATCTTTTGGCGAAGAAAGATGCAAAAGGTCGACTAATACGTTGGATCCTACTGTTAGAAGAATTTGATCTTATTATCAAAGATAAGAAAGGATGTGAAAACGTAGTAGCCGACCATCTTTCACGCATCATTTCTTCCCCTGTGACCCTGCCGATCAATGGTTCGTTCCCTGATGAACAACTCTTGAACGTATCCGCTGAACCATGGTTCAGGGATATTGTGAACTATCTTGTCACGGGACTTATACCGAGCGATTGGTCAAAACAGGACAAATACCGCTTTCTATCCCAAGTAAAACACTTTTACTAGGATGATACCTACTTGTTTAAATATTGTCTTGATCAGATCATTCGCCGGTGTGTCCCGAAAGAAGAGTTCAAGAGTGTTCTTTCTTTTTGTCATGATCAGGCCTGTGGGGGTCACTTCGGTCCTAAACAGACGGCGGAAAAGGTTTTGCAATGTGGATTTTATTGGCCAACCTTATTCAAGGACGCATTTGAGTATTGCAAAACCTGTACACAGTGTCAGTACACGGGTAGAATCTCCCAGAGGAATGAAATGCCTCAGCAACCCATCTTGGTTGTTGAAATATTCGATGTTTGGGGCATTGATTTTATGGGTCCTTTTCCCAACTCCTTTGGGAATTTGTACATACTGCTGGCAGTTGATTACGTCTCCAATAGGTTGAAGCCATTCCATGTCGCACTAATGACAGGAAAGTTGTCATTAAGTTCTTGAAAGAGAATATCTTTTCGCGATTTGGACACCCACGCGCTATTATTAGCGATAATGGGACACATTTCTGCAACAGGTCTTTCGAGACTCTGATGCGGAAATACGCAATCAACCACCGACTTTCTACACCCTATCATCCCCAAACGAGCGGGCAGGCTGAAATCTCAAACAGATAAATCAAACTTATCCTGGAGAAGACTGTTGCTAAGAATAGAAAAGACTGGTCGACCAAATTGACGGATGCTCTTTGGGCATTCAGAACTGCATATAAAACCGACCTAGGGATGTCTCCATATAGGATAGTGTTTGGGAAGGCATGTCATTTACCCGTTGTTCATATCAGATTTTTGCATTTTCATACCGCCCAATTTTTATCACATTGCATATCGGTAGATACTCTTGAGCCGTGTTTGCTAGTCAATTGCAGGATACAGGTTCTCGGTTCTAAAACGGTGAAATTCATGGAAAACACGACAAAATCCGGGTTCCTGCCAACCACAGATAAAACACGGTATCCGCTCTTCATCCGTATGTTGCCAGATACCAGTTTAGGAAGACAAAATGGCAAATCGATTGTCACCTTCATGCACAAGGCTCAATGGCAACAACAAGTTCCAAGAAATCTACGCGGAGCTCGAGGCAATCATGCCAAATCTTGACAAAAAGTCCACCTTTCCCTCAACAGAAATTCTGGAAAATTCGTGAAGAAATTATGAGAAAATACAGATATAAGAATAATGGGCACAGAGAACCAGGGAAGCACAAAAAAGAAGAGGGCCCAACTCCTCTAAAGGGCCGCGGATCCGCGGCCAATAGGGGGTCTAGGCCGCGGATCCGCGGCCGTATAGTGGCGGCAGGCAAAACTTTTCCAGGGGTATTTTGGTCTTTTCAGATGTGTTCTGGTGGTTGCCCTAGATTTCCATTCTCCAGCCTATAAATAGCCCAGAACTTTGAGAAGGAAAGGGTCCATTCTTGTATTTTCTTTTTGCTAGGTTTTAGATTACATGTTCTTCTTCTTCTCATCTCTTCTCCATTAAACTTGAGTGAGCTTTGTGAGTGAAGAATGGTGAATAAAGAAGATCATTTTTATTATCATGCTTGTCTTACTTTTGCTATAATTGTTGTAATTTTAATTCGTTAAGTAGTTGTTGTTATTTTCTCATTGTTTCTTTCTTCTCTCTTTTTCTTTATCCTTAATACGACAATGATGCTTACGCTCGATCCTCGCCAAGGTGAGGTCGCAAATAGCTAGTCGTATTCTTCTAATCTCCTTCTTTCTATCTTCCTCTTTTGTTTTGTTTTATTTTTCCGTATCATGATGTGTGAGTAGTTCATACTTGTTAGGGTAGGATAAGGGAAGTTTGAGAGAAGGAAATCTCTCTCACTCTTTCCTTGCCCAACAGCTTAAATCGACTCCCGTTAATTGAACCACAATCCGCTCCTTACGGCACCCTATCCTACATGATAGCGGTGATTCCGTAGTGAGACCGGTTGTGGTTGAATTAACCGGAGGTTATGGCTAAGAGCCAAGAACGGACGGACAAGCACCAAAAGGAAGGACTTATGCGTTGGAAAGCCTAGCTTATACTCGCAAGTTCCTTCCTAGTCGTGCTAATCCCCATTGTTGCCGATTACCGTAACACCGATATTAAGAGGGGCAACGAAAGATGTGGAGACTCCTAACTCAAACTAACCTAATCCTAACCCTAACAAGCTCTCTTTAAATATCAACTCAACACTTAGACAATCACAAACAAAATCTGAAAAACCGGACTTAACTCGTTAAAGCACATAGAAAAAGACTCCCATCTCCCTGCGGACGACCCGTACTCAACCGGCTAGCTACAAGCGAAACCGTCTTGATTGCGGTATTTAACTAAAACTTGAACACACACATACTCTAACAATCAAATTGCGCCGTTGCCGGGGAGACGGTAGTTTATTTCCTTGTGTAATTTCGGGTTAACTTGTGAATATAACCGAAAAACAAAAAAAAAAATTATATATATATATATACATTGTAAAAAAAAACCATCTTGTTGTTTTTGATTAGCTTTTGTGCAAGTGTGCAGGAAAATACAAGGTTCGAGTTCAGTGGCCAAGACGTTGAAAATACGGAGTTCAAGTACAGTGCCAAAGACGTGGGAAGATAGACCCACATTTCGCGGCTACACCGCGACGGACCAAAACGGAACAAACGGTCTACTGTCAAAATCTGGAGCAGTTACAGTGAGTAAATAAAAATTCAGTACATCCAGACAAGAAGAGGACAGCCACAGAAGGTCACCCAATTTTCCCAGAGCCCCAAATCCCCAGTACTGCCGCGGAACCGCGGCATAAGCAAGCTTAGGCCACGGATCCGCGGCCATTTAGTGCCTTCAGGGTGCAATTTTCTTTCTGGTGAGTCTCTCTCTCCTCTCCACTCCTCTGAACTCCACTGAACTGTGTTTTCTGCAGATTTCTTTGCGCAAACTCTTCTCCCCCTTCCAATAAACTGTTCTTATGCAGGATTCTTTACGCCGCAAATAAAAAAAATTGTTTGCAGTTGATTTGTTACTGCTTTGCATTTCTTTAATACGGACTTAAGGGGCTTGAAACCAATCCAGATTGGGTGGGGATTTCATCACCCTTCCCAGGACCCCAAAAATCACAAAAGCATATGCATTGTCCATTGTAAATTAAAAAATACTAGACTTCAGCCCTAAGGACTTCGCGCTCATTAGGAGAAGATAAACCGTGTTTAGAACCTCGCTTAACGGTATATTGTTTACGGGGTGTCTAGGAAAGTGTTAAAGGCGCAACCGCCGAAAGAGAAAGGGTTATTTAATTAAGGAACTTCGCGAAAGCGTTGGACAACCTCCCCTTATCTCTGCACTTACCTGGCCTCATGATCAGTGTATTTTTAAGCCCGTTTCTCAACACTGTTTAACTTCGACAATCAAGTTCAGGAGCAGGTCTAGTAGACCTAGGTTACCCTAGATCTAGGTGTGATTGTGCATATCTTGTTTGTGATTGCTTAAGCCGTATTTCCGTACATATTTCTGTAAAAATCTTTCTAAAAAAAAGAAAAAAAAAAGAAAAAGTCAAAAAACTTTTATAAAAACTTGCCCTTTTGTCGCCAAATCCATTTTTCACCCACCACCCATCGCCTTTCTCAATTGACGTTTTCTTACCCTCACCTTCTCCGCTTTGACTATACTAAACTCGTTTAGTGTATGTCCGCTTGGACTCGGGACACTAGCGCCCGTCTAGTCCGCGTTACGTTAGTCGCTACCGACTACGCGATCGACTCCGAAGTCGATACTCCATCCACTCCTCTTTCACCCCTTCCTTTGCCGGCCAACTCCAACGTTGACCGGAATTCTGTTCGTACATCTTCACCTTCACCTTCACCTTCACCAACCTCTTCTTCCGCGATGTCGGGATTTAATCCGAACATCTCTTTGACCACCGCTGGATTGGCTCCACCTCCTACGGAGACCAATCTCCCACCACCTCCGCCTGTTGTAGCGCCGCAGCGAATCGCGCTCTAGGATCGTTTCTATCCCACCCATTCTGCACTTCCCACCTGCCTTTCTCTTCCTCCGGCCAATGGGGACAACTTTGAAATTAAGCCCCATTTCATCAACATGCTTCCACGTTTTCATGGGCTTGAATCTGAAGATGCCTATATCTTCATCAACAAATTTCAAAACGTCTGTGCCATGATGAAAACCACCCAGCTGTCGGACGATGCTATACGTCTACGGGTCATTCCGTTCACTTTATGCGATCTCGCTGAAAAATGGCTGTATAGCACCGCTTCCCACTCAATCACCAGCTGGGACGAGTTTGTTAAAGCGTTTCTGAAATTTTTTTATCCGAATCATAAAACCGCAAGGATTCGAAATGAAATCAACCAATTCTCCCAGCTTCCTTCTGAACCCTTCTGGAAGTGCTTTGACCGGTACAAAGACCTTCTTGTTCAGTGTCCTCACCACGGTATAGAGAAATGGCAACTCTGCCAAACCTTATACGAGGGACTGAACCCAGCAGCGAAGCAGTTGCTGGAAACCATCTGTCAGGGCCACTTCCTTTCGAAATCTGACGAGGAAGCGTGGCAATTCTTTGACGACCTTGCGGAGCAAACGCTACAGTGGGAGAGCACCAGACCGACTTCTTCTTCTTCTACCTCCACTTCTACCGGTCAGTCTAGGGTAGGAATCCACCAACTTGATGTCTCTATTGCGATGAAAGCTGAAATGGCTGCAATAACAAGAAAGCTTGAAGCGATAGAAAGCAAATTTTCTTCTCCTGCCCCTGCCCCTGTTCTCCCCCTTCGTACCATCTGCGCTTGTTGTTCCGATCCTTCCCACTTGACCGAAGAGTGTCCTTACAATCCACCCTCGGAAGGACAGGATCAGGTTAATGCTGCATTCCAGCAAAGACCGAGGAATGATCCATACTCTTCCACCTACAATCCCGGTTGGAGGAACCACCCTAATTTCGCCTGGAATCAGAATCAGAATCAATTCCAGGGCAACAATTTTCAAAGGGCCCCTCCGCCGCAGCAACAAGCGCAACAACAAACTCAACATCAATATCAGCAGCCCTTCCAACCCCAACCTTTCCAAAATCAGACGAACAACTTTGCACCCAACAATTCTTTTCCACCAAACAACTTTGTTCCGACAAACAACGATAAGGTTTCCTCGCTCGAGCGAAGTCTGGAGGCGTTCGTTAAACAATCGACTCAATCCACCGCCAACATCCAGTCTTCCATTCAATCCTTAGTGCAACACACTGCCGCACACGGGCAAAGCATCAAGACCATCGAGGCCCAGATTCCACAGCTGAACGCGGCCTTAAGCGAGCGAGAGAAGGGAAAGCTCCCGTCCCTGTTGGAGATAGTGCCCTCAGAGTCAATTATTGGATCACAGGCACGTGATTGCAATGATTGAGGGAGGACTTATCCCGGTAGGACAGTCTTACTCGAGATGATAGTATGCTATCTGGTTCATCTTTATCATCGTGCACTGCTTTAGGTGACCTGACATGTCGCTATTACACGTTGATAGAGCCCCTAGGATTCTTGCTTGACTACCAGCAGTATGATGGCGATCATATACGTGGGAGCTGGTAGTCTATAAGCACATCCTTAAAAGGTCCCTAGTCGTAGGAGTTTCGAGACAGGGCATCGATACTCCATTAGTAGACTAATGTATACAGTCGAGACCCCGACGAGGGGCGGTGGCCGGTCTCACAAGCCACTGGTGTCAGTTGGTTCACCTAAGATGTATACAGGTGCTCATTGGGTTATGAGTACACCGGACAGGACTCGCCGGGAACCTGCTAGTTGGTCTTATACCAGATGTCAGATAGCAGTTCCCTGGTGACATGTGTACAGGTTAGTTCATCGACCTGAGATCGTCATTTGTCTCGTGTGAGTTCCCACTGTGCTTTGATTACTACCCTACCACGGCTCAAAGGAGTCGTGCAAACAGGTTTTAGTTGGGTACAGTCCCGAGCCACATGGAGGCAGTGAGCGGATCTGCAGGGGTTCGTCTCTCCCGGTATTGGGGGTGAGGTCGCGCTGTGTCTAGGAGAGCCATTACGCAAAGCCCTCGGCCGAGGCAGGAGATTTACTGGTAGGTATTCCAGTAGTATCTCAGGGCGTTCTGGGCTACACTCCGACACGACTTGTACCGCTTTTGGGGGTCTGACTTTTACCAACCCCCTAGGCCCGACATGCGATGCTCATAGACGAGCGGACCGGACTGTACGGATATTGTCACTGACAGGCTCAGTAGGGTGTCAGGATGAGTTCGCTCATCGACGTCCCTTTTAGTCAATAGCTGGTGGCCCGTCATGTATTGGCTTATACCTCTGACGTGCTAGTGGTTAAATCCACAGCCATAGTATTGACGAGTCTTTAGAGTCCACCACACTTACAGTTACTCAAGCTTTCGGGCGAAACGCTGTAGAGGCCGTATGGAGATATGGCAGGGTCCGATCAGATACGTGCGGTATTGCACGGATCAGGATCGTACGGTTTGTACTAGTGGCCGTATGGATATATGGCAGGGTTCGATCAGATACGTGCGGTATTGCACGGATCAGGATCGAACGGATTTTTACTAGCCGGCTTTGGCTTAAGCCGGTCCTAGTTTAGTACAGTGTAGATTTTGTCTCATTGCATTTGTATCCGGACGGAATACAGATGCGGGTGTGTATGCACAGTATTGAGGTTTTCCTGTAATTTATTACGGGACCAGTTTTCTGGAGTTGCCAGTTTGCATTCCGTTCCGGCCGGTTTTCCTTTGTTCTTTCCCGGCCGGACTTTTCTGATCGAGGGGGTAATTTGCAGTTTTGCAAATTACATTTGGTGGAGGTTTTATTTGTAAGATGATTTATTATGATAGCATCTTTTTATTCCATTCTTTTCTATCATCTTGTCTTGCTTTATGAAGATTAGATTTGAGATGAAGTTTGATGTAAGTTTGATGATGATTATGTCTTGATGTGGTCACCACTTGCTTTACCCTACACTCACCTCCCTTCATGCTTCATATTACCTCCTCCACCATTCTCATTTACTTGATAAGTTTTTCATGAGAGGAAAAAGAAAGAGAGAAGAAGAAGAAGAGAGCTTCATCTTGAGAGTTTCATTCATGATCTCGTTTTCTTGCTACAAAAATGCAAGCACCATTTTTCTATTCTTGATTCCTCCATCACCATGGCAACAAACCCCAAATGAGACAAGCATCTTCTACACTGCATTCTACAGCACATCTTGAGCATGTCGAGTTGCCGGCTTCATGCTCGAGTTGCCTCGGTGTTGAGGCGGGAGCCCGTAAAAGACGCAGGCGATGTGGTGCCCTTTCCGGCGAGGAGGCGACGATATGGAGACAAGACTTTCCGCGGGAGATCGGGACGATGAAGAGAAGACCGGAGGACTCGGATCACTCGGTATACTTCTCACCCTATCTCTTGATTGCTAGCATTAGGTTAATGGTAAACGATCCGGGTTTTCTTTGTCCGCGGTAGCGCCGGTTTCCGAGTAAGGAAAATTTTTGATTCCGCATTTTGGCCTCGAGTACGAGGCCGGGGCGCTGCCGTGGCGCAACATGGTATCAGAGCCACGCCATTAACCTTACCTAGCTTCGTTTGATGTGTTTGCGTTTCCGATCGACCAAAATTTCCAAAAACCGTATTTTTCTAGCACAATCAGTTTCTGTCGAAATTTTTTGGAGTCTAAAAATTTTTCAGGTAGTCTCAGACTGATGTGCAGGGAGTTCTAAGAATACTGCAAAAATTTGGTAAAGTGATCACTCCGTACGACCGCGGAAGGGCGGCCAAAACCCCCTTTTGGCCGCGCTTCCGCCGCAGGATTGTGGGTTCGTATGTTTATTTTTTTGCAGTGGGCTTATGGACTAAAATTAGGGGTTTTAGAATATTAAAATTGGGCCCAGGTTTTCTGTGAGTGCTACAGTTTTGATTGGGGGCCCACTTGTTAATTTTTTGGTCAATCGGAAAATTTTAAACACATTTTTCACAGTATTTACATTATATCTGCGACCGTGAATGTCACTCGATCGGTAAATCCGGTCTAACTGCTATAGCCCGGTTAGACGGATTTGCGAACGTGACTTTCACGTTGATGTTCTATGTTTATGCTGTGTTGTTGCGGATCGGTCGTGGGGGATAGCCTGGATGCAATGCTAGTACAGTTTTGTTGTATTATCTACATTTGATATTGCGGGGCGAGCGTCCGACATGTGGACTGCCGTCACTGCCTGTTTGTATTATTCTTTTGGGGCACGACCTGGTTGCGGTCGATGTACCCGGTGTATGTATATTTTACTTTCTGTACTAGGATTGCCCCGCGGTGGGGTGCACGGATAGCCGGGTTCTGGAGGACAACAAGCCCGCATCTCATGGCATTGGGACGGAGGGGGCTTCAGTCTGGAATTGGCGGGCTATTCGCCGCACTCGTAGGGGGTACAGGTTGACCCAGGAGGGGTGCCCAAGTTACCGGATTCCGTAAAGTGCTGGGTGGTCCATTCACGGGGTTGAAGGGGGCTGACTCGCTTCAGGTTTTGGCGGGTGACTTGCCGCACCCGTAGGGGTCTAGGATTTCATTGCACAGGCTATCCACACGACCAGGGGAACGTCGGGTTTCAGCAGCGGCTCTGTGAAACCCGGGGCTTCCAGATATCTGTATTGTTCTGTGATGCTGTACATTTCTGTGATGTTGCATTTTATCACGCCTTGAGCGAAATACTATATATTGGTATATATATTAGTAGATGTTGTATATGTTTTTCATCCACGCTAGTCCAGTCCCCGCTCTGCCGTTAGTTAGCTAACCTAACGGGTGATGACGGGACCCAGTGGCGAATGCGGATGGCATATACGTACGTCAGTATATTTTCGTTCTTTGTGGTGTGATCATTTGATGGGACTGCGTTGATTCGGATCAATACAAGATAAACAAACCTAATCTGATGTTGTTGGAACATTTTTTTTAAAAAAAAAAGCTGTTATTGCAAGGACGTTCACTTTTGTTTTGCATCGTGGTATTCATTTGGAATATCCTGCTCCTCAGTCGACGAGGCAAGGGCCGAGATCCCTTCACCGGGAATGACCCCTTGGACAGAAGTTTGCGTCAGGGCATTAACTTCACTATAGCCGATTACTTTTGCTTTGCATCGTGGTATTCAGTTGGAATATCCTGCACCTCATTCTACGGGGAAAGAGCCGAGATCCCTTAACAGGGAGTGACCTCTTTAGTAAAGGTTTTCGTCACTATATTTTCTAAAAAGGCTATGCAGTTCCTTCAACGATATCAAGTTCATTACGTTAAAGGTTTTTCGCCAAAAACCAGCCGTAGCCCTCCGTCATTTCCTACAGGTATTATTTGGTATTCGTGCTGCGTTTGTTGACCTAGTCAAGACGTAGTGTTCGGTAGCTAAGTGGTACTTGTTTGTTGCATAAGTGGGATTGGTTAAGACAGTCGTGCGGCCTTGTTGACCTAGTCAAGGGCACGTACGGGTGGGTTTAATGCAATCCAGAATAATGGCGGGTTGAACTTGACTGGCGGTTTATGGTTTGTTGACTTAGTCAAGGTCATAAACCGCTTGGGGTAAAAATCACATCGGGAGTTTCAAAAGAACTGAAACTTGCCAGGCATGCGCATACCTTCTGGAGTGTGGTGACTTGAGTGGATTCCGTCAAGTTATCATGCGATGATAGTTGGATCCCGATTCCCACTGATGAGTTAGTTTACTCCTCGGGTGACCCCGACTAGTTCTTCTTTCAGGTTTGGAGGAGAATTTGAGGTACAGTGGGAGGTTTCCAGATTAGATAAAGTGATAACCATTCTGATCTAGGTTAGAGTGCACGCTGAGTGTTTCTTTTCTCTCTCTCTTTGGCAGCGACCATTGACCCGACCCTGGACTATGACTCAGTGACCAAGTTGACCGAACCTTCTTAACACAGGCTTTTGGATTGTCAGAGTTGCAGACCTCATTGCCACTCCTACTTTTACCCTTTTCTCCAGGACACCCCGTATTACTACGAACGTCCACTTCCATTGGACAAAACCATCGTATGGTTATATACGAACTCGAAGGACTTCGAGGATGGTTTCTGGTTCTGGAGAAAAAGGATAGGATTATTCAGTTGTCTTTTCCCTTTTACCTTCTCTCAAGTTGCGAGTACTTCTTGGTTTAGGAGTAGTACACCTATTACGCAAATTGGATAGTCTTCTTCCAAACCATAGGCTGGTGCCGACCGGTAGGGAATGAAGAAAACCAATTAGCATAACGATGGTGTGCAGAAGGTATTAAGTTAAGACAAAGCAAGGGATTAGTAGGAGGGCAAAGTAAATTGCGACTGATATTCACGACCAAACCAAGTATTTCTTCGCCAATCCTAAATCACCTTTGTATTTCTCCAGGACACTCCGTATCACTACGAAGATCCACAGTTTATTGGATACTCCATCGTATGGTTATATACGAACTCGAAAGGAACTTGTTCCAGTTCGGGGATGGATCCTGGTTCAGGAGAAATAGGAATAAAGTACATTCAGGTGTCTTTTATCTTCACCTTCTCTCACATTGCGAGTGCTCCTAGGATTAGGACAGTACACCCTTTATGCTTTTTGGATAGTCTTCTTCCAAACCAAAGGCTGGTGCCGAACGGTAGGGAAGGAAGAAAACCATTTGGCCTAAAGGGGTGTACAGAAGGTAATGACTAAAGACATTTAAAGGGATTTGGAGAGGTGGCAAAGAATTATACGGTTACAGTTGTGAATCTGGATAATGGAAGAGGCATTACTAAGAATACCAGGATACCCCATCGAAACATTTCAATGTTTCAAGTTCAACTGTGTATTGTTAAAAGAAAACTGATTTCCCGATTGGACACTTGCTCCAGGGTATGTATTTACCAGGTTTGATTCTCACATCTGTATGGTTTTACAGATGATGAGTGGGAGTAAGTTATTGGGAATTAGGTGACCATCCTCATTATATCGGGATTCGATGTAATTGGTGATATTTGAGGAGATCATCTGGGCTGTTTGCCGGTCGGCAAATATTTGGTTTTGAATATCCGCTGTTGTGCACCAATTTCAAATTGATATATCTGTACGTCTATTTTCATAGAGTGAGATATACCTTTTGATATTATGTCGATGACATTTACCTATATCAGTGGATGGTTAGGTAAGGAGCATTAAACAGCGGTGTAATTCTTCTTAACCATAAGTACAGTTTTCAACCTGCGACGCACAGTGAAAGAGTTGTTGGACTCAGCGGACTTATACAGAGTATTGTATGTTGTCCAGTGTCCATTAGGACAGAGGGGTTGGTCCTCCTACTATATTCTGTTTACTTTTAACTTCTCTAGTTCATAGACATGTGTTTCGTGGAAACACAGGGTCTAAGTTTTGAGGAGTTATAGGTATTTGAATATAGTAGAGAACCAAGTATTGCAAGTATCGGGATTCTTCAAAGTGATCGAAGATGTAGATACTTGTGTATGGTATTCAGTTGATAGTAATGATAAAGAGAAATTGCTTCTCTTTCAGGTTACTCATAATTGGAAGCATTCCTAAGTTGAGTAACGCTGATTGGCCTCTCTCCATTTACTTGACATGCACTGGAGACAGCTGCATGATTTGAATCTGGTTCAATTAAATCAGTGCCTCTGTTTCTATATTGGATATAAAACAGTTCATATCTTAACGATGTTAAGGTATGGGGAGTTGTCCGGCTTATGCTTAAAACCAGACTCCGGATAACTCAAGGCACGTTTCTGTAATGGCTGTTTGTGGGTTGACCCAGGCTATGACGAGGGTTGACTTTCTACCATCTGGCAGATCAATAGAAATATTGTTCTAGACTCGCCACAGTTTTATTAAAAATGGATTTTTTTCAAAAAACAGCAGTGGGAGTATGGTAGAACTGGAAGTGATTCCAGAACCGCAAACGATTACTGAAGATTTAATAAGGAACCTAAAGATTCAATCTGATTTGACATTCCATTGGCCACTCCGCAGATAAGGTGGGTAACTTCAGGCACCCGAGAGGTACTCCGGTAGCCTCAAGGACGGTGACAGGGAAGTTCTTGTTTACCCACACTTGCCATTGTTGTTGTTCCAGGCTGCGAGACCCGGCAGGAGGATGAGTATAGCGTCGTTCTAAACTAGCTTTAGAAGTGCACGTCTATATGACTCTGGCAGAGGGTTGTCGTAGTCAGTGGGAGCAGCGGAAGCATTGGTGGACTTCATGCTTATGTCTATTTATAGACTAAAGCAGATATAGCGGAGTTAGATCATCTGTTTCTGATGTGACAGTCATGGGTTTGACGTCATCAGAATAGGGGATGGATCTGTTGAGAAGGTAGTAGGAAGTGATATTCCTATACTACAATCGGTTATACTTTGGTCGTCACACAGTGTTTTCTCCACATGGGACTTGGACATTATATCAGACATACTGGTTACTAGATCTATGGTTTTAGATCTAGATTTGGGTGGTTTCCCAATCTGGGTACTTAGACAGCATTCTAAGAGTATTTAGAATGAACGACTCCTGGCATGGTAGTGTACCTGCAGGTAATGGAGTCACCCTCTCTAAAGGTGTCTTACAGACTAAAAAGGGAGAGGGATGTGCATGATTGGCAGATCACTTGCTTAGGCAATTGAGTCAATCATGAGATGTCAAGTACCACACCAGATGTTGTTCTTCCACTAGATGCAATAAGTTGATATTGATCCAATCCTGGAGGAACAGTCGGAAGCAGTTTTAAAACATAAGTGAATGTTCTAGGGATATGATAACGGCTGCCTCCTTTAGGAGACGGTTATCATTCCAGGCTTCCAAGGTGACATGGACGACAAGGAGGTTGTCAGAGTTATAGTTCTCCCTCTGACGAGGGGCAGTATTTTGGACAGGTGGTCCAAGGCGATACTGAGGGAGGCATGGCGCTGGGTACTGATTGAGTTCAGTTATCAATACAGTCTAAGAAGTTTGGATTTGGAGTTCATTTATGAGCTAGGTCCCATCAGATATCCAGACATATTCTAAGACAGGTATTGCTCATTTCGGGAGATGGCTTTCTCCGCGAACTTGAGATATAGAGAGACATAGAAAGAAACATCACAGCGGATCCACTCACTGAGGCTATTCCTCGAACGCAATAGTTTCGCAAACGAGCTTTGTGAGACTGACTAGTAGAGGAGTTGGGTGTTCGGTATCACACGGGCTGTGAGTATGCGACATCGCAATAATTAGCCTTGAGTGCAAGTGGGAGATTGTTGGAGATAGTGCCCTCAGAGTCAATTATTGGATCACAGGCACGTGATTGCAATGATTGAGGGAGGACTTATCCCGGTAGGACAGTCTTACTCGAGATGATAGTATGCTATCTGGTTCATCTTTATCATCGTGCACTGCTTTAGGTGACCTGACATGTCGCTATTACACGTTGATAGAGCCCCTAGGATTCTTGCTTGACTACCAGCAGTATGATGGCGATCATATACGTGGGAGCTGGTAGTCTATAAGCACATCCTTAAAAGGTCCCTAGTCGTAGGAGTTTCGAGACAGGGCATCGATACTCCATTAGTAGACTAGTGTATACAGTCGAGACCCCGACGAGGGGCGGTGGCCGGTCTCACAAGCCACTGGTGTCAGTTGGTTCACCTAAGATGTATACAGGTGCTCATTGGGTTATGAGTACACCGGACAGGACTCGCCGGGAACCTGCTAGTTGGTCTTATACCAGATGTCAGATAGCAGTTCCCTGGTGACATGTGTACAGGTTAGTTCATCGACCTGAGATCGTCATTTGTCTCGTGTGAGTTCCCACTGTGCTTTGATTACTACCCTACCACGGCTTAAAGGAGTCGTGCAAACAGGTTTTAGTTGGGTACAGTCCCGAGCCACATGGAGGCAGTGAGCGGATCTGCAGGGGTTCGTCTCTCCCGGTATTGGGGGTGAGGTCGCGCTGTGTCTAGGAGAGCCATTACGCAAAGCCCTCGGCCGAGGCAGGAGATTTACTGGTAGGTATTCCAGTAGTATCTCAGGGCGTTCTGGGCTACACTCCGACACGACTTGTACCGCTTTTGGGGGTCTGACTTTTACCAACCCCCTAGGCCCGACATGCGATGCTCATAGACGAACGGACCGGACTGTACGGATATTGTCACTGACAGGCTCAGTAGGGTGTCAGGATGAGTTCGCTCATCGACGTCCCTTTTAGTCAATAGCTGGTGGCCCGTCATGTATTGGCTTATACCTCTGACGTGCTAGTGGTTAAATCCACAGCCATAGTATTGACGAGTCTTTAGAGTCCACCACACTTACAGTTACTCAAGCTTTCGGGCGAAACGCTGTAGAGGCCGTATGGAGATATGGCAGGGTCCGATCAGATACGTGCGGTATTGCACGGATCAGGATCGGACGGTTTGTACTAGTGGCCGTATGGATATATGGCAGGGTTCAATCAGATACGTGCGGTATTGCACGGATCAGGATCGAACGGATTTTTACTAGCCGGCTTTGGCTTAAACCGGTCCTAGTTTAGTACAGTGTAGATTTTGTCTCATTGCATTTGTATCCGGACGGAATACAGATGCGGGTGTGTATGCACAGTATTGGGGTTTTCCTGTAATTTATTACGGGACCAGTTTTCTGGAGTTGCCAGTTTGCATTCCGTTCCGGCCGGTTTTCCTTTGTTCTTTCCCGGCCGGACTTTTCTGATGGAGGGGGTAATTTGCAGTTTTGCAAATTACATTTGGTGGAGGTTTTATTTGTAAGATGATTTATTATGATAGCATCTTTTTATTCCATTCTTTTCTATCATCTTGTCTTGCTTTATGAAGATTAGATTTGAGATGAAGTTTGATGTAAGTTTGATGATGATTATGTCTTGATGTGGTCACCACTTGCTTTACCCTACACTCACCTCCCTTCATGCTTCATATTACCTCCTCCACCATTCTCATTTACTTGATAAGTTTTTCATGAGAGGAAAAAGAAAGAGAGAAGAAGAAGAAGAGAGCTTCATCTTGAGAGTTTCATTCATGATCTCGTTTTCTTGCTAGAAAAATGCAAGCACCATTTTTCTATTCTTGATTCCTCCATCACCATGGCAACAAACCCCAAATGAGACAAGCATCTTCTACACTACATTCTACAGCACATCTTGAGCATGTCGAGTTGCCGGCTTCATGCTCGAGTTGCCTCGGTGTTGAGGCGGGAGCCCGTAAAAGACGCAGGCGATGTGGTGCCCTTTCCGGCGAGGAGGCGACGATATGGAGACAAGACTTTCCGCGGGAGATCGGGACGATGAAGAGAAGACCGGAGGACTCGGATCACTCGGTATACTTCTCACCCTATCTCTTGATTGCTAGCATTAGGTTAATGGTAAACGATCCGGGTTTTCTTTGTCCGCGGTAGCGCCGGTTTCCGAGTAAGGAAAATTTTTGATTCCGCATTTTGGCCTCGAGTACGAGGCCGGGGCGCTGCCGGGGCGCAACAGTCCCAGCCACTTCCAAATCCCGGTCACCCACATAATGCACATGTTGCTCTTGAACAACAAAACCATAATGTGAGTGCCGTGACTACACTGAGATCGGGGAGGATGCTGCAAAACAACATTGGCACACGGATCAACGATGACACCCCGGCCGCTTCTTCTTCTTCTTCTTCTTCTTCGTCTTCTGAGCCTATTCTCCGTTCTTCACAAGGCTCCTCTTCCTCTTCTTCTGCTCTGAACGGACCCACTTCTCACTCCACGAAGACACCTATTCTGGGATCCGTTCCAACTCCACAATCTCCTCCTCCAGCATTAGACTCAACCAATTTTCAAAATGTTCCATTTCCAAACCGGTTGAGGTCTAACAAACAAAATCCACAAATGGAGAAGATTCTGGAGTTATTTAAGCAAGTTAACATTAACATTCCTCTTTTAGATGCTGTCCAACAAGTCCCGTCTTACGCGAAAATCTTAAAGGACTTATGCACGAAAAAGAGGAAGTCTCAGGTACCAAAGAAAGTTTTCTTGGCTAGTGCTGTGAGTGATGCTCTTACCCAATCTTTACCACAAAAACGGAAGGACCCTGGCTGTCCTACGATTTCAATTACCATTGGGGATAAGAACATCAACCGCGCACTATTAGATCTTGGTGCCAGTGTTAACTTGCTTCCGTATTCAGTATACGAGCAATTAGGCGTCGGAGAGCTGAAACCCACGCACTGCACTCTCCAAATGGCCGACCGATCGATCACCCATCCTAGGGGTGAGCTAGAGGATGTGTTGATAAGAGTCGTTGACTTCATATTCCCCGTTGACTTCATTGTATTAGATACACAGCCTGTAGCTAACCCTCGGAATCAAATTCCGGTGATACTCGGTCGCCCATTTCTCGCAACCTCAAATGCTGTGATCAATTGTCGCAATGGTTCTATGAACCTCTCTTTTGGAAACATGACGATTGAACTCAACATTTTTAGGTTGGGGAATCAACCCGCCGAACCTAATGCTTATATACTGGACGTCTGCTTGATCCAGGAGATCACCCCAGAAGAGTGTGAATTCGAGGAGTTTCTGTTTGAACACGATAATCTTGACGCCATTAGTGCGTTTCTCTTCGAACCTGCTGCTGTTTCTGCGCCCGACAACGACTACGAGTGTTTCACGTTTTCAAACGATCTTAGCTGCGCACAATCCGAGTTTGAATCCTTCGACTTTCCGGATGAGTTACCTGAACCATCCAACTCGGTTGCTTACACTCGCTTTGAACCTTTGCTGGAGTCCTTTGAGTTCGAGACCTTTGCACCAGTCTTGCCTTCCATCGTTTCACCTCCAACGCTCGAACTCAAGCCTTTGCCGTCTCACCTTAAGTACGCTTACTTGGGTGAGAATGAGACCCTCCCTGTCATCATCGCGGCTTCTCTAGCTCCCGAGCAAGAGAAAGCCCTTCTCGCGGTCTTGCACAGCAACAGGCAAGCTTTTGGCTGGTCCATGGCGGACATCAAGGGGATTAGTCCCCTGATCGTTGAGCATCACATTCATCTGATGGATGATGCCAAACCAGCCCGGGATCCACAAAGACGTCTCAATCCAGTCATGAAAGAGGCTGTGAAGAAGGAGATCGTCAAATGTCTGGATAGTGGTATCATTTACCCTATCTCTGATAGCCAGTGGGTTAGCCCCATTCATGTTGTCGCCAAGAAGTCGGGCATCACGGTCATAACCAACGAGGCGAACGAGTTAATCCCTACTCGCACCCAAACTGGGTGGCGAGTTTGCATTGATTACAGAAAACTCAACGCCGCAACGTGGAAAGACCACTTTCCGCTACCCTTCATTGACCAGATGCTTGAACGATTGGCCGGACACGAGTACTACTGCTTTCTTGATGGCTACTCCGGCTATAATCAGATTCCCATCGCCGAAAAAGACCAGGACAAGACTACATTCACTTGTCCTTTCGGCACGTTTGCATATCGTCGCATGCCCTTTGGGTTATGCAATGCGCCCGCTACCTTCCAGCGGTGTATGATGGGAATTTTCTCAGACATGGTGGAAAAATTTCTGGAGATTTTCATGGATGATTTCTCCATCTTCGGCGATTCCTTCAACGAGTGTTTGCTGCATCTTGACGCTGTCCTTACCCGATGTAAGGACAAGAATCTCACTTTGAACTGGGAGAAATGCCACTTCATGGTGCGCGAAGGTATTGTCTTAGGACATATCATATCGCAAAATGGCATAGAGGTTGACAAAGCAAAGATTGAGGTCATTTCCAATCTGCCTCCTCCCCGATGCGTCAGAGATATCCGAGCCTTCCTTGGCCATGCCGGTTTTTATAGACGGTTTATCAAGGACTTTAGCAAGATTGCTAGGCCCTTGACTCTTTTGCTGGCTAAGGATACGCCTTTCGACTTCAACTCGAGCTGTGTGACTGCATTCGAGTCATTGAAACGCTCACTCACTTCTGCTCCCGTTCTTTCTTCACCTGACTGGACGCACCCATTCGAGATTATGTGCGATGCATCCGACTTTGCCATTGGTGCTGTCCTTGGACAACACATCAACAAGATGCCGCACGTAATCTATTACGCAAGCCGAACCCTGAACGACGCCCAACTTAACTATACAACAACTGAGAAGGAATTCTTAGCTGTTGTATTTGCTTTAAAAAAGTTCAGGCCCTACCTCATCGGCTCTCCAGTCATTGTCTACACAGACCATTCAGCTCTGCGCCATCTTTTTGCGAAGAAAGATGCAAAATCTCGGTTAATCCGTTGGATCCTCTTGCTTCAAGAGTTTGACCTTGTCATTAAGGACAAACGAGGATGTGAAAACGTGGTTTCCGACCATCTCTCACGACTTCCTTCTTCGCCTTCGCTTCCAATTCCGATCAACGACGTTTTCCCGGATGAACAGCTCTTGACAGTATCGTGCGAACCCTGGTTCGCAGATATTGTGAACTATTTGGCCACGGGATTACTACCGACCGAATGGTCAAGTCAGGACAGACTTCGCTTCTTATCCCAAGTAAAACACTTTTACTGGGACGAACCCTACTTGTTCAAGTACTGTCCCGACTAGATTATTCGTCGGTGTGTCCCTGACGAGGAATTCAAGAGTGTGCTGTCATTTTGCCACGATCAAGCGTGTGGCGGGCATTTTGGGCCCAGAAAGACAGCTGAGAAGATCTTGCAATGTGGTTTCTACTGGCCACAACTTTTCAAAGACGCTCACGACTATTGCAAGACTTGCTCCCGGTGCCAACACATGGGCCGGATATCCCGGAGGAACGAGATGCCGCTCCAACCGATCTTGGTTGTGGAGATTTTCGATGTTTGGGGGATAGATTTCATGGGGCCGTTTCCCAGCTCTTTCGGGAACTTGTACATCCTTCTAGCTGTTGATTACATCTCTAAATGGGTCGAGGCTGTGCCGAGCCGGACTAACGACAACAAGGTTGTCGTTAGGTTCCTTAAAGAAAACATTTTCTCCCGGTTTGGCCACCCTCGAGCGATCATTAGCGACAATGGAAGTCATTTCTGCAATAGGACTTTCGAGGCCTTGATGCGGAAATACTCCATTAATCATAAGCTTTCTACGCCCTACCACCCCCAAACCTGCGGGCAGGCCGAAGTTTCAAATCGCCAAATCAAGCAGATACTGGAGAAGACGGTTTCCAAGAACCGTAAGGATTGGTCATTGAAACTCACTGATGCCCTTTGGGCATTTCGAACCGCTTATAAGACCGACCTTGGCATGTCTCCCTATCGGCTTGTGTACGGAAAAGCCTGCCACCTTCCTGTCGAAATAGAACATCGCGCATTTTGGGCGATAAAGGAGCTGAATCTGTCTCTTGAGGATGCGGGCAGCCATCGGAAGCTGCAGTTGAACGAACTGAATGAGCTTAGGGATGAGGCTTACGATAACACGGTTGTCGTTAAGAATCGAACGAAGGTGTTTCATGATAAACACCTTTTACGCAAAACCTTCGTGCCTGGTCAGCAGGTACTGCTTTACGACACCCGACTTCACTTCCATCCTGGAAAGCTCAGATCTCGCTGGAAAGGGCCGTATTTTGTGCGGAATGTGTATCCGCAGGGCGCTGTGGATTTGGAAAATCCAAAGGACGGTTCACTTTTCAAAGTAAATGGACACCGATGCAAACCGTACCTTAGCGCCGAACCAACTGAGGAGCTCCTGTTCTTACAGGAGCCGGTTTACCCTGAATGATCTTCCTCTGCCTACCTCCAAACTTCGGTTATCCAGCCAAGAACAGTGGACACTGTTCCAAATAAGTTTGGGGGTATGTATAAACCATTTTGTATATATTTGTGTATATTCTTTTTCTTTTCTTTAAAAACAAAAACAAATAAAAATTTGTGTTTTCTAACCGACAATTTTGACCCTTCAAATGATCTCTTCATGCAATGACAGTGAGGACATTGTCCAGTTTAAGTTTGGGGGTACGCTCGGTACGCATTTCTTACCTTCGCATTCATATGTATATTTTGCATCTGCATATTAATATCCATAAGATCCATAAAAATCTGAAATTTTTTTCTAAAAACATAAAAAAACTTTTCTGTCAAGTTAGTTAGTGGAAGAACTCTGATTCAACATTTCGACGGTTTTGTTTGAAAAAATAGGAATAACTAAATCTTATGTTTAGATTTTGAAAACCTGAAAGATAACTCTCCTTTGAAATTAACTATAGCTGATATACGTCTTTACATCACACTACACGTGTCGTGAGTTTTTGGGAATTAGATGACAAGTCTTTTATGTTGAAAAACTTTTAAACAGATAAATGATTTTCTGAGGATCAAATAGGTTTGTTCTGAAATAAGTAATGTCAAGAATAGTTTATGAAGTAAAGCGAATATGAAGGAATGTTATTGATGCCGTAATTGGAGCTAAGTCTGAAAAATAACCCATCTGAAACTTGATTGGAATGATTACATACCGAACCCACTAAACACGTCTTTTATCCAAAAAAATATTTGAACTGCCGGTTATATTTCCGTTCGTATCAAATCATCTGATTTTCACGCCAAACTGTCTTTTGTTTTTGGACCTAGGTAACTTGAGTAATTAAGTCCGCTGGGGTGTTTCTACACCTAATGCCCTAAAACCAACTGGTTTGGGTGCATTGGCCCAAAGCTCGCTAAGAAGCCTAGAAAGTCCAGGTTAAAACAAAGTCAAGCAAGTGTTCTCTCCGAGTTAAAATTCCTAACGGTTCTTTGTGTGAGAATAATCTTGATAAAAGACAGGCTTTTATAAAAAATTTTAGCGGAGATATGAAGGTTTTACTCTATGATAAAGACTATTGCACGTTCACAGAGGTGTGTATGAAATGAAAACAAGAAAAAGGTGGAGTGAAAAATACGACTTAGTTTCCTGTTAAGGAAGATAGAAATTCTAAAGTTGAAACCTTACTGGAAAACGAAACTTGAAAAATGCTTAACTCTCTATAAAACTTATGTGATCCTTTTAAAATTGTTATCTGGGCTTTATTGTGCGACATGATGACTTTAATCGATCCTTCTGGAACTTAACGACACTATTTGCACTGCACGTAAAGACATATAAAATCTGTAGTTAAATAAGAAGCGAGGTGTGAAAAATAAAGGTTCGATGGTCTAGAATTAGGATTATAGAATTGTTATTTTCTAAAACAAAACTTTAGGATTTGAATCTTAGTTATTTTACAAAACCAACTTGACCGGATTTTGTGGGTAGTATCCGCTGAAAACCCTCAGGAGACAACACTCCTCCTACTAGGGACACCTAGAGGTTTAACGGCTTGTTGCACATGCTCAGTGCAATCGCGTTCCCTGCGAAAGTGAGGTTAGGAAATTTTTTGAGAATAAATTGGCTTTCTCGGGACGAGCAAATGATAAGTTTGGGGGTATTTGTTTATATCAGATTTTTGCATTTTCATACCGCCCAATTTTTATCACATTGCATATCGGTAGATACTCTTGAGCCGTGTTTGCTAGTCAATTGCAGGGTACAGGTTCTCGGTTCTAAAACGGTGAAATTCATGGAAAACACGACAAAATCCGGGTTCCTGCCAACCACAGATAAAACACGGTATCCGCTCTTCATCCGTATGTTGCCAGATACCAGTTTAGGAAGACAAAATGGCAAATCGATTGTCACCTTCATGCACAAGGCTCAATGGCAACAACAAGTTCCAAGAAATCTACGCGGAGCTCGAGGCAATCATGCCAAATCTTGACAAAAAGTCCACCTTTCCCTCAACAGAAATTCTGGAAAATTCGTGAAGAAATTATGAGAAAATACAGATATAAGAATAATGGGCACAGAGAACCAGGGAAGCACAAAAAAGAATAGGGCCCAACTCCTCTAAAGGGCCGCGGATCCGCGGCCAATAGGGGGTCTAGGCCGCGGATCCGCGGCCGTATAGTGGCGGCAGGCAAAACTTTTCCAGGGTATTTTGGTCTTTTCAGATTTGTTCTGGTGGTTGCCCTAGATTTCCATTCTCCAGCCTATAAATAGCCCAGAACTTTGAGAAGGAAAGGGTCCATTCTTGTATTTTCTTTTTGCTAGGTTTTAGATTACATGTTCTTCTTCTTCTCATCTCTTCTCCATTAAACTTGAGTGAGTTTTGTGAGTGAAGAATGGTGAATAAAGAAGATCATTTTTATTATCATGCTTGTCTTACTTTTGCTATAATTGTTGTAATTTTAATTCGTTAAGTAGTTGTTGTTATTTTTTCGTTGTTTCTTTCTTCTCTCTTTTTCTTTATCCTTAATACGACAATGATGCTTACGCTCGATCCTCGCCAAGGTGAGGTCGCAAATAGCTAGTCGTATTCTTCTAATCTCCTTCTTTCTATCTTCCTCTTTTGTTTTGTTTTATTTTTCCGTATCATGATGTGTGAGTAGTTCATACTTGTTAGGGTAGGATAATGGAAGTTTGAGAGAAGGAAATCTCTCTCACTCTTTCCTTGCCCAACAGCTTAAATCGACTCCCGTTAATTGAACCACAATCCGCTCCTTACGGCACCCTATCCTACATGATAGCGGTGATTCCGTAGTGAGACCGGTTGTGGTTGAATTAACCGGAGGTTATGGCTAAGAGCCAAGAACGGACGGACAAGCACCAAAAGGAAGGACTAATGCGTTGGAAAGCCTAGCTTATACTCGCAAGTTCCTTCCTAGTTGTGCTAATCCCCGTTGTTGCCGATTACCGTAACACCGATATTAAAAGGGGCAACGAAAGATGTGGAGACTCCTAACTCAAACTAACCTAATCCTAACCCTAACAAGCTTTCTTTAAATATCAACTCAACACTTAGACAATCACAAACAAAATCTGAAAAACCGGACTTAACTCGTTAAAGCACATAGAAAAAGACTCCCATCTCCCTGCGGACGACCCGTACTCAACCGGCTAGCTACAAGCGAAACCGTCTTGATTGCGGTATTTAACTAAAACTTGAACACGCAGAACCACTAACAATCACCCGTCGAGATAGAGCATAAAGCATTGTGGGCTATAAAGGAAATAAATTTTGATCTAAAAGAAGCCTGTAACTTTCGGAAGCTGCAACTAAATGAGCTAAGAGAACTCCGCGATGAAGCTTATGATAACGCTGTAATTGTAAAGAATAGGACTAAAGTTTTTCACGATAAAAACATTTTGAGGAAAACATTTTCACCTGGTCAACAAGTCCTTCTTTATGATTCACGATTACACCTTCACGCGGGTAAGCTTCGATCTCGATGGAAGGGACCTTTTGTTGTGCGGTCTGTATACCCGCACGGGGCAGTAGAAGTAGAAAATGTTAAAAACGGCATATTTTTCAAAGTAAATGGACATAGACTAAAGCCGTATTTTTCCACTGACCCCACGGAGGAGCTCTTGTTCTTACTAGAGCCAGTTTATTTGGATTAAAATTCCTCCGTCTCACCTTCATATCCTGTATATCACTGCATCATGTTTTGAATGAAGGTGAGTGAAAAGAATAAGTTTGGGGGAAGTTCTTCGCTTATATATTTTGCCCCCACTAATAATTCCCCCCAGGCTTACAGTTTTTGTAGGTATAGCGATTGGCAACAGTGAGGACACTGTTGAAAACAAGTTTGGGGGAGGTTTGTGCTTATTTTTGCATCATTTGCATATCATTTGCATAAGCACAAAACATTTCTTTAAAAATCTATAAAAATTTAAAAATTTTCAAAACCCATAAAAATTTTCAAATTTTCAAATATAAAAATATTTTAATATTTAAATTTTTTTGTACATAAATAAGATAATAAAAGATTAGATAATGAACAATTACATCCATGAGATTAGAAAAATTTAAGAAAACTAAGAAAATTAGAAGTTTTCTTATACAAACTAGTAATAAGTAGTTATGAGCCGTTGTCCCAAGGGTTAGTAAGATAAAGGACGTCACTAATCTGAGGATAAAACTAAGTCTGAAAAATAGTTTCTATTCTGGAAGCCAGACATTTTGAACGTTGATACCCTGCTATTCGCACTTACACACGTCTTAAAGCCTGGGATAGTAGAGGATACCTTGAAATGCTCTTGTCTTAAAGCCGATGTATGAAGAAAATAAAAAAAAAATGAATAAAAAAAAATAATAAAAATATAAAGTGGTGAGAAAAATGGACACTGGTTTTGTTATCACCGAGGGCAATAAAAAATGTATAGCGAGGGTGCCTCTTCACCTAGTGCCCTAAGGCCAACTGGTCTGGGAGTCACTGCTATGCCTGAGGTGGTGCAAGACGAGAAAAATACACCAAATAAGCAAGCACATGAGTAATCGGTCGGTTAGTACCTCAAGAAGTATTAACGGTCGCATGAAAGTGTGTGAGCAATCTCATCTAAATATTCATTAATTAAAAAGTACTGAGGCTGATGGGCAAGAGTATGATAGCTTGAATTGAATTCTCCGGGTGTAGGGATGTCTTTACATACACGCAGGGTTATATGATCGATGTTTTGGAAGAAAGATAGGAATGAAAAATAAGACGATGTTTTATTGAGGGAGGACGTGATTTCTGACATCTTTTCATGACCATTAAGATAGGGCTCATGACAACCGAAAAGCTAGCTTAGTTGAAAACCCTAATTTTCAAGGCTTTTCTTTTACAATTCTTTTCTTTAAATGTAATATTCATGATCTTTCTTTTATTATTGGATTTTGTGGGTGCAATCCACTGAAAACCCTCAGGAGACAACACTCCTCCTACTAGGGACACCTAGAGGTTTAAAGGCTTGTTGCACGTGCTCAGTGCAATCGTGTTGCCTACGAAAGTGTGCTAGTTAGTTTTTCTCTTTCTTTATTTTCTCCTTCTCTTTTTTAATAAACAGTTCGCTCGAGACGATCGAAATTAAGTTTGGGGGAATTTGATTAGTCGAAAATATTGCATCTTTTAACCGGCAATTTCCCTCATCATCTGCATTCATATAGAAATGTTCGGCATTCATATAGCACATATTAGCAAAACTGTCGCAAAATATCAGATTACATGTGTTAGACCTTAAAACCGGCATTTCTAGGGAAATTGACTGCATTTCATAACATGGCATCATTTCTATATATCGCAACCCGTGTTTCAAAGTCCGTGCAGGAAAATCAGAAGCTTGCTAAAAACTTACACCGCTAAAACATTACGCCAACTCAATGATTTCAGTTCTGGTATCAATCCAAAGGGACAAATACAAATCAACACATCAGAGAAAGGCCCAAATATCATCCCAAGACCACTGCAAAGAGCCCAAGTCCTAAGGAGCCAACATGGCCGCGGAACCGCGGCCGGAGCCGGCTTAAGTCGCGGTTCCGCGGTGGTTTGTCGACGTCACCACCTAATCTTTGCATCAAAATTCTTCATTCAGGGCCCACATTCATCTCATATACTTCAAGTTCCAGAAGACTCCAGAGACTTCTGCCAGATCAGCAAACTAGGGTTTCTAAGCTTAAACAATCCTAGCTTAAAGCCTAAGCTAAACTCCTAACAAACTATCTTCTAGAAGTCTCAACAAACTTTTGGAGGGAATTGTAATTTCAAACTTAGACCTAGGGTTTAGGAGATCTATAAATAAGACCCTAGGCTCACTTGTAAAGAGGATGGATAGATCCCTCCATTAGTTCATTTTAGTAGCCAATCTACCTCATTCATCATCTTCTTCCACAAGTCTAGTGAGAAGGCTTGTGTGAAACCCTAACCCTAATTCCAATCAAAATCCAAGATCTCGAGTACCAAATCAAGCAAGAAGCCCATCAACCTTTTATGAGCGGAACCGATCTTCAACAGAGCAAGTGGTCCAAGCCGATCCACGACTCACGGAGAAAAGCGACGCCAGATCGACAATTTAGTTCTTCCTCTTGTAGTTCTTGAGCGACTGTAATCAAATTATTGATATAAATAAAATGTGATATTCTTTTATCTTGTTTTCTTTTAAATTCTTGCATCATGATATCGTTTCAATTCTTGAATACTTTCTGTGTGATGATGTGTGAATAAACTCCGCTCGTCAAGGAGTCGAGACGATCAATAGAATGATGATGTAATATATCTGAAAACGATTCTTGATTCCTACGAGTTTTGTAAACCCTAGCAAGTTCAAGAATCGACGACCCAATTTTGTTGCGATGCTTTCTTGATTGATATCGCTCGAAATTGGGGAGTTACGATCGTTTCTTGAAATTGCTAGAGGCTAGAATGTGAATGATATCGACGAAAGAACAAGGGTTAAATGATGAAACCCTAGTTTCACGAGAAAGCCCTAACTCTCGTCGATCATCATCGATCTAGTATCAATTCTTCGAAGGACAAGAACACGATATCTTGATGATTACATCACGTCTATAGATCCGATCGATTCCTACGAGCCTCATTTAGATTCTTGACATTTGGTTGGAAATATCATCGAAACCCGATTCTTGATTGTTTATCATTTTCTTGATTCTTGAATAGAATAGTGACACTTGAAACAATTGATAAATATTGAATCATGTTTTCTCTTCTTTTCGATTAACTTTTCAATTCAAACAAATCGAACATTGAAACGAATCGCACAATCCCCGTGGACGATCCGCACTCGCTTACGATCTACAACTGACACCGTAATTGATTGCGGTCAAATATAATTCTTTGGTTGTGATTTCCTTATACAATTTTCTAAATACTGATACAAGATACTGTTATCGATCAAATGAAACCGTTATCGGGAAACAATTGATTCGATACTTGCTTTTACTTAGACAATCTGGAAATTTAATTAAATCACATATCATCAGACAACGCCGCGGAATACGAGGCTTTGTTAGCGGGGTTGCGAATCGCCTCCGAGGTGGGGCTGAAGACCATCAGAGTTCGCAACGACTCCGCCTTAGTTGTCGGCTAGGTGACTGGGAGATTCGAAGCCCGGGAACCGCTCATGGTAAAGTAACTAGCCGAGGTAAAAAGACTTCGCAAAAATTTTGACGAAGTCCAGGTGGAGCAGATTCCTGGGAACCTGAACACCCAAGTGGACGCTTTGAGCAAGCTCGCCTCTTCCTATACAGCCAATCATAAGAGGAACATCCTCTTCGAAGTCTTGCCATGGCCCAGCGTGGAGGACCAAGAGGTGACGCTCCAAGTATGCACGACTCAGGAGGAAGGCCAAGATTGGAGGAAGCCCCTCATGGAGTTCTTAAAAGATGGTACACTTCCAGAAGACCGAGGGGAAGCTCGCCGCCTCCGAGCAAAAGCCCGTCATTTTATCTCGAGCAATGGAAACCTTTACAAGAAGTCGTACACACAGCCTCTGCTCCGATACGTCGACCCTCATGAAGCCGACTATGTTCTACGAGAGATACACGAGGGGGTCGGTGGAGCACATCAAGGGGCCTGCACCCTGGTCCAGAAGATGCTACTCCAAGGATATTATTGGCCGAAGATCTACCAAGATGCCGAGAAGCTGGTCAGGAGATACAAAAGCTGCCAACTCCATGGGAGCATACCCCGTCTTCCCGCTACCAAGCTAACAACCCTCAGTTCCCCTTGGACATTTGCACAATGGGGGATGGATGATTAATACGAATTCTCGGTGTGTAGTTTTAGAAAATGTATAGAAATCACAACCAAAAATATTTTGACCGCAATCAAGAACGGGGTCGATTGCAGTGCGTTAGCGAGTGCAGATCGTCCACAGGGAAAGTGAGATCCGTTCGAATTTGAATTTAGATGAATTGAAAATTAAAGAAAAGAGAAAAGACAATTCAATTCAAGATTTTAAAGTTGAAGTTCAAGAATTAACTGGATCTAAATCTAAAATCAAGAAAACATTAAAATAAAGAATCAAGAATTGATGATTTCCAATCCAATAATCAAGAATCGAAGTGAGGCTCGTAGGAATCGATCGAATCTATAGACGTGATGAAATCTATTGATTATGTATTCTTATCCATTAATGATTTGATACTAGATCGATGACGATTAATCGAGGTTTAAGGATCTTTCGAAGAAACTAGGGTCTCTTCATCTCATCCTTTGTCCTTTCGATGAATCTCATTCAAATTCTAGCCTCGAGTAAATTCAAGAATCGATCGTGGATCACTAATTAACAGCGAACACAATCAAGAAAGCATCGCTCGAAACTAGGTTGCCGATTCTTCAATTTACACGAGTTTACAAAACTTATAGGAATTAAAAATTATTTCAAGATTTGTCACATCATCATCTATTGATTCTCTCGACTCCTTCACGAGCGGAGTTTTACTCAAACATCATAACAAAATACTCAATCAAGAATTGAGATCGAATCATGATGCAAGAATGTAAAGAAAGCAAGATATAGAAATTTCACCTGTATTTATCAACAATTTTGTTACAATTCTCTCAAGATCTATAATGAGGAAAGAACTCGATCGTTGATTTCGGCTTCGCTCGTTTCCTTGAGTCGCGGATCTCCTTGGATCACTTGCTCCGATGAAGTCCGGCGTCGCTTTCTAAAGGATCAAAGGCTTCATGCTTGATTTGGTACTCGGAGTTCTTGATTTTTGGCTTTGGATTTTGAATTGGGGATTAGGGTTTACAAGTTGTGCCACTCAACTTGTGTTGGGAATGTTAGTTGTATGTATGCCCTAGAGGCCATTACTGTACATTGGATGTTTATTGTAGTGGATGCTGGGACATATATAGGTAGGACTTTCTTGCTCGACATGATAGTACGCTATCTGGTTGCTCTTTATCTTAACATGTATACTCTCTGTCTCTCTGATTACATGTTGATAAAGCCCTTAGGATGTATACTCGACTTCCAGGACTATGATGAAGATCATAGTAGTGGGGCCTGGGTAGTCAATGAGTACATCCTTCATTGTTCCTAGTCGTGGGAATATCGAGACGGGGCATCGATATTCCAGAGTAGACTAGCGTATATCTTCTCGACCCATGTGATGGGCGATGGATGATCCCATATCCATTGGTGTTTGACATCGGAGATGGTATGCGGGTGCTCAGTGGAGACTGGGTACACTGAACGGACTCGCCGAGAACTCCCAGATGGTATTATACCTCACGTCAGATGGCAGTTCTCTGGTGACACTGGTACAGCTTAGTCTGTTGACCCGAGATCGTCATAGAGTCTTGTGTGTCTCCCACTGTGCTTTGATTTCCACCCTACCACGGCTCTACTGAGTCGTGCAAACAGGTGGTTTTTGGGTACAGTCCCGATTCACATGGAGGCAATGAGCGATAGGAGGGGATTCGTCTCTCCCGGTATTGGGGGTTGATGTTGTGCTATGCTCGACTGGACATAACAGGAAATCCCTGGCCAGGGTTGCAGTGACCTACTGGTAAGTGTTATCAGTAGTTTCACACATGTCATGGACTTCACGTCGGCATGACTTATCAAGCTACTGGGGTCTGACGTTTACCACCCCTAGGCGAGATTTGCGGCATATCAGACGAACAGACCGGACTGTACGGTAAGTATTACTGGTTGGATTCACAGGAGTGTGAGTGAGCTTGCTCGTCGATCTTCTGATCGCTCAATACCCGGGTGGCCGTTACGTTTAGCAGACCGCTTGCGGCTTGTGGATGCTTGATATGATCATCATCTGCTGCCGGCGTATTGACGAGTCTTTAGAGTCCTACACAGAGGTTTCCTGGCTCAAGCGAAACGAAATAGGAGCGCATATGAGATATGTGCAGGACCGAGAATAATGCGTGTATGTGATATCGTATTTCATTCTCGCGATGAATGTATCGATTCGTTATATGCGATATAACCTAGTTATCGAATCAAGGATTGATTCGATAAGCAGATACATAGGATACTAGTCGGTTATATGCGATATGATCGGATCGTTAAATCAAGTTTTGATTTAATGATTTAATGTATAATTATATATTTGATATATTACTTTACATCAACTAGTATTGGTTCACTTTAAATGGATTTTCTCACTTGAATTGTGCAAGTTGTATATGTGATATACTTTTGTGCACTTGATTGTATCATGTTTGATGATACATGTTTACTTGGTTAAGTGTAAAGAATCAAACCATGGTTAAACTAATGATTAGGGTTTTGTTTATCTATTTATTTATAATTCTTATTTTGGAAAAAATAAAGAAAGAATGGTGGGGTTTTTGTTTGCTAGTTGAAGGTTCTTGAAGCTTTGAACTAGTCCACCATTCTTGTCTTATACTTAACCCTAACCATTCAAGTTAACCATGGTCCATTCTCTACAATTAACCAAGGGTTAATATATGATAAGTATTGATTTATTTATCTAATTATTCAAGACTTATCATATCTTCTTCATCTTCTTCATCTTCTTCTTCCATGAAGAAAAGCTTGCTACATCAATGGCAAGTGATGAAAACAAGTGAGAAATCCAATTCTAAAGTGAACCCACTTCCTATTTCTTCATTCTCTACCTCTTGCCAAGTAGTATAGGGTGTTTTCTTCACAAGTTTCATGACTTGGTGAAGTCGGAGTTTGATCTTGTGATGCCTCGACGTAGATCATCTTCGGCATCGAAGCCGACGATCAAGCCCGCCCATTTCTTCGATGAAGCCGATGCTAGAGTTCGGGATCCGACTTGGACAGCGGAGAGACATCGTCGCGGAGCTTAGTAAGTGGTGGACCGGATCTACAAAGGTTGTAGTCACTTTCCTTTAGCATTTAATTCGTTTACATGCTTGCATCGCCTATATATCTAGTTAACGATCCGTATTAGGGTTTGTAGGCACTTGTAAAATTTGAATTAGCCATGCTTGATCACTTGTGAGTCTTCATTAGTGTGCCTAGGAAACCTACAGTGGTATCAGAGCCTAGCTAGAGCCTTAGGCGATGCGTAGACGGAATTAGAAGTCCGATTGAACCGAAACCCCAATCGCATTTTGCTCTCTGGACATTTTTGAAAAACATGGTTTTTTCCAGATTAAAAATATTCAGAAAACTCAGTAGAAGATTCTAAGAATTACTGTATAAAACGGGGCCCGTGAATCCATTAAAGCGCGGCGGAACCGCGGCATTAGCATGCTAATGCGGCGGTTCCGCGGCCCTTTTGTCTCCTCTTGCAATACATTTTGCACAGTAATTCCTAGTTTGCAGTGCTGGTTTTCCTGGGAATTTTTAATAATTTTTCAAGAGTTGAATTTTCTGGGTGGTATTGGGGACTCGGTGTATCGATCGGATTGTCTAATTTTGTCAGTGTGTTTTTCCGGGTATTTTTAGAATATATTAAAAAGTTCGACCGGATATAAATACCCACTTTTTCCCCTGCCGGGAAATTTCCAATTGTTGGATTTTTCCGTAGTTTAACGACGTTCTAAGTAGTGCAAGTAACGCGATGGACCCTCTAGAAGACAACAAACCTTAACTCGATTATGTGACCGTCTTGAACTGCCCTTTGAACCTTCGGGTTTGGGGCAGTACGGCGTGCCACATGTGAGGCGTTGGCTTGACCTTTCTACGGCTGGACCGTTGGTACTGAGGCACGAACTGAATGTTGTTAGACTTATTTCATGTGTTGAGCTGTTTCGGGAAAACTTGGGTGTTCGAATGTTCAATCGGAAAGTTTAACATTTTCTGTTTATCCGGAATGTGATACAACAATTGGAATTCACAAAATTTATGTGATAACTGAATGAATGTTATAAACATAGCAGTTTAGTCTCACTTGATCGGTTGCCACGGAATTTTGATGTGATCAAAAGTCCGTCGCAATCACGTAGCGTACGCGGATACTCGCCGGGTAAACTTAATAGACAGCCTCACTCCATAGCCCCGACCAAGTGACTATAGGAGAACCCCGTCGCCGAAAGCATCCGTTCGGGTGCTCGCGGTAGCGGAGTTCCGCCTTGGTGCACTTCGTCGACGGTTTCGGGGGTGCGACCGTCTACTAAAGTTTGCGACGAGCATTCGATCAAAATGTCGGGAATCTTGTTGAATTGCCCGACTTGATATTGAAAAGTGTTTTCGATAATGAGACTAAAATGCGGGGTTTATAATTGTTAGGCATGCGATGTCTAAAGAATTCATTTGATCAGGCATGCGATGTCTGAGGTGGTTGCGGATTCCAACTGTTGTAGTTTTACACTTTCTTTTCTGTGACCGTAAGTGTAATATGTGATGTCGCCGTTTTCGTTGCTATATATCAACGACAATTGGGATGCGCATATTTACTTACGTTGATGACATGTGATGTTATGTGTTGCTGGATATGTTATATTGGATCGTCGTGTTTGAATAGCCGGGTTTTTTTTATGTGAGATGAGTATTTTTCATTTTCATTCATGTAAAAACTTGTATGTAATATTATTTTATTGGGGCACTTCCAGGTTGCGGAAGATGTCACCGTTGATGTATATTATTTACTTTTCTGCACTAGGATAGACCCAAGGAGGGGAGCACAAGTAACCGGGTTCTGGGGTCCAGTGGGAGACCATCTCGAGGAGTCGAGTCCGGGTCTCCTAACCCTAGAATTGGTAGGGTTGCTTGCCGCTCTCGTAGGGGTCTAGAGGTGTGGGATAGGCTATTCATCACGACCGTGGAATCCGTGTTTTATACTGGCTCGTATTGAAAACACGGACGTCCTAGTATATCCAATATTTCATATGTTTCTTCTGCTCTAATTTATCTGTGATGTGATCATGTGATGTTCTGTGACAGATATTATATATAGTATATATGATATATTATATAAACGTTGCTTATGTTTTACACCCGCGCTAGCCCTGCCCCGCTCTGCCGTTAGTTACCTAACCTAACGGTGCAGACGGGACATCGAGGTGAATGCGGATGGCATAAGCGTACGTTATATTTATCTGTGATGTTTAGGTGGACTTAAATGATGGGATATTCATTAATGAGATTAATGAAAGAAAATAAACCTAATTGATGTTGTGGAATCGAATTTCAAAATAAAAACAGGTAGCTACAGTTCTTGCTCTGCATCGCGGTGTTCATTGTAGAACATCCTGCACCTTATTCGATGGGGAAAGGACCGAGATCCCTTCACCGGGAGTGACTCCTTTAGCAAATAACTGGCAGATGCTACACACTCGGTTTGTCTTTTGATCTCTTCTATAGTTTCTGCTTTGCACAGTGATATATATGATATATCCCGCACCTCATTCGATGAGGAAAGGGCCGACGATCCCTTCACCGGGGGTGACCCCTTTAGCAAAACTAGAAAAGCCTTAAAAACATTCCATTTAAAAACCATTTGATTCCGCAACGAGATCAAGTTCAAAGCGTTAAAGGTTTTCATAAAAAAAAACCATTCGCAACCCTCCATCATTTTAGGAAGTAGAGTACTTAGTATTCGTGCTGTGTTTGTTGACCATAGTCAAGGCACAGTGTACGGTATCTAAGTGATGTCTTCCTACACCGCATATGATGCGATTAGTTAGGACAGTCGCGTGACTTTGTTGACCTTAGTTAAAAGTCATGTGGGTGGGTCTAATTAATCACGAAATGACGGGTAGAACTTGACTAGTACTTATGATTTGTTGACCATAGTTAAGGTCATAGGTGCTAGGGGTAAAAACTGTAAGTCTACGGTAGCGCCCCGGCCGTCTACAGACGCCAAATGCGGAACAAAAACTTTTTAACTGGCGCTATCGTATACTTTAACCCGGATCTGCAATTATTGCTAAACTAACAAACTGTAAAGAGTGTAGAAAGGTTATACCGAACGATCCGAGTCCTTCATTCTTTAACCATCATCCCACGCTCCGTTGCGGCTGCTCCGATCTCTTCGATCTCCGATCTGCTCGTCCAGGTGGCACCACGTCGACGATTCTTTAAACGGGCTCCCGCCTCTGACTTGAGGCAACTCGGTCGTCAAGTTTGCTAAAAGAGATAACCAAGAATGATGTAGAGAATGAGTAGATGACTTTGTCTCACTTCGTCCAAAGCCGTGGACGATCGGTTAATGAAGTTGCCGATGGAAATGAAATGGAACAAGAAATGAACTATGAAATTTCCATGCATCCAAAACTTTAGTCTTTTCTTTTAACAACCATAATCTTTTTCAAGTCAAGAATGGAGGAGGAGAAGGGGGCCGGCCACTTAAAGGAGGGGGTGAGTGTAGGAACCAAGTGGTGACCATAACACAAAGCTTATCATGAAGAAAAAATCTTAACAAAAACAAAATGCATTAATGTAAACCATGACTCACTTAAACCTAGTCATCATATAATAAATGCAATCAAAGGTTCATGAAGCTAGTCACCATCCTTGTCATCACTTCTAGAAACTTCTAGAACACAGACACACCACATCTCAAGAAAAGATAAATCCGTCTTTAACCGAATGTTAAAAGACGGCAGATAGAAAACTGGAAACTGGCAACTTCCAAAAGTGATCCCGAAACGACATTCAGGATAACCCCGAAACTGTATAAATATACCCGTATTTGTATTACGACCGAATACAAATGCAACTGAGACAAAGATATTATATCTATTCAATATAATACTTAGATCCGGCTTAAACCAAAGCCGACCAGTATCATCTGCCCGAAAAATAACACGTGCGTAAACACACGTGCATTTTCCGAACCCTGCCATAAAACCATACGGCCTCTACAAAGTTTCGCCCGAACTTGGGAAACTGTCTGTGGGGGACTCTAATGACTCGTCAGTACCCTGACAGTGGGTTTAACCACAAACCGTCAGCGGCACTAGCAATGCGTAACGGCTGCCCATGGACTGACCTCAAGGGAGGCCGATGAGCGAACTCATCCGGAAACCCTACTGAGCCTAACAGTGACAATATATATACAGTCCGGTCCGTTCGTCTATGAGTATCGCATATCTGCCTAGGGGGCTAGTAACGTCAGACCCCCAATAGCAGTATAAGTCGTGTCGGAGTGTAGCCCAATAACACCCTGAGATACTACTGGAGTAGCTACCAGTAAATCTCCTGCCACGGCCGTGGGCTATGTGTAATGGCTCTCCTAGACACAGCACGATCTCGCCCCCAATACCGGGAGAGACGAATCCCCTGCCGATCCGCTCACGTGCCTCCATATGGCTTGGGACTGTACCCAAAAACTACCTGTTTGCACGACTCCTTTGAGCCGTGGTAGGGTAGAAATCAAAGCACAGTGGGAACTCACACGAGACAAATGATGACCTCAGGTCGATGAACTAACCTGTACACATGTCACCAGGGAACTGCTATCTGACGATATGTATAATACCAACTAGCAGGTTCCCGGCGAGTCCTGTCCGGTGTACTCATAACCCAATGAGCACCTGTATACATCTTAGGTGATCCAACTGACACCAGTGGCTTGTGAGACCGGCCACCGCCCCTCGTCGGGGTCTCGACTGTATACACTAGTCTACTCCGGAGTATCGATGCCCAGTCTCGAAACTCCCACGACTAGGGACCACAATTAAGGATATGCATATAAACTACCCAACTCTCACGTATATGATCGCCATCATACTGTTGGTAGTAAAGCAAGATCCTAAGGGCTCTATCAAAGTGTAACATGTAATCAGTCACCTGAACATGTACACGACTGATAAAGGCAAACCAGATAGCATACTATCATCTCGAGTAAGACTGTCCTACCGGTATAGGTCCTCCGCAATCATTGCAATCACGTACCTGCGATCCAATAATTGACTATGAGGGCACTATCTCCAACAATCTCCCACTTGCACTCAAGGCTAATTATTGCGATGTCGACTACTCACAGCCCGTGTGAAACCGAACATCCAACTCCTCTACTAATCAGTTTCACAAAGCCCGTTTGTAAAACTATTGTGTTCGAGAAATAGCCTCAGTGAGTGGATCTGCCTAGATGTTTCTTTCTGTGTCTCTCTTAATCTCAAGTTCGCGGAGAAAGCCATCTCCCGAATCGGGTAATACCTGTCTTAGAATATGTCTGGATATCTGATGGGACCTAGTTCATAAATGAACTCCAAATCCAGACTTCTTAGACCGTATCGAAAACTGAACCTAATCAGTATCCGGCACCATGCCTCCCACAGTATCCTCTTGGACCACCTGTCCATAATACTGTCCCTCTTCGTCAGAGGGAAAACTATAACTCTGACAATCACTCTGTCATCCACGTCACCTTTGAAGCCTGGAATGATAATCGTCTCCCGAAGGAGGCTGCCGTCATCAAATCCGCAGAACATGTACTTTTGTTCTAAAACTGCTTCCTTATGTTTCTCCAGGATTGGATTTATTGCATCTAGTGCAAAAACAACATCTGGTGTGGTACTTGACATCTCATGATTGACTCAGTTGCCTAAGCAAGTGATCTGCCAATCATGCACATCCCTCTCCTCTTTAGTCTATATGACACCTTTAGAGAGGGTGACTCCATCACCTGCAGGTACACCACCATGCTAGGAGTCAACTATTCTAAAAACCATTAGAATATCTGTCAAAGTACCGACATTGGGAAACTACCCAAATCTAGATCTAAAAACCATAGATCCAGAAACCAGAATGTCAAATATTATATCCATATCCTATCTGGAGAAACAACTGTGTGACGACCACAGTACAACCGATCGTAGTATAGGAATTTTACTTCCTACTCTGTGTATGTCATCCAAATACCATGACATCACAGCCTACTACCTTCTTAACAGATCCATCCCCTATTCTGATGAAATCAAACCCATGACTGTCACATCAAAATTAGATGATCTATCTCCGCTATAACTGCTCTAGTCTATAAATAGACATAAACTACTTGCCTACTATGCTTCCGCTACTCCCACCGACCACAACAACCCTCATACCGGGTCTCATAGCCTGGAACGACGGTAGTGTCAAGTCTGGGTAGATAAGAACCTCCCTGTCACCGTCCTTGAGGCTACCGAAGTACCTCTCGGGTGTCTGAGGTTACCCACCATATCTGCGGAGTGGCTATTGGAATGTCAAACCTGATTGAATATATAGGTCCTATTAAATTTTCCGTAATCGTTTGCGGTTCTGGAATCGCTTCCAGTTCTACCATACTCCCACTACTGTTTTCTGAAAAAGTCCATTTTACTAAAACTGTGGCGAGTCAAGAACAATATCACTATTGATCTTCCAAATGATAGAATATCAACCCTCGTCATAGCCAGGGTCAACCCATAAACAACCATTACAGAAACGTACCCTGAGTTGTCCAGAGTCTAGTTTTAAGCATAAGCTGGACAACTCCCCGTACCTTAACATCTTATAAGGTATGATCCATTCTATATCCAATATAGAAACTTTGGCACTTATTTAATTGGAACCAGATTCAATCATGCAACTGTCTCCAGTGCATATCAACTTAATGGAAAGAGGCTAATCAGCATTACTCAACTTAGGAATCCATCCAATTATGAGAAACCCGAAAGAGAAACAAGTTTCTCAAAACCATTACTATCATCTGAATACCAATCACAAGAATCTATATCTTCGATCTCTTTGAAGAATCTTGATACTTGTGACACCTGGTTCTCTACTTTATTCTTATACCCACAACTTCTCAAAACTTAGACCTTGTATTTCTGCGAAACACTTGTCTAAAAACTAGAGAAGTTATAAGTAAACAGAACATAGTACGAGGACCTACCCCTTTGTCCTGAAGGACACTTGGACAACATACAATACTCTGTATAAGTCCGCTGAGTTAAACAACTCATAACCTGTGCGTCGTAGGTTGAAAACTGTACCCTGGCGATTTCCTCAAATATCACCAATTTCAACGAATTCTGATATAATGAGGATGATCACCTAATTCCCAATAACTTACTCCCACTCATCATCTGTAAAACCATACAGATATGAGAATGAAACCTGGTAAATACATACCCTTGGAGTAAGTATCTAATCGGGAAAACAGTTTTCTTTTAACGATGTACTGAAACATGAAAATGTTTCGTAGGGGTATCCTGGTATTCATAGCAATGCCTCTTCCATAATCCAATTCATGACTATAACCGTATATCTCTTTGCCATCTCTCCAAATCCCTTTATTTGTCTTTAGTCGTTACCTTCTGTACACCATCGTTAGGCTAAATGGTTTTCTTCCTTCCCTACCGTTCGGCACCAGCCTATGGTTTGGAAGAAGACTATCCAGTAAGCATAATAGGTGTACCCTCCTAAACCAAGGAGTACTCATATCTTGAGAGAAGGTGATGATAAAAGACAACTGAATAATACCTTATTCCTTTAAAAGTGAAATAGGAGTGGCGATGAAGTACGCGGTTTTGGTCGTGAATGATATCAGTCGCAATTTACTTTGCCCTCTTTCTAATTCCTTTATTTTGTCTTTACATATTACCTTCTGCACACCCTACTTAGGCTAATTGGTTTTCTTCATTCCCTACCTTTCGGCACCTGCCTATGGTTTGGAATAAGACTATCCAATAAGCGTAATAGGTGTACTCTCCTAAACCAAGGAGCCCTCGCAACCTGAGAGAAGGGGATAATAAAAGACAACTGAATAAACCAATTCTTTTTCTCCTGAACCTGGATCCATCCTCGAAGAAGTCCCTTCGAGTTCGTATATAACCATACGATGGATCTATCCAATGGAAGTGGATGTCCGTAGTAAAACGGGTGTTCTGAGAAATGCAAAGGGTAGAAGAAGGAGTGGCAATGACTTATGCAACTAGGACAATCCAAAAGCCAGTATTTTAAGAAGGTTCGGTCAACAAGGTCACTGAGTCATAGTCTAGGGTCGGTCAAAGGTCGCTGCCAAAGAGAGAGAGAAAAGAAACACTCTGCGTGCACTCTCACCTAGATCAGAATGGTTATCACTTTATCTAATCCGGAAACCTCCCACTGTCCTGTCAAATTCTCCTCCAAACCTAAAAGAAGAATCAATCGGATCACCCGAAGAGTAAACCAACTCATCAGTGGGAATCGGGATCCAACTCTCATCGCATGATAACGTGATGGAATGCATCCACGTTACTCACACTCTAGAAGGTATGCGCATACTTGGCAAGTTTCAGTTTCTTTAGAAACTCCCGATAAGATTTTTTGCCCCATGCTCTTATAACCTTGGCTTTGGTCAAAATGTCATAAGTCACATGCCAAGTTCTACCCGTCACTATCTTGTCAATTTGAACCCACCCGCACATGCCCCTGACTTTGGCCAATCGGCAGAACGACTGTCCCAAACTAACTCATCTATCTATGCAACAAATGAATACCCAGCAGCTACCAAACACTATGCCTTAACTTTGGCTAAAATTCATAGCTTGAATACTACTAAATACCCAAAAGAAGTGACGGAGGGCTACGGCTGGTTTTTGGCGAAAAACCTTTAACATAGTGAACTTGATATTGCTGAAGGAACCTGATAGCTTTTTAAAATATAGTGGCGAAAACCTTTTGCTAAAGAGGTCATTCCCGGTGAAGGGATCTCGGCTCTTTCCTGGTGGAATGAGGTGCAGGATATTCCACTGAATACCACTATGCAAAGCAACTTGTAATCGACTATAGTGAAGTTATTACCCTGACGCAAACTTCTGCCCAAGGGGTCTGATTGATCGTTTTTCCGTTGTGTTTGTATAAAATTGTAAAGAACTTCACAACCAAAAACTTTTTTGACCGCAATCAAACTACGGTGTCGGATGTAGTTTGTAGTGAGTGCGGATCGTCCACAGGGATTGCACGATTCACTTATATTTTGATACGTTTGAAATGAAAAGTTAAGCAACAATAAAAGAAAACATGATTCAAGAATGATTTGTATTCAAGTGTCACTATTCTTTACTCAAGAATCAAGAAACTATAAACAATCAAGAATCGGTTGTTTTGATAATATTTCCAATCAACAATCAAGAATCTAAAAGATGCTCGTAGGAATCGATAGGGTCTATAGACGTGATGTAATCTAAAGATTTCGTATTCTTGTCCTTCGAAGGATTGATACTAGATCGATGATGATCGACAAGAGTTAGGGTTTTCTCGTGAAACTAGGGTTTCATCTTATCCCTTGTTCTGTTGTCGATATCATTCACATTCTAGCCTCTAGCAATTTCAAGAAACGATCCTAACTCCCCAATTTCGAGCGATATCATTCAAGAAAGCATTGTAACGAAATGGGTTGTCGGTTCTTGAACTTGCTAGGGTTTACAAACCATCGTAGGAATCAAGAATCGATTAAAGCTATGTTACATCATCATTCTATTAACCGTCTCGACTCCTCGACGAGCGGAGTTTTATTCACACATCACCACACAGATAATATTCAAGAATTGTAAAGATAACATGATGCGGAATTTAAAGAAAACAAGATAAAAGAATATCACCTTTTATTTAATCAACAATTTCAATACATTCTTCAAGATCTACAAGAAGAAGAAATCGATCGTTGACTCGGCTTCGCTCGTCTCCGTGGATCGTGGATCTACTTTGATCTCTTGCCCGATTGAAGATCGGCTCGGCTCATAAAAGGGTTGAAGGCATCTTGCTTGGCTTGCACTCAAGATCTTGAATTGTGGTTGGATTTAGGGTTAGGGTTTCCTACAAGCTTTCTCACTAAACTTGAGGAAGAGGGGATGAAGAAAGAGATTGATTTTTCTAAGCTTTCCCAAGGTTGAATCCTCTGGAATAATGAGCCTAGGGTCTTATTTATAGAGCTCCCAAACCCTAGGTTTAAGTTTGAATTTCCCTTTCCCTCCAAAAGTTTGTTGAAGAGTTTCTAGAAGGAGTTTGTTAGGAGCTAGCTTAGGGTTTAAGCTAGGGTTTAGGGAAAGTTCTAGAATGATTAGGCTAGTTTAGTGAAACTCAAGGTGTTTGCTGATCTGGTAGAGATATCTGGAGTCTTCTGGAAGTTGGAGTGCATTTCTGAACTGTAGCAGATGAAACAGGAGTTGTGGTGTAAATTTGAGGAACTAAGTCCCTGGGCCCACCGCGGATCCGCGGCCTAAGCAAGTCCATGCCGCGGATCCGCGGCTGCTTGATGGGCTTGGGCCTTGGTATTTCAGGTTCTGTCTTGTACTGACATTTGGGCTTTTCTCTGATGTTTTGATTTGTATTTTCCCTTCTGTATTGATACCAGATCTGAGCTAGTGAGTTTACGAGCGATGTAATGGTCGAGCAAGCTTCTTTTCCTGCACAGACTTCGAAACACGGGTTGCAAGATATAGAAAATATGCCATGTAATGAAATGCAGTCAATTTCCCTAGAAATGCCAGTTTAAAGGCCGAATACATGTAATCTGATATTTTGCGACCGATTTGCTAATATGTAGAATATGAATGTCGAACACTTCTAATTGTATGCAGATGATATGGAAATTGCCGGTTAAAATATGCAATATTTTCGACTGATCAGGGTCAGTCCCGGTGAAGGGATATCGGCCCTTGCCCCGTCGAATGAGGTGCAGGATATTCCACTGAATACCGCTATGCATAACAAAAGGAAACGTCTTTGTAATAACACTTTTTAAATTGTTCCAACAACTGCCAAATAGGTTTGCTTTCCTTTGCATTGATCAGAATCAACGCAGTCCCATCAATCAATCACACTAGAAAAGAACGAAAATAAAATGTACGTGTATGCCATCCGCATTCGTCACTGGGTCCCGTCATCACCTGTTAGGTTACTTAACTAACGACAGAGCGGGGACTGGACTAGCGCGGGTGTAAAACATATACAACATCTATTAGTATATAAACCAATATACAATAATCGCTCCAGGCGTGATAATATGCAACATTACAGAAAAGTAATAAGCATCACAGAACAATACAGATAATCTGGGATCCCCGAGTTTCACAGAGCCGCTGCTGAAACCCGACGTTCCCCTGTCGTGTGGATAGCCTGTGCAATGAAACCTAGACCCCTACGGGTGCGGCAAGTTACCCGCCAAAACCTGAAGCGAGGCAGCCCCCTACAGCAAAGTGAATGGACCACCCTGCACTTCACGGAATCCGGTAATCTTGGGCACCCCTCCTTGGGTCAACCTGTACCCCCTACGAGTGCGGCGAATAGTCTGCCAATTCTAGAGTGAGGCCCCTCTGCCTCTCAAAACCATGAGATGCGGACCCGTTGCCCTCCAGAACCCGGCTATCCGTGCACTCCGTCACGGGGCAAAATCTAGTACAGTAATGAAAAATAGTACAACAGGTACATCGACCGCAACCTGGTCGTGCCCCAAAAGAATATTATACAACAGGCAGTGATGGCAGTCCACAAGTTGGACGCTCGCCCCGCAATATCAAATATACAAATAAATCCAAATTGCACTATCATTGCACACTGCTATCCACCACGACAAATCCGCAACATCACAGCACAACACAGAATATCAACGCGAATGTCACGTTCGCAAACCCGTCTAAAAGAACTATAGCAATCAGACGCTGTTTACCGATCAAATGACATTCCCGGTCGGAGATATAATGTAAGCACTGTAAACTTAACATGTTTAAATTTCGATCGACTAAATATCATAAAGTGGGCCCCACGAACAACTGGTGAACAGTAACAAAATCTGGGCCCAAAAGATATATACCAAAAACCCCAAATTCCAATAGAGAAGACATAGACAAAATTTGGTGCACTGATCCCATAGAATGGCCGCGGATGCGCGGCCAAACCATGGGTATGACCGCGACTCCGCGGCGGTTTGGTGGAATCACGTGCTCAAATTTGGTCGTTGTACTTCTAAAACCCTGCACAACTTTCTGTGATATGTGGAATATTTTTAGGACACCATTTAAAATCGACAGAAACTGTGAAATTGTAAAAATGCGGATTTTGATTTCCGGTTCGATCGATATTTTAAACGTGTTAGCACAAGTTAGTAAAGCAAAATGGTGAGGCTCTGATACCACTGTAAGTCTACGGTAGCGCCCCGGCCGTCTACAGACGCCAAATGCGGAACAAAAACTTTTTAACTGGCGCTATCGTATACTTTAACCCGGATCTGCCATTATTGCTAAACTAACAAACTGTAAAGCGTGTAGAAAAGTTATACCGAACGATCCGAGTCCTTCGTTCTTTAACCATCATCCCACGCTCCGTTGCGGCTGCTCCGATCTCTTCGATCTCCGATCTGCTCGTCCAGGTGGCACCACGTCGACGATTCTTTAAACGGGCTCCCGCCTCTGACTCGAGGCAACTCGGTCGTCAAGTTTGCTAAAAGAGATGACCAAGAATGATGTAGAGAATGAGTAGATGACTTTGTCTCACTTCGTCCAAAGCCGTGGACGATCGGTTAATGAAGTTGCCGATGGAAATGAAATGGAACAAGAAATGAACTATGAAATTTCCATGCATCCAAAACTTTAGTCTTTTCTTTTAACAACCATAATCTTTTTCAAGTCAAGAATGGAGGAGGAGAAGGGGGCCGACCACTTAAAGGAGGGGGGTGAGTGTAGGAACCAAGTGGTGACCATAACACAAAGCTTATCATGAAGAAAAAATCTTAACAAAAACAAAATGCATTAATGTAAACCATGACTCACTTAAACCTAGTCATCATATAATAAATGCAATCAAAGGTTCATGAACCTAGTCACCATCCTTGTCATCACTTCTAGAAACTTCTAGAACACTGACACACCACATCTCAAGAAAAGATAAATCCGTCTTTAACCGAATGTTAAAAGACGGCAGATAGAAAACTGGAAACTGGCAACTTCCAAAAGTGATCCCGAAACGACTTTCAGGATAACCCCGAAACTGTATAAATATACCCGTATTTGTATTACGACCGAATACAAATGCAACTGAGACAAAGATATTATATCTACTCAATATAATACTTAGATCTGGCTTAAACCAAAGCCGACCAGTATCATCTACCCGAAAAATAACACGTGCGTAAACGCACGTGCATTTTCCGAACCCTGCCATAAAACCATACGGCCTCTACAACGTTTCGCCCGAACTTGGGAAACTGTCTGTGGGGGACTCTAATGACTCGTCAGTACCCTGGCAGTGGGTTTAACCACAAACCGTCAGCGGCACTAGCAATACGTAACGGCTGCCCATGGACTGAGCCTAACAGTGACAATGTATATATAGTCCGGTCCGTTCATCTATGAGTATCGCATATCTGCCTATGGGGCTAGTAACGTCAGACCTCCAATAGCAGTATAAGTCGTGTCGGAGTGTAGCCCAATAACACCCTGAGATACTACTGGAGTACCTACCAGTAAATCTCCTGCCACGGCCGTGGGCTATGTGTAATGGCTCTCCTAGACACAGCACGATCTCGCCCCCAATACCGGGAGAGACGAATCCCCTGCCGATCCGCTCACGTGCCTCCATATGGCTCGGGACTGTACCCAAAAACTACCTGTTTGCACGACTCCTTTGAGCCGTGGTAGGGTAGAAATCAAAGCACAGTGGGAACTCACACGAGACAAATGACGACCTCAGGTCGATGAACTAACCTGTACACATGTCACCAGGGAACTGCTATCTGACGATATGTATAATACCAACTAGCAGGTTCCCGGCGAGTCCTGTCCGGTGTACTCATAACCCAATGAGCACCTGTATACATCTTAGGTGATCCAACTGACACCAATGTCTTGTGAGACCGGCCACCGCCCCTCGTCGGGGTCTCGACTGTATACACTAGTCTACTCTGGAGTATCGATGCCCTGTCTCGAAACTCCCACGACTAGGGACCACAATTAAGGATATGCATATAAACTACCCAACTCTCACGTATATGATCGCCATCATACTGTTGGTAGTAAAGCAAGATCCTAAGGGCTCTATCAAAGTGTAACATGTAATCAGTCACCTGAACTTGTACACGACTGATAAAGGCAAACCAGATAGCATACTATCATCTCGAGTAAGACTGTCCTACCGGTATAGGTCCTCCGCAATCATTGCAATCACGTACCTGCGATCTAATAATTGACTATGAGGGCACTATCTCCAACAAAAACCTTTATCGGGAGTTTCAAGTGTTGAAATTTGCAATGAGATTGCATACCTTCTATATGATAGTTGGATCCCGATACCCACCGCGAGTAATTGTTACTCCTGGGAGAGTTTTGCACTTTGCAATTAGCCGATCAAGTAGGTGTCTAGAAAGGTGTCAACGGGGTTACGCCTCTGGGAAAACGAGGTTTACTGTAATTAGGTCCGTGCGAAAGCACGGGAAACCTCCCTCAAAGTACCGACACTGGCCTGGCTGAAAGATTGGCGAACTTGTAGAGTGTAATTAATCCAGGCTAGTCTTTCCTTTTAGAGTTTGAAGGAAAATTTAATAAAAAACAGTAGGAGCCATCCTGATTAAATATAATATATAACCAATCTAATCTTGCAAGAGCGCACGCTGAGTGTTTTCTTCTCTCTCTCTCCTGGTAGCGACCATATCACGCCTTAATCAAGATAATAAAATGGATGTATTGACCGAACCCGCTTGTTATACTGAGCTGGGGAACGTTGGTCCCGCTCCAACTTATAATTGTTATAAGACAGAGCAGGAAATAAGGGGAATACTAGAATTCCTATGCCGCCCAAACGAAGAAAGTGCATATGATGCATCTCCTTCGGGTGTGTTCATTATAAAGAACTGTTTCTCAGTATCCTCTGCATCCTGGGTATTCGATACCGGATCAGGATCCCAGATATGTAATCTGTTACATAGGGCTACAAAAGGGTAGAAAAACTTGTAGGGTTCATAGGCACCCTAATGAGGTCTCACAAGGCATCAACCATGCCAATTTCAAAAATACGGTGCCGAGAAACCCTAGACTACGGATCGTTAGCTAGATGTCTAGGCGAAAAAGCGAGCTAGTTTACAACTAAACTATAAGATAACGGAAATACAACCTTTGTAGATCCGGTGCTCCACCTCCATAGCTCCGCAACGAAGTTCCTTTGCTGTCCAAAAAGAATCCGGGCTCTACCGTCGGCTTCATCGGAGAATGGACGGGCTAGGTCATCGATGTCCATGCCGAAGATGATCTACGTCGAGGTATCGCTAAATCAAGCTCCGACTTCACCAAGTCAAGAAACTTGTGAAGAAAACACACTCTACTACTTGGCAAGAGGTAGAGGATGAAGAAATAGGAAGTGGGTAGACTTTAGAATTGGATTTCTCACTTGTTTCATCAATCCACCATTGATGAGGCTTGCTTTCTTCAAGTGAAGAAAGGAAGAAGAAGATAGAAATTGTTATGATAAGTTAATTTAGAAAATAGAAAATAATAGAATACTTATCATAATCAACCATGGTAAAGTGTAGAGACTAAACTAAGGTTAAATGAAGTGGTTAGGGTTAAGCATGAGACAAAAATGGTCACATAGTCAAAAGTTCAAGAAGCTTCAACTAGAATCCAAAATTAGCAACCATTTTCTTTTTATGCTTATCATATTCCAAAATGAATAATTAAATAAGATAAAAGAATAAAACAAAACCCTAACCATTATCATGTAACCATGGTTTGATCTTTACACAAAAACCCTAGCATACATGTATCATCAAACATGATACAATCAAGTGCACAAAAGTATATCACATATACAATGTGTACATCCAAGTGAGAAAATCCATCTTAAGTAAACCGATACTAGTTAATGCAAACTAATATATCAAATATATAATTACGCAATAAATCATTAAATCAACACTTGATTTAACGATCCGGTCATATCGCATATAACCGACTAGTATCCAATGTATCGGCTTATCGAATCAATACTTGATTCGATTAGGTTATATCGTATACAACCATTCGATACATTCATCGCGAGAATAGAATACGGTATCACATACACGCATTATCCTCGGTCCCGCACATATCTCATATGCGCTCCTATTTCGTTTCGCTTGAGCCAGGAAACCTCTGTGTAGGACTCTAAAGACTCGTCAATACGCCGGCAGCAGGTGATGATCATATCAAACACTCACAAGCCGCAAGCGGTCTGCTAAACGTAACGGCCACCCGGGTATTGAGCGATCTGAAGATCGACGAGCAAGCCCGCTCACACTCCAGTGAATCCGACCAGTAACACTACCGTACAGTCCGGTCTGATCGTCTGATATGTCGCATATCTCGCCTAGGGGTGGTAAACGTCAGACCCCAATAGCTCGATAAGCCGTGTCGATATGAGGTCTATAACTATTCGAGAAACTACTGGTAACACTTACCAGTAAATCTCAGCAACCCTGGCCAGGGATTTCCTGTTATAGCCAATCGAACACAGCGCAACATCAACTCCCTATACCGGGAGAGACGAATCCCCTCCTATCGCTCATTGCCTCCATGTGACTCGGGACTGTACCCAAAAACCACCGTTTTGCACGCCCTCTTGGACGTGGTAAGATGGAAATCAAAGCACAGTGGGAACCACACAAGACTCTATGACGATCTCGGGTCAACAGACTACTCTGTACCAGTGTCACCAGAGAACTGCCATCTGACGTGAGGTATAATACCATCTGGGAGTTCTCGGCGAGTCCGTCCAGTGTACCCAGTCTCTACTGAGCACCCGTATATCATCTCTGATGTCAAACACCAATGGATATGGGATCATCCATCGCCCATCTGTATGGGTCGAGAAGGTATACGCTAGTCTACTCTGGTATATCGATGCCCCGTCTCGATACACCCACGACTAGGGACTTTGAAGGATGTACTTATGGACTACCATGTCCCCACTAGTATGATCTGGATCATAGTCCAGGTAGTCAAGCACACATCCTAAGGGCTTTACCAACATGTAATAGAGAGACAATCAGTGTACACGTTAAGGTAAAGATCAACCAGATAGCATACTATCATGTCGAGCAAGAAAGTCCTCACTATATATGTCCCAGCATCCACTACAATATACATCCTATGTATAGTAATGGCCTCTAGGGCATACATATAACTAACAATCTCCCACTTGCACTAGGGCTATCTGTAGCTGTGGTTTGAAGTATCTCATACTCAACCATCCCATAAAAGTCTCTCTCTGGGAACAGGCCTTTGTGAGTGGATCCGCTGTGTTGTCCTCTGAGTCTACTCTCCAAACCTCGATCACCCTGGAGATCAACCATCTCCATGATCAGGTGACACTGCCTTAGAATATGTCTGGATCACTGATGGGACCTGCGTTCCTTGGCATTAGCCACAACTCCATTGTCACACAATGGGAGGAACATAGTTCATCTCATGAACCAATATACATCCAGACTGCCTCTTTGGTAGCATCCTAAGTAGCGATGTATCGTGCCTTTATCGTCTAGTATGTCACGGTATCTAGCTTGGAACTCTTCCAACATACCGTCCCTCTACTGAGGGTAAAGACAATGCCTGTGACTGACATTCAGTCGTTCTTATCACTCTGGAACACTTCCAGTGATTCTCCCCAGGATCGATTGATACCATCTCATTACAACTAGTGAGTATCCTAATATCCATTTAGATCTATCTCATAGATCCAAAACCCAGGATTTAGTAGGTATCAGTTTAATCCTATATGGAGAATCATTGTGATAAGCGGAGATTGATCGAGCATAGCATAGGAAACTACTTCCCTATCAAGAGTATGTCATCCACGTACTCTACGAGGATCGTCACCATACTCTCTGCTACTTTTTTGTTTATACAAGGTTCATCTACCATTTTGATGATGTCAAACTCTTTGACTACTTTATCAAAACAGACTTTCCAACTCCGCGATGCCTGCTTTATCCTATAAAGCATCTTGCACACGTTTCCGCTGCTCCCACTGTCTACGAAGCCCTCTGGCTGTGTACTTATAGACGCTCTCTTCTAAATCATCATTTAGAAAAGCAGTCAAGACACCCAACCGCCAGATATCGTAGTCATGGTATGTAGCCGTGGCAAGTAGGATCTGGATGGACTTAAGCATAGCTACTTAGAAAAGGTTTCATCATCATTTATACTTGGTCAATGATGTAGACCTTTAACAAGTCTAGCTTTGAAAGTCTCAACTCTTCCATGTACACCAAGTAATCTTCTCAAGAAATACTTGCTCCTGATGGGGATTTAACCCTTCAGATATTGCAACTAAAGTCCATACTTTGTTGGTGTATAAGGATTCCACCTCAGATCGTTAAGCATCCAGCCATTCTTACAGAGTCCCTACTCTCGATGGCCTGCTCGAAACTAGTTGGGTCATCATCTCATGATGCAATCCTCGCTCCCACTGTCATAGAGTTACCGAAGTATCTCTCAGGCGGGTGAGGAACCCTACTAGATCGGCGGAGAGGCTGAGGTTCGTTGGTCTCTACTGAATCCTTTGGTTCTATCAAATCATCAGCTGCAGTTTGTATAGCTGGAACATTTCCAGTTCTACATAACAGATCTTGCCTCAAGCTTGTCCGGATTTTGCTTTTAGACATAGGCTGGACAACCCCAAATCTTAACTAGCTTAAGACATGGGCTCTTCCCTTTCCATATCACATATGAAGTGGTAGGCACTGATTTGATTCAAACCTAATTCAATAGGTATGCAGCTTCTCAAGTGCATAACTCCCAAAAGGAAATAGGTAACTCAGTAGTACTCATCATAGAGCACACCTTATCAAATAGGGTGTGATTGCTCCGCCCTGATATACCATCGTGCTATGGTGTATACAGAGGAGTAATGCTGAGAGAGAATCTCATTCTCCTTTAGAATAGTCCAGTATTTCCGTGCTCAAGTATTCTCCTCCTTGATCTCATCATAGGACATAATACTTATACCTTCATTCTGGTTCTCTACTTCTAACTTATATTCTGTGAATATCTCAAAAGGTTCAGACTTGTGTTTCAACAAGAACATATGTCTGAATCTAAAGAGATCATCAGAGAACGTAATGAAGTATAAAGAACCAGTCCTGGCATGTGTAGACAGGGGACCTTACATACATCAACATGTATCAATCCCAAGAGTTCACTAACTCTTTCTCTGTTTCCAATAAACAGAGCTATGGTCATCTTATCTTTGTGACATGACTGGCGAGTTTCACAAGATGTAAATTCAAACTGATTTAAATATGCATCTAAATGTAACTCAGCCAGTCGGGTCGCATTGATATGACCTAGTCTACAATGCCTCAAGAAGGATCCGTTCATTTCTGAACTCTTCCTCTTGTGTGTGTTCTGTACACTAAGAACTGTGGTTTGATTTAGAACATCAACGCTTTTAGATAACGTGCCTAAACCGATCAACTTTTGATATAGGAAATGTTCAAAACATTATCCATCAATACAAAATTATATCCTTTCTTTACTAATAAAGAGACTGATATGATTTTGTATATCAGGTTCGGTATCTAATAACATTCATTCAGAATCAATGTATTGGTAATACAGGGTGACAGTGACCAACAGACTTGGCTGCAACACTTGCCCCATTTTCTGCCTCATGAAACTTATCACCCGTTCTCAGTTCTTTACCTATCTGTAGCCCATGTAACATATTACATATGCGGGATCCTGATCCGGTATCACATACCCAGGACGTAAAGAATAGAGAAACAGTTCTGTATAAAGAACACACCCGAAGATGATGCATCAGCATGCACTCTCTTCGTTTGGGCGGCACGGGAAATCTGGTATTCCCCAATTTCCTGCTCTGTCTTATAACAATTATAAGTTGGAGCGGGACCAACGTTCCCCAGCTCAGTATAACAAGCGGGTTCGGTCAATATTCCGTATTATTATCTTGATTAAGGCGTGATATGGTCGCTACCTGGAGAGAGAGAGAAGAAAACACTCAGCGTGCGCTCTTGCAAGAATAGATTGGTTATTATTTTATCTAATCAGGATGGCTCCCACTGCTTTTTATCAAATCTTCCTTCAAACCCTAAAAGGAAAGACTAGCCGGGATTAATTATACACTACAAGTTCGCCAATCTTTCAGCCAGGCCAGTGTCGGTACTTTGAGGGAGGTCCCCCGTGCTTTCACACGAACCTAATTAATGTAAACCTCGTTTTCCCAGAGGCGTAACCCCGTTAACACCTTTCTAGACACCTACTTGATCGGCTAATTGTAATGTATAAAACTCTCCCAGGAGTAACACTTACTCGCAGCGGGTATCGGGATCCAACTATCTCATAGAAGGTATGCAATCTCATTGCAAATTTCAACACTTGAAATTCCCGATAATATTTTGCCCCTAGTGTCCTATGACCTTGACGCAGGCCAACAAACCATAGTGCGCTAGTCAAGTTAAACCCGTCATTTCCTGATTGAATTAAACCCACCCGCACGACCCTTAACGCAGGCCAACAAAGTCGCACGACTACCCTAATCCAATCTGCATCATATGCATAAACAGATAAATACTAGTTAGCTACCGCACACTACGCCTTGACGCAGGCCAACAAACGTAGCACGAATACTAACTACCACTTATCTGAAATGACGGAGGGCTACGACAGGTTTTTCTGAAAACCTATTGCGTAATGAACTTGATATCGTTGTAGAATCAAATGATTTTAAAATGGAGTGCTTTTGAGGCTTTTGTAGTTTTGCTAAAGGAGTCACTCCCGGTGAAGGGATCGTCGGTCCTTTCCTCGTCGAATGAGGTGCGGGATATATCATATATATCACTGTGCAAAGAAAAAACTCTTAAAAGCAATCAAAAGACAAACCGAGTGTGTAGCATCTGCCAGTTATTGCTAAAGGAGTCACTCCCGGTGAAGGGATCTCGGTCCTTTCCCTATCGAATAAGGTGCAGGATATATCACATATACCTCTGTGCAAAGCAAGAACTGTAGCTACCTGTTTTATTTTGAAATTCGATTCTACAACATCTTAGGTTCCTTTTATTTCATTAATCACATTAATGAAGTCCCATCATTTAAATACCTAAACATCACAGATAAATACGACATACACTTATGCCATCCGCATTCGCCTCGATGTCCCCTCGTGCACCGTTAGGTTAGGTAACTAACGGCAGAGCAGGGCAGGGCTAGCGCGGGTGTAAAACATAAGTAACGTCTATATAATATATCATATATACTATATACTGTATCTATCACAGAACATCACATGATCACATCACAGATATCGCAGCAGAAGAATCATATGAAATATTGGATATACTAGGACGTCCGTGTTTTCAATACGAGCCAGTATAAAACACAGATTCCACGGTCGTGATGAATAGACAAACCCACACCCCTAGACCCCTACGAGAGCGGCAAGCAACCCTACCAATTCTAGAGTTAGGAGACCCGGACTCGACTCCTCGAGTTGGTCTCCCACTGGACTCCAGAACCCGGTTACTTGTGCTCCCCTCCTTAGGTCTATCCTAGTGCGGTAAAGTAAATAATATACAAAGGGTGACATCTTCCGCAACTTGGAAGTGCCCCAATAAAAGAATATTACATACAAGTTTTTACATGAATGAAAATGAAAAACACTGATCTCACATAAAAACCCTCGGCTATTCAAACACGACGATCCAATATAACATATCCAGCAACACATAACATCACATGTCATCAACGTAAGTAAATATGCGCATCCCAATTGTCGTTGACATATAGCAACGAAATCGGCGATATCACATATTACACTTACGGTCACAGAAAAGAAAGTGTAAAACTACAACAGTTGGAATCCGCAACCTCCTCAGACATCGCATGCCTGACCAAATGAATTCCTTAGACATCGCATGCCTAACAATTATAAACCCCGCATTTTAGTCTCAAAATCGAAAACACTTTTCAATGTCAAGTCGGGTAATTCAACGAGATTCCCGACACCCTGATCGAATGCTCGTCGCAAACTTCAGTAGGCGGCTGCACCCCCGATACCGTCGACGAAGTGCACCAAGGCGGAACACCGCTACCGCGAGCACCCGAACGGATGCTTTCGGCGACGGTGTTCTCCTACAGTCACTTGGTTGGGGCTATGGGGTGAGGCTGTCTATTAAGTTTACCCGGCGAGTATCCGCGTACGCTACGTGATTGCGACGGACTTTTGATCACATCAAAATTCCGTGGCAACCGATCAAGTGAGACTAAAGTGCTACGTTTATAACATTCATTCAGTTATCTCATAACTTTTTGTGAATTCCAATTATTGTATCACATTCCAGATAAACAGAAAATGTTAAACTTTCCGATCGAACAATCGAACACCCAAGTTTTCCCGATACAATCCAACACATGAAATAAGTCTAACAACATTCAGTTCGTGCCTCAGTACCAACGGTCCAGCCGTAGAAGGGTCAAGCCAACGCCTCACATGTGGCACGCCGTACTGCCCCAAACCCGAAGGTTCAAAGGGCAGTTCAAGACGGTCACATAATCGAGTTAAGGTTTATTGTCTTCTAGAGGGACCATCGCGTTATTTGCACTACTTAGAACGTTGTTAAACTACGGAAAAATCCAACACTTGGAAATTTCCCGACAGGGGAAAAAGTGGGTATTTATATCCGGTCGAACTTTTTAACATATTCTAAAAATTTATCCGGAAAGCCACATAGACAAAATTTGATACTCCGATCGAAACACCGAATCCCCAAAACAACCCCTGAAAATTCAACTCTTGAATAAAAATTAAAAATTCCCAGAAAATCCAGCATAATAAAATAGGAGTTACTGTGCAAACAGGAATTGATGATGTCACCTTTTTGCCGCGGAACCGCCGCAGAAGCCAAGCTTCTGCCGCGGTTCCGCCGCAATATGTACTGTTCATCAGAAACTTTTTGCGCCGTAATTCTTAGATTTCCCTGCTGAATTTTTTAAGCATTTTTAATGTTGAAAAAACCACGTTTTTGAAAAAAGGACAGAGAGCATTTTTGGTTTGGGGTTTGGGGTTCGTTCGGACTTCAAACTCCGTCTAGACTTCGCCTAAGGCTCTAGCTAGGCTCTGATACCACTGTAGGGTTCCTAGGCACCCTAATGAGGTCTCACAAGGCATCAACCATGCCAATTTCAAAAATACGGTGCTGAGAAACCCTAGACTACGGATCGTTAGCTAGATGTCTAGGCGAAAAAGCGAGCTAGTTTACAACTAAACTATAAGATAACGGAAATACAACCTTTGTAGATCCGGTGCTCCACCTCCATAGCTCCGCAACGAAGTTCCTTTGCTGTCCAAAAAGAATCCGGGCTCTACCGTCGGCTTCATCGGAGAATGGACGGGCTAGGTCATCGATGTCCATGCCGAAGATGATCTACGTCGAGGCATCGCTAAATCAAGCTCCGACTTCACCAAGTCAAGAAACTTGTGAAGAAAACACACTCTACTACTTGGCAAGAGGTAGAGGATGAAGAAATAGGAAGTGGGTAGACTTTAGAATTGGATTTCTCACTTGTTTCATCAATCCACCATTGATGAGGCTTGCTTTCTTCAAGTGAAGAAAGGAAGAAGAAGATAGAAATTGTTATGATAAGTTAATTTAGAAAATAGAAAATAATAGAATACTTATCATAATCAACCATGGTAAAGTGTAGAGACTAAACTAAGGTTAAATGAAGTGGTTAGGGTTAAGCATGAGACAAAAATGGTCACATAGTCAAAAGTTCAAGAAGCTTCAACTAGAATCCAAAATTAGCAACCATTTTCTTTTTATGCTTATCATATTCCAAAATGAATAATTAAATAAGATAAAAGAATAAAACAAAACCCTAACCATTATCATGTAACCATGGTTTGATCTTTACACAAAAACCCTAGCATACATATATCATCAAACATGATACAATCAAGTGCACAAAAGTATATCACATATACAATGTGTACATCCAAGTGAGAAAATCCATCTTAAGTAAACCGATACTAGTTAATGCAAACTAATATATCAAATATATAATTACGCAATAAATCATTAAATCAACACTTGATTTAACGATCCGGTCATATCGCATATAACTGACTAGTATCCAATGTATCGGCTTATTGAATCAATACTTGATTCGATAATTAGGTTATATCGTATACAACCATTCGATACATTCATCGCGAGAATAGAATACGGTATCACATACACGCATTATCCTCGGTCCCGCACATATCTCATATGCGCTCCTATTTCGTTTCGCTTGAGCCAGGAAACCTCTGTGTAGGACTCTAAAGACTCGTCAATACGCCGGCAGCAGGTGATGATCATATCAAACACTCACAAGCCGCAAGCGGTCTGCTAAACGTAACGGCCACCCGGGTATTGAGCGATCTGAAGATCGACGAGCAAGCCCGCTCACACTCCAGTGAATCCGACCAGTAACACTACCGTACAGTCCGGTTTGATCCTCTGATATGTCGCATATCTCGCCTAGGGGTGGTAAACGTCAGACCCCAATAGCTCGATAAGTCGTGTCGATATGAGGTCTATAACTGTTCGAGAAACTACTGGTAACACTTACCAGTAAATCTCAGCAACCCTGGCCAGGGATTTCCTGTTATAGCCAATCGAACACAGCGCAACATCAACTCCCTATACCGGGAGAGACGAATCCCCTCCTATCGCTCATTGCCTCCATGTGACTCGGGACTGTACCCAAAAACCACCGTTTTGCACGCCCTCTTGGACGTGGTAAGATGAAAATCAAAGCACAGTGGGAACCACACAAGACTCTATGAAGATCTCGGGTCAACAGACTACTCTGTACCAGTGTCACCAGAGAACTGCCATCTGACGTGAGGTATAATACCATCTGGGAGTTCTCGGCGAGCCCGTCCAGTGTACCCAGTCTCTACTGAGCTCCCGTATATCTTCTCTGATGTCAAACACCAATGGATATGGGATCATCCATCGCCCATCTGTATGGGTCGAGAAGGTATACGCTAGTCTACTCTGGTATATCGATGCCCCGTCTCGATACACCCACGACTAGGGACTTTGAAGGATGTACTTATGGACTACCATGTCCCCACTAGTATGATCCGCATCATAGTCCAGGTAGTCAAGCACACATCCTAAGGGCTTTACCAACATGTAATAGAGAGACAATCAGTGTACACGTTAAGGTAAAGATCAACCAGATAGCATACTATCATGTCGAGCAAGAAAGTCCTCACTATATATGTCCCAGCATCCACTACAATATACATCCTATGTATAGTAATGGCCTCTAGGGCATACATATAACTAACAAAACTGAGAAAGGGTGATAAGTTTCATGAGACAGAAAACGGGGCAAGTGTTGCAGCCAAGTCTGTTGGTCACTGTCACCCTGTTTTACCAATACATTGATTTTGAACAAATGCTATTAGATACCGAACCTGATATATAAAATCATATCAGTCTCTTTATTAGTAAAGAAATGATAAAATTTTGTATTGTTGGATAATGTTTTGAACATTTCCTATATCAAAAGTTGATCGGTTTAGGCGCGTTATCTCAAAGCTTAACGTTCTAAATCAAACTACAGTTCTTAGTATTCAGAACACACACAAGAGGAAGAGGTCAGAAATGAACGAATCCTTCTTGAGGCATTGTAGACTATGTCACATCAATGCGACCCGACTAGCTGAAGTTACATTTTAGATGCATATTTAAATCAGTTTGAATTTACATCTTATGAAACTTGCCAGTCATGTCACAAAGATTAGATGACCATAGCCCTGTTTATTGGAAACAGAGAAAGAGTTAATGAACTCTTGGGACTGATACATGATGATGTATGTAAGGTCTCCTGTCTACACATGCCAGGAATGGTTCTTTATACTTCATTATATTCTTTGATAATCTCTCAAGATTCAGACATATGTTCCTGTTGAAACACAAGTCCGAACCTTTTGAGATATTCACAGAATATAAGTTAGAAGTAGAGAACCAATACGGGTATAAGTATTATGTTCTATGATAAGATCAGGGAGGAGAATACTTGTGCATGGCATTCCTGGACCATTCTAAAGGAGAATGAGATTCTCTCTCCGTATTACTCTGAATTCACCACAGCACAACAGTATATCGGGGCGGAGCAATCGCACAATATTAGATATCGTGTGCTCTATGATGAGTATTACTGAGTTACCTATTTCCTTTTTAGGTTGTGCACTTGAGAAGCTGCATACCTATTGAATTGGGTTCAAATCAAATCAGTTGCCTACCACTTCATATATGATATGGAAAGGGAAGAGCCCATATCTTAAGTTAGTTAAGATTTGGGGTTGTCTGGCCTATGTCAAAAGCAAAATCCGGACAAGATCGAGGTAAAGTCAGTTGTGTAGAACTGGAAAGGTTCCAGCTATACAAAACTGCAGCTGATGATTTGACAGAACCAAAGAATTCAATAGTTCTCGACGAACCTCAGCTTCTCCGCCGATCTAGCAGGGTTCCTCACCTGCTTGAGAGATACTTCGGTTTCTCGATGACAGTGGGAGCAAGGATTGCATCATGAGATGATGACCCAACTAGATTCGAGCAGGCCATCAAGAGTAGGGACTCTGTAAGAATGGCTGGATGCTTAGCAATCTGAGATGGAATCCATATACACCAACAAAGTATGGACTTTGGTTGCGATATCTGAAGGGTTAAATCCCCATCAGGAGCAAGTATATCTTGAGAAGATTACTTGGTGTAGATGGACAAGTTGAGACTTTCAAAGCTAGACTTGTTAAAGGTTTTCGTCATCGACCAGGCACGAATAATGATGAAACCTTTTCCAGGGACTATGCTTAAGTCCATCCAGATCCTACTTACCACGGCTACATACCATGACTACGATATCTGGTGGTTGGGTGCCATGACTACTTTTCTAAATAATGATTTAGAAGAGAACGTCTATAAGAACACAGCCAGAGGGCTACGTAAACAGTGGGAGCAGCGGAAACGTGTGCAAGATGTTTTATGTGATGAAGCAGGCATTGCGGAGTTAGAACATCTGTTTTGATGAGTTAGTCAAACAATTTGACATCATCAAAATGGTAGATGAACCTTGCATATACAAAACGGTAGTAGAGAGTGAAGTGATCATCCTCGTATTGTACGTGGACAACATACTCTTGATAGGAAAGGAATTTCCTATGCTACGATCGGTCGATCTCCTCTTATCACATAGATTCTCCATAAAGGATCAAAGTGATACCTCCTAAATCCTGGGATTTGGATCTATGAGATAGATCTAAATAGATTTTAGGATTCTCACTAGCTATAGTGAGATAGTATCAGTTGATCCTGGGGAGAATCACTGGAAGTGTTCCAGGGTGATAAAGACGACTGAATGTCAGTCACAGGCATTGTCTTTACTCTCAGTAAAGGGACGGTATGTTGGAAGATTTCCAAGCTAGATACCGTGACAAACTAGAAGATAAAGGCTGGTAACATCGCTATTAAAGATACTACCAAAGAGGCAGTTTGGGTGTATATTGGTTCATAGGATGAACTAGGTTCCTACCATTGTGTGACAATGGAACTGTGGCTTTGGCCCTGGAACCCTGGTCCCATCAGTGACCCAGACATATTCTGAGGCAGCATCACCTGATCATGGAGATAGTTGATCTCCAGGGTGATCGAGGTTAGGAGAGTAGACTCAGAGGACAACACGGCAGATCCACTTACGAAGGCCTTTTCCCAAAGAGAGACTTTTAGGGGATGGTTGAGTATTAGATACTACAACTACTGCTACAGATGGCCCTAGTGCAAGTGGGAGATTGTTAGTTGTATGTATGCCCTAGAGGCCATTACTGTACATTGGATGTATATTGTAGTGGATGCTGGGACATATATAGGTAGGACTTTCTTGCTCGACATGATAGTACGCTATCTGGTTGCTCTTTATCTTAACATGTATACTCTCTGTCTCTCTGATTACATGTTGATAAAGCCCTTAGGATGTGTACTCGACTTCCAGGACTATGATGAAGATCATACTAGTGGGGCCTGGGTAGTCAATGAGTACATCCTTCATTGTTCCTAGTCGTGGGAATATCGAGAAGGGGCATCGATATTCCAGAGTAGACTAGCGTATATCTTCTCGACCCATGTGATGGGCGATGGATGATCCTATATCCATTGGTGTTTGACATCGGAGATGGTATGCGGGTGCTCAGTGGAGACTGGGTACACTGAACGGACTCGCCGAGAACTCCCAGATGGTATTATACCTCACGTCAGATGGCAGTTCTCTGGTGACACTGGTACAGCTTAGTCTGTTGACCCGAGATCATCATAGAGTCTTGTGTGTCTCCCACTGTGCTTTGATTTCCACCCTACCACGGCTCTACTGAGTCGTGCAAACAGGTGGTTTTTGGGTACAGTCCCGATTCACATGGAGGCAATGAGCGATAGGAGGGGATTCGTCTCTCCCGGTATTGGGGTTTGATGTTGCGCTATGCTTGACTGGCCATAACAGGAAATCCCTGGCCAGGGTTGCAGTGACCTACTGGTAAGTGTTATCAGTAGTTTCACACATGTCATGGACTTCACGTCGGCATGACTTATCGAGCTACTGGGGTCTGATGTTTACCACCCCCAGGCGAGATTTGCGGCATATCAGACGAACAGATCGGACTGTACGGTAAGTGTTACTGGTTGGATTCACAGGAGTGTGAGCGGGCTTGATCGTCGATCTTCTGATCGCTCAATACCCGGGTGGCCGTTACGTTTAGCAGACCGCTTGCGGCTTGTGGATGCTTGATATGATCATCATCTGCTGCCGGCGTATTGACGAGTCTTTAGAGTCCTACACAGAGGTTTCCTGGCTCAAGCGAAACGAAATAGGAGCGCATATGAGATATGTGCAGGACCGAGAATAATGCGTGTATGTGATATCGTATTTCATTCTCGCGATGAATGTATCGATTCGTTATATGCGATATAACCTAGTTATCGAATCAAGGATTGATTCGATAAGCCGATACATAGGATACTAGTCGGTTATATGCGATATGACCGGATCGTTAAATCAAGTGTTGATTTAATGATTTAATGTATAATTATATATTTGATATATTATTTTGCATTAACTAGTATTGGTTCACTTTAAATGGATTTTCTCACTTGAATTGTGCAAGTTGTATATGTGATATACTTTTGTGCACTTGATTGTATCATGTTTGATGATACATGTTTACTTGGTTAAGTGTAAAGAATCAAACCATGGTTAAACTAATGATTAGGGTTTTGTTTATCTATTTATTTATAATTCTTATTTTGGAAAAGATAAAGAAAGAATGGTGGGGTTTTTGTTTGCTAGTTGAAGGTTCTTGAAGCTTTGAACTAGTCCACCATTCTTGTCTTATACTTAACCCTAACCATTCAAGTTAACCATGGTCCATTCTCTACAATTAACCAAGGGTTAATATATGATAAGTATTGATTTATTTATCTAATTATTCAAGACTTATCATATCTTCTTCATCTTCTTCATCTTCTTCTTCCATGAAGAAAAGCTTGCTACATCAATGGCAAGTGATGAAAACAAGTGAGAAATCCAATTCTAAAGTGAACCCACTTCCTATTTCTTCATCCTCTACCTCTTTCCAAGTAGTATAGGGTGTTTTCTTCACAAGTTTCATGACTTGGTGAAGTCGGAGTTTGATCTTGTGATGCCTCGACGTAGATCATCTTCGGCATCGAAGCCGACGATCAAGCCCGCCCATTTCTTCGATGAAGCCGATGCTAGAGTTCGGGATCCGACTTGGACAGCGGAGATACATCGTCGCGGAGCTTAGTAAGTGGTGCACCGGATCTACAAAGGTTGTAGTCACTTTCCTTTAGCATTTAATTCGTTTACATGCTTGCATCGCCTATATATCTAGTTAACGATCCGTATTAGGGTTTGTAGGCACTTGTAAAATTTGAATTAGCCATGCTTGATCACTTGTGAGACTTCATTAGTGTGCCTAGGAACCCTACAGGGAATTGATGTAGGAATCAACAACTAATTATTGAACTAATGAAAGACCCTAGAAGTGAAGCCTTAGGGTTCCTTTTATAGCCTTCATTAGCTTTGGCTTCCTTTAGAAGCTAGGTTTAGTTTAGCCTCCCTTGTAAGCTAGGTAGTTAGGTAGAATCTTCTAGAGGTAGTTAGTTAGGCTTTAGCTTCCTTCATAAGCTTGGAGGTTAGGGAGAAACTTCTAGGCTTAGGTTGTTAAGGAGCTTGCTTTGGAAGCTTGGACATTTTTAGCTTGATCAAGGAGCCTTGCTGATCTGGCAGAAGATTCTGGAGAATTATGGAATTTGCCATAGCTTGAATAAGTGTACCAATTGAAGGGAGAAACCTGATGAAGAAATGAGCTGACGTCATCACTAGGTGGCCGCGGATCCGCGGCGCATGCCCTGCTCCGGCCGCGGATCCGCGGCGCATGCCCTGCTCCGGCCGCGGATCCGCGGCCGTTTGGCTTCCTCTCTGTGTGGGAGTTCCTGTACTGCTGGATGTTGGCTTTAGTGATGTTTACTGATGTGTGGAATCTTTTAATTATTTCTTGATCATTGCCAGATTTCAAGTCTTGGACTTGGCGTATTTTTCTCAGCACTTTTAACTGTTTTTGCTCCTTTCCTGGAATTTCCTGCACAGGTTCTCGAAACAAGTGTTGCGCTATACAAAGATGATGCGATGCCATGATAAACACACAATTTCCCTCAAAATGTCGGTTTTAAGGTATAACACAAGTAATTTGGTATTTTACGGCTGTTTTGTTAATATGTGCTATATTAATACCGAACACCTCTAGATGAGTGCAAATGGTAGGGAAATTGTCGTGTTAAAAATGCAATATTTTCGACTGATCAAATTCCCCCAAACTTATTTTTGGTCGTCTCGAGCAAACTGTTTTATTAAAAAGAGAAGGAGAAAATAAAGAAAGAGAAAATCTAACTAGCACATTTTCGTAGGCAACACGATTGCACTGAGCACGTGCAACAAGCCTTTAAACCTCTAGGTGTCCCTAGTAGGAGGAGTGTTGTCTCCTGAGGGTTTTCAGCGGATTGCACCCACAAAATCCAATAATAAAAGAAAGACCATGAAAGTTACATTTAAAGATAAGAATTGTAAAAGAAAAGCTTTGAAAAGTAGAGTTTCCAACTATGCTAGCTTTTCGGTTGTCATGAGCCCTATCTTAATAGTCATGAAAAGATGTTAGACATCACATCATCCCTCAATAAAACATCGTCTTTATTCTTCATTCCTATCTTTCTTCCAAACATTGATCATATAACCCTATGTGTGTGTAAAGAACATCCCAACACCCGGAGAATTCAATTCAAGCTATCATACTCTTGTCCATCTGCCTCAGTACTTTTTAATTAATGAATACTTAGATGAATTTGCTCACACACTTTCGTGCGACCGTTAATACTTCTTGAGGTACTAACCGACCGATTACTCATGTGCTTGCTTATTAGGTGTTTTTCCTCGTCTTGCACCACCTAAGGCTTAGCAGTGACTCCCAGACCAGTTGGTCTAAGGCATTAGGTGATGAAGCACCCTCGCTATATTTTTTTATTGCTGCCTTGGCGATACCAAAACCAGTGTTCATTTTTCTCACCATTTTATTCATTTTTTTTTTATTTCCTTCATACTTTTGGCTTTTAGACAAGAGCATTTCAAGGTATCCTCTATTATCCCGAGCTTCAAGACGTATGTAAGTGCGAATAGTAGGGTATCAACGCTCAAAATGTTTGGCTTCCAGAATAGGAACTATTTTTCAGACTTATTTTTATCCTCGGATTAGTGACTTCCTTCATCTTACTAACCCTTGGGACAATGGCTCATAACTACTTATTACTAGTTCGTATAAGAAAACTTCTAATTTTCTTGGTTTTCTTAAATTTTTCTAATCTTTTGGATGTAATTTTTCACTATCTAATCTTTTATTATCTTATTTATGTACAAAAAAATTTTATTTTTATATTTTTTGAAATTTTGTAAATTTTTATAGGTTTTGAAAATATTTTGTGCTTATGCAAAGTATATGCAAATGATGCGAAAATAAGCACAAACCCCCCCAAACTTGTTTTCAACAGTGTCCTCACTGTTGCCTTCCGCTATATCTCAAAAACCTGTAAGCCTGGGAGAAAATTTATTAATGGGGGCAAAATATTTAAGTGAAGATCCTCCCCAAACTTATTCTTGGCTCATCATTTTTGTAAAATTTTCTTTTCAAGAGCCAGATTATACCCCCCAAACTTGAACTAAGCTATGTTAATCTTTGAAAATCACATGAGGGGGTCAAAAATTATTGGTCGATGCCAAGCTTTGCAAAGACCGAAAGTTAACACCAACCATTCGAAAATTTTATCAATGTAGTGCTCTAGTTGGTGGAAGAAGAAGTGGGGAAAGGGTAAGTGGTGGAATAAAATGTGTTTGCGTCTCGCTTTGGAGAGACGACTCAGTGTATGTGATGTATTACTCGCATTCTTTTTACAGTTCAGAAGAAGGGGTGGAGGTTCAATTTCATTGATTGGGAGATGATTCATCTCAACACCCGTGTCATTCAAAAATGCGAGTTCATCAGCGAAGATTTCCTCAAAAGTCTCATCAATACCCTGAAGAATAATGTCATCACAAAGTGCAGGGTGATCTTCAGACTCCAAAATCGGTTCATAATCAGTGTTAGTTGTTGACCCGGACAACTCGGTGGAAGAGTCCGTATGTGTATGATACGTAATTGGGTCAAACAACAACATATGAAAAGAGTCAAGATCAGTATCACGAGGATCATCAAATTCGCTGCTGTCGACATCCATTAAGTCGACAGAACAGACCTGAGTAGTAGGTTCGGAGGGTACACTTCCCAACTTGTAAATATTTAGCTCAATTGACCTATTCCCGAAGGATAGGGTCATAGAACCGTTACGACAGTTGATGATAGCATTGGAAGTGGCCAAAAAAGGGCGACCTAAAATCACCGGAATTTGGTTCCGTGGGTTCGCTATAGGCTGTGTATCAATTACAATAAAGTCCACAGGGAATACAAATTCCCCGATTTTTATTAACACATCCTCCAGTTCACCCCTAGGTTTGGTGCTTGATCGGTCAGCCATCTGGAGAGTGCAATGGGCTGGGTTCAACTCTCCGATCCCTAACTGCTCGTAAACTGAGAAAGGAAGTAGGTTAACACTTGCGCCAAGGTCTAGTAGATCACGGTTGATGTGTTTCTCCCCAATAGAAATGGAAATACTAGGATAGCCAGGATCCTTACGTTTTCTCGGTAATTGTTGGGGGAAAACCGTGTCTACTGTTTTTGCCATGAATATCTTCTTGGGCACTTGAGTCTTCCTCTTTCTAGTGCATAAGTCTTTAAGAACTTTCGCATAAGCGGGGACTTGTTGTATAGCATCTAGAAGAGGGATGCTGATGTTAACCTGTTTAAACATTTCAGCGATCTTCTCCATTTGTGGACTCAGTGTGTTTCCCCTTAACCGATTCGGATAAGGAGCTTGAGCAATAAGGTCAGGGTCCAACATTAGAGAAGATCGTGTGGGTGGACACGATCTAAGAATAGGAGTGGGGATCGTTTTCGGTGGACTAGAAGAGATGGGCTGAGGTGTCGAGCCTTAGGGAAAACGGAGAATAGGCTCGGAAGAAGGTGGTGGGGTAGAAGAACTGGGGTCAGAATTAGAAGTAGAAGTGGAAGGAAAGGTCTCAGCCGGGGTATCATCGATAGATTTTTCAGTGTCATCAATCTCTTCCTCAACATGATTGTCAAGCACTCTTCCAGATCTCAACGTGATTGCATTCACATGATGTGAATAGCCAGGATTGGGCAAAGGTTGAGCTGGAAGTTTCCCTTTCTCTCTTACACTCATTTCGGCTTTTAATCGTGCAATTTCTTCTTCCATCGATTTTATAGTCTCATTTTGAGAGACATTATTTATTTTCATGTCATCGACAGAAGACTTCATTTCAGCCGACACTTGCATGATATTTGTTAGGACCAAATTCATGTATTATGCAAATGAAGAGGATTCATCAGTCCCGGTCAACTGCAAAGGACTAGACGGTGTAGGTGTGTTGACCGGATTTTGGAAGTTTTGTGCTTGGACGGGGTGCTGACTCAATTGAAGTGGTTGCTGTTGTGGTGGAGGAGCCCTTTGAAAATTATTTTGGTTTGTAACCGTATTTTGATTCTGTTGTTGGTTCCAAGCAAAGTTAGGGTGATTCCTCTAACCCTGATTATATGTGGAAGAAAATGGATCATTTCTAGGTCTTTGAAAAGCAGAATTGATATGCTTATGACCTTGAAACGGAGAATTTAGTGGACATTCTTCCGTCAAATGAGAAGGATCAGAACAGCATCCACATACAGCTTTGGAGAGTGACATTTGATTTAGGGCGGCAGCTAAAAATTTGTTTTCCATAGTCTCGAGTTTCTTGTGTATAGCTGAAATGTCAGCTCTAACTCCTATGGAAACTTCCGATTGGTTATTGCCACCTCTAGACGATTGACTCACACCCTCCCACTGTAAAGATTTTTCAGCGAAATCTTCTAGGAATTTCCAGGCTTCCCCATCATCTTTGGTCATGAAGTTGCCTTGACACATGGATTCAAGGGTTTGTTTTGTGTTAGGATTAATTCCCTCAGATATGATTCTACACAGATCCCATCTAGGGATTCCGTGATGTGGACATTGAACTAACAGATCCTTAAAGCGTTCATGACATTTTGAGAATGTTTCATTTGGGAGCTGGGTGAATTGATTGATTTCGCTACGGACTCAAGCTATTTTATGATTTGGGTAGAATTTCTTTAGGAATGCTTTTACGAATTCTTCCCAGTTTGAAATGGAATGTGCGGTTGTGTTATAAAGCCACTTCTCGGCTATATCGTACAAAGTAAATGGGAGAAGACGAAGACGCATAGCATCCACAGAAAGCTGTGAGGTACCCATTATAGCGCATACATTTTCAAATTTTGTAATAAAGACATGCGTTTTCAGACTCGAGACCGTGATATTTTGGTAGAAGATTGATGTATTGGGGTTTAATCTCAAAATTATCCCCGTTGGCTGGTGGAATGGATAGACAGGTCGAAAGAGGACCTCGCATAGGATAGCACCTCTCTTGGAGAGAGATGCGGGGTGGATTCTGCGCACCTGCGGACGGCGGCAGATTAGTGGTAAAGAAGTTCGATGGAGAAGCGTCTATCGATGTGGGTGTGGTGGTGGGTGAAGAAGAAGTAAATGTAGAAATACCGACTTCGGAGTCGATCGGGGGAACGCGGACTAAACGGGCACTAGAATCCTGTGTCCAGCCTATCTTGCACTAAAAGGGTTTAGTACAAGTGGCAGCGTTGATATAATTAGGGGAAATGAATGAAGTGGTGTTTGTTTTGAAAAATATACGGATTTTTGAAAAAATGATGCAAATCACAACAAATGCAACAAGCAAAACCCTAAGTCTAGTGGTCACCTAGGTCAAGGCTCTAGACCGCTCCTAACTGCCAAAAGACAAGTCGCAGGATCAATCCTCCACTGCCTCTTTGTCTCTCCTGTGGCCAGGTAAGTGCCAGGTAAGTGGGAGGTTCTCCACTACGTAAGTAGTGGGCCTAATTAAGTAACCACTTGCCTTAGACACACTTGCCTTAGACACCACAAAAGAAACGCGGATAAGCAATGAATTACCCACGGCCTTCTTCTGTCCTAAGTGAGCGCGACAGTCCTTAGAGTCATGTCTAGATTTCTTTTAGTTAATGAGGGTAATACGGATGCAAGTTTGTGATTTTCGGGGCTTAGGAAGTGTAATGAACTCCCCACCTAATCTGGATTTGGCCGTGCCCCTTAAATTCTATATTAATATGCAAACAACCAAGAATCAAAAAACGCACAATTTTTATTTTTGCGGCGCTACGAATTTTGCAAAGAAACCTGCAGCAAATTTGTTATTGGAGCAGATTGAGAAAGAGATAAGAAAGTACAGGAGATACCGGAGACTTTTAGTGCACTGAAGCTACAGTGCCGCCGCCCTTCCGCCACAATAGGCTGCTAATGCTGCGGATCCGCCGCGGTTCTACAAGATCACTGCACAAAATTTTTACAGAAGGCCTCTGTTCACCTCCTGAGCTCTCTGGAATATTCAGAAAAAATTTTCCTAAGCTCCACAGATTCCAGATTTCCTCGCAACAAATCACAACGAATCGTTTAGTGTTTGCGCGAATTTTGATCTCAAAATTATGATGGAATAAACTTTTCAACTCAAATTTCAAAAACGAACGAATTAGCGCACTATCTCCGGCAACGGCGCCATTTGATTGATACGAATTCTCGGTGTGTAGTTTTAGAAAATGTATAGAAATCACATCCAAAAATATTTTGACCGCAATCAATAACAGTGTCGATTGTAGCGCGTTAGCGAGTGCGGATCGTCCACAGGGAAAGTGAGATCCGTTCGAATTTGAATTTAGATGAATTGAAAATTAAAGAAAAGAGAAAAGACAATTCAATTCAAGATTTTAAAGTTGAAGTTCAAGAATTAACTAGATCTAAATCTAAAATCAAGAAAACATTAAAATCAAGAATCAAGAATTGATGATTTCCAATCCAATAATCAAGAATCGAAGTGAGGCTCGTAGGAATCGATCGAATCTATAGACATGATGAAATCTATTGATTACATATTCTTATCCATTAATGATTTGATACTAGATCGATGACGATTAATCGAGGTTTAAGGATCTTTCGAAGAAACTGGGGTTTCTTCATCTCATCCTTTGTCCTTTCGATGAATCTCATTCAAATTCTAGCCTCGAGTAAATTCAAGAATCGATCGTGGATCACTAATTAAGAGCGAACACAATTAAGAAAGCATCACTCGAAACTAGGTTGCCGATTCTTCAATTTACACGAGTTTACAAAACTTATAGGAATTAAAAATCATTTCAAGATTTGTCACATCATCATCTATTGATTCTCTCGACTCCTTCACGAGCGGAGTTTTACTCAAACATCATAACAAAATACTCAATCAAGAATTGAGATCAAATCATGATGCAAGAATGTAAAGAAAGCAAGATATAGAAATTTCACCTTTATTTATCAACAATTTTGTTGCAATTCTCTCAAGATCTACAATGAGGAAAGAACTCGATCGGTGATTTCAGCTTCGCTCGTCTCCTTGAGTCGTGGATCTCCTTGGATCACTTGCTCCGATGAAGTCCGGCGTCGCTTTCTAAAGGATCAAAGGCTTCATGCTTGATTTGGTACTCGGAGTTCTTGATTTTTGGCTTTGGATTTTGAATTGGGGATTAGGGTTTACAAGTTGTGTCACTCAACTTGTGTTGGGAATTGATGTTGGAATCAACAACCAATTATTGAACTAATGAATAACCCTAGAAGTGAAGCCTTAGGGTTCCTTTTATAGCCTTCATTAGCTTTGGCTTCCTTTAGAAGCTAGGTTTAGTTTAGCTTCCCTTATAAGCTAGGTAGTTAGGTAGAAGCTTCTAGAGGTAGTTAGTTAGGCTTTAGCTTCCTTCATAAGCTTGGAGGTTAGGGAGAAGCTTCTAGGCTTAGGTTGTTATGTAGCTTGCTTTGGAAGCTTGGACATTTTTAGCTTGATCAAGGAGCCTTGGTGATCTGGCAGAAGATTCTGGAGAATTATGGAATTTGCCATAGCTTGAATAAGTGTACCAATTGAAGGGAGAAACCTGACGAAGAAATGAGCTGACGTCATCACTAGGTGGCCGCGGATCCGCGGCGCATGCCCTGCTCCAGCCGCGGATCCGCGGCTGTTTGGCTTCCTCTCTGTGTGGGAGTTCCTGTACTGCTGGATGTTGGCTTTAGTGATGTTTACTGATGTGTGGAATCTTTTAATTATTTCTTGATCACTGCCAGATTTCAAGTCTTGGACTTGGCGTATTTTTCTCAGCACTTTTAACTGTTTTTGCTCCTTTCCTGGAATTTCCTGCACAGGTTCTCGAAACAAGTGTTGCGCTATACAAAGATGATGCGATGCCATGATAAACACTCAATTTCCCTCAAAATGTCGGTTTTAAGGCATAACACAAGTAATTTGGTATTTTACGGCTGTTTTGCTATTATATTCTATATTAATACCGAACACCTCTAGATGAGTGCAAATGGTAGGGAAATTTTCGTGTTAAAAATGCAATATTTTCGACTTATCAATGGACATAGTGGGCCAACTCCCTACCGGCACGGGCGGACACAAGTACATCCTCATCGCTGTAGACTATTTCACGAAGTGGATAGAGGTCGTGCCTATCATAAAACTAGACACCGCATCTACTATAAAGTTCCTGCAGAACAACATCATCTCCTGAGGTGTATCGTCACCGACCACGGAACCAACTTCGAGAACAACAAGGTCAAAGAATTTTGCAGCGAATACCACATACTAATGAAGTTCGCCGCGGTCGTACATCCTCAATGCAACAGGCAGGACGAGGTAGCTAACCGAGGCGTCATCCGAGGTCTCCGAGCTCATTTGGAAGGAAGACAAGGCAGCTGGGTCGAGGAATTACTGCGAGTACTATGGGCATTACGCACATCTAAGAAAACACCTACGGGAGAAACCCCGTGCAGCCTCTGCTACGGTACCGAGGCTATGGTCCCGGCGGAGATCGGATTGCCCAGTTACAGAGTCGAACATTTCGACGGCGAAGCGAACACCTCGGCGCTCTGGACCAACTTAGACGTATTGTTGGAAAATCGGGATCGAGCGCATATCAGAGCAGCCGCCTATCATCAGCAAACCGCTCGCTACTACAACGCACGAGTAAATCATCATGCCTTCAAGACGGGAGATTTGGTCTTACGAAGGAACGAGTTCGTAGATCAAGACTGCCTTCACAAGTTCTTCCCAAAATGGGACGGTCCTTTCCTCGTCGCAGAAGCATTGCCCGGTGGAGCATATCGCTTACAAGACGCCAGGGGTCATAAGTTTTTTCGGCCTTACAACGCCGAGAAACTCAAATTGTACAAATGAATATGTTTCTTCTTTTCGAGCCGATGCAATATCTTATTATTATTATTATTAAGTCCCCTGAATTAGAAGAGACTTCTTCGATATATTTTCTTCTTCCTCGGTTCTGAGATCCCTAAATTATTTTTTAGGAAAATATGTAAAATGTACTAAGGGATAAAAGAAAAAGAAGACAAACCACATCAGAAAAGAAGAATTTTATTCATTAAGAGGTATTATAGGCTCCTCAGCCTTACAAAAAAAATTACAACAGAGGGTGTAACGTTTTAAAAATAATTAAATAAATAATTAAATGAATAAAATTGTTTAAGTGAATTTTATGATTTTCGGCAAAGTAAAATGTATATTTCGTAAAACCTAGCCGTGATTGTTTTTCATTATAATTTCAAAAATACCTATTTTAATTATGTAATTACTAGTAAATGGTGTTTATTTAGCCACTTATAAATTTTTAGTTTAATTAAATATTTTTCCTAAATTAATTATTTTAAATACTAACATAAGCTTTATTTTTACACTAAATTAGTGTAAATTACAAATTTAAATGGTTTTAATTTTTAAAAATGAACCATGGCATGTTAGAATTTAGTGTGTATCATGAAAAATTTATTTGCAAATTTTTCCTATTTTCTAGAGCTTTCTTGAGTTGCTATAGTAAAGAAATAAAAGAAAAGTAAAGAATTGCATGAAAAGACATAATGAAGTGATATTTTGGTGGAGACTTCTACACAACTTTTGTCACTCTCTTCCTTCTCTCCCTCACCTCCAAAAATGGCCGGCCTCACCCCCCATGGTATCCCCCATTTTTCTCATTTTATTATGCTCCAAAATTCATCAAAAATACATCAAAAATTCAATTAAAATTCCACAAAATCCTAATAAATTCCTACCCTTTGTTCTTTGCTCTTCTTTACATGGATTTTGGAGTGGGAAAGCATGCATTTTGGAGGCTCATTTTCATGTTTGGATTTCATATTTTGGAGGTATAAATTTCCTTCTTTTGTTTTATTTCTATTAGATGTTTCTTTTAAAGCATAATTAGATTTATTAAATTAATTCTAGTTGCAAATTTTAAAATTCAAGTTAGGGTTTGTAAATTCAAGTTGTGGTTTTTATTAATTAAATAAGGTTATAATAGCCAGTTTAACATCTTTTAGAGTGGAAAAATCTTGCATGGTTGTTGTATAATAAATTTTTTATTCAAATTGTTTTAATCAAGCTATTTAGCTAACTAGATTTTTCTAAAATGTGTTTGTGGGTAAAATAAAATTCTTATTAAGGTTGTTATCATTAGATGGTAGTTTTAATGAGAATATTAGCATGTTAATGGAAAGAAAAACTTAGTTTGATCACTAGTTTCCTTTGATAATTGGAAAATAGTAATAAAATGCTAGTATTTTGTAAACTAGATTTTGGAAATTCCTATATAAATGAAATTAAAAATATAATCATGGTTTCATTATATCATTATCATCATGAATTGTAGTTTAATACATTAATTCATGCAAAATCACGTTTTATGGTGGAATTGTGGTATTTTGCTTGAAAAATGTTGAAAATTGTTAAAGGTTGCAAACTAGAAATTTCAAATTAATACAAATTTGTGTAATAAAAATATAGTAATGGTTTGTATAGTCTAGTTATGCTATTTAACGAGTTTTATGACCATTGGTTTCATTTAAATGTCAAGTTTTGATGAAAAACGGTAAATTGGTATTTCGGGTTTTACGAAATTGGACGGTTTGATGGATTTTAGGGTTTCGATGGATTTAATCATGTTTTATAATATAATTAATGTGCTTTAAAACTACGAGTTATTTGTTGATGTTATTTCGATCTATCAGAGTTTGTACGCCGATATCGAGCGATATTTGGTTCTTTTGCGTGGACGGGACATAGGTTTTAACCTATGCTTGTTCCTTGTATCGTTTTGACTTTTGTATGTGATTCAGTTTACGATGCTATTTGTATGTTTGCATTTAGGTATCCCTCATGTGGACCGCGGGCGATGAAGAGGAGGATGGCGACACCGTCTTCGGCAGACATGGACCAGGTGAGTAGATGCATATTTACGGGGGGAAGTCGGGTGGATGGCTTTTAGCACCCCCGCAACGTAGAATAGGAATAGTACTTATTGACATTAGGAAACCAGATGTGACCCTAGATTCTTAATGAGTAAGACCCTAGTAATGACCCTAGGATGGACTAGACTGATTTAGGAAAACCATATCAGAGGATGAGTACCTTGGAAGAGGTTCGTAGGTTTCAGGTAGAAACACACACACGCACACACTGAAACTCGACATGGTGTATACATGCATGTGTATATATATATAGGACGAGGTATAGGTATATATATATACAACACATATATGGGATACATTGATGTGATATGATATCCGAGGTATGATGAAACAGTGTAACTGGGCTTGATGCCGTGATTCTTGGCTATACAGTCGTATTAAGTGTTAGCGGATCATTAGAAAATGAGATAATGAACATGTATACTTAAATTATAATGGGTGGTGATGATATTGAGGTACATGGGACTCTAAAATAGTACCCGGACTGTAACTTGTGACTGATCACGATATGATATATGTATGACTTGATTACGACATCATATAGGTGTAACCTGATGTCGATATCATAGAGGTGTGACTTGAGGACGATATGATATCAGTATGACTTAATCACAATATGATACATATGACATGATATTTCTGAGGATAAACTAATGATGCATATTATGATGGCAATGATATATGATTGATGTATGCGATTACAGTTTAGCACCTTGATCATGAGAGGTGTTGATGATGACATTATACGAATGATGAGACACCTAGGAGACACTAGACCCGTACCCCGATATTGGGATGACGTACGATGGATTTTACCGTACGAGACATAGATATGATGATTGATCCGCACTCTTGTTTTGAGGATGTCGTACAATGTACGTGACGCTATTGAGGCTGGATCGCCGACTATTAGAGATATTGATTCAAACCTAGGTAGACTCTTGTTTCTTAATGACTAGTTTCTTAGGTTTAGTTCCTTAGGAGGTTAGATGGACACTAGGTTAGGTTCGAGTCATATAGTGGTAGTGATAATTGTTTACAAAATGAGTGGATAACACACATCCGTCTTTATTTTCACACTGTAATCATAATGTTGCATGTTCATACATATGTTGCTATAATCAGTATAAACTATACCTGTTAGGACACCAGCACCATTACCGATGATGCGCATATTCCACGTACATTTTAGATCTTATTATCTTTTATTGATAGAATCAGCTAGCAACTAGATCGATATATAATATTGTGATTACTCTCAGATGCTAGTATAGACATGGCATTTATTACTTAGACCTTCATGCATTCATATTCTCATGTTATCATGCAGTTTTATGGGGCATATGCCAACACTTATCATTTACTTACTCATGATTTTGATATTTGGATTTCTATGAGATTTCTGGATTTTGGGGAAAACCGCAAAGAATATATAAAAACTTCTCTCTCCTCCTCCTCACTTTTTAAAAACATAAGATGCGGTTTTCTCGTGATGTATGTGTCGTCCACCATGAGATTTCATGTTTTCTGATGGATTTCGAGACCCGATTCGAGGAGTGGATGAACCGTCTCGGGTACATGGTGGGCCCGGTATGGTACCCCGGGGCAAGAAGATCGAGTTGTAGACGATGAGCCTGGCAGGGGAAGGCTACCTACCGGTGATGTCTGGCGCGGCGGATATCCGGAGGATACCGACCGTTGTCGTGAGATTTGATGATATGGGCCGATCCGGACTGACGGAGCCCGAGGTATTGAGACTATGAGACTTGAGATTTACATGTTTGTGTCGATACTTGACACGGATTTCCATGGATTTTATTGTTGAGATTTCAGATTCCTATACATATTTTACTATAATAACAGTTAAAGATTTCTTATACAGATATATCTGGATTTCAGGATTGATTATTTTATATTCATGGTGCATGCATATCCATTCATATGGCATAGTATTATATGAGGCACTGACACGAGCACGGAGTATCTGCATTTACACGTAGTTTTACCCTGCTATTACTAGATGATTGGGATATTATAGTGTATTATTATGACCTAGGATAGCGTCGTGCATTCGATTTCTTTTCGTAGATGTCTTCTACTCACGAGTTGGCAACTCACCCCCGTTGTGCCAAATTTTATTACAGGTTCGGTGTACAGGTTTCCCTGGCAGCTTGCTGGCACATCTATTCTTTCAGGGTGATTTGCACGGTAGGTTGGCTCACTTGTATCCGAACCACCATTGTACTTTTATTCATTCATTTTTATCTAGTAAGCTCCATCAACCATACTTGTATTACTTGATAAGTTTATTGGACCAGTCTTTTATTTCGACCTTAGAGTCGCGCATGTATTATTCTGATCTGGTGGTTTTGTTTTCTTTTGAGTTTTGAGGCTCGCCCTTTGGCGTTGTATATTATTGTGCTTGTTGTGGTTGTTTCCGCCTGTTGGCATTGAGCTAGCTCCCGTTTGGGGATGCTTTTTACTGTTTATGTATATTATACTTGTTGTACCCATTTGGGGGCCAGTTTTTATAGAGGAGACTCTGTCGAAATTTTTGAGAAAATTTGCTGATGCTTTTAAACTTGTTTTCTTCTTTTTCATCTTTTATGGTTTAGATTTCTGTGCTTCGGCTTACTTAGGTTACGTGGCACCTCTAGACGCTTCGTAATCTAAGTGCCGGTCATGTTCCGTACTCTCGGGTCGTGACAAAGTTGGTATCAGAGCGCTAGGTTTAACCTTGTATAAGTCTAGGTGACCCTTGGTTGATGGAGTAGGCAATTTAGGTAGAGTAACGTACCGTGGGTATGGTCCGCGGCATACTTACGATACGCTACTCTGCTTAAGGAGCCTTAGGATGTACAATTGTTTGCACCGTATTCCATTCGTTCTTTTGATCTATCTTCGTCAATATTGGAGGGTGGTTTCTGTTACCACGGGCACACTGGCAGAGGGAGCTGCGGCTCGAATGCGATAACCATTAGGGTATCGTTCAATCTTGAGGATTGGAGCATTGTTTAGCGTGCGGACGAAGGGTATTCACATGGTGTCCAGGCGAAGTTAAAAGGTTCGAACGATTATCAGAAAAACCATTTTCCTAAGTTTAAAGTATTCGGAAGAACATGCAGGTATTTCGATGGACCCTCTAGAAGAATGAAACCCCAACTCGACATAATGACCACGAGAACGCCCTTGAACCTTAGGGTTTACGGCAGTTCCGCTGTGTCATTAGTGAGGCTTGGGTTTGCCCTTCTACGGCTGGATCATCGATGCTGGGGTATGTACCGGATATTTTTAAGCTGTACTTGAGTGTTGAGCTCTCGGGGAATTATGGGATTTTGATGGATCGATCGAAAAGTTAATGTAGTCCGGATATCAGGTGAAGGGATCGATTACGTCGGAGACTCTAGATATGAGTATTGCCGTGGGTAGCACAGTCAGCACAGCTACGAAGAGACGAGTTCGAAGCAATCGACATCAGAGGAAAGAGGCGGATATTGACGATAGTGTTTACGATTGTGATTTAGTGATTTGAATTTCATATTTTCGTTGATTGGATTTTGGTATTTTGAGGACTTTGTTCTACGATTGGTATTTCTTATGTATACCTTCATTACATTCTATTTGTGTTTCATATATCAGTTGTATGGATGTTGTTTGGTACACACCCAGTACACTCGATTTGGTTTTATACATTTTGAGATTTTTTATTCGATTTCGTGCATATGGGTTACATATGATTTTGACATATGCTTCGACCTAGTTTTCATGCATTTCGTACTGTGATTCCGATTTTGATATTCGGCGTATGTTTTCGTGCACCATGTGCACCTGATTGAGATTCTTGCGCACACTTGGCGCACTTGATGCGATTTTGTGCACACGGGATGCACTAAATCGGGGTTTTGTGCAGATTAGATGCACCTGATATTAAGTCGTGCATGCCCGTTGCACTTGACAGATGTTTTTGGTGCACACCTGTTGCACTGAGTTTTGTTTTTTGTGTATTTATGGCATCTGTATTTGGTTTCGATTTTAGTGCGTACCGGACGCACATGATATTTTTATGATATTATTGGGATTGATTTCAGTTTGAGCAGTATGTTTCATAATCATTATTATTTGATTTAGTAACCAGGCGGGACGTGTATGTTAAATAAAAGATATATATATATATATATAGCTATTTTTTTTAAAAAAATAAACGTCCGCTACTTATGCCGTGACACGTGCATTGCACGGCGATTTTCAAGAGGGGTTTTTGTATGCTTCTTTATTATGATGTTTAGGCGATTTTATTAGGATACGAACTATATATAAGTTATAGATTGATGTATATTATGATGGTTTTCATACTGGGTTTTGATATTTTATTCTCGCCATAACTCCGATGATTGCGCTATGCTTGACGGAGTTGATTTTAGTTATGTATTGATGATTTCGGAGCCCCGATGATTTGAGTGTTTGCTAAATATTTTAATATTTGGAGGGGGAGTTTTAATTTAAATTCGGGGACCGAATTTCTTAAAGGGGGGAAGATTGTAACGTTTTAAAAATAATTAAATAAATAATTAAATGAATAAAATTGTTTAAGTGAATTTTATGATTTTCGGCAAAGTAAAATGTATATTTCGTAAAACCTAGCCGTGATTGTTTTTCATTATAATTTCAAAAATACCTATTTTAATTATGTAATTACTAGTAAATGGTGTTTATTTAGCCACTTATAAATTTTTAGTTTAATTAAATATTTTTCCTAAATTAATTATTTTAAATACTAACATAAGCTTTATTTTTACACTAAATTAGTGTAAATTACAAATTTAAATGGTTTTAATTTGTAAAAATGAACCATGGAATGTTAGAATTTAGTGTGTATCATGCAAAATTTATTTGCAAATTTTTCCTATTTTCTAGAGCTTTCTTGAGTTGCTATAGTAAAGAAATAAAAGAAAAATAAAGAATTGCATGAAAAGACATAATGAAGTGATATTTTGGTGGAGACTTCTACACAACTTTTGTCACTCTCTTCCTTCTCTCCCTCACCTCCAAAAATGGCCGGCCTCACCCCCCATGGTAGCCCCCATTTTCCTCATTTTATTATGCTCCAAAATTCATCAAAAATACATCAAAAATTCAATTAAAATTCCACAAAATCCTAATAAATTCCTACCCTTTGTTCTTTGCTCTTCTTTACATGGATTTTGGAGTGGGAAAGCATGCATTTTGGAGGCTCATTTTCATGTTTGGATTTCATATTTTGGAGGTATAAATTTCCTTCTTTTGTTTTATTTCTATTAGATGTTTCTTTTAAAGCATAATTCGATTTATTAAATTAATTCTAGTTGCAAATTTTAAAATTCAAGTTAGGGTTTGTAAATTCAAGTTGTGGTTTTTATTAATTAAATAAGGTTATAATAGCCAGTTTAACATCTTTTAGAGTGGAAAAATCTTGCATGGTTGTTGTATAATAAATTTTTTATTCAAATTGTTTTAATCAAGCTATTTAGCTAACTAGATTTTTCTAAAATGTGTTTGTGGGTAAAATAAAATTCTTATTAAGGTTGTTATCATTAGATGGTAGTTTTAATGAGAATATTATCATGTTAATGGAAAGAAAAACTTAGTTTGATCACTAGTTTCCTTTGATAATTGGAAAATAGTAATAAAATGCTAGTATTTTGTAAACTAGATTTTGGAAATTCCTATATAAATGAAATTAAAAATATAATCATGGTTTCATTATATCATTATCATCATGAATTGTAGTTTAATACATTAATTCATGCAAAATCACGTTTTGTGGTGGAATTGTGGTATTTTGCTTGAAAAATGTTGAAAATTGTTAAAGGTTGCAAACTAGAAATTTCAAATTAATACAAATTTGTGTAATAAAAATATAGTAATGGTTTGTATAGTCTAGTTATGCTATTTAACGAGTTTTATGACCATTGGTTTCATTTAAATATCAAGTTTTGATGAAAAACGGTAAATTGGTATTTCGGGTTTTACGAAATTGGACGGTTTGATGGATTTTAGGGTTTCGATGGATTTAATCATGTTTTATAATATAATTAATGTGTTTTAAAACTACGAGTTATTTGTTGATGTTATTTCGATCTATCAGAGTTTGTACGCCGATATCGATCGATATTTGGTTCTTTTGCGTGGACGGGACATAGGTTTTAACCTATGCTTGTTCCTTGTATCGTTTTGACTTTTGTATGTGATTCAGTTTACGATGCTATTTGTATGTTTGCATTTAGGTATCTCTCACTTGGACCGTGGGCGATGAAGAGGAGGATGGCGACACCGTCTTCGGCAGACATGGACCAGGTGAGTAGATGCATATCTATGGGGGGAAGTCGGGTGGATGGCTTTTAGCACCCCCGCAACGTAGAATAGGAATAGTACTTATTGACATTAGGAAACCAGATGTGACCCTAGATTCTTAATGAGTAAGACCCTAGTAATGACCCTAGGATGGACTAGACTGATTTAGGAAAACCATATCAGAGGATGAGTACCTTGGAAAAGGTTCGTAGGTTTCAGGTAGAAACACACACACACACACACTGAAACTCGACATGGTGTATACGTGCATGTGTATATATATATAGGACGAGGTATAGGTATATATATATACAACACATATATGGGATACATTGATGTGATATGATATCCGAGGTATGATGAAACAGTGTAACTGGGCTTGATGCCGTGATTCTTGGCTATACAGTCGTATTAAGTGTTAGCGGATCATTAGAAAATGAGATAATGAACATGTATACTTAAATTATAATGGGTGGTGATGATATTGAGGAACATGGGACTCTAAAATAGTACCCGGACTGTAACTTGTGACTGATCACGATATGATATATGTATGACTTGATTACGACATCATATAGGTGTAACCTGATGTCGATATCATAGAGGTGTGACTTGAGGACGATATGATATCAGTATGACTTAATCACAATATGATACATATGACATGATATTTCTGAGGATAAACTAATGATGCATATTATGATGGCAATGATATATGATTGATGTATGCGATTACAGTTTAGCACATTGATCATGAGAGGTGTTGATGATGACATTATACGAATGATGAGACACCTAGGAGACACTAGACCCGTACCCCGATATTGGGATGACGTACGATGGATTTTACCGTACGAGGCATAGATATGATGATTGATCCGCACTCTTGTTTTGAGGATGTCGTACTATGTACGTGACGCTATTGAGGCTGGATCGCCGACTATTAGAGATATTGATTCAAACCTAGGTAGACTCTTGTTTCTTAATGACTAGTTTCTTAGGTTTAGTTCCTTAGGAGGTTAGATGGACACTAGGTTAGGTTCGAGTCATATAGTGGTAGTGATAGTTGTATATCAAATGAGTGGATAACACACATCCGTCTTTATTTTCACACTGTAATCATAATGTTGCATGTTCATACATATGTTGCTATAATCAGTATAAACTATACCTGTTAGGACACCAGCACCATTACCGATGATGCGCATATTCCACGTACACTTTAGATCTTATTATCTTTTATTGATAGAATCAGCTAGCAACTAGATCGATATATAATATTGTGATAACTCTCAGATGCTAATATAGACATGGCATTTATTACTTAGACCTTCATGCATTCATATTCTCATGTTATCATGCAGTTTTATGGGGCATATGCCGACACTTATCATTTACTTACTCATGATTTTGATATTTGGATTTCTATGAGATTTCTGGATTTTGGGGAAAACCGCAAAGAATATATAAAAACTTCTCTCTCCTCCTCCTCTCTTTTTAAAAACATAAGATGCGGTTTTCTCGTGATGTATGTGTCGTCCACCATGAGATTTCATGTTTTCTGATGGATTTCGAGACCCGATTCGAGGAGTGGATGAACCGTCTCGGGTACATGGTGGGCCCGGTATGGTACCCCGGGACAAGAAGATCGAGTTGTAGACGATGAGCCTGGCAGGGGAAGGCTACCTACCGGTGATGTCTGGCGCGGCGGATATCCGGAGGATACCGACCGTTGTCGTGAGATTTGATGATATGGGCCGATCCGGACTGACGGAGCCCGAGGTATTGAGACTATGAGACTTGAGATTTACATGTTTGTGTCGATGCTTGACACGGATTTCCATGGATTTTATTGTTGAGATTTCAGATTCCTATACACATTTTACTATAATAACAATTAAAGATTTCTTATACAGATATATCTGGATTTCAGGATTGATTATTTTATATTCATGGTGCATGCATATCCATTCATATGGCATAGTATTATATGAGGCACTGACACGAGCACGGAGTATCTGCATTTACACGTAGTTTTACCCTGCTATTACTAGATGATTGGGATATTACAGTGTATTATTATGACCTAGGATAGCGTCGTGCATTCGATTTCTTTTCGTAGATGTCTTCTACTCACGAGTTGGCAACTCACCCCCGTTGTGCCAAATTTTATTACAGGTTCGGTGTACAGGTTTCCCTGGCAGCTTGCTGGCATATCTATTCTTTCAGGGTGATTTGCACGGTAGGTTGGTTCACTTGTATCCGAACCACCATTGTACTTTTATTCATTCATTTGTATCTAGTAAGCTCCATCAACCATACTTGTATTACTTGATAAGTTTATTGGACCAGTCTTTTATTTCGACCTTAGAGTCTCGCATGTATTATTCTGATCTGGTGGTTTTTTTTTCTTTTGAGTTTTGAGGCTTGCCCTTTGGCGTTGTATATTATTGTGCTTGTTGTGGTTGTTTCCGCCTGTTGGCGTTGAGCTAGCTCCCGTTTGGGGATGCTTTTTACTGTTTATGTATATTATACTTGTTGTACCCATTTGGGGGCCAGTTTTTATAGAGGAGACTCTGCCGAAATTTTTGAGAAAATTTGCTGATGCATTTAAACTTGTTTTCTTCTTCTTCATCTTTTATGGTTTAGATTTCTGGGCTTCGGCTTACTTAGGTTACGTGGCACCTCTAGACGCTTCGTAATCTAAGTGCCGGTCTCGTTCCGTACTCTCGGGTCGTGACAAAGTTGGTATCAGAGCGCTAGGTTTAACCTTGTATAAGTCTAGGTGACCCTTGGTTGATGGAGTAAGCGATTTAGGTAGAGTAACGTACCGTGGGTATGGTCCGCGGCATACTTACGATACGCTACTCTGCTTAAGGAGCCTTAGGATGTACAATTGTTTGCACCGTATTCCATTCGTTCTTTTGATCTATCTTCGTCAATGTTGGAGGGTGGTTTCTGTTACCACAGGCACACTGGCAGAGGGAGCTGCGGCTCGAATGCGATAACCATTAGGGTATCGTTCATTCTTAAGGATTGGAGCATTGTTTAGCGTGCGGATGAAGGGTATTCACATGGTGTCCAGGCGAAGTTAAAAGGTTCGAACGATTATCAAAAAAACCATTTTCCTAAGTTTAAAGTATTCGGAAGAACATGCAGGTATTTCGATGGACCCTCTACAAGAATGAAACCCTAACTCGACATAATGACCACGAGAACGCCCTTGAACCTTAGGGTTTACGGCAGTTCCGCGGTGTCATTAGTGAGGCTTGGGTTTGCCCTTCTACGGCTGGATCATCGATGCTGGGGTATGTACCGGATATTTTTAAGCTGTACTTGAGTGTTGAGCTCTCGGGGAATTATGGGATTTTGATGGATCGATCGAAAAGTTAATGTAGTCCGGATATCAGGTGAAGGGATCGATTACGTGGGAGACTCTAGATATGAGTATTGTCGTGGGTAGCACAGTCAGCACAGCTACGAAGAGACGAGTTCGAAGCAATCGACATCAGAGGAAAGAGGCGGATATTGACGATAGTGTTTTCGATTGTGATTTAGTGATTTGAATTTCATATTTTCGTTGATTGGATTTTGGTATTTTGAGGACTTTGTTCTACGATTGGTATTTCTTATGTATACCTTCATTACATTCTATTTGTGTTTCATATATCAGTTGTATGGATGTTGTTTGGTACATACCCAGTACACTCGATTTGGTTTTATACATTTTGAGATTTTGGATTCGATTTCGTGCATATGGGTTACATATGATTTTGACATATGCTTCGACCTAGTTTTCATGCATTTCGTACTGTGATCCCGATTTTGATATTCGGCGTATGTTTTCGTGCACCATGTGCACCTGATTGAGATTCTTGCGCACACTTGGCGCACTTGATGCGATTTTGTGCACACGGGATGCACTAAATCGGGGTTTTATGCAGATTAGATGCACCTGATATTGAGTCGTGCATGCCCGTTGCACTTGACAGATGTTTTTGGTGCACACCTGTTGCACTGAGTTTTGTTTTTTGTGTATTTATGGCATCTGTATTTGGTTTCGATTTCAGTGCGCACCGGACGCACATGATATTTTTATGATATTATTGGGATTGATTTCAGTTTGAGCAGTATGTTTCATAATCATTATTATTTGATTTAGTTACCAGGCGGGACGTGTATGTTAAATAAAAGATATATATATATATAGCTATTTTTTTTAAAAAAATAAACGTCCGCTACTTATGCCGTGACACGTGCATTGCACTGCGATTTTCAAGAGGGGTTTTTGTATGCTTCTTTATTATGATGTTTAGGCGATTTTACTAGGATACGAACTATATATAAGTTATAGATTGATGTATATTATGATGGTTTTCATACTGGGTTTTGATATTTTATTCTCTCCATAACTCCGATGATTGCGTTATGCTTGACGGAGTTGATTTTAGTTATGTATTGATGATTTCGGAGCCCCGATGATTTGAGTGTTTGCTAAATATTTTAATATTTGGAGGGGGAGTTTTAATTTAAATTTGGGGACCGAATTTCTTAAAGGGGGGAAGATTGTAACGTTTTAAAAATAATTAAATAAATAATTAAATGAATAAAATTGTTTAAGTGAATTTTATGATTTTCGGCAAAGTAAAATGTATATTTCGTAAAACCTAGCCGTGATTGTTTTTCATTATAATTTCAAAAATACCTATTTTAATTATGTAATTACTAGTAAATGGTGTTTATTTAGTCACTTATAAATTTTTAGTTTAATTAAATATTTTTCCTAAATTAATTATTTTAAATACTAACATAAGCTTTATTTTTACACTAAATTAGTGTAAATTACAAATTTAAATGATTTTAATTTGTAAAAATGAACCATGGCATGTTAGAATTTAGTGTGTATCATGCAAAATTTATTTGCAAATTTTTCCTATTTTTTAGAGCTTTCTTGAGTTGCTATAGTAAAGAAATAAAAGAAAAATAAAGAATTGCATGAAAAGACATAATGAAGTGATATTTTGGTGGAGACTTCTACACAACTTTTGTCACTCTCTTCCTTCTCTCCCTCACCTCCAAAAATGGCCGGCCTCATCCCCCATGGTAGCCCCCATTTTCCTCATTTTATTATGCTCCAAAATTCATCAAAAATACATCAAAAATTCAATTAAAATTCCACAAAATCCTAATAAATTCCTACCCTTTGTTCTTTGCTCTTCTTTACATGGATTTTGGAGTGGGAAAGCATGCATTTTGGAGGCTCATTTTCATGTTTGGATTTCATATTTTGGAGGTATAAATTTCCTTCTTTTGTTTTATTTCTATTAGATGTTTCTTTTAAAGCATAATTAGATTTATTAAATTAATTCTAGTTGCAAATTTTAAAATTCAAGTTAGGGTTTGTAAATTCAAGTTGTGATTTTTATTAATTAAATAAGGTTATAATAGCCAGTTTAACATCTTTTAGAGTGGAAAAATCTTGCATGGTTGTTGTATAATAAATTTTTTATTCAAATTGTTTTAATCAAGCTATTTAGCTAACTAGATTTTTCTAAAATGTGTTTGTGGGTAAAATAAAATTCTTATTAAGGTTGTTATCATTAGATGGTAGTTTTAATGAGAATATTAGCATGTTAATGGAAAGAAAAACTTAGTTTGATCACTAGTTTCCTTTGATAATTGGAAAATAGTAATAAAATGCTAGTATTTTGTAAACTAGATTTTGGAAATTCCTATATAAATGAAATTAAAAATATAATCATGGTTTCATTATATCATTATCATCATGAATTGTAGTTTAATACATTAATTCATGCAAAATCACGTTTTGTGGTGGAATTGTGGTATTTTGCTTGAAAAATATTGAAAATTGTTAAAGGTTGCAAACTAGAAATTTCAAATTAATACAAATTTGTGTAATAAAAATATAGTAATGGTTTGTATAGTCTAGTTATGCTATTTAACGAGTTTTATGACCATTGGTTTCATTTAAATGTCAAGTTTTGATGAAAAACGGTAAATTGGTATTTCGGGTTTTACGAAATTGGACGGTTTGATGGATTTTAGGGTTTCGATGGATTTAATCATGTTTTATAATATAATTAATGTGTTTTAAAACTACGAGTTATTTGTTGATGTTATTTCGATCTATCAGAGTTTGTACGCCGATATCGAGCGATATTTGGTTCTTTTGCGTGGACGGGACATAGGTTTTAACCAATGCTTGTTCCTTGTATCGTTTTGACTTTTGTATGTGATTCAGTTTACGATGCTATTTGTATGTTTGCATTTAGGTATCCCTCACGTGGACCGCGGGCGATGAAGAGGAGGATGGCGACACCGTCTTCGGCAGACATGGACCAGGTGAGTAGATGCATATCTACGGGGGGAAGTCGGGTGGATGGCTTTTAGCACCCCCGCAACGTAGAATAGGAATAGTACTTATTGACATTAGGAAACCAGATGTGACCCTAGATTCTTAATGAGTAAGACCCTAGTAATGACCTTAGGATGGACTAGACTGATTTAGGAAAACCATATCAGAGGATGAGTACCTTGGAAGAGGTTCGTAGGTTTCAGGTAGAAACACACACACACACACACTGAAACTCGACATGGTGTATACGTGCATGTGTATATATATATAGGACGAGGTATAGGTATATATATATACAACACATATATGGGATACATTGATGTGATATGATATCCGAGGTATGATGAAACAGTGTAACTGGGCTTGATGCCGTGATTCTTGGCTATACAGTCGTATTAAGTGTTAGCGGATCATTAGAAAATGAGATAATGAACATGTATACTTAAATTATAATGGGTGGTGATGATATTGAGGTACATGGGACTCTAAAATAGTACCCGGACTGTAACTTGTGACTGATCACGATATGATATATGTATGACTTGATTACGACATCATATAGGTGTAACCTGATGTCGATATCATAGAGGTGTGACTTGAGGACGATATGATATCAGTATGACTTAATCACAATATGATATATATGACATGATATTTCTGAGGATAAACTAATGATGCATATTATGATGGCAATGATATATGATTGATGTATGCGATTACAGTTTAGCACCTTGATCATGAGAGGTGTTGATGATGACATTATACGAATGATGAGACACCTAGGAGACACTAGACCCGTACTCCGATATTGGGATGACGTACGATGGATTTTACCGTACGAGGCATAGATATGATGATTGATCCGCACTCTTGTTTTGAGGATGTCGTACTATGTACGTGACGCTATTGAGGCTGGATCGCCGACTATTAGAGATATTGATTCAAACCTAGGTAGACTCTTGTTTCTTAATGACTAGTTTCTTAGATTTAGTTCCTTAGGAGGTTAGATGGACACTAGGTTAGGTTCGAGTCATATAGTGGTAGTGATAATTGTATATCAAATGAGTGGATAACACACATCCGTCTTTATTTTCACACTGTAATCATAATGTTGCATGTTCATACATATGTTGCTATAATCAGTATAAACTATACCTGTTAGGACACCAGCACCATTACCGATGATGCGCATATTCCACGTACACTTTAGATCTTATTATCTTTTATTGATAGAATCAGCTAGCAACTAGATCGATATATAATATTGTGATTACTCTCAGATGCTAGTATAGACATGGCATTTATTACTTAGACCTTCATGCATTCATATTCTCATGTTATCATGCAGTTTTATGGGGCATATGCCGACACTTATCATTTACTTACTCATGATTTTGATATTTGGATTTCTATGAGATTTCTGGATTTTGGGGAAAACCGCAAAGAATATATAAAAACTTCTCTCTCCTCCTCCTCTCTTTTTAAAAACATAAGATGCGGTTTTCTCGTGATGTATGTGTCGTCCACCATGAGATTTCATGTTTTCTGATGGATTTCGAGACCCGATTCGAGGAGTGGATGAACCGTCTCGGGTACATGGTGGGCCCGGTATGGTACCCCGGGGCAAGAAGATCGAGTTGTAGACGATGAGCCTGGCAGGAGAAGGCTACCTACCGGTGCTGTCTGGCGCGGCGGATATCCGGAGGATACCGACCGTTGTCGTGATATTTGATGATATGGGCCGATCCGGACTGACGGAGCCCGAGGTATTGAGACTATGAGACTTGAGATTTACATGTTTGTGTCGATACTTGACACGGATTTCCATGGATTTTATTGTTGAGATTTCAGATTCCTATACACATTTTACTATAATAACAGTTAAAGATTTCTTATACAGATATATCTGGATTTCAGGATTGATTATTTTATATTCATGGTGCATGCATATCCATTCATATGGCATAGTATTATATGAGGCACTGACACGAGCACGGAGTATCTGCATTTACACGTAGTTTTACCCTGCTATTACTAGATGATTGGGATATTATAGTGTATTATTATGACCTAGGATAGCGTCGTGCATTCGATTTCTTTTCGTAGATGTCTTCTACTCACGAGTTGGCAACTCACCCCCGTTGTGCCAAATTTTATTACAGGTTCGGTGTACAGGTTTCCCTGGCAGCTTGCTGGCACATCTATTCTTTCAGGGTGATTTGCACGGTAGGTTGGTTCACTTGTATCCGAACCACCATTGTACTTTTATTCATTCATTTGTATCTAGTAAGCTCCATCAACCATACTTGTATTACTTGATAAGTTTATTGGACCGGTCTTTTATTTCGACCTTAGAGTCGCGCATGTATTATTCTGATCTGGTGGTTTTGTTTTCTTTTGAGTTTTGAGCCTCGCCCTTTGGCGTTGTATATTATTGTGCTTGTTGTGGTTGTTTCCGCCTGTTGGCGTTGAGCTAGCTCCCGTTTGGGGATGCTTTTTACTGTTTATGTATATTATACTTGTTGTACCCATTTGGGGGCCAGTTTTTATAGAGGTGACTCTGCCGAAATTTTTGAGAAAATTTGCTGATGCTTTTAAACTTGTTTTCTTCTTCTTCATCTTTTATGGTTTAGATTTCTGGGCTTCGGCTTACTTAGGTTACGTGGCGCCTCTAGACGCTTCGTAATCTAAGTGCCGGTCACGTTCCGTACTCTCGGGTCGTGACAGAGGGGGTCGGGGATTAAGGAAGCACTGTTGGTGGTATTCCGAAGAAATCTCTGCCAGCCGAGCCCTAGCCTCTTCGGCCCGCTCCCTCTGACGGTGCCCGTGGACCCGAGATGCCACGGAAGCGCCGGAGGCTGCATCCACCGGACAGGAGTCAGCGATCAACCTTCTATGGAAACACTCCAGAATGAGAGCCACTGATCGATCTCATATGTTCTTCGACATCAGGCCGAGATGATGGAGCGTTTGCAGCTTATCAAGCTCCTCGTCCCTCAGCTGAGGGGACAGAGCATTGTTCAGACCCGGGTACATCCTCCAAATCGCGTACATATGCAGTTGAAGGAGGGGTGATCGCCGGTGAATTAGGTGACCGATGTGGCCCTCCACGCGCTCTATCACCGATAGGTACTTCTGCTCGGAGCACTCAGGGTCGTAAAGGTACACGTTGTCACGGGAAATGATCTCTTCGATGGTGTAAATGAACCCGGCCATCTTCAATAACACAAGGCTAGAAAGAAACCAACATGCCTTCGCTATTTATAGCCTCAACAAGAATCCCCAATGACCCAGATTTACGCGCACAGTAACGGGGATCGCAGGAAATATTCAATTCCCAAAAACGGAACCGCCATGTGGTGACTATGCCGATCTTCACGAGAACCTAAGCGGTCGCTCTTCCTGATTTAATGGGTCTTGGAAGATTGAACGACGCCTCATGAAGTTTCTGTCTTAAATGAGCTTCTGCCACGCGTCATCTGCGACGGTCACTCTTCCTGATTTTATGGGTCATGGAGGATCAAACGACGGTTCACAAAGCTGAAGCGAAATCTAAAAAGCCCTCATCTCAAGGCCATTGAGCAGCTTCCCTGCCCGGTCAATCCCTACCGGGTAGTTCCTTACCAACCAACGCTAAGGATCGAAGCCCACATCTCGAGGCCACCGAGCAGCTTCCCTGCCCGGTCAATCCCTGGCGGGTAGATTCCTACCCATCTACGCCGAGGATCAAAAGCCCTCATATTGAGGCCACCGAGAAGCTTCCCTACCCGGTCAATCCCTAGAGGGTAGTTCCCTACCAACCAACGCTAAGGATCGAAGCCTTCATCTCGAGGTCACCGAGCGGCTTCCCTGCCCGGTCCATCCCTGGTGGGTAGATTCCTACCCATCTACACCAAGAATCGAAGCCCTTGTTCATCACAGAAAACTGCATTTAATTATCTCTCATTCGTTATCTATTTTGTTATATATCGATACTATTAATCAGTGTCTTCTCAGTAATTACAGTTTACAGGTATTCATGATAAAATACTGGAAACACATTCAAAATCATGGATATAAACGTTTTGGAGCCGACACTGCAAACAGAATAGGAAACCGACCGATATCCAAAGAGTTCTTTTGGAAATAAACATGTGTACACAATTTTGGTCCAACACAATACAAGTGTACACACAACTCTTTGGCATGGATCATGGTGGGGCTGCCCATGGCACACAAGATATGATGAAGTGGGCACATGGGGGGACAAGAGTTATAAATGCTAAAAGTGGCATCATGTCCCCATCTTTTCACTGTCCCTTCCTTACAGTCACATCACCTTGGTATTGATGAAGTAGGCACATGGGGGACAAGAGTTATAAATGCTAAAAGTGTTGATGTGATGTAAGACACATGTCCCCATCTTTTCACTGTCCCTTCCTTGCAGTCACATCACCTTATTTCTATTACTTGTTTAATCTTTTTTGGTGCCTATAAAAACCAGATCAGTGAGCAAGGGAAGGGATCTCATATGCACATATTCTATCTTATAGTTTTGTTTTATTTTTGGTTTAGGCTTGAGAGTGAGTGGGTTATCACTTGGTTTCTTCTTCTCCTTCCCTCTTGAAGCTTTCTCTTGAGAGCTTCATTATGGAGGTTGAACAAGTTACCAATATCTTGTACCTCTTCTTCAAGTGTTAATAATATTGTTGTTTCTTTTATTACTTGCTTATTTTTCTTATTTGCTTTTATTTATTATTTGTAACTAATTTTCTTTGGTTGTGGTTATAGTGAGGAAGTAAGATGAAAGGCTTTGCCTCCCCCTCCTCTTGTAATTGTTTAATGTGTTTAATGTGATTCTAACTTAGAGATTGTTTTATGTATTGATGTGATATGGTATTTTGAAACCATAGTTACTTTGTAACCTCTTCATATACCATATTCACTCGCTTTCCCCATTTCATAATGTTTAAGTTAAAATCAATTTGGTGTTAAGTTTGCTAAGTTTGGATGTGGTATTTTGTGATTAAGTGACATGACAAATCTCTTGGTTTCATATACCATATACAATAACAAACACTTAGCACACTTAACACGGAAATCATTTCTCTCGCTCACTACTTTGTGTTTTTGATGTTGTCGTATGCTTGCTAACCCTTGTGTTTAGTGTTGATAGCTCAAGCTTGGACATACAAACGGTAAGTGAACAAACGACTCATTTTGTGTTTTGCGGCGAATATCGAAATTTGATGACTTGTGTTTCGCAACCGCATTGACAAGTCATGCTTCATGCCGGGATCGACGTAAGGACGAACAGCTCATGATCAAGGAAGCGTTGAAGGAATCGTCGCGATTCGATCTTCCGATTCGAAGCCACAACCACTTCTTCCTTATCCACTTTTCTTTGTTTTCTTGTTTTTGTATTCTTTCTTTTTTTAGTGACAAAACCAACCCATTCGTTTTTTGTTGAACCTTAAACAACAAGACCTAATACAAAATTCCCTGCGAATCGACCCGTACTTGCTACAACGCGCCGTGCATTTGCGGTTTATAAATTTTAAAACGAGAACGATCTCGCGTGCGCATTCCATTTCATTAAAATCATATCCGTTTCCAAAACATATGCGTTTGCGCACGCGGGAGGAATTCCCAACAAGTTTTTGGCGCCGTTGCCGGGGAGTTGGTAGTATTGTGTATTGTTATTTCTGGTTCTTACTAACAAACTAACTACTAACTAATTTTTTTTTCAAAACTAACACAAACTAACAAATTCTTTTAACTTGTTCTCTATCCCTCAGACTTGCTAACACCCTGATATTTATTTTAAAAATCAAGTTATACCATAAGAGCACTTAGCTAGCCTAGAGAACTCACACAAGTTTCCAGCACAAAACAACTTCATTTGGCCGGCTACATCAAGGAAAAATCCGAGCTCGCCGGCCCAATGAAGGTGTTTTTGATTTTTTATTTTTGAATGATCTTCAGTGTGTTGTAGGTACTCTAGTGTTATTGTTTGATTTTTATAATTTTGAGTGTGCAGGAATTGGGGCATATATATCGCTTTTAGACACTAAATATCGTATTTTCCGACATTTCAGGTCTTTTACGGAATTACGACCAGCGATCGTGCGGAGCGAGGCTCAAACTCAATTTCAAGACGTTCGTGAAGTATAGTGCCAAAGATCCGGGTAGTTTGACCCGCGCAAGCGAACAATCAAAGACTCGGATCACTTTCAAAGGGTTTTTTTTAACCAAATCACATCGGTACGTATTTCCTAATGCATTCCTCTTGAATCCGACGCATTCCACTATTCTATCTTCTGCAGGATTCTTCGCACAAGCGTGCCACCAATTTTCACAGAGAACTAACCGTATTTTTTGCAGCGCTTAAATTTAAACGAAAAAAAGAATTGCTTAAATTCTTGATGTCTTGAATTCTTTTATTGATTGCGCATTTGCATCTTAATACGGATTTAAGGGCAAAAAGGCCAAACAAGATACGGTAAAGGATTTCATCACCTTTTCTCCGTAGCCTACAAATCACAAAACTGCATTCTTGTATACCCACAGTAATTTAAAATCAACTAGACTTTGACTTTAAGGACTTCACGCTCACTAGGAGAAGTTAACTGTGTTTAGAACACCGCTTAATGGTATATCGTTCACGGGGTGTCTAGGCAAGTGTTCAAGTGAAAGGGTTATCTAATTAAGGAATTTCGCGAAAGCGTTGGAAAACCTCCCCTTATCTCTTGCACTTACCCGGCTTCATGATCCATATATCTTTAGACCGTTTCTCGACACAGTTTTACTTCAACAATCTGGTTCTTGAGCAGCTCTAGTTGACTAGCATAAAACAAACTGCTAGGGGTGTGATATTCTTTGTTTTTGTGATATTTGTGAATTATTGTTGATATGGGTGATGCACGATTTAATTCAATTTTTCACGATTCTTATTCTTTTGGTTATACTCAATCCCAATTCACTTGTTCAAATTGCCAAAATTCTTCCCACATTCATAACAACTATCCTTTCTTAGGAGGTGACCAACCGTCCCAGATTTTTGATAATGGTCACCCACCTAACACTCTTGAACCCAGTCCCACTTCAATTAGAGACCTAATGATTGATGATTTAGAGAAAGAGGTTGATTGAAAAAATTTAAGTTAACCGCCATCAAGACGGTGTCGCTTTGCAGCTAGCCGGTTGAGCATGGGTCGATCCATAGGGAGACGTAGCGTTTTAGGTTCGTGTTCTCACGAGTTAATGCGCGTGGGCGGAAAGTTCTTTATCTACCCTAAGTGTTATATGCAAGTATAAAGTTTGTTAGAAAAATATACAATAGTGTAAGTTAGTGAATTCGTACTCAAACCTTTGAGCCGAGTCTTGACCAATTGAAGCTAGAGCAACGGCAAAAACGTGGATTAGGGTATTTAAGCACGGTATTCGTGGAATCCGGCTTATTGACCCTTATCCTTCCATTCTTGTCTCTTGCTTTCGCCTCCGGCCAAACCGAACGCAACCGGTCGCGGTTAGAAATCGCCGTTACCTTGGTAGGGCAGGGTGCCTAACGGAGCGCTTGCGTAAGATTTGGGCGGAGTTTCAAATAGAAAAAATAAGAGAAAAGGAAATGGGAAACGGAAACCTTAAGTTACAATATCGGTTTCTTTTTCTAACAACACATATTCACAACCATTCAGAAAACAACAAAGTGAGCAAAAGAAAAGATATCAAAGAAAAGAAAACATTACAAGAAAGAATGTGCATGGAATTTAAATTGCAAGAATGTAAAGCATAGAATGTAAAAGACATGAATGTAAAGCAAGTAATAAAAATCAAATAAGAAATAACTAGGAACCAAAGTGCAAGTGACAATCCATGGAATCAAATACCTAAACTTAAACTTGCAAGTTCACTAAAGTGGTTGCAAGATCAAGTGAAGATAAAGATCCCAAGGTGAAATGAAGGCACAAAGAGAAAGCTTTATTTATTCCAAATGAAGATACAACCCTTGAGATCAATTGCCAAAACTTAAACTTGCAAGCTCAATGAAGAGCTTGCAAGGTCAAGAGAAGGCAAAGAACTCAAGGGGAAGTTATGCTATGTACAAGAAAAGAGGAAAGAAAAACTTGAGAGTTACAAAATGTGAACAAAACTTGGACAAAGTGAGACCTTTCAACCCTTGCCCACTGCCTGCTATATATAGGCACAAAAGAAAAGAAAATAAACAATAAAAATAGGGCTACGTGGCAGCAAGGAGGGCCCCACAGAAAGATGGAAGCATTTGGGGGAGATAAGGCCGGCGACCTCGGATTTTTGGGGCATGTGCTCGGCCAAAATCCGAGCCCCTAGGCTCGTGCTTGTAGTGTGGTCTTATGTTGTACCCTTCAGTCCACTAGTGTTATTTTCTTAGTCTAAAAAGTTCTGTGTTGCACTCAGGGCTTGGAGGTAAACAAGTAGATATGAATCACATCAACACTTTATTGCATTTAATGCACATCACACCATGTCCACTTGCTCTAGCCCACTTGAGTGTGTTATGGCAGCCCCCCTAGGTCCATGGTCCAAGCTCCAAGAGTTAGTGTGTACACATGTTATGTGTTGGACCAAAATGTTGTGCACACACTTGCTTGCAAAATAACTCTTGGGATATCGGTCGGTTTGCGGTTCTGGTTGCAGTGTCAGCTCACAAACGATATATCCGTGATTCTGGATGTATTTCTAGTGTTTTGTCACGGATACCTGTAATCTGTATTACTGAGAAAACACCGGTTAATAGTACTAATAAATACAAAAAATAGATAATGAATGAGCGGTATTAAAATGCAATATTCTGGTATGAACAAATACCCCAAACTTATCTTTTGCTTGTCCCGAGCAAAACAAAATCCTAGCCTCACTTTCGTAGGGAACGTGATTGCACTGAGGGCGTGCAACAAGCCATTAAACCTCTAGGTGTCCCTAGTAGGAGGAGTGTTGTCTCTTGAGGGTTTTCAGCGAATACTACCCACAAAATCTTGTCAAGCTAGTTTCATAAGTTAACGTTGATTCTACTCCTACAGTTTAGTATTTACGTTAGAAATTCTATCATCCTAAATTAGAAATATCCAACCTTTATGCTTCACACCTCCTATCTATTTAACCTTAGATCCTATACGTTCCAAAAAAGTTTAGAAAGATGTTGGTATCTCCTGAGTTTTCCTTCTAAAGCGCGGTCTCAAATAAGGGATTTTTATCAGCTTTACAGAAAACATAAGTCTTATTCTTCATTTTATCTTTCCTCCAAACATCGATTGTATACCCCTACGTGCGTGTATATCTGCACCCCTACACTCAAGAATTCAATTCAAGCTATAATACCCTTTCCCTAATACCTAATATTACTTCTTTTCATTAAATAGTGGACGGTGCTGCGCACACACCTTTCATGCGACTATTAATGCTTCTTGAGGAACTAACGGCCGATTACTGAATGTCTGAGCTTAAAGCGTAAATAGCAGTTTCCAGGTCTTGACTTTATTTATTTATTCTTTATTTTTCTTTTTCAAGACCGGATATATTTTTCAATGATGCTCTTTTGGTGTTTAGCTTTAAATACCGTTTTTTCTTTCATACTAGGCTTTCAGGAAAGAGTATTTTTAGGTTTCCTCTACTATCCCAAGTTTCAAGGTGCGTGTATGTGCAGTTGTATGGTATATACTTTCTAAATTTAGACTTAAGAATAGAAATTATTTTTCAGACTTATCCTTCAGTAAAGCTTCAATACTTTCCTCTCATCTTGACTTAACTCAAGAACCGAACTCAATATTACCTATTTCTCAAAAAAAACTGTAAGGACGTATACTTTCCAAAGTTTAACAGAAAGAAGGTTATTTTTAGGGTTTTCAATTCCTAAGCCTAGGATTTAGTTATTTCTAACTTATCAACTAAACTTTCGGAATAAAAATCTAAGTTGCCCTATTAGCTATCTTGACGACAAAGTTTTTATATTTTTTGGAAAATTTTCGATTTTGTGGGTTTTTAATATGGTATGCAAAATGCAGAATATACAAATCAATGCGAAGGAAGAAAGCTTACCGAGCACACCCCCAAACTTAAACTTGACAGTGCCTTCACTGTCAGGCTATACCAAGAGGGTCAAAATTGTTGGCGCTCCCTAAAGGAAATTTATACAAAACAAAAGGAAAAAATATATACACAGAAAGGTCCCTCCCAAACTTAAGTGAAACAGTGTTTCCACTGTTTAACCGTTGAAGTTCAGAGTTAGGGGGGAAGAGAACAGTATCAAGCTATACAAGGCCTTACACAGTCCAAAAGTTAACACCAACCATTCAAAAATTCTATCTCTGTAATATGCGGGTTGGTGAAAGATGGTGAAGAGGAAAGAAATGGAGAATACGCGAGACCGTATGGAGATAGAAGCGGGATACGGTCTTGGACCGTGGAACAAAAATTCAAAATTGAATTGTCTCAACTAGATATATTGAAGAGGAAATATCAAGCCGAAGTTGGAATCAAACTGACTTCCAAAAGGGAGCATATTGGCTACAAGCCTATAGCCCACCAAATATATGAGAAGAAGAATAGCGGAAGGGAAAAAGAAATGGAGTATGAACTTGAGGGTGAAAATGGAGTGAATAGATTAGCACAATTTGTGATGACCGATGTGTAAAAAGTGATTGTGCTAATTATCAACCCGTCAAGAAATGGGGTCAAATCCCTCAAGATTCGTGAGAAAACATGGGTACGCCGAACTTGGTAAACCAGACATAAGAAATGAAAGTGATACGGTTTCTTGCAAGGTCGGAACGATGGAAATGATGGAGGGAAGTGATTGAGGAGGGGTATCAGGTAAAGGTTCAGGAGGGTGTTCACAGTCAATGAAAGGGATAGGATAAATTGGAAAATCCGACTCATCAATTAAATCTGGTTCATCCTCAAAGCTATCCTCAAAATTCTCCTCAAAGTTAAGCTTATCCATGCATTTATCATCAAAATCCAGACGCATATGGAGTTCGGGAAAAACAATTAAAGACTCGGGATGACGAATTGGAGAGAAAAACTCATCCTATGTTACGGGTTCATCATCCAATATATTCCCAGCGTCAATATCCTCAATCAAGTGAAAATCAAATTTCTCAGACACCTCATCAAAAGCATGGATTGTTAGTTGTATGTATGCCCTAGAGGCCAGTATTGTACAGATGATGTATATTATATTGGATGCTTGGACATATATAGAGATGACTTTCTTGCTCGATATGATAGTATGCTATCTGGTTACTCTTTATCTTAACATGTACACTTGTCTCTTTAAACTGTCTTTTAGTTACATGTTGATAAAGCCCTTAGGATGTGTACTTGACTACCTGGACTATGATGCAGATCATACTAGTGGGGACATGGTAGTTTATAAGAACATCCTTCAAGGTCCCTAGTCATGGGTGTATCGAGACAGGGCATCGATATACTAGTGTAGACTAGCGTATACGCTTCTCGACCCATGAGATGGGCGATGGATGATCCCATATCCATTGGTGTTTGACATCAGAGATGGTATACGGGTGCTCAGTGGAGACTGGGTACACTGGACGGACTCGCCGAGAACTCCCAGATGGTATTATACCTCACGTCAGATGACAGTTCTCAGGTGACACTTGCACAGGTTAGTCTGTAGACCCAAGATCGTCATAGAGTCTTGTGTGATTCCTACTGTGCTTTGATCTCCACCTTACCACGTCCATGAGGGCGTGCAAAACGGTGGTCTTTGGGTACAGTCCCGAGTCACATGGAGGCAATGAGCGATAGGAGAGGTTTCGTCTCTCCCGGTATTGGGGGTTGATGTTGCGCTGTGCTCGATTGGCCGTAACAGGGAAGTCCCTGGCCAGGGCTGATCAGAGATTTGCTGGTAAGTGTTACCAGTAGTTTCTTGACCCGTTATGAGCCTCATATCGGCACGATTTATCGGTTATTGGGGTCTGACGTTTACCACCCCTAGACTTGATATGCGACATATCAGACGAACAGACCGGACTGTACGGTAAGTGTTACTGGTTGGATTCACAGGAGTGTGAGCGGGCTAGCTCGTCGATCTTCTGATCGCTCAATACCCGGATGGCCGTTACGTTTAGCAGACCGCTTGCGGCTTGTGGGTGATTGATATGATCATCATCTGCTACCGGCGTATTGACGAGTCTTTAGAGTCCTACACAGAGGTTTCCTAGCTCAAGCGAAACGAAATAGGAGCGCATATGAGATATGTGCAGGGCCGAGAATAATGAGTGTATGTGATACCGTATTTCATTCTCGCGATGGATGTATCGATTGGTTATATTCGATATAACCTAGATATCGAATCAAGGATTGATTCGATAAGCCGATACATAGGATACTAGTCGGTTATATGCGATATGACCGGATCGTTAAATCAAGTGTTGATTTAATGATTTAATGTATAATTATATATTTGATATATTACTTTGCATTAACTATTATTGGTTCACTTTATATGGATTTTCTCACTTGATGTGCAGGAAGTATATGTGATATACTTTTGTGCACATATTTGTATCATGTTTGATGATACTTGATCATTTAGTTAAGTGTATAGAATTAAACCATGATTAATTTGATGATTAGGGTTTTGCATATTCATTTATTTATTTATTTGTTCTTTTATTTATTTGGAAAAGATAAAGATGAGAATGGTGGCTTTCTTTGTTTCTTATTGAAGCTTCATGAAGCTTTGACTTAGTCACCATTCTTGTCTCATGCTTAACCCTAACCATTTGAACTAACCCTAGTTCATTCTCTACACTTAACTATGGTTAAGATTATGATAAGTATTCATTTTCTTTTTCATTTAAAAAAGACTTATCATATTCTTTCTTCTTTTTGATCCTTTTTCTTCAAGATAGAAAGCTTGATGCCATCAATGGCAACTTGAGATCTAAAGTGAGAAATCCAATTCTAAAGTGAACCCATCTCCTATTTCTTCACCCTCTACCTCTTGCCAAGTTGTTTTGGGTGTTTTCTTCACAAGTTTCACAAATTTGTGAAGTCGGAGCTTGAACTTGTGATGCCTCAACGTAGATCATCTTCGGCACGAAGCCGACGACCTAGTCCGCCCATTTCTCCGATCAAGCCGACGATGGAGTCCGGGATTCGAGATGGACAACGAGAGGACGCCTACGTGGATCCAAGGAAGTGGATATCCGGATCTACAAAGGTTGTAGCTTCTCATCTTTAGTTAAGTTGTTAACTAGTTTCGTTTATCGCCTAAACTTCTAGTCAACGATCCGTATTAGGGTTTCTCGGCACCCGTAAAATTTGAAATTGGCATGGTTGATGCCTTATGAGACCTCTATAGTGTGCCTAGGAACCCTACAGTGGTATCAGAGCTACTAGGCATTGGATGTCGACCTATGGGGGGTTCTCACTGTGTGACAGTGTGGCGAAGCATAGGCTCTTACCCCCAGGGTGTCCCGAGACCGGAAGGTGTTCCGGCGGGTTGTAGTCCTCGCGAGGGGGCATGCATAAAAAGTAGCTGCTGAGGGACCCGTTGGTGCCACGGCTGTAAGTGAACGGCGGCGCCCCGGCCGTCAATCCGACGGCCAAATGCGGAAGCGGTGATAAACTTTAATTTATACTTGAACTGGCAAACCGCCGCGCACTAATACCCGGATCGAACCATTAATTAGTCCTAGCTAACTACAAGATGGGGAAGAGAGATATACCGACAGATCCGAGTCCTCCGGTCTTCTCGTCGTCGTCCCGATCTCCTGCGGAATGTCCCATCTCCTCCTCGTCGCCGGAAGTGCACCACATCGCCTACTTCTTTTACGGGCTCCCACCTCAATGCCGAGGCAACTCGGGCACGAAGCTGGCTAGTCGACGTGCCCAAGATTTGCTGTAGAATGTGTAGTGAGGAAGTCTCATTTGGGGTTGTAGGAATTGCCTTTTGTGGAGGAATTGAACTTGGGGGTTTTGGATTGAACTTGTGGGATTTTTGCAACATGAAATGAAGCAAAATCCCACTCCCAAAATTTTAGACAGCCCCACCAAGAGAATGGCCGGCCATGGTCATGGGGGATGGAGAGAATGAGAGAATCATGTATCAAAAATGTGAGCCATACTCTTATCATGCAAGAGAGAGAGAGTCAAAGGATATCATGAAAGGAAATCATCACAAACCCAAACCCACACTCAACCACAAACAAAGTCCACCCATCATGAACCATCATGAAGTTAAGAAGTCAAGGTCAAGTGATCAAAGAATGGTGCAACCATCATGACACAAGAAAATGCAAAGAACCCCTCCACAAATACTTATTTGCAACAATGCAAATAAGCCCTCCTCCACCAAACTTCGGCCAATGAACGATACAAAGGAAATCGGCCGAAACGAAAAGCAAACTGGCAACTCCAGAAAACTGGTCCCATAATAAATTACAGGAAAACCCCGATACTGTGCATACACACCTGCATTTGTATTCCGACCGAAATACAACTGCAATGAGACAAAATCTACACTGTACTATACTAGGATCCGGCTTAAACCAAAGCCGGCTAGTAATATCCGTTCGATCCTGATCCGTGCAATACCGCACGTATCTGATCGAACCCTGCCATATATCCATACGGCCTTTAGTACAAACTGTCCGATCCTGATCCGTGCAATACCGCACGTATCTGATCGGACCTTGCCATATCTCCATACGGCCTCTACAACTTTTCGCCCGAAAGCTGAGTAACAGAATGTGGGGGACTTTAAAGACTCGTCAACACCTTGGTTGTGTATTTAACCACTAGCACGTCAGAGGTATAAGCGAATACGTAACGGGCTACCAGGTATTGACTAAAAGGGACGTCTGTGATCGAACTCAGCCTGACAACCCTACTGAGCCTGTCAGTGACAATATCCGTACAGTCCGGTCCGTTCGTCTATGATTATCGCATGGCGGGCCTATGGGGTTGGTAAAAGTCAGACCCCCAAAAGCGGTACAAGTCGTGTCGGAGTGTAGCCCAGAACACCTGAGATACTACTGGAATACCTACCAGTAAATCTCCTGCCTTGGCCAAGGACTTCGTGTAATGGCTCTCCTAGACACAGTGCGACCTCACCCCCAATACCGGGAGAGACGAACCCCTGAAGATACGCTCACTGCCTCCATGTGGCTCGGGACTGTACCCAACTAAAACCTGTTTGCACGACTCCTTTGAGCCGTGGTAGGGTAGTAATCAAAATACAGTGGGAACTCACACGAGACAAATGACGATCCCCAGGTCGATGAACTAACCTGCACACATGTCACCAGGGAACTGCCATCTGACGTCTGGTATATGACCAACTAGCATATTCCCGGCGAGTCCTGTCCGGTGTACTCATAACCCAATGAGCACCTGTATATATCTTAGGTGATCCAACTGACACCAGTGGCTTGTGAGATCGGCCACCGCCCCTCGTCGGGGTCTCGACTGTATACACTAGTTTACTCTGGAGTATCGATGCCCTGTCTCGAAACTCACACGACTAGGGACCATTTAAGGATACGCTTATAGACCCCAGCTCCCACTTATATGATCGCCCTCATACTGCTGGTGGTCAAGCAAGAATCCTAGGGGCTCTATCAACGTGTAATAGCAACTTGTCAGGTCACCTAAAACAGTACACGATGATAAAGGTAAACCAGATAGCATACTATCATCTCGAGTAAGACTGTCCTACCGGGATAGGTCCTCCATCAATCATTGCAATCACGTACCTGTGACCTAATAATTGACTCTGAGGGCACTATCTCCAACAATCTCCCACTTCCACTCAAGGCTAATTATTGCGATGTCGCATACTCACAGCCCATGTGATACCGAACACCCAACTCCTCTACTAGTCAGTCTCACAAAGCTCGTTTGCGAAACTATTGCGTTCGAGGAATAGCCTTAGTGAGTGGATCCGCTTTGTTGTATCTTTCTATGTCTCTCTATATCTCAAGTTCGCGGAGAAAGCCATCTACCGAAATGAGCAATACCTGTCTTAGAATGTGTCTGGATGTCTGATGGGACATAGCTCATAAATGAACTCCAAATCCAAACTTCTTAGACTGTATCGTCGACTGAACTTAATCAGTATCCTGCGCCATGCCACCCTCAGTATTGCCTTGGACCATCTGTCCAAAATACTGCCCTTCGTCAGAAGGAAAACTATAACTCTGACAACCTCCTTGTCGTCCATGTCACCTTGGAAGCCTGGAATGATAACTGTCTCCCGAATGAGGCTGTCGTTATCATATCCCTAGAACATCCACTTATGTTCTAAAACTGCTTCCGACTGTTTCTCCAGGATTGGATCAATGTCAACTTATTGCATCTAGTGCAAGAACAACATCTGGTGTGGTACTTGACATCTCATGATTGACTCAATTGCCTGAGCAAGTGATCTGCCAATCATGCACGTCCCTCTCCCCTTTAGTCTGTAAGACACCTTTAGAGAGGGTGACTCCGTTGCCTGCAGGTACACTACCATGCCAGGAGTCGTTCATCCTAAATACTCATAGAATGCTGTCTAAGTACCCAGATTGAGAAACCACCCAAATCTAGATCTAAAACCATAGATCTAGTAACCAGTAGGTCTGATATAAAATCCATTTCCTTTGTGGAGAAACCACTGTGTGACGACCAAAGTATATCCGACTGTAGTATAGGAGTTTCTTTTCCTACTCTGTGTATGTCATCCAAATACCAGGATATCACACCCTACTACCTTCTCAACAGATCCATCCCCTATTCTGATGAAGTCAAACCTATGACTGTCACGTCAGAAATAGATGATCTATCTCCGCTACATCTGCTTTAGTCTATAAATAGACATAAGCTACCTGTCCACCAATGCTTCCGTTGCTCCCACTGACTACGACAACCCTCTGGCAGAGTCATATACACGTACACTTCTAAAGCGAGTTCAGAACGACGCTATACTCATCCTCCCGCCGGGTCTCGCAGCCTGGAACAACAGCAATGGTAATTGTGGGTAAACAAGAACTTCCCTGTCACCGTCCTCGAGGCTACCGTAGTACCTCTCGGGTGCCTGAAATTACCCACCTTATCTGCGGAGTGGCCAATGGAATGTCAATCCAGATTGAATCTTTAGGTTCCTTATCAAATCTTCAGTAATCGTTTGTGGTTCTGGAATCACTTCCAGTTCTACCATACTCCCACTGCTGTTTTCTGAAAAAATCCATTTTTGTTAAAACTGTGGAGAGTTTAGAACAATATCGCTATTGTTCATCCAGATGGTAGAAAGTCAACCCTCGTCATAGCCTGGGTCAACCCACAAACAGCCATTACAGAAACGTGCCTTAAGTTGTCCAGTGTCTGGTTTTAATCATAAGCCGGACAACTCCCCGTACCTTAACATCGTTAAGATACGAACTGTTCTATATCCCATATAGGACCAGAGGCACTGATTTAACTGAACCAGATCCAAATCATGCAACTGTCTCCAGTGCATGTCAACTAAATGGAAGGAGGCCTGATCAGCGTTATTCAACTTAGGAATGCTTCCAATTATGAGTAACCTGAAAGAGAAGCAATTTCTCTTTATCATTACTATCAACTGAATACCATACACAAGTATCTACATCTTCGATCACTTTGAAGAATCCCGATACTTGCTACACCTGGTTCTCTACTCTATTCAAATACCTATAACTTCTCAAAATTCAGACCCTGTGTTTCCGCGAAACACCTGTCTAAAAACTAGAGAAGTCATAAGTAAACCGAATATAGTACGAGGACCAACCCCTCTGTCCTTATGGACCCTGGACAACATACAATACTCTGTATAAGTCTCTTGAGTCTGATAACTCATTCACTGTGTGTCGTAGGTTGAAAACTGTACTTATGGTTAAGAAGAATTACACCGCTGTTTAATGCTCCTTACCTAACCATCCACTGATGTAGGTAAATGTCACAGACATAATTTCAAAAAGGTATATCTCACTCTATGAAAATAGACGTACAGATATATCGATTTGAAATTGGTGCATAACAGCGGATATTCAAAACCAAATATTTGCCGACCGGCAAACAACCCAGGTGACTTCCTCAAATATCACCGATTTCTACGAATCCCGATATAATGAGGATGATCACCCAATTCCCAATAACTTACTCCCACTCATCATCTGTAAAGCCATACAGATGTGAGAATCGTAACTGGTAAATACATACCCTGGAGTAAGTATCTAATCGGGAAATCAGTTTTCCTTTAACAGTACACAGTGAGACTGAAACATTGAAATGTTTCGATGGGGTATCCCGGTATTCCTAGTAATGCCTCTTCCAGATTCACGACTGTAACCGTATAATCCTTTGCCACCTCTCCAAATCCCTTCTTATGTCTTTAGTCTTTACCTTCTGCACACCCCTTAGGCCAAATGGTTTTCTTTCTTCCCTACCGTTCGGCACCAGCCTATGGTTTGGAAGAAGACTATCCAATAAGCATAATGGGTGTACTGTCCCAATCCTAGGAACACTCGTAATGCGAGAGAAGGTGAAGATAAAAGACAACCGAATAAACCTTATTCCTATTTCTCCTGGACCAGAATCCATCCCCGAACTGGAACAAGTTCCTTTCGAGTTCGTATATAACCATACGATGGAGTATCCAATAAACTGTGGATCTTCGTAGTGATACGGAGTGTACTGGAGAAATACAAAGGTGATTTTAGGATTGGCGAAGGAATACTTGGTTTGGTCGTGAATATCTGTTGCAATTTACTTTGCCCTCTTACTAATCCCTTGCTTTGTCTTAACTTAATACCTTCTGCACACCATCGTTATGCTAATTGGTTTTCTTCATTCCCTACCGGTCGGCACCTGCCTATGGTTTGGAAGAAGACTATCCAATTTGCGTAATAGGTGTACTATCTCCTAAACCAAGGAGTACTCGCAACTTGAGAGAAGGTAAAAAGGAAAAGTCAACTGAATAATCCTATCCATTTTCTCCAGAACCGGAAACCATCCTCGAATAAATTCCTTCGAGTTCGTATCTAACCATACGATGGTTTTGTCCAATGGAAGTGGACGTTCGTAGCAAGACGGGGTGTCCTGGAGAAAAGGGTAAAAGTAGGAGTGGCAATGAGGTTTGCAACTCTGACAATCCAAAAGCCAGTGTTAAGAAGGTTCGGTCAATTTGGTCACTGAGTCATAGTCTTAGGGTCGGGTCAATGGTCGCTACCGAAGAGAGAGAAAAGAAACACTCGGCGTGCACTCTAACCTAGATCAGAATGGTTACCAATTTATCTAATCTGGAATCCTCCCACTGTACCGTCAAATTCTCCTCCAAACCTGAAAGAAGAATTAGTCGGGATCACCCGAGGAGTATACCAACTCATCAGTGGGAATCGGGATCCAACTATCATCGCATGATAACGTGACGGAATCCGCTCACGGTATCACACTCCAGAAGGTATGCGCATATCTGGCAAGTTTCAGTTCTTTTGAAACTCCCGATGTGATTTCTGCCCCATGCTCTTATGACCTTGACTTTGGCCAACAAATCATAAGTCACATGTCAAGTTCTACCCGTCATTCTCCAGGTTGATTCGAATCCATCCGCACAAGCCCTTGACTTTGGCCAACAAGGCTATACGACTGTTCCAAACCAACGCATCTATCTATGCTGCATATGAATAACCAACAGCTACCAAACACTGTGCCTTGACTTTGGCCAACAAACACAGCTTGAATACTATTGACTACCCATATGAAACGACGGAGGGCTACGAATGGTTTCTGGCGAAAACCTTTAACGTAATGAACTTGATATCGTTGAAGGAACGGATAGCTTTTTGAAAATATAGTGACGAAAACCGTTGCTAAAGAGGTCACTCCCGGTGAAGGGATCTCGGCTCTTTCCCCGTAGAATGAGGTGCAGGATATTCCAACTGAATACCGCGATGCAAAGCAAAAGTAATCGGCTATAGTGAAGTCATTGCCCTGACGCAAACTTTTTGTCCAAGGGGTCACTCCCGGTGAAGGGATCTCGGCCCTTGCCTCGTCGACTGAGGAGCAGGATATTCTAAATGAATACCGCGATGCAAAACAAAAGTGAACGTCCTTGCAATAACAGCTTTTTGAAAAGTGTTCCAACAACATCAGATTAGGTTTGTTTTTAAACTTGCATTGATCCGAATCAACGCAGTCCCATCAATTGATCACACCAAAAAGAACGAAAATATACTGATGTACGTATATGCCATCCGCATTCGCCACTGGGTCCCGTCATTACCCGTTAGGTTAGCTAACTAACGACAGAGCGGGGACTGGACTAGCGCGGATGCAAAACATATACAACATCTACTAATATATATACCAATATATTATATTCGCTCAAGGCGTGATAAGAAATGCAACATCACAGAAAATGTACAGCATCACAGAAACAATACAGATATCTGGGATCCCCGGGTTTCACAGAGCCACTACTGAAACCCGACGTTCCCCTGGTCGTGTGGATAGCCTGTGCAATGAAATCCTAGACCCCTACGGGCGCGGCAAGTCACCCGCCAAAACCTGAAGCGAGGCAGCCCCCTTCAGCACCGTGAATGGACCACCCAGCACTTCACGGAATCCGGTAACTTGGGCACCCCTCCTGGGTCAACCTGTACCCCCTACGAGTGCGGCGATAGCCCACCAATCCTAGAGTGATGCCCCCTCCGTCTCAATGCCATGAGATGCGGGCTCGTTGCCCTCTAGAACCCGGCTATCCGTGCACCCCTCCGCGGGGTAATCCTAGTACAGAAAGTAAAATATACATACAACGGGTACATTGACCGCAACCTGGCCGTGCCCCAAAATAATAATACAAACAGGCAGTGACGGCAGTCCACATGTCGGACGCTCGCCCCGCAATATCAAATGTACATAATACAACAGAACTGTACTAGCATTGCATCCAGGCTATCCCCCACGACCGATCCGCAACATCACAACAATACATAGAACATCAAAGTGAAAGTCACGTTCGCAAATCCGTCTAACCGGGCTATAGCATTTAGACCGGATTTACCGATCAAGTGACATTCACGGTCGCAGATATAATGTAAATACTGTGAAATAATGTGTTTAAAATATCCGATCAATCAAATTTTAACAAGTGGGCCCCCAAGCATTACTGTAGCAGATCAAGAAATTCTGGGCCCAATGTTATTATTCCAAAACCCCAATTTTCACCCCAGAAAGATACTGTAGAAATTTGGTGCAGCGACCCCAAAATAGTGCGGCGGAACCGCGGCCCAAAGGGGTGTTTGGCCGCGTTCCACGCTCCTACAGTGGAGTTAGCGCATCGAATTTTCACAGAACTCTTGTATTTTCTAGTAGATCACTTTTCTGTAACCTGAAAAAATTTTCGACACCAAAAATTTTCAACAGAAAAATGATGTGAACAAAAATGTAGATTTTGGAATTTTGGTCGATCGGAAATGCAAAACACATTAAACAAAGCTAGACTAAGTTAATGGCGAGGCTCTGATACCACTGTAAGTGCACGGCGGCGCCCCGGCCGTCAATCCGACGGCCAAATGCGGAAGCGGTGATAAACTTTAATTTATACTTGAACTGGCAAACCGCCGCGCACTAATACCCGGATCGAACCATTAATTAGTCCTAGCTAACTACAAGATGGGGAAGAGAGATATACCGACAGATCCGAGTCCTCCGGTCTTCTCGTCGTCGTCCCGATCTCCTGCGGAATGTCCCGTCTCCTCCTCGTCGCCGGAAGTGCACCACATCGCCTACTTCTTTTACGGGCTCCCACCTCAATGCCGAGGCAACTCGGGCACGAAGCTGGCTAGTCGACGTGCCCAAGATTTGCTGTAGAATGTGTAGTGAAGAAGTCTCATTTGGGGTTGTAGGAATTGCCTTTTGTGGAGGAATTGAACTTGTGGGTTTTGGATTGAACTTGTGGGATTTTTGCAACATGAAATGAAGAAAAATCCCACTCCCAAAATTTTGGACAGCCCCACCAAGAGAGTGGCTGGCCATGGTCATGGGGGATGGAGAGAATGAGAGAATCATGTATCAAAAATGTGAGCCATACTCTTATCATGCAAGAGAGAGAGAGTCAAAGGATATCATTAAAGGAAATCATCACAAACCCAAACCCACACTCAACCACAAACAAAGTCCACCCATCATGAACCATCATGAAGTCAAGAAGTCAAGGTCAAGTGATCAAAGAATGGTGCAACCATCATGATACAAGAAAATGCAAAGAACCCCTCCACAAATACTTATTTGCAACAATGCAAATAAGCCCTCCTCCACCAAACTTCGGCCAATGAACGATACAAAGGAAATCGGCCGAAACGAAAAGCAAACTGGCAACTCCAGAAAACTGGTCCCGTAATAAATTACAGGAAAACCCCGATACTGTGCATACACACCTGCATTTGTATTCCGACCGAAATACAACTGCAATGAGACAAAATCTACACTGTACTATACTAGGATCCGGCTTAAACCAAAGCCGGCTAGTAATATCCGTTCGATCCTGATCCGTGCAATACCGCACGTATCTGATCGAACCCTGCCATATATCCATACGGCCTTTAGTACAAACTGTCCGATCCTGATCCGTGCAATACCGCACGTATCTGATCGGACCTTGCCATATCTCCATACGGCCTCTACAACTTTTCGCCCGAAAGCTGAGTAACAGAATGTGGGGGACTCTAAAGACTCGTCAACACCTTGGTTGTGGATTTAACCACTAGCACGTCAGAGGTATAAGCCAATACGTAACGGGCTACCAGGTATTGACTAAAAGGGACGTCTGTGAGCGAACTCAGCCTGACAACCCTACTGAGCCTGTCAGTGACAATATCCGTACAGTCCGGTCCGTTCGTCTATGAGTATCGCATGGCGGGCCTAGGGGGTTGGTAAAAGTCAGACCCCCAAAAGCGGTACAAGTCGTGTCGGAGTGTAGCCCAGAACACCTGAGATACTACTGGAATACCTACCAGTAAATCTCCTGCCTTGGCCAAGGACTTCGTGTAATGGCTCTCCTAGACACAGCGCGACCTTACCCCCAATACCGGGAGAGACGAACCCCTGAAGATACGCTCACTGCCTCCATGTGGCTCGGGACTGTACCCAACTAAAACCTGTTTGCACGACTCCTTTGAGCCGTGGTAGGGTAGTAATCAAAGTACAGTGGGAACTCACACGAGACAAATGACGATCCCCAGGTCGATGAACTAACCTACACACATGTCACCAGGGAACTGCCATCTGACGTCTGGTATATGACCAACTAGCATGTTCCCGGCGAGTCCTGTCCGGTGTACTCATAACCCAATGAGCACCTGTATACATCTTAGGTGATCCAACTGACACCAGTGGCTTGTGAGACCGGCCACTGCCCCTCGTCAGGGTTTCGACTGTATACACTAGTCTACTCTGGAGTATCGATGCCCTGTCTCGAAACTCACACGACTAGGGACCATTTAAGGATACGCTTCTAGACCCCAGCTCCCACTTATATGATCGCCCTCATACTGCTGGTGGTCAAGCAAGAATCCTAGGGGCTCTATCAACGTGTAATAGCAACTTGTCAGGTCACCTAAAACAGTACACGATGATAAAGGTAAACCAGATAGCATACTATCATCTCGAGTAAGACTGTCCTACCGGGATAGGTCCTCCATCAATCATTGCAATCACGTACCTGTGACCTAATAATTGACTCTGAGGGCACTATCTCCAACAACGGCGACCCCATTGGATGGGGTTGCTGCCTGACCAACATTGGTATCAGAGCCTAGCTAGAGGCTTAGGCGATGCTTAGACGATGTTTGAAACCCGATCGAACCCGAAACCCTAACTTTTTCATGCTCTCTGGACTTTTTCTAAAATCTGGGATTTTTCCATATTAAAAATGCTTAAAAAATTCAGCAGGGAATTCTAAGAATTACGGTGCAAATTTTTTCACATGAACAGTATATAGTGCGGCGGAACCGCGGCATAAGCATGGCTTATGCGGCGGTTCCGCGGCCTGATGATGACGTCAGCCCTCCTCGTTTGCACAGTAACTCCTATTTAATTATGCTGAGTTTTCTGGGAATTTTTAAATTGACTCAAGAGTTGAGTATTCTGGGGTTGTATTGGGAATCGTAGATTCGATCGGATTGTTAAACTTCGTCTATGTGTTTTTCGGGATAACTTTAGAATATGTTAAAAAGTCCGACCGGATATAAATACCCAACTTTTCCCCTGCCGAAAATTTTTCAAGTGTTGGATTTTTCTGTGGTTTAAGGACGTTCTGAGTAGTGCAAGTAACGCGATGGTCCCTCTAGAAGACAACAAACCTTAACTCGATTATGTGACCGTCTTGAACTGCCCTTTGAACCTTTGGGTTTGGGGCAGTACGGCGTGCCACATGTGAGGCGTTGGCTTGACCCTTCTACGGCTGGACCGTTGGTACTGAGGCATGAAGTGAATGTCTTTGAACCTTTTTCATGTGTTGGACGGTTTCGGGAAAACTTGGGTGTTCGAATGTTCGATCGGAAAGTTTAATATATTCTATTTATCCGGAATGGGATACAATAATTGGAATTCACAAACAGTTATGAGATAACTGAATGAATGTTATAAATCTAGCGGTTTAGTTTCATTTGATATTGAAAAGAGTTTTCGATAATGAGACTAAAATGCGGGGTTTATAACTGTTAGGCATGTGATGTCTAAGTATTTCATTTGATTAGGCATGTGATGTCTAAAGAGATTGCGGATTCCAACTGTTGTAGTTTTACACTTTCTTTTCTGTGACCGTAAGTGTAATATGTGATATCGCCGGTTTCGTTGCTATATGTCAACGACAATTGGGATGCGCATATTTACTTACGTTGATGACATGTGATGTTATGTGTTGCTGGATATGTTATATTGGATTGTCGTGTTTGAATAGCCGGGGTTTTTTTATGTGAGATGAGTGTTTTTCATTTTCATTCATGTAAAAACTTGTATGTAATATTCTTTTATTAGGGCACTTCCAAGTTGCGGAAGTCGTCACCTTTTGTATATTATTTACTTTTCCGCATTAGGATAGACCCAAGGAGGGGAGCACAAGTAACCGGGTTCTGGGGTCCAGTGGGAGACCAACTCGAGGAGTCGAGTCCGGGTCTCCTAACCCTAGAATTGGCAGGGTTGCTTGCCGCTCTCGTAGGGGTCTAGGGGTGTGGGATTGGCTATTCATCACGACCGTGGAATCCGTGTTTTATACTGGCTCGTATTGAAAACACGGACGTCCTAGTATATCCAATGTTTCATATGTTTTTTCTGCTGCGATATCTGTGATGTGATCATGTGATGTTCTGTGATAGATACAGTATATAGTATATATGATATATTATATAGACGTTACCTATGTTTTGCACCCGCACTAGCCCTGCCCTGCTCTGTCGTTAGTTACCTAACCTAACGGTGCACGAGGGGACATCGAGGCGAATGCGGATGGCATAAGTGTACGTCGTATTTATCTATGATGTTTAGGTATTTAAATGATGGGACTTCATTAATGTGATTAATGAAAGAAAAGAAACCAAATGATGTTGTAGAATCAAATTTTAAATAAAATAGGTAGCTACAGTTCTTGCTTTGCATAGCGGTATATATGATATGCCCTGCACCTTATTCGATGAGGAAAGGACCGAGATCCCTTCACCGGGAGTGACTCCTTTAGCAATAACTGGCAGATGCTGCACACTCGGTTTTTTTTTGATTGCTTCTATAGTTTATGCTTTGCACAGTGATATATATGATATATCCTGCACCTCATTCGACGAGGAAAGGGCCGACGATCCTTTCATCGGGAGTGACCCCTTTAGCAAAACTAGAAAAGCCTCAAAATCACTCCATTTCAAAACTTCATTTGATTCTACAACGATATCAAGTTCAATACGCTCATGGTTTTTATGAAAAACCTGCGTAGCCCTCCGTCATTTCAGATAAGTACTACTTAGTATTCGTGCTACGGTAGTTTGGCATTCGTCAAGGCGTAGTGTACGGTAGCTAACTAGTATTTATCTGCTTATGCATATGATGCAGATTGGATTAGGGTATTCGTACGGCGTTGTTTGGCATTCGTCAAGGGTCGTGCGGGTGGGTTTAATTCAATCAAGAAATGTACGGGTTGAACTTGACTAGTGGACTATGGGTTGTTTGGCATTCGTCAAGGTCATAGAACACTAGGGGTAAAATATTATTGGGAATTTCAAGTGTTGAAATTTGCAATGAGATTGCATACCTTCTATGAGATAGTTGGATCCCGATACCCACTGCGAGTAAGAGTTACTCCTGGGAGAGTTTTACACATTGCAATTAGCTGATCAAGTAGGTGTCTAGAAAGGTGTCAACGGGGTTACGCCTCTGGGAAAACGAGGTTTACATTAATTAGGTTCGTGCGAAAGCACGGGGAACCTCCCTCAAAGTACCGACACTGGCTTGGCTGAAAGATTGGCGAACTTGTAGTGTGTAATTAATCCCGGCTAGTCTTTCCTTTTAGGGTTTGAAGGAAGATTTGATAAAAACAGTGGGAGCCATCCTGATTAGATAAGATAATAACCAATCTGATCTTGCACGAGCATAAGCTAAAGTGTTTTCTTCTCTCTCTTTCCAGGTAGCGACCATTTCATGCCCTAATAAAGATAATAATATGGATGTATTTACTGAACCCGCATGTTATACTGTGCAGGGGAACGTTGGACCCGTTCTTTCTTATAAGAGTTATAAGACTGAACAGGGAATAGCAGAATATCTAGATTCTCAAGCCGCCCAAAAGAACATGCATGTTGATGCATCTTCTTCGGGTGTGTTAGTTATTGAGAACTGTTTTTCAGTTCACCCTACGTCCTGAGTATTAGATACCGGATCAGGATCCCACATATGTAAGCAGTTACATGGGCTACGGAAAGGTAGAGAACTGGGTAAAGGTGATCATTCCGTTCAAGTAGGGAACGGTGCAAATGTTGCAGCCAAAGCAGTTGGCGAATACCACCTAGTATTACCAAGTGGTGATACAATGATCCTGAATGAGTGCTATTATATACCAAACATGATGTGCAACATTATATCAGTTTCTTTATTGGGTAAAGAAGGATATAATTTTGTAGTACAGGATAATGTTATGAACATATTCCTAGATCAAAAGTTGATTGCATCAGGCTCGTTACATAATGGCATATTCATTCTAAATCAAAATACAGTCCTCAATATACAAAACACACACAAGAGGAAAAGTTCAGAAATGAACGAATCCTACTTGTGGCATTGTAGACTTGGTCATATCAATGCGACACGACTGGCTAAGTTACATAAGAATGGTTATTTGAATCCGTTCGAATTATCATCTTATGATACTTGCCATTCATGTCTCAAAGGAAAAATGACCAAAGCTCCGTTTAGTGGACACGGAGAAAGAGTTACCGAACTCTTAGGACTGGTACATAGTGATGTATGCGGTCCCATGTCTACCCATGCCAGGAACGGTTCTTCCTACTTCATTACATTCACTGACGATCTCTCTAGATACGGGCATGTGTTCCTATTGAAACACAAGTCTGAAGCTTTTGAGAAATTCAGAGAATATAAGCAAGAAGTAGAGAACCAAACGGGCAAAAGTATAAAGATCCTTCAATCTGATCGAGGAGGAGAATACTTGAGCAATGAGTTCCAAGATTATCTAAAAGAGAATGGGATTCTCTCTCAGCTTACTCCACCTTATACACCACAGCACAACGGTGTATCGGAACGAAGGAATCGCACCCTATTAGATATGGTGCGTTCAATGATGAGTACAGCTGAGTTACCTATTTCCTTCTGGGGGTATGCGCTTGAGACAGCCATACACCTATTGAATATGGTTCCTACCAAATCAGTGCCTACCACTCCATATGAGATATGGAAAGGGAAGAGACCATCTCTTAAGTATGTTAAGATATGGAGTTGTCCAGCCTATGTCAAAAGACAAAATCCTGACAAACTCGAGGCAAGATCAGTCTTATGTAAGTTTGTAGGATATCCCAAAAATTCACAAGGGTATATCTTCTACCACCCCGAGGAACAAAAGGTGTTTGTTTCTCGACATGCCACTTTCTTAGAAAAAGGTTTTCTTATGAAACAGATTAGTGGCATTGAGGTAGAACTGGAAGAGGTTCCAGCAACACAAACTATAACTGAAGATTTAGTAGAATCAGAGAATTCAGTAGTACCTGACGAACCCCAGCCTCTCCGCCGATCTAGCAGGGTTTCTCGTCCACCTGAGAGATACTACGGTTTTCTCATTGACGGTGGGAGCGAGGATTGCATCATGGAGGATGATGACCCAACTAGCTTCGAGCAGGCCATCACGAGTAGGGACTCAGTGAAATGGCTGGATGCTATGCGGTCCGAGATGGAATCCATGTACACGAACAAAGTATGGACTTTGGATGTTGCTCCTGAAGGGGTAAAACCCATTGGGAGCAAATGGATCTTCAAGAAGAAACTTGGTGTAGATGGGAAAGTGGAGACTTTCAAAGCTAGACTTGTTACAAAGGGTTTTCGTCAAAGACCAGGTGTGGACTATGACGAAACCTTTTCTCCAGTAGCTATGCTTAAATCCATCCGGATCATGCTTGCCATCGCTGCATATCATGATTACGAAATCTGGCAAATGGATGTTAAGACCGCCTTTCTAAATGGTGATTTAGAAGAGTGCGTGTACATGACTCAGCCAGAGGGCTTCGTAGACAGTGGGAGCAGCGGGAAGGTGTGCAAGCTGCTTAAATCCATTTATGGATTAAAGCAAGCATCTCGGAGTTGGAACATCTGCTTTGACGTCGTTATCAAAGAGTTTGATTTCGTCAAAAATCCAGATAAACCTTGTATCTACAAGAAGGTGGCAGAGAGTAAGGTTGTCTTCCTCGTATTGTACGTAGACGACATACTCTTGATAGGAAATGATATTCCTATGCTGCAATCGGTCAAGCTCTTCTTATCACAAAGATTCTCAATGAAAGATCTTGGTGATGCCTCTTGCATATTTGGAATCAGGATCTATAGAGATAGATCCAAACGGATACTGGGATTGTCCCAATCCAGGTACATTGACACCATACTAAAGAGGTTTAGTATGGAAGAATCCAAGCATGGGAATTTGCCCACGATCTCTGGAGTCACTCTCTCCAAAGAGATGTCTCCCAAGACTGATTTGGAGAGAGCTCGCATGCAAGGGATACCCTATGCTTCGGCAGTAGGCTCTATCATGTACGCGATGCTATGTACCAGACCCGATGTAGCATACTCACTAAGTGTAGTGAGCAGGTATCAAGCTGATCCTGGAGAGAATCACTGGACAGCTGTGAAGAGCATTCTCAAGTACTTGCGAAGGACTAAAGAGATGCTCTTGGTGTATGGTAACGGAGAACTCCAAGTGGAGTCCTTTACCGATTCGAGCTTCCAGAGTGATAAGGACGACTCTAAGTCGCAGTCGGGCTTTGTCTTTACCCTTTATAGAGGGGCGGTTAGCTGGAAGAGTTCCAAGCAGGAAACCGTGGCAGACTCGACGATGGAGGCTGAATACATCGCTGCCAACGATGCTGCTAAAGAAGCTGTCTGGATCAAGAAGTTCATTACTGAACTTGGAGTGGTTCCATCCATTGAGCGTCCAATACCTCTGTATTGCGATAACAATGGAGCGGTGGCTTTGGCCAAGGAACCCAGGTCCCATCAGCGATCCAGGCATATTCTGAGGCGGTATCACCTGATCCGGGAGATAGTTGATCGCCGGGAGATCGAGGTCAGGAGGGTTGACACGAAGAATAACACGGTGGATCCACTCACGAAGGCCATTCCCCAGATACAGTTTGAGAGACTCTTCGGGATGCTCGGTATGCGATACTACAGCAGCTGGCCCTAGTGCAAGTGGGAGATTGTTAGTTGTATGTATGCCCTAGAGGCCAGTATTGTACAGATGATGTATATTATATTGGATGCTTGGACATATATAGAGATGACTTTCTTTCTCGATATGATAGTATGCTATCTGGTTACTCTTTATCTTAACATGTACACTTGTCTCTTTAAACTGTCTTTTAGTTACATGTTGATAAAGCCCTTAGGATGTGTACTTGACTACCTGGACTATGATGCAGATCATACTAGTGGGGACATGGTAGTCTATAAGAACATCCTTCAAGGTCCCTAGTCGTGGGTGTATCGAGACAGGGCATCGATATACCAGTGTAGACTAGCGTATACGCTTCTCGACCCATGAGATGGGCGATGGACGATCCCATATCCATTGGTGTTTGACATCAGAGATGGTATACGGGTGCTCAGTGGAGACTGGGTACACTGGACGGACTCGCCGAGAACTCCCAGATGGTATTATACCTCACGTCAGATGGCAGTTCTCAGGTGACACTTGTACAGGTTAGTCTGTAGACCCAAGATCGTCATAGAGTCTTGTGTGATTCCCACTGTGCTTTGATCTCCACCTTACCACGTCCATGAGGGCATGCAAAATGGTGGTCTTTGGGTACAGTCCCGAGTCACATGGAGGCAATGAGCGATAGGAGGGGTTTCGTCTCTCCCAGTATTGGGGGTTGATGTTGCGCTGTGCTCGATTGGCCGTAACAGGGAAGTCCCTGTTAGTGTATATGCCCTAGAGGCCATTACTGTATCATACTAGTTTGTATATTACTTAATGGAAGCTTGGGATATTCATCTTGTATAAATAATCTTGCTCAATATATTAGTATGCTACTTGGTTTGTTTCTACTTCAATGTGTACATGTGTTTATTTTGCGATATCACCTATACGCATTAGTGGAGCCCTTAGGATCTTTGCTTGATTACCAGCGTTGTGATGGCAGTCACACTAGTGGGGGCTGGGTAATCTATAAGCACATCCTTATACAGGTCCCTAGTCGCAGGATTATCGAGACCGGGCATCGATACTCCGGAGTAGACTAGCGTATGCGCTTCTCATCCCAGTGTGGGAGATGGTCTGTCCCACAGCCATCAGTACGTCGTACTGGAGATAGTATACGGGTGCTCGTTAGGTTACGAGTACACTGGACAGGACTCGTCGGGAACTGACAGGTTGGTATTATACCTATCGTCAGTTATCAGTTCCCAGGTGACATGAGTACAGCTTAGTCCGCTGACTTGACACTGGCACTTCGCCTCGAGTGTGTTCCCACTGTACTTTGACTACTACCCTACCACGGCTCAAAGGAGTCGTGCAAACAGGTGGTAGTTGGGTGCAGTCCCGAAGCACTTGGAGGCAGTGCCGGTTAGACAGGATTCGTCTCTCCCGGTATTGGGGGTTGACATCGCGCTGTGTCTAGGAGAGCCATTACACGAGTAGTCCCTGGCCAGGGCAAGCGAGATATACTGGTAGGCTTCCAGTGTTATCTCAGGGTGTTTTGGGCTTCACTCCGACACGACTTGTACCGCTATTGGGGGACTGACGTTTACCGCCCCCTAGGCCCGACATGCGATGTATCAGACGAACAGACCGGACTGTATGGAGAATGCCACATTCAGACTCAGTAGGAGTTCAGATGGGGTTCACCTCGTCAGCCTTCTTGTCGGCATCTACCTGGAGACCGTTACGCACAGCTAGTGCCGCTTGCGGTCTGTGGTTAAACCCACTGCCAGCGTAGTGTCGAGTCTTTAGAGTCCCACACAGAGGGTATTCGCCTCTGGGCAAAACAGAGTAGAGGTCTCATGGTTTTGCGACAGGGTTCGTTCTCATCCGCGCACTTGTGCACGTTTGGAGTCCGGACGGATATTGCCAGCGGGCTCTGGTTTGAGCCGGATACTGGTATATGTTTTGGGGTTACTTTTATCTCTCAGTATTCATGTTCCTCGGAACAAGAATGCAGGTGTGTATTCACAGTTGTTTGAGGCGGAAGAAGAGGTTTTTCATTAGGGTTTCGGAACGGGTACGCATGCACAGTTGACAGTCGTCTTTTTTCCAAACCCTAATGAATTAGTGAGATATCTATTAATAATAGTAATTAAATGAAATTATGTTATGGTTGGTTTTGATGACTTGTTGACCATGGTTGAATGTTTGACCATCATCATTATTTTGCAAGGATGCTCCTTGATTCTTGCCAACATTCATTTAATGAAGTATGATAGTGGTCATTCCAAAACAACCATCAACTATTCTCATTTGAATTATTATTACTAATTAGATAATTCTTTTTCTTTTGATATGGTTGCAAAAGGAAAAAGAGAGCTCATTCTATCATAATCATTCTCTCTCCTCACTTCATCTTCTTCTTCCTCAAGCTCAAGGAGAATCCTTCTCATGTGTTGAGAATCCCTCTCCTTGAAAAGAAAACAACCCCTAGACACTCTCTACTCACTCTAGGATCAAAGGTTTAGCAAGCCGAAGTTTCAAGTTCTCTCAAAGTTCGAGAAAGAGCCCGAAGGTTGAACACTCAGGTGGATCCATCTTCGACGGAAGAAGGCAACGAGGAAAGAACCATCAACCTCTACAAAGTTTGAAGAAGAAGGAGTTCAAGTTTAGGTATAACCATCTTTTCGAGTAGCTAACTCTCTTTAGCTTGTTTGCTAGTTTTAGTTTAGGAAAAGATCCCGACTTTGTTAGTCCATGTTGCCCCATGCGCTAAAAATTTGATTTTTATACCGTTTCCGCCTCCCCGTAAGAACCGGGGGTCGCAACGTGGACTTACAGTGGTATCAGAGCCTAACTAAACTTAAACTAGCTTGGTAGCAAAGTGTATGGAAGTTCGAAAACGAAAAATCACAAAACCGGAAATTCTAAAACCCTAAGTTTCTGTTGAAATTTTTTGTGCTCTAAAAGTAAAAATTTTTACTCCTAAAATCGGCTCAGGGTTTTGTGAGAACAGCCACGAAAAAAGATCCCATGATTCCTTCAAACCGCCGCGGATCCGCGGCCTCATCTATTCTCGTCGCCGCGGATCCGCCGCCGTTTAGCCTCTTCATGTGATCGTGTTTTGTGCAGTGTTCATCTGGTAGGGTTTTGGGATTTTTCAAATATGTTATATGTGCCCAGATTTTCCAGAAAAGAAATTTACTTTTGGGGTCCTATAAATCCGTATTTTTTTCGAACTTCGCTACACTTTGGCTATATTAGTTATATCTGTGATGTTTGTATGTATTGAACGTCGGCTAATCGCTATAAGTCGATTAGTCGGGGTTATACATCTCTGTGATCTGTGTTTGATATTGGAATGTGTATATGAATGTGTTGGACTGTCGCGGGTGAATAGCCGGGGTGGATGTGAGATGAGCTTTTGTTTTTCTTTCATTCATTTGTAAATGTAAATTGATGTAATAATATTATTTGTATGGCCGCACAACCGGGTCGGGGTTGTAGCCGTCATTGTATAATTCTTTTTACTGTTTTTGCTCCTAGGATAGACCCATGGAGGGGTGCAAAAACTACCGGGTACTTGGCGGGTAGTTTGCCGCACCCATAGGGGTCTTGGGTGGGGTTTTGGCTATTCACCGCGACCGTGTAATCCGATTTTCGTTGCAGGCTCGAATGGATTGCGGATTCCTAGTATATCCAATGTATTCATCTGTGATCTGTAATGTCTATCATTGCTTTATATTTAGGCGTTGCTTATGTTTTACAGCCGCGCTAGCCCAGCCCCCGCTCTGTCGTTAGTTAAGTAACCTAACGGGTGATGACGGGACCCCGTGGCGAATGCGAATGGAATAAGCGTACGTCATATTTTGGTTGTTTTCTGCAATGGTAGGATTAAATGATGGGACGCATTAAAAGAACTAATGCAAGAATATCACGCATTAAAAGAACTAATGCAAGATAATAAACCAAGTTAAAGTCGTTGGAACACTTTCGAAAAACCACTCGGTTCTTTTCAAAACTAACTTTTAAAATGCGGAGCTTGAGCCACTCCTTCTAAAAGCTATCTCGTTCCATCGATTATATCAAGTTCACTACGTTCACGGTTTCGCCAAAACCATTCGTAGCCCTCCGTCGTTTCGTATGAATATTCAATAGTATTCAAGCTATGTTTGTTGACCTTCGTCAAGGCATAGAGATTGGTAGCTGTTGGGTGTTCATATGTAGCATAGATAGATGCGTTGGTTTGGGACAGTCGTATTGCCTTGTTAACCTTCGTCAAGGGTATATACGGGTGGGTTCAAATTAACCTGGATAATGACGGGCAGAACTTGACATGTGACTTATGATTTGTTGACCTTCGTCAAGGTCATAAGAGCATGGGGCAAAAATCCACATCGGGAGTTTCATAAGTACTGAAACTTGCTAGATTTGCATACCATTTGGAGTGTGATGATTCTGGTAGGATTCCTTCAGTTTCGTCACACGATGATATTTGGATCCCGATCCTACTGTGAGTATATGCTACTCCTCGGGAAATTTCTCACTAAACGATCAATGCCATAAACCTAGTAGGTGCCTAGAAAGGTGTTAGAGGGGCTACGCCCCCAGGGAAAAGAGGTTATTAAATTAAGGAACTTCGCGAAAGCGTTGGAAAACCTCCCTCGAAGTACCAACACTGGCCTGGCTGAACGGTTAAGCAAGTATTGTGCGGTGGGATTGATCCTGGCTAATTCTTCCTTTATGGTTTGAGGAGGGATTCGAGAGACAGTGGGAGCCATTCTGTTTAGACAAATTAAAAACCATTCTAAACTTGCAAGAGCATCATGCTAAAGTGTTTCTTCTCTCCCCCCTGCAGCGACCAAATCGAAATGACTGGACTTAAGTTACTTCTAGATAAAAATATACTGACAGGGCCAAACTACAAAGATTGGCTCAGGAATGTAAAATTGGCAATCACTTACGACAAGCTGGGGTATCTTCTTACCACCAAAGCTCCTCCCGTCCCAGGTCCCACCTCCAGCGTCGCGGATAAGGAAATCCGTAAGACTTGGGAGATTGATTGCGCGAAGGCCAGGTGCCTCGTGCTTGCCTCTATGGACAACGAACATCAGAGGAGGCATGAGAATATGGACCTCGAGTCCATATTTCTCCATACAAAAGAACTGTATGGAGAGCAGTCTCGTATCGCAAGATACGAAGTGTCGAAGAAGTTATTTTCGACAAAGTTGGCCGTCGGATCATCGGTAGCGGACCACGTGCTTAAGATGATTGGCTACACTGAGGAGCTCGCGGAACTTGGGACCACGTTGGACAGTGAACTCTATACGGATTTAATTCTCCAGTCTCTTCCATCCACTTACGCCCAGTTTATACTGAACTTCAACTTACAAGAAAAGGAAGTTAAACTTTCAGAACTCCTCAACATGCTGAGGAGCGCAGAGGGCACCCTACAGAAGGGTAGGGAAACACCCGCTTTGTTTGTAGGAGGATCTTCTTCCTCTAGGTCCAAGGCGAAAGCCAAGGGAAAGAGGAAGAAAGCCCCCGCCAAACCAAGAGGCGGTGTTAGTAAAGTGGGTACGAAGGGAAAGGAAAAGGCAACAAAGATAGAGGGGAAGCTTGTGGGTAAAGAGGAATGCTTCTATTGTCACAAGAGTGGACACTGGAAGAAAGATTGCAGGGCTTGGAAGGCCAGGACACAGGAACTGAAGCAGGTTGCGGCTTCAGCTTCAGGTGTGTATGTTATTGAAAACTGTCTTTCTATAAACTCTACTTCCTGGGTATTGGATACCGGATCAGGATCTCATATCTGTAATTCTTTGCAGGCGTTGAGAAACCGTAGGTTTTTGAAGGCAGGTGACATGACCCTCAGAGTTGCGAACGGAGCTAGCATGGATGCTAAAGCCGTGGGGGACTATCACCTGGGAATGACAGATGGGCATGTTTTGGTTTTGCGTAATTGCTTTTTTGTACCCAACGCAACTTGTAATATCATTTCTGTATCTTTGGTTTCTAAAGAAGGTTATGAATTTGCGTTTGTAAGAAATGTTGTAAACATTCACCTTAATCAAGTTCTGATTGGGTCAGGTACATTGAGCAATGGTATATACGTATTAAACCAACCACAGATTTTCAATGTCCAGAATACACACAAAAGAAAGTCTCCAGATATCAATCAGGCTTTCTTATGGCATTGTAGACTGGGTCACATCAATGAGACACGGTTGACTAAGTTACATAAAGAAGGATACTTGGATCCGTTCGAGTATCAGTCTTATGCCACTTGTGAATCTTGTCTCATGGGAAAGATGACAAAGACTCCGTTCACTGGACACGGAGAAAGAGCGAGCGAGCTCTTGGGACTCATACACAGTGACGTGTGTGGTCCAATGTCTACACATGCGCGAAGCGGTTATTCATACTTCATTACTTTCACAGATGATTTCTCTAGGTATGGACATGTCTTCTTAATGAAGCACAAATCCGAGGCCTTTGAGAAATTTCGGGATTACAAGAATGAAGTTGAAAAACAAACAGGCAAAAGTATTAAGATTCTAAGATCGGATCGAGGTGGTGAATACTTGAGTGCCGAGTTCCTGGACTATTTAAAAGAGAATGGAATTCTCTCTCAGCGTACTCCTCCATACACTCCGCAACATAACGGTGTATCGGAAAGGAGGAATCGAACCCTATTGGATATGGTTCGTTCCATGATGAGTAAGGCTGAGTTACCGCGATCTTTCTGGGGCTATGCACTAGAAGTAGCTGCATATCTCTTGAACAAGGCTCCCACCAAGACTGTGCCTACCACTCCATATCAGATGTGGAGTGGGAAGAAACCCTGTTTTAAGTACCTTAAGATATGGGGATGTCCAGCTTTTGTAAAAAAGCAGCATGCGGACAAGCTCGAGGCACGTTCAGTACAGTGTAAGTTTGTGGGATACCCAAAGAACTCCAGGGGGTATCTGTTCTATTCCGCTGAGGAATAAAAGGTTTTTGTTTCTCAACATGCCCGCTTCTTGGAAACTGAGTTTTTGGAAACCCAGATAAGTGGGAACGCAATAGAACTGGAAGAAATTCCAGAACCACAAGCTATTACTGAAAGCTTGGAAGAGCCAGTAGGTTCAAAAGAACAGGACATTCCTACGCCGCTCCGCAGGAGTAGTAGGCAGTCTCATCCGCCCGAGAGATACTACGGATTTCTCATAGACGGGGATAGAGAGGATTGCATCATAGATTATGATGAGCCTACTAGTTTCCAGCAGGCCGTTCAGAGCGTTGACTCGGTAAAATGGCTGGATGCAATGCGGACCGAAATGGAGTCCATGTACACCAACAAAGTATGGACGTTGGACATTGCTCCAGAAGGGGTAAAACCCGTAGGATGCAAGTGGATCTTCAAAAGGAAGATTGGTGTAGATGGACAGGTTGAGACCTATAAAGCTAAACTTGTAGCAAAGGGTTTCCGTCAAAGACCTGGCTTGGACTATGACGAAACCTTTTCTCCAGTGGCTATGCTGAAATCCATTCGGATCCTTCTTGCCATTGCTGCCTTCCACGATTATGAGATTTGGCAGATGGACGTAAAAACCGCTTTTCTAAATGGAAATTTAGAGGAGTGTGTCTATATGGATCAGCCAGAGGGTTTCATTCAGAGTGGGAGCAGCAGAAAGGTGTGCAAGTTGCTTAAGTCCATCTATGGACTAAAGCAGGCATCGCGGAGTTGGAACATCTGTTTTGATGAGACGGTCAAGGAATTTGGCTTTATCAAAAATCCAGATGAACCATGCATCTATAGTAGATTTGTAGCGAGAACTGTAGTATTCCTCGTTTTATACGTGGATGACATTCTCTTAATAGGAAATGACATTCCTATGCTACAATCTGTCAAGGGTTTCTTGTCACACAGGTTCTCCATGAAAGACCTGGGTGATGCCTCTTACATCCTGGGGATCCGGATCCATCGTGATAGATCCAAGAGGATATTAGGACTTTCACAGTCCAGGTACATCGACACTATACTGAAGAGATTCAGTATGGAAGATTCCAAGCACGGTAACCTACCGGCTTGTCACAGGATCACCCTCTCTAAAGAGATGTCTCCCAAGACTGATTTGGAGAGGGATCGCATGTCTATTATACCCTACGCTTCTGCGGTAGGCTCTATAATGTATGCGATGTTGTGTACCAGACCGGATGTAGCTTATGCACTGAGTGTAGTAAGCCGGTATCAGTCAAACCCTGGGGAGAAACACTGGATAGCAGTAAAGAACATTCTCAAGTACCTGAGAAGGACTAAGGAGATGTTCTTGGTGTATGGCGGAAAAGACCTCCAGATCGAGGCCTTTGCTGACTCCAGCTTCCAGAGTGACAAGGATGATTCCAAGTCCATGTCGGGTTTTGTCTTTACCCTCAATGGAGGGGCGGTATGTTGGAAGAGTTCCAAACAGGAAACCGTTGCAGACTCGACGATGGAAGCGGAATACATCGCTGCATCTAATGCCGCAAAAGAAGCTGTCTGGATGAGGAAGTTCTTGAAAGAACTTCAGGTGGTTCCGTCCATTGTTGACCCAATACCTCTGTATTGCGACAACAACGGGGCTATAGCTTTAGCGAAGGAACCCAGGTCCCATCAGAGATCCAGGCACATCTTGAGGCGGTATCACCTGATCAGGGAGATCGTGGATCGCAAGGAGATCGAGGTTCGGAGGGTTGCTTCAGAAGAAAACACTGCAGATCCATTCACCAAGGCCCTACCCCAGACTCAGTTCGAGCGGCTGATCGAGATGATAGGTCTTCGATACGCCAGTACATGGCCTTAGTGCAAGTGGGAGATTGTTAGTGTATATGCCCTAGAGGCCATTACTGTATCATACTAGTTTGTATATTACTTAATGGAAGCTTGGGATATTCACCTTGTATAAACAATCTTGCTCAATATAGTAGTATGCTACTTGGTTTGTTTCTACTTCAATGTGTACATGTGTTTATTTTGCGATATCACCTATACGCATTAGTGGAGCCCTTAGGATCTTTGCTTGATTACCAGCGTTGTGATGGCAGTCACACTAGTGGGGGCTGGGTAATCTATAAGCACATCCTTATACAGGTCCCTAGTCGCAGGATTATCGAGACCGGGCATCGATACTCCGGAGTAGACTAGCGTATGTGCTTCTCATCCCAGTGTGGGAGATGGTCTGTCCCACAGCCATCAGTACGTCGTACTGGAGATAGTATACGGGTGCTCGTTAGGTTACGAGTACACTGGACAGGACTCGTCGGGAACTGACAGGTTGGTATTATACCTATCGTCAGTTATCAGTTCCCAGGTGACATGAGTACAGCTTAGTCCGCTGACTTGACACTGGCACTTCGCCTCGAGTGTGTTCCCACTGTACTTTGACTACTACCCTACCACGGCTCAAAGGAGTCGTGCAAACAGGTGGTAGTTGGGTGCAGTCCCGAAGCACTTGGAGGCAGTGCCGGTTAGACAGGATTCGTCTCTCCCGGTATTGGGGGTTGACATCGCGCTGTGTCTAGGAGAGCCATTACACGAGTAGTCCCTGGCCAGGGCAAGCGAGATATACTGGTAGGCTTCCAGTGTTATCTCAGGGTGTTTTGGGCTTCACTCCGACATGACTTGTACCGCTATTGGGGGACTGACGTTTACCGCCCCCTAGGCCCGACATGCGATCTATCAGACGAACAGACCGGACTGTATGGAGAATGTCACATTCAGACTCAGTAGGAGTTCAGATGGGGTTCACCTCGTCAGCCTTCTTGTCGGCATCTACCTGGGGACCGTTACGCACAGCTAGTGCCGCTTGCGGTCTGTGGTTAAACCCATTGCCAGCGTAGTGTCGAGTCTTTAGAGTCCCACACAGAGGGTATTCGCCTCTGGGCAAAACAGAGTAGAGGTCGCATGGTTTTGCGACAGGGTTCGTTCTCATCCGCGCACTTGTGCACGTTTGGAGTCCGGACGGATATTGCCAGCGGGCTCTGGTTTGAGCCGGATACTGGTATATGTTTTGGGGTTACTTTTATCTCTCAGTATTCATGTTCCTCGGAACAAGAATGCAGGTGTGTATGCACAGTTGTTTGAGGCGGAAGAAGAGGTTTTTCATTAGGGTTTCGGAACGGGTGCGCATGCACAGTTGACAGTCGTCTTTTTTCCAAACCCTAATGAATTAGTGAGATATCTATTAATAATAGTAATTAAATGAAATTATGTTATGGTTGGTTTTGTTGACTTGTTGACCATGGTTGACTTGTTGACCATGGTTGAATGTTTGACCATCATCATTATTTTGCAAGGATGCTCCTTGATTCTTGCCAACATTCATTTAATGAAGTATGATAGTGGTTATTCCAAAACAACCATCAACTATTCTCATTTAAATTATTATTACTAATTAGATAATTCTTTTTCTTTTGATATGGTTGCAAAAGGAAAAAGAGAGCTCATTCTATCATAATCATTCTCTCTCCTCACTTCATCTTCTTCTTCCTCAAGCTCAAGGAGAATCCTTCTCATGTGTTGAGAATCCCTCTCCTTGAAAAGAAAACAACCCCTAGACACTCTCTACTCACTCTAGGATCAAAGGTTTAGCAAGCCGAAGTTTCAAGTTCTCTTAAAGTTCGAGAAAGAGCCCGAAGGTTGAACCCTCAGGTGGATCCATCTTCGACGGAAGAAGGCGACGAGGAAAGAACCATCAACCTCTACAAAGTTTGAAGAAGAAGGAGTTCAAGTTTAGGTATAACCATCTTTCCGAGTAGCTAACTCTCTTTAGCTTGTTTGCTAGTTTTAGTTTAGGAAAAGATCCCGACTTTGTTAGTCCATGTTGCCCCATGCGCTAAAAATTTGATTTTTATACCGTTTCCGCCTCTCCGTAAGAACCGGGGGTCGCAACGTGGACTTACAGTCCCTGGCCAGGACTGATCAGAGATTTGCTGGTAAGTGTTACCAGTAGTTTCTCGACCCGTTATGAGCCTCATATCGGCACGACTTATCGGTTATTGGGGTCTGACGTTTACCACCCCTAGACTTGATATGCGACATATCAGACGAACAGACCGGACTGTACGGTAAGTGTTACTGGTTGGATTCACAGGAGTGTGAGCGGGCTAGCTCGTCGATCTTCTGATCGCTCAATACCCGAATGGCCGTTACGTTTAGCAGACCGCTTGCGGCTTGTGGGTGCTTGATATGATCTTCATCTGCTACCGGCGTATTGACGAGTCTTTAGAGTCCTACACAGAGGTTTCCTGGCTCAAGCGAAACGAAATAGGAGCGCATATGAGATATGTGCATGACCGAGAATAATGAGTGTATGTGATACCGTATTTCATTCTCGCGATGGATGTATCGATTGGTTATATTCGATATAACCTAGATATCGAATCAAGGATTGATTCGATAAGCCGATACATAGGATACTAGTCGGTTATATGCGATATGACCGGATCGTTAAATCAAGTGTTGATTTAATGATTTAATGTATAATTATATATTTGATATATTACTTTGCATTAACTAGTATTGGTTCACTTTATATGGATTTTCTCACTTGATGTGCAGGAAGTATATGTGATATACTTTTGTGCACATATTTGTATCATGTTTGATGATACTTGATCATTTAGTTAAGTGTATAGAATTAAACCATGATTAATTTGATGATTAGGGTTTTGCATATTCATTTATTTATTTATTTGTTCTTTTATTTATTTGGAAAAGATAAAGATGAGAATGGTGGCTTTCTTTGTTTCTTATTGAAGCTTCATGAAGCTTTGACTTAGTCACCATTCTTGTCTCATACTTAACCCTAACCATTTGAAGTAACCCTAGTTCATTCTCTACACTTAACTATGGTTAAGATTATGATAAGTATTCATTTTCTTTTTCATTTTAAAAAGACTTATCATATTCTTTCTTCTTCTTGATCCTTCTTCTTCAAGATAGAAAGCTTGATGCCATCAATGGCAACTTGAGATCTAAAGTGAGAAATCCAATTCTAAAGTGAACCCACCTCCAATTTCTTCACCCTCTACCTCTTGCCAAGTTGTTTTGGGTGTCTTCTTCACAAGTTTCACAAATTTGTGAAGTCGGAGCTTGAACTTGTGATGCCTCGACGTAGATCATCTTCGGCACGAAGCCGACGACCTAGTCCGCCCATTTCTCCGATCAAGCCGACGATGGAGTCCGGGATTCGAGATGGACAGCGAGAGGATGCCTACGTGGAGCCAAGGAAGTGGATATCCGGATCTACAAAGGTTGTAGCTTCTCATCTTTAGTTAAGTTGTTAACTAGTTTCGTTTATCGCCTAAACTTCTAGTCAACGATCCGTATTAGGATTTCTCGGCACCCGTAAAATTTGAAATTGGCATGGTTGATGCCTTGTGAGACCTCTATAGTGTGCCTAGGAACCCTACATGGATTTCAATCGATTGTGGTTTTAAGATGGAGGTGTAGAGGTCAAAAAGATTGGGTGTGGTTCAACTCGAAAGGGACCGTTCACAATCGGGTAAATCAAACACTACAAAGTCGTACAACTCATCAAACGTTCTATCGGCAATTGAAGAATCACGTGGGACACTCGATAGACATTCAAAACTGGAGTTGTGGGATTCAAGTTGAAACGGGTAGGTTTGATTTGGAAGGGTATACAGCTCACTCTCTCCACTCAAATTCTGTGCCTGTCCCACCGCCTCATCATACATTGGAAAATTTGGAGCTACTTGGAAACTAGCTACCGGGTCACTAGGTTGTATGAGGGCAGCCATGGACGCATTCAAATCCATCATTTGTTAGTATGACGCTACCCGAAATTCTTCCAACGACTGTTCCAGACTAAACATAGGTTTTGAAGGGGTTTTAGTAAAAGATTCAAAGTTGTTTGGATACTGGAAACTCGCAAAAGGCTGTTCAGAAGTAATGTCTAGGGAAGGTGCAAAAGTTGGGTAGGATAGATAAGAATTGAATGGTTGGACAGGGGCAGGATCAACATACGGATAAGAAGGTGAATGGAATCGTTGATCCAAAGAATTCGCAGTGGTGAAAGGAGTGATAGATCGGTTAAGAGATTGTTCAATATGTTCAGCAAGAGACATAGTTCTTGGGGTTACAACTGTTAGTTATATGTATGCCCTATAGGCCATTACTATACATGTGATGTATATTGTAGTGGATACCTGGACATATATAGGGAGGACTTTCTTGCTCGACATGATAGTATGCTATCTGGTTACCCTTTACCTTAACGTGTACACTGATTGTCTCTCTGTTACATGTTGGTAAAGCCCTTAGGATATGTACTTGACTACCTAGACTATGATGCGGATCATACTAGTGGGGACATGGTAGTCCATAAGTACATCCTTCAAGGTCCCTAGTCGTGGGTGTATCGAGACGGGGCATCGATATACCAGAGTAGACTAGCGTATACCTTCTCGACCCATACAGATGGGCGATGGATGATCCCAAATCCATTGGTGTTTGACATCAGAGATGATATACGGGTGCTCAGTAGAGACTGGGTACACTGGACGGACTCGCCGAGAACTCCCAGATGGTATTATACCTTACGTCAGATAGCAGTTCTCTGGTGACACTGGTACAGGTTAGTCTGTAGACCCAAGATCGACATAGAGTCTTGTGTGATTCCTACCGTGCTTTGATTTCCACCTTACCACGTCCAAAAGGGCGTGCAAAACGGTGGTTTTTGGGTACAGTCCCGAGTCACATGGAGGCAATGAGCGATAGGAGGGGTTTCGTCTCTCCCGGTATTGGGGGTTGATGTTGCGCTATGCTCGATTGGCCATAACAGGGAAGTCCCTGGCCATGGCTGGTTTAGAGATTTACTGGTAAGTGTTACCAGTAGTTTCTCGACCCGTTATGAGCCTCATATCGGCATGACTTATCGGTTATTGGCGTCTGATGTTTACCACCCCTAGACTTGATATGCGACATATCAGATGAAGAGACTGGACTGTACGGTAGTGTCACTATCAGGCTTTTACAGGAGTTGGAGCGGGCTTGCTTGCTGATCTTCTGATCGCTCAATACCCGGGTAGCCGTTACGTCCAGCTAGTACCGCTGACGGCTTGTGGATGCTTGATATGATCATCACCTACTGCCGGCGTATTGACGAGTCTTTAGAGTCCTACATAGAGGTTGTACTGACTCACCATGGTTAGCTCATTCTCTCTCTTGATAAGTTTCATATTCTTTTTGAGCTCAGCTTCTTCCTCCTTCACTTACACTCTAGGGTTTGATAAAGAGAGAGATACAAAGTGAGAAATGAAATTCTAAAGTGTACCCATTTCCTATCTCACCATCTTCTACTAGACTAGCACTTTAGTTTAGGCTGTTTGCTTCACTAATTCTTTGGTTTGTGAAGTAGAAGCTTGAGTCCGTATTCCCTCGATGTAGATCATCTTCGGCCTCGAAGACTTCAAGCAATACCGTTGCAACTTTCTCATAGAGCCATCCGAGAGTCCGGGAGCACGTGATCGCAGCGAAGGGACTACAACAAGGAGCTTTAGAAATGAAGGACCGGTCTACAAAGGTTGTATTTTGTATTCCCTTTAGAGTAAAGTTGTTTACTTGCTATTAGTTTTGCCTAAACTCTAGTATACGATCTTGCTTAGGGTTGTTCGGCACATAAAAATTTAATTTTGGCATGGTCGATGCCTTGTAGAGCCTTGTTAGTGTGCCTAGTAACCCTACAGTGGTATCAGAGCCTAGCTAGAGCATTAGGCGATGTGTTTACGATGTTAAAACTCCGATCGAACCCCGACATGACATAGCAAACCCCCTCTCTGGAAATTTTTTGAAATCTGGGATTTTTCTGAATTAAAAATACCTAAAAAATTCAGCAGGGTTTTATAAGAATTACCATGAAAAACGAGCCCCTAATTCCTCCACGTGGCCGCGGAACCGCGGCAATAAGCCACCATTGGCGGCTGTTCCACGGCAGGGTAAGAGTATTGGGGACGGTTCTTTATGCAGTAATGTCCATTAATATTCCTGAATTTTTCTGGGTATGTTTTATTCTGACTCAAGTGTTGAGTATTCTGGGGTTTATTTTGTATTCGTTGATTCGATCGGAATATTTAATTTCATTTTGTTTTCCGGATATTTAGAAAGTATTAAAATGTTCGAACGGATATCATTTACTCAATTTTTCCCGGCACGAAAAACATTCAAGTGTTGAATTTTTCTCGGGTTTAAATCTTTCGGAAAAACGTGCATGTGACGCGATGGACCCTCTAGAAGACAACAAACCTTAACTCGATTATGTGACCGTCTTGAACTGCCTTTTGAACCTTAGTGTTTGGGACAATACGGCGTGCCACATGTGAGGCGTTGGCTTGACCCTTCTACGGCTGGACCGTTGCTACTGTGACGTATTCTGGAATTTTTGAACTCCGCTCAAGTGTTGAGCTATTATGGAAATCTTGGGTATTTGATTATTCGATTGGAAAGTTTAATACTGTCTATTTATCTGGAATGTGATACAATATGTGGAATTCATACAGTTAGGCATGAAATGCGAAATATGTGATATTTCGGATTTACGATTTCTAAAGAGATTGTGGATTCCAAATGTTGTAGTTTTACACTTTCTTTTCTGCGACCGTAAGTGTAATATGTGATATCGCCGGTTTCGTTGCTATATGTCAACGACAATTGGGATGCGCATATTTACTTACGTTGATGACATGTGATGTTCTGTATTGCTGGATATGTTATATTGGATTGTCGCGTTATGAATAGCCGGTTTTTTTTTTATGTGAGATGAGAGTTTTTATTTTCATTCATATAAAATTAAATGTATGTAATATTCTTTTATTGGGGCACTTCCGGGATGAGGTCGATGTCACCATTTGTATATTATTTACTTTTCCGCACTGGGATAGACCCAAGGAGGAGAGCACAAGTAACTGGGTTCTGGAGTCCAGTGGGAGACCAAGTCGAGGAGTCGAGTCCGGGTCTCCTAACTCTAGAATTGGTAGGGTTGCTTGCCGCTCTCGTAGGGGTCTAGGGGTGTGGGTTTGGCTATTCGTCGTGACCGTGGAATCCGTGTTTTATAGAGGCTCAAAATAAAACACGGACGTCCTAGTATATCCAATGTTTAATATGTTTCTTCTGCTGCGATATCTGTGATGTGATCATGTGCTGTGCTGTGATAAATACTGTATATAGTATATATGATATATTATATAGACGTTACTTATGTTTTACACCCGCGCTAGCCCTGCCCTGCTCTGCCGTTAGTTACCTAACCTAACGGTGCACGAGGGGACATCGAGGCGAATGCGGATGGCATAAGTGTACGTCGTATTTATCTGTGATGTTTAGGTGACTTAAATGATGGGACTTCATTAATGTGATTAATGAAAGAAAAGAAACCTAAAAGATGTTGTAGAATCAAATTTTCAAATAAAAAGCGTAGCTACAGTTTTGCTTTGCATAGCGGTATATATGATATACCCTGCACCTTATTTGATGAGGAAAGAGCCGAGATCCCTTCACCAGGAGTGACCTCTTTAGCAAAACTGGCAGATGCTACAATACTCGGTTTGACTTTTGACAGCTTTTGAAGTTTTGCTTTGCATAGCGATATATATGATATATCCTGCACCTTATTCGATGAGGAAAGAGCCGAGATCTCTTCACCGGGAGTGACCTCTTTAGCAAAACTAATAAAAGCCTCAAAATCACTCCATTTCAAAATTCACTCGATTCTACAACGATATCAAGTTCATTACGCAATAGGTTTTTAGAAAAACCTGTCGTAGCCCTCCGTCATTTCAGATAAGTTGTATATAGTATTCGTGCTGCATTTGTTGGCTTTCGTCAAGGTGTAGTGAGCGGTAGCTATATGCTGCTTATCTGCTGCATATGATGCGATTGGATTAGGGTAGTCGTACGGCTTTGTTGGCTTTCGTCAAGGGTCGTGCGGGTGGGTTTAATTCAATCAAGAAATGTACGGGTTGAACTTGACTAGCGGGCTATGGTTTGTTGGCTTTCGTCAAGGTCATAGCACGTTAGGGGCAAAATATTATAGGGAATTTCAAGTGTTGAGATTTGCAATGAGATTGCATACCTTCTATGAGATAGTTGGATCCCGATACCCACTGCGAGTAATTGTTACTCCTGGGAGAGTTTTACACAGGACAATTAGCCGATCAAGTAGGTGTCTAGAAAGGTGTCAACGGGGTTACGCCTCTGGGAAAATGAGGTTTACTTTAATTAGGTCCGTGCGAAAGCATGGGGAACCTCCCTCAAAGTACCGACACTAGCCTGGCTGAAAGATTGGCGAAGTTGTAGGGTGTAATTAATCCCGGCTAGTCTTTCCTTTTAGGGTTTGAAGGAAGATTTGATAAAAACAGTGGGAGCCATCCTAATTAGATAAAATAATAACCAATCTGATCTTGCAAGAGCATACGCTAAAGTATTTTCTTCTCTCTCTCTCCAGGTAGCGACCATATCATACCTTAATCAAGATAATAATATGGATGTATTGACCAAACCCGCATGTTTTACTGTGCTGGGGAACGTTGGTTCCGTTCTTTCCTATAAGAGTTATAGGACTGAACAGGATATTGGGGATTACCAGAATTCCCGTGCCGCCCAAATGAAGAAAGTGCATGCTGATGCATCATCTTCGGGTGTGTTCTTTGAAGAGAACTGTTTCTCAGTATCCTTTACATCCTGGGTATGTGATACCGGATCAGGATCCCGCATATGTAATCTGTTACATGGGCTACAGATAGGTAGAGAACTGAGAACGGGTGATTAGTTTATGAGATAGAAAACGGTGCAAGTGTTGCAGCCAAGTCTGTTGGTCACTATCACCCTGTATTACCAGAATACATTGATTCTGAACAAATGTCATTAGATACCGAACCTGATATACAACATCATATCAGTCTCTTTATTCGTAAAGAAGGATATAATTTTGTAATGTTGGATAATGTTTTGAACATTTCCTATATCAAAAGTTGATCGGTTCAGGCACGCTATCTAAAAGCATTGATGTTCTAAATCAAACTACAGTTCTTAGTATACAGAACACACACAAGAGGAAGAGTTTAGAAATGGACGAATCCTTCTTGAGGTATTGTAGACTAGGTCATATCAATGTGACCCGACTAACTGAAGTTACATATAGATGCATATTTAAATTAGTTTGAATTTACATCTTGTGAAACTTGCCAGTCATGTCACAGAGATAAGATTACCATAGCTCCGTTTATTGGAAACAGAGAAAGAGTTACTGAACTCTAGGGATGATACATGTTGATGTATGAAGGTCCCCTGTCTACACATGCCATGACCGGTTCTTTGTACTTCATTACATTCTCTGATGATCTCTCAAGATTCAGACATATGTTCCTGTTGAAACACAAGTACAAAGCTTTTGAGATATTCACAGAATATAAGCTAGAAGTAGAGAACCAAAACGGGTATAAGTATTATGTCCTTTGATGTGATCAGGGAGGAGAATACTTGAGCATGGGATTCCTGGACTATTCTAAAGGAGAATGAGATTCTCTCTCAGCATTACTCCTCCGTATACACCACAATACGTCGGTATATCGGGGCGGAGCAATCAGCACCCTATGTGATAAGGTGTGCTCCATGATGAGTACTACTGAGTTACCTATTTCCTTTAGGGAGTTATGCACTTATGAAGTTGCATACCTATTGAATAGGGTTCCGATCAAATCAGTTGCCTACCACTTCATATGAGATATGGAAAGGGAAGAGCCCATATCTTAAGTTTATTAAGATTTGGGGTTGTCCAACCTATGTCTAAAAGCATAATCTGGACAAGCTCGAGGCAAAGTCAGTTCTGTAGAAGTTTGTTGGATATCCCAAGCATTCACGAGGGAATATCTTCTACCTAACAGAAGAACAAAAGATGTTTTGTTTCTCAACATGCCACCTTTATGAAAGGGAATTTCTTATGAAGAAATTAGTGGACATGAGGTAGAACTGGAAAGAGTTCTAGCTATACAAACTGCAGCTGATGATTTGGTAGAACCAAAGGATTCAATAGTTTCCAACGAACCTCAGCCTCTCCGCCGATCTAGTAGGGTTCCTCACCCATCTGAGAGATACTTCGGTTTCTCTATGACAGTGGGAGCGAGGATTGCATCATGAGATGATGACCCAACTAGTTTCGAGCTGGCCATCAGGAGTGAGACTTTATAAGAATGGCTGGATGCTTAGCGATCTGAGATGGAATCCTTATACACCAACAAAGTATGGACTTTGGTTGCTTTATCTGAAGGGTTAAATCCCCATCAGGAGCAAGTATATCTTGAAAAGATTACTTGGTGTATATGGAAAGGTTGAGACTTTCAAAGCTAGACTTGTTAAAAGTTTGCATCATTGACCAGGTATGGATTATGATGAAACCTTTTCTAAGTAGCTATGCTTAAGTCCATCCAGATCCTACTTTCCACGGCTACATACCATGACTACGATATTTGGCGGTTGGGTGTCATGACTTCTTTTCTAAATGAGGTTTTAGAAGAGAGAGTCTATAAGTACATGTCAGAGGGCTTCGTAGACAGTGGGAGCAACGGAAACGTGTGCAAGATGTTTTATGTAATAAAGCAGGCATCACGGAGATGGAACGTCTGTTTTGATGTGTTAGTAAAAGAGTTTGACATCATCAAAATGGTAAATGAACCTTGTGTAAACAAAAAGGTAGTAGGGAGTATGGTAGTGATCCTCGTAGACTACGTGGATGACATACTCTAGATGGGGAAGGAGTTTCCTATGCTACGCTCAGTCAATCTCCGCTTATCACAAAGATTCTCCACATAGGATCAAAATTATACCTACCAAATCTGGGATTTGATCTATGAGATAGATGTAGTTGGATGTTAGGATTCTCACTAGCTGTAGTGAGATTGTATCAATTGATCCTGGGGAGAATCACTGGAAGGGTTCCAGGGTGATAAGGACGACTGAAAGTTAGTCACAGGCATTGTCTTTACCCTTAGTAAAGGGACGGTATGTTGGAAGAGTTCCAAGCTATATACCGTGGCATACTAGACGATAAAGGCTAGATACATCGCTACCAAAGATGCTACAAAAGAGGAAGTCTTGGTGTATATTAGTTCATGAGATGAACTTCGTTCCTACCATTGTGTGACAATGGAGTTATGGCTGATGCCTAGGAACGCCCGTCCCATCAGTGATCCAGACATATTCTAAGGCAGTGTCACCTGATCATGGAGATGGTTGATCTCCAAGGGATAGAGGTCAGGAGAGTAGACTCAGAGGAAAACACGGCGGATCCACTCACAAAGGCCTTTTCCCAGAGAGAGACTTTTATGGGATGGTTGAGTATGAGATACTACAACCACTGTTATCATATGGCCCTTGTGCAAGTGGGAGATTGTTAGTTATATGTATGCCCTAGAGGCCATTACTATACATATGATGTATATTGTAGTGGATGCTTGGACATATATAGGGATGACTTTCTTGCTCGACATGATAGTATGCTATCTGGTTACCCTTTACCTTAACGTGTACACTGATTGTCTCTCTGTTACATGTTGGTAAAGCCCTTAGGATGTGTACTTGACTACCTGGACGATGATGTGGATCATACTAGTGGGGACATGGTAGTCCATAAGTACATCCTTCAAGGTCCATAGTCGTGGGTGTATCGAGACGGGGCATCGATATACCAGAGTAGACTAGCGTATACCTTCTCGACCCATAGAGATGGGCGATGGATGATCCCATATCCATTGGTGTTTGACATCAGAGATGATATACGGGTGCTCATTAGAGACTGGGTATACTGGACGGACTCGCCGAGAACTCCCAGATGGTATTATACCTTACGTCAGATGGCAGTTCTCTGGTGACACTGGTACAGGTTTGTTCTGTAGACCCGAGATCGTCATAGAGTCTTGTGTGATTCCCACTGTGCTTTGATTTCCACCTTACCATGTCCAAGAGGGCATGCAAAACAGTGGTTTTTGGGTACAGTCCTGAGTCACATGGAGGCAATGAGCGATAGGAGGGGTTTCGTCTCTCCCGGTATTGGGGGTTGATGTTGTGCTATGCTTGATTGGCCATAACACGGAAGTCCCTGGCCAGGGCTGGTTTAGAGATTTACTGGTAAGTGTTACCAGTAGTTTCTCGATCCGTTATGAGCCTCATATCGGCATGACTTATCGGTTATTGGGGTCTGACGTTTACCACCCCTAGACTTGATATGCGACATATCAGACGAAGAGATCGGACTGTACGGTAGTGTCACTGTCAGGCTTTTACAGGAGTTGGAGCGGGCTTGCTTGCTGATCTTCTGATCGCTCAATACCCGGGTAGCCGTTACGTCCAGCTAGTACCGCTGACGGCTTGTGGGTGCTTAATATGATCATCACCTACTGCCGGCGTATTGACGAGTCTTTAGAGTCCTACATAGAGGTTGTACTGACTAACCATGGTTAGCTTATTCTCTCTCTTGATAAGTTTCATATTCTCTTTGAGCTCATCTTCTTCCTCCTTCACTTACACTCTAGGGTTTGATAAAGAGAGAGATACAAAGTGAGAAATGAAATTCTAAAGTGTACCCATTTCCTATCTCACCATCCTCTACTAGACTAGCACTTTAGTGTAGGGTGTTTGCTTCACTAATTCTTTGGTTTGTGAAGTAGAAGCTTGAGTCCGTATTCGCTTGACGTAGATCATTTCGGCCTCGAAGACTTCAAGCAATACCATTGCAACTTTCTCATAGAGCCGTCCGAGAGTCTGGGAGCACGTGATCGCAGCGAAGGGACTACAACAAGGAGCTTTAGAAGTGAAGGACCGATCTACAAAGGTTGTATTTCGTATTCCCTTTAGAGTAAAGTTGTTTACTTGCTATTAGTTTCGCCTAAACTCTAGTATAGGATCTTGCTTAGGGTTGTTCGGCACAAAAAAAATTAATTTTGGCATGGTCGATGCCTTGTAGAGCCTTGTTAGTGTGCCTTGTAACCCTACAACAACTGAGCTCTCAAAAGGGGTATCAACGTAAGAAAGTGGGGAAGGTTGAAAAGGTTGATATAGAGTGGATTGCGGAGTCCGGTTGTTTGTCCTAGACGCGTCTATCCGATCTTTCAATGAAATTTTTGGCATGGATAGATCTTTCGAAGTTCGGCCAAAGCAAGAATCGTACGAAGTTATGTCTGGTTGTGGGTACCAAAATTTGGCAAGAGTTTTGCGAGGTGGGGTACCCATGATATGAAGAGAGGAAGAAGAATAAAAAGAATGTGATTTTTTTTAATTTTTTATAAGTTAGTTATTAACAAAAGAATGAAATGTACACACAAAAAGAATCTGGAAAAAACAATCACGACACAAAAATACCACACACCTGATCGGTCTAGGGTTCACCTAGGTCAACTAGACCTGCTAAAGAACTTGATTGTCGAGGTAAAACTGTGTCGAGAAACGGGCTCAAGATATACTCATCACGAGGCCAGGTAAGTGCAGAGATAAGGGGAGGTTTTCCGATACTTTCGCGAAGGTCCTTAATTAAATAACTCTTTCTCTTTTGGCGGTTTCGCTGTTAACACTTTCTTAGACACCCCGTAAACAATATACCGTTAAGCGATGTTCTAAACACAATTAACTTCTCCTAGTGAGTGCGAAGTCCTTAAGGCTTAAAGTCTAGTTTCTTTTAAAATTTGTGCAGGTAAACGTTATGCTCAAGTTCGTGATTTGTAGGCCACGGAAAAGGGGATCAAATCATTTACCGTATGTTGTGGGGTTTGCTTGCCCTTAAGTCCGTATTAATGGATGCAATGCGCAATTTAATGAAAAAAAATTTTGTTCAAAACATCAAACTATCTTTTTTTTATGTTAAGCACGGCACTGCAACAAATACGGGTTAGTCAATTTTTAGCATTTGCTAGCGAACTTGCAAAGAATTCTGCAAAGATGTTATATTAGATGCGTCGGATTTAAGAAAGAAGGTGTTAAAGAAATACGTACCGATAAATTTTCGTGTTTAGAAACCCCCGTTAAAGTTAAATCCGAATAGCTTGAAATGTTCGCTTGTGCGGGTCAAACTACCCAGATCTTTGGCACTGTACTTCGTAATCACCTTAACCATGAATTTACACTTTGCTCCCCACAATCGCAGTTCGCAAATCCGCAAAAATCTACAAATTTCGGAAAAACGGATATTAGTGCGAAAAAGCGATACGAATGCCCAAATACCTGCACACTAAAAATAATAAAAAACAAACAATAAAAATGGGACAAAAATAGAACATCGGAGCATAGAGAACAAATTTAGGAGCAAAATGAATTGCTTGGGCCGGCGAGCTCGGAATTTGAGGGAATGTCGCCGGCCAACTTGATGAGATAGGGCTCCAAATTTCTTCTGGTGTCCCACTGTTCCACTATTGCCTCACTGGTATTGTTTATCTTTTTATTTTAGTTACAGAGCGCAAGCAGGTATGAAATCCAGAGAACAAAATGGTTAGCAAAGATAGTTTTTGTTTTGGTTTTTGAAATTTTTATGTTGTTTTGAAAAGAAGTGTTAGATGGATATTAACAAGATTAACCGGAAATAACAAAAACAAAAACGTTACCGTCTCCCCGGCAACGGCGCCATTTGATTGAAAGAATTTAAGTTAACCGCCATCAAGACGGTGTCGCTTTGCAGCTAGCCGGTTGAGCACGGGTCGATCCACAGGGAGACAGAACATTTTAGGTTCTTATTCTCACTAGTTAATGCACGTGGGCGGAAAGTTCTTTATCTACCCTAAGTGTTATATGCAAGTATAAAACTTGTTAGAAAAAGATACAATAGTGTAAGTTAGTGAATTCGTACTCAAACCTTTGAGCCGAGTCTTGACCAATTGAAGCTAGAGGAATCGGCAACAACGTGTATTAGGGTATTTAAGCACGGTATTCGTGGAATCCGGCTTATTGACCCTTGTCCTTTCGTTCTTGTCTCTTGCTTTCGCCTCCGGCCAAACCGAACGCAACCGGTCGCGGTTAGTGTAACGTTTTGAAAATCGTTTCGGTGAAATTTCGAAAAATCGGTAAAATAAGGTGGTTTTCTGTAAAAAGTCAAAATACAAATATCTTATTATAAAAATTAAATATACATATTCTAGATATGTAATTGCTATTATTTGGTATTTATTGAGCCGCTGGTGAAATTTCAAATTTTCTGAAAAAAATATTATTTTATTATTATTTAAGCCGTCACTAATACATTTAATTAGGGAAAATTACAAAGTGGAATGAGTTGAAACAAATTTTGTGCATCATAAAATATTAAATAAAATTTTATCATGTGATTTTTGGAACGAAAATATTTTCCAAAACGGTTTAGAAATTATTGAAGAAAAAAGGCTTTTTTTAGCGTAAATGGATGTTTGGGGTATTGTATTTATCATTTTTCATCACCCCACACCCGTACCCACACCCACACACCCCCATTCACTTCTTCCCTTGGCTGAATTCAGCAGCCCCCATCAATTTTCCCCACTTGAATTTCAAAAGAAAAGAAAAGGAAAAGAAAGGATAAAAGAATGTATAAGAATGGGCTTTTGACTTTTCTTTGACTTTGAAACCAACACCCTCTCTCTCTCACTCTCCCACTCACCTCACCCTCCCCACTCTCGGCCAGAACCAGCCCCCCCCCATTTTCTCCAAGTATCCATCTTCTTTCACCTCCATTTCCTTCAAAAAAATCAACAAAAATCAACACAAACCCTTACAAAATCAAAATCCGACTCCTACCCATTTCTCTATAGCCAAAATTGCATGGATTGGGGTGACAAGAGAGCATTTTGGATGGCTAGATTTCAAATGGAATCTACAAAATTGTGGAGGTATAATGTTAACCTTGTAGCTAAATTGTTGATTAATACTTATGTTAGCTTAGTTAAGTGTTAAAGTGGTTGAATTGCTAGTTATAAATCTTCAAGTTAGGGTTTGGGAAATTCTAGAATTTAGGTTTTAAAATCAAGTTAGGGTTTTGTGAGATTGGTGTATGGTTGTGTGATGTTTTTAGGCTCTTATGACATGTTAAAACAAGATTAGTAGCTAGTTGTTATTGGTTAGTTTAAAAAAACTTTGTTAATTATGCTAAATTGTAAACTAGGTTTTTAAAATAAATATATTCTTGTGAGATAACATTCAAATTAAGGTTTCATGTCATTATAAATATTATATTGAGTGGTTTAATGCTTTTAGTTCATGAAAATCCAAGCTAGATTGTAGTTTGTGCATTTTTGCTATAAAATTGTTAAAATTTAGGTATTTTGTAAACTAGAATTTTAGGGCTTTTGGAATTTAATGAGATTAAATTATGGGAATTGTTTTTATGACTTATTTAAGATATTTAGTGAATATTGTGGCCGCTAGATTCATTTATACATCGAGTTTTGTACTAAAACGGTGATTTGTGCTTGCTAGATTTTCGGAAAAATGGCTTTTAAGGTGAATTTGGGGTTTTTGAGAATTTTAACCTATTTTATAGTATAATTAGTGCTTGTGATCGTGCAAATGAGTGTGTTTGGGTTTTTCTCGATGGTTTGGCATTTGTACGCCGACGTCGAGGGTTTTTAAGTTGATTTGTGGAAGCAAATCATAGGTTTTGACCTATGTGGGATTCGTGCGTCGTTTTGGTCATGAGTCGAATTTTAATGCGATATGGTGTGTTATGATATGTAGGTACCCCATGTGGGCTTCGAGATGACAAGCAAGCGCGTGGCGACGTCGGCACCGGCTAGCGAGAACCAGGTGAGTAGATTTATATCTACGGGGAGAAGTCGGGTGGATGGCGTATAGCACCCCCGCAGTCCGTGGTGGTGTATACGGATGCGTATACACACCAATATTTATTATATGTTATTTGGGATTATTAACGATACTTAGGATGGATATTGGTGTGTTAGATTAATTTAGCGTTGCGAACCCTAGGGTAGTGTTGCACACACATACACACATACATACTTGCATACATTCCTATTGATATGTGCTCATGGGATTCTATATAGTTATGTGTTCACATAGGTATGGGACTGTGTGTTCACATACGGATTTGAGGATAGTACTTGGGATTTATGTTGAGTCGATGAGATTTGATTTGAGGCCGTGAGATCGGTGATATAGCGGGGTGTTAGTGTATATGCCCTAGAGGCCATTACTGTATCATACTAGTTTGTATATTACTTAATGGATGCTTGGGATATTCACCTTGTATATACAATCTTGCTCAAAATAGTAGTATGCTACTTGGTTTGTTTCTACTTCAATGTGTACTTGTGTTTATTTCAGTATATCACTTATACGCATTAGTGGAGCCCTTAGGATCTTTGCTTGATTACCAGCGTTGTGATGGCAGTCACACTAGTGGGGGCTGGGTAATCTATAAGCACATCCTTATTCAGGTCCCTGGTCGCAGGACTATCGAGACAGGGCATCGATACTCCGGAGTAGACCAGCGCATGCGCTTCTCATCCCAGTGTGGGAGACGGTCTGTCCCACAGCCGTCAGTACGTCGTACTTGAGATAGTATGCGGGTGCTCGTTAGGTTACGGGTACACTGGACAGGACTCGTAGGGAACTGACTAGTTGGTATTATACCTATCGTCAGTTATCAGTTCCCAGGTGACATGAGTACAGCTTAGTCCGCTGACTTGACACTGTCACTTCGCCTCGGGTGTGTTCCCACTGTACTTTGATCACTACCCTACCACGGCTCAAAGGAGTCGTGCAAACAGGTGGTGGTTGGGTGCAGTCCCGAAGCACTTGGAGGCAGTGACGGTTAGACAGGATTCGTCTCTCCCGGTATTGGGGGTTGACATCGCGCTGTGTCTAGGAGAGCCATTACACGAGTAGTCCCTGGCCAGGGCAAACGAGATATACTGGTAGGTTTCCAGTGTTATCTCAGGGTGTATTGGGCTTCACTCCGGCACGACTTGTACCGCTATTGGGGGACTGACGTTTACCGCCCCCTAGGCCCGCCATGCGATGTATCAGACGAACAGACCGGACTGTATGGAGAATGTCACACTCAGGCTCAGTAGGAGTTCAGATGGGTTTCGCCTCGTCGGTCTTCTTGTCGGCATTACCTGGGGACCGTTACGCACAGCTAGTGCCGCTTGCGGTCTGTGGTTAAACCCACTGCCAGCGTAGTGTCGAGTCTTTAGAGTCCCACACAGAAAGCTTTTCGCCTTTAGGCAAAAGAGTAGAGGTCGCATGGTATTGCGACAGGTCGCATGGTTTTGCGACAGGGTTCGGTCACATCCGTGCACTTGTGCACGTACAGTGTCCGGACAGTTTACACTAGCGGGCTTTGGTTTAAGCCAGATCCTAGTGTACCTTATGGGATTGGATTTATCCAGTTTGCATTCGTGTTCCTCGGAACGCGGATGCGGGTGTGTATGCACAGTTGACAGGGAGACAGAGGCAGCGGATTCTCATTAGGGTTGTTGACAGTTGACCGTTGACTTTTTGACTTTATGCTCAACCCTAATGAGAATATGATATGTGATTAACTATTATATTAATTAAGTATTATGGTGATATGGTTGTTGACTTGTTGACTTTTGTTGACTTGTTGACTTTGGTGACTTGTTGACTTTTGTTGACTTGTTGACCGGTTGACTAGGCTTGACTAGTTGACCATCATGATAACCATGGTTATCATTTCATGCCAAAGACTTTTTCTTGCTTGTTCATTTGAGTAAAATGAGTGCATGACATGATAAGGTTATGGTTACTTCAACCATCACATAAGACTTTTGTTGATATGATGAGTTATCATTGCTTTGGTTTATGAGAGGGTGAGAGACAAAATACTTGCTCATTTTTTTTTTCTTGCTCAATTCTCTCTCTTGTTCTTGAGCTCTCCTCTTGCTCTCACCCTCAACCTCTTGCTCCCTCTCTTGATCTATGGTTCTCTTGTCTCATGAGTTGAGAATCAAGAACCATAGATAAAATCCCATTCTATTTCCTCTCTACTCATTCTAGTTCACTAGGTTTAGCAAACCAAGTGAACTAGTTTCTTCAAAGAACGAAGAAGAAGCTAAAGGTTGGAGCTTTCAGGTGGATCTGTCTTCGGCGTACGGAGACGACGAGAAGAAGCCATCGGACCACCATCGGAGCTTTGAAGACGAAGGAGTTCAAGATAAGCTAGGTATAACCATCTTCATCCGAGTAGCTAAATATCTTTAGCTTAGTTTGCTAGTTTTAGTTTAGGTAAAGATCCCGACCTAGCTTAGTCCATGTTGCCTCTTGCGTTAAAATTTTGATTTTATACCGTTTCCGCCTCCCCGTAAGAACCGGGGGTCACAACGTGGACTTACAGTGGTATCAGAGACTAACTAAACTTAAACTAGCTTGGTAGTGAAGTGTAACGAAGTTCGGAACCGGAAAAATCCAAAAACCAAACTTTTACTAAAACTGAGTTTCTGTTGAAATTTTTTCTGGTCAAAATGAAAAACTTTATACTCCTAAATTCGGCTCAGGGTTTTGTGAGAACACCCAAGAAAAACGATGCAGTAATTCCTCTAAACCGCCGCCCATCCGCCGCGTGAGCCTGGTATCCGCCGCGGAAGCCCCGCGCGTTGTAGTCCTCTGTGCATCGTTTTTCGTGCAGTGTGTGTCTGTGTTGGTTTTGGGATTTTTGGAATATATTATATGTGCCCAGATTTTCCAGAAAAGAAATTTCCTTTTGGGGTCCTATAATTCCGTATTTTTTCCGAACTTCACTGCACTTTGACTATGATGGTTATATCTGTAATGTTTGCATGTATTGAACGTCGGCTAATCGCTATAAGTCGATTGGTCGGGGTTATACATGATCTGTAATGTGCTGGAATGTGTATATAAATATGTTGGATTGTCGCGGGTGAATAGCCGGGGGTTGTGAGACGAGAGTTTTCTTTTCTTGCAATTCATGTAAATTTGTAAATTGATGTAATAATTATTTGTATGGCCGCACAACCGGGAAGGGGTTGTAGCCGTCATTGTATAATTTCTTTTTACTGTTTTTGCTCCTAGGATAGACCCATGGAGGGGTGCACAAACTACCGGGTATGCCGAAGTGTCGAGTGGCCTACTCATGGAGATGAGGGAGGTTGCTACGCTTCGGGTACTTGGCGGGTAGTTTGCCGCACCCGTAGGGGTCTTGGGTGGGGTTTTGGCTATTCACCGCGACCGTGTTATCTGTTTTTGTTACAGGCTCGTACAAATTACAGATTGCTAGTATATCCAATGTATTTATCTGTGATCTGAAATGTTTATCATTGCAGTATATCTATATATGATATTATTTAGGCGTTGCTTATGTTTTACAGACGCGCTAGCCCAGCCCCCGCTCTGTCGTTAGTTAAGTAACCTAACGGGTAATGACGGGGCCCCGTGGCGAATGCGAATGGCATAAGCGTACGTCATATTTTGGTTGTTTTCTGCAATGGTAGGATTAAATGATGGGACGCATTAAAAGAACTAATGCAAGAATATCACGCATTAAAAGAACTAATGCAAGATAATAAACCAAGTTAAAGTCGTTGGAACACTTTCGAAAAACCACTCGGTTCTTTTCAAAACAACTTTTAAATACGGAGCTTGAGCCACTCCTTTTAAAAGCTATCTCGTTCCATCGACCAAATCAAGTTCACTACGTTCACGGTTTTGCCAAAACCATCCGTAGCCCTCCGTCGTTTCACATGAATAGTCAATAGTATTCAAGCTGTGTTTGTTGGCCAAAGTCAAGGCACAGTGATTGGTAGCTATTGGGTATTCATGTGCAGCATAGATAGATGCGTTGGTTTGGAACAGTCGTACTGCCTTGTTGGCCAAAGTCAAGGGTAGGTGCGGGTGGATTCAAATTAACCTGGAGAACGACGGGCAGAACTTGACATGTGACTTATGATTTGTTGGCCAAAGTCAAGGTCATAAGAGCATGGGGCAAAAATCCACATCGGGAGTTTCATAAGTACTGAAACTTGCTAGATTTGCATACCATTTGGAGTGTGATGATTCTGGTAGGATTCCTTCAGTTTCGTCACGCGATGATATTTGGATCCCGATCCTACTGTGAGCATATGCTACTCCTCGGGAAATTTCTCACTTAACGATCAATGCTATAAACCTAGTAGGTGCCTAGAAAGGTGTTAGCGGGGCTACGCCCCCAGGGAAAAGAGGTTCTTTAATTAAGGAACTTCGCGAAAGCGTTGGAAAACCTCCCTCGAAGTACCGACACCGGCCTGGCTGAACGGTTAAGCAAGTATTGTACGGTGGGATTGATCCTGACTAATTCTTCCTTTATGGTTTGAGGAGGGATTCGAGAAACAGTTGGAGCCATCCTGTTTAGACAAACTAAAAACCACTCTAAACTTGCAAGAGCATCATGCTGAGTGTTTCTTCTTCTCTCTCCTAATTGCAGCGACCAATCAACATGACTGGACTTAAGTTACTCCTAGATAAAAACAAACTGACAGGGCCAAACTACAAAGATTGGCTCAGGAATGTCACGATAGCAATCACTTATGACAAGCTGGGGTATCTTCTTACCACCAAAGCTCCCCCTGTCCCTGGTCCAACTTCCAGTGTCGCGGATAAGGAAATCCGCAAGACTTGGGAGATTGATAGCGCGAAGGCCAAGTGCCTCCTGCTTGCCTCGATGGACAACGAACATCAGAGGAGGCATGAGAATATGGACATGGAGTCCATATTGCTCCATACAAAAGAACTGTATGGAGAGCAATCACGTATCGCAAGATACGAAGCGTCGAAAAAGTTATTTTCGACAAGAATGGCCGTCGGATCATCAGTAGCCGAGCATGTGCTAAAGATGATCGGCTTCATTGAGGAGCTCGCTGACCTAGGGATCACATTGGAGAGTGAGCTATATACGGATATAGTTCTCCAGTCCCTTCCTTCCACTTACGCCCAGTTTATACTGAACTTCAACCTACAAGAAAAAGAGGTTGAACTATCAGAGCTCCTCAACATGCTGAGGAGCGCAGAGGGCACCCTACAGAAAGGTAGGGAAACATCCACTTTGTTTGTAGGAGGATCATCTTCTTCTAGGTCCAAGGCGAAAGCCAAGGGAAAGAAGAAGAAGGCCCCCGCCAAACCAAGGGGCGGTGTTGGTAAAGTGGATACGAAGGGAAAAGGCAAAGCAACAAAGATAGCGGGGAAGCTTGTGGATAAGGAAGAATGCTTCTATTGTCATAAGAAAGGACACTGGAAGAATGATTGCAGGGCCTGGAAGGCCAGAACACAGGAATTGAAGCAGGTTGCAGCTTCAGCTTCAGGTGTGTATGTTATTGAAAACTGTCTTTCAATAAACTCTACTTCCTGGGTATTGGATACCGGATCAGGATCTCATATCTGTAATTCTTTGCAGGCGTTGAGAAACCGTAGTGTTTTGAAGGCAGGTGACATGACCCTCAAAGTTGCGAACGGAGCTAGCATGGATGCTAAAGCCGTGGGGGACTATCACCTGGGAATGTCAGATGGACATGTTTTGGTTTTGCGTAATTGCTTTTTTGTACCCAACGCAACTTGTAATATCATTTCTGTATCTTTAGTTTCTAAAGAAGGTTATGAATTTGCGTTTGTAAGTAATGTTGTAAACATTCACCTTAATCAAGTTTTGATTGGGTCAGGTACATTGAGTAATGGTATATACGTGTTAAACCAACCACAGATTTTCAACGTCCAGAATACACACAAAAGAAAGTCTCCGGAAATGAATCAGACTTTCTTATGGCATTGTAGATTGGGTCACATCAATGAGAGAAGGTTGACTAAGTTACATACAGAAGGATATTTGAATGCGTTCGAATATCAATCGTATGCCACTTGTCAATCTTGTCTCAAAGGAAAGATGACAAAGACTCCGTTTACTGGACAAGGAGTAAGAGCGAGCGAGCTCTTAGGACTCATACACAGTGACGTGTGCGGTCCAATGTCTACACATGCCCGAAGCGGACATTCTTACTTCATTACTTTTACGGATGATTTCTCAAGGTACGGTTATGTCTTCTTGATGAAACATAAGTCCGAGGCCTTTGGAAAATTCCAGGAGTATAAGAATGAAGTAGAGAAACAGACCGGCAAAAGTATTAAGATTCTAAGATCGGATCGAGGAGGAGAATACTTAAGTGCCGAGTTCCTGGACTATTTAAAAGAGAACGGAATTCTCTCTCAGCTTACTCCTCCATACACCCCGCAACATAACGGTGTATCGGAGAGACGGAACCGCACCCTATTGGATATGGTGCGGTCCATGATGAGTAACGCTGAGTTACCGCGATCATTCTGGGGATATGCGCTAGAATCAGCCGCATACCTTTTGAACCGAGTACCTACTAAGACCGTGCCTACTACACCATATGAGATGTGGTGTGGGAAGAGACCCTATCTTAAGCACATTAAGACATGGGGATGTCCGGCTTTTGTCAAAAAGCAGCATGCGGACAAGCTCGAGGCACGCTCAGTACAGTGCAAGTTTGTGGGGTATCCAAAGAACTCAAAAGGATATTTCTTCTACTGTGAAGAGGAACAAAAAGTTCTTGTTTCTCGTCATGCCTACTTCTTGGAAACTGAGTTTTTGGAAAACCAGATAAGTGGGAGCACAGTAGAACTGGAAGAAATTCCAGAACCACGGACTGTTACTGAAAGTTTAGTGGAACCAGAAGGTTCGGAAGAACAGGACATTCCTATGCCGCTCCGCAGAAGTAGTAGGCAGTCTCATCCGCCTGAGAGATACTACGGTTTTCTCATAGACGGGGATAGAGAGGATTGCATCATAGATTATGATGAGCCTACTAGCTTCCAGCAGGCCGTTCAGAGCGTTGACTCAGTGAAATGGCTGGATGCAATGCGGACCGAAATGGAGTCCATGTACACCAACAAGGTATGGACGTTGGACATTGCTCCAGACGGGGTAAAACCCGTAGGATGCAAGTGGATCTTCAAAAGGAAGATTGGTGTAGATGGACAGGTTGAGACCTATAAAGCTAGGCTGGTAGCAAAGGGTTTTCGTCAAAGACCTGGCTTGGACTACGACGAAACCTTTTCTCCAGTAGCCATGCTGAAATCCATTCGGATCCTTCTTGCCATTGCTGCCTTCCACGATTATGAGATCTGGCAAATGGACGTAAAGACAGCTTTTCTAAATGGAAATTTAGAGGAGTGTGTCTATATGGACCAGCCAGAGGGTTTCATTCAGAGTGGGAGCAGCGGAAAGGTGTGCAAGTTGCTTAAGTCCATCTATGGACTAAAGCAGGCATCGCGGAGTTGGAACATCTGCTTTGATGAGACGGTCAAAGAATTTGGCTTTATCAAAAATCCAGATGAACCATGCATCTATAGTAGATTTGTAGCGAGAACTGTAGTATTCCTCGTTTTATACGTGGATGACATTCTCTTAATAGGAAATGACATTCCTATGCTACAATCTGTCAAGGGGTTCTTGTCACACAGGTTCTCCATGAAAGACCTGGGTGATGCCTCGTACATTCTGGGTATCCGGATCTACCGTGACAGATCCAAGAGGATATTAGGACTTTCACAGTCCAGGTACATCAACACCATACTGAAGAGATTCAGTATGGAAGATTCCAAGCGCGGTAACCTACCGGCTTGTCACGGGATCACCCTCTCTAAAGAGATGTCTCCCAAGACTGATTTGGAGAGGGATCGCATGTCTATTATACCCTACGCTTCTGCGGTAGGCTCTATAATGTATGCGATGTTGTGTACCAGACCGGATGTAGCTTATGCACTGAGTGTGGTAAGCCGGTATCAGTCAAACCCTGGGGAGAAACACTGGATAGCAGTAAAGAACATTCTCAAGTACCTGAGAAGGACTAAGGAGATGTTCTTGGTGTATGGCGGAAAAGACCTCCAGATCGAGGCCTTTGCTGACTCCAGCTTCCAGAGTGACAAGGATGATTCCAAGTCCATGTCGGGTTTTGTCTTTACCCTCAATGGAGGGGCGGTGTGTTGGAAGAGTTCCAAACAAGAAACCGTTGCAGACTCGACGATGGAAGCGGAATACATCGCTGCATCTGATGCCGCAAAAGAAGCTGTCTGGATGAGGAAGTTCTTGAAAGAACTTCAGGTGGTTCCGTCCATTGTTGATCCAATACCTCTGTATTGCGACAACAACGGGGCTATAGCTTTAGCGAAGGAACCCAGGTCCCATCAGAGATCCAGGCACATCTTGAGGCGGTATCACCTGATCAGGGAGATCGTGGATCGCCAGGAGATCGAGGTTCGGAGAGTCGCTTCAGAAGATAACACTGCAGATCCATTCACCAAGGCCTTGCCCCAGACTCAGTTCGAGCGGCTGATCGAGATGATAGGTCTTCGATACGCCAGTACATGGCCTTAGTGCAAGTGGGAGATTGTTAGTGTATATGCCCTAGAGGCCATTACTGTATCATACTAGTTTGTATATTACTTAATGGATGCTTGGGATATTCACCTTGTATATACAATCTTGCTCAAAATAGTAGTATGCTACTTGGTTTGTTTCTACTTCAATGTGTACTTGTGTTTATTTCAGTATATCACTTATACGCATTAGTGGAGCCCTTAGGATCTTTGCTTGATTACCAGCGTTGTGATGGCAGTCACACTAGTGGGGGCTGGGTAATCTATAAGCACATCCTTATTCAGGTCCCTGGTCGCAGGACTATCGAGACAGGGCATCGATACTCCGGAGTAGACCAGCGCATGCGCTTCTCATCCCAGTGTGGGAGACGGTCTGTCCCACAGCCGTCAGTACGTCGTACTTGAGATAGTATGCGGGTGCTCGTTAGGTTACGGGTACACTGGACAGGACTCGTAAGGAACTGACTAGTTGGTATTATACCTATCGTCAGTTATCAGTTCCCAGGTGACATGAGTACAGCTTAGTCCGCTGACTTGACACTGTCACTTCGCCTCGGGTGTGTTCCCACTGTACTTTGATCACTACCCTACCACGGCTCAAAGGAGTCGTGCAAACAGGTGGTGGTTGGGTGCAGTCCCGAAGCACTTGGAGGCAGTGACGGTTAGACAGGATTCGTCTCTCCCGGTATTGGGGGTTGACATCGCGCTGTGTCTAGGAGAGCCATTACACGAGTAGTCCCTGGCCAGGGCAAACGAGATATACTGGTAGGTTTCCAGTGTTATCTCAGGGTGTATTGGGCTTCACTCCGGCACGACTTGTACCGCTATTGGGGGACTGACGTTTACCGCCCCCTAGGCCCGCCATGCGATGTATCAGACGAACAGACCGGACTGTATGGAGAATGTCACACTCAGGCTCAGTAGGAGTTCAGATGGGTTTCGCCTCGTCGGTCTTCTTGTCGGCATTACCTGGGGACCGTTACGCACAGCTAGTGCCGCTTGCGGTCTGTGGTTAAACCCACTGCCAGCGTAGTGTCGAGTCTTTAGAGTCCCACACAGAAAGCTTTTCGCCTTTAGGCAAAAGAGTAGAGGTCGCATGGTATTGCGACAGGTCGCATGGTTTTGCGACAGGGTTCGGTCACATCCGTGCACTTGTGCACGTACAGTGTCCGGACAGTTTACACTAGCGGGCTTTGGTTTAAGCCAGATCCTAGTGTACCTTATGGGATTGGATTTATCCAGTTTGCATTCGTGTTCCTCGGAACGCGGATGCGGGTGTGTATGCACAGTTGACAGGGAGGCAGAGGCAGCGGATTCTCATTAGGGTTGTTGACAGTTGACCGTTGACTTTTTGACTTTATGCTCAACCCTAATGAGAATATGATATGTGATTAACTATTATATTAATTAAGTATTATGGTGATATGGTTGTTGACTTGTTGACTTTTGTTGACTTGTTGACTTTGGTGACTTGTTGACTTTTGTTGACTTGTTGACCGGTTGACTAGGCTTGACTAGTTGACCATCATGATAACCATGGTTATCATTTCATGCCAAAGACTTTTTCTTGCTTGTTCATTTGAGTAAAATGAGTGCATGACATGATAAGGTTATGGTTACTTCAACCATCACATAAGACTTTTGTTGATATGATGAGTTATCATTGCTTTGGTTTATGAGAGGGTGAGAGACAAAATACTTGCTCATTTTTTTTTTTTCTTGCTCAATTCTCTCTCTTGTTCTTGAGCTCTCCTCTTGCTCTCACCCTCAACCTTTTGCTCCCTCTCTTGATCTATGGTTCTCTTGTCTCATGAGTTGAGAATCAAGAACCATAGATAAAATCCCATTCTATTTCCTCTCTACTCATTCTAGTTCACTAGGTTTAGCAAACCAAGTGAACTAGTTTCTTCAAAGAACGAAGAAGGAGCTAAAGGTTGGAGCTTTCAGGTGGATCTGTCTTCGGCGTACGGAGACGACGAGAAGAAGCCATCGGACCACCATCGGAGCTTTGAAGACGAAGGAGTTCAAGACAAGCTAGGTATAACCATCTTCATCCGAGTAGCTAAATATCTTTAGCTTAGTTTGCTAGTTTTAGTTTAGGTAAAGATCCCGACCTAGCTTAGTCCATGTTGCCTCTTGCGTTAAAATTTTGATTTTATACCGTTTCCGCCTCCCCGTAAGAACCGGGGGTCGCAACGTGGACTTACACGGGGTTCGTATTTGAGATACGACATGACGTTGTAGCGGGTCCTTGACGTAGTTTTTACACACGTGCATGCATACTTAGGCGGTATCAGTATTGTACTAGATGTAGATCAGTACCCCGATCATGATAATTGATAAAGAGGATACCAGGTGAATAGTATGATGAATGTGATATTGACCCGTACCTAGATTTGGGATGCCGTACGACGGATTTACGTACGAGCTATTTTGATGATTGATCCGCACTCTTGACTTGGGATGTCTGGTTATGGATATGATATTATTGAGGCGGGATCACCGACTATACATATACAGGTATGTATATGTATCGACTCAGATGATAGGCGGTTTCCTTACCTGTAGTTCAGCTTATTAGTTCAGCCGTATAGTTTAGCGTAGTTGTTAGATTAGATTAGACCCTACCTATTTCAAAACTAACGAATCGTGGGTATTTTAAAAGACAGCCCAAGGGATCTTATGGATATTTCAAAAGACGTATCTTTTCATAAAAACACCGTAGCCCCTATTTTCAAAACCCCATGATTCGTGTTATTTCAAAAGGCACCAATTTGTAGGACTTATATTAGATTAATGCAGATTAGTTATCGTTGTGTCTAGTTTCAGCTCCCGCACATTATTGCTGTTCGCTCTGCCTCGCATATTTATTTTGCTGCATATTCCATTATTGATATCATACTGTTAGGATACTAGCACCATTACCGATGATGCGTATGTACCACGTACACCTATTTGCCGGCTCACACATATCTTCATCGGTAATTGCCATGTCACGTACACTTTAGAGAATATAATTGCTTGACTTAGATTGTTAGCTAGTAGTTTTGACATGATATTAGTGTACTTTCCTTATATGCCATATTAGACATTGTAGTTATTACCTACCACTTCATGCATACTGTTATTCCGTTGTTCATGCCTAGTTCATTATCATTGACATATGCACTTGTGATGATTTCTTGAGATTTATGATATTTCTGGATTTCGGGGAAAGCCGCAAAATTTACAACTTATGATCTTTTAAAATATAAAATGTTGCGGTTTTCTAGTGATGTAAAGTGTCGTCCACCATGAGTTTGCTGTGGTTTTGGAGATCCGTGTCGAGGAGTGGAGGAACCGTCACGGGTACATGGTGGACCCGGTATGGTACCCCGGGGCAAGAGGAATGTGGTGTTGACGTTGAGCCTGGCAGGGGAGCACTACCTACCGGTGATATTACCCGACACGTCGGATATCCGGAGGATACCGTCGTGGTCTTGAGATGGATGGTAGGGGCCAGTCTGGACTGACGGCGCCCTAGATATTGAGATTGAGACATTGATATTTCGAGACAGTGAGATTTATGTTTTGTGTCGATGCTAGACACTGTTGATGCTGATTTCATTTATGATACCTCAGTTTAAAAATACGAAGGAAATCTCACTAATTTATGAAAACAGTTTTTTCATTTACATGTATTCCGTTTCATGTAATCATACCTCATTCATATGATATATTGCTACCTGAGGCACTGACACGGGCACATGAAATTATACTCGGGTTAGATATTACCCTAGCCATTGTTATAGGCTGCCTGTTATACTTATATTTGAGGATATATTATGATCATTGACCTAGGTTGCGTTATTTATGCGATTTCTGTGCGTAGATGTTTTTCTACTCACGAGTTGGCAACTCACCCCCGTTGTGCCACAGTTCTTGCAGGTTTCGCCGTACAGGTTTCATTACGGCTTGCTGGCACTCTTTCCATTTCCGGGTGACTTGCTAGTAGGTGGGTTTATTTGTATCGCACCCATCATTATATCTTGTATATCATTATTCTGTTGTATCTAGAAGTTCCATCAACCAAACATGTATTTATTTTGAGTTAGAGACCAGTGATGTTTTTCTTTCGACCTTAGAGTCGCGCGTTTTATTTCTGGTGGTTTTGAGTTTCCTTTTGAGTTTTGATCCTCGCCGTTGGCGTTGTATATTATATTGCTTGTGTGGTGGTGACCGTCGATTGACGAAGAGCTAGCTCCCGCTTGGGGATGCCTTTTTAGTGATTTCGTATACTATTCATGTTGTATCCCGTTTGGGAGCCAGTATTTACAAAGGAGACTCTGCCGAAATTTTCAGGAAAATTTTAATGCTTTTAAAAACCGTATAATTCGGCTTATGCTATTAAACTACTTGTTTTAAATTGGTTTTCCTTCACTCTACTAGTTTTCTTGGTTTGGATTTCTGGGTTTTCGGCTTACTTAGAATACGTACGCCTTGAGACGTTCGTAGTTTAAGTGCCGGTCATGTTCCATACTTTCGGGTCGTGACAAAGTTGGTATCAGAGCGTTAGGTTTTACCTTCGGAGCGTAGGATGACCCTTGGTTGATGGAATAGGTGACTAAAGTAGAGTGACGTACCGTTGGTATGTTCCGCGGCATATTTACGACACGCCACTCCACTTAAGAAGCCTTAGGATGTACATTTCCTTGTTCAGTATTATATTCCTTCCTGATCTAGCCTCATCGGTACCAGTTTGGTTTTGCTGCCACGATTACGGGCAGGGAGAGCTACGGCTAGAGTTGCGGTCAGCACGAGCTCGGCACGAACGAGGACTGACCAGGGCATGATTCCGGCGACACCCGATTGTGGAGAGGTGTCTTTTGACTGTGTTTCCGCGCCACGAGCGTTTGGCGGATCGCCTTTATGAGGTTACTCGGATGTGCTGATCGACATTAGAGGATTGAGCCAATGATAGAGGCCAGCCAGATCTTGATGACCGTTGGTGTGTTGCTTATTCATGATGATCGAGGTACTGTTCGGCGTGCAGACGAGCGAGCCAGTTATTGCTGCGAACGACGAGGTATTGCCCCAGATGCTGGAGTTAGTGCAGAACGAGTTGTACTAAGAGATGATAGAAGGTCGCTAGTCATCGTGGATGAATGACTAGGACATGTGGATCGTTCGCCTAACCCGATGCGAGGTTATCAGATAGATTGATTCCAGCTAGAGACGACTTCACGTGGAGACGTTGGGAGTCGACAGAGACGATCGAATGTCAGAAACCTACTATTCCAAGTTTAAAGTATTCGGGAAGACATGCAGGCAATTCTATGGTCCCTCTAGAAGAATGAAACCCTAACTCGACTTAATGACCGTGTGAAAGCCTTTGAACCTTCGGGTTTGCGGCAGTTCTACGACGCCATTAGTGAGGCTTGGGTTTGCCCTTCTACGGCTGGACCACCGATGCTGTGGTATGTACTCGATACTATTAAACTGTGCCCAAGAGGTTGAGCTCTTGGGGGATTATGAGGTTTTGACGACTCGATCGGATGGCTCGACTTAATTCGGATGCTAGGTGGTGAGATGCATTCTTGGGAGACTCCAGATACGAGGACAGCCGTTGGAGCTCAGTCCATGCAGCCGCGACGAGATGATTCCAAAGCAGACGACATTAGAGAAAAGTGGAGTAAGAGGTTCGCACCAGATCTAGATGAGATGACGTTCCACTCCACCGACATCAGAGAGGCATTGCACATGCCGAGGCATTGTACTTGGATATACCTTCCAGAAGGAGTCGCGATGAGTATGCAGTCATTCCAGAGCAAGATGCAGATATAGGAAAGGACAACGACTTCCGGACAGTTGGCAGAGACGAGGCATGGAATAGACCGTGAGCAGGATTCCTTCCAGGCCACTGATGCAATGATATTTGCACCCAGGATCAGATGTGTCACGTGCATTCAGAGAGCCAGAGGCCGACGCCAGTGATATGCTGCCTTGACAGGGCCGATGAGCCGATGGACCGAAAGATTGGTAATTCACAGTGAAGACCTTGACCCAGGAGTGGTCATGGTTACGCACACCAGCAGGCCAGAGTTCATGATCATCGACAAGACGTCCCATTAGTGACCGCGACAGTTGGCCGAGATTCTTAGAGGATGCGCTTGAGCGGTACTGTTCCGCCATTATTGATTTCGATGTTTTGGGTGATTTATTCGTATGATTTGATTTTGATGATTGAGGATTTGCGATCTTTGCACAGTGTTGCACTTGATATCGTTTTCGTGCTTTAGTTTCACATGTTTGTGATTTTACGGTTTTAAACAGTTGAGTTGATTTTGTGCGTATGCACGCACGCGATTTGGTTCCTGCACTCTGTATAGTTTATATATGCTGGCAGTGCAGTGACATATATTTTGTGCACTTAGATACACTGGATTTCGATTTCGAGGGTGATGCTCGACATTTGTTTTGTGCATTTTATGCACCAGATTGGATGTCATGATTTCGTGCACGATGGATGCACCTGATTTGGATTTTCGCGCGTGTTGGGCGCATGTTTTGAAGTGTGATTTTGGTGCACACCAGATTCACTAAATCGAGATTTTTCGTGAATGTCAGATGCACCTGATTTTGCTGTCAGGCACACATGTTGCCTACGACAGATGTTTCGTGTACACCCGATGCACTTAGATGTTGTTTCTGTGCATATGTATGGCACCTATTTGGATTTTGATTTCCGTGCGCACCAGACGCACGTAGTATTCATACGCGTATTTTGGGATTGATTTATCTTATAGAGCAGTACGTTTTTATGATATTGCCATGTGTTTTCGTACTGAGCAGGACTAGTCAGAGGACAGTACTTGAATATATTTTGCATGCATTGATAGTTATTGAAGGGATTTCCAAAAAGCGAGCTATAGCCTCAGTATTTACCTACGTGTCTGATATGACACGAAATGTTTAAGACAAGGAGACCCTTCTAAATTGTTTCCAAAACGGCGGAACGTACATTTCAAACAATGGTATATATGTATATAGTTATTTTCTTATGATAGACGTCCGCCACTGTGCAGTGTTATACGCGTTGCACAGCGACTTAAAGAGATTTGGCATACATTTCCTTCAGATACTTACAGACATAGATTCGATTTTTACATGTATAGTTTCGAGTTATATCATATTGGTTTTGATTTGGATTTGGCATTGATGTCTTCTCCATGACTCCGATGATTGCGGGATGCTTGACGGAGTTTTGATTGGAGTTATATACTCATTTTTCAAGCGCATGCGCTGCGCTACGATTTGTTTTATGTATTTATGATTTCGGAGCCCCGACGACTTGATGGTTTTGGTTAGATGTTTTAGTATTTGGGGGGAGTTTTAATTTAAATTCGGGGACCGAATTTCTTTAAGGGGGGAAGATTGTAACGTTTTGAAAATCGTTTCGGTGAAATTTTGAAAAATCGGTAAAATAAGGGGGTTTTCTGTAAAAAGTCAAAATACAAATATCTTATTATAAAAATTAAATATACATATTCTAGCTATGTAATTGCTATTATTTGGTATTTATTGAGCCGCTGGTGAAATTTCAAATTTTCTGAAAAAAATATTATTTTATTATTATTTAAGCCGTCACTAATACATTTAATTAGGGAAAATTACAAAGTGGAATGAGTTGAAACAAATTTTGTGCATCATAAAATATTAAATAAAATTTTATCATGTGATTTTTGGAACGAAAATATTTTCCAAAACGGTTTAGAAATTATTGAAGAAAAAAGGCTTTTTTTAGCGTAAATGGATGTTTGGGGTATTGTATTTATCATTTTTCATCACCCCACACCCGTACCCACACCCACACACCCCCATTCACTTCTTCCCTTGGCTGAATTCAGCAGCCCCCATCAATTTTCTCCACTTGAATTTCAAATGAAAAGAAAAGGAAAAGAAAGGATAAAAGAATGTATAAGAATGGGCTTTTGACTTTTCTTTGACTTTGAAACCAACACCCTCTCTCTCTCACTCTCCCACTCACCTCACCCTCCCCACTCTCGGCCAGAACCAGCCCCCCCATTTTCTCCAAGTATCCATCTTCTTTCACCTCCATTTCCTTCAAAAAAATCAACAAAAATCAACACAAACCCTCACAAAATCAAAATCCGACTCCTACCCATTTCTCTATAGCCAAAATTGCATGGATTGGGGTGACAAGAGAGCATTTTGGATGGCTAGATTTCAAATGGGATCTACAAAATTGTGGAGGTATAATGTTAACCTTGTAGCTAAATTGTTGATTAATACTTATGTTAGCTTAGTTAAGTGTTAAAGTGGTTGAATTGCTAGTTATAAATCTTCAAGTTAGGGTTTGGGAAATTCTAGAATTTAGGTTTTAAAATCAAGTTAGGGTTTTGTGAGATTGGTGTATGGTTGTGTGATGTTTTTAGGCTCTTATGACATATTAAAACAAGATTAGTAGCTAGTTGTTATTGGTTAGTTTAAAAAAACTTTGTTAATTATGCTAAATTGTAAACTAGGTTTTTAAAATAAATATATTCTTGTGAGATAAAATTCAAATTAAGGTTTCATGTCATTATAAATATTATATTGAGTGGTTTAATGCTTTTAGTTCATGAAAATCCAAGCTAGATTGTAGTTTGTGCATTTTTGCTATAAAATTGTTAAAATTTAGGTATTTTGTAAACTAGAATTTTAGGGCTTTTGGAATTTAATGAGATTAAATTATGGGAATTGTTTTTATGACTTATTTAAGATATTTAGTGAATATTGTGGCCGCTAGATTCATTTATACATCGAGTTTTGTACTAAAACGGTGATTTGTGCTTGCTAGATTTTCGGAAAAATGGGTTTTAAGGTGAATTTGGGGTTTTTGAGAATTTTAACCTATTTTATAGTATAATTAGTGCTTGTGATCGTGCAAATGAGTGTGTTTGGGTTTTTCTCGATGGTTTGGCGTTTGTACGCCGACGTCGAGGGTTTTTAAGTTGATTTGTGGAAGCAAATCATAGGTTTTGACCTATGTGGGATTCGTGCGTCGTTTTGGTCATGAGTCGAATTTTAATGCGATATGGTGTGTTATGATATGTAGGTACCCCATGTGGGCTTCGAGACGACAAGCAAGCGCGTGGCGACGTCGGCACCGGCTAGCGAGAACCAGGTGAGTAGATTTATATCTACGGGGAGAAGTCGGGTGGATGGCGTATAGCACCCCGCAGTCCGTGGTGGTGTATACGGATGCGTATACACACCAATATTTATTATATGTTATTTGGGATTATTAACGATACTTAGGATGGATATTGGTGTGTTAGATTAATTTAGCGTTGCGAACCCTAGGGTAGTGTTGCACACACATACACACATACATACTTGCATACATTCCTATTGATATGTGCTCATGGGATTCTATATAGTTATGTGTTCACATAGGTATGGGACTGTGTGTTCAAATACGGATTTGAGGATAGTACTTGGGATTTATATTGAGTCGATGAGATTTGATTTGAGGCCGTGAGATCGGTGATATAGCGGGGTTCGTATTTGAGATACGACATGACGTTGTAGCGGGTCCTTGACGTAGTTTTTACATACGTGCATGCATACTTAGGCGGTATCAGTATTGTACTAGATGTAGATCAGTACCCCGATCATGATAATTGATAAAGAGGATACCAGGTGAATAGTATGATGAATGTGATATTGACCCGTACCTAGATTTGGGATGCCGTACGACGGATTTACGTACGTGCTATATTGATGATTGATCCGCACTCTTGACTTGGGATGTCTGGTTATGGATATGATATTATTGAGGTGGGATCACCGACTATACATATACAGGTATGTATATGTATCGACTCAGATGATAGGCGGTTTCCTTACCTGTAGTTCAGCTTGTTAGTTCAGCCGTATAGTTTAGCGTTGTTGTTAGATTAGATTAGACCCTACCTATTTCAAAACTAACGAATCGTGGGTATTTTAAAAGACAGCCCAAGGGATCTTACGGATATTTCAAAAGACGTATCTTTTCATAAAAACACCGTAGCCCCTATTTTCAAAACCCCATGATTCGTGTTATTTCAAAAGGCACCAATTTGTAGGACTTATATTAGATTAATGCAGATTAGTTATCGTTGTGTCTAGTTTCAGCTCCCGCACATTATTGCTGTTCGCTCTGCCTCGCATATTTATTTTGCTGCATATTCCATTATTGATATCATGCTGTTAGGACACTAGCACCATTACCGATGATGCGTATGTACCACGTACACCTATTTGCCGGCTCACACACATCTTCATCGGTAATTGCCATGTCACGTACACTTTAGAGAATATAATTGCTTGACTTAGATTGTTAGCTAGTAGTTTTGACATGATATTAGTGTACTTTCCTTATATGCCATATTAGACATTGTAGTTATTACCTACCACTTCAGGCATACTGTTATTCCGTTGTTCATGCCTAGTTCATTATCATTGACATATGCACTTGTGATGATTTCTTGAGATTTATGATATTTCTGGATTTCGGGGAAAGCCGCAAAATTTACAACTTATGATCTTTTAAAATATAAAATGTTGCGGTTTTCTAGTGATGTAAAGTGTCGTCTACCATGAGTTTGCTGTGGTTTTGGAGATCCGTGTCGAGGAGTGGAGGAACCGTCACGGGTACATGGTGGACCCGGTATGGTACCCCGGGGCAAGAGGAATGTGGTGTTGACGTTGAGCCTGGCAGGGGAGCACTACCTACCGGTGATATTACCCGACGCGTCGGATATCCGGAGGATACCGTCGTGGTCTTGAGATGGATGGTAGGGGCCGGTCTGGACTGACGGCGCCCTAGATATTGAGATTGAGACATTGATATTTCGAGACAGTGAGATTTATGTTTTGTGTCGATGCTAGACACTGTTGATGCTGATTTCATTTATGATACCTCAGTTTAAAAATACGAAGGAAATCTCACTAATTTATGAAAACAGTTTCTTCATTTACATGTATTCTGTTTCATGCAATCATACCTCATTCATATGATATATTGCTACCTGAGGCACTGACACGGGCACATGAAATTATACTCGGGTTAGATATTACCCTTGCCATTGTTATAGGCTGCCTGTTATACTTATATTTGAGGATATATTATGATCATTGACCTAGGTTGCGTTATTTATGCGATTTCTGTGCGTAGATGTTTTTCTACTCACGAGTTGGCAACTCACCCCCGTTGTGCCACAGTTCTTGCAGGTTTCGCCGTACAGGTTTCATTACGGCTTGCTGGCACTCTTTCCATTTCCGGGTGACTTACTAGTAGGTGGGTTTATTTGTATCGCACCCATCATTATATCTTGTATATCATTATTCTGTTGTATCTAGAAGTTTCATCAACCAAACATGTATTTATTTTGAGTTAGAGACCAGTGATGTTTTTCTTTCGACCTTAGAGTCGCGCGTTTTATTTCTGGTGGTTTTGAGTTTCCTTTTGAGTTTTGATCCTCGCCGTTGGCGTTGTATATTATATTGCTTGTGTGGTGGTGACCGTCGATTGACGAAGAGCTAGCTCCCGCTTGGGGATGCCTTTTTAGTGATTTCGTATACTGTTCTTATTGTATCCCGTTTGGGAGCCAGTATTTACAAAGGAGACTCTGCCGAAATTTTCAGGAAAATTTTAATGCTTTTAAAAACCGCATAATTCGGCTTATGCTATTAAACTACTTGTTTTAAATTGGTTTTCCTTCACTCTACTAGTTTTCTTGGTTTGGATTTCTGGGTTTTCGGCTTACTTAGAATACGTACGCCTTGAGACGTTCGTAGTTTAAGTGCCGGTCATGTTCCATACTTTCGGGTCGTGACAGTTAGGAATTACCGTTACCTTGGTAGGGCAGGGTGCCTAACGGAGCGCTTGCGTAAGATTTGGGCGGAGTTTCAAATGGAAAAAATACGAGAAAAGAAAATGGGAAACGGAAACCTTAAGTTACAATATCGGTTTCTTTTCCTAACAACATATATTCACAACCATTCACAAAACAACAAAGTGAGCAAAAGAAAAGATATCAAAGAAAAGAAAACATTACAAGAAAGAAAGTGCATGGAATTTAAATTGCAAGAATGTAAAGCATAGAATGTAAAAGACATGAATGTAAAGCAACTAATAAAAAGCAAGTAAGAAATAACTAGGAACCAAAGTGCAAGTGACAATCCATGGAATCAAATACCTAAACTTAAACTTGCAAGCTCACTTAAGAGGTTGCAAGATCAAGTGAAGATAAAGATCCCAAGGTGAAATGAAGGCACAAAGAGAAAGCTTTATTTATTCCAAATGAAGATACAACCCTTGAGATCAATTGCCAAAACTTAAACTTGCAAGCTCAATGAAGAGATTGCAAGGTCAAGAGAAGGCAAAGAACTTAAGGAGAAGTTATGCTATGTACAAGAAAAGAGGAAAGAAAAACTTGAGAGTTACAAAATGTGAACAAAACTTGGACAAAGTGAGACCTTTCAATCCTTGCCCACTGCCTGCTATATATAGGCACAAAAGAAAAGAAAATAAACAATAAAAATAGGGCTACGTGGCAGCAAGGAGGGCCCCACAGAAAGATGGAAGCATTTAGGGGAGATAGGGCCGGCGACCTCGGATTTTTAGGGCATGTGCTCGGCCAAAATCCAAGCCTCTAGGCTCGTGCTTGTAGTGTGGTCTTGTGTTGTCCCCTTCAGTCCACTGGTGTTATTTGCTTGGTCTAAAATGTTCCGTGTTGTACTCAGGGCTTGGAGGGAAACAAGTAGATATGAATCATATCAACACTTTATTGCATTTAATGCACATCACACCATGCCTACTTGCTCTAGCCCACTTGAGTGTGTCATGGCAGCCCCCTAGGTCTATGGTCCAAGCTCCAAGAGTTAGTGTGTACACATGTTATATGTTGGACCAAAATGTTGTGCACACACTTGCTTGCAAAATAACTCTTGGGATATCGATCGGTTTGCGGTTCTGGTTGCAGTGTCAGCTCACAAATTATATATTCGTGATTCTGGATGTATTTCTAGTGTTTTGTCACGGATACCTGTAATCTGTATTACTGAGAAAACACCAGTTAATAGTACCGATAAATACAAAAAATAGATAATGAATGAGCGGTATTAAAATGCAATATTCTGGTATGAACAGAGGTCGACAGATTGACCGTTTTAGCGTCACCACCATCACAACCCTCCTTACCTGAAATAATTGAACCATCATTAGGGAATGATAGTGAGATGAATGCTAAGTTGACCGCTTTAGAGAAGGGTATTGAAGTGATGATTGAGGTCGAGAATCAAACAGCTGCTACGTTAGTCTTGTGTATACACCAGTCTGAGCAATTATTTCACGCTCAAGCTCAATCTTTGGCTAGAATAGAAGAACAAGCGAAACATTTAGCTGTGAGGATTTTAGAGAGTGAACATAGTCAATTAGAACCCAATAGTGTTAATGTATATCATCTAGGAAGTCACCTGAGTGAGATAAACGATCAATTGAATTTTGATGATTTCATAGATGACGATGCATTTGAATTGACTAAGTGTTATCAGGACACACAAGAAAAACCTCCGACTGATTTTTGCATTCCAATTTTAGAAGAGGAATCTTGTGAGTTTTACGGGTATGGTTTGGATGGATTGTCAGAAGAGATCAATGATCAGGAACCCTTAATTTTTGTATCACCTAGTGATATTGTTTCGGAAGAAATGTTAGTGTGAGAACCTACTTTTTTGGATGACATATATTTACCCATTTGTGAATGTGATGAGGAAGAAATGGTATTGGGAGGGTTAGAAAACCATAGTGATAAGAATAGGATTGTGAAAAATCATAGGGAGGAAAACAACATTGAAAAATATTCTTTCATATCGAGTTTTGAGGAAATTTTTGCGGATGAACTTGATATTCTTGGTGAGCTTGAGTCAGTATCCATTTGGGAACATCCTAAAAACCTTTCTTTTGCCGAACTTTTTGCGGATGAACTCCAGTTTCTACACGAACTTGACTTTGGAACTCAACATGTGCTTTATGAACATTCAATTCATCCAGGAAACAATTCTTTGATCTCTTCAAAACTTCATCTTCATCTTCAACATCTTCCGATCCCTACTTTTACACGCCCATGACCTTCACTAACATCTAACATATACCTTTTCTTTTTTCTTTTTCTTTTTTGTATACATATTCTTTTACCAGCCATTGCACTATATAGACAAATTTTTAAATGGCTGGTATTAATTTCTGGACTAACCCGGTCTTTTAACATGTAAGTGTTGTAATTAGTCTTAGTTTTTTTTTCTTTTTCTTTGAATAAAATTCTCACCCTGATGTCTAAGTCTAGCTACCGGAGACGGGGGCAACGATGAGGATATCGTAAAGCTTAGATTTGGGGGTGAGCAATGCGTTTATTTTGTTGTATCATGTGTATATTGTATATTCTGCATTGCATACATATTAAAAAAACCCATAAAAATTAAAATTTTTTCCTAAAAATACAAAAACTTTGTCATGTTAGCTAGCGGGGGAACTTAGATTTAATGTCTGATGGTTCGGTTGATAAGTTAGAAATAACTAAATCCTTGTTATGAGATTGACGACCTGAAAGATAATCCTCCCTTGTGTTTAACCGTTGCTAATATACGTCTTTTATATCACTTACACGTGTCGTATGTTTTTGAGAATTTAATGAAAGTCACACATGTCTATAAACTTTTAAAATTGATAAACATCTTTAGGATCAAACAGGTTTGTTCCGAGTTAAGTAATATCAAGAATAGTTCATAAAGTAAGGTGAATATGAAGGATATTATTGAGGTTTTAACAGAAACAATAAGTCTAAAAAATAACCCATCCGAAATCTTGTTGGAGTAATTACACACCTTATTCACATGTAACGTTTTCGGATTTAAAAGAAAAAGCTGGCTATATCTCCGTTTTTACTGAGTTCAGAATATTTTAAAATAAAATGAGTCGTTTGTTTTGTGGCCTTGGTAACTTAGGTAATTAAGTCCTTGGGGTGTCTCCACACCTAATGCCCTAAAACCATCTGGTTTGGGAGTCATTGACCCAAAGCTCGCTAATTTTCCAATCGCCAGATAAAACAAACTAAGCAAGTATTCTCTCCGAGTTAAAAGTCCTCACGGTTCTTTATGGGAGAATAATCTTGGCGGAGACGAATTTTCTATTAAAACAGTTTTTTCGCGGAGATATGAAGGTTTGTATTTCTTAAGATGTTTTACACGATAAAGAAAGGTGTGTATGAACAACAATAGGTGAAAGGTAGAAGTGAAACCTCAGATTTAGGTTCTCTATTAAAAATGATTTAATATTCTGACTTGAAACCTAACTTGAGAACAAAAACTTGAGAAAAACGTAACTCCTTTCAAAACTCGTGTGATCCTTTAGAAATCCATCCTGATCTGTAATTATGACATGATGACTCTAATCAAGTTCTTAAAACCTTATGGACACTATCCGCACAATCACGTAAAGACGCGTATGAGCTTATGTTAAACAAATTGTGAGGAGTGAAAAATAGGGTTGAACGTTTCTAACTTGGGTGATAGAACTTCCAACTTTGATCTCTAACTTAAGATTAGAATCAAAAGTCTCTCCACGATGCTAACTTGACTGGATTTTGTGGGTGTAATCACGCTGAAAACCCTCAGGAGACAACACTCCTCCTACTAGGGACACCTAGAGGTTTAACAGCTTGTTGCACATGCTCAGTGCAATCGCGTTCCCTACGAAAGTGAGGCTAGGATTTTTTGTCTTGCTCGGGACAAGCAAAAGATAAGTTTGTGGGTATTTGTTCATCACAGAAAACTGCATTTTAATACCGCTCATTCGTTATCTATTTTGTTATATATCGATACTATTAATCAGTGTCTGCTCAGTAATTACAATTTACAGGTATTCATGATAAAATACTGGAAACACATTCAAAATCACGGATATGAACGTTTTGGAGCCGACACTGAAAACAGAACAGGAAACCGACCGATATCCAAAGAGTTCATCTGGAAATAAACATGTGTACACATTTTTGGTCCAACACAATACAAGTGTATACACAACTCTTTGGCATGGATCATGGTGGGGCTGCCCCTGGCACACAAGATATGATGAAGTGGACACATGGGGGGACAAGAGTTATAAATGCTAAAAGTGTTGATGTGATGTATGGCATCATGTCCCCATCTTTTTACTGTCCCTTCCTTGCAGTCACACCACCTTGGTATTGATAAAGTCGGCACATAGGAGGACAAGAATTATAAATGCTAAAAGTGTTAATGTGATGTATGGCATCATGTTCCCATCTTTTCACTGTCCCTTCCTTGCAGTCACATCACCTTATTTCTATTACTTGTTTAATCTTTTTTGGTGCCTATAAAACCCAGATCAGTGAGCAAGGAAAGGGATCTCATATGCACATATTCTATCTTATAGTTTTGATTTGTTTTTGGTTTAGGCTTGAGAGTGAGTGGGCTATCACTTGGTTTCTTCTTCTTCTTCCCTCTTGAAGCTTTCTCTTGAGAGTTTCATTATGGAAGTTGAACAAGTTACCAATATCTTGTACCTCTTCTTCAAGTGTTAATAATATTGTCGTTTCTTTTATTCCTTGCTTCTTTTTCTTATTTGCTTTTCTTTATTATGTGTAACTAATCTTCTTTGGTTGTGGTTATGGTGAGGAAGTGAGATGAAAGGTTTTGCCTCCTCCTCCTCTTGTAATTGTTTAATGTGCTTAATGTGATTCTAACTTAGAGATTGTTTTATGTATTGATGTGATATGGTATTTTGAAACAATGGTTACTATGTAACCTCTTCATATACCATATTCACTCTCTTTCCCCATTTCACAATGTTTAAGTTAAAATCAATTTGGTGTTAAGTTTGCTAAGTTTGGATGTGGTATTTTGTGATTAAGTGACTTGACAAATCTCTTGGTTTCATATACCATATACCATCACAAACACTTAGCACACTTAACACGGAAATCATTTGCTCTCACTCACTACTTTGTGTTTTTGATGTTGTCGTATGCTTGCTAACCCTTGTGTTTAGTATTGATAGCTCAAGCTTGGACATACAAACGGTAAGTGAACAAATGGTCTCGTTTCGTGTTTTGCGGTGAATATCAGAATTTGATGACTTGTGCTTCGCAGCCGCATTGACAAGTCATGCATCAAGCCGGGATCGACGTAAGGACGGACAACTCATGATCAAGGAAGCGTCGAAGGAATCGTCGCAATTCGATTATCCGATCTAAAGCCACAACCACTTCTTCCTTATCCTCTTTTCTTTGTTTTCTTGTTTTTGTATTCTTTCTTTTTTAGTGATAAAACCAACCCATTCATTATTTGTTGAACCTTAAACAGCAAGACCTAATACACAATTCCCTGCGGATCGACCCATACTTGCCGGCTTGCTACAACGCGCCATGCACTTGTGGTTTATAAATTTTAAAATGAGAACGATCTCGTGTGCGCATTCCATTTCATTAAAATCATATCTGTTTCCAAAACATACGCGTTTGCGCGTGCGGGAGGAATTCCCAACAGCCCTCATCTCGAGGCTATCGAGCGGCATCCCTGCCCGGTCCATCCCTGGCGGGTAGATTCCTACCCATCTATGCTAAGGATCGAAGCCTTCATCACGAGCCCACCGAGCAGCTTCCCTGCCCGGTCCATCCCTGGCGGGTGGATTCCTACCCATCTGCGCCAAGGATCAAAAGCCCTCACATTGAGGCCACCGAGCGGCTACCCTTCTCGGTCCAACCCTGGCGAGTGGATTCCTACCTATCTGCGCCAAGGATCGAAGCCCTCACATTGAAGCTACCGAGCAGCTACCCTGCTCGGTCCTTCCCTGGCGGGTGGATTCTTACCCATCTGTGCCAAGGATCGAAGACCTCATCACGAGGCCACTGATCAGTTACCTTGCTCGGTCCATCCTTGGCGGGTAGATTCCTACCCACCTACGCCAAGGATCAAAAGCCCTCACATTGAGGCCATAGAGCAGCTACCCTGCTCGGTCCATACCTGGCGTGTGGATTCCTACCCATCTGTGCCAAGGATTGAAGCCCTCATCACGAGGCCACCAAGAAGCTACTCTTCTCGATCCATCAATGGAGGGTAGATGCCTACCCATCTGCGCCAAGGATCGAAGCCCTCATCACGAGGCAACCGAGCAACATGCCTCGCTGGTCCATCCTCGGCAGGTAGATTCCTACCTGTATATGCCATGGATCAAAGCCCTCATCTAGAGGTCACCGAGCAGCTTCCCTGCTCGGTCAAAAAGTCCTCCTGAAGAGACCACTGTGCAGATTCCTTATCGGCTAATCTTCGAGGGGTAGATTCCTACCGTACGAAAATACAGGTCGGGGAATCACATCAAGGAGGAATCAGTTGTCACCGACTTATTCTAACTTGGCTATTCTCAGCTCACGCTAAGAGACATGGTCGTCAACCCGAACCTAAAGAATGGACTGATACCGACCTCCCAACACTTGGGTATTTTTTGATTCCTCCTAAATGAATGATTGCCACCTTGACTCCACGGAGAGGGAAGGCACTGACCTTCCTACACTTGGCGACTATTCGACTAACACTTGACCCGCGATCGTCATCTAAATGCCGATCATCGACCTACGACTTAACACTTGATTCGAGGAAAAGACTGACAAGCTGAAGTACTTACGCAGAAAACACAGTCATGCAGAGGAAAATAAACAGCTTTATTCAGGCTCCAAAATTTTTTACCAGGTACTCTGGGCTCCTCAGCCTTACAAAGGTGCCTGGAGGCTTACAAAATTTGAAGAATAAAAAGGAAAAACAAAAAACGCACAAGGCGAAAAGGCTCATGCTGTAGGCTCCGCCCGGGTCTCGCCTTGCTCGGCACCATCCTCAGGGGCCGGGGCTTCTACCTCCGCAACCTACTCTCCCCCGATAGCCTCCCTGGCGCCAGCCACTTGCGGCATATCCACCGAGAGCGGGACTCTGGTGCGGAGCTCACCGTCGGCAAACTCCGGCATCAACGCCTTGACAGCATCAAGAGCCTCGTGCCGAATGATGGCCGAGGCTTCGACGATGTCAACATAGAACTGGTCTGACACCTTATACTTCTCCACTGATTTCAAGGCTCGGAGCTCGGCAATCTTCGCTTCCTCAAGCGCCGCCTCAGCCTCCCTCTTGCTGGCGTCCCTCGACTTCTTCATTGTGGCATAGCGCTTGCCCATCTCCTCCAACTTAGCCTGAACGGCTTGGTTGGACACACTCAGAAGTCGTTGGGACTCCTGGCACTTGGAGACCGTTAACGCCTCGGCGTCCAACCGGGTTTCGAGGGCGGTTGTCTTCTCCTTCTCCTGCTGCAGCTCAAGACGGAGATCCTCCTCCCGCGAAGATGATTCCCCCGCCTTCCCCATGGCCGGGGCAATCTCCTCGGATTCCATATTTACGATGAAGGAGCAATGTTGGAGAACCTGAGAAAAGAAGCAGAAGCTGTCAGAAACATTCAAATTAAGAAAGAGCACATAACGGAATCCTTAAAGGAAACGGGTACCGACCAGAACCGCCTCGTGAGCGATGGCGGAAACTTGGGCCTTCAGGGTCCCCCGGAGAATTTTGCCCCCGGCGGATTGCTCCATGTCGGAGAGAAAACTGTCGCAACCGAAAGCTCCGAGAGGACCATGTTCATATCAGATTTTTGCATTTTTATACCGCCCATTCCTGATCGCATTGCATATAGGTAGGTACTTTTAATCCGTGTTTGCTAAATAATTGCTGGTTACCTGTTCTCAGCTCTTTACAGTGAAATTCATGAAAAGTTGCAACAAATGCAGGACTACGGCCAACAACAGATAAATACTGATCTCCGCTCACTATCCGTATGATGCCGCATACCAGTTCAAGGGACAAAATGGCACATCATTGGTCATTTTCATGCACAAAGCACAAGGGCAGCACAAGATCCAAGACTTTAAAGCGGAGCTCAAGAAAATCAAGGCAAAAAGTCCACATCATTTCACCTTTTACACTGCTGAAAATCTGGGAGAAAACTGAAGAGCTTTTGAAAAACCAAGTGTACCAAACAGAAGAGAACAGCAACATGGAGAAACCCTAAAAAAATAACACTGCAATTCAACTAAACGGCCGCGGATCCGCGGCCAATGTGGCACTTATGCGGCGGATCCGCGGCCGAGTCAACTCAGTGTTGACTCGGGTGTTGGGGGCGGTTTTGTAACTTCATTTTGTATCAGATTGTATCCCTAGAGTTTCATGTATCTGCCTATAAATAGCCCAGTCTAAGCCAAGTAAAGCATGTCTTTTTCTTTGTATTAGATTTTAGGATAAGATCTTGTAGTTCTTTTTCCTCTTCATCTTTCTCCATTAACATTGTAGTGAGCTTCATGAGTGATAATGAATAAAAGAAGAGTTTCTTTTTATGTCTTATAATTGTCTAAACCTCTTTCTTTCTATCTTCTTTCTTTGTTTTATTTTCTTTTTCCTTTTTAATGGGTGAGTAGTTTCTCACTTGTTAGGGTAGGATGAGAGAAGTTTGAGAGAAGTAAATCTTTCTCACTCTTTTTTTTTGCCCAACATCTTAATTCGGACTCCCGTTAATTGAACCACAATCTTCTCCCTACGACACCCTATCCTACATGATAGCAGTGATATCCTAGTGAGACCGGTTGTGCTTTGTCACGACCCACCCCCAAACATAGATGGTATTGTACACCCCCAAACATAGATGATATCAGAATTTCTCTGGCTCAAGCACGCTTAACTACGGAGTTTTTCAAACTACGGAGCTTCGATTCATCCAAAAGATGCTTCTGTGTTATAAGAGTGGTATCATTCCATTTATAGTTCAGATCGTGCCCTCTTTCGGAATGGAATTCGATACTCCCCATTGTTTTGGTGGGTCCCCATATGCATCCGTATCGGTTACATCCCCACCTCGATACCGGATAACATCTCACTTCTCATGTGGTAGGTGGTATTCATCCCAAACTCTACCTGGGTTATTACATTCCCCTCCCCCCCACTTAGAACAATGGTTCGTCCTCGAACCAAAGACCTACTTTTGAGGGACCGTCTTTGATACCATATTTGTCATGACCCACCCCTAAACACAGATGGTATTGTCTGCTCTTGATGAAGCCGCACGGTTTTGTCTCTTTGAATGAACCCGGGGCTACTTCCCAGTAGGTCACCCATCCCAGAATTTCACTGGCTCAAGCATGCTTAACTACGGATTTTTTCAAACTCTGGAGTTCCGATTCATCCAAAAGGCGCCTCTGTGTTATAAGGGTGGTATCATTCCATTTTTAGTTCAGTTCGTGCCCTCTTTCAGAATGGAATTCGATACTCTCCATTATTCTGGTGGGTCCCCGTGTGCATCCGTATCGGTTACATCCCCACCTCGATACCGGATAACATCTTACTTCTCATGGGGTAGGTGGTATTCAGCCCCAACTCCACCTGGGGTATTACATAGTTGAATTAACTGGAGGTTAAGGCTAACAGCCAAGAACGGACGGACAAGGACCAAAAGGAAGGAACTAAGCGTTGGAAAGCCTAGTTTATACTCGCAAGTTTCCTTCTTAGTCGTGCTGATTGCCGTTATTGCCGATTACCGTAACACCGATATTAAGAGTGGCAACGAAAGAAGTGAGCGACTCCTAACTCAAACTAACCTAATCCTAACCCTAACAAGCTCTCTTTATACATATTTTAGCACATAGTGAAACTAAACTGTTAGTGTATATGCCCTAAAGGCCATTACTGTATCATACCAGTTTGTATATTACTTGATGGAAGCTTGGGATATTCAAAGTTGTATAGACAATCTTGCTCAAAATGGTAGTATGCTACTTGGTTTGTTTCTACTTTAATGTGTGCATGTGTTTCGTTTAGCATATCGCCTATACACATTAGTGGAGCCCTTAGGATCTTTTCTTGATTACCAGCGTTGTGATGGCAGTCACACTAGTGGGGGCTGGGTAATCTACAAGCACATCCTTATACAGGTCCCTAGTCGTAGGATTATCGAGACAGGGCATCGATACTCCGGAGTAGACTAGCGTATGCGCTTCTCATCCCAGCAGGGGAGACGGTCTGTCCCACAGCCGTCAGTACGTCGTACTTGAGATAGTATGCGGGTGCTCGTTAGGTTACGAGTACACTGGACAGGACTCGTAGGGAACTGTTGGTTGGTACTATACCTATCGTCAGTTATCAGTTCCCAGATGACATGAGTACAGCTTAGTCCACTGACTTGACACCGTCACTTCACCTCGAGTGTGTTCCCACTGTACTTTGATTACTACCCTACCACGGCTCAAAGGAGTCGTGCAAATAGGTAGTAGTTGGGTGCAGTCCCGAAGCACTTGGAGGCAGTGACGGTTAGACAGGATTCGTCTCTCCCGGTATTGGGAGTTGATATCGCGCTGTGTCAAGGAGAGCCATTACACATAGTCGTCCCTGGCCAGGGCAAGCGAGATATACTGGTAGCATTTCCAGTGTAATCTCAGGGTGTTCTAAGCTACACTTCGACACGACTTGTACCGCTATTAGGGGATTGACGTTTACCGCCCCCCTAGGCCCGCCATGCGATACTCACAGACGAACATACCGGACTGTACGGAGATTGTCACATTCAGGCTCAGTAGGAGTTCGGATGGGTTCACCTCATCAGTCTTCTTATCGGCATCTACCTAGGGACCGTTAGGTACAGCTAGTACGGCTTGCAGCCCGTGGATAAACCCACTGCCAGCGTAGTGTCGAGTCTTTAGAGTCCCACACAGAGAGCTATTCGCCTTTGGGAAAAACAGAGTAGAGGTCGCATGGTTTTGCGACAGGGTTCGTTCACATCCGTGCACTTGTGCACGTTTGGTGTCCGGGCAGTTATTACTAGCGGGCTTTGGTTTAAGCCAGAGCCTAGTATACATTTTGGGATTGGTTTTATCTCTTTGTATTCGTGTTCCTCGGAACACGGATGCGGGTGTGTATGCACAGTTGACAGAGACAGAGGCAGAGGATTATCATTAGGGTTGTTGACTGTTGACTTTTTCTAAACCCTAACGAGAATAAGAAATATGATTAATAATAATATTAATTAAGTATTATTGTGTCATGGTTGAGTTGAAAGTTTGACTTTTGTTGACTTTGTTGACCGGTTGACTATTTTGGACTCATTGACCATCATCATTTCATGGCTATCATTTCATGGCTATGACTTTTCGCTTGCTTGTTGTTCTTTACAAAATGAATGCATGAAATGATAATGGCCATTTACATGAACCATCACAAATACTTAATTATTATTATTATCATGATTATTTTGGTTTTGAGAGCATGGTTGTAAAAATGCTTTTCTCATTCTACTATTCTCACTCTCTCTCATCCAAGCTCTCCCTCTTTCTCTTGCTCATGGTTCTCTTGTCTCATGAGTTGAGAAATAAGAACCATTGAGATAAAACCCTAAAACACTTCTCTACTCATCCTAGAGTACAAGGTCTAGCAAGCCAAGTATTTTAGTTTCCTCTTGATTGAGGTTGGAGCCAAAGGTAGAAGCTTTCGGGTGGATCCATCTTCGGCACAAGGAGACGACGAGGTGAGGCCGATCCGACCACTACAAGGAGTCGAAGAGAAGGAGTTCAAGATTAGGTATAACCCCTAACATAGTAGATAATCTCTTAGTTAGGTTGTTAGATAGTTTGTTTAGCAAAGATCCGGTTTCTAGTCCATGTTACCTTCACCGAAAAAATCGTTTTTCACCATTTCCGCATCCCCGAAAGAACCGGGACGGGTAACGTGGACTTACAGTGGTATCAGAGCCTTGCTAAACACTATCTAGCATGTTAGCAAAGTATCTAGAATTTCGATCGGAGGAAAAATCACAAAACACGCCCGAGATTCGAACTTTCTGCCGATTTTTAAACCGCTCTAAAAGTAATTTGACATATCTTAAAAATCGTCTCAGTGTTTTCTGTAAACACACAGCAAAAACGATCCAGCGAGTCGACCAACTCACTGCGGAACCACGGCAAGAACATGCTTCTTGCCGCGGATTCGCGGCCGAGTTGACTCGGCCGTGGGTCGGTTTTGCTGTAGTGTGTTTTGTGTGGTGTTTAGGGTATTTTGGAATATGTTGTTTCTGCCCAGATTTTCCAGAAAACAAATTTGTATTTGGGGTGCTTACAAATCCGTATTTTGATCGAACTTCTGTAGACTTTAGCTAATGGGTTTTATCTGTGATGTGATATATGTATTGAACGTCTGCTAATCGCTATACGTCGATTAGTGGGGGTTATACATATCTGTGATCTGTAATGTTGCTGGTATGTGTATATGAATTCGTTGGATTGTCGCGGATGAATAGCCGGGGGTTGTGAGATGAGAGTTTTCTTTAACTTTTCATTTGATGTAATATGTAATTGATGTAATATTATTTTTATAGCCGCACATCCGGGATGAGGTTGTAGCCGCCATTGTATATTATTTCTTTTACTGTTTTTGCTCCTAGGATAGACCCAAGGTGGGGTGCACAAACTACCGGGTACCTCGAAGTGCCGAGTGGCCTACTCACATTGTTGAGGGAGCTTGCTTCACTTCGGGTATTTGGCTGGTAGTTTACCGTACCCGTAGGGGTCTAGGGTAGGGTCTTGCCTATTCATCGCGACCGTGTAATCCGCTTTTCATTGCAGGATCGAACGAAACGCGGATTCCTTGTATATCCAATGTGTTCATCTGTGATCTGGAATGGCTATCATTGCATCTGACGAATGTATATATCTATATATGATATCTATTTAGGCGTTGCTTATGTTTTGCATCCATGCTAGTCCAGCCCCCGCTCTGTCGTTAGTTAAGTAACCTAACGGGTAATGACGGGGCCCCGCGGCGAACGCGGATGGCATAAGCATACGTCATATTTTCGTTGTTTTCTGCAATGGTAGGATTAAATGATGGGACGCATTAAATTAATGCAAGAAAATAAACCAAAGTTAAAGTCGTTGGAACAATTTCAAAACCACTCGGTTTCTTTTCAAAAACAACTTTTAAACGCGGAGTTTAAGCCACTCCTTTTAAAAGCTATCACGTTCCATCGATTATATCAAGTTCACTACGTTCATGGTTTCGCTAAAACCATTCGTAGCCCTCCGTCATTTCTTATGAATATTCAATAGTATTCAAGCTATGTTTGTTGACCTTCGTCAAGGCATAGTGATTGGTAGCTGTTGGGTGTTCATATGTAGCATAGATTGATGCGTTGGTTTGGGACAGTCGTATTACCTTGTTGACCTTCGTCAAGGGTATATACGGGTGGGTTCAAATTAACCAGGATAATGACGGGTAGAACTTGACATGTGACTTATGATTTGTTGACCTTCGTCAAGGTCATAAGAGCATGGGGCAAAAATCCACATCGGGAGTTTCTAAAGAAACTGAAACTTGCCAGTGCTGCATACCATTTGGAGTGATGATTCTGGTAGGATTCCTTCAGTTTTATCACACGATGATATTTGGATCCCGATCCTACTGTGAGTATATGCTACTCCTCGGGAACTTTCTCACTTAACGATTAATGCTATAAACCAAGTAGGTGTCTAGAAAAGTGTTAGCGGGGCTACGCCCCTAGGGAAAAGAGGTTCTTTAATTAAGGAACTTCGCGAAAGCGTTGGAAAACCTCCCTCGAAGTACCAATACTGGCCTGGCTGAACGGTTAAGCAAGTATTGTACGGTGAGATTGATCCCGACTAATTCTTCCTTTTTGGTTTGAGGAGGGATTCGAGAAACAGTGGGAGCCATCCTGTTTAGATAAATTAAAAACCAATCTAAACTTACAAGAGCATCATGCTGAGTGTTTTCTTCTCTCTCTCTTAATTGCAGCGACCCAGTGACCACACATAGGTTACATTTAGATAATAAAATGACTAAATCTGACTGTTATGATTGGCAAAGGTCTGTCCAGATATCCATTACCTATGAGAAGCTGGGACACCTCTTAACTAATCAAACCCCTGCCGTCTCAGGACCAGTTTCCCCTATCACGAATATTGATATCCGTAAGACATCGGAAAAACACTGTGCGAAAGCCAAGTGCCTCGTGTTGGCCTCAGTTGATGGTGCATACCAGAGGAAGCATGAGAAGATGGACTTAGTTTCTATCTTCCTCCATAACAAAAATTTATATGGAGAGCAATCACGTATCGCAAGATATGAGACCTCGAACGAATTGCTTCAAGCAAGGTTGGCTATCGGGTCATCTGTAAGGGGTAACGTCCTTACAGAGACCAGCTATCATGAGCTCACGGTTCTGAAGAGCACGTTGAAGAACGGGTCAAATATTGACTTGATTCTACAGTCTCTGCCCTCTGCTTATACCCTGAAGGAAACCAGGGAAGTAGAAAGAAAGGGAAGGGCAAAAGTTTTGGGACTGGATGTAGTAAAGGAGGGACGTTCCTATTGTTACGGGAATGAACATTGGCAGAAGGATTGCAGAGCTAGCAAAGCCTGTAGCCAGGATTCGAAGCATGTTGTGGCTTCGGCTTCGGGTGTGTTTGTAATAGAGAACTATATGTCAGTTAACCCTACTTCCTGAGTATTGGATACCGGATCAGGATCTCACATCTGTAATTCATTACAGGCTCTGAGAAACCGTAGGGTTATCAGGATAGGTGATATGACTCTCAGGGTTGCTAATGGAATGAGCATGAACGCTGAATCCGTAGGGGAATATCATCTTGGACTGACAACTGGGCAGATATTGATTCTGCGTAACTGTTTGTATGTACCAGGTGCGACTTGTAATATCATATCTGTATCCTTACTTTCTAAGGAAGGATATGATTTTACTTTTGTAAGCGATTTGTCCACATCCACCTAAATCAAGTTCTGATTGGGTCAGGTACATTAGAAAACGGGATATACATATTGGATCAAGCTTAGATTTTCAGTGTCCAGAACACACTTAAAAGAAAGTCTCCGGAAACAAATCAGGCTTTCTTATGGCATTGTAGACTAGGTCACATTAATGAGACACGGTTAACAAAGTTACATAAAGAGGGATACTTGAATCCGTTCGAGTATCGGTCTTATGCCACTTGTGAATCTTGTCTCATGGGAAAGATGACAAAGACTCCGTTCAATGGACACGGAGAAAGAGCGAGCAAGCTCTTGGGACTCATACACAGTGACGTGTGTGGTCCAATGTCTACACATGCACGAAGTGGTTATTCATACTTCATTACTTTTACAGATGATTTCTCTAGGTATGGACATGTCTTCCTGATGAAGCATAAATCCGAAGCCTTTGAGAAATTTCGAGAATACAAGAATGAAGTTGAAAAACAAACATGCAAAAGTATAAAGACACTGAGATCCGATCGAGGTGGTGAATACTTGAGTGCCGAGTTTCTGGACTACTTAAAAGAGAATGGAATTCTCTCTCAGCGTACTCCTCCATACACACCACAACACAACGGTGTATCTGAAAGGCGGAATCGAACCCTATTGGATATGGTTCGTTCCATGATGAGTAAGGCTGAGTTGCCGCAATTTTTCTGGGGTTATGCACTAGAAACAGCTGCATATCTCTTGAACAAGGCTCCAACCAAGACTATGCCTACCACCCCATATCTGGTGTGGAGTGGGAAGAAACCCTGTCTTAAGTATCTTAAGACATGGGGATGTCCAGCTTTTGTAAAGAAGCAGCATGCGGACAAGCTCGAGGCACGCTCAGTACTGTGTAAGTTTGTGGGATACCCCAAGAACTCCAGGGGGTATCTTTTCTATTCCGCAGAGAAACAAATGGTTTTTGTTTCTCAGCATGCCGACTTCTTGGAAACTGAATTTTTAGAAAGTCAGATAAGTGGGAGCGCAATAGAACTGGAAGAAATTCCAGAACCACAAGCTATTACTGAAAGTTTGGAAGAACCAGAAGTTTCAGGAGAGCCGGACAACCCAGCGCCACTCCGCAGGAGTAGTAGGCAGTCTTATCCGCCCGAGAGGTACTGTGGTTTTCTCGTAGACGGGGATCGAGAGGATTGCGTCATTGAAAATGATGAGCCTACTAGCTTCCAGCAAGCCATTCAGAGCGGTGACTCTGTAAAATGGCTGAATGCAATGCGGATCGAGATGGAGTCTATGTACACCAAAAAAGTTTGGACTTTGGACTTTGCTCCAGAAGGGGTAAAACCCGTAGGATGCAAATGGATTTTCAGAAAGAAGATTGGTGTAGATGGGCAGGTTGAAACCTATAAAGCTAGACTTGTTGCAAAGGGTTTTCGTCAAAGACCTGGTTTGGACTATGACGAGAGCTTTTCTCCAGTGGCTATGCTCAAATCCATTCGGATCCTTCTTGCCATTGCTGCCTTCCACGATTATGAGATCTGGCAGATGAACTAAAGACGGCTTTACTAAATGGAAATTTAAAAGAGTGCGTCTATATGGATCAGCTGGAGGGATTCAATCAGAGTGGGAGCAGCGGTAAAGTGTGCAAGTTGCTCAAGTCCATTTATGGACTGAAGCAGGCATCGCTGAGTTGGAACATCTGCTTTGCTGATACTGTCAAAGAATTCGACTTTGTCAAAAACCCAGATGAATCATGCATTTACAGTATGATTTTAGGGAGAACTGTGGTATTCCTCGTCTTGTACGTGGATGACATTCTCCTAATAGGAAATGATATTCCTATGCTACAGTCAGTCAAAGGATTCTTGTCACAGAAGTTCTCCATGAAGGACCTGGGCGATGCCAACTACATTCTGGGGATCCAGATCTATCTGTAGGGTTCCTAGGCACACTATAGAGGTCTCACAAGGCATCGATCATGCCAATTTAAAATTTTATGGGTGCCGAGAAACCCTAATACGGATCGTCGGCTAGATTTCTAGGCGAAAAGATAATCTAGTTAACTACTTAACTAAAAGTTAGATGCTACAACCTTTGTAGATCCGGTTCTCCACTTCCTTAGGTCCACGTGGGTGTCCTCTCGCTGTCCATCATGAACCCCGAACTCAATCGTCGGCTTCATCGGAGAAACGGGCGAGCTAGGTCGTCGGCTTCGTGTCAAAGACGATCTACGTCGAGGCATCACAAGTTCAAGCTCCGACTTCACAAAGTTGTGAAACTTGTGAAGAAAACACCCAAAACAACTTGGCAAGAGATAGAGGGTGAATAAATAGGAGGTGGGTTCACTTTAGAATTGGATTTCTCTCACTAGAACTCAAGTTGCCATTGATGGCACCAAGGTTTCTATCTTGAAGAAGAAGGAGAAGATGAAGCTAGTTTTATGATAAGTATTTTAAAATGAAAAGAAAATTCATACTTATCATAATCTAACTAGGGTTAAGTGTAGAGAATAAACCATGGTAAGTGGATGGGTTAGGGTTAAGCATGAAGACAAAATGGTCTCTTTGGTCAAAGCTTCATGAAGCTTCAACAAGCTTCATGACAAAAACAAACCATTTTATTTTCATTTATCCAATGAAATAAATAAAGAAATGAATAAATAAATGATAAGGCAAAACCCTAATTATCATTTAACCATGGTTTAATTCTTCACACTTAACCAAATGATCAAGTATCATCAAACATGATACAAAAATGTGCACAAAAGTATATCACATATACAACTTGCACATCAAGTGAGAAAATCCATATAAAGTGAACCAATACTAGTTAATGCAAAGTAATATATTAAATATATAATTATACATTAAATCATTAAATCAACATTTGATTCAATGATCCGGTCATGTCGCACATAACCGACTAGTATCCAATGTATCGATTTATCGAATCAATGATTCGATAACTAGGTCATATCGAATATAACCAATCGAAACATTTATCGTGAGAATGAAATGCGGTATCACATACACGCATTATTCTCGCTCCCGCACATATCTCATATGCGCTCCCATTTCGTTTTGCTTGAGCCAGGAAACCTCTATGTAGGACTCTAAAGACTCGTCAATACGCCGGTAGCAGATGATGATCATATCAAGCACCCACAAGCCGCAAGCGGTCTGCTAAACGTAACGGCCATCCGGGTATTGAGCGATCAGAAGATCGACGAGCTAGCCCGCTCACACTCCTGTGAATCCAACCAGTAACACTTACCGTACAGTCCGGTCTGTTCGTCTGATACGTCGCATATCAAGTCTAGGGGTGGTAAACGTCAGACCCCAATAACCGATAAGTCGTGCCGATGTGAGACTCATAACGGGTCGAGAAACTACTGGTAACACTTACCAGCAAATCTCTGATCAGCCCTGGCCAGGGACTTCCCTGTTACGGCCAATCGAGCACAGCGCAACATCAACCCCCAATACCGGGAGAGACGAAACCCCTCCTATCGCTCATTGCCTCCATGTGTCTCGGGACTGTACCTAAAGACCACCGTTTTGCATGCCCTCATGGACGTGGTAAGGTGGAGATCAAAGCACAGTGGGAATCACACAAGACTCTATGACGATCTCGGGTCTACAGACTAACCTGTACAAGTGTCACCTGAGAACTGCCATCTGACGTGAGGTATAATACCATCTGGGAGTTCTCGACGAGTCCGTCCAGTGTACCCAGTCTCCACTGAGCACCCGTATACCATCTCTGATGTCAAACATCAATGGATATGGGATCATCCATCGCCCATCTCATGGGTCGAGAAGCGTATACGCTAGTCTACACTGGTATATCGATGCCCTGTCTCGATACACCCACGACTAGGGACCTTGAAGGATGTACTTATGGACTACCACGTCCCCACTAGTATGATCTACATCATAGTCCAGGTAGTCAAGTACACATCCTAAGGGCTTTACCAACATGTAACTATAAGACAGTTTAAAGAGACAAGTGTACATGTTAAGATAAAGAGTAACCAGATAGCATACAATCATATCGAGCAAGAAAGCCATCTCTATATATGTCCAAGCATCCAATATAATATACATCATCTGTACAATACTGGCCTCTAGGGCATACATACAACTAACAATCTCCCACTTGCACTAAGGCCAGCTGCTGTAATATCGCATACCGAGCATCCCGAAGAGTCTCTCAAACTGTATCTGGAGAATGGCCTTCGTGAGTGGATCCTCCGTGTTGTTCTTCGTGTCAACCCTCCCGACCTCGATCTCCCGGCGATCAACTATCTCCCGGATCAGGTGATACCGCCTCAGAATATGCCTGGATCGCTGATGGGACCTGGGTTCCTTGGCCAAAGCCACCGCTCCATTGTTATTACAATACAAAGGTATTGGATGCTCAATGGATGGAACCACTCCAAGTTCAGTAATGAACTTCTTGATCCAGACAGCCTCTTTGGCAGCATCGTTGGCAGCGATGTATTCAGCCTCCATCGTCGAGTCTGCCACGGTTTCCTACTTGGAACTCTTCCAGCTAACCTCCCCTCCGTAAAGGGTAAAGACAAAGCCCGACTGCGACTTAGAGTCGTCCTTATCACTCTGGAAGCTCGAATCGGTAAAGGACTCCACTTGGAGCTCTCCGTTACTATACACCAAGAACATATCTCTAGTCCTTCGCAAGTACTTGAGAATGCTCTTCACAGCTGTCCAGTGACTCTCTCCAGGATCAGCTTGATACCTGCTCACTACACTTAGTGAGTATGCTACATCGGGTCTGGTACATAGCATCGCATACATGATAGAGCCTACTGCCGAAGCATAGGGTATCCCTTGCATGCGAGCTCTCTCCAAATCAGTCTTGGGAGACATCTCTTTAGAGAGAGTGACTCCAGAGATTGTGGGCAAGTTCCCACGCTTGGATTCTTCCATACTAAACCTCTTTAGTATGGTGTCAATGTACCTGGATTGGGACAATCCCAATATCCGTTTGGATCTATCTCTATAGATCCTGATTCCCAATATGCAGGAGGCATCACCAAGATCTTTCATTGAGAATCTTTGTGATAAGAAGAGCTTGACCGATTGCAGCATAGGAATATCATTTCCTATCAAGAGTATGTCGTCCACGTACAATACGAGGAATGCAACCATACTCTCTGCCACCTTCTTGTAGATACAAGGTTCATCTGGATTTTTGACGAAATCAAACTCTTTGATAACGACGTCAAAGCAGATGTTCCAACTCCGCGATGCTTGCTTTAATCCATAAATGGATTTAAGCAGCTTGCACACCTTCCCGCTGCTCCCACTATCTACGAAGCCCTCTGGCTGAGTCATGTACACGCACTCTTCTAAATCACCATTTAGAAAGGCGGTCTTAACATCCATTTGCCAGATTTCGTAATCATGATATGCAGCGATGGCAAGCATGATCCGGATGGATTTAAGCATAGCCACTGGAGAAAAGGTCTCGTCATAGTCCATACCTGGTCTTTGACGAAAACCCTTTGCTACAAGTCTAGCTTTGAAAGTCTCCACTTTCCCATCTACACCAAGTTTCTTCTTGAAGATCCACTTGCTCCCAATGGGTTTTACCCCTTCAGGAGCAACGTCCAAAGTCCATACTTTGTTGGTGTACATGGATTCCATCTCGGACAGCATAGCATCCAGCCATTTCACTGAGTCCCTACTCGTGATGGCCTGCTCGAAGCTAGTTGGGTCATCATCATCCATGATGCAATCCTCGCTCCCACCATCCATGAGAAAACCGTAGTATCTCTCAGGTGGGCGAGGAACCCTACTAGATCGGCGGAGAGGCTGAGGTTCATCGGGAGCTACTGAATCCTCTGGTTCAACCAAATCTTCTGTTGTAGTCTGTATTGCTGGAATCTCTTCCAGTTCTACCTCCTTGTCACTAATCTCCTTTTCAAGAAATTCCTTTTCTAAAAAGGTGGCATGTCGAGAAACAAACACCTTTTGTTCCTCGGTGTGGTAGAAGATATACCCGTGCGAATGTTTGGGATATCCAATAAACTTACACAGAATGGACCTTGCAGCGAGTTTGTCCGGATTTTGCGTTTTTACATAGGCCGGACAAACCCATATCTTAACATAATTAAGACATGGTCTCTTTCCTTTCCATATCTCATATGTAGTGGTCGGCAAGGTTTTGGTGGGAACCATATTCAATAGGTCTGCAGCCGTCTCCAGCGCATATCCCCAGAAGGAAATAGGTAACTCAGCTGTGCTCATCATAGAGCGCACCATATCTAATAGGGTGCGGTTCCTCAGTTCTGATACACCGTTGTGCTGTGGTGTATATGGAGGAGTCAGCTGAGAGAGAATCCCATTCTCTTTTAGGAAGTCCAGGAATTCATTGCTTAAGTATTCTCCTCCTCGATCAGATCGTAGGATTTTAATACTTTTTCCGGTTTGGTTCTCAACTTCTTGTTTATATTCCCTAAATTTCTCAAAAGCTTCTGATTTGTGTTTCATCAGGAACACATACCCGAACCTAGAGAGATCGTCAGTGAATGTAATGAAGTATGAAGAACCATCCCTGGCATGTGTAGACATGGGACCGCATACATCACTATGTATAAGTCCTAAGAGTTCGGTAACTCTTTCTCCGTGTCCCGTAAACGGAGTTTTGGTCATCTTGCCTTTGAGACATGACTGGCAAGTGTCATAAGATGAAAATTCAAACGGATTTAAATATCCATCCTTATGCAACTTAGCCAGTCGTGTCGCATTGATGTGACCCAGTCTACAATGCCACAAGAAGGATTCGTTCAGTTCTGAACTCTTCCTCTTGTGTGTGTTTGTTATGCTCAGAACTGTTGATTGATTTAGAACATAAATGCCATTGCACAACGTGCCTGACCCAACCAACTTTTGGTTACGGAAAATGTTCATTACATTGTCCTGTAATGCAAAATTATATCCCTCTTTACTCAACAAAGAAACCGATATAATGTTGCATATCAGGTTCGGCATGTAATAGCATTCGTTCAGAACCAATGTATTACCAGTTGGTAGTACAAGGTGATATTCCCCGACAGTCTTAGCTGCAACAATTGCACCATTTCCAACTCTAATGTCTTTATCAGCTTCTCCAAGTTCTCTACCTTTCCTCAGCCCATGTAACTGATTACATATATGGGATCCTGACCCGGTATCCAATACCCAGGACGTAGAGCAAATGGAGAAACAGTTCTCAGTAACGAACACACCCGAATAAAATGCATCATCATGTACTTTCTTCAATCGGGTGGCATGGGAATCCTGGTATTCCCCTATATCCTGTTCATTCCTATAACTCTTATAAGAAAGAACGGAACCAACGTTCCCCAGCACAGTATGACATGTGGGTTCGGTCAATACATCCATATTATTATCTTTATTAGGGCATGAACTGGTCGCTACCTGGAGAGAGAGAGAAGAAAACACTTTAGCGTATGCTCATGCAAGATCAGATTGGTTATTATCTTATCTAATCAGGATGGCTCCCACTGCTTTTTATCAAATCTTCCTTCAAACCCTAAAAGGTAAGACTAGCCGGGATTAATTACACACTACAAGTTCGCCAATCTTTCAGCCAGGTCAGTGTCGGTACTTTGAGGGAGGTCCCCCGTGCTTTCGCACGAACCTAATTAATGTAAACCTCATTTTCCCAGAGGCGTAACCTCGTTGACACCTTTCTAGACACCTACTTGATCGGCTAATTGCAATGTGCAAAACTCTCCCAGGAGTAACTCTTACTCGCAGCGGGTATCGGGATCCAACTATCTCATAGAAGGTATGCAATCTCATTGCAAATTTCAACACTTGAAATTCCCAATAATATTTTTGCCCCTAGCGTCCTATGACCTTGACGCAGGCCAACAAACCATAGTGCGCTAGTCAAGTTCAACCCGTCATTTCCTGATTGAATTAAACCCACCCGTACGACCCTTGACGCAGGCCAACAAAGTCGCACGACTACCCTAATCCAATCTGCATCATATGCATAAGCAGATAAATACTAGTTAGCTACCGCACACTACGCCTTGACGCAGGCCAACAAACGTAGCACGAATACTAACTACTACTCATCTGAAATGACGGAGGGCTACGACAGGTTTTTCTGAAAACCTATTGCGTAATGAACTTGATATCGTTGTAGAATCAAAATGAAGATTTGAAATAGAGTGATTTTAAGGCTTTTCTAGTTTTGCTAAAGGAGTCACTCCCGGTGAAGGGATCTCGGTCCTTTCCTCGTCGAATGAGGTGCGGGATATATCATATATATCACTGTGCAAAGCAAAAACTCTTAAAAGCAATCAGTAACCAAACCGAGTGTGTAGCATCTGCCAGTTATTGCTAAAGGAGTCACTCCCGGTGAAGGGATCTCGGTCCTTTCCTCATCGAATAAGGTGCAGGATATATCACATATACCGCTGTGCAAAGCAAGAACTGTAGCTACCTGTTTTATTTAAAATTTGATTCTACAACATCTTAGGTTTCTTTCTTTCATTAATCACATTAATGAAGTCCCATCATTTATGTACCTAAACATCACAGATAAATACGACGTACACTTATGCCATCCGCATTCGCCTCGATGTCCCCTCGTGCACCGTTAGGTTAGGTAACTAACGGCAGAGCAGGGCAGGGCTTGTGCGGGTGTAAAACATAAGTAACGTCTATATAATATATCATATATACTATATACAGTATCCATCACAGAACATCACATGATCACATCACAGATATCGCAGCAGAATAAACATATGAAATATTGGATATACTAGGACGTCCGTGTTTTCAATACGAGCCAGTATAAAACGCGGATTCCACGGTCGTGATGAATAGCCAATCCTACACCCCTAGACCCCTACGAGAGCGGCAAGCAACCCTGCCAATTCTAGGGTTAGGAGACCCGTACTCGACTCCTCGAGTTGGTCTCCCACTGGACCCCAGAACCCGGTTACTTGTGCTCCCCTCCTGGGTCTATCCTAACGCGGAAAAGTAAATAATATACAAAAGGTGACAACTTCCGCTACCTGGAAGTGCCCCTAATAAAAAGAATATTACATACAAGTTTTTACATGAATGAAAATGAAAAACACTCATCTCACATAAAAACCCCCGGCTATTCAAACACGACGATCCAATATAACATATCCAGCAACACATAACATCACATGTCATCAACGTAAGTAAGTATGCATACCCCAATTGTCGTTGACGTATAGCAACGAAACCGGCGATATGAACATACTACACTTACGGTCACAGAAAAGAAAGTGTAAAACTACAACAGTTGGAATCCGCAACCTCTTTAGACATCACATGCCTAATCAAATGAAATATTTAGACATCACATGCCTAACAGATATAAATCCCGCATTTTAGTCTCATTATCGAAAACTCTTTTCAATATCATGTGGGACTAAACTGCTAGATTTATAACATTCATTCAGTTATCTCATAACTGTTTGTGAATTCCAATTATTGTATCACATTCCAGATAAACAGAAAATGTTAAACTTTCCGATCGAACAGTCGAATACCCAAGTTTTCCCGATACAGCTCAACACATGAAATAAGTCTAACAACATTCAGTTCGTGCCTCAGTACCAATAGTCCAGCCGTAGAAGGGTCAAGCCAACGCCTCACATGTGGCACGCCGTACTGCCCCAAACCCGAAGGTTCAAAGGGCAGTTCAAGACGGTCACATAATCGAGTTAAGGTTTGTTGTCTTCTAGAGGGTCCATCGCGTTACTTGCACTACTTAGAACGTCGTTAAACTACGGAAAAATCCAACACTTGGAAATTTCCCGACAGGGGAAAAGTTGGGTATTTATATCCGGTCGAACTTTTTAACAAATTCAAAAATTATCCGGAAATACACAAAGACGAAGTTTGATAATCCGGTCGAAACACCGAAGCTCTAAAACACCCCAGAAAATTCAACTCTTGAATAATTATTAAAAATACCCATAAAACTCAGCTGCAGAAACTATGAATTACTGTGCAGAGGAGGATAGCTGACGTCATTCTTTAGCCGCGGAACCGCCGCCTAAGCGGGCTTAGGCCGCGGTTCCGCCGCGCATTACACTGTTCATTGAATAAAAATTGCACCGTAATTCTTAGAATTTCCTGCTGAATTTTTTAAGCATTTTTAATATTAAAAAATCCCAGATTTTAGAAAAAGTCCAGAGAGCACTTGGGTTTTAGGGTTTCGGGTTCGTTCGGGTTTCAAACTCCGTCTAGACTTCGCCTAAGGCTCTAGCTAGGCTCTGATACCACTGTAGGGTTCCTAGGCACACTATAGAGGTCTCACAAGGCATCGATCATGACAATTTAAAATTTTATGGGTGCCGAGAAACCCTAATACGGATCGTCAGCTAGATTTCTAGGCGAAAAGATAATCTAGTTAACTACTTAACTAAAAGTTAGATGCTACAACCTTTGTAGATCCGGTTCTCCACTTCCTTAGCTCCACGTGGGTGTCCTCTCGCTGTCCATCATGAACCCCGAACTCAATCGTCGGCTTCATCGGAGAAACGGGCGAGCTAGGTCGTCGGCTTCGTGTCAAAGACGATCTACGTCGAGGCATCACAAGTTCAAGCTCCGACTTCACAAAGTTATGAAACTTGTGAAGAAAACACCCAAAACAACTTGGCAAGAGGTAGAGGGTGAAGAAATAGGAGGTGGGTTCACTTTAGAATTGGATTTCTCTCACTAGAACTCAAGTTGCCATTGATGGCACCAAGGTTTCTATCTTGAAGAAGAAGGAGAAGATGAAGCTAGTTTTATGATAAGTATTTTAAAATGAAAAGAAAATTCATACTTATCATAATCTAACTAGGGTTAAGTGTAGAGAATAAACCATGGTAAGTGGATGGGTTAGGGTTAAGCATGAAGACAAAATGGTCTCTTTGGTCAAAGCTTCATGAAGCTTCAACAAGCTTCATGACAAAAACAAACCATTTTGGTTTCATTTATCCAATGAAATAAATAAAGAAATGAATAAATAAATGATAAGGAAAAACCCTAATTATCATTTAACCATGGTTTAATTCTTCACACTTAACCAAATGATCAAGTATCATCAAACATGATACAAAAATGTGCACAAAAGTATATCACATATACAACTTGCACATCAAGTGAGAAAATCCATATAAAGTGAACCAATACTAGTTAATGCAAAGTAATATATTAAATATATAATTATACATTAAATCATTAAATCAACATTTGATTCAATGATCCGGTCATGTCGCACATAACCGACTAGTATCCAATGTATCGATTTATCGAATCAATGATTCGATAACTAGGTCATATCGAATATAACCAATCGAAACATTTATCGCGAGAATGAAATGCGGTATCACATACACGCATTATTCTCGCTCCCGCACATATCTCATATGCGCTCCCATTTCGTTTTGCTTGAGCCAGGAAACCTCTGTGTAGGACTCTAAAGACTCGTCAATACGCCGGTAGCAGATGATGATCATATCAAGCACCCACAAGCCGCAAGCGGTCTGCTAAACGTAACGGCCATCCGGGTATTGAGCGATCAGAAGATCGACGAGCTAGCCCGCTCACACTCCTGTGAATCCAACCAGTAACACTTACCGTACAGTCCGGTCTGTTCGTCTGATACGTCGCATATCAAGTCTGGGGGTGGTAAACGTCAGACCCCAATAACCGATAAGTCGTGCCGATGTGAGACTCATAACGGGTCGAGAAACTACTGGTAACACTTACCAGCAAATCTCTGATCAGCCCTGGCCAGGGACTTCCCTGTTACGGCCAATCGAGCACAGCGCAACATCAACCCCCAATACCGGGAGAGACGAAACCCCTCCTATCGCTCATTGCCTCCATGTGACTCGGGACTGTACCCAAAGACCACCGTTTTGCACGCCCTCATGGACGTGGTAAGGTGGAGATCAAAGCACAGTGGGAATCACACAAGACTCTATGACGATCTCGGGTCTGCAGACTAACCTGTACAAGTGTCACCTGAGAACTGCTATCTGACGTGAGGTATAATACCATCTGGGAGTTCTCGGCGAGTCCGTCCAGTGTACCCAGTCTCCACTGAGCACCCGTATACCATCTCTGATGTCAAACACCAATGGATATGGGATCATCCATCGCCCATCTCATGGGTCGAGAAGCGTATACGCTAGTCTACACTGGTATATCGATGCCTTGTCTCGATACACCCACGACTAGGGACCTTGAAGGATGTACTTATGGACTACCACGTCCCCACTAGTATGATCTACATCATAGTCCAGGTAGTCAAGTACACATCCTAAGGGCTTTACCAACATGTAACTATAAGACAGTTTAAAGAGACAAGTGTACATGTTAAGATAAAGAGTAACCAGATAGCATACTATCATATCGAGCAAGAAAGTCATCTCTATATATGTCCAAGCATCCAATATAATATACATCATCTGTACAATACTGGCCTCTAGGGCATACATACAACTAACACTATCGTGATAGATCTAAGAGGATGTTGGGACTTTCGCAGTCTAGGTACATCGACACCATACTGAAATGATTCAGTATGGAAGATTCAAAGCGCGGTAATCTACCGGCTTGTCACGGAATCACCCTCTCCAAAGAGATGTCTCCCCAGACTGATTTGGAAAGGGCTCGCATATCATCTATATCCTACGCATCTGCGGTAGGCTCTATAATATATGCGATGTTGTGTACCAGACCAGATGTAGCATACGCATTGAGCGTTGTAAGCCGGTATCAGTCGGACCCAGGGGAGAAACACTGGATAGCAGTAAAGAACATTCTCAAGTACCTAAGAAGGACTAAGGAGATTTTCTTGGTGTATGGCGGAAAAGACCTCCAGATCAAGGCCTTTGCTGACTCCAGCTTCCTGAGTGATAAGGATGACTCCAACTCGATGTCGGGTTATGTCTTTACCCTCAATGGAGGGGCGGTTTGCTGGAAGAGCTCCAAGCAGGAAACCGTTGCTGACTCAACTATAGAAGCGGAGTTCATAGCTGCTTGCGATGCCGCAAAGGAAGCTGTCTGGATGAAGAAGTTCCTCACGGAGCTTCAGGTGGTTCCTACCATTGTTGATCCAATACCGCTGTATTGTGACAACAATGGCGCTATAGCTTTAGCGAAGGAACCCAGGTCCCATCAGAAGTCCACGCACATTTTGAGGCGATACCACCTGATCAGGGAGATCGTAGATCGCCGGGAGATCGAGGTGAACAGAGTAAATTCGGAGAATAACACTGTAGATCCATTCATGAAGGCCTTACCCCAGACTCAGTTTGAGCGGCTGATCGAGATGATAGATCTTCGATACGCCAGTACATGGCCTCAGTGCAAGTGGGAGATTGTTAGTGTATATGCCCTAGAGGCCATTACTGTATCATACGAGTTTGTATATTACTTGATGGAAGCTTGGGATATTCAAAGTTGTATAGACAATCTTGCTCAAAATGGTAGTATGCTACTTGGTTTTTTTTTACTTTAATGTATGGATGTGTTTCGTTTAGCATATCGCCTATACACATTAGTAGAGCCCTTAGGATCTTTGCTTGATTACCAGCGTTGTGATGGCAGTCACACTAGTGGGGGCTGGGTAATCTACAAGCACATCCTTATACAGGTCCCTAGTCGTAGGATTATCGAGACAGGGCATCGATACTCCGGAGTAGACTAGCGTATGCGCTTCTCATCCCAGCAGGGGAGACGGTCTGTCCCACAGCCGTCAGTACGTCGTACTTGAGATAGTATGCGGGTGCTCGTTAGGTTACGAGTACACTGGACAGGACTCATAAGGAACTGTTGGTTGGTACTATACCTATCGTCAGTTATCAGTTCCCAGGTGACATGAGTACAGCTTAGTCCGCTGACTTGACACCGTCACTTCGCCTCGAGTGTGTTTCCACTGTACTTTGATTACTACCCTACCACGGCTCAAAGGAGTCGTGCAAACAGGTAGTAGTTGGGTGCAGTCCCGAAGCACTTGGAGGCAGTGACGGTTAGACAGGATTCGTCTCTCCCGGTATTAGAAGTTGATATCGCGCTGTGTCAAGGAGAGCCATTACACATAGTCACCCCTTGCCAGGGCAAGCGAGATATGCTGGTAGCGTTTCCAATGTTATCTCAGGGTGTTCTGGGCTACACTTCGACACGACTTGTACCGCTATTAGGGGATTGACGTTTACCGCCCCCCTAGGCCCGCCATGCGATACTCACAGACGAACAAACCGGACTGTATGGAGATTGTCACATTCAGGCTCAGTAGGAGTTCGGATGGGTTCACCTCATCAGTCTTCTTATCGGCATCTACCCGGGGACCGTTAGGTACAGCTAGTACCGCTTGCGGCCTGTGGATAAACCCACTGCCAGCGTAGTGTCGAGTTTTTAGAGTCCCACACAGAGAGCTATTCGCCTTTGGGCAAAACAGAGTAGAGGTCGCAGGGTTTTGCGACAGGGTTCGTTCACATCCGTGCACTTGTGCACATTTGGTGTCCGGGCAGTTATTACTAGCGGGCTTTGGTTTAAGCCAGAGCCTAGTATACGTTTTGGGATTGGTTTTATCTCTTTGTATTCGTGTTCCTCGGAACACGGATGCGGGTGTGTATGCACAGTTGACAGAGACAGAGGCAGAGGATTATCATTAGGGTTGTTGACTGTTGACTTTTTCTAAACCCTAACGAGAATAAGAAATATGATTAATAATAATATTAATTAAGTATTATTGTGCCATGGTTGAGTTGAAAGTTTGACTTTTGTTGGCTTGTTGACTTTGTTGACCGGTTGACTATTTTGGACTCATTGACCATCATCATTTCATGGCTATCATTTCATGGCTATGACTTTTCGCTTGCTTGTTGTTCTTTACAAAATGAATGCATGAAATGATAATGGCCATTGACATGAACCATCACAAATACTTAATTATTATTATTATCATGATTATTTTGGTTTTGAGAGCATGGTTGTAAAAATGCTTTTCTCATTCTACCATTCTCACTCTCTCTCATCCAAGCTCTCCATCTTTCTCTTGCTCATGGTTCTCTTGTCTCATGAGTTGAGAAATAAGAACCATTGATATAAAACCCTAAAACACTTCTCTACTCATCCTAGAGTACAAGGTCTAGCTAGCCAAGTATTTTAGTTTCCTCTTGATTGAGGTTGGAGCCAAAGGTAGAAGCTTTCGGGTGGATCCATCTTCGGCACAAGGAGACGACGAGGTGAGGCCGATCCGACCACTACAAGGAGACGAAGAGAAGGAGTTCAAGATTAGGTATAACCCCTAACATAGTAGCTAAACTCATAGTTAGGTTGTTAGATAGTTTGTTTAGCAAAGATCCGGTTTCTACTCCATATTAGCTTCACCGAAAAAATCGTTTTTCACCATTTCCGCATCCCCGAAATAATCGAGACGGGTAACGTGGACTTACAGACTAAACAAACCTGGATAAATTGGACTTAAATCGTTGAAACGCTAAGAAAAAGATTCCCATCTCCCTGCGGATTACCCGTACTCAACCGGCTAGCCACAAAGCGAAACCATCTTGATTGCGGTAATTAAAACTAAGCACGCAAAAACTCTAACAATCAAATGGCGCCGTTGCCGAGGAGACGTTAGTTTATTTCTTTTTGTAATTTCGGATTAATTTGTGAATATATCTAAAACTAAAAACAAAAAAAATATACTGTAAAAATCATCTTGTTATTTTTTGATTCGTTTTTGTGTAAGTGTGCAGGATAGGAAGAAGGTCAAGTTCAGTGCCAAAGTCGTGGGGAGTTAGACCCATATCTCGCGGCTACACCGCGGCGGATCAAGATGGAACCACGGCTTGCTGTAAAAATCTGAAGCAAATTCAGTAACCAAATCAAGATTCAGGGGCTCTAAACAGGAAGAGGAGACTTCACTTAGCGCAGAGAAGAAGTTTGAAGGTCCAACTCTACTGTTCAACCGCGGAACCGCGACAGAAGTGCAAGTTTGACCGCGAAACCGCGGTCAACTTGTGACGTCAGCACTCAAAAACTCTCTGTGAGTATTCCATTCCTTTTCCCTTCTCCTCTGAACTCCACTGAACTATTCTTTCTGCAGCATTCTTTGCACAAACTCTTTTCCCCTCTCCAATAAAATAGTTTTTGTGCAGGATTCTTTGCGTCGCCGCCAAATAAATTTTTGCATGTGTTTTAGATTTTTGTTTGTTACAGTTTTGCATAAATAATACGGACTTTATGGGGCTATAACTCCAATTCAGATTGGGTGGGGATTTCATCACCCTTCCTAAGACCCCAAAAATCACTAAAAGCATACGCATTACCCTTGAGCTTAATAAAAAATATCTAGACTCATCCAACTAAGGACTGTCATGCTCAATAGGACAGAGGAAGGTTGTAGGAATTCGATCGTTTATCTAAACTTGACTTTGTGGTGCCTACGATAGACAAGTGAAAATGGTAATTTTAAAAGGCCCGTCTCACGGTGATTCGTGAGCAGAACCCTCCTCTCGTTATTTGTGCTTACCTGGCCACAATTGGCAGTGAAGAGACTATTTGAGGGTTATCTCACAAATTGTCACTTTTGAACAGTTAGGATCAGTCTAGTGGACTTAGAAAACCATAGCTCTAGGTATGAATGTGCATGTTTTGACTGTGATTGTTTGAAGTTGTGCCGTAAGTCCGTACACATTTTTGTAAAACTCTTTCTAAAAAAAACACATAACAAAAACTTTTTATAAAAACTTGCCCTTTGTCGCCAGAATCCCATTTCACCCACCTTTCATCCGTATTTCTCTATTGACGTTTTCTTACCCTCACTCTCCACGCTTTGACTATACTAAACTTATTTAGTGTATGTCCGGTTGGACTCGGGACACTAGTGCCCGCCTAGTCCGCGTTACGTTAGTCGCTACCGACTACGCGATCGACTCCGACGTCGAAACTCCTTCCACACCTCTTTCACTCTTACCTTTGTCGGCCAACTCCGACGTTGACCGAGATTTTGTTCATACATCCTCACCTTCACCATCACCAAATTCTTCTTCTGAGATGTCAGGATTTCCTCCTAACATCCCTTTACCTCCCCCGGGACTGATTCCACCTCATCTGGGTGCGAATAACACGCAACCACCTCCTGTTGCAGTGCCACAGCGAATCGCGCTCCAGGATCGTTTATATCCTACCCGCTCTGCACTCCCTACCTGTCTTTCACTTCCGCCGGCCAATGGGGATAATTTCGAAATTAAGCCCCACTTCATCAACATGTTGCCCAAATTTCACGGGTTGGAATCCGAAGATGCCTACATCTTCATCAACAAATTCCAAAACGTCTGTGCAATGATGAAGACAACCCAACTATCCGACGATACTATACGGCTACGAGTCATTCCTTTCACTCTGTGTGACCTTGCTGAGAAGTGGTTGTATAGCACCACATCGCATTCCATAACCAGTTGGGATGAGTTTGTAAAAGCGTTTCTTAAAAAGTTCTACCCGAATCACAAGACCGCGAGAATCCGAAACGAAATCAACCAATTTTCCCAGCTTCCTACCGAACCTTTTTGGAAGTGCTTTGACCGATACAAAGACTTTCTTGTTCAGTGTCCTCATCACGGTATTGAGAGATGGCAACTTTGCCAGACCTTATACGAGGGCCTGAATCCACCAACTAAGCAGTTGTTGGAAACCATTTGTCAAGGCCATTTCCTATCCAAATCTGACGAGGAAGCTGGCAATTCATCGATGATCTCGCGGAACAAACGCTTCACCGAACACTTTTTCTTCTTTTTCTTCTTTCGGTCTCTCCAGGGCATGCGTTCATCAACTCGATATCTCAATTGCAATGAAGGCTGAGATGACAGCAATCACGCGAAAACTAGAAGCAATTGAGAGCAAATTCTCATCTCCTTCTCCTGCCCGTGCTCTTCCCCCTCGTACCATCTGTGCTTGTTATTCTGATCCATCCCATTTGACCGAAGAGTGTCCTTACAACCCACCTTCTCAAGGATAGGATCAGGTCAATGCTGCCTTTCAGCAAAGACTAAGAAATGATCCATACTCTTTCACTTACAATCCTTGTTGGAGGAACCACCCCAATTTCGCTTGGAATCAGAACCAGCATCAATTCCAAGGCCACAACAACTTCCGAAGGCCTCCTCCTCCCCAACAACAAGCTCAGCAACAAACTCAACATCAATATCAGTAGCCCTTCCAACCCCAACCTTTTCTAAATCCGACGAACAATTTTGCACCCAACAATTCTTTTCCTCAAAACAACTTTGTTCCGTCAAACAAAGATAAGGTTTTCTCGCTAGAACGAAGTCTGTAGGCGTTTGTAAAGCAATCGACTCAATCCACCGCCAACATGTAGTCTTCCATTCAGTCTTTGGTGCAACACACTGCTGCACACGGGCAAAACATCAAGACCATCGAAGCCCAGATTGCACAACTGAATGCGGTTTTAAGAGAGCGAGAGAAAGGAAAGTTTCCATCTCAACCACTCCCAAATCCTGGTCACCCACATAATGTACATGTTGCTCTTGAAAAACAGAACCATAATATGAGTGCCGTGACTACGTTGAGATCTGGAAGGATGCTGCAAAACAACATTTGCACGCAGATAGATGACGACACCCCGGCCGCTTCTTCTTCTTCGTCTCCTGAGCCTATTCTCCATTCTTCAAAAGGCTCTCCTTCTTCTTCCGCTTCTCCGAACGGACCCACATCACACTCCACTAAAACTCCAGTTCTGGGATCCGTCCCAACTCCAGAATCTCCTCCACAAGCATTGGACTAAACCAATTTCAAAAACATTCCATTTCCAAACCGGTTGAGATCTAATAAACAAAATCCACAAATGGAGAAGATTCTGGAGTTGTTTAAACAGGTTAACATTAACATTCCTCTCTTAGATGCAGTCTAAAAAGTCCCTTCCTACGCAAAAATCTTGAAGGACTTATGCACTAAGAAGAGGAAATCTCAGGTGCCACAGAAAGTTTTCTTAGCTAGTGCAGTGAGTGATGCTCATACCCAATCTTTACCTCAAAAACGGAAGGAACCTGGCTGTCCTACGATTTCAATAACCATTGGGGATAAGAACATCAACCGCGCACTTTTGGATCTTGGTGCCAGTGTTAACCTGCTTCCATATTCAGTATATGAGCAACTAGGTGTAGGAGAGCTGAAACCCACACACTGTACTCTCTAAATGGCCGACCGATCTATCACTCATCCTAGGGGTGAGCTAGAGGATGTGTTAGTAAAGGTAGGGGATTTCATATTCCCTGTTGACTTCATTGTTTTAGACACACAACCTATAGCTAACCTCCGGAAACAAATTCCGGTGATACTCGGTCGCCCATTCCTTGCAATCTCGAATGCTGTGATCAATTGTCGAAATGGTTCGATGAACCTATCTTCTGGAAATATGATAATTGAACTCAACATTTTTAGGTTAGGTAATCAGCCTTCCAAACCTAATGCTCATATACTCGACGTTTGTTCCATCCAGGAGATCGCCCCAGAGGACTGTAAATTCGAGGAATTCTTGTTCGATCACAGCAATCTTGACGCCACTAGTGCGTTCCTCTTTTAACCTGCTGCTGCTTCCGCTCCTGACAATGATTATGAGTGTTTCACTTTTTCGAACGATCTTGGCCTGTCGCCACCCGAGCTTGAATCTTTTGAATTTCTGGATGCGTTAGCTGAACCATCCAACTCGGTCGCTTACACTCGTTTTGAGCCTCTACAGGAATCCCTTGAGTTCGAGACATTTTCGCCGATCTTGCCTTCAATCGTTTCACCTCCAACGCTCGAACTCAAACCGTTGCGGTCATACCTCAAGTATGCTTACTTAGGTGAGAATGAGACCCTCCCTGTCATCATCTCGGCTTCTCTAGCTCCAGAGCAGGGGAAATCCCTTCTCATGGTCTTGCACAACAATCGGCAAGCTTTTGGCTGGTCAATGGCGGACATCAAGGGGATTAGTGTTAGTTATGTATATGCCCTAGAGGCCATTGTTGTACATATGATGTATATTATAATGGATGCTTGGATATATATAGAGAGGACTTTCTTGCTCGTCATGATAGTATGCTATTTGGTTTCACTTTATCTTAACATGTTGACTTATATTGATTTACTGTCTTACTCTCACATGTTGATAAAGCCCTTAGGATCTGTACTCGATTACTGGGACTATGATGAGATCATACTAGTGGGGCTACGGTAGTCGATGAGTACATCCTATAACTGTTCCTAGTCGAGGGTATGTCTAGACAGGGCATCGATACACCAGAGTAGACTAGCGTATACGCATCTTGACCCATATGATGGGCGATGGATAATCCCATATCCATCGGTGTTTTGACATCAAGGATGGTGTACGGGTGCTCAGTGGAGACTGGGTACACTGGACGGACTCGCCGAGAACTCCCAGATGGTATTATACCTCATGTCAGATGGCAGTTCCCCGCTGACACTGGAATAGGGTAGTCTGTAGAACCGAGGTCGTCATAGAGTCTTGTGTGATTCCTACTGTGCTTTGATTTCCACCTTACCACGTCCAAGAGGGCGTGAAAAATGGTGGCTTTTGGGTGCAGTCCCGAATCACATGGAGGCAATGAGCGATAAGAGGGGATTCGTCTCTCCCGGTATAGAGAGTTGATGTTGTGCTATGTTCGATTGGCTATAACTGGAAGTCCCTGGCCATGGCTGATATAGAGATTTACTGGTAAATGTTATCAGTAGTTTCTCGACCCATTATGAGCCTCACATCGACACGACTTATCGGTTACTGGGATCTTACGTATACCACCCCTAGACTAGATATGCAACATATCAGATGAAGAGACCGGACTGTACGGGAGTGTTACTGATTGGATTCACAGGAGAATGTACAGGCTTGCTTGTTGATCTTCTGATTGATCAATACCTGGGTGGCTGTTATGTTTAGCTGACCGCTTGTAGCTTGTGGGTGTTTGATATGTTCATCACCTACTGCCGGCGTATTGACGATTCTTTAGAATCCTACATAGAGTGTTAGTTGTTGGATATGTATGCTCTAGAGGCCATTATTGTATAGTACTAGTATGTATAATACATTTTGGAAGCTTGGGATATATACACAGGTTTACGATAGTTTTGCTCGATATAGTAGTATGCTACTTGGTTTGTATTTATCTTAACATGTGTATATGTTTCTTTTAACATATCGCTAAAAACATATTGATAGAGCCCTTAGGATCTTTGCTTGACCACCGGCGTTGTGATGGTGATCACACTAGTGGGGGCAGGGTAGTCTATAAGCACATCCTTATTTTGGTCCCTGGTCGTAGGATTATCGAGACAGGGCATCAATACTCCAGAGTAGACTGGTGCATACGCTTCTCGTCCCAGCAGGGGAGATGGTCTGTCCCACAGCCATCAGTACGTCGTACTGGAGATAGTATGCAGGTGCTCGTTAGGTTACGAGTACACTAGACAGGACTCATAGGGAACTGTTGGTTGGTATTATACCTATCATCAGTTAACTGTTCCAAAGTGACATGAGTACAGCTTAGTCCGTTGCCTTGACACTGTCACTTCGCCTCAAGTGTGTTCCCACTGTTCTTAGATTACTACCCTACCACGGCTCTATTGAGTCGTGCAAACAGGTAGTAGTTGGGTGCAGTCCCGAAGCACTTGGAGGCCGTGACGGTTAGACAGGATTCGTCTCTCCCGGTATTGGGAGTTGATATCGCGATGTGTCTAGGAGAGCCATTATACATAGTCGTCCTTGGCCAGGGCAAGCGAGACTTGCTGGTAGTGTTACCAGTAGTTTCTCAGGGTGTTCTGGGCTATACTCTAACACGACTTGTACCGCTATTAGGGGACTGACGTTTACCGTCCCGTAGGCCCGCCATGCGATACTCTTAGACGAACAGACCGGACTGTATGGATATTGTCACATTCAGGCTCAGTAGGAGTTCGGATGGGTTCACCTCATCAGTCTTCTTGTCGGCATCTACCTGGGGACCGTTACGTACAGCTAGTGCAGCTTGCCTCCTGTGGTTAAACCCACACAGAGGGTTACTCTCCTTTGGGCAAAACAGAGTAGAGATCGCATTGTTTTGCGACGGGGTTCGTTCACATCCGCGCATTTGTGCACGTTTGGTGTCCGGGCAGTTATTACTAGCAGGCTTTGGTTTAAGCCAGATCCTAGTATTTGTTTTGGGATTGATTTTGTCTCAGTGTATTCGTGTTCCTCGGAACACGGATGCGGGTGTGTATGCACAGTTGACAGAGGCAGAGGCAGAGGATTCTCATTAGGGTTGTTGACCATTTGATTTTGGTTAACTTGTTGACCGTTGACTTTTTCCAAACCCTAATGAGAATGAGAAATATGGTTAATAATATTAATTAAGGATAATTGTGGTATGGTTAGGGTTGTTGACAATTTGACTTTTATTGACCGGTTGACCATTGTGGTCTTGTTGACCATCATCATTTTATTTCAATGATTCTTCTTGTTCTTTGCAAAATGCATTAAATGAAGGTAATGATAGTGGTCATTCATAAACTAAACATCACAATTCTTAATGATTATTATTATTATCATTATTCCAAAATATGTGAGCATGGTTGCATTATGAGAGCTCATTTCTATCATATTCTTTCTCTCTCTTGAAAGAAAGCTCTCCCTCTTCCTCTCCAAAAGTTTAAGTGTTCCATGAGTTGGAAATCATAAACTTTTGAGACAAAACCACCATAACTCTTCTTTACTCATTCTAAGGTCTTAGGTCTAGCAAACCAAGCACTTTAGTTATCTCTAGGTTGAGATAGGAGCTCAAGTTCGAGGCCCTCGGGTGGATCCATCTACGGCAAAGAGGAGACGACGAGGAGGAGCCATTCCAACCACTACAAGGAGCAAGCAAGGAGGAGAACCACAAAAAGAAGAGAAGGAGTTCAAGACCTAGGTATAACCATTCTACATAGTAGCTAAAACTTGTAGTTTATTTGTTATTTTTTGTTTAGCAAAGATCCTTCAAGGATGGTCCATGTTACCTAGTGAGGAAAAATTTGATTTTTACCTATTCCGCCTCCCCGAAAGAACCGGGGTAGGTAACATGGACCTGACAGTGGTATCAGAGCCTAGCTAAACAACAACTAAATGTTAGCAAAGTGTTTAGAATTTCGATCCGGAAAAAATCCCAAAAACATCCCAAAATATTGTATTTTCTGTCGATTTTCAAAACTGGCCTAAAAATATTTCCACAGACATGAAAAATACAAGCAGGGTTTTCTGAGAAATCTGTAGAATTTTGGGCGCCTGAACCGTTCATTGGACCGCGGATCCCCGGCCGATCCAAGAGATCAGCCGCGGTTCCGCGGCCGAGTTGACTCGGTGGCGGGCCAAAATTCTTCTGGGGTTCTTCGTTGTGGTTTTGTGTATTCTGGGAATTTTTGTTTCTGCCCAGATTTGTCTGAGTACTGGATTTTACTTGGGGTAGTTACAAATTGGTACTTTGATCGAATTTCTATAAACTTTAGCTAAATTGGTTATATTTGTAATGTGATATATGCACTGAACGTCGGCTAATCGCTATATGTCGATTAGTGGGGGTTGTGCATATCTGTGATCTGTAATGTTGTTTGATTGTGTATATGAACTTGTTGGATTGTCGTGGATGAATAGCCGGGGTTTTTTGAGATGAGAGTTTCTTTATCTTTCATTTGATATAAATTGTAAATTGATGTAATAATATTTTTATGGCCGCACATCTGGGATGAGGTTGTAGCCGCCATTTTATATTATTTCTTTTACTGTTTTTGCTCCTAGGATAGACCCAAGGTGGGGTGCACAAATTACCGGGTACTTTGAAGTGCCGAGTGGCCTACTCACGTTGTTGAGGGAGGCTGCTTCACTTCGTGTAATTGGCGGGTAGTTTGCCGCACCCGTAGGGGTCTAGGGTGGGGCTTGGCTATTCATCGCGACCGTGTAATCCGCTTTTCATTGCAGGCTCGAACGAAACGCGGATTCCTTGCATATCCAATGTGTTCATCTGTGATCAGGAATGGCTATCATTGCATCTGACGAATGTACATATCTATATCTGATATCTAGTAGGCGTTGCTTATGTTTTACATCCGCGCTAGTCCAGCCCCCGCTCTGTCGTTAGTTAAGTAACCTAACGGGTGATGACGGGGCCCCGTGGCGAATGCAGATGGCATAAGCGTACGTCATATTTTCGTTGTTTTCTGCAATGGTAGGATTAATTGATGGGACGCATTAGATTAATGCAAAGAAAAAAAAACCTAAAATACGTTGTTGGAACAATTTTCAAAAGGCTGTTATTGCAAGGACGTTCTCTTTTGTTTTGCATAGAGATATTCGGTTATGAATGCCCAGCACCTCATTTGACGAGGCAAGGGCCGAGATCCCTTCATCGGGAGTGACCCCTTGGACAAAAAGTTTGCGTCAAGGTAATAATTTCACTATAGTCGATTATTCTTACTTTGCATCGAGGTATTCAGTTTGGAATATCCTGCACCTCATTCGACGAGGAAAGAGCCGAGATCCCTTTACAGGGAGTGACCTCTTTAGCAAAAGTTTTCGCCACTATATTTTAAAAAAGGTTATCAGGTTCCTTCAACGATATCAAGTTCATTACGTTAACGGGTTTTTTCGCCAAAAACCCAGCCGTAGCCCTTCGTCATTTTGGATTGGTATTACTTAGTATTCATGCTGCGTTTGTTGACTCCGTCAAGGCGTAGTGTACGGTAGCTGAGTGGTGCTTGTTTGTTACACTATATGGGATTGGTTAAGACAGTCGTATAACCTTGTTGACTCTGTCAAGGGTTATGCGGGTGGGTTTAATGCAATCCAGATAATGACGGGTTGAACTTGAATAGGACACTTTGATTTGTTGACTCCGTCAAGGTCACTTGGGTCCTAGGGGAAAAAATCCACATCGGGAGTTTATAAAGAAACTGAAACTTGCAGATTTAGCATACCTTCTGGAGTGTAGTGACTAGAGTGGATTCCATCTAGGTCGTTACACGATGATAGTTGGATCCCGATCCCACTGATGAGTTGGATTACTCTCGGGAGATTATTTCACTTAAACAATCAATGCTATAAACCAAGTAGGTGTCTAGAACGGTGTTAGCGGGGCGACGCCTCCAGGGAAAAGAGGTTACGTAATTAAGGAACTTCGCGAAATCGTTGGAAAACCTCCCTCGAAGTACCGACACTAGCCTGGCTGAAAAGTTAAGCAAGTATTGTGACGTGCGATTAATCCTGACTAGTTCTTCTTTTAAAGGTTTGAAGAAGAATTTGAGGAAACAGTGGGAGCCATCCTGATTAGATAAATTAATAAACCAATCTAATCTTGCAAGAGCGCACGCTGAGTGTTTCTTTTCTCTCTCTCCAGATAGCAACCATTTCACGCCCTAATCAAGATAATAAAATGTATTGCTTGACCGATCCGAATTCTTATTCGGGGCTGGGGAATATCGATTCGGCTCTAACTTGTGACAACAGTCATAAGTATGAGCAAGGGAAAGAGGATTGTATGGATTCCAAGGATACCCAGTTGAAGAAGAAGTATAGTTTTGCATCTACTTCAGGTGTTCTTATAATTGAGAACTGCTTTACGGTCAGCCCTACCTCCTGGGTACTTGATACCGGATCAGGATCTCATATCTGTAATTTCTCGCAGGGACTGAGAGAAAGTAGGAAAGTTGCACCGGGTGATATGTCGCTCAGAGTAGCGAACGGAGCACAAGTTAATGCTGCAGCCGTCGGTGACTATCACCTAGTGTTGCCAAATGGCAATAGTATGATTTTGAACGATTGCTACTATGTACCTTCCATGGTTTGCAACATCATATCAGTTTCTTTACTCGATAAAGATGGATATAACTTTGTTCTTGATAGAAATATTATGAACATCTACCTTCATAAGGTACTGGTTGCAGAAGGTACACTGTGTAATGGTATCTACGTTCTAAATCAGAATACAGTTCTCAATGTACAAAACACACGCAAGAGGAAGAGTTCAGATACGAATGAATCCTACTTGTAGCATTGTAGACTTGGTCATATCGGAGAGAAAAGACTAAGTTGCATAAATATGGACTCTTGAATACGTTCGAGTTTTCATCCTATGAAACTTGTCAGTCTTGTCTCAAAGGAAATATGACCAAATCTCCGTTCACCGGACATGGAGAAAGGGCAGCAGAGCTCTTGGGACTCATACACAGTGATGTATATGGACCGATGTCTATACATGCAAGGGGTGGGTTCTTGTACTTCATCACATTCACTGACGATCTCTCTAGGTTCGGATACGTGTATCTGATGAAACATAAATCCGAAGCTTTTGAGAAATTCAAAGAATTCAGAAACGAAGTAGAGAACCAGACTGGCAAAAGTATCAAGATCCTCCGATCGGATCGCGGAGGGGAGTACTTAAGCACGGAATTCCTAGATTACTTAAAAGAGAATGGTATTCTCTCTCAGCTTACTCCTCCTTATACACCACAGCATAACGGTGTATCAGGGCGGAGGAATCGTACCCTATTGGATATGGTTTGCTCCATGATGAGTAGTGCCGAGTTGCCTCTTTCATTTTGAGGACATGCGCTTTTGACAGCGGCATATCTATTGAATGATGTTCCTTCTAAATCAGTGCCTAAGACTCCATTCAAGATATGGAATGGAAAAAGGCCATATCTTAAAAGATTTAAGATATTGGGTTGTCCAGCTTATGTTAAAACGCATAAACCAGATAAACTAGAGGCACGGTCAGTTTTATGTAAGTTTGTGGGATATCCAAAGAATGGTTATGGATATCTGTTCTACCACACCGAGGAACAGAAGGTGTTTGTTGCTCAGCATGCCGTTTTCTTAGAAACGGAGTTTCTTGCAGAAGAAATTAGTGGGAGCACAGTAGAACTGGAAGAAATTCAGCGACCAAAAAATGAAACTGAAGATTTGACAGAACCTCAGGATTCAATAACCCCGAACGAACCTCAGCCACTCTGCAGATCTGGTAGGATTTCTCATCCACTCGAGAGATACTACGGTTTTCTCATAGACGGGGATCGAGAGGATTGCATCTTGGAGACATGCCATTATCAGTAGGGACTCTTATAAGTGGCTGGAAGCTATGCAATCCAAAATGGAGTCCATGTACACCAATAAAGTGTGGACCTTAGATATTGCTCCACCTGGGGTAAAACCCATTGGATGCAAATGGATCTACAAAAGGAAACTTGGTGTAGATGGGCAGGTGGAAACCTATATGGCTAGACTCGTTGCAAACGGTTTTCGTCAAAGACCTGGTGTGGACTATGACGAAACTTTTTCTCCTGTGGCTATGCTCAAATCCATTCGGATCCTACTTTCCATTGCTGCCTTTTATGACTATGAAATCTGGCAGATGGACGTAAAAACGGCTTTTCTAAACGGCTGTTTGGAAGAGTGCGTTTACATGGATCAGCCAGAGGGTTTTGTAGACAGTGGGAGCAGTGGGAAGGTGTGAAAGTTGCTTAAATCCATTTATGGATTAAAGCAGGCATCGCGGAGCTGGAACATCTGTTTTGATGAGGCAATCAAGGAATTTGATTTCATCAAGAACGAAGATGAACCTTGTATCTATAAGAAGATTATAGGACGAACTGTCGTGTTCCTAGTCTTGTATGCGGACGACATTCTTTTGATAGGAAATGACATTCCTATGCTATAATCGGTCAAGCTATTCTTGTCACAACGGTTCTCCATGAAGGACCTGGGTGATTCCTCGTACATTCTGGGGATCAAGATCTACAGAGATAGATTCAAGAGATTACTGGGACTTTCGCAATCCAGGTACATAGAGACCGTACTAAAGAGATTTAGTATGGAAGATTCCAAGCGCGGTAATATACCCGCATTGCACAGAATCACCCTCTCCAAGAAGATGTCTCCTAAGACTGACGAGGAGAGGGTTCGCATGAGCACTATACCCTACGCTTCGGCGGTAGGATCTATAATGTATGCGATGCTATGTATAAGACCAGATGTAGCTTACGCGCTGAGCGTGGTGAGTCGGTATCAGTCAGACCCAGGTGAGGACCACTGGACGGCAGTGAAGAACATTCTCAAGTACCTGAGAAGGACTAAGGAGATGTTCCTGGTTTACGGTAAAGGAGACCTCAGGGTCGAGTCCTTTACCGATTCAAGCTTCCAGAGTGAAAAAGATGACAGCAAGTCTGTCTCGGGTTTTGTGTTTACCCTCAACGGAGGGGCGGTGTGTTGGAGGAGTTCCAAACAGGATACCGTCCCAGACTCGATGATAGAGGCTGAATACATTGCTGCAAGCGATGCCGCAAAAGAGGCGGTCTGGATGAAGAAGTTCATTAGTGAACTTCAGGTGGTTCCGTCCATTGTTGACCCAATACCTTTGTATTGCGATAACAATGGGGCAATAGCTTTAGCGAAGGAACCAAGGTCCCATCAGAAATCCAGACACATCTTAAGGCGGTATCACCTGATCAGGGAGATCATTGATCGCCAGGAGATCGAGGTACGAAGAGTGGACACAAAAGACAACAAGACGGATCCATTCACAAAGGCCCTCCCTCAAACACAGTTCGAGCGAATTTTTGAGCTATTGGGTATGCGGTATGCTAGCAGCTGGCCATAGATCAGACGTTGGGTATGCGGTACACCAATTACTGGCCTTTTGTGCAAGTGGGAGATTGTTGGATATGTATGCCCTAGAGGCCATTATTGTATAGTACTAGTATGTATAATACATTTTGGAAGCTTAGGATATATACACGGGTTTACGACAGTCTTGCTCGATATAGTAGTATGCTACTTGGTTTGTATCTATCTTAACATGTGTATATGTTTCTTTTAACATATCGCTAAAAACATATTGATAGAGCCCTTAGGATCTTTGCTTGATTACCGGTGTTGTGATGGCGATCACACTAGTGGGGGCTGGGTAGTCTATAAGCACATCCTTATTTTGGTCCCTGGTCGTAGGATTATCGAGACAGGGCATCGATACTCCAGAGTAGACTGGTGCATACGCTTCTCGTTCCAGCAGGGGAGATGGTCTGTCCCACAGCCATCAGTACGTCGTACTGGAGATAGTATGCAGGTGCTCGTTAGGTTACGAGTACACTGGACAGGACTCATAGGGAACTGTTGGTTGGTATTATACATATCGTCAGTTAACAGTTCCCAGGTGACATGAGTACAGCTTAGTCCGTTCACTTGAAACTGTCACTTCATCTCAAGTGTGTTCCCACTGTTCTTAGATTACTACCCCACCACTGCTCTATTGAGTCGTGCAAACAGGTAGTAGTTGGGTGCAGTCCCGAAGCACTTGGAGGCAGTGACGGTTAGACAGGATTCGTCTCTCCTGGTATTAGGAGTTGATATCGCGCTGTGTCTAGGAGAGCCATTACACATAGTCGTCCCTGGCCAGGGCAAGCGAGACTTGCTGGTAGTGTTACCAGTAGTTTCTCAGGGTTTTCTGGGCTACACTCCGACACGACTTGTACCGTTATTAGGGGACTAACGTTTACCGCCCCCTAGTCCCTCCATGCGATACTCTTAGATGAACAGACCGGACTGTACGAAGATTGTCACATTCAGGCTCAGTAGGAGTTCGGATGGGTTTACCTCATCAGTCTTCTTGTCGGCATCTACCTGGGGACCGTTACGTACAGCTAGTACCGCTTGCGGCCTATAGTTAAACCTACTGCCAGCGTAGAGTCGAGCCTTTAGAGTCCAACACAGAGGGTTACTCGCCTTTGGGCAAAACAGAGTAAAGGTTGCATGGTTTTGCGACGGGGTTCGTTCACATCGGCGCACTTGTGCACGTTTGGTGTCCGGGCAGTTATTACTAGCGGGCTTTGGTTTAAGACAGATCCTAGTATTTGTTTTGGGATTGTTTTTGTCTCAGTGTATTCGTGTTCCTCGGAACACGGATGCGGGTGTGTATGCACAGTTGACAGAGGCAGAGGCAGAGGATTCTCATTAGGGTTGTTGACCATTTGATTTTGGTTGACTTGTTGACCGTTGACTTTTTCCAAACCCTAATGAGAATGAGGAATATGGTTAATAATATTAATTAAGGATAATTGTGGTATGGTTAGGGTTGTTGACAATTTGACTTTTATTGACTTGATGACCGGTTGACCATTGTGGTCTTGTTGACCATCATCATTTCATTTCAATGATGCTTCTTGTTCTTTGCAAAATGCATTAAATGAAGGTAATGATAGTGGTTATTCATAAACTAACCATCACAATTCTTAATGATTATTATTATTATCATTATTCCAAAATATGTGAGCATGGTTGCTTTATGGGAGCTCATTTCTATCATATTATTTCTCTCTCTTGAAAGAAAGCTCTCCCTCTTCCTCTCCAAAAGTTTAAGTGTTCCATGAGTTGGAAATCATAAACTTTTGAGACAAAACCACCATAACTCTTCTCTACTCATTCTAAGGTCCTAGGTCTAGCAAACCAAGCGCCTTAGTTATCTCTAGGCTGAGATAGGAGATCAAGTTCGAGGCTCTCGGGTGGATCCATCTACGGCAAAGAGAAGACGACGAGGAGGAGCCGTTCCAACCACTACAAGGAGAAAGAAAGGAGGAGAACCACAAAAAGAAGAGAAGGAGTTTAAGACCTAGGTATAACCATTCTACATAGAAGCTAAAACTTGTAGTTTATTTGTTAGTTTTAGTTTAGCAAAGATCCTTCAAGGATGGTTCATGTTACCTAGTGAGGAAAATTTTGATTTTTACCTATTCCGCCTCCCCGAAAGAACCGGGGTGGGTAACGTGGACCTAACAGTAGTTATGTATATGCCCTAGAGGCCATTGTTGTACATATGATGTATATTATAATGGATGCTTGGATATATATAGAGAGGACTTTCTTGCTCGTCATAATAGTATGCTATTTGGTTTTCCTTTATCTTAACATGTTGACTTATATTAGTTTACTGTCTTACTCTCACATGTTGATAAAGCCCTTAGGATCTGTACTCGACTACTGGGACTATGATGAGATCATACTAGTGGGGCCATGGTAGTCGATGAGTACATCCTATAACTGTTCCCAGTCGAGGGTGTGTCGAGACAGGGCATCGATACACCAGAGTAGACTAGCGTATACGCATCTTGACCCATATGATGGGCGATGGATGATCCCATATCCATCGGTGTTTTGACATCAGAGATGGTGTACGGGTGCTCAGTGGAGACTTGGTACACTGGACGGACTCGCCGAGAACTCCCAAATGGTGATATACCATACGTCAGATGGCAGTTCTCCTGTGACACTGGTACAGGGTAGTCTGTAGACCCGAGATCGTCATAGAGTCTTGTGTGATTCCCACTGTGCTTTGATTTTCACCTTACCACGTCCAAGAGGGCGTGCAAAACGGTGGCTTTTGGGTGCAGTCCCGAATCACATGGAGGCAATGAGCGATAGGAGGGGATTCGTCTCTCCCGGTATAGGGAGTTGATATTGTGCTGTGTTCGATTAGCTATAACTGGAAGTCCCTAGCCAGGGATGATATAGAGATTTACTGGTTAGTGTTACCAGTAGTTTCTCGAAACGTTATGAGCCTCACATTGACAAGACTTATCGGTTACTGGGGTCTGACGTATACCACACCTAGACTAGATATGCAACATATTAGACGAAGGGACCGGACTGTACGGCAGTGTTACTGATTGGATTCACAGGACAATGTATAGGCTAGCTTGTTGATCTTCTGATCGCTCAATACCTGGGTGGCTGTTACGTTTAGCTGACCGCTTGCAGCTTGTGGGTGTTTGATATGATCATCACCTGCTACCGACGTATTGGCGATTCTTTAGAGTCCTACACAGAGGTTTCTTGACTCAGGCAAAATGGAGCAGGGGCACATATGTGATATGTGCACGACCGAGGATAATGCGATATGAGATACCGTATTATATTCTCACGATATTTAGATATGAGCCGGGTCATCGGATCAAGTGTTGATTCGATGAATCGGTACATGATATATTAGTCGGTTCTATTCGATATAGCCGGATTTTCGGATCAAGTGTTGATTCGATAATTTAATGTATAATAATATATATGATATATTGCATTACATTATCTAATATTGGGTCGCTTTATTATTTCATTTTCTCACCGGATAATGCATAGATATATATGCGATATATATTAATCGTATTATTTTCTTTTGTTACAAATATATAATATATATGTGATATATATTATTGTAACATGATATGATTACTAATGCAACATGTTTAGTGGAGATTAAATAAGGTTAGGGTTTGATTTGGGTTAGTTCATTCATGAACATTCTAGAAGCTTTTCTTTTGTCCTGAGAAAGATATTATGGTTGATATTTTCTTATGACTCATTGTTTAACTCAACCTAAACCCTAGCCCTAGTTAATTTTCTACATGAGTTATCCTTGTCATCCTTGACCATGGTTGCATTATTACTGATATATCATTTCATTATTCATCATAAAAGGATTATGCATTATTTCTTCTTCTTCTTCAACCTTGAGCTTTGAGAAAGCTTACTATGTTTTCATTTTGTGATATTTAAGAGTGAGAATTTGATATAAAAAGAAAGCATAAATACTACTCCATCATCCTCATCTAATCTAGCCAAATAGATTAGGGTGTTCACCTCATTAGAGTGACAGTGCTTGAGTTATAGAAACTTCGAGGTAGATCATCGGAGAAAAGGAAGACTACAAGCTAGCATGGATCGTTCGAGTTGTGGAGCCTCTCTTGAGTCCGGGAGATCGTGGATCGTGGCGAAGGGACTTCTACTCGGAGCTTATGAAGCGAAGGAGCGGACTACAAAGGTTGTAATCCCTCAAACTTAGTTGTAAAGATGTTTACTTGGATGTTAAACCCTAATAATCTAGCAAAGATCCCGGCTTTGGGTTGTTCGGCATGTCTAAATTTTTATTCGGGTATGGTTGATGCCTTATGAACCCTTGTAAGAGTGCCTAGGAACCCTACATAGAGGTTTCTTGACTCAGGCAAAATGGAGTAGGAGCACATATGTGATATGTGCAAGACCGAGGATAATGCGATATGGGATACCGTATTATATTCTCGCGATATTTTGATATGAGCCGGGTCATCGGATCAAGTGTTGATTCGATGAATCGGTACATGATATATTAGTCGGTTCTATTCGATATAGCCGGATTGTCGGATCAAGTGTTGATTCGATAATTTAATGTATAATAATATATATGATATATTGCATTACATTATCTAATATTGGCTCGCTTTATTATTTCATTTTCTCATTGGGTAATACATTGATATATATGTGATATAAGTTAACTGTATTATTTTCTTTTGTTACAAATATATATTATATATGTGATATATAATATAGTAACATGATATGATTACTAATGCAACATGTTTAGTGGAGATTAAATAAGGGTAGGGTTTGATTTGGGTTAGTTCTTTCTTGATACTTCTAGAAGGATTTATTTTGTTTTGAGCTAAGATATTATGGTTGATATTTTCTAGTGACTCATTCTTAACCCAACCCAAACCCTTAGCCTTAGTTAATTATCTACATGAGTTAGTCTTGTCATAGTTAACCATGGTTGCATTATTAATCATATATCTTTTCCTTATTCATCACAAAAGGATTTATCCATTATTTCTTTTTCTTCTTCAACCTTGAGCTTTGAGAAAGCTTTCTAGGTTTTCATTTTGTGATGATTAAGAGTGAGAATTTGATAAGAAAAGAGAGCACAAATACTACTCCATCATCCTCATCTAATCTAGCCAATTAGATTAGGGTGTTCACCTCATTAGAGAGAGAGAGCTTGAGTTATAGAAACTTCGAGGTAGATCATCGGAGAAAAGGAAAACTACAAGCTATCATGGATCGTTCGAGTTGTGGAGCCTCTCTTGAGTCCGGAAGATCATGGATCGCGGCGAAGGGACTTCTACTCGGAGCTTATGAAGAGAAGGAGCGGACTGCAAAGGTTGTAATCCCTCACACTTAGTTGTAAAGATATTTACTTGCATGTTAAACCCTAATTATTTAGCAAAGATCCCGGCTTTGGGTTGTTCGGCACGTCTAAATTTTTATTCGGGCATGGTTGATGCCTTATTAACCCTTGTAAGAGTGCCTAGGAACCCTACAGTGGTATCAGAGCCTAGCTAGAGCATTAGGCGATGTGTTTACGAAGTTAAAACTCCTATCGAACCCCGATACATCGAACTAGACCCCCACTCTGGAAATTTTGTAGAAATATGATTTTCTCTGCATTAAAATTACTCAAAAAAATCAGCAGGGACTTCTAAGAGTTACTGTGCAAAACGACACCAAAATACCACTAAAGCGCCGCGGAACCGCGGCCGTACCATGCCTTCTGCGGCGGTTCCGCGGCAGCACAATAGTATTAGGGTTAGGTTTTTAACACAGTACATCCGTAGGTATTTATAGCTGCTTCTGGGTATTTTTAATCTGACTCAAGTGTTGAGTGTTCTGGGTATTATTTTGAATTCATTGATTCGATCGGAAAATTTAATTTCGTTCTGTTTTCCGGATAATTTAGAAACTGTTAAAATGTTCGAACGGATATCATTAACTCACTTTTTCCCGGCACGAAAAACTTTCAAGTGTTGAATTTTTCTTGAGTTTAAATCTTTCAGAAAAACGTGCAAGTAACGCGGTGGGCCCTCTAGAAGAATACAAACCTTAACTCGATTATGTGACCGTCTGAACTGCCTCTAAACCTTAGGGTTTGGGGCAGTTCGGCGTGCCACATGTGAGGCGTTGGCTTGACCCTTCTACGGCTAGACCATTGGTACTGTGACATATTCTGGGACTTTTTGAACTCCGCTCAAGTGTTGAGCAATTTAGGAAATCTTGGGTATTTGATTATTCGATCGGAAAGTTTAATACTGTCTATTTATCTGGAATGTGATACAATATGTGGAATTCATATAGTTAGGCATGAAATGCGAAGTATGTGATATTTCGAATTTATGATGTCTAAAGGAATTGTGGATTCCAAATGTTGTAGTTTTACATTTTCTTTTCTGTGACCGTAAGCGTAATATGTGGGGTATCGCTGGCTTCGTTGCTATACATCAACGACAATCGGGATACACATACTTGCTTACGTTGATGATATGAGATATTATGTGTTGCTGTGATATGTTGTATTGGATCGTCGTGTTCTGAATAGCCGGGGTTTTTATGTGAGATGAGAGTTTTTATTTTCTTTCATGTAAAATTCATTTGTATATAATATTCTTTTATTGGGGCACTTCCGGGATGAGGATGATGTCACCATTGTATATTATTTACTTTTCCGCATTAGGCAGACGAAGGAGGGGAGCACAAGTAACGGGTTCTAGGGTCCAGTAGGAGGCCATCTCGAGGAGTCGAGACCGGGTCTCCTAACCCTAGAATTGAGAGTGTTGCTTGCCGCTCTCGTAGGGGTCTAGGGATGTGGGTTTGGCTATTCATCGCGACAGTGGAATCCGTGTTTTATACAGGCTCGTATTAAAACACGGACATCTTAGTATATCCAATATTTCATATATGTTCTTCTGCTGCAATGTGCTGTGATGAGATCATATTACTGTCTGAGACGAATGCTTATACTATATATATATGCTGATATATAAATATTACTGCTTTCATTTCTTCTATGATGCTTAGGAAGCATAAAGCTGATGGGATTTATTAATGAGATTAATAAAAAGAAAAGAAACCTAAAAGATGTTGTAGAATCAAAACTTTATAAAAAGGGTAGCTACAGTTTTGCTTTGCATAGCGGTATATATGATATACCCTGCACCTTATTCGATGAGGAAATAGCTGAGATCCCTTCACCGGGAGTGACCTCTTTAGCTAAACTGGCAGATGCTATAAACTCGCGGTTTAGTTTTTGACAGCTTATATAGTTCTTACTTTGCACATCGGTATATATGATATACCCTGCACCTTATTCGATGGGGAAAGAGCCGAGATCCTTTCACACGGAGTGACCTCTTTAGAGAAACTAGAAAAGCCTAAAAAACACTCCTTTTCAAAAATCACTTATTTCTACAACGATATCAAGTTCATTACGCTCATGGTTTTCTGAAAAACCTGCGTAGCCCTCCGTCATTTCAGATAAAGACTATTTAGTATTCGTGCTGCGTTTGTTGGCCTTTGTCAAGACGTAGTGTGCGGTAGCTAACTGGTACTTATCTGTTTAAGCATGTGAAGTGATTGGATTAGGGTATTCGTACGACCTTGTTGGCCTTTGTCAAGGGTCGTGCGGGTGGGTTTATTTCAATCAAGAAATGACGGGTTGAACTTGACTAGCTTCCTATGGTTTGTTGGCCTTTGTCAAGGTCATAGGGGGTTAGGGGTAAAAGTATTATCGGGAATTTCAAGTATTGAAATTTGCAATGAGATTGCATACCTTCTATGAGATAGTTGGATCCTGATACCCACTGCGAGTAAGAGTTACTCCTGGGAGAATTTTACACAGGACAATTAGCCGATCAAGTAGGTGTCTAGAAAGGTGTTAACGGGGTCATACCTTTGGGAAAATGAGGTTTATTTTAATTAGGTCCGTGCGAAAGCAAAGGGAACCTCCCTCAAGTACCGACACTGATCTGGCTGAAAGATTGACGAAATTGTAGGGTGTAATTAATCCCGGCTAATCTTACCTTTTAGGGTTTGAAGGAAGATTTGATAAAAACAGTGGGAGACATCCTGATTAGATAAGATAATAACCAATCTAATCTTGCAAGAGCATACGCTAAAGTGTTTTCTTCTCCCTTTCTCCAGGTAGCGACCATGTCAGGCCATAATCAAGATAATAATAAGGATGTATTGACTGAACCCGCTTATTATACTAAGCAAGGGAACGTTGGTCCCGTTCTTTCTTATAAGAGTTATAAGACTGAACGGGAAACAGGAGAATATCTGGGTTCTCATGATGCCCAAACCCAGAACATGCATGCTGATGCATCTTCTTCGGGTGTGTTAGTTATTGAGAATTGTTTCTCAGTTCACCCTACGTCCTGGGTATTAGATACCGGATCGGAATCTCACATATGTAAAATGTTACATGGGCTACATAAAGGTAGAGAACTGGGAAAAGGTGCTCATTCCGTTCAAGTAGGGAATCGTGCAAGTATTGCAGCCAAAACAGTTAGCAAATATCACTTTGTATTACCAAGTAGTAATACACTGATTCTGAATGAGTGCTATTATATACCGAACATGATGTGCAACATTATATCAGTTTTTTTATTAAGTAAAGAAGGATATAATTTTGTAGTACAGGATAATGTTATGAACATATTCCTGAATCAAAAGTTGATTGGATCAGGCTCGTTACATAATGGCATATTCATTCTCAATCAAAATGCAGTTCTTAATATACAAAACAAACACAAGAGGAAGAGTTCAGAAATGAACGAATCCTTCTTGTGGCATTGTAGACTTGGTCATATCAATGCGACACGACTAGCTAAGTTATATAAAGATGGATATTTGAATCCGTTCGAATTATCATCTTATGATACTTGCCATTCATGTCTCAAAGGCAAAATGACCAAAACTCCGTTTAGTGGACACGGAGAAAGAGTTACAGAACTCTTAGGACTGGTACATAGTGATGTATGCGGTCCCATGTCTACACACGCCAGGAACGGTTCTTCCCACTTCATTACATTCACTGACGATCTCTCAAGATTCGGACATGTGTTCCTGATGAAACACAAGTCTGAAGCTTTTGAGAAATTCAGAGAATATAAGCACAAAGTAGAGAACCAAACGGGCAAAAGTATTAAAATCCTTCGATCTGATCGAGTAGGAGAATACTTGAGCAATGATTTTCTGGATTATCTAAAAGAGAATGGGATTCTCTCTCAGCTTACTCCTCCTTATACACCACAGCACAACGGTGTATCGGAGCGGAGGAATCGCACCCTATTAGATATGGTGCGCTCTATGATGAGTACAGCTGAGTTACCTATTTCCTTCTGGGGGTATGCGCTGGAGACAGCAGCATACCTATTGAATCAAGTTCCAACTAAATCTGTACCTACAACACCATATGAGATATGGAGTGGGAAGAGACCATGTCTTAAACGATTTAAGATATGGGGTTGTCTGGCCTATGTCAAAAGGCAAAATCCAGACAAACTCGAGGCACGGTCAGTTCTATGCAAGTTTGTGGGATATCCCAAATATTCACATGGATATCTTTTCTACCATCGCGAGGATCAAAAGGTGTTTGTTTCTCGACATACCATCCTTTGAGAAAAGGAATTTCTTGCAAAAGAGATTAGTGTCTTTGAGTTAGAACTGGAAGAAGTTTCAGCAACACAAACTGCAACTGAAGATTTAGTGGAACCAGAGGATTCAGTAGTACCCGACGAACCCCAGCCTCTCCGCCGATCTAGTAGGGTTTCTTATCCACCTGAGAGATACTACGGTTTTCTCATTGATGGTGGAAGCGAGGATTGCATCATGGAAGATGATGACCCGACTAGTTTCGAGCAGGCCATCACGAGTGGTGACTCTGTGAAATGGCTGGATGCAATGCGATCTGAGATGGAATCCATGTACACCAACAAAGTATGGATATTGGAAAATACTCCTGAAGGGGTAAAACCCATTGGGATCAAATGGATCTTTAAAAAGAAAATTGGTGTAGATGGAAAAGTTGAGACTTTCAAAACTAGACTTGTTGCAAAGGGTTTTCATCAACGACCAGGTGTGGATTATGACGAAACCTTTTCTCCAGTGGCTATGCTTAAGTCCATCCGGATCTTACTTGCCATTGCTGCATACCATGACTACGAAATCTGGCAAATGGATGTTAAGACCGCCTTTCTAAACGGTGATTTAGAAGAGTTCGTGTACATGACTCTGTTAGTGTATATGCCCTAGAGGCCATTACTGTATCATACTAGTTTGTATATTACTTAATGGAAGCTTGGGATATTCACCTTGTATAAACAATCTTGCTCAATATAGTAGTATGCTACTTGGTTTGTTTCTACTTCAATGTGTACATGTGTTTATTTTGCGATATCACCTATACACATTAGTGGAGCCCTTAGGATCTTTGCTTGATTACCAGCGTGTGATGGCAGTCACACTAGTGGGGGATGGGTAATCTATAAGCACATCCTTATACAGGTCCCTAGTCGCAGGACTATCGAGACAGGGCATCGATACTCCGAAGTAGACTAGCGTATGCGCTTCTCATCCCAGTGTGGGAGATGGTCTGTCCCACAGCCATTAGTACGTCGTACTGGAGATAGTATACGGGTGCTCGTTGGGTTACGAGTACACTGGACAGGACTCGTCGGGAACTGACAGGTTGGTATTATACCTATCGTCAGTTATCAGTTCCCAGGTGACATGAGTACAGCTTAGTCCGCTGACTTGACACTGGCACTTTGCCTCGAGTGTGTTCCCACTGCATTTTGATCACTACCCTACCACGGCTCAAAGGAGTCGTGCAAACAGGTAGTAGTTGGGTGCAGTCCCGAAGCACTTGGAGGCAGTGACGGTTAGACAGGATTCGTCTCTCCCGGTATTGGGGGTTGACATCGCGCTGTGTCTAGGAGAGCCATTACACGAGTAGTCCCTGGCCAGGGCAAGTGAGATATACTGGTAGGCTTCCAGTGTTATCTCAGGGTGTTTTTGGGCTTCACTCCGACACGACTTGTACCGCTATTAGGGGACTGACGTTTACCGCCCCCTAGGCCCGCCTTGCGATGTATCAGACGAACAGACCGGACTGTACGGAGAATGTCACATTCAGACTCAGTAGGAGTTCAGATGGGGTTCACCTCGTCAGCCTTCTTGTCGGCTTCTACCTGGGGACCGTTACGCACAGCTAGTGCCGCTTGCGGTCTGTGGTTAAACCCACTGCCAGCGTAGTGTCGAGTCTTTAGAGTCCCACACAGACGGTATTCGCCTCTGGGCAAAACAGAGTAGAGGTCGCATGGTTTTGCGACAGGGTTCGTTCTATCCGCGCACTTGTGCACGTTTTGGAGTCCGGACGGATATTGCCAGTGAAAGGTTCCTAGGCACCCTAGTGAGGTCTCACAAGGCATCGAACATGCCAATTTAAAAAAAATGGTGCCGAGAAACCCTAGACTACGGATCTTAGACTAGATGTTTAGGCGAAACGGAAAACTAGTTAACTATTTAACTATAGGTTAGATGCTACAACCTTTGTAGATCCGGATTTCCACTTCCTTAGCTCCACGTTATCATGCCCTCGCTGTCCATCATGAATCCTCGACTCGTTCGTCGGCTTCATCGGAAAACGGGCGACCAAGGTCGTCGGCTTCGTGTCAAAGACGATCTACGTCGAGGTTGCACTAGTTCAAGCTCCGACTTCACCAAGAAGTGAAACTTGTGAAGAAAACACCCAAAACCACTTGGCAAGAGGTAGAGGATGAAGAAATAGGAGGTGGGTTCACTTTAGATTTGGATTTCTCTCACTAAAACTCAAGTTGCCATTGATGTAGCAAGCTTGAAGATGAAGAAGAAGATGAAGAAGATCATGATAATGTTATGATAAGTAATTGAAAATAAAAAGGAAAATCAATACTTATCATAAAGTAAACCATAGTTATGTGTAGAGAATTGACCAAGGTTAGATTAGTGGTTAGGGTTAAGGATGAAGACAAAAGGGATGACTTTGGTCAAAGTTTCATGAAGCTTCAATAAGCTTCATGAAGAAAAGAAACCCTTTTTGTTTTCTTTCACCTAATTAAATGAATAAATAATGGATAAATAATTAAGTGAATAATCAAAAACCCTAACCCTTATCATAACCATGGTTCAATTCTTCACACAAAGCCAAGTTATTATGCATCATCAATCATGATACAAACAAGTGTACACAAAATATATCACATATACAATGTGCACACCAAGTGAGAAAAATCCGTTTAAAGTGAACCAATACTAGTTAATGCAAAGTAATATATCAAATATATAATTATACATTAAATCATTAAATCAACATTTGATTCAATGATCCGGTCATGTTGCACATAACCGACTAGTATTTAATGTATCGATTTATCGAATCAATGATTCGATAACTAGGTCATATCGAATATAACCAATCGAAACATATATCGCGAGAATGAAATGCGGTATCACATACACGCATTATTCTCGGTCCTACACACATCTCATATGCGCTCCTATTTCGTTTCGCTTGAACCAGGAAACCTCTGTGTAGGACTCTAAAGACTCGTCAATACGCCGGTAGCAGATGATGATCATATCAAGCACCCACAAGCCGCAAGCGGTCTGCCAAACGTAACGGCCACCCGGGTATTGAGCGATCAGAAGATCGACGAGCTAGCCCGCTCACACTCCTGCGAATCCGACCAGTAACACTTACCATACAGTCCGGTCTCTTCGTCTGATATGTCGCATATCAAGTCTAGGGGTGGTAAACGTCAGACCCCAATAACCCGATAAGTCGCGCCGATGTGAGGCTCATAACGGGCCGAGAAACTACTGGTAACACTTACCAGCAAATCTCTGATCAGCCCTGGCCAGGGACTTCCCTGCTACGGCCAATCGAGCACTGCGCAACATCAACCCCCAATACCGGGAGAGACGAAACCCTTCCTATCGCTCATTGCCTCCATGTGACTCGGGACTGTGCCCAAAGGCCACCGTTTTGCACGCCCTCATGGACGTGGTAAGGTGGAGATCAAAGCACAGTGGGAATCACACAAGACTCTATGACGATCTTAGGTCTACAGACTATCCTGTACAAGTGTCACCTGAGAACTGCTATCTGACGTGAGGTATAATACCATCTGGGAGTTCTCGGCGAGTCCGTCCAGTGTACCTAGTCTCCACTGAGCACCCGTACACCATCTCTGATGTCAAACACCAATGGATATGGGATCATCCATCGCCCATCACATGGGTCGAGAAGCGTATACGCTAGTCTACACTGGTATATCGATGCCCCGTCTCGATACACCCACGACTAGGGACCTTGAAGGATGTACTTATGGACTACCATGTCCCCACTAGTATGATCTGCATCATAGTCCAGGTAATCAAGTACACATCCTAAGGGCTTTACCAACATGTAACTATAAGACAGTATAAAGAGACTAGTGTACATGTTAAGATAAAGAGTAACCAGATAGCATACTATCATATCGAGCAAGAAAGTCATCTCTATATATGTCCAAGCATCCAATATAATATACAACATCTGTACAATACTGGCCTCTAGGGCATACATACAACTAACAATCTCCCACTTGCACTAGGGCCAGCTGCTGTAGTATCGCATACCGAGCATCCCGAAGAGTCTCTCAAACTGTGTCTGGGGAATGGCCTTCGTGAGTGGATCCGCCGTGTTGTTCTTCGTGTCAACTCTCCTGACCTCGATCTCCCGGCGATCAACTATCTCCCGGATCAGGTGATACCGCCTCAGAATATGCCCGGACCGCTGATGGGACCTGGGTTCCTTGGCCAAAGCCACCGCTCCATTGTTATCGCAATACAAAGGTATTGGACGCTCAATGGATGGAACCACTCCAAGTTCAGTAATGAACTTCTTGATCCAGACAGCTTCTTTAGCAGCATCGTTGGCAGTGATGTATTCAGCCTCCATCGTCGAGTCTGCCACGGTTTCCTGCTTGGAACTCTTCCAGCTAACCGCCCCTCCGTAAAAGGTAAAGACAAAGCCCGACTGCGACTTAGAGTCGTCCTTATCACTCTGGAAGCTCGAATCGGTAAAGGACTCCACTTGGAGTTCACCGTTACCATACACCAAGAACATATCTCTAGTCCTTCGCAAGTACTTGAGAATGCTCTTCACAGCTGTCCAGTGACTCTCTCCAGGATCAGCTTGATACCTGCTCACTACACTTAGTGAGTATGCTACATCGGGTCTGGTACATAGCATCGCATACATGATAGAGCCTACTGCCGAAGCATAGGGTATCCCTTGCATACGAGCTCTCTCCAAATCAGTCTTGGGAGACATCTCTTTGGAGAGAGTGACTCCAGAGATCGTGGGTAAGTTCCCACGCTTGGACTCTTCCATACTAAACCTCTTTAGTATGGTGTCAATGTACCTTGATTGGGACAATCCCAAAATCCGTTTGGATCTATCTCTATAGATCCTAATTCCCAATATGCAGGAGGCATCACCAAGATCTTTCATTGAGAATCTTTGTGATAAGAAGAGCTTAACCGATTGCAGCATAGGAATATCATTTCCTATCAAGAGTATGTCGTCCACGTACAATACGAGGAAGACAACCTTACTCTCTGCCACCTTCTTGTAGATACAAGGTTCATTTGGATTTTTGACGAAATCAAACTCTTTGATAACGACGTCAAAGCAGATGTTCCAACTCCGCGATGCTTGCTTTAATCCATAAATGGATTTAAGCAGCTTGCACACCTTCCCGCTGCTCCCACTGTCTACGAAGCCCTCTGGCTGAGTCATGTACACGCACTCTTCTAAATCACCGTTTAGAAAGGCGGTCTTAACATCCATTTGCCAGATTTCGTAATCATGATATGCAGCGATGGCAAGCATGATCCGGATGGATTTGAGCATAGCTACTGGAGAAAAGGTCTCGTCATAGTCCACACCTGGTCTTTGACGAAAACCTTTTGCTACAAGTCTAGCTTTGAAAGTCTCCACTTTCCCATCTACACCAAGTTTCTTCTTGAAGATCCACTTGCTCCCAATGGGTTTTACCCCTTCAGGAGCAACGTCCAAAGTCCATACTTTGTTGGTGTACATGGATTCCATCTCGGACCGCATAGCATCCAGCCATTTCACTGAGTCCCTACTCGTGATGGCCTGCTCGAAGCTAGTTGGGTCATCATCCGCCATGATGCAATCCTCGCTCCCACCATCTATGAGAAAACCGTAGTATCTCTCAGGTGGGCGAGGAACCCTACTAGATCGGCGGAGAGGCTGAGGTTCGTCGGAAGCTACTGAATGCTCTGGTTCCACTAAATCTTCTGTTGTGTTTTGTTCAGATGGAACCTCTTCCAGTTCTACCTCAGAGCCACTAATTTCTTTTGCAAGAAATTCCTTTTCTAAAAAGGTGGCATGTTGAGCAACAAATACTCTTTGTTCCTCACTGTGGTAGAAGATATACCCTCGCGAATGTTTGGGATATCCAACAAACTTACACAGAACAGATCTTGCCTCGAGTTTGTCCGGTTTTTGTCTTTTGACATAGGCCGGGCAACCCCATATCTTTATAAAATTAAGATATGGTCTCTTCCCTTCCCATATCTCATATGGTGTGGTAGGCACAGATTTGGTGGGAACCCTGTTCAGCAGGTATGCTGCTGTTTCCAGTGCATATCCCCAGAAGGAAATAGGTAACTCAGCTACACTCATCATAGAGCGCACCATATCTAATAGGGTGCGGTTTCTCCGCTCCGATACACCGTTGTGTTGTGGTGTATATGGAGGAGTTAGCTGAGAGAGAATCCCATTCTCTTTTAGGAAGTCCAGGAATTCAATGCTTAAGTATTCTCCTCCTCGATCAGATCGTAGGATTTTAATACTTTTTCCGGTTTGGTTCTCAACTTCTTGCTTATATTCCCTAAATTTCTCAAAAGCTTCTGATTTGTGTTTCATCAGGAACACATACCCGAACCTAGAGAGATCGTCAGTGAATGTAATGAAGTATGAAGAACCATCCCTGGCATGTGTAGACATGGGACCGCATACATCACTATGTATCAGTCCCAAGAGTTCGGTAACTCTTTCTCCGTGTCCCGTAAACGGAGTTTTGGTCATCTTGCCTTTGAGACATGACTGGCAAGTGTCATAAGATGAAAATTCAAACGGATTTAAATATCCATCTTTATGCAACTTAGCTAGTCGTGTCACATTGATGTGACCCGGTCTACAATGCCACAAGAAGGATTCGTTCAGTTCTGAACTCTTCCTCTTGTGTGTGTTTGTTATGCTCAGAACTGTTGATTGATTTAGAACATAAATGCCATTGCATAACGTGCCTGATCCAACCAACTTTTGGTTACGGAAAATGTTCATAACATTGTCCTGTAATACAAAATTATATCCTTCTTTGCTTAATAAAGAAACCGATATAATGTTGCATATCAGGTTCGGCATGTAATAGCATTCGTTTAGAACCAATGTATTACCAGTTGGTAATACAAGGTGATATTCCCCGACAGTCTTAGCTGCAACAATTGCACCATTTCCAACTCTAATGTCTTTATCACCTTCTCCAAGTTCTCTACCTTTCCTAAGCCCATGTAACTGATTACATATATGGGATCCTGACCTAGTATCTAATACCCAGGACGTAGAGCAAATGGAGAAACAGTTCTCAGTAACGAACACACCCGAAGAAAATGCATCAACATGTACTTTATTCATTCGGGTGGCATGGGAATCCTGGTATTCCCCTATATCCTGTTCATTCCTATAACTCTTATAGGAAAGAACGGAACCAACGTTCCCCAGCACAGTATAACATGCGGGTTCGGTCAATACATCCATATTATTATCTTCATTAGGGCATGAAATGGTCGCTACCTGGAGAGAGAGAGAAGAAAACACTTTAGCGTATGCTCGTGCAAGATCAGATTGGTTATTATCTTATCTAATCAGGATGGCTCCCACTGCTTTTTATCAAATCTTCCTCCAAACCCTAAAAGGAAAGACTAGCCGGGATTAATTACACACTACAAGTTCGCCAATCTTTCAGCCAGGCCAGTGTCGGTACTTTGAGGGAGGTCCCCCGTGCTTTCGCACGAACCTAATTAATGTAAACCTCGTTTTCCCAGAGGCGTAACCTCGTTGACACCTTTCTAGACACCTACTTGATCAGCTAATTGCAATGTGTAAAACTCTCCCAGGAGTAACTCTTACTCGCAGTGGGTATCGGGATCCAACTATCTCATAGAAGGTATGCAATCTCATTGCAAATTTCAACACTTGAAATTCCCGATAATATTTTGCCCCAAGCATCCTATGACCTTGACGGAGGTCAACAAACCACAGGGTGCAAGTCAAGTTCAACCTGTCATTTCTTGATTGAATCAAACCCACCCGCACGACCCTTGACGGAGGTCAACAAGGTCGTACGACTACCCTAATCCAATCTGCATCATATGCATAAGCAGACAAATACTAGTTAGCTACCGCACACTACGCCTTGACGGAGGTCAACAAACGTAGCATGAATACTTAGTAGGATTTATCTGAAATGATGGAGGGCTACGCAGATTTTCATAAAACCATGAGCGTAATGAACTTGATATCGTTGTAGAATCAAATGAAGTTTTGAAATGGAGCGATTTTGAGGCTTTTTCAGTTTTGCTAAAAGAGTCATTCCCGGTGAAGGGATCTCGGTCCTTTCCTCGTCGAATGAGGTGCGGGATATATCATATATATCACTGTGCAAAGAAAAATCTCTTAAAAGCAATCAAAACCAAACCGAGTGTGTAGCATCTGCCAGTTACTGCTAAAGGAGTCACTCCCGGTGAAGGGATCTCGGTCCTTTCCTCATCGAATAAGGTGCAGGCAGGGTATATCATATATACCGCTGTGCAAAGCAAGAACTGTAGCTACCTGTTTTATTTTAAAATCCGATTCCACAACATCTTAGGTTTCTTATCTTTCATTAATCCCATTAATGAAGTCCCATCATTTAAATACCTAAACATCACAGATAGATATGACATACACTTATGCCATCCGCATTCGCCTCGATGTCCCCTCGTGCACCGTTAGGTTAGGTAACTAACGACAGAGCAGGGCAGGGCTAGCGCGGGTGTAAAACATAAGTAACGTCTATATAATATATCATATATACTATATACTATATCCATCACAGAATCACAACACAGATATCGCAGCAGAATAATCATATGAAATATTGGATATACTAGGACGTCCGTGTTTTCAATACGAGCCAGTATAAAACACGGATTCCACAGTCGTAACGAATAGCCAATCCCACACCCCTAGACCCCTACGAGAGCGGCAAGCAACCCTGCCAATTCTAGGGTTAGGAGACCCGGACTCGACTCCTCGAGTTGGTCTCCCATTGGACCCCAGAACCCGGTTACTTGTGCTCCCCTCCTTGGGTCTATCCTAATGCGGAAAAGTAAATAATATACAAAGGGTGACATCTTCCGCTACCTGGAAGTGCCCCAAATAAAAGAATATTACATACAAGTTTTTACATGAATGAAAATGGAAAAACACTCATCTCACATAAAAACCCCCGGCTATTCGAACACGACGATCCAATATAACATATCCAGCAACACATAACATCACATGTCATCAACGTAAGTAAGTATGCATACCCCAATTGTCGTTGACGTATAGCAACGAAACCGGCGATATCTGCATACTACACTTACGGTCACAGAAAAGAAAGTGTAAAACTACAACAATTGGAATCCGCAACTTCTTTAGACATCACATGCCTAACAGTTACAAACCCCGCATTTTAGTCTCATTATCGAAAACTCTTTTCAATATCGTATGGGACTAAACTGCTAGATTTATAACATTCATCCAGTTATCTCATAACTGTTTGTGAATTCCAATTATTGTATCACATTCCAAATAAACAAAAAATGTTAAACTTTCCGATCGAACAGTCGAATACCCAAGTTTTCCCGATACAGCTCAACACATGAAATAAGTCTAACAACATTCAGTTCGTGCCTCAGTACCAACGGTCCAGCCGTAGAAGGGTCAAGCCAACACCTCACATGTGGCACGCCGTACTGCCCCAAACCCGAAGGTTCAAAGGGCAGTTCAAGACGGTCACATAATCGAGTTAAGGTTTGTTGTCTTCTAGAGGGTCCATCGCGTTACTTGCACTACATAGAACGTCGTTAAACTACGGAAAAATCCAACACTTGGAAATTTCCCGACAGGGGAAAAATTGGGTATTTATATCCGGTCGAACTTTTTAACATATTCTAAAAATTATCCGGAAATACACAAAGACGAAATTTGATACCCCGATCGAAACACCGAATCCCCAAAGCAACCAAAAAAAAATTCAACTCTTGAATAATCATTAAAAACACCCAGGAAAATCACCACTGGAAATTAAGGATTACTGTGTAAAATTCATTAAATAATTATGCCGTACGGCCGCGGATCCGCCGCATGAGCAATGCTCATGCCGCGGATCCGCGCTTGAATAGTTGAATTAAACTCATGAATTTCACAGTAAACCTTATAATTTCCTGCTTATTTTTCTGCATATTTTTAATATTGAAAAATCCCACTTTTTGGAAAAAGTCCAGAGAGCAAGATAATTTTAGGGTTTCGGGTTCGTTCGGGCTTCAAATCGCGTCTAGACTTCGCCTAAGGCTCTAGCTTGGCTCTGATACCAGTGAAAGGTTCCTAGGCACCCTAGAGAGGTCTCACAAGGCATCGAACATGCCAATTTAAAAAAAATGGTGCCGAGAAACCCTAGACTACGGATCTTAGACTAGATGTTTAGGCGAAACGGAAAACTAGTTAACTATTTAACTATAGGTTAGATGGTACAACCTTTGTAGATCCGGATTTCCACCTCCTTAGCTCCACGTTATCATGCCCTCGCTGTCCATCATGAATCCTCAACTCGTTCGTCGGCTTCATCGGAAAACGGGCGAACAAGGTCGTCGGCTTCGTGTCAAAGACGATCTACGTCGAGGTTGCACTAGTTCAAGCTCCGACTTCACCAAGAAGTGAAACTTGTGAAGAAAACACCCAAAACCACTTGGCAAGAGGTAGAGGATGAAGAAATAGGAGGTGGGTTCACTTTAGATTTGGATTTCTCTCACTAAAACTCAAGTTGCCATTGATGTAGCAAGCTTGAAGATGAAGAAGAAGATGAAGAAGATGATGATAATGTTATGATAAGTAATTGAAAATAAAAAGGAAAATCAATACTTTTCATAAAGTAAACCATGGTTATGTGTAGAGAATTGACCAAGGTTAGATTAGTTGTTAGGGTTAAGAATGAAGACAAAAGGGATGACTTTGGTCAAAGTTTCATGAAGCTTCAATAAGCTTCATGAAGAAAAGAAACCCTTTTTGTTTTCTTTCACCTAATTAAATGAATAAATAATGGATAAATAATTAAGTGAATAATCAAAAACCCTAACCCTTATCATAACCATGGTTCAATTCTTCACACAAAGCCAAGTTATTATGCATCATCAATCATGATACAAACAAGTGTACACAAAATATATCACATATACAATGTGCACACCAAGTGAGAAAAATCCGTTTAAAGTGAACCAATACTAGTTAATGCAAAGTAATATATCAAATATATAATTATACATTAAATCATTAAATCAACATTTGATTCAATGATCCGGTCATGTTGCACATAACCGACTAGTATTTAATGTATCGATTTATCGAATCAATGATTCGATAACTAGGTCATATCGAATATAACCAATCGAAACATATATTGCGAGAATGAAATGCGGTATCACATACACGCATTATTCTCGGTCCTGCACACATCTCATATGCGCTCCTATTTCGTTTCGCTTGAACCAGGAAACCTCTGTGTAGGACTCTAAAGACTCGTCAATACGCCGGTAGCAGATGATGATCATATCAAGCACCCACAAGCCGCAAGCGGTCTGCCAAACGTAACGGCCACCCGGGTATTGAGCGATCAGAAGATCGACGAGCTAGCCCGCTCACACTCCTGCGAATCCGACCAGTAACACTTACCATACAGTCCGGTCTCTTCGTCTGATATGTCGCATATCAAGTCTAGGGGTGGTAAACGTCAGACCCCAATAACCCGATAAGTCGCGCCGATGTGAGGCTCATAACGGGTCGAGAAACTACTGGTAACACTTACCAGCAAATCTCTGATCAGCCCTGGCCAGGGACTTCCCTGCTACGGCCAATCGAGCACTGCGCAACATCAACCCCCAATACCGGGAGAGACGAAACCCTTCCTATCGCTCATTGCCTCCATGTGACTCGGGACTGTGCCCAAAGACCATCGTTTTGCACGCCCTCATGGACGTGGTAAGGTGGAGATCAAAGCACAGTGGGAATCACACAAGACTCTATGACGATCTTGGGTCTACAGACTATCCTGTACAAGTGTCACCTGAGAACTGCCATCTGACGTGAGGTATAATACCATCTGGGAGTTCTCGGCGAGTCCGTCCAGTGTACCTAGTCTCCACTGAGCACCCGTACACCATCTCTGATGTCAAACACCAATGGATATGGGATCATCCATCGCCCATCACATGGGTCGAGAAGCGTATACGCTAGTCTACACTGGTATATCGATGCCCCGTCTCGATACACCCACGACTAGGGACCTTGAAGGATGTACTTATGGACTACCATGTCCCCACTAGTATGATCTGCATCATAGTCCAGGTAGTCAAGTACACATCCTAAGGGCTTTACCAACATGTAACTATAAGACAGTATAAAGAGACTAGTGTACATGTTAAGATAAAGAGTAACCAGATAGCATACTATCATATCGAGCAAGAAAGTCATCTCTATATATGTCCAAGCATCCAATATAATATACAACATCTGTACAATACTGGCCTCTAGGGCATACATACAACTAACAGCCAGCGGGCTCTGGTTTGAGCCGGATACTGGTATATGTTTTGGGGTTACTTTTATCTCTCAGTATTCATGTTCCTCGGAACAAGAATGCAGGTGTGTATGCACAGTTGTTTGAGGCGGAAGAAGAGGTTTTTCATTAGGGTTTCGGAACGGGTGCGCATGCACAGTTGACAGTCGTCTTTTTTCCAAACCCTAATGAATTAGTGAGATATCAATTAATAATAGTAATTAAATGAAATTATGTTATGGTTGGTTTTGTTGACTTGTTGACCATGGTTGACTTGTTGACCATGGTTGAATGTTTGACCATCATCATTACTTTGCAAGGATGCTCCTTGATTCTTGCCAACATTCATTTAATGAAGTGATGATAGTGGTCATTCCAAAACAACCATCAACTATTCTCATTTGAATTATTATTACTAATTAGATAATTCTTTTTCTTTTGATATGGTTGCAAAAAGGAAAAAGATAGCTCATTCTATCATATTCATTCTCTCTCCTCGCTTCATCTTCTTCTTCCTCAAGCTCAAGGGGAATCCTTCTCATGTGTTGAGAATCCCTCTCCTTGAAAAGAAAACAACCCCTAGACACTCTCTACTCACTCTAGGATCAAAGGTTTAGCAAGACGAAGATTCTAGTTCTCTCAAAGTTCGAGAAAGAGCCCGAAGGTTGAACCCTCAGGTGGATCCATCTTTGACGGAAGAAGGCAACGAGGAAAGCACCATCAACCTCTACAAAAGTTTGAAGAAGAAGGAGTTCAAGTTTAGGTATAACCATCTTTCCGAGTAGCTAACTCTCTTTAGCTTGTTTGCTAGCTTTAGTTTAGGAAAAGATCCCGACTTTGTTAGTCCATGTTGCCCCATGCGCTAAAAATTTGATTTTTATACCGTTTCCGCCTCCCCGTAAGAACCGGGGGTCGCAACGTGGACTTACAGTGGTATCAGAGACTAACTAAACTTAAACTAGCTTGGTAGCGAAGTGTATGGATGTTCGAAACCGAAAAATCTCAAAAACCGGAAATCAAAAACCCTAAGTTTCTGTTGAATTTTTTTGTGCTCTAAAAGTAAAACTTTTTACTCCCAAAATCGGCTCAGGGTTTTGTGAGAACACCCAAGAAAAACGATCCCATGAATCCTTCAAACCGCCGCGGATCCGCGGCCTCAGCTATTCTCTTAGCCGCGGATCCGCCGCCGTTTAGCCTCTTCATGTGATCGTGTTTTGTGCAGTGTTCATCTGGTAGGGTTTTGGGATTTTTCAAATATGTTATATGTGCCCAGATTTTCCAGAAAAGAAATTTACTTTTGGGGTCCTATAAATCCGTATTTTTTTTCCGAACATCGCTACACTTTGGCTATATTGGTTATATCTGTGATATTTGTATGTATTGAACGTCGGCTAATCGCTATAAGTCGATTAGTCGGGGTTATACATCTCTGTGATCTGTGTTTGATATTGGAATGTGTATATGAATGTGTTGGACTGTCGCGGGTGAATAGCCGGGGTGGATGTGAGATGAGCTTTTGTTTTTCTTTCATTCATTTATAAATGTAAATTGATGTAATAATATTATTTGTATGGCCGCACAACCGGGTCGGGGTTGTAGCCGTCATTGTATAATTCTTTTTACTGTTTTTGCTCCTAGGATAGACCCATGGAGGGGTGCACAAACTACCGGGTACTTGGCGGGTAGTTTGCCGCACCCGTAGGGGTCTTGGGTGGGGTTTTGGTTATTCACCGCGACCGTGTAATCCGCTTTTCGTTGCAGGCTCGAACGGATTGCGCATTCCTAGTATATCCAATGTATTCATCTGTGATCTGTAATGTCTATCATTGCTTTATATTTAGGCGTTGCTTATGTTTTACAGCCGTGCTAGCCCAGCCCCCGCTCTGTCGTTAGTTAAGTAACCTAACGGGTGATGACGGGACCCCGTGGCGAATGCGAATGGCATAAGCGTACGTCATATTTTGGTTGTTTTCTGCAATGGTAGGATTAAATGATGGGACGCATTAAAAGAACTAATGCAAGAATATCACGCATTAAAAGAACTAATGCAAGATAATAAACCAAACTAAAGTCGTTGGAACACTTTAGAAAAACCACTCGGTTCTTTTCAAAACTAACTTTTAAATGCGGAGCTTGAGCCACTCCTTTTAAAAGCTATCTCGTTCCATCGATTATATCAAGTTCACTACGTTCACGGTTTCGCCAAAACCATCCGTAGCCCTCCGTCGTTTCATATGAATATTCAACAGTATTCAAGCTGTGTTTGTTGGCCTTAGTCAAGGCACAGTGTTTGGTAGCTGGTAAGTATTCATATGTTGCATAGATAGAATGCGTTGGTTTGGGACAGTCGTATTGTCTTGTTGGCCATAGTCAAGGGTATATACGGGTGGGTTCAAATTAACCTGGATAACGACGGGTAGAACTTGACATGTGACTTATGATTTGTTGGCCTTAGTCAAGGTCATAAGAGCATGGGGCAAAAATCCACATCGGGAGTTTCATAAGTACTGAAACTTGCTAGATTTGCATACCATTTGGAGTGTGGTGATTCTGGTAGGATTCCTTCAGTTTCGTCACGCGATGATATTTGGATCCCGATCCTACTGTGAGTATATGCTACTCCTCGGGAAATTTCTCACTAAACGATCAATGCTATAAACCTTGTAGGTGCCTAGAAAGGTGTTAGCGGGGCTACGCCCCCAGGGAAAAGAGGTTCTTAAATTAAGGAGCTTCGCGAAAGCGTTGGAAAACCTCCCTCGAAGTACCGACACTGGCCTGGCTGAACGGTTAAGCAAGTATTGTGCGGTGGGATTGATCCCGGCTAATTCTTCCTTTGTGGTTTGAGGAGGGATTCGAGAGACAGTGGGAGCCATCCTGTTTAGACAAATTAAAAACCATTCTAAACTTGCAAGAGCATCGTGCTAAAGTGTTTCTTCTCTCCCCCCTGCAGCGACCAAATCGAAATGACCGGACTTAAGTTACTTCTAGATAAAAACATACTGACAGGGCCAAACTACAAAGATTAGCTAAGGAATGTCAAAATGGCAATCACTTACGACAAGCTGGGGTATCTTCTTACCACCAAAGCTCCCCCCGTCCCAGGTCCCACCTCCACCGTCGCGGATAAGGAAATCCGTAAGACTTGGGAGATTGATTGCGCGAAGGCCAGATGCCTCGTGCTTGCCTCTATGGACATGGAACATCAGAGGAGGCACGAGAATATGGACTTGGAATCCATATTTCTTCATACAAAAGAACTGTATGGAGAGCAGTCTCGTATCGCAAGATACGAAGTGTCGAAGAAGTTATTTTCGGCAAAGTTGGCCGTCGGATCATCGGTAGCGGACCACGTGCATAAGATGATAGGCTACATTGAGGAGCTCGCAGAACTTGGGACCACGTTGGAGAGTGAGCTCTATACGGACTTAGTTCTCCAGTCCCTTCCTTCCACTTACGCCCAGTTCATACTGAATTTCAACTTGCAAGAAAAAGAAGTTGAACTATCAGAACTCCTCAACATGCTGAGGAGTGCAGAGGGCACCCTACAGAAAGGTAGGGAAACATCCACTTTGTTTGTAGGAGGATCTTCTTCTTCTAGGTCCAAGGCGAAAGCCAAGGGAAAGAAGAGGAAAGCCCCCGCCAAACCAAGGGGCCGTGTTAGTAAAGTGGATACGAAGGGAAAAGCAAAGGCAACAAAGATAGCGGGGAAGCTTGTGGGTAAAGAGGAATGCTTCTATTGTCACAAGAGTGGACACTGGAAGAAAGATTGCAGGGCTTGGAAGGCCAGGACACAGGAACTGAAGCAGGTTGCGGCTTCAGCTTCAGGTGTGTATGTTATTGAAAACTGTCTTTCTATAAACTCTACTTCCTGGGTATTGGATACCGGATCAGGATCTCATATCTGTAATTCTTTTCAGGCGTTGAGAAACCGTAGGGTTTTGAAGGCAGGTGACATGACCCTCAGAGTTGCGAACGGAGCTAGCATGGATGCTAAAGCCGTGGGGGACTATCACCTGGGAATGTCAGATCGGCATGTTTTGGTTTTGCGTAATTGCTTTTTTGTACCCAACGCAACTTGTAATATCATTTCTGTATCTTTGGTTTCTAAAGAAGGTTATGAATTTGCGTTTGTAAGTAATGTTGTAAACATTCACCTTAATCAAGTTCTGATTGGGTCAGGTACATTGAGCAATGGTATATACGTATTGAACCAACCACAGATTTTCAATGTCCAGAATACACACAAAAGAAAGTCTCCAGATATCAATCAGGTTTTCTTATGGCATTGTAGACTGGGTCACATCAATGAGACACGGTTGACTAAGTTACATAAAGAAGGATACTTGGATCCGTTCGAGTATCAGTCTTATGCCACTTGTGAATCTTGTCTCATGGGAAAGTAGACAAAGACTCCGTTCACTGGACACGGAGAAAGAGCGAGCAAGCTCTTGGGACTCATACACAGTGACGTGTGTGGTCCAATGTCTACACATGCGCGAAGTGGTTATTCATACTTCATTACTTTCACAGACGATTTCTCTAGGTATGGACATGTCTTCTTAATGAAGCACAAATCCGAGGCCTTTGAGAAATTTCGGGATTACAAGAATGAAGTTGAAAAACAAACAGGCAAAAGTATTAAGATTCTAAGATCGGATCGAGGTGGTGAATACTTGAGTGCCGAGTTCCTGGACTATTTAAAAGAGAATGGAATTCTCTCTCAGCGTACTCCTCCATACACTCCGCAACATAACGGTGTATCGGAAAGGAGGAATCGAACCCTATTGGATATGGTTCGTTCCATGATGAGTAAGGCTGAGTTACCGCGATCTTTCTGGGGCTATGCACTAGAAACAGCTGCACATCTCTTGAACCAAGTTCCTACTAAGACAGTGCCTACCACACCATATCAGATGTGGAGTGGGAAGAAACCCTGTCTTAAATCCTTTAAGACATGGGGATGTCCGGCTTTTGTAAAAAAGCAGCATGCGGACAAGCTCGAGGCACGCTCAGTACAGTGCAAGTTTGTGGGATACCCAAAGAACTCCAAGGGGTATCTATTCTATTACGCAGAGGAGCAAAAAGTCCTTGTTTCTCGTCATGCCCGCTTCTTGGAAACTGAGTTTTTAGAAAATCAGATAAGTGGGAGCGCAGTAGAACTGGATGAAATTCCAGAACCTCAGACTATTACTGAAAGCTTAGTGGAACCAGAAGGTTCAAAAGAACAGGACATTCCTACGCCGCTCCGCAGGAGTAGTAGGCAGTCTTATCCGCCCGAGAGATACTACGGTTTTCTCATAGACGGGGATAGAGAGGATTGCATCATAGATTATGATGAGCCTACTAGCTTCCAACAGGCCGTTCAGAGCGTTGACTCGGTAAAATGGCTGGATGCAATGCGGACCGAAATGGAGTCCATGTACACCAACAAAGTATGGACGTTGGACATTGCTCCAGACGGGGTAAAACCCGTAGGATGCAAGTGGATCTTCAAAAGGAAGATTGGTGTAGATGGACAGGTTAAGACCTATAAAGCTAGACTTGTAGCAAAGGGTTTCCGTCAAAGACCTGGCTTGGACTATGACGAAACCTTTTCTCCAGTGGCTATGCTGAAATCCATTCGGATCCTTCATGCTATTGCTGCCTTCCACGATTATGAGATTTGGCAGATGGACGTAAAAACCGCTTTTCTAAATGGAAATTTAGAGGAGTGTGTCTATATGGATCAGCCAGAGGGTTTCATTCAGAGTGGGAGCAGCGGAAAGGTGTGCAAGTTGCTTAAGTCCATCTATGGACTAAAGCAGGCATCGCGGAGTTGGAACATCTGTTTTGATGAGACGGTCAAGGAATTTGGCTTTATCAAAAATCCAGATGAACCATGCATCTATAGTAGATTTGTAGCGAGAACTGTAGTATTCCTCGTTTTATACGTGGATGACATTCTCTTAATAGGAAATGACATTCCTAGGCTACAATCTGTCAAGGGTTTTTTGTCACAAAGGTTCTCCATGAAAGACCTGGGTGATGCCTCCTACATCCTGGGGATCTGGATCCATCGTGATAGATCCAAGAGGATATTAGGACTTTCACAGTCCAAGTACATCGACACTATACTGAAGAGATTCAGTATGGAAGATTCGAAGCGCGGTAACCTACCGGCTTGTCACGGGATCACCCTCTCTAAAGAGATGTCTCCCAAGACTGATTTGGAGAGGGATCGCATGTCTATTATACCCTACGCTTCTGCGGTAGGCTCTATAATGTATGCGATGTTGTGTACCAGACCGGATGTAGCTTATACACTGAGTGTAGTAAGCCGGTATCAGTCAAACCCTGGGGAGAAACACTGGATAGCAGTAAAGAACATTCTCAAGTACCTGAGAAGGACTAAGGAGGTGTTCTTGGTGTATGGCGGAAAAGACCTCCAGATCGAGGCCTTTGCTGACTCCAGCTTCCAGAGTGACAAGGATGATTCCAAGTCCATGTCGGGTTTTGTCTTTACCCTCAATGGAGGGGCGGTGTGTTGGAAGAGTTCCAAACAGGAAACCGTTGCAGACTCGACGATGGAAGCGGAATACATCGCTGCATCTGATGCCGTAAAAGAAGCTGTCTGGATGAGGAAGTTCTTGAAAGAACTTCAGGTGGTTCCGTCCATTGTTGACCCAATACCTCTGTATTGCGACAATAACGGGGCTATAGCTTTAGCGAAGGAACCCAGGACCCATCAGAGATCCAGGCACATCTTGAGGCGGTATCACCTGATCAGGGAGATCGTGGATCGGAAGGAGATCGAGGTTCGGAGGGTTGCTTCAGAAGAAAACACTGCAGATCCATTCACCAAGGCCCTACCCCAGACTCAGTTCGAGCGGCTGATCGAGATGATAGGTCTTCGATACGCCAGTACATGGCCTTAGTGCAAGTGGGAGATTGTTAGTGTATATGCCCTAGAGGCCATTACTGTATCATACTAGTTTGTATATTACTTAATGGAAGCTTGGGATATTCACCTTGTATAAACAATCTTGCTCAATATAGTAGTATGCTACTTGGTTTGTTTCTACTTCAATGTGTACATGTGTTTATTTTGCGATATCACCTATACACATTAGTGGAGCCCTTAAGATCTTTGCTTGATTACCAGCGTTGTGATGGCAGTCACACTAGTGGGGGCTGGGTAATCTATAAGCACATCCTTATACTGGTCCCTAGTCGCAGGACTATCGAGACAGGGCATCGATACTCCGAAGTAGACTAGCGTATGCGCTTCTCATCCCAGTGTGGGAGATGGTCTGTCCCACAGCCATCAGTACGTCGTACTGGAGATAGTATACGGGTGCTCGTTGGGTTACGAGTACACTGGACAGGACTCGTCGGGAACTGACAGGTTGGTATTATACCTATCGTCAGTTATCAGTTCCCAGGTGACATGAGTACAGCTTAGTCCGCTGACTTGACACTGGCACTTCGCCTCGAGTGTGTTCCCACTGCATTTTGATCACTACCCTACCACGGCTCAAAGGAGTCGTGCAAACAGGTAGTAGTTGGGTGCAGTCCCGAAGCACTTGGAGGCAGTGACGGTTAGACAGGATTCGTCTCTCCCGGTATTGGGGGTTGACATCGCGCTGTGTCTAGGAGAGCCATTACACGAGTAGTCCCTGGCCAGGGCAAGCGAGATATACTGGTAGGCTTCCAGTGTTATCTCTGGGTGTTTTTGGGCTTCACTCCGACACGACTTGTACCGCTATTAGGGGACTGACGTTTACCGCCCCCTAGGCCCGCCATGCGATGTATCAGACGAACAGACCGGACTGTACGGAGAATGTCACATTCAGACTCAGTAGGAGTTCAGATGGGGTTCACCTCGTTAGCCTTCTTGTCGGCTTCTACCTGGGGACCGTTACGCACAGCTAATGCCGCTTGCGGTCTGTGGTTAAACCCACTGCCAGCGTAGTGTCGAGTCTTTAGAGTCCCACACAGAGGGTATTCGCCTCTTGGCAAAACAGAGTAGAGGTCGCATGGTTTTGCGACAGGGTTCGTTCTCATCCGCGCACTTGTGCACGTTTTGGAGTCCGGACGGATATTGCCAGTGAAAGGTTCCTAGGCACCCTAGTGAGGTCTCACAAGGCATCGAACATGCCAATTTAAAAAAAATGGTGCCGAGAAACCCTAGACTACGGATCTTAGACTAGATGTTTAGGCGAAACGGAAAACTAGTTAACTATTTAACTATAGGTTAGATGCTACAACCTTTGTAGATCCGGATTTCCACCTCCTTAGCTCCACGTTATCATGCCCTCGCTGTCCATCATGAATCCTCGACTCGTTCGTCGGCTTCATCGGAAAACGGGCGAGCAAGGTCGTCGACTTCGTGTCAAAGACGATCTACGTCGAGGTTGCACTAGTTCAAGCTCCGACTTCACCAAGAAGTGAAACTTGTGAAGAAAACACCCAAAACCACTTGGCAAGAGGTAGAGGATGAAGAAATAGGAGGTGGGTTCACTTTATATTTGGATTTCTCTCACTAAAACTCAAGTTGCCATTGATGTAGCAAGCTTGAAGAAGAAGAAGAAGATGAAGAAGATGATGATAATGTTATGATAAGTAATTGAAAATAAAAAGGAAAATCAATACTTATCATAAAGTAAACCATGGTTATGTGTAGAGAATTGACCAAGGTTAGATTAGTGGTTAGGGTTAAGGATGAAGACAAAAGGGATGACTTTGGTCAAAGTTTCATGAAGCTTCAATAAGCTTCATGAAGAAAAGAAACCCTTTTTGTTTTCTTTCACCTAATTAAATGAATAAATAATGGATAAATAATTAAGTGAATAATCAAAAACCCTAACCCTTATCATAACCATGGTTCAATTCTTCACACAAAGCCAAGTTATTATGCATCATCAATCATGATACAAACAAGTGTACACAAAATATATCACATATACAATGTGCACACCAAGTGAGAAAAATCCGTTTAAAGTGAACCAATACTAGTTAATGCAAAGTAATATATCAAGTGTTGATTCGATGAATCGGTACATGATATATTATTCGGTTATATTCGTTATAGCCGGATTGTCGGATCAAGTGTTGATTCGATAATTTAATGTATAATAATATATATGATATATTGCATTACATTATCTAATATTGGCTCGCTTTATTATTTCATTTTCTCACCGGGTAATACATTGATATATATGTGATATATGTTAATTGTATTATTTTCTTTTGTTACAAATATATATTATATATGTGATATATAATATAGTAACATGATATGATTACTAATGCAACATGTTTAGTGGAGATTAAACAAGGTTAGGGTTTGATTTGAGTTAGTTCTTTCTTGATGCTTCTAGAAGGATTTATTTTGTTTTGAGCTAAGATATTATGGTTGATATTTTCTAGTGACTCATTCTTAACCCAACCCAAACCCTTAGCCTTAGTTAATTCTCTACATGAGTTAGCCTTGTCATAGTTAACCATGGTTACATTATTAATCATATATCTTTTCCTTATTCATCACAAAAGGATTTATCCATTATTTCTTCTTCTTCTTCAACCATGAGCTTTGAGAAAGCTTTATAGGTTTTCATTTTGTGATGATTAAGAGTGAGAATTTGATAAGAAAAGAGAGCACAAATACTACTCCATCATTCTCATCTAATCTAGCCAATTAGATTAGGGTATTCACCTCATTAGAGAGAGAGAGAGAGCTTGAGTTATAGAAATTTCGAGTTAGATCATCGGAGAAAAGGAAGACTACAAGCTAGCATGGATCGTTCGAGTTGTGGAGCCTCTCTTGAGTCCGGGAGATCATGGATCGCGGTTAAGGGACTTCTACTTGGAGCTTATGAAGCAAAGGAGCGGACTACAAAGGTTGTAATCCCTCACACTTAGTTGTAAAGATGTTTACTTGCATGTTAAACCCTAATTATCTAGCAAAGATCCCGGCTTTGGGTTGTTTGGCACGTCTAAATTTTTATTCGGGCATGGTTGATGCCTTATTAACCCTTGTAAAAGTGCCTAGGAACCCTACAATTAGTCCCCTGATCGTTGAATATCACATTCATATGATGGATGATGCCAAACCAGCCCGGCATCCACAAAGGCGACTTAATCCAGTCATGAAGGAGTCTGTGAAAAAAGAGATCGTCAAATGTCTAGATAGTGGTATCATTTACCCTATTTCTGATAGCCAGTGGGTCAGTCCTATACATGTTGTCCCTAAAATGTTGGGCATAACGGTCATCACCAATGAGGAGAACGAGTTAATCCCTACTCACACCCAAACTGGGTGGCGATTATGTATTGATTATAGAAAACTCAACACCGCAACGCGGAAAGACCACTTTCCGCTACCATTTATTAACCAAATGCTCGAACGGTTGGCTGGACATGAGTACTACTGCTTTTTGGACGGCTACTCTGGCTACAACCAAATTCCCATCGCCGAGAAAGACCAGGACAAAACCACGTTCACCGGTCCTTTCGGCACGTTTGCATATCGCCGCATGCCCTTTTGGGTTATGCAATGCTCCCGCTACCTTCCAGCAGTGTATGATGGGAATTTTCTCAGACATGGTGGAGAAATTGTTGGAGATATTCATGGATGATTTCTCCATCTTTGGCGATTCCTTTGATGAGTGCTTGCAACATCTCGACGCTGTCCTTACCCGGTGTAAAGATAAGAACCTCACTTTAAACTGGGAGAAGCGCCACTTCATGGTGCGCGAAGGTATTGTCTTAGGACAAATAATTTCACAAAATGGCATTGAGGCTGACAAAGCGAAGATTGAGGTCATTTCCATTCTCCCTCCTCCCAGATGCGTCAGAGACATCCAAGCTTTCCTTGGCCACGCCGGTTTTTATAGACGGTTTATCAAGGACTTTAGCAAGATTGCTAGACCCTTGACTCTTCTCTGGCCAAGGACACCACATTCGACTTCAACTCGAGCTGTGTGACTGCGTTCGAATCACTAAAAAGCTCACTCACTTCTGCTCCTGTTCTTTCTTCTCCTGACTGGACATATCCCTTTGAGATTATGTGCGGTGCATCTGACTTTGCTATTGGTGCAGTCCTATGACAACACATTGATAAAATGCCGCACGTAATCTACTATGCTAGCCGAACCCTGAATGATGCCCAACTGAATTACACAACAACCGTGAAGGAATTCTTGGCTATTGTGTTTGCATTAGAAAAATTCAGGCCCTACTTGATCGGCTCTCTAGTCATTGTCTATACAGACCATTCAGCTTTGCGACATCCTTTTGTAAAGAAGGACGCAAAGTCTCGGTTGATACGTTGGATCCTCCTACTTCAAGAGTTTGACCTTGTCATTAAGGACAAAAGAGGATGTGAAAACGTAGTAGCCGACCATCTTTCACGACTTCCTTCTTCGCCAATGCTTCCACTTCCAATCAACGACGTTTTTCTGGATGAACAACTCTTGACAGTATCGTGCGAACCCTGCTTCACAGATATTGTGAACTATTTGGCAACAGGATTACTACCGAATGAATGGTCAAGTCAAGACAGACTTCAATTCTTATCCCAAGTAAAACACTTTTACTGGGACGAACCCTATCTGTTCAAGTACTGTCCCGACCAGATTATTCATCGGTGTGTTCCTGATAATGAGTTCAAGAGTGTGCTGTCGTTTTGCCACGATCAAGCGTGTGGCGGGTATTTTGGCCCAAGAAAAACAGTCGAGAAAATCTTGCAGTGTGGCTTCTACTGGCCACAACTCTTCAAAGATGCTCATGATCACTGCAAGAATTGCTCCCGGTGCCAACACTTGGGTCGGATATCCAGGAAAAACGAGATGCTGCTCCAACCAATCTTGGTTGTCGAGATTTTCGATGTTTGGAGAATTGATTTCATAGGGCCGTTTCCCAGCTCTTTCGGGAACCTATATATTCTTCTAGCTGTTGATTATGTCTCTAAATGGGTCGAGGCCTTGCCAAGACGGACTAACGACAACAAGGTTGTCGTTCGATTCCTTAAGGAAAACATCTTTTCCCGGTTTGGGCACCCTCGCGCGATCATTAGCGACAATGGAACACCTTTCTGTAATAGGACTTTCGAGACCTTGATGCGGAAATACTCCATTAATCATAAGCTATCCACGCCCTACCACCCCCAAACATGTGGGCAAGCCGAAGTGTCTAATCGGCAAATCAAACAGATTTTGGAGAAAACAGTTTCCAAAAACCGTACTGATTAGTCTTTGAAACTTACTGATGCCCTTTAGGCATTTCGAACTGTTTATAAGACTGATCTTGGCATGTCTCCTTATCGTCTTGTTTACGGAAAGGCTTGCCACCTTCCAGTGGAAATCGAGTATCATGCATTTTAGGCGATCAAAGAGCTGAATCTAACCCTTGAAGATGCGGGCAGCTATCGGAAGCTGTAGCTTAACGAACTGAACGAGTTTCGGGATGAAGCTTACGAAAACACGGTTGTCGTTAAGAACCGAATGAAGGTCTTTCATGATAAACACCTTACGCGCAAAACTTTCACTCCTGGTCAACAGGTACTTCTTTACGACACCCGACTACATTTCCATCCCGGTAAACTCGGATCTCGTTGGAAATGACCCTTTTTTGTGCGGACTGTATATCCGCACGGTGCGGTGGATTTGGAAAATCCAGAGGATGGTTCACTATTCAAGGTGAATGGACATAGTTAAAACCGTTCCTCACCGCTGACCCGTCGGAGGAGCTCCTTATGTTGCAGGAGCCGGTTTACACTGACTGATCTTCCTCCACTTACCACCAAACTTCGGTTATCCAGCCATAAACAGTGGAAACACTGTTTTAAATAAGTTTGGGGGTTTTTATGCACCTTTTTGTTTCTTTTGTGTCGGGATATTTCTAGCCTGGAAATTCCCATTTGTAATTTAAAACATTAAATAAATAAAAATAAAAATATTTTTTTGGAGGGGGGTGTTTTTGTAAATATACAGAACCATAAATAAAATAAAACAAAAAATTTTAATTCTTTTATTTAATTATTCTTTTTGGGGAGGCTTTTGTATAAATGTTTGACAGCTCCTATAAATACATATCGACCCCTTTTCTGAATTCCCCCTGCCTCAAACCAAACCCTAACACAAACCCTAGCCGCCACAGAGATTTCTTCCACTGATCTCCTCATCGCGCCGCCCAATTGACGTCGTTTTCCTCTTCCCTCCGCGCTTCCGCAGCCGCTCTGCCTCTGCTCCCTTTGAAAATTTCAGAGGAGGTTTGCATCTCATTTCTTTCTCTCTGTAGATTTAATATTTCTGTATTTTGCTCTCTGTCATGGCCCCTACATTGTAATTTGAAAGGGATTTCTCCCACTTATTTGCGCATGATGTTTACGGTACTTATTTCGGCGAAGAGATCCGAAAGCGCGGATGGAATTTTCTGTTATTTAACTATCCGAACGCATTCGTGCTTCCGGATCTTGTTGCACGTTTCTATGATAGTGTAGAGGAGGGGTATTTACCACAACACGGATTCATACGATTACTGTGGGGGGATCGGGAAATAATTATCGATAGGGACTTCATTCACGAAGTCACTTTAATACCACGAATCCCCATTCACGATCAACCCCTCCGATTTGAGGTCTACCTACCTTTAATAGGAGATGGCTCTTCTAAGGACCCTAGAAAGGGGATTCAGGCTCGCACGCTTTATGCGAATGTTTTAACAATGTGTCGTTGGGCACAAAACAATATTTTTGGAAGTTCGCATAACACAACATTTTTTACACCGTCCCTACAAATAGTGCACACTTTGATGACCAGAAACCCGAGCTATGACATGTACACTGTGTTGCTGCACTCGATTGGCGCCGGCAAGAGGACTGCCAATTATCCATGCCTAATGTTGGTGACACAACTGTGTAGCCATTTCCTTCCTATTCAGGAATTTGAAATTTACATGCATGGTGGGGTTCCCATTCGACCCCTTCTTGAGGGTATCTCCACATCCTACACACGACTTCATAATTTATGGTCGCGGACCGAGCCGGCCGAAGATGTGATGGACAAGACACCCAGCTCGAGCTCCACAGCGAGCGATGAAGATCTAACCCCCGCTGTGCAAGCGCACTTGATTAGACGAACCCATAGGGGGTAGAATGAGTGATAGGGATGCTGACAAACTTTGATCAGCGGTTGACGAGTCTGAAACGGTAGAAAGAGAGGAACGATCACGATCGAGGGGACGGGGGACATATAGGGGTGAGGCAGGAACAAGTGAGGCCGCGTCTAGGAGACGCCGCAGGGAGCAGTGAGGACACTGCTATCAGTAAGTTTGGGGATGAAGTTTGGTTGTAAATAGTTATCTTTGCATTGCATCTGCACGGTTTTTTATTTATTTTTGTCAATATTTGTTTTTCTTTGCATATTTAATTTTGCATCGTTTTTTCTGCATTGCATTAATATATATATATATATATATATATATATATAAAATATAAAAATGAAAATGTCAATATTGGCCATATTTGACTCGAGTTCGACATGACGGTTGACTAGTTAGAAAAAAATTAGATCCTAAACTTAGTAAATTAAAAACCCTAAAAATAACCTTCTTTGAAGTATAACTGTAGAAAATATACGTCCTTGCAGTTTATTTTGAAATAAGCAAATTTTGAGTTCAGTTCTTGGGCTAAGTCGAAATGAGGGAAGAGTATTGAAGCTCTATTTGAAGAGTAAGTCTGAAAAATAATTCTGAACCTTAAGTCCAAATTCCAAAAATATATACCCTACAAATCGCACATATACGCACCTTGAAATTTGGGATAGTAGAGGATACCTAGAAATACTCTTGCATGAAAACCTGGTATGAAAGAAAAAATGGCATTTAAAGCTAATCACCAAAGAGCACAATTTTAAAATATATCCGATCTTTAAATGAGAAAAAAGAATAAAATACAAGACCTGGAAACTGCTATTTACGCTTTAAGCTCGCACATTTAGTAATCGGATGTTAGTGCCTCAAGAAGCATTAATAGTCGCATGAAAGGTGTATGAGCAAAACCGTCCATCATTAATGAAAAGAAGTAGTACTAGGTATTAAGGCAAGGGTATTATAGCTTGAACTGAATTTCCAAGTGTAGGGATGATAATTACACATACGTAGGGGTATATAATCGGAGTTTGGAGGAGAGATAGGAATGAAAAATAGGGCTTATTTCTTCAGTAGAGTTGATAAAAATTCCGGATTTGAGATTGCATTCTAGAAGGAAAACTCACGAGATGTGGAAAGCTTTATAAACTGGCAAAACGTATAGGATCTTAAGTTAAATGAAAAGGAAGTGTGAAAAATACGGGTTGATGATTTCTAAGTAGAAGATGATAGAGTTTTTTGCTAGAATGTTGAACTGTAGAATTAGAGTCAACGGCCAAATTGATCGGATTTTATGGGTTGCATCCGCTGAAAACCCTCAGGAGACAACACTCTTCCTCTATGGTAACCTAGAGGTTTAACAACTTGTTGCACGAGGTCAGTGCAATCGCGTTCCCTGCGAAAGTGAGGTTAGGAATGTTTTGTGAATAAAATGGCTTTGCTCGGGACGAGCAAAAGATAAGTTTGGGGTATTTGTTCATATCAGATTTTTGCATTTTTATACCGCCCATTCTTGATCACATTGCATATAGGTAGGTACTTTTGATCCGTGTTTGAATAATTGCAGGTTACAGGTTCTCAGCTCTTTACAGTGAAATTCATGAAAAGTCGCAACAAATGCAGGACTACGGCCAACAACAGATAAATACTGATCTCCGCTCACAATTCGTATGATGCTGCATACCAGTTCAAGGGAAAAAATAGCACATCATTGGTCATTTTCATGCACAAAGTATAAGGGCAGCACAAGATCCAAGACTTCAACGCGGAGCTCAAGAAAATCATGGTAAAAAGTCCATATTATTTCACCTTTTACACTGCTGAAAATCTGGGAGAAAACTGAAGAGCTTTTGAGAAACCAAGTGTACCAAACAGAAGAGAACAACAACATGGAGAAACCCTAAAAAATGACACTGCAATTCAACTAAACGACCACGGATCCGCGGCCAATGTGGCACTTATGCGGCGGATCCGCGGCCGAGTCAACTCAGTGTTGACTCGGGTTTTGGCGGCAGTTTTGTAACTTCATTTTGTAACAGATTGTATCCCTAGGATTTCATGTATCTGCCTATAAATAACCCAGTTCTAAACCAAGTAAAGTGTGTCTTTTTCTTTGTATTGGATTTTAGTATAAGATCTTGTAGTTCTTCTTCCTCTTCATCTTTCTCCAGTAACATTGTAGTGAGCTTCATGAGTGATAATGAATAAAAGAAGAGTTTCTTTTTATGTCTTGTAATTGTGTTATTTTACTTACTTGTAATTTTCATTTTCTAATCTAGTTGTTGTTATTTGTTTGCTTGCTTTCTTTCTTCTTCTCTTTTTTTATCCTTACAACAATGATGGTTAAGTATGATCCTTGCCAAAGTGAGCTCTCAAATAGCTAGTTGTAATTTCCTAAACCTCTTTCTTTCTATCTTCTTTCCTTGTTTTATTTTCTTTTTCCTGTTTAATGGGTGAGTAGTTTCTCACTTGTTAGGGTAGAATGAGGGAAGTTTGAGAGAAGGAAATCTCTCTCACTCTTTTCTTTGCCCAACATCTTAACTCGGACTCCCGTTAATTGAACCACAATCCGCTCCCTACGGCACCCTATCCTACATGATAGCGGTGATATCCTAGTGAGACCGGTTGTATTTAAATTAACCGGAGGTTAAGGTTAAGTGTCACGACCCGAAATAGCACGCGGCTGACTCTTGAATCATATGAAGTCTATAGGACCTCATCTAATTCAAGTAAGCCAAAAGCCCAGAAATCTAAAACCATTTTAAATAATAAATGAAGGAAAACTAGTTTTAAAGAAGTGAAGAAAATATGTTTTAAAAAAAACAAGGTTTTTAAACAAGTAAGCCGAATATGCATTTTTAAAATATGTTTTAAAAAAAACAAGGTTTTTAAATAAGTAAGCCGAATATGCATTTTTAAAACCTCAAGTCTTTTCTGAAAATTTCGGCAGAGTTTCTTTTGTAAATACTGGCCCCAAACAGGGTACAACAAGAATAATATATGCATAATGATAAAAGGCATCCCCGAGCGGGAGCTAGCTCTTCGTCAATTGACGGTCACAACCACACAAGCAATATAATATACAACGCCAAAGGGCGAGGATCAAAACTCAGAAGATAACTCAAAGTCATAATGAAAACCATAATACTACAACGCGCGACTCTAAGGTCGAAATAATACACAACTGGTTTTCTAAGTCTGAAATAAATATATAAGTCTGGTTGATGGAATTACTAGATACAACAGATTAAAATAAATATAAGGGTGGTCACGATGCGAGTGAACCCACCTACCAAAGCAATCACCCAGAAAGAAAGCAGTGTGCCAGAAAGCCGCAATGGAACTTGTACGGAAAAAACCTGCAAAAACTGTGGCACAACGGGGGTGAGTTGCCAACTCGTGAGTAGAAAACATCACAGAGTAGAAATCGTATGTATGACTCATCCTAGGTCAATACGATCAAATATATAAATATATATATATATATATATATATATATATATATATAACCTCAAATGATAAAGTCTGAAGCATGAAAAGGTGGCAAGGGTAAACATCTATACATAAGTGTAGTACCAAGTGCTCGTGTCAGTGCCTCAGGTAGCAACATATCATAAATATGAGGTATGATCAATGTAATCAGTGTCAACTATATCATGAAGTCTATGAGTATGTGGATATCATCCAACTATGTAATCAATGTCTGTATGCATGTGGATCTCGTCCACGTGTCAACCAATGACATAACAACATCATGCATGTAAAAGTCATAAAAGCATATGTATGAAAGTATGTGGATATAAATCAACATGTGTCCCTCATGACACATCAAAATCATGGAACCTGAGTGTCTAGCATCGACACTCGAAAACATCATGAAACCCGTGTCCAGCATCAGCACGTAAATCCTCATATATATAGGGCTCCGTCAGTCCGGATTGGCCCACGGGCTCCGTCAGTCCGGATTGGCCCACGGGCTCCGTCAGTCCGGATCTGTCACGACCGGAAATAGCACGTGACTGGCACTTGAATCATATGAAGTCTATAGGACCCTATCTAATTCAAGTAAGCCAAAAGCCCAGAAATCTAAAACCATTTTAAGGAGTAAATAAAGAAAACTAGATTTTTAAGAAGCGAGAAAACATGTTTTAAAAGCAAGGTTTTTAAATAAGTAAGCCGAATATGCATTTTTAAAATCTATAGTCTTTTCTGAAAATTTTGGCAGTGTTTCCTTTGTAAATACTGGCCCCAAATGGGGTACAACATGAATAATATATAAGCAGTGATAAAAGGCATCCCCAAGCGGGATCTAGCTCTTCGTCAATCTATGGTCACAACCACGCAAGCAGTATAATATACGACGCCAAAGGGCGATGATCAAAACTCAAAGGAAAACTCAAAATCAGCATGAAAACCATAATTCTACAACCCGCGACTCTAAGGTCGAAATAATACACAACTGGTTTTCTAAGTCTGAAACAATATACATGTTTGGTTGATGGAATTTCTAGATACAACTGAATAATACATATACAATGGTGGTTCTGATGCAAAAGAATCCACCTACCCAAGCAAGTCATCCGAAAGGGAAGTAGTGTGCCAGAAAAACCGCAAAGAAACCTATACGGCAAAACCTGCAAGAAACTGTGGCACAACGGGGGTGAGTTGCCAACTCATGAATAGAAAACATCACAGAGCAGAAATCGTATGTATGACACAATCCTAGGTCAATACGATCAATATATATGTAAACCTCAAATGAATAAGTCTGAAGCATGATAAGGTGGCAATGTAACATCTATACATGAGTGTAGTGCCAAGTGCTCGTGCCAGTGCCTCAGGTACTAACATATCATAAGTATGAGGTATGATCAATGTCGACTATATCATGAAGTCTATGAATATGTGGATATCATCCAACTATGTGATCAATGTCAATATATGTATGTGGAAATCGTCCACGTGTCACCCAATGACAATAAGCATCATGCATGTAAATATCATAAACATATGCGTATAAGTATGAGGATGTAAATCAACATGTGTCGCTCGTGACATATCAAAATCATGGAACCTGAGTGTCAAGCATCGACACTCGAAAACATCATGAAACCTGTGCCTAGCATCGGCACGAAAATCCTCATATATCGGGCTCGGTCCGTCTGGATCGGCCCACGGTCTCCGTCAGTCTGGATCGGCCCATATCATCTCTCGACTACGGTCGGTATCCTCCGGATATCTGGCGAGTCCAAATATTATCACCGGTAGGTAGTAGTCCCTCTGCCAGGCTCACCGTCTACTACACAGCGATCTGTTCTCGCCCCGGGGTACCATACCGGGTCTACCATATACCCGCAATCGGCCTCATCCGCCTCCTCGAATCGGGTTTCACATGTCGCTCTCAGAACCGTGAAAACACATGGTGGACGCACTGAAGTATCATATCAAAGGTAACCGGATTTTTAAAATAAGTACATACTCTATTTTGAAATACCCACGGTTCCCAAATCCAGAAATATCATAGAAACAACATATCTCAATGCGTATAATCAAAAAGCATGATGTATGCGACATGTAAAAGAAATGTAATCATATCAGTATATCATGCAACATGGAATAGTAATATGCACATATTGAGGGAAAACCGCTCTTTTAAAATGAATCGGTTTTAAAGAGTATCTTGCGGTTCCCAAATCTCTAATCATGCCAGAATCATCTATGTATGTGCAAATACTTATGTAAGTATGGGTGTACAATAGGTATGTACACAAGTATGCCATGCAAGGGATCATATCCTGAATGCAACAGTACTACAGTGTAGTGACATGGCAATTATCGATGATGAAGTGTGTGAGCCGGCAAGCAAGTGTACGTGGAACATGCGCATCATCGATAATGGTGCTGGTGTCCTAACAGCGATGTGAATAGCATGAATATGCGGAAATCGAATAATCAACGCAACAGTGAAGAATCTACAACAATATGTAAATGTCATGCAGTTTTGCCGTTTGAAATAAGACGAATCGGGGTTTTTAGTAAAATAAGGGCTACGGTGTTTTTAAGAAAAGAAGCGTCTTTTGAAAATATCCGTAGAATCCCTTTGCCTATCATTGAAATACTCCCGATTCGTTAGTTTTGAAATAGGTATAACATCGGCCTAGTCTAACATCTACTAAGCAACTACAGTTCTAGCAAATACGCTAATTGGGAGGGGTATGGAAACCACCTACATCTGAGTCGATATATATATATATATATATATATATATATATAATAGTCGGTGATCCCGCCTCAATAGTATCACGTACGATACAGTATATCATATGACGTCCTCGAGTCATGAGTGCGGATCTATCCTCAAGATAAAGCTCGTACGGTAAATCATCGCACGGCATCCCAATAGCTGGGTACGGGTCAATATCACATTCATCTGGGGTACTGATCTAAGTCTAGTACAATCGATACCATCTATATAAATATGAATGCGTGTGTGAAACACACGTCCAAAGGCCAGCTAAAAATCTCATGTCGTATCCCAAATACGAATCACATCATATCACCGATCTCATGGCACTATGCCTAATCTCATCGACTCATCTCCAAATATCGTCCACAATCCTCATCATCTAGGTATAACCATAACAAATAAGCATGTGTGTGCGCGTGTGGGTGTAAACCTATTCTAGGGTTCGCAACTAGGAACTATTCTAGTTTACAACTAAACCCTATTCTATCCATAGTACACCTAATCTCATCTCAATTATCCATATCGCACCTAATGCTATCAAACACATATATAGTATAAATATCGTATACTAAACCTCGAACTGCGGGGGTGCTATACGCCATCCACCCGACTTCCCCCGTAGATATAATCTACTCACCTTGTATCCGGCGTGTCGGTGTCGATGTCGCCTTCGTCTTCTTCATCGTATGGAATCCACATGATGGTACCTACATAGATAACATAATCGGAATGCGTATTAAAATCACATCGGGAATACCAAAAGGACACGCTAAGGCCTATAGTTTAAAGCCTATAGACTACGCTTTCAAAACCATCAAACAATTCTCGATATCGTCATACAAACGCCAAGTAATCGAGGTAAAACGCAAATATACCAATCCAGAATTTAAAATACGCAATACGAAAACACGAATCAAAACAACAACTATAGAAAAGGGTCCCAGATTTCACCCTAGGTCAAATTAGACAATTTTGCATATGCGACAGGTCTAATTTACTGATGAGGGGATCACAGAACCAACACGAACCAATTTCACCCTGGTATGGCCGCAATTTGCGGCCAGAAAGATTAAATTTGCGGCCAGGAAAAGGAGTCAGGGGCTGGGGTTTTTGTGGTAGCTTCCTAGGTGCCTGCACATCTCTCTGTGTTTGCAAAATAATTTTCAGAGTCTCGGGGTGATAGCAGATTCCATTTTACATCCACAGAATTCACAATTCCCCGATATCGGGTTTTCTAAATCCGTATTCCGGGTTCCTAGTCTTGGATTTAGGCCTGGATTCTAGCACTAGGAGGTTTGTATGGCCTCTACTGAGCTTAATTACCCATCACCACTCTCAATTCCCATCAACCCTAATTAGGTTTTTCCTAAGTCCACAAAACCACCCGATATCGGTTCAAATCTAACATGGGGGTAAAAGTAATGAAAATACTAATCTAATGGTTCAGAAATTAGCTCCTTTGTCAACTCAAGAATTTTCTTGAGTTGCTCAAAGTCCTCAAAATCTTCTCTTTCTTGGTCCAATGTGTTTTCCTTGAGCTTGTGCATCTTTTTCGTGAAATGGAAATGAGGTTTCGGAGTGTTTCTCATGGAGTTTTTGTGGCTTGAAGAGGGGGAGGAGGAGGGGGCTGCAGTAGCTGCAGAAAATGAAGAGGAGAGGAGGGATGATGAGGGTGAAGGAATCGGGGAGGTAATGCCAAGTCAAAGGTAACCCCTCTCTTTCTCTCTCTCACCCATACCCCATTCTTTATTCCTTTCTTTTTCTTTTCTTTTCTCCCCTCTAATAAACCAACAACCATGAAATAAAACATGTAGGAAAGCCATAAGAACATGTAACAAGTGAAAAAAAAGATATGGTGCATGTTTGCACAAAATAAGCTTAAAACGCGATTAGCGATTTTTCATCGCGATTAGCACTAAATTAGTGTCAAACTAATCATAAAAACTTAAAATTTGCATAATTCACATAAAACATGCTCTTTTTAGTAATTTCTATAATTTTCCAAATTTCCCCCTAATTTATCGGTATTTAATTATACCGAAATATTAAAATATTCATTAAAATTAATATTAAATTATAAAAATTCCCAAAATAATATTTTATTTTTTTTGAAATGTTACAATCTTCCCCCCTTAAAGAAATTCGGTCCCCGAATTTAATTTAAAACCCCTCAAATACTAAAACATTTCAGTAAAAGTCCAAGTCGCCGGGGTTCCGAAATCATCAATACATAAAACGCATCATAGCGCAATGCATGCGCATGAGTAATGAGCAGATAGCTCAAAAATCAAAACTCCGTCAAGCATCCCGCAATTATCGGAGTCATGGTAAAGACATAAATGTCAAATCCAAAATAAAACCAATATGATATAAATCAGAACTATACATATAGACATCAAATCTATACATGTAAATAGCTGAAGTAAATGCATGCCAAATCTTTTTAAGTCGCTGTGCGATGCGCATAACACTGTACAGTGGCGGACGTCTATTATAAGAAAATAACCATATACGTATATATCCTTTGTTTAATATGTACGTTCCGCCGTTTTGAAAACAATTTAGAAGGGTTTCCTCATTTTAAACGTTTCGTGTCATATCCGACACGTAGGTAAATACTGAGACTATAGCTCTCTTTTTGGAAATCCCTTCGATAACTATCAATGCATGCAAAATATATCCAGGTACCGTCCTCTGACTAGTCCTTCTCAATACGAAAACTCATAGCAAATGTCATAAACACATACTGCTTCATAAGGGTTCAATCCCAAAAATTTATATATGAATACCCTGTGCGTCTGGTGCGCACGGAAATCAAAATCCCTATATGTGCCATACATGTGCACAGAAACAACATCAAGGTGCAACGGGTGTGCACGAAACATCTGTCATAGGCAACGTGTGTGCCTGACAGCAAAATCAGTTGCATCTGTCATGCACGAAAAATCTCGATTTAGCGCATCTGGTGTGCACCAAAATCGTATCTCAACACATGCGCGAAAATCCAATCAAATGCACGGAGTGTAAGAAATCAACATCAATATCAGAATCAAAATCGACGGTATACAATACGGCTCAATCCAAATCAGATATACCGTGGTATATAAGCTCACAACCATGTGCATCAGCGCGCACAAATCAAATCAAAATACTAAAAGTGCCGAAGGAATAAGTCAAATCGCATGCATAACATAGGCATGAAATATAAATCTGGTGCGATAAACGCACGAAACATAAAACTGGTGCATCCTGTGCACAAATATGAATACCCAGCGCAACCATGGTGCACGAAAACAGAAATCATGGAACTCAGCCATCAAGACTAAATCATGCGAACAGATCGCCCAAAATACCGAAATCTAAGGTAACGGATACATGATAATCGAATCACAAAATCACAAATCATAAATACCATCGTCGATGGTCCCTCCTTCAAAGTCGAGAAGGTGTCAGTGCATCCAATACTAGCAGCGCAAGATATCTACTTGCCTCTTGCTCACGGTCTGGCGTTCTCTGTCTCCGGGCCCTTATCTCCTCTATGGATTACCAATCTCGCAATCCATCGGCTTATCGGCCCTATCAGGTGTGCTAACGGGGACGATTCCGTTCTGGCACTTCTCTTGTCATCTCTCGGTCAATCCTCATGGCCACTCGTAAAGCAGCACGTCACTGGCGCTGACCTCTGGTCTTTTGAATGCACATCACACATCTGATCCTGGGTGGAAATCTTATCGCAGCAGTGTCTTGGAAGGAATCCTGCTCAAGGTCTCTATCAAATCTCGTTTCTGCCGAATTGCCTGGAAGTTATCATCTTTTCTATACCTGTTTCTTATTCCGGAACAGCTGCATACTCATCGCGCCTCCTTCTGGAAGATATATCCATGTACAACGCCTCTGCATGCGTGTCGCATCTCTGATGTCAGCGGAGTGGAATGTCATCTCGTCGAAATCTCGTGCAAACTCTTTACTCCACTTGTTCCAATGTCGACTGATTCGGACTCGTCTTCTCATGGCTGCATAGACTGCGCTCCAACGGCTATACTCGTATCTGGAGTCTCCCATGCAATGTGTCCCATCACATGATATCCGAATGATGTCGAACCATCCGATCGACTCGTCAGAACCTCATAATCCCCCAAGAGATCAACATCTTGAGTACAGTTTAATAGTATTCCGGTACATACCGCAGCACCTGTGGACCAACCGTAGAAGGGCAAACCCAAGCCTCACAAATGGCACCGCTAAACTGCCGCAAACCCTAAGGTTCGAAGGCGTTCCATGGTCATTACGTCGAGTTAGGGTTTCATTCTTCTAGAGGGTCCATAGAATCGCTTGCATGTCTTTCCGAATACTTTAAACTTGGAATATGGGTTTCTGATATTCGATCATCTCTATCGACTCTCAACGAATCTGCGTGAAGTAGTCTCTAGCTGGGTAGGTGAACGAACTACATGTCCTAGTCATTCATTCTCGGGTGACTAGCGACCTTCTATCATATCTCTAAGTACAACTCGTACCGCAATAGCTCCAACATCTGGGGCGATATCTCGTCGTTCGCAGCAACAACTGGCTCATTCATCTGTACGTTGAACAGCGCCTCAATCATCATGAGTAAGCGATACATCAATGGTCATCACATTCTGGCTGGCCTCTAGCAGTAGCCTGATCCTCTGGTGCCGATCGGCACATCCGGAAAATCTCATAAAAGCGATTTGTCAAATGCTCATGGCGCGAAAACACAATAAAACGAAGCCTCTCTATGCAACCGTACATCTCTGGAATCACGCCTTGGTCAGTCCTCGTCCACGACGAGCTCAAGCTGACGCAACTCTAGCCTTAGCTCTCTCTGCCCGTGTAATCATGGCAGCAAAATCATAACCAACATCGACGAGGATAGATCATAGGAATGAATATAATACCGTGCAAGGAAATGTACATCCTAAGGTTTCTTAAGCGGAGTAGCGTATCGTAAATATGCCGCGGAACATACGTACGGTACGTCACTCTACTCAAGCTACCTACTCCATCAACCAAGGGTCATCCTACGCGACGAAAGTTCGGGTATAATACCCCCTCGACTAAGTCTAAGTTCCGTAAGGTCAAGCCTAAGTTCCGTATATATATAAACGCTCTAGGCTCCGCATAGTCAAACTTAGACTCGAACCAAGGTTAACCCAGCGCTCTGATACCAACTTTGTCACGACCCGAAATAGCACGTGACCGGCACTTGAATCATATGAAGTCTATAGGACCCCATCTAATTCAAGTAAGCCAAAAGCCCAGAAATCTAAAACCATTTTAGGGAGTAAATAAAGAAAACTAGATTTTTAAGAAGTGAGAAAACATGTTTTAAAAGCAAGGTTTTTAAATAAGTAAGCCGAATATGCATTTTTAAAATCTATAGTCTTTTCTGAAAATTTCGGCAGAGTTTCCTTTGTAAATACTGGCCCCAAACGGGGTACAACATGAATAATATATATATGCAGTGATAAAAGGCATCCCCAAGCGGGAGCTAGCTCTTCTTCAATCGACGGTCACAACCACGCAAGCAGTATAATATACAACGCCAAAGGGCGAGGATCAAAACTCAAAGGAAAACTCAAAATCAGCATGAAAACCATAATACTACAACGCGCGACTCTAAGGTCGAAATAATACACAACTGGTTCTCTAAGTCTGAAACAATATACAAGTTTGGTTGATGAAATTTCTAGATACAACTGAATAATACATATACAATGGTGGTTCTAATGTAAAAGAATCTACCTACCCAAGCAAGTCAGGGAAGTAGTGTGCCAGAAAAGCCGCAAAGAAACCTGTACGGAAAAACCTGCAAGAAACTGTGACACAACGGGGGTGAGTTGCCAACTCGTGAATAGAAAACATCACAGAGCAGAACTCGTATGTATGACACAATCCTAGGTCAATACGATCAATATATATATATATATATAAACCTCAAATGAATAAGTCTGAAGCATGATAAGGTGGCAATGTAACATCTATACATGAGTGTAGTGATAAGTGCTCATGCCAGTGCCTCAGGTAATAATATATCATAAGTATGAGGTATGATCAATGTCGACTATATCATGAAGTCTATGAATATGTGGATATCATCCAACTATGTGATCAATGTCAATATATGTTGTAGGGTGTTTTTCGTCACCCTATTGAGATGGGAATACGCGCATTCTTGTCAGGCATACTACAGATTCCCCCTGCCTAGGGTAGCCCGGGGTTTAATGATTGTAGGGATCCGAATCTCCGGCAGCCGCGGACTAAGCTGCCGTTAATTACCCCTCGCCTTTAGAGCAAGGGAACCTCCGATTGACTGGTTAAATTGGTCATGCGAACTCAATGAGTGTGCATGTGTTGTGTTTTGAAAGGGGGGTTTTGGATATATTGGAAGCCACGCAGAGTTTTTACGGGGGTCCCGCTACCCGGATAGCGGGCTGGGGGTCAAGGGGGCGAGCATCCCCCTTGCGGGGTGCGGGGCAGTGCCCCGGTAGAAATTTTTTTCTAACCGGGACAGTGTCGTGGAGCACGTGTGTATGCAAATATGTATACATATGTATATGTATATGTATGTATATAAAAAGAGGGGGAAAAGGCATCCAAGGGATGCGTGGGGCCAGCGCCTTGAGCGCTGTGCGCTTAGGTGCTGTATGCGCAGGCGCAAGCGCGCCACGTGTCGACACGTGGGCGCTTTGCGTATAAGCGCTGGGCGTTGGAGCGCAAGCGCGCCACGTGTTGATACGTGGGCGCTTTGCGCTCGGGCGCAAGGCGCAGGAGCGTAGGAGCGCTACGTGTTGGCACGTAGGCGCTTTGCGCTCGGGCGCAGAGCGCCGGAGCGCAAGCGTGCCACGTATCGCCACGCGGGCGCCTTGCGCTCGGGCGCAATCCGCTGGAGCGCAAGCGCACCACGTGTCGGCACATGGGCATTTTGCGCTCGAGCGCAGTGCGCTCGAGCGCAGTGCGCTCGAGCGCAAGCGCACCACGTGTCGGCACGTGGGCGCTTTGCGCTCGAGCGCAAGGGCGCTGGAGTGCAAACGCGCCGCGTGTCAGCACGTGGGCGCTTTGCGCTCGAGCGCTAGCGCGCCGCGTGTCGACACGTGGGCGCTCGACGCTTGAGCGCTTGGGCGCCGACGAGGAAAAGAGGGCTTTTAGCCCCAGAAACAGAAGCTATGCTTCAGAAAGGAAATTTGTTGTTATATATATATATACATATGGAGTTAAACTCCTAAAAATTGTTTAGTTTTAGGAAATGGGTTCTTCTTCTTCCTCCTCTGTTGGCTGGATCAAGAGATGTGAGATCTAAAAATCTCTTCTTTTTGAGATCTAATGGCAGATCCAAGTTCCCCTTTGTGGATTTTGAGGTGAAAAACTATTTAGTTTTGGAAAAGGTAGAGTAAAACTCTTGATTTAATTCAAAAAAAAGAAGAAGGTTTGAAACCTTCAGAAAGGTGAAAGAGGCACAAACCCTAGGTTTTGAGAGAATGAAAAAGTTGTTTTATTCATCATCATTTTTCCTTATATAGGCTTACATATTTACATATAGCCCCTTGGGCTTTGCAAAAAATGGCATTTTGCCCATTCCATGGCTCATGTGCCATTTCTTTTTGCTCATAAGCCATGGGCTTACAAAAATTTGGCTTTATGCCCATTTTGTTTACATTCATGCATAAAAAATTACATAAAAATTATTTATTACATGATTTTGTTGTTGGCATGGGGAGCTGGCCGCGTGCTCGACTTGGGCATGGGTCCGCTTGACCTGAGCTTGGGCCCACCTAGCTTGAGGGTGACCTTGACTTTGACTCGGTCAACCGGGGTGTAAATTTTTACCCCAACAAATTGCCCCCCATCAATGAATGCATACCGCATTTGTGGGTCGTGTGCATGACATTGATGGATCCTATTTTACGTGGAGGCGACTTGCTTTGGTTCCCAGTTTTTTCGGGATGCACTGCCCTTTTTACGACATGGACGGTCGACGCTTGTCGCGTCTCCGAGACAGAGTGTCCGTGGTAGACGTTTCCCTGAGGCGGAGTATCGGCTGGTTGACGTGTCCCCGAGACGGAGTGTCTTCTTGACGTTTCCCCCGGGACGGAGCGTCGCTGGTCGATGTGTCCCCGGCGCGGAGTGTCTTCTGGTTGACATATCCCCGAGACGGAGTGTCGCTGTTGGACGTTTCCCTGATGCGGAGTGTCTGTGTTGAACTTTTCCCCGATGCAGAGTGTCTGTGTTGGACGTTTCCCCGATGCAGAGTATCGCTGGTTGACGTGTCCCTGGCACGGAGTGTCTGCTTGACGTTTCCCCGGCACGGAGTGTCGCTGGTTGACTTTTCCCCGGCGCGGAGTGTCGCTGGTCGACTTTTTCCCGGCGCGGAGTGTCGCTGATCGACTTTTCCCCGGCACGGAGTGTCGCTGGTTGACTTTTCCCCGGCACGGAGTGTCGCTGATCAACTTTTCCCCGGTGCGGAGTGTTGCGGGTTGACTTTTCCCCGGCACGGAGTGTCGCTGATCGACTTTTCCCCGGTGCGGAGTGTCGCTGGTTGACTTTTCCCCGGCACGGAGTGTCACGGATTGACTTTTCCCCGGCGCGGAGTGTCGGGTTGACTTTTCCCCGGCACGGAGTGTCGCTGATCGACTTTTCCCCGGCACGGAGTGTCGCTGGTTGACATTTCCCCGGCACGGAGTGGGGCTGATCGACTTTTCCCCGGCGCGGAGTGTCGCTGGTTGACTTTTCCCCGGCACGGAGTGTCGCTGATCGACTTTTCCCCGGCGCGGAGTGTCGGGGGTTGACTTTTCCCCGGCACGGAGTGTCGCTGATCGACTTTTCCTCGGTGCGGAGTGTCGCTGGTTGACTTCTCCCCGGCACGGAGTGTCGCTGATCGACTTTTCCCCGGCGCGGAGTGTCGGGTTTACTTTTCCCCGGCACGGAGTGTCGCTGATCGACTTTTCCTCGACGCGAAGTGTCGCTGGTTGACTTCTCCCCGGCACGGAGTGTCGCTGATCGACTTTTCCCCGGCGCAGAGTGTCGGGTTTACTTTTCCCCTGCACGGAGTGTCGCTGATCGACTTTTCCCCGGCGCGAAGTGTCTGCTTGATGTTTCCCCGGCACGGAGTGTCGCTGTTGACGTTTCCCCGAGGCGGAGTATCTGAGCCCCGAGAGGATTTGGGAATTGGTAGCTTAGGAGACAGATTTAGATCCCTGTCAGCTAAGGCTTTTCCATTTTGTGAGCCGTAAGGGTCTTACAAAGCATTTTCTCCCTACGGGTCGTAAGGATCCCGTAGGTGTATTTTCTCCTTAGGAGTCGTGGGGACTCCAAAGTGTGCTGCTCCTTTGTGAGTCGTAGGGATCTCACGCGGGAATTTTCTCCTCTCAAAGTCGAGAGGACTTTGCGAGTGCATTTCATTTCTTTTTTTTTTACGAGTTTACGCCCTTTCGGGTTTTCACAAACTCGCCGGCAGTCCTGCTGTTTTTACTCACGGAGCCCTTTCGGGTTTTCATCCGTGCCCATTTTGCTTGTGGACATACCGTTCTTTTTTTTTTGGAGATATCGGGATTGTTTTACGCCCGTGGATTGTATACGGTTTTGCAGGATGTATGATCCAGACCGTAGGGCCAAAAACATTTTGGGTCTTTGTTGGCGTCTGCATCGCTGCACTGGAATATGGTACCAGGAGCGACTCATCATTCGCCGTTGGGATTTGGAATTTGGCTGGCGTCTGCATCGCTGCACTGGGATATGGTACCGGGAGCGACTCATCATTCGCCACTTGGGAATTGGGGAGCGATGGCTGAGGAAACAGGTTCAGATCCCTATCGCCTAAGGCTTTTCAATTTTATGGGCCGTGAGGGTCCCATAAAAGCATTTTCTCCCTGCGAGTCGTAAGGATCCCGCAGGTTTATTTTCTCTTTAGGAGTCGTGAGGACTCCTAAGTGTGTTTTTCATTTGTGAGTCGTAAGGATCCCACAAAGGTTTGTTGTCCTCATGTATCGTGAGGACACATGAGTGGATTTCTCTCGTTCCCAGTTTAATGACTTAGAGGTCGACTGTTTCCAGTTTAACGACTTAGAGGTCATCTGTTTCCAGTTTAAAGACTTAGGGGTCTATTCTGCCCAGTTTAATGACTTAACGGTCATCTCTTTCCAGTTTAAAGACTTAGTGGTCTGATGTTTCCAGTTTAATGACTTAGAGGTCATCTGTCTCCAGTTTAAAGACTTAGAGGTCTAACGCTTCCAGTTTAATGACTTAGAGGTCATCTGTTTCCAGTTTAAAGACTTGGTGGTCATCTGTTCCCATTTTAACGACTTAGAGGTCACCTGTTTCCAGTTTAGCGACTTAGTGGTCATCTGTATCCTGTTTAACGACATAGAGGTCGTCTGTTTCCAGTTTAGTGACTTGAAGGTCGTCTGTTTCCAGTTTAACGACTTGGTGGTCATCTGTTTCCAGTTTAACGACATAGAGGTCATCTGTTTCAAGTTTAACGACTTAGAGGTCATCTGTTTCAAGTTTAACGACTTGGATGTCATCTGTTTCCAGTTTAACGACTTGGACTATGGATAGCGAGCTTGGAATTTTAGGGTAGGGGCCGGCATCAGCGTTGCTAACACTGAAGCAGAGGTGCCAGGAGCAATTCATCATTTGCCTACTCCTGTTGGCGGAGCGATGGCTTAGGAGACGGGTTTAGGTCCCTATCGCCTAAGGCTTTTCAATTTTATGGGCCGTGAGGGTCCCATAAAAGCAATTTCTCCCTGCGAGTCGTGAGGATCCCGCAGATGTACTTTCTCTTTAGATGTCATGAAGACTCCTAAGTGTGTTTTTCCTTTGTGAGTCGTAAGGATCCCACAAAGGTTTGTTCTCCTCATATATCATGAGGACACATGAGTGGGTCTTCTCAATGGAGCATAATTCCAAAAGCGGAGACCAGCCGCGTAGCTGGTGATTTTGGTGGGGCATGGGTATGCTGAGAATTATTTGAGCCCGTGGATTGTATACGATGGTCAACTTTAGGACCAACCGTAGGGCTGGAGAATTTTGAGTAATTGGATTTTGGTTGGCGTCTGCATCGCTGCACTGGAATATGGTACCAGGAGAGACTCATCATTCGCCTTTGTTTTGTTTGTTTTTTTTTGTTTTTGTTTTACCGCGATTGCTCTATCATTTCATCTTTTCTTATTGCGAAGGTCGCGATTGCTCTATCATTTCGGCTATTCATTCGCGGTTGCCCCATCATTTCGGCTTTATTTTCATCTTTATTTTACTCGCTGATTTTTATTGCGAGTTGCCCCATCATTTCGGCTTTTTTTATTTCTCTTTTATTTACACATTTTTTGTTTATTTACATATATATATTATTATTATATTTTAACTTTTTATATATTTTTTTTACATTTCCAGTTTAACGACTTAGAGGTCGATTGTTCCCAGTTTAATGACGTGGTGGTCGATTATTCCCAGTTTAAAGACTTGGTGGTCTGTCATCCCCAGTTTAACGACGTGGTGGTTAGCGGGTGTTCCCAGTTTAACGACGTGGTGGTCCTTTTTGCTTATCCCATCTCCTTGAACTTTGATCTTGGCGGAGCTGTGTTGATGACCTAGCTCTGTGGCTTGCCGATACATCCGAGGATTGTGAGGTTTTTCCAAGCTTATATTGGTCCTCTGCCCAATCTTTGAAAATATAGCAGTCTTCGATGGTATGACCCGCCACTCTATGATATGGGCAGTATATGGGATTGCCGGTCATGTTCATTTCCTGTGGCCTCTTTAGAACAGGCAGTTGCAGACCGTTGTTCAAGGCGTCCATGAATATTTTGCGGACTTCATCCCTCCTGAAGGAGTATACCTTCTTCTTTCTCTCCATTGGAGTAGGTGCCTTTACTGATGCAGGTCCTTGAGGCACATGTCTGGGAGGATTAGGTTCCCGAAAGGCTTCGGTCTCCATTTGCATGAAATCGGCGATCGTAGCTTGACTGTTTGCTAACATGCCTTTAGACAGTTCTATCTCTCCCATCTTGTATTGCCTTTCGACCCAATCTTGGAAGACGAAGCAGTCCTCAATGGCATGACCTATCACCCTGTGATAGGGGCAATATTTTGGGTCGTCGGTCATATTCGCTTCTTGCGGTCTCTTTGATTCCGGCAGTTGTAGACCGTTTCTTAGGGCGTCCCTAAATATCTTGTGGACTTTTTCCCTTTTGAAGGAATAAACCTTTTCCAGCTTCTCTTTCAGAGGTGATTCCCCACCGGCGTATGTGTCGAAGGGACCGGAGGCTGATTGCGGCCGTTTTCCGCGAAGGCGCTCCGCTATTAGGTTGAAAGGGATATCAGTTGGCTGCCTCCGGGTATCAATCCCTGGCTCATGAACCAAAATTTGATTCTGCTGTAATTGCAATCGGGCGACTTGGGTCGCGAGATCTGCCACGACGTTTGCCAGCTCGTCGACTTTGGAATAGACCTCGGCCATCTTCTCATCCCTGTCCTGAAATTGCCTTCGAAGCCACTGGAATAATGCTTGTTCTGTAGTTCCGGCTATGACAACCGGGTAATCTTTATTGCCTGAGCTCAATTCCGCAGGAACCACGGGCTCCTCTGGCTTATCGGCCTGAGCGGGCTCTTCATCATTTAGATCGAGCTGATGCTAGGTAGCGTCAACCATATCATCACCATGGCTGTGAAGAAGAGGAGGGTTCGTTTCTTCATATCCGGCCATGTAGACAGTGTGGATAACACATTCAGCCATTCTTTCATCACTGGCAGCAGGTTTCGCGGAGCGGTCCGGGCTTTGGAAATTCATAAATTTTAACATGGCCAGAGCCCTAGCCCTTTTGTTGGCTCTATATCTGAGCCGCTTCTGCCTCAGCTTCTCTGCCTTAAGCGCTTGGCAGGCTTCTGCTCTTCGGGAAGCCGCCATAGGCCGAGCGATGGGGATGCTTGAGAAGATATTTGCCCGCGTGTCCTTCGAAGGTATCGCTTGGGCTTGCCCACGACGTCTGGCAACTTCTTTTGTTCCGATGGCTTTGCCCCCAGTTGAGGCCATGGAAAGCCGTCCAGAAACCGATTTGCATTTGGGTTGGGGCGCCCTCGAGATTACCACTTTCGGTCTCCTGCCTTTCGAGACCGGTCAGTCTGTTGCTGGAGCTTGAGGAGCCGGGATGGCGTTAGCTGACACGAACAGGATAGAGCCGAAGGGTAGCGGCTCCTCCTCCCATTGTCGCACGAGACTGGCCGGAAGGACCGTCCTGGAGTCCATCTTCATCGTGTAGGAGACGGGAGTCGTGTTGAGAGCTGAGATCGTCCTTGTAGACATTGTTGGAGAGTGATTGCTTGAAAACCTGCATGAAAAAGAATTATTTTAGTTTAAATATAGGTATGTATATTGATTGAGTTCGCATGAACGTTTAACCCGAAATATGGGAGGAGAGATGGTCCCACCGGGCGTGGCAGAATCTGTAGGGCGTTTTTCGTCACCCTATTGAGATGGGAATATGCGCACGCTTGTCAGGCGTACTACAGATTCCCCCTGCCTAGGGTAGGCCGGGGTTTAATGATTGTGGGGATCCGAATCTCCGGCAGCTGCGGACTAAGCTGCCGTTAATTACCCCTCGCCTTTGGAGCGAGGGAACCTCCGATTGACGGGTTAAACCGGTCATGCGAACTCAATGTGCAGTGTGCGTGTGTTCTGTTTTGAAAGGGGGTTTTGGATATATTGGGAGCCACGCAGAGTTTTGTTAGTGTATATGCCCTAGAGGCCATTACTGTATCATTCTAGTTTGTATATTATTTAATGGAAGCTTGGGATATTCACCTTGTATATACAATCTTGCTCAAAATAGTAGTATGCTACTTGGTTTGTTTCTACTTCAATGTGTGCATGTGTTTATTTTAGTATATCGCCTATACACATTAGTGGAGCCCTTAGGATCTTTGCTTGATTACCAGCGTTGTGATGGCAGTCACACTAGTGGGGCTGGGTAATCTATAAGCACATCCTTATGCAGGTCCCTGGTCGCAGGACTATCGAGACAGGGCATCGATACTCCGGAGTAGACTAGCGCATGCGCTTCTCATCCCAGTATGGAAGACGGTCTGTCCCACAGCCGTCGGTACGTCGTACTTGAGAGAGTATGCGGGTGCTCGTTGGGTTACGAGTACACTGGACAGGACTCGTCGGGAACTGACTAGTTGGTATTATGCCTATCGTCAGTTATCAGTTCCCAGGTGACATGAGTACAGCTTAGTCCGCTGACTTGACACTGTCACTTCGCCTCGAGTGTGTTCCCACTGTACTTTGATTACTACCCTACCACGGCTCAAAGGAGTCATGCAAACAGGTGGTAGTTGGGTGCAGTCCCGAAGCACTTGGAGGCAGTGACGGTTAGACAAGATTCGTCTCTCCCGGTATTGGGGGTTGACATCGCGCTGTGTCTAGGAGAGCCATTACACGAGTAGTCCCTGGCCAGGACAAACGAGATATACTGGTAGGCTTCCAGTGTTATCTCAGGGTGTTTTGGGCTTCACTCCGACACGACTTGTACCGCTATTGGGGGACTGACGTTTACCGCCCCCTAGGCCCGCCATGCGATGTATCAGACGAACAGACCGGACTGTACGGAGAATGTCACATTCAGGCTCAGTAGGAGTTCAGATGGGTTTCACCTCGTCAGTCTTCTTGTCGGCATCTACCTGGGGACCGTTACGCATAGCTAGTGCCGCTTGCGGTCTGTGGTTAAACCCACTGCCAGCGTAGTGTCGAGTCTTTAGAGTCCCACACAGAAAGCTATTCGCCTTTAGGCAAAAGAGTAGAGGTCGCATGGTTTTGCGACAGGTCGCATGGTTTTGCGACAGGATTCGGTCACATCCGTGCACTTGTGCACGTACAGTGTCCGGACAGTTTACACTAGCGGGCTTTGGTTTAAGCCAGATCCTAGTGTACCTTTTGGGATTGGATTTATCCAGTATGCATACGTGTTCCTCGGAACGCGGATGCGGGTGTGTATGCACAGTTGACGGAGAGACAGAGGCTGAGGATTCTCATTAGGGTTGTTGACCGTTGACAGTTGATTATTGACTTTTTGCTCAACCCTAATGAGAATATGATATGTGATTAACAATTATATTTATTAAGTATTATGGTGACATGGTTGTTGAGGGGTTGACTTTGTTGACTTGTTGACTTTGTTGACCGGTTGACTAGGTTGGACTAGTTGACCATCATGATGACAATGGCTATCATTTCATGGCAACGACTTTTTACTTGCTTGTTTCTTTTGTGAGAAATGAGTGCATGAAATGATTTAGCCATTTTGACTTGAACCATTTTACACAATACTTGATTATTATTTTTGTGATGATGGTTTTGGATTATGAGTGCCAAATGAGAAAAGTCTTCTCTCATTCTTTTATGCTCATTCTCTCTCTTGTTCTTGAGCTCTCATCTTCCTCCTCTTGCTCTCCCTCTCTTGATTCTATGGTTCACTTGTCTCATGAGTTGAGAACCAAGAACCATAGATAAAATCCCATACAAACTCTTCTCTACTCACTCTAGTTCACAAGGTTTAGCAAACCGAGTGAACTAGTTTCTTCAAAGTTCGAAGAAGGAGCCTAAGGTTGAAGCTTTCAGGTGGATCTATCTTCGGCGCAAGGAGACGACGGGGAGAAGCTGATTCGGACGACCATCGAAGCTTGAAGACGAAGGAGTTCGAGAAAAAGAAAGGTATAACCCCCTAACCGAGTAGTTAGCAACTCGTAGTTAGGTTGTTAGTTAGATATTTAACAAAGATCCGGTTTTGAGTCCATGTTACCACCTCTAAGAAAATTGTTTTTCACCAAATTCCGCATGCCCGAAAGTACCGGGAGAGGTAGCATAGACTTACAGTGGTATCAGAGCCTAGTTAAACTCTATCTAACATGTTAGCAAAGTAGCTAGAAGATCGATCAAAGAAAAGTCGCAAAACGAACCCAAAACTGTCAAGTTTCTGCCGAAATTTTTTCTGTTCAATAGTTGATAATTTTCATCTTAAAAATCGGCTCAGGCTTTTGTGTGATCACCCACCAAATTTGGTCTAACGATCAAGTCAAAGCGCCGTGGAAACGCGGCGGGAGCACGCTCCCGCTGCGGATCCGCGGCCGGGTTGACTCGGCCGAGGTCCAAGTTTGGTGCAGTGTTTTTCTGGGGTTGTTTTGGGATTTTTGGAATATATATTTTCTGCCCAGATTTTCCAGAACAAAATTTTTATTTTTTAGGGTCCTGAAAATCCGTATTTTTGATCGAACTTCTAAAAGACTTAAGCTGACGGGTTTTTCTGTGATGTGATATTTGTATTGAACGTCTGCTAATCGCTATATGTCGATTAGTGGGGGTTATACAAATCTGTGATCTGTAATGTTGCTGGAATGTGTATACGAATATGTTGGATCGTCGCGGGTGAATAGCCGGGGGTTGTGAGACGAGAGTTTTCTTTTCTTTCAATTCATGTAAATTTGTAAATTGATGTAATAATTATTTGTATGGCCGCACAACCGGGTCGGGGTTGTAGCCGTCATTGTATAATTTCTTTTTACTGTTTTTGCTCCTAGGATAGACCCATGGAGGGGGTGCACAAACTACCGGGTATGCCGAAGTGCCAAGTGGCCTACTCACGGAGTTGAGGGAGGTTGCTTCGCTTCGGGTACTTGGCGGGTAGTTTGCCGCACCCGTAGGGGTCTTGGGTAGGGTATTGGCTATTCACCGCGACCGTGTAATCTGCTTTTCGTTAAAGGCTCGTACGAATTGCAGCTTCCTAGTATATCCAATGTGTTCATCTGTGATCTGAAATGGCTATCATTGCAGTATATCTATATATGATATTATTTAGGCGTTGCTTATGTTTTACAGCCGCGCTAGCCCAGCCCCCGCTCTGTCGTTAGTTAAGTAACCTAACGGGTAATGACGGGGCCCCGTGGCGATTGCGAATGGCATAAGCGTACGTCATATTTTGGTTGTTTTCTGCAATGGTAGGATTAAATGATGGGACGCCTTAAAAGAACTAATGCAAGAATATCACGCATTAAAAGAACTAATGCAAGAAAATAAACCAAGTTAAAATCGTTGGAACACTTTCGGAAAACCACTCGGTTCTTTTCAAAACTAACTTTTAAATGCGGAGCTTGAGCCACTCCTTTTAAAAGCTATCTCGTTCCATCGATTATATCAAGTTCACTACGTTCACGGTTTTGCCAAAACCATTCGTAGCCCTCCATCATTTCAGTTAAATATTCGGTAGTATTCAAGCTATGTATTTTGACCTCACGCCAAGGCATAGTGATTGGTAGCTGCCGGATATTTATCTGTTGCATAGATAAAATGCGTTGGTTTGGGACAGCCGTACTACCATTTTGGCCTACGTCAAGGGTAGGTACGGGTGGATTCAAATTAACCTGGATAATGATGGGAAGAACTTGACATGTGACTTATGACATTTTGACCTCACGCCAAGGTCATAAGAGCATGGGGCAAAAATCCACATCGGGAGTTTCAAAAGAACTGAAACTTGCTAGTGTTGCATACCATTTGGAGTGTGATGATTCTGGTAGGATTCCTTCAGTTTCGTCACGCGATGATATTTGGATCCCGATCCTACTGTGAGTATATGCTACTCCTCGGGAAATTTCTCACTTAACGATCAATGCTATAAACCAAGTAGGTGTCTAGAAAGGTGTTAGCGGGGCTACGCCCCCAGGGAAAAGAGGGTATTTAATTAAGAAACTTCGCGAAAGCGTTGGAAAACCTCCCTCGAAGTACCGACACTGGCCTGGCTGAACGGTTAAGCAAGTATTGTACGGTGAGATTGATCCTGACTAATTCTTCCTTTTTGGTTTGAGGAGGGATTCGAGAAACAGTGGGAGCCATCCTGTTTAGACAAACTAAAAACCACTCTAAACTTGCAAAAGCATCATGCTGAGTGTTTCTTCTTCTCTCTCCTAATTGCAGCGACCAATCGACATGACTGGACTTAAGTAACTTCTAGATAAAAACTTACTGACAGGGCCAAACTACAAAGATTGGCTCAGGAATGTCAAGATGGCAATCACTTACGACAAGCTGGGGTATCTTCTTACCACCAAAGCTCCCCTGCCCCTGGTCCCACTTCCAGCGTCGCGGATAAGGAAATCCGTAAGACTTGGGAGATTGATAGCGCGAAGGCCAAGTGCCTCGTACTTGCCTCTATGGACAATGAACATCAGAGGAGGCACGAGAATATGGACTTGGAATCCATATTTCTTCATACAAAAGAACTGTATGGAGAGCAATCTCGTATCGCAAGATACGAAGCGTCGAAAAAGTTATTTTCGGCAAGGATGGTCGTCGGATCATCAGTAGCAGAACACGTGCTTAAGATGATCGGCTACATTGAGGAGCTCGCGGACCTAGGGACCACATTGGAGAGTGAGCTCTATACGGACTTAGTTCTCCAGTCCCTTCCTTCCACTTACGCCCAGTTTATACTGAACTTCAACTTACAAGAAAAAGAAGTTGAACTTTCAGAGCTCCTCAACATGCTGAGGAGCGCAGAGGGCACCCTACAGAAAGATAGGGAAACATCCACTTTGTTTGTAGGAGGATCATCTTCTTCTAGGTCCAAGGCGAAAGACAAGGAAAAGAAGAAGAAAACCCCTGCCAAACCAAGAGGCGGTGTTAGTAAAGTGGATACGAAGGAAAAAGCTAAAGCAACAAAGAAAGCGGGTGTCACGTCCCGAAAGTACGGAACATGACCGGCACTTAAACTACGAAACGTCTCGAGGCGTACGTAATCTAAGTAAACCGAAAACCCAGAAATCCAAACCAAGAAAAGAAATAGAGTGAAGGAAAACCAATTTAAAACAAGTAGTTTTAATAGCATAAGCCGAATTACGCGGTTTTTAAAACATCAAAAATTTACTGAAACTTTCGGCAGAGTCTCCTTTGTAAATACAGGCCCCCAAACGGGATACAACATGAATAGTATACGAAAACAAGAAAAGGGCATCCCCAAGCGGGAGCTAGCTCTTCGTCAATCGACGGTCACAACCATACAAACAATATAATATACAACGCCAACGGCGAGGATCAAAACTCAAAAGGAAACTCAAAACCACCAGAAATATAACGAGCAACTCTAAGGTCGAAAGAATAAACAACACTGGTCTCTATCTAAAAAAATACATGTTTGGTTGATGGAATTTACTAGATACAACGGAATAATATTATACAAGGTAATATGATGGGTACGATACAAGAAAAACCCATCTACTAGCAAGTCACCCGAATGAAACTGAGCCCGCAAAGCCGTAATGAAACCTGTACGGCAACATGCAAGAAACTGGGGCACAACGGGGGTGAGTTACCAACTCGTGAATAGAAAAATATCTACGCACAGAAATCGCATAAATAACGCAACCTAGGTCAATGATCATAATATATTCTCCAATATATGAATAACACGTAGCCTATAACAAGGCTAGGGTAAATATCTAACCCGAGTGTAATCTCATGTGCCCGTGTCAGTGCCCAAGGGTAGCAATATATCATATGAATGAGGTATGAATGCATGAAAACAGAATACATGTAAATGAAGAACTGTTTCCATAATTTAGTGAGATTTCCTTTGTATTTTTAAAATAAGGTATCATAATGAAATCAGCATAAAACAGTGCCTAGCATCGGCACAAAACGTAATCCCAATATCTCGATATCTCTGTATCACAGTCTCTGTACCTCAATCTAGGGCGCCGTCAGTCCAGACCGGCCCCTACCATCCATCTCAAGACCACGACGGTATCCTCCGGATATCCGACGCGTCGGGTAAAATCACCGGTAGGTAGTGCTCCCCTGCCAGGCTCACATCGTCATCATCACGCGCTTCTTGTCCCGGGGTACCTTACCGGGTCCACCATGTACCCGAAACGGTTCATCCGTCTCCTCGAATCGGGTCTCGAAATCCATCAGCAAACTCATGGTGGACGACTCATACATCATGGGAAAACCGCACTTTTTATTTTAAAAAGAGAGAAATCAGTTCATATAAGTTTTTGCGGTTTTCCTCCAAATCCAGAAAATCTCATGGAAATCCGAGTCCAAAACCTCAATAACACGTAAAATAGTGAATATATGCATGAGAATCCATGAATGTGGCATAATAATGAATAACAGTATGCATGAAGTAGCAGGTAATAACTATAATGTCTAAACTAACATATAAGGCAAGTACACTAATATCATGTCTAACTATTAGCTAACAGGCTATGTCAAGCAATAACATTTTCTAAGGTGTACGTGACATGGCAATTACCGATGAAGATGTGTGTGAGCTGGCAATTAAGTGTACGTGGTACATACGCATCATCGGTAATGGTGCTGGTGTCCTAACAGCATGATATCAATAATGGAGTATGAAACATAAAATAAGCATGCGATGCGAAGCGGACCACAAAAATGAGCGGGAGATGAAAACTAGACGCAACTATAACTAATTTGCATTAATCTAATATCAGTCCTTCAAATGGTGCCTTTTGAAATAACACGAATCATGGGGTTTTGAAAATAGGGGCTACGGTGTTTTTATGAAAAGATACGTCTTCTGAAATATCCGTAGGATCCCTTGGGCTGTCTTTAAAAATGCCCACGATTCGTTAGTTTTTGAAATAGGTAAGAAGTCTAATCTAATCTAACAACTACACTAAACTATACGGCTGAACTAACAAGCTGAACTACAGGTAAGGAAACCGCCTATCATCTGAGTCGATATATATACATACCTGTATATGTATAGTCGGTGATCCCGCCTCAATAATATCATATCCGATACCGTATCTATAATCAGGCATCCCAAGTCAAGAGTGCGGATCAATCATCAATATAGCTCGTACGTAAATCCGTCGTATGGCATCCCCAAATCTGGGTACGGGTTAATATCACATTCAATCACACTATTCATCTGGTATCTTCTTTATCAAATATCATGATCCGGGACAATGTCCTACGTCTAGTACAATACTGATACCGCCTAAGCATGCATACAGGTGTAAGAATTGCTACGTCAAAAGACCCGCTAAAACATCATGTCGTATCTCAATACGAACCAAATCAGATCACCGATCTTCTGGCCTCAGGCCCAATATCATCAACTCATCTCAAATTCCAAATACTATCGTCAAATCCAGTATATGAACACATAGTCACATACCCATGTGAACACATAAATATATACTCCCATATACGCACATATAAAAGAAGAATGTATGCAAGTATGTGTGTGTGTGCGTGTGTGAGTGCGACCACTACTCTAGGGTTTCGCAACTACACTAAACCAATCCAAAAATACCAAATATCCATCTTAAACATCAATAATCTCAACAACATATAATCAATATCTGTGTGTATACGTATTCGTATACATCACCACGAACTGCGGGGGTGCTATACGCCATCCACCCGACTTCTCCCCGTAGATATGAATCTACTCACCTGGTCCTCGTTCGCCGGTGCCGACGTCGCCACGCGCTTGCTTGTCGTCTCGAAGTCCACATGGGGTACCTACATATCATAACGCACCGTATCATATTAAAATCCGACTCATGACCAAAACGACACACGAATCCCACATAAGTCAAAACCTATGGTTGCTTTCACAAATCAACCCAAAAACCCTCGACGTCGGCGTACAAACGCCAAATCATCGAGAAAAACCCAAATACACTCATTTGCACATTCACGAACACTAATTTTAATATAAAATAGGTTAAAATTCACAAAAACCCCAATTTCACTTAAAAAGTCATTTTTCCAAAAATCTAGCAAGCACAATTCGCCGTTTTTGTACAAAACATGATGTTTAAACAAATCTAGTGGCCATAATACTTATTAAATATCTTAAATAAGTCATAAAAACAATTTCCATAATTTAATCTCATTAAATTCCATTAACCCCAAAATTCTAGTTTACAAAATACCCAATTTTTTTTACAATTTATAGCAAAAATGCACAAACAACAATTTAGCTAGGATTTTCATGAACTAAAAGCATTAACCCACTCAATATATTATCTATAATGACATGAAACCATAATTATAATTTAATCTAAGGCATTTAATAATTTTCCAAAACTCTAGTTAGCAAAATAACTTAATTAGGGCATTTTATAAGTAATGGTTTGGAATTAACAACTAAATTAGCTTTCTATAAAACTTAAGATGTTAATCCACAACACAAAACCATGCACAATTTATCATAACCCATTTCCACAACAAAACCCTAATTCAACTCAAGCCATAAACTTTTAAAAAAAAACTAGTATGCAAATAGCACTAAAATTAACACTAAAACAACTCAATTAAATAAATCTAAACGTAAGAATTTAAATGGGTAGAAATTATACCTTAAAATCTAGTGATCTAGCAAGAAGAATTTGCCTCCAATGATGGCTTCATAACACCATGATCCAAGTGATAAAAGCTAAGGAGAATGGGATGAAGAATGGAAATCAATTTGTGAGATTTAAATTGGATTTTGGAGCAATTTTTTGATTTAAATTGAAGGAAATGAAAAGAGGGAAAATGAAGGGGGAAGGGCTGCAGAATTTCGGCCATGGGGTGATGGGGGGGAATGGTGTGGGTGTTGTGCACAATTGGTCAAGTCAACCCCCCTCAAATCAAGGTACAATGAGCCTCCAAAACAATACATCTTAACCTACACCTATAAACTCTATTTCACCCATACAAATGAGATGGAGAAATTTTTGAGGGGGAGAAGTGGGCTGCTGAATTCTTCAATTGGAGAAGTAAATGGGAGTGTGTGGATGTGGGTACGGGTGTTGGGTGATGAAAAATGATAAATATAATACCCCAAACATCCATTTACGCTAAAAAAAAGCCTTTTTTCTTCAATAATTTCTAAACCGTTTTGGCAAATGATTTCGTTCCAAAAACCACTTGATAAAATTTTATTTAATGTTTTATGATGCACAAAATTTGTTTCAACTCATTCCAATTTGTAATTTTCCCTAATTAAATGTATTAGTGATGGCTTAAATAATAATAAAATAATATTTTTTTCAGAAAATTTGAAATTTCACCAGCGGCTCAATAAACACCAAATAATAGCAATTACATAGCTAGAATATGTATATTTAATTTTTATAATAAGATATTTGTATTTTGACTTTTTACAGAAAACCCCCTTATTTTACCGATTTTTCGAAATTTCACCGAAACGATTTTCAAAACGTTACAATCTTCCCCCCTTAAAGAAATTCGGTCCCCGAATTTAAATTCAAACTCCCCTAAATACTAAAACATCTAAGAAAAACCATCAAGTCGTCGGGGCTCCGAAATTGTAACTACATAAAACAAATCGTAGCGCAGCGCATGCGCTTGAAAAATGAGTATATAACTCAAATCAAAACTCCGGCAAGCATCCCGCAATCATCGGAGTCATGGAGAAGACATCAATGCCAAATCTAAATCAAACCAATATGATATAACTCGAAACTATACATGTAAACATCGAATCTATATCTGTAAGTATCTGAAGGAAATGCATGCCAAATCTCTTTAAGTCGCTGTGCAACGCGTATAACACTGCACAGTGGCGGACGTCTATCATAAGAAAATAACTATATACATATATACCTTTGTTTGAAATATACGTTCTGCCGTTTTGGAAACAATTTAGAAGGGTCTCCTTGTTTTAAACATTTCTTGTCATATCAGACACGTAGGTAAATACTGAGGCTATAGCTCGCTTTTTGGAAATCCCTTCAATAACTATCAATGCATGCAAAATATATTCAGGTACTGTCCTCTGACTAGTCCTGCTCAGTACGAAAATACATAGCAATATCATAAAAACGTACTGCTCTATACGAAATCAATCCCAAAATATGCACATGAATGCTACGTGCGTATGGTGCGCACGGAAATCAAAATCCATGAATGTGCCATACATGCGCACAGAAACAACATCTAAGTGCATCGGGTGTGCACGAAACATCTGTCGTAGGCAACATGTGTGCCTGACAGCAAAATCAGGTGCATCTATCGTGCACGAAATCATGAAATCCAATATCAAGCGCCGAACGTGCGCAAAATCAATCAGGTGCACAAAACAAATATCGGGTATCACAATCGAAATCGAAGTCCAGTGCATCTAAGTGCACAAAAGGCGTATCACTGCACTGCAAGCATATATAAACTATACCGAGTGCAGGAACGAAATCGTGTGCATGCATACGCACAAAACCAACTCAACTGTTTAAAATCGTAAAATCACAAACATGTGAAACTGAAGCACGAAAACGATATCAAGTGCAACACTGTGCAAAGATCGTAAATCCTCAATCATCAAAATCAAATCATACGAATAAATCACCCAAAACATCGTAATCAATAATGGCGGAATAGTACTGCTCAAGCGCATTCTCTAAGAATCTCGGCCAACTGTCGCGGTCACTAGTGGGACATCTCGTCGATGATCATGAACTCTGTCCTGCTGGCGTGCGTAACCATGACCACTCCTGGGTCAAGGTCTTCACTGTGAATTACCAATCTTTCGGTCCATCGGCTCATCGGCCCTGTCAGGTGTGCTAACGGGGACGATTCCGTTTTGGCACTTCTCTGGTCATCTCTCGGTCAATCCGCATGACCACTCGTAAAGCAACATGTCACTGGAGTCGGCCTCTGGCTCTCTAAATGCACGTGACACATCTGATCCTGGGTGCAAATATCATTGCAGCATTGTCCTGAAAGGAATCCTACTCAAGGTCTCTTCCAGTCTCATCTCTGCCAACTGTCCGGGAGTCATCGTCCTTTACTATATCTGCTCCTTGTTCCGGAACGGCTGCATACTCATCGCGACTCCTTCTGGAAGGTATATCCAAGTACAATGCCTCGACATGCGTATCGCATCTATGATGTCGGCGGAGTAGAACTTATCAAGATCTCGTACGCACCGCTTACTCCACTTTTCTCCAAGGTCGACCGTTTCGGACTCGTCTCATCGTGGCTGCATGGACTGAGCTCCAACGGCTATCCTCGTATCGGGAGTCTCCCAAGAAATGCATCTCACCACCTAGCATCCGAATTAAGTCGAGCCATCCAATCGAGTCGTCAAAACCTCATAATCCCCCAAGAGCTCAACATCTTGGGTACAGTATAATAGTATCGAGTACGTACCACAGCATCGGTGGTCCAGCCGTAGAAGGGCAAACCCAAGCCTCACTAATGGCGCCGTAGAACTGCCGCAAACCCGAAGGTTCAAAGGCTTTCACACGGTCATTAAGTCGAGTTAGGGTTTCATTCTTCTAGAGGGACCATACAATTGCCTGCATGTCTTTCCGACTACTTTAAACTTGGAATAATAGGTTTCTGACATTCGATCGTCTCTGTCGACTCCCAACGTCTCCGCGTGAAGTCGTCTCTAGCTGGAATCAATCTATCTGATGACCTCGCATCGGGGTAGGCGAACGATCCACATGTCCTAGTCATTCATCCTCGATGACTAGCGATCTTCTATCATCTCTTAGTACAACTTATACTGCAATAGCTCCAACATCTGGGGCGATATCTCGTCGTTCGCAGCAATAACTGGCTCACTCGTCTGCATGCTGAACCGTGCCTCAATCATCAGGAGTAAGCAACACACTAACGGTCATCAAAATCTGGCTGGCCTCCATCATTGGCTCAATTCTCTAGTGTCGATCAGCACCTCCGAGTAACTTCATAAAGGCGATCCGCCAAACGCTCGTGGCGCGGAAACACAGTAAAAAGACACATCTCTGCAATTGGGTGTCGCCGGAATCACGCCCTGGTCAGTCCTCGTTTGTGACGAGCTCTTGTTGACCGCAACGCTAGCCGTATCTCTCCCTGCCCGAAATCGTGGCAGCAAAACCAAACTGGTAACGATGAGGCTAGATCAGGAAGGACTATAATACTGAACAAGAAAATGTACATCCTAAGGCTTCTTAAGTGGAGTGGCGTGTCGTAAATATGCCGCGGAACATACCAACGGTACGTCACTCTACTTTAGTCACCTATTCCATCAACCAAGGGTCAACCTACGCTCCGAAGGTTAAAACCTAAAGCTCTGATACCAACTTTGTCACGTCCCGAAAGTACGGAACATGACCGGCACTTAAACTACGAAACGTCTCGAGGCGTACGTAATCTAAGTAAACCGAAAACCCAGAAATCCAAACCAAGAAAAGAAGTAGAGTGAAGGAAAACCAATTTAAAACAAGTAGTTTTAATAGCATAAGACGAATTATGCGGTTTTTAAAATATCAAAAATTTACTGAAAGTTTCGGCAGAGTCTCCTTTGTAAATACAGGCCCCCAAACGGGATACAACATGAATAGTATACGAAAACAAGAAAAGGGCTTCCCCAAGCGGGAGCTAGCTCTTCGTCAATCGACGGTCACAACCATACAAACAATATAATATACAACGCCAACGGCGAGGATCAAAACTCAAAAGGAAACTCAAAACCACCAGAAATATAACGAGCAACTCTAAGGTCGAAAGAATAAACAACACTGTTCTCTATCTCAAAAAATACATGTTTGGTTGATGGAATTTACTAGATACAACGGAATAATATTATACAAGGTAATATGATGGGTACGATACAAGAAAAACCCATCTACTAGCAAGTCACCCGAATGAAACTGAGCCCGCAAAGCCGTAATGAAACCTGTACGGCAACCTGCAAGAAACTGGGGCACAACGGGGGTGAGTTGCCAACTCGTGAATAGAAAAATATCTACGCACAGAAATCGCATAAATAACGCAACCTAGGTCAATGATCATAATATATCCTCCAATATATGAATAACACGTAGCCTATAACAAGGCTAGGGTAAATATCTAACCCGAGTGTAATCTCATGTGCCCGTGTCAGTGCCCAAGGGTAGCAATATATCATATGAATGATGTATGAATGCATGAAAACAGAATACATGTAAATGAAGAACTGTTTCCATAATTTAGTGAGATTTCCTTTGTATTTTTAAAATGAGGTATCATAATGAAATCAGCATAAAACAGTGCCTAGCATCGGCACAAAACGTAATCCCAATATCTCGATATCTCTGTATCACAGTCTCTGTACCTCAATATCTAGGGCTCCGTCAGTCCAGACCGGCCCCTACCATCCATCTCAAGACCACGACGGTATCCTCCGGATATTCGACGCGTCGGGTAAAATCACCGGTAGGTAGTGCTCCCCTGCCAGGCTCACATCGTCATCATCACGCGCTTCTTGTCCCGGGGTACCTTACCGGGTCCACCATGTACCCGAAACGGTTCATCCGTCTCCTCGAATCGGGTCTCGAAATCCATCAGCAAACTCATGGTGGACGACTCATACATCATGGGAAAACCGCACTTTTTATTTTAAAAAGAGAGAAATCAGTTCATATAAGTTTTTGCGGTTTTCCTCCAAATCCAGAAAATCTCATGGAAATCCGAGTCCAACACCTTAATAACACGTAAAATAGTGAATATATGCATGAGAATCCATGAATGCGGCATAACAATGAATAACAGTATGCATGAAGTAGCAGGTAATAACTACAATGTCTAAACTAACATATAAGGCAAGTACACTAATATCATGTCTAACTATTAGCTAACAGGCTATATCAAGCAATAACATTTTCTAAGGTGTACGTGACATGGCAATTACCGATGAAGATGTGTGTGAGCCGGCAATTAAGTGTACGTGGTACATACGCATCATCGGTAATGGTGCTGGTGTCCTAACAGCATGATATCAATAATGGAGTATGAAACATAAAATAAGCATGCAATGCGAAGCGGACCACAAAAATGAGCGGGAGATGAAAACTAGACGCAACTATAACTAATCTGCATTAATCTAATATCAGTCCTACAAATGGTGCCTTTTGAAATAACACGAATCATGGGGTTTTGAAAATAGGGGCTACGGTGTTTTTATGAAAAGATACGTCTTTTGAAATATCCGTAGGATCCCTTGGGCTGTCTTTAAAAATGCCCACGATTCGTTAGTTTTTGAAATAGGTAAGAAGTCTAATCTAATCTAACAACTACACTAAACTATACGGCTGAACTAACAAGCTGAACTACAGGTAAGGAAACCGCCTATCATCTGAGTCGATACATATACATACCTGTATATGTATAGTCGGTGATCCCGCCTCAATAATATCATATCCGATACCGTATCTATAATCAGGCATCCCAAGTCAAGAGTGCGGATCAATCATCAATATAGCTCGTACGTAAATCCGTCGTACGGCATCCCCAAATATGGGTACGGGTTAATATCACATTCAATCACACTATTCATCTGGTATCTTCTTTATCAAATATCATGATCCGGGACAATGTCCTACGTCTAGTACAATACTGATACCGCCTAAGCATGCATACAGGTGTAAGAATTGCTATGTCAAAAGACCCGCTAAAACATCATGTCGTATCTCAATACGAACCAAATCACGTCACCGATCTTCTGGCCTCAGGCCCAATATCATCAACTCATCTCAAATTCCAAATACTATCCTCAAATCCAGTATATGAACACATAGTCACATACCCATGTGAACACATAAATATATACTCCCATATACGCACATATAAAAGAAGAATGTATGCAAGTATGTGTGTGTGTGCGTGTGTGAGTGCGACCACTACTCTAGGGTTTCGCAACTACACTAAACCAATCCAAAAATACCAAATATCCATCTTATCATCAATAATCTCAACAACATATAATCAATATCTGTGTGTATACGTATTCGTATACATCACCACGAACTGCGGGGGTGCTATACGCCATCCACCCGACTTCTCCCCGTAGATATGAATCTACTCACCTGGTCCTCGTTCGCCGGTGCCGACGTCGCCACGCACTTGCTTGTCGTCTCGAAGTCCACATGGGGTACCTACATATCATAACGCACCGTATCGTATTAAAATCCGACTCATGACCAAAACGACACACGAATCCCACATAGGTCAAAACCTATGGTTGCTTTCACAAATCAACCCAAAAACCCTCGACGTCGGCGTACAAACGCCAAATCATCGAGAAAAACCCAAATACACTCATTTGCACATTCACGAACACTAATTTTAATATAAAATAGGTTAAAATTCACAAAAACCCCAATTTCACTTAAAAAGTCATTTTTCCGAAAATCTAGCAAGCACAATTCGCCGTTTTTGTACAAAACATGATGTTTAAACAAATCTAGTGGCCATAATACTTATTAAATATCTTAAATAAGTCATAAAAACAATTTCCATAATTTAATCTCATTAAATTCCATTAACCCCAAAATTCTAGTTTACAAAATACCCAATTTTTTTTACAATTTATAGCAAAAATGCACAAACAACAATTTAGCTAGGATTTTCATGAACTAAAAGCATTAACCCACTCAATATATTATCTATAATGACATGAAACCATAATTATAATTTAATCTAAGGCATTTAATAATTTTCCAAAACTCTAGTTAGCAAAATAACTTAATTAGGGCATTTTATAAGTAATGGTTTGGAATTAACAACTAAATTAGCTTTCTATAAAACTTAAGATGTTAATCCACAACACAAAACCATGCACAATTTATCATAACCCATTTCCACAACAAAACCCTAATTCAACTCAAGCCATAAACTTTTAAAAAAAAACTAGTATGCAAATAGCACTAAAATTAACACTAAAACAACTCAATTAAATAAATCTAAACATAAGAATTTAAATGGGTAGAAATTATACCTTAAAATCTAGTGATCTAGCAAGAAGAATTTGCCTCCAATGATGGCTTCATAACACCATGATCCAAGTGATAAAAGCTAAGGAGAATGGGATGAAGAATGGAAATCAATTTGTGAGATTTAAATTGGATTTTGGAGCAATTTTTTGATTTAAATTGAAGGAAATGAAAAGAGGGAAAATGAAGGGGGAAGGGCTGCAGAATTTCGTCCATGGGGTGATGGGGGGAATGGTGTGGGTGTTGTGCACAATTGGTCAAGTCAACCCCCCTCAAATCAAGGTACAATGAGCCTCCAAAACAATACATCTTAACCTACACCTATAAACTCTATTTCACCCATACAAATGAGATGGAGAAATTTTTGAGGGGGAGAAGTGGGCTGCTGAATTCTTCAATTGGAGAAGTAAATGGGAGTGTGTGGATGTGGGTACGGGTGTGGGGTGATGAAAAATGATAAATATAATACCCCAAACATCCATTTACGCTAAAAAAAAGCCTTTTTTCTTCAATAATTTCTAAACCGTTTTGGCAAATGATTTCGTTCCAAAAACCACATGATAAAATTTTATTTAATGTTTTATGATGCACAAAATTTGTTTCAACTCATTCCAATTTGTAATTTTCCCTAATTAAATGTATTAGTGACGGCTTAAATAATAATAAAATAATATTTTTTTCAGAAAATTTGAAATTTCACCAGCGGCTCAATAAACACCAAATAATAGCAATTACATAGCTAGAATATGTATATTTAATTTTTATAATAAGATATTTGTATTTTGAGTTTGTACAGAAAACCCCCTTATTTTACCGATTTTTCGAAATTTCACCGAAACGATTTTCAAAACGTTACAGCGGGGAAGCTTGTGGATAAGGAAGAATGCTTATATTGTCATAAGAAAGGACACTGGAAGAATGATTGCAGGGCCTGGAAGGCCAGAACACAGGAATTGAAGCAGGTTGCAGCTTCAGCTTCAGGTGTGTATGTTATTGAAAACTGTTTTTCAATAAACTCTACTTCCTGGGTATTGGATACCGGATCAGGATCTCATATCTGTAATTCTTTGCAGGCGTTGAGAAACCGTAGTGTTTTGAAAGCAGGTGACATGACCCTCAGAGTTGCAAACGGAGCTAGCATGGATGCTAAAGCCGTGGGGGACTATCACCTGGGAATGTCAGATGGACATGTTTTGGTTTTGCGTAATTGCTTTTTTGTACCCAACGCAACTTGTAATATCATTTCTGTATCTTTAGTTTCTAAAGAAGGTTATGAATTTGCGTTTATAAGCAATGTTGTAAACATTCACCTTAATCAAGTTCTGATTGGGTCAGGTACATTAAGCAATGGTATATATGTATTAAACCAACCACAGATTTTCAATGTCCAGAATACACACAAAAGAAAGTCTCCGGAAATAAATCAGACTTTCTTATGGCATTGTAGACTGGGTCACATCAATGAGAGAAGGTTGAAAAAGTTACATACAGAAGGATATTTGAATCCGTTCGAATATCAATCGTATGCCACTTGTCAATCCTGTCTCAAAGGAAAGATGACAAAGTCTCCGTTCACTGGACACGGAGTAAGAGCGAGCGAGCTCTTGGGACTCGTACACAGCAACGTGTGCGGTCCAATGTCTACACATGCGCGAAGCGGTTATTCTTACTTCATTACTTTTACGGATGACTTTTCAAGGTACGGTTATGTCTTCTTAAAGAAACATAAGTCCGAAGCCTTTGGAAAATTCTAGAAATATAAGAATGAAGTAGAAAAACAAACCGGAAAAAGTATCAAGATCTTAAGATCGGATCGAGGTGGTGAATACTTGAGTGCCGAGTTCCTGGACTATTTCAAAGAGAACGGAATTCTCTCTCAGCTTACTCCTCTATACACTCCACAACATAACGGTGTATCGGAGAGACGGAACCGAACCCTATTGGATATGGTACGGTCCATGATGAGTAACGCTGAGTTACCGCGATCATTCTGGGGGTATGCGCTAGAATCAGCTGCATACCTTTTGAACCGAGTTCCCACTAAGACTGTGCCTACCACATCTTATGAGTTATGGAGTGGGAAGAAACCCTATCTTCAATATCTGAAGATCTGGGGATGTCCAGCTTTTGTCAAAAAGCAGCATGCGGAGAAACTCGAGGCACGCTCAGTACTGTGCAAGTTTGTGGGATACCCAAAGAACACCAGGGGGTATCTTTTCTACCACGCAGAGGAACAAAAAGTCCTTATTTCTCGTAATGCCCACTTTCTAGAACACCAGTTCTTAGAAAAGGAAATTAGTGGGAGCGCAGTAGAACTGGAAGAAATTCCAGAACAACAGACTATTACTGAAAGTTTAGTGGAACTAGAGGGTTCAAAAGAACAGGACATTCCTACGCCGCTCCGCAGGAGTAGTAGGCAGTCTCATCCGCCCGAGAGATACTACGGTTTACGCATAGACGGGGATAGAGAGGATTGCATCATAGATTATGATGAGCCTACGAGCTTCCAGCAGGCCATTCAGAGCGTTGACTCAGTAAAATGGCTGGATGCAATGCGGACCGAAATGGAGTTCATGTACACCAACAAAGTATGGACGTTGGACATTACTCTAGACGGGGTAAAACCCGTAGGATGCAAGTGGATCTTCAAAAGGAAGATTGGTGTAGATGGACAGGTTGAGACCTATAAAGCTAGACTTGTTGCGAAGGGTTTTCGTCAAAGACCTGGTTTGGACTATGACGAAACCTTTTCTCCAGTGGCTATGCTGAAATCCATTCGGATCCTTCTTGCCATTGCTGCCTTCCACGATTATGAGATCTGGCAGATGGACGTAAAGACCGCTTTTCTAAATGGAAATTTAGAGGAGTGTGTCTATATGGACCAACCAGAGGGCTTCATTCAGAGTGGGAGCAGCGGAAAGGTGTGCAAGTTGCTTAAGTCCATCTATGGACTAAAGCAGGCATCGCGGAGTTGGAACATCTGTTTTGATGAGACGGTCAAGGAATTTGGCTTTATCAAAAATCCAGATGAACCATGCATCTATTGTAGATTTGTAGCGAGAACTGTAGTATTCCTCGTTTTGTACGTGGATGACATTCTCTTAATAGGAAATGACATTCCTATGCTACAATCTGTCAAGGGGTTCTTATCACACAGGTTCTCCATGAAAGACCTGGGTGATGCCTCATACACCCTGGGGATCCGGATCCATCGTGATAGATCCAAGAGGATATTAGGACTTTCACAGTCCAGGTACATCGACACCATACTAAAGAGATTCAGTATGGAAGATTCCAAGCGCGGTAACCTACCGGCTTGTCACGGGATCACCCTCTCTAAAGAGATGTCTCCCAAGACCGATTTGGAAAGGGATCGCATGTCTATTATACCCTACGCTTCTGCGGTAGGCTCTATAATGTATGCGATGTTGTGTACCAAACCGGATGTAGCTTATGCACTGAGTGTGGTAAGCCGGTATCAGTCAAACCCTGGGGAGAAACACTGGATAGCGGTAAAGAACATTCTCAAGTACCTGAGAAGGACTAAGGAGATGTTCTTGGTGTATGGCGGAAAAGACCTCCAGATCGAGGCCTTTGCTGACTCCAGCTTCCAGAGTGACAAGGATGATTCCAAGTCCATGTCGGGTTTTGTCTTTACCCTCAATGGAGGGGCGGTGTGTTGGAAGAGTTCCAAACAGGAAACCATTGCAGACTCGACGATGGAAGCGGAATACATCGCTGCATCTGATGCCGCAAAAGAAGCTGTCTGGATGAGGAAGTTCTTGAAAGAGCTTCAGGTGGTTCCGTCCATTGTTGATCCAATACCTCTGTATTGCGACAACAACGGGGCTATAGCTTTAGCGAAGGAACCCAGGTCCCATCAGAGATCCAGACACATCTTAAGGCGGTATCACCTGATCAGGGAGATCGTGGATCGCCAGGAGATCGAGGTTCGGAGAGCCGCTTCAGAAGATAACACTGCAGATCCATTCACCAAGGCCTTGCCCCAGACTCAGTTCGAGCGGCTGATCGAGATGATAGGTCTTCGATACGCCAGTACATGGCCTTAGTGCAAGTGGGAGATTGTTAGTGTATATGCCCTAGAGGCCATTACTGTATCATACTAGTTTGTATATTACTTAATGGAAGCTTGGGATATTCACCTTGTATATACAATCTTGCTCAAAATAGTAGTATGCTACTTGGTTTGTTTCTACTTCAATGTGTACATGTGTTTATTTTAGTATATCGCCTATACACATTAGTGGAGCCCTTAGGATCTTTGCTTGATTACCAGCGTTGTGATGGCAGTCACACTAGTGGGGCTGGGTAATCTATAAGCACATCCTTATGCAGGTCCCTGGTCGCAGGACTATCGAGACAGGGCATCGATACTCCGGAGTAGACTAGCGCATGCGCTTCTCATCCCAGTGTGGGAGACGGTCTGTCCCACAGCCGTCGGTACGTCGTACTTGAGAGAGTATGCGGGTGCTCGTTGGGTTACGAGTACACTGGACAGGACTCGTCGGGAACTGACTAGTTGGTATTATGCCTATCGTCAGTTATCAGTTCCCAGGTGACATGAGTACAGCTTAGTCCGCTGACTTGACACTGTCACTTCGCCTCGAGTGTGTTCCCACTGTACTTTGATTACTACCCTACCACGGCTCAAAGGAGTCGTGCAAACAGGTGGTAGTTGGGTGCAGTCCCGAAGCACTTGGAGGCAGTGACGGTTAGACAGGATTCGTCTCTCCCGGTATTGGGGGTTGACATCGCGCTGTGTCTAGGAGAGCCATTACACGAGTAACCCCTGGCCAGGGCAAACGAGATATACTGGTAGGCTTCCAGTGTTATCTCAGGGTGTTTTGGGCTTCACTCCGACACGACTTGTACCGCTATTGGGGGACTGACGTTTACCACCCCCTAGGCCCGCCATGCGTATCAGACGAACAGACCAGACTGTACGGAGAATGTCACATTCAGGCTCAGTAGAAGTTCAGATGGGTTTCACCTCGTCAGTCTTCTTATCGGCATCTACCTGGGGACCGTTACGCACAGCTAGTGCCGCTTGCGGTCTATGGTTAAACCCACTGCCAGCGTAGTGTCGAGTCTTTAGAGTCCCACACAGAAAGCTATTCGCCTTTAGGCAAAAGAGTAGAGGTCGCATGGTTTTGCGACAGGTCGCATGGTTTTGCGACAGGGTTCGGTCACATCCGTGCACTTGTGCACGTACAGTGTCCGGACAGTTTACACTAGCGGGCTTTGGTTTAAGCCAGATCCTAGTGTACCTTTTGGTATTGGATTTATCCAGTATGCATTCGTGTTCCTCGGAACGCGGATGCGGGTGTGTATGCACAGTTGACGGAGAGACAGAGGCTGAGGATTCACATTAGGGTTGTTGACCGTTGACAGTTGACTATTGACTTTTTGCTCAACCCTAATGAGAATATGATATGTGATTAACAATTATATTAATTAAGTATTATGGTGACATGGTTGTTGAGGGGTTGACTTGTTGACTTTGTTGACCGGTTGACTAGGTTGAACTAGTTGACCATCATGATGACAATGGCTATCATTTCATGGCAAAGACTTTTTACTTGCTTGTTTCTTTTGTGAGAAATGAGTGCATGAAATGATTTAGCCATTTTGACTTGAACCATTTTACACAATACTTGATTATTATTTTTGTGATGATGGTTTTGGATTATGAGAGCCAAATGAGAAAAGACTTCTCTCATTCTTTCATGCTCATTCTCTCTCTTGTTCTTGAGCTCTCATCTTCCTCCTCTTGCTCTCCCTCTCTTGATTCTATGGTTCACTTGTCTCATGAGTTGAGAACCAAGAACCATAGATAAAATCCCATACAAACTCTTCTCTACTCACTCTAGTTCACAAGGTTTAGCAAACCGAGTGAACTAGTTTCTTCAAAGTTCGAAGAAGGAGCCTAAGGTTGAAGTTTTCAGGTGGATCTATCTTCGGCGCAAGGAGACGACGGAGAGAAGCCGATTCGGACGACCATCGAAGCTTGAAGACGAAGGAGTTCGAGAAAAAGAAAGGTATAACCCCATAACCGAGTAGTTAGCAACTCGTAGTTAGGTTGTTAGTTAGATGTTTAACAAAGATCCGGTTTTGAGTCCATGTTACCACCTCTAAGAAAAAAAAATTTCACCAAATTCCGCATGCCCGAAAGTACTGGGAGAGGTAGCATGGACTTACAAGTTTTTACGGGGGTCCCGCTACCCGGATAGCGGGCTGAGGGTCAAGGGGGCTAGCAGCCCCCTTATGGGGTGCGGGGCAGCGCCCCGTTAGAAATTTTTTTCTAACCGGGACAGTGTCGTGGAGCACGTGTGTGTGCAAATATGTATACATATGTATATGTATATGTATGTACATAAAAAGAAGGGGGAAAGGCATCCAAGGGATGCGTGGGGCCAGCGCCTTGAGCGCTATGCGCTTAGGTGCTGTACGCTCAGGCGCAAGCGCGCCACGTGTCGACACGTGGGCGCTTTGCGCATGAGCGCTGGGCGCTGGAGCAGAAGCGCGCCACATGTCGGCACGTGGGCGCTTTGCGCTCGGGCGCAGGGCGCTGGAGCGCAGGCGCGCCACGTGTCGGCACGTGGGCGTTTTGCGCTCGGGCGCAGGGTGCTGGAGCGCAAGCGCGCCACGTGTCGGCATGTGGGCGCCATGCGCTCGGGCGCAATTCGCCGGAGCGCAGGCACGCCACGTGTTGGCATGTGGGCGTTTTGCGCTCGAGCGCAGTGCGCTGGAGCGCAAGTGCGCCACATGTCGGCACGTGGGTGCTTTGCGCTCGAGCGCAAGGGCGCTGGAGCGCAAACGCGCCACGTGTCGGCACGTTGGCGCTTTGCGCTCGAGTGTTAGCGCGCCGCGTGTCGGCACGTGGGTGCTCGGCGCTTGAGCGCTTGGGCGCCGACGAGGAAAAGAGGGCTTTTAGCCCCAGAAACAGAAGCTATGCTTCAGAAAGGAAATATTTGTTGTTATATATATATATATATATATATGTTAGTGTATATGCCCTAGAGGCTATTACTGTATCATACTTGTATGTATATTACTTAATGGAAGCTTGGGATATTCACCTTGTATTGACAATCTTGCTCAAAATAGTAGTATGCTACTTGGTTTGTTTCTGCTTCAATGTGTACATGTGTTTATTTTAGTATATCACCTATACACATTAGTGGAGCCCTTAGGATCTTTGCTTGATTACCAGCGTTGTGATGGCAGTCACACTAGTGGGGACTGGGTAATCTATAAGCACATCCTTATGCAGGTCCCTAGTCGCAGGACTATCGAGACAGGGCATCGATATTCTGGAGTAGACTGGCGCATGCGCTTCTCATCCCAGAGTGGGAGATGGTCTGTCCCACAACCATCAGTACGTCATACTGGAGATAGTATGCGGGTGCTCGTTAGGTTACGAGTACACTGGACAGGACTCGTCGGGAACTGACCGGTTGGTATTATACCTATCGTCAGTTATCAGTTCCCAGGTGACATGAGTACAGCTTAGTCCGCTGACTTGACACTGTCATTTCGCCTCGAGTGTGTTCCCACTGTACTTTGGTTACTACCCTACCACGGCTCAAAGGAGTCGTGCAAACAGGTAGTAGTTGGGTGCAGTCCCGAAGCACTTGGTGGCAGTGACGGTTAGACAGGATTCGTCTCTCCCGGTATTGGGGGTTGACATCGCGCTGTGTCTAGGAGAGCCATTACACGAGTAGTCCCTAGCCAGGGCAAGCGAGATATACTGGTAGGCTTCCAGTGCTATCTCAGGGTGTATTGGGCTTCACTCCGACACGACTTGTACCGCTATTAGGGGACTGACGTTTACCGCCCCCTAGGCCCGCCATGCGATGTATCAGACGAACAGAACGGACTGTACGGAGATTGTCACATTCAGGCTCAGTAGGAGTTCAGATGGGTTTCACCTCGTCAGTCTTCTTGTCGGCATCTACCTAGGGACCGTTACGCACAGCTAGTGCCGCTTGCGGTCTGTGGTTAAACCCACTGCCAGCGTAGTGTCGAGTCTTTAGAGTCCCACACAGAAAGCTATTCGCCTTTAGGCAAAAGAGTAGAGGTCGCAAGGTTTTGCGACAGGTCGCATGGTTTTGCGACAGGGTCCGGTCACATCCGTGCACTTGTGCACGTACAGTGTCCGGACAGTTAACACTAGCGGGCTTTGGTTTAAGCCAGATCCTAGTGTACGTTTTGGGATTGGTTTTATCCAGTATGTATTCGTGTTCCTCGGAACACGGATGCGGGTGTGTATGCACAGTTGACGGAGAGACAGAGGCAGAGGATTCTCATTAGGGTTGTTGACCGTTGACTGTTGACTATTGACTTTTTGCTCAACCCTAATGAGAATATGATATATATATATATAATTAGCAATAATATTAATTAAGTATTATAGTGACATGGTTGTTGAGGGGTTGACTTTGTTGACTTGTTGACTTTGTTGACCGGTTGACTAGGTTGGACTAGTTGACCATCATCATCACAATGGTTGTCATTTTCATGCAAAGACTTTTGCTTGCTTGTTGTGGTTTGCAAAATGAGTGCATTGAAATGATATTGCCTTTGACATGATATGAACCATCACATAATAATACTTGATTAACATTATGGCTCATGATGCTTTTGGATTATGAGAGGGTGAAAGAGAAAAGAGAGGCTCATTCTTTCATGATCTTTCTCTCTCTTGGTTTTGAGCTCTCCCATTCTCTTGCTCTCACCATCTTCCTCTTTCTCTGTCTCTTGTCTATGGTTCACTTGTCTCATGTGTTGAGAAGCAAGAACCATAGAGAAAATCCCATCTCACTCTCCTCTACTCACTCTAGTTCACAAGGTTTGGCAAACCAAGTGAACTAGTTTCTTCAAAGTTCGAAGAAGAAGCCAAAGGTAGAAGCTTTCGGGTGGATCGATCTTCGGCGCAAGGAGACGACGGGGTGAAGCCAATCCATACACTATCAAGAGATGAAGAAGAAGGAGTTCAAGAAAGAAAGGTATAACCCCCTAACCGAGTAGTTAACAACTCGTAGTTAGGTTGTTAGGTAGATAGTTTAACAAAGATACGGTTTTGAGTCTATGTTACCGCCTCTAGAAAATCGTTTTTCACCAAATTCCACATGCCCGAAAGTACCGGGAGAGGTAGCATGGACTTACAGTGGTATCAGAGCCTAGTTAAACTCTATCTAACATGTTAGCATAGTAGCTAGAAATTCGATCGGAGAAAAAGTCCCGAAATGAACCCGGATTTAAAACTTGCTGTCGATTTTCAAAGTTCTGTAAAAGTAATAAATCATGCTTCAAAAATCGACTCAGGGTTTTTATATTGCACTGAAGAAAAACGGTCAAGTGATCTCATCAAAGCGCCGCGGAAACGCGGCCACTTTAACTCCTCTGTGAATTTTCTTCACTGCAGTATACTTAGTGGCGTATTTTAGGAATTTTGGTATATGTTTTTTCAGCCCAGATTTTCCAGAAAGAAAAATTTGTTTTTGGGGCTCTAAAAACCGTATTTTGATCGAGTTTCTAAAGACTTAAGCTGACGGGTATTTCTATGATGTGATATTTGTATTGAACGTCTGCTAATCGCTATATGTCGATTAGTGGGGGTTATACAAATCTGTGATCTGTAATGTTGCTGGAATGTGTATATGAATTTATTGGATTGTCTCGGGTGAATAGCCGGAGGTTGTGAGACGAGAGTTTTCTTTTCTTTCGATTCATGTAAATTTGTAAATTGATGTAATAATTATTTGTATGGCCACACAACCGGGTCGGGGTTGTAGCCGTCATTGTATAATTTCTTTTTACTGTTTTTGCTCCTAGGATAGACCCATGGAGGGGGTGCACAAACTACCGGGTATGCCGAAGTGCCGAGTGGCCTACTCACAGGGTTGAGGGAGGTTGCTTCACTTCTGGTACTTGGCGGGTTGTTTGCCGCACCCATAGGGGTCTTGGGTGGGGTATTGGCTATTCACCGCGACCGTGTAATCTGCTTTTCGTTATAGGCTCGTACGAATTGCGGGTTCCTAGTATATCCAATGTGTTCATCTGTGATCTGAAATGGCTATCATTGCAATATATCTATATATGATATTATTTAGGCGTTGCTTATGTTTTACAGCCGCGCTAGCCCAGCCCCCGCTCTGTCGTTAGTTATGTAACCTAACGGGTAATGACGGGGCCCCGTGGCGAATGCGAATGGCATAAGCGTACGTCATATTTTGGTTGTTTTCTACAATGGTAGGACTAAATGATGGGACGCATTAAAAGAACTAATGCAAGAAAATAAACCAAGTTAAAGTCGTTGGAACACTTTCGAAAAACCACTCGGTTCCTTTCAAAACCAACTTTTAAATGCGGAGCTTGAGCCACTCCTTCTAAAAGCTATCTCGTTCCTTCGATTATATCAAATTCACTACGTTCAAGGTTTCGCCAAAACCATTCGTAGCCCTCCGTCGTTTCGTATGAATATTCAATAGTATTCAAGCTATGTTTGTTGACCTTCGTCAAGGCATAGTGATTGGTAGCTGTTGGGTGTTCATATGTAGCATAGATAGATACGTTGGTTTGGGACAGTCGTATTACCTTGTTGACCTTCGTCAATGGTATATACGGGTGGGTTCAAATTAACCTGGATAATGACGGGTAGAACTTGACATGTGACTTATGATTTGTTGACCTTCGTCAAGGTCATAAGAGCATGGGGCAAAAAAATCCACATCGGGAGTTTCAAAAGAACAGAAACTTGCTAGCGCTGCATACCATTTGGAGTGTGATGATTCTGGTAGGATTCCTTCAGTTTTGTCACGCAATGATATTTGGATCCCGATCCTTTTGTGTGTGTATGCTACTCCTCGGGAAATTTCTCACTTAACGATCAATGCTATAAACCAAGTAGGTGTCTAGAAAGGTGTTAGCGGGGCTACGCCCACAGGGAAAAGAGGTTATTTAATTAAGGAACTTCGCGAAAGCGTTGAAAAACCTCCCTCGAAGTACCGACACTAGCCTGGCTGAACGGTTAAGCAAGTATTGTACGGTGAGATTGATCCCGACTAATTCTTCCTTTATAGTTTGAGGAGGGATTCGAGAGACAGTGGGAGCCATCCTGTTTAGATAAATTAAAACCAATCTAAACTTGCAAGAGAATCATGTTGAGTGTTTTCTTCTCTCTCTCTCTTAATTGCAGCGACCCAGTGACCACACCTAGGTTACATCTAGATAATAAAATGACTGAACCTGACTGTTATGACTGGCAAAGGTCTGTCCAGATGTCCATTGCCCATAACAAGCTGGGACACCTCTTAACTGATCATACCCCTACCGTCTCAGGTCCAGTTTCCCCTGTCACGGATATTTACATCCGTAGGACATCGGAAAAGGATTGTGCGAAAGCCAAGTGCCTCATGTTAGCCTCAGTTAATGGTGCAAACCAGAGGCAGCACGAGAAGATGGACTCAGTTTCTATCTTCCTCCATAACAAAGATTTATATGGAGAGCAATCTCGTATCGCAAGATATGAGACCTCAAACGAATTGCTTCAAGCAAGGTTGGCGGTCGGGTCATCTGTAGGGGACGACGTCCTTACAGAGGCCAGCTATTTTGAGCTCACGGACCTAGAGACCACGTTGGAGAATAGGTCAAGTACTGACTTAATTCTACAGTCCCTGCCCTCTGCTTATACCCTGAAGGAAACCAGGGAAGAAAAAGGAAAAGCAAGGGCAAAAGTTTCAGGACTGGATGTAGTAAAAGAAGGACGTTCCTATTGTAACGGGAATGAACATTGGCAGAAGGATTGCAGAACTTGCAAAGCCAGTAGCCAGAATTCGAAGCATGTTGTGGCTTCGGCTTCGAGTGTGTTTGTAATTGAGAACTATATGTCAGTTAACCCTACTTCCTGGGTATTGGATACCGGATCAGGATCTCATATCTGTAATTCGTTACAGGCTCTGAGAAACCGTAGGGTTATCATGAAAGGTGATATGACCCTCAGGGTTGCTAACGGAATGAGCATGGATGCTGAATCCGTAGGGAATATCATCTTAGAATGACAACTGGGCAGATATTGATTTTGCGTAACTGTTTGTATGTACCAGGTGCGACTTGTAATATCATATCTGTATCCTTACTTTCTAAGGAAGGATATGAATTTACTTTTGTCAGCGATGTAGTACACATCCACCTAAATCAAGTTCTGATTGGGTCAGGTACATTACAGAACGGAATATACGTGTTAAATCAAGCTCAGATTTTCAGTGTCCAGAACACACTTAAAAGAAAGTCTCCGGAAACAAATCAGGCTTTCTTATGGCATTGTAGACTGGGTCACATTAATGAGACACGATTAACTAAGTTACATAAAGAAGGGTACTTGAATCCGTTCGAGTATCAGTCTTATGCCACTTGTGAATCTTGTCTTATGGGAAAGATGACAAAGACTTCGTTCACTGGACGCGGAGAAAGAGCGAGCAAGCTCTTGGGACTCATACACAGTGATGTGTGTGGTCCAATGTCTACACATGTGCGAAGTGGTTATTCAAACTTCATTACTTTCACAGATGATTTCTCTAGGTATGGACACGTCTTCTTAATGAAGCACAAATCCGAGGCCTTTGGGAAATTTCAAGAATACAAGAATGAAGTTGAAAAACAAACCGGCAAAAGTATCAAGATTCTAAGATCGGATCGAGGTGGAGAATACTTGAGTGCCGAGTTTCTGGACTACTTAAAAGAGAATGGAATTCTCTCTCAACTTACTCCTCCATACACACCGCAACACAACGGTGTATCGGAAAGGCGGAATCGGACCCTATTGGATATGGTTCGTTCCATGATGAGTAAGGCTGAGTTACCGCGATCTTTCTGGGGTTATGCACTAGAAGCAGCTGCATATCTCTTGAACAAGGCTCCAACCAAGACTGTGCCTACCACCCCATATCAGATGTGGAGTGGGAAGAAACCCTGTCTTAAGTATCCTAAGGTATGGGGATGTCCAGCTTTTGTAAAAAAGCGGCATGCGGACAAGCTCGAGGCACGCTCAGTATTGTGTAAGTTTGTGGGATACCCAAAGAACTCCAGAGGGTATCTTTTCTATTCCGCAGAAGAACAAAAAGTTTTTGTTTCTCCGCAAGCCCACTTCTTGGAAACTGAATTTTTAGAAAATCAGATAAGTGGGGGCGCAATAGAACTGGAAGAAATTCCAGAACCACAAGCTGTTACTGAAAGCTTGGATGAACCAGACGTTTCAGGAGAACCGGACATTCCTACGCCGCTCCGCAGAAGTAGTAGGCAGTCTCATCCGTCCGAGAGATACTTCGGTTTTCTCATAGACGGGGATAGAGAGGATTGTACAGTTAATTATGATGAGCCTACTAGCTTCCAGCAAGCCATTCAGAGCGGTGACTCGGTAAAATGGCTGGATGCAATGCGGACCGAGATAGAGTCTATGTACACCAACAAAGTTTGGACTTTGGACTTTGCTCCAGAAGGGTTAAAACCCGTAGGCTGCAAATGGATCTTCAGAAAGAAGATTGGTGTAGATGGGCAGGTTGAAACCTATAAAGCTAGGCTCGTTGCAAAGGGTTTTCGTCAAAGACCTGGTTTGGACTATGACGAGACCTTTTCTCCGGTAGCCATGCTTAAATCCATTCGGATCCTTCTTGCCATTGCTGCCTTCCACGATTATGAGATCTGGCAGATGGACATAAAGACGGCTATCCTAAATGGAAATTTGGAAGAGTGCGTCTATATGGATCAGCCAGAGGGATTCATTCAGAATGGGAGCAGCGGTAAAGTGTGCAAGTTGCTCAAGTCCATATATGGACTTAAGCAGGCATCGCGGAGTTGGAACATCTGCTTTGATGATACTGTCAAAGAATTCGACTTTGTCAAAAACCCAGATGAACCATGCATTTACAGTAAGATTGTAGGGAGAAATGTGGTATTCCTCGTCTTGTACGTCGATGACATTCTCCTAATAGGAAATGATATTCCTATGCTACAGTCAGTCAAAGGATTCTTGTCACAGAGGTTCTCCATGAAAGACCTGGGCGATGCCAACTACATTCTGGGGATGCAGATCTATCGTGATAGATCTAAGAGGATGTTGGGACTTTCACAGTCAAGGTACATCGACACCATACTGAAAAGATTCAGTATGGAAGATTCCAAGCGCGGTAATCTACCGGCTTGTCACGGAATCACCCTCTCCAAAGAGATGTCTCCCAAGACTGATTTGGAAAGGGCTCGCATGTCATCAATACCCTACGCATCTGCGATAGGCTCTATCATGTATGCGATGTTATGTACCAGACCAGATGTAGCATACGCATTGAGCGTTGTAAGCCGGTAGCAGTCGAACCCAGGGGAGAAACACTGGATAGCAGTAAAGAACATTCTCAAGTACCTGAGAAGGACTAAGGAGATGTTCTTGGTGTATGGCGGAAAAGACCTCCAGATTGAGGCCTTTGCTGACTCCAGCTTCCAGAGGGACAAGGATGACTCCAAGTCCATGTCGGGTTATGTCTTTACCCTCAATGGAGGGGCGGTTTGCTGGAAGAGTTCCAAGCAGGAGACCGTTGCTGACTCAACTATGGAAGCGGAGTACATAGCTGCTTGCGATGCCGCAAAGGAAGCTGTCTGGATGAAGAAGTTCCTCACGGAACTTCAGGTGGTTCCTACCAGTGTTGATCCAATACCGCTGTATTGTGACAACAACGGCGCTATAGCTTTACCGAAGGAACCCAGGTCCCATCAGAAGTCCAGGCACATTTTGAGGCGGTTCCACCTGATCAGGGAGATCATTGATCGCCGGGAGATCAAGGTAAAGAGAGTAAATTCAGAAGATAACACTGCAGATCCACTCACGAAGGCCCTACCCCAGACTCAGTTCGAGCGGCTGATCGAGATGATAGGTCTTCGATACGCCAGTACATGGCCTTAGTGCAAGTGGGAGATTGTTAGTGTATATGCCCTAGAGGCCATTACAGTATCATACTAGTATGTATATTACTTAATGGAAGCTTGGGATATTCACCTTGTATTGACAATCTTGCTCAAAATAGTAGTATGCTACTTGGTTTGTTTCTGCTTCAATGTGTACATGTGTTTATTTTAGTATATCACCTATACACATTAGTGGAGCCCTTAGGATCTTTGCTTGATTACCAGCGTTGTGATGGCAGTCACACTAGTGGGGGCTGGGTAATCTATAAGCACATCCTTATGCAGGTCCCTAGTCGCAGGACTATCGAGATAGGGCACCGATACTCCGGAGTAGACTGGCGCATGCGCTTCTCATCCCAGAGTGGGAGATGGTCTGTCCCACAGCCATCAGTACGTCATACTGGAGATAGTATGCGGGTGCTCGTTAGGTTACGAGTACACTGGACAGGACTCGTCGGGAACTGACCGGTTGGAATTATACCTATCGTCAGTTATCAGTTCCCAGGTGACATGAGTACAGCTTAGTCCGCTGACTTGACACTGTCATTTCGCCTCGAGTGTGTTCCCACTGTACTTTGGTTACTACCCTACCACGGCTCAAAGGAGTCGTGCAAACAGGTAGTAGTTGGGTGCAGTCCCAAAGCACTTGGTGGCAGTGACGGTTAGACAGGATTCGTCTCTCCCGGTATTGGGGGTTGATATCGCGCTGTGTCTAGGAGAGCCATTACACGAGTAGTCCCTGGCCAGGGCAAGCGAGATATACTGGTAGGCTTCCAGTGCTATCTCAGGGTGTATTGGGCTTCACTCCGACACGACTTGTACCGCTATTAGGGGACTGACGTTTACCGCCCCCTAGGCCCGCCATGCGATGTATCAGACGAACAGACCGGACTGTATGGAGATTGTCACATTCAGGCTCAGTAGGAGTTCAGATGGGTTTCACCTCGTCAGTCTTCTTGTCGGCATCTACCTGGGGACCGTTACGCACAGCTAGTGCCGCTTGCGGTCTGTGGTTAAACCCACTGCCAGCGTAGTGTCGAGTCTTTAGAGTACCACACAGAAAGCTATTCGCCTTTAGGCAAAAGAGTAGAGGTCGCATGGTTTTGCGACAGGTCGCATGGTTTTGCGACAGGTCGCATGGTTTTGCGACAGGGTCCGGTCACATCCGTACACTTGTGCACGTACATTGTCCGGACAGTTAACACTAGCGGGCTTTGGTTTAAGCCAGATCCTAGTGTACGTTTTGGGATTGGTTTTATCCAGTATGTATTCGTGTTCCTCGGAACACGGATGCGGGTGTGTATGCACAGTTGACGGAGAGACAGAGGCAGAGGATTCTCATTAGGGTTGTTGACCGTTGACTGTTGACTATTGACTTTTTGCTCAACCCTAATGAGAATATGATATATATATAATTAGCAATAATATTAATTAAGTATTATAGTGACATTGTTGTTGAGGGGTTGACTTTGTTGACTTGTTGACTTTGTTGACCGGTTGACTAGGTTGGACTAGTGGACCATCATCATCACAATGGTTGTCATTTTCATGCAAAGACTTTTGCTTGCTTGTTGTTGTTTGCAAAATGAGTGCATGGAAATGATATTGCCTTTAACATAATATGAACCATCACATAATAATACTTGATTAACATTATGGCTCATGATGCTTTTGGATTATGAGAGGGTGAAAGAGAAAAGAGAGGCTCATTCTTTCATGATCTTTCTCTCTCTTGGTTTTGAGCTCTCCCATTCTCTTGCACTCACCCTCTTCCTCTTGCTCTCTCTCTTGTCTATGGTTCACTTGTCTTATGTGTTGAGAAGCAAGAACCATAGAGAAAATTGTAGAGTTCCTAGGCACCCTAACGAGGTCTCACAAGGCATCAACCATGCCAATTTCAAATTTAAACTGTGCCGAGAAACCCTAGAACGGATCATTGGCTAGATTTCTAGGCGAAAAAGAAACTAGTTAACAACTTAACTAAAGGAATACGGAAATACAACCTTTGTAGATCCGGTGCTCCACCTCCATAGCTCCGTAATGAAGTCCTCTCGCTGTCCAAAAATAATTCCGGGCTCTAGCGTCGGCTTCATCGGAGAAATGGCGAGCTAGGTCGTCGATGTCCATGCCGAAGATGATCTACGTCGAGGCATCGCCAGATCAAGCTCCACCTTCACCAAGCCATGAAAACTTGTGAAGGAAACACCCTATACTACTTGGCAAGAGGTAGAGGATGAAGAAATAGGAAGTGGGTTCACTTTAGAATTGGATTTCTCACTCATTTCATCAAGTTGCTATTAATGGAGGCATGGTTTCTTCTTGAAGAAGAAGAAGAAGAAGATGATAATTTTGTGTTAAGTTCTTATGAAAAAGAAAAGAAAATCAAAACTTATCATCATATAACCATGGTCAAGTGTAGAGAATAAACTAGAGTTAAATGGAGTGGTTAGGGTTAAGCATGAGACAAAATGGTCACTTTGGTCAAAGCTTCATGAAGCTTTAACTAGAAAACAAAGTTAGCCACCATTTTCTCTTAATGCTTATCAATTTCCAAATAGAATAAATAAATAAATAAATGAATAAGAAAACAAAACCCTAACCATTCTTATAACCATGGTTTAATCTTTACACAAACCCAAGGTAGAATGCATCATCAAACATGATACAAACTTGTGCACAAAAATATATCACATATACAATGTGCACAATCCAAGTGAGAAAATCCATTTAAAATGAACCAATACTAGTTAATGCAAAGTAATATATCAAATATATAATTATACATTAAATCATTAAATCAACACTTGATTCAATGATCCGGTCATATCGTATATAACCGATTAGTATCCAATGTATCGGCTTATCGAATCAACCCTTGATTCGATAACTAGGTTATATCGCATACAACCAATCGATACATTCATCGCGAGAATGAAATACGGTATCATATACACGCATTATTCTCGGTCCCGCACATATCTCATATGCGCTCCTATTTCGTTTTGCTTGAGCCAGGAAACCTCTGTGTAGGACTCTAAAGACTCGTCAATACGCCGGCAGCAGGTGATGATCATATCAAACACCCACAAGCCGCAAGCGGTCTGCTAAACGTAACGGCCACCCGGGTATTGAGCGATCAGAAGATCGACGAGCAAGCCCGCTCACACTCCTGTGAATCCAACCAGTAACACCTACCGTACAGTCCGGTCTGATCGTCTGATATGTCGCATATCTCGCCTAGGGGTGGTAAACGTCAGACCCTAATAGCTCGATAAGTCGTCTCGATATGAGGTCTATAATTGTTCGAGAAACTACTCGTAACACTTACCAGTAAATCTCAGCAACCCTGGCCAGGGATTTCCTGTTATAGCCAATCGAACACAGCGCAACATCAACTCCCTATACCGGGAGAGACGAATCCCCTCCTATCGCTCATTGCCTCCATGTGACTCGGGACTGTACCCAAAAACCACCGTTTTGTACGCCTTCTTGGACGTGGTAAGATGGAAATCAAAGCACAGTGGGAACCACACAAGAATCTATGACGATCTCGGGTCAACAGACTACTCTGTACCAGTGTCACCAGAGAACTGCCATCTGACGTAAGGTATAATACCATCTGGGAGTTCTCGGCGAGTCCATCCAGTGTACCCAGTCTCCACTGAGCACCCGTATATCATCTCTGATGTCAAACACCAATGGATATGGGATCATCCATCGCCCATCTGTATGGGTCGAGAAGGTATACGCTAGTCTACTCTGGTATATCGATGCCCCGTCTCGATACACCCACGACTAGGGACTTTGAAGGATGTACTTATGGACTACCATGTCCCCACTAGTATGATCCGCATCATAGTCCAGGTAGTCAAGTACACATCCTAAGGGCTTTACCAACATGTAACAGAGAGACAATCAGTATACACGTTAAGGTAAAGAGCAACCAGATAGCATACTATCATGTCGAGCAAGAAAGTCCTCCCTATATATGTCCCAGCATCCACTACAATATACATCCTATGTACAGTAATGGCCTCTAGGGCATACATATAACTAACAATCTCCCACTTGTACTAGGGCCATCTGTAGCAGTGGTTGCAGTATCTCATACTCAACCATCCCATAAAAGTCTCTCTCTGGGAACAGGCCTTTATGAATGGATCCGCTGTGTTGTCCTCTGAGTCTACTCTCCTAACCTCGATCTCCCTGGAGATCAACCATCTCCATGATCAGGTGACACTGCCTTAGAATATGTCTGGATCACTGATGGGACCGGCGTTCCTTGGCATAAGCCACAACTCCATTGTCTCACAATGGTTGGAACCAAGTTCATCTCATGAACAAATATACATCCAGACTGCCTCTTTGGTAGCATCTTAAGTAGCGATGTATCGAGCCTTTATCGTCTAGTATGCCACGGTATCTAGCTTGGAACTCTTCCAACATACCGTCCCTTTAACCGAGGGTAAAGACAATGCCTGCGACTGACATTCAGTCGTCTTTATCACCCTGGAACCCTTCCAGTGATTCTCCCCAGGATCGATTGATACCATCTCGCTACAACTAGTGAGAATCCTAACATCCAATTAGATCTATCTCATAGATCCAAAACCCAGGATTTAGGAGGTATCACTTTCATCCTGTATGGAGAATCATTGTGATAAGCGGAGATTGATCGACCGTAGCATAGGAAACTCCTTCCCTATCAAGAGTATGTCATCCACGTACTCTACGAGGATCGTCACCATACTCCCTACTACCTTTTTGTTTATACAAGGTTCATCTACCATTTTGATGATGTCAACTTCTTTGACTAATCCATCAAAACAGATGTTCCAACTCCGCGATGCCTGCTTTATCCTATAAAGCATCTTGCACACGTTTCCGCTGCTCCCACTGTCTACGAGGCCCTCTGGCTGTGTACTTATAGACGCACTCTTCTAAAGTATCATTTAGAAAAGAAGTCATGACACCCAACCACCAGATATCATAGTCATGGTATGTAGCCGTGGTAAGTAGGATCTGGATGGACTTAAGCATAGCTCCTCGAAAAGGTTTCATCATTATCCACACCTGGTCAATGATGCATACTTTTAACAAGTCTAGCTTTGAAAGTCTCAACTTTTCCATCTACACCAAGTAATCTTCTTAAGATATACTTGCTCCTGATGGGGATTTAACCCTTCAGATATAGCAACCAAAGTCCATACTTTGTTGGTGTATAAGGATTCCATCTCAGATCGCTAAACATCCAGCCATTCTTACAGAGTCTTACTCTCGATGGCCTGCTCGAAGCTAGTTGGGTCATCATCTCATGATGCAATCCTCGCTCCCACTGTCATAGAGAAATCGAAGTATCTCTCAGGTGGGTGAGGAACCCTATTAGATCGGCGGAGAGGTTGAGGTTCGTTGGTAACTATTGAATCCTTTGGTTCTTTCAAATCATCAGCTGCAGTTTTGTATGGCTGGAACCTTTCCAGTTCTACATAACTAACCTTGCCTCGAGCTTGTCCGGATTTTGCTTTTAGACATAGGCCGGACAACCCCAAATCTTAACTAACTTAAGATATGGGCTCTTCCCTTTCCATATCACATATGAAGTGGTAGGCAACTGATTTGATTTGAACCCTATTCAATAGGTATGCATCTTCTCAAGCGGATAACACCCAAAAGGAAATAGGTAACTCAGTAGTACTCATCATAGAGCACACCATATCAGATAGGGTGTATCTGCTCCGCCCCAACATACCATCGTGCAATGGTGTATACGGAGGAGTAATGCTGAGAGAGAATCTCATTCTCCTTTAGAATAATCCAGGAATTCCGTGCTCAAGTATTCTCCTCCTTGATCTCATCAAAGGACATAATACTTATACCCGTATTTTGGTTCTCTACTTTTAGCTTATATTCTGTGAATATCTCAAAAGGTTCGGACTCATGTTTCAACAGGAACATATGACTGAATCTTGAGAGATTATCAGAGAATATAATGAAGTATAAAGAACCGGTCTTGGCATGTGTAGACAGGGGACTTACATACATCAACATGTATCATCCCAAGAGTTCACTAACTCTTTCTCTGTTTCCAATAAACAGAGCTGGTGTCATTATATCTTTGTGACATGACTGGCAAGTTTTACAAGATGTAGATTCAAACTGATTTAAATATGCATCTACATGTAACTTCAGCTAGTCGGGTCACATTGATCTGACCTAGTCTACAATACCTTAAGAAGGATCCGTTCATTTCTGAACTTTTCCTCTTATGTGTGTTCCATATACTAAGAACTGTAGTTTGATTTAGAACATCAATGCTTTTAGATAACGTGCCTGAACCGATCAACTTTTGATACAGGAAATGTTCAAAACATTATCCAACAATACAAAATTTTATCATTTCTTTACTTATAAAGAGACTGATATGATTTTGTATATCAGGTTCGGTATCTAACAACATTCGTTCAGAATCAATGTATTGGTAATACAGGGTGACAGTGACCAACAGACTTGGCTGCAACACTTGCCCCGTTTTCTGTCTCATGAAACTTATCACCCGTTCTCAGTTCTCTACCTTTCTGTAGCCCTATATAACTGATTACATATCTGGGATCCTGATCTGGTATCACATACCCAGGACGTAAAGGATACTAAGAAACAGTTCTCTGTAATGAACACACCCGAAGATGATGCATCAGCATGCACTCTCTTCGTTTGGGCTGCACGGGAATTCTGGTAATCCCCAATTTCCTGCTCTGTCTTATAACAATTATAAGTTGGAGCGGGACCAACGTTCCCCAGCTCAGTATAACAAGCGGGTTCGGTCAATATTCCGTATTATTATCTTGATTAAGGCGTGATATGGTCGCTACCTGGAGAGAGAGAGAAGAAAACACTCAGCGTGCGCTCTTTCAAGAATAGATTGGTTATTATTTTATCTAATCAGGATGGCTCCCACTGCTTTTTATCAAATCTTCCTTCAAACCCTAAAAGGAAAGACTAGCCGGGATTAATTACACACTACAAGTTCGCCAATCTTTCAGCCAGGCCAGTGTCGGTACTTTGAGGGACGTCCCTCGTGCTTTCGCACGAACCTAATTAATGTAAACCTCGTTTTCCCAGAGGCGTAACCTCGTTGAAACCTTTCTAGACACCTACTTGATCGGCTAATTGTAATGTATAAAACTCTCCCAGGAGTAACTCTTACTCGCAGCGGGTATCGGGATCCAACTATCTCATAGAAGGTATGCAATCTCATTGCAAATTTCAACACTTGAAATTCCCGATAATATTTTGCCCCAAACGATCTATGACCTTGACTGAGTCAACAAACCATAGACCACAAGTAAAGTTCAACCCGTCATTTCTTGATTGAATTAAACCCACCCGCACGACCCTTGACTGAGTCAACAAGGCCGCACGACTACCCTAATCCAATCGCATCATATGCTTTGCTGATAAGCACTAATCAGCTACCGCACACTACGCCTTGACTGAGTCAACAAACGCAGCACGAATACTAACTATTACTTATCTGAAATGACGGAGGGCTATGACAGGTTTTTAAGAAAACCTTTTGCGTAATGAACTTTATATCGTTGTAGAATTAAATGATTTTAAAATGGAGTGTTTTTTAGGCTTTTCTAGTTTTGCTAAAGGAGTCACTCCCGGTGAAGGGATCGTCGGTCCTTTCCTCGTCGAATGAGGTGCGGGATATATCATATATATCACTGTGCAAAGCAAAAACACTTAAAAGCAATCAAAAGACAAACCGAGTGTGTAGCATCTGCCGGTTATTGCTAATGGAGTCACTCCCGGTGAAGGGATCTCGGTCCTTTCCTCATCGAATAAGGTGCAGGATATATCTCATATACCACTATGCAAAGCAAGAACTGTAGCTACCTGTTTTATTTTGAAATTCGATTCTACAACATCTTAGGTTTCTTTTATTTCATTAATCACATTAATGAAGTCCCATCATATAAGTACCTAAATCTCACAGATAAATACGACGTACACTTATGCCATCCGCATTCGCCTCGATGTCCCCTCATGCACCGTTAGGTTAGGTAACTAACGGCAGAGCGGGGCAGGGCTAGCGCGGGTGTAAAACATAAGTAACGTCTATATAATATATCATATATACTATATACAGTATCCATCACAGAACATCACATGATCACATCATAGATATCGCAGCAGAAGAAACATATGAAATATTGGATATACTAGGACGTCCGTGTTTTCAATACGAGCCAGTATAAAACACGGATTCCACGGTCGCGATGAATAGCCAATCCCACATCCCTAGACCCCTACGAGAGCGGCAAGGAACCCTATCAATTCTGGAGTTAGGAGACCCGGACTCGACTCCTCGAGTTGGTCTCCCACTGGACTCCAGAACCCGGTTACTTGTGCCCTCCTCCTTGGGTCTATCCTAGTGCGGAAAAGTAAATAATATACAACAACGGTGACAACTTCCGTAACCTGGAAGCGCCCCAATAAAAGAATATTACTTACAAGTTATTACATGAATGAAAATGAAAAACACTCATCTCACATAAAAAAACCCCGGCTATTCAAACACGACGATCCAATATAACATATCCAGCAACACATAACATCACATGTCATCAACGTAAGTAAATATGCGCATCCCAATTGTCGTTGACATATAGCAACGAAACCGACGATATCACATATTATACTTACGGTCACAGAAAAGAAAGTGTAAAACTACAACAGTTGGAATCCGCAATCTCTTTAGACATCGCATGCCTAATCAAATGAATTCTTTACACATCGCATGCCTAACAATTATAAACCCCGCATTTTAGTCTCAAAATCGAAAACACTTTTCAATATCAAGTCGGGCAATTCAACAAGATTCCCGACATCCTGATCGAATGCTCGTCACAAACTTCAGTAGACGGCCGCACCCCTGATACCGTCGACGAAGTGCACCAAGGCGGAACACCGCTGCCTCGAGCACCCGAACGGATGCTTTCGGCGACGGGGTTCTCCTACAGTCACTTGGTCGGGGCTATGGAGTGAGGCTGTCTATTAAGTTTACCCGGCGAGTATCCGCGTACGCTACGTGATTGCGACGGACTTTTGATCACATCAAAATTCCGTGGCAACCGATCAAGTGAGACTAAACTGCTAGATTTATAACATTCATTCAGTTATCTCATAACTCTTTGTGAATTCCAATTATTGTATCCCATTCCGGATAATTAGAAAATGTTAAACTTTTCGATCGAACAGTCAAACACCCAAGTTTTCCCGATACAGCTCAACACATGAAATAAGTCTAACAACATTCAGTTCGTGCCTCAGTTCCAACGGTCCAGCCGTAGAAGGGTCAAGCCAACGCCTCACATGTGGCACGCCGTACTGCCCTAAACCCTAAGGTTCAAAGGGCAGTTCAAGACGGTCACATAATCGAGTTAAGATTTGTTGTCTTCTAGAGGGTCCATCGCGTTACTTGCACTACTTAGAACGTCGTTAAACTACGGAAAAATCCAACACTTGGAAATTTCCCGACAGGGGAAAAATTGGGTATTTATATCCGGTCGAACTTTTTAACATATTCTAAAAATACCCGGAAAGCCACATAGACAAAGTTTGAAATTTCCGATCGAATCATCGAACCCCCAAAACATCCCAGAAAACTCAACTCTTGAGTGATAATTAAAAATTCCCAGAAAACTCAGCACCAGAAAATAGGAATTACTGTGCAAAAGTCAACGCAAGAGGAGACCATACGGCCGCGGAACCGCCGCACATGCCAAGCTCGTGGCGCGGTTCCGCGGTGGTTTAATTGAATTAGGCCCCCGTATTTCACAGTAATTCATATAATACCCTGCTTAATTTTCTGCTTATTTTTAATGTTGAAAAAAGCACAGTTTTGAAAAAAAAGTACAGAGAGCATGGGAAAAATGGGTTTTGGGTTCGATCGGGATTCAAACGTCGTCTAGACTTCGCCTAAGGCTCTAGCTAGGCTCTGATACCACTGTAGGGTTCCTAGGCACCCTAACGAGGTCTCACAAGGCATCAACCATGCCAATTTCAAATTTAAACGGTGCCGAGAAACCCTAAACGGATCGTTGGCTAGATTTCTAGGCGAAAAAGAAACTAGTTAACAACTTAACTAAAGGAATACGGAAATACAACCTTTGTAGATCCGGTGCTCCACCTCCATAGCTCCGCAATGAAGTCCTCTCGCTGTCCAAAACAAATTCCGGGCTCTAGCGTCGGCTTCGTCGGAGAAATGGCGAGCTAGGTCGTCGATGTCCATGCCGAAGATGATCTACGTCGAGGCATCGCTAGATCAAGCTCCACCTTCACCAAGCCATGAAAACTTGTGAAGGAAACACCCTATACTACTTGGCAAGAGGTAGAGGATGAAGAAATAGGAAGTGGGTTCACTTTAGAATTGGATTTCTCACTCATTTCATCAAGTTGCCATTAATGGAGGCATGGTTTCTTCTTGAAGAAGAAGAAGAAGAAGATGATAATTTTGTGTTAAGTTCTTATGAAAAAGAAAAGAAAATCAAAACTTATCATCATATAACCATGGTCAAGTGTAGAGAATAAACTAGAGTTAAATGGAGTGGTTAGGGTTAAGCATGAGACAAAACGGTCACTTTGGTCAAAGCTTCATAAAGCTTTAACTAGAAAACAAAGTTAGCCACCATTTTCTCTTAATGCTTATCAATTTCCAAATAGAATAAATAAATAAATAAATGAATAAGAAAATAAAACCCTAACCATTCTTATAACCATGGTTTAATCTTTACACAAACCCAAGGTAGAATGCATCATCAAACATGATACAAACTTGTGCACAAAAATATATCACATATACAATGTGCACAATCCAAGTGAGAAAATCCATTTAAAGTGAACCAATACTAGTTAATGCAAAGTAATGTATCAAATATATAATTATACATTAAATCATTAAATCAACACTTGATTCAATGATCCGGTCATATCGTATATAACCGACTAGTATCCAATGTATCGGCTTATCGAATCAACCCTTGATTCGATAACTAGGTTATATCGCATACAACCAATCGATACATTCATCGCGAGAATGAAATACGGTATCACATACACGCATTATTCTCTGTCCCGCACATATCTCATATGCGCTCCTATTTCGTTTTGCTTGAGCCAGGAAACCTCTGTGTAGGACTCTAAAGACTCGTCAATACGCCGGCAGCAGGTGATGATCATATCAAACACCCACAAGCCGCAAGCGGTCTGCTAAACGTAACGGCCACCCGGGTATTGAGCGATCAAAAGATCGACGAGGAAGCCCACTCACACTCCTGTGAATCCAACCAGTAACACCTACCGTACAGTCCGGTCTGATCGTCTGATATGTCGCATATCTCGCCTAGGGGTGGTAAACGTCAGACCCCAATAGCTCGATAAGTCGTGTCGATATGAGGTCTATAACTGTTCGAGAAACTACTCGTAACACTTACCAGTAAATCTCAGCAACCCTGGCCAGGGATTTCCTGTTATAGCCAATCGAACACAGCGCAACATCAACTCCCTATACCGGGAGAGACGAATCCCCTCCTATCGCTCATTGCCTCCATGTGACTCGGGACTGTACCGAAAAACCACCGTTTTGCACGTCCTCTTGGACGTGGTAAGATGGAAATCAAAGCACAGTGGGAACCACACAAGACTCTATGACGATCTCGGGTCAACAGACTACTCTGTACCAGTGTCACCAGAGAACTGCCATCTGACGTAAGGTATAATACCATCTGGGAGTTCTTGGCGAGTCCATCCAGTGTACCCAGTCTCCACTGAGCACCCGTATATCATCTCTGATGTCAAACACCAATGGATATGGGATCATCCATCGCCCATCTGTATGGGTCGAGAAGGTATACGCTAGTCTACTCTGGTATATCGATGCCCCGTCTCGATACACCCATGACTAGGGACTTTGAAGGATGTACTTATGGACTACCATGTCCCCACTAGTATGATCCGCATCATAGTCCAGGTAGTCAAGTACACATCCTAAGGGCTTTACCAACATGTAACAGAGAGACAATCAATATACACGTTAAGGTAAAGAGCAACCAGATAGCATACTATCATGTCGAGCAAGAAAGTCCTCCCTATATATGTCCCAGCATCCACTATAATATACATCCTATGTATAGTAATGGCCTCTAGGGCATACATATAACTAACAAAAATCCCATCTCACTCTCCTCTACTCACTCTAGTTCACAAGGTTTGGTAAACCAAGTGAACTAGTTTCTTCAAAGTTCGAAGAAGAAGCCAAAGGTAGAAGCTTTCGGGTGGATCGATCTTCGGCGCAAGGAGACGACGGGGTGAAGCCAATCCGTACACCATCAAGAGATGAAAAAGAAGGAGTTCAAGAAAGAAAGGTATAACCCCCTAACCGAGTCGTTAACAACTCGTAGTTAGGTTGTTAGGTAGATAGTTTAACAAAGATCCGGTTTTGAGTCCATGTTACCGCCTCTAGAAAATTGTTTTTCACCAAATTCCTCATGCCCGAAAGTACCGGGAGAGGTAGCATGGACTTACAATATATACATATGGAGTTAAACTCCTAAAATATGTTTTGTTTGAGAAAATGGGTTCTTCTTCTTCCTCCTCTGTTGGCTGGATCAAGAGATGTGGGATCTAAAAATCTCTTCTTTTTGAGATCTAATGGCAGATCCAAGTTCCCCTTTGTGGATTTTGAGGTGAAAAACTATTTAATTTTGGAAAAGGGAGAGTAAAACTCTTGATTTAATTCTAAAAAAAGAAGAAGGTTTGAAACCTTCAGAAAGGTGAAAGAGGCACAAACCCTAGGTTTTGTGAGAATGAAAAAATTGTTTTATTCATCATCATTTTGCCTTATATAGGCTTACATATTTACATATAGCCCCTTGGGCTTTGCAAAAAATGGCATTTTGCCCATCCCATGGCTTATGTGCCATTTCTTTTTGCACATAAGCCATGGGCTTACAAAAATTTGGCTTTATGCCCATTTTGTTTACATTCATGCATAAAAAATTACATAAAAATTATTTATTACATGATTTTGTTGTTGGCATGGGGAGCTTGCCGCGGGCTCAACTTGGGCATGGGCCCGCTTGACCTGGGCTTGGGCCCACCTAGCTTGGGGGTTGACCATGACTTTGACTCGGTCAACCGGGGTGTAAATTTTTACCCCAACATATGTATGTGGAAATCGTCCACGTGTCACCCAATGACAATAAGCATCATGCATGTAAATATCATAAATATATTCATGGAAGTATGAGGATGTAAATCAACATGTGTCGCTCGTGACATATCAAAATCATGGAACCTGAGTGTCAAGCATCGACACTCGAAAACATCATGAAACCTGTACCTAGCATCGGCACGAAAATCCTCATATTTCGGGCTCCGTCCGTCTGGATCGGCCCACGGGCTCCGTCAGTCTGGATCGGCCCATATCATCTCTCGACTACAGTCGGTATCCTCCGGATATCCTCCGAGCCCAAATACTATCACCGGTAGGTAGTAGTCCCTCTGCCAGGCTGACAATCTACTACACATCGATCCGTTCTCGCCCCGGGGTACCATACCGGGTCCACCATGTACCCGCAATCAGCCTCATCCGCCTCCTCGAATCGGGTTTCACATGTCGCTCTCAGAACCGAGAAAACACATGGTGGACGCACTGAAGTATCATATCAAGGGTAACCGGGTTTTTAAAACAAGTACATACTCTCTTTTGAAATACCCACGGTTCCCAAATCCAGAAATATCATGGAAACAACATATCTCAATGCGTATAATCAAAAAGCATGATGTATGCGACATGTAAAAGAAATGTAATCATATTAGTATATCATGCAACATGGAATAGTAATATGCACATATTGAGGAAAAACCGCTCTTTTAAAATGAATCAGTTTTAAAGAGTATCTTGCGGTTCCCAAATCTCGAATCAAGCCAGAATCATCTATGTATGTGCGAATACTTATGTAAGTATGGGTGTACACAAGTATGCCATGCAAGGGATCATATCCTGAATGCAACAGTACTACAGTGTAGTGACATGGCAATTATCGATGATGAAATGTGTGAGCCGGCAAGCAAGTGTATGTGGAACATACGCATCATCGATAATGGTGCTAGTGTCCTAACAGCATGGGTTTAATATGAAATAAACTCTTTTACACATGCAATGCGATGTGAATAGCATGAATATGTGGAAATCGAATAATCAACGCAACAATGAAAAATCTACAACAATATGTAAATGTCATGCAGTTTTGCCATTTGAAATAAGACGAATCGGGGTTTTTAGTAAAATAAGGGCTACGGTGTTTTTAAGAAAAGAAGCGTCTTTTGAAAATATCCGTAGAATCCCTTTGCCTATCATTGAAATACTCCCGATTCGTTAGTTTTGAAATAGGTATAACATCGGCCTAGTCTAACATCTACTAAGCAACTACAGTTCTAGCAAATACGCTAATCGGGAGGGGTATGGAAACCACCAACATTTGAATCGATATATATATATATATATATAATAGTCGGTGATCCCGCCTCAATAGTATCACGTACGATACAATATATCATATGACGTCCTCGAGTCATGAGTGCGGATCTATCATCAAGATAAAGCTCGTACGGTAAATCATCGCACGGCATCCCAATAGCTGGGTACGGGTCAATATCACATTCATCTAGGGTACTGATCTAAGTCTAGTACAATCGATACCATCTATATAAATATGAATGCGTGTGTGAAACACACGTCCAAAGGCTAGCTAGAAATCTCATGTAGTATCCCAAATACGAATCACATCATATCACCGATCTCATGGCACTATGCCCAATCTCATTGACTCATCTCAAAATATCGTCCACAATCCTCATCATCTAGGTATAACCATAACAAATAAGCATGTGTGTGTTCGTGTGGGTGTAAACCTATTCTAGGGTTCGCAACTAGGAACTATAATAGTTTACAACTAAACCCTATTCTATCCATAGTACACCTAATCTCATCTCAATTATCCATATCGCACCTAATGCTATCAAACACATATATAGTATAAATATCGTATACTAAACCTCGAACTGCTGGGGTGCTATACGCCATCCACCCGACTTCCCCCGTAGATATAATCTACCCACCTTGTATCCCGCGTGTCGGTGTCGATGTCTCCTTCTCTTCTTCATCGTATGGAATCCACATGATGGTACCTAGATAGATATCATAATCGGAATGCGTATTAAATTCACATCGGGAATACCAAAACGACACGCTAAGGCCTATAGGTTAGAACCTATAGACTACGCTTTCAAAACCATCAAACAATCCACGATATCGTCATACAAACGCCAAGTAATCGAGGTAAAACGCAAATATACCAATTCGGAATTTAAAATACGCAATACGAAAACACGAATCAAAACAGCACCTATAGAAAAGGGTCCCAGATTTCACCCTAGGTCAAATTAGACAATTTTGCATATGCCAGGGGTCTAATTTACTGATGAGGGGATCACAGAACCAACACGAACCAATTTCACCCTGGTCTGGCCGCAATTTGCGGCCAGAAAGATTAAATTTGCGGCCAGGAAAAGGAGTCAGGGGCTGGGGTTTTGCTGGTAGCTTCCTAGGTGCCTGCACATCTCTCTGTGTTTGCAAAATAATTTTCAGAGTCTCAAGGTGATAGCAGATTCCATTTTACATCCACAGAATTCACAATTCCCCGATATCGGCCTTTCTAAATCCATATTCCGGGTTCCTAGTCTCTGGTTTAGGCCTTGATTCTAGCACTAGGGGGTTTGTATGGCCTCTACTGAGCTTAATTACCCATCACCACTCTCAATTCCCATCAACCCTAACTAGGTATTTCCTAAGTCCACAAAACCACCCGATATCGGTTCAAATTTAACATGGGGGTAAAAGTAATGCAAATAATAAGCTAATGGTTCAGAAATTAGCTCCTTTGGCAACTCAAGAATTTTCTTGAGTTGCTCAAAGTCCTCAAAATCTTCTCTTTCTTGGTCCAATGTGTTTCCCTTGAGCTTGTGCATCTTTTTCGTGAAATGGAAATGAGGTTTCGGAGTGTTTTTCATGGAGTTTTTGTGGCTTGAAGAGGGAGAGGAGGAGGGGGCTGCAGGGGCTGCAGCAGCTGCAGAAAATGAAGAGGAGAGGATGGATGAGGAGGGTGAAGGAATGGGGGAGGTAATGCCTCAAAGTTAACCCATCTCTTTCTCTCTCTCACCCATACCCCATTCTTTATTCCTTTCTTTTTCTTTTTTTTTCTCCCCTCTAATAAACCAACAACCATGAAATAAAACATGTAGGAAAGCCATAAGAAAATGTAACAAGTGAAAAAAAACATATGGTGCATGTTCGCACAAAATAAGCTTAAAACACGATTAGCGATTTTTAATCGCGATTAGCATTAAATTAGTGTCAAACTAATCATAAAAACTTAAAATTTTCATAATTCACATAAAACACGCTCTTTCTAGTAATTTCTATAATTTTCCAAATTTTCCCCAATTTATCGGTATTTAATTATACCGAAATATTAAAATATTCATTAAAATTAATATTAAATTATAAAAATTCCCAAAATAATATTTTATTTTTTTTGAAATGTTATAGGATCGGCCAATATCATCTCTCAACTCCGGTCGGTATCCTCCGGATATCCGCCGAGCTCAAATACAATCACCGGTAGGTAGTAGTCCTACTGCCAGGCTCACCGTCTGCAGCACAGCAATCCGTTCTCGCCCCAGGATACCATACCGGGTCCACCATATACCCGCAATCGGTCTCATCCAACTCCTCGAATCGGGTTTCACATGTCATACGTCTCAGAACCGAGAAAACACATGGTGGACGCACTGAAATATCATATCAAGGGAAACCGTTTTTTTAAACAATACATACTCTCTTTTGAAATAACCACGGTTCCCAAATCCAGAAATCTCATAAAAATAAATATTTCAATGCGTATAATCTTAAGCATGATGTATGCGACATATTGCAGAAATGTAAGCATATCAGTATATCATGCAACATGGAACAGTAATATGCACATATCGAGGGAAACAACTCTTTTAAAATGAATCCAGTTTTTAAATATATCTTGCGGTTCCCAAATCTCAAAAATAAATCCAGAATCATCTACGTATGTACAAATATGTATGTATGCAAGTATGAGTGTACAAAACGTATGTGTGCCAGTATGTCATACAAGGAGTCATGTCCTGATGCAACAATCCTACTGTGTAGTGACATGGCAATTATCGATGATGAAGTGTGTGAGCCGGTAAGCAGGTGTACGTGAAACATGCGCATCATTGATAATGGTGCTAGTGTCCTGACAGCATGGGTTTATTATAACAATAACATATTTACACATGCAATGCGATGCGAATAACAAGAACATGCAGAAATCGAATAATAAATGCAACAGTGAAAAATCTACATCAATATGTAAATGTCATACAGTTTTGCCTTTTGAAATAAGACGAATCGTGGTGTTTAGAAAAATAAGGGCTACGGTGTTTTAAAGAAAAAACGCGTCTTTTGAAAATATTCGTAGAATCCCTTGGCCTGTCTTTAAAATACTCACGATTCGTTAGTTTTGAAAAAGGTATGACTCGGGTCTAGTCTAACATCTACTAAGTAAACTACAGATCTAACTAACAAGCTAATCCGAAGAATATGGAAACCACCTAAATCTGAGTCGATATATATAAACATAATAGCCGGTGATCCCGCATCAATAGTATCACATACGATACAATATACAATATGACGTTCTCGAGTTAAGAGCGTGGATCTATCATCAATATATAGCTCATATGTAAATCCATCGTACGACATCTTAAATCTGGTTACGGGTCGAATCTCACATTTATCTCATCAATTATCTGGTATCCTTATCATCATATCTCATGAACTGGGGTACTGGTCTAAGTCTCGTACAAACTGATACCATCGATATATATACATGTGCGTGAATGAAAACACATGCCTAAAGGACCGCTATAACTCATGTCGTATCTCATAATACGAACCACATCATATCACTGATCTCATGGCACCATGCCCAAACTCATCGACTCATCTCCAAATATGATCCACTATCCTCATCATCCAAGTGTAGGTATACGTGTATATATATACATCGTCCCATACCTATGTGTGTATATATATACGTATCCCCATATACGCATAAGTATAAAAAGTAAGCATGTGTGTGCGTGTGGGTGTAAACCTATTCTAGGGTTCGCAACTAAGAAGCTATACTAGTTTACTTCTAAAAACCATAATCTAACCATTGAACACCTAAACATATCTTGAATATCCATGTCACACTTAAAAGATATCATATATATAGTATATATATAGCATACTATACATCGAACTGCGGGGGTGCTATACGCCATCCACCCGACTTCCCCCTTAGATATAATCTACTCACCTTGCTCTTCGCTTTCCGTTGCCGACGTCGCCACTTTCTTGCTTGTCGTCTTGAAGTCTTTGTGGGGTACCTACACATCATAACGTATCGCAAATGCTTATAAACTCACATCGGAAAACCAAAACGACACGCTAAAGGCTTATAGGTTAGAACCTATGGACCACGCTTTCAAAACCACCAAATAACACTCGATTTCGATGTACAAACGTCAAGCTATCGAATACGACACAAATCACAAAAATCCAGAATTCAAAATACGCAAAATGAAACCCCGAATCAAAACAACAACTCTTGAAAATGGTTCCAGATTTTACCCTAGGTCAAATCAGCCAATTTTGCATATGCCAAGGGTCTTGTTTACAGGAGATGGAGCTACAGACGAAGCACGAACCAAATACAACCCACCCTGGCCTCAAATTGCGGCTAGATTGAATAAATCTGCGGCCCAAAGGTGGAGTCAGGGGCTGGGGTCTTGGGGTTAGCTTCCTAGGTGCCTGCACACTCATCTGTACTTGCTAAATAATTTTCAGAGGCTCCGCGTGAAGCAGATTTCATTTTACACTCACAGAATCCACAATTCCTCCGATATCGGGTATCTAAGTTCGTATTTTGGGGTTCTAGTCTCTGGTTTGGGTCTCCAATCAATCACCACAGGGGTTGTATAGCCTCTAGTAACCTTAATTTCACCTTTGGGTTCAACTAAAACCCTAATCCTCAACTTAAGTTTTCAAAGTTCCTAAAACCACACAATATCGGTTCTACTTTAACATGGATGAAAAAGCAATTGAAATACTAGGCTAATGGTTAAGAGAATACCTCATTTGGCAACTCAAGAATTTTCTTGAGTTGCCCCAAGTGTCCAAAATGTAAGTTTTCTTGATCCAAGGTGTAGCTAGTGAGCTTATGCAGATTTATAAGGAAATAGGTATTGGGTTTTGAGGTGTTTTTAATAGTGGATTGTGAGGAGGTAGAGAGGCAAAGGGAGGGAGAGAGCAGCAGCAGCAGCAAGAGAGTGAGGGAGAGGAGAGAATGTGATGAAGATGGTGAGATGAGAGAATGGCCAAGTCAATGTTAACCCCTCACCTTTCTCTCTCTCACCCATACCCCATTTCTTTATTCATATTCCTTTTTCTTTTCTTTTCTTTTCCTTTTCTTTTCTTCTCCTTAATTTTATAACCATGCATGATAAAAAGAAGAAAGCATGAATGAAAAATGTAACAAGTGCTAAAAAAAGACATGTGCATGTTTTGCACAAAACAAGCTTAATGCGCGATTAGCGATATTTAATCGCGATTAGCACTAAATAGCGTATAATTAATCATAAAAACTTATAATTTGCATAATTCACATAAAACACCCTCTTTTTAGCAATTTCCATAATTTTCCAAATTTTTCCCCAATTTATCAGTATTTAATTATATCGCCTTATTAAAATATTCAATATTTTATTATTTAATTATAAAAATTCCTAAAAATAATATTTTATTTTTTTGGAAATGTTACAATCTTCCCCCCTTAAATAAATTTTGTCCCCGAATTTAAATTTAAATTTAAATTTAAACCCCTCAATACTAAAACATTTCAGTAAAAAGTCCAAGTCGTCGGGGCTCCGAAATCATCAATACATAAAACGCATCATAGCGCAATGCATGCACATGAACAATGAGTAGATAACTCAAAAAAAAACTCCGTCAAGCATCCTGCAATCATCGGAGTCATAGTGAAGACACCAATGTCAAATCCAATACGAAACCCAACGTGATATACATCAAACTATACATGTAATCGTCAAATCTGTACATGTAAACATCTGAAAGAGATGCATGCCAAACCTTTCATGTTGTTGTGCGATGCCTGTATCACGGCACAGTGGCGGACGTCTATTGTAAGAAAATAACTATAAATATACTTATCCTTTGTTTAATATGTACGTTCCGCCGTTTTGAAAACAATTTAGAAGGGTTTCCGTGTTTTAAACGTTTCGTGTAATATCAGACATGTAGGTAATTACTGAGACTATAGCTCCCTTTTTGTAAATCTCTTCGATAACTATCAATGCATGCAAAAAAATATCCAGGTACTGTCCTCTGACTAGTCCTGCTCAGTATGAAACAATAGTAAATATCATAAAAACGTACTGCTCCATAAGAAATCAATCCCAAAATGTGCATATGAATGCTACGTGCGTCTGGTGCGCACGGAAATCAAAATCCATATATGTGCCATACATGTGCACAGAAACAACATCTAAGTGCAACGGGTGTGCATGAAACACCGGTCAGAGACAACGTATGTGCCTGACAACAAAATCAGGTGCATCTGATATGCACGAAGAATCTCGATTTAGTGCATCTGGTGTGCACCAAAATCACATCTCATAACATGCGCCCAACAAGCGCGAAAATTCAAATCAGGTGCATCCATCATGCACGAATAAAATCTAAATCATGTGTATCCAACATGCACGAAATCACGAAATCCAATATCAAGCGCCGGACATGTGCAAAATCCAATCCAAGCGCGCCAAATATGAGCAAGAATCCAATAAAATGCGTAAATAGCAACACCGAGCGTACCAAGGTGTAAAAATCATAAACGTGTGCAACTGCGTGCACAAAATACATAACAATGCACTACAAGCACATATAAACTATACCAAGTGCAAAAACCAAATCGTGTGCATACCATGTGCACAAAACCAACCCAACTGTATGAAATCCATGAAATCATAAACATGTGCGACCAAGGCACAAAACGATATCAAGTGCAATAATTGTGCACAAATTATAAATCAACACAACGGTGTATAAAGCATATCTCAAGGGTAATAACTATGCACAAAATATGAATACCCAATAGGTTCAACCATGGTGCAAGAAAATAAATATCATGAAACTCAGTCATCAAGACTAAATCATGCGAATAGATCGCCCAAAATACCGAAATCCAAGGTGACGGATACGTGATAATCGAATCACCAAATCACAAATCATAAATACCGTCGTCGATATTTTCTCCTTCAAGGTCGAGAAAGTGTCGGTGCATCCAATGATAGTAAAGCAAGATATCTACTTGCCTCCTGTTCATGGTCTGGCGCCTGGTGCTTTTAGGCTCTTGTCTCTCACTGTGCATTGCTAGATATATAGCTCCTTGGCTCAACGGCCCAATATGGAATGACGACGGAAACAGTCCCGCTCTGGCACATCCTCTATAGATCTATGGCCAACTATCTCATCGACGACGCCGAACTCTAGCCTGCTAGGTGTGCGCAATATGACCGCTCCTGGGTCCAAGTCTTCTCGTATAGTATTCCAGAAAGTTCTTGTCGAAGTCTCTCTCAAATCTCGTTTCTGCCGAACTGCTCGAAAGTTATCACCCTTTTCTAATTCTGTTTTCTTGTTCCGGAACGGCTACATTCTCATCGCGACTTCTTCTGGAAGATATATCAATAATCAACGCCTCTGCATGCGTATCGCATCTCTGATGTCGGCGGAGTGGAACGTCATCTCGTCGAAATCTCGTGCGAACTCTTTACCCCACTTTTCTGAGCTGTCGACTGCTTCAGACTCGTCTCATCGTGGCTGCATGGACTGTGCTCCAACGGCTATACTCGTATCTGGAGTCTCCCAAGCAATGCATCCCATTATATGATATCCGAAAGATGTCGAACCATTCGATCGATTCGTCAAAGTTCCATAATTTCCCCCAAGAGCTAAACATCTTGGGTACAGTTTTAAAAGTACTCCAGTACATGCCACAGCACCTGTGGACCAAACGTAGAAGGGCAAACCCAAGCCTCACAAATGGTACCGCAAAACTGCCGCAAACCCTAAGGTTCAAAGGCATTCTATGGTCATTACGTCGAGTTAGGGTTTCATTCTTCTAGAGGGTCCATAGCATTACTTGCATTTGTCTCTGAATACTTTAAACTTGGAAAATGAGCTCCTGACATTCGATCGTCTCCATCAACTCTCAACGTACCTGCATGAAGTCGTCTCTAGCTGGAATCAATCAATCTGATGACCTCGCGTCGGGGTAAGCGAGCAAACCACATGTCCTAGTCATTCATCCCCGGGTGACTAGCGACCTTCCATCACATCTCTAAGTATATACTCATGCTGCAGTAGCTCCAACATCTGGGCGATATCTCGTCATTTGCGTCTACAACTGGCTCATTCGTCTGCACGCTGAACAGTGCCTCAATCATCATGAATAAGCGATACATCAATGGTCATCACATTCTGGCTGGCCTCTATCAGTGGCTCAATCCTCTGGTGCTAATCTGCATGTCCGAGAAATCCCATAAAAGCGATCCATCAACGCTCATTGCGCGAAAATACAATAAAACGACGCCTCTATACACAATCGTATGTCCCTGGAATCACGCCCTGGTCAGTCCTCGTCCTTGACGAACTCGTGCTCACCGCAACTCTAGCCGTAGCTCTCTCTGCCCGTGTAATCGTGGCAGCAAAATCATAACCAATATCGATGAGGATAGATCATAGGAATGAATATAATACTATGCAAAGAAATGTACATCCTAAGGCTTCTTAAGCGAAGTGGTGTATCGTAAGTATGCCGCGGTACATACACACGGTACGTCACTCTCCTCAATTCACCTACTCTATCAACCAAGGTCAACCTATGCAACGAAAGTTCGGGTCTGATACCCCCTCAACTAAGTCTAAGTTCCGTAAGGTCAAGCCTATGTTCCGTATATATACAAATGCTCTAGGCTCCGCATAGTCAAACTTAAACTCGAACCAAGGTTAACCTAGCGCTCTGATACCAACTTTGTCACGACCCGAAATAGCATGTGATTGGCCCTTGAATCATATGAAGTCTATAGGACCTCATCTAATTTAAGTAAACCAAAATCCCAGAAACGTAAAACCATTTTAAATAATAAATGAAGGAAAACTAGTTTTAAAGAAGTGAAGAAAATATGTTTTAAAAAAAACAAGGTTTTTAAATAAGTAAGCCGAATATGCATTTTTAAAACCTCAAGTCTTTTCTGAAAATTTCGGCAGAGTTTCCTTTGTAAATACTGGCCCCAAACGGGGTACAACAAGAATAACATATGCATAATGATAAAAGGCATCCCCAAGCGGGAGCTAGCTCTTCGTCAATTGACGGTCACAACCACGCAAGTAATATAATATACAACGCCAAAGGGCGAGGATCAAAACTCAAAGGGAAACTCAAAATCATAATGAAAACCATAATACTACAACGCCCGACTCTAAGGTCGAAATAATACACAATTGGTTTTCTAAATCTGAAATAAATATACAAGTCTGGTTGATGGAATTACTAGATACAACAGATTAAAACAAATACAAGGGTGGTCACGATGCGAGTGAACCCACCTACCAAAGCAATCACCCAGAAAGGATGCAGTGTGCCAGAAAGCCGCAATGGAACCTGTACGGCAAAAACCTGCAAGAACTGTGGTACAACTGGGGTGAGTTGCCAACTCGTGAGTAGAAAACATCACAGAGCAGAAATCGTATGTATGACTCATCCTAGGTCAATACGATCAAATATATATATTTATATATATATAAACCTCAAATGATAAAGTCTGAAGCATGAAAAGGGGGCAAGGGTAAACATCTATACATAAGTGTAGTACCAAGTGCTCGTGTCAGTGCCTCAGGTAGCAACATATCATAAATATGAGGTATGATCAATGTAATCAGTGTCAACTATTGTAAGTCTACGGTAGCGCCCCGGCCGTCTAACGGACGCCAAATACGGAACAAAAACTTTTTGACTGGCGCTATCGCGTACTATAACTCGGATCTGCCATTAAAGCTAAACTAACAAACTACAAAGTGGGTAGAAATTTTATACCGAACGATCCGAGTCCTTCGGTCTTCAACCATCATCCCACGCTTTGTTGCGGCTGCTCCGATCTCTTGAATCTCCAGTCTTCTCGTCCAGATGATACCACGTCGACGGATCTTTAAACGGGCTCCCGCCTCTGAACCGAAGCAACTCGATCATCAAGTTAGCTAAAAGAGATGACCAAGATTGATATAGAGAATGAGTAGAATACTTTGTCTCGTTACGTCCAAAGCAATGGACGAACGGTTAATGAAATTGCCTTTTTGGAATCGGGTGAAATGAGAATTAGGTATACTAATTTCCATGAATCTATAACCTTAATGTTTTTCCAAATCAACCATCATCTTTTTAAGAGGGGGCCTGCCACTATAAATGAGGAGGGGGTGAGTGTAGGAGCAAGGAAGAGGGTGACCATAAGAAGAAACCTTATCACTTCACTTAATGAAAAGAAATGACTCACTAATGACACCTTGCATTCATTTAATGCATACAATGAACTATGAAAACACATCATCATATCATTAAATGCATGAGTCACTAATCCTAGTCACCATATCAAGAAGCTTCCACTCATGACTCACCTCATAAGAAGAAAAGATAAATCTGTATTAAACCGAATGTTTAATACGGCTGATAGAAAACTGGAAACTGGCAACTTCCGAAAGCGATCCTGAAACGAATTTCAGGATAACCCCGTATCAGTATAAACATACCCGCATTTGTATTACGACCGAATACAAATGCAACTGAGACAAAGATATTATATCTACACAATATAATACTCGGACCCGGCTTAAACCAAAGCCCACCGGTATTATCTGCCTGAAATATGATATGTGCGTAAACGCACGTGCATTTTCCGAACCCTGCCATAAAACCATACGTCCTCTACAACATTTCGCCCGAACTTGGGAAACTGTCTGTGAGTGATTCTAATGACTCATCAACACACTGGCACTGGGTATAACCACTAGCACTTCAGAGGTACGAGTTGTACGTAATGGTTGCCTATGTATTGATTGAAAGGGAAGCTGACGAGCGAACTCATCAAGAAATCCTACTGAGCCTAACAGTGACAATATAAATACAGTCTGGTCCGTTCGTCTATGAGTATCGCATATCAACCTAGGGGCTGGTAACTTCAGACCCCCAATAGCGGTATAAGTCGTGTCAGAGAGTGGCTCAGAACACCCTGAGATACTACTGGAGTACCTACCAGTAAATCTCCTGCCTCGGCCGAGGGCTTTGTGTAATGGCTCTCCTAGACACAGCGCGATCTCACCCCCAATACCGGGAGAGACGAATCCCCTATCGATCCGCTCACTTGCGTCCATGTGGCTCGGGACTGTACCCAAAAAAGACCTGTTTGCACGACTCCTTTGAGCCGTGGTAGGGTAGAAATCAAAGCACAGTAGGAACTCACACGAGACAAATGACGACCTCAGGTCGATGAACTAACCTGTACACATGTTACCAGGGAACTGCTATCTGACGCTAGGTATAATACCAACTAGCAGGTTCCCGGCGAGTCCTGTCCGGTGTACTCATAACCCAATGAGCACATGTATACATCTTAGGTGAACCAACTGACACTAATGGCTTATGAGACCGGCCACCGCCTCTCTTCAGGGTTTCGACTGTATACACTAGTCTACTTTGGAGTATCGATGCCCTGTCTCGAAACTCCCACGACTAGGGACACTTTTAAAGATGTGCTTATAGACCCCAGCTCCCACGTATATGATCGCCATCATACTGCTGGCAGTCAAGCAAGAATCCTATGGGCTCTATCATTATGCAATAGTGAACTAAAACATGTATACGATGATAAAGCCAAACCAGATAGCATACTATCATCTCGAGCAAGACTGTCATTATCGGTATAGGTCCTCCCTCAATCATTGCAATTACATACCTGCGATCCAATAATTGACTTTGAGGGCACTATATCCAACAACTATATCATGAAGTCTATGAGTATGTGGATATCATCCAATTATGTAATCAATGTCTGTATGCATGTGGATCTCGTCCACGTGTCAACCAATGACATAACAACATCATGCATGTAAAAGTCATAAAAGCATATGCATGAAAGTATGAGGATATAAATCAACATGTGTCCCTCACGACACATCAAAATCATGGAACCTGAGTGTCTAGCATCGACACTCGAAAACATCATGAAACCCGTGCCCAGTATCAGCACATAAATCCTTATATATAGGGCTCCATCAGTCTGGATCGACCCACGAGCTCCGACAGTCCGGATCGGCCCATATCATCTCTCAACTCCGGTCGGTATCCTCCGGATATCCGCCGAACTCAAATACAATCACCGGTAGGTAGTAGTCCCATTGCCAAGCTCACCATCTGCAGCACAGCAATCCGTTCTCCCCCCGGGATACCATACCGGGTCCACCATGTACCCGCAATCGGCCTCATCCAACTCCTCGAATCAGGTTTCACATGTCATATGTCTCAGAACCGAGAAAACACATGGTGGACGCACTGAAATATCATATGAAGGGAAACCGGTTTTTTTAAACAATACATACTCTCTTTTGAAATAACCACGGTTCCCAAATCCAGAAATCTCATGAAAACAAATATCTCAATGCGTATAATCTAAATTATGATGTATGCGACATATAGCAAAAATGTAAGCATATCTGTATATCATGCAAAATGGAACAGTAATATGCACATATCGAGGGAAACCGCTCTTTTAAAATGAATCCAGTTTTTAAATATATCTTGCGGTTCCCAAATCTCAAAAATCAATCCAGAATCATCTAAGTATGTACAAATAGGTATGTATGCAAGTATGAGTGAACAAAATGTATGTGTGCCAGTATGTCATACAAGGAGTCATATCCTGATGCAACAATTCTACTGTGTAGTGACATGGCAATTATCGATGATGATGTGTGTGAGCCGGTAAGCAGGTGTATGTGAAACATACGCATCATCGATAATGGTGCTGGTGTCCTGACATCATGGGTTTAATATAACAATAACATATTTGCACATGCAATGCGATGCGAATAACAAGAACATGCAGAAATCGAATAATAAACGCAACAGTGAAGAATCTACATCAATATGTAAATGTCATACAGTTTTTCCTTTTGAAATAAAACGAATCGTGGAGTTTAGAAAAATAAGGGCTACGGTGTTTCAAAGGAAAGATGCGTCGTTTGAAAATATCCGTACAATCTCTTGGCCTGTCTTTAAAATACCTACGATTCGTTAGTTTTGAAAAAGGTATGACTCGGGTCTAGTCTAACATCTAGTAAGTAAACTACAAATCTAACTAACAAGCTAATCGAAAGGATATGGAAACCACCTAAATCTGAGTCGATATATATAAATATAATAGTCGGTGATCCTGCCTCAATAGTATCACATACGATACAATATACAATATGACGTCCTCGAGTCAAGAGCGTGGATCTATCATCAATATATAGCTCGTACGTAAATCCGTCGTACGGCATCCCAATTCTGGGTACGGGTCGAATCTCATATTTATCTCATCAATTATCTGGTATCCTTATCATCATATCTCCTGAACTGGGGTACTGATCTAAGTCTAGTACAAACTGATACCATCGATATATATACATGTGCGTGTATGAAAGCACTGGCCAAAAGGCCCGCTATAATTCATGTCGTATCTCATAATACGAACCACATCATATCACCGATCTCATGGCACCATGCCCAAACTCATCGACTCATCTCCAAATAACATCCACTATCCTCATCCTCTAAGTGTAGGTATACGTGTATATATATACATCGTCCCATACCTATGTGTGTGTATATATATACATATCCCCATATACGCACAAGTATAAAAAGTAAGCATGTGTGTGCGTGTGGGTGTAAACCTATTCTAGGGTTCACAACTAAGAAGCTATACTGGTTTACTTCTAAAACCCTAATCTAACCATTGAACACCTAAACATATCTTGAATATCCATGTCACACTTAAAAGATATCATATATATAGTATATATATAGCATACTATACTTCGAACTGTGGGGGTGCTATACGCTATCCACCCGACTTCCCCCGTAGATATAATCTACTCACCTTGCTCTTCGCTTTCCGTAGCCAACGTCACCACTTGCTTGCTTGTCGTCTTGAAGTCTTCGTGGGGTACCTACACATCATAACGTATCGTAAATGTGTATTAAACTCATATCGGAAAACCAAAACGACACGCTAAAGGCCTATAGGTTAGAACCTATAGACGACGCTTTCAAAACCACCAAATAACACTCGATTTCGACGTACAAACGTCAAGCTATCGAATACGACACAAATCACAAAAATCCAGAAATCAAAATACGCAAAACGAAACCGCGAATCAAAACAGCAACTCTTGAAAATGGTTCCAGATTTTACCTTAGATCAAATCAGCCAATTTTGCATATGCCAAGGGTCTAGTTTACAGGAGATGGAGCTACAGACGAAGCACGAACCAAATACAACCCACCCTAGCCGCAAATTGCGGCCACATTGAATAAATCTGCGGCCCAAAGGTGGAGTCAGGGGCTGGGGTCTTGGGGTTAGCTTCCTAGGTGCCTGCACACTCCTCTGTACTTGCTAAATAATTTTCAGAGGCTCCGGGTGATAGCAGATTTCATTTACACTCACAGAATCCACAATTACTCCGATATCGGGTTTGTAAGTTCATATTCTGGGGTTTTAGTCTATGGTTTGGGTCTCCAATCAATCACCACAGGGGTTGTATAGCCTCTAGTAACCTTAATTTCACTTTCAGGTTTAACTAAAACCCTAATCCTCAACTCAAGTTTTCAAAGTTCCCAAAACCACACAATATCGGTTCTACTTTAACATGGATGAAAAAGCAATTGAAACACTAGGCTAATGGTTAAGAGAATAGCTCATTTGGCAACTCAAGAATTTTCTTGAGTTGCCCCAAGTGTCCAAAATGTAAGCTTTCTTGATCCAAGGTGTAGCTAGTGAGCCCATGCACATTTTTAATGAAATGGGTATTGGGTTTTGAGGTGTTTTTAATGATGGATTGTGAGGAGGTAGAGAGGCAAAGAGAGGGAGAGAGCAGCAGCAGCAGCAAGGGAGTGAGGGAGAGGAGAGAATGTGATGAAGATGGTGAGATGAGAGAATGGCCAAGTCAATGTTAACCCCTCACCTTTCTCTCTCTCACCTATACCCCATTTCTTTATTCATATTCCTTTTTCTTTTCTTTCCTTTTCCTTTTCTTCTCTTCTCTTTAATTTTATAACCATGCATGATAAAAAGAAGAAAGCATGAAAGAAAAATGTAACAAGTGCTAAAAAAAGACATGTGCATGTTTTGCACAAAACAAGCTTAATGTGCGATTAGCGATATTTAATCGCGATTAGCACTAAATAGCGTATAATTAATCATAAAAACTTATAATTTGCATAATTCACATAAAACACCCTCTTTTTAGTAATTTCCATAATTTTCCAAATTTTTTCCTAATTTATCGGTATTTAATTATACCGCCTTATTAAAATATTCAATATTTTATTATTTAATTATAAAAATTCCTAAAAATAACATTTTATTTTTTTTGAAATGTTTCATTAAGAGCCAAGAACGGACGGACAAGGACCAAAAGGAAGGAACTAAGCGTTGGAAATCCTAACTTATACTCGCAAGTTTCCTTCCTAGTCATGCTAATCCCCGTTGTTATTGATTACCGTAACACCGATATTAAGAGTGGCAACGAAATAAGTGAGCGACTCCTAACTCAAACTAACCTAATTCTAAACCTAACAAGCTCTCTTTATACATACTTTAGCACATAATGAAACTAATCAAATCTGGACAAATTGGACTTAACTCGTTGAAACGCTAAGAAAAAGATCCCCATCTCCCTGCGGACGACCCATACTCAACCGGCTAGCTACAAAGCGAAACCGTCTTGATTGCGTTAATTAAAACTAAGCACGCAAAAATTCTTACTATCAGATCACAAAGCAAACTGTCATGACCCGAATATTTCGACTCGTGACCGGCACTTAACCACGCAACGTCTACAGGCGTAACGCGACTAAGTAAGCCGAACCCAGAAATAAAAACCATTTAAAAGTAGTGAGTGTTGAAAACATTCAATTAAAACATTTAGCAAACCTTAATAGTTCAATAAAGTTCTTTTTAAAGTTAAATTATCCTTATAATAATTTTGGCAGCATTTCCTTTGTAAAAGTAACCCCGAAAATTGGGTATAAAACAGGATATAAGTGAAAATGATATATAATGGAATAAAGCATCCCCAAACGGGAACAATCACGCCCAACGGCGGAAACCATCACCACAAGAGTAATATACGACGCCGTAGCGAAGAATGAGCGATAAGTAAACATCACAGAATAATAAAATGCATATATACAGTCGGCTCCCACGAGCTCGACACCAGAATACAAATAATGTATATCATCGTCCTCACACCGTCTCTAAGTCAACTACATAAATGGTAGATGGAGAATACTAGATACAAAAGTGTGTACAATAAAAGTAACCAGATACCACAACCCACCTAATAGCAAAATAGCTCTCGCACCAGCTGTAGTGGTATCTGTAGCCAAAAGATGCAAAAAGGCAGCCTGCCGCGACTACTCTGAGGGGCAACCTGCAAATACTGTGGCACAACGGGGGTGAGTTGCCAACTCGTGAATAGAGATAACATATAAAGGTAACCGCGAGCATACACGTACTGCGCTACTCTATCATATGCCAGCAGGTAAATGTATATGCGACAAGCAGTAGGTGCAATAATTATGCAAATGCTCTGTCAGGTAAAATAACTACAGGATGAGATACATGATAATCAATGCTGAGCATAGGATAAACAACATCTACACGGAATATCAATCATGGAAAAAATAATCGGTGCCCAAAACTGCACCCAAATACCAAATAAACTCATGCGCCGGCACTCTCCTCGGCCCTCAAATCCTGTAAATCTCTGAGAATCACGAGTGCCCAACATCGGCACTCAAAATATCATAAAATACTCGTGTCCAGCATCGACATGCAAATCCTCATATATCGGGCTCCGTAAGTCCGGATCAGCCCATGGGCTCCGTCTGCGGTATCGACCCTCGGCCCCGGCAGTACGGATCATCCCGCATCCATCTCTCGACTCTGGTCAGTATCCTCCGGATAACCGCCAGGTCCAACCAATCACCGGTAGGTACTCGCCCACCTCCAGGCTCAATCGGCAAAGTCCATCGATCATCTTGCCGAGGGGAACCATACCGAGTCCACCACGAACCCACAAACGGATCATCCAACTCCTCGAATCGGGTTTCAAGCACACGTCTCAGCACCGAGAAAACGCGTGGTGGACGCATCAAAATATCATATCACGAGGAACTGGGTTTTCAAATAGTGCATCTTTTCTTAAATAATCCCACGGTCCTCAAAACCAGAAATCACATGAAAATCCAACACCAATGAGTAAATCAAATGCGATGTGCTATGTACATCAAGCCCTAATATAGGTACAAGGAAGAAACCACTTTTTAAAATAGTTTCAGTTTTCAAAGACATCATGCGGCTCCCAATTTCTATGAAAATCATATCGAATCATATGTGAAATGAACTACAATATAATGATCATGGCAATTCTACAGTGAGTGTGTCATGGTAATTACTAACGGTGTGTGTGTAACATGCAGATTAGTGCTCGTGCAACATGAACCGTTAGTAATAGTGCGGTGTTCTATCAATTCTAAGCTTACATACATATAGCAGGGAATGCAGTATGCAACAACAGTATCCATGAACGGTCAATGTAGGTAAATGCAATATGTAGCTATAAGGTCCTATCAACCCTGATGCATAACGCCATGCGGGCGATATCCCCGTAGATGTTAAATCTACTCACCGTAGTCTAGCGCTAAGTGTAGCCGATGACTTGTTTCCCCTTCTTCGCCGCGTCCGTCTCACTCGCTTGCGAACCTAGAATTACGCAATATATCACACATAAGCTCAAACCTACAATAACGCGGTATTAAGGTCAAACTAGAAACCCGCGTCGCAAACCAAGCGCGCGTGTGCGTGATACGCCAAAACGTGTGATTACGCGTCTGAAGCTAACCCGACGCGTCGCGATACGCAGAAACCCCAAACCCACACACGTATCACGTGTGTCGCGAAGATTTAAAAATACGAGAAATAGGTTTTTAACTCCAGATTTTCATACAGAATTGATATTACAAATATATATATATATATCAATGATCATAAAATAGTAGCAGAATCCTGCTGCCCAAGCCCCAACCCCCAACTCACCCATCTGGCTGCAATTTGCGGCCAGAACTCTTTTTCAGGCGGCCTGGGTAGGGAGAGGGACTCCTAGGTTTTGTGTGCGCACTCTATACCCCATGAACATACCATAGTAATTACAAAATCGTTCTGAAATAATCCGGGCACAAGCAGATCTAACAGAACCCAAATTCTAGTTAAAAATTCCATTTTTACACTAAAATGATACTTTATGGTATTTTTCTGAAATCTGAAACAAACCCAAGTCTAAAATCACACTAATATCACATTACCAAGCTAATCAAGCCTTAAAAAGCTAATTTTTAATATAACCTCACTAAAACCCCTTACATAGCACAAAACATGCATAAATATGTGATATTTTACTAAAACACAACAAGTTATGGAAATAGGGTGCTAGGAGTGAGATTAATACCTTCAAATGACCTTAGAAAAACCAAAAGTTCCAGATCAATCCTCAAGTATCCAGACTTGCCATCAAACTCCCCCAAAGTTCATTTTTCCATGGTTTTTGTGTAGAAAATGGGTTGAATTTGTATAGGGTTTGAGCTAGAATCAAAAAGAAGTGAAAAGAAAAGAGAAGATGAAGAAAATGTTTTGGTTTTCTGCAGCTCTTCTGCAGAAATCAGAAAATGAGAAAAGTGAGAGAGAAGAGAGGGGAAAAACTGGTCAAAAGAAATCAAACTTTTTACCTAACCACCATACCTCCATTCCTCATTTAAAATTTGAATTTTTATAAGGGGTTTGACTTGGTTAAATGGTTGGGATAAATAAAAACCATGCAAGAAAAGCAAAGGGTTAACATGGTAACACTTTTTAACCAAAGTCACCAAAATGTGCTAAGTGTGCATGTGTACACTGACACAAAATTTTCCAATTAGGGTAAACACGATATAAATAAAATTAATAACCCCACATATATATATAAATATATATATAAAAACATGCACAATTGCTAATTAACGCGAAAATACTCTAAACGAAATTTCAAGGTGTTACAATCTACCCCCCTTAAAGAAATTTGGTCCCCGAATTTAAAAATCTAACTACACGTACCTTCAAAAAGCTGGGGATACCTCTTCCTCATCTCGCTCTCGGTCTCCCAAGTGACCTCCCCGCTGCTCGGAACCACGCCAAAGTACCTTGACGGACGGTATCTCTTTCGATCTCAATTTCTTCACTTGTCGATCCAAGATCATCACCGGCTGCTCTGCATAGGAAAGGTCGTGCTCAAGCTGGATCGTCGGGTGCTGAATCACATGCGAAGGATCATGAAGATATCTGCGGAGCATCGAAACGTGAAATACGGGGTGCATGTCTGGAAAACTGGGCTGAAGGGCTAAACGATGCGCAACCGCACCAACAAGCTCGAGGATCTCGAAGAGGCCCACATATCGGGGGCTAAGCTTCCCCTTCTTCCCAAATCTCATCACACCTTTCATTGGGAAGACCCTCAAGAAAACATGATCACCAACAGAAAACTCAAGTCTGCGCCGACGACGATCCGCATAAGATCTCTGCCTACTCTGGGCTGCTCTCATCCTATCACGAATCAACTGGATCTTCGCGGTCGTCTCCTCAACAATCTGTGGCCCTAAGATATTGCTCTCACTGAGCTCTGTCCAACAGGCGGGCGACCTGCATCTCCTCCCATAAAGAGCCTCAAACGGTGCCATCTGAATGGTCTCCTGGTAGCTGTTATTGTAGGAGAACTCTACTAAGGGCAAATGATGATCCCAGTTACCTCCGAAATCTAATACGCATGCTCTGAGCATGTCCTCGAGAGTCTGAATAGTCCGCTCTGACTGTCCGTCGGTCTGCGGATGAAATGCTGTGCTGAAACTCAAGCGGGTGCCCAAAGCCTCCTGAAGCCTCTGCCATAGTCGGCTGGTAAACTGGGTGCCTCTGTCGGACACGATACATGTCCGAACTCCGTGCAGTCGTACAATCTCATCAATGTAAATCTGGATATACTGAGCAAATCCGAAAGTCGTCTTCACCGGTAGGAAGTGAGCCGCTTTCGTCAAACGATCCACGATCACCCAGATGGAGTCATACCCTCGACTAGTCCTAGGTAGACCCATAATGAAGTCCATAGAAATCTGTTCCCATTTCCACTCCGGAATGGGCAATGGCTGTAGCTCTCCCGCGGGCCTCTGATGCTCAGCCTTGACTTGCTGACAAGTCAGGCATCTCGACATGAAATCTGCGATGTCCTTCTTCATCCCGTCCCACCAGTAAACATCTCTCATATCGTGGTACATCTTGGTGGAATCTGGATGAACACTATACACCGATCGATGTGCCTCCTCGAGGATCTCACGCCGCAGTCCCTCAGCATCTGGTACGCACAGTCTAGTCCCAAATCGTAGTATCCCCTGATCATCGATCACGAACTCGGAAAATCTGCCCTGCCCTATCTGTGTCATGATCTCTGAACACCGGTCATCACTGTGCTGTGCCTCATGTATACGTCGACCAACTGTGGTCGTGCACGAACATGCGCAATCAGTCCTCCGATCGGCGTAAACTCGAACTGTACCCGGCTGTCGTATAAGATCTGCCAATCTGCCGACGACTGCCTCTGTACTGCGCTCAAACAAGATAGACTACCCTCGGGCCTCCTGCTCAAAGCATCCGCCACTACATTAGCCCTGCCCGGGTGGTACAAGATCTCGCAATCATAATCCTTCACTAACTCCATCCATCGGCGCTGTCTAAGGTTTAGGTCTCGCTGCTGAAATATATACTTTAAGCTCTTGTGATCAGTAAATATCTGGCACGACTCGCCATATAGGTAATGTCGCCAGATCTTAAGTGCAAAGACCACTGCAGCCATCTCCAAATCATGAGTGTGGTAGTTCTATTCATATTTCTTCAATTGCCGCGAAGCATACACGATCACCCTGTCATGCTGCATCGCACACTAGCCCCACTAAAGAACCATCACAATATACCACAAATCCGCCTCACCCTGAAGGCAATGATAATACTGGCGCCGTAGTCAGTAGAGCCCGTAACTGCTGAAAACTGTGCTCACACTCCTCCGTCCAAACGAAAGGAACTCCCTTCCGAGTAAACCCGGTCAACGGTGTAGCAATACGGGAGAAGTCCTCCACGAATCGCCTGTAGTAGCCGGCCAGCCCTAGAAAGCTGCGAATCTCCGTAACTGATGTGGGTCTGGGCCAACTCCGAACGGCCTCGATCTTCCTCGGGTCTACACATATACCGTCTCGTGAAATCACATGCCCCAAGAAGTCTACGCTGTCCAGCCAGAAAGCACACTTGGAGAATTTGGCGAAAAGCTGATGCTCCCTCAAGGTCTGCAGCGTAATCCGCAGGTGCTGCTCGTGCTCCTCCCTACTCCGAGAATACACCAGAATATCGTCAATGAATACAATGATGAACAGATCAAGATACGGCTGGAAAATACGGTTCATCAAGTCCATAAATGCTGCTGGCGCATTGGTGAGAACGAACGACATCACCAAAAACTCGTAATGGCCGTAGCGCGTGCGGAAAGCTGTCCTAGGAATGTCCTCCTGTCGAACCCGCAGCTGATGATAGCCTGATCGTAAATTGATCCTCGAAAAGTATCCTGCCCCCTGAAGCTGGTCGAAAAAATCGTCGATACGTGGCAAAGGATATTTGTTCCGCACTGTAACTCTGTTCAGCTGGCTGTAGTCGATACATAGACGCAAACTGCCGTCCTTCTTCTTGACGAACAGGACTGGAGCACCCCAAGGAGAAACACTGGGTCGAATAAGTCCCTTGTCCAGCAAATCTTGCAACTGACCCTTTAATTCTCGAAGTTCCGCCGGGGCCATCCGATAAGGCGGTATAGAAATAGGCCCCGTGCGAGGAACCAAATCAATACATAAAGAAATGTCGCGCTTGGGCGGTAGCCCAGGAAGCTCGTCAGGGAACACATCAGGGAACTCGCTAACAACCGAAACTTGATCCAGAGGAACCTCTGTAGCTCTAGTATCGCAAACATAGGCGAGAAATCCCTGACATCCCTTCCTCAAAAGCTGTCCAGCGCGAAAATAAGAAATCACACTGTGAGGGGCGGCACCACGGTCCCCCAACACAACAAAAACCGACTCGCCGGGAAAACAAAATCTAACTGTCTTCTCACGGCAGTCCACAGAAGCATAGCACGTGGCTAACCAATCCATGTCCAAAAGAACGTCGAAGTCCAACATCTCAAGAAGGATCAAGTCGACAGGCAACTCTCTCTCGCCAATACAGACGGTGCAAGATTGGAACACGTGCCTAGCAACAAACGACTCCCCCACAGGAGTGGTCACAACAAGAGGCTGATCAAGCAAGCCGGACTCTCTACCCAAACTCGGCACAAAGTGTGTGGATATGTACGAGTGCGTGGATCTGGGATCGAACAACTCGTGTGCATCAACCGAACATACTGGAAGGGTACCTGAGACCACCGCATTGGACGCCTGCGTGTCCTGATGCGTCAAAGCAAAAACTTGCGCCTGTCTTCCACCTGTGACTGACTGTCCTTTGCCTCGATCATCCCGTCCTCTCTGAGCAACTCCTCCATGCCCACGACCTCTCTGTGTATGAGTCTGACGCGGAGTAACAGTAGGAACAACAGGCAACGCCCTCTGGGGTGGTGAAGGTGGTAAGGTGACGTGCGGTGCTTCGGTCTCCCTCCGGTGTATCTCAGGACAATCTCTAACGAGGTGAAGTAGACTGCCGCATCTATAGAAACCTCGCGTCGACTGCTGACTCTCCCGTGGATATGAACTAAACATCTGACCTCGTCCCGAATCTCTGCCACTCCTCGTACCTGAACGATACCTGTCGCGGCGTCTGAATGTCTGTCTCCGTGCTGATATACCAGTACGAACTCTCTTCGGCTCTGGAACTACCGAAGTCTCAGCAAGGCGCTCCTCGACTAATAGGGCTGCGTCTACCGCTGCTGCATATGTCTCATAATGCTGCGCGCTAATCGCAAGGAACAGTGGTGTAAGTAAGCCTCGGACAAATCTCTTGACTCGCAACTCCTCAGTAGCCACTAGATACGGGGCATAAACTGATAGCTCTGTGGACATCACATCATACTCTGCCACTGACATCTCCGGAGTCTGGCGTAAGGACTCGAACCTGCGTGCTCTAGCATCTCTGACGCTCAGTGGAAGAAAGCGGACAAGGAATAGCGCCACGAACTCTGTCCAGGTCATAGAAGGAAGACCTGCTGCTCTGCCCTTCTCGACTGATTCGCACCATTTCTGCGCAAGACCTTCCAGGCGAAAGTTCGCGAACTCAACCCATCTCGCATCTGCACATCTGAGGGAACGGCATATCCGAGCCATCCTATCAATGAAAGACTGTGGGTCCTCGGCTGCATCGGTGCCTGTGAAGACCGGAGGCTCCAGCCTCATAAACTCTGATAGCGATACGGAAATGACCTCTGTAGCTGTAGGGACAACTGCCTGTGTTGTGGGTATCACCGCGGTATCTGCAATGGGTGGAACTACCTCTGGTCGCTGCGCTCGAAGTGTCTCAACTAGAGATCCCATCATCTGGCGCATCTCCTCCATACTGGATCCCACCGCCTGGCGCATCTTACCAGCCCCTAACATGGCGATCTGATCTGTCACGGGAGGAATAGCCTGCTCGGGTACAACCGGTGTACTGCCCGGATCAGTCTTCGTCTCGGACGAGTCAACTCGAATCTCGGCCCTCGCGGCCGCTCTCTGTGTCCTCGTAGTCTTTTGCGGCATAATGACTGAAAGGAAAATAGGATTCGATAAGGATGCAGAAATCGAATCGCAAGAATGTATATACTCAAGAAAGAATTTAAATCAATAAGTCCTAAGGTCGCTTTGGCGGAGTACCGTGTCGTAAGTATGCCGCGAAACATACGCACGCTACGCCACTCTGCTTCAGCTACCTACTCCATCATACCAGGGTCATCCTACACTCCGAAAGGTAAAACCTACGCTCTGATACCAACTGTAACGTTTTGAAAATCGTTTCTGTGAAATTTCGAAAAAACGGTAAAATAAGGGGGTTTTCTGTAAAAGTTAAAATACAAATATCTTTATTATAAAATTAAATATACATATTCTAGCTATGAAATTGCTAGTATTTGGTGTTTATTGAGCCACTGGTAAAATTTCAAATTTTCTGAAAATTTTTCCGAAATTAATTATTTTAATATTATTTTAAGCCGTCCCTAATACATTTAATTAGGGAAAATTACAAATTGGAATGAGTTGAAACAAATTTTGTGGATCATAACACATTAAACAAAATTTTATCATGTGGGTTTTGAAATGAAATGATTTGCCAAAACGGTTTAGAAAATATCGAAGAAAACGGCTTTTTTCGGTGAAATTAGTGTTAATGGGAATTGGGGTAATACATTTATCTTTTCTCTAACCCACACACCCACACCTCACCCTCTCTCCCCCTCCCCATGTGGCTGGCCCACTTTGACAGCCCCCTCCCTCTCTCTCTCTCCAATCACCTCACATTTCAAAGAGGTGTAGAATTTGTCTTTTCTCCCCACTTTCTTCACCTCTCTCTCTCCTCACTTCCCTCCACACCACATGGCCAAAAATTTCTGACCCCAATCAGCAGCAGCCCCTCCCCTAAATCCCCTCCATTTTTACATTAAAAAAAATCCACAATTTTGCCTCAAAATCCTTGCAAAATCAAAGCTGATTCAAAATCCAAGCCTTACCCATTATTTCTTGGCTACTATAGTATGATTATTAGTGAAAAGTTTTTATTTTGGAGGCCAAGATTTTGGTGCTAGATTCATTTTTGATCTCTTGATCATGAGGTATAATTCTAACCTTTCTCTTAAATTGTTGTTAGTTGTCTTAGGTTAGCTTAATTATATGTTTAAATAGGTTTTTAATTAGTTCTAAATGCATGATTTGAAATTCAAGATAGGGGTTTGAATTCAAATTGGGGTTTTGTGTTGTGAGATTATGGTTGTGTGATGTATTTGACAAATTAGTGTTATGCTAAATCAAATCAAGTTGCTAGTTTGCTTTTTTTGTAAATTTTAATTGTGATAATTATATAAATTGCAAACTAGGTTTTAAAAATATACATATTTTGGTGAGATAAAAATCTAATTAGGGTATTCATAAAATTATTAACATTTTAAATTGTAGTTTAATAGTTTAGTTCATGAAAATCCAAGCTAAATTGTTATTTGTGCATTTTTTCTATAAAATTGTTAAAATTGGGTATATTGTAAACTAGAATTTTTGGGTTAATGAAATTTATTGGGATTAAATTATGGAAATTGTTTTTATGACTTATTTAAGATATTTAATAAGTATTATGGCCGCTAGATTTGTTTAAACGTCGAGTTTTGTACTAAAACGGGTAATTTTTGCTTGCTAGATTTTCGGAAAAATGACTTTTAAGGTGAATTTGGGGTTTTTGTGAATTTTAACCTATTTTATATTATAATTAGTGTTTGTGAATGCGCAAATGAGTGTGTTTGGGTTTTTCTCGATGGTTTGGCGTTTGTACGCCGACGTCGAGGGTTTTTGGGTTGATTTGTGAAAGCAACCATAGGTTTTGACCTATATGGGTTTCATGTGTCGTTTTGGTCATGAATTGGATTATAATGCGATACGGTGCGTTATGATATGTAGGTACCCATGTGGACTTCGAGACGACAATCAAGCACGTGGCGACGTCGGCACCGGCGAGCGAGGACCAGGTGAGTAGATTTATATCTACGGGGAGAAGTCGGGTGGATGGCGTATAACACCCCCGCAGTTCGTGGTGATGTATACGAATACGTATACACACATTTATTGATTATATTTTGTTTGAGTTTATTGATGATAAATATGGATGGTTTAGTAGCGTGAAACCCTAGAGTAGTGGTCGCACTATTCATGCACACACTCACCCATACTTGCATACATTCTTCTTCCATTTGTGTTTTCGGGAATATATAGTTATGTGTTCACATGGGTATGGGACTATATGTTCATATACGGATTTGAGGATGATACTTGGGTTTGAGATGAGTTGATGAGATTTGTGTTGAGGTTGTGATATCGGTGATATGGCAGGATTCGTACTTGAGGTACGTCCTGGTGTTATAGCAGATCTTAGGGCGGCGATACGGGTGAATAGTGTTATAAATAAAATGGTCGACATGTGATCGTGATATGAGGCATGATATGCTAGGATATTGATATTAGGCCGTATCGGGCGATGTATACCCCTTGATGACGATATGTGCTGACGATATCGGTTTGTACGAGATTGTCGATCAGTAGTCAGATCATGAGTATATTGAGGATATTAATATTGTACTAGACATAGGTCAGTACCCTAGACTATGATCTTGGATAAAGAGGATACTAGAGGAATAGTGTGAGGAATATGATATTGACCCGTACCCAGATTTGGGGATACCGTTCGACGGATTTACGTACGACCTATATCTTGATGATTGATTCGCACTCTTGACTTGGGATGTCTGATTATAGATATGGTATCGGATATGATATTATTGAGGCGGGATCACCGACTAATATATATACAGGTATGTACATGTATCGACTCAGATGTTAGGCGGTTTCCTTACCTGTAGTCTAGCTTGTAGCTTAGCCCTTTAGTTTAGTTAGTTGTTAGATTAGATTCGGTTCCTACCTATTTCAAAGCTTACGAATCGTGCGTATTTTAAAAGACAAGTCAAGGGATTCTACGGATATTTCAAAAAACGTATCTTTTCTTAAAAACACCGTAGCCCCTATTTTCAAAACCCCACGATTCGTGTTATTTCAAAAGGCACCATTGTAGGACTTATATTAGGTTAATGCAGATTAGTTATCGTTGCGTCTAGTATTCAGCTCCCGCTCATTATTGTTGTTCGCTCCGCATCACATGCTTATATTATGCTTCATATTCTACTGTTGATATCTTATGGTTAGGACATCAGCACCATTACCGATGATGCGTATGTACCACGTACACTTACTTGCCGGCTCACACACATCTTCATCGGTAATTGCCATGTCACGTACACCTTAGAAAAGATTATTGCTTGACTTAGCTTGTTAGTTAGTAATTTGACATGATATTAGTGTACCTACCTTATATGCCAGCTTAACATTGTAGTTATTACTTGCCACTTCATGCATACTGTTATTCATTGTTATGCCTATATTCATGGTTTTACATGCTATTGATGATTTGGATTCGTATTTCCATGAGATTTTCTGGATTTGGGGGGAAAACCGCAAAACTTATATAAACTGATTTCTCTCTTTTTAAATAAAAAGTGTGGTTTTTCCCATGATGTATGAGTCGTCCACCATGAGTTTGCTGATGGATTTCGAGACCCGATTCGAGGAGACGGATGAACTGTTTCGGGTACATGGTGGACCCGGTAAGGTACCCCGGGGCAAGAAGCGCGTGATGATGACGATGTGAGCCTGGCAGGGGAGCACTACCTACCGGTGATTTTACCCGACGCGTCGGATATCCGGAGGATACCGTCGTGGTCTTGAGATGGATGGTAGGAGCCGGTCTGGACTGACGGCGCCCTAAATATTATGATTGAGACATTGAGATTTCGAGATATTGAGGTACAGAGACTGTGATACAGAGATATCGAGATATTGGGATTACGTTTTGTGCCGATGCTAGGCACTGTTTTATGCTGATTTCATTTATAATATCTCATTTTAAAAATACAAAGGAAATCTCACTAAATTATGAAAACAATTTCTTCATTTATATGTATTCTGTTTTCATGCATTCATACCTCATTCATATGATATATTGCTACCTGAGGCACTGACACGGGCACATGAGATTACACTCGGGTTAGATATTTACCCTAGCCTTGTTATAGGTTGCATGTTATATATATAATTGAGGATTTATTATGATCATTGACCTAGGTTGCGTTATTTATGCAATTTCTTCCGTAGATGTTTTTTCTATTCACGAGTTGGCAACTCACCCCCGTTGTGCCCCAGTTTCTTGCAGGTTTGCCGTACAAGTTTCTTTACGGCTTGCGGGCATAGTTTCCTTCGGGTGATTTGCTAGTAGGTCGGTTTACTTGTATCGTACCCCCCATTATATAACTTGTATATTATTACTCTGTTGTATCTAGAAATTCCATCAACCAAACATGTATTTATTGAGATAGAGACCAGTGATGTTATTCCTTCGACCTTAGAGTCGCGCGTTATATTTCTGTGGTTTTGAGTTTCCTTTGAATTTTAATCCTCGCCGTTGGCGTTGTATATTATATTGCTTGTGTGGTTGTGACCGTCGTTTGACGAAGAGCTAGCTCCCGCTTGGGGATACCTTTTTATTGATTTCGTATACTATTCATGTTGTATCCCGTTTGGGAGCCAGTATTTACAAAGGAGACTCTGCCGAAATTTTCAGGAAATACTTGATGTTTTTAAAACCGCATAACTCGGCTTATGCTATTAAAACTACTTGATTTTAAATTGGTTTTCCTTCACTCTACTACTTTTCTTGGTTTGGATTTCTGGGTTTTCGGTTTACTAAGATTACGTACGCCTCGAGACGTTCGTAGTTTAAGTGCTGGTCATGTTCCGTACTTTCGGGTCGTGACACCAACTTTGTCATGACCCGAATATTTCGACTCGTGACCGGCACTTAACCACGCAACATCTACAGGCGTAACGCGACTAAATAAGCCGAACCCAGAAATCAAAACCATTTAAAAGTAGTGAGTGTTGAAAACATTCAATTAAAACATTTAGCAAACATTAATAGTTCAATAAAGTTCTTTTTAAAGTTAAATTATCCTTATAATAATTTTGGCAGCATTTCCTTTGTAAAAGTTGTAGGGTTCCTAGGCAAGCTAATGAGGTTCCACAAGGCATCAACCATGCCAATTTCAAAAATTATGTGCCGAGAAACCCTAATATAGATCGTTAACTAGAAATTAGGCGAAACAACAAGCTAGTAAACTGCTTTACTACAAAGTGAAAGGGGCTACAACCTTTGTAGATCCGGTCCTCCACTTCTTTAGCTCCATGTTGACGTCCCTCCGCTGCGATCATCGGAATCCCGGACTCTAGCGTCGGTTACATCGGAGAAATAGGCGGGCTAGGTCATTGACTTCGATGCCGAAGATGATCTACGTCGAGGCGACTCAAACTCAAGCTCCATCTTCACTTGGTCATCAACCTTGTGAAGAAAACACCCTATACAACATGGCAAGTGGTAGAGGATGAAGAAATAGGAAGTGGGTTCACTTTTGATTTGGATTTCTCACTTGGATTCATCACTTGAAAATTTCTAGCAAAGGTTTTCTTTCTTCATTAAGAAGAAGAAGAAGAAAGAAATGAAAAATGAATTATGAATTGATTTCCAAAAAGAAAATTAAGTGATGGTTATCATAATGCAACCATTGGTGAGTTTAACTAGTGTATAGACTAAACTAGGGTTTAGGTGAATGGTTAGGTTTAGGAAAGAAACAAAATGGTCAAAGCATCATGAAGCTTCAAAATAAATCCAAAGAAAGCCACCATTTCATTTCTTGTCAAAAAGAATAAGTAAATAAATGAATAAATAAATAAATCAAACCATAACCATTAACCTAATCATAGTTTAAAGCATACACACACCCAAGTTTGCATGTATCATCAAACATGATACAAACTAGTGCACAAAACTATATCATATATACAATGTGCACATCAAGTGAGAAAATCCATCTTAAGTGAACCAATACTAGTTAATGTAAAGTAATATATCAAATATATAATTATACATTAAATCATTAAATCAACACTTGATTTAATGATCCGGTCATATCGCATATAACCGACTAATATCAAGTGTATCAATGTATCGAATCAACACTTGATTCGGTATCCCGGCTATATCATATATAACCGTCCAATGATACAAATCGCGAGAATAGAATACAGTATCACATACTGGTATTATTCTCGGTCCCGCACATATCTCATATGCGCTCCTATTTCGTTTCGCTTGAGCCAGGAAATCTCTGTGTAGGACTCTAAAGACTCGTCAACACGCTGGCAGCAGGTGATGATCATATCAAAACACCCACAAGCCGCAAGCGGTCTGCTAAACGTTACGGCCACCCGGGTATTGAGCGATCAGAAGATCAACGAGCAAGCCCACTCACACTCCTGTAAATCCAACCAGTAACACTTACCGTACAGTCCGGTCTGTTCGTCTGATATGTCGCATATCTTACCTAGGGGTGGTAAACGTCAGACCCCAGTAGCTCGATAAGTCGTGTCGATATGAGGTCTATAACAGTTCGAGAAACTGCTGGTAACACTTACCAGTAGATCTCAGCAACCCTGGCCAGGGATTTCCGGTTATAACCAATAGAACACAGCGCAACATCAACTCCCTATACCGGGAGAGACGAATCCCCTCCTATCGCTCATTGCCTCCATGTGATTCGGGACTGTACCCAAAAACCGCCATTTTGCATGCCCTCTTGGACGTGGTAAGGTGGAAATCAAAGCACAGTGGGAATCACACAAGACTCTATGACGATCTCGGGTCTACAGACTAACCTATACCAGTGTCACCAGAGAACTGCCATCTGACGTAAGGTATAATACCATCTGGGAGTTCTCGGTGAGTCCGTCCAGTGTACCCAGTCTCCACTGAGCACCCGTATATGATCTCTGATGTCAAACACCAATGGATATGAGATCATCCATCGCCCATCTGTATGGGTCGAGAAGGTATACGCTAGTCTACTCTGGTATATCGATGCCCCATCTCGATACTCCCACGACTAGGGACCTTGAAGGAAGTACTTATGGACTACCATGTCCCCACTAGTATGATCTGCATCATAGTCCAGGTAGTCAAGTACACGTCCTAAGGGCTTTACCAACATGTAACAGAGAGACAATCAGTGTACACGTTAAGGTAAAGTGCAACCAGATAGCATACTATCATGTCGAGCAAGAAAGTCCTCCCTATATATGTCCAAGCATCCCTTACAATATACATCCTATGTATTGTAATGGCCTCTAGGGCATACATATAATTAACAATCTCCCACTTGCACTAGGGCCATCTGATAGCAGTGGTTGTAGTATCTCATACTCAACCATCCCATAAAAGTCTCTCTCTGGGAAAAGGCCTTTGTGAGTGGATCCGCCGTATTGTCCTTTGAGTCTACTCTCCTAACCTCGATCACCCTGGAGATCAACCATCTGCATGATCAAGTGATACTGCCTTAGAATATGTCTGGATCACTGATGGGACAGGCGTTCCTAGGCATAAGCCACAACTCCATTGTTTCACAATGGGCGGAACGAAGTTCATCTCATGAATTAATATACATCCAGACTGCCTCTTTGGTAGCATCTTAAGTAGCGATGTATCCAGCCTTTATCGTCTAGTATGCCACGGTATCTAGCTTGGAACTCTTCCAACATACCGTCCCTTTACTGAGGGTAAAGACACTGCCTGTGACTGACATTCAGTCATCCTTATCACCCTGGAACCTTTCCAGTGATTCTCCCCAGGATCGATTGATACCATCTCACTACAACTAATGAGAATCCTAACATCCAATTACTTCTATCTCATAGATCAAAACTCAGGATTTAGAAGGTATCACTTTGATCCTATATGGATAATCTTTGTGATAAGCGGAAATTGACTGAGCGTAGCATAGGAAACTCCTTCCCTATCAAGAGTATGTCATCTACGTACTCTACGAGGATCACCACCATACTCCCTACTACCTTTTTGTATATACAAGGTTCATCTACCATTTTGACGAAGTCAAACTCTTTGACCACCACATCGAAACAGATGTTCCAACTCCGTGATGCCTGCTTTATCCTATAAAGCAACTTGTGCACGTTTCCGCTGCTCCCACTGTCTACGAAGCCCTCTGGCTGTGTTCTTATAGACGCCCTCTTCTAAAACATTATTTAGAAAAGCTGTCATGACACCCAACTACCAGATATCATAGTCATGGTATGTAGCCGTGGCAAGTAGGATCTGGATGGACTTAAGCATAGGCCCCAGAAAAGGTTTCATTATTAGCCACAACTGGTCTACGATGCAAACCTTTAACAAGTCTAGCTTTGAAAGTCTCAACCTTTCCATGTACACCAAGTAATCTTCTCAAGATATACTTGCTCCTGATGGGGATTTAACCCTTCAGATAAAGCAACCAAAGTCCATACTTTGTTGGTGTACAAGGATTCCATCTCAGATCACTAAGCATCCAGCCATTCTTATTGAGTTTTACTCCTGATGGCCAGCTCGAAACTAGTTGGGTCATCATCTCATGATGCAATCCTCGCTCCCACTGTCATTGGGAAATCGAAGCATCTCTCAGATAGGTGAGGAACCCTACTAGATCGGCGAAGAGGCTGAGGTTCGTTGGAATCTACTGAATCCTTTGGTTCTACCAAATCATCTGCTATAGTTTGTATAGCTGGAACCTTTCCAGTTCTACAGAACTGACCTTGCCTCGATCTTGTCCGGATTTTGCTTTTGACATAGGCCGGACAATCCCAAATCTTAACTTACTTAAGAGATAGGCTTTTCCCATACCATATCTTATATGGAGTGGTAGGCACTGATTTGATTCGAACCTATTCAATAGGTATGCAACTTCATAAGTGCATAACTCCCAAAAGAAAATAGGAAACTCAGTAGTACTCATCATAGAGCACACCATATTGTTAGTGTATATGCCCTAGGGGCCATTATTGTATCATACTAGATTGTATATTACTTAATGGAAGCTTGGGATATTCACAGTTGTATATACAGTCTTGCTAAAAATGGTAGTATGCTACTTGGTTTATTTCTACTTTAATACGTGCATATGTTTCTTATAACGTATCACTTATACATATTAGTGGATCCCATAGGATCTTTGCTTGATTACCAGCGTCGTGATGGCAGTCACACTAGTGGGGGCTGGGTAGTCTGTAAGCAACATCCTATACAGGTCCCTGGTCGTTGGATTATCGAGATAGGGCATCGATATTCCGGAGTAGACTAAGTGTGTACGCTTCTCATCCCAGTTGGGGAGATGGTCTGTCCCACATCCATCAGTACGTCGTACTGGAGATAGTATACAGGTGCTCGTTAGGTTACGGGTACACCGGACAGGACTCGCGGGGGAACTGATTAGTTGGTATTATACCCATCGTTAGTTAACAGTTCCAGATGACATGAGTACAGCATAGTCCGCAGACTTGACACTGCTACTTCGCCTCAACTGTGTCCCACTGTTCTTAGATTGCTACCCTACCACGGCTCAAAGGAGTCGTGCAAACAGGTAGCAGTTGGGTGCAGTCCCGAGCACTTGGAGGCAGTAGTGGTTAGATAGGATTCGTCTCTCCCGGTATTGGGAGATGATATCGCGCTGTGTCAGAGAGCCATTACGCAAAGTCCCTAGCCAAGGAAAGCGAGATATACTGGTAGGTTCCAGTAGCTTCTCAGGGTGCAATGGGCTTCACTCCGACACAACGTATACAGCTATTATGGGACTGACGATTGCCGCCCCCTAGGCTTGATATGCGATAGTCTTAGATGAACAGACTTGACTGTATGGAGATTGACACATCAGGCTCAGTGGGAGTTCGGATGATTTTCCTCATCGGCCTTCTTATCGACATCAACCTGGGGACCGTTACGTACAGCTAGTGCCGCTTGCGGTCTGTAGTTAAACCCACTGCCAGCGTAGTGTCGAGTCTTTAGAGTCCCACACAGAGAGTTTCCCTGCTCCAGGAGAAACGATATAGAGGTCGTATGGTACTACGACAAGGGTTCGGACGCGTATGTGTGTTTACGCACGTACGACTTTTCGGACAGTTTTTACTAGTCGGCTTTGGTTTAAGCCAGATTCTAGTATCGGGTAATTGGATTTATACAGTCTAAAGTTTTTCCGTGTTTTCACGGATTGGAGGGGCATTCTCGTAATTTGTCGGGAAGCTTCTAGAAGAGTGGTGACTAAGGGGTTAAGGTGGCATTGCATTAAATGAGATTAGTGACTCAATTGTGTTATTCATCCAAGTCATTAAATGCATCATAAATGCTTAATGACTCATGGAGATGAATCACTCATAGATATTTATGAAGTATGGTTGTTAATTCTATTATTTGATTTTTGGATAAATAATAATGCTTCATATATATTATGATAAGTTCATTATCTCATTTTCATTCTCATCTTCACCTTCTCTCTCCTCAAGCTCACTCTCTCTTCAAACCCTAACCCTAGCCTCTCATATGTTGAGATCAAGGGTTAGCTAGACTAATACATCCATAACCTCACTCTATATCCCCTAGGTAGTTTAGATTAGCACTTTAAGCAACCTAGTTATCTCAAGTTTGAGATTAAGCTTGGCGTAGGAGCTTTCGAGTGGATTGTCTATGATTCGAGGAGGCCGTTGAGGTGCCGATGTTCCAAGGAGCCTACGAGGAGTGGAGGACCGCGATGAAGACCCGAAGGACTAGTATCATGAGGTATAACTTCATATCCGAGTAGTTAAACCTCTAGTTGTTAGTTAGCAACGGTTTAGAAACGATTCATGCGCTCAAGTCCGTGTTACAAAGCTTTGATAATCGTTTTTCATATATTCCGCCTCCCCGCAAGTTCATGGGGTGCGTGATATGGACTTACAGTGGTATCAGAGCCAACTAAACCATTACTAGCTTGTGAGCAACTGATTAGAAGTTCGATCGACGGAAAACACGAAAACAAAAAACCGAAAACCCTAAGTTTCTGTTAATTTTATACGTGTCTGAAAAAATATTTGACATACCTTAAAATTCACAGCAGGGAAAATAATGAATACTGGGAAAATACGACCAAGTGAATCGGTAAAACGGCCGCGGATCCGCGGCAATAGAGTGCTTCTGCCGCGGATCCAACGCCGAGTCAACGCTGAGTTGACTCGGAGTTTCACTGTAATTCATATTTTTTTGTTTTTTGTCTTCCTGTATGTTCTGTTTCTACCCAGGTTACTTCAATACAGGTTTGCTTTTGGGGTAGAGACGGAATATGGTATTCGATCGATGTTCTAAGATATTTGCTAATTGTGTTTTAATCTGTAATGTTTTATGTGTTCGTAAACCTCCCCTAACTGCTAGTATGTCGGTTGGCAGGGGGTTGCACATATCTGTGATGTTATTTTTAACTGTTTGTGTATATAAACTGTATTGGATTGTTGTGATGATTAGCCGGGTTTTGTGATGGGTTATTGTATTAATTCATTCGATGTAATTGTAATAAGTTGTAATATTATTTTGCGGGGCACATCCAGGTTGCGTTTGTAGCCACCGTTGTATTATTTCTTTTTACTGTTTTTGCTCCCAGAATAGACCCAAGGTGGGGTGCACAAACTACCGGGTATTTTGAAGTGTTGAGGCAGACCGCTTCACTTCTGGTACTTGGCGGGTAGTTTGCCGTACCCGTTGGGGTCTAGGGTGGGGTAATGGCTATTCATCACAACTGTGTAATCCGTCTTTCCTTGCAGGCTCAAAAGAAACGCGGATTGCTTGCATATCCAATAAAGTTTATCTGTGATCTGGAATGCTTATTATTGTGTCTGACGAATGTACAATATCTATATATGATAGCTATTAGACATCACTTATGTTTTACATCCGCGCTAGCCCAGCCCCCGCTCTGTCGTTAGTTAAGTAACCTAACGGGTGATGACGGGACCCAGTGGCGAATGCAGATGGCATAAGAGGACGTGGTATTTTCGTTGTTTTCTACAATGATAGGATAAATGATGGGACGCATTATTATAATGCAAAGAAAATAAACCATAGTTTAATCGTTGGAACAAATTTAAAAGGAAACCACTCGGTTATTTTAAAAGATCAGAATTTTTAATTGCGGAGCTTTAACCACTCCTTTTAAAAAGTATCAGGTTCCTTCGACTATATCAAGTTCACTACGTTCACGGTTTTGCCAAAACCATTCGTAGCCCTCCGTCATTTCATATAGATAGTCAATAGTATTCAAGCTGTGTTTGTTGACTAAAGTCAAGGCACAGTGTTTGGTAGCTGTTGGATATTTATATGCAGCATAGATAGATGCGTTGGTTTGGGACAGTCGTATTACCTTGTTGACTAAAGTCAAGGGTATGTACGGGTGGGTTCAAATTAACCTGGACAATGACGGGTAGAACTTGACATGTGACTTATGATTTGTTGACTAAAGTCAAGGTCATAAGAGCATGGGGCAAAAATCCACATCGGGAATTTCTAAAGAAACTGAAATTTGCAGAGAAATGCATACCATTTTGGAGTTTGATGAATGTTGGTAGGATTCCTTCATCATTATCATACAATGATATTTTGGATCTCGATCCTACTGTGAGTATATACTACTTATCAGGAGATTCGTCACTTAACGATCAATGCTATAAACCAAGTAGGTGCCTAAAAAGGTGTCAGCGGGGTTACCCTCCCAGAGAAAAGAGGTTATTTAATTAAGGAACTTCGCGAAAGCGTTGGAAAACCTCTCTCGAAGTATCGACACTGGCCTGGCTGAACGGTTAAGCAAGTATTGTACGGTGAGAATTGTCCTGGCTAATTCTTCTTTTATGGTTTGAGGAAGGATTCGAGAAACAGTGGGAGCCATTCTGTTTAGATAAATTAAAAACCAATCTAAACTTGCAACAGCATCATGCTCAAATGTTTTCTTCTCTCTCTCTTAATTGCAGCGACCTTGTGACCACACATAGGTTACATCTAGATAACAATTTGACTGAATCTGACTTATATGACTGGCAAAGGTCTGTCCAGATGTCCATTACCTATGACAAGCTGGACCACCCTATTACTACTCAAGATCCCGCCGTCCCAGGTCCAGTTTCCACTATTGCGGATATGAATATCCGTCAGAAAAGGAAAAAAGATAAAGCGAAAGCTAAGTGCCTCGTGTTAGCTTCAGTTGATGGTGTATACCCGAAGCAGCACGAGAAGATGGACTTAGTTTCCATCTTTCTCCATAACAAAGATTTATATGGAGAGCAATCTCATATCATTAGATATGAAACCTCGAACGAATTAATTCAAGCGAGGTTGGCTGACGGGTCATCTGTAGGGGACAACATCCTTACAATGACTAGTTGTATTTATGAGCTCCAGGACCTGGAGACCATGTTGGAGAACGAGTCAGGTACTGACTTGATTCTACAGTCTCTACCTTCTACCCTGAAGGAAACCAGGAAAGCAGAAGGAAAGAGAAGGGCAAAAGTTTCGGGACTAGATATAGTAAAAGAGGGACGTTCCTATTGTTACAAGAATGAACATTGGCAGAATGATTGCAGGGCTTTAGAAGCCAGTAACCAGAATGCGAAGCATGTTATGGCTTCAGCCTCAAGTGTGTTTGTTATTGAGAACTGTATGTCAGTTAACCCTACTTCCTGGGTATTGGATACCGGGTCAGGAACTCACATCTGTAATTCATTACAAACTCTGAGAAACCGTAGGGTTATCGGGATAGGTGATATGACCCTCACGGTTGCTAACGGAATGAGCATGAACGCTGAATCCGTAGGGGAATATCATCTTGGACTGACAACTGGGCAGTTATTGATTCTGCGTAACAGTTTTTATGTACCAGGTACGACTTGTAATATCATATCTGTACCCTTACTATCTAAGGAAGGATATGATTTTACTTTTACAAGAGATATGGTTCACATCCATCTAAATCAAGTTATGATTGGGTCAGGTACATTAGAAAACAGAATATACGTATTAAATCAAGCTCAGATTTTTAGTATCCAGAACACACTTAAAAGAAAGTCTCCGGAAACAAATCAAGCTTTCTTATGGCATTGTAGACTAGGTCACATCAATGAGAGAAGGTTGACTAAGTTACATGGAGAAGGATATTTGAATCCGTTCGAATATCAATCTTATGCTACTTGTGAATCTTGTCTCATGGGAAAGATGACAAAGACTCCGTTTACTGGACATGGAGTAAGAACAAGCGAGCTCTTGGGACTCGTACACAGTGACGTGTGCGGTCCAATGTCTACGCATGCGCGAGGTGGTTATTCCTACTTCATTACTTTTACGGATGATTTCTCTAGGTATGGATATATCTTCTTAATGAAGCATAAATCCGAGGCCTTTGAGAAATTCCAAGAATACAAGAATGAAGTGGAAAAACAAACCGGCAAAAGTATCAAGACACTGAGATCTGATCGAGGTGGTGAATACTTAAGTGCTGAGTTCCTTGGTTACTTAAAAGAGAATGGAATTCTCTCTCAGCTTACTCCTCCATACACACCACAACATAACGGTGTATCGGAGAGACGGAACCGAACCCTATTGGATATGGTGCGTTCCATGATGAGTAACGCTGAGTTGCCGCGATCATTCTGGGGATATGCACCAGAATTAGCTGCATATCTTTTGAACCGAGTTCCAACCAAGACTGTACCTACCACACCATATCAGATGTGGAGTGGGAAGAAACCCTGTCTTAAGTATCTTAAGACATGGGGATGTCCAGCTTTTGTAAAGAAGCAGCATGCGGACAAGCTCGAGGCATGCTCAGTACAGTGTAAGTTTGTGGGATATCCAAAGAACTCCATGGGATATTGTTTCTATTACGCAGAGGAACAAAAGGTCTTTGTTTCTCAACATGCCCGCTTCTTGGAAACAGAGTTTTTAGAAAATCAGAAGAGTGGGAGCGTAATAGAACTGGAAGAAATTCCAGAACCACAAGATATTACTAAAACCTTGGTAGAACAAGAAGGTTCAGGAGAACAGGACATCCCGACACCACTCCGCAGGAGTAGTAGGCAATCTCATCCGCCCGAGAGATACTACGGTTTTCTCACAGACGGGGATAGTGTTGGAGATAGTGCCCTCAGAGTCAATTATTGGATCACAGGCACGTGATTGCAATGATTGAGGGGAGGACCTGTCCCAGTAGGACAGTCTTACTCAAGATGATAGTATGCTATCTGGTTTATCTTTATCATCGTGTACTGCTTTAGGTGACCTGACAGGTCGCTATTACACGTTGATAGAGCCCCTAGGATTCTTGCTTGACGACCAGCAGTATGATGGCGATCATATACGTGGGAGCTGGTAGTCTATAAGCACATCCTTAAAAGCTCCCTAGTCGTGGGAGTTTCGAGACTAGGCATCGATACTCCATTAGTAGACTAGTGTATACAGTCGAGACCCCGACGAGGGGCGGTGGCCGGTCTCACAAGCCACTGGTGTCAGTTGGTTCACCTAAGATGTATACAGGTGCTCATTGGGTTATGAGTACACCGGACAGGACTCGCCGGGAACCTGCTAGTTGGTCTTATACCAGATGTCAGATAGCAGTTCCCTGGTGACATGTGTACAGGTTAGTTCATCGACCTGAGATCGTCATTTGTCTCGTGTGAGTTCCCACTGTGCTTTGATTACTACCCTACCACGGCTCAAAGGAGTCGTGCAAACAGGTTTTAGTTGGGTATAGTCCCGAGCCACATGGAGGCAGTGAGCGGATCTGCAGGGGTTCGTCTCTCCCGGTATTGGGGGTGAGGTCGCGCTGTGTCTAGGAGAGCCATTACACAAAGCCCTCGGCCGAGGCAGGAGATTTACTGGTAGGTATTCCAGTAGTATCTCAGGGTGTTCTGGGCTACGCTCCGACACGACTTGTACTGCTTTTGGGGGTCTGACTTTTACCAACCCCCTAGGCCCGCCATGCGATGCTCATAGACGAACGGACCGGACTGTACGGATATTGTTACTGACAGGCTCAGTAGGGTGTCAGGATGAGTTCGCTCATCGACGTCCCTTTTGGTCAATAGCTGGTGGCCCGTCACGTATTGGCTTATACCTCTGACGTGCTAGTGGTTAAGTCCACAGCCATAGTATTGATGAGTCTTTAGAGTCCACCACACTTTCAGTTACTCAAGCTTTCGGGCGAAACGCTGTAGAGGCCGTATGGAGATATGGCAGGGTCCGATCAGATACGTGCGGTATTGCACGGATCAGGATCGGACGGTTTGTACTAGTGGCCGTATGGATATATGGCAGGGTTCGATCAGATACGTGCGGTATTGCACGGATCAGGATCGAACGGATATTACTAGCCGGCTTTGGTTTAAGCCGGATCCTAGTATAGTACAGTGTAGATTTTATCTCATTGCATTTGTATCCGGTAGGAATACAGATGCGGGTGTGTATGCACAGTATCGGGGTTATCCTGTAATTTATTACGGGACCAGTTTTCTGGAGTTGCCAGTTTGCATTCCGTTCCGGCCGGTTTTCCTTTGTTCTTTCCCGGCCGAACCTTTTGATGGAGGGTGTTATTTGCAAGTTTGCAAATAACACATTGTGGAGGGTTTTCATGCAAATGGTTTGATTATTAAAGCATCTTTTTATTCCTTTCTTTTCTATCATCATTTCTTGTAAAAGGTGATTAGGATTGATTTGTGTTTTGATGTGAGATTGTGATGATGGTGTTTGGATATGGTCACCTTTCTCTTTCTCCTACACTCACCTCCCTCTTGCTTATGTATTCTTTCCTCCACCATTCTTTGGAGAGAGATTTTTTTATTTTGGAGAGAAGAAAAAAAAAGATGAGAGTTTCATTCTTGAGAGTGTGGCATTCTTGATCTCATTTTCATGCTAGAAAAATGCAAGCACCATTTTTCTTATCTTGATTCCTCCATCATCTTCAAAGGCAACAAAACCCCAAATGAGACATAGCTTCAACCCTACACATTCTACAGCAAATCTTGGACGCGTCGGGCAGCCAACTTCGCGCCCGAGTTGCCTCGGTATTGAGGTGGGAGCCCGTAAAAGATACAGGCGATGTGGTGCCCTTTTCGGCAAGGAGGCGATGATATGGAGACAGGACTTTCCGCGGGAGATCGGGACGATGACGAGAAGACCGGAGGACTCGGATCACTTGGTATACTTCTCTTCCCATCTCTTGTTTGCTAGTATAGGTTAATGGTTAACGATCCGGGTTTTATTGTCCGCGGTAGCGCCAGTTTCCAAGTAAGGAAAATTTTTGATTCCGCATTTTGGCCTCGGTAAGACGGCCGGGGCGCTGCCGTGGCGCAACATGGTATCAGAGACACGCCATTAACCTTGCCTAGCTTGTTCTAATGTGTTTTACTTATCCGATCGACCAAAATTCCAAAATCCACGTTTTGCTTGCATCAGTTTTCTGTCGATTTTTTCCGGGCTCGAAAATTTTTTCAGGTTGTAGAAAATTGATGTGCTAGAAGTCCTAAGAGATCTGGGAAAATTCGAGACATTGATCTCTCAGGTATAGCGCGGAACCGCGGCAAAACCCCCCTTGTTGCCGCGGTTCCGCCGCAGGTTTGAGGGATCAATGGGTCGAAATTTTCCAGTGGGCTTGTGGGCTGATTTTGGGGGTTTTGGAATATTAAACTTGGGCCCAGAATTTCTGTGAGTGCTACAGTATTTCTTGGGGGCCCACTTGTTAATTTTTGATCGATTGGATATTTTAAACACATTATTTCACAGTATTTACATTATATCTACGACTGTGAATATCACTTGATCGGTAAATCCTGTCTAACTGCTATAGCCCGGTTAGACGGATTTGCGAATGTGATTTTCACGTTGATGTTCTGTGTTTATGCTGTGTTGTTGCGGATCGGTCGTGGGGGATAGCCTGGATGCAATGCTAGTACTGCTTTGTTTTATATGTACATTTGATATTGCGGGGCGAGCGTCCGACATGTGGACTGCCGTCACTGCCTGTTTGTATTATTCTTTTGTGGCACGACCTGGTTGCGGTCGATGCACCCGGTGTATGTATATTTTACTTTCTGTACTAGGTTTACCCCGCGGTGGGGTGCACGGATAGCCGGGTTCTGGAGGGCAACAAGACCGCATCTCAGGGCATTGGGACGGAGGGGGCTTCGCTCTAGAATTGGCCGGCTATTTGCCGCACTCGTAGGGGGTACAGGTTGACCCAGGAGGGGTGCCCAAGTTACCGGATTCCATGAAGTGCTGGGTGGTCCATTCACGGCGCTGAAGGGGGCTGCCTCGCTTCAGGTTTTGGCGGGTGACTTGCCGCGCCCATAGGGGTCTAGGTTTCGTTGCACAGGCTATCCACACGACCAGGGGAACGTCGGGTTTCAGCAGCGGCTCTGTGAAACCCGGGGCTTCCAGATATCTGTATTGTTCTGTGATGCTGTACATTTCTGTGATGTTGCATTTTATCACGCCTTGAGCGAATATTATATATTGGTATATATATTAGTAGATGTTGTATATGTTTTTCATCCGCGCTAGTCCAGTCCCCGCTCTGCCGTTAGTTAGCTAACCTAACGGGTGATGACGGGACCCAGTGGCGAATGCGGATGGCATATACATACGTCAGTATATTTTCGTTCTTTGTGGTGTGATCAATTGATGGGACTGCATTGATTCGGATCAATGCAAGATATACAAACCTATTCTGATGTTGTTGGAACACTTTTCAAAAAGCTGTTATTGCAAGGACGTTCACTTCTGTTTTGCATCGTGGTATTCATTTGGAATATCCTGCTCCTCAGTCGACGAGGCAAGGGCCGAGATCCCTTCATCGGGAGTGACCCCTTGGACAGAAGTTTGCGTCAGGGCATTAACTTCACTATAGCCGATTACTCTTGCTTTGCATCGTGGTATTCAGTTGGAATATCCTGCACCTCATTCTACGGGGAAAGAGCCGAGATCCCTTCACCGGGAGTGACCTCTTTAGCGAAGGTTTTCGTCACTATATTTTTATAAAAGGCTATGCAGTTCCTTCAACGATATCAAGTTCATTACGTTAAAGGTTTTTCGCCAAAAACCATTCGTAGCCCTCCGTCATTTCTTATGGGTATTATTTAGTATTCGTGCTGCGTTTGTTGACTCCGTCAAGGCGTAGTGTACGGTAGCTAAGTGGTGCTTGTTTGTTGCATAAATGGGATTGATTAGGACAGTCGTGCGGCCTTGTTGACTCCGTCAAGGGCACGTACGGGTGGGTTTAATGCAATCCAGATAATGACGGGTTGAACTTGACTAGGACTCTTTGATTTGTTGACTCCGTCAAGGTCACTTGAGTCCTAGGGGTAAAAACATCACATCGGGAGTTTCAAAAGAACTGAAACTTGCCAGATTTGCGCATACCTTCTAGAGTGTGGTGACTTGAGTGGATTCCGTCAAGTTATCATGCGATGATAGTTGGATCCCGATTCCTGCTGATGAGTTGGTTTACTCCTCGGGTGATCCGGACTAATTCTTCTTTCAGGTTTGGGGAAGAATTTGAGCTTACAGTGGGAGGTTTCCAGATTAGATAAAGTGATAACCATTCTGATCTAGGTTAGAGAGCACGCTGAGTGTTTCTTTTCTCTCTCTCTTTGGCAGCGACCATTGACCCGACCCTAGACTATGACTCAGTGACCAAGTTGACCGAACCTTCTTAACACTGGCTTTTGGATTGTCAGAGTTGCAGACCTCGTTGCCACTCCTACTTTTACCCTTTTCTCCAGGACACCCCGTATTACTACGAACGTCCACTTCCATTGGACAAAACCATCGTATGGTGAGATACGAACTCGAAAGAATTTATTCGAGGATGGTTTCTGGTTCTGGAGAAAACGAATAGGATTATTCAGTTGTCTTTTCTTTTCACCTTCTCTCATTGCGAGTACTCCTTGGTTTAGGAGATAGTACACCTATTACGCAAATTGGATAGTCTTCTTCCAAACTTTAGGCTGGTGCCGAACAGTGGGGAATGAAGAAAACCAATTAGCATAACGATGGTGTGCAGAAGGTATTAAGATTAAGACAAAGCAAGGGATTAGTAAGAGGGCAAAGTAAATTGCGACTGATATTCACGACCAAACCAAGTATTTCTTCGCCAATCCTAAATCACCTTTGTATTTCTCCAGGACACTCCGCATCACTACGAAGATCCACAGTTTATTGGATACTCCATCGTATGGTTATATACAAACTCGAAAGGAACTTGTTCCAGTTCGGGGATGGATTCTGGTTCAGGAGAAATAGGAATAAGGTTTATTCGGTTGTCTTTTCTCTTCACCTTCTTTCGCATTGCGAGTGCTCCTAGGATTAGGACAGTACATCTATTATGCTTATTGGATAGTCTTCTTCCAAACCATAGGCTGGTGCCGAATGGTAGGGAGGGAAGAAAACCAATTGGCCTAAAGGGGTGTACAGAAGGTAATGACTAAAGACATATAAAGGGATTTGGAGAGGTGGCAAAGAATTATACGGTTATAGTTGTGAATCTGGATAATGGAAGAGGCATTACTAAGAATACCGGAATACCCCACCGAAACATTTCAATGTTTCAGTTTCACTGTGTAATGTTAAAAGAAAACTGATTTCCCGATTAGATACTTACTCCAGGGTATGTATTTACCAGGTATGATTCTCACATCTGTATGGTTTTACAGATGATGAGTGGGAGTAAGTTATTAGGAATTAGGTGACCATCCTCATTATATCGGGATTCGTTGTAAGTGGTGATATTTGAGGAAGCCACCTGGGTTGTTTGCCGGTCGGAAAATATTTGGTGTTGAATATCCGTTGTTATGCACCAATTTCAAATTGATATATCTGTACGTCTATTTTTATAGAGTGAGATATACCTTTTAAAATTATGTCGATGACATTTACCTATATCAGTGGATGGTTAGGTAAGGAGCATTAAACAGCGGTGTAATTCTTCTTAACCATAAGTACAGTTTTCAACCTACGACACACAGTGAAAGAGTTGTTAGACTCAGCGGACTTATACAGAGTATTGTATGTTGTCCAGTGTCCATTAGGACAGAGGGGTTGGTCCTCATACTATATTCTGTTTACTTTTAACTTCTCTAGTTCTTAGACATGTGTTTCGTAGAAACACAGGGTCTAAGTTTTGAGGAGTTATAGGTATTTGAATATAGTAGAGAACCAGGTATAGCAAGTATCGGGATTCTTCAAAGTGATCGAAGATGTAGATACTTGTGTATGGTATTCAGTTGATAGTAATGATAAAGAGAAATTGCTTCTCTTTCAGGTTACTCATAATTGGAAGCATTCCTAAGTTGAGTAACGCTGATCGGCCTCCTTCCATTTAGTTGACATGCACTGGAGATAGCTGCATGATTTGAATCTGGTTCAATTAAATCAGTGCCTCTGGTTCTATATTGGATATAGTACAGTTCATATCTTAACATTGTTAAGGTACGGGGAGTTGTCCGGCTTATGATTAAAACCAGACACTGGACAACTCAAGGCACGTTTCTGTAATGGCTGTTTGTGGGTTGACCCAGGCTATGACGAGGGTTGACTTTCTACCATCTGGAAGATCAATAGTGATATTGTTCTTAACTCGCCACATTTTAAAAAGAAATGGTTATTTTTCAAAAAAAAAAACAGCAGTGGGAGTATGGTAGAACTGGAAGTGATTCCAGAACCGCAAACGATTACTGAAGATTTGATAAGGAACCTAAAGATTCAATCTGATTTGACATTCCATTGGCCACTCCGCAGATAAGGTGGGTAACTTCAGGCACCCGAGAGGTACTCCGGTAGCCTCAAGGACGGTGACAGGGAAGTTCTTGTTTACCCACACTTGCCATTGCTGTTGTTCCAGGCTGCGAGACCCGGTGGGAGGATGAGTATAGCGTTGTTCTAAACTAGCTTTAGAATTGCACGTCTATATGACTCTGCCAGAGGGTTGTCGTAGTCAGTGGGAGCAGCGGAAGCATTGGTGGACATCAGGCTTATGTCTATTTTTAGACTAAAGCAGATATAGCGGAGATAGATCATCTATTTCTGATGTGACAGTCATAGGTTTGACGTCATCAGAATAGGGGATGGATCTGTTGAGAAGGTAGTAGGAAGTGATATTCCTATACTACGATCGGTTATACTTTGGTCGTCACACAGTGTTTTCTCCACATGGGACTTGGACATTATATCAGACATACTGGTTACTAAATCTATGGTTTTAGATCTAGATTTGGGTAGTTTCCCAATCTGGGTACCTTGACAGCATTCTATGAGTATTTAGAATGGACGACTCCTGGCATGGTAGTGTACCTGCAGGTAATGGAGTCACCCTCTCTAAAGGTGTCTTACAGACTAAAGGGGAGAGGGATACGCATGATTGACTGATCACTTGCTTAGGCAATTGAGTCAATCATGAGATGTCAAGTACCACACCAGATGTTGTTCTTGCAGTAGATGCAATTAGTTGATATTAATCCAATCCTGGAGAAACAATCGGAAGCAGTTTTAGGACATAAGTGTGTGTTCTAGGAATGTGATAACGACAGCCTCTTTTAGGAGACGGTTGTCACTCCAGGCTTCCAAGGTGACATGGATGGCAGAGTGGCTGTCAGAGTTATAGTTTCTCCTTCTGACGAGGGGCAGTATTTTGGACAGGTGATCCAAGGCAATACTGAGCGAGGCATGGCACAGGATACTGATTAAGTTCAGTTGACGATACAGTCTAAGAAGTTTGGATTTGGAGTTCATTTATGAGCTAGGTCCCATCAGACATCCAGACATTCTAAGACAAGTATTGCTCATTTCGGGAGATAGCTTTCTCTGCGAACTTGAGATATAGAGAGACATAGAAAGAAACATCACAGCGGATCCACTCACTGAGGCTATTCCTCGAACGCAATAGTCTCGCAAACGAGCTTTGTGAGACTGACTAGTAGAGGAGTTGGGTGTTCGGTATCACACGGGCTGTGAGTATGCGACATCGCAATAATTAGCCTTGAGTGCAAGTGGGAGATTGTTGGAGATAGTGCCCTCAGAGTCAATTATTGGATCACAGGCACGTGATTGCAATGATTGAGGGGAGGACCTGTCCCAGTAGGACAGTCTTACTCAAGATGATAGTATGCTATCTGGTTTATCTTTATCATCGTATACTGCTTTAGGTGACCTGACAGGTCGCTATTACACGTTGATAGAGCCCCTAGGATTCTTGCTTGACGACCAGCAGTATGATGGCGATCATATACGTGGGAGCTGGTAGTCTATAAGCACATCCTTAAAAGGTCCCTAGTCGTGGGAGTTTCGAGACTGGGCATCGATACTCCATTAGTAGACTAGTGTATACAGTCGAGACCCCGACGAGGGGCGGTGGCCGGTCTCACAAGCCACTGGTGTCAGTTGTTTCACCTAAGATGTATACAGGTGCTCATTGGGTTATGAGTACACCGGACAGGACTCGCCGGGAACTTGCTAGTTGGTCTTATACCAGATGTCAGATAGCAGTTCCCTGGTGACATGTGTACAGGTTAGTTCATCGACCTGAGATCGTCATTTGTCTCGTGTGAGTTCCCACTGTGCTTTGATTACTACCCTACCACGGCTCAAAGGAGTCGTGCAAACAGGTTTTAGTTGGGTACAGTCCCGAGCCACATGGAGGCAGTGAGCGGATCTGCAGGGGTTCGTCTCTCCCGGTATTGGGGGTGAGGTCGCGCTGTGTCTAGGAGAGCCATTACACAAAGCCCTCGGCCAAGGCAGGAGATTTACTGGTAGGTATTCCAGTAGTATCTCAGGGTGTTCTGGGCTACGCTCCGACACGACTTGTACCGCTTTTGGGGGTCTGACTTTTACCAACCCCCTAGGCCTGCCATGCGATGCTCATAGACGAACGGACCGGACTGTACGGATATTGTTACTGACAGGCTCAGTAGGGTGTCAGGATGAGTTCGCTCATCGACGTCCCTTTTGGTCAATAGCTGGTGGCCCGTCACGTATTGGCTTATACCTCTGACGTGCTAGTGGTTAAATCCACAGCCATAGTATTGACGAGTCTTTAGAGTCCACCACACTTTCAGTTACTCAAGCTTTCGGGCGAAACGCTGTAGAGGCCGTATGGAGATATGGCAGGGTCCGATCAGATACGTGCGGTATTGCACGGATCAGGATCGGACGGTTTGTACTAGTGGCCGTATGGATATATGGCAGGGTTCGATCAGATACGTGCGGTATTGCACGGATCAGGATCGAACGGATATTACTAGCCGGCTTTGGTTTAAGCCGGATCCTAGTATAGTACAGTGTAGATTTTGTCTCATTGCATTTGTATCCGGTAGGAATACAGATGCGGGTGTGTATGCACAGTATCGGGGTTTTCCTGTAATTTATTACGGGACCAGTTTTCTGGAGTTGCCAGTTTGCATTCCGTTCCGGCCGGTTTTCCTTTGTTCTTTCCCGGCCGAACCTTTTGATGGAGGGTGTTATTTGCAAGTTTGCAAATAACACATTGTGGAGGGTTTTCATGCAAATGGTTTGATTATTAAAGCATCTTTTTATTCCTTTCTTTTCTATCATCATTTCTTGTAAAAGGTGATTAGGATTGATTTGTGTTTTGATGTGAGATTGTGATGATGGTGTTTGGATATGGTCACCTTTCTCTTTCTCCTACACTCACCTCCCTCTTGCTTATGTATTCTTTCCTCCACCATTCTTTGGAGAGAGATTTTTTTATTTTGGAGAGAAGAAAAAAAAAGATGAGAGTTTCATTCTTGAGAGTGTGGCATTCTTGATCTCATTTTCATGCTAGAAAAATGCAAGCACCATTTTTCTTATCTTGATTCCTCCATCATCTTCAATGGCAACAAAACCCCAAATGAGACATAGCTTCAACCCTACACATTCTACAGCAAATCTTGGACGCGTCGGGAAGCCAACTTCGCGCCCGAGTTGCCTCGGTATTGAGGTGGGAGCCCGTAAAAGATACAGGCGATGTGGTGCCCTTTTCGGCAAGGAGGCGATGATATGGAGACAGGACTTTCCGCGGGAGATCGGGATGATGACGAGAAGACCGGAGGACTCGGATCACTTGGTATACTTCTCTTCCCATCTCTTGTTTGCTAGTATAGGTTAATGGTTAACGATCCGGGTTTTATTGTCCGCGGTAGCGCCAGTTTCCAAGTAAGGAAAATTTTTGATTCCGCATTTTGGCCTCGGTAAGATGGCCGGGGCGCTGCCGTGGCGCAACAGATAGAGAGGATTGCACTATTGATTATGATGAGCCTACTAGCTTCCAGCAAGCCATTCAGAGCGGTGACTCAGTAAAATGGATGGATGCAATGCGGACCGAAATGGAGTCCATGTACACTAACAAAGTATGGACTTTGGACATTGCTCCAGATGGGGTAAAACCCGTAGGATGCAAATGGATCTTCAATAAGAAGATTGGTGTAGATAGACAGGTTGAAACCTATAAGGCTAGACTTGTTGCAAAGGGTTTCCGTCAAAGACCTGGTTTGGACTATGACGAAACTTTTTCTCCAGTGGCTATGCTTAAATCCATTCGGGTCCTTCTTGCTATTGCTGCCATCCATGATTATGAAATCTAGCAGATGGACGTAAAGATGGCCTTTCTAAATGGTAATTTGGAAGAAAGCGTCTATATAGATCAGCCATAGGGATTCATTCAGAGTGGGAGCAGCGGTAAAGTATTCAAGCTGCTTAAGTCCATTTATGGACTAAAGCAAGCATCACGGAGTTGGAACATCTGTTTTGATGATGTTGTCAAAGAATTTGACTTTATCAAAAATCCAGATGAACCATGCATATACAGTAAGATTGTAGGGAGAGCTGTAGTATTCCTCGTTTTGTACGTGGATGACATTCTCCTAATAGGAAATGATATTCCTATGTTACAGTCAGTCAAAAGATTCTTGTCACATAAATTCTCCATGAAAGACCTGGATGATGCCACCTACATTCTGGGGATCCGGATCTATCGTGATAGATCAAAGAGGATGTTGGGACTTTCGCAGTCCAGGTACATAGACACCATAGTGAAGAGATTCAATATGGATGATTCTAAGCGCGGTAACCTACCGGCTTGTCACAGAATCACCCTCTCCAAAGAGATGTCTCCCAAGACTGATTTGGAAAGGGATCGCATGTTGATTATACCCTACGCTTCTGCGGTAGGCTCTATAATGTATGCGATGTTATGTACCAGACCAGATGTAGCATACGCATTGAGCGTTGTAAGCCGGTATCAGGCAAACAAAGGAGAGAAGCACTGGATAGTAGTAAAGAACATTCTCAAGTACCTGAGAAGGACTAAGGAGATGTTCTTGGTATATGGCGGAAAAGACCTCCAGATGGAGGCCTTTGTCGACTCCGGCTTCCAGAGTGACAAAGATGACTCCAAGTCCATGTCGGGATATGTCTTTACCCTCAATGGAGGGGCGGTCTGTTGGAAGAGTTCCAAGCAGGAGACCGTTGCTGACTCAACAATGGAAGCGGAGTACATAGCTGCTTGCGATGCCGCAAAAGAAGCTGTCTGGATGAAGAAGTTCCTCACAGAACTTCTGGTGGTTTCTTCAAGTGTTGGTCCAATACCTCTGTATTGTGACAACAACGGCGCTATAGCTTTAGCGAAGGAACCCAGGTCCCATCAGAAATCCAGACACATATTAAGGCGGTATCACCTGATCAGGGAGATCGTAGATCGCCGGGAGATCGAGGTGAAAAGAGTAGAGACAGAGAATAACATTGCTGATCCATTCACAAAGGCCCTTCCTCAGACGCAGTTTGAGAGGCTATTCGAGATGATAGGTCTACGATATGCCAGCTCATGGCCCTAGTGCAAGTGGGAGATTGTTAGTGTATATGCCCTAGGGGCCATTATTGTATCATACTAGATTGTATATTACTTAATGGAAGCTTCGGATATTCACAGTTGTATATACAGTCTTGCTAAAAATGGTAGTATGCTACTTGGTTTGTGTCTAATTTAATACGTGCATATGTTTCTTATAATATATCACTTATACATATTAGTAGAGCCCATAGGATCTTTGCTTGATTACCAGTGTCGTGATGGCAGTCACACTAGTGGGGGCTGGGTAGTCTGTAAGCAACATCCTATACAGGTCCCTGGTCGTTGGATTATCGAGATAGGGCATCGATATTCCGGAGTAGACTAAGTGTGTACGCTTCTCATCCTAGTTGGGGAGATGGTCTGTCCCATAGCCATCAGTATGTCGTACTGGAGATAGTATGCAGGTGCTCGTTAGGTTATGGGTACACCGGACAAAACTCGCAGGGGAACTGATTAGTTGGTATTTACCCATCGTCAGTTAACAGTTACCAGATGACATGAGTACAGCATAGTCCGCAGACTTGACACTGCTACTTCGCCTCAAGTGTGTCCTACTGTTCTTAGATTGCTACCTTACCACGGCTCAAAGGAGTCATGCAAACAGGTAGCAGTTCGGTGCAGTCCCGAGCACTTGGAGGCAGTAGTGGTTAGATAGGATTCGTCTCTCCCGGTATTGGGAGATGATATCGCGCTGTGTCAGAGAGCCATTACGCAAAGTCCCTGGCCAGGGAAAGCGAGATATACTGGTAGGTTCCAGTAGCTTCTCAGGGTGTAATGGGCTTCACTCAGACACGACTTATACAGCTATTAGGGGACTGACGCTTGCCACCCCTAGGCTTGATATGCGATAGTCTTAGACGAACAGACCGGACTGTACGGAGATTGTCATATCAGGCTCAGTGGGAGTTCGGATGATATTCCTTATCGGCCTTCTTATCGACATCTACCTAGGGACCGTTACGTACAGCTAGTGCCGCTTACGGTCTGTGGTTAAACCTACTGCCAGCGTAGTGTCGAGTCTTTAGAGTCCCACACAGAGAGTTTCCCTGCTCCAGGCGAAACGATATAGAGGTCATATGGTATTACGACAAGGGTTCGGACGCGTACGTGTGTTTACGCACGTACGACTTTTCGGACAGTTTTTACTAGTCGGCTTTGGTTTAAGCCAGATTCTAGTATCGGATTATTGGATTTATACAGTCTAAAGTTTTTCCATGTTTTCACGGATTGGAGGGGCATTCTCGTAATTTGTCGGGAAGCTTCTAGAAGAGTGGTGACTAAGGGGTTAAGGTGGCATTGCATTAAATGAGATTAGTGACTCATTTGTGTGATTCATCCAAGTCATTAAATGCATCATAAATGCTTAATGACTCATGGAGATGAATCACTCATAGATATTTATGAAGCATGGTTGTTAATTCTATTATTTGATTTTTGGATAAATAATAATGCTTCATATATATTATGATAAGTTCATTATCTCATTTTCATTCTCATCTTCACCTTCACCTTCTCTCTCCTCAAGCTCACTCTCTCTTGAAACCCTAACCCTAGCCTCTTATGTGTTGAGATCAAGGGTTAGCTAGACTAATACATCCATAACCTCACTCTATATCCCCTAGGTAGCTTAGATTAGCACTTTAAGCAACCTAGTTATCTCAAGTTTGAGATTAAGCTTGGCGTAGGAGCTTTCGGGTGGATCGTCTTTGATTCGAGGAGGCCGTTGAGGTGCCGATGTTCCAAAGAGCCTACGAGGAGTGGAGGACCGCGATGAAGACCCGAAGGACTAGTATCATGAGGTATAACTGTTGGAGATAGTGCCCTCAGAGTCAATTATTGGATCACAAGCACGTGATTGCAATGATTGAGGGAGGACCTATCCCGGTAGGACAGTCTTACTCGAGATGATAGTATGCTATCTGGTTTACCTTTATCATCGTGTACTGTTTTAGGTGACCTGACAAGTTGCTATTACACGTTGATAGAGCCCCTAGGATTCTTGCTTGACCACCAGCAGTATGAGGGCGATCATATAAGTGGGAGCTGGGGACTATAAGCATATCCTTAAATGGTCCCTAGTCGTGTGAGTTTCGAGACAGGGCATCGATACTCCAGAGTAGACTAGTGTATACAGTCGAGACCCCGACGAGGGGCGGTGGCCGGTCTCACAAGCCACTGGTGTCAGTTGGATCACCTAAGATGTATACAGGTGCTCATTGGGTTATGAGTACACCGGACAGGACTCGCCGGGAACATGCTAGTTGGTCATATACCAGACGTCAGATGGCAGTTCCCTGGTGACATGTGTACAGGTTAGTTCATCGACCTGGGGATCGTCATTTGTCTCGTGTGAGTTCCCACTGTACTTTGATTACTACCCTACCACGGCTCAAAGGAGTCGTGCAAACAGGTTTTAGTTAGGTACAGTCCCGAGCCACATGGAGGCAGTGAGCGCATCTTCAGGGGTTCGTCTCTCCCGGTATTGGGGGTGAGGTCGTGCTGTGTCTAGGAGAGCCATTACACGAAGCCCTCGGCCGAGGCAAGGAGATTTACTGGTAGGTATTCCAGTAGTATCTCAGGGTGTTCTGGGCTACACTCCGACACGACTTGTACCGCTTTTGGGGGTCTGACTTTTACCAACCCCCTAAGCCCGCCATGCGATGCTCATAGACGAACGGACCGGACTGTACGGATATTGTCACTAACAGGCTCAGTAGGGAGTCAGGCTGAGTTCGCTCACAGACGTCCCTTTTGGTCAATACCTGGTAGCCCGTTATGTATTAGCTTATACCTCTAACGTGCTAGTGGTTAAATCCACAACCAAGGTGTTGACGAGTCTTTAGAGTCCCCCATATTCAGTTACTCAGCTTTCGGGCGAAAGGTTGTAGAGGCCGTATGGAGATATGGCAAGGTCCGATCAGATACGTGCGGTATTGCGCGGATCAGGATCGGACAGTTTGTACTATAGGCCGTATGGATATATGGCAGGGTTCGATCAGATACGTGCGGTATTGCACGGATCAGGATCGAACGGATATTACTAGCCGGCTTTGGTTTAAGCCGGATCCGAGTATAGTACAGTATAGATTTTGTCTCATTGCATTTGTATTTCGGTCAGAATACAAATGCAGGTGTGTATGCACAGTATCGGGGTTTTCCTGTAATTTATTACGGGACCAGTTTTCTGGAATTGCCAGTTTTCTTTTCGTTTCGGCCAATTTCCTTTGTATCGTTCATTGGCCGAAGATTGGTGGAGGAGGGCTTATTTGCATTGTTGCAAATAAGCATTTGTGGAGGGGGTCTTTGCATATTCTTGTGTCATGATAGCTTTTCCTTGACCTTGACTTCTTGACTTCTTCTTGTCATCATGGTTTGACTTGTGGAAAGATGATGGTTGCTTTGGAGTGTTGGAATTGTTGTGATCATTTGTTTTTTTCTCATCATCACTTGCTTTCCACCCACCCCCTTGTCTTTGTTCTTTCTCTCTCCAATCACACAAAGGGGGGGGGGGGCGGCCACATTTGATGGATGAGGGAAATGCTTCTCTTTTGAGTGGAGAGAAAAATGTTACTCTCATTCTTTGTATATCACATTTTTCCCTCACCTCTCTCCAAGTTCCTTTTTCCTCCACCAAAAAGGCAATTCCACAACCCCAAATGAGACTTGCTCACTACATTCTACAGCATATCTTGGGCACGTCGATTAGCCAGCTTCGTGCCCGAGTTGCCTCGGCATTGAGGTGGGAGCCCGTAAAAGAAGTAGGCGATGTGGTGCACTTCCGGCGACGAGGAGGAGACGGGACATTCCGCAGGAGATCGGGACGATGATGAGAAGACCGGAGGACTTGGGTCGTCGGTATATCTCTATTCCCCTTCTTGTAGTTAGCTAGGACAAATTAATGGTTCGATCCGGGTATTAGTGCGCGGCGGTTTGCCAGTTCAAGAAAATTAAAGTTTATCACCGCTTCCGTATTTGGCCGTCGGATTGACGGCCGGGGCGCCGCCGTGCACTTTCAGTGGTATCAGAGCCTCGCCATTAACTTAGTCTAGCTTGGTTTAATGTGTTTCCATTTCCGATCGATCAAAAAGTTCCAAAACCGTGTTTTTCAAAGTGACAGTTTTCTGTTGAAATTTTTTAGTCTCCAAAAATTTTTCAGGTTGCATAAAAGTACTGTGCTGAAAGATATAAGACTACTGGAAAAATTCGAGACACTAATCTCTTCAGGGGAGCGCGGAACCACGGCAAAACCCTACTTGTTGCCGCAGTTCCGCCGCAGTATGAAGGATTCAGTGGGTCGGGTTTTTACAGTGGGCTTCTGGGGTGAAAATTGGGGTTTTGGAATATTAATATTGGGCCCAGAATTTCTTGATGTGCTACAGTAGTGCTTGGGGCCCACTTGTTAAAATTTTGATTGATCGGATATTTTAAACACATTATTTCACAGTATTTACATTATATCTGCGACCGTGAATGTCACTCGATCGGTAAATCCGGTCTAACTGCTATAGCCCGGTTAGACGGATTTGCGAACGTGACTTTCACGTTGATGTTCTGTTTTTGCTGTGATGTTGCGGATCGGTCATGGGGGATAGCCTGGATGCAATGCTAGTACAGATTTTGTTATATTATGTACATTTGATATTGCGGGGCGAGCGTCCGACATGTGGACTGCCGTCACTGCTTGATTGTATTATTATTTTGGGGCACGGCCAGGTTGCGGTCGATGTACCCGTTGTATGTATATTTTACTTTCTGTACTAGGATTGCCCCGCGGAGGGGTGCACGGATAGCCGGGTTCTAGAGGGCAACGAGCCCGCATCTCATGGCATTGAGACGGAGGGGGCATCACTCTAGGATTGGCGGGCTATTCGCCGCACTCGTAGGGGGTACAGGTTGACCCAGGAGGGGTGCCCAAGTTACCGGATTCCGTGAAGTGCTGGGTGGTCCATTCACGGCGCTGAAGGGGGCTGCCTCGCTTCAGGTTTTGGCGGGTGACTTGCCGCGCCCGTAGGGGTCTAGGTTCTCATTGCACAGGCTATCCACACGACCAGGGGAACGTCGGGTTTCAGCGACTCTGTGAAACCCGGGGATCCCAGATATCTGTATTGTTTCTGTGATACTGTACATTTCTGTGATGTTGCATTTTATTCACGCCTTGAGCGAATATAATATATTGGTATATATATTAGTAGATGTTGTATGTGTTTTACATCCGCGCTAGTCCAGTCCCCGCTCTGTCGTTAGTTAGCTAACCTAACGGGTAATGACGGGACCCAGTGGCGAATGCGGATGGCATATACGTACATCAGTATATTTTCGTTCTTTGTGGTGTGATCAATTGATGGGACTGCGTTGATTCGGATCAATGCAAGTTAAAAACAAACCTAATCTGATGTTGTTGGAACACTTTTCAAAAAGCTGTTATTGCAATGACGTTCACTTTTGTTTTGCATCGTGGTATTCAGTTGGAATATCCTGCTCCTCAGTCGACGAGGCAAGGGCCGAGATCCCTTCACCGGGAGTGACCCCTTGGACAGAAGTTTGCGTCAGGGCATTAACTTCACTATAGCCGATTACTTTTGCTTTGCACCGTGGTATTCAGTTGGAATATCCTGCACCCCATTCTACGGGGAAAGAGCCGAGATCCCTTCACCGGGAGTGACCTCTTTAGCAATGGTTTTCGTCACTATATTTTCAAAAAGCTATCCGGTTCATTCAACGATATCAAGTTCATTACGTTAAAGGTTTTCGCCAGAAACCATTCGTAGCCCTCCATCATTTCAGTTGAATATTCGGGAGTATTCAAGCTATGTATTTTGACCTCACGCCAAGGCATAGTGTTTGGTAGCTGCCGGGTATTTATCTGTTGCATAGATAGATGCGTTGGTTTGGGACAGTCGTACTACTATTTTGGCCTACGTCAAGGGTATGTACGGGTGGATTCAAATTAACCTGGATAATGATGGGCAGAACTTGACATGTGACTTATGATATTTTGACCTCACGCCAAGGTCATAAGAGCATGGGGCAGAAATCACATCGGGAGTTTCAAAAGAACTGAAACTTGCCAGATATGCGCATACCTTCTGGAGTGTGATGACGTGAGCGGATTCCGTCATGTTATCATGCGATGATAGTTGGATCCCGAGTCCCACTGATGAGTTAGTTTACTCCTCGGGTGACCCCAACTAATTCTTCTTTCAGGTTTGGAGAAGAATTTGACGGTACAGTGGGAGGTTTCCAGATTAGATAAATTGGTAACCGATGATCTAGGTTAGAGTGCACGCTGAGTGTTTCTTTTCTCTCTCTCTTTGGCAGCAGCCATTGACCCGACCCTAAGACTATGACTCAGTGACCAAGTTGACCGAACCTTCTTAAACACTGGCTTTTGGATTGTCAGAGTTGCAAACCTCATTGCCACTCCTACTTTTACCCTTTTCTCCAGGACACCCCGTATTACTATGAACGTCCACTTCAATTGGACAAAACCATCGTATGGTTAGATACGAACTCGAAGGAATTTATTCGAGGATGGTTTCAGGTTCTGGAGAAAACGGATAGGATTATTCAGTTGTCTTTTCCTTTTACCTTCTCTCAAGTTGTGAGTACTCCTTGGTTTAGGGGATAGTACACCTATTACACAAATTGGATAGTCTTCTTCCAAACCTTAGGCTGGTGCCGACCGGTAGGGAATGAAGAAAACCAATTAGCCTAACGATGGTGTACAGAAGGTATTAAGTTAAGACAAAGCAAGGGATTAGTAAGAGGGCAAAGTAAATTGCAACAGATATTCACGACCAAACCAAGTATTCCTTCGCCAATCCTAAAATCACCTTTGTATTTCTCCAGGACACTCCGTATCACTACGAAGATCCACAGTTTATTGAATACTCCATCGTATGGTCATATACGAACTCGAAAGGAACTTGTTCCAGTTCGGGGATGGATTCTGGTTCAGGAGAAATAGGAATAAGATTTATTCAGGTGTCTTTTATCTTCACCTTCTCTCGCATTGCGGGTGTTCCTAGGATTAGGACAGTACACCCTTTATGCTTATTGGATAGTCTTCTTCCAAACCATAGGCTGGTGCCGAACGGTAGGGAAGGAAGAAAACCATTTGGCCTAAAGGGGTGTGCAGAAGGTAAAGACTAAAGACATAAGAAGGGATTTGGAGAGGTGGCAAAGGATTATACGGTTACAGTCGTGAATCTGGAAGAGGCATTACTATGAATACCGGGATACCCCATCGAAACATTTCAATGTTTCAGTCTCACTGTGTACTGTTAAAGGAAAACTGATTTCCCGATTAGACACTTGCTCCAGGGTATGTATTTACCAGGTATGATTCTCACATCTGTATGGCTTTACAGATGATGAGTGGGAGTAGGTTATTGGGAATCGGGTGATCATCCTCATTATATCGGGATTCGTTGTAATCGGTGATATTTGAGGAAGTCACCTGGGTTGTTTGCCGGATGGCAAATATTTGGTTTTGAATATCCTCTGTTATGCACCAATTTCAAATTGATATATCTGTACGTCTATTTTCATAGAGTGAGATGTACCTTTTGAAATTATGTCTATGACATTTACCTATATCAGTGGATGGTTAGGTAAGGAGCATTGAACAGCGGTGTAATTCTTCTTAACCATAAGTACAGTTTTCAACCTACGACACACAGTGAATGAGTTATCAGACTCAAGGGACTTATACAGAGTATTGTATGTTGTCCAGGGTCCATCAGGACGGAGGGGTTGGTCTTCGTACTATATTCGGTTTACTTATGACTTCTCTAGTTTTTGGACAGGTGTTTCGTGGAAACACAGGGTCCGAATTTTGAGAAGTTATAGGTATTTGAATACAGTAGAGAACCAGGTAATGCAAGTATCGGCATTCTTCAAAGTGATCGAAGATGTAGATACTTGTGTATGGTATTCAGTTGATAGTAAAGATAAAGAGATCTTGCTTCTCTTTCAGGTTACTCATAATTGGAAGTATTCCTAAGTTGAGTAACGCTGATCGGCCTCCTTCCATTTAGTTGACATGCACTGGAGACAGCTGCATGATTTGAATCTGGTTCAATTAAATCAGTGCCTCTGTTTCTATATTGGATATAGAACAGTTCATATCTTAACGTTGTTAAGGTACGGGGAGTTGTCTAGCTTATGATTAAAACCGGACTCTGGATAACTCAAGGCACGTTTCTGTAATGGCTGTTTGTGGGTTGACCCAGGCTATGACGAGGGTTGACTTTCTACCATCTGGATGAACAATAGCAATATTGTTCTAGACTCGCCACAGTTTTATTAAAAATGGATTTTTTCAGAAAACAGTAGTGGGAGTATGGTAGAACTGGAAGTGATTCCAGAACCACAAACGATTACTGAAGATTTGACAGGAACCTAAAGATTCAATCTGGATTGACATTCCATTGGCCATTCCGCAGATACGGTGGGTAACCTCAGGCACCCGAGAGGTACTCCGGTAGCCTCAAGGACGGTGGCAGGGAGGTTCTAGTTTACCCACACTTGCCATTGCTGTTGTTCCAGGTTGCGAGACCCGGCGGGAGGATGAGTATAGCGTCGTTCTAAACTAGTTTTAGAAGTGTACGTGTATATGACTCTGCCAGAGGGTTGTCGTAGTCAGTGGGAGCAACGGAAGCATTGGTGGACAGGTAGCTTATGTCTATTTATAGACTAAAGCAGATGTAGCGGAGATAGATCATCTATTTCTGACGTGACAGTCATAGGTTTGACTTCATCAGAATAGGGGATGGATCTGTTGAGAAGGTAGTAGGGTGTGATGTCCTGGTATTTGGATGACATACACAGAGTAGGAAAAGAAACTCCTATACTACGATCGGTTATACTTTGGTCGTCACACAGTGGTTTCTCCACATGGGACTTGGACATTATATCAGACATTCTGGTTACTAGATCTATGGTTTTAGATCTAGATTTGGGTAGTCTCCCAATCTGGGTACTTAGACAGCATTCTAAGGGTATTTAGAATGGACGACTCCATGCACGGTAGTGTACCTGCAGAAGATGGAGTCACCCTCTCTAAAGGGGTCTTACAGACTAAATTGGAGAGGGATGTGCATGATTGGCAGATCACTTGCTCAGGCAATTGAGTCAATCGTGAGATGTCAAGTACCACACCAGATGTTGTTCTTGCACTAGATGCAATAAGTTGACATTAATCCAATCCTGGAGAAACAGTCGGAAGCAGTTTTAGAACATAAGTGGATGTTCTAGGGATATGATAACGACATCCTTATTCGGGAGACAGTTATCATTCCAGGCTTCCAAGGTGACATGGACGACAAGGAGGTTGTCAGAGTTATAGTTTTTCCTTCTGATGAGGGGCAGTATTTTGGATAGGTGGTCCAAGGCAATACTGAGGGTGGCATGGCGCAGGATTCTGATTAAGTTCGGTTGACGATACAGTCTAAGAAGTTTGGATTTGGAGTTCATTTTTGAGCTATGTCCCTTCAGACATCCAGACACATTCTAAGACAGGTATTACTCTTTTCGGGAGATGGTTTTCTCCGCGAACATGAGATTTAGAGAGAGATAGAAAGAAACATCAAGGCGGATCCACTCACAGAGGCTATTCCTCGAACGCAATAGTTTCGCAAACGAGTTTTGTGAGACTGACTAGTAGAGGAGTTGGGTGTTCAGTATCACACGGGCTGTGAGTATGCGACATCGCAATAATTAGCCTTGAGTGCAAGTGAGAGATTGTTGGAGATAGTGCCCTCAGAGTCAATTATTGGATCACAGGCACGTGATTGCAATGATTGAGGGAGGACCTATCCCGGTAGGACAGTCTTACTCGAGATGATAGTATGCTATCTGGTTTACCTTTATCATCGTGTACTGTTTTAGGTGACCTGACAAGTTGCTATTACACGTTGATAGAGCCCCTAGGATTCTTGCTTGACCACCAGCAGTATGAGGGCGATCATATAAGTGGGAGCTGGGGTCTATAAGCATATCCTTAAATGGTCCCTAGTCGTGTGAGTTTCGAGACAGGGCATCGATACTCCAGAGTAGACTAGTGTATACAGTCGAGACCCCGACGAGGGGCGGTGGCCGGTCTCACAAGCCACTGGTGTCAGTTGGATCACCTAAGATGTATACAGGTGCTCATTGGGTTATGAGTACACCGGACAGGACTCGCCGGGAACATGCTAGTTGGTCATATACCAGACGTCAGATGGCAGTTCCCTGGTGACATGTGTACAGGTCAGTTCATCGACCTGGGGATCGTCATTTGTCTCGTGTGAGTTCCCACTGTACTTTGATTACTACCCTACCACGGCTCAAAGGAGTCGTGCAAACAGGTTTTAGTTGGGTACAGTCCCGAGCCACATGGAGGCAGTGAGCGTATCTTCAGGGGTTCGTCTCTCCCGGTATTAGGGGTGTGGTCGTGCTGTGTCTAGGAGAGCCATTACACGAAGCCCTCGGCCGAGGCAAGGAGATTTACTGGTAGGTATTCCAGTAGTATCTCAGAGTGTTCTGGGCTACACTCCGACACGACTTGTACCGCTTTTGGGGGTCTGACTTTTACCAACCCCCTAGGCCCGCCATGTGATGCTCATAGACGAACGGAATGGACTTTACGGATATTGTCACTGACAGGCTCAGTAGGGAGTCAGGCTGAGTTCGCTCACAGACGTCCCTTTTGGTCAATACCTGGTAGCCCGTTATGTATTAGCTTATACCTCTAACGTGCTAGTGGTTAAATCCACAACCAAGGTGTTGACGAGTCTTTAGAGTCCCCCACATTCAGTTACTCAGCTTTCGGGCGAAAGGTTGTAGAGGCCGTATGGAGATATGGCAAGGTCCGATCAGATACGTGCGGTATTGCACGGATCAGGATCGGACAGTTTGTACTATAGGCCGTATGGATATATGGCAGGGTTCGATCAGATACGTGCGGTATTGCACGGATCAGGATCGAACGGATATTACTAGCCGGCTTTGGTTTAAGCCGGATCCGAGTATAGTACAGTGTAGATTTTGTCTCATTGCATTTGTATTTCGGTCAGAATACAAATGCAGATGTGTATGCACAGTATCGGGGTTTTCCTGTAATTTATTACGGGACCAGTTTTCTGGAATTGCCAGTTTGCTTTTCGTTTCGGCCAATTTCCTTTGTATCGTTCATTGGCCGAAGATTGGTGGAGGAGGGCTTATTTGCATTGTTGCAAATAAGCATTTGTGGAGGGGTCTTTGCATATTCTTGTGTCATGATAGCTTTTCCTTGACCTTGACTTCTTGACTTCTTCTTGTCATCATGGTTTGACTTGTGGAAAGATGATGGTTGCTTTGGAGTGTTGGAATTGTTGTGATCATTTGTTTTTTTCTCATCATCACTTGCTTTCCACCCACCCCCTTGTCTTTGTTCTTTCTCTCTCCAATCACACAAAGCGGGGGGGGCAGCCACATTTGATGGATGAGGGAAATGCTTCTCTTTTGAGTGGAGAGAAAAATATTACTCTCATTCTTTGTATATCACATTTTTCCCTCACCTCTCTCCAAGTTCCTTTTTCCTCCACCAAAAAGGCAATTCCACAACCCCAAATGAGACTTGCTCACTACATTCTACAGCATATCTTGGGCACGTCGATTAGCCAGCTTCGTGCCCGAGTTGCCTCGGCATTGAGGTGGGAGCCCGTAAAAGAAGTAGGCGATGTGGTGCACTTCCGGCGACGAGGAGGAGACGGGACATTCCGCAGGAGATCGGGACGATGATGAGAAGACCGGAGGACTTGGGTCGTCGGTATATCTCTATTCCCCTTCTTGTAGTTAGCTAGGACTAATTAATGGTTCGATCCGGGTATTAGTGCGCGGCGGTTTGCCAGTTCAAGAAAATTAAAGTTTATCACCGCTTCCGCATTTGGCTGTCGGATTGACGGCCGGGGCGCCGCCGTGCACTTACAATAACTTCGTATCCGAGTAGTTACACCTCTAGTTGTTAGTTAGCAATGGTTTAGAAATGATTCATGCGCTCAAGTCCGTGTTACGAAACTTTGATAATCGTTTTTCATATATTCCGCCTCCCCGCAAGTTCGTGGGGTGCGTGATATGGACTTACACATATCACATAGGGTGCTATTGCTCTACCCCGATATACCATCGTGCTATGGTGTATACGGAGGAGTAATGCTGAGAGAGAATCTCATTCTCCTTTAGGATAGTCCAGAAATTCTATGCACAAGTATTCTCCTCCCTGATCTCATCATAGGACATAATACTTCTACCCGGTTTTTGGTTCTCTACTTCTAACTTATACTCATATGAATATCTCAAAAGCTCCGGACTTATGTTTCAACAGGAACATATGTCTGAATCTTGAGAGATCATCAGAGAATGTAATGAAGTACAAAGAACCGGTCTTGGCATGTGTAGACAGGGGACCTTTATACATCAGCATGTATCAATCCCAAAAGTTTACTAACTCTTTCTCTGTTTCCAATCAACAGAGTTATGATTATCTTATCTTTGTGACATGACTGGCAAGTTTCACAAGATATAAATTCAAACTGATTTAAATATGCATCTAAAATGTAACTTAAGCTAGTTGGGTCACATTGATATGACCTAGTCTACAATGCCTCAAGAAGGATTCGTTCATTTCTGAACTCTTCCACTTGTGTGTGTTCTGTATACTAAGAACTGTAGTTTGATTTAGAACGTCAATGCTTTTAGATAACGTGCCAGAACCGATCAACTTTTGATATAGGAAATGTTCAAAATATTATCCAACAATACAAAATTTTATCATTTCTTTACTAATAAAGAGACTGATATGATTTTGTATATCAGGTTCGGTATCTAATAACATTTGTTCAGAATCAATGTATTTGGAATACAGGGTGACAGTGACCAACAGACTTGGCTGCAACACATGCACCGTTTTCTGTCTCATGAAACTTATCACCTGTTCTCAGTTCTCTACCTTTCTGTAGCCCTATGTAACAGATTACATATCTAGGATCCTGATCCGGTATCTAATACCTAGGATGTAGAGGACACTGAGAAACATTTCTTTACAACTAACACACCCGAAGGAGATGCATCATATGCACTTTCTTCATTTGGGCGGCATAGGAATTCTGGTATTCCCCTATTTCCTGCTCTGTCTTATAACAATTATAAGTTGGAGCGGGACCAACATTCCCCAGCTCAGTATAACAAGCGGGTTCGGTCAATACATCCGTATTATTATCTTGATTAAGGCGTGATATGGTCGCTACCTGGAGAGAGAGAGAAGAAAACACTAAGCGTATGCTCTTGCAAGATCAGATTGGTTATTATTTTTATCTAATCAGGATGGCTCCCACTGTTTTTATCAAATCTTCCTTCAAACCCTAAAAGGAATGACTAGCCGGGATTAATTACACGCTACAAGTTCGCCAATTTTTCAGCCAGGCCAGTGTCGGTACTTTGAGGGAGGTCCCCCGTTCTTTCGCACGAACCTAATTAATGTAAACCTCGTTTTCCCAGAGGCGTAACCTCGTTAACACCTTTCTAGACACCTACTTGATCGGCTAATTGTAACGTGTATAACTCTCCCAGGAGTAACTCTTACTCGCAGTGGGTATCGGGATCCAACTATCTCATAGAAGGTATGCAATCTCATTGCAAATTTCAACACTTGAAATTCCCGATAATATTTTGCCCCAAGCCTCCTATGACCTTGACAAAGGCCAATAAATCATAGGCTGCTAGTCAAGTTCAACCCGTCATTTCTTGATTGAAATAAACCCACCCGCACGGCCCTTGACAAAGGCCAACAAGGTCGCACGACTACCCTAATCCAATCTGCATCATATGCATAAGCAGATAAGTACTAGTCAGCTACCGCACACTACGCCTTGACAAAGGCCAACAAACACAGCACGAATACTAACTACTACTTATCTGAAATGACGGAGGGCTACGACAGGTTTTTCTGAAAACCTATTGCGTAATGAACTTGATATCGTTGTAGAATCAAATGATTTTAAATGGAGTGTTTTTGAAGTTTTTCTAGTTTTGCTAAAGGGGTCACTCCCGGTGAAGGGATCGTCGGCCCTTTCCTCGTCGAATGAGGTGCAGGATATATCATATATACCACTATGCAAAGCAGAGACTATAGAAGCAATCAAAAGACAAACCGAGTGTTGTACCATCTGCCAGTTAATGCTAAAGGGGTCACTCCCGGTGAAGGGATCGTCGGCCCTTTCCTCATCGAATAAGGTGCAGGATATATCATATATACCGCTGTGCAAAGCAAGAACCGTAGCTACCTGTTTTATCTTTGAAATTCGATTTCACAACATCTTTAGGTTTCTTTTACTTTCATTAATCATATTAATGAAGTCCCATCATTTAAGTCACCTAAACATCACAGATAAATACGACGTACACTTATGCCATCCGTGTTCGCCTCGATGTCCCCTCGTGCACCGTTAGGTTAGGTAACTAACGGTAGAGCGGGGCAGGGCTAGCGCAGGTGTAAAACATAAGTAATGCCTATATAATATATCATATATACTATATGCAGTATTTATCACAGAACATCACATGATCACATCACAGATATCGCAGCAGAAGAATCATATGAAACATTGGATATACTAGGACGTCCGTGTTTTCAATACGAGCCAGTATAAAACACGGATTCCACGGTCGCGATGAATAGCCAATCCCACACCCCTAGACCCCTACGAGAGCGGCAAGCAACCCTACCAATTCTAGGGTTAGGAGACCCGGACTCGACTCCTCGAGATGGTCTCCCACTGGACCCTAGAACCCGGTTACTTGTGCTCCCCTCCTTGGGTCTCTCCTAATGCGAAAAAGTAAATAATATACAAATGGTGACATCTTCCGCAACCTGGAAGTGCCCCAATAAAAGAATATTACATACAAGTTTTTACATGAATGAAAATGAAAAACACTCGTCTCATATAAAAAAACCCGGCTATTCAAACACGACGATCCAATATAACATATCCAGTAACACATAACATCACATGTCATCAACGTAAGTAAATATGCCCATCCCAATTGTCGTTGACATATAGCAACGAAACCGACGATATCACATATTACACTTACGGTCACAGAAAAGAAAGTGTAAAACTACAACAATTGGAATCCGCAAACTCTTTAGACATCGCATGCCTAATCAAATGAATTCTTTAGACATCGCATGCCTAACAATTATAAAACCCGCATTTTAGTCTCATTATCGAAAACACTTTTCAATATCAAGTCGGGCAATTCAACAAGATTCCCGACATTTTGATCGAATGCTCGTCGCAAACTTTAGTAGGTGGCCGCACCCCCGATGCCGTCGACGAAGTGCACCAAGGCGGAACACCGCTGCCGCGAGCACCCAAACGGATGCTTTCGGCGACGGGGTTCTCCTACAGTCACTTGGTCGGGGCTATGGGGCATGGCTGTCTATTAAGTTTACCCGGCGAATATCCGCGTTCGCTACGTGATTGCGACGGACTTTTGATCACATAAAAATTCCGTGGCAACCGATCAAGTGAGACTAAACTGCTATGTTTATAACATTCATTCAGTTATCTCATAACTATTTGTGGATTCCAAATATTGTATCACATTCCAGATAAACAGAAAATGTTAAACTTTCCGATCGAACAGTCAAACACCCAAGTTTTCCCGAAACAACTCAACACATGAAATAAGTTTAAGAACATTCACTTCGTGCCACAGTACCAACGGTCCAGCCGTAGAAGGGTCAAGCCAACGCCTCACATGTGGTACGCCGTACTGCCCCAAACCCTAAGGTTCAAAGGGCAGTTCAAGACGGTCACATAATCGAGTTAAGGTGTGTTGTCTTCTAGAGGGTCCATCGCGTTACTTGCACTATTTCGAACGTTCTTAAACTACGTTAAGATCCAACACCTGGAAATTTCCCGACAGGGGAAAAAGTGGGTATTTATATCCGGTCGAACTTTTCAACATTTTCTAAAATTATCCGTAAAAAACCCATAGATGAAGTTAAACTTCCCGATCGAAATACCGAGTCCCCAATACAACCCAGAAAACTCAACTCTTGAGTAAATATTAAAAATTCCCATAAAACACAGCACTAACAGAAACAAATTACTGTGCAAACCACGTGCACTAATTCAACAAACTGGCCGCGGAACCGTCACACAAACCAGGGTGGGGCCGCGGTTCCGCGGCGGTTCTGTCGAGTTAAGTGCACGTGCTGCACAGTAACTCCTACATTTCCCTGCTGAATTTTTTGGAAATTTTTAATCTGGAAAAATGCACAGTTTTAAAAAATGTACAGAGAAGGGGTCGGATTAGGGTTTCGTGTTTCGATCGAACTTTTAACATGGTCTACACATCGCCTAAAGCTCTAGCTAGGCTCTGATACCACTGTAGGGTTCCTAGGCACGCTAATGAGGTTCCAAGGCATCAACCATGCCAATTTCAAAAATTATGTGCCGAGAAACCCTAATATAGATCGTTAACTAGAAATTAGGCGAAACAACAAGCTAGTAAACTGCTTTACTACAAAGTAAAAGGGGATACAACCTTTGTAGATCCGGTCCTCCACTTCTTTAGCTCCGTGTTGACGTCCCTCCGCTGCGATCATCGGAATCCCGGACTCTAGCGTCGGTTTCATCGGAGAAATGGGCGGGCTAGGTCGTTGACTTCGATGCCGAAGATGATCTACGTCGAGGCGACTCAAACTCAAGCTCTATCTTCACTTGGTCATCAACCTTGTGAAGAAAACACCCTATATAACATGGCAAGTGGTAGAGGATGAAGAAATAGGAAGTGGGTTCACTTTTGATTTGGATTTCTCACTTGGATTCATCACTTGAAAATTTCTAGCAAATGTTTTCTTTCTTCATCAAGAAGAAGAAGAAGAAAGAAATGAAAAATGAATTATGAATTGATTTCCAAAAAGAAAATTAAGTGATGGTTATCATAATGCAACCATGGGTGAGTTTAACTAGTGTAGAGACTAAACTAGGGTTTAGGTGAATGGTTTGGTTTAGGAAAGAAACAAAATGATCAAAACTTCATGAAGCTTCAAAATATACCAAAGAAAGCCACCATTTCATTTCTTGCCAAAAAGAATAAGTAAATAAATGAATAAATAAATAAATCAAACCCTAACCATTAACCTAATCATAGTTTAAAGCATACACACACCCAAATTTGCATGTATCATCAAACATGATACAAACTAGTACACAAAACTATATCATATATACAATGTGCACATCAAGTGAGAAAATCCATCTTAAGTGAACCAATACTAGTTAATGTAAAGTAATATATCAAATATATAATTATACATTAAATCATTAAATCAACACTTAATTTAATGATCCGGTCATATCGCATATAACCGACTAATATCAAGTGTATCAATGTATCGAATCAACACTTGATTCGGTATCCCGGCTATATCATATATAACCGTCCAATGATACAAATCGCGAGAATAGAATATAGTATCACATACTGGTATTATTCTCGGTCCCGCACATATCTCATATGCGCTCGTATTTCATTTCGCTTGAGCCAGGAAACTTCTATGTAGGACTCTAAAGACTCGTCAATACGCCGGCAGCAGGTGATGATCATATCAAAACACCCACAAGCCGCAAGCGGTCTGCTAAACGTAACGGCCACCCGGGTATTGAGCGATCAGAAGATCAACGAGCAAGCCCGCTCACACTCCTGTGAATCCAACCAGTAACACTTACTGTACAGTCCGGTCTGTTCGTCTGATATGTCGCATATTTTGCCTAGGGGTGGTAAACGTCAGACCCCAGTAGCTCGATAAGTCGTGTCGATATGAGGTCTATAACAGTTCGAGAAACTACTGGTAACATTTACCAGTAAATCTCAGCAACCCTGGCCAGGGATTTCCGGTTATAGCCAATCGAACACAGCGCAACATCAACTCCCTATACCGGGAAAGACGAATCCCCTCCTGTCGCTCATTGCCTCCATGTGATTCGGGACTGTACCTAAAAACCACCGTTTTGCACGCCCTCTTGGACGTGGTAAGGTGGAAATCAAAGCACAGTGGGAATCACACAAGACTCTATGGCGATCTCGGGTCTACAGACTAACCTGTACCAGTGTCACCAGAGAACTGCCATCTGACATAAGGTATAATACCATCTAGGAGTCCTCGGAGAGTCCGTCCAGTGTACCCAGTCTCCACTGAGCACCCGTATATGATCTCTGATGTCAAACACCAATGGATATGGGATCATCCATCGCCCATCTGTATAGGTCGAGAAGGTATACGCTAGTCTACTCTGGTATATCGATGCCCCGTCTCGATACACCCACGACTAGGGACCTTGAAGGATGTACTTATGGACTACCATATCCTCACTAGTATGATCCGCATCATAGTCCAGGTAGTTAAGTACACATCCTAAGGGCTTTACCAACATGTAAAAGAGAGACAATCAGTGTACACGTTAAGGTAAAGTGCAACAAGATAGCATACTATCATGTCGAGCAAGAAAGTCCTCCCTATATATGTCCAAGCATCCACTACAATATACATCCTATGTATAGTAATGGCCTCTAGGGCATACATATAACTAATAAAAGTAACCCCGAAAATCGGATATAAAACAGGATATAAGTGAAAATGATATATAATGGAATAAAGCATCCCCAAACGGGAGCAATCACGCCCAACGGCGGAAACCATCACCACAAGAGTAATATACGACGCCGTAGCGAAGAATGAGCAATAATTAAACATCACAGAATAATAAACTGCATATATACAGTCGGCTCCTACGAGCTCGACACCAGAATACAAATAATGTACATCATCGTCCTCACACCATCTCTAAGTCAAGTACATAAATGGTAGATGGAGAATACTAGATACAAAAGTGTGTACAATAAAAGTAACCAGATACCACAACCCACCTAATAGAAAAATAGCTCTCGCACCAGCTGTAGTGGTATCTGTAGCCAAAAGATGCAAAAAGGCAGCCTGCCGTGACTAGTCTGAGAGGCAACCTGCAAATACTGTGGCACAACGGGGGTGAGTTGCCAACTCGTGAATAGAGATAACATATAAAGGTAATCGCGAGCATGCACGTACTGCGCTACTCTATCATATGCCAGCTGGTAAATCTATATGCGACAAGCAGTAGGTGCAATAATCATGCAAATGCTCTGTCAGGTAAAATAACTACAGGATGAGATACATGATAATTAATGCTGAGCATGGGATAAACAACATCTACACGGAATATCAATCGTGGAAAAAATAATCAATGCCCAAAACTGCACCCAAATCCCAAATAAACTCAGGCGCCGGCACTCTCCTCGGCCCGCAAATCCTGTAAATCTCTGAGAATCACGAGTGTCCAACATTGGCACTCAAAATATCATAAAATACTCGTGTCCAGCATCGACACGCAAATCCTCATATATCGGGCTCCGTAAGTCTGGATCAGCCTACGGGCTCCGTCTGCGGTATCGGCCTTCGGCCCCGGCAGTACGGATCATCCCGCATCCATCTCTCGACTCTGGTCAGTATCCTCCGGATAACAGCCAGGTCCAACCAATCACCGGTAGGTACTCGCCCACCTCCAGGCTCAATCGGCAAAGTCCATCGATTATCTTACCGAGGGGAACCATACCGGGTCCACCACGAACCCGCAAACGGATCATCCAACTCCTCGAATCGGGTTTCAAGCACACGTCTCAGCACCGAGAAAACGCGTGGTGGACGCACAAAAATATCATATCACGAGGAACCGGGTTTTCAAATAGTGCATCTTTTCTTAAATAATCCCACGGTCCTCAAAACCAGAAATCACATGAAAATCCAACACCAATGAGTAAATCAAATGCGATGTGCTATGTACTGTTGGGTTAACCTAGCACCTCATGAAGGGTTTGGAAGCAACACATGTACCAAAGATTGAATTTTTAGGGTGCTAAGTTAACAAACAAAGAATCGTTCCTAGAAAAATTTGGGTTTCAAAGCATTACAAGTAACAAAGGCTAGGGTTTTGAGAGTACAACCTTTGTAGCTCTCTACGCTAGACTCCTTGGCCACTTGAGGGTTGGAGGAGGGTTTGCTTGAAGTCTCCTAGTGTCTACGACGATCCACCCGAAGCTCCTAGTCCAAGCTTGCAACTTCACTTTTCAAGGGAAGAAATGAAGATAACACTCTAAACAAGTGGGCTAAACTTGTGTAGAATGATGTTGTGGTGGCTTTTCTCACTTCAAAAACCTAACTTCATGAGTATATTGCTCACTACAAAAGTCTAGAGAGCAAATGGTGAAGGAGGAAGAAGATGATGGCTTTCTTTTAACAAGAGTGAAAAAGAAAAACTCTTATGTGAAAAAGAAAAATATATGTATATATATTTTTCTCTTATCATCTCAAACATGGTTAAAAGTTTAAGATATTATTTAATTTGAGTTAAAGCACAAAGAGATGGTTAACCCATGGTTAGAAGTAGGTGAGCATGGTTAGGTTAAGGAAGAGTGTAGAAACTAACCATGAATTATCCTTTTCTTTATTTCTTTTGTTTTAACAAAAATTAAATAATAACTCATATATTTAAACCATGGTGTGAGTCTTGTATTACCACCATTTTCAATGTGTAATCAACCATGAAGGATGATGTATGTATGTATGTATGTATGTATGTATGCACATCCATATGTGCATGAAACTATAAGAAAGAAAGCATACATGCATGCATACATCCATCATGTACAAGAAAAGATTTCAAGTGAGAAAACTAATGGTTAAATGATAAATCAACACTTGATTTATCAATACGGCCATATCACATATGACCCTACCAAAAGCCGATCAATATACGGTATCCTATACGCGCATTTTAATCAGGTCCATGCGCACATCGTATACGCGCACCACAACGTTTCGCCTGGACTAGGTAACTCCTTTGTGGGACTCTAAGACTCGTCAATACGCCGGCAGTGGGTGATGATCATATCAAGCACCCCCAAGCCGCAAGCGGTCAGCTAAACGTAACGGCCACCCGGGTATTGAGCGATCCGAAGAAAACAAGCGAACCTGCTACAACTCCCGTCGAGCCAACCGGCAACACTTCCCGTACAGTCCGGTCTCCTCGTCTGATATGTCGCATATCAAGTCTAGGGGTGGTATACGTCAGACCCCAATAACTGATAAGTCGTACCGATGTGAGGCTCATAACGGGTCGAGAAACTACTGGTAACACTTACCAGCAAATCTTTGAATCAGCCCTGGCCAGGGACTTCCCTGTTACGGCCAATCGAGCACAGCGCAACATCAACCCCCAATACCGGGAGAGACGAAACCCCTCCTATCGCTCATTTCCTCCATGTGACTCGGGACTGTACCCAAAAACCACCGTTTTGCACGCCCTCATGGACGTGGTAAGGTGGAAATCAAAGCACAGTGGGAATCACACAAGACTCTATGACGATCTCGGGTCTACAGACTAATCTGCACAAGTGTCACCTGAGAACTGCCATCTGACGTGAGGTATAATACCATCTGGGTGTTCTCGGCGAGTCCGTCCAGTGTACCCAGTCTCCACTGAGCACCCGTATACCATCTCTGATGTCAAACACCAATGGATATGGGATCATCCATCGCCCATCTCATGGGTCGAGAAGCGTATACGCTAGTCTACACTGGTGTATCGATGCCCCGTCTTGATACACCCATGACTAGGGACCTTGAAGGATGTACTTATGGACTACCATGTCCCCACTAGTATGATCCGCATCATAGTCCAGGTAGTCAAGTACACATCCTAAGGGCTTTACCAACATGTAACCATAAGACAGTATAAAGAGACAAGTATACTTGTTAAGATAAAGAGCAACCAGATATCATACTATCATATCGAGCAAAAAAGTCATCTCTATATATTTCCAAGCATCCAATATAATATACATCATCTGTACAATACTGGCCTCTAGGGCATACATACAACTAACAATCTCCCACTTGCATTAGGGCCAGCTGCTGTAGTATCGCATACCGAGCATCCCGAAGAGTCTCTCAAACTGTATCTGGGGAATGACCTTCATGAGTGGATCCGCTGTGTTATTCTTCGTGTCAACCCTCCTGACCTCGATCTCCCGGCGATCAACTATCTCCCGGATCAGGTGATACCGCCTCAGAATATGCCTGGATCGCTGATGGGACCTGGGTTCCTTGGCTAAAGCCACTGCTCCATTGTTATCACAATACAAAGGTATTGGATTCTCAATGGATTGAACCACTCCAAGTTCAGTAATGAACTTCTTGATCCAGACAGCCTCTTTGGCAGCATCGTTGGCAGCGATGTATTCAACCTCCATCGTTGAGTCTGCCACGGTTTCCTGTTTGGAACTCTTCCAGCTAACCGCCCCTCCGTAAACGGTAAAGACAAATCCCGACTGCGACTTAGAGTCGTCCTTATCACTCTGGAAGCTCGAATCGGTAAAGGACTCCACTTGGAGTTCTCCGTTACCATACACCAAGAGCATCTCTTTAGTCCTTCGTAAGTACTTGAGAATGCTCTTCACAGCTGTCCAGTGACTCTCTCCAGGATCAGCTTGATACCTGCTCACTACACTTAGTGAGTATGCTATATCGGGTCTGGTACATAGCATCGCATACATGATAGAGCCTACAGCCGAGGCATAGGGTGTCCCTTCCATGCGAGCTTTCTCCAAATCAGTCTTGGGAGACATCTCTTTGGAGAGAGTGACTCCAGAGATCGTGGGTAAGTTCCCACGCTTGGATTCTTCCATACTAAACCTCTTTTGTATGGTGTCAATGTACCTGGATTGGGACAATCCCAATATCCGTTTGGATATATCTCTATAGATCCTAATTCCCAATATGCATGAGGCATCACCAAGATCTTTCATTGAGAATCTTTGTTATAAGAAGAGCTTGACTGATTGCAGCATAGGAATGTCATCGCATCCATCTCTCAACTCTGGTCAGTATCCTCCGGATAACCGCCAGGTCCAACCAATCACCGGTAGGTACTCGCCCACCTCCAGGCTCAATCGGCAAAGTCTATCGATCATCTTGCCGAGGGGAACCATACCGGGTCCACAACGAACCCGCAAACGGATCATCCAACTCCTCGAATCGGGTTTCAAGCACACGTCTCAGCACCGAGAAAACGCGTGGTGGACGCACCAAAATATCATATCACGAGGAACCGGGTTTTCAAATAGTGCATCTTTTCTTAAATAATCCCACGGTCCTCAAAACCAGAAATCACATGAAAATCCAACACCAATGAGTAAATCAAATGCGATGTGCTATGTACATCAAGCCATAATATAGGTACAAGGGAGAAACCGCTTTTTAAAATAGTTTCAGTTTTCAAAGACATCATGCGGCTCCCAATTTCTATGAAAATCATATCGAATCATATGTGAAATGAACTACAATATAATGATCATGGAAATTCTACAGTGAGTGTGTCTTGGAAATTACTAACGGTGTGTGTGTAACATGCAGATTAGTGCTCATGCAACATGAACCGTTAGTAATAGTGCGGTGTTCTATCAATTCTAAGTTTACATACATATAGCAGGGAATGCAGTATGCAACAACAGTATCCATGAACGGTCAATGTAGGTAAATGCAATATGTAGCTATAAGGTCCAATCAGCCCTGACGCATAACGCCATGCAGGCGATATCCCCGTAGATGTTAAATCTACTCACCGTAGTCTAGCGCTTAGTGTAGCCGATTACTTGTTTCCCCTTCTTCGCCGCGTCCGTCTCACTCGCTTGCGAACCTAGAATTACACAATAATCACACATAAGCTCAAATCTACAAAAACACGGTATTAAGTTCAAACCAGAAACCCGTGTCGCAAACCAAGCGCGCGTGTGCGCGATACGCCAAAACGTGTGATTACGCATCTGAAGCTAACCCGACGCGTCGCGATACGCAGAAACCCCAAACCCACACACGTATCACGTGTGACGCGAAGATTTAAAAATACGAGAAATAGGTTTTTAACTCCATATTTTTATACAGAATTGATATTATAAAAATATATATATCAATGATCATAAAATAGTAGCAGACTCCTGCTGCCCAACCCCCAACCCCCAACTCATCCATCTGGCCGCAATTTGTGGCCAGAACTCTTTTTCCGGCGGCCTGGGTAGGGAGAGGGACTCCCAGGTTTTGTGTGCGCACTCTATACCGCTTGAACATACCACAGTAATTACAAAATCGTTCTGAAATAATCCGGGCACAAGCAGATCTAACAGAACCCAAATTCTAGTTAAAAATTCCATTTTTACACTAAAATGAAACTTTATGGTATTTTTCTGAAATCTGAAACAAACCCAAATCTAAAATCACACTAATATCACATTACCAAGCTAATCAAGCCTTAAAAAGCTAATTTTTAATATAACCTCACTAAAACCCCTTACATAGCACAAAACATGCATAAAAATGTGATATTTTACTAAAACACAACAAGCTATGGAAATAGGGTGCTAGGGGTGAGATTAATACCTTCAAATGACCTTAGAAGAACCAAAAGTTCCAGATCTATCCTCAAGTATCCAGACTTGCCATCAAACTCCCCCAAAGGTCATTTTTCCATGGTTTTTGTGTAGAAAATAGGTTGAATTTGTATAGGGTTTGAGCTAGAATCAAAAAGAAGTGAAAAGAAAAGAGAAGATGAAGAAAATGTTTTGGTTTTCTGCAGCTCTTCTGCAGAAATCAGAAAATGAGAAAAGAGAGAGAGAAGAGAGGGGAAAAATTGGTCAAAAGAAGTCAAACTTTTTACCTAACCACCATACCTCCATTCCTCATTTAAAATTTGAATTTTTATAAGGGGTTTGACTTGGTTAAATGGTTGGGATAAATAAAAACCATGCAAGAAAAGCAAAGGGTTAACATGATAACACTTTTTAACCAAAGTCACCAAAATGAGCTAAGTGTGCATGTGTACACCGACACAAAATTTTCCAATTAGGGTAAACACGATATAAATAAAATTAATAATCCTACATATATATATATAAATATATATATAAAAACATGCACAATTGCTAATTAACGCGAAAATACTCTAAACGAAATTTCAAGGCGTTACACAGACGTCCCCCTCCTTCTCGGGAATCCCCTCAGGAATCTCAGTGGACGGCGGGAGATCATCTTTTTCCTCTTAAGGGGAACCTCGACACCCTCCTCCCCCCTCGCCAGGGGCGCCAGGTCTCACGCATGCTTCTGGATACCCCCACGGCGTTCATCAGGGGCTCGGGGTGCTGCGGAAGGCCTCGCCGGTGGAGATGGTCTCAGGGCCGAGCTCGGACCAGCTCGGGACAAGCTCACGCCCCCGGCCTTCTTCTGGGACGTAGAGGCTATGGCAGCTAAGATCTTGGATCGGTCCATTTTTCCAGTGAAAGGAGAATACACAAAAGAGTTAGTGGTGCTAGAAGGGCAAAAGAAATTATTCAAGTCTAAAAAGATCGTCCAAAAACCTAACTTACCCATGAAGCGAGCAGGGCAGAGCCCGACCCTGCTAAGAACCTGCTCGGAGAGCAGGACGTTGGCCCGCTAGATTAGCTCCCACATGGATATCGCCCTCGCCTTAGGCGAAGATAAATGCTTCGCCCTCGGACAGTCGTGTAGGGTTCCTAGGCACTCTCAAGAAGTCTCACAAGGCATCAACCATGCCAATTTCAAATTTTACGGTGCCGAGAAACCCTAGACTAAGGATCGTTAACTAGAAATTTAGGCGAAAGATGCAACTAGTAAACTACTTTACTAAGAGAACGTAAATACAACCTTTGTAGATCCGGTCCTCCACCTCCATAGCTCCGCAATGAAGTCTCCTCGCTGTCCAAATGGAAACCCGGGCTCTAGCGTCGGCTTCATCGGAGAAATGGGCGGGCAAGGTCGTCGGCTTCGTGCTGAAGATGATCTAGGTCGAGGCATCACTAGATCAAGCTCCCACTTCACCAAGTCATGAAACTTGTGAAGAGAACAACCTATACTACTTGGCAAGAGGTAGAGGATGAAGAAATAGGAGTTGGGTTCACTTTAGATTTGGATTTCTCACTCTTTTTCATCAATCACCATTGATGAAGTCAAGCTTTCTTCATTGAAGAAGATGAAGAAGAAGAAGATAATGATATGATAAGAATAATCAAAATAGAATAGAAAAATCAATTCTTATCATATACAAACCATGGTTTAGTGTAGAGATTTAACTAAGTTTAGATGGATTGGTTAGGGTTAAGCATGAGACAAAATGGTCACTTAGTCAAAGCTTCATGAAGCTTCATGATGCAAACAAAGAAAGCCACCATTTTCTCTTTATGCCATTTATATTACAAAAGGAATAAATAAATAAATAAATGAATAAGAAAAAAAACCCTAACCATTCATATAACCATGATTTAATCTTTACACAAACCCAAGTAAACATGTATCATCAAACATGATACAATCAAGTGCACAAAAGTATATCACATATACAACTTGTGAAGTTCAAGTGAGAAAATCCATTTAAAGTGAACCAATACTAGTTAATGCAAAGTAATATATCAAATATATAATTATGCATTAAATCATTAAATCAACACTTGATTTACCGATCCGGTCATATCGCATACAACCGACTAATATCCAATGTATCGGCTTATCGAATCAATCCTTGATTCGATAACTAGGTTATATCGCATACAACCATTCGATACATTCATCGCGAGAATGAAATACGGTATCACATACACGCATTATTCTCGGTCCCGCACATATCTCATATGCGCTCCTATTTCGTTTCGCTTGAGCCAGGAAACCTCTGTGTAGGACTCTAAAGACTCGTCAATACGCCAGCAGCAGGTGATGATCATATCAAACACCCACAAGCCGCAAGCGGTCTGCTAAACGTAACGGCCACCCGGGTATTGAGTGATCAGAAGATCGACGAGCAAGCCCACTCACACTCCTGTGAATCCAACCAGTAACACTTACCGTACAGTCCGGTCTCGTCGTCTGATATGTCGCATATCTCGCCTAGGGGTGGTAAACGTCAGACCCCAATAGCTCGATAAGTCGTGTCGATATGAGGCCTATAACTGTTCGAGAAACTACTGGTAACACTTACCAGTAAATCTCAGCAACCCTGGCCAGGGATTTCCGGTTATAGCCAATCGAACACAGCGCAACATCAACTCCCTATACCGGGAGAGACGAATCCCCTCCTATCGCTCATTGCCTCCATGTGATTCGGGACTGTACCCAAAAACCACCATTTTGCACGCCCTCTTGGACGTGGTAAGATGGAAATCAAAGCACAGTGGGAACCACACAAGACTCTATGACGATCTCGGGTCAACAGACTACTCTGTACCATGTCACCAGAGAACTGCCATCTGACGTAAGGTATAATACCATCTGGGAGTTCTCGGCGAGTCCGTCCAGTGTACCCAGTCTCTACTGAGCACCCGTATATCATCTCTGATGTCAAACACCAATGGATATGGGATCATCCATCGCCCATCTGTATGGGTCGAGAAGGTACACGCTAGTCTACTCTGGTATATCGATGCCCCGTCTCGATACACCCACGACTAGGGACTTTGAAGGATGTACTTATGGACTACCATGTCCCCACTAGTATGATCCACATCATAGTCCAGGTAGTCAAGTACATATCCTAAGGGCTTTACCAACATGTAGCAGAGAGACAATCAGTGTACACGTTAAGGTAAAGAGCAACCAGATAGCATATTATCATGTCGAGCAAGAAAGTCCTCCCTATATATGTCCAAGCATCCACTACAATATACATCCTATGTATAGTAATGGCCTCAAGGGCATACATATAACTAACAATCTCCCACTTGCACTAGGGCCATCTGATAGCAGTGGTTGTAGTATCTCATACTCAACCATCCCATAAAAATCTCTCTCTGGAAACAGGCCTTTGTGAGTGGATCCGCTGTGTTTGTCCTCTGAGTCTACTCTCCAAACCTTGATCACCCTGGAAAACAAACATCTCCATGATCAGGTGACACTGCCTTAGAATATGTCTGGATCACTGATGGGACCGGCGTTCCTTGGCATAAGCCACAACTCCATTGTCTCACAAAGGTTGGAACGTAGTTCATCTCATGAACCAATATACATCCAAACATCCTCTTTGGTAGCATCTTAAGTAGCGATGTATCCTGCCTTTATCGTCTAGTTAGCCACGGTATCTAGCTTGGAACTCTTCCAACATACCGTCCCTTTACTGAGGGTAAAGACAATGCCTGTGACTGACATTCAGTCGTCTTTATCACCCTGGAACACTTCCAGTGATTTTCCCCAGGATCAACTGATACCTTCTCACTACAACTAGTGAGTATCCCTATATCCAACTAGATCTATCTCATAGATCCAAAGTCCAGGATTTAGTAGGTATCACTTTGATCCTATGTGGAGAATCATTGTGATAAGCGGAGATTGATCGATCGTAGCATTGGAAACTCCTTCCCTATCAAGAGTATGTCATCCACGTACTCTACGAGGATCGTCACCATACTCCCTACTACCTTTTTTTTATACAAGGTTCATCTACCATTTTGATGATGTCAACTTCTTTGACTAATCCATCAAAACAGATGTTCCAACTCCGCGATGCCTGCTTTATCCTATAAAGCATCTTGCACACGTATCCGCTGCTCCCAATGTCTACGAGGCCCTCTGGCTGTGTACTTATAGACGCACTCTTCTAAAACATCATTTAGAAAAGCAGTCATGACACCCAACCACCAGATATCGCAGTCATGGTATGTAGCCGTGACAAGTAGGATCTGGATGGACTTAAGCATATCCACTTGAAAAGGTTTCATCATAATCCACGCCTGGTCGATGACGAAAAGCTTTAACAAGTCTAGCTTTGAAAGTCTCAACTTTTCCATATACACCAAGTAATCTTCTCAAGATATACTTGCTCCTGATGGGGATTTAACCCTTCAGATATAGCAACCAAAGTCTATAATTTGTTGGTGTATAAGGATTCCATCTCAGATCGCTAAGCATCCAGCCATTCTTACAGAGTCCCACTCCTGATGGCCAGCTCGAAACTAGTTGGGTCATCATCTCATGACGCTATCCTCGCTCCCACTGTCATAGAGAAACCGAAGTATCTCTCAGGCGGGTGAGGAACGTTACTAGATCGGCGGAGAGGCTGAGGTTCGTTGGTAACTACTAAATCCTTTGGTTCTATCAAATCATCAGCTGCAGTTTGTATAGCTGGAACCTTTCTAGTTGTACATTACAGACTTTGCCTCGAGCTTGTCCGGATTTTGCTTTCAGACATAGGCCGGTCAACCCCAAATCTTAACTAGCTTAAGACATGGGCTCTTCCCTTTCCATATCACATATGAAATGGTAGGCAACTGATTTGATTGGAACCCTATTCAATAGGTATGCAACTTCATAAGTGCATAACTCCCAAAAGGAAAAAGGTAACTCAGCAGTACTCATCATAGAGCACACCATATCAAATAGGGTGTATCTGCTCCGCCCCGATATACCATCGTGCTATGGTGTATACGGAGGAGTAATGCTGAGAGAGAATCTCATTCTCCTTTAGAATCATCCAGGAATTCCGTGCTCAAGTATTCTCCTCCTCGATCTCATCAAAGGACATAATACTTATACCCTCGTTTTGGTTTTCTACTTCTAAATCATATTCTGTGAATATCTCAAAAGGTTCGGACTTGTGTTTCAACAGGAACATATGTCTGAATCTTAAGAGATTATCAGAGAATGTAACGAAGTACAAAGAACCAGTCTTAGCATGTGTAGACTGTTGGAGATAGTGCCCTCAGAGTCAATTATTGGATCACAGGCACGTGATTGCAATGATTGAGGGAGGACCTATCCCGGTACGACAGTCTTACTCGAGATGATAGTTTGCTATCTGGTTTACCTTTATCATCGTGTATTGTTTCAGGTGACCTTACAGGTCGCTATTACACGTTGATAGAGCCCCTAGGATTCTTGCTTGACCACCAGCAGTATGAGGGCGATCATATAAGTGGGAGCTGGTAGTCTACAAGCATATCCTTAAAAGGTCCCTAGTCATGGGAGATTCGAGACAGGGCATCGATTCTCCAGAGTAGACTAGTGTATACAGTCGAGACCCCGACGAGGGGCGGTGGCCGGTCTCACAAGCCACTGGTGTAAGTTGGATCACCTAAGATGTATACAGGTGCTCATTGGGTTATGAGTACACCGGACAGGACTCGCCGGGAACATGCTAGTTGGTCTTATACCTGACGTCAGATAGCAGTTCCCAGGTGACATGTGTACAGGTTAGTTCATCGACCTGGGGATCGTCATTTGTCTCGTGTGAGTTCCCACTGTGCTTTGATTACTACCCTACCACGGCTCAAAGGAGTCGTGCAAACAGGTTTTAGTTGGGTACAGTCCCGAGCCACATGGAGGCAGTGAGCGGATCTTCAGGGGTTCGTCTCTCCCGGTATTGGGGGTGAGGTCGCGCTGTGTCTAGGAGAGCCATTACACGAAGTCCTTGGCCAAGGCAGGAGATTTACTGGTAGGTATTCCAGTAGTATCTCAGGGTGTTCTGGGCTACACTCCGACACGACTTGTACCGCTTTTGGGGGTCTGACTTTCACCCACCCCCTAGGCCCGACATGCGATGCTCATAGACGAACGGACCGGACTGTACGGATATTGTCACTGACAGGCTCAGTAGGGTGTCAGGATGAGTTCGCTCATCGACGTCCCTTTTGGTCAATAGCTGGTGGCCCGTTACGTATTGGCTTATACCTCTGACGTGCTAGTGGTTAAATCCACAGCCACAGTATTGACGAGTCTTTAGAATCCACCACACATTCAGTTACTCAGCTTTCGGGCGAAACGCTGTAGAGGCCGTATGGAGATATGGCAGGGTCCGATCAGATACGTGCGGTATTGCACGGATCAGGATCGGACAGTTTTGTACTAGTGGCCGTATAGATATATGGCAGGGTTCGATCTGATACGTGCGGTATTGCACGGATCAGGATCGAACGGATATTACTAGCCGGCTTTGGCTTAAGCCGGTCCTAGTTTAGTACAGTGTAGATTTTGTCTCATTGCATTTGTATCTGGACGGAATACAGATGCGGGTGTGTATGCACAGTATAGGGGTTTTCCTGTAATCTATTACGGGACCAGTTTTCTGGAGTTGCCAGTTTGCATTCCGTTCCGGCCGGTTTTCCTTTGTTCTTTCCCGGCCGGACTTTTCCGATGGAGGGGGTTATTTGCAAGTTTGCAAATAACACATTGTGGAGGTTTTTCTTGCAAATGTATTTATTATGAAAGCATCTTTAGATACCATTCTTTTCCTTCATCTTTTCATGCTTTATTAAGATTAGAAATGAGTTGAAAGATGATGTGATTTTGTTATGATGATGTTTTGGGTGTGGTCACCACTTGTGCTCCTACGATCACCTCCCTTCATGCTTCATATTCTTTCCTCCACCATTTCTAAGTTCATAAGTTTTTTCCATGGTTGAGAGAGAAGAAGATGAGAGCTTCATCTTTGAGAGAATAGCATTCTTGATCTCATTTTACATGTTAAGAAAAATGCAAGCACCATTTTTCTTATCTTGTTTCCTCCATCATCTTCTAATGGCAACGAACCCAAATGAGACATAGCCTCTACACTACACTTCCTACAGCAAATCTTGGACGCGTCGACTCGCCAGCTTCGCGCCCGAGTTGCCTCGGTATTGAGGTGGGAGCCCGTAAAAGTACCCGGCTTCGTGGTGCCCTTTTTGACGAGGAGGAGACGGACGGAGATCCCGCAAGAAGATCGGAGTGGAGATGAAGACCGGAGGACTCGGATCACTCGGTATATCTCTTTCCCTTCTTGTTAGTAGCTTAGACTTGTTAATGGTTACGATCCGGGGTTTAGTGCGCGGTGGTGCCGGTTTGCTAAGTCCGCAAAATCAAAGTTTATCACCGTTTCCGCATTTGGCCGTCGGATTGACGGCCGGGGCGCCGCCGTGCACTTGCAGTGGTATCAGAGCCTCGCCATTAACTTCGTCTAGCTTCGTTTGATGTGTTTTTCAGTTCCGATCGACCAAAATTCCAAAAACCATATTTTGATCACATCAGTTTTCTGTTTGAAATTTTTGGTGTCGAAAAATTTTTCAGGTTGTAAATTATTGATGTACTGGAAAATCTAAGAGCTCTGTAAAAATTCGATGAGGTGAATCCACAGTGGGAGCGCGGAACCGCCGCATATACCCCCTTCCCGCCGCTAATCCGCCGCGCACTGTAGGGTTCCCTGCACCAATTTTTTACAGAGGCTTTCTGGACTTAAAATATGGGTTTTGGAATATTAATTTTGGGCCCAGTATTTCTGTGAGTGCTGCAGTATTAGTTTGGGGCCCACTAGTTTATTTTTTGATCAATCGGAAAATTTTAAACACATTTTTCACAGTATTTACATTATATCTGCGACCGTGAATGTCACTCGATCGGTAAATCCGGTCTAACTGCTATAGCCCGGTTAGACGGATTTGCGAACGTGACTTTCACGTTGATGTTCTGTGTTTTGCTGTGATGTTGCGGATTGGTCGTGGGGATACCCTGGATGCAATGCTAGTACAGTGTTGTTGTATTATGTACATTTGTTGTTGCGGGGCGAGCGTCCGACATGTGGACTGCCGTCACTGCCTGATTGTATTATTCTTTTGGGGCACGACCTGGTTGCGGTCGATGTACCCGTTGTATGTATATTTTACTTTTTGTACTAGGTTTACCCCGCGGAGGGGTGCACGGATAGCCGGGTTCTGGAGGGCAACGAGCCCGCATCTCAGGGCATTGAGACGGAGGGGCTTCAGTCTAGAATTGGCGGGCTATTCGCCGCACTCGTAGGGGGTACAGGTTGACCCAGGAGGGGTGCCCAAGTTACCGGATTCCGTGAAGTGCTGGGTGTTCCATTCACGGCGCTGAAGGGGGCTGCCTCGCTTCAGGTTTTAGCGGGTGACTTGCCGCGCCCGTAGGGGTCTAGGTTTTCATTGCACAGGCTATCCACACGACCAGGGGAACGTCGGGTTTCAGTAGTGGCTCTGTGAAACCCGGGGATCCCAGATATCTGTATTGTTCTGTGATGCTGTACATTTCTGTGATGTTGCATTTTATTCACGCCTTGAGCGAAATATAATATATTGGTATATATATTAGTAGATGTTGTATATGTTTTTCATCCGCGCTAGTCCAGTCCCCGCTCTGCCATTAGTTAGCTAACCTAACGGGTGATGACGGGACCCAGTGGCAAATGCGGATGGCATATACGTACGTCAGTATATTTTCGTTCTTTGTGGTGTGATCAATTGATGGGACTGCATTGATTCGGATCAATGCAAGTTAAACAAACCTAATCTGATGTTGTTGGAACACTTTTCAAAAAGCTGTTATTGCAAGGACGTTCACTTTTGTTTTGCATCGTGGTATTCATTTGGAATATCCTGCTCCTCAGTCGACGAGGCAAGGGCCGAGATCCCTTCACCGGGAGTGACCCCTTGGACAGAAGTTTGCGTCAGGGCATTAACTTCACTATAGCCGATTACTTTTGCTTTGCATCGTGGTATTCATTTGGAATATCCTGCACCCCATTCTACGGGGAAAGAGCCGAGATCCCTTCACCGGGAGTGACCTCTTTAGCGAAGGTTTTCGTTACTATATTTTCTAAAAAGCTATCCGTTCCTTCAACGATATCAAGTTCATTACGTAAAAGGTTTTCGCCAGAAACCATTCGTAGCCCTCCGTCGTTTCAGACGGGTAGCACGTAGTATTCATGCTATGTTTGTTGACCTTCGTCAAGGCATAGTGTATGGTAGCTGCTTGTTGCCTTTCTGCTGCATAGATAGATGTGTTGGTTTGGGACAGTCGTATAGCCTTGTTGACCTTCGTCAAGGGCTTGTACGGGTGGGTTCAAATTAACCTGGACAATGACGGGTGGAACTTGACATGTGACTTATGATTTGTTGACCTTCGTCAAGGTCATAAGAGCATGGGGTAAAAATCACATCGGGAGTTTCAAAAGAACTGAAACTTGCCAGATATGCGCATACCTTCTGGAGTGTGATAACGTGAGCGGATTCCGTCACTTTATCATGCGATGAGTGTTGGATCCCGATTCCCACTGATGAGTTGGTTTACTCCTCGGGTGACCCCGACTAATTCTTCTTTCAGGTTTGGAGGAGAATTTGAGGTACAGTGGGAGGTTTCCAGATTAGATAAATTGGTAACCATTCTGATCTAGGATAGAGTGCACGCTGAGTATTTCTTTTCTCTCTCTCTGGCAGCGACCATTGACCCGACCCTAGACTATGACTCAGTGACCAAGTTGACCGAACCTTCTTTACACTAGCTTTTGGATTGTCAGAGTTGCAGACCTCATTGCCACTCCTACTTTTACCCTTTTCTCCAGGACACCCCGTATTGCTACGAACGTCCACTTCCATTGGACAAAACCATCGTATGGTTAGATACGAACTCGAAGGAATTCGAGGATGGTTTCCAGTTCTGGAGAAAACGGATAGGATTATTCAGTTTTCTTTTCCCTTTTACCTTCTCTCAAGTTGTGAGTACTCCTTGATTTAGGAGATAGTACACCTATTATGCAAATTGGATAGTCTTCTTCCAAACCTTAGGCTGGTGCCGACCGGTAGGGAATGAAGAAAACCAATTAGCCTAAACGGTGTGCAGAAGGTATTAAGATTAAGACAAAGCAAGGGATTAGTAAGAGGGCAAAATAAATTGCGACTGATATTCACGACCAAACCAAGTATTTCTTTGCCAATCCTAAATCACCTTTGTATTTCTCCAGGACACTCCGTATCACTACGAAGATCCACAGTTTATTGGATACCCCATCGTATGGTTATATATGAACTCGAAAGGAACTTGTTCCAGTTCGAGGATGGATTCTGGTCCAGGAGAAATAGGAATAAGGTTTATTCGGTTGTCTTTTATCTTCACCTTCTCTCGCATTGCGAGTGCTCCTAGGACTAGGACAGTACACCCATTATGCTTATTGGATAGTCTTCTTCCAAACCATAGGCTGGTGCCGAACGGTAGGGAAGGAAGAAAACCATTTGGCCTAAGGGGTGTGCAGAAGGTAATGACTAAAGACATATAAAGGGATTTGGACAGGTGGCAAAGAATTATACGGTTATAGTTGTGAATCTGGATAATGGTAGAGGCATTACTAGGAATACCAGGATACCCCATCGAAACATTTCAATGTTTCAGTTCAACTGTGTACTGTTAAAGGAAAACTGATTTCCCGATTAGATACTTACTCCAGGATATGTATTTACCAGGTATGATTCTCACATCTGTATGGTTTTACAGATGTTGAGTGGGAGTAAGTTATTGGGAATTGGGTGATCATCCTCATTATATCGAGATTCATTGTAATCGGTGATATTTGAGGAGATCACCTGGGCTGTTTGCCGGTCGGCAAATATTTGGTTTTGAATATCCGCTGTTGTGCACCAATTTCAAATTGTTATATCTGTACGTCTATTTTCATAGAGTGAGATATACCTTTTGATATTATGTCGATGACATTTACCTATATCAGTGGATGGTTAGGTAAGGAGCATTAAACAGCGGTGTAATTCTTCTTAACCTTAAGTACAGTTTTCAACCTACGACACACAGTGAAAGAGTTGTTAGACTCGGCGGACTTATACAGAGTATTGTATGTTGTCCAGTGTCCATTGGGACAGAGGGGTTGGTCCTCATACTATAGTCTGTTTACTTTTAACTTCTCTAGTTCTTAGACATGAGTTTCGTAGAAACACAGGGTCTAAGTTTTGAGGAGTTATAGGTATTTGAATAGAGTAGAGAACCATGTGTTGCAAGTATCAGGATTCTTCAAAGTGATCGAAGATGTAGATACTTGTGTATGGTATTCAGTTGATGGTAATAATAAAGAGAAATTGCTTCTCTTTCAGGTTACTCGTAATTGGAAGCATTCCTAAGTTGAGTAACGCTGATCGGCCTCTCTTCATTTTGTTAACATGCACTGGAGACAGCTGCATGATTTGAATATGGTTCAATTAAATCAGTGCCTCTTGTTCTATATTGGATATAGTACAGTTCATATCTTAACATTGTTAAGGTACGGGGAGTTGTCCGGCTTATGATTAAAACCAGACTCTGGATAACTCAAGGCACGTTTCTGTAATGGCTGTTTGTGGGTTGACCCAGGCTATGACGAGGGGTGACTTTCTACCATCTGGGAGATTAATAGTAATATTGTTCTAGACTCGCCACAGTTTTAATAAAAATGGATTTTTCAAAAACAGTAGTGGGAGTATGGTAGAACTGGAAGTGATTCCAGAACCGCAAACGATTACTGAAGATTTGATAAGGAACCTAAAAGATTCAATCTGATTTGACATTCCATTGGCCACTCCGCAGATAAGGTGGGTAACCTCAGGCACCCGAGAGGTACTTCGGTATACTCAAGGACGGTGGCAGAGATGTTCTTGTTTACCCAGACTTGCCATTGCTGTTCTTCCAGACTATGAGACCCGGCAGGAGGATGAGTATAGCGTCGTTCTAAACAAGCTTTAGAAGTGTACGCCTATATGACTCTGCCAGAGGGTTGTCGTAGTCAGTGGGAGCAGCGGAAGCATTGGTGGACATCAGGCTTATGTCTATTTATAGACTAAAGCAGATATAGCGGAGATAGATCATCTGTTTCTGATGTGACAGTCATAGGTTTGACGTCATCAGAATAGGGGATGGATCTGTTGAGAAGGTAGTAGGAAGTGATATTCCTATACTATGATCGGTTATACTTTGGTCATCACACAGTAGTTTCTCCACAAGGGACTTGGACATTATATCAGACATACTGGTTACTAGATCTATGGTTTTAGGTCTAGATTTGGGTGGTTTCCCAATCAGGGTACTTTGACAGCATTCTAAGAATATTTAGAATGGATGACTCCTGGCATGGTAGTGTACCTGCAGGTGATGGAGTCACCCTCTCTAAAGGTGTCTTATAGACTAAAGGGAGAGGGATGCGCATGATTGGCAGATCACTTGCTTGGGCAATTGAGTCAATCATGAGATATCAAGTACCACACCAGATGTTGTTCTTGCACTAGATGCAATAAGTTGACATTGATCCAATCCTGGAGAAACAGTCGGAAGCAGTTTTAGAACATAAGTGGATGTTCTAGGGATATGATAACGACAGCCTCATTTGGGAGACAGTTATCATTCCAGGCTTCCAAGGTGACATGGACGACAAGGAAGTTGTCAGAGTTATAGTTTTCCTTCTGACGAGGGGCAGTATTTTGGACAGGTGGTCCAAGGAAATACTGAGGGTGGCATGGCGCAGGATACTGATTAAGTTCAGTTGACGATACAGTCTAAGAAGTTTGGATTTGGAGTTCATTGATGAGCTCGGTCCCATCAGACATCCAGACACTCTAAGACAGGTATTGCTCATTTCGGGAAATGGTTTTCTCCGCGAACTTGAGATATAGAGAGACATAGAAAGAAACTTCAGAGCGGATCCACTCGCTGAGGCTATTCCTCGAACGCAATAGTCTCGCAAACGAGCTTTGTGAGACTGACTAGTAGAGGAGTTGGGTGTTCGGTATCACACGGGCTGTGAGTATGCGACATCGCAATAATTAGCCTTGAGTGCAAGTGGGAGATTGTTGGAGATAGTGCCCTCAGAGTCAATTATTGGATCACAGGCACGTGATTGCAATGATTGAGGGAGGACCTATCCCGGTACGACAGTCTTACTCGAGATGATAGTTTGCTATCTGGTTTACCTTTATCATCGTGTATTGTTTCAGGTGACCTTACAGGTCGCTATTACACGTTGATAGAGCCCCTAGGATTCTTGCTTGACCACCAGCAGTATGAGGGCGATCATATAAGTGGGAGCTGGTAGTCTACAAGCATATCCTTAAAAGGTCCCTAGTCATGGGAGATTCGAGACAGGGCATCGATTCTCCAGAGTAGACTAGTGTATACAGTCGAGACCCCGACGAGGGGCGGTGGCCGGTCTCACAAGCCACTGGTGTAAGTTGGATCACCTAAGATGTATACAGGTGCTCATTGGGTTATGAGTACACCGGACAGGACTCGCCGGGAACATGCTAGTTGGTCTTATACCTGACGTCAGATAGCAGTTCCCAGGTGACATGTGTACAGGTTAGTTCATCGACCTGGGGATCGTCATTTGTCTCGTGTGAGTTCCCACTGTGCTTTGATTACTACCCTACCACGGCTCAAAGGAGTCGTGCAAACAGGTTTTAGTTGGGTACAGTCCCGAGCCACATGGAGGCAGTGAGCGGATCTTCAGGGGTTCGTCTCTCCCGGTATTGGGGGTGAGGTCGCGCTGTGTCTAGGAGAGCCATTACACGAAGTCCTTGGCCAAGGCAGGAGATTTACTGGTAGGTATTCCAGTAGTATCTCAGGGTGTTCTGGGCTACACTCCGACACGACTTGTACCGCTTTTGGGGGTCTGACTTTCACCCACCCCCTAGGCCCGACATGCGATGCTCATAGACGAACGGACCGGACTGTACGGATATTGTCACTGACAGGCTCAGTAGGGTGTCAGGATGAGTTCGCTCATCGACGTCCCTTTTGGTCAATAGATGGTGGCCCGTTACGTATTGGCTTATACCTCTGACGTGCTAGTGGTTAAATCCACAGCCACAGTATTGACGAGTCTTTAGAGTCCACCACACATTCAGTTACTCAGCTTTCGGGCGAAACGCTGTAGAGGCCGTATGGAGATATGGCAGGGTCCGATCAGATACGTGCGGTATTGCACGGATCAGGATCGGACAGTTTTGTACTAGTGGCCGTATAGATATATGGCAGGGTTCGATCTGATACGTGCGGTATTGCACGGATCAGGATCGAACGGATATTACAAGCCGGCTTTGGCTGAAGCCGGTCCTAGTTTAGTACAGTGTAGATTTTGTCTCATTGCATTTGTATCTGGACGGAATACAGATGCGGGTGTGTATGCACAGTATAGGGGTTTTCCTGTAATCTATTACGGGACCAGTTTTCTAGAGTTGCCAGTTTGCATTCCGTTCCGGCCGGTTTTCCTTTGTTCTTTCCCGGCCGGACTTTTCCGATGGAGGGGGTTATTTGCAAGTTTGCAAATAACACATTGTGGAGGTTTTTCTTGCAAATGTATTTATTATGAAAGCATCTTTAGATACCATTCTTTTCCTTCATCTTTTCATGCTTTATTAAGATTAGAAATGAGTTGAAAGATGATGTGATTTTGTTATGATGATGTTTTGGGTGTGGTCACCACTTGTGCTCCTACGATCACCTCCCTTCATGCTTCATATTCTTTCCTCCACCATTTCTAAGTTCATAAGTTTTTTCCATGGTTGAGAGAGAAGAAGATGAGAGCTTCATCTTTGAGAGAATAGCATTCTTGATCTCATTTTACATGTTAAGAAAAATGCAAGCACCATTTTTCTTATCTTGTTTCCTCCATCATCTTCTAATGGCAACGAACCCAAATGAGACATAGCCTCTACACTACACTTCCTACAGCAAATCTTGGACGCGTCGACTCGCCAGCTTCGCGCCCGAGTTGCCTCGGTATTGAGGTGGGAGCCCGTAAAAGTACCCGGCTTCGTGGTGCCCTTTTTGACGAGGAGGAGACGGACGGAGATCCCGCAAGAAGATCGGAGTGGAGATGAAGACCGGAGGACTCGGATCACTCGGTATATCTCTTTCCCTTCTTGTTAGTAGCTTAGACTTGTTAATGGTTACGATCCGGGGTTTAGTGCGCGGTGGTGCCGGTTTGCTAAGTCCGCAAAATCAAAGTTTATCACCGTTTCCGCATTTGGCCGTCGGATTGACGGCCGGGGCGCCGCCGTGCACTTGCAGTGTAGACAGGGGACCTACATACATCAACATGTATCATCCCAAGAGTTCATTAACTCTTTCTCTGTTTCCAGTAAACGGAGCTATGGTCATCTTGTCTCTGTGACATGACTGGCAAGTTTCACAAGATGTAAATTCAAACTGATTTAAATATGCATCTACATGTAACTTCAGCTAGTCGGGTCGCATTGATATGACCTAGTCTACAATACCTCAAGAAGGATCCGTTCATTTCTGAACTCTTCCTCTTGTATGTGTTCCGTATACTAAGAACTGTAGTTTGATTTAGAACATTAATGCTTTTAGATAACGTGCCTGAACCGATCAACTTTTGATATAGGAAATGTTCAAAACATTATCCAACAATACAAAATTATATCCTTTCTTTACTAATAAAGAGACTGATATGATTTTGTATATCAGGTTCGGTATCTAATAACATTCGTTCAGAATCAATGTATTGGTAATACAGGGTGACAGTGACCAACAGACTTGGCTGCAACACTTGCCCCGTTTTCTGCCTCATGAAACTTATCACCCGTTCTCAGTTCTCTACCTTTCTGTAGCCCTATGTAACAGATTACATATCTGGGATCCTGATCTGGTATCACATACCCAGGACGTAAAGAATACTGAGAAACAGTTCTGTATAATGAACACGCCCGAAGATGATGCATCATCATGCACTCTCCTCGTTTGGGCGGTACGGGAAATCTGGTATTCCCCAATTTCCTGCTCTGTCTTATAACAATTATAAGTTGGAGCGGGACCAACGTTCCCCAGCTCAGTATAACAAGCGGGTTCGGTCAATATTCCGTATTATTATCTTGATTAAGGCGTGATATGGTCGCTACCAGGAGAGAGAGAGAAGAAAACACTCAGCGTGCGCTCTTTCAAGAATAGATTGGTTTTTATTTTATCTAATCAGGATGGCTCCCACTGCTTTTTATCAAATCTTCCTTCAAACCCTAAAAGGAAAGACTAGCCGGGATTAATTACACACTACAAGTTCGCCAATCTTTCAGCCAGGCCAGTGTCGGTACTTTGAGGGAGGTCCCCCGTGCTTTCGCACGAACCTAATTAATGTAAACCTCGTTTTCCCAGAGGCGTAACCCCGTTAACACCTTTCTAGACACCTACTTGATCGGCTAATTGTAATGTATAAAACTCTCCCAGGAGTAACTCTTACTCGCAGCGGGTATCGGGATCCAACTATCTTATAGAAGGTATGCAATCTCATTGCAAATTTCAACACTTGAAATTCCCGATAATATTTTGCCCCTAGCGTCCTATGACCTTGACGGAGGCCAAACAACCCATAGTCCGCTAGTCAAGTTCAACCCGTCATTTCCTGATTGAATTAAACCCACCCGCACGACCCTTGACGGAGGCCAAACAACGCCGTACGAATACCCTAATCCAATCGCATCATATGCTAGCAGATAAGCACTAGTTAGCTACCGTACACTACGCCTTGACGGAGGCCAAACAACCGCAGCACGAATACTAACTAGTACGTATCTGAAATGACGGAGGGGCTACGACAGGTTTTTCTGAAAACCTATTGCGTAATGAACTTGATATCGTTGTAGAATCAAATGATTTTAAAATGGAGTGCTTTTGAGGCTTTTCTAGTTTTGCTAAAGGAGTCACTCCCGGTGAAGGGATCGTCGGTCCTTTCCTCGTCGAATGAGGTGCGGGATATATCATATATATCACTATGCAAAGCAAAAACTCTTAAAAGCAATCAAAAGAGAAACCGAGTGTGTAGCATCTGCCAGTTATTACTAAAGGAGTCACTCCCGGTGAAGGGATCTCGGTCCTTTCCTTATCGAATAAGGTGCAGGATATATCATATATACCGCTGTGCAAAGCAAGAACTGTAGCTACCTGTTTTATTTTGAAATTCGATTCTACAACATCTTAGGTTTCTTTTCTTTCATTAATCACATTAATGAAGTCCCATCATTTAAGTACCTAAACATCACAGATAAATACGACGTACACTTATGCCATCCGCATTCGCCTCGATGTCCCCTCGTGCACCATTAGGTTAGGTAACTAACGGCAGAGCGGGGCAGGGCTAGCGCGGGTGTAAAACATAAGTAACGTCTATATAATATATCATATATACTATATACTGTATCTATCACAGAACATCACATGATCACATCACAGATATCGCAGCAGAAGAAACATATGAAATATTGGATATACTAGGACGTCCGTGTTTTCAATACGAGCCAGTATAAAACACGGATTCCACGGTCGCGATGAATAGCCAAACCCACACTCCTAGACCCCTACGAGAGCGGCAAGCAACCCTACCAATTCTAGAGTTAGGAGACCCGGACTCGACTCCTCGAGTTGGTCTCCCACTGGACTCCAGAACCCGGTTACTTGTGCTCCCCTCCTTGGGTCTATCCTAGTGCGGAAAAGTAAATAATATACAAACGGTGACATCTTCCGCAACCTGGAAATGCCCCAATAAAAGAATATTACATACAAGTTTTTACATGAATGAAAATGAAAAACACTCATCTCACATAAAAACCTCCGGCTATTCAAACACGACGATCCAATATAACATATCCAGCAACACATAACATCACATGTCATCAACGTAAGTAAATAAGCGCATCCCAATTGTCGCTGACATATAGCAACGAAACCGGCGATATCACATATTACACTTACGGTCACAGAAAAGAAAGTGTAAAACTACAACAGTTGGAATCCGCAACCACCTCAGACATCGCATGCCTGACCAAATGAATTCTTTAGACATCGCATGCCTAACAATTATAAACCCCGCATTTTAGTCTCAAAATCGAAAACACTTTTCAATACCAAGTCGGGCAATTCAACAGGATTCCCGACAATTTGATCGAATGCTCGTCGCAAACTTCAGTAGACGGCCGCACCTCCGATACCGTCGACGAAGTGCACCAAGGCAGAACACCGCTACCGCGAGCACCCGAACGGATGCTTTCGGCGACAGGGTTCTCCTATAGTCACTTAGTCGAGGCTATGGAGTGAAGCTGTCTATTAAGTTTACCCGACGAGTATCCGCGTACGCTACGTGATTGCGACGGACTTTTGATCACATCAAAATTCCATGGCAACCGATCAAGTGAGACTAAAGTGCTATGTTTATAACATTCATTCAGTTATCTCATAACTACTTGTGAATTCCAATTGTTGTATCACATTCCGGATAAACAGAAAATGTTAAACTTTCCGATTGAACATTCGAACACCCAAGTTTTCCCGAAACAGCTCAACACATGAAATAAGTCTAACAACATTCAGTTCGTGCCTCAGTACCAACGGTCCAGCCGTAGAAGGGTCAAGCCAACGCCTCAGATGTGGCACGCCGTACTGTCCCAAACCCGAAGGTTCAAAGGGCAGTTCAAGACGGTCACATAATCGAGTTAAGGTTTGTTGTCTTCTATAGGGTCCATCGTGTTACTTGCACTACTTAGAACGTCGTTAAACCACGGAAAAATCCAACACTTGGAAATTTCCCGACAGGGGAAAAATTGGGTATTTATATCCGGTCGAACTTTTTAACATATTCAAAAATTATCCGGAAAGCCACACAGACAAAATTTGATAATCCGATCGAACATTCGAATCCCCAAAACAACCCAAAAAATTCAACTCTTGAAAAAATATTAAAAATTCCCAGGAAAACCAGCACTTGAAACTAAGAATTACTGTGCAAAATACATTATATAATGAGGCTGTACGGCCGCGGAACCGCCGCACGAGCCATGCTCGTGCCGCGGAACCGCGGCGACTTTGTGGAATTGGGCTGTCGAATTTCACAGTAATTCTTAGATATTCCTGCTGATTTTTCTGCATATTTTTAATATCGAAAAACTCCAGATTTTGGAAAAAGTCCAGAGAGCATGTTTGTGTTAGGGTTTCGGGTTCGTTCGGATTTCAAACTTCGTCTACGCATCGCCTAAGGCTCTAGCTAGGCTCTGATACCACTGTAGGGTTCCTAGGCACTCTCAAGAGGTCTAACAAGGCATCAACCATGCCAATTTCAAATTTTACGGTGCCGAGAAACCCTAGACTACGGATCGCTAACTAGAAATTTAGGCGAAAGATGCAACTAGTAAACTACTTTACTAAGAGAACGGAAATACAACCTTTGTAGATCCGGTCCTCCACCTCCATAGCTCCGCAATGAAGTCTCCTCGCTGTCCAAATGGAAACCCGGGCTCTAGCGTCGGCTTCATCGGAGAAATGGGCGGGCAAGGTCGTCGGCTTCGTGCCGAAGATGATCTACGTCGAGGCATCACTAGATCAAGCTCCCACTTCACCAAGTCATGAAACTTGTGAAGAGAACACCCTATACTACTTGGCAAGAGGTAGAGAATGAAGAAATAGGAGGTGGGTTCACTTTAGATTTGGATTTCTCACTCTTTTTCATCAATCACCATTGATGGAGTCAAGCTTTCTTCATTGAAGAAGATGAAGAAGAAGAAGATAATGATATGATAAGAATAATCAAAATAGAATAGAAAAATCAATTCTTATCATATACAAACCATGGTTTAGTGTAGAGATTTAACTAAGGTTAGATGGATTGGTTAGGGTTAAGCATGAGACAAAATGGTCACTTAGTCAAAGCTTCATGAAGCTTCATGATGCAAACAAAGAAAGCCACCATTTTCTCTTTATGCCATTTATATTCCAAAAGGAATAAATAAATAAATAAATGAATAAGAAAAGAAAACCCTAACCATTCATATAACCATGGTTTAATCTTTACACAAACCCAAGTAAACATGTATCATCAAACATGATACAATCAAGTGCACAAAAGTATATCACATATACAACTTGTGAACTTCAAGTGAGAAAATCCATTTAAAGTGAACCAATACTAGTTAATGCAAAGTAATATATCAAATATATAATTATGCATTAAATCATTAAATCAATACTTGATTTAACGATCCGGTCATATCGCATACAACCGACTAATATCCAATGTATCGGCTTATCGAATCAATCCTTGATTCCATAACTAGGTTATATCGCATACAACCATTCGATACATTCATCGCGAGAATGAAATGCGGTATCACATACACGCATTATTCTCGGTCCCGCACATATCTCATATGCGCTCCTATTTCGTTTCGCTTGAGCCAGGAAACCTCTGTATAAGACTCTAAAGACTCGTCAATACGCCGGCAGCAGGTGATGATCATATCAAACACCCACAAGCCGCAAGGGGTCTGCTAAACGTAACGGCCACCCGGGTATTGAGCGATCAGAAGATCGATGAGCAAGCCCGCTCACACTCCTGTGAATCCAACCAGTAACACTTACCGTACAGTCCGGTCTCGTCGTCTGATATGTCGCATATCTCGCCTAGGGGTGGTAAACGTCAGACCCCAATAGCTCGATAAGTCGTGTCGATATGAGGCCTATAACTGTTCGAGAAACTACTGGTAACACTTACCAGTAAATCTCAGCAACCCTGGCCAGGGATTTCCGGTTATAGCCAATCGAACACAGCGCAACATCAACTCCCTATACCGGGAGAGATGAATCCCCTCCTATCGCTCATTGCCTCCATGTGATTCGGGACTGTACCCAAAAACCACCGTTTTGCACGCCCTCTTGGACGTGGTAAGATGGAAATCAAAGCACAGTGGGAACCACACAAGACTCTATGACGATCTCTGGTCAATAGACTACTCTGTACCAGTGTCACCAGAGAACTGCCATCTGACGTAAGGTATAATACCATCTGGGAGTTCTCGGCGAGTCCGTCCAGTGTACCCAGTCTCTACTGAGCACCCGGATATCATCTCTGATGTCAAACACCAATGGATATGGGATCATCCATCGCCCATCTGTATGGGTCGAGAAGGTACACGCTAGTCTACTCTGGTATATCGATGTCCCGTCTCGATACACCCACGACTAGGGACTTTGAAGGATGTACTTATGGACTACCATGTCCCCACTAGTTTGATCCACATCATAGTCCAGGTAGTCAAGTACATATCCTAAGGGCTTTACCAACATGTAGCAGAGAGACAATCAGTGTACACGTTAAGGTAAAGAGCAACCAGATAGCATATTATCATGTCGAGCAAGAAAGTCCTCCCTATATATGTCCAAGCATCCACTACAATATACATCCTATGTATAGTAATGGCCTCTAGGGCATACATATAACTAACAAGTCGGCCCTGTGCCACTGTGTAGGCACGGTCTAATCCTCGCCCTCAAGTGGCCCGGCGAATACAAACTTCTCCTTCCAGTCGTGGATAGAAGATGGAATAACTACCACACCCGACCCGGCCACCCCGCCCTTGCGTTTTTAAAGGAAAAATACACCCATCTCGGCTCGTTCTTGCTAGTGCCAGGGTGATTTTTATAGCAGAGAAAAGAAGTAAGAAGAGTCAAGCTGAAGTGGATGTCCTCAAGTTTCAACCGGACCAGAAACCCAAGGAGGATTTTCCACGAGTTCGGCGCTAGCTGGCCTGGGGAGAGATGGGAGTAACGAAATACCCCACATACCTCGGTTGGAAAGGGTAGGCGCATTCCAGCTCGGAACGCTTCCAAATACAGGGCAATCTCCTTCCCCTGCACCTGGTCCGCCCGTTCGCCCCCTTTAGCCAAACGGAGCGAATAGTTAGAGGGGATATGGAAACAAGCCAGAATCTCGGCAAGCTCGTTCAAATCTCTTAAGATGGAAGGCGCATTGAGGGCATTCCCAATGAGCACCTTAGGGGCCCTTGTCGCCGCCGGGCGGCTAGCGACGCGGGTAGCCCTGACTCTATGGGGCGAGCCTGACACAGAGGAAGCAACAAGAGAACCCTCTTAGCTGTCAGCAGCCAAAGAGGCGGAAGACTCCCTAGAATCAACCCTAACTATTTCTATAGACTCTTCAGAAGAAGATATCTAACCCGATTCAAAGGAATGAGTTCTCCGAGGAAAGAGCGCAAAGGATCCGATCTAAAGGATGGAGCGCCGAGCAATCTTTGGCAATGAAGGGAAATTATGGAGGAAGTGTTGGCCCTATGGGGGTCCCCTCCTATTTATACCCTCTAGAGAAGGCATCCAACAGCCCAGATCAATTCCCGCCAAAACGAAGCTTCGCGTCTACCAGCCGTCAAGTCTCCACGTGTCGAACGACCATTGGGGACGTCCCTTCGATCGCAGGTGACAGCCTATCGCGTCCGCCAACCCGCTGCAGACGCGTGGCCTGTGACCCAACAGACGGACGAGCGAATCGGCGCCCCTTCTTTAATGCACAATCATTTCACTGATCCGTGGATGTCATCAGAGATACACGCGAAGATCCAACTGCTCGGGAATTCGCCACGTGGGCTCGGAAATCTGAACGACACAACTGTCCTACACCATGTCACCCCGGAAAATCCGCGCCAAAGATTCTTAGCAACAGGCTGGACCGAGAAGAACCAAACATGCCACTCTCGACCTGACCCATAAATAGGTCGGAACGAGAGTGGGGGGCTAGTGATGATACTCATAAGTGAGAATTTCTCAGATCATGACACATAGCGAATGACGTGTCACCCGCGATAGCTCACCAGACTCCTGGAGGGCTACCGAAGTAAAATCAGTGTGGAGCACTGATTACCTTCCTCGGTTCGTCTCCGAGCTTAAACTCCACCTCTTGCCCAAGAGCGACCAGCCGTCGAACTGCCGCCACCCACCTATGCTCGTCTCTGAGCTATTACAGAGCTGAGCTTACTCGGCCTCCCGGCTCGTCTTGGAGCTCACACCGAGTTAAGCCTTCCCAGCTCTCCCGGAAAATCGAGAACGCGAGGCCTTAGCGCTTCCGCAACGGCTCCGCGTATCTTACCAGAGCGAGATATCCGCCGCCCCATGTCCCGCTTCCCATGGTGGCGCATCCCCCATTAACGAGCGTATCCCGTCATTAATGGTGGATCCCGTCACTCACGCAGGCGTAACGTCAGCGGCGTAACCGAAGGCGAAGATCTCGCACCCGCTCTCTCTATGAGACCCCTATAAAACCATTCTTTCAGACGACTCAGATAAGGCAATTTTTAATCCAATAAACCGCTACCCTGCTCATTTTCCTCGGCTAATTTGATCGTCGGAGAGTCCTACGGTGGTCACCCACCCCGGGACTTCTTTGCAGATAGTTCGGCTTCATCTCAAAATCAACTCATTGAGATCCACAAGCCCAAGAAGACAATCTTCAAGCCAAATCTCAGTCGTTCAACAGCGCTCGCTACAGATCGACGGAGGACAGCATTTGGAAGAGATCCGAACTCCATCAGCAGACAAAACAAACACAAAATAGTGCTATGTAAAATATTGGAATCGCTCCCTCTCCCTCTCTCATCTTTTCTGTGCATGATCCTTGATTGTGATCCATCATTTTCGTGTCTTATCTATGCCGGCCCCTCTGATATGTGTTCTCTCCCTTTCAATCTCCATTTGTCCCTGCCATGTTCCTATTATTAACCAACATTTGGCTGGCCCAGATAAGACTACCGCCTCCTCATTTTAATCATGGTGTCCTCTTAATGGCTAGTAGTGCTTCTTGTTTAATTAATCAAAAGTTGGATAGCAATCATAATCTTATAAACTTTTTCTTTTGAGCTTGAATATGAAGCATGGCTCCCGTGGATAAGATTTTGCAAATCCAACGATGATCCAATGTCAACTTTATCCTTTGATAAATGTCATATTACGTTCGTCAGAGCAGAGAAAGAGGGTTTTTCCACAATCTAAGATGGGGTAATGATGTTTATTTAAATTTTTTCTAAAATGACAAAATGTAGTAAGATTTAGAAACTGGGGGATTTACTGTAGAAAATATCATCCATGATTGAAGTTGTACTAGAAATCTATCGTGCTTTTCACCCTTAGAGTTTCGTGGATGGCCATGGGCAATATATGCGCATTTTTGTGGTAAATTCCTATAAAATCGTGACTTTTCATCCATTTTGCCCTTACCTTGATGGGTTTTCCGTGCGTATGTGTACCCTAATATACATTTTGTCATTATTTAACTATCCTCAGTTGATCACCAGTTGGTCTCACGTTTGAAAACATCATCTTCATCAGATTTCTCTGATCTAATAAGATTATTTTATTAAGGCATCAGTTAGATAATTCCAAGTTTGAATAATTGAAGGTTAGCTGAGGATAGTTAATTAGTAATGAAGTTTACTTTATGATATCTATACACAAGAAAAAAGTTCACTAGGGTATTAAAATGCAACATAGATGAAACTCCAAAGGATTATATAGAAATTTACCCCATATTTTACTGTAAAGATAGCAGCCGATAACAATCAAATAATATAATAGATTCGTGATACATGTATTCAACAACAGGCAGCCAGAAAATGGGGATTATTGGTATCATATAACAAATTGGTTCAGAGATTTGCTTAATTAATTTTTTTTGAAAAAAACTCTAGATGCCAACATAATTGGAAATACATGAGAACTTTAATAACATTGAAGAGGTTTAATCAAAAAAATATGAGCAGGATACAAAAGACAGCTATGAGCTTAAAGCGGAGAAAGGTTATCATGCTTTTGATTTCAGTCTCTCTTTATATCTTCCTTGTTAGCGGACGCTCGTGCTCGTGCCGCAAACTTACTGCCAGGACGGAATACCAAACGAAAATTTTCAAAACAAGAGCACGAACTACTACGACCTAGAATCGAATCTAAACACTAAAATAGCAAACTAGAAAGAGTTAGACTATTCGGTTAGTAATTACAACCTTTATAGTCATGTTCTTCGTCTTCAAATCCACTTCTTACGTTACTAGGTTATCGGGAACGAGTTTAGGAGTCGGTCTTTCTCATCGAAAATGATCCACCCGAATGAACCCAAATTTAGGCTTTAGCTTTATGTTAGATATATGTATGTCCTAGAGGCCATTATTGTATATTATAGTGGATGCTTGGATATATATATATATATAGAGGACTTTCTTGGTTGACATGATAGTATGCTATCTGGTTGTTCTTTATCTTGACATGTTCACTTGATTATATTTACTGTCTATATGATACATGTTGATAAAACCCTTATGATATTTGCTTGACTACCATGACTATAATGAAGATCATACTAGTGGGGCATGTGTAGTCCACAAGCACATCCTTGAAAGTTTCTAGTTGATGGAGTGTCGAGACAGGGTATCGATATTTCAGAGTAGACTAGTGTATACGTTTCTTGATCTAGTATAGGGGCTTCGGATAATCCCATATCCATTGGTGTTTGACATCAAAAATTGTATACAAGTGCTTATTGGAGACTGAGTATACTGAACGGACTTGCCGAGAACTCCTAAATGGTATTATACCCATCGTCAATTAGCAGTTTTCCGGTGAGACTTGTACAGATTAGTCTGTAGATCTGAAATCGTCATAGTGTCTTATGCGCTTCCTACTGTGCTTTGATTTCCACCCTACCACGGCTCTATTGAGTCGTGGATTTTAAGTACAGTCCCGAAAATCATGGTGGCAGTGAGCGATAGGAGAGGTTTCGTCTCCCCCGGTATTGGAAGTTGATGTTATACTATACGTGATTGGCTATAACCGCAAGTCCCTGGTTAGGGCTGATGAGATTTACTAATAAGTGTTATCAGTAGTTTCTTGATTGGTTATAGGCCACATATCGGCATGGCTTATTGTGTTATTGGGGCTTGACGATTCCAACCGCAGACTTAATATGCGACATGTCAGATGAAGAGACTGGATTGTACGGTAAGTGTTTCTTATTGGCTCTACGGAAGTCTGAACAAGTTTGCTTATTGATCTTCTATTCGTTCAATACCTAGGTAGCCGTTATGTCCATCTAGTACCGCTGATGGCTTATGGATATTTGATATGATCATTACCTACTGTTAGCGTATTGATGAGTCTTAAGAGTCCCACATAGAAGTTTCCAAACTCAAGTGAAACGAAGTAGGTCACATATGGAGATATGTGCGGGAGCTTGATTAACTACGAGTATTTGATACAGTATTTTAATCTAGAGGTTTTTATTAGTCAAGTTATATGTGATATAACTAGATTATTAAATCAAGTGTTGATTTAATAAATTAACTAATCACTCATTTAAAATTCCTTTCTTTATATATATGTGTATATATATGTTAGGAATATGTATGTCCTAGAGACCATTATTGTATGATATAGTGGATGCTTAGATATATAAATATAGAGAGGACTTTCTTGCTCGACATGATAGTATGCTATCTGGTTGCTCTTTATCTTAACATGTACACTTGTATTATTATACCGTCTCTCTGATACATGTTGATAAAGCCCTTAAGATGTTTGCTTGACTACCAGGACTATGATGCAGATCATATTACTGGGACTTGTGTAGTCTATAAGCACATCCTTTAACAGTTCCTAGTCGAAAGAGTTTCGAGACAGGGCATCCATATTCCAGAGTAGACTAGTGTGTACATTTCTTGACCCTGTAGAGGGCGATAGTTGATCCCATATCCATTGGTGTTTGACATCAAAGATTGTACACATGTGCTCATTAGAGAATAGGTACACTGAACAAGACTCGTCGAGAACTCCTAGACGGTACTATACCTATCGTCATTTAGTAGTTCTCTGGTGACACTAGTACAGATTAGTTTGTAGACCCGAGATTTTCATAGAATCTTGTGTGGTTCCCACTTTGCTTTGATATCCTCCTTATCATGGCTCAAAGGAGTCATGCAAACAGGTGGATTTTGGGTACTGTCCTGAGTCACATGGAGGAAATGAGCGATAGGAGGGTTTCGTCTTTCCCGGTATAGGGAGTTGATATTGTGCTATGCTCGATTGGCTATAACAGGAAGTCCCTGGCCAGGCTTGATGATGAGATTTACTGGTAAGAGTTATCAGTAGTTTCTCGTACCGTTATAGGCCACACATTGGCATGACTTATCAAGTTATTGGGGTCTGACGATTCTACCCCCAGATTCGATATGCGACATATCAGAAGAAGAGACCGGACTGTATGGTAAGTGTTACTTATAGGCTTTATGAGAGTTTGGACAAACTTGCTTGTCGATTTTCTAATCGCTCAATTCCTGGATAGCCGTTACGTCCAGCTAGTACCACTGGCGGCTGATAGGTAACTGATGTGATCATTACCTACTACCGGCGTATTGACGAGTCATTATAGTACCACACAGAAGTTTCTTAGTTCAAATGAAACGAAGTAGGGCACACATGCTGATATGTGCGGGGGCCTGATTAAATACGAGTATGTGATACCGTATTCTAATCTGACGGTTATTTGATATCGGTTAGGTTATATGTGATATAACCGGATTATTGAATCAAGTGTTGATTTGATAATATGATATACAGATAAATGACATTAGTCGGTTATATGTGATATAACCAGATTATTAAATCATGTGTTGATTTAATAATATGATATATATTTATATTTGATATAATTATATATTAACTAATATTTAGCTTACTAATTATTTTCTTCATAATATATATATATATATATATATATATATATATATATATTATGAAGCATTGTTGGATTTTCTATTTTGTGAAAATAGAAAATTAGGTGAAAAATGGGGAGACTTTTGAGGGATGGGCAAGGCATGGCTTTTATTATTTATATATTGGTCTTGCAACATTATTGAAGCATGGTTGAATAAATTTATTGAAAATTTATCCATACTTCAATAAGTGAGCAAGTGTAGAGCCATTTTTGGTTGTTGGTTCATTTTTGCCTTAGCTCTTTTTTCTTGAGCTCATATGATGAGTTCTACTCTCTAGAGCTCTCTTCAACTTTTTCTTTCTTTCTACAAAATCCTAACCCTCACGTGAGATGTGAATCATAGGGCCTTGTGATAAATCCTAGTGAGCTTAGAACCTTTACATCACCATCCTACACTTGATTATCACTTAAGTGTAGTGTGTTTCTTTCACTAAAGAGTTTAGTGAAGAGATAGCTTCGATTAGCGAAATTTCGGATGGATCATCTTTGTCACGAAGATCGCAAAGGAAGCTCGATCCAACTTCAAGTGGAGCCTAGTGGTGTCGCGTGGACTACTACACGGAGTTTTAGAAGAGAAGGACACGGTTTACAAAGGTTGTAACCTCATTCTTTTAGCTAGTTTTTATGATATCATCATAGTTAACCCTAATTATCTAGTATGATCCTAGCTTGGTCTAACTTAGCACCCCAAATTTTTAAAGTTGAATTCTTGATACCGGTTTTAACCTCATGGTGGTGCTAGAGTAGACTTTCAATATATATATATCATGCTTGATGATATATGGAACTAGGCAATGCAAGAATCACATTGGAGATATATTTCGATATTTAGATAAATTAAAAGAAAAATTGAAAATATCTAGTGACGAGTCATTATTTCTACACTCTTCTTAAAATATCTAGCACCATGGCTCATTATTTTATTCATTCTTATCATTAAATATCCACAAGATATCACCAATGCTTATCTTAACCATGGCTATGTTCATCCTCTTCTTCTAAGCTCTCTAGATTTTCTATGAGTTAAAAAGAGAAAAGAAAAAGAAAGGATCTCTTCCCTAATTCATCCACCTATTCTAAACTAGCAATTTAGTATAGGTTGTTGCCTTCACTTGTTCATTTATAACTGAAGCAAGAGCTTGAGAGTGAGAAGCCTTGGGTGGATTATCGTGACAACGAAGCCCTCAAGCAACTTTGTTACAACTTCAAGTGGGCCAAAGAGGAGCTCAAGGACTTCTACACGGAGCCATTGAAGAGAAGGAGTGATCTACAAAGGTTGTAGTTTTCTTTCACTTAGTATTATTCACACTTATGCTTTGCTAGTAACCCTAATGTCTAGTTTGATTCATGGTTAGTTAACTTAGCACCCAATAAAATTAAAAGTACTCACCTCCTTAGGTTGAAACCCTCGATTGTGATGCTGAGATAGACTTATATGGTATCTGAGCCAAGCTAGAGGATTAGACGATATTAGTTGAATTGCGAAACCGAAACGACTCCGAAACCGTAAACTTAAAACCTTAGTTTCTGTCGTTTTTTAAATGGCTTCTAAATTTTTTTTAAACAAGTGCAGAATGATACTGATAATGTATCTAGAACACGAGAAAAATTCGAGGAAGAAACAGCAAAAAGTGGCCGGCCACATTGGTAAAATCCCCGATGTCACCCGTTTACTGTAGCACTATCAACTTGGAATTTTTTTTGGTGTTCTGTTCACTTGGTTTTAAGGTTTCAGGTTATGTTTGTTTTTTCCCAGATTACATGTGATGTTATCTTTGTGTTAGGGAAATTCGGAGTGTTTCAAAATCGCAATTTAATATCGTTTTGGGTTTAAGTTTGATATGTGATTCAATGGTTAGAATCCACATTGATTGGTTTTGAGAAAACTGGTTATTACGTAACAAATCTCACATTTCAGCCTTGCTTTAATGATTGCCACGGAATTTAGATTTGGATCTAAATTCCACCGTAATCTAGTTTTGTACGTGAATACTCGCCGGAAAACAGTAGTAGATAGAAACGCTCCTTCGCCTCGACCAAGTAACTATGGGAGGACCTCATGGCCTAGAGCATCCACCAGGGCGCTCAAGGCGATGGTGTTCCGCCCAAGTCTACTTAGTTGATGCCTTCGAGGGCCTGGCCATCAACTAATGTTCCCGACGAGCTTTCAATAATTCTAGGTTTTTTGTTGAATTTCCCAACTTTATTTTTGTAAAGAGTTTTTAATTCGAGGCTTAAATGTAAGGTTTAAAACATGGGACATGAAATTTGGAATATGCGATAATCCGGATTTATGATGTCCATTGATGCGGATTCCAATTATTGTAGTTTATCATTTCTTTTCTGCGACCGTGAGTGTAATATGTATCCCTAATATAGTTGCTATACGTCAACGACATTAGGAATATACATATTTACTTACGTTGATGGTTTGTTATGATATTCTGTTGCTGTATAGATATGATATATAGGATCGTCGTGATTGAATAGCCGGGGGTTTTATGTCAGATGAGAGTTTTTCTTTTTCATTCATGTGAAATAAATGTATGTAATATTCTTTTATTGGGACACTTTCGGGTTGAGGTTGCTGTCTCCTTTTGATGTATATTATTTACTTTTCCGCGTTAAGATAGACCCAAGGCGTGAAGCACAAGTAACCGGGTTCTAGAGTCCAGTGGGAGGCCATCTCGAAGAGTCGAGACCGGTATTCTAACTCTAGAATTGGTAAGGTTGCTTACCGCTCTCTTAGGGGTCTAGGGGTGTGAGCTTGGCTATTCATCACGACCGTGGAATCTGTGTTAATCATTACTGGATTAATTTAAAACACGAACCTCCTAGTATATTCTATATTTTCATATATTTGCTTCTGCTGTTTCTGTGATGTGATAATAAATAAACCGCCTAAGATGAATGGTACTTATATATATGATATACTAGTAGACACTATATATGTTTTGCATCTGTGCTAGTCCTGATCCCGCCCTGCCGTAAGTTAAGTAACCTTACAGTGAAGATCCGGGTCCCTGTGGCGAATGCAGATAGCATATATGTGTGTTTTATTTTCGTTTCTTCTGTGATGATTAGGACTTTAAATGTCAGGACTACATTAATAAGATTAATCTTAAGAAAAGAAACCCAAACATGTTGTAGAATCAAATTTGAAACATATTCGGCTTTTTCATGAAAAAGCAAATATTTCAAATGCGGAGCTTAAGCCACTCCTTTTCAAAATTATTTGGTTCTACAACGATATCAAGTTCAAAATGTTAAAGGTTTTTATCAAAACCATTCGTAGACCTCCGCCATTTTAGGAAGTAGATTACTTAGTATTCATGCTACGTTTGTTGACCATAGTTAAGGTGTAGTGTACGGTAGCTAAGTGATGTCTTCCTATAAAGCATATGATGCGATTGATTGGGACATTCGTAGACTTTGTTGACCATAGTTAAGGGTCATACGAATGGTATAAATCAATTAAGAAATGACGGGTTGAACTTGACTAGCGCTTATGATTTGTTGACCATAGTTTAGGTCATAAGACGCTAGGGGTAAAAACCACATCGGGAATTTCAAGTGTTGAAATTTGCAATGAGATTGCATACCTTCTATTTGATAGATGGATCCCGATCCCATTGTGAGTAATAGTTACTCCGGAAGAATTTTACACTTTACAATTAGCTAACTAAGTAGGTGTCTAGAAAAGTGTCAACGGGGTTATACCTGTAGGGAAACGAGATTTATTTTAATTAGGTCCGTTGCGACAGCATGAGAAACCTCCCTCGGAGTACCAACACTGTTCTGGCCGACCGGTTAGCGAACTTGTAGAATGTAATTAATCCTGGCTAATTTTCTTTTTAGTGTTTGAAGGAAAATTTGATAAAAACAGTGTGAGACATCGATTAGATATGATAAAAAAACCAATCTAATCTTGCAAGAGATTTCGCTGAGTATTTTCTTTTCTCTCTCCTAATTGTCACGACCCAAAATTTAGTTCGTGACCGGCACTTAAATCACGCAACATCTAAAGGCGTAACGTAAATTAAGTAAGCTGAATCCCAGAAATCTAAACCTTTTAAAGAAAATAAAAGAGATGAAGTTTTGAAATAAATGTATGATGAAATCAAAACGTTTTTCTTAAATGCATAGAGAACGGAACATGAAAATGCAAATGGATTATACTAGTTGAAAAACATGTTTTGTCTTTTTAAAAAATTTGGGCAGCACCTCCCTTGTATATTTTAATCCAAAACCATATATACAGGATAAAAATAAAGGCGTCTCGAAGCAGGAGCTAGCTCTTTGCCAATCGACGGAATCACAACCATGCAAGTCAGAAATAAATGTATACGATGCCCAACGGCGATGATCAACAAAAAATGATAATGTAAAGAAACAAGACATCAAATCCCCCAATAGCGAACATATAATTCGTCGCTCTAAGCCTCGCAAGCACAAGTCTTTCTAAGTCTTACTAATTATACAAATACTAGTTTCTGATTGATGGAGTTGACTAGATACAACAGGAATAATAATATAAGAGTGGAAACGATCCAATATGTCCTACCTACCATAGCAAATCACCTGAACGCAAGCTGTGTGCCAGCGATACCGCTCTGATCCATACGGTCAAACCTGGAAGAACTGTGGCACAACGGGGGTGAGTTGCCAACTCGTGAGTAGAAAACATCAACAAGTAGAAATCGAATAAAATAACGGTTTCCTAGGTCAACTATATCATGAAGGTAATACTATGATATCTAGGGTGACCGTGTCTGCATATATGCCAACAATAATCAATGCATGTATGCATGTGGATATCATCCACATGTCCATCAATGACACAACAACATGAAAACATATGGATGTATATATGAGGATATCAACCAACGTGTGTCCATCCACGACACATCAAAATCATGGAACCCGAGTGTCCAACATCGACACTCGAAACATCATGAAACCCGTGTCCAATATCGACACGTAAATCCTCATATCTTGGGCTCCGACAATCCGGATCGGCCCACGGGCTCCGTCAGTCCGGATCGGCCCATATCCATCTCACGACTCCGGTCGGTATCCTCCGGATAACTGCTGATCCTAAATACTATCACCGGTAGGTAGTAGTCCCTCTGCCAGGCTCATCGTCTACTGCACAACATACCTTTTTTGCCCCGGGGTACCATACCTGGTCCACCATGAACCCGCAAACGGATCGTCCATCTCTTCGAATCGGGTTTCACAAACCAGTCTTAGAACCGAGAAAACTCATGGTGGACGTCTCGAAATATCATACCAAGAGAAACCGGGTTTTTAGAACAATACATAATTTCCTTTGAAATATAACCACGGTTCTCAATTCTAGAATCTCATGAAAACAACATCTCAATGATGTATGCAAATATAGAAACAAAAATGTGAGCATATCAAGTATATCATGCAACATAGCGTAATGATGTGAGCATGGCAAGTATATCATGCAACATAGCATAATGATGTGAGCATGGCAAGTATATCATGCAACATAGCATAATGATGTGAGCATAGCAAGTATATCATGCCAACGAGTCATATGACAATGCTGAACAATTAAGGGTAATAACATGATGTAGCAATCTACTGTGTAAGTGACATAGCAATTATCGATGATGAAAGTGTGTGAGCTGGAATATGTGTAAGTGTAACATACGCATCATCGATAATTGTGTAGGTGTACTAGCACAGGTATATTTAATGCTATGAGAATATCCTGAACGTAGCAGAAAGTAATTCGTGAGCGCAATGCAATAAGGTATACGTATCTAATCTAATATCTACGGAAAGGCTAAACTAAGCAGTGTAGACAGGAATTAAATATCTATAACATATCCGAGTTGGTGAATCTATCAATCGGCAATCCAGCCTTACAACATCACGTACGGTATAGTCCATTGTACGGCATATCACTCATTATTCTCATAATTATATATCTATATATATATATATATATACACACACCTATATCTCAGGTCATATCCGTATCAATCTCTTCTCATGGGACCTGACAAAGGTATCAATATTCTCATATCGCCTCGCATCCGTATAACGGCATATCAAACCAAGTCATCATATCTCATCGTATATTCTTTTCATCACATCAATATTTCACATCAAGTCATCTTATTAATCTCATGTCATATTTATCGACCTCATAACATGCTACTATAATTTCATACTTATTCTCTTGCAACTACATATGTATATCATTTCACACTAAAACCATTAAGTATAACCTTAAGTCGTGGCATATCTTGTCTCCAAATTATAAATCACATATCAATGGTTGCGGTGGTACTATATGCCATCCACCCGACTTCCCCCATAAATATAAATCTACTCACCTGCGGAACTCTTTGTTCAGCCGTAGTCGATGTGCTTCGTCGTTTCGGGATCCACGCGAAGGTACCTACAATCAATACTCAATCGCAATGCTATTAAAATCAATTCCGAAAACCGAAACGGCACACGAAGTGCTCATAGATTAGAACCTATAGCTTACGCATGCAAAAACAACCAAACAACCCTCGTCGTTGACGTACAAATATCCAACGACCAAATCTCATATCTAATATCAAAACCAAGAATTCAAATATCAGAAAACATAGCTAAAACCAACCCAATATGCTCCCAGATTTTGGCTCAGGTTAATTGGGACTAAACAAGCAATTACAAGGGATAGATTATAGGGTAAGTGAGCTATAGCCAAAAACTCAATACCAGTACCCAACAAAAATTCGGCGACTTCCTCCAAAAATCCGATCTCGCCGGCCAGATTAGGGGAAAATGGGCTCGTATTTTGGTGGCGGTCTTCTGGTCATTTGTCTAGGTCAATGGACTTGTTTGATTTTCTTGAAACTACCCCAAATAGCTCCAGATACCCTGTAGGCTACAAAATATCACACAACGGACACGGGACAATTTCTAAGTTCGTATTTTGGTGCTAATCTCGGGTCTTGGCTAGTAAAACACCACTAAGGGTTAAGTAAACACCTACTACAAATCCTAAGTCCACACAAAAACCTAAACCTTCTCTTGGAATTTTCAAACATCACTAATCTAAATCGATTTAACTCTAAAATACTATAGAGTGCTAGGAAACTCAAAGACTAAACTAGAAGTGTAGGAATTATCTCATTTGGCAACTCAAAAATTTTCTTGAGTTACTCAAAGTGATCAAAATCTCCACTTGAAGCATCCAAGGGGTTTGTAGAGAGGTTGTGATCAATTTTAGTGAAGAGAGTATAGGGTTTTGGGGAAGAAATTAAGATGATACATGGAGGTGGAGGTGGTGGGAGTATGAGGATGAAGGAGTTGAAGAAAATCAATAGGGAGGAAATGAGGGCAGCCCACTCTCCCTCTCTGTTATCCTCTCTCTCATATGCTCGCCCTCTCTCCTAATCTCACCCTCTCCTAAGAGTGTGTCCCCTCTCTCTCCCTCTCCAATAAGTGTCTCATTTTCTTTTCTCACATAATACGAATAAAAAAAACAAAAATAAAACAACATGTAACAAAAATGCAACATTTCATGGTGCACTAACCATGATTAATTAAAAAGACGGATTTGGCCTAATCGCGATTAGTAGTGCACTAATCAATTTTTATTTAAACTGCATATAATTAATTATAAAAATGACAAATCCAATAAATTTCTTTTTAATAAATAAATCATTTTAATCTCCCATTATTTTCCAAATATTGGTATATAATTATACCATTTTACGAAAATCCCGATTTCGCAAATCGACTAGTTTTCGCGAAATATATTATTTTAATATTATATTCCAAAAATAATATTTTATATTTTCTGAAATATTACAATCTTCCCCCCTTAAATAAATTCGATCCCCGAATTTAAATTTAAATCCCCAACTACCTAAACATTTCAATAATCAGCTCAAATTAACGGGGCTCCGAAATCACAGAAAATATAGAAATCATCATGTGCGCCTGAAAACCAGTATGAAACTCCAATCGAATTCAGTCAAGCGTCACGCAATCATCGGAGTTACAATGGAGATATAGATCTCAAAATCCACTACTAAAATCCAATTTACACTAGTCGAATACTATCATACGTATATAGTACACATCCTTGGAAAAAATCTCCTAAATTGAATAAAACACATGCAAAATCTTTTCTGAATCGCCGTGTGATGCGTAACTCATGGCTCAAGTGACGGACGATCATTTGTAAAGTAATAAATATACGTTCATATATGTTTTGCTCAAATATACGTTCCGCCGTTTTGAAATATCCCAAAATATTTTCCTATATAAACGTTCGTGTCGCTCGCGGACACGAAGGAAATAGCGAGACTATAGCTCCTTTTTGAAAACCTCTTGGTAAACTTTTTAATGCATGCAAAAGTACTCAGGCACTGTCCTCAGATCAGTCTTGCTCGGTTACTATATATATAGTACTCAACATCAAAATTATAATGCCCAAGAGCAAAAATCAGCCTCAAAAGGCGTATCCAATAATCACGTGCTTCTGGTGCGCACGGAAATCAAAGCCAAATACAAATGCTACGAATATGCACAAAAACCAAACTAAGTGCAACCGGTATGCACAAAAGCATCTGTCAAATGCAACGGGTGTGCATGACAACAATATCAATTGCATTTAGAGTGCACGAAAATCTCAACCCAGTACAACTAACCTGCACAAATGGATATCTAAATCAAGTGCACCGAACATGCACGAATAGAAACTCAATCAAGTGCATCCGACATGCACGAATAAAATCTAAATCAAGTGCATCCGACTTGCATGAATAAAATCTAAATCAAGTGCATCCGAAATGCACGAATAAAATCTAAATCAAGGGCATCCGACATGCACGAATAAAATCTAAATCAAGTGCATTCGACATGCATGAATAAAATCTAAATCAAGTGCATTCGGTGCACACAAAATCCCACACAAAAAATCCAACCCAAGAATGTCAGGTCCGTATAAAGCAACTAGTGCAGTAGCATGCACGGTAACGAACGTCAAGTGCAAACGCGCACAAAAATATAAATCTGGTGAAACAATGCTCAGAGACATAAATCGGGTGCAACCAATGTACGGAGTATAAATCTAGTGCAACCAATGCACGAAATACCAGTCTGGTGCAACAAATACACGAAATAAAAATCTAGTGCAATAAATGCACGAGCAACAAATGCACAAAATACCAATCTGGTGCAACAAATGCACGAAATAAAAATCAGGTGCAACAAATGTACGAAATAAAAATATGGTGCAAAAAATGCACGAAATACCAATCTGGTGCAACAAATGCACGAAATAAAAATCTGGTGCAACAAATGCACGAAGTATAAATCTAGTGCAACAAATGCACAAAATACAAATCGGGTGTAACAAGTGCACGGAAACTCATCAATAACTCAAATGCGTATAAAAACAACACCGAGTGTACCAAGGTGTATAAAATCATAAACGTGTGCACTGCGTGCATAAAACACGTATCAATGCACTACAAGCACATGCGAGCTATACCGAGTCCAAAAACCAAATCGATTTCGTACCACATGCCCAAAATCAACTCAACCGTACGAAATCATAACCATGTGCTACGAAGGCACTAATCAATACAAAGTGCAATAGATATGCACAAATCATAAACCAACACAATGGTGTATAAAGTATATATCAAGTGCAATAACTATGCACAAAATGTAAATACCAAGTAGGTGCAGCCATGGTGTACGAAAATAATATCATGAAACTCAATCATCAAAACTCAAATCTAAGCGATAAAAGCGTGATACTCGGATCATAAATGAAAATCGCAAAAAATGACATTGAGGTACACCTCCTTCAATGTCGAAAATACGCCGGTGCGCCCAAACTGGCAGAGCAAGAACATCCGCTTGCCTCCTGCTCATGGTCTGGCGTCCCCTGTCTCTGGGTACTCATTTTCTCTGTGGATTACCAATCTCGCAATCCATCGGCTCATCGGCCCGGTCAGGTGTACTAACGGAAACGATTCCGCTCTGACACTCCTCTGGTCATCTCTCGGCCAATTAGTATGACCACTCGTAAAGCAGCACGTCACTGGCGTCGGCCTCTGGCCTTCTGAATACACGTGACACAACTGATCCTCAGTGCGAATCTTATCGCAGTAGTGTCCTGGACGGCACCTGCTTATGGTCTCTTTCGATCTCGCCTATGCCGAACTGTACGGAGGCTGGTACTTTTGAATAATCTTTTCTCATTTTCTGGACATCTGCGTTCTCAGCACAATATTTCCTCGGAAACTGGCAGTATCCCAACGCCTCTGTATACATATCTGATCTCTAATCTCAACGGGGAGTAACAATAGCTCGTTAATTGTAACATTTCAAAAAAATATAAAATATTATTTTTGGAATTTAATATTAAAATAATATTTTTCCCGAAAACTGCCGATTTGCGAAATTAGGGTTTTCGAAAATGGGTACAAATATATACCAAAAATTGTGAAATATTAGAAATTAAAATGATTTATTCATTTAAATATATATTTAAAGGATTTGGCATTTTTAAGATTTATTATATGTAGTTTAAATGAAAAACCGATTAGTGCACTGCTAATCGCGATTAGGCCAAATCCGTATTTTTACAGTTTTTCATGGCTAGTGCACCATGTCGTGTTGCATTTGGTTACACGTTGTTGCATTCTTGTTGTTTTATGGGTATTATGCGTTTTGGTTTTAAAAGAGAAAAGAAAAGAAAAAGGGTAATTAGTGAGAAAGTGGGTGAGAATAAGTGAGGAGAGAGAGGGGGGCTGCCACATTCATCTCCCTCCACCATTTTTCATCATTTTCTTCTCCTCCTTCAACCTCATCTCCCTCCACCTTCACCCCAAGAAATCATCTCCAAATATCCATCAAAACCCTAAACCCCTTTCATTAAAAGTGATCCCATCTTCACCCTCTACACGATGGACTAAGCAAAGTAGGATTTTGACAACATTGGGGAGCTAGGGTTTTTCTTGGGTTGCCAAAGTGAGGTATAAATTCTTTCATCTAGTTTAATTTAAAGTCTAATAGCACCTTATAGTAGTTTAGAGTTAAATTGGTTTTGATTAGTGAGGTTAGAAAATTTCTAGAGAAGGATTAGGGTTTGCATTGAATCCTAGGGTATAATTGAGGTTAGTAGTGACCTTAAACCCCCTTCAAGATACCATATTGGACCCAAAACCGGAGACTTAACCCCAATTTAAAACGTTGAAATTCTGCCGATACGGGAAATTGTGGAAATTGTGGAATCTGGTGTGACTCGGGAACCTGGAAAATTATTTAGCGAAGACTGAGAGTTGTGCAGGCACCTAGGAAGCTACCACAGAGACCCGAGCCCCTAACCCCAAGCTAAGGCTACAAATTTATTCATTCTGGCCGCAATTTGCGGCCAGAGTAGGGGCAAATTGGTCAATTTTTGTTCTGTGGCTCCTTTATCAGTAAAATAGACCCTCCATATATGCAGAATTGGCTAATTTGACTGAGGGTAAAATCTGGAGCATGTTTTCTAAGTTTCTAAATTTGTTTTGCGGCTTCCTATGAATTTGGTTTTGGTATTTTATATTGTGTTTCCATCGTGTGGCGTTTGAATGCCAACGACTAGGGTTTTGGTCGTGTTTTGCATGCGAGGCTATAGGTTTTGATCTATAGGCAAAACATGTGCTGTTTTGGTTTTCCGACTTGGTTTTAATACGCGTTTGCGATTGTGTATTGATTGTAGGTACCCCACGTAGACTTTGAGACGACGAGGATGAGCGTGGCGTCATCGACTCCAGCAAGCGAAGCTCAAGGTGAGTAGATTTATATCTACTCACCTTGTCGAGTGGATGGCGTATATCACCCCCGCAAAGTCGTAAGAAATGATGTGATATGATATAGATATACATTTATATGTTGTTGAGAGATAGGAACACTTAGCAAGAGAAGCTTTAGGTGATCATGGGTTTAGTGTAAGTAAGAATTGAAGAAAGGACTTTAGTCGATTGCTTAGTCATGAACCCTAGAGTAAAGATTTGCATACACGCACATACTTATACTCACGTACATTTATTTCCTTGTGTGTATTGGGGACATATATATTTTGGTATTCATATGCTTGGATGATGAGGATGTTATATGATACTTAGGAATGAGTCGATATGATCCGGCATGATACCGTGAGATATTTAATATGTGACCGAGATATGTCATGATGTTATAGTGGATCGTTGGACGACGATACCATGTGGATGATATATATATATATATATATATATATATATATATATATATATATGATAGTTGACATATGATCGAGATATGAGATGAGATATGTTATGGTATTTATAATGTATCGCTTGGGCGGTATGTACTTCTATATGATAATATATGTTGATGACATCGGATTGTATGAGGCTTTAGATCATTAGCCAGATCATGATATTGTTGATGATATTAGTAGTGTACTCGACTTAGATCAGTACCCCTGCTCACGATATGTGATGATGTGGATACCAGATGAATAATGAGATAAATGTGATATTTGATCCGTACCCAGATTTGGGATGTCGTACGATAGATTTACCGTACGAGATATATTTATGATGTTAGATCTGCACTGTTAACTCGAGGATGTCATATGATATATTGTATCGTACATGATACTATTGAGGCGAGATCACCGACTACTAGATATATATAGATTGCCTCAGACTTAGGTGAATTCCCTTACCCTTTTGACTGGGCTCGAGTCATGCTCGTTGTAAAGTGGAGGATTGTGAGTATTTTAGATACCAAATTGTATGACTCGTATATTGTGTAGGCTTATTCTTTGGTGTTACTGTTATCATATTGCATTCTTTATATTCATGATGTTTCATCGCATTGCATGCTTATACATATGTTATCTGTCATTATTATGAAATCCTGCTGTCAGGACACCAGCACCATTACCGATGATGCGTATGCTCCACATACACTTGCTTGCCGGCTCACACACATGTTTATCGGTAATTGCCATGTCACGTACACTTTAGAAAATACTATTCATTAACATAGCTTGCTAGTTGATAGTTGCGATATGTTATAGCTTTTATATGCTAATTTAACTATTGCATGATATCAGATTCATTCATATATTCATTGGTCATGAAATATTATGGATATTTATGCCGATATTCATTGTTTACTTACTCTTGATTTTGGATTTCGGATTTTCATGAGATTTTGGGACTTGGGGGAAAACCACAAGAATATATAAACTTCTCTCTCTCTCTCTCTCTTTAAAATGAAAAGTGCGGTTTTCTCGTGATGTATGAGTCGTCCACCATGATGTTTTCTCAGTTATGAGATGGATTTCGAAACCCGATTCGACGAGACGTCTGAACCGTCTCGGGTACATAGTAGACCCGGTATGGTACCCCAGGGCGAGAGTGATTTCATGGAGGATGATGAGCCTGGCAGGGGCAGACTGCCTACCGGTGATAGTATTTTGACCTGGCGGTTATCTGGAGGATACCGACCGGAGTCCTGAGATGGATATAGGCCGATCCGTTCTGCCGGAGCCCGCGGGCCGATCCCGCAGATGATACGGAGCCTGAGATATATGAGGATTTACGTGCCGATGCTGGGCATAGGTTTCATGATGTTTTCGAGTGTCGATGCTGGACACTCAGGTTCCATGATTTTGATGTGCCGCGAGGGACACACGTTGATTTATATCTTCATATTTTCATGCATATGCTTCTATGACTTTTACATCCATGATTTTGTTATGTCGTTGGTTGACACGCGGACGAGATCTACATGCATACAGGCATTGATTACATAGCTGGATGATATCCACATACTTATAGACTTCATGATATAGTTGATACTGATTTCATGATGATTACATTGATCATACCTCATGTTCATGATATGTTGCTACCTGAGGCACTGAGACGAGCATGTAGTATTACACTTATACATAGATGGACCAGGATATGATTTTGAGGATATTACTTGATATGACCTAGGATAGCGTTATGCATGCGATTTCTACTCGTAGATGTTTTCTACTCATGAGTTGGCAACTCACCCCCGTTGTGCCACCGTTCCTTGCAGGTTTTGTCGTACAGGTTTCGTTGCGGTTTTGTTGGCACACTGTTCCTTCCGGATGATTGCTTTGGTAGGTGGGATCTTTCGCATCAGGACCACCATTATATATTTGTATTTCAGTTTTATCTAGTAAAACTCCATCAACCAGACATGTATTTATTTCAGACTAGAGACCAGTTGTATATTATTTTGACCTTAGAGTCGCGCGTTGTATTATTATGGGTGTTCTTGATGTTTTGAGTTTCCTTTTGAGTTTTGATCCTCGCCTTTCGGCGTTGTATATTATATTGCATTGTGTGGTTTGTCCGTCAATTGACGAAGAGCTAGCTCCCACTTGGGGATGCCTTTATTCATTACATATGTTTTATCAGGTTTTGAACCCGTTTGGGGTCAGTTTTTACAAAGGAAATTCTGCCGAAATTTTCAGAAAAGACTAGAGATTATAAAAATATATACTTCGGCTTATGTTGTTAAACTTCTTGCCTTCAAAATTGGTTTTTCCTTCACTCTACTGCTTTACTTGGTTTGGATTTCTGGGTTTTGGCTTACTTAGATTACGTACGCCTCGAGATGTTTCATAGTTTAAGTGTCGGTCATGTTCCGTACTTTTCGGGTCGTGACATTAACATCTCGCACGAACCTTTTGTTTCACCCGTCTTCATTATCGTCCACATCGAAATCACGTCATGCTATCTGCGTACTGCAATTGTTCTCGGCTACAATCAATCCGGAGTCTCTCACACGGACTCGAAATTACAAACTCAGGTATCTTCACCACTCTATGGAAGATATACAACCAAACACGTCCTTTGGAACTCGTCCCAACCATCGGAGGAATATACTTTATTCATCCCTTCTCGATCAACTCACAATGCATCTGGGTGAGGTCCTCTAGCCGAAAGTGGTCAACTTACTGATCTCCTATTGGATCATTTAACGAACAACGTCATATATGGATGGATCTACTCTAGATCTGAATAAGATTCACCACATTGGAAATCTTCAACTCAACTGAGCCTGCGTCGGCGCATCAAATCAGACGAATCATCTCAGTCGCTCAACTCAACTCAAGATAGACTGGCTATCTTCTGTCGCATCTCTGCCTGAAAGCTCCTGTGATCTCAGCTCATAAACTTTGGAAGCGATATCCCATCAATCTCAGCAACAGCTGGGTCATCTGTCTACACAGTAGACAACATCACGATCTCTGAGGTAGGCTGTACATCAACAGTCCTCTCACAACAGGCAGCCTCTATAAGTGGCCCGATCATCCGGTGCAAACCCGACCACTCGCCTCAAATGAGAGGTCACAACACAGAAAATAAATCGAGACGTTCTCATGTCACCAGAAAACACGATGGTCAGTCCTCGTCCATGACGAGCTCGCCCTGACTGCATCTGTCACGGCCCGAAAAGTACGGAACATGACCGACACTTAAACTACGAAACGTCTCGAGGCGTACGTAATCTAAGTAAGCCAAAACCCAGAAATCAAAACCAAGTAAAGCAGTAGAGTGAAGGAAAAACCAATTTAAATCAAATAGTTAGCAACATAAGCCGAAATATGTATTTTTAAAATCATAAGTCTTTTCTGAAAATTTCGGCAGAGTTTCCTTTGTAAATACTAGCCCCGAACGGGGTACAACATGATAAATATATGCATCAATGATAAAAGGCATCCCCAAGCGGGAGCTAGCTCTTCGTCAATCGACGGCCACAACCACGCAAGCAATATAATATACAACGCCGAAGGGCGAGGATCAAAACTGAAAGGAAAACTCTAAACAACATGAAATCCATAATAATACAACATGCGACTCTAAGGTCGAAAGAATAAACATCACTGGTCTCTAAGTCAATAAAATATACATGTCTGGTTGATGGAGTTTACTAGATACAACTGAAATAAAGAATATACAAGGTATAATAGTGGTCACGATGCAAGTGAACCCACCTACCAAAGAAAATCACCCGGAAAGGAAGCGGTGTGCCAGCAAAGCCGTAACGAACCCTGTACGGAAAAACTTGCAAGAAACTATGGCACAATGGGGGTGAATTGCCAACTCATGAATAGAAAACATCTACGAGTAGAAATCGTATGTATGACACAATCTTAGGTCAGTACGATCAATACAAAAATATCCTCAACATGATAAAGTCTGAAGCATGAAAAGGTGGCAAGGGTAAACATCTATACATAAGTGTAATTCCATGTGCTCGTGTCAGTGCCTCAGGTAGCAACATATCATATGAATGAGGTATGAATGCATGAAAACAGAATACATGTAAATGAAGAAACTGCTTTCATAACTTAGTGAGATTTCTGTATATTTAAAGCGAGGTATCATCAATGAAATCAACATAAACAGTGTCTAGCATTGACACAAAACATAAATCCTAAAATCTCGATATCTCAGGCTCCGGCTATCAGGACTGGCCTGTATCATCAAATCTCAATACCTCAATATCTCAAATATCACTATCTAGGACTCCGTCAGTCCGGATCGGCCCCTATCATCAATCACACGACCACGAACGGTATCCTCCGGATATTCGATGCACCAGGTAAAATCACCAGTAGGAAGTCTGCCCCTGCCGGGCTCATCGTCTACACCTCGAGCTTCTTGCCCGGGGTACCATACCGGGTCCATCATGTACCCGCAGACGGTTCATCCAACTCCTCGAACCGGGTCTCGAAATTCATCTCATAACCGAGAAAACATCATGTAGATGACTCATACATCACGAGAAAACCGCATTTTTCATTTTAAAAAGAGAGAGAGAGAAGTTTATATATATTCTTGCGTTTTTCTCCCAAATCCAGGAAATCTCATGAAAATCCGAAATCCAATCATCAATAGCGAGTAAACAGTGAATATCGGCATAAAACTCCATAATACCGCATAACAGTGAATAGTAATATGCATGAATTTGCAAGTAATAAGTGCAATGTCTAAACTGGCATATAAGCAAGTACACCAATATCATGTCGAAACTATCAGCTAAAAAGCTATGTCAATGAGTAATATTCTTTAAAGTGTTCGTGACATGGCAATTACCGATGATGATGTGTGTGGGCCGGCAAGTAAGTGTATGTGGAACATACGCATCATCGGTAATGGTGCTGGTGTCCTGACAGCATGATCTCAATATTAACATATGAAAACATAATATAAGCATGCGATGCGATGCTGACAGCAATAATATGCGGGAGCTGAAAAATAAACACAAAGATAACCAATCTGTATATGTCTAAGTATGAGTCATACAGTTTTTCCATTTAAAATAATACGAATCATGGTGTTTTGAAAATAAGGGCTACGGTGTTTTTAAGAAAAGATACGTCCTTTAAAATATCCGTAGTATCTCTTGGCCTGTCTTTAAAATACCCACAATTCGTTAGTTTTGAAATAGTTATGACTCGAGTCTAGTCCATCACTTACAAGTGACTACCAGGCTAAATTAACAGGCTGATCGAAAGGTAAGGAAGTCGCCTAACATCTGAGTCGATATATATATATATATATAATAGTCGGTGATCCCGCCTCAATAGTATCCCATGTGATACCCTAATACAATATGACATCCTCGAGTCAATAGTGCGGATCTATCATCAATATAGCTCGTACGGTAAATCCATCGTACGGCATCCTAAATCTGGGTACGGGTCAATGTCACATCAATCACATTATTCATCTGGTATCCTCTTTTTATCAAATATCAAGATCGGGGGTACTGATCTACGTCTAGTACAATACTGATACCACATATGTATGCATGCATGTGTATGAAAAACACCGCGTCCAAATGACCGGCTAAAACATCACGTCGTATCTCAAATACGAACCATATCACATCACTGATCTCACGGCCTCTAGCCCAATCTCATCGACTCATCTCCAATCCCAAGTACTATCCTCATAAACCATGTATATGTATACGTATATATATATACATAGTCTCATACCCATGTGTGTGTGTGTGTGTGTGTGTGTATACATATCCCCATATACGCACAGGTAATAAAATGAATGCAGTTGTGTGCGTGTGGGTGTAAACCTATTCTAGGTTTCACGACTAAGAAGCTATGCTAGTTCACTTCTAATAACACCAAACTAACCATGAACACACAATCATATCTTGATAATCATCCACGTATCATAAACCACATATATATCCATATATATATATATCATAACTATACTACGAACTGCGGGGGTGCTATACGCCATCCACCCGACTTCCCCCGTAGATATATATCTACTCACCTTGTTTCTTGTGTGCCGATGCCGATGTCACCATCTTCATCTTCAATGTCTCGACTTCACATGGGGTACCTAAATCCAATCGCAAATGCATATTAAAATCACATCGGAAAACCAAAAACGGCACACGCTATGCTCATAGGTAAAAACCTATAGCCTTACATGCAAACACGATCAATAACCCTAGTCGTTGACGTTCAGACGCTACATGACGAAAATGAATTATCAAATACCAAAATCCATGTTAAAACAAGTCGTAAAACAATGCGCTAACACAAGAAAATGGTCCCAGATTTTACCCTAGGTGAAATTAGCCAATTTTGCATATGCCAAGGGTCTATTTTACTGGAGATAAAGCTACAGAACCAACACGGATCCCAGAACCCCTTCTCTAGCCACAAATAGCGGCCAGAAAGAATATATCTACAGCCAGAATGAAGAATTAAGGGCTTGGGGGTTTGGGTATAGGGTCTAGGTTGCCTGCTTGTCTCCCTGTGTTTGCAAAATAATTTTTCAGGCCCCCGAGTGTTAGTAGATTTCAAATTCCCTATAGAATTCCATACTTTTCAATATGGGCAGAATTTCAAAGCTCGCATTCGGGGTTTAAGTCTATGGTTTCAGTTCAAAATACTATCATTACTGGGGGTCTAAGGTCACTACCAACACAATTACACCATAGCAACATAAGAAACCTTCAAACCCTAACTAGAAATTTTCTAAGTCCACAAAACCACTCAATATCGATATGAAACATGTATGGATGCATAAGAAATTGAAACACTACACTAATGGTGCAGAAATTACCTAATTTGGCAACTCAAGAGATTCTTGAGTTGCCCAAGTGTCCAAAATGCAAGCTTTCTTGGTCCAAAGTGTAGCTTGTGAGCTCATGCACATTTTTTCTGAAGTGGGGAGGGACTTTTGTTGAGTTTTTGATGATGTTTTGGGGTGTATGAAGAGGGAGGAAGGGGAGGGCAGCAGCCATGAGAGGAGGGAGAGGAGAAAAATGAAGAGAGATGAAGGGGAAAGAGAATGTCCAAGGTCAATTGACCCCCTCACCTTTCTCTCTCATGCCCATGCCTAATACTATATTCATTTCCATTTTCCTTTCCTTTCCTTTCCTTTTCCTATCTCTTCTCTTAAAATTCAAACAACCATGCATGAATCATGAAGAAATGCCATGGTAAAAATGTAACAAGTGCTAAAAAATGACATGTGCACAAAACACGCTTTAAGTCCGATTAGCGATTTTTAATCGCGATTAGCACTAAAATAGTGTCAAATAAATCGTAAATATTTCATAATTCATTTAAATCACATAAAGCACCCTCTTTTCAGTAATTTCCATAATTTTCCAAATTTTTCCCACTTTATCGGTATTTAATTATACCGCATTATTAAAATATTCAATATTTTATTATTTAATTAAAAAAATTCCCAAAAATAATATTTTTTATTTTTTGAAATGTTACAGCATCACTAGCAGCAGCTTAATCTGCACTCAAACCATGGTGACAGGAACCTCAAGCAGGTATCGATGAAGATCGATCAAAGGGATGAAAAGAATCAATAGATCCCAAAATGGATACATGATCATAAGGAGGAACGAAATCAATGAGAGTATGATCATTGGAATGAATAGAATCGAGGATCTCAGATGGATGTATGGTCATGGGAACGAAGAGAATCACAGATCTCAAGATATGTACATCCTAAGGTTACTTAAGTGGAATATCGCATCGTAAGTATGCCGCGGAACATACGCACGGTATGTCACTCTACTTGAGTTACCTACTCCATCAATCAGGGTCAACCTATGTAACGGAAGTTTGGGTCTAATACCCCCAGTTCATGTATAAGTTCTGTAAGTCAAGCCTAGATTCTGAAATAGATTACGCCCAAGACTCCGTATAGTCAAACCTAGACTCAAACCAAAGTTAAACCTAGCGCTCTGATACCAACTTTGTCATGACCCGAAATTTAGTTCATGACCGGCACTTAAATCATGCAACGTCTAAAGGCGTAACGTAAATTAAGTAAGCCAAAACCCAGAAATCTAAACCTTTTAAAGAAAATAAAAGAGGTGAAGTTTTGAAATAAATGTATGATGAAATCAAAACGTTTTTCCTAAATGCATAGAGAATGGAACATGAAAATGTAAGTGGATTATACTATTTGAAAAACCTGTTTCGTTTTTTTAAAAATTTGGGCAGCACCTCCCTTGTATATTTTGATCAAAAACCACATATACAGGATAACAATAAAGGCATCCCCAAGCGGGAGCTAGTTCTTCGCCAATCGGCGGAATCGCAACCACGCAAGTCAGAAATAAATGTATATGACGCCCAACGGCGAAGATTAATACAAAAGGATAATGTAAACAAGCAAGGTATCAAATCCCCCAATAGCAAACATATAATTTGTCTCTCTAAGTCTCACAAGCATAAGTCTTTCTAAGTCTTACTATTTATACAAATACTAGTTTCTGATTGATGGTGTTGACTAGATACAACAGGAATAATAATACAAGAGTGGGCACGATCCAATATGTCCCACCTACCATAGCAAATAACCCGAATGCTAGCTGTGTGCCAGCGATACCATGACTGATCAATGCTATCAAACCTGCAAGAACTGTGGCACAACGGGGGTGAGTTGCCAACCCGTGAGTAGAAAACATCAACAGGTAGAAATTGAATAAAACAACGATTTCCTAGGTCAACTATATCATGAAGGTAATACTATGATACCTAGGGTGACCGTGTCTGCATATATGCCAATAATAATTAATGCCTGTATACATGTGGATATCATCCATGTGTTCATCGATGACACAACAACATGAAAACATATGTATGTAAATATGAGGATATCAACCAACGTGTGTCCATTAACGACACATCAAAATCATGGAACCTGAGTGTCCATCATCGACACTCGAACCATCATGAAACCCGTGTCCAAAATCGACACGTAAATTCTCATAACTCAGGCTCCATCAGTCCGGATCGGCCTACGGGCTCCATTAGTCCGGATCGGCCCATATTTATCTCATGACTCCAGTCGTTATCCTCAGGATAACCGTCGATCCCAAATACTATCACCGGTAGATAGTAGTCCCTCTGCCAGGCTCATCGTCTATTGCACAACATACCTTTCTTACCCTGTGGTACCATACCGGGTCCACCTTGAACCCACAACGGATCGTCCATCTTCTCGAATCGGGTTTCACAAACCAGTCTCAGAACCGAGAAAACTCATGGTGGACGTCTCGAAATATCATATCAAGAGAAACCGGATTTTTAAAACAATACATAATTTCCTTTGATATATAACTGCGGTACTCAAATCCAGAATCTTATGAAAAAAGCATCTTAATGCGTATAATCATAAAGCATGATGTATGCAAACATAAAACAGAAATGTGAGCATATCAAGTATATCATGCAACATAGCATAATGATGTGAGCATGGAAAGTATATCATGTAACATAGCGTAATGATGTGAGCATAGAAGGTATATCATGCCAACAAGTCATGTGACAGTACTGAACAATTAAGGGTAAAAGCATGATGTAGCAATCTACTATGTAAGTGACATAGCAATTATCGATGATGAAAGTGTGTGAGCCGGAATCTGTGTAAGTGTAACATACGCATCATCGATAATTGTGCAGGTGTACTAGCACAGGTATATTTAATGCAATGAGAATATCCTGAACGTAGCAGAAAGTAATTCGTGAGCGCAATGCTATAAGGTATACATATCTAATCTAACATCTACGTAAAGGCTAAACTAAGCAGTGTAGACAGGGATTGAATATCTATAACATATCCGATTTGGTGAATCTATCAATCGGCAATCCAGCCTCACAACATCACGTACGGTATAATCCATCGTACGGCATATCATTCATTATTCTCATAATTATATATATATATATATATACCTATATCTCAGGTCACATCCGTATCAATCTCATCTCTTCGGAACTAACAAAGGTATCAATATTCTCATATCACCTCGCATCCGTATAACGACATATCAAACCAAGTCATCATATCTCATCGTATACTCTTTTCATCACATCAATATTTCAGATCAAGTCATCTTATTAATCTCATGTCGCATTTATCGATCTCATAACATGCCACTATAAGCTCATACTTATTCTCTTGCAACTACATATGTATATCATTTCACACTAAAACCATTAACTATAACCTTAAGTCGTGGAATATCTTGTCTCCAAATTATAAATCACATATCAATGGTTTCGGGGGTGCTATACGCCATCCACCCGTATTCCCCCGTAAATATAATTCTACTCACCTGCGGAACTCCTTGTTCAGTCGTAGTCGATGTGCTTCGTCGTCTCGGGATCTACGTGAAGGTACCTACAATCAATACACAATCGCAATGCTATTAAAATCAATTCTGAAAACCAAAACGGCACACGAAGTGATCATAGGTTAGAACCTATAAGTTACGCATGCAAAAACAACCAAACAACCGTCGTCGTTGACGTACAAACATCTAACGACCAAATCACATATCAAATATCAAAACCAAGAATTCCAATATCGGAAAACATAGCCAAAACCAACCCAATATGCTCCCAGATTTTGGCTCAGGTCAATTGGGACTAAACAAGAAAGTACAGGGGATAGGTTATAGGGTAAGTGAGCTATAGGCAAAAACTCAACACCAGTACCCAACAAAAATCAGGCGACTTCCTCCAAAAATCTGATCTCGTCGGCCATATTAGGGGAAAATGGGCTCGTATTTTGGTGGTGGTCTTCTGGTCGTTTGTCTAGGTCAATAGACTTGTTTGATTTTCTTGAAACTACCCAGTGTAATATTTCAGAAAAATATAAAATATTATTTTTGGAACTTAATATTAAAATAATATATTTCCCGAAAACTGCCCGAACTTGGGAAATTGGGGTTTTCGAAAAAGGGTATAAATATATACCAATAATTGTGAAATAATTGGGGATCAAAATGACCGATTCATTTAAAAATATATTTATTGGATTTGGCATTTTTATAATTAATTATATGCAGTTTGGATAAAAATTGATTAGTGCACTACTAATCGCGATTGAGCCAAATCCGTGTTTCTACAGTTTTACATAGCTAGTGCACCATGACATGTTGCTTTTTGTTTCATTTCATTTGTGTTATCTATTTGGTTTTAATGAGTGGGAGAGAAAGAAAAGTGAATTATTAGAAAGAGAGAGTGTGGGGGCATAGCTTAAGTGAGAGTGATGGTGAGAATAAGAGGAAGAGAGAGAGGGGGGAAGTCATATCCATTTCCTCCCCCATTATTTTTCTTCTCCTTCTTCTTCCTCATCTCCTTCCACCTTCACCCCTAGATTCTGTAAGTCCACTCTACCTGTCCCGGTTCTTTCGGGGTTGCGGAAATGGTGAAAAATAATTTTTCATGAAAGGGTAACATGGACTATACAACCCGGATCTTTGCTAAACTACACACTAGCAACTAACAAGAGCTTTACCTACTTGGTTAGGGGGTTATACCTTAACTTGAACTCCTTCTCTTCTTCTCCTTAGAGTCGGTTGGATGGTTCTCCTCGTTACCTTCTCTTGCCGAAGATGGATCCACCCGAGGGCCTCTACCTTGAGCTCCTTCCTCGAACTTGAGACAACTAATGTATTAGGCTTGCTAGACCTTCAACCTTAGGATGAGTAGAGATGAGTTTTGGTGTTTTATCTCCAAGACAAATGGTTCTCAACACATGAGGGGTTTTGCCTTGAGCTAGAGGAAGAGGGAGAGCAAAGGATGAGAGAGAATGAATATGAGAGAATGAAATGAGTTTTGCAATCATAACAAATATATGTGAATTAATCAAATAACAAAATTAATCAAAAAGGAAAAAGGTGATGGTATGTTGAAAAGACCATTATCATTTCACATTAAATGAGTTTTGCAAAGATAAAAGAGCATCTTTGCTTGAAATGATGATGGTCAAAATTTCAACCTTGGCCAACAAGTCAACCTTGGTCAACAAGTCAACAACCCCAACCATAACCCAATTTCCTTTAATTAATATTATTAATTGATATTTCATATATTCATTAGGGTTTGGTAAAAGACAGCCGTCAACTGTGCATGCACACCCGTACCAAAACCCTAATGAGAATCCTCTGCCTCTGCCTCAGTCAACTGTGCATACACACCTGCATTCGTGTTCCGAGGAACACGAATACAATGAGATAAAACTAACCCCAAAACTTATAATAGGATCTGGTTTAAACCAAAGCCCGCTAGTAATGACTGTCCGGACACCAAACGTGCACAAGTGCGCGGAGGTGAACGAACCCCGTCGCAAAACCATGCGACCTCTACTATGTTTTGCCCAAAGGCGAATAACCCTCTGTGTGGGGCTCTAAAGACTCGACACTATGCTGGCAGTGGGTTTAACCACAGACTGCAAGCGGCATTATCTGTACGTAACGGTCCCCAGGTAGATGCCGATAAGAAGACTGATGAGGCGAACCCATCCGAACTCCTACTGAACCTGTATGTGACAATCTGCATACAGTCCAGTCTGTTCGTCTGAGAATATCACATGGCGGGCCTAGGGGGTGGTAAACGTCAGTCCCCTAATAGCGGTACAAGTCGTGTCGGAGTGTAGCCCAGAACACCCTGAGATAACACTGGAAACCTACCAGTGTATCTCGCTTGCCCTGTCCAGGGACGACTATGTGTAATGGCTCTCCTAGACACAGCGCGATATCAACTCTCAATACCGGGAGAGACGAATCCTATCTAACCGTCAATGCCTCGAAGTGCACCCAACTTTTTGCACGATTCTTTTGAGCCGTGGTACGGTAGTAATCAAAGTACAGTGGGAACACACTCGAGACGAAGTGACAGTGTCAAGTCAGCGGACTAAGCTGTACTCATGTCACCTGGGAACTGATAACTGACGATAGGTATAGTACCAACCAACAGTTCTCGACGAGTCCTGTCCAGTGTACTCGTAACCTAACGAGCACCCGCATACTATCTCAAGTACGACGTACTGACGGCTGTGGGACAGACCGTCTTCCATGCTGGGATGAGAAGCGCATACGCTAGTCTACTCCGTAGTATCGATGCCTCGTCTCGATAATCCTACGACTAGGGACCTGTATAAGGATGTGCTTATAGATTACCCAGCCCGCACTAGTGTGACTGCCATCACAACGCTGGTAATCAAGCAAAGATCCTAAGGGCTGCACTAATGTGTATAGGCGATATGCTAAAAGAAACACATGCACACATTAAAGCAGAGACAAACCAAGTAGCATACTACCATTTCGAGCAAGATTATCTATACAAATGTGAATATCCCAAGCTTCCATCAAGTAATATACAAACTAGTATGATACAGTAATGGCCTCTAGGGCATATACACTAACAATCTCCCAGTTGCACTAAAGCCATGTACTGGCGTATCGAAGACCTATCATCTCGATCAGCCGCTCGAACTGAGTCTCGGGTAAGGCCTTCGTGAATAGATCTCCAGTGTTATCTTCTGAAGCAACCCTCCGAACCTCGATCTCCTGGCGATCCACGATCTCCCTGATCTGGTGATACCGCCGTAAGATGTGTCTAGATTTCTGATGGGACCTGGGTTCCTTCGCTAAAGCTATAGCCCCGTTGTTGTCGCAATACAGAGGTATTGGACCAACAATGGACGGAACCACCTGAAGTTTTTTCAAGAACTTCCTCATCCAGAAGGCTTCTTTTGCGGCATCAGATGCAGCGATATATTCCGCTTTCATCGTCGAGTCAGCAACGGTTTCCTGTTTGGAACTCTTCCAACACACCGCCCCTCCATTGAGGGTAAAGATAAAACCCGACATGGACTTGGAATCATCCTTGTCACTATGGAAGCTGGAGTCAGCAAAGGCCTCGATTTGGAGGTCTTTTCCGCCATACACCAAGAACATCTCCTTAGTCCTTCTCAGGTACTTGAGAATGTTCTTTACTGCTATCCAGTGCTTCTCCCCAGGATTTGACTGATACCGGCTTACCACACTCAGTGCATAAGCTACATCTGGTCTGGTACACAACATCGCATACATTATAGAGCCTACCGCAGAAGCGTAGGGTATAATAGACATGCTATCCCTTTCCAAATCAGTCTTGGGAGACATCTCTTTGGATAGGGTGATCCCATGACAAGCCGGTAGATTACCGCGCTTGGAATCTTCCATACTGAATTTTTTTAGTATAGTGTCGATGTACCTGGACTGTGAAAGTCCTAATATCCTCATGGATCTATCACGATGGATCCGGATCCCCAGAATATAAGAGGCATCACCCAGGTCTTTCATGGAGAACCTGTGTGAGAAGAACCCTTTGACAGATTGTAGCATAGGAATATCATTTCCTATCAAGAGAATGTCATCCACGTATAAAATGAGGAATACGACAGTTCTTGCTACAAATCTACTATAGATACATGGTTCATCTGGATTTTTGATAAAGCCAAATTCTTTGACCGTTTCATAAAAACAGATGTTCCAACTCCGCGATGCCTGCTTTAGTCCATAAATAGACTTAAGCAACTTGCACACCATTCCGCTGCTCCCACTCTGAATGAAACCCTCTGGCTGGTCCATATAGACACACTCCTCTAAATTTCCATTTAGAAAAGCGGTCTTTACGTCCATCTGCCAAATCTCATAATCAAGGAAGGCAGCAATGGCAAGAAGGATCCGAATGGATTTCAGCATAGCCACTGAAGAAAAGGTTTCGTCATAGTCCAAACCAGGTCTTTGACGAAAACCCTTTGCAACAAGTCTAGCCTTATAGGTCTCAACCTGTCCATCTACACCAATCTTCCTCTTGAAGATCCACTTGCATCCTGCGGGTTTTACCCCATCTGGAGCAACGTCCAAAGTCCATACTTTGTTGGTGTACATGGACTCCATTTCGGTCCGCATTGCATCCAGCCATTTTACCGAGTCAACGCTCTGAATGGCCTGCTGGAAGCTAGTCGGCTCATCACTATCAGTGATGCAATCCTCTCTATCCCCGTCTGTGAGAAAACCATAGTATCTCTCGGGCGGATGAGACTGCCTACTACTCCTGCGGAGCGGCGTAGGAATGTCCTGTTCTTTCGAACCCTCTGGTTCTACTAAGCTTTCAATAATAGCTCGTGGTTCTGGAATTTCTTCCAGCTCTATTGCGCTCCCACTTATCTGATTTTCCAAAAATTCAGTTTCCAAGAAGTGGGCATGACGAGAAACAAAAACCTTTTGTTCCTCTTCGCAATAGAAGAAATATCCCTTGGAGTTCTTTGGATATCCCATAAACTTGCACTGTACTGAGCGTGCCTCGAGCTTGTCCGCATGCTGCTTTTTGACAAAAGATGGACATCCCCATATCTTAATGTGCTTAAGATAGGGTTTCTTCCCACATCACATCTGATATGGTGTAGTAGGCACAGTCTTAGTTGGAACTCGGTTCAAAAGGTATGCAGCTGATTCTAGTGCATATCCCAAGAATTATCACGGCAACTCAGCGTTACTCATCATGGAACGTACCATATCCAATAGGGTTCGGTTCCATCTCTCCGATACACCGTTATGTTGCGGAGTGTATGGAGGAGTAAGCTGAGAGAGAATTCCATTCTCTTTTAAGTAATACAGGAACTCGGCACTTAAGTATTCACCACCTCGATCAGATCTTAGTGTCTTGATTCTTTGGCCTGTTTGTTTTTCTACTTCATTCTTGTATTCCTGGAACTTTTCAAAGGCTTCAGATTTATGTTTCATTAAGAAGACATATCCGTACCTTGAAAAGTCATCCGTAAAATTAATGAAGTAAGAATAACCGCTTCGCGCATGTGTAGACATTGGACCGCACACGTCACTGTGTACGAGCCCCAAGAGCTCGCTCGCTCTTACTCCGTGTCCAGTGAACGGAGTCTTTGTCAACTTTCCTTTGAGACATGATTGACAAGTTGCATATGATTGATATTCGAACGGATCCAAATATCCTTCTGTATGTAAATTCATCAACCTTCTCTCATTGATGTGACCCAGTCTATAATGCCATAAGAAAGCATGATTGATTTCTGGAGACTTTCTTTTGTGTGTATTCTTGACATTGAAAATCAGTGGTTGGTTTAATACATATATACCATTGCTTAATGTACCTGACCCAATCAAAACTTGATTAAGGTGAATGTTTACAACATTGCTTACAAATGCAAAGTCATAACCTTCTTTAGATAATAAAGATACAGATATGATATTACAAGTTGCATTGGGTACAAAATAACAATCACGCAAAACCAAAACATGCCCATCTGACAATCCCAGGTGATAGTCCCCCACGGACTCAGCATCCATGCCAGCTCCGTTTGCAACTCTGAGGGTCATATCACCTGCCTTCAAAACCCTACGCCTTCTCAGTGCCTGCAAAGAATTACAGATATGAGATCCTGATCCGGTATCCAATACCCAGGATGTAGAGTTTATTGACAGAAAGTTTTCAATAACATACACACCTGAAGCCGAAGCCGCAACTTGCTTCAGATCCTGGTTTCTGGCCTTCCAAGCCCTGCAATCCCTTTTCCAGTGTCCACTCTTGTGACAGTAAAAGCATTCTTCCTTTCCCACAAGCATTCCCACTACCTTTGTTGCCTTTGCCTTTCCCTTCATATCCACTTTACTAACACCGCCCCTTGGTTTGGCGAGGGCTTTCTTCTTCTTTCCCTTGGCTTTCGCCTTGGACTTAGAAGAGGAAGATCCTCCTACAAACAAAGTGGATGTTTCCCTACCTTTCTGTAGGGTGCCCTCTGCACTCCTCAACATGTTGAGGAGCTCCAAAAGTTCAACTTCTTTTCCTTGCAACTTGAAGTTCAGGATAAACTGGGCGTAAGTGGAAGGAAGGGACTGAAGAATTAAGTCCGTATAGAGCTCGTTCTCTAACGTGGTCTCAAGGTCCGCGAGCACTTCAATGAAGCCAATCATCTTAAGCACGTGTTCCGCTACCGATTATCCGACGGCCAATCTCGCCGAAAACAACTTTTTCGAGACTTCGTATCTAGCGATACGGGATTGCTACCCATACGGATCCTTAGTATGGAGAAATATGGATTCGAGGTCCATATTCTTGTGCCTCCTCTGATGTTCATTATCCATAGAGGCAAGCACGAGGCACTTGGCCTTCGCCCAGTCGATCTCCCATGTCTTACGGATTTCTATATCTGCGACGCTGGAGGTGGGATCTGGGACAGGGGGAGCTTTGGTGGTAAGGAGATACCCCAACTTATCATAAGTGATTGCCATTTTGACATTCCTGAGCCAATCTTTGCAGTTTGGCCCTGTCAGTATGTTTTTATCTAATAGTAACTTAAGTCCGGTCATGTCGATTGGCCGCTGCAATTAGGAGAGAGAGAAGAAACACTTTAGCATGATGCTCTTGCAAGTTTAGAGTGTTTTTTAGTTTGTCTAAACAGGATGGCTCCCACTGTCTCTCGAATCCCTCCTCAAACCATAAAGGAAGAATTTGTAAGTGCACGGCGGCACCCCGGCCGTCAATCCGAGGCCAAAATGCGGAAACGATACTTTTCTTTTACTTTTGAACCGGCACCACCGCGCACAAAAAAATTCCGGATCGGGCCATTAAACTAATTCTAGCTAACTAAAGAACGGGGTAGAGAGATATACCGAGCGATCCGTGTCCTTTGGTCTTCTCGTCGTCGTCCCGATCTCCCGCGGAATCTCCGGTCTTCACCTCCTCGCCGGAAGGGCACCACATCGCCAGCTTCTTTTACGGGCTCCCACCTCTGGACCGAGGCAACTCGGGCAGGAAGTTGGCGAGTCGACGTGCCCAAGGGTATAATAGATGAAGTGTAGACGGCTATATGCCACATGGGGTTTGAGGAAGTTGCTTTTGGTGGAGGAATGAGATGATTGCATTTTTAGAGATGAAATTGGGGATTTTTGAAAGCACAAGAGAACCAAAAATCCCCAACAAAAAAATGTGCAGCCCCTCCCTCTCTTTGGCCGGCCATGTAACAAGGAAGGAATGAGAGGAGAGTGTATTGATCAAAAATGAGAGAGAGCCCATAATACAAGAGTGAGAAAGGGTCATGATAATAAGCAATGATCACAATCAAAGTCCAACACTCCATCAACCAATCATCACACCCAAAGTCAAGCAATCATGAAGTCATGGAGTCAATGAAAGCTACACCCATCATGAAAACTATCATGAAGCAAAAAGTCTTCTCAAATGTTAATTGCACAATTGCAAATAACCCCTTCCACCAAATTTTAGCCAAAGACAGGAAACAAAGGAAAATGGCCGAAATGGAAAGCAAACTGGCAACTTCATAAAACTGATCCTTTAATAAATTACAGGAATACCCCGCGACTGTATATATATACCCGTATTTGTATTCCGACTGAAATACAAATACAATGAGACAAAATCTACACTGTACAATACTAGGATCCGGCTTAAACCAAAGCCCGCTAGTATTATCCGTCCGATCATGCTCCATGCAATACCGCACGTATCTGATCGAACCCTGCCATATCTCCATACGGCCTCTACCGCGTTTCGCCCGAAACTTGAGAAACTGGTATGTGGGGGACTCTAAAGACTCGTCAACAGTTTGGCTGTGGATTTAACCACAAGTACGTCAGAGATATTAGCCATACGTAACGGGCTACCAGGTATTGACCAAAAGAGACGTCGATGAGCGAACTCATCCTGACACCCTACTGAGCCTGACAGTGACAATATCCATACAGTCCGGTCCGTTCGTCTATGAGCATCACATGGCGGGCCTAGGGGGTTGGTAAAAGTCAGACCCCCAAAGCGGTACAAGTCGTGTCGGAGTGTAGCCCAGAACACCCTGAGATATTACTGGAATACCTACCAGTAAATCTCCTGCCTTGGCCAAGGACTTCGTGTAATGGCTCTCCTAGACACAGCGCGACCTCACCCCCAATACCGGGAGAGAAGAACCCCTGAAGATCCGCTCACTGCCTCCATGTGGCTCGGGACTGTACCCAACTAAAACCTGTTTGCACGTCTCCTTTCAGCGTGGTAGGATAGTAATCAAAGTACAGTGGGAACTCACACGAGACAAATGACGATCTCAGGTCGATGAACTAACCTGTACACATGTCACCAGGGAACTGCTATCTGACGTCTGGTATAAGACCAACTAGCATGTTCCCGGCGAGTCCTGTCCGGTGTACTCATAACCCAAAGAGCACCTGTATACATCTTATGTGAACCAACTGACACCAGTGGCTTGTGAGACCGGCCACCGCCCCTCGTCGGGGTCTCGACTGCACTAGTCTACTCTGTAGTATTGATGCCCTGTCTCGAAACTCCCATGACTAGGGACCGTTTAAGGATGTGCTTGTAGACCCCAGCTCCCATGTATATGATCGCCCTCATACTGCTGGTAGTCAAGCAAGAATCCTAGGGGCTCTATCAACGTGCAATAGTGACCTGTAAGGTCACCTAAAGCAGTACACGATGATAAAGATAAACCAGATAGCATACTATCATCTTGAGTAAGACTGTCCTACCGGTATAGGTCCTCCCTCAATCATTGCAATCACGTGCTTGTGATCTAATAATTGACTCTGAGGGCACTATATCCAACAATCTCCCACTTGCACTCAAGGCTAATTATTGCAATGTCGTATACTCACAGCCTGTGTGATACCGAACACCCAACTCCTCTACTAGTCAGTCTCACAAAGCTCATTTGCGAAACTATTGCGTTCGAGGAATAGCCTCAGTGAGTGGATCCGCTGTGATGTTTCTTTCTATGTCTCTCTTTATCTCAAGTTCACGGAGAAAGCCATCTCCCGAAATGAGCAATACCTGTCTTAGAATGTGTCTGGATGTCTGATGGGACCTAGCTCATAAATGAACTCCAAATCCAAACTTCTTAGACTGTATCGTCAACTGAACTTAATTAGTATCCTGCGTCATGCCTCCCTCAGTATCCCCTTGGACCACTTGTCCAAAATACTGCCCCTAGTCAGAAGGAAAACTATAACTCTGATAACCTCTCTGACATCCAGGTCATCTTGGATGCCTGGAATGATAACTGTCTCCCGATTGAGGCTGTTGTTATCATATCCCTAGAACATCCACTTATGTTCTAAAACTTCTTCCGATTGTTTCTCCAGGATTGGATTAATATCAACTTATTGCATCTCGTGCAAAAAACAACATCTGGTGTGGTACATGACATCTCATGATTGACTCAATTGCCTAAGCAAGTGATCTGCCAATCATGCACATCCCTCTCCCCTTTAGTCTGTAAGACACCTTTAGAGAGGGTGACTCCATCACCTGCAGGTATACTACCGTGCCAGGAGTCGTCCATTCTAAAACACCTTTAGAATGCTGTCTAAATACCCAGATTGGGAAACTACCCAAATCTAGATCTAAAACCATAGATCCAGTAACCAAAATGTCTTGATATTATATCCAAGTCCCATGTGGAGAAACCACTATGTGACAACCAAAGTATAACCGATCGTAGTATAGGAATATCACTTCCTACTCTGTGTATGTCATCCAAATATCAGGACATCATACCCTACCACCTTCTCAACAGATCCATCCCCTATTCTGATGAAGTCAAACCTATGACTGTCATATCAGAAATAGATGATCTATCTCCGCTACATCTGCTTTAGTCTATAAATAGACATAAGCCACTTGTCCACCAATGCTTCCGCTGCTCCCACTGACTATGACAATCCTCTGGCAGAGTCATATACACGTACACTTCTAAAATTAGTTTAGAACGACGCTATACTCATTCTCCTGCCGCGTCTCACAGTCTGGAACAACAACAACGGCAAGTCTGGGTAAACAAGAACCTCCCTATCACCGTCCTTGAGAATACCGAAGTATCTCTCGAGTGCTTGAGGTTACCCAACAAATCTGCGGAGTGGCCAATGGAATGTCAAATCAGATTGAATCTTTAGGTTCTTATCAAATTTTCAGTAATCGTTTGCGGTTCTGGAATCACTTCCAGTTCTACCATATTCCCACTACTGTTTTCTGAAAAAATCCATTTTTTTGTTAAAACTGTGGCGAGTCAAGAACAATATCACTATTGATCTTCCAGATGGCAGAAAGTCAACCCTCGTCATAGTCTGGGTCAACCCACAAACAGCCATCACAGAAACGTGCCTTGAGTTATCCAGAGTCTGGTTTTAAGCATAAGCCGGACAACTCCCCGTACCTTAACAATGTTAAGATATGAATTGTTCTATATCCAATACAGAAACAGAGGCACTGATTTAATTGAACCAGATTCAAATCATGCAGCTGTCTCCAGTGCATGTCAACTAAATGGAAAGAGGCTGATCAGCACTACTCAACTTAGGAATGCTTCCAATTATGAGTAAGCTGAAAGAGAAGCAAGTTCTCTTAATCATTACTATCAACTGAACACCATACACAAGTATCTACATCTTCGATTACCTTGAAGAATCCCGATACTTGCAATACCTGGTTCTCTACTTTACTCTTATACCTATAACTTCTCAAAACTCAGACCTTGTGTTTCTACGAAACACTTGTCTAAGAACTAGAGAAGTCATAAGTAAACCGAATATAGTACGAGGACCAACCCCTCTGTCATAATGGACACTGGACAACATACAATACTCTGTATAAGTCCCCTGAGTCCAGTAACTCATTCGCTGTGTGTCGTATGTTGAAAACTGAACTTGTAGTTAAGAAGAATTACACCACTGTTTAATGCTCCTTACCTAACCATCTACTGATATAGGTAAATGTCATAGACATAATTTCAAAAAGGTATATCTCACTCTATAAAAACAGAGGTACAGATATATCAATTTGAAATTGGTGCATAACAGCGGATATTCAAAACCAAATATTTGTCGTCCGGCAAACAACCCAGGTGACTTCCTCAAATATCACCAATTACAACGAATTCCGATATAATGAGGATGATCACCTAATTCCCAATAACTTACTCCCACTCATCATCTGTAAAACCATACAGATGTGAGAATCATACTTGGTAAATACATACCCTGGAGCAAGGGCTAATTGGGAAATCAGTTTTCTTTTAACAGTACACAGTGAAACTGAAACATTGAAAAGTTTCGATGGGGTATTCTGGTATTCCTAGTAATGCCTCTTCCATTATCCAGATTCACAACTGTAACCGTATATTTCTTTTCCACCTCTCCAAATCCCTTCATATGTCTTTAGTCATTACCTTCTGTACACCCCTTTAGGCCAAATGGTTTTCTTCCTTCCCTACCGTTCGGCACTAGCCTATGGTTTGGAAGAAGACTATCCAATATGCAAAATGGGTGTACTGTCCTAATCCTAGGAGCACTCGCAATGCGAGAGAAGGTGAGGATAAACGACAACCGAATAAACCTTATTCATATTTCTCCTGAACCAGAATCCATCACCGAACTGGAACAAGTTCCTTTCGAGTTCGTATATAACCATACGATGGAGTATCCAATAAACTGTGGATCTTCGTAGTGATACGGAGTGTCCTGTAGAAATACGAAGGTGATTTAGGATTGGCGAAGAAATACTTGGTTTGGTCGTGAATAGCAGTCACAATTTACTTTGCCCTCTTACTAATCCCTTGATATGTCTTTACTTAATACCTTCTGTACACCATCATTAGGATAATTGGTTTTCTTCATTACCTATAGGGCGGCACCTGCCTATGGTTTGGAAGAAGACTATCCAATTTGCATAATAGGTGTATTATCTCCTAGACCAAGGAGTACTCGCAACCTGAGAGAAGGTAAAAGGAAAAGACAACTGAATAGTCCTATTTGTTTTCTCCAGAACCGGAAACCATCCTCGAATAAATTCTTTCGAGTTCGTATATAACCATACGATGGTTTTGTCCAATGGAAGTGGACGTTCGTAGTAATACGGGGTGTCCTGGAGAAAAGGGTAAAAGTAGGAGTGGCAATGAGGTTTGCAACTCGGACAATCCAAAAGCCAGTCTTATAAGAAGGTTCGGTTAATCTTGGTCACTGAGTCATAGTCTAGGGTCGGGTCATGGTCGCTGCCAAAGAGAGAGAGAAAAGAAACACTCAGCGTGCACTCTAACCTAGATCAGAATGGTTACCAATTTATCTAATCAGGAAACCTCCCACTGTAACGTCAAATTCTTTCCCAAACCTGAAAGAAGAATTAGTCGAGATCACCCGAGGAGTAAACCAACTTATATGTGGGAATCGGGATCCAACTATCATCGCATGATAACGTGAAGGAATCCGCTCACGTTATCACACTCCAGAAGGTATGCGCATATCTGGCAAGTTTCAGTTTCTTTAGAAACTCCCGATGTGATTTTTGCCCCATGCTCTTATGACCTTGACGAAGGTCAACAAATCATAAGTCACATGTCAAGTTCTACCCGTCATTGTCCAGGTTAATTTGAACCCACCCGTATAAGACCTTGACGAAGGTCAACAAGGCTATACGACTGTCCCAAACCAACGTATCTATCTATGCAGAAGAAAGGTAACAAGCAGCTACTATACACTATGCCTTGACGAAGGTCAACAAACATAGCATGAATACTACGTGCTACCCGTCTGAAATGACGGAGGGATACGAATGGTTTCTGTCGAAAACCTTTAACGTAATGAACTTGATATCGTTGAAGGAACCGGATAGCTTTTTATAAAAATATAGTGACGAAAACCTTTGCTAAAGAGGTCACTCCCGGTGAAGGGATCTCGGCTCTTTCCCCGTAGAATGAGGTGCAGGATATTCCAACTGAATACCACGATGCAAAGCAAAAGTAAACGACTATAGTGAAGTTATTGTCCAGACGCAAACTTCTGTCTAAGGGGTCACTCCCGGTGAAGGGATCTCGGCCCTTGCCTCGTCGACTGAGGTGCTGGATATTCGTAACCGAATACCACTGTGCAAAACAAAAGAGAACGCCATTGCAATAACAGCTTTTTTGAAAAATTGTTCCAACAACATCAGAATAGGTTTGTTTAGCTTGCATTGATCCGAATCAACGCAGTCAGATCAATTGATCACACCAATAAAGAATGAAAATAATGATGTACGTATATGCCATCCGCATTCGCCACTGGGTCCCGTCATCACCCGTTAGGTTACTTAACTAACGACAGAGCGGGGACTGGACTAGCGCGGATGCAAAACATATACAACATCTACTTGTATATATATCAATATATAATATTCGCTCAAGGCGTGATAAAATGCAATATCACAGAAATGTAATAAGCATCACAGAACAATACAGATATCTGGGATCCCCAGGTTTCATAGAGCCGCTACTGAAACCCGACGTTTCTCTGGTCGTGTGGATAGCCTGTGCAATGAAATCCTAGACCCCTACGGGCGCGGCAAGTCACCCGCCAAAACCTGAAGCGAGGCAGCCCCCTTCAGCTACGTGAATGGGCCACCCAGCACTTCACGAAATCCGGTAACTTGGGCACCCCTCCTGGGTCAACCTGTACCCCCTACGAGTGCGGCGAATAGCCCGCCAATTCTAGAGTGAAGCCCTCTCCGTCTCAACGCCATGAGATGCGGGCTCGTCGCCCTCTAGAACCCGGCTATCCGTGCACCCCACCGCGGGGTAATCCTAGTACAGAAAGTAAAATATACATACAACAGGTACATCGACCTCACCCCGGTCGTGCCCCAAAAGAATAATATACAGACAGGCAGTGACGGCAGTCCACATGTCGGACGCTCGCCCCGCAATATCAAATGTACATAATACAACAAAAACTGTACTACCATTGCATCCAGGCTATCCCCACGATAATCCGCAACATCACAGCACAACACAGAACATCAACGTGAATGTCACGTTCGCAAATCCGTCTAACCGGGCTAAAGCAGTTAGACAGGATTTACCGATCAAGTGACATTCACGGTCGCAGATATAATGTAAATACTGTGAACTAAAATATTTAAAATTTCCGATCGATCAAAATTTCCCAAGTGGGCCCCAAGCACTACTGTAGCACATAAAGAAATTCTGGGCCCAAACAGAATATACCAAAACCCCTATTTTCAACAAAGAGACTCTCTGTAAAAATTCGATGCACTGAACATTAAAGGTGGCGGCGAAACCGCGGCCCAAACATGGGTTTGGCCGCGGTTCCGCGGTGGAAGAGTGCGTTCATGCGACCAAATTTTAACAGAGTGCTTACACTTCCCTGAACATGTTTCTGCAACAACCTGAAAAAAATTTCGAGCCAAAAAAAATTTCGGCAGAGAACTGATGCATTGAAATCGTGGGTTTTGGAATTTTGTTCGATCGAAAATGTAAACACATTAGACCAAGCTAGACTAGGTTAATGGCGTGGCTCTGATACCAGTGTAAGTGCACGACGGCGCCCCGGCCGTCAATCCGACGCCGGAATGCGGAAACGATACTTTTCTTTAACTTTTGAACTGGCACCACCGCGCACAAAAAAATTCCGGATCGGGCCATTAAACTAATTCAAGCTAACTAAAGAACGGGGTAGAGAGATATACCGAGTGATCCGTGTCCTTCGGTCTTCTCGTCGTCGTCCCGATCTCCCGCGGAATCTCTGGTCTTCACCTCCTCGTTGGAAGGGCACCACATCGCTGGCTTCTTTTACGGGCTCCCACCTCTGGACCGAGGCAACTCGGGCATGAAGTTGGCGAGTCGACGTGCCCAAGGGTACTGTAGATGAAGTGTAGACGACTATATGTCACATGGGGTTTGAGGATGTTGCCTTTGGTGGAGGAATGAGATGATAGCATTTTTAGAGATGAAATTGTGGATTTTTGCAAGCATAAGAGAACCAAAAATCCCCCACAAAAAAATGGGCAGCCCCTCCCTCTCTTTGGCCGGCCATGTAACAAGGAAGGAATGAGAGGAGAGTGTATTGATCAAAAATGAGAGAGAGCCCATAATACAAGAGTGAGAAAGGGTCATGATAATAAGCAATGATCACAATCAAAGTCCAACACTCTTTCAACCAATCATCACACCCAAAGTCAAGCAATCATGAAGTCATGGAGTCAATGAAAGCTACACCCATCATGAAAACTATCATGAAGCAAAAAGTCTTATCAAATGTTAATTGCACAATTGCAAATAACCCTCTTCCACCAAATTTCAGCCAAAGACAGGAAACAAAGGAAAATGGCCGAAACGGAAAGCAAACTGGCAACTTCATAAAACGGATCCCGTAATAAATTACCCCGCGACTGTATATACATACCCGCATTTGTATTCCGACCGAAATACAAATGCAATGAGACAAAATCTACACTGTACAATACTAGGATCCGGCTTAAACCAAAGCCCGCTAGTATTATCCGTCCGATCATGCTCCGTGGAATACCGCACGTATCTGATCGAACCCTGCCATATCTCCATACGGCCTCTACCGCGTTTCGCCCGAAACTTGAGAAACTGGTCTGTGGGGGACTCTAAAGACTCGTCAAAAGTTTGGCTGTGGATTTAACCACAAGCACGTCAGAGGTATTAGCCATACGTAATGGGCTACCAGGTATTGACCAAAAGGGACGTCGATGAGCGAACTCATCCTGACACCTTACTGAGCCTGACAGTGACAATATCCGTACAGTCCGGTCCGTTCGTATATGAGCATCGCATGGCGGGCCTAGGGGGTTGGTAAAAGTCAGACCCCCAAAAGCGGTACAAGTCGTGTCGGAGTGTAGCCCAGAACACCCTGAGATATTACTGGAATACCTACTAGTAAATGTCCTGCCTTGGCCAAGGACTTCGTGTAATGGCTCTCCTAGACACAGCGCGACCTCACCCCCAATACCGGGAGAGACGAACCCCTGAAGATCCGCTCACTGCCTCCATGTGGCTCGGGACTGTACCCAACTAAATCCTGTTTGCACGTCTCCTTTGAGTGTGGTAGGGTAGTAATCAAAGTACAGTGGGAACTCACACGAGACAAATGACGATCTCAGGTCGATGAACTAACCTATACACATGTCACCAGGGAACTGCTATCTGACGTCTGGTATAAGACCAACTAGCATGTTCCGGCGAGTCCTGTCCGGTGTACTCATAACCCAATGAGCACCTGTATACATCTTATGTGAACCAACTGACACCAGTGGCTTGTTAGACCGGCCACCGTCCCTCGTCGGGGTCTCGACTGTATACACTAGTCTACTCTGGAGTATCGATGCCCTGTCTCGAAACTCCCACGACTAGGGACCGTTTAAGGATGTGCTTGTAGACCCCAGCTCCCACGTATATGATCGCCCTCATACTGCTGGTAGTCAAGCAAGAATCTTTGGGGCTCTATCAACGTGCAATAGTGACCTGTAAGGTCACCTAAAGCAGTACACGATGATAAAGATAAACCAGATAGCATACTATCATCTTGAGTAAGACTGTCCTACCGGCATAGGTCCTCCCTCAATCATTGCAATCACGTGCCTGTGATCCAATAATTGACTCTGAAGGCACTATATCCAACAGAATTAGTCGGGATCAATCTCACCGTACAATACTTTCTTAACCGTTCAGCCAGGCCAGTGTCGGTACTTCTAGGAGGTTTTCCAACGCTTTCGCGAAGTTCCTTAATTTAAGAACCTCTTTTCCCTGGGGGCGTAGCCCCGCTAACAACTTTCTAGACACCTACTAGGTTTATAGCATTGATCGTTAAGTGAGAAATTTCCCGAAGAGTAGCATATACTCACAGTAGGATCGGGATCCAAATATCATCGCGTGACAAGACTGAAGGAATCCTACCAGAATCATCACACTCGAAATGGTATGCAGCGCTAGGAAGTTTCAGTTTCTTTAGAAACTCCCGATGTGGATTTTTGCCCCATGCTCTTATGACCTTGACTTTGGCCAATAAATTATAAGTCACATGTCAAGTTCTACCCGTCATTCTCCAGGTTAATTTGAACCCATCCGTACCTACCCTTGACTTTGGCCAACAAGGCAGTACGACTGTCCCAAACCAACGCATCTATCTATGCTGCATATGAATACCCAATAGCTACCAAACACTGTGCCTTGACTTTGGCCAACAAACACAGCTTGAATACTATTGACTATCCATATGAAATGACGGAGGGCTACGAATAGTTTTGGCGAAACCGTGAACGTAGTGAACTTGATATAATCGATGGAACGAGATAGCTTTTAAAAGGAGTGGTTCAAGCTCCGCATTTAAAAGTTGGTTTTTGAAAAGAACCGAGTGGTTTTAAAAGTGTTCCAATGACTTTACTTGGTTTATTTTCTTGCATTAATTTTAATACGTCCCATCATTTAATCCTACCATTACAGAAAACAACGAAAATATGACGTACGCTTATGCCATCCGCATTCGCCACGGGGTCCCGTCATCGCCCGTTAGGTTACTTAACTAACGACAGAGCGGGGGATGGACTAGCGCGGATGCAAAACATAAGCAACGCCTAAATAGATATATACATTCGTCAGATGCAATGATAGCCATTCCAGATCACAGATGAACACATTGGATATACTAGGAATCCGCGTTTCGTACGAGCCTGTAACGAAAAGCGGATTACACGGTCGCGATGAATAGCCAATACCCCACCCTAGACCCCTAAGGGTGCGGCAAACTACCCGCTAAGTACCCGAAGCGAAGTAACCTCCCTCAACAACGTGAGTAGGCCACTCAGCATTTCGAGATACTCGGTAGTTTGTGCACCCCACCTTGGGTCGATCCTAGGAGAAAAAACAGTAAAAAGAAATTATACAATGGCGGCTACAAGCTCATCCCGGATGTGCGGCCATACAAATAATATTACATCAATTTACATATTACATGAATTGAAAGATAAACAAAACTCTCATCTCACAACCCCCGGTTATTCATCCGCGACAATCCAACGAATTCATATACACAAACCATCAACATTACAGAACACAGATATGTATAACCCCCACTAATCGACATATAGCGATTATGTAACATTTCAAAAAAATAAAATATTATTTTTGGGAATTTTTATAATTCAATATTGATTTTTAAGGAATATTTTAATATTTCGGTATAATTAAATACCGATAAATGGGAAAAATTATGGAAAAATTATGGAAAATTCTAAAATAGGGTATTTTATGGAATTATTCCAATTTTAAGTTTTTATGATTAATTATATGCTAATTTATTGCTAATCGCGATTAAAAATCGCTAATCGGTTTTTTAGCAATTTTGTGCAAAATATACACATATCTTTTTCCTACACTTGTGTTACATTTTCTTACCATGGCTATTACTTTGGGTTTACTATTTGAATGAGAAGGTTTTGGAAAAGAAAAGAAAAGAAAAGGATTTTGATTAAAGAAAAGAGGTATGGTAAGAGAGAGGCGGTAGGTGAGGGTGTTGACTTGGCCTTTCTCTTCATCTCTTCCTCTCATTTTCTCTCCCCTCTCCCCCTTAGTGCTGCTGCTGCTACTGCCCCCATTCTCCCCTCCACAAATCCCCTCACTTCATCTCAAAAATAAACACAAAACCTCACCCCCCGTTTCACAAAAAGTGTGCACAAGCTCACAAGCTTTAGAATGGACCAAGAAAGTTGGTGTTTTGGTGCTATGGGAAGATTCTTGAGTCTCTATTGAGGTAATTCCTTCACAAATATGGTAGTATTTCAAGTGATTTAGCCTCTTTTAAAGTTTAGTGTCGTTTTGTCGAGGTTTTATACACTTTGGAAAACCCTAGAGAGGGTTAGGGTAAACTTGAGTTGTGGCTATCCAATTGGACTTAAATGGTGACCTTAGACCCTATATTGACCAAAACATTGGCCTAGCACAACCTGAAACCCAAAAATACGGAATTACGGGACTTTTCATGTCGGTTTGTGTGATCTGTGAAGGTGTTCTGGAATCTGGAGCAACCCGGGGGCACCAAAAATAAAATTGAGCTGACAGTGAGTCGTGCAGGCACCTAGGAAGCTACCACCAAGACCCGAGCCCCTAACTCAAACCTACGGCCGCAGATTTAATCATTCTGGCCGCAAATTATGGCCAGAGTAGAAGAGAATCGGTCCATTTTTGTTCCAGGGCTCATTTTGCACTAAATTAGACCCCTCCTATATGCAGTTTTGGCTAATTGTCATCTGGGGAAAATCTGGGAGCATTTTGGTGTGTTTTAGGCGATGTTTTCAGTATTTTTAAATGCACTTTCTTGATATTGGGATTTGTATTTGGTTGTCGGGTGTTCGTACATCGACAACAGGGGTTGTTTGTTGGATTTGCATGTTTGGGCCATAGGTTCCAACCTATGAGCACACTGTGCGCTGTATCGGTTTTCTGCCTTGATTTTCATATGCATTGCTATGGTTGATCATTGTAGGTACCTTCACGTGGATTTCGAGACGACGGAGCATGGCGTTATCGACACCGACATGCAGGATACAGGTGAGTAGATTTATATCTACGGGGAGAAGTCGGGTGGATGGCGTATAGTACCCCCGCAGTTCGTGGTGATGTATACGAACACGCATACATATATATATATATATATATTGTTTATATATTGTTTGAGTTATTGATGATAATATGGATATTTGGTGTTCTTGGATGATTTAGTGTCGCGAAACCCTAGAGTAGTGGTCGCACCACACATGCACACAACCACCCATACTTGCATACTTTCTTCTTTCATTTGTGCTTTTCGGGAATATATAGTTATGTGTTCACATGGGTATGGGACTATGTGTTCACATACGGATTTGAGGATGATACTTGGATTTGAGATGAGTCGATAAGATTTGTATTGAGGTTGTGATATCGGTGATATGGCAGGATTCGTACTTGAGGTACGTCCTGGTGTTATAGCGGATCTTGGAGCGGCGATACGGATGAATAGTGTTATAAATAAAATGGTCGACATGTGATCGTGATATGAGGCATGATATGCTAGGATATTGATATTAGGCCGTATCGGGCGATGTATACCCCTTGATGATGATATGTGCTGACGATATCGGTTTGTACGAGATTGTCGATCAGTAGTCAGATCATGAGTATATTGAGGATATTAGTATTGTACTAGACATAGGTCAGTACCCTAGACTATGATCTTGGATAAAGAGGATACCAGAGGAATAGTGTGAGGAATATGATATTGACCCGTACCCAGATTTGGGGATGCCGTACGACGGATTTACGTACGAGCTATATCTTGATGATTGATCCGCACTGTTGACTTGGGATGTCTGATTATAGATATGGTATCGGATATGATATTATTGAGGCGGGATCACCGACTAATATATATACAGGTATGTATATGTATCGAGTCAGATGTTAGGCGGTTTCCTTACCTGTAGTCTAGCTTGTAGCTTAGCTCTTTAGTTTAGTTAGTTGTTAGATTAGATTTGGTTCCTACCTATTTCAAAGCTTATGAATCGTGCGTATTTTAAAAGTCAAGTCAAGGGATTCTACGGATATTTCAAAAAACGTATCTTTTCTTAAAAAACACCGTAGCCCCTATTTTCAAAACCCCACGATTCGTGTTATTTCAAAAGGCACTATTGTAGGACTTATATTAGGATAATGCAGATTAGTTATCGTTGCGTTTAGTACTTAGCTCCCGCTCATTATTGTTGTTCGCTTCGCATCGCATGTTTATATTATGATTCATATTCCATTGTTGATATCAAGCTGTTAGAACACCAGCACCATTACCGATGATGCGTATGTACCACATACACTTACTTGCCGGCTCACACACATCTTCATCGGTAATTGCCATGTCACGTACACCTTAGAAAATATTATTGCTTAACTTAGCTTGATATCCAGTAGTTTGACATAATATTAGTGTACATACCTTATATGCCAGGTTAGATATTGTAGATATTACTTGTCGCTTCATGCATACCGTTATTCATTGTTATGCCGTATTCATGGATTCTCATGCTTATATTCATGGTTTTACATGCTATTGATGATTCGGATTTCCCTGATATTTTCTGGATTTGGAGGAAAACTGCAAAACATATATAAACTGCTTTCTCTCTTTTTAAATAAAAATGCGGTTTTCCCATGATGTATGAGTCGTCCACCATGAGTTTGCTGATGGATTTCGAGACCCGATTCGAGGAGTTGGATGAACCGTTTCGGGTACATGGTGGGCCCGGTGCGGTACCCCGGGACGAGAAGGCCGTGTTGTTGACGTTGAGCCTGGCATGGGAGCACCACCGACCGGTGATTTTACCCGACGCGTCGGATATCCGGAGGATACCGTCGTGGTCTTGAGATGGATGGTAGGGGCCGGTCTGGACTGACGGCGCCCTAGATATTGAGATTGTGACATTGAGATTTCGAGATATTGAGGTACTGAGATTTGATGATACAGGCCAGTCCGGATAGCCGGAGCCTGAGGTTTTGAGACATTGAGATTTATGTTTTGTGTCGAGGCTAGACACTGTTGATGCTGATTTCATTTATGATACCTCATTTTAAAAATACAAAGGAAATCTTACTAATTTATGAAAACAGTTTCTTCATTTACATGTATTCTGTTTTCATGCATTCATACCTCATTCATATGATATATTGCTACCTGAGACACTGACACGGGCACATGAGATCACACTCGGGTTAGATATTACCCTAGCCATTGTTATAGGCTACATGTTATTCATATATTTGAGGATATATTATGATCATTGACCTAGGTTGCGTTATTTATGCGATTTCTGTGCGTAGATGTTTTTCTATTCACGAGTTGGCAACTCACCCCCGTTGTGCCCCAGTTTCTTGCAGGTTTGCCGTACAGGTTTCTTTTCGGCTTTGCGGGCATAGTTTCGTTCGGGTGATTTGCTAGTAGGTGGGTTTACTTGTATCGTACCCCCATTATATAACTTGTTTATTATTACTCTGTTGTATCTAGAAGTTCCATCAACCAAACATGTATTTATTTCAGAGATAGAGACCAGTGATGTTATTCTTTCGACTTTAGTGTCGCGCGTTTTATTTCTTTGGTTTTCTTGTGGTTTTGAGTTTTTGATCCTCGCCGTTGGCGTTGTATATTATATTGCTTGTGTGGTTGTGACCGTCGATTGACGAAGAGCTAGCTCCCGCTTGGGGATGCCTTTTATTGATTTCGTATACTATTCATGTTGTATCCCGTTTGGGAGCCAGTATTTACAAAGGAAACTCTGCCGAAATTTTCGGGAAATATTGATGTTTTATTAAAACCACTTGTTTTAATTGGTTTTCCTTCACTCTACTACTTTTCTTGGTTTGGATTTCTGGGTTTTCGGCTTACTTAGATTACGTACGCCTCGAGACGTTCGTAGTTTAAGTGCCGGTCATATTCCGTACTTTCGGGACGTGACAAAGTTGGTATCAGAGCGTTAGGTTTTACCTTCGGAGCGTAGGATGACCCTTGGTTGATGGAATAGGTGACTAAAGTAGAGTGACGTACCGTTGGTATGTTCCGCGGCATATTTACGACACGCAACTCCACTTGAGGAGCCTTAGGATGTACATTTCCTTGTTCAGTATCATATTCATTTCTGATCTAGCTTCATCGGTACCAGTTGTGGCTTTGCTGCCACGATTACGGGCAGGGAGAGCTACAGCTAGAGTTGCGGTCAGCACGAGCTCGTCACGAACGAGGACTGACCAGGGCGAAATTCCGATGACACACGATTGCGGAGATGTGTCTTTTTACTGTGTTTCCGCGCCACGAGCGTTTGGCGGATCGCCTTTATGAGGTTACTCGGATGTGCTGATCGACACTAGAGGATTGAGCCAATGATAGAGGCCAGCCAGATTTTGATGACCGTTGGTGTATTGCTTACTCATGATGATTGAGGCACTGTTCAGCGTGCAGACGAGTGAGCCAGTTGTTGCTGCGAGCGACGAGATATCGCCCCATGTGTTGGAGCTATTGCAGTACAGGTTGTACTAAGAGATGATAGAAGGTCGCTAGTCACCCGAGGATGAATGACTAGGACATGTGGTTCGTTCGCCTACCCGATGAGAGGTCATCAGATAGATTGATTCCAGCTAGAGACGACTTCACGCGGAGACGTTGGGAGTCGACAGAGACGATCGAATGTCAGAAACCTATTATTCCAAGTTTAAAGTATTCGGAAGGGCATGCAGGCAATTCTATAGACCCTCTAGAAGAATGAAACCCTAACTCGACTTAATGACCGTGTGAAAGCCTTTGAACCTTCGGGTTTGCGGCAGTTCTACGACGTCATTAGTGAGGCTTGGGTTTGCCCTTCTACGGCTGGACCACCGATGCTGTGGTAGGTACTCGATACTATTAAACTGTGCCTAAGATGTTGAGCTCTTGCGGGATTATGAGGTTTTGACGACTCGATCGGATGGCTCGACTTAATTCGGATGCTAGGTGGTGAGATACATTTCTTGGGAGACTCCCGATACGAGGATAGTCGTTGGAGCTCAGTCCATGCAGCCACGACGAGACGAGTCCGAAGCGGTCGACATTAGAGAAAAATGGAGTAAGAGGTTCGTACAAGATCTGGATATGATGACGTTTCCCTCCGCCGACATCAGAGATGCGATGCGCATGCCGAGGAAGAGTACTGGATATACCTTCCAGGAGGAGTCGCGATGGGTATGCAGCCGTTCCAGAGCAAGATGCAGATATAGGAAAGGACGATGACTTCTGGACAGTTGGCAGAGGCGAGACATGGAAGTGACCGTGAGCAGGAATCCTTCCAGGACACTGCTGCAATGATACTTGCACCCAGGATCAGATGTGTCACGTACATTCAGAGAGCCAGAGGCCGACGCCAGTGATATGCTGTCTTACGAGTGGTCGCGATGATTGACCGGGAGATGACAAGAGACGTGCCAGAACGGGATCATCCCCGTTAGCACACCTGACAGGGCTGATGAGCCAGTGGATCGTGAGATTGGTAATCCACAGAGAAGACTTGGACCCAGGAGTGGTCATGTTACGCACACCAGCAGGCCAGAGTTCAGGATCGTCGATGAGACATGCTATGAGTGACCACGACAGTTGGCCAGAGATTCTTGGAGGATGTGCTTGAGCGGGACTATCTCGCCATGCTTGTTTTCAGTATTGTTGGGCGATTTATTCGCTTGATTTGATTTTGATGATTGGGTCTTATGATATTTGTTTTCATGCACCATGGTGGCACTTGCTGAGTATTTACGATTTTTGCACAGTTGTTGCACTTGATATTGTTTTCGTGCCATGGTTTCCCATATATAGGATTTCATGGGTTTCATACATTTGAGTTGATTTTGTGCGTATGCACGCACACGATTTGGTTTTTGCACTCTGTATAGTTTACATATGCTTGCAGTGCAGTGACATGTATTTTGTGCACCTAGTTGCACTGGACTTCGATTTCGATTGGGATGTTCGATGTTTGTTTGTGCACTTTATGCACCTGATTGGATTTTACGCGTGTTTCGGTGCTTGATATTGGGATTCATGATTTCGTGCATGATGGATGCACCGGATTTGGATTTTAGCACATGTTGGGCGCATGTTATGAGATACGATTTTGGTTGCACACCAGATGCACTAAATCGGGATTTTTCGTGCATGTCAGATGCACCTGTTTTGCTGTCAGGCACATACTTTGCCCTTGACAGATGCTTCGTGCATGCCCGTTGCACCTTGATGTTGTTCCTGTGCGCGTATATGGCACATTCATGGATTTTGATTTCCGTGCGCACCAGACGCACGTAGTATTCATATGCACATTTTAGGATTGATTTCTTATAGAACAGTACATTTTTATGATATGGCGTTTTGTTTTCGTACTGAGCAGGACTGGTCGGATAACAGTACCTGAGTGTGTTTTGCATGTATAGATAGTTATTGAAGGGATTTCCAAAAGCGAGCTATAGTCTCAATATTTACCTACGTGTCCGATATGACACGAAACGTTTAAAACAAGGAAACCCTTCTAAATTGTTTTCAAAACGGCGGAACGTGCATATTAAACAAAAGGTATATACGTATATGGTTATTTTCTTATAAGAGATGTCCGCCACTGTGCAGTGTTATGCGCATTGCACAATGACTTTAAAAGATTTGGCATGCATTTCCTTTAGAAACTTACATGTATAGGTTTGATATCTACATGTATAGTTCTGATTTATATCATATTGGTTTTGCTTTGGATTTGGCATTCGTGTCTTTACCATGACTCCGATGATTGCGGGATACTTGATGGAGTTTTGATTTTCAGTTATCTATTCATTTCTCATGCGCATGCATTGCGCTATGATGCGTGTTGTGTATTGATGATTTCGGAGCACCGACGACTAGGACTTTCATTTGAAATGTTTTAGAATTTGGGGGTTTAAATTTAAATTCGGGGACCGAATTTCTTTAAGGGGGGAAGATTTTAACATTTCAAAAAAATAAAATATTATTTTTGGGAATTTTTATAATTCAATATTGATTTTTAATGAATATTTTAATATTTCGGTATAATTAAATACCGATAAATGGGAAAAATTATGGAAAAATTATGGAAAATTCTAAAATAGGGTATTTTATGGAATTATGCCATTTTTAAGTTTTTATGATTAATTATATGCTAATTTAGCGCTAATCGCGATTAAAAATCGCTAATCGGTTTTTAGCAATTTTGTGCAAAACATACACATATCTTTTTCGTACACTTGTGTTACATTTTCTTACCATGGCTATTACTTTGGGTTTACTATTTGAATGAGAAGGTTTTGGAAAAGAAAAGAAAAGAAAAGGATTTTGATTAAAGAAAAGAGGTATGGTAAGAGAGAGGGGGTAGGTGAGGGTGTTGACTTGGCCTTTCTCTTCATCTCTTCCTCTCATTTTCTCTCCTCTCTCCCCCTTAGTGCTGCTGCTGCTACTGCCCCCATTCTCCCCTCCACAAATCCGCTCAGTTCATCTCAAAAATAAACTCAAAACCTCACCCCCCCTTTCACAAAAAGTGTGCACAAGCTCACAAGCTTTAGAATGGACCAAGAAAGTTGGTGTTTTGGTGCTGTGGGAAGATTCTTGAGTCTCTATTGAGCTAATTCCTTCACAAATATGGTAGTATTTCAAGTGATTTAGCCTCTTTTAAAGTTTAGTGTCGTTTTGTCGAGGTTTTATACACTTTGGAAAACCCTAGAGAGGGTTAGGGTAAACTTGAGTTGTGGCTATGCAATTGGACTTAAATGGTGAACTTAGATCCTATATTGACAAAAACACTGGCCTAGCACAACCTGAAACCTAAAAATACGGAATTAAGGAACTTTTCATGTCGGTTTGTGTGATCTGTGAAGGTGTTCTGGAATCTGGAGCAACCCGGGGGCTCCAAAAATAAAATTGAGCTGACAGTGAGTCGTGCAGGCACCTAGGAAGCTACCACCAAGACCCGAGCCCCTAACTCAAACCTACGGCCACAGATTTAATCATTCTGGCCGCAAATTGCAGCCAGAGTAGAAGAGAATCGGTCCATTTTTGTTCCAAGGCTCATTTTGCACTAAATTAGACTCCTCCTATATGCAGTTTTGGCTAATTGTCATCTGGGGAAAATCTAGGAGCATTTTGGTGTGTTTTAGGCGATGTTTTCCATATTTTTAAATGCACTTTCTTGATATTGGGATTTGTATTTGGTTGTCGGGTGTTCGTACATCGACAACAGGGGTTGTTTGTTGGATTTGCATGTTTGGGCCATTGGTTCCAACCTATGAGCACACTGTGCGCTGTATCGGTTTTCTGCCTTGATTTTCATATGCATTGCTATGGTTGATCATTGTAGGTACCTTCATGTGGATTCCGAGACGACGGAGCATGGCGTTATCGACACCGACACGCAGGATACTGGTGAGTAGATTTATATCTACGGGGAGAAGTCGGGTGGATGGCGTATAGCACCCCCGCAGTTCGTGGTGATGTATACGAACACGTATACACATATATATATATATATTGTTTGAGTTATTGATGATAATATGGATATTTGGTGTTCTTGGATGATTTAGTGTCGCGAAACCCTAGAGTAGTGGTCGCACCACACATGCACACAACCACCCATACTTGCATACTTTCTTCTTTCATTTGTGCTTTTCGGGAATATATAGTTATGTGTTCACATGGGTATGGGACTATGTGTTCATATACGGATTTGAGGATGATACTTGGGTTTGAGATGAGTCGATGAGATTTGTGTTGAGGTTGTGATATCGGTGATATGGCAGGATTCGTACTTGAGGTACATCCTGGTGTTATAGCAGATCTTGGGGCGGCGATACGGGTGAATAGTGTTATAAATAAAATGGTCGACATGTGATCGTGATATGACGCATGATATGCTAGGATATTGATATTAGGCCGTATCGGGCGATGTATACCCCTTGATGATGATATGTGCTGACGATATCGGTTTGTACGAGATTGTCGATCAGTAGTCAGATCATGAGTATATTGAGGATAATAGTATTGTACTAGACATAGGTCAGTACCCTAGACTATGATCTTGGATAAAGAGGATACCAGAGGAATAGTGTGAGGAATATGATATTGACCCGTAACCAGATTTGGGGATGCCGTACGACGGATTTACGTACGAGCTATATCTTGATGATTGATTCGCACTCTTGACTTGGGATGTCTGATTATAGATATGGTATCGAATATGATATTATTGAGGCGGGATCACCGACTAATATATATACAGGTATGTATATGTATCGAGTCAGATGTTAGGCGGTTTCCTTACCTATAGTCTAGCTTGTAGCTTAGCCCATTAGTTTAGTTAGTTGTTAGATTAGATTCGGTTCCTACCTATTTCAAAGCTTACGAATCGTGTGTATTTTAAAAGACAAGTCAAGGGATTCTACGGATATTTCAAAAAACGTATCTTTTCTTAAAAAACACCGTAGGCCCTATTTTCAAAACCCCACGATTCGTGTTATTTCAAAAGGCACTATTGTAGGACTTATATTAGGATAATGCAGATTAGTTATCGTTGCGTTTAGTACTTAGCTCCCGCTCATTATTGTTGTTCGCTCCGCATCGCATGTTTATATTATGATTCATATTCCATTGTTGATATCATGTTGTTAGGACACCAGCACCATTACCGATGATGCGTATGTACCACATACACTTACTTGCCGGCTCACACACATCTTCATCGGTAATTGCCATGTCACGTACACCTTAGAAAATATTATTGCTTAACTTAGCTTGATAGCCAGTAGTTTGACATAATATTAGTGTACATACCTTATATGCCAGCTTGGATATTGTAGTTATTACTTGTCGCTTCATGCATACCGTTATTCATTGTTATGCCGTATTCATGGATTCTCATGCTTATATTCATGGTTTTACATGCTATTGATGATTCGGATTTCCCTGATATTTTCTGGATTTGGAGGAAAACTGCAAAACATATATAAACTGCTTTCTCTCTTTTTAAATAAAAATGCGGTTTTCTCATGATGTATGAGTCGTCCACCATGAGTTTGCTGATGGATTTCGAGACCCGATTCGAGGAGTTGGATGAACCGTTTCGGGTACATGGTGGGCCCGGTGCGGTACCCCGGGGCGAGAAGGCCGTGTTGTTGACGTTGAGCTTGGCAGGGGAGCACTACCGACCGGTGATTTTACCCGACGCGTCGGATATCCGGAGGATACCGTCGTGGTCTTGAGATGGATGGTAGGGGCCGGTCTGGACTGACGGCGCCCTAGATATTGAGATTGAGACATTGAGATTTCGAGATATTGAGGTACTGAGATTTGATGATACAGGCCAGTCCGGATAGCCGGAGCCTGAGGTTTTGAGACATTGAGATTTATGTTTTGTGTCGAGGCTAGACACTGTTGATGCTGATTTCATTTATGATACCTCATTTTAAAAATACAAAGGAAATCTCACTAATTTATGAAAACAGTTTCTTCATTTACATGTATTCTGTTTTCATGCATTCATACCTCATTCATATGATATATTGCTACCTGAGACACTGACACGGGCACATGAGATCACACTCGGGTTAGATATTACCCTAGTCATTGTTATAGGCTGCATGTTATTCATATATTTGAGGATATATAATGATCATTGACCTAAGTTGCGTTATTTATGCGATTTCTGTACATAGATGTTTTTCTATTCACGAGTTGGCAACTCTCTCCCGTTGTGCCCCAGTTTCTTGCAGGTTTGCCGTACAGGTTTCTTTTCGGCTTTGCAGGCATAGTTTCGTTCGGGTGATTTGCTAGTAGGTGGGTTACTTGTATCGTACCCCCCATTATATAACTTGTATATTATTACTCTGTTGTATCTAGAAGTTCCATCAACCAAACATGTATTTATTTCAGAGATAGAGACCAGTGATGTTATTCTTTCGACCTTAGAGTCGCGCGTTTTATTTCTGTGGTTTTCTTGTGGTTTTGAGTTTTTGATCCTCGCCGTTGGCGTTGTATATTATATTACTTGTGTGGTTGTGACCGTCGATTGACGAAGAGCTAGCTCCCGCTTGGGGATGCCTTTTATTGATTTCGTATACTATTCATGTTGTATCCCGTTTGGGAGCCAGTATTTACAAAGGAGACTGCCGAAATTTTTGGGAAATATTGATGTTTTATTAAAACCACTTGTTTTAATTGGTTTTCCTTCACTCTACTACTTTTCTTGGTTTGGATTTCTGGGTTTTCGGCTTACTTAGATTACGTACGCCTCGAGACGTTCGTAGTTTAAGTGCCGGTCATATTCCGTACTTTCGGGACGTGACAGATTAGCAGACGTTCAATACATATAAAACATCACAGATATAACCCATTAGCCAAAATCTACAGAAAATCGACAAAAATACGGATTTGTAACCACCCTAAAAACAAATTTGTTTTCTGGAAATTCTTGGCAGAAACAAACCATCCTAAAAATCACAAAACACCAATATAAGAACACTGCAGGAGAAACGACCCACGGCCGTGTCAACTCGGTCGCGGATCCGCGGCATGAGCAAGCTCTTGCCGCGGATCCGCGGTGAGTTGGTCGACTCACTGGATCGTTTTTCTTGTCTGTTCTTTAAAAACCCTGAGCCGATTTTTAGTACATGATTTATTATTTTTTGAGCAGAAATAAAAATCGGTAGAAAGTTGATATTTTTGATGTGTTTTGCGGTTTTTTTTCCGATCGAAATTCTAGATACTTTACTAACATGCTAGGGTGTGTTTAGCTAGGCTGTGATACCATTGTAAGTCCACTCTACCTGTCCCGGTTCTTTCGGGGTTGTGGAAATGGTGAAAACCAATTTTTCATGAAAGGGTAACATCGACTATAAAACCCGGAACTTTGCTAAGCTACACACTAGCAACTAACAAGAGCTTTACCTACTCGGTTAGGGGGTTATACCTTAACTTGAACTCCTTCTCTTCTTCTCCTTGGAGTTGGTTGGATGGTTCTCCTCGTCGCCTTCTCTTGTCGAAGATGGATCCACTTGAGGGCCTCTACCTTGAGCTCCTTCCTCGAACTTGAGGCAACTAAAGTATTAGGCTTGCTAGACCTTCAACCTTAGGATGAGTAGAGATGAGTTTTAGTGTTTCAACTCCAAGGCAAATGGTTCTCAACACATGAGGGGTTTTGCCTTGAGCTAGAGGAAGAAGGAGAGCAAAGGATGAGAGAGAATGAATATGAGAGAATGAAATGAGTTTTGCGACCATAACAAATATATGTGAATTAATCAATTAACAAAATTAATCAAAAAGGAAAAAGGTGATGGTATGTTGAAAAGACCATTATCATTTCACATTAAATGAGTTTTGCAAAGATCAATGAGCATCTTTTCTTGAAATGATGATGGTCAAAGTTTCAACCTTGGTCAACAAGTCAACCTTGGTCAACAAGTCAACAACCCCAAGTATAACTCAATTTCCTTTAATTAATATTATTAATTGATATTTCACATATTCATTTGGGTTTCGTAAAAGACAACCGTCAACTGTGCATACACACCCGTACCAAAACCCTAATGAGAATCCTCTACCTCTTCCTCAGTCAACTGTGCATACACACCCGCATTCGTGTTCCGAGGAACACGAATACAATGAGATAAAACTAACCCTAAAACATATACTAGGATCTGGCTTAAACCAAAGCCCGCTAGTAATGACTGTCCGGACACCAAACGTGCACAAGTGCGCGGATGTGAACGAACCCCGTCGCAAAACGATGCGACCTCTACTCTGTTTTGCCCAAAGGCGAATAACCCTCTGTGTGGGACTCTAAAGACTCGACACTACGCTGGCAGTGGGTTTAACCACAGACCACAAGCGGCACTAGCTGTACGTAACGGTCCCCAGGTAGATGTCGATAAGAAGACTGATGAGGCGAACCCATCCGAACTCCTACTGAGCCTGTATGTAACAATCTGCGTACAGTCCGGTCTGTTCGTCTGAGAATATCGCATGGCGGGCCTAGGGGGTGGTAAACGTCAGTCCCCTAATAGCGGTACAAGTCGTGTCGGAGTGTAGCCCAGAACACCCTAAGATAACACTGGAAATCTACCGGTGTATCTCGCTTGCCCTGGCCAGGGACGACTATGTGTAATGGCTCTCCTAGACACAGCGCGATATCAACTCCCAATACCGGGAGAGACGAATCCTATCTTACCGTCACTGCCTCCAAGTGCTTCGGGACTGCACCCAACTACTACCTGTTTGCACGACTCCTTTGAGCCGTGGTAGGGTAGTAATCAAAGTATAGTGGGAACACACTCGAGGCGAAGTGACAGTGTCAAGTCAGCGGACTAAGCTGTACTCATGTCACCTGGGAACTGATAACTGACGATAGGTATAGTACCAACCAACAGTTCCCGACGAGTCCTGTCCAGTGTACTCATAACCTAACGAGCACCCGCATACTATCTCAAGTACGACGTACTAATGGCTGCAGGATAGACCATCTCCCTGCTGGGATGAGAAGCGTATACGCTAGTCTACTCCAGAGTATCGATGCCCCGTCTCGATAATCCTACAACTAGGGACCTGTATAAGGATGTGCTTGTAGATTACCCAGCCCCCACTAGTGTGACTGCCATCACAATGTTGGTATAAAGAAACACATGCACACATTAAAGCAGAGACAAACCAAGTAGCATACTACCATTTCGAGCAAGATTGTCTATACAAATGTGAATATCCCAAGCTTCCATCAAGTAATATACAAACTAGTATGATACAATAATGGCTTCTAGGGCATATACACTAATAGATTCATCTCAAAATCTTCATCAAAACCCTAAATTCCTTTCTTTAAAAATGATCCCCACTTCACCCTCTACACATTGGACATTACAAGTTTGGATTTTGGAGATTTGGGACAGCTAGGGTTTTTCTTGAGTTGCCCAAATAAGGTATATCTTCTTTCATTCAGTTTAGTTTAAGTTTCCTAGTATTCTAGTTTAGTTTAGAATGTGATTTAGTGTAGATTAGTGATCTTGGAATTTTCCAAGTTGAGCTTATGGTTTGAATTGTGTTGTGGTGATGGAAGTGGCTGTTGTAGGACCCTTAGTGTTGTTTTTACTGGCCAAGACCCGGATTAGAAACCAAGATACGAACTTTAGATTTGTCGGCGGGTTTTTATGGATTTAGTGGTGGTATTTAGAGATCTGGGATGACCCAAGACCATTGTAAATTAAGTTCCCATGACCATGAGACGAGCAGGCAATCTAGAAGCATCACCTAAAACTTGAGCCCCTATTCTTCTAATCTGGCCGCAGATTAATTAGGTTTGGCCGTAATTTGCACCAAGCTGTGGTAAAAATGTGTGATTTTTGGTCTATGACATTGTTATCTGATATCTAGAGCAACCCCATTTGCAAAATTCGCTAATTTTACCTGATGGAAAATTCGGGATAGATTTCTCTTGCTGCTGAATTTATGTTTTCTAATTCTGAAAAATTGGTTTTTGTATTTGATTTGAATTCCGTCGTGTGGCGTTTGAACGTCAACGACGAGGGTTATTTGGTTGTGTTTTGCATGCGAGGCTATAGGTTTTAACCTATGAGCGAATCATGTGCCTATTGGTTTTCCGGACTTGATGTTAATAGCGATTGCGATTTTGTATTATTGTAGGTACCTTCGCATGGATTCCGGGCCGACAGAGCGTGGCGTCATCGACTTCGGCAAGTAAGGATCAAGGTGAGTAGTTCTATATCTACGGGGGAAGTCGGGTGGATGGCGTATAGCCCCCCCGCATGTTTTTGATGGAAACCGATATATAAAATATGGTTAGGGAACCCTAGATTTGAAAACTAAGGACAGGGTTAAAAGATAGTTAGAGATGATATGAGATGAAAACTTTAGGGATATGAAGAGTGAATGTGAATCCCGACTTATAGATATGTAGTTGCTCTAGAATTAGTATGAGTTTTAGCGTAACATGACATTTGATGTATAGTGTAGAATGCATATATAAAATTGACTTGATGTGGGATATAAATGCGATGAAAGGAATATACGATGTGATATGATGACTTGATTGATATATCGGTATACGGATGAGAGACGATAAGAGATGATTGATACCTTTGCCGATTCCCGATATGAGATTGTTATGGATATGACCTGAGACATGGGTATATATATGTTAGTGTATATGCCCTAGAGGCCATTACCGTATCATACTAGTTTGTATATTACTTAATGAAAGCTTGGGATATTCACAGTTATATAGACAATCTTGCTCAAAATGGTAGTATGCTACTTGGTTTGTTTCTACTTCAATATGTGCATGTGTTTCTTTTAGCATATCGCTTATACATATTAATGGAGCCCTTAGGATCTTTGCTTGATTATCAGCGTTATGATGGCAGTCACACTAGTGGGGGCTGGGTAATCTACAAGCACATCCTTATACAGGTCCCCAGTCGTAGGATTATCGAGACGGGGCATCGATACTCCGTAGTAGACTAGCGTATACGCTTTTCATCCCAGCAGGAAGATGGTCTGTCCTACAGCCATTAGTACGTCATACTGGAGATAGTATGCGGGTGCTCATTAGGTTACGAGTACACTGGACAGGACTCGTCGGGAACTGTTGGTTGGTACTATACCTATCGTCAGATAACAGTTCCCAGGTGACAGGAGTACAGCTTAGTCCGTCGACTTGACACTGCTACTTCGCCTCGAGTGTGTTCCCACTGTACTTTGATTACTACCCTACCACGGCTCAAAGGAGTCGTGCAAATAAGTAGTAGTTGGGTGCAGTCCCGAAGCACTTGGAGACAGTAGCGGTTAGACAGGATTCGTCTCTCCCGGTATTGGGGGTTGATATCGCGCTGTGTCTAGGAGAGCCATTACACAAAGTCCCTGGCCAGGGCAAGCGAGAATTACTGGTAGTGTTTCTAGTAGTTTCTCAGGGTGTTCTGGGCTACACTCCGACACGACTTGTACCGCTATTAGGGGTCTGACGTTTACCGCCCCTAGGCCCGACATGCGATACTCGTAGACGAACAGACCGGACTATATGGAGATTATCACATTAAGGCTCAGTAGGAGTTCGGATGGGTTTACCTCATCGGCCTTCTTATCGACATCTACCTGGGGACCGTTACGTACAGCTAGTGCCGCTTGCGGTCTGTGGTTAAACCCACTGCCAGCGTTGTGTCGAGTCTTTAGAGTCCCACACATAGAGTTTTCCTGCACTGGGCAAAAGGTGTAGAGGCTGTATGGTTTTCCGGCAGGGCTACGATCACTTACGTGCAGTTGTGCGCGTATGATGTTCGGGCAGACGATACTAGTGGGCTTTAGTTTAAGCCGGATCCTAGCATTGTACAGATGGATTAGTTTTGTCTTCTGTGCATTCGTATTCTACGGAATTCGGATGCGGGTGTGTATGCACGGTTGTGAGGAGCGAAGAAGGAGGTGCCTCATTGGGGTTTTGACCGTTGATTCGGTCAAAACCATTATGAGGTGAGGAAAATATTTACTAATCTTTTTAATGATAATTGTGTTATGGCTAATTGTTTTGACCATTTGACAATGTTGACAATTTGACCTAGTTGACCATTGTTGACTTGGATATTTCTTGTGAGCTCTAGACTCTTCTTATGGCTTGGATTTAACTTGATATGATAATGGTCAAATCAATGGTAACCATCACAATTTATCATGACAAAAGAATGGTAATTATTTTTCCAATGGATCATTATTCTCTTCTCATTCTCTCTCTTCAAATGAGAGCTCCTATGGTTTCCTTCTTCTTCCACCTCACTAAGAATTCCTAATAGTCTCATGTGTTGAGCAAATTAGGTTCTAAATAAACAAACAAACCCATCTTCTTCTTCTACACCACCTAGGACATCAAGCATGACAAAATTGTTGCCCTAGTTACCCCGGCTTGAGGTGGAGCTCGGACTATAGATTCTCGGGTGGATCGTCTTCGACTCTATGAGGCCACGGAGGTGACCAAGATCCGGATCGATCCTCGGAGCTTGCATGGACGAGGAGCACAGTGGAGGGAAGAACCGAAGGACCGTTTTCATGAGGTATAATCTCCTAAGCATAGTAGATAGAACCTCTAGTTGTTTGTTAGAAATGGTTTGGCAAAGATCCTCAAGATAGTCTATGTTACCTTAAGATATAAATTTGTTTTTTACCTATTCCGCCTCCCCGTAAGTACCTGGGTGGGTAACGTAGACTTACAGTGGTATCAGAGTCTAGCTAAACCATTACTAACAAGTTAGCAAAGTGTTAGAAATTCGATCGCCGGAGAAATCTCAAAAACACGTCAAAACTGCACGTTTTCTGTCGATTTTAAAAACTGGTCCAAAAATTATTTCAGGGACCTTAAAAATACGTGCAGGCTTTTTGAAGGACACATAAGAAAAATGAGCTCGTGAATCAGTCAGACAGCCGCGGAAGCGCGGCGAAACCAAGCGTTTCGCTGCGAATCCGCGGCCGAGTCGACGCCGAGTCAACTCGTTCTTTCCTGCAGTCTGTCCAGATTTGAATTTTGTAATTTTTCTGATACTTTGTTTCTGCCCAGATTTTGTTGAGTACTGTGTTGTGCTTGCGGTAGTTTCAAATCAAGTTATCGATCGAAATTCTAAGTACTTTAGCTGATCGGATCTTCTTTGATGTGATATATGTACTGAACGTCTCCTAATCGCTATACGTCGATTAGTGGGGGTTGTATATATCTGTGATCTGTGTTATTGGTTTGTGTATATGAACTTGTCGGATCGTCGTGATGAATAGCCCGGATGTGAGATGAGAGTATTCAATTTTCATTCGATGTAAATTTGTAATTTGATGTAATATTATTTTATGGTCGCACATCCGGGTTGAGCTTGTGGCTACCATTGTATATTATTTCATTTATTATTTTTGCTCCTAGGATAGACCCAAGGTGGGGTGCACAAACTATCGGGTACTTTGATGTGCCGAGTGGCCTACTCACGTTGTTGAGGGAGGTTGCTTCACTTCAGATACTTGGCGGGTAGTTTGCCGCACCCGTAGGGGTCTAGGGTAGGGTTTGGCTATTCATCGCGACTGTGTAATCCGTCTTTCGTTGCAGGCTCAAACGAAGCGCGAATTCCTAGTATATCCAATGTGTTCATCTGTGATCTGGAATGGCTATCATTGCATCTGACGAATGTATATATCTATATATGATATGTAGTAGGCGTTGCTTATGTTTTGCATCCGGGCTAGCCCAGCCCCCGCTCTGTCGTTAGTTAAGTAACCTAACGGGTGATGACGGGGCCCAGTGGCGAATGCGGATGGCATAAGCATACGTTATATTTTCGTTGTTTTCTGCAATGGTAGGATTAATTGATGGGACACATTAAATTAATGCAAAGAAAACAAACCAAAGCTGAATCGTTGGAACAATTTCTAAACCACTCGGTTTTTTCAAAACAGAAAAACTTTTAAAAAACGCGGAGCTTAAACCACTCCTTTTAAAAGCTATCAAGGTTCTTTCGATTATATCAAGTTCACTACGTTCACGGTTTCGCCAAAACCATTTGTAACCCTCCGTCATTTCATATGTATATTCAATAGTATTCAAGCTATGTTTGTTGACCTTCGTCAAGGCATAGTGATTGGTAGCTGTTGGGTGTTCATATGTAGCATAGATAGATGCGTTGGTTTGGAACAGTCGTATTACCTTGTTGACCTTCGTCAAGGGTATATATAGGTGGGTTCAAATTAACCTGAATAATGATGGGTAGAACTTGATATGTGACTTTTGATTTGTTGACCTTCGTCAAAGTCATAAGGGCATGGGGCAAAAATCCACATCGCGAGTTTCTAAGGAAATTGAAACTTGCTAGTGCTGCATACCATTTGGAGTTTGATAATGTTGGTAGAATTCCTTCAGTATTATCACACAATGATATTTGGATCTCGGTCCTACTGTGAGTATCCGCTACTCCTCGGGAGACTTTTCACTTAACGATCAATGCTATAAACCAAGTAGGTGTCTAGAAAGGTGTTAGCGGGGCTACGCCCACAAGGAAAAGGGGTTATTTAATTAAGGAACTTCGCGAAAGCATCGTAAAACCTCCCTCGAAGTACTGACACCAGCCTGGTTGAACGGTTAAGCAAGTATTGTATGGTGAGATCAATCCTAACTAATTCTTCTTTTATAGTTTGAGGAAGGATTCGAGAAACAGTGGGTGCCATCCTGTTTAGATAAACTAAAAACCAATCTAAACTTGCAAGAGCATCATGCTAAGTGTTTTCTTCTCTCTCTCTTAATTGCAGCGACCTAGTGACCAGACATAGGTTACATCTAGATAATAAAATGACTGAATCTGACTGTTATGAATGGCAAAGGTCTGTCCAGATGTCCATTACCCATGACAAGCTGGGACACCTCTTAACTAATCAAACCCCTGCCGTCTCAGGACCAGTTTCCCCTGTCATGGATATTGATATCTGTAAGACATCGGAAAAGGACTGTGCGAATGCCGAATGCCTCGTATTGGCCTCAGTTGATGGTGCATACCAGAGGCAGCACGAGAAGATGGACTTAGTTTCTGTCTTCCTCCATAACAAAGATTTATATGGAGAGCAATCTCGTATCGCAAGATATGAGACCTCGAACGAATTGCTTCAAGCGAGGTTGGTTGTCGGGTCATCTGTAGGGGACAACGTCGTTACAGAGACTAGCTATTTTGATGAGCTCACGGACCTGAAGACCACGTTGAAGAACGAGTAAAATACAGACTTGATTCTACAGTCTCTACCCTCTACTTACACCGTGAAGGAAACCAGGGAAGTAGAAGGAAAGGGAAGGGCAAAAGTTTTGGGACTAGTTGTAGTGAAGGAGGGACGTTCCTATTGTTACGGGAAAGGACATTGGCAGAAGGATTATAGGGCTTTGAAAGCCAATAGCCAGGATTGCAAGCATGTTGTGGCTTCGGCTTCGGTTGTGTTTGTAATAGAAAACTGTATGTCAATTAACTCTACTTCCTGGGTACTAGATACCGGATCAGGATCTCACATCTGTAATTCATTACAGGCTTTGAGAAACCGTAGAGTTATCAGGTTAGGTGATATGACTCTCAGGGTTGCTAACGGAATGAGCGTGGTCGCTGAATCCGTAGGGGAATATCACTTTGGATTGACAAGTGGGCAGATATTGATTCTGCGTAACTGTTTGTATGTACCTAGTCTAGTTTGTAATATCATATCTGTATCCTTACTTTCTAAGGAAGGATATGATTTTACTTTTGTAACCGATGTGGTCCACATCCATCTAAATCAAGTTCTGATTGGGTCAGGTACATTAGAAAACAGAATATACGTATTGAATCAAGCTCAGGTTTTCAGTGTCCAGAACACACTTAAAAGAAAGTCTCTGGAAACAAATCAGGCTTTCTTATGGCATTGTAGACTGGGTCACATTAATGAGACACGGTTAACAAAGTTACATAAAGAGGGATACTTGAATCCGTTCGAGTATCAGTCTTATGCTACTTGTGAATCTTGTCTCATGGGAAAGATGACAAAGACTCCGTTCACTGGACACGGAGTAAGAGCGAGCGAGCTCCTGGGACTCATACACAGTGACGTGTGTGGTCTAATGTCTACACATGCGTGAAGTGGTTATTCATACTTCATTACTTTTACGAATGATTTCTCTAGGTATGGACGTGTCTTCCTGATGAAGAATAAATCCGAGGCCTTTGAGAAATTTCCGGAATACAAGAATGAAGTTGAAAAACAAACAGGCAAAAGTATCAAGACACTGAGATCTGATTGAGGTGGTGAATACTTGAGTGGCGAGTTTCTGGGCTACTTAAAAGAGAATGGTATTCTCTCTCAGCTTACTCCTCCATACACACCACAACATAATGGTGTATCGGAAAGGCGGTATCGAACTCTATTAGATATGGTTCGTTCCATGATGAGTAAGGCTGAGTTACCGCGATCTTTTTGGGGTTATGCACTAGAAACAGCAGCATATCTTTTGAACAAGGTTCCAACCAAGACTGTGCCTACCACACCATATCAGATGTGGAGTGGGAAGAAACCTTGTCTTAAGTATCTTAAGACATGGGGATGCCCAGCTTTTGTAAAGAGGCAGCATACGGACAAGCTCGAGGCACGCTCAGTACTGTGTAATTTTGTGGGATACCCCAAGAACTCCAGGAGGTATCTTTTCTATTCCGCAGAGGAACAAATGGTTTTTGTTTCTCAGCATCCCCACTTCTTGGAAACTGAATTTTTAGAAAATCGGATAAGTTGGAGCGCAATAGAACTGGAAGAAATTCTTGAACCACAAGCTATTACTAAAAGCTTGGTAGAACCAGAAGTTTCAGGAGAACCAGACATCCCAGCGCCACTCCACAGGAGTAGTAAGCAGTCTCATCCGCCCGAGAGATACTACGGTTTTCTCATAGACGGGGATCGAGGGAATTGCATCATTGAAAATGATGAGCCTGCTAGCTTCCAGCAAGCCATTCAGAGCGGTGACTCAGTAAAATGGCTGGATGCAATGCGAACCGAGATGGAGTCCATGTACACCAACAAAGTTTGGACTTTGGACATTGCTCCAGAAGGGGTAAAACCCGTAGGCTGCAAGTGGATCTTAAGAAAGAAGATTGGTGTAGATGGGCAGGTTGAAACCTATAAAGCTAGACTTGTTGCGAAGGGTTTTCGTCAAAGACTTGGCTTGGACTATGATGAAACCTTTTCTCCAGTGGCTATGCTCAAATCCATTCGGATCCTTCTTATCATTGCTGCCTTCCACGATTATGAGATCTGGCAAATGGACTTAAATACGGCTTTTCTAAATGGAAATTTGGAAGAGTGCGTCTATATGGATCAGCGGGAGGGTTTCATTCAGAGTAGGAGCAGCGGTTAAGTGTGCAAGTTGCTTAAGTCCATTTATGGACTGAAGCAGGCATCGCGGAGTTGGAACATCTGCTTTGATGATACTGTTAAAGAATTCGACTTTATCAAAAATCCGAATTAACCATGCATTTACAGTAAGATTGTAGGGAGAACTGTGGTATTCCTCGTCTTGTACATGGATGACATTCTCCTAATAGGAAATGACATTCCTATGCTACAGTCAGTCAAAAGATTCTTGTCACAGAGGTTCTCCATGAAGGACCTAGGCGATGCCAACTACATTCTGGGGATCCAGATCCATCGTGATAGATCTAAGAGGATGTTGGGACTTTCGCAGTCCAGGTACATCGACATCATACTGAAACGATTCAGCATGGAAGATTCAAAGCGCGGTAATCTACCGGCTTGTCACAGAATCACCCTCTCCAAAGAGATGTCTCCCAAGACTGATTTGGAAAGGGCTCGCATGTCATCTATACCCTACGCATCTGCGGTAGGCTCTATAATGTATGCGATGTTGTGTACCAGACCAGATGTAGCATATGCATTGAGTGCTGTAAGCCAGTATCAGTCGGACCCAGAGGAGAAACACTGGATAGTAGTAAAGAACATTCTGAAGTACCTGAGAAGGACTAAGGAGATGTTCTTGGTGTATGGCGGAAAAGACCTCCAGATCGAGGCCTTTGCTGACTCCAGCTTCCATAGTGACAAGGATGACTCCAAGTCCATGTCGGGTTATATCTTTACCCTCAATGGAGGGGCGGTCTGTTGGAAGAGCTCCAAGCAGAAAAACGTTGCTGACTCGACGATGGAAGCGGAGTATATAACTGCTTGCGATGCCGCAAAGGAAGCTGTCTGGATGAAGAAGTTCCTCACGGAGCTTCAGGTGGTTCCCACCATTGTTGATCCAATACCGCTGTATTGTGACAACAACGGCGCTATAGCTTTAACGAAGGAACCCAGGTCCCATCAGAAGTCCAGACACATTTTGAGGCGGTACCACCTGATCAGGGAGATCGTAGATCGCCGGGAGATCGAGGTGAGGAAAGTAGATTCAGAGAATAACACTGCAGATCCACTTAGAAAGGCCATACCCCAGACTTAGTTCGAGCGGCTGATCGAGATGATAGGTCTTCGATACGCCAGTACATGGCCCTAGTGCAAATGGGAGATTGTTAGTGTATATGCCTTAGAGGCCATTACTGTATCATACTAGTTTGTATATTACTTAATGGAAGCTAGGGATATTTACAGTTGTATAGACAATCTTGCTCAAAATGGTAGTATGCTACTTGGTTTGCTTCTACTTCAATATGTGCATGTGTTTCTTTTAGCATATCGCTTATACATATTAGTGGAGCCCTTAGGATCTTTGCTTGATTACCAGTGTTGTGATGGCAGTCACACTAGTGGGGGCTGGGTAATCTACAAGCACATCCTTATACAGGTCCCTAGTCGTAGGATTATCGAGACGGGGCAACGATACTCCGGAGTAGACTAGCGTATACGCTTCTCATCCCAGCAGGGAGATGGTCTGTCCTACAGCCATTAGTACGTCGTACTGGAGATAGTATGCGGGTGCTCGTTAGGTTACAAGTACACTGGACAGGACTCATCGGGAACTGTTGGTTGGTACTATACCTTTCGTCTGATAACAGTTCCCAGGTGACAGGAGTACATCTTAGTCCGTCGACTTTACCCTGCTACTTCGCCTCGAGTGCGTTCCCACTGTACTTTGATTACTACCCTACCATGGCTCAAAGGAATCGTGCAAACAGGTAGTAGTTGGGTGCAGTCCCGAAGCACTTGGAGGCAGTAGCGGTATTGGAGGTTGATATCGTGCTGTGTCTAGGAGAGCCATTACACAATGTCCCTGGCCAGGACAAGCGAGAATTACTGGTAGAGTTTCTAGTAGTTTCTCAGGGCGTTCTAGGCTACACTTCGACACGACTTGTACCGCTATTAGGGGTCTCACGTGTTGGAGATAGTGCCCTCAGAGTCAATTATTGGATCACAGGCACGTGATTGCAATGATTGAGGGAGGACCTATCCCGGGACGACAGTCTTACTCGAGATGATAGTATGCTATCTGGTTTAGCTTTATCATCGTGTACTGCTTTAGGTGACCTGACAGGTCGCTATTACACGTTGATAGAGCCCCTAGGATTCTTGCTTGACGACCAGCAGTATGAGGGCGATCATATACGTGATAGCTGGGGTCTACAAGCACATCCTTAAATGGTCCCTAGTCGTGGGAGTTTCGAGACAGGGCATCGATTCTCCAGAGTAGACTAGTGTATACAGTCGAGACCCCGACGAGCGGCGGTGGCCGGTCTCACAAGCCATTGGTGTCAGTTGGTTCACCTAAGATGTATACAGGTGCTCATTGGGTTATGAGTACACCGGACAGGACTCGCCGGGAACATGCTAGTTGGTCTTATACCTGACGTCAGATAGCAGTTCCCAGGTGACATGTGTACAGGTTAGTTCATCGACCTGGGGATCGTCATTTGTCTCGTGTGAGTTCCCACTGTACTTTGATTGCTACCCTACCACGGCTCAAAGGAGTCGTCCAAACAGGTTTTAGTTGGGTACAGTCCCGAGCCACATGGAGGCAGTGAGCGGATCTTCAGGGGTTCGTCTCTCCCGGTATTGGGGGTGAGGTCGCGCTGTGTCTAGGAGAGCCATTACACGAAGTCCTTGGCCAAGGCAGGAGATTTACTGGAAGGTATTCCAGTAGTGTCTCAGGGTGTTCTGGGCTACACTCCGACACGACTTGTACCGCTTTTGGGGGTCTGACTTTTACCAACCCCCTAGGCCCGACATGCGATGCTCATAGACGAACGGACCGGACTGTACGGATATTGTCACTGACAGGCTCAGTAGGGTGTCAGGATGAGCTCGCTCATCGACGTCCCTTTTGGTCAATAGCTGGTGGCCCGTTACGTATTGGCTTATACCTCTGACGTGCTAGTGGTTAAATCCACAGCCATAGTATTGACGAGTCTTTAGAGTCCACCACACATTCAGTTACTCAGCTTTCGGGCGAAACGCTGTAGAGGCCGTATGGAGATATGGCAGGGTCCGATCAGATACATGCGGTATTGCACGGATCAGGATCGGACGGTTAGTACTGGAGGCCTTATGGATATATGGCTCGGTTCGATCAGATACGTGCAGTATTGCACGGATCAGGATCGAACGGATATTACCAGCCGGCTTTGGTTTAAGCCGGATCCTAGTATAGTACAGTGTAGATTTTGTCTCATTGCATTTGTATCCGGTCGGAATACAAATGCGGGCATGTATATGCAGTATCGGGGTTTTCCTGTAATTTATTACGGGACCAGTTTTCTGGAGTTGCCAGTTTGCATTCCGTTCCGGCCGGTATTCCTTTGTTCTTTCCCGGCCGGACTTTTCCGATGGAGGGGGTTATTTGCAATTGTGCAAATAACATTTGTGGAGGGGGTTTCTTGCAAATATATTCATTATGATATGTTTAGCTTCTTTCATCCATGATGGTGCATTAATTGTGATTTGAATGGGTATGGAGTGATAAGTATGGTTGATGTTTGGATATGGTCACCTCTTGCTTTATACTACCATCACCTCCCTTCATGCTACAAATCCCTTCCCTCCACCATTCTCTTGAGAAGGCCGGCCACAATTTTGAGGGAGAGAGAGAGAGAGTTTCATTTTGGTATGGTGGCATTATTCTTGATCTCATATCATTTCATGCTAGAAAAATGCAAGCACCATTTTTCTTATCTTGATTCCTCCATCATCTTCAAAGGCAACCAAACCCCAAATGAGACATAGCCTCTACACTACACATTCTACAGCAAATCTTGGGCACGTCGACTTGCCAGCTTCATGGCCGAGTTGCCTCGGTATTGAGGTGGGAGCCCGTAAAAGATGCAGGCGATGTGGTGCCCTTCCGGCAAGGTGGCGACGACCGGAGTTTCCGCAGGAGATCGGGACGATGACGAGAAGACCGGAGGACTCGGATCACTCGGTATATCTCTAACCCGTCTTGTTGTTAGCTACATCTAGTTTAATGGCCCGATCCGGGGTTTAGTGCGCGGTGGTGCCGGTTTTCTAAGTTCGCAAAATTAAAGTTTATCACCGCTTCCGCATTTGGCCGTCGGTTTGATGGCCGGGACGCCGCCGTGCACTTACAGTGGTATCAGAGCCTCGCCATTAACTTCGTCTAGCTTTGTTTGATGTGTTTGCATTTTCGATCGACCAAAATTCCAAAAACTCGCGTTTTTCCTCACATCAGTTTTCTGTCAAATTTTTTTGATGTCCAAAAATTTTTCAGGTTGTAGAAAACTAATGTACTGGAAATTCTAAGACTACTGGAAAAATTCGACACAGTCAGTCGACCATTGAAATGCGGAACCGCGGCCAAACCCCCCCTTGGGCCGCGGTTCCGCCGCACATTGGTGTCGTCACTGCATCAATTTTTTTCCAGTGGGCTTCTGGGCTAATTTTAGGGGTTTTGGAATATTAATATTGGGCCCATATTTTCTGTGAGTGCTACAGTATTGCTTGGGGGCCCACTTGTTAATTTTTGATCGATCGGATATTTTAAACACATTATTTCACAGTATTTACATTATATCTGCGACCGTGAATGTCACTCGATCGGTAAATCCGGTCTAACTGCTATAGCCCGGTTAGACGGATTTGCGAACGTGACTTTCACGTTGATGTTCTGTGTTTTGCTGTGATGTTACGGATCGGTCGTGGGGATAGCCTGGATGCAATGCTAGTACAGTTTTGTTGTATTATGTACATTTGATATTGCGGGGCGAGCGTCCGACATGTGGACTGCCGTCACTGCCTGTTTGTATTATTCTTTTGGGGCACGATCTGGTTGCGGTCGATGTACCCGTTGTATGTATTTTTTACTTTCTGTACTAGGGTTACCTCGAGGAGGGGTGCACGGATAGCCGGGTTCTAGAGGGCAACGGGCCCGCATCTCATGGCATTGGGACGGAAGGGGCTTCAGTCTGGAATTGGCGGGCTATTCGCCGCACTCGTAGGGGGTACAGGTTGACCCAGGAGGGGTGCCCAAGTTACCAGATTCCGTGAAGTGCTGGGTGGTCCATTCACGGTGCTGAAGGGGGCTGCCTCGCTTCAGGTTTTGGCGGGTGACTTGCCGCGCCCGTAGGGGTCTAGGATTTCATTGCACAGGCTATCCACACGACCAGGGGAACGTCGGGTTTCAGTAGTGGCTCTGTGAAACCCGGGGATCCCAGATATCTGTATTGTTCTGTGATACTGTACATTTCTGTGATGTTGCATTTCTTATCACGCCTTGAGCGAATATAATATATTGGTATATATATATTAGTAGATGTTGTATATGTTTTTCATCCGCGCTAGTCCAGTCACCGCTCTGCCGTTAGTTAGCTAACCTAACGGGTGATGACGTGACCCAGTGGCGAATGCGGATGGTATATACGTACATCAGTATATTTTCGTTCTTTGTGGTGTGATCAATTGATGGGACTGCGTTGATTCGGATCAATGCAAGTTAAAACAAACCTATTCTGATGTTGTTGGAACACTTTTCAAAAAGCTGTTATTGCAAGGACGTTCACTTTTGTTTTGCATCGTGGTATTCATTTGGAATATCCTGCTCCTCAGTCGACGAGGCAAGGGCCGAGATCCCTTCACCGGGAGTGACCCCTTAGACAGAAGTTTGCGTCAGGGCATTAATTTCGCTATAGCCGATTACTTTTGCTTTGCATCGCGGTATTCATTTGGAATATCCTGCACCCCATTCTACGGGGAAAGAGCCGAGATCCCTTCACCGGGAGTGACCTCTTTAGTAAAGGTTTTCGTCACTATATTTTCTAAAAAGCTATCCGTTCCTTCAACGATATCAAGTTCATTACGTTAAAGGTTTTCGCCAGAAACCAGTCGTATCCCTCCATCATTTCAGTTAAATATTCGGTAGTATTCAAGCTATGTATTTTGACCTCACGCCAAGGCATAGTGTTTGGTAGTTGCCGGGTATTTATCTGTTGCACAGATAGATGCGTTGGTTTGGGACAGTCGTACTACTATTTTGGCCTACGTCAAGGGTATGTACGGGTGGGTTCAAATTAACCTGGACAATGATGGGTAGAACTTGACATGTGACTTATGATATTTTGACCTCACGCCAAGGTCATAAGAGCATGGGGTAGAAATCACATCGGGAGTTTCAAATGAACTGAAACTTGCCAGATATGTGCATACCTTCTGGAGTGTGATACCGTGAGAGGATTCCGTCACGTTATCATGTGATGATAGTTGGATCCCAATTCCCACTGATGAGTTGGTTTACTCCTCGGGTGACCCCGACTAATTCTTCTTTCAGGTTTGGAGGAGAATTTGAGGTACAGTGGGAGGTTTCCAGATTAGATAAATTGGTAACCATTATGATCTAGGTTAGAGTGCACGCTGAGTGTTTCTTTTCTCTCTCTCTCTGGCAGCGACCATTGACCCGACCCTAAGACTATGACTCAGTGACCAAGTTGACAGAACCTTCTTAACACTGGCTTTTGGATTGTCAGGGTTGCAGACCTCATTGCCACTCCTACTTTTACCCTTTTCTCCAGGACACCCCGTATTACTACGAACGTCCACTTCCATTGGATAAAACCATCGTATGGTTAGATACGAACTCGAAGGAATTCGAGGATGGTTTCCGGTTCTGGAGAAAACGGATAGGACTATTCAGTTGTCTTTTCCTTTTTGCCTTCTCTCAAGTTACGAGTACTCCTTAGTTTAGGAGATAGTACACCTATTACGCAAATTGGATAGTCTTCTTCCAAACCTTAGGCTGGTGCCGACCGGTAGGGTATGAAGAAAACCAATTAGCCTAAACGGTGTGTAGAAGGTATTAAGATTAAGACAAAGCAAGGGATTAGTAAGAGGGCAAAGTAAAATGCGACTGATATTCACGACCAAACCAAGTATTTCTTCGCCAGTCCTAAATCACCTTTGTATTTCTCCAGGACACTCCGTATCACTACGAAGATCCACAGTTTATTGGATAATCCATCGTATGGTTATATACGAACTCGAAAGGAACTTGTTCCAGTTCGGGGATGGATTCTGGTCCAGGAGAAATAGGAATAAGGTTTATTCGGTTGTCTTTTATCTTCACCTTCTCTCGCATTGCGAGTGCTCCTAGGATTAGGACAGTACACCCATTATGCTTACTGGATAGTCTTCTTCCAAACCATAGGCTGGTGCCGAACGGTAGGGAAGGAAGAAAACCATTTGGCCTAAGGGGTGTGCAGAAGGTAATGACTAAAGACATATAAAGGGATTTGGAGAGGTGGCAAAGAATTATACGGTTACAGTTGTGAATCTGGATAATGGTAGAGGCATTACTAGGAATACCAGGATACCCCATCGAAACATTTCAATATTTCAGTTCAACTGTGTACTGTTAAAAGAAAACTGATTTCCCGATTGGACACTTGCTCCAGGGTACGTATTTACCAAGTTTTGATTCTCACATCTGTATGGTTTTACAGATGATGAGTGGGAGTAAGTTATTGGGAATAGGGTGATCATCCTCATTATATCGGGATTCGTTGTAATCGGTGATATTTGAGGAGATCATCTGGGCTGTTTGCCGGTCGGCAAATATTTGGTTTTGAATATCCGCTGTTATGCACCAATTTCAAATTGATATATCTGTACGTCTATTTTCATAGAGTGAGATATACCTTTTGATATTATGTTGATGACATTTACCTATATCAGTGGATGGTTAGGTAAGGAGCATTAAACAGCGGTGTAATTCTTCTTAACCATAAGTACAGTTTTCAACCTACGACACACAGTGAAAGAGTTGTTAGACTCGGCGGACTTATACAGAGTATTGTATGTTGTCCAGTGTCCATTAGGACAGAGGGGTTGGTCATCATACTATATTCTGTTTACTTTTAAATTCTCTAGTTCTTAGACATGTGTTTCGTAGAAACACAGGGTCTAAGTTTTGAGGAGTTATAGGTATTTGAATAGAGTAGAGAACTAGGTGTAGCAAGTATCGGGATTCTTCAAGGTGATCGAAGATGTAGATACTTGTGTATGGTATTCAGTTGATAGTAATGATAAAGAGAAATTGCTTCTTTTTCAGGTTACTCATAATTGGAAGCATTCCTAAGTTGAGTAACGCTGATCGGCCTCTCTCCATTTAGTTGACATGCACTGGAGATTGCTGCATGATTTGAATCTGGTTCAATTAAATCAGTGCCTCTGGTTCTATATTGGATATAGTACAGTTCATATCTTAACATTGTTAAGGTACGGGGAGTTGTCCGGCTTATGATTAAAACCAGACTCTGGATAACTCAAGGCACGTTTCTGTAATGGCTGTTTGTGGGTTGACCCAGACTATGACGAGGGTTGACTTTCTACCATCTGGGAGATCAATAGTAATATTGTTCTAGACTCGCCACAGTTTTATTAAAAATGGATTTTTTTCAAAGACAGTAGTGGGAGTATGGTAGAACTGGAAGTGATTCCAGAACCGCAAACGATTACTGAAGATTTGATAAGGAACCTAAAGATTCAATCTGTTTTGACATTCCATTGGCCACTCCGCAGATACGGTGGGTAACTTCAGGCACCCGAGAGGTACTCCGGTAGCCTCAAGGACGGTGACAGGGAAGTTCTTGTTTACCCACACTTGCCATTGCTGTTGTTCCAGGCTGCGAGGCCCGGCAGGAGGATGAGTATAGCGTCGTTCTAAACTAGCTTTAGAAGTGCACGTCTATATGACTCTGCCAGAGGGTTGTCGTAGTCAGTGGGAGCAGCGGAAGCATTGGTGGACATCAGGCTTATGTCTATTTATAGACTAAAGCAGATGTAGCGGAGATAGATCATCTATTTCTGATATGACAGTCATGGGTTTGACGTCATCAGAATAGGGGATGGATCTGTTGAGAAGGTAGTAGGGTGTGATATCCGGGTTTTGGATGACATACACAAAGTAGGAAAGGAAACTCCTATACTACGATCGGTTATTCTTTGGTCGTCACACAGTGGTTTCTCCACAAGGGACTTGGACATTATATCAGACATACTGGTTACTAGATCTATGGTTTTAGATCTAGATTTGGGTGGTTTCCCAATCAGGGTACTTTGACAGCATTCTAAGAGTATTTAGAATGGACGACTCCTGGCATGGTAGTGTACCTGCAGGTGATGGAGTCACCCTCTCTAAAGGTGTCTTATAGACTAAAGTAGAGAGGAATGTGCATGATTGGCAGATCACTTGCTTAGGCAATTGAGTCAATCATGAGATGTCAAGTACCACACCAGATGTTGTTCTTGCACTAGATGCAATAAGTTGACATTGATCCAATCCTGGAGAAACAGTCGGAAGCAGTTTTAGAACATAAGTGGATGTTCTAGGGATATGATAACGACAGCCTCATTTGGGAGACAGTTATCATTCCAGGCTTCCAAGGTGACATGGACGACAAGGAGGTTGTCAGAGTTATAGTTTTCCTTCTGACGAGGGGCAGTATTCTGGACAGGTGATCCAGGCAGATACTGAGGGAGGCATGGCGCAGGATACTGATTAAGTTCAGTTGACGATACAGTCTAAGAAGTTTGGATTTGGAGTTCATTTATGAGCTCGGTCCCATCAGACATCCAGACATTCTAAGACAAGTATTGCTCATTTCGGGAGATGGCTTTCTCCGCGAACTTGAGATATAGAGAGACATAGAAAGAAACTTCAAGGCGGATCCACTCACTGAGGCTATTCCTCGATCGCAAGAGTTTCGCAAACATGCTTTGTGAGACTGACTAGTAGAGGAGTTGGGTGTTCGGTATCACACGGGCTGTGAGTATGCGACATCGCAATAATTAGCCCTGAGTGCAAGTGGGAGATTGTTGGAGATAGTGCCCTCAGAGTCAATTATTGGATCACAGGCACGTGATTGCAATGATTGAGGGAGGACCTATCCCGGGACGACAGTCTTACTCGAGATGATAGTATGCTATCTGGTTTAGCTTTATCATCGTGTACTGCTTTAGGTGACCTGACAGGTCGCTATTACACGTTGATAGAGCCCCTAGGATTCTTGCTTGACGACCAGCAGTATGAGGGCGATCATATACGTGAGAGCTGGGGTCTACAAGCACATCCTTAAATGGTCCCTAGTCGTAGGAGTTTCGAGACAGGGCATCGATTCTCCAGAGTAGACTAGTGTATACAGTCGAGACCCCGACGAGGGGCGGTGGCCGGTCTCACAAGCCATTGGTGTCAGTTGGTTCACCTAAGATGTATACAGGTGCTCATTGGGTTATGAGTACACCGGACAGGACTCGCCGGGAACATGCTAGTTGGTCTTATACCTGACGTCAGATAGCAGTTCCCAGGTGACATGTGTACAGGTTAGTTCATCGACCTGGGGATCGTCATTTGTCTCGTGTGAGTTCCCACTGTACTTTGATTGCTACCCTACCACGGCTCAAAGGAGTCGTGCAAACAGGTTTTAGTTGGGTACAGTCCCGAGCCACATGGAGGCAGTGAGCGGATCTTCAGGGGTTCGTCTCTCCCGGTATTGGGGGTGAGGTCGTGCTGTGTCTAGGAGAGCCATTACACGAAGTCCTTGGCCAAGGCAGGAGATTTACTGGTAGGTATTCCAGTAGTGTCTCAGGGTGTTCTGGGCTACACTCCGACACGACTTGTACCGCTTTTGGGGGTCTGACTTTTACCAACCCCCTAGGCCCGACATGCGATGCTCATAGACGAACGGACCGGACTGTACGGATATTGTCACTGACAGGCTCAGTAGGGTGTCAGGATGAGCTCGCTCATCGACGTCCCTTTTGGTCAATAGCTGGTGGCCCGTTACGTATTGGCTTATACCTCTGACGTGCTAGTGGTTAAATCCACAGCCATAGTATTGACGAGTCTTTAGAGTCCACCACACATTCAGTTACTCAGCTTTCGGGCGAAACGCTGTAGAGGCCGTATGGAGATATGGCAGGGTCCGATCAGATACGTGCGGTATTGCACGGATCAGGATCGGACGGTTAGTACTGGAGGCCGTATGGATATATGGCTCGGTTCGATCAGATACGTGCGGTATTGCACGGATCAGGATCGAACGGATATTACTAGCCGGCTTTGGTTTAAGCCTGATCCTAGTATAGTACAGTGTAGATTTTGTCTCATTGCATTTGTATCCGGTCGGAATACAAATGCGGGCATGTATATGCAGTATCGGGGTTTTCCTGTAATTTATTACGGGACCAGTTTTCTGGAGTTGCCTGTTTGCATTCCGTTCCGGCCGGTTTTCCATTGTTCTTTCCCGGCCGGACTTTTCCGATGGAGGGGGTTATTTGCAATTGTGCAAATAACATTTGTGGAGGGGGTTTCTTGCAAATATATTCATTATGATATGTTTAGCTTCTTTCATCCATGATGGTGCATTAATTGTGATTTGAATGGGTATGGAGTGATAAGTATGGTTGATGTTTGGATATGGTCACCTCTTGCTTTATACCACCATCACCTCCCTTCATGCTACAAATCCCTTCCCTCCACCATTCTCTTGAGAAGGCCGGCCACAATTTTGAGGGAGAGAGAGAGAGAGTTTCAGTTTGGTATGGTGGCATTATTCTTGATCTCATATCATTTCATGCTAGAAAAATGCAAGCACCATTTTTCTTATCTTGATTCCTCCATCATCTTTAAAGGCAACAAAACCCCAAATGAGACATAGCCTCTACACTACACATTCTACAGCAAATCTTGGGCACGTCGACTTGCCAGCTTCATGGCCGAGTTGCCTCGGTATTGAGGTGGGAGCCCGTAAAAGATGCAGGCGATGTGGTGCCCTTCCGGCAAGGTGGCGACGACCGGAGTTTCCGCAGGAGATCGGGACGATGACGAGAAGACTGGAGGACTCGGATCACTCGGTATATCTCTAACCCGTCTTGTTGTTAGCTAGATCTAGTTTAATGGCCCGATTCGGGGTTTAGTGCGCGGTGGTGCCGGTTTGCTAAGTTCGCAAAATTAAAGTTTATCACCGCTTCCGCATTTGGCCGTCGGTTTGACGGCCGGGGCGTCGCCATGCACTTACATCACGTTTACCGCCCCTTAGGACCGACATGCGATACTCGTAGACGAACAGACCGGACTGTACGGAGATTGTCACATTAAGGCTCAGTAGGAGTTCGGATGGGTTTACCTCATCGGCCTTCTTATCGACATCTACCTGGGGACCGTTACGTACAGCTAGTGCCGTTTGCGGTCTGTGGTTAAACCCACTGCCAGCTTAGTGTCGTGTCTTTAGAGTCCCAAACAGAGAGTTTCCCTGCACTGGGCAAAAGGTGTAGAGGCTGTATGGTTTTACGGCAGGGCTACGATCACTTACGTGCACTTGTGCACGTATGATGTTCGGGCAGACGATACTAGTGGGCTTTGGTTTAAGCCGGATCCTAGCATTGTACAGATGGATTAGTTTTGTCTTCTGTGCATTCGTATTCTACGGAATGCGGATGCGGGTGTGTATGCACGGTTGTGAGGAGCGAAGAAGGAGGTGCCTCATTAGGGTTTTGACCGTTGATTCGGTCAATTATGAGGTGAGGAAAATATTTACTAATCTTTTTAATGATAATTGTGTTATGGCTAATTGTTTTGACCATTTGACCATGTTGACAATTTGACCTAGTTGACCATTGTTGACTTGGATATTTCTTGTGAGCTCTAGACTCTTCTTATGGCTTGGATTTAACTTGTCATGATAATGGTCAAATCACTGGTAACCATCACAATTTATCATGACAAAAGAATGGTAATTATTTTTCCAATGGATCATTATTCTCTTCTCATTCTCTCTCTTCAAATGAGAGCTCCTATGGTTTCCTTCTTCTTCCTCCTCACTAAGAATTCCTAATAGTCTCATGTGTTGAGCAAATTAGGTTGTAAATAGACAAACAAACCCATCTTCTTCTTCTACACCACCTAGGACATCAAGCATGGCCAACTTGTTGCCCTAGTTACCTCGGCTTGAGGTGGAGCTCGGACTATAGACTCTCGGGTGGATCGTCTTCGATTCTAGGAGGCCGCAGAGGTGACCAAGATCCGGATCGATCATCGGAGCTTGCATGGACGAGGAGGACAGCAGAGGGAAGAACCGAAGGATTGTTTTCGTGAGGTATAATCTCCTAAGCATAGTAGATAGAACCTCTAGTTGTTTGTTAGAAATGGTTAGGGAAAGATCCTCAAGATAGTCTATGTTACCTTGAGATAAAAATTTGTTTTTTATCTAGTCCGCCTCCCCGTAAGTACTGGAGTGGGTAACGTAGACTTACAATATATATATCTATATATATATATATGTGTGGTGAATCTTGAGTGATATGCCGTATGAGACGTGAGGTCCGTACCCTCATTGTCATATAGGTTGATCGGATCCCTAATCGTTTAATACCGCCGTACGATGATTTCCGTACGTGATGAGTTTGACTTGATGTTTGATCCATACCCCTGACTAGAGGATGTCGTATGATAGATTATACCATACGCGATGTTGTGAGGCTGGATACCGATTGATAGATTCACCGACTCAGATATGCGATAGAGACGTATACCTTATAGCATGGCACCCACAATTTACATTATGCTACGCTCATGCCACTCTTATTGCATTTCATATACCTGTGCTATTACACCTACACAATTATCGATGATGTGTATGTTACACTTACACAGATTGGCCTGCTCACATACTTCATCATCGATAATTGCTATGTCACTACGCAGTAGAATTGCTGCATCATGATATGACTCCTTGCATGATATACTTGCTATGTCTACATCACTGTTGCATGTTGCATAATATATGGATATGCTTACATTTCTGTTATATGTCGCATACACCATGATTTATGATTATATGCATTGAGATATGTTGTTTTCATGAGATTTCTGGATTTGAGAACCGTGGTTATTTGAAAGGAAAGTATGTATTGTTTTACCCGTTTCTCTTGATAGGATATTTCAGTGCGTCCACCATGCGTTTTCTCAGTTCTGAGACCTGTGATATATGAAACCCGATTTGAGGAGGTGGATGATCTATTTACGGGTTCATGGTGGAACCGGTATGGTACCCGGGGCGAGAGAGAGATTCCGTGGGGATGATGATGAGCCTGGCAGGGTGAGCACTACCTATCGGTGATTGGTTGGACCTGAAGGTTATCCGGAGGATACCAAACGGAGTCGAAAGATGGATATGGGCTGACCCGTTCTGCCGGAGCCCGCGGGCCGATCCCGCAGACGGAACCCGAGGGCTGATCCGCACTGACGAAGCCCGAGATATGAGGATTTATGTGTCGATGCTGGACACGGGTTTCAAGATGTTTCGAGTATCGATGCTGGACACTCAGGTTTCATGATTTTAATGTGTCGTGAGGGACACACGTTGATTTATATCCTCGTACTTTCATGCATATGCTTATATGATATTTACATGCATGATGTTGTTGTGTCATCGATTGACACGTGGACGAGATCCACATGCATACAGACAGTGATTACATTGTTGGATGATATCCACATGCTGATAGGCATTTATATATGTTGTTAGCACATATACAGATACAGTCACCCTAGATATCATAGTATTACCTTCATGATATAGTTGACCCACGAAATCGTTTATTCGATTTCTACCTGTTGATGTTTTCTACTCATGAGTTGGCAACTCACCCCCGTTGTGCCACAGTTCTTGCAGGTTGACCGCTTGGATCAGTAGCGGCATCGCTGGCACACAGCTGCATTCGGGTGTGTTGCTTTGGTAGGTGGTACATGTTGGATCGTACCCCTCTTGTATTTATATTTCCTGTTGTATCTAATCAACTCAATCAATCAAACTAGTATTTGTATAAGTAATGAGACTTAGCAAGACTTGTAGTTGCGAGACTTGAGCGATGGGTTATATGTTCGCTTTGTGGGTTTGATGTCTTGCTTTATTCTTTATCTTTTATGTTGATCTTCGACGTTGGGCGTCGTATATATATATTCTATCTTGCGTGGTTGTCATCCGCCGATTGGCGAAGAGCTAGCTCCTACTTGGGGATGCCTTTTATATTATCATATGTATGTGGTTTTGGATCAAAATATACAAGGGAGGTACTGCCCAAATTTTTAAAAGATGAAACATGTTTTCCAACTAATAAAATCCACTTGCATTTTCATATTCCATCATCTATGTATTTAAGAAAACTTTTGATTTCATTATACCTTTATTTCAAACTGCACCTCTTTTATTTTCTTAAAAATGTTTAGATTTCTGGGGTTTCGGCTTACTTGAATTACGTTACGCTTCTAGACGTGGCATGATTTAAGTGCCGGTCATGAGCTAATTTTGGGTCGTGATACCCAGATAGCTCCAGATACCCTGTAGGTTACAAAATATCTCAAAACCGACATGGGACAATTTCTAAATTCGTATTTTGGTTCTAATCTCGGGTCTTGGCTAGTAAAACACCACTAAGGGTTAAGTAAACACCCACTACAGATCACAAGTCCATACAAACACCTAGACCTTCTCTTGGAATTTCCAAACATCACTAATCAAAATCGATTTAACTCTAAACTACTATAGGGTGCTAGGAAACTCAAACACTAAACTAGAAGTGTAGGAATTACCTAATTTGGCAACTCAAGAATATTCTAGAGTTGCTCAAAGTGATCAAAATCTCCACTTGAAGCATCCAAGGGGTTTGTAGAGAGGTTGTGATCAATTTTAGTGAAGGGAGTACAGGGTTTTTGTTGGAGATAGTGCCCTCAGAGTCAATTATTGGATCATAGGCACGTGATTGCAATGATTGAGGGAGGACCTATACCGGTAGGACAATCTTACTCAAGATGATAGTACACTATCTGGTTTATCTTTATCATCGTGTACTGTTTTAGGTGACATTACTGATCACTATTGCACGTGGATAGAGCCCCTAGGATTCTTGCTTGACTATCAGCAGTATGAGGGCGATCATATACGTGGGACATGGGGTCTATAAGCACATCTTTAAAAGGTCCCTAGTCGTGCGAGACAGGGCATCGATACTCCAGAGTAGACTAGTGTATACAGTCGAGACCCCGACGAGGGGCGGTGGCCGGTCTTACAAGCCACTGGTGTCAGTTGGTTCACATAAGATGTATACAGGTGCTTATTGGGTTATGAGTACACCGGACAGGACTCGCCGGGAACATGCTAGTTGGTATTATACCTGATGTCAGATAGCAGTTCCCTGGTGACATGTGTACAGGTTAGTTCATCGACCTGAGATCGTCATTTGTCTCGTGTGAGTTCCCATTGTGCTTTGAATACTACCCTACCACACTCAAAGGAGACGTGCAAACAGGTTTTAGTTGGGTACAGTCCCGAGCCATATGGAAGCAGTGAGCATATCTGCAGGGGATCGTCTATCCCGGTATTGGGGGTGAGGTCACGCTGTGTCTAGGAGAGCCAGGACATGAAAATCCTTAGCCAAGGCAGGAGATTTACTGGTAGATATTCCAGTAGTATCTCAGGGTGTTCTGGGCTACACTCCGACACGACTTGTACCGCTTTTGGGGGTCTAACTTTTACCAACCCCCTAGGCCCGCAATACGATGCTCATAGACGAACGGACAGAACTGTACAGATATTGTCACAGACAGGCTCAGTAGGGTGTTAGGATGAGTTCGCTCATCGACGTCCCTTTTGGTCAATACCTGGTAGCCCGTTACATATGGCTAATACCTCTGACGTTCTAGTGGTTAAATCCACAACCAAACTATTGACGAGTCTTTAGAGTCCCCCATAGACCAGTTTCTTAAGTTTCGGGCGAAACGCTGTAGAGGCCGTATGGAGATATGGCAGGGTTCGATCAGATACATGCGGTATTGCACGGATCATGATCGGACGGATAATACTAGCGGGCTTTGGTTTAAGCCGGATCCTAGTATTGTACAGTGTAGATTTTGTCTCTTTGCAGTTGTATTCAGTGTTAATACAAATGCGGGTATGTATATACAGTCACGGGGTTTTCCTGTAATTTATTACGGGATCAGTTTTCTGAAGTTGCCAGTTTGCATTCCGTTTCGGCCAGTTTTCCTTTGTTCCTTCCCGGCCGGACTTTTCCGATGGAGGGGGTTATTTGCAGTTGTGCAAATTACCTTTGTGGAGGGGGTTATTTGTATAAGAGGTTTCATTATGGTTCTAGCATCATGAGATCCTTTTTCCAACACTTGGCTTTCATTAAATGAGATGGGATAGTATGAGTGATTGGTGTGAGGCTTGATTTAGCTTATGCTTACCCCTTTCCTTGTGCTCACCCCCTTGATTCCTTTTTTCCTCCACCATTTTTGATTTGGCCGGCCACTAGAAAGGGAGGGAGAGATTATTATTTTGGGATGAGAATTTTTGCTATCTCATTATTCCATCCATGCAAAAAAGATAAACCCCTCTCCAAAGTTCTTCTCTCCTCCATCATCAAAGGCAACTTCACTAACCCCATGAGGCAAAGTGATTCTACACTTCATCTACAACATCCTTGGGCACGTCGGCTCGCCAACTTCGTGCCCGAGTTGCCTTGGTCCAGAGGTGGGAGCCCGTAAAAGAACCCGGCGATGTGGTGCCCGTTCCGACGAGGAGATGAAGACTGGAGATTCCGCGAGGAGATCGGAGTGGGGGCGAAGACCGAAGGACACGGATCGCTTGGTATAGCTTCTCTACTCATATTCTAGTTAGCTAGAGTTAGGTTAATGGCCCGATCCGGGATTATAGTGCGCGGTGGTGCCGGTTTCTAGTTTTTAGAAAAGTTTCGTTTCCGCATTCCGGCGTCGGATTGACGGCCGGGTCGCCGCCGTGCACTTACACTGGTATCAGAGCCACGCCATTAACCTAGTCTAGCTTGCTCTAACGTGTTTACAAGTTCGATCGAACAGATTTTCCGAAAACTCGATTTCTAATGCACAGTTTCTGTCGAAATTTTATAGTTGTCAAAAAACATTTCAGTACATTGCAGAAAATTGTACAGGAAATTATAAGACAACTGTAGAAATTTGGTCGCATGACGTCACATTACCACCGCGGAACCGCGGCCTAACCCCTATATTGGCCGCGGTTCCGCCGCCACTTTGACCCCTCTCTGCACCAAATTGCTGCAGTTGTTTTATGACATAGAAATGGGTTTTTTGGAATATTCTTTTTGGGCCCAGATTTTCCTTAAGTGCTACAGAAGTGCTTGGGGCCCACTTCGGTAAATTTGATCGATCGAAAATTTTAAACGTGTTAGTTCATAGTATTTACATTATATCTGCGACCGTGAATGTCATTTAATCGGTAAATCCTGTCTAACTGCTATAGCCATTTTAGACGGATTTGCGAACGTGACATTCACGTTGATGTTCTGTGTTGTGCTGTGATATTGCGGATCGGTCGGTGGGGATAGCCTGGATGCAATTGTAGTACAGTTTCGTTTTATACGTACATTTGTTGTTGCGGGGCGAGCGTCCGACATGTGGACTGCCGTCACTGCCTGTTTGTATATTATTCTTTTAGGGCACGACCGGGCTGAGGTCGTTGTACCCGTTGTATGTATATTTTACTTTCTGTACTAGGATTACCCCGCGGAGGGGTGCACGGGTAGCCAGGTTCTAGAGGGCAACGGGCCCACATCTCATGGCATTGAGACGGAGGGGGCTTTACTCTAGAATTGGCGGGCTATTCACTGCACTCGTAGGGGGTACAGGTTGACCTAAGGAGGGGTGCCCAAGTTACCGGATTCCGTGAAGTGCTGGGTGGTCCATTCACGTTGCTGAAGGGGCTGCCTCGCTTCAGGTTTTGGCGGGTAACTTGCCGCGCCCGTAGGGGTCTAGGATTTCATTGCACAGGCTATCCACACGACCATCGGAACGTCGGGTTTCAGTAGCGGCTCTATGAAACCCGGGGATCCCAGATATCTGTATTGTTCTGTGATGCTTATTACATTTCTGTGATGTTGCATTTTATCACATCTTGAGCGATATTATATATTGATATATATACTAGTAGATGTTGTATATATTTTGCATCCGCGCTAGTCCAGTCCCCGCTCTGTCGTTTGTTAAGTAACCTAACGGGTGATGACGGGACCCAGTGGTGAATGCGGATGGCATATACGTACATCATTATTTTCGTTCTCTATTGGTGTGATCAATTGATGGGACTGCGTTGATTCGGATCAATGCAAGCTAAACAAACCTATTCTGATGTTGTTGGAACATTTTTCAAAAAGTTGTTATTGCAAGGACGTTCACTTTTGTTTTGCACTGTGGTATTCAGTTGGAATATCCTGCTCCTCAGTCGACGAGGCAAGGGCCGAGATCCCTTCACCGGGAGTGACCCCTTGGACAGAAGTTTGCGTTAGGGCAATAACTTCACTATAGTCGTTTACTTTTGCTTTGCATCGGGGTATTCAGTTGGAATATCCTGCACCTCATTCTACGAGGAAAGAGCCGAGATCCCGTCACCGGGAGTGACCTCTTTAGCAAAGATTTTCGCCACTATATTTTTAAAAAAAACTATCCGGTTCCTTCAACGATATCAAGTTCATTATGTTAAAGGTTTTCGCCAGAAACCATTCGTAGCCCTCCGTCGTTTCATATGGATAGTCAATAGTATTCAAGCTGTGTATGTTGGCCAAAGTCAAGGCACGGTGATTGGTAGCTATTGGGTATTCATATGCAGCATATATAGATGCGTTGGTTTGGGACAGTCGTACTGCCATGTTGGCCAAAGTCAAGGGTAGGTACGGGTGGATTCAAATTAATCTGGAGAATGACGCGTAGAACTTGACATGTGACTTATGATATGTTGGCCAAAGTCAAGGTCATAAGAGCATGGGGCAAAAATCACATCGGGAGTTTCTAAAGAAACTGAAACTTGCCAGATATGTGCATACCTTCTGGAGTGTGATAACGTGAGTGGATTCCGTCATGTTATCATGCGATGATAGTTGGATCCCGATTCCCACTGATGAGTTGGTTTACTCCTCGGGTGATCCCGACTAATTCTTCTTTCAGGTTTGGAGAAGAATTTGACGGTACAGTGGGAGGTTTCCTGATTAGATAAAAAGATAACCATTCTGATTTAGGTTAGAGTGCACGCTGAGTGTTTCTTTTCTCTCTCTCTTTGGCAGCGACCATGAGCCGACCCTAGACTATGACTCAGTGACCAAGTTGACCGAACCTTCTTAAACACTGACTTTTGGATTGTCAGAGTTGCATACCTCATTGCCACTCCTACTTTTACCCTTTTCTCCAGGACACCCCGTATTACTACGAACGTCCACTTCCATTGGATAAAACCATCGTATGGTTATATAAGAACTCGAAGGAATTTATTCGAGGAAGGTTTATGGTTCTGGAGAGAAAATGAATAGGATTATTCAGTTGTCTTTTCCTTTTACCTTCTCTAAGGTTGCTAGTACTCCTTGGTTTAGGAGATAGTACACCTATTACGCAAATTGGATAGTCTTCTTCCAAACCATAGGCAGGTGCCGACCGGTAGGGAATGAAGAAAACCAATTAGCCTAACGATGGTGTACAGAAGGTATTAAGTAAAGGCATATCAAGGGATTAGTAAGAGGGCAAAGTAAATTGCGACTGCTATTCACGACCAAACCAAGTATTTCTTCTCCAATCCTAAATCACCTTTGTATTTCTCCCGGACACTCCGTATCACTACGAAGATCCACAGTTTATTGGATATTCCATCGTATGGTTATATACGAACTCGAAAGGAACTTGTTCCAGTTCGGGGATGGATTTTGGTTCAGGAGAAATAGGAATAAGAATTATTCGGTTGTCTTTTATCTTCACCTTCTCTCGCATTGAGAGTGCTCTTAGTATTAGGACAGTACACCCATTACGCTTATTGGATAGTCTTCTTCCAAACCATAGGCTGGTGCCGAACGGTAGTGAAGGAAGAAAACCATTTGTCCTAAAGGGGTGTGCAGAAGGTAATGCCTAAAGACATATAAAGAGATTTGGAGAGATGGAAAAGAATTATACGGTTACAGTTATGAATCTGGATAATGGAAGAGGCATTACTAGGAAAACCGAGATACCCCATCGAAACATTTCAATATTTCAGTTTCACTGTGTACTGTTAAAAGAAAACTGATTTCCCAATTAGACACTTGCTCCAGGGTATGTATTTACCAGGTTTGATTCTCACATCTGTATGGTTTTACAGATGATGAGTGGGAGTAAGTTATTGGGAATTAGGTGATCATCCTCATTATATCGGGATTCGTTGTAATTGGTGATATTTGAGGAAGTCACCTGGGTTGTTTGCCGGACGACAAATATTTGGTTTTGAATATCCGTCGTTGTGCACCAATTTCAAATTGATATATCTGTACGTCTATTTTTATTGAGTGAGATATACCTTTTTGAAATTATGTCTATGACATTTACCTATATCAGTGGATGATTAGGTAAGGAGCATTGAATGGAGGTGTAATTCTTCTTAACCATATGTACAGTTTTCAACCTACGACACACAGGGAATGAGTTATTAGACTCAAGGGACTTATACAGTGTATTGTATGTTGTCCAGTGTCCAATAGGAAAGAGCGGTAGGTACTCGTACTATATTCTGTTTACTTGTGACTTCTCTAGTTCTTAGACAAGTGTTTCGTAGAAACGTAAGGTCCGAAGTTTTGAGAAGTTATAGGTATAAGAGTAAAGTAGAGAACCAGATGTTGCAAGTATCGGGATTCTTCAAGGTGATCGAAGATGTAGATACTTGTGTATGGTGTTCAGTTGATAGTAATGATTGAGAGAACTTGCTTCTCTTTCAGGTTACTCATAATTAGAAGCACTCCTAAGTTGAGTAACGCTGATCGGCCTCCTTCCATTTAGTTAACATGCACTGGTAACAGCTGCATGATTTGAATCTGGTTCAATTAAATCAGTGCCTCTGTTTCTGTATTGGATATAGAACAGTTCATATCTTGACATTGTTAAAGTACGGGGAGTTGTCCAGGACTCAAGGCACGTTTCTGTAATGGCTGTTTGTGGGTTGACCCGGGATATGACGAGGGTTGATTTTCTACCATATGGAAGATCAATAGTGATATTGTTCTTGACTCGCCGCAGTTTTAACAAAAATGGATTTTTTCAGAAAACAGTAGTGGGAGTATGGTAGAACTGGAAGTGATTCCAGAACCGCAAACGATTAATGAAGATTTGATAAGAACCTAAAGATTTAATCTGGTTTGACATTCCATTAGCCACTCCGCAGATATGGTGGGTAACCTCACGCACTCGAGAGGTACTTCGGTATGCCTCAAGGACGGTGATAGGGAGGTTCTTGTTTACCCAGACTTGACATTGCCGTTGTTCCAGGCTATGAGACCCGGCAGGAGGATGAGTATAGCGTCGTTCTAAACTAGCTTTAGAAGTGCACGTGTATATGACTCTGCCAGAGGGTTGTCATAGTCAGTGGGAGCAGCGGAAGCATTGGTGGACAAGTGGCTTATGTCTATTTATAGACTAAATCAGATATAGCGGAGATAGATCATCTATTTCTGATGTGACAGTCATAAGTTTGACTTCATCAGAATAGAGGATGGATCTGTTAAGAAGGTAGTATGGTGTGATGTCCTGGTATTTGGATGACAAACACAGAGTAGGAAGTGATATTCCTATACTACGATCGGTTATACTTTGGTTGTCACACAGTGGTTTCTCCACTTAGGGTATTAATCCTATCCTGGAGAAATGATGGAAGCAGTTTTAGAACATAAGTGGATGTTCTAGGGATTTGATAACGGCCGCCTCCTTTGGGAGACGGTTATCATTCCAGGATTCTAAGGTGACCAGAATGACAGAGTCGCTATCAGAGTTATAGTTTTCCCTCTGACGAGGGGCGGTAGTTTGGACAGGAGGTCCAAGCGGATACTAAGGGAGGCATGGCGCATGATACTGATTAAGTTCAGTTGACGATACAGTCTGAGAAGTTTGGATTTGGAGTTCATTTATGAACAAGGTCCCATCAGATATCCAGACATTCTCTAAGACAGGTATTGCTCATTTCGGGAGATGAGTTTCTCCGTGAACTTGAGATAAAGAGAGACATAGAAAGAAACATCACAGCGGATCCACTCACTGAGGCTATTCCTCGAACGCAATAGTTTCGCAAACGAGCTTTGTGAGACTGACTAGTAGAGGAGTTGGATGTTCGGTATCACACGGGCTGTGAGTATGCGACATCGCAATAATTAGCCTTGAGTGCAAGTGGGAGATTGTTGGAGATAGTGCCCTCAGAGTCAATTATTGGATCACAGGCACGTGATTGCAATGATTGAGGGAGGACCTATACCGGTAGGACAGTCTTACTCAAGACGATAGTATGCTATCTGGTTTATCTTTATCATCGTGTACTGCTTTAGGTGACATTACTGATCACTATTGCACGTTGATAGAGCCCCTAGGATTCTTGCTTGACTACCAGCAGTATGAGGGCGATCATATACGTGGGAGCTGGGGTCTATAAGCACATCCTTAAAAGGTCCCTAATCGTGCGAGACAGGGCATCGATACTCCAGAGTAGACTAGTGTATACAGTCGAGACCCCGACGAGGGGCGGTGGCCGGTCTCACAAGCCACTGGTGTCAGTTGGTTCACCTAAGATGTATACAGGTGCTCATTGGGTTATGAGTACACCGGACAGGTCTCGCCGGGAATATGCTAGTTGGTATTATACCTGATGTCAGATAGCAGTTCCCTGGTGACATGTGTACAGGTTAGTTCATCGACCTGAGATCGTCATTTGTCTCGTGTGAGTTCCCACTGTGCTTTGATTACTACCCTACCACGCTCTAAGGAGACGTGCAAACAAGTTTTAGTTGGGTACAGTCCCGAGCCACATGGAGGCAACGAGCAGATCTGCCGGGGTTCGTCTCTCCCGGTATTGGGGGTGAGGTCGCGCTGTGTCTAGGAGAGCCAGTACATGAAAGTCCTTGGCTAGGAAGGAGATTTACTGGTAGGTATTCCAGTAGTATCTCAGGGTGTTCTGGGCTACACTCCGACACGACTTGTACCGCTTTTGGGGGTCTGACTTTTACCAACCCCCTAGGCCCGCCATGCGATGCTCATAGACGAACGGACCAGACTGTACGGATATTATCACTGACAGGCTCAGTAGGGTGTCAGGATGAGTTTGCTCATCGACGTCCCTTTTGGTCAATACCTGGTAGCCCGTTACGTATAGCTAATACCTCTGACGTGCTAGTGGTTAAATCCACAACCAAAGTATTGACGAGTCTTTAGAGTCCCCCAAAGACCAGTTTCTCAAGTTTCGGGCGAAACGCTGTAGAGGCCGTATGGAGATATGGCAGGGTTCGATCAGATACGTGCGGTATTGCACGGATCATGATCGGACGGATAATACTAGCGGGCTTTGGTTTACGCCGGATCCTAGTATTGTACAGTGTAGAATTTGTCTCTTTGCATTTGTATTCAGTGGGAATACAAATGCGGGTAAGTATATACAGTCGCAAGGTTTTCCTGTAATTTATTACTGGATCAGTTTTCTGAAGTTGCCAGTTTGCATTCCGTTTCGGCCAGTTTTCCTTTGTTCCTTCCCGGCCTGACTTTTCCGATGGAGTGGGTTATTTGCAGTTGTGCAAATTACCTTTGTGGAGGGGGTTATTTGTATAAGAGGCTTCATTATGGTTCTAGCATCATGAGATCCTTTTTCCATCACTTGGCTTGCATTAAATGAGATGGGATAGTATGAGTGATTGGTGTGAGGCTTGATTTGGCTTATGCTTACCTTTTTCCTTGTGCTCACCCCCTTGATTCCTTTTTTCCTCCACCATTTTTGATTTGGCCGGCCACTAGAAAGGGAGGGAGAGATTATTATTTTGGGATGAGAATTTTTGCTATCTCATTATTCCATCCATGCAAAAAAGATAAACCCCTCTCCAAAGTTCTTCTCTCCTCCATCATCAAAGGCAACTTCACTAACCCCATGATGCAAAGTGATTCTACACTTCATCTACAACATCCTTGGGCACGTCGGCTCGCCAACTTCGTGCCCAAGTTGCCTCGGTCCAGAGGTGGGTGCCCGTAAAAGAACCCGGCGATGTGGTGCCCGTTCCGACGATGAGATGAAGACCGGAGATTTCGCGAGGAGATCGGAGTGGAGGCGAATACCGAAGGATACGGATCACTTAGTATAGCTTCTCTACTCATATTCTAGTTAGCTAGAGTTAGGTTAATGGCCTGATCCGGGATTATAGTGCGCGGTGGTGTTGGTTTCTAGTTTTTAGAAAAGTTTCGTTTCCGCATTCCGGCGTCGGATTGACGGCCGGGGTGCCGCCGTGCACTTATAGTTTTGGTGAAGAAATTGAGATGATACATGGAGGTGGAGGGAGTATGAGGATGAAGGAGTTGAAGAAAATCAATAGGGGAGGAAATGAGGGCAGCCCACTCTCTCTCTCTCTCTCTTATCCTCTCTCTCTCTCTCAATCTCACCCTCTCACAAGAGTGTGTCCCCTCTCTCTCTCTCTCTCCAATAAGTGTCTTATTTTCTTTTCTCACATAATACCAATAAAACAAACACAAATGAAACAACATGTAACAAAAATGCAATATATCATGGTGCATAAACCATGATTAATTAAATAGATGGATTTGGCATAATCACGATTAGTAGCGCACTAATTAATTTTTATTTAAACTTCATATAATTAATTATAAAAATGCCAAATCTAATAAATGTCTTTTTAATAAATAAATCATTTTAATCTCCCATTATTTTCTAAATATTGGTATACAATTATACCATTTTACGAAAATCCCCATTTCGCAAATCGACTAGTTTTCGCGAAATATATTATTTTAATATTATATTCTAAAAATAATATTTTATATTTTCTGAAATGTTACAATATTCCCCTCTTAAATAAATTTGGTCCCCGAATTTAAATTAAATCCCCAACTACTAATACATTTCAATAATCAGCTCAAATCAACGGGGCTCCGAAATCACGGAAGATACAGAAATACCACAGCGCATCGTATGCGCCTGAAAACGAGTATGAAACACCAATCGAACTCCGTCAAGCATCATGCAATCATTGGAGTTACAATGGAGATACAGATCTCAAAATTCACTACTGAAATCCAATATACACTAGTCGAATACTATCATAAGTATATAGTATGCATCCTTGGAAAAAATCTCCTAAAATTGAATAAAACACATGCAAAATCTTTTCTGAATTACCGTGTGATGCGTAACTCACGGCACAAGTGACGGACGCTCATTTGTAAATTAATAAATATATGTTCATATATGTTTTGGTCAAATATACGTTCTGCCGTTTTGAAATATCCCAAAAGGTTTTCCTTTATAAATGTTCGTGTCGCTCGCGGACAAGTAGGAAATAGCGAGACTATAGCTCCTTTTTGAAAACCTCTTGGTAAACTTTTTAATGCATGCAAAAGTACTCAGGCACTGTCCTCAGATCAGTCCTGCTCGGTTACTATATATATAGTACTCAACATCAAAAATATAATGCCCAAAAGCAAAAATCAGCCTCAAAAGGCGTATCCAATAATCACGTGCGTCTGGTGCACATAGAAATCAAAGCCAAATACAAATGCTATGAATGTGCACAAAAACCAAACTAAGTGCAACCGGTGTGCACAAAAGTATCTGTCAAATACAACGGGTGTGCATGACAACAACATCAAGTGCATCTAGAGTGGACGAAAATCTCAACCCAGTGTAACTAACCTGCACGAATGGATATCTAAATCAAGTGCATCCAACATGCACGAATAGAACCTCAATCAAGTGCATCCGACATGCACGAATAAAATCTAAATCAAGTGCATCCGACATGCACGAATAAAATCTAAATCAAGTGCATACATGCATGAATAAAATCTAAATCAAGTGCATTCGACATGCACGAATAAAATCTAAATCAAGTGCATTCGGTGCGCATAAAATCCCACACCATGCATCTAATATGCGCAAAAATCCAACCCAAGCGCGTCAGGTCCATATAAAGCATCTAGTGCAGTAGCATGCACGATAACGAACGTTAAGTGCAAACGCGCACAAAAACATAAATCTGGTGAAACAATGCTCAAAGAAATAAATCTGGTGCAACCAATGTACGGAGTATAAATCTAGTGCAACCAATGCACGAAATACCAATCTGGTGCAACAAGTGCGCGATATAAAAATCTAGTGCAACAAATGCGAAATATAAATCTAGTGCAACAAATGCACAAAATACCAATCTGGTGCAACAAATGCACGAAATAAAAATCTGGTGCAACAAATGCACGAAATAAAAATCTTGTGCAAACAATGCATGAAATACCAATCTGGTGCAACAAATGCACGAAATAAAAATCTGGTGCAACAAATGCACGAAGTATAAATCTAGTGCAACAAATGCACAAAATACAAATCGGGTGCAACAAGTGCACGAAAACTCATCAATAACTCAAATGCGTATAGAAACAACACCGAGTGTACCAAGGTGTATAAAATCATAAACGTGTGCACTGCGTGCACAAAACACGTATCAATCCACTGCAAGCACATGCGAGCTATACCGAGTGCAAAAACCAAATCGATTTCGTAACACATGCAAAAAATCAAATCAGCCATATGAAATCCACGAAATCAGAACCATCTGCTATGACGGCACTAATCAATACCAAGTTCAATAGATATGTACAAATCATAAACCAACACAACGGTGTATAAAGCATATATCAAGAGCAATAAGTATGCACAAAATATAAATACCCAGCAGGTGCAGCCATGGTGCACGAAAACAATATCATGAAACTCGATCATCAAAACTCAAATCCAAGCGATATAAGCTTGATACTCAGATCACAAATGCAAATCGCAACAAATGATATTGAGGTACACCTCCTACAATGTCGAAAATATGCTGGTGCACTCAAACTGGCAGAGCAAGAACATCCTCCTGCCTCCTGCTCACGGTCTGGCATCCTCTGTCTCTGGGTCCTCATTTTCTCTGTTGATTACCAATCTCGCAATCTATCGGCTCATCGGCCCGGTCAGGTGTACTAACGGAAACGATTCCACTCTGACACTCCTCTGGTCATCTCTCGGCCAATTAGTATGACCACTCGTAAAGCAGTACGTCACTGGCGTCGGCCTCTGGCCTTCTGAATACACGTGACACAACTGATCCTCGGTGCAAATCTTATCATAGCAGTGTCCTGGACAGCACGTGCTTAAGGCCTCTTCCGATCTTGCTTATGCCGAACTGTACGGAAGCTGGTACTCTTGCATAATCTTTTTCTCGTTTTTTGGACATCTGCGTTTTCAGCACAGCATTTCCTCGGGAAATGGTCGTATCGCAATGCCTCTGTATACATATCCAATCTCTAATCTCAACGGGAAGTAACAATAGCTCGTTAACATCTCGCACGAACCACTTGTTTCACCCGTCTTCATTATCATCCACATAGAAATCACGTCATGCTATATGCGTACTGCAATTGTTCTCGGCTACAGTCAATCCGGAGTCTCTCACACGGATTCAAAATTACGAACACATGTATCTTCACCACTCTGTGGAAGATATCCAACCGAACACGTCCTCTGGAACTCGTCCTAACCATCGGAGGAATCTACTTTATTCATCCCTTCTCGATCAACTCACAACGCATCTGGGTGAGGTCCTCTATCCGAATCCGGTCAACTTACTGATCTCTTATCGGATCATTTAACGAACAACGTCATCTCTGGATCGATCTACTCTACATCTGAATAAGATTCTCCACACAGGAAATCTTCAACTCAACTGAGCCTACGTCGGCGCATCAAATCAGACGAATCATCTCAGTCGCTCAACTCAACTCAAGATAGACTAGCTATCTTCTGCCACATCTCTGCCTAAAATCTCCAGCGATCTCAGCTCATAAGCTGTGCAAGCGACATCCCATCATTCTCAGCAACGGCAGGGTCATCTGTCTACACAGTAGACAACATCACGATCTCTGAGGTAGGCTGTACATCAACAGTCATTTCACAACAGGTGTAACACCTTAGAATGTGTTTTGGGGATAATTATATTTTAATATATGGTTTTTAATAAAAAGTTTACCAAATTGATTTTTAATTATTTTATCCTATTTAATGAATATATTATTAGATTTTTCTTAGGCTTGCACACACTTGTGCATGTTAACTAGGGTTGTAATTTGGGGTTTAGCCATGATTAGCAACATGGTGAACTAACCATATTCCCTAATCTAGTTTTAATAATTGTATTAGGTGATTTTGGGTTTTAATTGTGTATGGTTGTTTTTAAAAATAAAATGAAAAAGGATTTTAAAATTTGTTTGTAGTGTTGACCTAGAGAGAGAGAGGGCATGGGGCAACATGGCATGAGCCATGCCTCATTTAATGAAGAAAGAGAAAGAGAATGGGAGGGGTTTTTGATGTTTCTCTCATTTCTCACTTCTCACTCTCATGTCACTCATTCTCTCACTCTCATAAACACACACACACACACAAGCAACACCAGCAGCTGAGGCAGCAGCAGCTCCAGCAGAAGCATCAGCTTGCAGTAGCAGCAACTCTAGACAGCATAGCATCAACCACAACACCAATAGCAGCAGCTCAAGCAAGCAGCAGCAACAGCAGAAGCATCAGAATCAGCATCAGCAGCAGCTCATGCAACAGCCGCAGCAGCAAGCAGCTTCAGTAGCAGCACCAGCATCAGCAGCAGCTTCTGGCAGCAGCAGCAGAGGCCCCAGCAAATTGCAGAAGCTCTTCTTCCTCCATACACTTCTTCTCCTGCTTCCTAGGGTCCTTTACGGTATATGTTCTGAACTCATTTCCCTTTTTGCTTAGCTTGTGTGTTAATTTTCTTCGGTTTGTGTTTATTAGTTAGTTTTGTGCTAAATATGGTGAATTGGGTAGAATTTTGGTTAGGTCATGATTGTGTTGGTAAACCCTACCTATTTAAGTGTTGTTAGGGTCACTTTAACTGAGTTTAACCCAGATTTCACTAAAATACCATAGGGTTTACGTTTTGTGCAAAATATCGTATTTTGGTGTCGATTTGCGACATCTGGAACCTGCTGTGACCCGGGAAGTTTACTTAAAAATTAAGAAAAATTGTAGTGATGTACTAGGGACATTGGGGCAACACCTAAGGCATGACACCCAGGCCACCGGCCAGGGCCGGCGGCGGCAAAGGGGAGGTCCGGCGACGCCGGCTCTGCATGAGAGTTTGGGTTTTGGTTTTTCTCTGTTGGTGTCTGCAGTGGTTTGGATTCTGTTGGTCTTGTTTGTTTGTTTAGCTTTCACAGTATGCAAAATCTGGATCACTTATGCAGTTTCTAGTGTTTTGTGTCCGCGCGATACGTAATACGACACAGATCGTGCAGTTTGCGTGGTTTTGCTCTTGGGTTAGTTTCGTCGTGTCGCTATGCACGTTAGCCATAATACGAACACTTGAGAGTATATTTTGTGTTGTTGCGTCGGTCTAGTGTAGTGTGTACGTGATTTGGGTCTGTTATTAATATATATTTGCTTTATTGTTTTAATGTTGCAAGTTCGCAGGCGGGGACTACGGACACTGTTACAGGGGGGAAACAGGTGGTAGGATTCACCTAGCGTGAAGCGCTGGTGAGTAGATTTAACATCTACAGGGGAATCGCCCGCATGGCGTTATGCGTCTGGGCTAGGATTTTAATACTTGTCGCATATTCTACGTTATTGTTAGAATTGCGCCTTTACACCATTACCAAGATGTTGTATTTGGACTAGTAGCCGTAGGACACTGCACAAATTATTGACGATTCATGTTGCACGAGCACTGATTGTATGCTACACACACCGTCAAAAATTGCCATGTAACACACAAACCACTTATAGATAATATATTGCTTGGTTAGGGACCTTGTGACATTGATTCGTACTGCTTATCACAAATGACATTTACCATACCTGTATACCTATAGAGTATTGTACCATTAGTGATAGGTGCATATACCCTTTACGATACAGCTACAGGTATACCTTACTCATATTTTACTTATACCCAGGGGGATATACTACTTCATTTCATATAGGTAGATACCTATACTTGCTACAGCTGTATGTTACAAATATATCAGTTTCAGCTACATATTTACCATTACCTGATGTTATTTAGAATTGGATGAAATAATAACCGCCTTGATGTTTTATTTTAACTTGTTGAAGTTAATTAGCGGTTTTCCTTTATATGCTCGCATTTCAGTTTATATCGCATATATTCTATTCATGGATTTTCGCATTGTTATATGGATTTTTCATGATGTTTCTGGATTTGGGAACCGTGGGAGTTCATGAAATTATGCATTAATTGAAAAACCCGGTTTCCTTGATATGATATTTGAGCATCCAGCATGAGTTTTATCGGTTCTGATCTATATATACCCCTACGAGGAGGCGTCGAGGCCGTAGAGGGTACATGGTGGGGCCCGGAGGTACCCCGGGGCAAGAAAAGGATGTCGATGTACCACGCCGATGAGCCCGGCAGGGGAGCCATACCATCCGGTGACAGTACCAATGACTCGGCGGTGATCAAGAGGATACCGTTGGGAGTCATGTACGTATGGATAGGTGAAAAGACGAGGGTCAGAGCTAGGCACTCGTGCTTTTTAGGATAGCGTATGATACGTACCTATCAGGATGCTAGTCTTGGTGACGGCATCTGATAGATCAGTATTTCTGTGTCGATGCTTGGCACAATAGTTTTCATGATATTTCCAATTACCTTGTATATATAACAGAGGATTTAGCCGTTGTTATATATACCCTTACACGAATATTAGTGGAGTGGGACGCTAATATATGTGTATTGACCCCATCATATTTATTTCTGCAAATATATATATATATATTTAGGATGTTAGAATTTTACTTGAGCTTGATTTGGGATATTAGGTGATTCATTGAGATTGGATACCGGATACATATGAGATTACCGATTTGTACATTCGGGATATAGGAGATTACTCGATATTGTACATTGGGGAGATGTGAGACTTATATGATATGAGAGCCCAACTTGGGGGCTGATTTGAGGAATTGTGAATTTGAGTGTCTTGATGGATTGTGATCCTACCACGATGTCAGGATTCCGTGGAAATGACATATTTCACTCCATACCTCATACCTATTTATTTATGCATTGTTCATGTATTAGTAGTATCTGTTAGTGTACCCTTCATGATTGCTGCATATCTACATTCTCATATCCCTATCGCATGATTATTGCATACTATTGTCAGATCACTATTGCTTCATATATTGGTTGTACCTGTTAGTGTACTTTCCATTATTCTGCACTCATATGACTTATTATTACTGCAAATCGTATATCTTAGATTCATGCTGTACGTACATACTTGCGATTACCTGCATATGCTATCTACTATTCATGAGTTGGCAACTCACCCCCGTTGTGCCACAGTTGTTTTGCAGGGCGTTTCCCCAGAGTAGTTGAGGCAGGCTATTCACCTATCATCTTTTGCTACAGATACCGCATCGGCTCACAGTGTGCTATTTTTCTTAGGTGGGTTTTGGTGGTTATCTGTTTTTTGTATTGTACATTTGTTGTATCTTGTACTCTCCATCTACTATTATGTTATTGACTTAGAGATTTGGTGAGGACGTTATTGTATATTATTTGTGGATTTGTTGTCATTTATACAGCTTTATCTCTATTGTCTTTATATCTTCGCTACGGCGTCGTATATTTGTGGTGGTGATTGTTTTCCTCCTTTGGGCGTGTATTTGCTCCCGTTTGTGGATGCTTTATTTATCTTTATTGTTGTACTCATTTTGGGGTCAGTTTTTACAAACGGGGTGTTGCCAAAATTTTAAAGAAAGAAAAGTTGGACTTTCAAAGAATTTGGGTTTTGATTTCAAATGTTTCAAAAACTTTTATTATCTTTTCCTGTCTTTTTTAATGGTTTAGATTTCTGGGTTTTGGGTTTCTTTTACTGCCTTACGTCTTTAGGCGTTGCATAGTATTAGGGCCGTCACGTGCCGATTTCGGGTCGTGACAAAGTTGGTATCAGAGCGCTAGGTTTTACCTTTCGGTGTGTAGGATGACCTTGGTATGATGGAGTAGGTAGCTTAAGCAGAGTAACGTAGTGTGTGTATGTCTGCAGCATACCTACGATGCGGTACTTCGCCTTAAGTGACCTAAGTACAAATTGCTTGAAATTCCTTCCTTGATGATTCATATCCTTGTGATTCGATTTCCTTATTCTTATCGAATCTTATCTCTATTTATAGCCTTGTCGTCGATGAATATGGGGACTCAGAGTGATGCAGCGAGGGCCGAGGTCAGAGTTGGTTCGGGTGAGACGAACACTGACCAGGATAGCACGCTAGTTGCACAGGTGCAGACGGATCAGCCTTTGACAGATAGTATCGCTAGGCTTGTGGCAGAGATGCAGGACTTCTGCCAGACTATGAGTTCATTGGTTGATGTCGTTCGGGAGCTACGACAGGAGGTTGTCACCCCTGTTACTCAGTTGTCCCTTGCGATTAGCATGCAACAGTCCGTCACCTACATAGCACCAGTGGTTGCAGCTCCAGTTGATGAGGCACGTATTCCAGAGACTCTGAGAGTTCCAGGACAGTGGAGGACTCGTACCAGTATACTAGCCCAGAGACAGAGGTTTGGTCGTCGAGACAGATTTCGTGGCCGTCGTGGGAGTAGCAGAGGCTTAGGATGAGGACAGTCGTCCAGCTTTCATTCCCAGGAGGGTCAGCAGTCACCACGTGTATGTTTTCGATGCGGAAGCCTTCAGCACTTCATCAGGGATTGTTCCTTAGCACCTCGTCAGGGACATGTGCAGAGAGGTCATGGACGTGGATGGTTCGCTCAGAGGGATCAGTCTACCAGGAGTTTAGCCAGTTGCGGGTAGAGGGCAGACACAGGAGTTTGCTTCTACTTATCGGGACGCGCAGGCGTCCAATGCAGAGTTTTTAGGTATCCTTAATTCGCATGTTCTTTTGATGTATTTGTTTGTTTTCCATACTTGTGCCGTGGTTAGGGCGAGAGGTATGTTAGGTAGATTAGCCGTTTGTTTGAGTTAACTTCTGTCAGCGATTCTTTTGTTGCGCGACACGTATTTCAGTTATGTGCCAATCGGATAGGAGATAGAGATTCGTCCGTCGTTTTGATCCTTCTAAAGATGTTGGATTTGACGTTCTCCTAGGCGCAGACTGGTTAGCTACGTGCTAGGCGTCTGTGGACTACCGTGAGGAAACAGTCAGGGTTGTTTTCCCGGCAAGTCAATTCTTGTTGTACAGGTGGATAGTTGGGCCGCCTTTCACAGCTTGAATTCAGCCTTTTTCGCTAGTCGACTTTTGAGGAGATGTCATGGATTCTTGGTGTTCATTCATGATACCGTAGCCATAGTGGGTTTGTTAGACCGGTTTTCCTTCGTGCGAGAGTTTTCCGACGTTGTTCCAGATGAGCCGGCAAAGCTTAGGGAGCTTAAGGATCAGCTGCAGAGTTGTTGTTTGGGGAGTTTTGTGCGTCTGAGTGTTTCGCTTTTGGGAAGCTCCTATTTCTGTTCGTTAAAGAGAAAGACGACAGTTTGAGGTTGTGTATCGACGGATCGTTAATTGAACCGGCTTACGGTGCGGATAGGTATCCTTTACCTCGCATTGGCGATTTCTTCGATCAGCTCCACAGTGCGAGACATTTTCTAAGTTTGTTCGGGATCAGGTCATCATTGTTGCGGATTCGGAGTGATGACATTCCGAAGACTGCCTTATGCGTGCTACGGGCTCTGTGTGTATTAGTGAGTCATAGGATTCACTGATGCCCCGGCAGCATTCGTAGATATGAAGAACCAGATTTCTTCAGGCCGTTCCTCGACCAGTGTTGTTATGTTATTTACGACATTCTGATCTATTTAATGTGTCTTGAGGAACAGGGGTAGCACTTGAGGATTTGTTATGCAGATACTGGGAGAGCACCAGCGGTTTGCTAGATTCTCGGAGTGTTCCTACAGGCTTGTTTGTGTTGACTCCTAGGTCTTGTTGTCACAGGAGACGGTTTTGTATGGTTCCAAGGGAGATCGTGGCCGTACAGCTCGGGCCCAGACCTGTGTGCAGGGCAGAGGTCCGCAGATTTTTGGGCTCAGCAGGTTCTTACCGCCGTTTCGTGCAGGATTGCTAGAGTAGTGCTACACCGTCGACTGAATTGACCACAATGGAGGATTCTTTTCTTTGGACTGAGGCATGTGTGCGGAGTTTTCAGCAGTTGGAGATTCGGTTAACAACTGTATCAGTTCTTTCTTTGCTTTTGGTTCGGGCGACCTTGTTGTTAACTGTAATGTTTCTTGAGTGGGGCTCGAGTGTGTACTGAAGTGACACTATAGAGTTATCGCTTTTGCTTCCCTACATTTGGAGGAAGTACGAGAAGGATATTCCACTCATGATCTGGAGATGGCCACGGTGGTTTTGCGTTGGAGATTTGGTGACACTATTTGTTCGAGAGTCGTGTCAGATTTTCACGGACCACCAGAGCTAATGTACATCTTCCTGCAGCGGATTTTGATTGTTGTGATAGTCCTCTGCAGATTTACAGTTCTTGTGCGATCATTGAGTACAGCTTAAGTTCGTCTCTACTGAGGGGACAGCTTGCTCATGTCCGCGCCCGACTACTTTTCTTTAATCGATTTCACGAGGCACTGCCCGCCGATGCTCGTTCGTCAGAGATACTTGAGCATACTCGGCTGGGTAATGATTTGGAATCCTTGAGTTGTGACACGGTGTGCTAAGTTAGGGACGCGTTTGTGTACCTGATGTTATCGGGTAGAGACGTGAAATCCTCGAACAAGCAAATCAGTCAACTCTCTGTTTTCATTTGAGTTCCACCAACATTGACGTGACTTGTGTGATAGTTACGGGTGGGAAAGGATGTAAATAGAAGCTTTGGGTTTCGTTTCAAGGTGTCTGTCTTTTGTGTGCTTGGGCTGAGCATCTGAGGCCGGCTGGAGAGTTGCAACCTTTAACCGTTCTGAAGTAGGAGTGGGAGCAGATCTTCATAAATTTCGTTATGGTTTCTACCCAGGTTTAGTCAGGGTGTGACTCCTTTCGGATTCTTGTCGTCCGGTTATACTCAGTTTGCTCAGTTGTTCTTTATTAAGTTATGCGTTTGTGTTAATTGTTGTCAGCAGTTGGGGATCGTCACTCGCCATTGTTAGGGTTCTCCTTCGATTGCTGTTATCAGGAGACACTCCAATTGGCAACCTTTAGGTTTAGGGGTTAGGTCGTGTCGATCACCAGTCTGTTGTTTTTCTGACACTGCGTAGTAGGATTTTGGACCCCAGCCAGTCTAGAGACTTCGGCGATTATCCAGTTGTTTCAGGTCAGGATGAGAGTAGCCCAGTGCAAATAGAGGTCTTATGCCGACTGTGTTGGTCGTAGACTTAAGTGCGCAGTGGTAAATCATGTATTCCTGTGGATTTTTCGGATAAATGACGTGTTGAGTTTTGGGAAGCTTATCCCAGGATTGTAGGTCCTTCGAGTTCCTATAAGCGAGTTAGTTTCGTTGCCTTTAGGTTGGCACTTCCGCCCAGATTATTGAGTTTTCACCCCGTATTCCTTGTGATGATACTTCACGATTACGTTCATGACCTTTCTCACATGATTTGGCACCAGACCATTTGGCTTGGACGCGATCGTTTCACTCACCGGCAACTATTGTGTTAAGGGCTCGGCGGGTGGAGAAACGTCGGTCAAGGATCTTGCCATCTGTGAAGGGTTTTTCTTGGACGTAGCCGTATAGTGAGGTAATCACTTGGGAGGCTGCGAGTGGGATTTGAGAGTTGTAATCACTTCGGGGACGAATTTCTTTTAAGGGGGGAAGATTGTAACACCTTAGAATGTGTTTTGGGGATAATTAAATTTTAATATATGGTTTTTAATAAAAAGTTTACAAAATTGATTTTTAATTATTTTATCCTATTTAATGAATATTTTATTATATTTTTCCTAGGCTTGCACACACTTGTGCATGTTAACTAGGGTGGTAATTTGGGGTTTCGCCATGATTAGCAACATGGTGAACTAACCATTTTCCCTAATCTAGTTTTAATAATTGTATTAGGTGCTTTTAAGGTTTAATTGTGTATGGTTGTTTTTAAAAATAAAATGAAAAAGGATTTTAAAATTTGTTTGTAGTGTTGACCTTGAAAGAGAGAGAGGGCATGGGGCAACATGGCATGAGCCATGCCTCATTTAATGAAGAAAGAGAAAGAGAATGGGAGGAGTTTTTGATGTTTCTTTCATTTCTCACTTTTCACTCTCATGTCACTCATTCTCTCACTCTCATAAACACACACACACACACACACAAGCAACACCAGCAGCTGAGGCAGCAGCAGCTCCAGCAGAAGGATCAGCTTGCAGCAGCAGCAGATCTAGACAACACAGCAGCAGCCACAACACCACCAGCAGCAGCTCAAGCAAGCAGCAGCAACAGCAGAAGCAACAACATCAGCATCATCATCAGCTCATGCAACAGCCGCAGCAGCAAGCAGCTTCAGGAGCAGCAATAGCATCAGCAGCAGCTTCTGGCAGCAGCAGCAGAGGCCCCAGCAACTTGCAGTAGCTCTTCTTCCTCCATACACTTCTTCTCCTGCTTCCTAGGGTCTTTTAGGGTATATGTTCTGAACTCATTTCCCTTTTATCTTAGCTTGTGTGTTAATTAGCTTCGGTTTGTGTTTATTAGTTAGTTTTGTGCTAAATATGGTGAATTGGGTGGAATTTTTGTTAGGTCATGATTGTGTTGGTAAACCCTACCTATTTAAGTGTTGTTAGGGTCACTTTAACTGAGTTTAACTCAGATTTCACTAAAATACCATAGGGTTTACGTTTTGTGCAAAATATCGTATTTTGGTGTCGATTTGCGACATCTGGAACCGGCTGTGACCCGGGAAGTTTACTGAAAAATTAAGCAAAATTGTAGTGATGTACTAGGGACAATGGGGAACCACCTGAGGCACGACACCCAGGCCACCGTACAGGGCCGGCGACGGCAAAGGGGAGGTCCGGCGACGCCGGCTCTGCATGGGAGTTTGGGTTTTGGTTTTTCTCTGTTGGTGTCTGCAGTGGTTTGGATTCTGTTGGTCTTGTTTGTTTGTTTAGCTTTCACGGTATGCAAAATCTGGGATCACTTAGGCAGTTTCTAGTGTTTTGTGTCCGCACGATACGTAATACGACACGGATCGTGCAGTTTGCGTGGTTTTTCTCTTGGGTTAGTTTCGTCGTGTCGCTATACACGTTAGCCACAATACGAACACTTGAGAGTATGTTTTGTGTTGTTGCGTCGGTCTAGTGTAGTGTGTACGTGATTTGGGTCTGTTATTAATTTATATTTGTTTTATTGTTTTAATGTTGCAGGTTCGCAGACGGGGACTACGGACACTGCTACAGGGGGAAACAGGTGGTAGGATTCACCTAGCGTGGAGCGCTGGTGAGTAGATTTAACATCTACAAGGGAATCGCCCGCATGGCGTTATGCGTCTCGGCTAGGATTCTAATACTTGTCACATATTCTACGTTATTGTTAGAATTGTGCCCTTACCCCATTACTTAGATGTTGTATTTGGACTAGTAGCCGTAGGACACTGCACAAATTATTAATAATTCATGTTCCGCGAGCACTGATTGTATGCTACACACACCGTCAATAATTGCCATGTCATACACATGTAGGGTTCCTAGGCACTCTAATGGAGTCTCACAAGTGATCAAACATGCACAAATAAAATTTTACGGGTGCCTACAAACCCTAATACGGATCGTCAACTAGATATATAGGTGAAGCAAGCAAGTAAACGGAAATATAGCAAAAGGGAAGGGGCTACAACCTTTGTAGATCCGGTCCTCCACCTCCTAGGCTCCGCGATGAAGTCCCCTCGCTGTCCAAATCGGATCTTGGGCTCTAGCGTCGTCTTCATCGGAGAAAAAGCGGGCTAGGTCATCGACGACGATGCCGAAGATGATCTACGTCGAGGCATCGCTAGATCAAGCTCCAACTTCACCAAGTCAAGAAAACTTGTGAAGGAAACACCCTATACTACTTGGCAAGAGGTAGAGGATGAAGAAATAGGAAGTGGGTTCAGTTTAGAATTGGATTTCTCACTTGTTTTCATCACTTGCCATTGATGCAGCAAGCTTTTCTTCTTCTTGCTCATGAAGAAGAAGAAGAAGAAGATATGATAAGTTATGTAAAATAGATAAATAAATCAATACTTATCATTTACTAACCCTTGGTTAAGTGTATAGAATGTACTATGGTTAGTTCATATGGTTAGGGTTAAGCATGAGACAAGAATGGTGACTTAGTCAAAGTTTCATGAATGTTCAACTAAAAACAAAAATAGCAACCATTCTTTTCTCATCTTTTCCAAAAATAAATAAATAAATAAATAAATAAATAAAAAGCAAGAGAAAAGAAACAAAACCCTAACCATTAGTTTAACCATGGTTTAATTCTTTACACTAACCCTAGCTTGCATGTATCATCAAACATGATACAATCTTGTGCACAAAAGTATATCACATATACAACTTGTGTAATCCAAGTGAGAAAATCCATTTAAAGTGAACCAATACCAGTTAATGCAAAGTAATATATCAAATATATAATTATACATTAAATCATTAAATCAACACTTGATTCAATGATCCGGTCATGTCGCATATAACCGGCTAGTATCCAATGTATCGGCTTATCGAATCAATCCTTGATTCGATAACTAGGTTATATCGCATATAACCATTCGATACATTCATCGCGAGAATGAAATACGGTATCACGTACATGCATTATTCTCGGTCCCCCACATATCTCATATGCGCTCCTATTTCGTTTCGCTTGAGCCAGGAAACCTCTGTGTAGGACTCTAAAGACTCGTCAATACGCCGGCAGCGGATGATGATCATATCAAACATCCACAAGCCGCAAGCGGTCTGCTAAACGTAACGGCCACCCGGGTATTGAGCGATCAGAAGATCGACGAGCAATCCCGCTCACACTCCTGTGAATCCAACCAGTAACACTTACCGTACAGTCCGGTTTGTTCGTCTGATATGTCGCATATCTCGCCTAGGGGTGGTAAACGTCAGACCCCAGTAGCTTGATAAGTCATGCCAACGTAGGGTCCATAACTTTCGTGAAACTACTGATAACTCTTACCAGTATATCACAGCAACCCTGGCCAGGGATTTCCTGTTATGGCCAGTCGAGCATAGCACAACATCAACCCCCAATACCGGGAGAGACGAATCCCCTCCTATCGCTCATTGCCTCCATGTGAATCGGGACTGTACCCAAAAACCACCTGTTTGCACAACTCAGAAGAGCCATGGTAGGGTGGAAATCAAAGCACAGTGGGAGAGACACAAGACTCTATGACGATCTCGGGTCAACAGACTAAGCTGTACCAGTGTCACCAGAGAACTGCCATCTGACGTGAGGTATAATACCATCTGGGAGTTCTTGGCGAGTCCGTTCAGTGTACCCAGTCTCCACTGAGCACCCGCATACCACCTTCGATGTCAAACACCAATGGATATGGGATTATCCATCGCCCATCGCATGGGTCGAGAAGATATGCGCTAGTCTACTCTGGAATATCGATGCCCCGTCTCGATATTCCCCCGACTAGGAACATTTCAAGGATGTACTCATGGACTATCCAGGCCCCACTAGTATGATCTGCATCACAGTCCTGGAAGTCGAGTACACATCCTAAGGGCTTTATCAACATGTAATCAGAGAGACATAAAGTATACATATTAAGATAAAGAGCAACCAGATAGCGTACTATCATGTCGAGCAAGAAAGTCCTACCTATATTTGTCCCAGCATCCACTACAATATACATCCAATGTACAGTAATGGCCTCTAGGGCATACATATAACTAACAATCTTCCACTTGCACTAGGGCCATTTGTAGCAGTGGTTGTAGTATCTAATACTCAACCATCCCCTAAAAGTCTCTCTTTGGGAAAAGGCCTTCGTGAGTGGATCCGCCGTGTTCTCCTCTGAGTCTACTCTCCTAACCTCGATCATCCTGGAGATCAACTATCTCCATGATCAGGTGATGCTGCCTCAGAATATGTCTGGGTCACAGATGGGACCAGGGTTCCAGGGCCAAAACCACACTTCCATTGTCATATAATGGCAGGAACCTAGTTCATCTTATGAACCAATATACACCCAAACTGCCTCTTTGGTAGTATCTTTAATAGCGATGTTACCAGCCTTTATCGTCTAGTTTGCCACGGTATCTAGCTTGGAACTCTTCCAACATACCGTCCCTTTACTGAAGGTTAAGACAATGCCTGTGACTGACATTCAGTCGTCTTTATCACTCTGGAACCCTTCCAGTGATTCTCCTCAGGATCGATTGATACCATCTTATTATAGCTAGTGAGAATCCTAAAATCTATTTAGATCTATCTCATAGATCCAAATCACAGGATTTAGGAGGTATCACTTTGATCCTATATGGAAAATCATTGTGATAAGCGGAGATTGATCGAGCGTAGCATAAGAAACTCCTTCCCTAACAGGAGTATGTCATCCACGTACTCTACGAGGATCGTCACCATACTCCCTACTACCTTTTTGTTTATACAAGGTTCATCTACCATTTTGATGATGTCAACTTCTTTGACTAATCCATCAAAACAGATGTTCCAACTCCACGATGCCTGCTTTATCCTATAAAGCATCTTGCACACGTTTCTGCTGCTCCCACTGTCTACGAGGCCCTCTGGCTGTGTTCTTTTAGACGTTCTCTTCTAAATCAATATTTAGAAAAGTAGTCATGGCACCCAACCACCAGATATCGTAGCAATGGTATGTAGCCATGGCAAGTAGGATCTGGATGGACTTAAGCATATTCCCTAGAAAAAGATTTCATCATTTTCCGTGCCTGGTTAATGACGAAAATCTTTAACAAGTCTAGCTTTGAAAGTCTCAACTTTTCCATCTATACCAAGTAATCTTCTCAAGATATACTTGCTCCTGATGGGGATTTAACCCTTCAGATATAGCAACCAAAGTCCATACTTTGTTGGTGTATATGGATTCCATTTCAGATGGCTAAGCATCCAGCCATTCTTACAGAGTCCCTACTCGAAACTAGTTGGGTCATCATCTCATGATGCAATCCTCACTCCCACTGTCATCGAGAAACCGAGGTATCTCTCAGGCGGATGAGGAACCCTGCTAGATCGGCGGAGAGGCTGAGGTTCGTCGGGAACTATTGAATCCTTTGGTTCTGTCAAATCATCAGCTTTTGATTGTATAAATGGAACCTTTCCAGTTCTACATAACTGACCTTGCCTCGAGCTTGTCCAGATTTTGCTTTTTAGACATAGACTGGACAACCCCAAATCTGAACTAACTTAAGAGATAGGCTCTTCCCATACCATATCTCATATGGAGTGGTAGGCACTGATTTGAATCGAACTTTATTCAATAGGTATGCAACTTCATAAGTGCATAACTCCCAAAAGGAAATAGGAAACTCAGTAGTACTCATCATAGAGCACACTCTTAATAGTGTGTGATTGCTCTGCCCTGATACACCGTTGTGCTGTGGTGTATTCAGAGGAGTAATACGGAGAGAGAATCTCATTCTCCTTTAGAATGGTCCAGGAATGCCATGCACAAGTATTCTCCTCCCTGATCTCATCATAGGACATAATACTTATACCCGTATTGTTGGTTCTCTACTTCTAACTTATATTCTGCGAATATCTCAAAAGGTTCGGACTTGTGTTTCAACAGGAACATATGTCAGAATCTTGAGAGATCATCAGAGAACGTAATGAAGTATAAAGAACCAGTCCTGGCATGTGTAGACAGGAGACTTTACATACATCATCATGTATCAGTCCCAAGAGTTCATTAACTCTTTCTCTGCTTCCAGTAAACAGAGCTGGTGTCATTATATCTTTGTGACATGACTGACAAGTTTCACAAGATGTAAATCCAAACTGATTTAAATATGCATCTAAATGTAACTTCAGCTAGTCGGGTCGCGTTGATATGACCTAGTCTACAATACCTCAAGAAGAATTTGTTCATTTCTGAACTCTTCCTCTTGTGTGTGTTCAGTAAACAAGGAACTGTAGTTTGATTTAGAACGTCAATGCTTTTAGATAACGTGCCTGAACCGATCAACTTTTGATATAGGAAATGTTCAAAACATTATCCAACAATACAAAATTATATCATTTCTTTACTAATAAAGAGACTGATATGATTTTGTATATCAGGTTCGGTATCTAATAGCATTTGTTCAGAATCAATGTATTCGTAATACAGGGTGACAGTGACCAATAGACTTGGCTGCAACACTTGCCGCGTTTTCTGCCTCATGAAACTTATCACCCGTTCTCAGTTTTTCTACCTTTTTGCAGCCCTATGTAACAGATTACATATCTGGGATCCTGATCCGGTATCATATACCCAGGATGCAGAGGATACTGAGAAACAGTTCTTTGTAATGAACACACCCGAAGGAGATGCATCATATGCACTTTCTTCGTTTGGGCGGCATAGGAATTCTGGTATTCCCCAATTTCCTGCTCTGTCTTATAACAATTATAAGTTGGAGCGGGACCAACGTTCCCCAGCTCAGTATAACAAGCGGGTTCGGTCAATACATCCATTTTATTATCTTGATTAAGGCGTGATATGGTCGCTACCAGGAGAGAGAGAGAAGAAAACACTCAGCGTGCGCTCTTGCAAGATCAGACTGGTTATATATTTTATCTAATCTGGATGGCTCCCACTGTTTTTATCAAATCTTCCTTCAAACCCTAAAATGAAAGACTAGCTGGGATTAATTACACTCTACAAGTTCGCCAATCTTTCAGCCAGGCCAGTGTCGGTACTTTGAGGGAGGTTCCCCGTGCTTTCGCACGGACCTAATTACAGTAAACCTCATTTTCCCAGAGGCGTAACCCCATTGACACCTTTCTAGACACCTACTTGATCGGCTAATTGCAAAGTGCAAAACTCTCCCAGGAGTAACAATTACTCGCAGTGGGTATCGGGATCCAACTATCATATAGAAGGTATGCAATCTCATTGCAAATTTCAACACTTGAAACTCCCGATAAAGGTTTTTACCCCTAGCACCTATGACCTTAACTATGGTCAACAAATCATAAGTACTAGTCAAGTTCTACCCGTCATTTCGTGATTAATTAGACCCACCCACATGACCCTTAACTAAGGTCAACAAAGTCACGCGACTGTCCTAACTAATCGCATCATATGCGGTGTAGGAAGACATCACTTAGCTACCGTACACTGTGCCTTGACTATGGTCAACAAACACAGCACGAATACTAAGTACTCTACTTCCTAAAATGACGGAGGGTTGCGAATGGTTTTTGTGAAAACCTTTAACGCTTTGAACTTGATCTCGTTGCGGAATCAAATGGTTTTTAAATGGAATGTTTTTGAAGCTTTTCTAGTTTTGCTAAAGGGGTCACTCCCGGTGAAGGGATCGTCGGCCCTTTCCTCGTCGAATGAGGTGCGGGATATATCATATATATCACTGTGCAAAGCAGAAACTATAGAAGCAATCAAAGGACAAACCGAGTGTGTAGCATCTGCCAGTTATTGCTAAAGGAGTCACTCCCGGTGAAGGGATCTCGGTCCTTTCCTTATCGAATAAGGTGCAGGATGTTCTATAATGAACACCGCGATGCAAAGCAAGAACTGTAGCTACCTGTTTTTATTTTGAAATTCGATTCCACAACATCAATTAGGTTTATTTTCTTTCATTAATCTCATTAATGAATATCCCATCATTTAAGTTCACCTAAACATCACAGATAAATATAACGTACACTTATGCCATCCGCATTCGCCTCGATGTCTTGTCTGCACCGTTAGGTTAGGTAACTAAAGGCAGAGCGGGGCAGGGCTAGCGCGGGTGTAAAACATAAGCAACGTTTATATAATATATCATATATGCTATATATAATATCTGTCACAGAACATCACATGATCACAGATAAATCACAGCAGAAGAAACATATGAAATATTGGATATACTAGGACATCCGTGTTTTCAATACGAGCCAGTATAAAACATGGATTCCACGGTCGTGATGAATAGCCAATCCCACACCCCTAGACCCCTACGAGAGCGGCAAGCAACCCTACCAATTCTAGGGTTAGGAGACCCGGACTCGACTCCTCGAGATGGTCTCCCACTGGACCCTAGAACCCGGTTACTTATGCTCCCCTCCTTGGGTCTATCCTAGTGCAGAAAAGTAAATAATATACATCAACGGTGACAACTTCCGCAACCTGGAAGTGCCCCAATAAAAGAATATTACATACAAGTTTTTACATGAATGAAAATGAAAAACACTCATCTCACATAAAAAAAACCCGGCTATTCAAACACGATGATCCAATATAACATATCCAGCAACACATAACATCACATGTCATCAACGTAAGTAAATATGCGCATCCCAATTGTCGTTGACATATAGCAACGAAACCGGCGATATCACATATTACACTTACGGTCACAGAAAAGAAAGTGTAAAACTACAACAGTTGGAATCCGCAACCACCTCAGACATCGCATGCCTGATCAAATGAATTCTTTAGACATCGCATGCCTAACAATTATAAACCCCGCATTTTAGTCTCATTATCGAAAACTCTTTCCAATATCAAGTCGGGCAATTCAACAAGATTCCCGAAAAACTGATCGAATGCTCGTCGCAAACTTTAGTAGGCGGCCGCACCCCCGACGCCGTCGACGAAGTGCACCAAGACGGAACACCGCTACCGCGAGCACCCAAACGGATGCTTTCGGCGACGGGGTTCTCCTACAGTCACTTGGTCGGGGCTATGGGGTGAGGCTGTCTATTAAGTTTACCCGGCGAGTATCCGCGTACGCTACGTGATTGCAACGGACTTTTGATCACATCAAAACTCCGTGGCAACCGATCAAGGGAGACTAAACTGCTATGTTTATAACATTCATTCCGTTATCTCATAACTACTTGTGAATTCCAATTATTGTATCACATTCCGGATAAACAGAAAATGTTAAACTTTCCGATCGAACATTCGAACACCCAAGTTTTCCCAATACGGCTCAACACATGAAATAAGTCTAACAGCATTCAGTTCGTGCCTCAGTACCAACGGTCCAGCCGCAGAAGGGTCAAGCCAACGCCTCACATGTGGCACGCCGTACTGCCCCAAACCCGAAGGTTCAAAGGGCAGTTCAAGACGGTCACATAATCGAGTTAAGGTTTGTTGTCTTCTAGAGGGTCCATCGCGTTACTTGCACTACTTAGAACGTCGTTAAACTACGGAAAAATCCAACAATTGGAAATTTCCTGGCAGGGGAAAAAGTGGGTATTTATATCCGGTCGAACTTTTTAACATATTCTAAAATACCCGGAAAAACACACTGACAAAATTAGACAATCCGATCGATACACTGAGTTCCCAATACAACCCAGAAAATTCAACTCTTGGAAAAATATTAAAAATTCCCAGGAAAACCAGCACTGCATACTAGGAATTACTGTGCACAATTCATTAAACAAGGATACATTATGGCCGCGGAACCGCCGCATAAGCCATGCTTATGCGGCGGAACCGCTGCTCTTTGATGGATACAGGAGCTCGAATTTCACAGTAAGTCTTAGATCTTCCTGCTGAATTTTCTGCATATTTTTAATTCACAAAAATCCACGAATTTCAAAAAAGTCTAGAGAGCATGTTAAAATCGGGGTTTCGGGTCGATCGGACTTCTAACTCCGTCTACGCATCGCCTAAGGCTCTAGATAGGCTCTGATACCACTGTAGGGTTCCTAGGCACTCTAATGGAGTCTCACAAGTGATCAAACATGCACAAATAAAATTTTACGGGTGCCTACAAACCCTAATACGGATCGTCAACTAGATATATAGGTGAAGCAAGCAACTAAACGGAAATATAGCTAAAGGGAAGGGGCTACAACCTTTGTAGATCCGGTCCTCCACCTCCTAGGCTCCGCGATGAAGTACCCTCGCTGTCCAAATCGGATCTTGGGCTCTAGCGTCGGCTTCATCGGAGAAAAAGCGGTCTAGGTCATCGACGACGATGCCGAAGATGATCTACGTCGAGGCATCGCTAGATCAAGCTCCAACTTCACCAAGTCAAGAAAACTTGTGAAGGAAACACCCTATACTACTTGGTAAGAGGTAGAGGATGAAGAAATAGGAAGTGGGTTCAGTTTAGAATTGGATTTCTCACTTGTTTTCATCACTTGCCATTGATGTAGCAAGCTTTTCTTCTTCTTGCTCATGAAGAAGAAGAAGAAGAAGATATGATAAGTTATGTAAAATAGATAAATAAATCAATACTTATCATTTATTAACCCTTGGTTAAGTGTAGAGAATGTACTATGGTTAGTTCATATGGTTAGGGTTAAGCATGAGACAAGAATGGTGACTTAGTCAAAGTTTCATGAATGTTCAACTAAAAACAAAAATAGCAACCATTCTTTTCTCATCTTTTCCAAAAATAAATAAATAAATAAATAAAAAAAAAAGCAAGAGAAAAGAAACAAAACCCTAACCATTAGTTTAACCATGGTTTAATTCTTTACACTAACCCTAGCTTGCATGTATCATCAAACATGATACAATCTTGTGCACAAAAGTATATCACATATACAACTTTGTAATCCAAGTGAGAAAATCCATTTAAAGTGAACCAATACCAGTTAATGCAAAGTAATATATCAAATATATAATTATACATTAAATAATTAAATCAACACTTGATTCAATGATCCGGTCATGTCGCATATAACCGGCTAGTATCCAATGTATCGGTTTATCGAATCAATCCTTGATTCGATAACTAGGTTATATCGGATATAAACATTCGATACATTCATCGCGAGAATGAAATACGGTATCACGTACACGCATTATTCTCGGTCCCGCACATATCTCATATGCGCTCCTATTTCGTTTCTCTTGAGCAAGGAAACCTCTGTGTAGGACTCTAAAGACTCGTCAATACGCCGGCAGCGGATGATGATCATATCAAACATCCACAAGCCGCAAGCGGTCTGCTAAACGTAACGGCCACCCGGGTATTGAGCGATCAGAAGATCGATGAGCAAGCCCGCTCACACTCCTGTGAATCCAACCGGTAACACTTACCGTACAGTCCGGTCTGTTCATTTGATATGTCGCATATCACGCCTAGGGGTGTTAAACGTCAGACCCCAGTAGCTTGATAAGTCATGCCGACGTAGGGTCCATAACTTTCGTGAAACTACTGATAACTCTTACCAGTATATCACAGCAACCCTGGCCAGGGATTTCCTGTTATGGCCAGTCGAGCATGGCACAACATCAACCCCCAATACCGGGAGAGACGAATCCCCTCCTATCGCTCATTGCCTCCATGTGAATCGGGACTGTACCCAAAAACCACCTGTTTGCACAACTCAGTAGAGCCGTGGTAGGGTGGAAATCAAAGCACAGTGGGAGACACACAAGACTCTATGACGATCTCGGGTCAACAGACTAAGCTGTACCAGTGTCACCAGAGAACTGCCATCTGACGTGAGGTATAATACCATCTGGGAGTTCTCGGCAAGTCCGTTCAGTGTACCCAGTCTCCACTGAGCACCCGCATACCACCTTCGATGTCAAACACCAATGGATATGGGATCATCCATCGCCCATCGCATGGGTCGAGAAGATATGCGCTAGTCTACTCTGGAATATCGATGCCCCGTCTCGATATTCCCTCGACTAGGAACATTTCAAGGATGTACTCATGGACTATCCAGGCCCCACTAGTATGATCTGCATCACAGTCCTGGAAGTCGAGTACACATCCTAAGGGCTTTATCAACATGTAATCAGAGAGACATAAAGTATACATGTTAAGATAAAGAGCAACCAGATAGCGTACTATCATGTCGAGCAAGAAAGTCCTACCTATATATGTCCCAGCATCCACTACAATATACATCCAATGTACAGTAATGGACTCTAGGGCATACATATAACTAACAACACAAACCACTTATAGATAATATATTGCTTGGTTAGGGACCTTGTAACATTGATTCATACTGCTTATCACATATGACATTTACCATACCTGTATACCTATAGAGTATCGTACTATTAGTGATAGGTACATATACCCTTTACGATACAGCTACAGGTATACCTTGCTCATATTTTACTTATACCCAGGGGGGTATACTACATCATTTCATATAGGTAGATACCTATACTTGCTACAGCTGTATGTTACACATATATCTGTTTCAGCTACATATTTACCATTACCTGATGTTATTTAGAATTGGATGAAATAAGAACCGCCTTGATGTTTTATTTTAACTTGTTGCAGTTAATTAGCGGTTTTCCTTTATATGCTCGCATTTCAGTTTATGTCGCATATATTCTATTCATAGATTTTGGCATTGTTATATGGATTTTTCATGATGTTTTCTGGATTTGGAAACCGTGCGAGTTCATGAAATTATGCATTAATTGAAAAACCCGGTTTCCTTGATATGATATTTGAGCATCCACCATGAGTTTTATTGGTTCTGATCTATATATACCCCTACGAGGAGGCGTCGAGGCCGTAGAGGGTACATGGTGGGGCCCGGAGGTACCCGGGGCAAGAAAGGGATGTCGATGTACCACGCCGATGAGCCCGGCAGGGGAGCCATACCATCCGGTGACAGCACCAATGACTCGGCGGTGATCAAGAGGATACCGTTGGGAGTCATGTACGTATGGATACGTGAAAAGACGAGGGTCAGATCTAGGCACTCATGCTTTTCAGGATAGCGTATGATACGTACCTATCTGGATGCTAGTCTTGGTGATGGCATCTGATAGATCAGTATTTCTGTGTCGATGCTTGGCACATTGGTTTTCATGATATTTCCAATTACCTTGTATATATAACAAGGGATTTAGCCATTGTTATATATACCCTTACACCAATATTAGTGGAGTGGGACGCTAATATATATGTATTGACCCCATTATATTTATTTCTGCAAATATATATATATATATATATATATATATATATATATATATAGGATGTTAGAATTTTACTTGAGCTTGATTTAGGATATTAGGTGATTCATTGAGATTGGATACCGGATACATATGAGATTACTGATTTGTACATTCGGGATATAGGAGATTACTCGATATTGTACATTGGGGAGACGTGAGACTTATATGATATGAGAGCCCAACTTGGGGGCTGATTTGAGGAATTATGAATTTGAGTGTCTTGATGGATTGTGATCCTACCACGTTGTCAGGATTCCGTGGAAATGACATATTTGACTCCATACCTCATACCTAATTATTTATGCACTGTTCATGTATTAGTAGTACCTGTTAGTGTACCCTTCATGATTGCTACATATCTATATTCTCATATCCCTATCGCATGATTATTTCATACTATTGTCATATCACTATTGCTTCATATATTGGTCGTACCTGTTAGTGTACTTTCCATTATTCTGCACTCATATGACTTATTATTACTGCAAATCGCATATCTTAGATTCATACTGTACGTACATACTTGCGATTACCTGCATATGTTATCTACTATTCACGAGTTGGCAACTCACCCCCATTGTGCCACAGTTGTTTTGCAGGGTGTTTCCCCAGAGTAGTCGAGGCGGGCTATTCACCTATCATCTTTAGCTACAGATACCGCATCGGCTCACAGTGTGCTATTTTGCTTAGGTGGGTTTTGGTGGTTATCTGTATTTTGTATTGTACATTCGTTGTATCTTGTACTCTCCATCTACTATTATGTTGTTGACTTAGAGACTTGGTGAGTACGTTATAGTATATTATTTATGGATTTGTTGTCTTTTATACAGCTTTATCTCTATTTTCTTTATTTCTTCGCTACGGCGTCGTATATTTGTGGTGGTGATTGTTTTCCACCTTTGGGCATGTATTTTCTCCCGTTTGAGGATGCTTTATTTATCTTTATTGTTGTACCCATTTTGGGGTCAGTTTTTACAAAGGGGGTGTTGCCAAAATTTTAAAGAAAGAAAAGTTGGACTTTTAAAGAATTTGGGTTGTGATTTCAAATGTTTCAAAAACTTTTATTATCTTTTCCTTTCTTTTTTAATGGTTTAGATTTCTGGATTTTGGCTTTCTTTTACTGCGTTACGTGTTTAGGCATTGCGTAGTATTAGGGCCATCACGTGCCAATTTCGGGTCGTGACAACAGGCAACCTCTATTAGTGGCCCGATCATCCGGTGCAAAACCGAACACTCGCCTCAAACGTGAGGTCACAACACAAACACTAAATCGAGAAGTTCCCATGTCACCAGAAAACACGATGGTCAGTTCTCGTCCATGACGAGCTCGCCCTGACAGCATCACTAGCAGCAGCTCAATCTGCGCTCAAACCATGGTGATAGGAACCTCAAGCATGTATCGATGAAGATAGATCAAAGGGATGCAAAGAATAAACAGATCCCAAAATGGATACATGATCATAAGGAGGAATGGAATCAATGAGATTTGATCATTAGAACGATAGAATCGAGAATCTCAAATGGATGTATGGTCATGGGAACGAAGAGAATCACAGATATCAAGATATGTACATCCTAAGCTTACTTAAGTGGAGTATCGCATCGTAAGTATGCCGTGGAAAATATGCACGGTACGTCACTCTACTCGAGTTACCTACTCCATCAATCAGGGTCAACCTATGTAACGAAAGTTTGGGTTTAATACCCCTGTTCAAGTCTAAGTTCCGCAAGGTCAAGCTTGAGGTCCAAAATAGATTACGCCCCAGACTTTGCATACTCAAACCTAGAGTCGAACCAACTTTGTCACAACCCAAAATTTAGTTCGTGACCGGCACTTAAATCATGCAACGTCTAAAGGCGTAACGTAAATTAAGTAAGCCGAAGCCCAGAAATCTAAACCATTTAAAGAAAATAAAAGAGGTGAAGTTTTGAAATAAAGGTATGATGAAATCAAAATGTTTTTCTTAAATGCATAGAAAATGGAACATGAAAATGCAAGTGGATTATTCTAGTTAAAAAAATGTTTCGTCTTTTTTAAAATTTGGGCAACACGTCCCTTGTATATTTTGATCCAAAACTACATATACAGGATAACAATAAAGGCGTCCCCAAGCGGGAGCTAGCACTTCGCCAATCGGCGGAATAAAAACCACACAAGTCAGAAATAAATGTATACGACGCCCAACGGCGAAGATCAACACAAAAGGATAATGTAAAGAAGCAAGATATCAAATCCCCCAATAGCGAACATATAATTCGTCGCACTAAGTCTCGCAAGCACAAGTATTTCTAAGTCTTACTAATTATACAAATACTAGTTTCTGATTGATTGAGTTGACTAGATACAACAGGAATAATAATACAAGAGTGGGCACGATCCAATATGTCCCACCTACCATAGCAAATCACCCGAATGCAAGATGTGTGCCAGCGATACCGCTACTGATCGATGCGGTCAAACCTGCAAGAATTATGGAACAACGGGGGTGAGTTGCCAACTCGTGGGTAGAAAACATAAGGAGGTAGAAATCGAATAAAACAACGATTTCCTAGGTCAACTATATCATGAAGGTAATACTATGATATCTAGGGTGACCGTGTCTACATATATACCAACAATAATCAATGCCTGTAAGCATGTGGATATCATCCACGTGTCTGTCAATGACACAACAACATGAAAACACATACATATAAATATGAGGATTGTTCATACCAGAATTTTGCATTTTAATACCGCTCATTCATTATCTACTTTTTGTATATATCGGTACTATTAACCAATGTTTGCTCAGTAATACAGAATACAGGTATCCGTGACAAAATACTGGAAATACATTCAAAATCACGGATATATCATTTGCGAGCCAACACTGCAACCAGAACCGCAAACCGACCGATATTTCAAGAGTTTCTTTTTGCAACATGCTTGTGTACACACATTTTATCTAAATGGACCAACACAATACAAGTTGTACACAAGTGTGCACTAGGACCTAGGGGGGCTGCACCAAGACATAAGTGGGCATGAGTGTGACATGCATTAAATGCTACAAGATATGTGTTGACTTTAAAGATTCAAGTTTCCCTCCAAAACCCAAACTGCAAACAAGATCAAACCAGAGAAAATAAACTGCACCAAAATGATGCTGGAAACAACACTAACCATCACACGAAGTTCGAGGAAGTTCCCACAAAAACTGGCCGGCCCCACTTCTCCCGTAGCCGAGCCCGCCGGCCCCAGCTCCTTTGATTGGGTCCATCTTTCTGTAGGCCCCTTTTGATGCCACATTAGCTCGTTTTTATTATTTATTTATTCAGTTTTTGAGCCTATAAATACAGACCAGAGGCATGAGGAATGGGATACCTTTTCTTTAGTTTTTTATCAAAACTCTTATAATTTGTAAGCTTACTTTCCTTTGTAATTCTTGAGCTCTTGCCCCTTTGCCTTGATCTTGCAACTTCTTCATTGAACTTGCAAGCTTAAGGTTTAAATTCTTGATTTCAAGATTAGTGTAACTTGTTGTGATTCAATAAAAAGTTCTCATTTTTTTACTACCATGTCTTGTTCTACATTTACATATTTGAACTTGTGAAATTCTCGCTTTACTTTAATCTTGCAACCTCTTAAGTGAGCTTGCAATCTTAAAGTTTTGTGTTTGGATTTCACACTTCTCTGGGATTACGAACACTTGGAGATATTCCCACTTGGATTCATTGGTTCTTTCTTTTCTCGTATTTTTTATGTTCCTTACTCTTTTCCCTTTTTTCTTATTTTTACTTTGTAAATATGTGTGTAGTCTCTATACTTGTTAAGGGTGGAATATGGTTAGATTGTATTAGAAGATGTTATTTGCTAAAAACCTTACACTTTGCGATTGAAACTCCATGCAAATCACTTGCAATTCCGCTCCGCTAGGCATCCTATCCTACCCCGATAGCGATGATTCGTAATCGTGACCGGATTACTAGTGGTTTGCCGGATGCTAGAATCAAGAGATAACAACGGAAGGACAAAAGACAACGAAGACGGATTTAGCGAAATGCCGCAAATACCGTATTTTAAGTTCCCTAATCCGCGTTGTTACCTATTGCTTTAGTGTCAATACCAAAGTTGGGTCTATAAGGATTCGGCAAACTTCACCTTCATACAAGCTAACCTATTACTACCCTTAATAAGTCTTTTTATTATACATATCCTTGTTGCGACATTTAGTTTAATCAACAAATCAAAATACATTGTTAACTCGTTAATATAAACCTAAAAACTTACCATCTCCCTGCAGACGACCCGTACTCATCGCGGCTCGCTACACGCGACACCGTTTTGATTGCGGTAATTTCTAAACTCTTTCTAAAATACGACACGACAAACGTAACAATCAAATAGCGCCGTTGCCGGGGAGATGGTAACGCTTTTATACTTGTAATCTCGGGTTAATTTGTGCATATTTTGTATAAAAATTAACTTTCTAACACATTCAAACGGATAAAACCATTCTTTTTCAAAACCAACACAAATACAAAAATAATCCTTTTTCTTCTCTGGATTTGTAATATGCTAACACTCTGAGGTTTAAAGAAAAAATCAAGTTATAAAAGTGGAATGATATTACTTCACCGAGATAACACACAAAATTTGAGCCCATTCCCTCACACAAAAACCGGCGACACACCCTTGTTTTCCGAGGTCGCCGGCTGTTTGGTGCTCTTTTCACTTGTGGTTTTTGTGTTTCCTTCAATGTTCCAATAGAATCCTATTTTTATTGTTTGATTTTCTTAATTATTTGTGTTCAGAATTTTGGCTATCCATATCGTTTTTTGGCTCAAATATACGTATTTTTCCGACATTTGCAGATTTGACGGATTGTGAGCAGCGATGTCACGACCCGAAGTTTGGCCCGTGACCGGCACTTAACCACGTAACGTCTACAGGCGTAACGCGACTAAGTGAACTGAAAACCCAGAAATCAAACCAGTGAAAGTATAGAGTGTTATAAGTTTTAATGAAGCACTTACTAACGTGATAAGAAATTTAAATAAACAATCACCAAGATAGTAATATACGACGCCGTAGCGAAGATCAAGATCCACAAGTGGGAACAATACAGATAGGATAAACTGCAAGTACAGTCGGCTCACAACGAGCTCGACACCAGAATACAAATAGAATACATCATCGTCCTCACACTGTCTCTAAGTCAATACATACATGGTAGATGGAGAATACTAGATACAACAATATACATACTGAAAGATAAACAGATACCGTGCAAAACCCACCTATCAGCAAAAGAGCTAGTACACCAACTATGGGGGTATTTGTGTCAAAAGATGCAACCGCAGCCTGCCGCGACTACTCCGAAGGGCAACCTGCAAACACTGTGGCACAACGGGGGTGAGTTGCCAACTCGTGAATAGAGATAACATATAAAGGTAATCGCGAGCATGCACGTACTACGCTACTCTATCATATGCCAACAGATGATATCAATGTGTGATAAGCAGTATGTGCAATAATCATGCAAATACTCTATCAGGTAATGTAACTACAGGATGAGGTAGCAATAGTAAATGCTGAGCAGAGGAAATATAATATCTACACGGAATGTCAACGTGGAATATATAATCGGTGTCCCTCAATGCACCCAGATCCCCCAAATAGCTCAGACGCCGGCACTCTCATCGGCCCTTAAATCCTGTACATCTCTGAGAATCCCGAGTGCCCAATATCGGCACCCAAATATCATAAATACTCGTGTCCAGCATCAACACGCAAATCCTCATCCATCGGGCCCCGTTAGTCCGGGTCAGCCCACGGGCTCCGTCTGCGGTATCGGCCCTCGGCCCCGGCAGTACGGATCACCCCGCATCCATCTATAGACTCTGATCAGTACCCTCCAGATAACTGTCATGTCCAACCAATCACCGGTAGGTAGCAGTCCCTCTGCCAGGCTCACCGTCTACTGCACAGCGAAACCGTTCTCGCCCCGGGGTACCATTCCGGTGTAAGTCCATGCTACCTCTCCCGGCACTTTCGGGTATGCGGAATTTGGTGAAAAACAATTTTCTTAGAGGTGGTAACATGGACTTAAAACCCGGATCTTTGTTAAACATCTAACTAACAACCTAACTAGGAGTTGTTAACTACTCGGTTAGGGGGTTTATACCTTTCTTATCTCGAACTCCTTCGTCTTCAAGCCTCGATGGTTGTCCGAATCGGCTTCTTCCTGTCGTCTCCTTGCGCCGAAGATAGATCCACCTGAAAGCTTCAACCTTTGGCTCCTTCTTCGAACTTTGAAGAAACTAGTTCACTCGGATTGCTAAACCTTGTGAACTAGAGTGAGTAGAGAAGAGTTTGTATGGGATTTTATCTATGGTTCTTGGTTCTCAACTTATGAGACAAGTGAACCATAGAGTCAAAGAGAGGGAGAGCAAGAGGAGGAGATGAGAGCTCAAGAACAAGAGAGAGAATGAGCATGAAAGAAAAATGAGAGAAGACTTTTCTCATTTGGCTCTCATAATCCAAAACAATCATAACACCCCATATCAATCAAGTATTATGTGATGGTTTAAGCAACCATAGCCATATCATTTCATGCACTCATTTTGCACAAAAGAGCAAGCAAGCAAAAGTCTTTGCCATGAAATGATAGCTATAGTTATCATGATGGTCAACTAGTCAAGCCTAGTCAACCGGTCAACAAAGTCAACAAGTCAACAAAAGTCAAAAAGTCAACAAAGTCAATCCCTCAACAACCATGTCACCATAATACTTAATTAATATAATTGTTAATCACATATCATATTCTCATTAGGGTTGAGCAAAAAGTCAATAGTCAACTGTCAACGGTCAACAACCCTAATGAGAATCCTCTGCCTCTGTCTCTCCGTCAACTGTGCATACACACCCGCATCCGCGTTCCGAGGAACACGAATGCATACTGGATAAAACCAATCCCAAAAGGTACACTAGGATCTGGCTTAAACCAAAGCCCGCTAGTGTGAACTGTCCGGACACTGTACGTGCACAAGTGCACGGATGTGACCGAACCCTGTCGCAAAACCATGCGACCTGTCGCAAAACCATGCGACCTCTACTCTTTTGCCTAAAGGCGAATAGCTTTCTGTGTGGGACTCTAAAGACTCGACACTCCGCTGGCAGTGGGTTTAACCACAGACCGCAAGCGGCACTAGCTGTGCGTAACGGTCCCTAGGTAGATGCCGACAAGAAGACTGACGTGGCGAAACCCATCTGAACTCCTAGTGAGCCTGAATGTGACATTCTCCGTACAGTCCGGTCTGTTCGTCTGATACATCGCATGGCGGGCCTAGGGGGCGGTAAACGTCAGTCCCCCAATAGCGGTACAAGTTGTGTCGGAGAAAAGCCCAAAACACCCTGAGATAACACTGGAAGCCTACCAGTATATCTCGTTTGCCCTGGCCAGGGACTACTCGTGTAATGGCTCTCCTAGACACAGCGCGATGTCAACCCCCAATACCGGGAGAGACGAATCCTGTCTAACCGTCACTGCCTCCAAGTGCTTCGGGACTGCACCTAACTACCACCTGTTTGCACGACTCCTTTGAGCCGTGGTAGGGTAGTAATCAAAGTACAGTGGGAACACACTCGAGGCGAAGTGACAGTGTCAAGTCAGCGGACTAAGCTGTACTCATGTCACCTGGGAACTGATAACTGACGATAGGCATAATACCAACTAGTCAGTTCCCGACGAGTCCTGTCCAGTGTACTCGTAACCCAACGAGCACCCGCATACTATCTTAAGTACGACGTACCGACGGCTGTGGGACAGACCGTCTCCCACACTTGGATGAGAAGCGCATGCGCCAGTCTACTCCGGAGTATCGATGCCCTGTCTCGATAGTCCTGCGACTAGGGACCTGCATAAGGATGTGCTTATAGATTACCCAGCCCTACTAGTGTTACTGCCATCACAACGCTGGTAATCAAGCAAAGATCCTGAGGGCTCCACTAATGTGTATAGGCGATATACTAAAATAAACACATGTACAGATTGAAGTAGAAACAAACCAAGTAGCATACTACTATTTTGAGCAAGATTGTATATACAAGGTGAATATCCCAAGCTTCCATTAAGTAATATACAAACTAGTATGATACAGTAATGGCCTCTAGGGCATATACACTAACAATCTCCCACTTGCACTAAGGCCATGTACTGGCGTATCGAAGACCTATCATCTCGATCAGCCGCTCGAACTGAGTCTGGGGCAAGGCCTTGGTGAATGGATCTGCAGTGTTATCTTCTGAAGCGACTCTCCGAACCTCGATCTCCTGGCGATCCATGATCTCCCTGATCAGGTGATACCGCCTCAAGATGTGTCTGGATCTCTGATGGGACCTGGGTTCCTTCGCTAAAGCTATAGCCCCGTTGTTGTCGCAATACAGAGGTATTGGATCAACAATGGACGGAACCACCTGAAGCTCTTTCAAGAACTTCCTCATCCAGACAGCTTCTTTTGCGGCATCAGATGCAGCGATGTATTCCGCTTCCATTATCGAGTCTGCAACGGTTTCCTGTTTGGAACTCTTCCAACACACCGCCCCTCCATTGAGGGTAAAGACAAAACCCGACATGGACTTGGAATCATCCTTGTCACTCTGGAAGCTGGAGTCAGCAAAGGCCTTGATCTGGAGGTCTTTTCCGCCATACACCAAGAACATCTCCTTAGTCCTTCTGAGGTACTTGAGAATGTTCTTTACTGCTATCCAGTGTTTCTTCCCAGGGTTTGACTGATACCGACTTAACACACTCAGTGCATAAGCTACATCCGGTCTGGTACACAACATCGCATACATTATAGAGCCTACCGCAGAAGCGTAGGGTATAATAGACATGCGATCCCTCTCCAAATCAGTCTTGGGAGACATCTCTTTAGAGAGGGTGATCCCGTGACAAGCCGGTAGGTTACCGCGCTTGGAATCTTCCATACTGAATATTTTCAGTATGGTGTCGATGTACCTGGACTGTAAAAGTCCTAATATCCTCTTGGATCTATCACGATGGATCCGGATCCCCAGGATGTATGAGGCATCACCCAGGTCTTTCATGGAGAACCTGTGTGACAAGAACCCCTTGACAGATTGTAGTATAGGAATGTCATTTCCTATTAAGAGAATGTCATCCACGTACAAAACGAGGAATACTACAGTTCTCGCTACAAATTTACAATAGATGCATGGTTCATCTGATTTTTGATAAAGCCAAATTCCTTGACCGTCTCATCAGAACAGATGTTCCAACTCCGCGATGCCTGCTTTAGTCCATAGATGGACTTAAGCAACTTGCACACCTTTCCGCTGCTCCCACTCTGAATGAAACCTTCTGGCTGGTCCATATAGATACACTCCTCTAAATTTCCATTTAGAAAAGCGGTCTTTACGTCCATTTGCCAGATCTCATAATCGTGGAAGGCAGCAATGGCAAGAAGGATCCGAATGGATTTCAGCATAGCCACTGGAGAAAAGGTTTCGTCATAGTCCAAGTCAGGTCTTTGACGGAAACCCTTTGCAACAAGTTTAGCTTTATAGGTCTTGTAAGTCCATGCTACCTCTCCCGGTACTTTCGGGCGTGCGGAATTTGGTGAAAAACAATTTTCTTAGAGGTGGTAACATGGACTCAAAACCGGATCTTTGTTAAACATCTAACTAACAACCTAACTACGAGTTGCTAACTACTCGGTTAGGGGGTTATACCTTTCTTTTTCTCGAACTCCTTCGTCTTCAAGCTTCGATGGTCGTCCGAATCGGCTTCTCCCCGTCGTCTCCTTGCGCCGAAGATAGATCCACCTGAAAGCTTCAACCTTTGGCTCCTTCTTCGAACTTTGAAGAAACTAGTTCACTCGGTTTGCTAAACCTTGGGAACTAGAGTGAGTAGAGAAGAGTTTGTATGGGATTTTATCTATGGTTCTTGGTTCTCAACTCATGAGACAAGTGAACCATAGACTCAAGAGATGGAGAGCAAGAGGAGGAAGATGAGAGCTCAAGAACAAGAGAGAGAATGAGCATGAAAGAATGAGAGAAGACTTTTCTCATTTGGCTCTCATAATCCAAAACAATCATAACACCTCATATCAATCAAGTATTATGTGATGGTTTAAGCAACCATAGCCATATCATTTCATGCACTCATTTTGCACAAAAGAGCAAGCAAGCAAAAGTCTTTGCCATGAAATGATAGCTATAGTTATCATGGTGGTCAACTAGTCAAGCCTAGTCAACCGGTCAACAAAGTCAACAAGTCAACAAAAGTCAACAAGTCAACAAAGTCAATCCCTCAACAACCATGTCACCATAATACTTAATTAATATAATTGTTAATCACATATCATATTCTCAATAGGGTTGAGCAAAAAGTCAATAGTCAACGGTCAACGGTCAACAACCCTAATGAGAATCCTCTGCCTCTGACTCTCCGTCAACTGTGCATACACACCCGCATCCGCGTTCCGAGGAACACGGATGCATACTGGATAAAACCAATCCCAAAAGGTACACTAGGATCTGGCTTAAACCAAAGCCCGCTAGTGTAAACTGTCCGGACACTGTACGTGCACAAGTGCACGGATGTGACCGAACCCTATCGCAAAACCATGCGACCTGTCGCAAAACCATGCGACCTCTACTCTTTTGCCTAAAGGCGAATAGCTTTCTGTGTGGGACTCTAAAGACTCGACACTACGCTGGCAGTGGGTTTAACCACAGACCGCAAGCGGCACTAGCTGTGCGTAACGGTCCCCAGGTAGATGCCGACAAGAAGACTGACGAGGCGAAACCCATCTGAACTCCTACTGAGCCTGAATGTGACATTCTCCGTACAGTCCGGTCTGTTCGTCTGATACATCGCATGGCGGGCCTAGGGGGCGGTAAACGTCAGTCCCCCAATAGCGGTACAAGTCGTGTCGGAGTGAAGCCCAAAATACCCTGAGATAACACTGAAAGCCTACCAGTATATCTCGTTTGCCCTGGCCAGGGACTACTCGTATAATGGCTCTCCTAGACACAGCGCGATGTCAACCCCCAATACCGGGAGAGACGAATCCTGTCTAACCGTCACTGCTTCCAAGTGCTTCGGGACTGCACCCAACTACCACCTGTTTGCACGACTCCTTTGAGCCGTGGTAGGATAGTAATCAAAGTACAGTGGGAACACACTCGAGGTGAAGTGACAGTGTCAAGTCAGCGGACTAAGCTGTACTCATGTCACCTGGGAACTGATAACTGACGATAGGCATAATACCAACTAGTCAGTTCCCGACGAGTCCTGTCCAGTGTACTCGTAACCCAACGAGCACCCGCATACTATCTCAAGTACGACGTACCGACGGCTGTGTAACAGACCGTCTCCCACACTGGGATGAGAAGCGCATGCGCTAGTCTACTCCGGAGTATCGATGCCCTGTCTCGATAGTCCTGCGACCAGGGACCTGCATAAGGATGTGCTTATAGATTACCCAGCCCCACTAGTGTGACTGCCATCACAACGCTGGTAATCAAGCAAAGATCCTAAGGGCTCCACTAATGTGTATAGGCGATATACTAAAATAAACACATGTACACATTGAAGTAGAAACAAACCAAGTAGCATACTACTATTTTGAGCAAGATTGTATATACAAGGTGAATATCCCAAGCTTCCATTAAGTAATATACAAACTAGTATGATACAGTAATGGCCTCTAGGGCATATACACTAACAATCTCCCACTTGCACTAAGGCCATGTACTGGCGTATCGAAGACCTATCATCTCGATCAGCCGCTCGAACTGAGTCTGGGGCAAGGCCTTGGTGAATGGATCTGCAGTGTTATCTTCTGAAGCGACTCTCCGAACCTCGATGTCCTGGCGATCCACGATCTCCCTGATCAGGTGATACCGCCTCAAGATGTGTCTGGATCTCTGATGGGACCTGGGTTCCTTCGCTAAAGCTATAGCCCTGTTGTTGTCGCAATACAGAGGTATTGGATCAACAATGGACGGAACCACCTGAAGCTCTTTCAAGAACTTCCTCATCCAGACAGCTTCTTTTGCGGCATCAAATGCAGCGATGTATTCCTCTTCCATCGTCGAGTCTGCAACGGTTTCCTGTTTGGAACTCTTCCAACACACCGCCCCTCCATTGAGGGTAAAGACAAAACCCGACATGGACTTGGAATCATCCTTGTCACTCTGGAAGCTGGAGTCAGCAAAGGCCTCGATCTGGAGGTCTTTTCCGCCATACACCAAGAACATCTCCTTAGTCCTTCTCAGGTACTTGAGAATGTTCTTTACCGCTATCCAGTGTTTCTCCCCAGGGTTTGACTGATACCGGCTTACCACACTCAGTGCATAAGCTACATCCGGTCTGGTACACAACATCGCATACATTATAGAGCCTACCGCAGAAGCGTAGGGTATAATAGACATGTGATCCCTCTCCAAATCAGTCTTGGGAGCCATCTCTTTAGAGAGGGTGATCCCGTGACAAGCCGGTAGGTTACCTCGCTTGGAATTTTCCATACTGAATCTTTTCAGTATGGTGTCGATGTACCTGGACTGTGAAGTCCCAATATCCTCTTGGATCTATCACGATGGATCCGGATCCCCAGGATGTATGAGGTATCACCCAGGTCTTTCATGGAGAACCTATGTGACAAGAACCCCTTGACAGATTGTAGCATAGGAATGCCATTTCCTATTAAGAGAATGTCATCCACGTACAAAACGAGGAATACAACAGTTCTCGCTACAAATCTATAATAGATGCATGGTTCATCTGAATTTTTTATAAAGCCAAATTCCTTGACCGTCTCATCAAAACAGATGTTCCAACTCCGCGATGCCTGCTTTAGTCCATAGATGGACTTAAGCAACTTGCACACCTTTCCGCTGCTCCCACTCTGAATGAAACCCTCTGGTTGGTCCATATAGACACACTCCTCTAAATTTCCATTTAGAAAAGCGGTCTTTACGTCCATTTGCCAGATCTCATAATCGTGGAAGGCAGCAATGGCAAGAAGGATCCGAATGGATTTCAGCATAGCCACTGGAGAAAAGGTTTCGTCATAGTCCAAGCCAGGTCTTTGACGGAAACTCTTTGCAACAAGTCTAGCTTTATAGGTCTCAACCTGTCCATCTACACCAATCTTCCTTTTGAAGATCCACTTGCATCCTACGGGTTTTACCCCGTCTGGAGCAATGTCCATCGTCCATACTTTGTTGGTGTACATGGACTTCATTTCGGTCCGCATTGCATCCAGCCATTTTACTGAGTCAACGCTCTGAACGGCCTGCTGGAAGCTAGTAGGCTCATCATAATCTATGATGCAATCCTCTCTATCCCCGTCTAAGAGAAAACCGTAGTATCTCTCGGGCGGATGAGACTGCCTACTACTCCTGCGGAGCGGCGTAGGAATGTCCTGTTCTTTTGAACCCTCTGGATCCACTAAGCTTTCAGTAATAGCTCGAGGTTCTGGAATTTCTTCCAGTTCTACTGTGCTCCCACTTATCTGGGTTTCTAAAAACTCAGTTTCCAAGAAGTAGGCATGACGAGAAACAAGAACTTTTTGTTCCTCTTCGCAGTAGAAGAAATATCCCTTGGAGTTCTTTGGATATCCCACGAACTTACACTGTACTGAGCGTGCCTCGAGCTTGTCCGCATGCTGCTTTTTAACAAAAGCTGGACATCCCCATGTCTTAATGTGCTTAAGATAGGGTCTCTTCCCACACCACATCTGATATGGTGTTGTAGGCACAATCTTAGTAGGAACTCGGTTCAAAAGGTACGCAGCTGATTCTAGCGCATACCCCCAGAATGATCGCGGTAACTCAGCGTTACTTATCATGGACCGTACCATATACAATAGGGTTCGGTTCCGTCTCTCCGATACACCATTATGTTGCGGAGTGTATGGAGGAGTAAGCTGAAAGAGAATTCCATTCTCTTTTAAATAGTCCAGTAACTCGGCACTCAAGTATTCACCACCTCGATCCGATCTTAGGATCTTGATACTTTTGCCGGTCTGTTTTTCTACTTCATTCTTATATTCCTGGAATTTTCCAAAGGCTTCGGACTTATGTTTCATTAAGAAGACATAACCGTACCTTGAAAAGTCATCCGTAAAAGTAATGAAGTAAGAAAAACCGCTTCGCGCATGTGTAGACATTGGACCGCACATGTCGCTGTGTACGAGTCCCAAGAGCTCGCTCGCTCTTACTCCGTGTCCAGTGAACGGAGTCTTTGTCATCTTTCCTTTGAGACAGGATTGACAAGTGGCATACGATTGATATTCGAACGCATTCAAATATCCTTCTGTATGTAACTTCGTCAACCTTCTCTCATTGATGTGACCCAGTCTACAATGCCACAAGAAAGTCTGATTTATTTCCGGAGACTTTCTTTTGTGTGTATTCTGGACATTGAAAATCTGTGGTTGGTTCAATACGTATATACCATTGCTTAATGTACCTGACCCAATCAAAACTTGATTAAGGTGAATGTTTACAACATTACTTACAAACGCAAATTCATAACCTTCTTTAGAAACTAAAGATACAGAAATGATATTACAAGTTGCGTTGGGTACAATAAAGCAATTACGCAAAACCAAAACATGTCCATCTGACATTCCCAGGTGATAGTCCCCCACGGCTTTAGCATCCATGCTAGCTCCGTTCGCAACTCTGAGGGTCATGTCACCTGCTTTCAAAACACTACGGTTTCTCAACGCCTGCAAAGAATTACAGATATGAGATCCTGATTTGATATCCAATACCTAGGAAGTAGAGTTTATTGAAAGACAGTTTTCAATAACATACACACCTGAAGCTGAAGCTGCAACCTGCTTCAATTCCAGTGTTCTGGCCTTCCAGGCCCTGCAATCATTCTTCCAGTGTCCTTTCTTATGACAATAGAAGCATTCTTCCTTATCCACAAGCTTCCCCGCTTTCTTTGTTGCTTTAGCTTTTCCCTTCGTATCCACTTTACTAACACCGCCCCTTGGTTTGGCGGGGGCTTTCTTCTTCTTTCCCTTGGCTTTCGCCTTGGACCTAGAAGAAGATGATCCTCCTACAAACAAAGTGGATGTTTTCCTACCTTTCTGTAGGGTGCCTTCTACGCTCCCCAGCATGTTGAGGAGCTCTGAAAGTTCAACTTCTTTTTCTTGTAAGTTGAAGTTCAGTATAAACTGGGCATAAGTGGAAGGAAGGGACTGGAGAACTAAGTCCGTATAGAGCTCACTCTCCAATGTGGTCCCTAGGTCCGCGAGCTCCTCAATGTAGCCGATCATCTTAAGCACGTGTTCTGCTACTGATGATCCGACGGCCATCCTTGCCGAAAATAACTTTTTCGACGCTTCGTATCTTGCGATACGAGATTGCTCTCCATACAGTTCTTTTGTATGAAGAAATATGGATTCCAAGTCCATATTCTCGTGCCTCCTCTGATGTTCATTGTCCATAGAGGCAAGTACGAGGCACTTGGCCTTCGCGCTATCAATCTCCCAAGTCTTACGGATTTCCTTATCTGCGACGCTGGAAGTGGGACCAGGGACAGGGGGAGCTTTGGTGGTAAGAAGATACCCCAGCTTGTCGTAAGTGATTGCCATCTTGACATTCCTGAGCCAATCTTTGTAGTTTGTCCCTGTCAGTATGTTTTTATCTAGGAGTAACTTAAGTCCAGTCATGTCGATTGGTCGCTGCAATTAGGAGAGAGAAGAAACACTCAGCTTGATGCTCTTGCAAGTTTAGAATGGTTTTTAGTTTGTCTAAACAGGATGGCTCCCACTGTTTCTCGAATCCCTCCTCAAACCAAAAAGGAAGAATTAGTCAGGATCAATCTCACCGTACAATACTTGCTTAACCGTTCAGCCAGGCCAGTGTCGGTACCTCGAGGGAGGTTTTCCAACGCTTTCGCGAAGTTCCTTAATTAAATAACCTCTTTTCCCTGAGGGCGTAGCCCCGCTAACACCTTTCTAGACACCTACTTGGTTTATAGCATTGATCGTTAAGTGAGAAATTTCCCGAGGAGTAGCATATACTCACAGTAGGATCGGGATCCAAATATCATCGCGTGACGAAACTGAAGGAATCCTACCAGAATCATCACACTCCAAATGGTATGCAACACTAGCAAGTTTCAGTTCTTTTGAAACTCCCGATGTGGATTTTTGCCCCATGCTCTTATGACCTTGACTTTGGCCAACAAATCATAAGTCACATGTCAAGTTCTACCCGTCGTTCTCCAGGTTAATTTGAATCCACCCTTACCTACCCTTGACTTTGGCCAACAAGGCAGTACGACTGTTCTAAACCAACGCATCTATCTATGCTGCACATGAATACCCAATAGCTACCAATCACTATGCCTTGACTTTGGCCAACAAACACAGCTTGAATACTATTGACTATTCATGTGAAACGACGGAGGGCTACGAATGGTTTTAGCGAAACCGTGAACGTAGAGAACTTGATATAATCGATGGAACGAGATAGCTTTTAAAAGGAGTGGCTCAAACTCCGCATTTTAAAAGTTTGTTTTGAAAAGAACCGAGTGGTTTTTCGAAAGTGTTCCAACGATTTAACTTGGTTTATTTTCTTGCATTAGTTCTTTTAATGCGTGATATTCTTGCATTAGTTCTTTTAATGCGTCCCATCATTTAATCCTACCATTGCAGAAAACAACCAAAATATGACGTACGCTTATGCCATTCGCATTCGCCACGGGGCCCCGTCATTACCCGTTAGGTTACTTAACTAACGACAGAGCGGGGGCTGGGCTAGCACGACTGTAAAACATAAGCAACGCCTAAATAATATCATATATAGATATATTGCAATGATAGCCATTTCAGATTACAGATGAACACATTGGATATAGTAGGAATCCGCAATTCGTACGAGCCTGTAACGAAAAGCAGATTACACGGTCGCTGTAGGGTTCCTAGGCACTCTAATGAGGTCTCACAAGGCATCAACCATGCCAATTTCAAATTTTACAAGTGCCGAGAAACCCTAATACGGATCGTTAACTAGAATTTTAGGCGAAACAAAGAAACTAGTTAACAACTTAACTACAAGAACGGAAATACAATCTTTGTAGATCCGGTTCTCCACCTCCATATCTCCGCAATGAAGTCTCCTCACTGTCCAAATCGAATCCCGGGCTCTAGCGTCGGCTTCATCGGAAAAATGGGCGGGCTAGGTCGTCGACTTCGATGCCGAAAATGATCTACGTCGAGGCATCACAAGATCAAGCTCCCACTTCACCAAGTCATGAAACTTATGAAAAAAACACCCTATACTACTAGGCAAGAGGTAGAGGATGAAGAAATAGGAGGTGGGTTCACTTTAGAATTGGATTTCTCACTCTTTACATCAAGTTACCATTGATGGAGGCAAGCATCTTCTTGAAGAAGAAGAAGAAGAAAAATGAAAAATGTTATGATCGGTCTTTTTGAAAAAGAAAATAAAATGTATACTTATCATAATCCAACCATGGTCAAGTGTAGAGAATAAACTAGGGTTAAGTCAATGGTTAGGGTTAAGCATGAAGACAAAAATGGTGACTTAGTCAAAGCTTCATGAAGCTTCAACATGCATCCAAAGAAAGCCACCATTTTTCTTTTCATTTGCCAAAAAGAAATAAATAAATAAATGAATAAATAGATATGAAAAACAAAACCCTAACCATTTAAATAACCATGGTTTAATCTTTATACAAAATCAAGTAAGCATGTATCATCAAACATGATACAATCAAGTGCACAAAAGTATATCACATATACAACTTGTGAACTTCAAGTGAGAAAATCCATTTAAAGTGAACCAATACTAGTTAATGCAAAGTAATATATCAAATATATAATTATACATTAAATCATTAAATCAACACTTGATTCAATGATCCGGTCATGTCGCACACAACCGACTAGTATACAATGTATCGTTTTATCGAATCAATCCATGATTCGATAACTAGGTTATATCGCATACAACCATTCGACACATTCATCGCGAGAATGAAACACGGTATCACATACACGCATTATTCTCGGTCCCGCACATATCTCATATGCGCTCCTATTTCGTTTTGCTTGAGCCAGGAAACCTCTGTGTAGGACTCTAAAGACTCGTCAATACGCCGGCAGCAGGTGATGATCATATCAAACACCCACAAGCCGCAAGCGGTCTGCTAAACGTAACGGCCACCCGGGTATTGAGCGATCAGAAGATCGACGAGCAAGCCCGCTCACACTCCTGTGAATCCAACCAGTAACACTTACCGTACAGTCCGGTCTGTTCGTCTGATATGTCGCATATCTCGCCTAGGAGTGGTAAACGTCAGACCCCAATAGCTCGATAAGTCATGCCGACGTGAGGTCCATAACATGTGTGAAACTACTGATAACACTTACCAGTAGATCACCGCAACCCTGGCCAGGGATTTCCTGTTATGGCCATAGCGCAACATCAACCCCCAATACCGGGAGAGACGAATCCCCTTCTATCGCTCATTGCCTCCATGTGATTCGGGACTGTACCCAAAAGCCACCGTTTTGCACGCCCATTTGGACGTGGTAAGGTGGAAATCAAAGCACAGTGGGAATCACACAAGACTCTATGACGATCTCGGGTTTACAGACTAACCTGTACCAGTGTCACCAGAGAACTGCCATCTGACGTAAGGTATAATACCATCTGGGAGTTCTCGGCGAGTCCGTCCAGTGTACCCAGTCTCCACTGAGCACCCGTATATCGTCTCTGATGTCAAACACCAATGGATATGGGATCATCCATCGCTCATCTGTATGGGTCGAGAAGTTATACGCTAGTCTACACTGGTATATCGATGCCCCATCTCGATACACCCACGACTAGGGACCTTGAAGGATGTACTTATGCACTACCATGTCCCCACTAGTATGATCCGCATCATAGTCCAGGTAGTCAAGTACACATCCTAAGGGCTTTACCAACATGTAACAGAGAGACAATCAGTGTACACGTTAAGGTAAAGAGTAACCAGATAGCATACTATCATGTCGAGCGAGAAAGTCCTCCCTATATATGTCCAAGCATCCACTACAATATACATCCTATGTATAGTAATGGCCTCTAGGGCATACATATAACTAACAATCTCCCACTTGCACTAGGGCCATCTGTAGCAGTGGTTGTAGTATCTCATACTCAACCATCCCATAAAAGTCTCTCTCTAGGAATAGGCCTTCGTGGGTGGATCCGCCGTGTTGTCCTCTGAGTCTACTCTCCTAACCTCGATCCCCTGGAGATCAACCATCTCCATGATGAGGTAATACTGCCTTAGAATATGTCTGGATCACTGATGGGACGGACGTTCCTTGGCATAGGCCATAACTCCATTGTCACACAATGGGAGGAACTAAGTTCATCTCATGAACTAATATACACCCAGACAGCCTCTTTGGTAGCATCTTAAGTAGCGACATATTTAGCCTTTAATCGTCTAGTATGCCACGGTATCTAGCTTGGAACTCTTCCAACATACGTCCCTTTGCCAAGGGTAAAGACAATGCCTGTGACTGACATTCAGTCATCCTTATCACTCTGGAACCCTTCCAGTGATTCTCCCCAGGATCGGTTGATACCATCTCATTACAACTAGTGAGAATCCTAACATCCAATTAGATCTATCGCATAGATCCAAAATCCAGGATTTAGGAGGTATCACTTTGATCCTATTATGGAGAATTCTTGTGATAACCGGAGATTGACCGAGCGTAGCATAGGAAACTCCTTCCCTATCAAGAGTATGTCATCCACGTACTCTACGAGGATCACTACCATACTCCCTACTACCTTCTTGTATATACAATGTTCATCTACCATTTTAATGATGTCAAACTATTTGACTTCCACATCAAAACAGATGTTCCAACTCCGCGATGCCTGCTTTATCACATAAAACATTTTGCACACGTTTCCGCTGCTCCCACTGTCTACGAAGCCCTCTGGCTGTGTACTTATAGACGCTCTCTTCCAAATCATTATTTAGAAAAGCAGTCAAGACACCCAACCACCAGATATCGTAGTCATGGTATGCAGCCGTGGCAAGTAGGATCTGGATGGACTTAAGCATAGGCACTGGAAAATGTTTCATCATTATCCACGCCTGGTTGATGACGAAAACCTTTAACATGTCTAGCTTTGAAAGTCTCAACCTTTCCAAGTACACCAAGTAATCTTCTCAAGATATACTTGCTCCTGATGGGGATTTAACCCTTCAGATATAGCAACCAAAGTCCATACTTTGTTGGTGTATAACGATTCCATCTCAGATCGCTAAGCATCCAGCCATTCTTACAGAGTCCCACTCTTGATGGCCAGCTCGAAACTGGTTGGGTCATCATCTCATGATGCAATCCTCGCTTCCACTGTCATAGAGAAACCGAAGTATCTCTCAGGTGGGTGAGGAACCCTACTAGATCGGCGGAGAGGTTGAGATTCGTTGGTTACTATTGAATCCTTTGGTTCTACCAAGTCATCTGCTGTAATTTGTATAGCTGGAACCTTTCCAGTTGTACATAACAGACCTTGCCTCGAGCTTGTCCGGATTTTGCCTTTAGACATAGGCCGGTCAACCCCAAATCTTAACTAGCTTAAGACATGGGCTCTTCCCTTTCCATATCACATATGAAATGGTAGGCAACTGATTTGATTGGAACCCTATTCAATAGGTATGCAGCTTCTCAAGCGCATAACTCCCAAAAAGGAAAATAGGAAACCCAGTAGTACTCATCATAGAGCACACCATATCAAATAGGGTGTATCTGTCCGCCCTGATATACCATCGTGCTATGGTGTATACGGAGGAGTAATGCTGAGAGAGAATCTCATTCTCCTTTAGAATAGTCCAGGAATTCCGTGCTTAAGTATTCTCCTCCCTGATCGCATCAAAGGACATAATACTTATACCTATATTGGTTCTCTACTTCTTGCTTATATTCTGTGAATATCTCAAAAGGTTCGGACTTGTGTTTCAACAAGAACATATGTCTGAATCTTGAGAGATTATCAGAGAACGTAATGAAGTATAAAGAACCTCTCTTGGCATGTGTAGACAGGAGACCTTACATACATCATCATGTATCAGTCCCAAGAGTTCATTAACTCTTTCTCTGTTTCCAATAAACAGGGCTATGGTCATCTTATCTTTGTGACATGACTGGCGAGTTTCACAAGATGTAAATTCAAACTAATTTAAATATGTATCTTTATGTAACTCTAGCTAGTCGGGTCACATTGATCTGACCTAGTCTACAATACCTCAAGAAGGAATCGTTCAATTCTGAACTCTTCCTCTTGTGTGTGAACCGTATACTGTAGTTTGATTTAGAACGTCAATGCTTTTAGATAATGTGCCTGAACCGATCAACTTTTGATATAGGAAATGTTCAAAACATTATCCAACAATACAAAATTTTATCATTTCTTTAATAATAAAGAGACTGATATGATTTTGTATATCAGGTTCGGTATCTAATAACATTCGTTCAGAATCAATGTATTTGGAATACAGGGTGACAGTGACCAACAGACTTGGCTGAAACCCTTGCCCCATTTTCTGTCTCATGAAACTTATCACCCGTTCTCAGTTCTCTACCTATCTGTAGTCCTATGTAACAGATTACATATATGGGATCCTGATCCGGTATCAAATACCCAGGACGTAGAGGATACAGAGAAACAGTTCTTTGTAACAAACACTCCCGAAGATGATGCATCAGCATGCACTCTCTTCGTTTGGGCGGCACGGGAATTCTGGTAATCCCCTATTTCCTGCTCTGCCTCATAACAATTATAAGTTTGGAGCGGGACCAACGTTTCCCAGCTCAGTAAAACAAGCGGGTTCGGTCAATTCTTCCGTATTATTATCTTGATTAAGGCGTGATATGGTCGCTACCTGGAGAGAGAGAGAAGAAAACACTCAGCGTATGCTCTTGCAAGATCAGATTGGTTATTATTTTATCTAATCAGGATGGCTCCCACTGTTTTTATCAAATCTTCCTTCAAACCCTAAAAGGAAAGACTAGCCGGGATTAATTACACACTACAAGTTCACCAATCTTTCAGCCAGGCCAGTGTCGGTACTTTGAGGGAGGTCCCCCGTGCTTTCGCACGAACCTAATTAATGTAAACCTCGTTTTCCCAGAGGCGTAACCCCGTTGACACCTTTCTAGACACCTACTTGATCGGCTAATTGTAATGTGTAAAACTCTCCCAGGAGTAACAATTACTCGCAGCGGGTATCAGGATCCAACTATCTCATAGAAGGTATGCAATCTCATTGCAAATTTCAACACTTGAAATTCCCGATAATTTTGCCCCTAGCGTTCTATGACCTTGACGAATGCCAAACAACCCATAGTCCACTAGTCAAGTTCAACCCGTACATTTCTTGATTGAATTAAACCCACCCGCACGACCCTTGACGAATGCCAAACAACGCCGTACGAATACCCTAATCCAATCTGCATCATATGCATAAGCAGATAAATACTAGTTAGCTACCGCACACTACGCCTTGACGAATACCAAACTACCGCAGCACGAATACTAACTAGTACTTATCTGAAATGACGGAGGGCTACGACAGGTTTTACTGAAAACTTATTGCGTAATGAACTTGATATCGTTGTAGAATCAAATGATTTTAAAAATGGAGTGTTTTTGAAGCTTTTCTAGTTTTGCTAAAGGAGTCACTCCCGGTGAAGGGATCGTCGGTCCTTTCCTCGTCGAATGAGGTGCGGGATATATCATATATATCACTGTGCAAAGCTGAAACTATAGAAGCAATCAAAAAGACAAACCGAGGGTTGTAGCATCTTCCAGTTATTGCTAAAGGAGTCACTCCCGGTGAAGGGATCTCGGTCCTTTCCTTATCGAACAAGGTGCAGGATATATCATATATACCGCTGTGCAAAGCAAGAACTGTAGCTACCTTTTTAATTTTGAAATTCGATTCTACAACATCTTAGGTTTATTTTCTTTCATTAATCATATTAATGAAGTCCCATCATTTAAGTTACCTAAATATCACAGATAAATACGACGTACACTTATGCCATCCGCATTCGCCTCGATGTCCCCTTGTGCACCGTTAGGTTAGGTGACTAACGGCAGAGCGGGACAGGGCTAGCGCGGGTGTAAAACATAAGTAACGTCTATATAATATATCATATATACTATATAAAGTATCCATCACAGAACATATCACATGATCACATCACAGATATCGCAGCAGAAGAATCATATGAAATATTGGATATACTAGGACGTCCGTGTTTTTAATACGAGCCAGTATAAAACACGGATTCCACGGTCGTGATGAATAGCCAAACCCACACCCCTAGACCCCTACGAGAGCGGCAAGCAACCCTATCAATTCTAGGGTAAGGAGACCCGGACTCGACTCCTCGAGTTGGTCTCCCACTGAACCCCAGAACCCGGTTACTTGTGCTCCCCTCCTTGGGTCTATCCTAGTGCGGAAAAGTAAATAATATACAAAGGGTGACATCTTCCGCAACCTGGAAGTGCCCCAATAAAAGAATATTACATACAAGTTTTTACATGAATGAAAATGGAAAAAAACACTCATCTCACATAAAAAAAACCCCGGCTATTCAAACACGACGATCCAATATAACATATCCAGCAACACATAACATCACATGTCATCAACGTAAGTAAATATGCGCATCCCAATTGTCGTTGACATATAGCAACGAAACTGGCGATATCACATATTACACTTACGGTCACAGAAAAGAAAGTGTAAAACTACAACAGTTGGTATCCGCAACCTCTTTAGACATCGCATGCCTAATCAAATGAAATACTTAGACATCGCATGCCTAACAATTATAAACCCCGCATTTTAGTCTCAAAATCGAAAACACTTTTCTATATAAAGTCGAGTTATTCAACAAGATTCCCGACATCCTGATCGAATGCTCGTCGCAAACTTTATTAGGCGGCCGCACCCCCGATACCGTCGACGAAGTGCACCAAGGCGGAACACCGCTACCGCAAGCACCCGGACGGATGCTTTCGGCTACGGGGTTCTCCTATAGTCACTTGGTCGGGGCTAAGGGGTGTAGCTGTCTATTAAGTTTACTTGGCGAGTATCCGCGTACGCTACGTGATTGCGACGGACTTTTGATTGCATCAAAATTCTGTGGCAACCGATCAAGTGAGACTAAACTGCTATGTTTATAACATTCATTCAGTTATCTCATAACTTCTTGTGAATTCCAATTATTGTATCACATTCCGAATAAGATAGAAAATGTTAAACTTTCTGATCGAACAATCGAACACCCAAGTTTTCCCGAAACAGCTCAACTCATGAAATAAGTTCAAAGACATTCACTTCGTGCCTCAGTACCAACGGTCCAGCCGTAGAAGGGTCAAGCCAACGCCTCACATGTGGCACGCCGTACTGCCCCAAACCCGAAGGTTCAAAGGGCAGTTCAAGACGGTCACATAATCGAGTTAAAGTTTGTTGTCTTCTAGAGGGACCATCGCGTTACTTGCACTACTTAGAACGTCTTTAAACCTCGGAAAAATCCAACACTTGGAAATTTTCCGGCAGGGGAAAAGTTGGGTATTTATATCCGGTCGAACTTTTTAACATATTCAAAAATATCCGGAAAGCCACATAGACAAAGCTTGATAATCCGATCGAATCTGCGAACTCCCAAAACACCCCAGAAAACTCAACTCTTGAGTGAATTTTAAAAATTCCCATAAAACTCAGCATTTAAATAAAGAAGTTACTGTGCAAAAATGGTTGACTGAAGAGACTAAATGAGCGCGGAACAGCCGCAATAGGCGGCTAATGCCGCGGTTCCGCCGCGCTTTAGACAGATCATTAGGTAATTTTTGCACCGTAATTCTTAAAATTTCCTGCTGAATTTTTTATGCATTTTTAATTTGGAAAAAACCACTTTTTCAGAAAAAGTCCAGAGAGGGTTAAATCTTAGGGTTTCGGGGTTCGATCGGGTTTCTAACATCGTCCACGCATCACCTAAGGCTCTAGCTAGGCTTTGATACCACTGTAGGGTTCCTAGGCACTCTAATGAGGCCTCACAAGGCATCAACCATGCCAATTTCAAATTTTACAAGTGCCGAGAAACCCTAATACGGATCGTTAACTAGAATTTTAGGCGAAACAAAGAAACTAGTTAACAACTTAACTACAAGAACGGAAATACAATCTTTGTAGATACGGTTCTCCACCTCCATAGCTCCGCAATGAAGTCTCCTCGCTGTCCAAATCGAATCCAGGGATCTAGCGTCGGCTTCATCGGAAAAATGGACGGGCTAGGTCGTCGACTTCGATGCCGAAGATGATCTACGTCGAGGCATCACAAGATCAAGCTCCCACTTCACCAAGTCATGAAACTTGTGAAGAAAACACCCTATACTACTAGGCAAGAGGTAGAGGATGAAGAAATAGGAGGTGGGTTCACTTTAGAATTGGATTTCTCACTCTTTACATCAAGTTACCATTGATGGAGGCAAGCTTCTTCTTGAAGAAGAAGAAGAAGAAAAATGAAAAATGTTATGATCAGTCTTTTTGAAAAAGAAAATAAAATGTATACTTATCATAATCCAACCATGGTCAAGTGTAGAGAATAAACTAGGGTTAAGTCAATGGTTAGGGTTAAGCATGAAGACAAAAATGGTGACTTAGTCAAAGCTTCATGAAGCTTCAACATGCATCCAAAGAAAGCCACCATTTTTCTTTTCATTTGCCAAAAAGAAATAAATAAATAAATGAATAAATAGATATGAAAAACAAAACCCTAACCATTTAAATAACCATGGTTTAATCTTTATACAAACTCAAGTAAGCATGTATCATCAAACATGATACAATCAAGTGCACAAAAGTATATCACATATACAACTTGTGAACTTCAAGTGAGAAAATCATTTAAAGTGAACCAATACTAGTTAATGCAAAGTAATATATCAAATATATAATTATACATTAAATCATTAAATCAACACTTGATTCAATGATCCGGTCATGTCGCACACAACCGACTAGTATACAATCACTACTACAAATAAGGGTTGCCCCTACGGATTTATCGGTAGGGGCAACCCACTGCCCCTACGGATATGTGCGTAGGGGCGAAAAAAGACCCCGTAGGTGCAAAGGCCGCAGATGCAAGTTGAGGCCCTGAACTTGCCCCTACGGGGAAATTCTTGCCCCTACGGCTATATCTGTAGGTGTTATAGCCCCTACGGAGTACTCCGTAGGGGTAATCAAATCATATATGTATTTTTTTTTGGAATATATTGTATATACCTACGGATAAAACCGTAGGTCCTTGTTCTACCCCTACGGATATGTCCGTAGGGGATATAAAGTGGCCCCTACGGAGATGTCCGTAGGGGCACTCCCAACACCCTGCACTGAGATCAGGGGGGAAAATATCAGGAAACCTGATATTTTGCCCCTACGGATAAATTCGTAGGGGATAAACAGTGGCCCCTACGGGCATATCCGTAGGGGCACTCCCAACACCCTGCACTGATATCAGGTGGGAAAATATCAGGTTTCCTGATAGTTGGCCCCTACGGATTTATCGGTAGGGGCAACATATATACCTACGGATTAATCCGTAGGTACATATTGTCTGTATTTTTTTTTAAAAATGTGCTGCTAGGTTTTTTCCCGCCCTGTGCACAATACTATATACATCAATCAAATCATATATTGCAGTATTCATAATCACATCTCACGCATATATATAATATACAAAAGAAACCCAAAAACTGAATATGATATAAATACAAACCAATATCAATATCGTTTCAAAATGTAGTACAATGTGATATAAATACATGTTTCAAAAAATAAGAACCAAAAAGCTACCCTAGATCGGTCCAGCTCCACCTCTGAATAACGTTAGAATAACGCGTGCCTGCTCCTCGGTCAATACACTCTGCAATGCTACATATAAGGGAGTCTGAGCGGCATGTGGAGCTGGCGATGTGGTCTGCGCAGCCGCCGTCGAGGTAGTCGCTTGCGGAGCCGCGGCTGCGGGAGTCTGAGTGGGCGGTGGAGCTACAGGAGCTGTCTGCGGAACCGCAGCCGATGTAGTGGCTTGCGGAGCCGCAGCCGAAGGAGATGCATGTGGAGGCTCGGCCGATCTACCCTGTCGCGTCTGGACATAACGTGTGTAAGAAGCGTGTAAGAACTGTGTATTATTCGAATTCGTTTCATTATTAAGTTATTTCGAAACCCTGTTTGGATATCTAGTTTGGAAAAGCGTTGTTTATTTTAATTACATATGTATGTATGATTAATCAAACTTAAGTCTAAAACTAAATAAGCTCAAGCTACGTACTAATTATGGATATGTTGATATGTATATAATATGAAATGATATTTTACTATAAAGTAGTATACATACCAGCATCTCCTTCAACTCCTGAACGGTGGCCCTCAAGCTATCCAGTTCCTGATGGACATGCCGGTCACTGGAGACGGAGGAAGTAACCGCCGGGGTGGAGTCCAACCTCATATGGGCCCTGCTAGGGCCCAATCCCCGGCCTCTCTCCCAACCTCCGTGGTGCCCTCCGTGTGCGGCGTCCAGAACTGGGGTCAGCAGCCTCGGATCATTCTGTCCGGTAAAATCGATCCCCGAGGCCTGGGCCTGCTCAACCACCCGCTCCTACACCCACATTAAGCAGTAAAGTATAAGTATAAAATTTAAACTTAAACCTTCCAAAACTAAATTTTCAAATTTGGGTAGAAAAAATATTAACACGTACGCAGTACTCCTGGGTAGCGACGTCGGGACATCGAAGCTCGCCCGTGGCGGGATCTGTCGAGGTGCCGTGGACGGCAAGATATGCGGACAGCACGCTCGGTGTACCACCGGACGCCACGGTCCGAGATGTCTGCAATATTAGAAAGTAACTCTTAATATTAGAAATATTAGAGAATAACTCTTAATATTGCAGAATATTAGAGAATAACTCTTAATTTACTGATAACTCCATGGCTCAAGTAATGTTCCTCGAGCCACCTGTGTAAGTGGGGCGACCCCTCTTCGCCGACTTCCTGTTCTCCGTATTCTGAGCGGCCTGTTTCTGCACAACGCATTAACATTTAGTTTTCTAATTAAGAAACACAAAGAAATAAATTATATCATAAATAATGAATTAAATTTAAAATACATACTTGTTTGCGTTCGGAGTCGAAATAAGCGCACAATAGAGGCCATGTCTCTACGTCGACTCTCGCAAATGCCGGAGTTGATAGGAGGGCCGCTCTCTCTGCCTCGGGGGTCGCTATCCACAGGGAGTAGCAGTCGGCCTTCAGCTCATTCCTGTTGTATCGGACCTTGGCCTGCATGTTCTTCATCAGGCCATTGTACAGAGCATGAAGGTCGAGCACCCTCCCCGGGTGATCAGGGTCGGCTACAGGCTGAAAATCGTAATCCAACTGAAAATACAAAAAAAAAACATTTTTATTAGATTGCAAGTGTTAATAATAAATATATTGGATAGATCAAATGAAAATATATATTAATACATACCCGAGCCTGATCAAAGAAGAGGGCGAATGAGCGCTGGTGCTGCTCGCCCCACTCAATGTGAAGTGGATAGTTCTTCACGATCCGGCTCTCGTCCCCCAAATACCGGCCGAACCTCTCGGCAAGAGGACCGGTATAGCGATAGTCAAGGGTAAAAAATAGGGGGAATGCTGCCTCCCCCTAGCTCTATCAGGCCTCAGCCTATGGGACTGATTCGGGCCTCGAGTCCCCTTCTGGGGATGGAGAGGCCCTGCGTCTGCACGAAATATCAAGACAATCAATAATAAGACAAAGTTGTATTAAGAAATCAAGGTTAAACAAAACTTTAAGTGTGATATATACCTCCGGTGATTAGCGCACGAGCCTGGGCCCGAGCAGCAGCACGAGCGGGACGATAGTTCCTCCGGTGGGGAACAACCGGGGTCCCGGACCCGGACGCATCCCCTCCAACTACAAAATAAACATCGACGCTAAATCTCCTTGAAGTTCATATTTATTCTATAGAGCATATGTAAAATAAATAAATATTTTAAATTTATTCATACTAACCTGCAGACGATGCGGAGGGTATGGAAGCGGCAGGAGTGGCCCCTGTGGAAGGTGTGGACGCACCACCTATAATTAGACAATTAAAAATAGATTATATAAGTAATTGCAAAAAGAATGTGTAGATCAATAATATAACGTTCTAAATCAATATGCATGCACTATAGGACATATAAACATACCCGCAGGTGCGGTGGTGTCACCACCTACAGCTAGACAATAATAAAAATTGCTAAGTAAGAGCATAAGGAATGTGTATATTTATGATATAGCATTCTAAATCAATATACATACACTATATGATATATAAACATACTTGGAGGAGCGGGGGTGGCCTTTGTCCCAGATGTGGACGCATCACCAACAACTAGACAATCAAACATTGACAATATAAGTAATTTTGACATAAACATGCATGAATATCTGTAATATTACATTGAAAATGGATATGCGTGCAGTATACCTGGAGGTGTGGCAAAATCCACACGGAAGGAGGCATCCGAAGGGGTCTCCGATCTGGGTGCAAGACCGGCCCTCTGAAGCTCCCTACGGAGCTCTCCGGGCGGCAGAACCGCTCTGCCTCTGCCTCTGCCTCTGCCGCGGCTGGAGCTCCTGCCGCCCCTCGCTGCTCCCGACATCGTCATCAAAGCTAGATAAACGGTTCGTGGACGCATTAGACAATCATTAAAAGTATTGACTATATATGATCTAGAGCGTAAAATGTGAAGTAATAATATAACATTACTGATAACCTTTTTCGTTTCGTGGGCGCATCATACATATCTACTTGGATTTCATCATCGATGTCTTTTCTAACCCACGTAACATCATGATCGGTCGAAGACAACCCGTCCTTCGAAACAGACGGTCGGAGCACTTTAAGCCTTCTCTCTTCTTCGTCCTCATCGCTGTCCTCGTATTCTGGGACATCGTAGACATCTCTAGGTTTCCATCGGCATACAACACTCCACCCCGGATGCTTCAAACACTGTGAGTAGTATACTTGGAACGCTTGGTTCGGAAAGATAAACGGATCGTCCTGACCGTAAAATCGAAGTGTGTTCACACTGGTCAATCCATATTCATCTTTCCAAGTCCCAAGACTGCTTCTCCACCTGTCTGTATCGGTTCGTGGATCGTACCAAGTACAGTGGAATATATAAAAGGGTTCTGATCGTCCGGGATAGTGGATGCCGAATATACAATTTAAGTACCCATAGTAAATCACACCGTCCGATCCTACCGTCGCAATCCCACTATTCTGAGTGGTTCTAGATGTTTCTATGTCCTTAACTTCGAATTTGTATCCAAGGACACCAAATCCTTTGTAATATGCAACCTCCATACTAGGAAATTGAGCTAAACATCTTGAATCACTCTCAAATGATGCAGACAAGTTCGGATCGTGGATCTAACAAAACAAATTTTACGATAAATACATAACGATACAAGTTTAGATTAAAACTGATAGCAATAAAATGTAATTCGAATAACTTACATGCTCTGTGACCCAATCACAAAAATTATCCTGATGGTATTTTTCCAAACGCTCTTCGTTCCAATCAGGATGCCCCTCACGTACCTCATTAAAATGAGTTCTGATTTCGACAAATAATTGTGACATTAATATTATGTTATTTCATACACACACAAACACAGATATAACAATTAATCCAAAAGAACTTACTCTCTAATTTGTTCAAGACATGCGCAATTAAGCAAGATAAACCGGTATATCTTGTTGATAAACATAGTGTCTACCCTCTTATACTCGGCTTTACCATATGGCCCGTCTTGAATTCTTCGTGGTCGGTTAAGCCTTGTCTCAATGTTCTCGTCCAGATAGCGGGAACAAAATGTGCTTGCTTCATCAAGAAGATAACCTTGCATGATAGAACCCTCTGGTCGATTTTTATTGCGTATATACTTCTTAAGAGTGTAAAGGTACCTAATGAGAATATGTTGAATAAATAAACACGGGCATACAGGACAAAAATAAATTTATAAATTGCGCGAAACGAAAAATTACACGTACCTCTCGACGGGATACATCCATCGATATTGTACCGGTCCGGCTAACTTCGCCTCAGTTGCAAGATGAACCGTCAAGTGTATTATGATATCGAAGAATGACGGTGGGAAAATACGCTCAAACTTGCAAAGTATCAACGCAATAGAATTTTCTAGTTTATCCAGCGTCGCAACCTCCAGCGTTTTAGCACACAACTCCCTGAAAAAACAACATAGGTCGTTGATTACTAGACCAACCGAGTCGGGGAGAGAAGTCCTGAGGGCTAATGGAAGAAGGTGCTCCACGATAACATGGTGATCATGACTTTTCAGCCCATCGATCTTGCCCTTCACAATTTTTATTTTCTTGCTGAATGATCTTGAGAAACCTGTGGGGACTTTCAAATCTTGCAACACCTGCAGGAATCTTTTCTTCTCCGGTTGTGACATATGATAAGCGGCATTGGGAAGTACAAACTTGCCCGGTTTACCCGCTACCGGTTTAGGGTGCAGTTCACTTCTTATTCCCCACTCTTGTAGATCCATCCGGGCATTCATGTTGTCTTTCGATTTCCCGTCTTTACACAGAAGCAAGTTAAGTATGTGCTCTGATACTCCCTTCTCTATATGCATGACGTCCAGACAATGACGCACTGAATTTGTAGACCAGTACGGAAGCTCGAAGAAAATGCTTAACTTGTTACAATATTGTGGTTTGACCTGTCTCGTCGGATTCATCCCGAAGGTCACGTTATTGTAACCATCCCATTTAGCAGTCATGTCCTCTCCGGACAATGGGGATGGAGGCCCAAGAAGCTCCTGATGACCATCAAAGTGAACCGTGTCTAACCTATAGGGGTGGTCTGGAGGCAGAAAACGTCGATGGCCGCAATAACAAACCTTCCTGCTAAAATTCAAAAATTTTGATGTTGTGTGTTCATGGCAATGAGGACATGCTTTGTGACCATGTACGGACCAACCTGATAGCATTCCATACGCAGGAAAGTCATTAATTGTCCACATTAAAGCCGCACGCAGTATGAAGGTTGTATTTGTGTTTGAATCATATGTCTCTACACCATCAATGAACAAAGTTTTCAGCTCCTCGATCAGAGGTCGGAGATAGACGTCGATATTGTTCCCCGGTGAGTTTGGTCCGTCGATAAGCAGAGGCATCATAAAGTATGATTGGTCCATAGCCAACCAAGGCGACAGATTATAAATTATCATTACAACGGGCCATGTACTGTGACTTCCAGCCATATAGTTGAATGGGCAGAAGCCATCGGCAGCCAGTCCGAGCCGGACATTGCGAGGATCGCTACTGAATATTGCGTGCCTCCTATCGAAATCCTTCCATGCCGGTGAATCTCTTGGATGGCTCATTTTTCCATTTTCGCTTGGAGGAGCACGGTGATGCCAAATCATTGCCTCGGCTGTTTTCTTGCACCTGAATAGCCTCTGTAGCCTCTGTGTTATGGGAAAATATCGTGCTATCTTCACAGGTATATCAGGCTTCTTATCAGAATCTTTCGGCTAATACCTGGCCTCTCCGCATGTTGGACACTCTTTCAAATCTGAATTCTCTTTCCGGTACAACACGCAAATTTTAGGACATGCTTGAATCTTCTCGCACTTTAGACCCAAATCAGACATCATTTTCTGGGCTTCGTACCAGCTTTCGGGCACATTATTTCCCGGAGGCATAGAATCTTTCAAGAACGAAAGAAGCATTGTGAATGACTTGTTGCTCCATCCATTTAGGCACTTAATTTGGAAAAGTTGGACGAACCATGAGTGGGTGGAATACTTCGCATTCTCATAAATTGGTTTCCTTGCATTATTCATGAAATTTTCATATTTATCCGCACGCGGTCCTTGACCGGAAGGAATGTCATCTTCGGTACGAATAGATTCACCTAGGGCAGCCTCTACCATATCCTCCATTTCTTCTGATGGAAATAAATTTCCGTATCCTGCCGTATTACCGAATTCTTCTTCTTCTCCTACCGCATTATCGTGTTCTCCTTCTTCTTCTACCGCAGTACTGCATTATTCTCCTTCCCCGTGATATTTCCAAGTTGAATAAAGTCTAGTAAACCCATGTTTTACAATATGAAGCTCTGCCAATTCTACCTTCTGCCAGTACTTATTGCCACATCTATCGCACGGACAGATCTTATTATGTGCTCGTGCAAGTTCAAGGAAAGCAGCAACTCCTGCGACAAACTTAGGTTGCATACGTTGTTTCCAATCCACATACATCCAGTCCTTAACTCTGACGTACTCATGGGCCATGTTAGACTGAATAACATATAAATTGTAGGTTATGCTGACTATATTGAGAAATATAAGAACGGGATAGTTACTGACAAAGGAGAAAATCCGTGTATATGCTTTGTGTGTGCGTTTGTCATTGAAAAGAATAAATTATCGCACATTATGTTGACCGATAGACGGGGACTAAGTGGCGCTTTTAGTTTCATATATGGGTATCGATGGGAATATGAAGGTTTCATATTATCATCGAGTATCATATATTGGTTTTAACCCGAACATCTCGAATCGCTCTCTGATTATGCGTTTGTATGTATGTGTTCCGGCTGTCGGGGGTAGGCTTCTATCCTATTAAGAATGTATAGAGCGAACACCCATCACTTGTGCTTTCAACCGTTTCGAGTAAATTTCGGCAGCACCTCCCCGCTGTTCTCCGAGTACACTGTAATAGAATAGATAATCATTTCGAAGCTGTGAAACAACGTTGAAATGAACATCTAATCTATCTTTGTATACGGAGAACCAGCGGAAAGATACCGACGAAATATCTCGAAACGGATGAAAACACAAGTGAATGAAGGCGTTTGCTTTATACATTCTTAACTTGTCCACACGGGACAAATCTATGGGTTACCATACGATTGAATTTTCTCGTCGCGTAGACTATACGACGGTTGTTAGTATCGAGCTATACTGTCCGATATTTAACAACCTTCGTATAGTTCTAGGTCACGACGAGCATCGCACGTATGTTAACCGATAGACGGGGACTAAGTGGCGCTTTTAGTTTCATATATGGGTATCGATGGGAATATGAAGGTTTCATATTATCATCGAGTATCATATATTGGTTTTAACCCCGAACATCTCGAATCGCTCTCTAATTATGCGTTTGTATGTATGTGTTCCGGCTGTCGGGGGTAGGCTTCTATCCCATTAAGAATGTATAGAGCGAACGCCCATCACTTGTGCTTTCAACCGTTTCGAGTAAATTTCGGCAGCACCTCCCCGCTGTTCTCCGAGTACACTGTAATAGAATAGATAATCATTTCAAAGCTGTGAAACAACGTTGAAATGAACATCTAATCTATCTTTGTACACGGAAAACCAGCGGAAAGATACCGACGAAATATCTCGAAACGGATGAAAACACAAGTGAATGAAGGCGTTTGCTTTATACATTCTTAACTTGTCCACACGGGACAAATCTATAGGTTACCATACGATTGAATTTTCTCGTCGCGTAGACTATACGACGGTTGTTAGTATCGAGCTATACTGTCCGATATTTAACAACCTTCGTATAGTTCTACGTCACGACGAGCATCGCACGTATGTTAACCGATAGACGGGGACTAAGTGGCGCTTTTAGTTTCATATATGGGTATCGATGGGAATATGAAGGTTTCATATTATCATCGAGTATCATATATTGGTTTTAATCTGAATATCTCGAGTCGCTCTCTAATTATGCGTTTGTTGTGCATTCGTGTTGTATGTGTAACATGATTTTAAACCATTGAGATCAAGATTGATAGAACTGATCATCCTACATTGCAATAGCATTCATCAACCAAAAACTATTATTGCAATGGTATACATCTATAACAATCAACAATTAAAACTACAAATATAGGATACTGATATCATAAAGCGTTATGAGACACGTCATCTGCCACGTGTCGTGATCATGGAAATCGCTAATATTGAGCATCATCAAGATTAGATTATGGTTTTGAAGCAAGTTATTGAGCATCTTGGATTGATTGTCAAGTGTTGATTTTTATTTCAACACTTGACAGAATGAAAATCATAAATACAGTTGCAAAATGTGTTCCTCACCCCCATAAAGTGGATCTTAACAATCCAGACAAGACCATCATTGTTCAAATTGCCAAGGTAGACATAATCTCAGCAGTTATTTACGGTTGCTAGCTTGTATTGCTTGTTGCTATTCTTTTTTTTTCCTTGCCCTTTCTTTCTTTCTTTTTTTTGGGGGGTGGGGGGTTGTGTTTGAAAAGTTTTAACCAACTCACTGCTATTTCTAGGCAATGCAGGAATATAACTAGTTTTATCCTCCAAAAGAAAGAGCTTCAGGCTTCATGCGTCAAGCGATGTGTACGTATAATTATAGGATTTTCTTGCTAGCGGTTCATTTACAACTATTCTTTAGTCTATATACCTAGCATCTGCTACTAGATATTACATCTTGCATCAACACCCTGCATGTTAAAATCAAAATCGATTATTTTTTTCTTGATCTTTTTCTGATTTTCTACCATCCTGTGTCGAGTAAATTATGATTAACATTGTATTTGTCAACTAATTAGAAGAGCCATTCAACCAGCCCCACCGTAACCCTAACCCCAGGCCCACTACCGTAACCCTAACCCCAGCCCCACCGTAACCCTAACCCCAGCCCCACCGTAACCCTAACCCCAGCCCCACCCCAGCAGCAGCCGAACCCCAACCCTAACCCTACCCCGACCCCGACCCCGACCGCCACCGCGACCCCTGCCCAACCCCAACTCTCACGCGCGCAACCCAGACCCAGCCATGAACCCTAAGCCTAAAATAATCAAAAAATGCTTTAATTTACCTCGATTTATACCTGAACGGCTGCTGGTGGGCTGGAGCGACGACGGTGGCGATTTGGCGACGAAACCGGCGGTGGCGACGACGGTGGCGACGAAACAGGCGCTGGCGACGACGGTGGCGACGAAACCGGCAGTGGCGACGACGGAGGCGACGGTGGCGACGACGGAGGCGATTTGGGGTTTTTTCTCGTGCGCGATTGAGAGAGAGAGAGAAAGTGAGCGTAGGCGATCGATCTGGGATTTTGTTAAATAGATATTTACTTGCCCCTATGGATATAACCGTAGGTCCTTTGTTTGCGGCTCCGTAGGGGCAAACACCAAATTAAGAATTAATATTTTTATTCTTGGACGTCTGTGCACGTAGGGGCAACCTTTTAGCCCTACGGATTAAGCCGTAGGGCCAAGTAAAATTTGCCCCTACGGATATTTCCATCCGTAGGGGCAACCCCCTATTTTACTAGTGAATGTATCGTTTTATCGAATCAATCCTTGATTCAATAACTAGGTTATATCGCATACAACCATTCGACACATTCATCGCGAGAATGAAACACGGTATCACATACACGCATTATTCTCGGTCCCACACATATCTCATATGCGCTCCTATTTCATTTTGCTTGAGCCAGGAAACCTCTGTGTAGGACTCTAAAGACTCGTCAATACGCCGGCAGCAGGTGATGATCATATCAAACACCCACAAGCCGCAAGCGGTCTGCTAAACGTAACGGCCACCCGGGTATTGAGCGATCAGAAGATCGACGAGCAAGCCCGCTCACACTCCTGTGAATCCAACCAGTAACACTTACCGTACAGTCCGGTCTGTTCGTCTGATATGTCGCATATCTCGCCTAGGGGTGGTAAACGTCAGACCCCAATAGCTCGATAAGTCATGCCGACATGAGGTCCATAACATGTGTGAAACTACTGATAACACTTACCGGTAGATCACCGCAACCCTGGCCAGGGATTTCCTGTTATGGCCATAGCGCAACATCAACCCCCAATACCGGGAGAGACGAATCCCCTTCTATCGCTCATTGCCTCCATGTGATTCGGGACTGTACCCAAAAGCCACCGTTTTGCACGCCCACTTGGACGTGGTAAGGTGGAAATCAAAGCACAGTGGGAACCACACAAGACTCTATGACGATCGCTGGTCTACAGACTAACCTGTACCAGTGTCACCAGAGAACTGCCATCTGACGTAAGGTATAATACCATCTGGGAGTTCTCGGCGAGTCCGTCCAGTGTACCCAGTCTCCACTGAGCGCCCGTATATCATCTCTGATGTCAAACACCAATGGATATGGGATCATCCATCGCTCATCTGTATGGGTCGAGAAGGTATACGCTAGTCTACACTGGTATATCGATGCCCCATCTCGATACACCCACGACTAGGGACCTTGAAGGATGTACTTGTGGACTACCATGTCCCCACTAGTATGATCCGCATCATAGTCCAGGTAGTCAAGTACACATCCTAAGGGCTTTACCAACATGTAACAGAGAGACAATCAGTGTACACGTTAAGGTAAAGAGTAACCAGATAGTATACTATCATGTCGAGCGAGAAAGTCCTCCCTATATATGTCCAAGCATCCACTACAATATACATCCTATGTATAGTAATGGCCTCTAGGGCATACATATAACTAACAGTCGCGGTGAATAGCCAATACCCCACCCAAGACCCCTACGGGTGCGGCAAACTACCCGCCAAGTACCCGAAGCGAAGCAACCTCCCTCAACTCCGTGAGTAGGCCACTCGGCACTTCGGCATACCCGGTAGTTTGTGCACCCCCTCCATGGGTCTATACTAGGAGCAAAACAGTAAAAAGAAATTATACAATGACGGCTACAACCCCGACCCGGTTGTGCGGCCATACAAATAATTATTACATCAATTTACAAATATACATGAATTGAAAGAAAAGAAAACTCTCGTCTCACAACCCCCGGCTATTCACCTGCGACAATCCAATGAATTCATATACACATTCCAGCAACATTACAGATCACAGATTTGTATAACCCCCACTAATCGACATATAGCGATTAGCAGACGTTCAATACAAATATCACATCACAGAAAAACCCGTCAGCTTAAGTCTTTTAGAAGTTCGATCAAAAATACGGATTTTCAGGACCCCAAAAATAAAATTTTCGTTCTGGAAAATCTGGGCAGAAAATATATATTCCAAAAATCCCAAAACAACCCCAGAAAAACACTGCACCAAAATTGGACCTCGGCCGAGTCAACTCGGCCGCGGATCCGCGGCGGGAGCGTGCTCCCGCCGCGTTTCCGCGGCGCTTTGACTCGATCGTTGGACCAAATTTGGTGGGTGATCACACAAAATCCTGAGCCGATTTTTAAGATAAAATTTATCAATTTTTGAACAGAAAAAAAATCGGCAGAAACTTATCATATCGGGTTCGTTTTGCGACTTTTTCTTTGATCGATCTTCTAGCTACTTTGCTAACATGTTAGATAGAGTTTAACTAGGCTCTGATATCACTGTAAGTCCATGCTACCTCTCCCGGTACTTTCGGGCATGCGGAATTTGGTGAAAAACAATTTTCTTAGAGGTGGTAACATGGACTCAAAACCGGATCTTTGTTAAACATCTAACTAACAACCTAACTACGAGTTGCTAACTACTCGGTTAGGGGGTTATAACTTTCTTTTTCTCGAACTCCTTCGTCTTCAAGCTTCGATGGTCGTCCGAATCGGCTTCTCCCCGTCGTCTCCTTGCGCCGAAGATAGATCCACCTGAAAGCTTCAACCTTTGGCTCCTTCTTCGAACTTTGAAGAAACTAGTTCACTCGGTTTGCTAAACCTTGTGAACTAGAGTGAGTAGAGAAGAGTTTGTATGGGATTTTATCTATGGTTCTTGGTTCTCAACTCATGAGACAAGTGAACCATAGACTCAAGAGAGGGAGAGCAAGAGGAGGAAGATGAGAGCTCAAGAACAAGAGAGAGAATGAGCATGAAAGAATGAGAGAAGACTTTTCTCATTTGGCTCTCATAATCCAAAACAATCATAACACCTCATATCAATCAAGTATTATGTGATGGTTTAAGCAACCATAGCCATATCATTTCAAGCACTCATTTTGCACAAAAGAGCAAGCAAGCAAAAGTCTTTGCCATGAAATGATAGCTATAGTTATCATGATGGTCAACTAGTCAAGCCTAGTCAACCGGTCTACAAAGTCAACAAGTCAACAAAAGTCAACAAGTCAACAAAGTCAATCCCTCAACAACCATGTCACCATAATACTTAATTAATATAATTGTTAATCACATATCATATTTTCATTAGGGTTGAGCAAAAAGTCAATAGTCAACGGTCAACGGTCAACAACCCTAATGAGAATCCTCTGCCTCTGACTCTCCGTCAACTGTGCATACACACCCGCATCCGCGTTCCGAGGAACACGGATGCATACTGGTTAAAACCAATCCCAAAATGTACACTAGGATCTGGCTTAAACCAAAGCCCGCTAGTGTAAACTGTCCGGACACTGTACGTGCACAAGTGCACGGATGTGACCGAACCCTGTCGCAAAACCATGCGACCTGTCGCAAAACCATGCGACCTCTACTCTTTTGCCTAAAGGCGAATAGCTTTCTGTGTGGGACTCTAAAGACTCGACACTACGCTGGCAGTGGGTTTAACCACAGACTGCAAGCGGCACTAGCTGTGCGTAACGGTCCCCAGGTAGATGCCGATAAGAAGACTGACGAGGCGAAACCCATCTGAACTCCTACTGAGCCTGAATGTGACATTCTCCGTACAGTCCGGTCTGTTCGTCTGATACATCGCATGGCGGGCCTAGGGGGCGGTAAACGTCAGTCCCCCAATAGCGGTACAAGTCGTGTCGGAGTGAAGCCCAAAACACCCTGAGATAACACTGGAAGCCTACCAGTATATCTCGTTTGTCCTGGCCAGGGACTACTCGTGTAATGGCTCTCCTAGACACAGCGCGATGTCAACCCCCAATACCGGGAGAGACGAATCCTGTCTAACCGTCACTGCCTCCAAGTGCTTCGGGACTGCACCCAACTACCACCTGTTTGCATGACTCCTTTGAGCCGTGGTAGGGTAGTAATCAAAGTACAGTGGGAACACACTCGAGGCGAAGTGACAGTGTCAAGTCAGCGGACTAAGCTGTACTCATGTCACCTGGGAACTGATAACCGACGATAGGCATAATACCAACTAGTCAGTTCCCGACGAGTCCTGTCCAGTGTACTCGTAACCCAACGAGCACCCGCATACTATCTCAAGTACGACGTACCGACGGCTGTGGGACAGACCGTCTCCCACACTGGGATGAGAAGCGCATGCGCTAGTCTACTCCGGAGTATCGATGTCCTGTTTCGATAGTCCTGCGACCAGGGACCTGCATAAGGATGTGCTTATAGATTACCCCGCCCCACTAGTGTGACTGCCATCACAACGCTGGTAATCAAGCAAAGATCCTAAGGGCTCCACTAATGTGTATAGGCGATATACTAAAATAAACACATGTACACATTGAAGTAGAAACAAACTAAGTAGCATACTACTATTTTGAGCAAGATTGTATATACAAGGTGAATATTCCAAGCTTCCATTAAGTAATATACAAACTAGTATGATACAGTAATGGCCTCTAGGGCATATACACTAACAGGTCTCAACCTGTCCATCTACACCAATCTTCCTTTTGAAGATCCACTTGCATCCTACGGGTTTTACCCCGTCTGGAGCAATGTCCAACGTCCATACTTTGTTGGTGTACATGGACTCCATTTCGGTCCGCATTGCATCCAGCCATTTTACTGAGTCAACGCTCTGAACGGCCTGCTGGAAGTTAGTAGGCTCATCATAATCTATGATGCAATCCTCTCTATCCCCGTCTATGAGAAAACCGTAGTATCTCTCGGGCGGATGAGACTGCCTACTACTCATGCGGAGCGGCGTAGGAATGTCCTGTTCTTTTGAACCCTCTGGTTCCACTAAGCTTTCAGTAATAGCTCGTGGTTCTCGAATTTCTTCCAGTTCTACTGCGCTCCCACTAATTTCCTTTTCTAAGAACTGGTGTTCTAGAAAGTGGGCATTACGAGAAACAAGGACTTTTTGTTCCTCTGCGTGGTAGAAAAGATACCCCCTGGTGTTCTTTGGGTATCCCACAAACTTGCACAGTACTGAGCGTGCCTCGAGTTTGTCCGCATGCTGCTTTTTGACAAAAGCTGGACATCCCCAGATCTTCAGATATTGAAGATAGGATTTCTTCCCACTCCATAACTCATAAGGTGTGGTAGGCACAGTCTTAGTGGGAACTCGGTTCAAAAGGTATGCAGCTGATTCTAGCGCATACCCCCAGAATGATCGCGGTAACTCAGCGTTACTCATCATGGACCGTACCATATCCAATAGGGTTCGGTTCCGTCTCTCCGATACACCATTATGTTGTGGAGTGTATGGAGGAGTAAGCTGAGAGAGAATTCCGTTCTCTTTTAAATAGTCCAGGAACTCGGCACTCAAGAATTCACCACTTCGATCCGATCTTAGAATCTTGATACTTTTGCCGGTTTGGTTTTCTACTTCATTCTTATATTCCTGGAATTTTCCAAAGGCTTCGGACTTATGTTTCATTAAGAAGGCATAACCGTACCTTGAAAAGTCATCCGTAAAAGTAATGAAGTAAGAAAAACCGCTTTGCGCATGTGTAGACATTAGACCGCACACGTCGCTGTGTACGAGTCCCAAGAGCTCGCTCGCTCTTACTCCGTGTCCAGTGAACAGAGACTTTGTCATCTTTCCTTTGAGACAGGATTGACAAGTGGCATACGATTGATATTCGAACGGATTCAAATATCCTTCTGTATATAACTTTGTCAACCTTCTCTCATTGATGTGACCCAGTCTACAATGCCATAAGAAAGTCTGATTTATATCCGGAGACTTTCTTTTGTGTGTATTCTGGACATTGAAAATCTGTGGTTGGTTTAATACGTATATACCATTGCTCAATGTACCTGATCCAATCAGAACTTGATTAAGGTGAATGTTTACAACATTGCTTACAAACGCAAATTCATAACCTTCTTTAGAAACCAAAGATACAGAAATGATATTAAAAGTTGCGTTGGGTACAAAAAAGCAATTACGCAAAACCAAAACATGTCCATCTGACATTCCCAGGTGATAGTCCCCCACGGCTTTAGCATCCATGCTAGCTCCGTTCGCAACTCTGAGGGTCATGTCACCTGCTTTCAAAACACTACGGTTTCTCAACGCCTGCAAAGAATTACAGATATGAGATCCTGATCCGGTATCCAATACCCAGGAAGTAGAGTTTATTGAAAGACAGTTTTCAATAACATACACATCTGAAGTTGAAGCTGCAACCTGCTTCAATTCCTGTGTTCTGGCCTTCCAGGCCCTGCAATCATTCTTCCAGTGTCCTTTCTTATGACAATAGAAGCATTCTTCCTTATCCACAAGCTTCCCCGCTTTCTTTGTTGCTTTAGCTTTTCCCTTCGTATCCACTTTACTAACACCGCCTCTTGGTTTGGCGGGGGCTTTCTTCTTCTTTCCCTTGGCTTTCGCCTTGGACCTAGAAGAAGATGATCCTCCTACAAACAAAGTGGATGTTTCCCTACCTTTCTGTAGGGTGCCCTCTGCGCTCCTCAGCATGTTGAGGAGCTCTGAAAGTTCAACTTCCTTTTCTTGTAAGTTGAAGTTCAGTATAAACTGGGCGAAAGTGGAAGGAAGGGACTGGAGAACTAAGTCCGTATAGAGCTCACTCTCTAATGTGGTCCCTAGGTCCGCGAGCTCCTCAATGTAGCCAATCATCTTAAGGACGTGTTCTGCTACTGATGATCCGACGGCCATCCTTGCCGAAAATAACTTTTTCGACGGTTCGTATCTTGCGATACGAGATTGCTCTCCATACAGTTCTTTTGTATGAAGAAATATGGATTCCAAGTCCATATTCTCGTGCCTCCTCTGATGTTCATTGTCCATAGAGGCAAGTACGAGGCACTTGGCCTTCGCGCTATCAATCTCCCAAGTCTTACGGATTTCCTTATCCGCGACGCTGGAAGTGGGACCAGGGACAGGGGGAGCTTTGGTGGTAAGAAGATACCCCAGCTTGTCGTAAGTGATTGCCATCTTGACATTCCTGAGCCAATCTTTGTAGTTTGGCCCTGTCAGTATGTTTTTATCTAGAAGTAACTTAAGTCCAGTCATGTCGAATGGTCGCTGCAATTAGGAGAGAGAGAAGAAATACTCAGCATGATGCTCTTGCAAGTTTATAGTGGTTTTTAGTTTGTCTAAACAGGATGGCTCCCACTGTTTCTCGAATCCCTCCTCAAACCATAAAGGAAGAATTAGTCGGGATCAATCCCACCGCACAATACTTGCTTAACCGTTCAGCCAGGCCAGTGTCGGTACTTTGACCGAGGTTTTCCAACGCTTTCGCGAAGTTCCTTAATTAAATAACCTCTTTTCCCTGAGGGCGTAGCCCCGCTAACACCTTTCTAGACACCTACTAGGTTTATAGCATTGATCGTTTAGTGAGAAATTTCCCGAGGAGTAGCATATACTCACAGTAGGATCGGGATCCAAATATCATCGCGTGACGAAACTGAAGGAATCCTACCAGAATCATCACACTCCAAATGGTATGCAACACTAGCAAGTTTCAGTTCTTTTGAAACTCCCGATGTGGATTTTTGCCCCATGCTCTTATGACCTTGGCGTGAGGTCAAAATGTCATAAGTCACTTGTCAAGTTCTTCCCATCATTATCCAGGTTAATTTGAATCCACCCGTACCTACCCTTGACGTAGGCCAAAATGGTAGTACGGCTGTCCCAAACCAACGCATTCTATCTATGCAACAGATAAATATCCGGCAGCTACCAATCACTATGCCTTGGCGTGAGGTCAAAATACATAGCTTGAATACTACCGAATATTTAACTGAAATGATGGAGGGCTACGAATGGCTTTGGCAAAACCGTGAACGTAGTGAACTTGATATAATCGATGGAACGAGATAGCTTTTAAAAGGAGTGGCTCAAGCTCCGCATTTAAAAGTTAGTTTTGAAAAGAACCGAGTGGTTTTCCGAAAGTGTTCCAACGATTTTAACTTGGTTTATTTTCTTGCATTAGTTCTTTTAATGCGTGATATTCTTGCAATAGTTCTTTTAATGCGTCCCATCATTTAATCCTACCATTGCAGAAAACAACCAAAATATGACGTACGCTTATGCCATTCGCATTCGCCACGGGGCCCCGTCATTACCCGTTAGGTTACTTAACTAACGACAGAGCGGGGGCTGGGCTAGCGCGGCTGTAAAACATAAGCAACGCCTAAATAATATCATATATAGATATATTGCAATGATAGCCATTTCAGATCACAGATGAACACATTGGATATACTAGGAATCCGCAATTCGTACGAGCCTGTAACGAAAAGCAGATTACACGGTCGCGGTGAATAGCCAATACCCCACCCAAGACCCTTACGGGTGCGGCAAACTACCCGCCAAGTACCCGAAGCGAAGCAACCTCCCTCAACCCGTGAGTAGGCCACTCGGCACTTCGGCATACCCGGTAGTTTGTGCAGACCCTCCATGGGTCTATCCTAGGAGCAAAAACAGTAAAAAGAAATTATACAATGACGGCTACAACCCCGACCCGGTTGTGCGGCCATACAAATAATTATTACATCAATTTACAAATTTACATGAATTGAAAGAAAAGAAAACTCTCGTCTCACAACCCCCGGCTATTCACCCGCGACAATCCAACATATTCATATACACATTCCAGCAACATTACAGATCACAGATTTGTATAACCCCCACTAATCGACATATAGCGATCTGCAGACGTTCAATACAAATATCACATTACAGAAAAAAAAAACCCGTCAGCTAAAGTCTTTTAGAAGTTCGATCAAAAATACGGATTTTCAGGACCCCAAAAATAAAATTTTCGTTCTGGAAAATCTGGGCAGAAAATATATATTCTAAAAATCCCAAAATACCCCTATAAGCATACTGTAGCAAAGAACAACCAGAGAGGAGCCAAGACGGCCGCGGAACCGCGGCAATAGCAAGCTATTGCCGTGTTTCCGCGGCGCAATGATGAGATCAGGGGACCGTCTTTCTACAGTGCACTCTAAAAACCCTGAGTCGATTTTTGATGCATGATTTATTATTTTTACAGAACATAAAAAATCGACAGCAAGTATGAAATCGGGGTTCATTTCGGGACTTTTTCTTCGATCGATCTTCTAGCTACTTTGCTAACATGTTAGATAGAGTTTAACTAGGCTCTGATACCACTGTAAGTCCATGCTACCTCTCCCGGTACTTTCGGGCATGCGGAATTTGGTGAAAAACAATTTTCTTAGAGGTGGTAACATGGACTTAAAACCCGGATCTTTGTTAAACATCTAACTAACAACCTAACTAGGAGTTGTTAACTACTCGGTTAGGGGGTTTATACCTTTCTTATCTCGAACTCCTTCGTCTTCAAGCCTCGATGGTTGTCCGAATCGGCTTCTCCCCGTCGTCTCCTTGCGCCAAAAATAGATCCACCTGAAAGCTTCAACCTTTGGCTCCTTCTTCGAACTTTGAAGAAACTAGTTCACTCGGATTGCTAAATCTTGTGAACTAGAGTGAGTAGAGAAGAGTTTGTATGGGATTTTATCTATGGTTCTTCGTTCTCAACTCATGAGACAAGTGAACCATAGAGTCAAGAGAGGGAGAGCAAGAGGAGGAGATGAGAGCTCAAGAACAAGAGAGAGAATGAGCATGAAAGAAAAATGAGAGAAGACTTTTCTCATTTGGCTCTCATAATCCAAAACAATCATAACACCTCATATCAATCAAGTATTATGTGATGGTTTAAGCAACCAAAGCCATATCATTTCATGCACTCATTTTGCACAAAAGAGCAAGCAAGCAAAAGTCTTTGCCATGAAATGATAGCTATAGTTATCATGATGGTCAACTAGTCAAGCCTAGTCAACCGGTCAACAAAGTCAACAAGTCAACAAAAGTCAACAAGTCAACAAAGTCAATCCCTCAACAACCATGTCACCATAATACTTAATTAATATAATTGTTAATCACATATCATATTCTCATTAGGGTTGAGCAAAAAGTCAATAGTCAACTGTCAACGGTCAACAACCCTAATGAGAATCCTCTGCCTCTGTCTCTCCGTCAACTGTGCATACACACCCGCATCCGCGTTCCGAGGAACACGAATGCATACTGGATAAAACCAATCCCAAAAGGTACACTAGGATCTGGCTTAAACCAAAGCCCACTAGTGTGAACTGTCCGGACACTGTACGTGCACAAGTGCACGGATGTGACCGAACCCTGTCGCAAAACCATGCGACCTGTCGCAAAACCATGCGACCTCTACTCTTTTGCCTAAAGGCGAATAGCTTTCTGTGTGGGACTCTAAAGACTCGACACTCCGCTGGCAGTGGGTTTAACCACAGACCGCAAGCGGCACTAGCTGTGCGTAACGGTCCCCAGGTAGATGCCGACAAGAAGACTGACGAGGCGAAACCCATCTGAACTCCTACTGAGCCTGAATGTGACATTCTCTGTACAGTCCGGTCTGTTCGTCTGATACATCGCATGGCGGGCCTAGGGGGCGGTAAACGTCAGTCCCCCAATAGCGGTACAAGTCGTGTCGGAGTGAAGCCCAAAACACCCTGAGATAACACTGGAAGCCTACCAGTATATCTCGTTTGCCCTGGCCAGGGACTACTCGTGTAATGGCTCTCCTAGACACAGCGCGATGTCAACCCCCAATACCGGGAGAGACGAATCCTGTCTAACTATCACTGCCTCCAAGTGCTTCGGGACTGCACCCAACTACCACCTGTTTGCATGACTCCTTTGAGCCGTGGTAGGGTAGTAATCAAAGTACAGTGGGAACACACTCGAGGCGAAGTGACAGTGTCAAGTCAGCGGACTAAGTTGTACTCATGTCACCTGTGAACTGATAACCGACGATAGGCATAATACCAACTAGTCAGTTCCCGACGAGTCCTGTCCAGTGTACTCGTAACCTAACGAGCACCCGCATACTATCTCAAGTACGACGTACCGACGGCTGTGGGACAGACCGTCTCCCACACTGGGATGAGAAGCGTATGCGCTAGTCTACTCCGGAGTATCGATGCCCTGTCTCGATAGTCCTGCGACCAGGGACCTGTATAAGGATGTGCTTATAGATTACCCAGCCACACTAGTGTGACTGCCATCACAACGCTGGTAATCAAGCAAAGATCCTAAGGGCTCCACTAATGTGTATAGGAGATATACTAAAATAAACACATGTACACATTGAAGTAGAAACAAACCAAGTAGCATACTACTATTTTGAGCAAGATTGTATATACAAGGTGAATATCCCAAGCTTCCATTAAGTAATATACAAACTAGTATGATACAGTAATGGCCTCTAGGGCATATACACTAACAACCGGGTCCACCATGTACCCGTAATCGGCCTCAACCAGCTCCTCGATTCGGGTTCACATATATCACTCTAGCACCGAGAAAACACATGGTGGACGCACCGAAATATCATATCAAGGGAACCGGGTTTTTAAATGATTACATATTTGTAATAGCCACGGTTCCCAAATCCAGAAATCACATGTAATCCAAACCAAAATACAAGTCAACGATCCGATATGATATGTGCGTCAAATATAAATAGCATGTCAAGTCACATATAGATAAACTACAATATGATGATTCGATGCGATATAGGCATCAAGTATGGATAGCATGTCAAGTCACATATAGATGAGCTACAATGTGATGATCCGATGTGATATAGGCATCAAGTATGAATATCAAGTCATGTCACATATAGATAAGCTACAATATGATGATCCGATGTGATATAGGCATCAAGTACGAATAGCATGTCAAGTCACATATAGATAAGCTACAATGTGATGATCCGATGTGATATAGGCATCAAGTATGAATATCAAGTCATGTCACATATAGATAAGCTACAATATGATGATCCGATGTGATATAGGCATCAAGTATGAATAGCATGTCAAGTCACATATAGATAAGCTACAATATGATGATCCGATGTGATATAGGCATCAAGTATGGATAGCATGTCAAGTCACATATAGATAAGCTACAATGTCATGATCCGATGTGATATAGGCATCAAGTATGAATAGCATGTCAAGTCACATATAGATAAGCTACAATATGATGATCCGATGTGATATAGGCATCAAGTATGGATAGCATGTCAAGTCATATATAGATGAGCTACAATGTAATGTTCCGATGTGATATAGGCATCAAGTATGGATAGCATGTCAAGTCACATATAGATGAGCTACAATGTAATGATCCGATGTAATATTCTACAGTGTGAGTGTCATGGCAATTACTAACGGTGAGTGTGTGTAACATGCAGGATAGTGCTCGTGCAACATGGACCGTTAGTAATGGTGCGGTGTTCTATCAATTCTAGTTTATAACCATATGGCAGGGAATGCAGTATGCACTAAATAGTAGCCATGAACAGTCAATGTAGGTGAATATAACTATAAGGTCCTATCAGCCCTGACGTAGAACGCCATGCGGGCGATACCCCCATAGATGTGAAATCTACTCACCGTAGTCTCTCGCTAGGTGTAGCCAACAACTTGTTTCCCCTTATGCGCGGCGTCCGCCTACTCGCCTGCGAACCTAGAATTACACAATATATCATACGTAAGCTTGAAGTCACACATACGCGACATTAAAACTGAACTAGTAACTCGTGTCGTGAACCAAACGCGCGTATGCGCGATACACTAAAACGTGTGGTTACGCGCCTGAAACCACTCCGACGCGTCGCGATACGCAGAAACCCCAAACCCACACACACGTATCACGCGTGTCGCGAAAGATTGAAAATACGGGAAAATAGGTAATCTGCTCCAGATTTTGATACAGGAAAGATTTTGTAAAACTATATATACCAAAACAACCGACATAGCAGCAGACACCCACACCCCAAACCCCAACCCAAAGCTCCCCCATCTGGCCGCAAATTGCGGCCAGAAAGAATATTTCGGCGGCCTCTCTTGGGAATTGGGCTCCCAGGTTTGGTGTGTGCACTCTAAACCCCACATACATGCTACAGTAATCACTAGTTTTACTCTGAAAAGTCTCGGGTAGCAGCAGATCCTACAAGGCCCAATTTCTAGTTAAAAATCCACACTTTGCACAAAAATGGAACTTTAGGGTATTTTCTGAAATCTGAAACAAACCTAGGTCTAAACCCACACTAATAACTCATTAACAAGCTAATCAAGCCATAACAACATAAATTTTAACATAGTAACACTAAATCCCTTCAATAGCACTAAACATGCACAAAAAGGTGATATTTTGAAACTAAACATGCAAGTTAAGGAGATAGGGTGCTAGGAGTGGGATTTATACCTTCAAAAGACCCTAGAAAGACCAAAAGTTCCAGCTTTTCCCTTTAAGTATGCAGATTTGCTTCAAACACCTCAAAAAGCTCACTTTTCCTAAGGTTTTGTGATGAAAATGTGTTGATATGTATAGGGTTTTGTGTATGGATCAAAGAGGAATGAAAAGAGAAGAAAATGTGGAGAAAAATGGAGGTTTTTGCTGCTGGAATTGCTGCTGGATTCAGAATGAGGGAAAGAGATAGAAGAGAGAAGAAAAGGGGTCAAAAAGTCAAAGTTTCACCTAACCACCATGCTCATTTGTTTAATAGGATTTGAATTATGAGAAAGGGTTTTTGTTTTGGATAAAAGGGTGGGGGGAAAATAACAACCATGCAACACAAGAAAATGGTTAACATGCTACCAAAAACCCTAAGTCTCAAAAATGTCTAAATGTGCAAGGTGTACACTACAAAGGAAAATTCCCAATATGCTAACACTACTAAAATATAACTAATAATCTTCGGAACACATATATAATAACACGTACGATCACTAATTATCACGAAAGACATCAAACGGAAATTCAAGTGTTACAAGCGATCGTGCGGAACAAGGGGGCATTTTCAAGTACAAGGGGAGTGAAAATTTTGTACTAAAGATCCGGATAGTTTGACCCGTGCAAGCGAACCATTCGACCTCTTGGAGGCAATATCGACACGAGTATTCTTAAACTCGACACTTTTGGTACGTATTTCTCTAAACACTTCCTCTTCTCAAACCCGACGCTCCAATATCCTTGTCTTTGCAGGATTCTTAGCAATATCGCCGTAAAAAGCCAAAAGAAAAGACTAACCGTATTTTTTGCAGCGCCACATTTAAAGTAAAAAACGAATTGATTATGTGAAAACAAAACTTTGTTGATTTATGCATTGCATTATTTAATACGGACTTAAGGGGCTCTAACACCAATCCAGATTGGGTAAGGATTTCATCACCTTTCCTAAAACCCCGGAAATCACTAATTCCATAAGTGTCACCTCAAGCTTAATAAAAAATATCTAGACTCAGCCAACTAAGGACTTATCGTGCTCAATAGGACAATGGAAGATTGTGAGCATTCGGTCGTTTATCTAAACTTGACTTTTGTGGTGCCTAGGCTTGACAAGTGAGGAGGTGATTTTAAAAGACCCGTCTCATGGTGATTCGTGAGTGGAACCCTCCTTACCTCACTTGTGCTTACCTGGCCACAACTGGCTGGGAAGAGGCGATTTGAGGGTTATCTCATAGTTTGTCGCTTTGGAACAATTAGGAGCAGGTCTAGTAGACTTAGAGGACCCTAGTCTAGGTGTTGATTGTGTATTTGTGACTGTGCATCTATGATTGTGTTTGTTGAACTGTCTTGTCATTTTCCCATTCTTTTGAAACAAACACAAATCTGCCATTTTTACCACCATCACCCAATTTTTCTCCATTTTCGTTTTCTTACCCTCACATTCTACGCTTTGACTACACTAAACTCGTTTAGTGTATGTCCGCTTGAACTAGGGACCCTAGTGCCCGTTTAGTCCGCGTTTCGTTAGTCCCTACGGACTACGCGATAGACTCCAATGCCGAAACTCCCTCCACCCCTTTATGACCCTTACCTTTGCCGGCCAACTCCGACGTTGACCGGGATTTTGTTCATACATCCTCACCTTCACCATCACCAAATTCTTCTTCTGAGATGTCAGGATTTCCTCTTATCATCCCTTTACCTCCCCCGGGACTGATTCCACCTCATTTGGGTGCGAATAACCCGCAACCACCTCCTGTTGTAGCGCCACAGCGAATCGTGCTCCAGGATCGTTTCTATCCCACCCACTCTGCACTTCCTACCAATCTTTCACTTCCGCCGGCCAATGGGGATAATTTCGAAATGAAGCCCCACTTCATCAACATGTTGCCTAAATTTCATAAGCTGGAATCCGAAGATGCCTATATCTTCATCAACAAATTCCAGAACGTCTGTGCAATGATGAAAACAACCCAACTGTCCGACGATGCTATACGGCTACGAGTCATTCCTTCACTCTATATGACCTTGCTGAGAAGTGGCTGTATAGCACCGCATCGCATTCCATAACCAGTTGGGATGAGTTTGTAAAAGCGTTTTTGAAAAAATTCTACCCAAATTACAAAACCACGAGAATCCGAAACGAAATGAACCAATTCTCATAGCTTCCTACCGAACCTTTTTGGAAGTGCTTTGACCGATGCAAGGATCTTCTGGTTCAGTGCCCTCATCACGGTATTGAGAGATGGCAACTTTGCCAAACCTTATAAGAAGGCCTGAACCCAACAACGAAGCAGTTGTTGGAAACCATTTGTCAAGGCCACTTCCTAACCAAATCTGACGAGGAAGCTTGGCAATTCATCGATGATCTTGCGGAACAGACGCTTCAGTGGGAGAGCACCAGATCGAGTACTTCTTCTTCTTCTTCTTCCACTTCTCCCGGTCAGTCTATGGAAGGCATTCGTCAACTCGATATCTCAATTACAATGAAGGCCGAGATGGCAGCTATCATATGGAAACTGGAAGCAATTGAGAGAAAATTCTCGTCTTCTTCTCCTGCCCCTAATCCTCCCCCTCGTACCATCTGCGCTTGTTGTTCTGATCCATCCCATTTGTCCGAAAAGTGTCCTTACAATCCACCCGCTCAAGGACAGGATCAGGTCAATGCGGCATTTCAGCAAAGACCAAGAAATGATCCATACTCTTCCACTTACAATCCCGGCTGGAGGAACCACCCCAATTTCACCTGGAATCAGAACGAGCATCAATTCCAAGGCAACAATTTCCAAAGGCCCCCTCCTCCGCAACAACAAGCTCAGCAACAAACTAAACATCAATTTCAGCAGCCATTCTAACCCCAACCTTTTTAAAATCAGACGAACAATTTTGCACCCAACAATTCTTTTCCTCAAAACAACTTTGTTCCGTCAAACAACGATAAAGGTTCCTCGCTAGAACGGAGTCTGGAGGCATTTGTAAAGCAATCGACTCAATCCACCGCCAACATCCAGTCTTCCATTCAGTCTTTGCTGCAACACATTGCTGCATACGGGCAAAGTATCAAGACCATCGAAGCCCAGATTGCACAGCTGAATGCGGCGTTAAGCGAGCAAGAAAAGGGGAAGCTTCCATCTCAACCACTCCCAAATCCTGGTTACCCACATAATGTACATGTTGCTCTTGAACAACAGAACCATAATGTGAGTGCCGTGACTACGTTGAGATCTGGAAGGATGCTGCACAACAACATTGGCACGCGGATAGACAACAACACCCCGGCTGCTTCTCCTTCTTCTTCTTCGTCTTCTGAGCCTATTCTCTATTCTTCAAAAGGCTCTTCTTCCGCTACACCAAACGGACCCATATCTCACTCCACGAAAACACCAGCTCTAGGATCCGTTCCAACTCCACAATCTCCTCCACAAGTATTGGACTCAACCAATTTAAAAATTGTTCCATTTCCAAACCGGTTGAGGTCCAATAAACAAAATCCACAAATGGAGAATATTCTGGAGTTGTTTAAGCAGGTTAATATCAACATTCCCCTTTTAGATGCAGTCCAACAAGTCCCTTCCTACGCAAAAATCTTGAAGGACTTGTGCACTAAAAATAAAAGATCTCAGGTACCCAAGAAAGTTTTCTTAGCTAGTGCCGTGAGTGATGCTCTTACCCAATCTTTACCTCAAAAACGGAAGGACCCTGGCTGTCCTATGATTTCAATCACCATTGGGGATAAGAACATCAACCGCGCACTTTTAGATCTTGGTGCCAGTATTAACCTGCTTCCGTACTCAGTATATGAACAACTAGGTGTAGGAGAGCTGAAACCCACACACTGTACTCTCCAAATGGTCGATTGATCTATCACTCACCCTAGGGGTGAGCTAGAGGATGTGTTAATCAAGGTTGGGGACTTCATATTCCCCATTGACTTCATTGGTTTAGACACACAGCCTGTAGCTAACCCCCGGAATCAAATTCCGGTGATACTCGAACATCCATTCCTTGCAACCTCTAATGTTGTGATCAATTTTCGAAATGGTTCGATGAACCTATCTTTTGGAAACATGACAATTGAACTCAACATTTTTAGGTTGGGGAATCAGCCCTCTGAACCTAATGCTCATATACTATACATTTGTTCGATCCAGGATATCACCTCAGAGGACTGTGAATTTGAGGAGTTTTTGTTCGATTACAGCAATCTTGATGCCACTAGTGCGTTCCACTTCGAACCTGCTGCTGCTTCTGCTCCCGACTGTGATTACGAGTGTTTCACTTTCTCGAACGATCTTGGCCAGTCACCACCCGAGTTTGAATCCTTTGAATTTCCGGATGAGTTAGCTGAACCATCCAACTTGGTCGCTTACACTCATTTTGAACCTCTGCTGGAATCCTTTGAGTTCGACACCGTTTCACCAATCTTGCCTTCAATCGTTTCTCCTCCAACGCTCGAACTTAAGCCATTGTCGTCTCGCCTTAAGTATGCTTACTTGGGTGAGAACGAGACCCTCCCTGTTATCATCTCGGCTTCTCTAGCTCCAGAGCAAGAGAAAGCCTTTCTTACGGTCTTGCACAGCAATAGGCAAGCTTTTGGCTGGTCAATGGCGGACATTAAGGGGATTAGTCCCCTGATCGTTGAACATCATATTCATCTGATGGATGATGCCAAACCAGCTACGGATCCACAAAGGAGACTCAACCCAGTCATGAAGGAGGCTGTAAAAAAGAAGATCGTAAAGTCTCTGTATAGTGGTATCATTTACCCTATCTCTGATAGCCAGTGGATTAGCCCCATTCACGTTGTCCCCAAGAAGTCAGGCATAACGGTCATAACCAATGAGGCGAACGAGTTAATGCCTACTCGCACCCAGACTGGGTGGCGAGTATGCATCGATTATAGAAAAACTCAACGCCGCAACACGGAAAGACCACTTACCGCTACCTTTCATTGACCAAATGCTTGAACGATTAACATGATATGAGTACTACTGCTCTTTGGATGGCTACTCTGGCTATAATCAGATTCCCATCGCCGAAAAAGACTAGGACAAGACCGCATTCACCCGTCCTTTCGGCACGTTTGCATATCGTCGCATGCCCTTTGGGTTATGCAATGCGCTCGCTACCTTCCAGCGGTGTATGATGTGAATATTCTCAGACATGGTGGAAAAATTCTTGGAGATCTTCAAGGATGATTTCTCCATTTTCGGCAATTCCTTTGATGAGTGTTTGCTGCATCTCGACACTGTCCTTACCCGGTGTAAGGATAAGAACCTCACTTTAAACTGGGAGAAGTGCCACTTCATGGTACGTGAAGGTATTGTCTTAGGACATATCATTTCGCAAAATGGCATTGAGTTAGATAATGCAAAGATTGAAGTCATTTCCAATCTCCCTCCTCCCAAAAGCGTCAGAGACATCCGAGCCTTCCTTGGCCATGCCGGTTTCTATAGACGGTTCATCAAGGACTTTAGAAAGATTGCTAGGCTCTTGACTCTTTTGCTGGCCAAGGACACGGCATTTGACTTCAACTCGAGCTGTGTGACTGCGTTCGAGTCATTAAAAAGATCACTCACTTCGGCTCCCATTCTTTCTTCTCCTGACTGGATGTATCCATTTGAGATTATGTGCGATGCATCTGACTTTTCCATCGGTGCGGTCCTTGGACAGTACATCGATAAGATGCCACACGTAATCTATTATGCTAGCCGAACCCTGAATGATGCCCAACAGGACTACTCAACAACCGAGAAGGAATTCTTAGCTGTTGTGTTCGCTTTAGAAAAGTTCGGGCCTTACTTGATCGGCTTTCCAATCATCGTCTACACGGACCATTCAGCTCTTCGTCATCTTTTTGCAAAGAAGGACGCAAAATCTCGGCTGATACGTTGGATCCTCTTACTTCAAGAGTTTGACCATGTCATCAAGGACAAAAGAGGATGCGAAAACGTAGTCGCCGACCATCTTTCATGACTCCCTTCTTCGCCAACGCTTCAACTTCCGATCAACGACGCTTTTCCGGATGAACAGCTCTTGACAGTATCTTGCGAACCCTGGTTCGCAGATATTGTGAACTATTTGACCACAGGATTACTACCGACTGAATGGTCAAGTCAGGACAGACTTCGATTCTTATCCCAAGTAAAACACTTTTACTGGGACGAACCCTATCTGTTCAAGTACTGTACCGACCAGATTATTCGTCGTTGTGTCCCTGATAATGAATTCAAGAGCGTGCTGTCGTTTTGCCACGATCAAGCATCTGACGGGCACTTTGGTCCCAGAAAGACAGCCGAGAAGATCTTGCGGTGTGGTTTCTACTGGCCACGACTCTTCAAAGACGCTCATGACTACTGCAAGACTTGCTCTCGGTGCCAACACTTGGGCCGGATAACCAGGAGAAACGAAATGCCGCTCCAACCAATCTTGGTTGTGGAGATTTTCGATGTTTGGGGGATTGATTTTATGGAGCCATTTCCCAGCTCTTTTGTGAACTTGTATATTCTTCTCGCTATTGATTATGTCTCCAAGTGGGTCGAGGTTGTGCCCAGCCGGACTAACGACAACAAGGTTGTCGTTAGATTTCTAAAGGAAAACATCTTTCCCGGTTTGGGCACCCTCGCGCGATCATTAGCGACAATGGAACTCATTTATGTAATCAGACTTTCGAGGCCTTGATGCGGAAATATTCCATTAATCATAAGCTATCAACGCCCTACCACCCCCAAACATATGGGCAAGCCGAGGTTTCAAATCGACAAATCAAGCAGATATTAGAGAAGACGGTTTCCAAGAACTGTAAGGATTGGTCTTTAAAACTCACTGATGCCCTTTGGGCATTTTGAACTGCTTATAAGACCGATCTTGGCATGTCTCACTATCGGCTTGTTTACGGAAAGGCTTGCCACCTTCCAGTGGAAATAGAGCATCGCGCATTTTGGGCGATAAAGGAGCTGAATCTATCTCTCGAAGATGCGGGCAACCATCGGAAGCTGCAGTTAAACGAATTGAGCGAGCGTCATGATGAGGCTTACGAAAACACGGTTGTCATTAAGAACCGAACGAAGGTGTTTCACGATAAACACTTTTTGCGCAAAACTTTCACACCTGGTCAATAGGTACTGCTTTACGACACCCGGCTACATTTCCATCCCGGTAAGCTCAGATCGCTGGAAAGGGCCGTTTTTTGTGCGGAATGTGTACCCGCAAGGTGCTGTGGATTTGGAAAATCCAAAGGACGGCTCATTTTTCAAAGTAAACGGACACAAACTAAAACTGTACCTTAGCGCTGAACCAATAGAGGAGCTCCTGGTCTTATAGGAGCCGGTTTACCCTGCATAATCTTCCTCTGCCTACCACCAAACATCGGTTATCCAGCCAAACAGTGAACACTGTTTCAAATAAGTTTGGGGGTATGTATATACTATTTTGTATATATATGTAGATATTCTTGTCCGGTGCATATCTATTTTTGACGAGCAATCTTGTCTGGTGATGCTTAATTTTTATTAAACAAATTGTGTATATCTAACCGACAATTTTGACCCTTCAATAATTTTTAATGCAATGACAGTGAGGGCACTGTCTAGTTTAAGTTTGGGGGTACGCTCGGTACACATTTCTAACCTTCGCATTCATGTGTATATTTTGCATCTGTATACTTATTAAAACCCATAAAAATCAGAAAATTTTCTAAAAACATAAAAACTTTTTTGTCAAGTTAGCTAGTGGGAGAACATAGATTCAATATTTTGACGGTTTTGTTTGATAAGATAGGAGCAACTAGATCCTATTTTTAGATTTTGAAAACCTGAAAGATAACCCTCCTTTGATGTTAACTATAGCTAATATATGTCTTTACATCACATGACATATGTCGTGAGTTTTGAAAATTAGATGACAAGTCTATTATGTCTGAAAACTTTTTAATTGATAAACTATTTTCTGAGGATCAAATAGGTTTGTTCTGAAATAAGTAATATCAAGAATAGTTTATGAAGTGAAGCGGATATGAAGGGATGTTATTGATGCCTTAATTGGAAATAATTCTGAAGAATAACCCATCTGGAACTTGATTGGAGTGATTACACACCTAACCCACTAAACACTTATTTTATCCAAAAAAAATAATTGAACTACCAGTTATATCTCCGTTCGCATTAAATCATCATGATTTTCACACTAAAATTGGTCTTTTGTTTTAAGGCCTAGGTAACTTGAGTAATTAAGTCCGCTGGGGTGTCTTTATACCTAATTCCCTAAAACCAACTGGCTTGGGTGCATTGGCCCAAAGCTCGCTAAGAAGCCTAAAAAGTTCAGATTAAAACAAAGTCAAGCAAGTGTTCTCCCCGAGTTAAAATTCCTAACGAATTTTTTGTGTGAGAATAATCTTGACAAAAGACAGATTTTCATAAAAATATTTCTAGCGGAGGTATGAAGGTTTTATTCTATGATAAAGACTATTATACGTTCACAGAGGTGTGTATGAAACGAAAACAAGAAAAAGGTGGAGTGAAAAAAAGACCTAGTTTCCTGTTAAGGAAGATAGAAATCCTGAATTTGAAACCTAACTGGAAAACAAAACTTGAGATTACTTAACTCTTTATAAAACTTGTGTGATCCTTTTTAAATCTTTATCTGGGCTTTATTTTGTGACATGTCGACTTTAATCGATCCTTTTGAAACTTAATGACACTATCTGTACTGCACGTAACGACATATAGAATCTTAAGTTAAATAAGAAGGGAGGTGTGAAAACTAAAGGTTCGATAGTTCTAAATTCAGGACAATAGAATTGCTAGCTTTAAAGCAAAACCTTTGGATTAGAATCATAGTTATTCCGCAAAACTAGCTTGACGGGATTTTGTGGGTGTAATCCGCTGAAAACCCTCAGGAGACAACACTCCTCCTACTAGGGACACGTAGAAGTTTAATGGCTTATTGCATGAGCTCAGTGAAATCGTGTTCCCTACGAAAATGAGGTCCGGATTCTTTTATTTTTGCTGTTTTGCTCGGGACGAGCAAAAGATAAGTTTGGGGGTATTTGTTCATACCAGAATTTTGAATTTTAATACCGCTCATTCATTATCTATTTTTTTGTATATATCGGTACTATTAACCAATGTTTGCTCAGTAATATAGAATGCAGGTATCCGTGACAAAATACTGGAAATACATTCAAAATAATGGATATATCAATTGCGAGCCAACACAACAACCAGAACCGCAAACCGATCGATATTTCAAGAGTTTCTTTTTGCAACATGCTTGTGTACACACTTTTTATCTAAATAAACCAACACAATACAAGTTGTACACAAGTGTGCACTAGGACCTAGGGGCTGCACCAAGACACAAGTGGGTATGAGTGTGACATGCATTAAATGCTACAAGATATGTGTTGACTTCAAAGATTCAAGTTCCCCTCCAAAACCCAAACTGCAAACAAGATCAAACCAGAAAAAATAAACTGCACCAAAATGATGCTGGAAACAACACTAACCATTACACGAAGTTCGAGGAAGTTCCCCCAAAAACTGGACGGCCCCACTTCTCCCCTAGCCGAGCTCGCCGGCCCCACCTCATTTAATTGGGTCCATCTTTCTGTAGGCCCCCCCTGATGCCACATCAGCTCGTTTTTATTGTTTATTTATTCAGATTTTGAGCCTATAAATACAGACCAGAGGCATAAGGAATGGGATACCTTTCGTTTAGTTTTTTTTTATCAAAACTCTTGTAATTTGTAAGGTTGCTTTCCTTTGTAATCCTTGAGCTCTTGCCCCTTTGCCTTGACCTTACAACTTATTCATTGAACTTGCAAGCTTAAGGTTTAGGTTCTTGACTTCAAGATTTGTGTAACTTGTTTGTGATTCAATAAAAAGTTCTCATTTTTTACTACAATATCTTGTTCTACGTTTACATATTTGAACTTGTGAAATTCTCGCTTTACTTTGATCTTGCAAGCTCTTAAGTGAGCTTGCAACCTTAAAGTTTTTTGTTTGGATTTCATACTTCACCGGGCTTACGAACACTTGGAGATATTCGCACTTGGATTCATTGGTTCTATCTTTTTCTTTCTTTTCTCGTATTTTTTATGTTCCTTACTCTTTTCCCTTTTTCTTATTTTTACTTTGTAAATATGTGTGAGTAGTCGCTATACTTGTTAATGGTGGAATATGGTTAGATTGTATTAGAAGATGTTATTTGCTAAAAACCTTAAAAACCTTAAACTTTGTGATTGAAACTCCGTGCAAATCACTCGCAATTCCACTCCACTAGGCATCCTATCCTACCCCGATAGCGATGATTCCTAATCATGACCAGATTGCTAGTGGTTTGCCGGAGGCTAGAATCAAGAGATAACAATGGAAGGACAAAGGACAAGGAAGACGGATTTTGTGAAATGACGCAAATACCGTATTTCAAGTTCCCTAATTTGTGTTGCTACCTATTTCTTTAGTGTCAATACCAAAGTAGGGTCTATAAAGATTCGGCAAACTTAACCTTCATACAAGCTAACCTATTACTACCCTTAACAAGTCCTTTTATTATACATATCCTTGTTGCGACATTTAGTTTAATCAACAAATCAAAATACGTTGTTAACTCGTTAATATAAGCCTAAAAACTTACCATCTCCCTACGGACGACCCGTACTCATCGCGGCTCGCCACACGTGACACCGTTTTGATTACGGTAATTTCTAAACTCTTTCTAAAATACGACACGGCAAAAACGTAACAATCAAGGATATCAACCAATGTGTGTCTATCAACGACACATAAAAATCATGGAACCAGAGTGTTCAAAATCGACACTCGAAACATCATGAAACCCGTGTCCAACATCGACACGTAAATCCTCATATCTCGGGCTCCGTCAGTCCGGATCGGCCCACGGGCTCCGTCAGTCCGGATCGGTCCATATCCATCTCACGACTTTTGTCGGTATCCTACGGATAACCGCCGAGCCCAAATACTATCACCGGTAGATAGTAGTCCCTCTGCCAGACTCATCGTCTACTGCACAACATACCTTTCTTGCCCCGGGTACCATACCGGGTCCACCATGAACCCACAACGGATCGTCCATCTCCTCGAATCGGGTTTCACAAACCAGTCTCAGAACGGAGAAAACTCATGGTGGACGTCTCGAAATATCATATCAAGAGAAACCGGGTTTTTAAAACAATACATAATTTCCTTTGAAATATAACTACGGTACTCAAATCCAGAATCTTATGAAAAAATCATCTCAATGCGTAAAATCATAAAACATGATGTATGCAAATATAAAACAGAAATGTGAGCATATCAAGTATATCATGCAACATAGCGTAATGATGTGAGCATGGCAAGTATATCATGCAACATAGCGTAATGATGTGAGCATAGAAGGTATATCATGCAAACAAGTCATGTGACAGTACTGAATAATTAAGGGTAATAGCATGATGTAGCAATCTACTATGTAAGTGACATAGCAATTATCGATGATGAAAGTGTGTGAGCCGGAATCTGTGCAAGTGTAACATACGCATCATCGATAATTGTGTAGGTGTACTAGCACATGTATATTTAATGCAATGAGAATATCCTGAACGTAGCAGAAAGTAATTCATGAGCGCAATGCTATAAGGTATATGTATCTAATCTAATATCTATGTAAAGGCTAAACTAAGCAGTGTAGACATGGATTAAATATCTATATCATATCCAAGTTGGTGAATCTATCAATCGGCAATCCAGCCTCACAACATCACCTAAGGTATAATCCATCGTGCGACATATCACTCATTATTCTCATAATTATATATATATATATATATACCTATATCTCATGTCACATCCGTATCAATCTCATCTCATGGGACCTGAAAAAGGTATCAATGTTCTTATATCGCCTCGCATCCGTATAACAACATATCAAACCAAGTCATCATATCTCATCGTATACTCTTTTCACCACATCAATATTTCACATCAAGTCATTTTATTAATCTCATGTCGTATTTATCGATCTCATAACTGTAGGGTTCCTAGGCACTCTCAAGAGGTCTCACAAGGTATCAACCATGCCAATTTCAAAAATTACGGTGCCGAGAACCCTAATACGGATCGTTGGCTAGAAGTTTAGGCAAAAAGAAACTAGTTAACAACTTAACTAAATGAATACGGAAATACAACCTTTGTAGATCCGGTCCTCCACCTCCACGGCTCCGTGATGAAGTCCTCTCCGCTGTCCAAATGAAATCCCGGGCTCTAGCGTCGGCTTCATCGGAGAAATGGGCGGGCAAGGTCGTCGGCTTCGTGCCGAAGATGATCTACGTCGAGGCATCGCAAGATCAAGCTCCCACTTCACCAAGTCATGAAAATTGTGAAGTAAACACACACTACTACTTGGCAAGAGGTAGAGGATGAAGAAATAGGAAGTGGGTAGACTTTAGAATTGGATTTCTCACTCTTTTTCATCAATCACCATTGATGAAGTGAAGCTTTCTTCATTGAAGAAGATGAAGAAGAAGAAGAAAGAATATCATAAGTATTATCCAAAATGAATAATAAAATGAATACTTATCATATCCTAACCTTGGTTAGGTGTAGAGAATAGACTAGGGTTAAATGGAGTGGTTAGGGTTAAGCATGAGACAAAATGGTCACTATGGTCAAATGTTCAAGAAGCTTCAACTAGAAAACAAATTAAGCCACCATTTTCCTTTATGCTTATCATTTTCAAAATGAATAACTAAATAAGATAAATCAAAAAGAAAACAAAACCCTAACCATTCATATAACCATGGTTTAGTCTTTACACAAACCCAAGTTAGCATGCATCATCAAACATAATACAAACTTGTGTACAAAAGTATATCACATATACAATGTGCACAAACCAAGTGAGAAAATCCATTTAAAGTGAACCAATACTAGTTAATGCAAAGTAATATATCAAATATATAATTATACATTAAATCATTAAATCAACACTTGATTTAACGACCCGGTCATATCGCATATAACCGACTAATATTCAATGTATCGGCTTATCGAATCAATACTTGATTCGATAACTAGGTTATATCGTATACAACCAATCGATACATTCATCGCGAGAATAGAATACGGTATCACATACACGCATTATTCTCGGTCCCGCACATATCTCATATGCGCTCCTATTTCGTTTCGCTTGAGCCAGGAAACCTCTGTGTAGGACTCTAAAGACTCGTCAATACGCCGGCAGCAGGTGTTGATCATATCAAACACCCACAAGCCGCAAGCGGTCTTCTTAACGTAACGGCCACCCGGGTATTGAGCGATCAGAAGATCGACGAGCAAGCCCGCTCACACTCCTGTGAATCCAACCAGTAACACTTACCGTACAGTCCGGTCTGTTCGTCTGATATGTCGCATATCTCGCCTAGGGGTGGTAAACGTCAGACCCCAATAGCTCGATAAGTCGTGTCGATATGAGGTCTATAACAATTCGAGAAACTACTGGTAACACTTACCAGTAAATCTCAGCAACCCTGGCCAGGGATTTCCGGTTATAGCCAATCGAACACAGCGCAACATCAACTCCCTATACCGGGAGAGACGAATCCCCTCCTATCGCTCATTGCCTCCATGTGACTCGGGACTGTACCCAAAAACCACCGTTTTGCACGCCCTCTTGGACATGGTAAGATGGAAATCAAAGCACAGTGGGAACCACACAAGACTCTCTGACGATCTCGGGTCAACAGACTACTCTGTACCAGTGTCACCAGAGAACTGCCATCTGACGTAAGGTATAATACCATCTGGGAGTTCTCGGCGAGTCCGTCCAGTGTACCCAGTCTCCACTGAGCACCCGTATATCATCTCTGATGTCAAACACCGATGGATATGGGATCATCCATCGCCCATCTGTATGGGTCGAGAAGGTATACGCTAGTCTACTCTGGTATATCGATGCCCTGTCTCGATATACCCACGACTAGGGACTTTGAAGGATGTACTTATGGACTACCATGTCCCTACTAGTATGATCTGCATCATAGTCCAGATAGTCAAGTACACATCCTAAGGGCTTTACCAACATGTATCGGAGAGACAATCAGTTTACACGTTAAGGTAAAGAGTAACCAGATAGCATACTATCATGTCGAGCAAGAAAGTCCTCCCTATATATGTCCCAGCATCCACTACAATATACATCCAATGTACAGTAATGGCCTCTAGGGAATACATATAACTAACAATCTCCCACTTGCACTAGGGCCATCTGATAGCAGTGGTTGTAGTATCTCATACTCAACCATCCCATAAAAGTCTCTCTCTGGGAATAGGCCTTCGCGAGTGGATCCGCCGTGTTGTCCTCTGAGTCTACTCTCCTGACCTTGATCCCTTAGAGATTAACCATCTCCATGATCAGGTGATACTGCCTTAGAATATGTCTGGATCACTGATGGGACCGGCGTTCCTCGGCATAAGCCACAACACAATTGTCTCACAATGGTTGGAACCTAGTTCGTCTCATGAACCAATATACACCCAGACTGCCTCTTTGGTAGCATCTTAAGTAGCGACATATTCAGCCTTTAATCGTCTAGTATGCCACGGTATCTAGCTTGGAACTCTTCCAACATACCGTCCCTCGATTGAGGGTAAAGACAATGCCTGTGACTGACACTCAGTCGTCTTTATCACCCTGGAACCTTTCCAGTGATTCTCCCCAGGATCGATTGATACCATCTCACTACAGCTAGTGAGTATTCTAACATCCATTTAGATCTATCTCATAGATCCAAAACCCAGGATTTAGTAGGTATCACTTTGATCTTATATGGAGAATCATTGCGATAAGCGGAGATTGATCGAGCGTAGCATAGGAAACTCCTTCCCTATCAAGAGTATGTCATCCACGTACTCTACGAGAATCGTCACAATACTCCCTACTACCTTTTTGTGTATACAAGGTTCATCTACCATTTTGATGATGTCAAACTTTTTTTTGACTAATCCATCAAAACAGATGTTCCAACTCCGCGATGCCTGCTTTATCCTATAAAGCATCTTGCACACGTTTCCGCTGCTCCCACTATCTACGAGGCCCTCTGGCTGTGTACTTATAGACGCACTTTTCTAAAACATCATTTAGAAAAGCAGTCATGACACCCAACCGCCAGATATCGTAGTCATGGTATGTAGCCGTAGCATGTAGTATCTGGATGGACTTAAGCATAGCTACTCGAAAAGGTTTCATCATTATCCACACCTGGTCAATGATGCAAACTTTTAACAAGTCTAGCTTTGAAAGTCTCAACTTTTCCATCTACACCAAGTAATCTTCTCAAGATATACTTGCTCCTGATGGGGATTTAACCCTTCAGATATAGCAACCAAAGTCCATACTTTGTTGGTGTATAAGGATTCCATCTCAGATCGATAAACATCCAGCCATTCTTACAGAGTCTTACTCTCGATGGCCAGCTCGAAACTAGTTGGGTCATCATCTCATGATGCAATCCTTGCTCCCACTGTCATAGAGAAACAGAAGTATCTCTCAGGTGGGTGAGGAACCCTACTAGATCGGCGGAGAGGCTGATGTTCGTTGGAATCTACTGAATCCTTTGGTTCTATCAAATCATCAGCTGCAGTTTGTATAGCTGGAACCTTTCCAGTTCTACATTACAGACTTTGCCTTGAGCTTGTCCGGATTTTGCTTTTAGACATAGGCCGGTCAACCCCAAATCTTAACTAGCTTAAGACATGGGCTCTTCCCTTTCCATATCACATATGAAGTGGTAGGCAACTGATTTGATTGGAACCTAATTCAATAGGTATGCAGCTTCTTAAGTGCATAACTCCCAAAAGGAAATAGGTAACTCAGTAGTACTCATCATAGAGCATACCTTATCATATAGGGTGTATCTGCTCCACCCCGATATACCATCGTGCTATGGTGTATACGGAGGAGTAATGCTGAGAGAGAATCTCATTCTCCATTAGAATAGTCCAGGAATTCCGTGCACAAGTATTCTCCTCCTTGATCGCATCAAAGAACTTAATACTTATACCCTCATTTGGTTCTCTACTTCTAGCTTATATTCTATGAATATCTCAAAAGGTTTGGACTTATGTTTCAACAGGAACATATGACTGAATCTTGAGAGATTATCAGAGAATATAATGAAGTATAAAGAACCAATCTTGGCATGTGTAGACAGGGGACCTACATACATCAACATGTATCATCCCAAGAGTTCACTAACTCTTTCTCTGTTTCCGATAAATAGAGCTGTGGTCATCTTATCTATGTGACATGACTGGCGAGTTTCATAAGATGTAAATTCAAACTAATTTAAATATGCATCTTTATGTAACTCCAGCTAGTCAGGTCGCATTGATATGACCTAGTCTACAATACCTCAAGAAGGATCCGTTCATTTCTGAACTCTTCCTCTTGTGTGTGTTCCGTATACTAAGAACTGTAGTTTGATTTAGAACATCAACGCTTTTAGATAACGTGCCTGAACCGATCAACTTTTGATATAGGAAATGTTCAAAACATTATCCAACAGTACAAAATTTTATCATTTCTTTACTGATAAAGAGACTGATATGATTTTGTATATCAGGTTCGGTATCTAATAACATTCGTTCAGAATCAATGTATTTGTAATACAGGGTGACAGTGACCAACAGACTTAGCTGCAACACTTGCCCCGTTTTCTGTCTCTTGAAACTTATCACCCGTTTCTCAGTTCTCTACCTATCTGTAGCCCTATGTAACAGATTACATATCTGGGATCCTGATCCGGTATCATATACCCAGGACGTAAAGGACACTGAGAAACAGTTCTTTATAAAGAACACACCCGAAGATGATGCATCAGTATGCACTCTCTTCGTTTGGGCGGCACGGGAATTCTGGTAATCCCCAATTTCCTGCTCTGTCTTATAACAATTATAAGTTGGAGCGGGACCAACGTTCCCCAGTTCAGTATAACAAGCGGGTTCGGTCAATATTCCGTATTATTATCTTGATTAAGGCGTGATATGGTCGCTACCTGGAGAGAGAGAGAAGAAAACACTCAGCGTGCGCTCTTGCAAGAATAGATTGGTTATAATTTTATCTAATCAGGATGGCTCCCACTGCTTTTTATCAAATCTTCCTTCAAACCCTAAAAGGAAAGACTAGCCGGGATTAATTACACGCTACAGGTTCGCCAATCTTTCAGCCAGGCCAGTGTCGGTACTTTGAGGGAGGTCCCCCGTGCTTTCGCACGAACCTAATTAATGTAAACCTCGTTTTCCCAGAGGCGTAACCTCGTTAACACCTTTCTAGACACCTACTTGATCGGCTAATTGTAATGTGTAAAACTCTCCCAGGAGTAACTCTTACTCGCAGTGGGTATCGGGATCCAACTATCTCATAGAAGGTATGCAATCTCATTGCAAATTTCAACACTTGAAATTCCCGATAATTTTGCCCCTAGTCTCCTATGACCTTGACGGAGGTCAACAAACCATAGGCTACTAGTCAAGTTCAACCCGTCATTTCTTGATTGAATCAAACCCACCCGCACGACCCTTGACGGAGGTCAACAAGGTCGCACGACTACCCTAATCCAATCTGCATCATATGCATAAGCAGATAAATACTAGTTAGCTACCGCACACTACACCTTGACGGAGGTCAACAAACGTAGTACGAATACTAAGTAGGACTTATCTGAAATGACGGAGGGCTACGACAGGTTTTTCTGAAAACCTATTGCGTAATGAACTTGATATCGTTGTAGAATCAAATGATTTTAAAATGGAGTGTTTTTGAGGCTTTTCTAGTTTTGCTAAAGGAGTCACTCCCGGTGAAGGGATCGTCGGTCCTTTCCTCGTCGAATGAGGTGCGGGATATATCATATATATCACTGTGCAAAGCAAAAACTCTTAAAAGCAATCAAAAGACAAACCGAGTGTGTAGCATCTGCCAGTTATTGCTAAAGGAGTCACTCCCGGTGAAGGGATCTCGGTCCTTTCCTCATCGAATAAGGTGCAGGATATATCACATATACCGCTGTGCAAAGCAAGAACCGTAGCTGCCTGTTTTATTTTGAAATTCGATTCTACAACATCTTAGGTTTCTTTTATTTCATTAATCACATTAATGAAGTCCCATCATTTAAGTTACCCAAACATCAAAGATAAATACGACGTACACTTATGCCATCCGCATTTGCCTCGATGTCCCCTCGTGCACCGTTAGGTTAGGTAACTAACGGCAGAGCGGGGCAGGGCTAGCGCGGGTGTAAAACATAAGTAACGCCTATATAATATATCATATATACTATATACTGTATCTATCACAGAACATTACATGATCACATCACAGATATCGCAGCAGAAGAAACATATGAAATATTGGATATACTAGGACGTCCGTGTTTTCAATACGAGCCAGTATAAAACACGGATTCCACGGTCGTGATGAATAGCCAAACCCACACCCCAAGACCCCTACGAGAGCGGCAAGCAACCCTACCAATTCTAGAGTTAAGAGACCCGGACTCGACTCCTCGAGTTGGTCTCCCACTGGACTCCAGAACCCGGTTACTTGTGCCCTCCTCCTTGGGTCTATCCTAGTGCGGAAAAGTAAATAATATACAAAGGGTGACAACTTCCGCAATCTGGAAGTGCCCCAATAAAAGAATATTACATACAAGTTTTTACATGAATGAAAATGAAAAACACTCATCTCACATAAAAACCCCCGGCTATTCAAACACGACGATCCAATATAATATATCCAGCAACACATAACATCACATGTCATCAACGTAAGTAAATATGTCAATCCCAATTGTCGTTGACATATAGCAACGAAACCGGCGATATCACATATTACACTTACGGTCACAGAAAAGAAAGTGTAAAACTACAACAGTTGGAATCCGCAACCTCTTTAGACATCGCATGCCTAATCAAATGAATTACTTAGACATCGCATGCCTAACAATTATAAACCCCGCATTTTAGTCCCATCATCGAAAACACTTTTCAATATCAAGTCGGGCAATTCAACAAGATTCCCGACATCCTGATCGAATGCTCGTCGCAAACTTTAGTAGGCGGCCGCACCCCCGATACCGTCGACGAAGTGCACCAAGGCGGAACACCGCTACCGGGAGCACCCGAACGGATGCTTTCGGCGACGGGGTTCTCCTACAGTCACTTGGTCGTGGCTATGGAGTGAGGTTGTCTATTAAGTTTACCCGGCGAGTATCCGCGTACGCTACGTGATTGCGACGGACTTTTGATCGCATCAAAATTCCGTGGCAACCGATCAAGTGAGACTAAAGCGCTATGTTTATAACATTCATTCAGTTATCTCATAACTACTTGTGAATTCCAATTATTGTATCACATTGCGGATAAATAGAAAATGTTAAACTTTTCGATCAAACAGTCGAACACCCAAGTTTTCCCGATATAGATCAACACATAAAATAAGTCTAACAACATTCAGTTCGTGCCTCAGTACCAACGGTCCAGCCGTAGAAGGGTCAAGCCAACGCCTCACATGTGGCACGCCGTACTGCCCCAAACCCGAAGGTTCAAAGGGCAGTTCAAGACGGTCACATAATCGAGTTAAGGTTTGTTGTCTTCTAGAGGGACCATCACGTTACTTGCACTACTTAGAACGTCGTTAAACAACGGAAAAATCCAACACTTGGAAATTTCCCGACAGGGGAAAAGTTGGGTATTTATATCCGGTCGAACTTTTTAACATATTCTAAAATTTATCCGGAAAGCCACATAGACAAAATCTGATACCCCGATCGAAACACCGAATCCCCAAAACAACCCCAGAATATTCAACTCTTGAATAAATGTTAAAAATTCCCAGAAAAACCAACACTGCAAAGTAGGAGTTACTGTGCAAAATTCAATACACAAGGAGACATTTTGGCCGCGGAACCGCCGCACAAGCCATGCTTGTGCCGTGGAACCGCGGCGGTTTGATGGATTCAGGCTGTCGAATTTCACAGTAACCCTTACAATCTCCTGCTGAATTTTCTGCATATTTTTAATATCGAAAAACTCCAGATTTTGGAAAAAGTCCAGAGAGCATGTTTGTGTTGGGGTTTCGGGTTCGTTCGGGTTTCAAACTTCGTCTAGACTTCGCCTAAGGCTCTAGCTAGGCTCTGATACCACTGTAGGGTTCCTAGGCACTCTCAAGAGGTCTCACAAGGTATCAACCATGCCAATTTCAAAAATTACGGTGCCGAGAAACCCTAATACGGATCGTTGGCTAGAAGTTTAGGCAAAAAGAAACTAGTTAACAACTTAACTAAATGAATACGGAAATACAACCTTTGTAGATCCGGTCCTCCACCTCCACGGCTCCGTGATGAAGTCCTCCGCTGTCCAAATGAAATCCCGGGCTCTAGCGTCGGCTTCATCGGAGAAATGGGCGGGCAAGGTCGTCGGCTTCGTGCCGAAGATGATCTACGTTGAGGCATCGCAAGATCAAGCTCCCACTTCACCAAGTCATGAAACTTGTGAAGAAAACACACTCTACTACTTGGCAATAGGTAGAGGATGAAGAAATAGGAAGTGGGTAGACTTTAGAATTGGATTTCTCACTCTTTTTCATCAATCACCATTGATGAAGTGAAGCTTTCTTCATTGAAGAAGATGAAGAAGAAGAAGAAAGAATATCATAAGTATTATCCAAAATGAATAATAAAATGAATACTTATCATATCCTAACCTTGGTTAGGTGTAGAGAATAGACTAGGGTTAAATGGAGTGGTTAGGGTTAAGCATGAGACAAAATGGTCACTTTGGTCAAATGTTCAAGAAGCTTCAACTAGAAAACAAATTAAGCCACCATTTTCCTTTATGCTTATCATTTTCAAAATGAATAACTAAATAAGATAAATCAAAAAGAAAACAAAACCCTAACCATTCATATAACCATGGTTTAGTCTTTACACAAACCCAAGTTAGCATGCATCATCAAACATGATACAAACTTGTGTATAAAAGTATATCACATATACAATGTGCACAAACCAAGTGAGAAAATCCATTTAAAGTGAACCAATACTAGTTAATGCAAAGTAATATATCAAATGTATAATTATACATTAAATCATTAAATCAACACTTGATTTAACGACCCGGTCATATCGCATATAACCGACTAATATTCAATGTATCGGCTTATCGAATCAATACTTGATTCGATAACTAGGTTATATCGTATACAACCAATCGATACATTCATCGCGAGAATAGAATACGGTATCACATACACGCATTATTCTCGGTCCCGCACATATCTTATATGCGCTCCTATTTCGTTTCGCTTGAGCCAAGAAACCTCTGTGTAGGACTCTAAAGACTCGTCAATACGCCGGCAGCAGGTGTTGATCATATCAAACACCCACAAGCCGCAAGCGGTCTGCTAAACGTAACGGCCACCCGGGTATTGAGCGATCAGAAGATCGACGAGCAAGCCCGCTCACACTCCTGTGAATCCAACCAGTAACACTTACCGTACAGTCTGGTCTGTTCGTCTGATATGTCGCATATCTCGCCTAGGGGTGGTAAACGTCAGACCCCAATAGCTCGATAAGTCGTGTTGGTATGAGGTCTATAACAATTCGAGAAACTACTGGTAACACTTACCAGTAAATCTCAGCAACCCTGGCCAGGGATTTCTGGTTATAGCCAATCGAACACAGCGCAACATCAACTCCCTATACCGGGAGAGACGAATCCCCTCCTATCGCTCATTGCCTCCATGTGACTCGGGACTGTACCCAAAAACCACCGTTTTGCACGCCCTCTTGGACGTGGTAAGATGGAAATCAAAGCACAGTGGGAACCACACAAGACTCTATGACGATCTCGGGTCAACAGACTACTCTGTACCAGTGTCACCAGAGAACTGCCATCTGACGTAAGGTATAATACCATCTGGGAGTTCTCGGCGAGTCCGTCCAGTGTACCCAGTCTCCACTGAGCACCCGTATATGATCTCTGATGTCAAACACCGATGGATATAGGATCATCCATCGCCCATCTGTATAGGTCGAGAAGGTATACGCTAGTCTACTCTGGTATATCGATGCCCTGTCTCGATATACCCACGACTAGGGACTTTGAAGGATGTACTTATGGACTACCATGTCCCCACTAGTATGATCTGCATCATAGTCCAGATAGTCAAGTACACATCCTAAGGGCTTTACCAACATGTATCGGAGAGACAATCAGTGTACACGTTAAGGTAAAGAGTAACCAGATAGCATACTATCATGTCGAGCAAGAAAGTCCTCCCTATATATGTCCCAGAATCCACTACAATATACATCCAATGTACAGTAATGGCCTCTAGGGCATACATATAACTAACAATAACATGCCATTATAATCTCATACTTATTCTCTTGCAACTACATATGTATATCATTTCACACTAAAACCATTAACTATAACCTTAAGTTGTGGCATATCTTGTCTCAAAATTATAAATCACATATTAATGGTTGCGGGGGTGCTATACGCAATCCACCCGACTAACCCCGTAGATATAAATCTACTCACATGCGGAACATCTTGTTCAGCCGTAGTCGATGTGCTTCGTCGTCTCGGGATCTACGTGAAGGTACCTACAATCAATACACAATCGCAATGCTATTAAAATCAATTCCGAAAACCGAAACGGCATGCAAAGTGCTCATAGGTTAGAACCTATAGCTTACGCATGCAAAAACAACCAAACAACCCTCATCGTTGATGTACAAACATCCAAGGACCAAATCTCATATCTAATATCAAAACCAAGAATTCCAATATCGGAAAACATAGCTAAAACCAACATAATATGCTCCCAGATTTTGCCTCAGGTCAATTGGGAAACAAGCAAGTAGAGGGGATAGGTTATAGGGTAAGTGAGCTACAGCCAAAAACACAATACCAGTACCCAACCAAAATTCGGCGATTTCCTCCAAAAATCCAATCTTGTCACCCAGATTAGGGGAAAATGGGCTCGTATTTTGGTGGTGGTGTTCTGGTCATTTGTCTAGATCAATGGACTTGTTTGATTTTCTTGAAACTACCCTAGATAGCTCCAGATACCCTGTAGGCTACAAAACATCACAAAACCGGCACGGGACAATTTCTAAGTTTGTATTTTTGTGCTAATCTCGGGTCTTTGCCAGTAAAACATCACTAAGGGTTAAGTAAACACCCACTACAGATCACAAGTCTACACAAACAATTAAACCTTCTCTTGGAATTTCCAAACATCACTAATCTAAATCGATTTAACTCTAAACTACTATAGGGTGCTAGGAAACTCCAAAACTAAAATATTATTGTAGGAATTACCTCATTTGGCAACTCAAGAATTTTCTTGAGTTGCTCAAAGTGATCAAAATCTGCACTTGAACCATCCAAGGGGTTTGTAGAGAGGTTGTGATCAATTTTAGAGAAGGGAGTATAGGATTTTGGTGAAGAAATTGAGATGATACATGGAGGTGGAGGTGGAGGGAGTATGAGGATGAAGGAGTTGAAGAAAATCAGTAGGGGAGAAAATGAGGGCATCCCATACTCTCTCTCTCTTATCCTCTGTCTCTTATGCTCACCCTCTCTCTTAATCTTACCCTCTCACAAGAGTGTGCCCTCTCTCTCTCCAATAAGTGTCTCATTTTCTTTTCTCACATAATACCAATAAAAAAAACAAAAATGAAATAACATGTAACAAAAATGCAACATGTCATGGTGCACTAACCATGATTAATTAAAAAGACGGATTTGGCATAATCACGATTAGTAGTGCACTAATCAATTTTTATTTAAACTGCATATAATTAATTATAAAAATGCCAAATCCATTAAATATCTTTTTAATAAATAAATCATTTTAATCTCTTATTATTTTCCAAATATTGGTATATAATTATACCATTTTACGAAAATCCCCATTTCGCAAATCGACTAGTTTTCGCGAAATATATTATTTTAATATTATATTCCAAATATATTATTTTATATTTTCTGAAATGTTACACTAATGGCAGATATAGATGACAGGACATAAGCTTTTATTAGAGAAAAATAAACTGACAGGACCTAATTATAAAGACTAGCTGAGGAACGTGAACATTGCCCTTACCTACGATAATGTTGCATACGTCCTAACTACTCCAGCCCCTTCCTTCCCAGGCCCTGATTCCTCTGTTGCGGATAAGGAGACCCGTAAGACTTTGGATATCGACTGCGCCATAGCCAAATGCCTCACGTTAGCTTCGATGGATAACGAACATCAAAAGCAACATGAGAAGATGGAAGTGCAATCCATCTTTTTCCATACAAAGGAGTTGTATGGGGAGTAATCTCGTGCTCTTCGTTATGAGGCATCAAGAAAGTTGTTTCAGATGAGGATGGCTATTGGTATATCTGTAGGAGATCATGTCTTGAAGATGATAGGGCTTATTGAAGAACTAGAGGACCTGGGATGGACGATGAAAAATGAACAATATAATGATATAGTTCTATAGTCCCTCCCCCCTGCCTATGCTCAATTTATAGTGAACTTCAACATGCACAGAGAGCATGCTAAATATGTTGAAAACTCCCACTCTACTTGCTGGGCAATCTTCCTCTTTCATCCTAAAAGCTAAAGCCAAGGGAAAGAAGAAGAAGAAACCCACCAAACTGAGAGGTGGAGTCAAAAAGGCAAAGAGAAAAGACAAATCGGGGGCCGCAGTATCATGAAAGGGAGAATGTTTCTACCGCTACAAGTCGAGAAACTGGAAGCGAAACTGCACTGAGTACCTCACCGATCTCAAGAAAAAGAAGTATGTTGATGCTTCCGCTTCAAGTGTGTTTGTTACCGAAAACTATTTTTCAATAAACTCTGCATCCTGGGTATTAGATACTGATTCAGGATCTCACATCTATAATTGTGTGCAGGGACTGCGAAATAGCAAGGTTTTGAGAAAAAGTGACCATACTCTCTGTGTTGGAAATGGATCAAATGTTCATGTTGTATCCGTGGGAGAGTATCATCTGGGGTTGCCTTCAAGGTGTATATTACTTTTGAACCCATGTTATTTTGTACCATCTATGTTATGTAACATAATATCTGTATCTTTGTTGGTCAATGAACGATATAATTTTGTGTTACGAAGTGATGTTATGAACATTAATCTAAATCAACAGTTGATTAGAAATGGTACATTAAATAACGAAATCTACATCCTGAATCAACACACAGTTTTTAACATACAACACATAAACAAAAGAAAGACTTCAGAAATAAATGAAGCATTTATGTGGCATTGTAGACTTGGTCATATTAACGAAACAAGACTAACCAAGCTTCATAAAGTTGGATATTTAAATCCGTTTGAATATAAATCTTATGCAACTTGTCAGTCTTTCACAAAAGTAAAATGACTAAAACTCCATTTACTGGACACGGAGAGAGAGCTACTGAACTCGTAGGCCTCATACATACTGATGTATGTGGACCATTTTCTACACATGCTAGAAGCGGTTATTCATAATTCATAACTTTTACTGATGATTTCTCAAGGTTTGGACACGTGTTCTTGTTGAAACATAAGTCTTAAGCTTTCAAAAAATTCAAGGAGTATAAAATTGAAGTGGAAAAACAAACTGGATTGAGTATCAAGAAACTTCGATCACATCAAGGGGAGAGTATTTAAGTACAGAGTTTCTAGATTTCCTAAAAGAGAATGGGATTCTCTCTCAGCTCACTCCTCCGTACACACCACAACACAAGGGTGTCTCAGAACGGAGAAATCGTACCCTATTAGATATGGTACGTTCAATGATGAGTGATGCTGAGTTACTACTTTCCTTTTGGGGATTGATTGTGTTCGATTTCTCACCTCTTTGATTTTAAAGAAAAGATGTAGTAGTAAAGAAGTGATGAAATGTTTTAGTCGTATAATAACCGCAATCAATAACGGTATCGCGTGTAGCGAGCATTAGTAAGTACGGGTCGTCCTCTGTGATTCGAGGAATTCATAAATTCTTGCTTTAGTCGTGTCGAAAGAACTAGTAAAGAAATTCAAGAAATAGTTCAAGATTGAGTTGAATTCATATTTTCAAGAAAATCAAGAAATCGTTTTCAAGAAAAGAAATCAAGAAAATTGTCCAAGTTCAAATGTAGTTATCAAGAAAATTGAAGAAGGCTTGTAAGATTCGAACGGAATTAGTAGCCATGGATAATTATTCGAGATGATTCATTTATCTATTGATAGAATTATTACTAGATTGATGGTTAATAATGAGAATTAGGGATCCTTTGAAGAAACTAGGGTTTCTCCTTCATTGCCCCTTGTCCTTTCATTGATTGCCATTCCTATCTAGCCTTTAACAAGAAGGATCAATAATCTAATCCCCAAATTGTGACAAAATTCTCAATAAATTGATCTCACTCACAATTTGGACATTAATGATTCTTTTTGCTAAAGTTTATAATCTTCATAAGACTTAAGATGAATATAAAATTCTCTCACCATGTGATCTACCAAATTCCTTCGAATCCTTAGCAAGCGGAGATTTACTCACACATTATGAAAATAGAAGAATCAACAAATAGAGATTTCATAATACAAAAATTTAAAGAAAGGAAGACTAAAAGTAATGATCACCTTTATTATTCTACTTCAAATTACAATTTCTTCAATCCGAGATTACAAGAAGAATAGTTCACGATCACTTTCTTGAAGAGGTAATTTCTCCGTCGATCTCCGCTTTGCTCGATCACCATGAGTCTTGGATCTATCGAGGATCACATGCTCGTTGATGACGGTCGGCTTCGCGTAAAGGATCTTGTGTTGAATCGCTTGATGAACTTCTCGATGATTCTTGATCTTGAGATTTGGTGTGCTTGAAATTGGATCTAAATTGTTTTTGTAATTGTGTACAAAATGTGTACTAAAAATCAGCAACCTTTTAATTGTAAGCTTAAGTCCTTTTTATAGTCCCTAATCAAGCTTCCCCAATAAGCTAGGTAGTTATGCAGATGCTTCTAGAATAAGCTAGGTAGTTATGAAGCGTTCTCAGCAAGCTAAGAAGTTACAGGGAAGCTTCTGGAGAAATCTCGATCTTCGATCCCCTGACTTGGCCGCGGATCCGCGGCGACTCGGGCTGACTCGACTGCGGTTCCACGGGCGATTTGTGAGCTCTTAGCTTCAATTTTCTTGAGTCTTCTAATGTTGTTCTCTGGATTTATATGTGATATCTGGAATCTTCTTCTCTCTACTGAATCTCTGCCAAAATTTAACTCTTTGATTTCCTGTATTTTCATCGGCGAATTTGCGATTCCGATATCTGACCTGAGCTGATTTTTGCACAAGATCTCAATGAAGAATGTTAGAGATATACAATATTATGCGTGAAATATTAAACATACAATTTCTTTCAAAGAATGTTGATTATACGTATAACACATGGTAATTGATATTTTCCAGATGAACTTGTAATATGTGTTATACTTATAAAAAACATCTTTAGATGATTAGAGAAGTGAGAAAATTGTTATGTTAAAAATTGTAATAATTTCGACTGAACAAATTCCCCCAAACTTGACTTTGATCGTTCCGAGCAAACTTCATTTATTCAGGAGAAGGAGAAAATAGAAAGAAAGAGAAAAACTAACTAGCACACCATCGTAGGGAATATTTGTCTCATGTGAATTCCCGCCGTGCTTTGATTACTATCCTGCCATGGCTCAAAAGAGTCGTGCAAACAGGTTTTAGTTAGGTACAGTCCTGAGCACATGGAGGCAGTGAGCGGATCGTCGGGGATTCGTCTCTCCCGGTACTGGGGGTTGATGTAGCACTGTGCACGGGTAGCCATCACCAGAAATCGTTGGCCAGGGTAGACGGAATTACTGATTTCGATCAGTAGTTTCTCAGTAGGTGATAGGCTTCACACCGACACGAAATGTCGCGTTATTAGGGGTCTTACATTATCCACCCCCTAGACCCGATATGCGATACTCTTAGATGAACAGACCGGACTGTATGGAGATTGTCACAGACAGGATCAGTAGGGGTTCGGATGAGTTTGTTCGTCGGCCTTCCTTTCGCTCAATACCTGGGTAGCCATTACGTACAGATAATGCCGCTGACGTGCTTGTGGTTAAATCCACTGCCAGCGTATTAACGAGTCTTTAGAGTCCCACACAGAGGGTTTCCCTAGTTCAGGCGAAATGAGGTAGTAGCCGTATTTTGATACGTGCAGGGTTCCGATAGAATGATTATAGTAGTTACCCGGACTTTCGATCAGACGATTGATAATACTAGCCGACTAAGGTTTGAGCCGAATTATTAAATCAGGTATTGATTTAATAATTTACGTATAAATATTTCGATATGTATATTCTAGTATTATGTTCTTTGTTTCATTCTATCTTTTTAGGTATTCGTATTTTTGTACGAATGCAGGTATGTATATACAGTTGAGTGTAATCTGTATTTATTCGGAAAACATTCTAGAAGGTGGACACCAAATTTTGGTTTATCCATTTATGAAATTAAATGGAAATGAGGTGTAAAGGTGATGAAGAGAGAATGGTGAGAACCATGCTTGAATAGTGATGACAAAGGAATTGTTAATTCATTTATGCTAAATTTTCAAGTATGGTTACTATATTATATTTGGAAAATGTATTTTAGAAAACCATGCTTGATTTTTTTTCTCACTAGTTTTTGCTTACTTGTTCTTCCACTTGAGTTGTTTTTTTCACTTGAGTTTTGCAAGGTTGGTTTTTGGAAAACACTCTCACTATTTGCTTCTTCTCTCTTCAATACCTTTCTTGAGCTCCTCCTCCTTCATCATCATCTTCTACCCTACCATCTTATGTGTTGAGAATCAAGGGTAGAAGAAAGATAGATACACACTTAGAGAATCTCACTACATCCCTAGGCACTCTATATTAGCAACCTAGAGTCCCTAATTTCTTCACTAGATTCTTAGTGTAGAGCTAGAGCCATGAGCTACATCTTTCGGGTGGATCATCTTCGACGGAGGAAGACTGACGACCAAGCTTAATCGAGGAAAGCTCAAGGAGTCAAAGAAGAGGGTAGAATACCAAAGCACACGTATCATTCGGTATACAACTTCTAACCTTGTAGTTAAGATCTCCTTTTGTAGCTAGTATCAGTTTATGGTTCGATTCTAGGACGGGTTTTTAGCGCCAAAATTTTTTAAAACACCATTTTTGTTCCGCATCGGCCACGGTAGATGGCCAGGGCGCTATCAAACCCCAACATAGTATCAGATCCACCAGATAAACCTTTACTAACTAGTTTACACAAGGTTAAAATATCGATCTACTAAATTTTCCGAATCACAATTCTGTTTTGATATGCTTGCTATCGATTTTGAAACTTTTTCAATAAATATTTCAGATTGTCTTAAAAATACGTGCAGGCATTTGTAGAGCACCTCAAGAAATTTGGGCACGTAAGCCAACTATATGGTCGCGGAACCGCCACAAAACTTGCTTATTGGCGGCAGTTCCCCAGTCGATGTGTGGCCATTGTGCGCCAAATTTCATCTGGTACTCTATTATATGGAAATGTGATTTTTGGGATGTATGTTTTTGGCCCAGATTTGTTTGAGTGCTGGTTTGCATTTAGGGCCAATATGGAAATGTTTTAGTCGATCGAAATTTTGAATACGTGTTTATCAGTGCATATGTTAATATCTGGGACTGTAAATATCATTAAGCGGTACAACCCTGTTGGAGATAGTGCCCTCAGAGTCAATTATTAGGTCACAGGTACGTGATTGCAATGATTGATGGAGGACCTATCCCGGTAGGACAGTCTTACTCGAGATGATAGTATGCTATCTGGTTTACCTTTATCATCATGTACTGTTTTAGGTGACCTGACAAGTTGCTATTACACGTTGATAGAGCCCCTATGATTCTTGCTTGACCACCAGCAGTATGAGGGCGATCATATAAGTGGGAGCTGGGGTCTATAAGCATATCCTTAAATGGTCCCTAGTCGTGTGAGTTTCGAGACAGGGCATCGATACTCCAGAGTAGACTAGTGTATACAGTCGAGACCCCGACGAGGGGCGGTGGCCGGTCTCACAAGCCACTGGTGTCAGTTGGATCACCTAAGATGTATACAGGTGCTCATTGGGTTATGAGTACACCGGACAGGACTCGCCGGGAACATGCTAGTATGTCATATACCAGACGTCAGATAGCAGTTCCCTGGTGACATGTGTGCAGGTTAGTTCATCGACCTGGGGATCGTCATTTGTCTCGTGTGAGTTCCCACTGTACTTTGATTACTACCCTACCACGGCTCAAAGGAGTCGTGCAAACAGGTTTTAGTTGGGTACAGTCCCGAGCCACATGGAGGCAGTGAGCGTATCTTCAGGGGTTCGTCTCTCCCGGTATTGGGGGTGAGGTCGCGCTGTGTCTAGGAGAGCCATTACACGAAGTCCTTGGCCAAGGCAGGAGATTTACTGGTAGGTATTCCAGTAGTATCTCAGGTGTTCTGGGCTACACTCCGACACGACTTGTACCGCTTTTGGGGGTCTGACTTTTACCAACCCCCTAGGCCCGCCATGCGATACTCATAGACGAACGGACCAGACTGTACGGATATTGTCACTGACAGGCTCAGTAGGATTGTCAGGCTGAGTTCGCTCACAGACGTCCCTTTTAGTCAATACCTGGTAGCCCGTTACGTATTGGCTTATACCTCTGACGTGCTAGTGGTTAAATCCACAACCAAGGTGTTGACGAGTCTTTAGAGTCCCCCACATTCAGTTACTCAGCTTTCGGGCGAAAGGTTGTAGAGGCCGTATGGAGATATGGCAAGGTCCGATCAGATACGTGCGGTGTTGCACGGATCAGGATCGGACAGTTTGTACTACAGGCCGTATGGATATATGGCAGGGTTCGATCAGATACGTGCGGTATTGCACGGATCAGGATCGAACGGATAATACTAGCCGGTTTTGGTATAAGCCGGATCCTAGTATAGTACAGTGCAGATTTTGTCTCATTGCATTTGTATTTCGGTCGGAATACAAATGCGGGTGTGTATGCACAGTATCGGGGTTTTCCTGTAATTTATTACGGGACCAGTTTTCTGGAGTTGCCAGTTTGCTTTCCGTTTCGGCCAATTTCCTTTGTATCGTTCATTGGCCGAAGATTGGTGGAGGAGGGCTTATTTGCATTGTTGCAAATAAGCATTTGTGGAGGGTGGTCTTTGCTTTTTGTTGCATCATGATGGTGCACCATCCATTGACCTTGACTTCTTGACTTCTTCATGATGGCTTGACTTTTTGAAGTCATCATGCTTGATGATGGGTTATGATATGGTTGTGGAGTGTTGGTTTTAGATTGTTATCATGTTTGTGCATGATAGTTTTTCTCCCTCTCTCTCTTGCATTATGAGGTTGATTATCTTTTGATACACTCACTCACTCTCATTCTCTCCACCACCATTTACATGGCCGGCCACTATGAGGGAGGGGGCTGTCCAAATTTCTTGGGGTGGGATTTTTGTTCTTCTAGCTTTGTAAAATCCCACATGTTTCATCTCCACAAGCATATATCATTTCCTCCACCAATAAGGCAATTCCACAACCCCAAATGAGACTTGCTCACTAGACATTCTACAGCAAACCTTGGGCACGTCGACTAGCCAGCTTCGTGCCCGAGTTGCCTCAGCATTGAGGTGGGAGCCCGTAAAAGAAGTAGGCGATGCGGTGCACTTCCGGCGACGAGGTGGAGACCGGAGCTTCCGCAGGAGATCGGGACGACGACGAGAAGACCGGAGGACTTGGATCAGTCGGTATATCTCTATTCCCTATCTTGTAGTTAGCTAGGACTAATTAATGGTTCGATCCGGGTATTAGTGCGCGGCGGTTTGCCAGTTCAAGAAAATTTAAGTTTATCACCGCTTCCGCATTTGGCCGTCGGATTGACGGCCGGGGCGCCGCCGTGCACCTACAGTGGTATCAGAGCCTCGCCATTAACTTAGTCTAGCTTGGTTTAATGTGTTTTGCATTTCCGATCGACCAAAATTCCAAAATCTACATTTTTGCTAGCGACAGTTTTCTGTTGAAATTTTTTGGTCTCCAAAATTTTTTCAGGTTCTATAAAATTGATGTACTGGAGATTACAAGGCTACTGTAGAAATTCGACAGGGTGAATCAACAGTGGAGGCGCGGAACCGCGGCCAAAACCCCCTTTGGGCCGCGGTTCCGCCGCACACTGTGGGGATCCCTGCACCAAATTTCTACAGTATCTTTCTGGGGTTAAAATTGGGGTTTTGGAATATTAATATTTGGCCCAGATTTTCTTGATGTGCTACAGTAGTGCTTGGGGCCCACTTATTATAATTTTGATTGATCGGATATTTTAAACACATTATTTCACAGTATTTACATTATATCTGCGACCGTGAATGTCACTTGATCGGTAAATCCGGTCTAACTGCTATAGCCCGGTTAGACGGATTTGCGAACGTGACTTTCACGTTGATGTTCTGTTTTTGCTGTGATGTTGCGGATCGGTCGTGGGGATAGCCTGGATGCAATGCTAGTACAGTTGTGGTTGTATTATGTACATTTGATATTGCGGGGCGAGCGTCCGACATGTGGACTGCCGTCACTGCCTGTTTGTATTATTATTTTGGGGCACGACCTGGTTGCGGTCGATGTACCCGTTGTATGTATATTTTACTTTCTGTACTAGGATTGCCCCGCGGAGGGGTGCACGGATAGCCGGGTTCTAGAGGGCAACGAGCCCGCATCTCACGGCATTGAGACGGAGGGGGCATCACTCTAGGATTGGCGGGCTATTCGCCGCACTCGTAGGGGGTACAGGTTGACCCAGGAGGGGTGCCCAAGTTACCGGATTCCGTGAAGTGCTGGGTGGTCCATTCACGGTGCTGAAGGGGGCTGCCTCGCTTCAGGTTTTGGCGGGTGACTTGCCGCGCCCGTAGGGGTCTAGGATTTCATTGCACAGGCTATCCACACGACCAGGGGAACGTCGGGTTTCAGCGGCTCTGTGAAACCCGGGGATCCCAGATATCTGTATTGTTTCTGTGATGCTGTACATTTTCTGTGATGTTGCATTTTATCACGCCTTGAGCGAATATAATATATTGGTATATATATTAGTAGATGTTGTATATGTTTTGCATCCGCGCTAGTCCAGTCCCCGCTCTGTCGTTAGTTAGCTAACCTAATGGGTAATGACGGGACCCAGTGGCGAATGCGGATGGAATATACGTACATCAGTATATTTTCGTTCTTTATGGTGTGATCAATTGATGGGACTGCGTTGATTCGGATCAATGCAAGTTAAAAACAAACCTAATCTGATGTTGTTGGAACACTTTTCAAAAAGCTGTTATTGCAAGGACGATCACTTTTGTTTTGCATCGTGGTGTTCAGTTAGAATATCCTGCTCCTCAGTCGACGAGGCAAGGGCCGAGATCCCTTCACCGGGAGTGACCCCTTGGACAAAAAGTTTGCGTCAGGGCAATGACTTCACTATAGCCGATTACTTTTGCTTTGCATCGCGGTATTCATTTGGAATATCCTGCACCCCATTCTACGGGGAAAGAGCCTAGATCCCTTCACCGGGAGTGACCTCTTTAGCGAAAGTTTTCGTCACTATATTTTCAAAAAGCTATCCGTTCCTTCAACGATATCAAGTTCATTACGTTAAAGGTTTTCGCCAGAAACCATTCGTAGCCCTCCGTCGTTTCAGACGGGTAGCACGTAGTATTCATGCTGTGTTTGTTGACCTTCGTCAAGGCATAGTGTATGGTAGCTGCTTGTTATCTTTCTGCTGCATAGATAGATGCGTTGGTTTGGGACAGTCGTATAGCCTTGTTGGCCTTCGTCAAGGGCTTGTACGGGTGGATTCAAATTAACCTGGATAATGACGGGTAGAACTTGACATGTGACTTATGATTTGTTGACCTTCGCCAAGGTCATAAGAGCATGGGCCAGAAATCACATCGGGAGTTTCAAAAGAACTGAAACTTGCCAGATATGCGCATACCATCTGGAGTATGATGATGTGAGCGGATTCCGTCACGTTATCATGCGATGATAGTTGGATCCCGATTCCCACTGAAGAGTTAGTTTACTCCTCGGGTGTTCCCGACTAATTCTTCTTTTAGGTTTGGAGGAGAATTTGAGGTACAGTGGGAGGTTTCCAGATTAGATAAATTGGTAACCATTCTGATCTAGGTTAGAGTGCACGCTGAGTGTTTCTTTTCTCTCTCTCTTTGGCAGCGACCATTGACCCGACCCTAAGACTATGACTCAGTGACCAAGTTGACCGAACCTTCTTAACACTGGCTTTTGGATTGTCAGAGTTGCAGACCTCATTGCCACTCCCACTTTTACCCTTTTCTCCAGGACACCCCGTATTACTACGAGCGTCCACTTCCATTGGACAAAACCATCGTATGGTTAGATACGAACTCGAAAGAATTTATTCGAGGATGGTTTCCGGTTCTGGAGAAAATGAATAGGATTATTCAGTTGTCTTTTCCTTTTACCTTCTCTCAGGTTGCGAGTACTCCTTGGTTTAGGAGATAGTACACCTATTACGCAAATTGGATAGTTTTCTTCCAAACCTTAGGCTGGTGCCGACCGGTAGGGAATGAAGAAAACCAATTAGCCTGACGATGGTGTACAGAAGGTATTAAGTTAAGACAAAGCAAGGGATTAGTAAGAGGGCAAAGTAAATTGCAACAGATATTCACGACCAAACCAAATATTCCTTCGCCAATCCTAAATCACCTTTGTATTTCTCCAGGACACTCCGTATCACTACGAAGATCCACAGTTTATTTGAATACTCCATCGTATGGTTATATACGAACTCGAAAGGAACTTGTTCCAGTTCGGGGATGGATTCTGGTCCAGGAGAAATAGGAATAAGGTTTATTCGGTTGTCTTTTATCTTCACCTTCTCTCGCATTACGAGTGTTCCTAGGATTGGGACAGTACTCCCATTATGCTTATTGGATAGTCTTCTTCCAAACCATAGGCTGGTGCCGAACGGTAGGGAAGGAAGAAAACCATTTGGCCTAAGGGGTGTGCAGAAGGTAAAGACTAAAGACATAAGAAGGGATTTGGAGAGGTGGCAAAGGATTATACGGTTACAGTCGTGAATCTGGAAGAGGCATTACTAGGAATACCGGGATACCCCATCGAAACATTTCAATGTTTCAGCTTCACTGTGTAGTGTTAAAAGAAAACTGATTTCCCGATTAGATACTTACTCCAGGGTATGTATTTACCAAGTATGGTTCTCACATCTGTATGGTTTTACAGATGATGAGTGGGAGTAAGTTATTGGGAATTGGGTGATCATCCTCATTATATCGGGATTCGTTGTAATCGGTGATATTTGAGGAAGTCACCTGGGTTGTTTGCCGGTCGGCAAATATTTGGTTTTGAATATCCGCTGTTATGCACCAATTTCAAATCGATATATCTGTACGTCTATTTTCATAGAGTGAGATATACCTTTTTGAAATTATGTCTGTGACATTTACCAACATCAGTGGATGGTTAGGTAAGGAGCATTAAACAGCGGTGTAATTCTTCTTAACCATAAGTACAGTTTTCAACCTACGACACACAGTGAATGAGTTATCAGACTCAAGAGACTTATACAGAGTATTGTATGTTGTCCAGGGTCCATCAGGACAGAGGGGTTGGTCCTCGTACTATATTCGGTTTACTTATGACTTCTCTAGTTTTTAGACAGGTGTTTCGCGGAAACACACGGTCTGAATTTTGAGAAGTTATAGGTATTTGAATAGAGTAGAGAACCAGGTGTAGCAAGTATCGGGATTCTTCAAAGAGATCGAAGATGTAGATACTTGTGTATGGTATTCAGTCGATAGTAATGATAAAGAGAAATTGCTTCTCTTTCAGGTTACTCATAATTGGAAGCGTTCCTAAGTTGAGTAACGCTGATCGGCCTCCTCCCATTTAGTTGACATGCACTGGAGATAGCTGTATGATTTGAATCTGGTTCAATTAAATCGGTGCCTCTGGTTCTATATTGGATATAGTACAGTTCATATCTTAACATTGTTAAGGTACGGGGAGTTTTCCGGCTTATGATTAAAACCAGACTCTGGATAACTCAAGGCACGTTTCTGTAATGGCTGTTTGTGGGTTGACCCAGGCTATGACGAGGGTTGACTTTCTACCATCTGGATGAACAATAGCAATATTGTTCTAGACTCGCCACAGTTTTATTAAAAATGGATTTTTTCAGAAAACAGTAGTGGGAGTATGGTAGAACTGGAAGTGATTCCAGAACCACAAACGATTACTGAAGATTTGATAAGGAACCTAAAGATTCAATCCGGTTTGACATTCCATTGGCCACTCCGCAGATACGGTGGGTAACTTCAGGCACCCGAGAGGTACTCCGGTAGCCTCAAGGACGGTGACAGGGAAGTTCTTGTTTACCCACACTTACCATTGCTGTTGTTCCAGGCTGCGAGACCCAGCGGGAGGATGAGTATAGCGTCGTTCTAAACTAGTTTTAGAAGTGTACATCTATATGACTCTGCCAGAGGGTTGTCGTAGTCAGTGGGAGCAGCGGAAGCATTGGTGGACAGGTAGCTTATGTCTATTTATAGACTAGAACAGATGTAGCGGAGATAGATCATCTATTTCTGACGTGACAGTCATAGGTTTGACTTCATCAGAATAGAGGATGGATCTGTTGAGAAGGTAGTAGGGTGTGATGTCATGGCATTTGGATGACATACACAGAGTAGGAAAAGAAACTCCTATACTACAATCGGTTATACTTTGGTCGTCACACAGTGGTTTCTCCACAAAGGAAATGGATTTTATATCAAACATACTGGTTACTGGATCTATGGTTTTAGATCTAGATTTGGGTGGTTTCCCAATCAGGGTACTTAGACAGCATTCTAAGAGTATTTAGAATGGACGACTCCTGGCACGGTAGTGTACCTGCAGGTGATGGAGTCACCCTCTCTAAAGGTGTCTTGCAGACTAAAGGGGAGAGGGATGTGCATGATTGGCAGATCACTTGCTCAGGCAATTGAGTCAATCATGAGATGTCAAGTACCACACCAGATGTTGTTCTTGCACTAGATGCAATAAGTTGACATTGATCCAATCCTGGAGAAACGGTCGGAAGCAGTTTTAGAACATAAGTGGATGTTCTAGGGATATGATAACGACAGCCTCATTCGGGAGACAGTTATCATTCCAGGCTTCCAAGGTGACCTGGACGACAAGGAGGTTGTCAGAGTTATAGTTTTTCCTTCTGATGAGGGGCAGTATTTTGGACAGGTGATCCAAGGCAATACTGAGGGTGGCATGGCGCAGGATACTGATTAAGTTCAGTTGACGATACAGTCTAAGAAGTTTGGATTTGGAGTTCATTTATGAGCTATGTCCCTTCAGACATCCAGACACATTCTAAGACAGGTATTTCTCATTTCGGGAGATGGCTTTCTCCGTGAACTTGAGATATAGAGAGACATAGAAAGAAACAACTAAGCGGATCCACTCACTGAGGCTATTCCTCGAACGCAATAGTTTCGCAAACGAGCTTTGTGAGACTGACTAGTAGAGGAGTTGGGTGTTCGGTATCATACGGGCTGTGAGTATGCGACATCGCAATAATTAGCCTTGAGTGCAAGTGGGAGATTGTTGGAGATAGTGCCCTCAGAGTCAATTATTAGGTCACAGGTACGTGATTGCAATGATTGATGGAGGACCTATCCCGGTAGGGCAGTCTTACTCGAGATGATAGTATGCTATCTGGTTTACCTTTATCATCGTGTACTGTTTTAGGTGACCTGACAAGTTGCTATTACACGTTGATAGAGCCCATAGGATTCTTGCTTGACCACCAGCAGTATGAGGGCGATCATATAAGTGGGAGCTGGGGTCTATAAGCATATCCTTAAATGGTCCCTAGTCGTGTGAGTTTCGAGACAGGGCATCGATACTCCAGAGTAGACTAGTGTATACAGTCGAGACCCCGACGAGGGGCGGTGGCCGGTCTCACAAGCCACTGGTGTCAGTTGGATCACCTAAGATGTATACAGGTGCTCATTGGGTTATGAGTACACCAGACAGGACTCGCCGGGAACATGCTAGTTGGTCATATACCAGACGTCAGATGGCAGTTCCCTGGTGACATGTGTGCAGGTTAGTTCATCGACCTGGGGATCGTCATTTGTCTCGTGTGAGTTCCCACTGTACTTTGATTACTACCCTACCACGGCTAAAAGGAGTCGTGCAAACAGGTTTTAGTTGGGTACAGTCCCGAGCCACATGGAGGCAGTGAGCGTATCTTCAGAGGTTCGTCTCTCCCGGTATTGGGGGTGAGGTCGCGCTGTGTCTAGGAGAGCCATTACACGAAGTCCTTGGCCAAGGCAGGATATTTACTGGTAGGTATTCCAGTAGTATCTCAGGTGTTCTGGGCTACACTCCGACACGACTTGTACCGCTTTTGGGGGTCTGACTTTTACCAACCCCCTAGGCCCGCCATGCGATACTCATAAACGAACGGACCGGACTGTACGGATATTGTCACTGACAGGCTCAGTAGGGTTGTCAGGCTGAGTTCGCTCACAGACGTCCCTTTTAGTCAATACCTGGTAGCCCGTTACGTATTGGCTTATACCTCTGACATGCTAGTGGTTAAATCCACAACCAAGGTGTTGACGAGTCTTTAGAGTCCCCCACATTCAGTTACTCAGCTTTCGGGCGAAAGGTTGTAGAGGCCGTATGGAGATATGGCAAGGTCCGATCAGATACGTGCGGTATTGCACGGATCAGGATCGGACAGTTTGTACTACAGGCCGTATGGATATATGGCAGGGTTCGATCAGATACGTGCGGTATTGCACGGATCAGGATCGAACGGATAATACTAGCCGGCTTTGGTATAAGCCGGATCCTAGTATAGTACAGTGCAGATTTTGTCTCATTGCATTTGTATTTCGGTCGGAATACAAATGCGGGTGTGTATGCACAGTATCGGGGTTTTCCTGTAATTTATTACGGGACCAGTTTTCTGGAGTTGCCAGTTTGCTTTCCGTTTCGGCCAATTTCCTTTGTATCGTTCATTGGCCGAAGATTGGTGGAGGAGGGCTTATTTGCATTGTTGCAAATAAGCATTTATGGAGGGTGGTCTTTGCTTTTTGTTGCATCATGATGGTGCACCATCCATTGACCTTGACTTCTTCATGATGGCTTGACTTTTTGAAGTCATCATGCTTGATGATGGGTTATGATATGGTTGTGGAGTGTTGGTTTTAGATTGTTATCATGTTTGTGCATGATAGTTTTTCTCCCTCTCTCTCTTGCATTATGAGGTTGATTATCTTTTGATACACTCACTCACTCTCATTCTCTCCAACACCATTTACATGGCCGGCCACTATGAGGGAGGGGGCTGTCCAAATTTCTTGGGGTGGGATTTTTGTTCTTCTAGCTTTGTAAAATCCCACATGTTTCATCTCCACAAGCATATATCATTTCCTCCACCAATAAGGCAATTCCACAACCCCAAATGAGACTTGCTCACTAGACATTCTACAGCAAACCTTGGGCACGTCGACTAGCCAGCTTCGTGCCCGAGTTGCTTCAGCATTGAGGTGGGAGCCCGTAAAAGAAGTAGGCGATGTGGTGCACTTCCGGCGACGAGGTGGAGACCGGAGCTTCCGCAGGAGATCGGGACGACGACGAGAAGACCGGAGGACTTGGATCAGTCGGTATATCTCTATTCCCTATCTTGTAGTTAGCTAGGACTAATTCATGGTTCGATCCGGGTATTAGTGCGCGGCGGTTTGCCAGTTCAAGAAAATTTAAGTTTATCACCGCTTCCGCATTTGGCCGTCGGATTGACGGCCGGGGCGCCGCCGTGCACCTACAAACCCGACTAGTTGCTATATATTCAACTAGACAGATTTGCGAACATGATATTCACGTTGATGTTCTGTGTTGTGCTGATATTGTGGTTGGATTGTCGTAGTGAATAGCCTATAGTGCAATGGTAGTAGTATAGTTCAGATTCATTTGTATATTCGTTATTGCAGGGTGAGCGTCTGACATATGGACATCCGTTTCAGCCATATTATATATTCTTTTATTGGGGCACGACCGGGTTGACGTCGATGTCACCATTTGTAACGCTTCGAAAATCGTTTAGACAGTTTTTCGGTAATCGGCTAAATTAGGAGCCTTTTCCGTAAAAAGTCAAAATAGGTATTTTTCATTGTAGACCTAATTATAAAAAATTTAGATAAGATATTACTACAAATTGGTCACTAAAATGTCACTTAAAATTTTCTAGTTAATTAAAAAAAATTCCCTAATTAATTATTTTTAATATTATTTTAAGCTTTTAAAAATACATTTAATTAGTGATAAATACAAATTTAATTAGGTAAATTACACACTTAGGAAACATTATAAACTAAAATTTAGTATTAATAAAATTTTATCAAGACTTTTCAAAATTTTTATTCTATGGTTTAAAATTTTAATCAAAAATGGTTTAAAATGGGGGTTTTTGTGTAAAAGTTGATGTGATAGTCATTAATTGAGCTTGGGAAAGGCTTTTTGTGTAGAATTTTCTACACCATTCACACACACACACCCTCCCCAACATCAAGTCGAGCTCAACCTGCTGCAAACCCCATTTCCCTCTCTCTTTCTTGCTTCAAAAATCATGAAAAAATCAACAAAATCCACCGAAATCAACACATTTCTTCACAAATTCAAACCATAATCCTATTCCACCTCCTTCCAACCCTAATTTGTTTTAAAACAAGGTGAAAGGAGGCAACTTTCGAGGTCAAGTGCAAGTTAGGGTTCAACTTGTAAGGTATAATTCTTATCTAATGTTCAAATTGTGGTTTAAATTTGCTAGATTTAGTAGTTTTAGCGTGTAATTTGGTTATGAATTCTTGTTTAGGAAATTCTAGTAAAGGTTTGGTGTTGTAATTAGGTTTTGTAGCATGGTTGATGGGTTTAAGTTAGGGTTTTGGCTATCTAGTTGGTTAGAATGGTTGTTTGTGCGATGTAGCGATCGCTACACCGTTAAATCACGACAATTGCATCGATATTTCTATGCTAATGCTTACTAGATTTTTATGAAAATTAGGAGGTTATATTATTACAATATATGGACTATATTTATAGCATCTCATACGAATTTTAGGGTGTGCGAATGCGGATTTTGATTTAGTCAGGTTCCAGTTTTGACGGTTGCCCGAAACGGCGATTTTAGTTAAGGTTTTAGCGATTTTCGTGTGTTTTCCGCGTACCGAGTGCACGTTGTGATTAATTCGAGAGCGCCGATCTTTTCATATTGTGAGTTGCATCATTTCAGGAATCTGTAATCTTAAATTGTGTGTTATGCAATTCTAGGAACGGTTGCGGAAACCTCAGACGCGGCGCGCAAAGGCAAGGCGATGGTCGGATCGGATTAGCGAGGCATTCAGGTGAGTAGATGTATTCATCTATCTGGGAATCGTCTGGATGGCGCGAGGCACCCTCTAGTTAGGGTTACTTTATTTCTTGCAAGATTTGCATTGTTAGTTAGCTAAACCCCCTCATTCATATTGCATACCTTTATAGCCAATCGTCCGCTAGATTGCATGGATATTCATATACACATGTGCGATATCACTTCGTAGGACACGAACACCATTACCATTGGCTCCCGTTGTATGCGCACTATTCATGTGACACACACGCTTTTGGTAATTGCCATGCCACGAGTACCATAGAACCTGTTTAGCTTAATGTCACCACTTGCATCATACATGATATATGAAATCGCATAGCATGTATATACCTTTCATCATCATCATACTTACATAGATTTATAGCCATAAATCATATCGCATACCTTGATATCATAGATATTTATCATATACAACATGTTGGGTATTATGATTTTCTTGAGGATTTCAGTATTGCTGTGATTTCTGGATTTTGGGGAAAACCGCAAGAATTTAACAAAAGCTTATATTTATCATTTTTTTAAAAACAAAGTTGCGGTTTTCTCATGATGTATGTGTCGTCCACCATGAGTTTTCATGTTTTCTGTTGGATTTCGAGACCCGATTCGAGGAGTGGATGAACCGTCTCGGGTACATGGTGGGCCCGGTATGGTACCCCAGGGCAAGAAGATCGAGTTGTAGACGATGAGCCTGGCAGGGGAAGACTACCTACCGGTGATGTATGGCGTGGCGGATATCTTGAGGATACCGACCGTTGTCATGAGATTTGATGATATGGACCGATCCGGACTGACAGAGCGCGATGTATTGAGATATGGATACAGTGAGACATTGAGACAGATGTGTTTTCATATTTGGTGTCGATGCTTGACACGGGTTTTAGATGATTTCTTGATGGTATTTAGCTATCATACAGACATTCTTTTTTTTTTAGTTAAGAATGCAGAACTCATAGCATTTAAATACTTAAAGAGGTTTAATGCAAAGGAGAACTCATAGCATTTAGTTAAGAATGTACCCATTTTGGTGGATAGAATTTACAAAGGAGACTCTGTCGAAATTTTCGAAAATTTTTGATGTTTTTAAAAAGGGGTTTAATGCAACTTAATTGATTTCAAAATCGTTTTCATGTAAGGTTTCCTTCACTCTTTTGATTTTGGTTTAGATTTTTCTGGGCTTTGGCTGACTTAGGTTACGTTACGCCTTTAGTCGTCTCGTAATCTAAGTGCCAGTCACGTTCCATACTTTCGTGTCGTGACAAAGTTGGTATCAAAGCCAGGTTTTACCTTCCTGTGTGTAGGACGACCTTGGTAGATGGAGTTGGTGACTTAAGCAGAGTGGCGTAGCGTGGGTATGATCCGCGGCATACTTATAATACGGTACTCCGCCTAAGTGACCTTAGGACATAATTGCTTATATTTCCTTTCTTGATTCCTTGCATTCCTTGATTCAATTGCAATGTTCTTATCGGTCCTGTTTCTTATTCCAGCATCGATGCCAATAAAGACTACGAGAGCTCAGCGGGCTACTACTAGGGATGAGATTAGAGCGGGCTCGTCTGAGGCGAGGATCGAGCGGGATGATACGCCTACCCCTTAGGGTCATATTGATCTGCCTTATCCAGACCGTATTGCCAGATTAGAGGCCGGCATGCAGGAGTTGCGACAGACGATGGGATCTTTAGTTGAGTCCAGTCGGGCATAGAGGTCCGAGGACGTTCCTTCCACCGCACAAACCACGATTGTACCTGCTGCACAGATGGTTACTCCTGCTACTACGGAGACTATCCATGTTTCACTACAGGAGTTCATGAGTTGAGACCTCTAGCTTTTACCGGTACGGATGCGATAGAGGACCCACAGGCATTTCTTGATAGGATGGCTCGGATTTGTCGTTCGTTGAGGTGTTCTGATGATAGATTGGTGGAGTTTGCGAGTTTTCGTCTGGAGGGCCTTGCCCAGACATGGTACGATTCAGTAGAGAGAGGCCGAGATGCAGGTCTACCTTCTATGACCTGGGATGAGTTTACAACTTCTTTTCTTTCCCATTTTCTTCCGGAGAGTGTCAGAGATGCTCGGGTCCGTAGTTTTGAGTCTCTGCGCAAGACTCCTGGGATGACGGTGTCGGAGTATGATATACAGTTTACCCAGTTGTCTCGATATGCTCCGTACCTAGTAGACACAGAAGAGAAGAGAATAAAGAGGTTTGTGTGAGGGCTTGATACACAGCTATTCCTTGCCATCGGCACCCAGCACTTTGATACATACGCAGCCGCGATGGATGCAGCCTTACTTTTGGAGGAGCGTATTTCTGAGACTCCAGTCGTTTCTGGGCCGAAGAGGATCTGTACTGATACACCAGCTCAGCGGCAGATGGGTAGACACCGTGATAGATTATTTCCGGGAGATGGTGGAGGCATAGGATTGAGACGTGGTCAGTTATTTGGTTCATATCCACAGACCCAGCAGTCGTCGCCAGGATGTCTTCGGTGGGGGAGTTAGTACCACCGTGTCAGAGACTGTACCATGGGGCGCCAGGGCACGGCGACAGTCCCGCATGTGACCTTACCACCTTCACCACCTCCTCAGAGAGCTCTACTTCCTACTCCTGATGATGCTCCACGCCAGCCAGATGCTCCTAGAGGTCATGGGCATGGCGGTCCAGTTCAAACAGGACGAGGCGACAGAGGCAGAGGCCGAGGTAGAGGCAGAGGACAGCCAACTACTAGTGGTGGACATGCCCGAGTGTTCGCGTTGATCCCTCAGGATACACAGGCATCCAATGCCGTCGTGACAGGTACTCTGCCAGTATGTTCTTTTGATGCATGGGTATTATTTGATCCAGGCTCCACACATTCCTATGTATCCACGTACTTTGCACCGAGGTTGGGCCGAGAGTCTTCTCCGTTAGATCAGCCGCTTGTCGTTATTATACCGGTAGGCGAGTCGTTTGTTGCCCGTATTGTGTACCGATCATGTTCCGTTCGTATCGGGGAGAGAGATTCTCAAGTTGATTTGATTCTCCTCGATATGCTAGACTTTGACGTTCTTCTTGGTATGGACTAGCTAGCCACCTGTTATGCATCTGTGGACTGCCGTGATAAAGCAGTCAGATTCAGTTTTCCTGGTGAGCCGGTTCTGGTTATTCAGGGAGATCGTAGCGCTGCCCTTCCCAGCTTGATTTCTTCTCTTCGCGCTGGTCAACTCTTAAGGAAAGGGTGTCTGGGATTCTTAGCCTATGTTTGTGATACTAGCTCCATAGAGGTTCCGTTGGACCAGGTCCCTGTTGTGAGAGAGTTTCCTGATGTATTCCCTGAAGAGCTGCCTGGTCTGCCACCAGAGCGTGAGATTGAGTTCTGCATCGACTTGATCCCCGGCACGGGGCCTATCTCTTTACCGCCTTATCGGATGGCGCCGGCGGAGCTGAGAGAGCTGAAGGATTAGTTACAGGACTTGCTGGACAAAGGGCTTATCCGACCGAGTGTGTCACCTTAGGGTGCTCCCGTCCTGTTTGTTAAGAAGAAGGACGGATGTATGCGCCTATGCATTGATTATCGTCGGCTGAACCGGGTTACTGTGCGGAACAGATATCCCCTACCCCGCATTGATGACTTATTCGATCAGCTCCAGGGTGCAGGGTTTTTCTCGAAGGTTGATTTACGGTCAGGTTATCACCAGTTGCGGGTTCGGAAGGAGGATATTCCGAAGACCTCATTCCGTACTCGATATGGTCATTATGAGTTCTTGGTGATGTCGTTCGGGCTCACCAATGCCCCGACAGCATTTATCGACTTGATGAAACATGTATTCAGGCCGTATCTCGATCAGTTCATCATTGTGTTCATTGACGACATCTTGGTTTATTCTCGGAGCCGGGAGGAGCATGAGCTGCACTTGCGTATCACCTTACAGACTTTGAGGGAGCATCAGCTGTTTTCCAAATTTTCCAAGTGCGCATTCTGGTTAGACAGTGTCGACTTCTTGGGTCATGTGGTGACGAGAGATGGTATTTGTGTGGACCCAAAAAAGATCGAGGCAGTTCAGCGTTGGCCTAGACCGGTATCAGTTACAGAGGTTCGCAGCTTATTGGGTCTGACCGACTATTATCGACGTTTTGTCCAGGATTTCTCCCGTATTGCTGCACCGCTGACCGGGTTGACCCAGAAGGGGGTCCCTTTTGATTGGACCCATGCATGTGAAGATAGTTTCCAGCAGTTGAAGACTCGTCTGACTACTGCACCGGTGTTAGCATTGCCTTCAGGATCAGGCGGGTTCGTGGTATATTGTGATGCTTTTCGAGTAGGGCTGGGTTGTGTATTGATGCAGCACGACAGAGTTATTGCGTATGCTTCTCGGCAGCTGAAGAAACACAAACAGAACTACCCCACCCATGATTTAGAGATAGCTGCAGTTGTATTTGCACTTAAGATCTGGAGACATTACCTATACGGCGAGTCATGCCAGATATTCACTGACCACAAGAGTTTGAAGTATATCTTTCAGCAGCGAGATCTGAATCTGAGACAGCGCCGTTGGATGGAGTTGGTAAAAGATTATGACTGTGAGATTTTATACCATCCGGGCAAGGAGAATGTGGTGGCAGATGCTTTGAGTAGGAGGCCCGGAGGTAGCTTGTCTTGTTTGAGCGCAGTACAGATGCAGTCGACGGCGGATTGGCAGGCTTTATGTGACAGCAGAGTGCAGTTCGAGTTTACTCCTACAGGGGGAGAGCTGGCCCATTTTAGAGCACGCCCACAGTTATTTTACCGTATCCGTGAGGCACACTCCGGCGATGCCCATATTTTAGAGATTATTGAGCAGATTCGACAGGGCAGAGTTTCTGAGTTCGTGATTGATGATCAGGGGATACTTCGATTTAGGACTCGACTGTGCGTACCAGATTCTGAGGGACTGAGGCGTGATATCCTTGAGGAGGCATATAGGTCAGTATACAGTGTGCATCCAGGTTCCACCAAGATATACCGTGATTTGAGAGAGGTTTACTCGTGTGACGGGATGAAGAAGGATGTTACAGACTTTGTGTCGAGATGCCTGACTTGTCAGCAAGTCAAGGCCGAGCACCAGAGGCCAGCCGGCGAGTTACAGCCTTCGCCCATCCCTGAGTGGAAGTGGGAACAGTTCTCCATGGACTTCATTGTCGGTCTACCCAGGACTAGTCGAGGGTATGACTCTATTTGGGTGATTGTGGATCGACTGACGAAAGCGGCTCACTTCCTGCCAGTGAAGACCACTTTTGGATTTGCTCAGTACGCCCAGGTTTATATTGATGAGATCATGCGACTGCATGGTTTTCCGACTTGCATCGCGTCCGACCGGGGCACCCAGTTTACCAGCCGATTGTGGCAGAAACTTCAGGAAGCTTTAGGCACCCGATTGAGTTTTAGCACAGCCTTTCACCCGCAGACTGATGGTCAGTCGGAGCATACTATTCAGACTCTTGAGGACATGCTCAGATCTTGTGTTTTAAATTTCGGTGGTAGCTGGGATCGTCATTTGCCTTTGATCGAGTTCTCCTACAATAATAGCTTCCAGGAGACGATTCAGAAGGCACCTTTCGAGGCGTTATATGGGAGGAGATGTCGATCACCTGTATGTTGGACAGAGCTCAGGGAGAGCAGTATTTTGGGGCCGCAGATCGTACAGGAGACGACCGAGAAGATACAGCTAATTGGGGACAGGATGAGAGCGGCACAGAGTAGGCAGAAATCATATGCTGACAGGCGCCGTCGCCGACTCGAGTACGCTGTTGGCGATCATGTTTTCCTGAAGGTCTCTCCGATGAAGGGTGTGATGAGATTTGGGCGGAAAGGGAAGATTAGTCCTAGATATGTTGGTCCCTTCGAGATCCTAGAGCGTGTTGATCCAGTCGCTTATCGGTTAGCTCTTCCGCCCAGCTTCCCCGATGTTTACCCCGTGTTCTATGTTTTGATGCTCCGCAAGTACCTTCATGGTCCTTCCCATAGATTTAGTACCAGACGATCCAGCTAGAGCGTGATCTTTCATTCACCGAGCAGCCGGTGGTCATTTTGGATCGGCAGGTGAAGAAATTGAGGTCGAATGTTATACCGTCCGTCAAGGTCCTTTGGCGTGGCCCGAACAGCAAGGAGGTCACCTGGGAGACCGAGGTCGAGATGAGGAAGAGATATCCCCATCTTTTTGAAGGTACGCGTAGTTATATTCTAAATTCGGGGACCGAATTTCTTTAACGGGGGAAGATTGTAACGCTTCGAAAATCGTTTAGGCAGTTTTTCGGTAATCGGCTAACTTAGCAGCCTTTTCCGTAAAAAGTCAAAATAGGTATATTTCATTATATACCTAATTATACAAAATTTAGATAAGATATTACTAAAAATTGGTCACTAAAATGTCACTTAAAATTTTCTAGTTAATTAAAAAAATTTCACTAATTAATTATTTTTAATATTATTTTAAGCTTTTAAAAATACATTTAATTAGTGATAAATACAAATTTAATTAGGTAAATTACACACTTAGGAAACATTATAAACTAAAATTTAGTATTAATAAAATTTTATCAAGACTTTTCAAAATTTTTATTCTATGGTTTAAAATTTTAATCAAAAATGGTTTAAAATGTGGTTTTTTGTGTAAAAGTTAATGTGATAGTCATTAATTGAGCTTGGGAAAGGCTTTTTGTGTAGAATTTTCTACACCATTCACACACACACACCCTCCCCAACATCAGGTCAAGCTCAACCTGCTGCAAACCCCATTTCCCTCCCTCTTTCTTGCTTCAAAAATCATGAAAAAATCAACAAAATCCACCGAAATCAACACATTTCTTCACAAATTCAAACCATAATCCTATTCCACCTCCTTCCAACCCTAATTTGTTTTAAAACAAGGTGAAAGGAGGCATCTTTCAAGGTCAAGTGCAAGTTAGGGTTCAACTTGTAAGGTATAATTCTTATCTAATGTTCAAATTGTGGTTTAAATTTGCTAGATTTAGTAGTTTTAGTGTGTAATTTGGTTATGAATTCTTGTTTAGGAAATTCTAGTAAAGTTTTGGTGTTGTAATTAGGTTTTGTAGCATGGTTGATGGGTTTAAGTTAGGGTTTTGGCTATCTAGTTGGTTATAATGGTTGTTTGTGCGATGTAGCGATCGCTACACCGTTAAATCGCGACAATTGCATCGATATTTCTATGCTAATGCTTACTAGATTTTTATGAAAATTAGGAGGTGATATTATTACGATATATGGACTATATTTATAGCATCTCATATGACTTTTAGGGTGTGTGAATGCGGATTTTGATTTAGTCGGGTTCCAGTTTTGACGGTTGCCCGAAACGGCGATTTTAGTTAAGGTTTTAGCGATTTTCGTGTGTTTTCCGCGTACCGAGTGCACGTTGTGATTAATTCGAGAGCGCCGATCTTTTCATATTGTGAGTTGCGACATTTCAGGAATCTGTAATCTTATATTGTGTGTTATGCAATTCTAGGAACGGTTGCGGAAACCTCAGACGCGGCGCGCAAAGGCAAGGCGGTGGTCGGATCGGATTAGCGAGGCATTCAGGTGAGTAGATGTATTCATCTATGGGGGAATCGTATGGATGGCGCGAGACGCCCTCTAGTTAGGGTTACTTTATTTCTTGCAAGATTTGCATTGTTAGTTAGCTAAACCCACTCATTCACATTGCATACCTTTATAGCCAATCGTCCGCTAGATTGCATGGATATTCATTTACACATGTGCGATATCACTTCGTAGAACACGAACACCATTACCATTGGCTCCTGTTGCACGCGCACTATTCATGTGACACACACGCCTTTTGTAATTGCCATGCCACGAGCACCATAGAGCTTAATGTCACCACTTGCATCATACATGATATATGAAATCGCATAGCATGTATATACCTTGCATCATCATCATACTTACATAGATTTCTAGCCATAAATCACATCGCATATCTTGATATCATAGATATTTATCATATACAAATTGTTGGGTATTATGATTTTCTTGAGGATTTCAGTATTGCTGCGATTTCTGGATTTTGGGGAAAACCGCAAGAATTTAACAAAAGATTATATTTATCTTTTTGAAAAAACAAAGTTGCGGTTTTCTCGTGATGTATGTGTCGTCCACCATGAGTTTTCATGTTTTCTGTTGGATTTCGATAACCGATTCGAGGAGTGGATGAACCGTCTCGGGTACATGGTGGGCCCGGTATGGTATTCTGGAGCAAGAAGATCGAGTTGTAGACGATGAGCCTGGCAGGGGAAGACTACCTACCGGTGATGTCTGGCGTGGCGGATATCCGGAGGATACCGACCGTTGTCGTGAGATTTGATGATATGGGCCGATCCGGATTGACGGAGCCCGATGTATTGAGACATTGATACAGTGAGACATTGAGACAAATGTGTTTTCATATTTGGTGTCGATGCTTGACACGGGTTTTAGATGATTTCTTGATGGTATTTAGCTATCATACAGACATTCTTTTTTTTTTTAGTTAAGAATGCAGAACTCATAGCATTTAAATACTTAAAGATTTAATTTTGACATTGCATACATGTGCATGCATACTAGAGGTATTACATCACATCTGGACATACATGCTGTGACGCATTTGCGTGCATTCTTACGATAGCCTTACTAGATGTTATATTCTACTCACGAGCTGGCAACTCACCCCCGTTGTGCCACAGTGTCTTGCAGGTCGGACTCATCAGCCTAGTAGCGGCGGCTTATCTTATTAGTGATTTCTTTTGCTCAGACTCGCGACATTGCTCGTAGGTGGGTTGCGAGAGCACTTTTATCTTTTTTGTACTATTTTTGTATTTAGTATTCTCCATCTACCACTTCTTATGTGTATATACGACCTAGTGATGAGACTGAGAGATTTATATATATGATGTTCTTTTGGGTCGAGCTCACTTGAGCCGACGCTGTGTTTCCTTAATTTTTTTTGCATTTCTTTATGCTCTTTTCTTGAGATTACATATATATATTGCGTGTGGTGGTGATCTGCCTTGGGCGATGAGCTAGCTCCCGCTTGGAGATGCCATTTTGTGATTACAGGTTATATATCTTATTGTACCCATTTTGGGGGATAGAATTTACAAAGGAGACTCTGCCAAAATTTTCGGAAATTTTTGATGTTTTTAAAAAGGGGTTTAATGCAACTTAATTGATTTCAAAATCGTTTTCATGTAAGGTTTCCTTCACTCTTTTGATTTTGGTTTAGATTTTTCTGGGCTTTGGCTGACTTAGGTTACGTTACGTCTTTAGAAGTCTCGTAATCTAAGTGCCAGTCACGTTCTGTACTTTCGGGTCGAGACACCATTGTATATATACTTTTCTTTACTGTGCTAGTATTACCTCACGGTGGAGTGCTTGAGTAGCCGGGTTCTAGAGGGCAACGGGCCCACATCTCATGGTGTTGAGATGGAGAGGGCTTTAATCTAGAATTGGCGAGCTATTTGCCGCACTCGTAGGGGGTATAGGATGACCCACGGAAAGGTGCTTAAGTTACCGGATTCTGTGAAGTGCTGGGTGGCCCATTCACCTTGTTGATTGGGGTTGCCTCACTTCGTGGATTGGCGGTAACTTGCGCACTCGTAAGGGTCTTGGATATACATTGCACAGGCTATCCACACGAATGGTGAACGTCGGGTTTCATTTGCGGCTCAAAAGAAAACTCGGGGCTCCTAGATTATCCGTTATTCTGTATTGCTTATCGCTTTTCTGTGATGTAGCTTATATCATGCCTGTGACGAATGTTATATATATACATTTATATATACTAGTATATGTTGTATATGTTTTGCATTCACGATAGTCCAGCCCCCTCTCTGCCATTTGTTAAGTAAACTAACGGTGCATGACGGGGCCCGTGGCGAATGCGGATGGCATATACATACATTTTATTTTCGTTCTTTTCTGGTGTGATATGGATTAATTGATGGGACTGCGTTAATTTTGATTAATGCTTGGAAAAATAAACCTAAATGATATTGTTGGAACCAAGTTTTTGAAAATTGACATTACAGACATTTCATTTTGCTTTGCAACATGTTTTTTGGTTATGAATATCCAGCACCTCATTCGACGAGGCAAGAGCCGAGATCCCTTCATAGGGAGTGACCTCATGGGCAAAAGTTTGTGTCTTTGTAATAGCTTCACTATATTCAATTATTTTGCTTTGCATTGTGGTATTCAGTTAGGAATATCCTGCACCTCATTCGATGAGGAAAGAGCCGAGATCGCTTTACAGGGAGTGACCTCTTTAGCAAAAGTTTACGCCACTATATATTTGTAAAACCACTCGAGTTCCTTCAACGATATCAAGTTCATTAAGTTAAAGGTTTTTCGCCAAAAACTAGCCGCAGCCCTCTGCCGTTTTGAATAAGTAGAACATAGTATTCATGCGGTGTTTGTTGGCCAAAGTCAAGGCATCGTGAATAGTAGCTGTGTGTTTTTTTATCCGTAACATAGATAAATGCATTAGTTTAGGACAGTCGTACCACTTTGTTGTCCAAAGTCAAGGGTGTAAGTCGATGTCACGCAGCCTACCGGTTCACGGGGAGCGGAATATGCAAAAAACGATTTTTATATGCTTTGCAACATCGACTTGAACTCCATGATCGATACTAAACCCTAACTAGCAAAAATGTATGAGGTTAACTACTCGGATAGAATGTTATACCTTAAAGAACCATGTCCTTCGGGTCTTCTTGCTCTCCTCCTCCTCGTTATACGCTCCTCGGATCGTACATGGATCATGCCACCTCGTTGGTCCTCTTAAGTCAAAGACGATCCACCCGAGAGTCTATAGTCCGAGCTCCAAGCTCAAATCCGAGGAAACTAAGGCACTTAGTTCGGTAAACTAGATGTCCTAAATGATGTAGAGAGTGTAAATGGATTAGTTTGTCTCAAAATACCCTAGGTTTATCAACACATGAGACATTTAGGGTTAGAAGAAGAAGAAGGAGCTTGAGGAAAATAGAGTGTAGAAATGAGCAAGTTAATGAATATAGCTAAGAGTTATCACTAATGAAGAATACCAATATTTCAAGCAAGAAAATATCTCACCAAAATATCTAGCATGCTTGTAAAATATCAAGCATACTTCAATAGTGATCAAGTGAGTTACCCCCATGAGTCACTAAGTAGCCATGCTTCACTTAATGCAAACCTCCACCTCATTTCCTCCACCTCATAACCATTTAATCTAAATGGTTAATACAAATATGTGGTGTCTTCTTCTAGAAACAATCTTGACTAAATTACAAGAATGCCCTTCATCCGTTTATAGATACCCATATCCGTATTCCGAAAAACACGAATACAAAAAGATGAAAATAATCTATCAATATAGTACTAGGATTCGGCTTAAACCAAAGCCCACTAGTATTATCCGCCCAACATGCATAAGTACACGTATATGATCAAAGCCCTGCCGTAAAACCATACGGCCTCTACATCTTTTGCCCGATGTAGGGAAACCCTCTGTGTGGGACTCTAAAAACTTGACACTCTGATTGAAGTGGGTTTAACCATAAGCCTTCAGTGGTATTAGCTGCACGTAACGGCTACCCAAGTATCTATCGATAAGAAGGCCGATGAGAAATCTCATCCGAACTGATACTGAGCCTATTTATGACAATCTCCATACAGTCCGGTCGGCTCGTCTAAGAGTATCGCATATTAGGCCTAGGGGGCGGTAATCGTCAGACCTCTAATAGCGCAATAAGTCGTGTCGGAGTATAGCCCAAAACACCCTGAGAAACTACTAGAGTAGCTTTCAGTAAATCTAGCTTACCCTGGCCAGGGACTTTGTGTAATGACTTTCCGAAAACAGCGCGATATCAACCCCCAATACCGGGAGAGACGAATCCTATGTAACCGCCGCTGCCTCTAAGTGCTTCGGGACTGCACCCAACTACTACCTCTTTGCACGACTCCTTTGAGCCATGGTAGGGTAGTAATTTAAGAACAGTTGGAACACATTCGAGGCGAAGTAGCAGTGTCAAGTCGATGGACAATGTTGTACTCATGTCACCTGGGAACTGCTACCCGACTATAGGTATAATACCCACCAGAAGCTCCCTACGAGTCCTGTCCAGTGTACTCATAACCTAATGAGCATCTGTATACTATCTACAGTACGACGTACTAATGGCTGTGGGACAGACCATCTCTCCTGCTGGGATGAGAAGTGTAGACACTAGTCTATTCTGGAGTATCGATGCCCCGTCTCGATAATCCTACGACTATGGACCTGTATAAGGATGTGCTTATAGACTACCCTGCCCCCACTAATGTGATTGCCATCACAACGCTGGTAATCAAGCAAAGATCTTAAGGACTCCACCAATATGTATAAGTGATATGCTAAAAGAAACACATGCACATATTGAGCTAGAAACAAACCAGGTAGCATACTACCATTTCGAGCAAGACTGCTACTATATTTGTGTATATCCCAAGCTTCCAATATATAATATACAAACCAGTATGATACAATAATGGCCTCTAGGTCATATATCATTAACAATCTCCCACTTGCACTGTAACATTTCAGGAAAATAAAATATTATTTTAGAATTTCAATAATTAAAATAATAAGTTTCAAGAATATTATTAAGCACAAGGATTTGTTTTGATGAAAGGGTATAACTATATATCGATAATTTGGAAAATATTCTGAAAACTAATAAGAATTACCGATTTGAAGGTGTTTATGTGATTTAGACATTCTATGAATTATTATACAATTATTTGTAAGTGGGTTATTTTATAAAGTCGATTAGTGTTTACTAATTATGCATTTATCATGCTTATGCATATGACATGCACCATGTCATGTTACACACTTGTAACATTTTATTCTACCATGACTTCTTTCATTTTTTTCAAGAATGGCTTTTGTTTTTAAAATGGAAATGTGAAGAAAGAAAAAGAAAAGAAAAGAAAAGAAAAGTAATTGGAGATATTTTGAGAGTTGGGACAAGGAAGCATAGGCGAGAGAGAGAGAGAGAGAGGGGGTGAGGGGTCTTTGGACCATGGCTCATTGTTTCTTCATTCCCGCTTCATCATTTTTCTTCCCCTTCTCCTCTCATGGCTGCCCTCTCCCTCCACCTCCTCTACCTCCTCACAACACCCCCAAATCTACATCAAAATCTTGTATTCCCTTCATTAAAATTGTGCACAAGCTCACTACAAGCATGGTGGACTAAGCAAGTTGAGATTTTGAGCACTTGGGGGCAACTCAAGAATTTTCTTGAGTTGCCAAATGAGGTATTCTTTCACCATTAGTGTAGTAATTGAGTTCCTTTAGCTTCTAATTTAGTTTAGAATTGATTAAGTGAGGTTTAGTGATATTTGAAAATTCCAAGATGAAATTTAGGGGATTCTTAAGTTGTGGAAGTGCAAGTGAGTGTAATTAGTTTACTACAGCCCCTTTAGTGTTAAGATCCTGGACCAAGTCAATTTGAGAACCCAAGACTTGGACTTTAGAAACTTTCCGTGTCGGTTTGTAGCTTGTGATTCCTACAGGAAATCTGGAGTGACCTGAGACCTTTACAAGAAAAACTAGCAACTCTATTGACCTAGACTGAGTACTAGAAGACCACCCTGAGAATACGAACCCAATCCAAGCCATAAAACCCAACCAGGCAGGATTTTGGGGTGATCTCGGTGGGTCATCTATGGGTATTGGTATTATGATTGGTTCTGTAGCTCACATACCCCATATACTACCTCACTGTACTGCTTGTTTATCCCCAATTCACCTGACCAAAAATCTGGAGCTAGATTTCTGAGTGGTTGTTCTTGAGTTTCGTGGTTTTCAATAACTTGGGTTTCGTATTCGAACTATGCATTCGATCGTTGGATGTTCGTACGTCAATGGCGAGCGTTTTATGATTGTTCTTGCACGCGTAGACCATATGTTTTAACCTATGTGGGTTTCGTGTGCCATTTTAGTTTCCATATGTGATTCTTGTTTACGATGCTACGTATTTATATGTAGGCACCTTCATGTGGACTTCGGATAACAAGAAAGAGCATGACGACATCGACTTCGGCAAGCAAGGATCAAGATGAGTAGATGTATATCTACGGGGGAAGTCGGGTGGATGGCGTATAGCACCCCCGCAATTTCGTAAGGTATGATGCATTTATGATATATATACATATGTATTATTGTGAGATGTGAATACTTAGCAAGAAAGGATTTAGGAGACCATTGGTTGGATTTAGTGTAATCGGAGGAATGTGTTTTTAGTTTAGTTTCTCAGTCGCGAAACCCTAGATTAATGGTTAACACACACACACATGCACACACGTGATATAATTTTGGGTGTATATGTTTATATGTGTGTGTATATATATATATATATGTGTGTGTGTGTGTGGATGCATTGGTGTGTGTGTGTGTATATATATACATATACATATACGTATAAACGGATGATGAGCCCAGTATATGATACTTGGAGATGAGCCGATATGATCGGGCATGATGCCGTGAGATTGTGATATGTGATTGGGTCGTGATATGATATACGACATAATATTATTGTGGATCGATGGGCGATATGTTTTCATGCACACGAAGATATATGTTTGATGATATTGGAATATACTAGAAATTAGAACGGTACCCCTAATTCAGGATATTATGATAATGATACCATATGAATAATGAGGTATATGTGATATTTGACTCTACCTCGATTTTGGGATGCCGTACGATGTAGTTTACCGTACGAGGTATAGATATGATGATTGATCCACACTCTTGACTTGAGAATGTCGTACTATGTATTTTACCGTACATGACGCTATTGAGGAGGGATCGCCGACTACTAGATATATCGACTCGGACTTTAGGTTGATTTCCTTACCCTTTCGACTGGGCTTGAGTCATACTTATTTTCAAAACTAATGATCGTGAGTATTTTTAAAGACAGGCCGAGAGATACTATGGATTTTTCCAAAACACGTACCTTTTCACAAAGATCCCGTAGCCCCTATTTTTCTATAACCACGATTCGTGCTATTTCAAACACCGAAAACTGTATGCCCTATATATAGAAATGTATATTCTTATATGTTGCGGTTACTATATCTTTTTCCTTATATTCATGTTGTTCTCATTGCATTGCATACTTATAAATGTGTTTTCTTTAGTTTTTCTGAATCCCTATTGTCAGGACACCAACACCATTACTGATGATGCGTATGCTCCACGTACACTTTCTTGCCGGCTCACACACATCAGCATCGGTAATTTCCATGTCACGTACACATTAGATAGCATTACTTCATTGGTATAATTGCTAGTGGGCAGTTTCAACATAGTACTAGTACGCTTGCTTTCATATGTTGGTTTAGATATTGCATTTCTTACTTAGGTACTTTCTGCATTTATACATTCATTCTGTTATGCAATATCGTGGGGCTTTATGCCAGTATTCACTGGATATTGACCTTTGATTTTGGGATTTCGGATTTTTCCATGAGGTTTATGGATTTTGGGGAAAACCGCAGGGATTTTATAAACTCATTATCATTTTAAAATGCAAGTTGCGGTTTTCTCGTGATATGATATATGTGTCGTCTACCATGGGTTTTCTCAGTTCTTGAGCGGTATCATACACCCGATTCGAGGGGGAGGAGGAACCGTCTGCGGGTGTATGGTGGACCCAGTACAGTACCCCGGGGCGAGAGTGTAAGTGCACGGCGGCGCCCCGGCCGTCTTTCCGAGGCCAAAATGCGGAAGCGATAAATTACTTTAAACTTTATAACCGGCACCACCGCGTACAAAAATCCCGGATCGGGCCATTAATCTAATCCTAGCTAACTAAAGAACAGGTAGAGAGATATACCGAGCGATCCGTGTCCTCTGGTCTTCTCGTCGTCGTCCCGATCTCCCGCGGAATGTCCGGTCTCCACCTCCTCGCCGGAAGGGCACCACGTCGCCGGCTTCTTTTACGGGCTCCCACTTCTGGACCGAGGCAACTCGGGCACGAAGTTGGCGAGTCGACGTGCCCAAGGATACTGTAGGTTATCTGTAGAATGTTTTGTCTCATTTGGGGTTACTAGAAGTTTCCATATTGTGGAGGAAATGAACTAAGCTTTTAGAGATGGAGCAATGGGAATTTTGCAAGCCTAAAGATATCAAAATTCCCCACTAGAATTTTTGGACAGCCCCCCTCCCACTTGGCCGGCCAAGGCTCTTCAAGAAGAATAAAAGGGTGGTGTGTGCATGAATGAAAAAGAGTGAGCCAAAAAATCAAGAGAGAGAAAAGGGTGATGATGATCAAGAATCATTACAACCATAACCTCATTCCAAATCAACCATCATGAACCCAAAGTCAAACAATGATTAAATCAAGAAGTCAATGGTGGTAGAATCATCATGGAGCAACAATATGCAAATAACACCGCTCCAAATTGCTTATTTGCACAAATGCAAATAAGCCCTCCTCCACCAAATTTCAGCCAAGGAAAGATACAAAGAAATATGGCCGAAACGGAAAACAAACTGGCAACTCCAAAAACTGATCCCGTAATAAATTACAGGAAAACCCCGCTACTGTATATACATACCCGCATTTGTATTCCGACCGAATACAAATGCAATGAGACAAAATCTACACTGTACAATAGTAGGATCCGGCTTAAACCAAAGCCCGCTAGTATTATCCGTTCGATCATGATCCGTGCAATACCGCACGTATCTGATCGAACCCTGCCATATCTCCATACGGCCTTTACAGCTTTTCGCCCGAAACTTAAGCAACTGTCTGTTGGGGACTCTAAAGAGTCGTCAATACTATGGCTGTGGATTTAACCACTAGCACGTAAGAGGTATTAGCCATACGTTACGGGCTACCAGCTATTGACCAAAAGCGACGTCGATGAGCGAACTCATCCTGACACCCTACTGAGCCTGTCAATGACAATATCCATACAGTCAGGTCCGTTCGTCTATGAGCATCGCATGGCGGGCCTAGAGGGTTGGTAAAAGTCAGACCCCCAAAAACGGTACAAGTCGTGTCGGAGTGTAGCCCAAAACACCCTGAGATACTACTGGAATACCTACCAGTAAATTTCCTGCCTCGGCCGAGGGTTTTGTGTAATGGCTCTCCTAGACACAGCACGACCTCACCCCCAATACCGGGAGAGAAGAACCCCTGAAGATCCGCTCACTGCCTCCATGTGGCTCGGGACTGTACCCAAATAAAACCTGTTTGCACGTCTCCTTTGAGCGTGGTAGGGTAGTAATCAAAGTACAGTGGGAACTCACACAGGACAAATGACGATCCTCAGGTCGATGAACTAACCTGTACACATGTCACCAGGGAACTGCTATCTGACGTTTGGTATAAGACCAACTAGCATGTTCCAGGCGAGTCCTGTCCGGTGTACTCATAACCCAAGGAGCACATGTATACATCTTAGGTGAACCAACTGACACCAGTGGCTTGTGAGACCGGCCACCATCCCTCGCCGGGGTCTCGATTGTATACACTAGTCTACTCTGGAGTATCGATGCCCTGTCTCGAAACTCCCACGACTAGGGACCTTTTAAGGATGTGCTTATAGACTACCAGCTCCCACATATATGGTCGCCCTCATACTGCTGCCAGTCAAGTAAGAATCCTAGGGGCTCTATCAACGTGTAATAGCGACCTGTCAGGTCACCTAAAGCAATACAGGACGATAAAGGTAAACCAGATAGCATACTATCATCTTGAGCAAGACTGTCCTATCGGGATAGGTCCTCTCTCAATCATTGCAATCACGTGCGTGTGATCCAATAATTGACTCTGAGGGCACTATCTCCAACAGAGAGTGGTTTTGTGGGGATGACGATGAGCCTGGCAGGGGCAGACAACCCACCGGTGTGTCCAGCGCGGCGGATATCTGGAGGATACCGACATAGTCGAGAGATTTGATATGATAGGCCGATCCATACAGACGGAGCTTATAGGCCGATCCGGACTAACGGAGCCTGAGATGTGAGTATTATGTGTCGCTGTCAGACACGGACTTCGAGATGTTTTGAGTGTCGATGCTGGGAACTCGGGTTTTATCATGATTTGTGTGTCATTGCTGGACACACGTTGGATGGTGCATTAGTACATGTCACGCATCGATATATTATTACTTATGACACGGACACGAGTACTCTGATATCAGACTTATGATATACTGTCACCCCTGTTATAATATTGTGTATTTTATTGTATGACCTAGGAGAGAGTCATACAGGCGATTTCTTCTCGGTGATGTTTTCTACTCACGAGTTGGCAACTCACCCCCGTTGTGCCACAGTTTGTTGCATGTTTGGCCGCACAGGTTTCGTTGCGGCTTGCTGGCACACTTCTTCCTTCCGGATGATTGCTTTGGTAGGTGGGTTCACTTACATCGTGACCACTGTTGTACTTTTATTTATTTTGGTTGTATCTAGTAAACTCCATCAACCAGACTTGTAATATTTGATAGACTTAGAAAACCAGTTGTTTAATCTTTCGACCTTAGAGTCGCACGCTTGTATTATTATGGTTCTTCTCTGGTTTTCTTGAAGATGTTGGTTTTCTTTCTGAATTTTGATCCTCGCCCTTCGGCATTGTATATTATATTGCTTGCGTGTTTGTTTCCACCAATTGGTGAAGAGCTAGCTCCCGCTTGGTGATGCCTTTATTCATTACTTATGTATATGCATGTTTGTACCCGTTTGGGGCCAGTATTTACAAAGGAAACTCTGCCGAAATTTTTAGGAAAAACTCGATGCTTTTAAAAATGCTTACTATGACTTTTCAAAGTGATTTTATATGTTAACTTTTAAATAAGTATTCATTCACTCCTTCTTTTAAATGGTTTAGATTTCTGGGTTTTGGCTTACTTAGATTACGTTACGCCTCTAGACGTTTTATAATTTAAATGCCATTCACGTTCCATACCTTCGGGTCGTGAAAAAGTTGGTATCAGAGCGCTAGGTTTAACCTTGGTTCGAGTCTAGATTTGACTATGCAAAGTCTAGGGCGTATATATATATATTCGGAACATAGGCTTGACCTTACGGAACTTAGATTTGGTCTAGGGGGTATTAGACCCGAACTTTCGCCGTGTAAGTTGACCTTGGTTGATGGAGTAGGTGACTTAAGTAGAGTGCCGTACCGTGTGTATGTGCCGCGGCATACTTACGATACGCTACTCCGCTAAAGAAGCCTTGAATGTACATTTCTTTGCACCATATTCTATTCGTTCCTTTGATATATCCTCATCGATGTCGGATGGTGGTTTCTGTTACCACGGTTACATCGGCAGAGAGAGCTGCGGCTAGAGTTACGGTCAGCATGAGCTCATCTTGGACGAGGACTGACCAGGACGTAATTCCGGTGACATGATTGCATAGATATATCATTTTATTGTGTTTTTCGTGACACGAGCGTTTTGATGGATTGTTTTTACTAAGATTTCTCGAACGTTCAGATCAGCACCAGAGGATTGGGCCACTAATAGTGGCCGGCTAGAATATGATGACCGTTAATGTATCGTCTATTCTTAAGAATTGAGGCATTGTTTAGCGTGCAGACGAATGAGCTAGCTGTTGCTGCGGCTGACAAGATATCTCCGCAGATGCTTGAGGCTTTTGCAGCACGAGTTTGTACTTAGAGATATGATAGAAGATCACTGGTGACCCATGGATGAATGACTAGGACATGTGGTTCGTTTGCTTACCTCGATGCTAGGTCATTAGATTGATTGATTTTAGCTAGAGATGACTACACTGTTAGTTATATGTATGCCCTAGAGGCCATTACTATACATAGGATGTATATTGTAGTGGATGCTTGGACATATATAGGGAGGACTTTCTTGCTCGACATGATAGTATGCTATCTGGTTGCTCTTTACCATAACGTGTACACTGATTGTCTCTCTGTTACATGTTGGTAAAGCCCTTAGGATGTGTGCTTGACTACCTGGACTATGATGCGGATCATACTAGTGGGGACATGGTAGTCCATAAGTACATCCTTCAAAGTCCCTAGTCGTGGGTGTATCGAGACGGGGCATCGATATACCAGAGTAGACTAGCGTATACCTCCTCGACCCATACAGATGGGCGATGGATGATCCTATATCCATTGGTGTTTGACATCGGAGATGATATACGGGTGCTCAGTGGAGACTGGGTACACTGGACGGACTCGCCGAGAACTCCCAGATGGTATTATACCTCATGTCAGATGGCAGTTCTCTGGTGACACTGGTATAGAGTAGTCTGTTGACCCGAGATCGTCATAGAGTCTTGTGTGGTTCCCACTGTGCTTTGATTTCCATCTTACCACGTCCAAGAGGGCGTGCAAAACGGTGGTTTTTGGGTACAGTCCCGAGTCACATGGAGGCAATGAGCGATAGGAGGGGATTCGTCTCTCCCGGTATAGGGGGTTGATGTTGCGCTGTGTTCGATTGGCTATAACAGGAAATCCCTGGCCAGGGTTGCTGAGATTTACTGGTAAGTGTTACCAGTAGTTTCTCGAACAGTTATAGACCTCATATCGACACGACTTATCGAGCTATTGGGGTCTGACGTTTACCACCCCTAGGCGAGATATGCGACATATCAGACGATCAGACCGGACTGTACGGTAGTGTTACTGGTTGGATTCACAGGAGTGTGAGCGGGCTTGATCGTCGATCTTCTGATCACTCAATACCCGGGTGGCCGTTACGTTTAGCAGACCGCTTGCGGCTTGTGGGTGTTTGATATGATCATCATCTGCTGCCGGCGTATTGACGAGTCTTTAGAGTCCTACACAGAAGTTTCCTGGCTCAAGCGAAACGAAATAGGAGCGCATATGAGATATGTGCGGGACCGAGAATAATACCAGTACGTGATACTGCATTCGATTCTCGTGATGTGACATTGATCGGTTATATGCGATATAGCCGGGTTATCGGATCAAGTGTTGATTCGATAAGTTGTTACTATTGATACTAGTCGGTTATGTGCGACATGACCGGATCATTGAATCATGTGTTGATTTAAATGATTTAATGTATAATTATATATTTGATATATTACTTTGCATTAACTAGTATCGGTTCACTTTGAATGGATTTTCTCACTCAGATGTGCGCATTATATATGTGATATGATTTTGTGCACTTGCTTGTATCATGTTTGATGATGCATGCTTTTTGGTTAAGTGTAAAGTATTAAACCTTGGTTAATGAAATGGTTAGGGTTTATTAACTGTTATTCATTTATCTTATTTAATTATCCATTTATTTTTGATAAATGAATAAAAGAAAATGAAATGAAAATGGTTGCTAATTTTGGATTCTAGTTGAAGCTTCTTGAACTTTTGACTATGTGACCATTTTTGTCTCATGCTTAACCCTAACCACTTCATTTAACCTTAGTTTAGTCTCTACACTTTACCATGGTTGATTATGATAAGTATTCTATTATTTTCTATTTTCTAAATTAACTTATCATAACATTATCTTCATCTTCTTCTTCTTCCTCACAAGAAGAAAGCTCTCTTCATCAATGGTGATTGATGTTTTTGAGTGAGAAATCCAATTCTAAAGTGAACCCAACTCCTATTTCTTCATCCTCTACCTCTTGCCAAGTAGTAGAGTGTGTTTACTTCACAAGTTTCTTGACTTGGTGAAGTCGGAGCTTGATTTAGCGATGCCTCGACGTAGATCATCTTCGGCATGGACATCGATGACCTAGCCCGTCCATTCTCCGATGAAGCCGACGCTAGAGCCCGGGACTTGTTATGGACAGCGAGGAGACTTCATTGCGGAGCTATGGAGGTGGAGAACCGGATCTACAAAGGTTGTATTTCCGTATCTCTTAGTTAAGTGTTAACTAGTTTGTTTTTCGCCTAGACATCTAGCCAACGATCCGTAGTTTAGTGTTTCCCGGCACCGTAATTTTTGAAATTGGCATGATCGATGCCTTGTGAGACCTCCTTAGGGTGCCTAGGAACCCTACAATGGTATCAGAGCCTAGCTAGAGCCTTAGGCGAAGTCTAGACGCGATTTGAAGTCCGAACGAACCGAAACCGCAAAATTTCCATGCTCTCTGTCCTTTTTCCAAAAACGTGGATTTTTACTGATTAAAAATATTCAGAAAAATCAGCAGGAAGATATAAGGAGTACTGCAAAATTCGAGCGCCCAATTCCATAATCTCGCCGCGGATCCGCGGCATGAGCATGCTCATGCGGCGGTTCCGCGGCAACTTTGTCTTTTTGCGCATCGAAATTTGCACTGTAATTCAAGTTTTCAGATGCTGATTTTTATGGGAATTTTTAATATTTATTCAAGAGTTGAATTTTCTGGAGTTGTTTTGGGGATTCGGTGGTTTCGATCGGATTATCAGATTTTGTCTATGTGGCTTTCTGGATAAATTTTAGAATATGTTAAAAAGTTCGACCGGATATAAATACCCAATTTTTCCCCTGTCGGGAAATTTCCAAGTGTTGGATTTTTCCGTAGTCTAAAGACGTTCTAAGTAGTGCAAGTAACTCGATGGACCCTCTAGAAGACAACAAACCTTAACTCGATTATGTGACCGTCTTGAACTGCCCTTTGAACCTTCGGGTTTGGGGCAGTACGGCGTGCCACATGTGAGGCGTTGGCTTGACCCTTCTTTGGCTGGACCGTTGGTACTGAGGCACGAACTGAATGTTGTTAGACTCATATTTCATGTGTTGATCTGTATCGGGAAAACTTGGGTGTTCGATTGTTCGATCGGAAAGTTTAACATTTTCTGTTTATCCGGAATGGGATACAATAATTGGAATTCACAAATAGTTATGAGATAACTGAATGAATGTTACAAACATAGCACTTTAGTCTCATTTGATCGGTTGCCACGGAATTTTGATGTGATCAAAAGTCCGTCGCAATCACGTAGCGTACGCGGATACTTGCCGGGTAAACTTAATAGACAGCCTCACTCCATAGCCCCGACCAAGTGACTGTAGGAGAACCCCGTCGCCGAAAGCATCCGTTCGGGTGCTCGCGGTAGCGGTGTTCCGCCTTGGTGCACTTCGTCGACGGTATCAGGGGTGCTGCCGCCTACTAAAGTTTGCGACGAGTATTCGATCAGGATGTCGGGAATCTTGTTGAATTGGCCGACTTGATATTGAAAAGAGTTTTCGATTTTGAGACTAAAATGCGGGGTTTATAATTGTTAGGCATGCGATGTCTAAGTAATTCATTTGGTCAGGCATGCGATGTCTGAGGTGGTTGCGGATTCCAACTGTTGTAGTTTTACACTTTCTTTTCTGTGACCGTAAGTGTAATATGTGATATCGCCGGTTTCGTTGCTATATGTCAACGACAATTGGGATGCGCATATTTACTTACGTTGATGACATGTGATGTTATATGTTGCTGGATATGTTATATTGGATCGTCGTGTTTGAATAGCCGGGGGTTTTTATGTGAGATGAGTGTTTTTCATTTTCATTCATGTAAAAACTTGTATGTAATATTCTTTTATTGGGGCACTTCCAGGTTGCGGAAGTTGTCACCGTTTGTATATTATTTACTTTTCCGCACTGGGATAGACCCAAGGAGGAGAGCACAAGTAACCGGGTTCTGGAGTCCAATGGGAGACCAACTCGAGGAGTCGAGTCCGGGTCTCCTAACTCCAGAATTGGTAGGGTTGCTTGCCGCTCTCGTAGGGGTCTAGGGGTGTGGGTTTGGCTATTCATCACGACCGTGGAATCCGTGTTTTATACTGGCTCGTATTGAAAACACGGACGTCTTAGTATATCCAATATTTCATATGTTTCTTCTGCTGCGATATCTGTGATGTGATCATGTGATGTTCTATGATAGATACAGTATATAGTATATATGATATATTATATAGACATTACTTATTTTTTACACCCGCGCTAGCCCTGCCCCGCTCTGCCGTTAGTTACCTAACCTAACGGTGCACGAGGGGACATCGAGGCAAATGCGGATGGCATAAGTGTACGTCGTATTTATCTGTGATGTTTAGGTATTTAAATGATGGGACTTCATTAATGTGATTAATGAATTAAAAGAAACCTAAGATGTTGTAGAATCGAATTTCAAAATAAAACAGGTAGCTACAGTTCTTGCTTTGCACAGCGGTATATGCGATATATCCAGCACCTTATTCGATGAGGAAAGGACCGAGATCCCTTCACCGGGAGTGACTCCTTTAGCAATAACTGGCAGATGCTACACACTCGGTTTTTCTTTTGATTGCTTTTAAGAGTTTTTGCTTTGCACAGTGATATATATGATATATCCCGCACCTCATTCGACGAGGAAAGGACCGACGATCCCTTCACCGGGAGTGACTCCTTTAGCAAAACTAGAAAAGCCTAAAAAACACTCCATTTCAAAATCATTTGATTCTACAACGATATCAAGTTCATTACGCAATAGGTTTTCAGAAAAACCTGTCGTAGCCCTCCGTCATTTCAGATAAGTAGTAGTTAGCATTCGTGCTGCGTTTGTTGGCCTTTGTCAAGGCGCAGTGTGCGGTAGCTAACTGGTGCTTATCTGCTTATGCATATGATGCAGATTGAGTTAGGGTAGTCGTGCGACCTTGTTGGCCTTTGTCAAGGGCCGTGCGGGTGGGTTTAATTCAATCAGGAAATGACGGGTTGAACTTGACTAGCATCCTATGGTTTGTTGGCCTTTGTCAAGGTCATAGGAGGTTAGGGGCAAAATATTATCGGGAATTTCAAGTGTTGAAATTTGCAATGAGATTGCATACCTTCTATGAGATAGTTGGATCCCGATACCCGCTGCGAGTAAGAGTTACTCCTGGGAGAGTTTTACGCATTACAATTAGCCGATCAAGTAGGTGTCTAGAAAGGTGTCAACGGGGTTACGCCTCTGGGAAAACGAGGTTTACATTAATTAGGTTCGTGCGAAAGCACGGGGGACCTCCCTCAAAGTACCGACACTGGCCTGGCTGAAAGATTGGCGAACTTGTAGTGTGTAATTAATTCCGGCTAGTCTTTCCTTTTAGGGTTTGAAGGAAGATTTGATAAAAATCAGTGGGAGCCATCCTGATTAGATAAAATAAAAACCAATCTATTCTTGACAGAGCGCACGCTGAGTGTTTTCTTCTCTCTCTCTCCTGGTAGCGACCATATCACGCCTTAATCAAGATAATAAAACGGAATATTGACCGAACCCGCTTGTTATACTGAGCTGGGGAACGTTGGTCCCGCTCCAACTTATAATTGTTATAAGACAGAGCAAGTAATAGAGGATTACCAGAATTCCCGTGACCGCCCAAACGAAGAGAGTGCATGCTGATGCATCATCTTCGGGTGTGTTCATTACAGAGAACTGTTTCTCAGTATCCTTTACGTCCTGGGTATATGATACCGGATCAGGATCCCGCATATGTAATATGTTACATGGGCTACAGATAGGTAAAGAACTGAGAACGGGTGATAAGTTTCATGAGGCAGAAAACGGGGCAAGTGTTGCAGCCAAGTCTGTTGGTCACTGTCACCCTGTATTACCAATACATTGACTCTGAACGAATGTTATTAGATACCGAACCTGATATACAAAATCATATCACTCTCTTTATTAGTAAAGAAATGATAAAATTTTGTATTGTTGGATAATGTTTTGAACATTTCCTATATCAAAAGTTGATCGGTTCAGGCACGTTATCTAAAAGCGTTGATGTTCTAAATCAAACTACAGTTCTTAGTATACAGAACACACACAAGAGGAAGAGTTCAGAATTGAACGATTCCTTCTTGAGGTATTGTAGACTAGGTCAGATCAATGTGACCCGACTAGCTAGAGTTACATAAAGATGCATATTTAAATTAGTTTGAATTTACATCTTCTGAAACTCGCCAGTCATGTCACAAAGATAAGATAACCATAGCTCTGTTTAATGGAAACAGAGAAAGAGTTAGTGAACTCTTGGGACTGATACATGATGATGTATGTAAGGTCTCCTGTCTACACATGCCAGGACTGGTTCTTTGTACTTCATTACATTCTCTGATAATCTCTCAAGTTTCAGACCTATGTTCCTATTGAAACACAAGTCCGAACCTTTTGAGATATTCACAGAATATAAGTTAGAAGTAGAGAACCAATACGGGTATAAGTATTATGTCCTTTGATGTGATCAGGGAGGAGAATACTTGAGCACGGAAATACTGGACTATTCTAAAGGAGAATGAGATTCTCTCTCGGCATTACTCCTCCGTATATACCATAGCACGATGGTATATCGGGGTGGAGCAATCACACCCTATATGATAAGGTGTGCTCTATGATGAGTACTGCTGAGTTACCTTTTTCCTTTTGGGAGTTATGCACTTGAGAAGCTGTATACCTATTGAATAGGGTTCAAATCAAATTAGTTGCCTACCATTTCATATGTGATATGGAAAGGGAAGAGCCCATGTCTTAAGCTAGTTAAGATTTGGGGTTGTCCGGCCTATGTTTAAAAGCAAAATCCGGACAAGCTCGAGGCAAAGTCTGTAATGTAGAACTGGAAAGGTTCCAGCTATACAAAATACAGTAGATGATTTGGTACAACCAAAGGATTCAGTAGATGCCAACGAACCTCAGCCTCTCCGCCGATCTAGTAGGGTTCCTCACCCACCTGAGAGATACTTCGGTTTCTCTATGACAGTGGGAGCGAGGATTGCATCATGAGATGATGACCCAACTAGTTTCGAGCAGGCCATCGAGAGTAAGACTCTATAAGAATGGCTGGATGCTTAGTGATCTGAGATGGAATCCATATACACCAACAAAGTATGGACTTTGGTTGCTATATCTGAAGGGTTAAATCCCCATCAGGAGCAAGTATATCTTGAGAAGATTACTTGTTGTACATGGAAAAGTTGAGACTTTCAAAGCTAGACTTGTTAAGGGTTTTCGTCATCGACCAGGCGTGGATAATGATGAAACCTTTTCCAGTGGCTATGCTTAAGTCCATTCAGGTCCTACTTACGACGGCTACATACCATGACTACGATATCTGGTGGTTGGGTGTCATGACTGCTTTTCTAAATGATGATTTGGAAGAGAGCGACTATAAGTACACAGCTAGAGGGCCTCGTAGACAGTGGGAGCAGCGGAAACGTGTGCAAGCTGCCTTATAGGATAAAGCAGGCATCGCGGAGTTGGAACGTCTGTTTTGATGAAGTAGTCAAAGAAGTTGACATCATCAAAATGGTAGATGAACCTTGTATAAACAAAAAGGGAGTAGGGAGTATGGTGATGATCCTCGTAGGGTACGTGGATGACATACTCTTGATAGGGAAAGAGTTTCCTATGCTACGCTCGATCAATCTCCGCTTATCACAATGATTCTCCATATAGGATCAAAGTGATACCTCCTAAATCCTGGGTTTTTGGATCTATGAGATAGATCTAAATAGATGTTAGGATTCTCACTAGTTGTAGTGAGACAGTATCAACCGATCCTGGGGAGAATCACTGGAAGGGTTCCAGGGTGATAAAGACGACTGAGTGTCAGTCACAGGCATTGTCTTAACCCTCAGTAAAGGGAAGGTATGTTGGAAGAGTTCCAAGCTAGATACCGTGGCATACTAGACGATAAAGGCAGGATACATCGCTACTTAAGATGCTACCAAAGAGGCTGTTTGGGTGTATATTGGTTCATAAGATGAACTATGTTCCTCCCATTGTGTGACAATGGAGTTGTGGCTTATGCCAAGGAACGCAGGTCCCATCAGTGATCCAGACATATTCTAAGGCAGTATCACCTGATCGTGGAGATAGTTGATCTCCAGGGAGATCAAGGTTAGGAGAGTAGACTCAGAGGACAACACAGCGGATCCACTCACAAAGGCCTGTACCCAGAGAGAGATTTTTATGGGATGGTTGAGTATGAGATACTACAACCACTGCTATCAGATGGCCCTAGTGCAAGTGGGAGATTGTTAGTTATATGTATGCCCTAGAGGCCATTACTATACATAGGATGTATATTGTAGTGGATGCTTGGACATATATAGGGAGGACTTTCTTGCTCGACATGATAGTATGCTATCTGGTTGCTCTTTACCTTAACGTGTACACTGATTGTCTCTCTGTTACATGTTGGTAAAGCCCTTAGGATGTGTGCTTGACTACCTGGACTATGATGCGGATCATACTAGTGGGGACATGGTAGTCCATAAGTACATCCTTCAAAGACCCTAGTCGTGGGTGTATCGACACGGGGCATCGATATACCAGAGTAGACTAGCGTATACCTTCTCGACCCATACAGATGGGCGATGGATGATCCCATATCCATTGGTGTTTGACATCGGAGATGATATACGGGTGCTCAGTGGAGACTGGGTACACTGGACGGACTCGCCGAGAACTCCCAGATGGTATTATACCTCACGTCAGATGGCAGTTCTCTGGTGACACTGGTACAGAGTAGTCTGTTGACCCGAGATCGTCATAGAGTCTTTTGTGGTTCCCACTGTGCTTTGATTTCCATCTTACCACGTCCAAGAGGGCATGCAAAACGGTGGTTTTTGGGAACAGTCCCGAGTCACATGGAGGCAATGAGCGATAGGAGGGGATTCGTCTCTCCCGGTATAGGGGGTTGATGTTGCGCTGTGTTCGATTGGCTATAACAGGAAATCCCTGGCCAGGGTTGCTGAGATTTACTGGTAAGTGTTACCAGTAGTTTCTCGAACAGTTATAGACCTCATATCGACACGACTTATCGAGCTATTGGGGTCTGACGTTTACCACCCCTAGGCCAGATATGCGACATATCAGACGATCAGACCGGACTGTACGGTAGTGTTACTGGTTGGATTCACAGGAGTGTGAGCGGGCTTGCTCGTCGATCTTCTGATCGCTCAATACCCGGGTGGCCGTTACGTTTAGCAGACCGCTTGCGGCTTGTGGGTGTTTGATATGATCATCATCTGCTGCCGGCGTATTGACGAGTCTTTAGAGTCCTACACAGAGGTTTCCTGGCTCAAGCGAAACGAAATAGGAGCGCATATGAGATATGTGCGGGACCGAGAATAATACCAGTATGTGATACTGCATTCGATTCTCGCGATGTGACATTGATCGGTTATATGCGATATAGCCGGGTTATCGGATCAAGTGTTGATTCGATAAGTTGTTACTATTGATACCAGTCGGTTATGTGCGACATGACCGGATCATTGAATCAAGTGTTGATTTAAATGATTTAATGTATAATTATATATTTGATATATTACTTTGCATTAACTAGTATCGGTTCACTTTGAATGGATTTTCTCACTCGGATGTGCGCATTATATATGTGATATGATTTTGTGCACTTGCTTGTATCATGTTTGATGATGCATGCTTTTTGGTTAAGTGTAAAGTATTAAACCTTGGTTAATGAAATGGTTAGGGTTTATTAATTGTTATTCATTTATCTTATTTAATTATCCATTTATTTTTGATAAATGAATAAAAGAAAATGAAATGAAAATGGTTGCTAATTTTGGATTCTAGTTGAAGCTTCTTGAACTTTTGACTATGTGACCATTTTTGTCTGATGCTTAACCCTAACCACTTCATTTAACCTTAGTTTAGTCTATACACTTTACCATGGTTGATTATGATAAGTATTCTATTATTTTCTATTTTCTAAATTAACTTATCATAACATTATCTTCATCTTCTTCTTCTTCCTCACAAGAAGAAAGCTCTCTTCATCAATGGTGATTGATGTTTTTGAGTGAGAAATCCAATTCTAAAGTGAACCCAACTCCTATTTCTTCATCCTCTACCTCTTGCCAAGTAGTAGAGTGTGTTTACTTCACAAGTTTCTTGACTTGGTGAAGTCGGAGCTTGATTGAGCGATGCCTCGACGTAGATCATCTTCGGCATGGACATCAATGACCTAGCCCGTCCATTCTCCGATGAAGCCGACGCTAGAGCCCGGGACTTTTTATGGACAGCGAGGAGACTTCATTGCGGAGCTATGGAGGTGGAGAACCGGATCTACAAAGGTTGTATTTCCGTATCTCTTAGTTAAGTGTTAACTAGTTTGTTTTTCGCCTAGACATCTAGCCAACGATCCGTAGTTTAGGGTTTCCCGGCACCGTAATTTTTTAAATTGGCATGATCGATGCCTTGTGAGACCTCCTTAGGGTGCCTAGGAACCCTACATTCACATAGGCGCGTTGAGAGTCGATCGAAAACGGACGAATGAAGAGTATTCCTCCGACGATTTGGAAGAGTTTCCGAGGGCGTAGTTGCCCAGATACCAACCACAAGATATTGAGCCGTCGAGTATGTAGTTTCGGAATGTAGACTCTAGATATAAGTATGGCCATTTGTAGCGCAGTCCATATAGCTACGAAGAGACGAGTCCGAATTAGTCCACGTTAGAGAAAAGTGGAGTAAGAGATTCGTACAAGATTTTGACGAGATGACATTCCACTCCGCATGCAGAGGCGTCGAATATGGATATATCTTTTAGAAGAAGTCATGATGAGTGTGCAGCTATTCCGGAACAAGGAATGGATTTAGTAAAGGGTGATAACTTCCGGTCTGTTCGGCAGAAATGAGAATTGGGAGAGACCCGACATAATCTTTCTGGAATACTACACGAGAAGACTTGGACCCGGGATCGGTCGTTTCACGCACACCCAGTAGGCCAGAGTTCGGCATCATCGACGAGACATGTTATGAGTGACCATGATAGTTGGCCAGAGATCTTTAGAGGATGTGCCAGAGCGGAACTATTTCCGTCATCATTCTATATTGGGCCGTTGAACCGAGGAGTTATGTAACTTGCGATCGGCAGTGAGAGACGAGAGTCTAAGGGCACAAGGCGCCAAACCATGAACAGAAGGAAAGTAGATATCTTGCTCCGCTAGCTTTGGATGTATCGACACCTTCTCGACTCTGAAGGAAGGACATATCGACGACAGTGTTTACGATTTGCGATTTGGTGATTCGAATATCACGTGTCCGTCATTTTGGATTTCGGTATTTTGGGCGTTTTATTTGCATGGTTAAGATTTTGTACACCACAGTTGCACTCGACTTCGATTTGATGCCGTTCGAGATGTTTGATTTTGATATCATGCCTATAGTATATAGGTGATTTGACTTATGCTTTCGGTGTAGTTTTCATGCACTTTTAGTACTTCGATTTGATTTTGTGCACGCTGATCCATGTGGTTGTGAGATTATATACCACCGTATACCTGATTTGGATTGAGGTACGTTGTATACCGTTGATTTCGATTATGATATTCAATATTTGTTTTCGTGCACCTTGTGCACTTGATTAAAATTCTTGCGCAAACTTGGCGCGCTTGATGCGATTTTGGTGAACGCCGGATGCACTAAATCAGAATTTTTCGTGCATATCAGATGCACCTGTTAGTGTATATGCCATAGGGGCCATTATTGTATCATACTAGCTTGTATATTACTTAATGGAAGCCTGAGATATTCACAGTTATATTAACAGTCTTGCTAAACATGGTAGAATGCTACTTGGTTTATATCTATCTTAATATGTGTGTACGCATTGATAGAGCCCTTAGGATCTTTCTTGACTACCAGCGTTGTGATGGCAGTCACACTAGTAGGGGCTGGGTAGTCTATAAGCACATCCTTTTTCAGGTCCCTAGTCGTAGGATTATCGAGACAGGGCATCGATACTCTGGAGTAAACTAGTGTGTACGCTTCTCATCCGAGTTGGGGAGATGGTCTATCCCACAGCCATCAGTACGTCGTACTGGAGATAGTATACAGGTGCTCGTTGGGTTACGGGTACACCGGACAGGACTCGCAGGGAACTGTTGGTTGGTATTATACCCGCCGTCAGTTAACAGTTCCCAGGTGACATGAGTACAACATAGTTCGCAGACTTGACACTGCTGCTTCGCTTCGAGTGTGTTCCCACTGTTCTTAGATTTCTAACCTACCACGGCTCAAAGGAGTCGTGCAAACAGGTAGCAGTTGGGTGCAGTCCCGAAGCACTTGGAAGCAGTGGCGGTTAGACAGGATTCGTCTCTGTCGGTATTGGGAGTTGATATCACGCTGTGTCTGGAGACCTATTACGCAAAGTCCCTGGACAGGGCAAGCGAGATTTGCTGGTAGGTTTTCCAGTAGTTTCTTAAGGTGTAATGGGCTTCGCTCCGACATGACTTATACTGCTTTTAGTGGACTGACGCTTGCCGCCCCGTAGGCCCGATATACGATAGTCCTAGACGAACAGACCGGACTGTACGGAGATTGTCACATCAGGCTCAGTAGGAGTTCGGATGGGTTTCTTCATCAGCCTTCTTATCGACATCTACCCGGGGACCGTTACGTACAGCTAGTGCCGCTTGCGGTCTGTGGTTAAACCCACTGCCAGCGTGGTAGTCAAGTCTTTAGAGTCCCACACAGAGAGTTTCCCTGCTTCGGGCAAAATGATCTAGAGGTCGTATGGTTTTACGACAGGGTTCGGACGCATACTTGTTTTTACGCACGTACGATGTTCGGGCAGTTTTTACTAGCGTGCTTTAGTTTAAGCCAGATTCTAGTATTGGATTATTGGATTTATACAGTCTCAGTATTTCCGTGTTTTCACGGATAGGAGGGGCGTTCTCGTAAATTGTCGAGAAGCTTCTAGAAGGTTGATGAGGTGGAGGGCTTATGTGGCATATGCATTAAATGGTTTTGTGACTCATGGAGATGATTCATCAAGAGAGTTAATGAAGTATTAATGCTTTTAATGACTCACTTGATGATTCATTATGTATTAAATGAAGCATGAAGTTATTTGTGCAAAGAGATATTTTTCGTAAAATATCTTATGCTTCATATATGTACACAAACGAGTTAATTCCATTTCATTATTATTTTCACCTTCTCTCTCCTCAAGCTCTCTCTCTTCAAACCCTAACCCTAACCTCTCATGTGTTGAGATCAAGGGTTAGCAAGACTATTTGATCCCTAATCCTATTCTATATCCCCTAGGTTGCTTTGATTAGCACTTTTAGTAACCTAGTTACCTCAAGTTAGAGGTCAAGCTTGGAGTAGTAGCTCTCGGGTGGATCTTCTATCACAAAGAGGAGGCCGACGAGGAGGTGGTCATCGAGAATAAGAAGGACTTAGTTCATTAGGTATAATCTTCTTTCATAGTAGCTAATCCCTCCTATGATGTTGTTAGTTAGGGTTTGGCAAAGATCCATAAATTAGTTGATGTTTGTTTTAAACAAAATGATTGTTTTACCTATTCCGCCTCCCCGCAACTCGTGGGGTGTCTAACGTCGACTTATAGTGGTATCAGAGCCTCGCTAAACCATAACTAACTTGTTAGCAAAGTCGTTAGAAATTCGATCGCAAAACGAACCGGAAAAAACATCAAATTGACCAAGTTTCTGTCGATTTTAAAACGGGGTCTAAAAATTTTTCAAGGACCCTTAAAATTACAAGCAGGAAAATATAAGAATACTGGAGAAATTTGGGTTCCTGACTCGGCCAAACAGCCGTGGAACCGCGGCCGATCCAAGCGATCCGCCGTGGATCCGCGGCCGACTTGAAGCCGAGTCACCCCAAAATTCCCCAGTAACTCTTCTGTGTTAATTTTGTTCTTTCTGGAATGTTTTGTTTCTGCTCAAGTTTCAGGTGCACAGAGAAGTTCTTGGAGTAGAATCAATTGTGGTTGCTTGATCGAAATTCTATGATGTTTGGCTAATTAGATTATATCTGTGATTTGTATAATGTGTTCGTAAACCTCCCCTAACTGCTAGTATGTTGGTTGGCAGGGGGTTGCACATTTCTGTAATGATTTTACTGTTTGTGTTTGTGGACTTGTTGGATTGTCGTGAATGGATAGCTGGGGATGTGAGACGAGCGTGTCTTTTATTCAAATATAATTTGTAAATTGTTGTAATATTCTTTTGCGGGGCACATCTAGGTTGCGGTTGTGGCCACCGTTGTATTATTTCATTTACTGATTTTTGCTCCTAAGATAGACCCAAGGTGGGGTGTACAAACTACCGGGTACTTTGAAGTGTTTAGTGGCCTACTCACGTTGTTGAGGGAGAACGCTTCACTTCGGGTACTTGGCAGGTAGTTTGCCGTACCCGTAGGGGTCTAGGATGGGGTTTTGGCTATTCATCACGACTGTATAATCCGTCTTTCTTTGCAGGCTCAAAAAGGAATGCGAATTCGTTGAAAATCCAATATGTTCATTTGTGATCTGGAATGCTTATTATTGCGTCAGACGAATGTACAATATCTATATATGATAGCTATTAGACGTTGCTTATGGTTTGCACCCGCGCTAGCCCAGCCCCCGCTCTGTCATTAGTTAAGTAACCTAACGGGTGAATGACGGGACCCAGTGGCGAATGCGGATGGCATAAGAGGACGTTGTATTTTCGTTGTTTTCTGCAATGATAGGTTAAATGATGGGACACATTATATGAATGCAAAGAAAATAAACCAAAGTTGAATCGTTGGAACAGTTTAAAAGAAACCACTCGGTTATTTTTAAAACAGAAGATATTTTTTTAATTGCGGAGCTTTAACCACTCCTTTTAAAAGTTATCAGGTTCCTTCGGTCATATCAAGTTCACTACATTCACAGTTTCGCCAAAACCATTCGTAGCCCTCCGTCATTTCATTTGGGTATTCAGTAGTATTCAAGCTATGTATTTTGACCAAAGCCAAGGCATAGTGTTTGGTAGCTACTGGGTATTCATTTATTGCATAGATAGATGAGTTAGTTTGGGACAGTCGTATTATCATTTGACCAATGTCAGGGGTATGTACGGATGGGTTCAAATTAACAAGATAATGATGGGTAGAAGTTGACATGTGACTTATGACATGTTGACCAAAGCCAAGGTCATAAGAGCATGGGGCAAAAATTTATATCGGGAATTTCTAAAGAAACTGAAATTTGCAAAGAGATGCATACCATTTGGAGTTTGATGAATGTTGGTAGGATTCCTTCAGCATTATCACACGATGATATTTGGATCCCGATCCTATTGTGAGTATCCGTTACTCATCAGGAGATTCGTCACTTAACGATCAATGCTATAAACCAAGTAGGTGTCGAGAAAGGTGTCAGTGGGGCTACGCCCCCAGAGAAAAGAGGTTATTTAATTAAGGAACTTCGTGAAAGCATTGGAAAACCTCCCACGAAGTACCGACACCGGCCTGGCTGAACGATTAAGCAAGTATTGTACGGTGAGAATAGTCCTGGCTAGTTCTTCCTTTTTGGTTTGAGGAGGGATTCGAGAAACAGTGGGAGCCATCCAGTTTAGATAAACTAAAAACCACTCTAAACTTGAAAGAGCATCATGCTAAAGTGTTCTCTCTCTTTCTCTCCTAATTGTAGCGACCCAGAACATGACAGGCCTTAAGTTACTACTAGAAAAAAATATATTGACAGGGCCAAACTATAAAGATTGGCTGCGGAATGTCAAGATGGCTTTGACTTATGACAAATTGGGGGTTTTTCCTTACCACTAAGGCACCTGCTGTCCCTGGTCCTAAATCTAGTAATGCGGATAAGGAATTCCACAAAACCTGGGAGTTAGATTGTGCGAAGGCCAAGTGCATTGTGCTTGCCTCGATGAATAATGAACATTCGAGGAGGCACGAGGATATGGATCTTGAATCCATATTTCTCCATACAAAGGATCTGTATGGAGAGCAATCTCGTATAGCAAGATACAAGACCTCAAAGAACTTGTTTCAAGCGGATTGGCCGTCGGATCATTTGTAGGAGAACATGTCTTAAAGATGATTGGCTATATAGAAGAGCTCGCAGACCTGGGGACGACTTTGGAGAACGAGCTCTATACAGACTTGATTCTCCAGTCCCTTCCTTCCACCTACGCCCAGTTTATTCTGAATTTCAACATTCAAAGAAAAGAAGTTGAACTTCCAGAACTCCTTAACATGTTGAGGAGTGCAGAGGGCACCTTGCAGAAGGCAAGGGAAACACCCGCTATGTTTGTTTGCGGTGCTTCTTCTTCCGGGTCCAAGGCTAGGGCCAAAGGAAGGAAGAATAAGGCTGCTACCAAACCTAGAGGAGGTGTTACGGTGCCAGTAGTGGCAAAGGACGAGTGCTTCCACAGTCATAGGAAAGGGCACTGGAAAAAGGATTGCAAAGCTTGGATTGGCAAGAACCAGAAATCGAAGAAAGCTGTGGCTTCGACTTCAGGTGTGTTTGCAATTGAAAATTGTCTGTCAATCAACTCTACTTCCTGGATATTGGATACCGGATCAGGATCTCATTTATGCAATTCATTGCAAGCACTGAGAAACCGTAGAGTGCTGAAGGTTGGTGATATGACCCTGAAGGTTGCTAACGGAGCTAGCGTGGGAGCTGTGTCCATAGAGGATTATCACCTTGGATTGACGAGTGGACATATTTTAGTTTTGCATAACTGTTTTTGTGTACCTAGTTTAACGTGTAATATCATATCAGTTTCGTTATTATCAAAAGAAGGTTATGATTTCACGTTTATAAGCGATGTTGTTTACATCCACCTTAATTATGGTTTGATTGGGTCCGGTACACTAGATAACAGTATATATGTCTTAAACCAATTACAGATTTTCAATGTCCAGAACACACTAAAAAGAAAGTCTCCAGATTTAAATAAGGCTTTCTTATGGCATTGTAGGCTAGGTCACATCAATGAGACAAGGTTAACTAAGTTACATAGAGTAGGATATTTGGATTCGTTCGAATATCAATCTTATGCCACTTGTCAATCATGTCTCAAAGGAAAGATGACAAAGACTCCATTCACTGGACATGGAGTAAGAGCGAGCGAGCTCTTAGGACTCATACACAGCGATATATGTGGTCCAATGTCTACACATGCAAGTGCTGGTTTTTCCTTGTTCCCCTCCGAAAGACGGCACACAGGACCGCGGTGTCCTGACGCTGAGATTCGGGGCAGATGCTATTTGGTTTTATCCGTACACCTCTCTGAAGATGCCAAGTTGATTTATGGCACCGTGTATCGGAGGTTTAGACGGATGCGGCCGATGTAGCAGACTTCATCAGATTCCCCCTCGCTTGAGGGGGTTTTGATTGTGGGGACGCTCTTCCCTGCAGGCGCAAGCCCCTGCAGTTAATTACGCTACCGCATCGCGGTAACAACTTTCTCCTTCTCCAGAATTTCACTTCGTGTCATGTGTGTTTGTTTTGTTTGTGGTTGCCCGTGGATTGTATACGGAGACTGAGTAATGCCATCGTCCGTAGGACGTGGATTAGTCCAAATCCGTATTTACTTAGATTTGGGTTTGGTGTTTTTAGTTTAAGGATGCATTAGTCGCGTTGCGGCTAAGATCAACTTAAACGTTCGTTAAGAATACGATGATCCTGTTCAAGACTAAGATCAACTTAACTTGATAATCCATTTAATATATGGCCGTCGGGACTCGTCACCTCTCTGACGTCGTTGAAGAATTACAACGATAAGTGTCAGAGGAGTTCGGAGATGTACCCTTGAACCAGATGTAAATTGATTTAAGAGAGCAATCTTGCTTAGTCAATTTAATTTAAGGACTTACAGCCAGAATTTGGCTAAGTCCAGCTGAAAATGTTCAACATTTTATTTATTTTTGGCCTGTTAGGCCTTTACTGGGCTCTGCTCCTGTTTAATAATGCATAGCATTATTTATTTTATCAGGGCTGTGCCCATTTATATATGATGCAGAGCATCAGTCTTGCTTGGGCTCTGCCCTGTTTATTGCATTTTCAATTTTTGTTTGGGCTCTGCCCTTTTTCATTGTATTGTAATTTAATTCGGCCTACTAGGCCCCTCTGATTTGGGCCTGGCCCTTCAGTAAAATAAATACATTGTATTATTCAGGCGCTTTGCGCCAGTCAAAGAGCGCAAGCGCCAGTCAAAGAGCGCAAGCGCTTATGGTGAGGACACGCGTCATGCTCTGGTGAGCGCAAGCACAACAGCGCAGTGCGCTGCGCTGTTGCGCTGTTGACACGTGGCGTGCTCTGGTGAGTTGCGCCAATTCCAGAGAGCGAAGCTCTATTTTAAGAGCGCATAGCGCAAATTATTCTGTAGCTGACACGTGGCGCTCTCTCAAGAGCGCAACAGCGCAGTTTGGAAGTGCAAATCACTAAGAATCTTTTAGATTCAAGAACAGAAGTGCAAAGCACTATTTTTATTTTTGTTGTTTCCTTAATTTTGAAGAACCATTGGTTCATAAGAAGTGCAAAGCACTGTTTATTATGTGAAGAACATTGATCTAGTTTTTAGATCAATGATTTATTGAAGAGATTTCTTTTCTCTCGTGAAGGTTTTTACATTTTTCTTCGAAATTTTCTCAGAATTCTCTCTCTGTTTGAAGCTCTTGACCCTTTTTTTTTGAAGAAAATGTTCATCTCTTTGAATCGAGGCCTAGGGTCCTTTTTAGAGTGCCCATAAATTAGTTAAATTTGTTAAAGAGATCTTTCTCTGAGTGATTTGGGGAATTTTCCCCACCGTTGGATCTTTGATCCAAGGGCTTCTGCTTTGCAGAAGAAGATGTTCTTGTTTTAACAAGAACAGAAAAGATTTCTTACAATTTAAATTCTGTTTGGCGCAGATGCCCCAGCGCGTGACACGTGTCGCGCAGCGCAACTGCGCTAGCGCATCTGCGCTGACACGTGTCGCGCAGCGCAAAGCGCAGCGCAACTGCGCTAGCGCATCTGCGCTGACACGTGTCGCGCAGCGCACAGCGCAGCGCATGCAACTGCGCTAGCGCATCTGCGCTGACACGTGTCGCGCAGTGCAGCGCTTGCGCAACTGAAGCGTTGTTTCCTTTAATAGAGCTTTGCTCTGATTGGGCGCGCCTTCTTGGGCGCTGCGCTGTCGTATCAGCGCCTGACATGTGGCGCGTTGCACCCGAGATTTGAAGCGTTGCTTCAAAATTTTGAATTTTGAATTTCAACAGAGCTTTGCTCTGATTGGGCGGAACAAATGCCCCCCCACCGTTGCGCTCACGTGGCGCACACGTGAGTGCAGCGGTGGCAAGATCCTGACCGTTGGATCAACGGGTGAGCTGAAGGGGCGCAAGTGCCTTATAAATAGGCCCCTGGACCTTAGAAAATCTTCACCATTTTCTAGATTTTGATTTACAGAGCTTTGCTCTTGTTTTAAGAACTTCAGTGCTTTGCTCTTGCTTCCAGAACTTTAGAGCTTTGCTCTCATTTTCCAAGTTAGAAAACTTTAGGTAAAATTAATTTAAAATTAAGTTAAATTAATTTAAATCAATTTTAACCAACAGAGCTTTGCTCTCACAGATATTTTAATCTAAAGAAATTCCCTTTGGGGTTTCACCAACAGAGCTTTGTTCTCAAGAATTCATAGATCTGAAGAGATTTTGTTCATGGGTTCTAACCCATGAACAGAGCTTTGCTCATGGATCAATATGTAGATCTTTTTTTTTTATCTAAAAAAAATGAAGAATTTCTAAGAGTCTTCATGGATCTTTTAGGATCTCCAAAAAAAAAAAAATTATTCTTTTAGGAGTTTAAAGAAAAACTTTTCTCTTTAGATTTTCTCATCATTATCACAGAGCTAGGCTCTTTTAAGGAATCTTATTCCTCTGAGACCAGAGTTGGACAAGTGTCACTCTGTGACAGAGCTTTGCTCTAAAAGAGGAGATTTTCTCCTTGTCTCTAGGGATTTTTATTATTAATGAGGATGTTCTCTTGGGGATCTTTTCATTAGTTGATAGTCTCATCCAATGATGGGGCTGTCTTATTAAATGATGCATTATCATCCAGATTTTGTAGGTCCCTCTTTGGTCTCCTACTCACTGCACTGCTGTGTGGTGTAATTAATTAATTTTAATTTAATTTAATTAATTCATTTTTTTTAGACGCCAAACGTTGGAATTACAACACTAAGGGCTAAATTGTTCTTTTGCAGCGATCATGTCTCTAGACACTTCGTTCCCGTTCGTCCGCTCGGAGGAGGGATTTTCCGAGGCACCCTCGGACCGTGAGGTCCTGACCATGATTAGAGAATACGACCCGGAGTACATGAAACTCCACCTTTGGGGGTCTTGGTATAACCAAATCATTATGGGTCGACGCAGCTTCACATGTGCAGTGCCGTCCGAGCCCATCACGGCGATTCATTATGCTACCCCACCCTCGATGCTGTATGCCGTGGAGATGGTGGATTGGACTGCGAACAGCTTTCTTCATCCCACTATGGATGCGGTTCCGGTCCAACGTCCTATGGTCTTGGATATCTTAGGACGTCGTATCTGTCAGGGCGAGGCGAGACCCTGGGGGCAATCATATAACATTGGTCTGATCCCCCGCCATCCGATTAGCTACCTGCCGTGGGCCCGGTACATCCTGTCGACGAAGAAGTCGCAGTTGATAAGATTAGGATTGTACCCCGCGGTCTACGTCTCTCTCTTCAAGTATCCCACACTCCCCACCTGGTGGTTTAAGGCTTTCCTGGAGCAGTGGAACATTCCCACCCACACTTTCCTTGCCATGGATCGGGAAGTGTCCATCTCTTTGGAGGAATTCGCGGAGGTATCCGGCCTACCAGTCATGGGGGAACACTATGAAGAGTTGCTCCCGACAGATGAGTACGTCTTCGGTGCTAAGACGATGGTAAGGGGGATCACGCCGGAAAATACCGTTCAACACCAATTCCCGAACTTGATCAAGGTGTTGAACATCTACGAGTCCCTTTTTATCGAACATGGGAGTCGGGGGGTTAACTTTGAGGACTTCATTGCTCGTTTCCTTCGTCCAAGCGTCATTTCATCGGGATCTGCCAAGTTTGCCATCCTGGATGACCCTTTCGGTTTAGGTTTGGATAACCTGCCAGCGAAAGACATAGACCAAAAGGAATTTTTTCTTCCTAACTCCCCAACCATGTCTTTTGCAGAAATTGCGGCCCGTGGAATGGATGAGGAGGCCTTTTTCTTAGGATTTCTCGGGCTGTGGCTGAGTTGGTTCGCGATCCCAATGCACTCTCATCGCATGCGGCCTTCTGTCTTTTACCCAGCCTACCGAATGGTCATCGGGGTAAAGGTGGCTGTGGGGATCGCTGGCTTGGCCCACCTATATCATGGCCTCAGCCGAGCAGCGGATGCCAATGAGCCCGGGGTACTGCACGTGGTCTTCCCGATGCACTACTTTGTATCGTGGCTCGAGCTACACACGGCGGGTGTCTTCGGCATGCATAAAAGGCCTTCATTCTTTGACAAGTGCGGTTTTCCTCGCATTATACAGTTGATTGGCTCATCAATCGTGACCCCCTCACCACGGAACGCCAGGGGTTTATTGCTTCGCCCTCACACCGTTGGAGTCGGGATGTCCTTCATTGACAATGTATTAACCATTGGAAAAGCGTCCACCACTGCGGTGGGACCATTACAGGACTCCTTTAAGGATGGAGCTTCAGTGTTGACGGCACGGGAGACCCTCCACTTGTATTCTATTAGACCGGGCTTCTTAGTCTTTAGGCAGGGCGGTGCGGCAATCTTCATGAGATATAACCCGCATCGTTTCGCCCAACAACTGGGCTACGATCAAGGGGTACCCTTGGAAGCTTTCTTACTGGAACCTGCTGACAATGAAGAAGGGATGGAGAACGCGTTACATCACTTCATGCGCCTGAACACGGGTTCTAGTTTTTTTATCAGCACGCTGGCCAGCGCTCCACGACTCCTTAATGTATATAAAGAGTGGTACAATCATGCGACGGGGGCCGTTATAAAGGAGGAGAGGCGAGTGTTGATCGACCGTAAAGAAGCACCTCTCGGCACCGACCGTAATGCTCCCTTAATGCCAAGGACCCCGGTGGTTCCTCCTCTAAAAGATGCCGGGGGTAGACCATCACGTGCGCAAAGTCCTCCGCACGGATTGCCGCTTCCTGATATTATAGATGCAGCCCCAGCGCCCCGTGCTCCAGTGGAGACAGTGGTCGTGGCCTTGCCGGAGTCCGGTGTAGGTGCAGACATCGGGACCCGTCGTCCCAAAGTGGCTGCTAAGCGGAAGTCGATCCCACGTAAGCCTAGGGTCGGAGGGTAAAAGAAAAAGAAGTAGCTCTTCGCTGTGGACGTCGTGTTCGGTCAGGAACCCCATGCCCCTATGCCGAGGGCCTGATCGAATACGGGACTAACGAAGGACTAGTGATGCCGCCGCCAGATGAGACGGACTTGGAGGCTGCTCTCGAAGCTTCAGTGTGGTTGGCGAGGCGTGACGCGTGGCTGGCTAAACTAGCGCAATCGGGTAACTACTAGTCGCCTTTTCTTTATTGCAACATATCCTCTTCATTGCCTTTGACTAACGCTTTTCTTTCTTTCCTTTCAACAGGCATCACTGACGAAGAAGCCATTGCCGCTTCTCTGAAGACTTTCCAGGAGGAGGAACGTCTTAGAGCATCCATGGGCCTTAGTAAGTTTCGATTCATCAAGTTTTCATTTCCCTTGTGTTACGGTCAATCTAACCTTTCCCTTTCAATCACAGGAACCTCAATGCCTTTCCCTCCAAGTGACTCAGATGTTTTACCGGCTGCCGATGTTCCTGCTTCCTCTGGGCCACCGCAGGAGGTTCGTCTCGAAGAGCCGATGAAAGATGCCTTAAAGGCTCTGGAGGCATCCCTGAACGAGGATGACGACGCCTTGAAGGAGGCGTCACAAAGGTCCATCGCGACAGATGATTGAATGATTTAGCGTACTTGCGCTTTCTGAAAGATAGATCAAAAATATTTGTAACCGCAATCAAGAACGGCGTCGCATGAAGCTAGCCGGTGAGTACGGGTCGGTCCACCGGGATTTTGTGAATTTCCGATTTGTTCTTACGAGTTAATTCCGAAGGGTGTTCGGTTGATTATTAAATCTAAAAATCTAATTAACCTAGGGCAATTATCTAGATCTACTCTTGCTAGGGCTAGGTTTAGGGATGATTTGGAAATGTAATTAAATCTCACCGCTTTCGATACCCGAATGAAGATCTATGAGGAGTTATGGTAATTATCAATAAAGTGGATTAGATCCGTTCGGGAAGGTGTTCCTTCCTCTAGGTTCTTGTCCTTCCTTTAGAGATCCTTACCCTAACCTCCATGGAAAACATCACACCCTGGCCTTTATACTACGGTATCACCGCTACCTCGAGGGATAGAGTACCGTAGGGAGCGGTATGTGCATGTATGCATGGAGTCCTATTGTAAATATTTGGTGGGTAAGAAAAGGATGAGAGATCTCATCTCTCAAAACCCTTCCCAAAAGCTAAACCCTAAACAAGTTCCTAGGGCATGAAATTAAATCTATCTAGGGCAAGAAATTTAAATCTACACTAAGGCAAGAAATTAAATCACTTACAGATGCATCCCTCCAATCATCCATGCAGGGTTGTCAGATCTGAATTTCTGAATGGAGAAGAAACACCGATGCTCTCCAAAAGATTTCTAAATTTTATTCATTAAAGGGAGGCATAAAGTTTACAATGAATTAGAGTCCCTATTTACAGAAGATAGGAAACCCTAGGGTTACAATGACTCGCATATTTGCATTTACAAAAATAGCCCTCTAGGAAGACCGGTCAACGCCGCCACTTTATTTCGCTAAAAAATTAATTTTTTATTTCTTTAAAACTGCCGCAGAACCGCGGCCCGAGGCATGGTTTGGCCGCGGTTCCGCGGCCAAAAGGAAGATTTGGCTTCTGCAACTTCTGGGCTGGGCTCCTGGTGACTTTGTCTTCCTGTTTCTATATGTCTTTTTCCATTTGGGCTTTTAGGTTGGTTCCAGATCTTCAGTGAACAATTTGCAATGGCTTTTTAACCGTTTGCCTTGACATTTTGGGGTCTTGCGTTGCCTTGTTAATTGTGAACTGTCTTTCGATGTAGGCTTGACTAAGATCCTCCTATTTGTTGGTCAAAAGTCCATATTTTCATCGTCTTTACATCGTTTTCACTGTTTCCTGTCCAAGAATCTGTAACCTGTAACATGTAGCAGACATGCGTCAAAAGTACCTATTTATTTATTAAAAGAATAAGAATGGGGAATTTAATAATGCAATATTATGGTGTGAACAAATACCCCCAAACTTATCTTTTGCTCGTCCTCGAGCAAACTTATTTTTATTCACTAAAAACCTAACCGCACTTTCGCAAGGAAACGCGATTGCACTGAGCACGTGCAACAAGCCGTTAAACCTCTAGGTGTCCCTAGTAGGAGGAGTGTTCCTGAGGGTTTTCAGCGGATATTACCCACAAAATCCTATCAATTCGGCCCATTAACTTTTGTTCTCCAATAAGGTTTTCTAACAAGGAATTCTATTATCTTTTGACTCGCAAATTATCCACCCACATTCTTCACACTTCCTCATTGTTTAAGTTAAGATTATATATGTTATGTAGACCTACTTAGCTTTCGGCATTTCCTAAGTTTTCCTTCTAGAGTTCCATCTCCACTTAGGAATTTCTATCAACCCTTACTAAAGATACAAGTTCTATTCTTCACTCCTTTCTCTTATCTAAATCCCAATCACATACCCCTACGTGTGTGTATAAATCACCCCTACACTTGGAAATTCAAATCAAGCAATCATACCCTTGTCCGTTGTCCAAAGTACTAATTAGTTGGTGAATTTTTAATTGAATTTTTCTTACACATCCTTCATGCGACCGTTAATACTTCTTGAGGTACCAACAACCGATTAAAAGATGCGTTAGCACTTTAAAGCGTACTTCCTAGTTTTGCAACACCCAAGGCTTTAGCAGTGACTCCCAAACCAGTTGGTCTAAGGCACTAGGTGATGAGGCACCCTCGCTAAATATTTTTCTATTTTTACAGCCTTAAGTAATAACAAAAACCAGTGTCCATTTTTTTTTATTCTTTATTCACACTTTTTTTCTTTTATTTTCTTCGTACTAAGGACTTTAGACAAAAGCATTTCAAGGTCTCTTCTACTATTCCAAGTTTCAAGGTTCGTGATTGTGCAAATTGTAGGGTATACGTTTTAAGAATCTAGACTTAAGGTAGGAACTATTTTTCAAACTTATACTCTAATAAGAACATCAATATTCTTCCTTCATTTTGACTTAGCCCAAGAAGTGAACCCAAAATTTGTCTATTTCTAAATAAACTACAAGGCATATACTTTCTACCGTTAAACTTTAAGGAATGTTATTTTTAGGGTTTTTAATTCACTAAGTCTAAGATCTAGTTGTTCCTAGCTAGTTATCCTATTTGTCAAACTCAAGTCAATTAGCCAAAATTGAATACAATAATTTTTATAATTTTTGAAATTTTTCAAATTTTTATGGGTTTTCAAATAAATATGCAAATGCAAAAATATATACAAATGGATGCGAAGGAAGAAGACGTACCGAGCATACCCCCAAACTTGAACTTGACAGTGTCCTCACTGTCATACTAAACCATGAGGGTCAAAATACTGGCACTCTCCTGTTGATTTATTTATAATTTTTTTTTTGTTTTTATTTTTTTTATTTTTTTTTTACGTTTTATAGAAAAAAATAAAACAAAAAGATATATACATATATACAACAAGCATCCCCCCAAACTTAAGCTTGGCCTTACACAAGCCAAAGGTTAGCACCAACCATTCAAAAATCTTATCGTGGAAATGGTATAGTTGGTGCAAGAAAATGAGAAGCACGCGAGACCGTGTAGAAAGAAGAATGGTAGAATACAGTCTCGGTGGGGGAGAAGAATGGCGAAAAGAAGAAGGAAGTGGAGTACGATCTTGAGGGTGTAAATTTAGTGAATAAATTAGCGCAATATGTGATGACCGATATGTTATAAGCGATTGCGCTAACCTATCTACTCGTCAAGAAATGGGATCAAATCCCTCAAGATTCGCAAGAAAACATGGGTACGCCGAACTTGGTATCGGAGATGAAAGCGTAACGGTCATTTGTACGGTCGGGACAATAGGAGAGAAGAAAGGGAGTGAATTAGGGATAGTATCTTTCTCACCATAGTAAACTGTTTCGAACTTGAAAGATTCCATTAATGGTTCGAAACTACTATAATCAACCGAGTCTGATGGCTCATCTGAAAATGTAAAGGACTCAAACTCGGGCGGTGAGTCATCAACATCGTCCGAAAAAGTGAAACACTCGTAAGTGTTATCATCTGTGAGAACAGTATCGGATTCAAAGGAAAATCTTTCAAGCTCACAGTCTTCAAGCGGGGTGGGAACGATGGGAAGGAGGGAGGGTGATATAACAGTCAAAGGTTCAGGAGGATGAATTGGAAAATCAGACACATCAAACAAAAATGATTCAACCTCAATATTATCCTCAAGACTCTTCTCGATACTATCCTCAATATTCAACGCATCCATGCCATTATCATCAAAATCTAGACGCATATGAGATTCGGGAGAAACATTTAATAACTCAGGATGATGATTTGAACATAAAATTTCAAGCAAATCGACATGTTCATCATCCGAAATATTCCCGGCGTCTATATCCTCGATCAAGTGAAAATCAATTTCTTTAGACACCTCATCAAAAACATGGATATCTATCGATTTAGGTTCTAGATGGGAGGTGTAAAGATCGAAAGGATTAGGTGCGGTTTCACTCGAAAGGGGTTCCTCACAATCTGGCAAATCAAACACTACAAAATCACACAACTCGTTTTTATTTTCAACAGGTGAACTATTTAGGGCAATCGATGGAAAACAGGAGTTGTGGGCTTCAATTGGGTAAGGGTAGGTTTGATTTGAAAATCCTCTCTCATTCTCACTCTGTTCAACTGCCGCCTCATGCATTGAAAAATTTGGAGCTAGCGGGACACTAGCTACTGGTTCACTAGGTTGCATAAGGGCGGCCACGGACGCTTCCACATTCCTAGTCATTTTATTTGTTGCAGCAATATAAGCCTCCAACGACTCTTCCAAACTAGACTTAGGTGGTGAGGGGGTTTCGGTAAAGGATTCAAAATGGTGTGGATATGTGAAACTCCCAAAAGGCTGTGTAGAAACGGTGTCTAATGAAGGTGGGAAGGTCGGGTATGACTGGTAGGAAGTGGGTGATTGGACAGGGGTAGGGTCAACATATGGATAAAAAGGTGAACAGTGGTGTAGATCCCTAGAACTAGATGAGTGGAGAGGGGTGAAAGATCGACTGCGAGATTGAGCAATATGATCAGCAGTGGACATCGGCCTAGGAGTGATAGAAGGACTTGAAAAAGTGGTATCAACATATGGAAGTGGTGAAGGTTGACTCGGTTGACACCAAGTGGGTTGAAAAGTCAAACTATTTCTCCTAGACGCCTCTATTTGATCTTTCAAAGATATTTTTGGCAAGGAAGGATCGTCTTTAAATTGACCGAACAAATTAACGTACGACGCAAAACTAGGTTCGGGATACCAAAGTTTGGCTAATGATTTATTATGTGGGGTACCCATGTTGTAAGAAGAAAGGTGACAAGAAGGAAGGTTAGGTGGTGCAAGGATTTATTTGCAGCTAAAAAATTTTTGCAAGTTCTTATAAAATATTTTCCTTTTTTCCTTTTTCTCTTTATTTGAGACTGTTTGCAAAAAAAAAATTTCGATAAAGGGCTTAGACACAAATGTAATCAACCAGAAATGCACAATGAGACCTAGATCTAGGGTCACCTAGGTCTGCTAGACAGCTTCTAACTAGGGCTAGAAATAGGACCTCAAACCGCCTCTTCACCGACAAGTACGGCCAGGTAAGTGGGAAGGAACCACAGCAGTGGGCCTAATTAAAACCATTAGCCTAGACACCGCAAAGTCAATTAGGATAAACGGTCGATGCCTATACTAGTCCTTTTCCTATTGAGCTCGATGTCCTTAGGGCTGAGTCTAGTATTTTTTAATTAGGATATGGTCAATGCAAATGCCTTATGTGATTTCTGGGGTCCTGGGAAGGGTGATGAAATCCCCACCCAATCTGAATTGGTCAAAAAGCCCCTTAAAATCCGATTAAAGATATGCAAAACAGTAAATCACTTGCAATCAAAGATTTTTATTTTATGCGCGGTGCAAAGAATCCTGCACAAGATTGTTATTTGGAAGGGAAAAGATTTTTGAGCGCAAAGAAATCCTGCAGGCAAATTTACAGAAGATATATCAAGATTTGCAGAGGAGGAGAGAGAGAAAACTCACAAAAATTTGCAGTGGCAGAACGTTTTTTTTTTGTCGCGCTTCTGCCCTTTTTTTTAAGCCCTGATTCGACTAGACCGCGGCGGTTCCGCGGCCAAAAGGGGGCTGGCGCTGCGGTTCCGCCGCGCTTTGGTCGGTTCGGCGAACTTTTTTTTTTTAAAGGAATTTTGAACCAGATCACCGCGGTTAACTTGTAGACTCGGTCCTCCAAATTTCTTCTGTTCCTCGGTTGTTGTGATCTTCTGTTGCTCCGATCTGTTTTTTCCTGTTTTGATCTCTATAGATTTCCAGATCCGATTTTCGTATATCCTGCAAAATTCAAACAACAAAGTATCCCTTCCAAAAATAACAGATTATATATTTTTTTATATTTTTTATGATTTTTTTAGATTTTTATGATTTTTTTTTTAAATTTTGATTAACCCGAAATTGCGAAAAGGAAAGTTCTACGCCATCCCCGGCAACGGCGCCATTTGATTAAATGATTTAGCGTACTTGCACTTTCTAAAAGATAGATCAAAAATATTTGTAACCGCAATCAAGAACGGCGTCGCATGAAGCTAGCCGGTGAGTACGGGTCGGTCCACAGGGATTTTGTGAATTTCCGATTCGTTCTTACGAGTTAATTCCGAAAGGTGTTCGGTTGATTATTAAATCTAAAAATCTAATTAACCTAGGGCAATTATCTAGATCTACTCTTGCTAGGGCTAGGTTTAGGGATGGTTTGGAAATGTAATTAAATCTCACCGCTTTCAATACCCGAATGAAGATCTATGAGGAGTTATGGTAATTATCAATAAAGTGGATTGGATCCGTTCGGGAAGGTGTTCCTTCCTCTAGGTTCTTGTCCTTCCTTTAGAGATCCTTACCCTAACCTCCATGGAAAACATCACACCCGGGCCTTTATACTACGGTATCACCGCTACCTCGAGAGATAGAGTACCGTAGGGAGCGGTATGTGCATGTATGCATGGAGTCCTATTGTAAATATTTGGTGGGTAAGAAAAGGATGAGAGATCTCATCTCTCAAAATCCTTCCCAAAAGCTAAACCCTAAACAAGTTCCTAGGGCAAGAAATTAAATCTATCTAGGGCAAGGAATTTAAATCTACACTTGTCATGACCCGAAAGTACGGAAAATGACCGGCACATAAACTACGAACGTCTCGAGACGTACGTAATCTAAGTAAACCGAAAACCTAGATATCCAAACCAAGAAAAATAGTAGAGTGAAGGAAAAACCAACTTAAAGCAAGTAATTTCAATAGCATAAGCCGAATTATGCGGTTTTTAAAACATCAAAAATTTACTGAAAATTTCGGCAGAGTCTCCTTTGTAAATACTGGCTCCCAAACGGGATACAACATGAATAGTATACGAAATCAATAAAAAGGCATCCCCAAGCGGGAGCTAGCTCTTCGTCAATCGACGGTCACAACCACACAAGCAATATAATATACAACGCCAACGGCGAGGATCAAAACTCAAAAGGAAACTCAAAACCACCAGAAATATAACGAGCGACTCTAAGGTCGAAAGAATAACCAACACTGGTCTCTATCTCAAAAAAAAACATGTTTGGTTGATGGAATTTACTAGATACAACGGAATAATATTATACAAGGTAATATGATGGGTACGATATAAGAAAAACCCACCTACTAGCAAGTCTCCCGAATGAAACTGAGCCCGCAAAGCCGTAATGAAACCTGTACGGCAAACCTGCAAATTACTGGGGCACAACGGGGGTGAGTTGCCAACTCGTGAATAGAAAAATATCTACGCACAGAAATCGCATAAATAACGCAATCCTAGGTCAATGATCATAATATATCCTCAAAAATGTATATAACACGTAGCCTATAACAAGGCTAGGGTAAATATCTAACCCGAGTGTAATCTCATGTGCCCGTGTCAGTGCCTCAGGTAGTAATATATCATATGGATGATGTATGAATGCATAAAACAGAATGCATGTACTGAATAAAACTGGTTTCATAAATCAGTGAGATTTCTGTATTTTAAAAGAAATGAGGTACCATATATGAAATCAGCATAAAACAGTGCCCAGCATCGACACAAAACAAGTGTCCAAATATCTCGATATCTCTGTGTCACAATCTATGTACCTCAAGTCTCAATATCTAGGGCGCCGTCAGTCCAGACCGGCCCCTACCATCCATCTCAAGACCACGACGGTATCCTCCGGATATCCGACGCGTCGGGTAATATCACCGGTAGGTAGTGCTCCCCTGCCAGGCTCACATCGTCATCATCACGTGCTTCTTGCCCCGGGGTACCTTACCGGGTCCACCATGTACCCGAAACGGTTCATCCGTCTTCTTGAATCGGGTCTCGAAATCCATCAGCAAACTCATGGTGGACGACTCATACATCAAGGGAAAACCGCACTTTTTATTTTAAAAGAGGAAAAAGGTTTATTTATGTTTTTGCGGTTTTCCTCCAAATCCAGAAAATCTCATGGAAATCCGAATCCAAAACCTCAATAACACGTAAAATGGTGAATATATGCATGAAAATCCATGAATGCGGCATAACAATGAATAACAGTATGCATGAAGTAGCAGGTAATAACTACAATGTCTAAACAAACATATAAGGCAAGTACACTAATATCATGTCTAACTATTAGCTAACAGGCTATGTCAAGCAATAATATTTTCTAAGGTGTACGTGATATGGCAATTACCGATGAAGATGTGTGTGAGCCGGCAAATAAGTGTACGTGGTACATACGCATCATCGGTAATGGTGCTGGTGTCCTAACAGCATGATATCAATAATGGAGTATGAAACATAAAATAAGCATGCGATGCGAAGCGGACCACCAAAGAAGAGCGGGAGCTGAAAACTAGACGGAACTATAACTAATCTGCATTAATCTAATATAAGTCCTACAAATGGTGCATTTTGAAATAACACGAATCATGGGGTTTTGAAAATAGGGGCTACGGTGTTTTTATGAAAAGATAAGTCTTTTGAAATATCCGTAGGATCCCTTGGGCTGTCTTTTAAAATACCCACAATTTGTTAGTTTTTGAAATAGGTAAGAATCGAATCTAATCTAACAACTAAACTAAACTAAAAGGCTAAGCTAACAAGCTGGACTACAGATAAGGAAACCGCATAACATCTGAGTCGATCCATATACATACCTGTATATACATTAGTCGGTGATCCCGCCTCAATAATATCATATCCGATACCATATCTACAATCAGCCATCCCAAGTCAAGAGTGCGGATCAATCATCAAGATATAGCTCGTACGTAAATCCGTCATACGACATCCCCAAATCTGGGTACGGGTCAATATCACATTCATCATACTATTCACCTGGTATCCTCTTTATCAAATATCATGATCGGGGTACTGATCTACGTCTAGTACCATACTGATACCGCCTACGTATGCATGGACGTGTATGAAACACTACGTCAAGGACCCGCTACAACGTCATGTCGTATCTAAGATACGAACCCTGCTATATCACCGATCTCACGGCCTCAAATCAAATCTCATCGACTCAGCTCAATCCCAAGTATCATCCTCAAATCCGTATGTGAACACATAGTCCCATACCCATGTGAACACATAACTATAAAGAATCCCATGAGCACATATCAATAGGAAAATATGCAAGTATGTATGTGTGTATGTGTAGTGCAACACTACCCTAGGGTTCGCAACGCTAAAATAATCCAACACACCAATATCCATCCTAAGCATCGTTATTAATCCCAAATAACATATACTAATTGTTGGTGTGTATACGCATCCGTATACACCACCACGGACTGCGGGGGTGCTATACGCCATCCACCCGACTTCTCCCCGTAGATATAAATCTACTCACCTGGTCCTCGCTAGCCGGTGCCGACGTCGCCACGCGCTTGCTTGTCGTCTCGAAGTCTACATGGGGGTACCTACATACCATAACGCACCATATCGCATTAAAACTAAATTCGAAATCGAAACGGCATACGAAAATCAAATCGGCACACGTATCACGCATAGGTCCAAACCTATCGCCTACGCATGCAAGAATAGTCAAACCAACCCTCGATGTCGATGTACAAACATCAAACCATCGAGAAAAATCCAATCACACTCATTTGCACATTCACGAACACTAATTTTAATATAAACTAGGTTAAAACTCACAAAAACCCCAATTTTACTTAAAAAGTCATTTTTCCGAAAATCTAGCAAGCACAATTCACCGTTTTCGTACAAAACATGATGTTTAAATGAATGTAGCGGCCAATATACGTATTAAATATCTTAAATAAGTCATATAAACAATTTCCGGAATTTAATCTCATTGAATTCCAAAAACCCTAATATTCTAGTTTACAAAATACTTAAATTTTAACAATTTCAAAGCAAAAATGCACAAACAACAATCTAGCTTAGATTTGCATGATCCAAAGCATTAAACTACACTTAATAAAGTTAATGAAGCCATGAAAAACCTAATTAGATTTTTAGTCTAACATTTGCAATAATTTCCAAAAACCTAGTAAGCAAATTTGCAAATTAACACAATTTTTAAACTAACCATTAGCACAAGCTACTAATCTTGTATTAACATGACAAAATTCCTAAATATAACACACAACCATACACCAATTTTATAAAACCCTAACTTGCATTCAAATTCATAACTTGAATTCCAAAACTTGCAACTTAAGCCTAATTAACACTTAAGTAGTTTAGCTTTAAGAAATTAGTAACAAATTAAGCAAAAATGTTTTAGAATTATACCCAAAAATATTTGAAGATCCACAAGCATCCATGGCCTCCCAAAATTCTCTCTTTTCACAAAGATCCATGCTATACGGGCTAAGCTAAAATGGGTAGGAGTCGGATTTGGGTTTTGGGATTTTTTTGATGGATTTGAGGCAATTTTTGATGAAGTTTGAAGAGAAAAGAGAAGGGAATTGGGGGGGGGGGGCTGCTGCTGCTGTAGGAGGGGGGGCTGCTGGAATGGGAGTGGGAGAGGAGAGAGAGGGAGGTAGAGAAAGTGGGGGAAGAAGTCAAAGTCAATTCAAGGTCAAAGGTCCACCTCATTTCTCCATTTTCTTTTCTTTTCTTTCATTTCTTTCCTTTGAAATTCAAGTGGGAAAAATAAATGGGGGCTGCTGAATTCTTCAAGGGGAGAAGTAAATGGGAGTGTGTGGATGTGGGTACGGGTGTGGGGTGATGAAAAATGATAAATATAATACCCCAAACATCCATTTACGCTAAAAAAAAGCCTTTTTTTCTTCAATAATTTCTAAATCGTTTTGGCAAATGATTTCGTTCCAAAAACCACATGATAAAATTTTATTTAATGTTTTATGATGCACAAAATTTGTTTTAACTCATTCCAATTTGTAATTTTCCCTAATTAAATGTATTAGTGACGGCTTAAAATAATAATAAAATAATATTTTTTTCAGAAAATTTGAAATTTCACCAGCGGCTCAATAAACACCAAATAATAGAAATTACATAGCTAGAATGTGTATATTTAATTTTTATAATAAGATATTTGCATTTTGACTTTTTACAGAAAACCCCCTTATTTTACCGTTTTTTCGAAATTTCACCGAAACGATTTTCAAAACGTTACAATCTTCCCCCCCTTAAAGAAATTCGGTCCCCGAATTTAAATTAAAACTTCACCCAAATACTAAAATATTTCAGCCAAAACCATCAAATCGCCGGGGCTCCGAAATCATAAATACATAAAACAAATCGTAGCGCAACGCATGCGCATGAAAAATGAGCATATAACTCAAACCAGAACTCCGTCAAGCATCCCGCAATCATCGGAGTCATGGGGAAGACATCAATACCAAATCCAAAGCAAAACCAATATGATATAACTCGAAACTATACATGTAAAATATATTCAGGTACTGTCCTCTGACTAGTCCTGCTCAGTACGAAAACACATAGCAATATCATAAAAACGTACTGCTCTATAAGAAAAATCAATCTCCAAAATACGCGTATGAATACTACGTGCGTCTTGTCCGCACGGAAATCAAAATCCAAATATGTGCCATACATATGCACAGAAACAACATCTAAGTATATCGGGTGTACACGAAACATCTGTCATAGGCAACATGTGTGCCTGACAGCAAAATCAGGTGCATCTGACATGCACGAAAAATCTCGATTTAGTGCATCTGGTGTGCACCAAAATCACACTTCAAAACATGCGCCCAACATGCGCGAAAATCCAAATCAGGTGCATCCATCGTGCACGAAATCATGAAATCCAATATCTAGTGCCGAACATGCGCAAAATCAAATCAGGTGCACAAGGTGCACAAAACAAATATCGAACATCACCATCGAAATGAAAGTCCAGGGCATCTAAATGCACAACATACGTAACACTGCACTGCAAGCATATATGAACTATACCGCGTGCAATAACCAAATCGTGTGCGTATATACGCACAAAATCAACTCAAATGTCTAAAACCGTAAAATCGCCAACATGTGAAACCAAGCACGAAAACGATATCAAGTGCAACACTGTGCAAAGATCGTAAATTCTCAATCATCAAAATCAAATCATACGAATAAATCACCCAAAACATCGAAATCAATAATGGCGGAATAGTACTACTCAAGCGCATCCTCTAAGAATCTCGGCCAACTGTCGCGGTCACTAATGGGACGTCTCGTCGATGATCATGAACCCTGGCCTGCTGGTGTGCGTAACCATGACCACTCCTGGGTCAAGGTCTTCACTGTGAATTACCAATCTTTCGGTCCATCGGCTCATCGGCCCTGTCAGGTGTGCTAACGGGGACGATTCCGTTCTGGCACTTCTCTGGTCATCTCTTGGTCAATCATCGCGACCACTCGTAAGACAGCATATTACTGGCGTCGGCCTCTGGCTCTCTGAATGTACGTGACACATCTGATCCTGGGTGCAAGTATCATTGCAGCAGTGTCCTGGAAGGAATCCTGCTCACGGTCTCTTCCATGTCTCGTCTCTGCCAACTGTCCGGAAGTCGTTGTCCTTTCCTATATCTGCATCTTGCTCTGGAACGACTGCATACTCATCGCGACTCCTTCTGGAAGGTAAGTCCAAGTACCATGCCTTGGCATGCGTATCGCATCTCTGATGTCGGCAGAGTGGAATGTCATCTCATCTAGATCTGGTACGAACCTCTTACTCCACTTTTCTCTAATGTCGTCTGCTTTGGACTCGTCTCGTCGTGGCTGCATGGACTGAGCTCCAACGGCTATCCTCATATCTGGAGTCTCCCAAGAAATGCATCTCACCACCTAGAATCCGAATTAAGTCGAGCCATCCGATCGAGTCGTCAAAACCTCATAATCCCCCAAGAACTCAACATCTTGGGCACAGTTTAATAGTATCGAGTACATACCACAGCATCGGTGGTCCAGTCGTAGAAGGGCAAACCCAAGCCTCACTAATGGTGTCGTAGAACTGCCGCAAACCCGAAGGTTCAAAGGCTTTCACACGGTCATTAAGTCGAGTTAGGGTTTCATTCTTCTAGAGGGACCATAGAATTGCCTGCATGTCTTTCCGACTACTTTAAACTTGGAATAATAGGTTTCTGACATTCGATCGTCTCTGTCGACTCCCAACGTCTCCGCGTGAAGTCGTCTCTAGCTGGAATCAATCTATCTGATGACCTCGCATCGGGGTAGGCGAACGATCCATATGTCCTAGTCATTCATCCTCGATGACTAGCGACCTTCTATCATCTCTTAGTACAACTCGTTCTGCACCAACGCCAGCATCTGGGGCAATATCTCATCGTTCGCAGCAATAACTGGCTCGCTCGTCTGCACGCTGAACAGTGCCTCAATCATCAGGAGTAAGCAACACACCAACGGTCATCAAAATCTGGCTGGCCTCCATCATTGGCTCAATTCTCTAGTGTCGATCAGCACCTCCGAGTAACCTCATAAAGGCGATCCGCCAAACGCTCGTGGCGCGGAAACACAGTAAGAAGACACATCTCCGCAATCGAGTGTCGCCGGAATTTCGCCCTGGTCAGTCCTCGTTCGTGACGAGCTCATGCTGACCGCAACTCTAGCCGTAGCTCTCCCTGCCCGTAATCGTGGCAGCAAAACCATAACTGGTACTGATGAGGCTAGATCGGAATGAATATAATACTGAGCAAAGAAATGTACATCCTAAGGCTTCTTAAGTGGAGTAGCGTATCGTAAATATGCCGCGGAACATACCCACGGTACGTCACTATACTTTAGTCACCTATTCCATCAACCAAGGGTCATCCTACGCTCCGAAGGTAAAACCTAACGCTCCGATACCAACTTTGTCACGACCCGAAAGTACGGAACATGACCGGCACTTAAACTACGAACGTCTCGAGACGTACGTAATCTAAGTAAACCGAAAACCCAGAAATCCAAACCAAGAAAAGTAGTAGAGTGCAGGAAAAACCAACTTAAAGCAAGTAATTTCAATAGCATAAGCCGAATTATGCGGTTTTTAAAACATCAAAAATTTACTAAAAATTTCGGCAGAGTCTCCTTTGTAAATACTGGCTCCCAAACGGGATACAACATGAATAGTATACGAAATCAATAAAAAGGCATCCCCAAGCAGGAGCTAGCTCTTCGTCAATCAACGGTCACAACCACACAAGCAATATAATATACAACGCCAATGGCGAGGATCAAAACTCAAAAGGAAACTCAAAACCACCAGAAATATAACGAGCGACTCTAAGGTCGAAAGAATAACCAACACTGGTCTCTATCTCAAAAAAAAACATGTTTGGTTGATGGAATTTACTAGATACAACGGAATAATATTATACAAGGTAATATGATGGGTACGATACAAGAAAAACCCACCTACTAGCAAGTCACCCGAATGAAACTGAGCCCGCAAAGCCGTAATGAAACCTGTACGGCAAACCTGCAAATTACTGGGGCACAACGGGGGTGAGTTGCCAACTCGTGAATAGAAAAATATCTACGCACAGAAATCGCATAAATAACGCAATCCTAGGTCAATGATCATAATATATCCTCAAAAATGTATATAACACGTAGCCTATTGTAGGGTTCCTAGGCACTCTCAAGAGGTCTTACAAGGCATCAACCATGCCAATTTCAAATTTTACGGGTGCCGAGAAACTCTAATACGGATCGTTAACTAGATATATAGGCGACAAATGAAACTAGTTAACAACTTAACTACAAGAACGGAAATACAACCTTTGTAGATCCGGTCCTCCACCTCCATAGCTCCGCAATGAAGTCTCCTCGCTGTCCAAATGGAAAACCCGGGCTCTAGCGTCGGCTTCATCGGAGAAATGGGCGGGCAAGGTCGTCGGCTTCGTGCCGAAGATGATCTACGTCGAGGCATCACAAGATCAATCTCCCACTTCACCAAGTCATGAAACTTGTGAAGAGAACACCCTATACTACTTGGCAAGAGGTAGAGGATGAAGAAATAGGAGGTGGGTTCACTTTAGAATTGGATTTCTCACTCATTAGCTCAAGTTGCTATTGATGAAGCAAGCTTTCTTCTTGAAGAAGAAGAAGAAGAAGATGAAAATGTTATGATAAGTTCCTTATTTAAAAAAGAAACTAATATGAATACTTATCATATCCTAACCATAGTCAAGTGTAGAGAGTAAACTAGGGTTAGTGGGAATGGTTAGGGTTAAGCATGAGACAAAATGGTCACATAGTCAAAGCTTCATGAAGCTTCAATATACAACAAAGTTAGCCACCATTTTCTCTTTATGCTTTTCATTTTCCAAAAACAATAGATAAATTAATAAGTGAATAAAACAAAACCCTAACCATTATCATGTAACCATGGTTTGATCTTTACACAAAAACCCTAGCAAACATGTATCATCAAACATGATACAATCAAGTGCACAAAAGTATATCACATATACAATGTGCACATCCGAGTGAGAATATCCATTTAAAGTGAACTAATACTAGTTAATGCAAAGTAATATATCAAATATATAATTATACATTAAATCATTAAATCAACACTTGATTTAACGATCCGGTCATATCGCATATAACTGACTAGTATCCTATGTATCGGCTTATCGAATCAATACTTGATTCGATAACTAGGTTATATCGCATACAACCAATCGATACATTCATCGCGAGAATAGAATACGGCATCACATACACGCATTATTCTCGGTCCCGCACATATCTCATATGCGCTCCTATTTCGTTTCGCTTGAGCCAGGAAACCTCTGTGTAGGACTCTAAAGACTCGTCAATACGCCGGCAGCAGGTGATGATCATATCAAACACCCACAAGCCGCAAGCGGTCTGCTAAACGTAACGGCCACCGGGTATTGAGCGATCATAAGATCGACGAGCAAGCCCGCTCACACTCCTGTGAATCCAACCAGTAACACTTACCGTACAGTCCGGTCTGATCGTCTGATATGTCGCATATCTCGCCTAGGGGTGGTAAACGTCAGACCCCAGTAGCTCGATAAGTCGTGTCGATATGAGGTCTATAACTGTTTGAGAAACTACTGGTAACACTTACCAGTAAATCTCAGCATCCCTGGCCAGGGATTTCCGGTTATAGCCAATCGAACACAGCGCAACATCAACTCCCTATACCGAGAGAGACGAATCCCCTCCTATCGCTCATTGCCTCCATGTGACTCGGGACTGTACCCAAAAACCACCGTTTTGCACGCCCTCTTGGACGTGGTAAGGTGGAAATCAAAGCACAGTGGGAACCACACAAGACTCTATGACGATCTCGGGTCAACAGACTACTCTGTACCAGTGTCACCAGAGAACTGCCATCTGACGTAAGGTATAATACCATCTGGGAGTTCTCGGCGAGTCCGTCCAGTGTACCCAGTCTCCACTGAGCACCCGTATATCATCTTTGATGTCCAACACCAATGGATATGGGATCATCCATCGCCCATCTGTATGGGTCGAGAAGGTATACGCTAGTCTACTCTGGTATATCGATGCCCCGTCTCGATACACCCATGACTAGGGACTTTGAAGGATGTACTTATGGACTACCATGTCCCCACTAGCATGATCCGCATCATAGTCCAGATAGTCAAGTACACATCCTAAGGGCTTTACCAACATGTAAAAGAGAGGCAAGTAGTGTACACGTTAAGGTAAAGAGCAACCAGATAGCATACTATCATGTCGAGCAAGAAAGTCCTCCCTATATATGTCCAAGCATCCACTACAATATACATCCTATGTATAGTAATGGCCTCTAGGGCATACATATAACTAACAATCTCCCACTTGCACTAGGGCCATCTGATAGCAGTGGTTGTAGTATCTTATACTCAACCATCCCATAAAAATCTCTCTCTGGGAACAGGCCTTTGTGAGTGGATCCGCTGTGTTGTCCTCTGAGTCTACTCTCCTAACCTCGATCACCCTGGAGATCAACTATCTCCATGATCAGGTGACACTTCCTTAGAATATGTCTGGATCACTGATGGGACCGGCGTTCCTTGGCATAAGCCACAACTCCATTGTCACACAATGGGAGGAACAAAGTTCATCTCATGAACCAATATACACCCAGACTGCCTCTTTGGTAGCATCTTAAGTAGCGATGTATCCAGCCTTAATCGTCTAGTATGCCACGGTATCTAGTTTGGAACTCTTCCAACATACCGTCCCTTTACTTAGGGTAAAGGCAATGCCTGTGACTGACACTCAGTCGTCTTTATCACCCTGGAACACTTCCAGTGATTCTCCCCAGAATCAATTGATACCATCTCACTACATCTAGTGAGAATCCTAACATCCAATTAGATCTATCTCATAGATCCAAAACCCAGGATTTAGGAGGTATCACTTTGATCCTATATGGAGAATCATTGTGATAAGCGAAGATTGACCGAGCGTAGCATAGGAAACTCCTTTCTTATCAAGAGTATGTCATCCACATACTCTACGAGGATCACCACCATACTCCCTACTACCTTTATGTTTATACAAGGTTCATCTACCATTTTGATGATGTCAAACTCTTTGACTATCTCATCAAAACAGACGTTCCAACTCCGCGATGCCTGCTTTATCACATAAAACATCTTGCACACGTTTCCGCTTCTCCCACTGTCTACGAGGCACTCTGGCTGTGTACTTATAGACGCTCTATTCTAAAACATCATTTAGAAAAGCTGTCATGACACCCAACCACCAGATATCGTAGTCATGGTATGTAGCCGTGGCAAGTAGGATCTGGATGGACTTAAGCATAGCCACTTGAAAAGGTTTCATCATTATCCACGCCTGGTCGATGACGAAAAGCTTTAACAAGTCTAGCTTTGAAAGTCTCAACCTTTCCATCTACACCAAGTAATCTTCTCAAGATATACTTGCTCCTGATGGGGATTTAACCCTTTAGATATAGCAGCCAAAGTCCATACTTTGCTGGTGTACATGGATTCCATCTCAGATCGCTAAGCATCCGGCCATTCTTACAGAGTCACACTCTTGATGGCCAGCTCGAAACTAGTTGGGTCATCATCTCATGATGCAATCCTCGCTCCCACTGTCATAGAGAAACCGAAGTAACTCTCAGGTGGGTGAGGAACCCTACTAGATCGGCGGAGAGGCTGAGGTTCGTTGGTAACTATTGAATCCTTCGGTTCTTTCAAATCATCAGCTGCAGTTTGTATAGCTGGAACATTTCCAGTTCTACATAACAGACCTTGCCTCGAGGTTGTCCGGATTATGCTTTTAGACACAGCTCGGACAACCCCAAATCTTAACCAACTTAAGATATGGGCTCTTCCCTTTCCATATCACATATGAAGCGGTAGGCAACTGATTTGATTGGAACCCAATTCAATTGGTATGCAGCTTCTCAAGCGCATAACTCCCAAAAGGAAACAGGTAACTCAGTAGTACTCATCATAGAGCGCACCATATCGAATAGGGTGCAATTGCTCCGTCCCGATATACCATCGTGCTATGGTGTATACGGAGGAGTAATGCTGAGAGAGAATCTCATTCTCCTTTAGAATAATCCAGGATTTTCGTGCTCAAGTATTCTCCTCCTCGATCACATCAAAGGACATAATACTTTTACCCGTATTTTGGTTCTCTACTTCTAACTTATATTCTGTGAATATCTCAAAAGGTTCGGACTTGTGTTTCAACAGGAACATAGGTTTGAATCTCGAAAGATCATCAGAGAATGTAATGAAGTACAAAGAACCAGTCTTGGCATGTGTAGACAGGGGACCTACATACATCAACATGTATCATCCCAAGAGTTCACTAACTCTTTCTCTGTTTCCAATAAACAGAGCTGGTGTCATTATATCTTTGTGACATGACTGGCAGGTTTCACAAAATGTAAATTCAAACTGATTTAAATATGCATCTAAATGTAACTTCAGCTAGTCGGGTCGCATTGATATGACCTAGTCTACAATACCTCAAGAAGGATTCGTTCATTGCTGAACTCTTCCTCTTGTGTGTGTTCCGTATACTAAGAACTGTAGTTTGATTTAGAACATTAATGCTTTTAGATAACGTGCCTGAACCGATCAACTTTTGATATAGGAAATGTTCATTTTATTACCCAACAATACAAAATTTTATCGTTTCTTTACTAATAAAGAGACAGATATGATTTTGCATAACAGGTTCGGTATCTAATAACATTCGTTCAGAATCAATGTATTGGTAATACAGGGTGACAGTGACCAACAGACTTGGCTGCAACACTTGCCCCGTTTTCTGCCTCATGAAACTTATCACCCGTTCTCAGTCCTCTACCTATCTGTAGCCCTATGTAACAGATTACATATCTGGGATCCTGATCCGGTATCATATACCCAGGATGCAGAGGATACTGAGAAACAGTTCTTTGTAATGAACACACCCGAAGATGATGCATCAGCATGCACTCTCTTCGTTTGGGTGGCACGGGAATTCTGGTATTCCCCAATTTCCTGCTCTGTCTTATAACAATTATAAGGTGGAGCGGGACCAACGTTCGCCAGCTCAGTATAACAAGCGGGTTCGGTCAATATTCCGTTTTATTATCTTGATTAAGGCGTGATATGGTCGCTACCTGGAGAGAGAGAGAAGAAAACACTCAGCGTGCGCTCTTGCAAGAATAGATTGGTTATTATTTTATCTAATCAGGATGGCTCCCACTGCTTTTTATCAAATCTTCCTTCAAATCCTAAAAGGAAAGACTAGCCGGGATTAATTACACACTACAAGTTCGCCAATCTTTCAGCCAGGCCAGTGTCGGTACTTTGAGGGAGGTCCCCCGTGCTTTCGCACGAACCTAATTAATGTAAACCTCGTTTTCCCAGAGGCGTAACCTCGTTAAGACCTTTCTAGACACCTACTTGATCGGCTAATTGTAATGTGTAAAACTCTCCCAGGAGTAACTCTTACTCGCAGCGGGTATCGGGATCCAACTATCTCATAGAAGGTATGCAATCTCATTGCAAATTTCAACACTTGAAATTCCCGATAATATTTTGCCCCTAGCGTCCTATGACCTTGACGGAGGCCAAACAACCCATAGTCCGCTAGTCAAGTTCAACCCGTCATTTCCTGATTGAATTAAACCCACCCGCACGACCCTTGACGGAGGCCAAACAACGCCGTACGAATACCCTAATCCAATCGCATCATATGCTAGCAGATAAGCACTAGTTAGCTACCGTACACTACGCCTTGACGGAGGCCAAACTACCGCAGCACGAATACTAACGAGTACTTATCTGAAATGACGGAGGGCTACGACAGGTTTTTCTGAAAACCTATTGCGTAATGAACTTGATATCGTTGTAGGATCGAATGAATTTTGAAATGGAGTGTTTTTTAGGCTTTTCTAGTTTTGCTAAAGGAGTCACTCCCGGTGAAGGGATCGTCGGTCCTTTCCTCGTCGAATGAGGTGCGGGATATATCATATATATCACCGTGCAAAGAAAAAACTCTTAAAAGCAATCAAAAGACAAACCGAGTGTGTAGCATCTGCCAGTTATTGCTAAAGGAGTCACTCCCGGTGAAGGGATCTCGGTCCTTTCCTTATCGAATAAGGTGCAGGATATATCATATATATCGCTGTGCAAAGCAAGAACTGTAGCTACCTGTTTTATTTTGAAATTCGATTCTACAACATCTTAGGTTTCTTTTCTTTCATTAATCACATTAATGAAGTCCCATCATTTAAGTACCTAAACATCACAGATAAATACGCCGTACACTTATGCCATCCGCATTCGCCTCGATGTCCCCTCGTGCACCGTTAGGTTAGGTAACTAACGGCAGAGCGGGGCAGGGCTAGCGCGGGTGTAAAACATACGTAACGCCTATATAATATTGTAGGGTTCCTAGGCACACTATAGAGGTCTCACAAGGCATCGATCATGCCAATTTAAAATTTTATGGGTGCCGAGAAACCCTAATACGGATCGTCGGCTAGATTTCTAGGCGAAACATTAAACTAGTTAACACTTTAACTATAGGAGAGAGACTACAACCTTTGTAGATCCGTTTCTCCACTTCCTAAGCTCCACGTAGGCGTCCTCTCGCTGTCCTAGTTGGATCTCGGACTCTCGCATCGGCTTCATCGAAGAAATGAGCGGAATAGGTCGTCGGCTTCGTGCCGAAGATGATCTACGTCGAGGTTGCACAAGTTCAAGCTCCAACTTCACCAAGTTGAGAAACTTGTGAAGAAAACACCCAAAACAACTTGGCAAGAGGTAGAGGGTGAAGAAATAGGAGGTGGGTTCACTTTAGAATTGGATTTCACTCACTTTTGCTCAAGCTGCCATTGATGGCATCTAGTTTTCTTTCTTGAAGAAGAAGGAGAAGATGAAGCTAGAATATGATAAGTGTTGTTCATAATAGAAAAATAAATCAATACTTATCATATCTTAACCAAGGTTAAGTGTAGAGAAAAGACCATGGTAAATGAGAAGGGTTAGGGTTAAGCTAGAAGACAAAATGGTTTCTTTAGTCAAAGCTTCATGAAGCTTCAACAAGCTTCATGATAAAAAGAAACCATTATGTTTTCATTTATCCATTTAAATAAATAAAGAATGGATAAATAAATGAGAGAATAAATCAAAACCCTAATTATCTTCTTAACCATGGTTTAATTCTTTACACTTAACCATGTGAGCAAGTATCATCAAACATGATACAAACATGTGCACAAAAGTATATCATATATACAACTTGCACATCAAGTGAGAAAATCCATTTAAAAATGAACCAATAATAGTTAATGCAAACTAATATATCAAATATATAATTATAAATTAAATCATTAAATCAACACTTGATTTAACGATCCGGTCATATCGCATATAACCGACTAGTATCCTATGTATCGGCTTATCGAATCAATCGTTGATTCGATATCTAGGTTATATCGAATATAACCAATCGATACATGCATCGCGAGAATGGAATACGGTATCACATACACGCATTATTCTCGGTCCTGCACATATCTCATATGCGCTCCTATTTCGTTTCGCTTGAGCCAGGAAACCTCTGTGTAGGACTCTAAAGACTCGTCAATACGCCGGTAGCAGATGATGATCATATCAAGCACCCACAAGCCGCAAGCGGTCTGCTAAACGTAACGGCCATCCGGGTATTGAGTGATCAGAAGATCGACGAGCTAGTCCGTTCACACTCCTGTGAATCCAACCAGAAACACTTACCGTACAGTCCGGTCTGTTCGTCTGATATGTCGCATATCAAGTCTAGGGGTGGTAAACGTCAGACCCCAATAACCGATAAGTCGTGCCGATATGAGGCTCATAACGGGTCGAGAAACTACTGGTAACACTTACCAGCAAATCTCTGATCAGCCCTGGCCAGGGACTTCCCTGTTACGGCCAATCGAGCACAGCGCAACATCAACCCCCAATACCGGGAGAGGCGAAACCCCTCCTATCGCTCATTGCCTCCATGTGACTCGGGACTGTACCCAAAGACCACCGTTTTGCACGCCCTCATGGACATGGTAAGGTGGAGATCAAAGCACAGTGGGAATCACACAAGACTCTATGACGATCTCGGGTCTACAGACTAACTTGTACAAGTGTCACCTGAGAACTGCCATCTGACGTGAGGTATAATACCATCTGGGAGTTCTCGGTGAGTCCGTCCAGTGTACCCAGTCTCCACTGAGCACCCGTATACCCTCTCTGATGTCAAACACCAATGGATATGGGATCATCCATCGCCCATCTCATGGGTCGAGAAGCATATACGCTAGTCTACTCTGGTATATCGATGCCCCGTCTCGATATACCCACGACTAGGGACCTTGAAGGATGTACTTATGGACTACCATGTCCCCACTAGTATGATCTGCATCATAGTCCAGGTAGTCAAGTACACATCCTAAGGGCTTTACCAACATGTAACTGTAAGACAGTTTAAAGAGACTAGTGTACATGTTAAGATAAAGAGTAACCAGATAGCATACTATCATATCGAGCAAGAAAGTCATCTCTATATATGCCCAAGCATCCAATATAATATACATCATCTATACAATACTGGCCTCTAGGGCATACATACAACTAACAATCTCCCACTTGCACTAGGGCCAGCTGCTGTAGTATCGCATACCGAGCATCCCGAAGAGTCTCTCAAACTGTATCTGGGGAATGGCCTTCGTGAGTGGATCCGCCGTGTTGTTCTTCGTGTCAACCCTCCTGACCTCGATCTCCCGGCGATCAACTATTTCCCGGATCAGGTGATACCGCCTCAGAATATGCCTGGATCGCTGATGGGACCTTGGTTCCTTGGCCAAAGCCACCGCTCCATTGTTATCGCAATACAAAGGTATTGGATGCTCAATGGATGGAACCACTCCAAGTTCAGTAATGAACTTCTTGATCCAGACAGCCTCTTTGGCAGCATCGTTGGCAGCGATGTATTCAGCCTCCATCGTCGAGTCTGCCACGGTTTCCTGCTTGGAACTCTTGCAGCTAACCGCCCCTCCGTAAAGGTAAAGACAAAGCCCGACTGCGACTTAGAGTCGTCCTTATCACTCTGGAAGCTCGAATCGGTAAAGGACTCCACTTGGAGTTCTCCGTTACCATACACCAAGAGCATCTCTTTAGTCCTTCGTAAGTACTTGAGAATGCTCTTCACAGCTGTCCAGTGACTCTCTCCAGGATCAGCTTGATACCTGCTCACTACACTTATTGAGTATGCTACATCGGGTCTGGTACATAGCATCGCATACACGATAGAGCCCACAGCCGAAGCATAGGGTATCCCTTGCATGCGAGCTCTCTCCAAATCAGTCTTGGGAGACATCTCTTTGGAGAGAGTGACTCCAGAGATCGTGGGCAAGTTCCCACGCTTGGATTCTTCCGTACTAAACCTCTTTAGTATGGTGTCAATGTACCTGGATTGGGATAATCCCAATATCCGTTTGGATATATCTCTATAGATCCTAATCCCCAATATGCAGGAGGCATCACCAAGATCTTTCATCAAGAATCTTTGTGATAAGAAGAGCTTGACCGATTGCAGCATAGGAATATCATTTCCTATCAAGAGTATGTCGTCCACGTACAATACGAGGAAGACAACCTTACTCTCTTCCACCTTCTTGTAGATACAAGGTTCATCTGGGTTTTTGACGAAATCAAACTCTTTGATAACGACGTCAAAGCAGATGTTCCAACTCCGCGATGCTTGCTTTAATCCATAAATGGATTTAAGCAGCTTGCACACCTTCCCGCTGCTCCCACTGTCTACGAAGCCCTCTGGCTGAGTCATGTACACGCACTCTTCTAAATCACCGTTTAGAAAGGCGGTCTTAACATCCATTTGCCAGATTTCGTAGTCATGATTTGCAGCGATGGCAAGCATGATACGGATGGATTTAAGCATAGCCACTGGAGAAAAGGTTTCGTCGTAATCCACACCTGGTCTTTGGCGAAAACCTTTTGCAACAAGTCTAGCTTTGAAAGTCTCCACTTTCCCATCTACACCAAGTTTTTTCTTGAAGATCCACTTGCTCCCGATGGGTTTTACCCCTTCAGGAGCAACATCCAAAGTCCATACTTTGTTGGTGTACATGGATTCCATCTCGGACCGCATAGCATCCAGCCATTTCACTGAGTCCCTACTCGTGATGGCCTGCTCGAAGCTAGTTGGGTCATCATCCTCCATGATGCAATCCTCGCTCCCTCCATCCATGAGAAAACCGTAGTATCTCTCAGGTTGGCGAGGAACCCTACTAGATCGGCGGAGAGGCTGAGGTTCATTGGGAGCTACCAAATCTTTTGGTTCCACTAAATCTTCAGTTACAGTTTGTGTATCTGGAACTTCTTCCAGCTCTACCATTTCGCCACTAATTTCTTTTTCAAGAATTTCCTTTTCTAAAAAGGTGGCATATTGAGAAACAAACACCTTTTGTTCTTCAGCATGGTAGAAAAAATATCCTTGTGAATTCTTAGGATATCCCACAAACTTGCAGAGAACTGACCGTGCCTCGAGTTTGTCTGGATTTTGCCTTTTGACATAGGCCGGACAACCCCATATCTTAACTCGTTTAAAATATGGTCTCTTCCCACTCCATATCTCATATGGTGTGGTAGGTACAGATTTAGATGAACTTGATTCAATAGGTATGCAGCCGTCTCCAGCGCATATCCCTAGAAAGAAATAGGTAACTCAGCTGTGCTCATCATAGAGCGCACCATATCTAATAGGGTGCGGTTCCTCCGTTCTGATACACCGTTGTGTTGTGGTGTATATGGAGGAGTCAGCTGAGAGAGAATCCCATTCTCTTTTAGGAAGTCCAGGAATTCATTGCTCAAGTATTCACCTCCTCGATCAGATCGAAGGATTTTAATACTTTTTCCGGTTTGGTTCTCGACTTCTTGTTTATATTCTCTAAATTTCTCAAAAGCTTCTAATTTGTGTTTCATCAGGAACACATACCCGAACCTAGAGAGATCGTCAGTGAATGTAATGAAGAATGAAGAACCATCCCTGGCATGTGTAGACATGGGACCGCATACATCACTATGTATCAGTCCCAAGAGTTCGGTAACTCTTTCTCCGTATCCCGTAAACGGAGTTTTGGTCATCTTGCCTTTGAGACATGACTGGCAAGTGTCATAAGATGAAAATTCGAAAGGTTTCAAATATCCATCTTTATGCAACTTAGCCAGTCGTGTCGCATTGATGTGACCTAGTCTACAATGCCACAAGAAAGAATCGTTCAGTTCTGAACTCTTCCTCTTGTGTGTGTTTGTTATGCTCAGAACTGTTGATTGGTTTAGAACATAAATGCCATTGCACAACGTGCCTGATCCAACCAACTTTTGGTTATGGAAAATGTTCATAACATTGTCCTGTAATACAAAATTATATCCTTCTTTACTTAGCAAAGAAACCGATATAATGTTGCATATCAGGTTCGGCATGTAATAGCATTCGTTCAGAACCAATGTATTACCAGTTGGTAATACAAGGTGATATTCCCCGACAGTCTTAGCTACAACAATTGCACCATTTCCAACTCTAATGTCTTTATCACCTTCTCCAAGATCTCTACCTTTCCTAAGCCCATGTAACTGATTACATATATGGGATCCTGACCCGGTATCTAATACCCAGGACGTGGAGCAAATGGAGAAACAGTTCTCTGTAACGAACACACCCGAAGAAAATGCATCAACATGTACTTTCTTCATTCGGGTGGCATGGGAATCCTGGTATTCCCCTATATCCTGTTCAGTCCTATAACTCTTATAGGTAAGAACGGAACCAACGTTCCCCAGCACAGTATAACATGCGGGTTCGGTCAATACATCCATATTATTATCTTTATTAAGGCATGAAATGGTCGCTACCTGGAGAGAGAGAGAAGAAAACACTTTAGCGTAAGCTCGTGCAAGATCAGATTGGTTATTATCTTATCTAATCAGGATGGCTCCCACTGTTTTTATCAAATCTTCCTTCAAACCCTAAAAGGAAAGACTAGCTGGGATTAATTACACACTACAAGTTCGCCAATCTTTCAGCCAGGCCAGTGTCGGTACTTTGAGGGAGGTCCCCCGTGCTTTCGCACGAACCTAATTAATGTAAACCTTGTTTTCCCAGAGGCATAACCCTGTTGACACCTTTCTAGACACCTACTTGATCGGCTAATTGCAATGTGTAAAACTCTCCCAGGAGTAACTCTTACTCGCAGTGGGTATCGGGATCCAACTATCTCATAGAAGGTATGCAATCTCATTGCAAATTTCAACACTTGAAATTCCCGATAATATTTTGCCCCTAGCAGCTATATGACCTTAACATAGTCAACAAATCATAAGTGCTAGTCAAGTTCAACCCGTCATTTCCCGATTGAATTAAACCCACCCGCACGACCCTTAACATAGTCAACAAAGTCGCACGACTACCCTAATCCAATCGCATCATATGCTTATACAGATAAGCACTAATTAGCTACCGCACACTACGCCTTAACATAGTCAACAAACGTAGCACGAATACTAACTAGTACTTATCTGAAATGACGGAGGGCTACGTCAGGTTTTTCTGAAAACCTATTGCGTAATGAACTTGATATCGTTGTAGAATCAAATGAAGTTTTGAAATGGAGTGATTTTGAGGCTTTTCTAGTTTTGTTAAAGGGGTCACTCCCGGTGAAGGGATCGTCGGCCCTTTCCTCGTCGAATGGGGTGCGGGATATATCATATATATCACTGTGCAAAGCATAAACTATAGAAGTAATCAGAAGCAAACCGAGTGTGTAGCATCTGCCAGTTATTGCTAAAGGAGTCACTCCCGGTGAAGGGATCTCGGTCCTTTCCTCATCGAATAAGGTGCGGGGTATGTCATATATACCGCTATGCAAAGCAAGAACTGTAGCTACCTGTTTTGTTTAAAATTTGATCCTACAACATCTTAGGTTTCTTTTCTTTCATTAATCACATTAATGAAGTCCCATTATTTAAGTACCTAAACATCACAGATAAATACGATGTACACTTATGCCATCCGCATTCGCCTCGATGTCCCCTCGTGCACCGTTAGGTTAGGTAACTAACGACAGAGCAGGGCAGGGCTAGTGCGGGTGCAAAACATAAGTAACGTCTATATAATATATCATATATACTATATAAAGTATCTATCACAGAACATCACATGATCACATCACAGATATCGCAGCAGAAGAAACATATGAAATATTGGATATACTAGGACGTCCGTGTTTTCAATACGAGCCAGTATAAAACACGGATTCCACGGTCGTGATGAATAGCCAATCCCACACCCCTAGACCCCTACGAGAGCGGCAAGCAACACTGCCAATTCTAGGGTTAGGAGACCCGGACTCGACTCCTCGAGTTGGTCTCCCACTGGACCCCAGAACCCGGTTACCTGTGCTCCCCTCCTTGGGTTTATCCTAATGCGGAAAAGTAAATAATATACAAAGGGTGACAGCTTCCGCAACCTGGAAGTGCCCCAATAAAAGAATATTACATACAAGTTTTTACATGAATGAAAATGAAAAACACTCATCTCACATAAAAACCCCCGGCTATTCAAACACGACGATTCAATATAACATATCCAGCAACACATAACATCACATGTCATTAACGTAAGTAAGTATGCATACCCCAATTGTCGTTGACGTATAGCAACGAAACCGGCGATATGAACATACTACACTTATGGTCACAGAAAAGAAAGTGTAAAACTACAACAGTTGGAATCCGCAACCTCTTTAGATATCACATGCCTAATCAAATGGAATACTTAGACATCACATGCCTAACAGTTACAAACCCCGCATTTTAGTCTCATTATCGAAAACTCTTTTCAATATCATATGGGACTAAACTGCTAGATTTATAACATTCATTCAGTTATCTCATAACTGTTTGTGAATTCCAATTATTGTATCCCATTCCGAATAAATAGAATATATTAAACTTTCCGATCGAACATTCGAACACCCAAGTTTTCCCGAAACCGTTCAACACATGAAATAGGTTCAAAGACATTCACTTCATGCCTCAGTACCAACGGTCCAGCCATAGAAGGGTCAAGCCAACGCCTCACATGTGGCACGCCGTACTGCCCCAAACCCGAAGGTTCAAAGGGCAGTTCAAGACGGTCACATAATCGAGTTAAGGTTTGTTGTCTTCTAGAGGGACCATCGCGTTACTTGCACTACTCAGAACGTCTTTAAACCATAGAAAGATCCAACACTTGGAAATAATCCGGCAGGGGAAAAGTTGGGTATTTTCATCCGGTCGAACTTTTTAACATATTCTTAAAATGTCCGGAAAAACACATAGGCGAAATTTGATAATCCGATCGAACTATCGAAGCTCCAAAACAACCCCAGAAAATGCAACTCTTGAATAAATTTTAAAAATTCCCAGGAAAACCAGCACTGGAAAATAAGAATTACTGTGCAGAATTCTTTGTTTAATGAGGCCGTACTGCCGCGGAACCGCCGCATGAGCCATGCTCATGCCTCGGAACCGCGGCTACTTAGTGGATTTGGGCTGTCGAATTTCACAGTAAGTCTTAGAATCACCTACTGATTTTTCTGCATATTTTTAATTTGGAAAAATCCCAGATTTTAGAAAATGTACAGAGAGCATTTTGTGAGTTAGGGTTCCGGTTCGTTCGGACTTCAAACTCCGTCTAGACTTCGTCTAAGGCTCTAGCTAGGCTCTGATACCACTGTAGGGTTCCTAGGCACACTATAGAGGTCTCACAAGTCACCGATCATGCCAATTTAAAATTTTATGGGTGCCGAGAAACCCTAATACGGATCGTCGGCTAGATTTCTAGGCGAAATATTAAACTAGTTAACACTTTAACTATAGGAGAGAGAGTACAACCTTTGTAGATCCGTTTCTCCACTTCCTAAGCTCCACGTAGGCGTCTTCTCGCTGTCCTAGTTGGATCTCGGACTCTCGCATCGGCTTCATCGAAGAAATGAGCGGAATAGGTCGTCGGCTTCGTGCCGAAGATGATCTACGTCGAGGTTGCACAAGTTCAAGTTCCAACTTCACCAAGTTGAGAAACTTGTGAAGAAAACACCCAAAACAACTTGGCAAGAGGTAGAGGGTGAAGAAATAGGAGGTGGGTTCACTTTAGAATTGGATTTCACTCACTTTTGCTCAAGCTGCCATTGATGGCATCTAGTTTTCTTTCTTGAAGAAGAAGGAGAAGATGAAGCTAGAATATGATAAGTGTTGTTCATAATAGAAAAATAAATCAATACTTATCATATCTTAACCAAGGTTAAGTGTAGAGAAAAGACCATGGTAAATGAGAAGGGTTAGGGTTAAGCTAGAAGACAAAATGGTTTCTTTAGTCAAAGCTTCATGAAGCTTCAACAAGCTTCATGATAAAAAGAAACCATTATGTTTTCATTTATCCATTTAAATAAATAAAGAATGGATAAATAAATGAGAGAATAAATCAAAACCCTAATTATCTTCTTAACCATAGTTTAAATCTTTACACTTAACCATGTGAGCAAGTATCATCAAACATGATACAAACATGTGCTCAAAAGTATATCATATATACAACTTGCACATCAAGTGAGAAAATCCATTTAAAAATGAACCAATACTAGTTAATGCAAAGTAATATATCAAATATATAATTATACATTAAATCATTAAATCAACACTTGATTTAACGATCCGGTCATATCGCATATAACCGACTAGTATCCTATGTATCGGCTTATCGAATCAATCGTTGATTCGATAACTAGGTCATATCGAATATAACCAATCGATACATATATCGCGAGAATGAAATGCGGTATCACATACACGCATTATTCTCGGTCCTGCACATATCTCATATGCGCTCCTATTTCGTTTCGCTTGAGCCAGGAAACCTCTGTGTAGGACTCTAAAGACTCGTCAATACGCCGGTAGCAGATGATGATCATATCAAGCACCCACAAGCCGCAAGCGGTCTGCTAAACGTAACGGCCATCCGGGTATTGAGCGATCAGAAGATCGACGAGCTAGCCCGCTCACACTCCTGTGAATCCAACCAGTAACACTTACCGTACAGTCCGGTCTGTTCGTCTGATACGTCGCATATCAAGTCTAGGGGTGGTAAACGTCAGACCCCAATACTCGATAAGTCGTGCCGATGTGAGGCTCATAACGGGTCGAGAAACTACTGGTAACACTTACCAGCAAATCTCTGATCAGCCCTGGCCAGGGACTTCCCTGTTACAGCCAATCGAGCACAGCGCAACATCAACCCCCAATACCGGGAGAGACGAAACCCCTCCTATCGCTCATTGTCTCCATGTGACTCGGGACTGTACCCAAAGACCACCGTTTTGCACGCCCTCATGGACGTGGTAAGGTGGAGATCAAAGCACAGTGGGAATCACACAAGACTCTATGACGATCTCGGGTCTACAGACTAACCTGTACAAGTGTCATCTGAGAACTGCCATCTGACGTGAGGTATAATACCATCTGGGAGTTCTCGGTGAGTCCGTCCAGTGTACCCAGTCTCCACTGAGCACCCGTATACCCTCTCTGATGTCAAACACCAATGGATATGGGATCATCCATCGCCCATCTCATGGGTCGAGAAGCATATACGCTAGTCTACTCTGGTATATCGATGCCCCGTCTCGATATACCCACGACTAGGGACCTTGAAGGATGTACTTATGGACTACCATGTCCCCACTAGTATGATCTGCATCATAGTCCAGGTAGTCAAGTACACATCCTAAGGGCTTTACCAACATGTAACTGTAAGACAGTTTAAAGAGACTAGTGTACATGTTAAGATAAAGAGTAACCAGATAGCATACTATCATATCGAGCAAGAAAGTCATCTCTATATATGTCCAAGCATCAAATATAATATACATCATCTGTACAATACTGGCCTCTAGGGAATACATACAACTAACAAATATATCATATATACTATATAAAGTATCCATCACAGAACATCACATGATCACATCACATATATCGCAGCAGAAGAAACATATGAAACATTGGATATACTAGGACATCCGTGTTTTCAATACGAGCCAGTATAAAACACGGATTCCACGGTCGTGATGAATAGCCAAACCCACACCCCTAGACCCCTACGAGAGCGGCAAGCAACCCTACCAATTCTAGAGTTAGGAGACCCGGACTCGACTCCTCGAGTTGGTCTCCCACTGGACTCCAGAACCCGGTTAGTTGTGCTCCCCTCCTTAGGTCTATCCTAGTGCGGAAAAGTAAATAATATACAAAAGGTGACAACTTCCGCAACCTGGAAGTGCCCCAATAAAAGAATATTACATACAAGTTTTTACATGAATGAAAATGAAAAACACTCATCTCACATAAAAAACCCCGGCTATTCAAACACGACGATCCAATTTAACATATCCAGCAACACATAACATCACATGTCATCAACGTAAGTAAATATGCGCATCCCAATTGTCGTTGACATATAGAAACGAAACCGGCGATATCACATATTACACTTACGGTCACAGAAAAGAAAGTGTAAAATTACAACAGTTGGAATCTGCAACCTCCATAGACATCGCATGCCTAATCAAATGAATTCCTTAGACAACGCATGCCTAACAATTATAAACCCCGCATTTTAGTCTCATTATCGAAAACTCTTTTCAATATCAAGTCGGGCAATTCAACAGGATTCCCGACATCCTGATCGAATGCTCGTCGCAAACTTCAGTAGACGGCCGCACCCCCGATACCGTGCAGATGCATCCCTCCAATCATCCATGCAGGGTTGTCAGATCTGAATTTCTGAATGGAGAAGAAACACCGATGCACTTCAAAAGATTTCTAAATTTTATTCATTAAAGGGAGGCATAAAGTTTACAATGAATTAGAGTCCCTATTTATAGAAGATAGGAAACCCTAGGGTTACAATGACTCGCATATTTGCATTTACAAAAATAGCCCTCTAGGAAGACCGGTCAACGCCGCCACTTTATTTCGCTAAAAAATTAATTTTTTATTTCTTTAAAACTGCCGCAGAACCGCGGCCTGAGGCATGGTTTGGCCGCGGTTCCGCGGCCAAAAGGAAGATTTGGCTTCTGCAACTTCTGGGCTGGGCTCCTGGTGACTTTGTCTTCCTGTTTCTATATGTCTTTTTCCATTTGGGCTTTTAGGTTGGTTCCAAATCTTCAGTGAACAATTTGCAATGGCTTTTTAACCGTTTGCCTTGACATTTTGGGGTCTTGCGTTGCCTTGTTAATTGTGAACTGTCTTTCGATGTAGGCTTGACTAAGATCCTCCCATTTGTTGGTCAAAAGTCCATATTTTCATCGTCTTTACATCGTTTTCACTGTTTCCTGTCCAAGAACCTGTAACCTGTAACATGTAGCAGACATGCGTCAAAAGTACCTATTTATTTATAAAAAGAATAAGAATGGGGAATTTAATAATGCAATATTATGGTGTGAACAACAGCCCGGGAGGAAAGGAAGCGGCTGAGGCGTGAGGCGAAGGCGCGCAAGGCTGCCTTGGCTATGGGAGCGGGTCCCAGCACCGCCCCTCGTGCTGATACTCCATCTAAAGAGGCTCTTGTCGCCCTGTCCACTGCCCGCAGAGAGGTGGCGCGCGCAGTTCGGAGCGCAAACGGTAAATCTGCTTCAGGTAATATTTCTCTCAGAGTTTTTGTTATAAGGATTTTTAATGTCATTGGTCCTTATATCCCTTAGCTTGCAGGGCCAAGTCCGATCGAGGGGGAGGTGGAAACCGTTGATCCCAAAGAAACAGAGGAGGCGGTACCTGCCGAACTCGAGCCGACTGTGGGCAACGTCGTTATGGCTTTGGAGCCTGAGGTGGAGGTCGAGGGGCCTGCAGCCGAGAAGGTCATTGATGCCGAACCTGAAGCGGTGGCAGATGATATGATCATTCTGAGCCCAGGGTAGTGGCGGACGAGGCGCTTGAGGCCGGTGACATCGTGGTGACGGCGGATGAGCCGATGGAGGTCGCGGAGCCCGAAGAAGTAGCTAGTGAGATGAGCACGACTCTCGAGAAGGAGTCAGCCGATCTCTCCCAAGAGTCTGGTAATGCTCCGATCATTGCTCTCCCCGTCTACGATCTTCCGCCGTCTCCAGGCCGCGTGAGCACGACGACGGTTCCCATCGAGTCGGGTGATGAGGCCACGGGTTGTGGCCTCATATCGATAGAGGAGGGAGTCGTCTCCGTTTCTGCCGGGAGCTCCTCAGGTAAACCCCAAGTTGCTGTTTTTCTTTGCTTTACAGTCCTTTCTGACAAGTTCACCTTTCTAGTAATGCAGGTGCAGCCAGCGCCGATGCCCCACTGCTTGAGGGAGCGCCTTCAACGACTGCCTTGGCGGTAGTCACCTCTCAACCCTCTCTCATACCATCTAAGATGTTGGAAGGTATGGGTTCGCAACTTATTAGTCTTATCTTTCAGATGTATAGTTTATGTACTGAATTCGTGTTGTTGTGCCTTTTCAGGAGTACTTGTTGACTATCTTTATCAAATGTTGCTCCCACACTTCTCCTTCCCATCCGAGCTCGCTTCTTCCTCTGGTGACGTTGGTGAGTATGATTTCCAATGATATCCTTCTTTCTTCATTGATGGGATTACTTCTAAAGCCCCTTTTTTTTATCTCGACTGCAGTGTTACAAATCGAAGGTGGGGATGAAAGACGGGCTATGCTGCCGACCCTTCCGGCCCTGCCACCAGCCTCAGCTGGTACAGCGACAATCACATTGATGAATCCACCCTTCTTTATTTTCAGAACTGTTATCTGATCGCATCCTGTTTCTTTTCAGCTGTCGTTCTAGCCTCGGCGCCCTTCGAGCCTCGTATTACAATGCCGGCGGGTCCATATCTGAGGAGTCTGTCTTCAAAAGGCGCCGCGAATAGTCTGCGCATGTTGAGTGACTACGTCGAGGAACTTGACGTTGAAACTCCTACATCTGCTGCAGACTTCGCTATGGTGGTTAAACCGATGCTAACAATACTCGTGAACTTTCATGATGCGGGCATCATCGCATCCTGGGTTAATCATTGTAGGGAGATCGAGGGTCGCCTATATCAGTTAGAGTCGCTGCGTCCCACTCCCGAGACCTTGGCTGCCAGTAATCAAAGAACAGCATGGATTGAGCAGAGCACTCCTTACTTCCGCCACCTCGAACAAGAAGTCATTTCAAGGCGTAAGGAGCGTGGCGAGACTTCGAGCAAGTCTGCCCAACTGCATGCTCGGGTGGAGGCCAACGCCGCACGGCTGAAGGTTGTTTTTGAGGGCCTTCTGCAATGTCTTTCTGAAGGGTTATCATTGAGGCAACAACTTGATGTTGTCGAGCGAGATGCACCCAGCCAGGAAGCAGCCCAGAAGGCGGTGGAGGAGCAACTTTCATTTTTCTTGCAGCAGCGGGCCCAGGTGGAGGCGGAGGTGGCTGCGGCTATCACTCAGGATGAGGCGCTGAAGGAAGTGCGAGAGCAGCTTGTGGATTTACTAAAGACACCTCCTCCTCAGTAGCTATCCATCTTTGTATCGTTTGTACTTGTAGATAAAAGAATGTATATATATATTTTTTTATTCTTTGACATAATGTATCCTGTACCCAATCAAGTTTATGAATAAAAGATACACCTTTTTTGTAATGTGTCATTTTCTCCGTCTTTTCTTTGTTTTACTATCAGCATATCACTTTAGCAAACATGGTTGATGGATGATTAGAACGAGTATCCTGACTTTCTTAAGAAATAGCGATGGCTTAGGCCGCAGGTTCGGATCTGCTGCCTAAGACTTTTCAACTCCGTGAGCCGTGAGGGTCTCATAGAGATTCTTCTCCATACGGATCGAGAGGATCTCGTAGGTGGGCTTTCTCCTTAGGAATCGTGAGGATTCCTAAGTGTGGTTTTCTCTTACAAGTCGTAAGGATCCTATAAGAGAATTTTTCCCTCTTACGAGTCGAGAGGACCCACAAGCGGTTGTTTCCCTCCTCGTCGAAATTCGACTTTGGAGAGTGAGACCCGTGAATAGTATGCAAGAGACCATTTTGGATTGACTTGCAGGGTCCCATTGTTCAGGAAGCAAGTTTTTTAGTCCCTGCTGTCTGAGGCTTCATTTGCATGTTGAGACGAATCGGGAATTTCCCGCGGAGACACTAGTTTCTCTGCGAGCCGACGCGAATCAGGAGGCTCTCGTCAAGGAGTGTTTGTATCCGTGAGTCGAGGAGTTTGCTAGGGATTATTTGTCTCCCAAGCGCCAAGGATTATTTGTTTCCTTGGGGTTTGAAACGAGTCGAGAATTTCCCACGGAGGCACTGGTTGCTCTGCGAGTCGACGCGGATCAGGAGGCTCTCGTCAAGGAGTGTTTGTATCCGTGAGTCGAGGAATTTGCTAAGGATTATTTGTTTCCCTAGCGCCAAGGATTATTTGTTTCCTTGGGGTTTGAAACGCGTCGAGAATTTCCCACGGAGGCACTGGTTGCTCTGCGAGTCGACGCGGATCAGGAGGCTCTCATCAAGGACTGTTTGTATCCGTGAGTTGAGGAGTTTGCAAGGGATTATTTGTTTCCCAAGCGCCAAGGATTATTTGTTTCCTTGGGGTTTGAAACAAGTCGGGAATTTCCCACGGAGGCACTGGTGGCTCTGCGAGTCAACGCGGATCAGGAGGCTCTCATCAAGGAGTGTTTGTATCCGTGAGTCGAGGTATCTGCTGAAGATACTGATTTCTTCGGAGTTGGACTGAACCGTCGAGATTTAGCTTTGTCTTCTGGCGGAGCCTGTTGGGAAAGTATGGTTCCCTCTTTGTTTACTTATGCCCTTGGATTGTATACAGGGATCGATGCGATCTTAACTGTAGGGCCAAAGTTTTATCATCATTTTTTTTATTTTATTTCCGCGATGCTCTATCATTTCAGCTTTTATATCGCGAAGGTCGCGATTGCCCCTTTTCATTTCGGCTATTTTTCGCGGTGCCCAATCATTTCGGCTGTTTATTTTATTTTTACTCGCTGCTTTTTATTGCGAGTTGCCCAATCATTTCGGCTATTTCGCATGCATACATTTTACTTGCTGCTTTTTATTGCAAGTCCCCCCATCATTTCGGCTATTTCGTATGCATGTGCGGGCTACTGGCTTTTCGACGTAAACCTGAAATTGGACACCGATTTCGGCATCAGCACCGCTACAACTGGGATATTGCCAGGAGCGAATCATCATTTGCCTCTGTCGTTGTCGAACAAAAGAGGCTTAGCGACCAGGGTTAGGTTCCTGTCGACTAAGGCTTTTAACTTCATGAGCCGTAAGGGTCTCACAAAGGTATTTCTCCCTATAAGTCGTGAGGATCTTGTAGGTGTATTTTCTTCTTAGGAATCGTGAAGATTCCTAAGTGTATGTTCCTCTGTAAGTCGTAAGGATCCTACAAGAGGGTTTTCTCCTTGTAAGTCGAGAGGACTTATAAGGGTTGTTCATCATGCGAACATATCCCCAGTCTCGGATGAGACTTGATTAGGGAAATGTTTATTCGCGCCCGTGGATTGTATACAAGGGTCAGTATTGAGCCACTTGTAGGGCAATATTGTAAGTTTGTGGGGGTTTGCATAAGCACAGGTTTAGGTCTCTGTAACTTAAGACTTTCAAATCTTATGAGCCGTGAGGGTCCCATAAGAGAGCTCTCCTCACAAGTCGTGAGGATCTCGAGAGTGTATTTTCTCCCTAGGAATCGTGAGGATCCCTAAGTGTGTCGCTCCCTTGTGAGTCATAAGGATCTCACGCGGGTGGTTTCTCCTTACAAGGTCGAGAGGACCCTATAAGTATGTTTTAACGAGGTTGCGCCCTTTCGGGTTTTTACAAACACTCGCCGGTAGCCCTGCTGTTTTTACTCACGGAGCCCTTTCAGGTTTTCATCCGTGCCCATTTTGCTTATGGACATACCGTTTTTTTTATTCTATTTTTATATGTTTTTTTTATATCTCGTCAGCCTGAAGATGCTGCGGTAGTAGTTTAAAGACGTTTCGGTCTGCTACTAGTTTAATGACATTTTGGTTCGTCGTTGAGAGGCGGGCTACTGCTTATAAAGCTTGAGCTTAGGAAGATAGCGAGCGGACGTAGTCGTCGTCATCCATCATTGACCTAGGTTGTGGCTCATCAAGCATAGTATTTCTTTAGGAAGCGACCGTTTATCGGCCTGAAAGGCCTTTCACCGTGCATATCTATGAGTAGATAGGCCCCGCCCTGGTAGACCTTATCTATGACGTACGGGCCTTCATAGTTTGGCTCGAATTTTCCCCGCTTGGCGCGATTGGGGATCATAGGCCTTTTGACCACTAGCACATGCTCGCCTTGGCGGAATGTCCTCGGTCGGGTCAGTATTTCGTATGAGCGCGTCATCTTTGCTTTACAGGCCTCGAGATTTTGTTGCGCTTTGAGCCGTGTTTCTTCAAGGGCGTCAAGCTCCTCAAGCCGAAGGTGAGCATTTTCTTCGTCTGTCAGCTCGTAATGGACTGCTACTCGTAGAGAGGGTAACTCTATCTCGAGGGGGAGTACTGCTTCTGTCCCGAATACTAACGCATATGGTGTTGCGTTTGTGTCCGTTTTAAACGTAGTTCGATATGCCCAGAGAGCCTCTTGCAGTCTTTCGTGCCAGTCTTTCTTATTTCGCGACACTGTTTTCTTCATGATCTTCATCAAGGTCTTGTTGAAGGCCTCAGCTAGACCGTTAGCTCGCGGATTATAAACCGAGGAATATCTCCAATCTATATTGTGTTGCTGCGCGAAGCGACTGATCTTGTGGCTTCTGTAGGATGGCCCGTTATCGGAGATGATCCGTCTTGGCGTTCCAAACCGATATATGACATGCGTCTTGAAGAAATGGAGAATATTCTCCGTTTTTACTTCCCTCAGCGGTACCGCTTTTGCCCATTTAGAGAAGTAGCCAGTCGTCGCCAGGATGAAACGATGTCCCCTAGACGATGCTGGTTCGATAGGGCCGACTATGTCAGTTCCCCACATTTCGAACGGCCAGCTAGCCACTGTTGGATGTAATGGATTTGGATGCTGGTGGATGAAGTCCCCATGGATTTGGCATGAGTGGCATTGCTTCGCATATTCGAGGTAGTCCTGAATCATCGTGGGCCAATAGTAGCCCATCCGTTTGATCTTCAACTTCATCTTTGGGCCCGCTTGGTGAGAACCGCAGAGTCCGTCGTGAACTTCCTGGGCGACTTTTTTCGCTTCGTCAGGTCCTAAACATCTCAGCCACAGAGAATCAAACGACCTCTTGTACAGAGTATCATTGACCAAGGAGAAAGACAGAGCTCGTTTCATAAGCTGATGTCTTGTGGACGCTTCTTCAGGCATTCGGTGGGACCTAAAGTAGTCTATGAAGACTTCTCTCCAATCCTCAGCCTTTTCCCGGTATTTTATTTGCAGGGTCGTTTTCTCAGTCGCTCCCTTCCCTTCGGATGATTCCGGAGATATTTCTGCTGGGGCAAGCACTTGACGGCTTTGTACCATGATTCTAACGTCATCGAGATTCTCGTCAGCCAGTTCTTTAGCAAGTTTGGCCAATGCGTCTGCTTTGCTGTTTTCCGCGCGCGGTATGTTCTCCAAAGTATAAGAGGGAATTTGGGTCAATAATTGTTGCACCTTTTCGCCGTACCTCACCAACTCCGGTTTGCACGCTTGGTAGTCGCCGTTTACTTGACTAACGACCAGCTGGGAGTCTCCGTATATGAGGAGGTTTTCAATTCCCATGTCGATGGCGATCTCGAGGCCTGCTATCAGAGCTTTGTATTCGGCTTCATTGTTTGTTCTCGGCTCTGTTAGGGAGAAAGCAAAGCGCCTTATCCCTCGTTGTGGAGTTATAAAGATGAGCCCTATGCCCGATTTGATCATAGGGGTGTTTTGTTTGCGCTTCTTCATGAAAGATGCGCCATCGAAATAAAGTTCCCATCGAGTCTCATCACCGTCGACCGCATCAAACGCATGTTCGTCTGGAAGATCGCAGTTTAAAGGGGAGTCGGCCGGTATCGGGTGCTTAGCGAGGAAATCGGTGATGGCCTGGCCTTTCACTGCCTTGAGAGGTTGATACGTTATCGAGAACTCCATCAAGAGCAGAGCCCATTTAGCGAGTCGACCTGTCAGTATGGCCTTTGACATTAGATACTTAAGAGGGTCCACCTTCGAAATGAGACGGACCTCATGCGCCAACGCATAGTGCCTGAGCTTTGTTATCGCGAAGATCAACGCTAGGCAGTGTTTTTCAATAGGGGAGTAGTTGCTTTCTGCCCCCAGTAGAACTCGACTTAAGTAGTAGAGTGCTCTTTCTTTCCCTTGATCGTTCTCTTGTGCCCATAATGCGCCTAAGGAACCTTCGAGGGCGGTTGTATAAAGAATGAGGGGTTTTCCCTTGACCGGAGCAGCCAACACCGGCGGGTTTTGCAGGTACTGTTTAATTTCGTCCAGCACGCCTTGGCATTTTTGGTCCCAGGTGAACGGGGTTCCCTTCTTCATCAGGTGGCTATAAGGGCGGCACTTGCCGGAGAGATTGGCTATAAATTGCCGAATATATGCGAGCTTTCCTTGGAGAGATCGCAACTGTTTGAGAGTTCTCGGCGGAGGCATTTCCATGATCGCTTTGATCTTGGACGGATCTATTTCAACACCTCGGTGTCGAACAATGAATCCCAGGAATTTGCCTGAGGAAACTCCGAATGCACACTTGAGCGGGTTCATCTTCAAGTTGTATTGTCGAAGGCGCTGAAATACGGTCTTCAGATGCTCGAGATGCTCCTCGTATGATTTGCTTTTAACCACGAGATCGTCGATATAACATTCGACGATTTCGTGTATGAGGTCATCGAAGATCTTCGTCATGGCCCTCTGATAGGTGGCGCCGGCGTTCTTTAAACTGAAGGGCATTACCTTGTAGCAGAATATACCCAAAGGGGTTCTGAAGGCGGTGTGCTTCTGGTCTTCGGAATGCATCTCTATCTGATTATACCCTGACGAGCCGTCCATAAAGGAGAAAACCTTATGAGTGGACATATTTTCTATCATCAGTTCGGTGACTGGCACCGGGAAATCATCCTTCTGGCAGGCTTTGTTGAGATCCCGGAAGTCCACACATATGCGCACCGTCCCATTTTTCTTCATCACCGGGACGATTCAGGATATTGAACCTCCTGAATAAAGCCAGAGTCGATTAACTTTTTGACCTCAGCGTTGATGCTCATCTCAAGCTCGAGTCGCATTCTTCTAGGCGCCTGTTTTACCGGTTTGACGTCCGGAGATATTGCCAATTTATGCACAGCAATTTCTGGATCTAGTCCCGGCATTTCGGAATAGTTCCATGCGAAGCAATCTTTGTGTTGTACAAGGACGTCTTTTAAAGCAGTCACCCTTTCTTCAGATAGCAGCTCACTGACAAACGTCGACCGTGGGTCATCAGCTGTCCCCAACTCGATTTTCTTGAGGTTATCTGCGGTGGTATGTATTCCATCCTCCAATTCTTTCGGAGCTGGCGGAAATTCTGAGATCATCTCTTCATTGCTGTTTTCGAAGCAACAGGGAAGGCTGTCCATGTTCTCGGGCTCTTCTTTTGATATTGTTATCATGTGACAAGTGCGAGTCCGCTTCCAATCCCAATATGGAGTTGGTTCTGTTCTTGTGGCTTTGGGTTCGTGCTTCTGTGGCGGCTCTACCCTCCAGTTGTTGGACAGAGCGAATTTGCCGAGCTGATACTGATCTTCAACCCAATTCTAGAAGGTGAAGCAGTCTTCGAGAGGGTGTCCTATTACTTGATGGTAAGAGCAATAGTTTGGGTCAGAGACTTCGTTTGCTTGTTCGGGGTGCTTGGATTCCGGCAGTGTGAGCATCTGATGTTTTAGAGCAAGCTCAAGTATCTTCTTCGTCTTGTCCCGAGGAAACGAGTATGCTTGACCCAATTTCTTCATGAGGGACAGATCAATAACGCTCGACTCCCGTTTGCGTGGCTTCTTAGCCCCGCTTTGTTGCTGTTGAGCGTCTTTTTGGCCTTTCGATTTGTTTCCGCCTCTGCATCGAGCCTTCTTTATAACAGGTTGGCAATGGGCGGCACTTTCATCTTTGACGGCCTGTTGAAGGAGGCGTTGCGTTTTGGCCTTCTCGTAGATGGTCATCTCGCGGTTGTGATCATCTCGGACTTTTTGACCAGCTTTCTTTATAAGTTTGTCCATTTGTTCCTCGAACGACGGACTGGGCTCCTGTGCATCTGGAATTTTCACTGGCTTAGGATTAGCGTCCTCCCATTGAGCATCTGCTACTTTATCAAGGTCATAGACGACGTAACAGCCGGGTAGTAACTCTCGTTTCTTTGACCGGATGTATCCAAGCCCTTTTGTTTCCATTCTCCCGTTAGGCAGCTTGCGTTGAGTCCCGGGAACGTTCCAGACCCTGTCATAGAATTTGGCCTTTCTAATGGTCTGTTTGAAGGATATCCCCTGGTGTTTCAGCAGCTTCTTCAAACCCTCTGTATAATAACTGGGAAGACGGATTGGCTGAAGCTGTCGAGCGTAGGATCCGCGCCATGCCAGATTTCTTTTTCCACCTTGGTTTCTTTAGAGCGGTAGAACAGAATTGCTTTCTCGCTTTCTCGCCTGGGAGGGATATAGAACGTTTGCAGCTCTTCTACATTGTAAATATTGAGTGCATCTAGTTCTTTCTGGTGTTTAAGTGGCACTATGGCGACTTGTAGACTTTGCTCTTCGTCAGCGGACATTCGTATTGAAGGTCGAGCAGAGAATATAACACGGATCTCATCTTCCGAGTCGCTACCAAAGATCAATGTAGGAGTCGATGGTCCCGGATTGTTGTGTTGGGGCGGATCCGAATAAACTATCTCCTCTTCCTCCTCAGTATCACTGCCGAAGACAGGGATGGTGGCGTTAGCTTTGTTCTCTGGCTTGTGACACTTCTCTGTGTCTTCGAAATCCGGTAAGAAGTATTTGGCGTCTTCATATTTGCGGACCTCGTTTACAGAGAAAGGGTTCAGTTCTCCTGTCACGGTATACTCGAAACCATCCTTAAAATACTTCATACACTGATGTTGTGTAGAAGGGATGATGTTGTACTCGTGTAACCATGGTCGGCCGAGCAAAGCGTTGTAGCATGTCTTGGCGTCTATGACGTGGAACTTAATGTCCGTGATGAGTAGCCCGAAACGTAACGTCAATATCACAGATCCAAGAGTCTTTGACGATTGGGAGTCGAACCTGGAGACGGTGATCTTATCCCGAGCAAGGTGCTGGACGCTCATGCAGATTTCTTTTAACACCCGCACATTGAGGAGTTTAACGGAGGATCCATTGTCGATCAGGATTTTGCCTATCTTTATATCGTGACAGTATCCTGAGACATAGAGGGGGCGATTGTGCTCGCACGTCCCAAGGAGAAGATTCTCGTCGTCGAAAGTGACATCGGCCGTGTGCACTTCCTCCAATTCATCCTTCATCTTTTCCTCGGCCAGGCATGCTTGGAATTTTTCCGGATCCTGGAGTGCCTTAATTAACGAATCTCTCGCCTCCTTTGATAGCAAAAGAGCGTCAAGAATGCTGAGCTGTGAGGGTAGCTTCCTCAGATGTGCTAAGACGTTGTAATCCACCTTATTCTTCTTTGGTGGGTCTTTGGCAGCTAGCTCTTCCACCACTTAGTCATCTAAGACGATATCTTCAGTGGCCTTTTCTTTCCCTTTATCTTTTTTGTTCGAGGGTCCGAGGTGCTTTTCGGGCAGCGTGCGATTACGTAGCCGGATGTTTTCGCAAACCTTCGGTTCTTCTTCTTTTCTCGAAGCGGACTCTTTAAAGAGAGGGGCAAGTTCTAGCTCTTCATCAGAATCACTCCCGAATGTGGGCACTTGTGATCTACCGGTGTTAACCATGCAACAATCGCCAGCAGTTCTTTTAAGCCCTTCGGTCGTATTTCTTTGCTCTCGATGAGTTTTACGCTTTTCCCGGTTAAAGCGTTGTCGATGAGCAACGTATCCTTGCCACCATCTATCGAAAGCTTTGCACTCCTGAGTGGGGTGCGAAACCTTCTAATGATATAAGCAATGAGACGGGTGCATTTTCGCCTCACCAGTAATTTCTTCTTCGGAGGATGGTAGCTTCATGCCCATTGACATGGCCTTAGCAAACTTCTTTCTCATCTTGAATTGGCTTTTGTCGGTAGCGGAGGGGTTTAGCTCCACCGGGATCGTCTCAGCTCCTTCATCAAGTTGCTGGCGTTTGGCCCTTTCAAATATAGCCGCCTCGCGCTCCCGATCAGCTTTACTTTTCAACCGAGCTTCATTAAGGAATGCGTCGATTACTTCATCTGGCGGCCCCAGGACTTTTGGTTCAGGACCTACCCCCAGCTTTTCGGTGCAAGGAGTCTCCTCATCATTCGTAATCGAATGGGAAATCATATGATAACTCGCCACATATTCCTCGGATTCATCTGATGAACTTTCTCCCTCATCCTCTTCTTGAAAAACGTGATTGAGGAACTCTTGGAGCGTAATGGGAGTCCGTGCCTTTTGGTTGCATTCATCCAGCGCTTCAATTTGCTTTTGTAAGTTCGTGCGCTTGTCACCAGGCTTCACGGGCTTCTTAGATTTCTTCTTCTTCTTTTTCGAAGATTTTGACGGCTGGCTGCAAGTGCTTGAACTGCCACCATCGGTCTTTGGAGTTGGACGTGGCTTCAACCTCCTTTCAATGACCTGCGGTTCCAACAGGTTCTTCCACTTGATTGCTGGACTTGTCTGAAGATCGTTTAGCATCCTCTTTGTCATGGTTGATAATACAACCTCCCAAGGAGCTTCTTCAATGACGGAGCCTGTAGCCCCCGGAGTATTCGTCCCCTTAGAGGTGTGGGGCTGCGGGGGATTCACCTTCCATTTGTCAGATAACGCGAACTTGCCCTGTCGGTACTGGTTTTCAAGCCAATTCTTGAAAACGTAGCAATCTTCGATCGGATGGCCTAGTACTCGATGATAAGGACAGTAGTTGGGCTCGTTGACGTCACTTGGTTGCAACGGACGCTTTGGATCCGGCAGATTTATGAGTCTGTTGCGCAACGCCAGCTCGAATAACCTCCTTGTTTTATCGCGGGGAAAGGAATAAGGACGTCCCATCCTATCCTCAAGGGGCACGTACGGTCGCATATTATTTTGACGAGCAACCGGCTTCGAGTCGCTCGGTTGTTGTTGAGCATTAGCGACGACGATCGCTTTTCCCTTCCCTTTGTCATTTCGCGAATCTGGCCTTGGAAGAGGGGGTTTATGGCCCATTTGATCCATTTGCGCTAGTTTGTCAATCAAGGCCTGGAAGGTAGTCGGCTTGAAAAACATCATAAACTGCGAGATGGTTGCTTGTGGATCGAGGGTTCCCACAAACATACCCACCGCTGGAGCTTCTTCAATGCGCTGCTCACACTTTGACCATAAGTTCCGCCATCGTATAGCGTACTGAACCCACGTCTCGCCGGGTTTTACCCTGGCGTTAATCAGTGCTGTCATCGGGGTACGTTCACTGGCATTTGCAAAACGCTGAGTAAACAACAGCTCCATCTCCGTGAAGGTTTTAATAGAGTCGTTCGGGAGCTCAGAGTACCATTCGAACGCCGTATCTGATAAGCTTCCAACAAACTGGCGAAGTAAAAGCTTGTCATCACCGCCGGTGTTGCCGCAGAGTGCCCTGAACTGGGCAACGTGCTGGTGAGGATTGCCCGTCCCTTTGTAGACATGGAACTTGGGAATTGTGTAACCGGGTGGGTACTTGATTTGATCGTACCAACTTGGATATGGCCACACCGTTTTTACGACCAGACCGGCCGCTTCGGTCTCATGATGAACCCGTATTTGCTGGGCGATGTGCTCATCCAAATCAGCTTTGGAGATTGTATCCTCCTTGGCCATCGACAGAGCTGGTGGAGGATTTGATGTTTCTCCCCTATCGTCTCCAAGGGCGATCGGGGGCTCTTCAGCCGGAGGATCATGTTGTATCATCATCCCTATCATGTCTTGGAAGAGGAGGCCCATACGCTGTATGTTGGCTGTTTGTTCAGCAGCCTCTTTGTCCTTCTTCTCCAATATCCGACGAAGGAATTCGGCGTCGGTTTCTTCCTCTTGGCGTTCATCCGAGGACGTTTCAAGGTTTTCTTTTGGCCCTATAAGTGCAGCCATAGCGTTCATCATTTCTTGGAGCTTCTGCTGCTGCTCCTGAGCCTTGGTCACCGACCTCGTGTGCGGTTTATGACCTGTTGATATGCGGCTATCATCTTTTCCCGATGCCATGTAAACCGAATGAATTGTTATGCCCCCTGACTTGGGGCGTTTAGGTTCACCATTTTTAACTTTTGCCGCTGACGCGGGAGTTTTCTCTGGCCTCCTTCTTTTATGGGCCGTTGAGGTTGAAGGAACCGTTGAAGGGGGCAGCCTTGCAGCTGCTGTCCCGTGCTGTTTAATATGATGGTCTTTTTCTTTTTGCACTTTCGCCTTCTTCTGTTGACGAGAGAGACTTGGGTCAATCACGGAGTCTTGAACTCTCCGCTAAACTTTATAAATTTTTGTGGACAGCCGTTGAGGGGGCTGTTCTTTCTTTGTTTCCGGAACTCTCTCCGCGCCCGGAGGAGATCTTTTCAGTGTAGCGGTTGGAGAATTCTTCCGTACCCTTCTCAGCAGTTCAAAGCTGTTCCCAGTTGGAACAGCAGCGTTGACTTCCACCATTGGAGCAGGTGGAGTTAGCCCTGAGGGGGAGTTTCCCCCTGCCTTCCTCACTCGTTGCCAATGGCGACGTCGAGCACGGCGAGCTGTTGGGATTGGCTCAGAGATTGAGATAGTTTCTTTTTGCCCCCTGTCTGAATGAGGCACCGCCGGTGTTAACCTCTTGAAGACTGAGGTTGTCTTTTGAGGGGTGATATTCAACCTGCCGAAGACGGATCCTTGAGCAGGGGCAGGAGCAGGAATCGTCAGCCTTGAAAAGATTGACTCTTTGACAGGGGAAGCCGCCTTGACGACTTCTGGAGCAACAGTTATTTCCTTCCTCGGGACAGCCGATTTAGAGTTCTGATTTAGCCTGGTGAAAATAGAGGCTGTCGATTTGGTAGTGAGCGACCCGTTGACAGGGGCCGTCGTAGCAGTGAGCCGGTCGAAGACCGACTATTTGTTCACTTCCGGTGCAGGTATTGGCGTAGGGAAGCTTGTAGGTGGGATCATGGTCCCAAAGAACAGACCAGTTGTGGCTTGGGTCACCTGATCTACCGGCAGAGTGAGGAAGGAAGCCGCTTGGGGCCCATATGCTACACCTCCCGGTGAGGTGGAGCGTCCGTTGCAGTGGCACTTCGAGCAGTTGGTGCAGTTAGAGGCCATTGAATCTTGAGTTCTGCACCAGGCAAAAAACCAAATCTTAGTAACTTGAAATCCGAAGGCAACCATTAACAAACCGCGATTGGTTCGCGAAGACGACACACGAAGTGTGGAGTGGAAAGAGGAAGAGGTCCCACCGGGTGTGCCAGAATCTGTTTCCCTCCGAAAGACGGCGCACAGGACCGCGGTGTCCTGACGCTGAGATTCGGGGCAGATGCTATTTGGTTTTATCCGTACACCTCTCTGAAGATGCCATGTTGATTTATGGCACCGTGTATCGGAGGTTTAGACGGATGCGGCTGATGTAGCAGACTTCATCAGATTCCCCCTCGCTTGAGGGGTTTTTGATTATCGGGACGCTCTTCCCTGCAGGCGCAAGCCCCTGCAGTTAATTACGCTACCGCATCGCGGTAACAACTTTCTCCTTCTCCAGAATTTCACTTCGTGTCGTGTGTGTTTGTTTTGTTTGTGGTTGCCCGTGGATTGTATACGGAGACTGAGTAATGCCGTTGCCCGTAGGACTTGGATTAGTCCAAATTCTATTTACTTAGATTTGGGTTTGGTGTTTTTAGTTTAAGGATGCATTAGTCGCGTTGCGGCTAAGATCAACTTAAACGTTCGTTAAGGATACGATAGTCCTGTTTAAGACTAAGATCAACTTAACGTGATAATCCATTTAATATATGGCCGTCGGGCCTCGTCACCTCTCTGACGTCGTTGAAGAATTACAACGATAAGTGTTAGAGGAGTTCGGAGATGTACCCTTGAACCAGATGTAAATTGATTTAAGAGAGCAATCTTGCTTAGTCAATTTAATTTAAGGACTTACGGCCAGAATTGGGCTAAGTCCAGCTGAAAATGTTCAACATTTTATTTATTTTTGGCCTGTTAGGCCTTTACTGGGGCTCTGCTCCTGTTTAATAATGCATAGCATTATTTATTTTATCAGGGCTGTGCCCATTTATATATGATGCAGAGCATCAGTCTTGCTTGGGCTCTGCCCTGCTTATTGCATTTTCAATTTTTGTTTGGGCTCTGCCCCTTTTCATTGTATTGTAATTTAATTCGGCCTACTAGGCCCCTCTGATTTGGGCCTGGCCCCTCAGTAAAACAAATGCATTGTATTATTCAGGCGCTTTGCGCCAGTCAACGAGCGCAAGCGCCAGTCAAAGAGCGCAAGCGCTTATGGTGAGGACACGTGTCATGCTCTGGTGAGCGCAAGAGCAACAGCGCAGTGCGCTGCGCTAGTGCGCTGCGCTAGTGCGCTGCGCTGTTGCGCTGTTGACACGTGGCGCGCTCTGGTGAGTTGCGCCAATTCCAGAGAGCGAAGCTCTATTTTAAGAGCGCTCAGCGCAAATTATTCTGTAGCTGACACGTGGCGCTTTCTCAAGAGCGCAACAGCGCAGTTTGGAAGTGCAAAGCACTAAGAATCTTTTAGATTCAAGAACAGAAGTGCAAAGCACTATTTTTATTTTTGTTGTTTCCTTATTTTTGAAGAACCATTGGTTCATAAGAAGTGCAAAGCACTGTTTATTATGTGAAGAACATTGATCTAGTTTTTAGATCAATGATTTATTAAAGAGATTTCTTTTCTCTCATGAAGGTTTTTACCTTTTTCTTTGAAATTTTCTCAGAATTCTCTCTTTGTTTGAAGCTCTTGACCCTTTTTTTTAAAGAAAATGTTCATCTCTTTGAATCGAGGCCTAGGGTCCTTTTTATAGTGCCCATAAATTAGTTAAATTTGTTAAAGAGATCTTTCTCTGAGTGATTTGGGGAATTTTCCCCACCGTTCGATCTTTGATCCAAGGGCTTCTGCTTTGCAGAAGAAAATCTTCTTGTTTTAACAAGAACAGAAAAGATTTCTTAGAATTTTAATTCTGTTTGGCGCAGATGCCCAGCGCGTGACACGTGTCGCGCAGCGCACCGCGCAGCGTAATTGCGCTAGCGCATCAGCGTGTGACACGTGTCGCGTAGCGTACAGCGCAGCGCAACTGCGCTAGCGCATCTGCGCTGACACGTGTCGCGCAGCGCACAGCGCAGGCGCTGACACGTGTCGCGCAGCGCACAGCGCAGCGCAATCTGCGCTGACACGTGTCCTGCGCTGACACGTGTCGCACAGCGCACAGCGCAGCGCAACTGTGCTGACACGTGTCGCGCAGCGCAGCGCTTGCGCAACTGAAACGTTGCTTTCTTTAATAGAGCTTTGCTCTGATTGGGCGCGCCTTCTTGGGCGCTGCACTGTCATATCAGCGCCTGACATGTGGCGCGTTGCGCCTGAGATTTGAAGCTTTGCTTCAAAATTTTGAATTTTGAATTTCAACAGAGCTTTGCTCTGATTGTGCGAAACATTCCTATTTCATTACTTTTACGGATGATTACTCTAGGTACGGATTCATTTTCTTGATGAAACATAAATCTGAGACTTTTGTGAAATTCCAAGATTATAAGAATGAAGTAGAAAACCAAACCGGCAAAAGTATCAAGACACTGAGATCTGATCGAGATGGTGAATACTTAAGTGCCGAGTTCCTAGGTTACCTAAAAGAGAAAGGAAATCTCTCTCAGCTTACTCCTCCATACACTCCATATCATAACGATGTATCGGAGAGACGGAATCGAACCCTATTGGATATGGTACGTTCCATGATGAGTAATGCTGAGTTACCGCGATCTTTCTGGGGTTATGCGCTAGAATCAGCGGCATATCTTTTGAACATGGCTCCTACCAAGACTGTGCCTACCACCCTATATCAGATATGGAGTGGGAAGAAACCCCATCTTCAGTATATGAAGATATGGGGATGTCCAGCTTTTGTTAAAAAGCAGCATGCGGACAAACTCGAGGCATGATCAGTACAGTGTAAGTTTGTGGGATATTCAAAGAACTCCAAAGGGTATTTCTTCTATTACGCAGAGGAATAAAAGGTTTTTGTTTCTCTTCATGCCCATTTTCTAGAATAGCAGTTTGTTAGTTATATGTATGCCCTAGAGGCCATTAATATACATAGGATGTATATTGTAGTGGATGCTTGGATATATATAGGGATGACTTTCTTGCTCGATATGATAGTATGCTTTCTGGTTACTCTTTACCTTAACGTGTACACTGATTGTCTCTCTGTTACATGTTGGTAAAGCCCTTAGGATGTGTACTTGACTACCTGGACTATGATGCGGATCATACTAGTGGGGACATGGTAGTCCATAAGTACATCCTTCAAAGTCCCTAGTCGTGGGTGTATCGAGACGGGGCATCGATATACCAGAGTAGACTAGCGTGTAGCTTCTCGACCCATATAGATGGGCGATGGATGATCCCATATCCATTGGTGTTTGACATCAGAGATGATATACGGGTGCTCAGTGGAGACTGGGTACACTGGACGGACTCGCCGAGAACTCCCAGATGGTATTATACCTTACGTCAGATGGCAGTTCTCTGGTGACACTGGTACATGTTAGTCTGTATACCGGAGATCGTCATAGAGTCTTGTGTGATTCCTACTGTGCTTTGATTTCCACCTTACCACGTCCAAGAGGGCATGCAAAACGGTGGTTTTTGGGTACAGTCCCGAGTCACATGGAGGCAATGTACGATAGGAGGGGTTTCGTCTCTCCCAGTATAGGGAGTTGATGTTGCCCTGTGCTCGATTGGCTATAACAGGAAGTACTTGGCCAATTCTGCTTTAGGGATTTACTGGTAAGTGTTACCAGTAGTTTCTCTACCCGTTATGAGCCCCATATCTGTAGGGTTCCTAGGCACCCTAATGAGGTCTCGCAAGGCATCGAACATGCCAATTTCAAAAATTCTAGGTGCCGAGAAACCCTAACAAGGACCGTTTGCTAGAAAACTAGGCGAAAAAGCTAACTAGTTAACACTTAACTATAAGAATCGGAAATACAACCTTTGTAGATATGGTCCTCCACCTCCACGGCTCCGAGATGAGGTCCTCTCCGCTGTCCAAATCAAATCCGGGCTCTTGCGTCGACTTCATCGGAGAATAAGCGAGCTAGGTCGTCGATGTCCATGCCGAAGATGATCTACGTCGAGGCATCGCTAAATCAAGCTCCGACTTCACCAAGTCAAGAAACTTGTGAAGAAAACACACTCTACTACTTGGCAAGAGGTAGAGGATGAAGAAATAGGAAGTGGGTAGACTTTAGAATTGGATTTCTCACTTGTTTCATCAATCCACCATTGATGAAGAAAGCTTTTCTTCTTTGAAGAAGATGAAGAAGAAGAAGCTAAAATATTATGATAAGTTCATTTAAATTAGAAAAGAAAATCCAAACTTATCATAATCCAACCATGGTTATGTGTAGAGAGCAAACGATAGTTTGGTTAATGGTTAGGTTAGGTATAAAACAAAAATGGTGGACTTTATTTAAAGCTTCATGAAGCTTCAACAAAGAACAAAAATAGCCACCATTTTCCTTTTACCAAAATGAAATAAACAAATAAATAAATGAATAAAACAAAACCCTAACCATTATTATGTAACCATGGTTTGATCTTTACACAAAAACCCTAGCAAACATGTATCATCAAACATGATACAATCAAGTGCACAAAAGTATATCACATATACAATGTGTACATCCGAGTGAGAAAATCCATTTAAAGTGAACCAATACTAGTTAATGCAAAGTAATATATCAAATATATAATTATGCATTAAATCATTAAATCAACACTTGATTTAACGATCCGGTCATGACGCACATAACCGACTGGTATCATTAGTAACATCTTATCGAATCAACACTTGATCCGATAACCCGGCTATATCGCATATAACCGATCAATGTCACATCGCGAGAATCGAATACAGTATCACATACTCGTATTATTCTCGGTCCCGCACATATCTCATATGCGCTCCTATTTCGTTTCGCTTGAGCCAGGAAACCTCTGTGTAGGACTCTAAAGACTCGTCAATACGCCGGCAGCAGGTGATGATCATATCAAACACCCACAAGCCGCAAGCGGTCTGCTAAACGTAACGGCCACCCGGGTATTGAGCGATCTGAAGATCGACGAGCAAGCCCGCTCACACTCCAGTGAATCCAACCAGTAACACTACCGTACAGTCCGGTCTGATCGTCTGATATGTCGCATATCTCACATAGGGGTGGTAAACGTCAGACCCCAATAGCTCGATAAGTCGTGTCGATATGAGGTCTATAACTGTTCGAGAAACTACTAGTAACACTTACCAGTAAATCTCAGCAACCCTGGCCAGGGATTTCCTGTTATAGCCAATCGAACACAGCGCAACATCAACCCCCTATACCGGGAGAGACGAATCCCCTCCTATCGCTCATTGCCTCCATGTGACTCGGGACTGTACCCAAAAACCACCGTTTTGCACGCCCTCTTGGACGTGGTAAGATGGAAATCAAAGCACAGTGGGAACCACACAAGACTCTATGACGATCTCGGGTCAACAGACTACTCTGTACCAGTGTCACCAGAGAGCTGCCATCTGACGTGAGGTATAATACCATCTGGGAGTTCTCGGCGAGTCCGTCCAGTGTACCCAGTCTGTACTGAGCACCCGTATATCATCTCTGATGTCAAACACCAATGAATATGGGATCATCCATCGCCCATCTGTATGGGTCGAGAAGGTATACGCTAGTCTACTCTGGTATATCGATGCCCCGTCTCGATACACCCACGACTAGGGACTTTGAAGGATGTACTTATAGACTATCTGTCCCCACTAGTATGATCTGCATCATAGTCTAGGTAGTCAAGTACACATCCTAAGGGCTTTACCAACATGTAACAGAGAGACAATCAGTGTACACGTTAAGGTAAAGAGCAACCAGATAGCATACTATCATGTCGAGCAAGAAAGTCCTCTCTATATATGTCCCAGCATCCACTACAATATACATCCAATGTACGGTAATGGCCTCTAGGGCATACATATAACTAACAATCTCCGACTTGCACTAGGGCCATCTGTAGCAGTGGTTGTAGTATCTCATACTCAACCATCCCATAAAAGTCTCTCTCTGGGAACAGGCCTTTGTGAGTGGATCCGCTGTGTTGTCCTCTGAGTCTACTCTCCAAACCTCGATCACCCTGGAGATCAACTATCTCCATGATCAGGTGATACTGCCTTAGAATATGTCTGGATCACTGATGGGACGGACGTTCCATGGCATAAGCCACAACTCCATTGTCACACAATGGGAGGAACTTAGTTCATCTCATGAACCAATATACACCCAAACAGCCTCTTTGGTAGCATCTTAAGTAGCGATGTATCCAGCCTTTATCGTCTAGTATGTCACGGTATCTAGCTTGGAACTCTTCCAACATACCGTCCCTTTACTGAGGGTAAAGACAATGCCTGCGACTGACATTCAGTCGTCTTTATCACCCTGGAACCCTTCCAGTGATTTTCCCTTGGATCGATTGATACCATCTCACTACTACTAGTGAGAGTCCTAACATCCAATTAGATCTATCTCATAGATCCAAAAACCCAGGACTTAGAAGGTATCACTTTGATCCTATATGGAGAATCATTATGATAAGCGGAGATTGATCGAGCGTAGCATAGGAAACTCCTTCCCTATCAAGAGTATGTCATCCACGTACTCTTCGAGGATCGTCACCATACTCCCTACTACCTTTTTGTTTATACAAGGTTCATCTACCATTTTGATGATGTCAAACTCTTTGACTAATCCATCAAAACAGATGTTCCAACTCCGCGATGCCTGCTTTAATCCTATAAAGCATCTTGCACACGTTTCCGCTTCTCCCACTGTCTACGAAGCCCTCTGGCTGTGTACTTATAGACGCTCTCTTCTAAAACATCATTTAGAAAAGCAGTCATGACACCCAACCACCAGATATCGTAGTCATGGTATGTAGCCATGACAAGTAGGATCTGGATGGACTTAAGCATAGGCACTTGAAAAGGTTTCATCATAATCCACGCCTGGTCGATGACGAAAACCTTTAACAAGTCTAGCTTTGAAAGTCTCAACTTTTCCATGTACACCAGGTAATCTTCTCAAGATATACTTGCTCCTGATGGGGATTTAACCCTTCAGATATAGCAACCAAAGTCCATACTTTGTTGGTGTATAAGGATTCCATCTTAGATCGCTAAGCATCCAGCCATTCTTATAGAGTCTTACTCCTGATGGCCAGCTCGAAACTAGTTGGGTCATCATCTCATGATGCATTCCTCGCTCCCACTGTCATAGAGAAACAGAAGTATCTCTCAGGTGGGTGAGGAACCCTACTAGATCGGCGGAGAGGCTGAGGTTCGTTGGTTTCCACTGAATCCTCTGGCTGTACCAAATCATGCTGTAGTTTGTATAGCTGGAACACTTCCAGTTCTACATAACAGACCTTGCCTCGAGCTTGTCCGGATTTTGCTTTTAGACATAGGCCGGACAACCCCAAATCTTAACTAACTTAAGACATGGGCTCTTCCCTTTCCATATGTCATATGGAGTGGTAGGCAACTGATTTGATTTGAACCTATTCAATAGGTATGCAGCTTCTCAAGTGCATAACCCCTAAAAGGAAATAGGTAACTCAGTAATACTCATCATAGAGCACACCATATCATATAGGGTGTGATTGCTCCGCCCCGATATACCATCGTGCTATGGTGTATTCGGAGGAGTAATACCGAGAGAGAATCTCATTCTCCTTTAGAATAGTCCAGTATTTCCGTGCTCAAGTATTCTCCTCCTCGATCACATCAAAGGACATAATACTTATACCTGTATATTGGTTCTCTACTTCTAACTTATATTCTGTGAATATCTCAAAAGGTTCGGACTTGTATTTCAACAGGAACATATGTCTGAATCTTGAAAGATTATCAGAGAATGTAATGAAGTACAAAGAACCGGTCTTGGCATGTGTAGACAGGGGACCTACATACATCAACATGTATCATCCCAAGAGTACACTAACTCTTTCTCTGTTTCCAATAAACAGGGCTATGGTCATCTTATCTTTGTGACATGACTGGCGAGTTTCACAAGATGTAAATTCAAACTAATTTAAATATGCATCTTTATGTAACTCTAGTCAGTCGGGTCACATTGATCTGACCTAGTCTACAATACCTCAAGAAGAATTCGTTCATTTCTGAACTCTTTTTCTTGTGTGTGTTCTATATACTAAGAACTGTAGTTTGATTTAGAACGTCAATGCTTTTAGACAACGTGCCTGATACGATCAACTTTTGATATAGGAAATGTTCAAAACATTATCCAACAATACAAAATTTTATCATTTCTTTACTAATAAAGAGACTGATATGATTTTGTATATCAGGTTCGGTATCTAATAACATTCGTTCAGAATCAATGTATTGGTAATACAGGGTGACAGTGACCAACAGACTTGGCTGCAACACTTGCCCCGTTTTCTGCCTCATGAAACTTATCACCCGTTCTCAGTTCTCTACCTATCTGTAGCCCTATGTAACAGATTACATATCTGGGATCCTGATCTGGTATCACATACCCAGGACGTAGAGGATACAGAGAAACAGTTCTTTGTAATGAACACACCCGAAGATGATGCATCAGCATGCACTCTCTTCGTTTGGGCGGCACGGGAATTCTGGTATTCCCCAATTTCCTGCTCTGTCTTATAACAATTATAAGTTGGAGCGGGACCAACGTTCCCCAGCTCAGTATAACAAGCGGGTTCGGTCAATAATCCGTATTATTATCTTGATTAAGGCGTGATATGGTCGCTACCTGGAGAGAGAGAGAAGAAAACACTCAGCGTGCGCTCTGTCAAGAATAGATTGGTTATTATTTTATCTAATCAGGATGGCTCCTACTGCTTTTTATCAAATCTTCCTTCAAACTGTTAGTGTATATGCCCTAGAGGCCATTACTGTATCATACTAGCTTGTATATTACTTAATGGAAGCTTGGGATATTCACAGTTGTATATACAATCTTGCTCGAAATGGTAGTATGCTACTTGGTTTGTCTCTGCTTTAATATGTGCATGTGTTTCTTTTAGCATATTGCGGGTATACATATTAGTAGAGCCCTTAGGATCTTTGCTTGATTACCAGCGTTGTGATGGCGCTCGCACTCGTGGGAGCTGGGTAATCTATAAGCACATCCTTATACAGGTCCCTGGTCGTTGGACTATCGAGACAGGGCATCGATACTCCGGAGTAGACTAGCGTATGCGCTTCTCATCCCAGTGTGGGAGACGGTCTGTCCCACAGCCGTTAGTACGTCGTACTTGGGATAGTATGCGGGTGCTCGTTAGGTTACGAGTACACTGGACAGGACTCGTCGGGAACTGTTGGTTGGTAATATACCTATCGTCAGTTATCAGTTCCCAGGTGACATGAGTACAGCTTAGTCCGCTGACTTGACACTGTCACTTCGCCTCGAGTGTGTTCCCACTGCACTTTGATTACTACCCTACCACGGCTCAGAGGAGTCGTGCAAACAGGTAGTTTTTGGGTGCAGTCCCGAAGCACTTGGAGGCAGTGACGGTTAGACAGGATTCGTCTCTCCCGGTATTGGGGGTTGACATCGCGCTGTGTCCAGGAGAGCCATTACACGAGTAGTCCCTGGCCAGGGCAAGCGAGATATACTGGTAGGCTTCCAGTGTTATCTCAGGGTGTTCTGGGCTTCACTCCGACACGACTTGTACCGCTATTAGGGGACTGACGTTCACCGCCCCCCTAGGCCCGCCATGCGATGTATCAGACGAACAGACCGGACTGTACGGAGACTGTCACATACAGGCTCAGTAGGAGTGCAGATGGGGTTCACCTCGTCAGTCTTCTTATCGACATCTACCTGGGGACCGTTACGTACAGCTAGTGCCGCTTGCGGTCTGTGGTTAAACCCACTGCCAGCGTAGTGTCGAGTCTTTAGAGTCCCACACAGAGAGCTATTCGCCTTTAGGCAAAATGAGTAGAGGTCGCATGGTTTTGCGACAGGGTTCGTTCGCATCCGCGCACTTGTGCACGTTTGCTGTCCGGACAGTCTATACTAGCGGGCTTTGGTTTAAGCCGGATCCTAGTATATGATTTGAGATTGGTTTTTCTCATTGTGTTCGTGTTCCTCGGATCACGAATGCGGGTGCGTATGCACAGTTGCTTGAGATTGGGGGAGAGGACCTTGTTTAGGGTTAATGGCCTTTGTCATTTTATTAACCCTATTGATTTTGTGTGGATTATTGTTAATTGATAATTAGCTTAATTATTGTGCATGATTGTTGTTGACAATTTGACTTCATTGACTTGTTGACCATGTTGACAACTTGACCATAATCATTTCATTTGGAAGATGCTCTTTGATCTTTGCAAAAATGAAATGATAATGGTCAATTCATGATTTATCATGACAATTTTCAAGCTAATTATCTAATTAAACTTATCCTCACATATTAGTGAGAATGGCTCACTATTTTTCTCATTCTATCATATCTTTTCTCTCTCTTGCTCATCCTCTCCCTCAAGCTCTCTCCCTCTCATGTGTTGAGAAACAAAAAGCTTGAGAAAAACCCTCTCTTGATCTTCTCTACTCACTTCTAGGGTTCAAGTCTTAGCATTTCTTGCACTCTAGTTACTCCTAGCTTGGAGTTGAAGCTAAAGGTGGTGGCTTTCGGGTGGATCCTTCTTTGACGGGAGAAGACAAGCAAGGTGATCCTTTTCTACCATACCTAGGAGCAAGGAGAGAAGGACTAAAGACCAAAGGTATAACCTTTCTTCACTTAGCTACTTTGTAGTTAGGGTTAGCTAGTTTATGTTTAGCAAAGATCCTCACAAGCATAGTCCATGTTGCCTAAGTCATTAAAAATCCGATTTTTATTATGTTTTCCGCCTCCCCGTAAGCACCGGGGTGGGCAACACGGACTAACAGTGGTATCAGAGCCTAACTAAACCTAAACTAGTTAAGTAGTTAAGTGTAACGAAGTTCGGAACCGGAAAAATCACAAAACCAAATTTTTACAAAATCCAAGTTTCTGTTAAAATTTTTCCTGCTCGAAATGAAAAACTGTACACATGTAAAATCGTCTCAGGGTTTTGTGAATACACCCAAGAAAAACGATACCCTAATTCCCTCAAGTCGCCGCGCTTCCGCCGCATGAAGTAGGTATATGCGGCGGAACCGCCGCGGATTGTGGTTATCGGCGCATCGTTTTTCGTGCAGAGTGTGTTGTTGTTGGTTTTGGGATTTTTAGTATATATTATATGTACCCAGATTCTACAGAAAAGAAATTTCTTTTTGGGGTCCTATAATTCCGTATTTTTCCGAACTTCACTGCACTTTAACTATATCGGTTATATCTGTAATGCTTGCATGTATTGAACGTCGGCTAATCGCTATAAGACGATTAGTCGGGGTTATACATGATCTGTGATTGTTGGTTTGTGGATATGAATGGATTGGATTGTCGCGGGTAAATAGCCGGGTTGGATGTGAGATGAGCGTTATTTTCTTTCATTCATTTGTAACATGTAAATTGATGTAATAATATTCTTTGTATGGCCGCACAACCGGGTCGGGGTTGTAGCCGTCATTGTATAATTCTTTTTACTGTTTTTGCTCCTAGGATAGACCCATGGAGGGGGTGCACAAACTACCGGGTATCTCGAAGTGCCGAGTGGCCTACTCACGGTGGTGAGGGAGGTTGCTTCGCTTCGGGTGCTTGGCGGGTAGTTTGCCGCACCCGTAGGGGTCTTGGGTGGGGTATTGGCTATTCACCGCGACCGTGTAATCCGCTTTGCGTTGCAGGCTCGAACGCATTGCGGATTCCTAGTATATCCAATGTATTCATCTGTGATCTGTAATGTCTATCATTGCTATATATTTATATATAATAACTATTTAGGCGTTGCTTATGTTTTACAGCCGCGCTAGCCCAGCCCCCGCTCTGTCGTTAGTTAAGTAACCTAACGGGTGATGACGGGGCCCCGTGGCGAATGCGAATGGCATAAGCGTACGTCATATTTTGGTTGTTTTCTGCAATGGTAGGATTAAATGATGGGACGCATTAAAAGAACTAATGCAAGAAATAAACCAAGTAAAAGTCGATTGGAACACTTTGAAAACCACTCGGTTCTTTTCAAAACTAAACTTTTAAACGCGGAGCTTGAACCACTCCTTTTAAAAGCTATCTCGTTCCATCGATTATATCAAGTTCACTACGTTCACGGTTTCGCCAAAACCATTCGTAGCCCTCCGTCATTCCACATGAATGGTCAAAAGTATTCAAGCTATGTATTTTGGCCAAAGTCAAGGCATAGTGATTGGTAGCGTTTGGGTATTCATGTGCAGCATAGATAGATGCGTTGATTTGGGACAGTCGTGCTGCCATTTTGGCCAAAGTCAAGGGTAGGTACGGGTGGGTCCAAATTAACCAGGAGAATGACGGGTAGAACTTGACATGTGACTTATGATATTTTGGCCAAAGTCAAGGTCATAAGAGCATGGGGCAAAAATCCACATCGGGAGTTTCATAAGTACTGAAACTTGCTAGATTTGCATACCATTTGGAGTGTGATGATTCTGGTAGGATTCCTTCGGTTTTATCACGCGATGATATTTGGATCCCGATCCTACTGTGAGTATATGCTACTCCTCGGGAAAACTCTCACTTAACGATCAATGCTATAAACCTAGTAGGTGCCTAGAAAGGTGTTAGCGGGGCTACGCCCACAGGGAAAAGAGGTTACTTAATTAAGGAACTTCGCGAAAGCGTTGGAAAACCTCCCTCGAAGTACCGACACTGGCCTGGCTGAACGGTTAAGCAAGTATTGTACGGTGAGAATGATCCCGGCTAATCCTTTTCTTTACGGTTTGAGAAGGGATTCGAGAGACAGTGGGAGCCATCCAGTTTAGACAAACTAAAAACCACTCTAAACTTGCAAGAGCATCATGCTAAAGTGTTTCTTTTCTCTCTCCTAATTGCAGCGACCATTCAAGATGACCGGACTTAAGTTACTATTAGATAAAAACATATTGACAGGGCCAAACTACAAAGATTGGCTCAGGAATGTCAAGATGGCTATCACTTATGACAAGCTGGGGTATATACTTACCACCAAAGCTCCCCCCGTCCCAGGTCCCACCTCCAGCGTCGCGGATGTAGAAATCCGTAAGACATGGGAGATAGATTGCGCGAGGGCCAAATGCCTCGTACTAGCCTCGATGGACAATGACCATCAGAGGAGGCACGAGAATATGGACCTAGAGTCCATATTTCTCCATACAAAAGAACTGTATGGAGAGCAGTCTCGTATCGCAAGATACGAAGTGTCGAAGAAGCTCTTTTCGGCAAGGTTGGCCGTCGGATCATCGGTAGCGGACCACGTGCTTAAGATGATCGGCTACATAGAGGAGCTCGCGGACCTTGGGACCACGTTGGAGAATGAACTCTATACTGATCTGATTCTCCAGTCCCTTCCTTCCACTTACGCCCAGTTCATTCTTAACTTCAACATGCAAGGAAAGGAGGTAGAACTTGCCGAGCTTCTGAACATGTTGAGGACTGCTGAGGGCACCCTACAGAAGGGTAGGGAGACATCCACTTTGTTTGTAGGAGGATCTTCCTCTTCTAGGTCCAGGGCGAAAGCCAAGGGCAAGAAGAAGAAAGCCCCCGCCAAACCAAGAGGCGGTGTCGGTAAAGTGGATACGAAGGGAAAGGGTAAAGCAACAAAGGTAGCGGGGAAGCTGGTGGGGAAGGAAGAATGCTTCTATTGTCACAAAAGTGGCCACTGGAAACAAGATTGCAAGGCTTGGAAAGCCAGAACACAGGATTTGAAGCGAGTTGCAGCTTCAGCTTCAGGTGTGTATGTTATTGAAAATTGTCTATCAATAAACTCTACTTCCTGGGTATTGGATACCGGATCAGGATCTCATATCTGTAATTCTTTGCAGGCGTTGAGAAAGCGTAGAGTTTTGAAGGCAGGTGACATGACCCTCAGAGTTGCGAACGGTGCTAGCATGGATGCAGAGGCCGTGGGGGACTATCACCTGGGATTATCAGATGGACACTTTTTGGTTTTGCGTAGTTGTTATTATGTACCAAATGCAACCTGTAATATCATTTCTGTATCTTTATTATCTAAAGAAGGTTATGAATTTGCATTTGTAAGTAATGTAGTGAACATTCACCTTAATCAAGTGTTGATTGGGTCAGGTACATTGAACAACGGTATTTACGTTTTAAACCAACCACAGATTTTCAATATCCAGAATACACACAAAAGAAAGTCTCCAGAAATTAATAAAACTTTCTTATGGCATTGTAGACTGGGTCACATCAACGAGAGAAGATTGACTAAGTTACATACTGAAGGATATTTGGATTCGTTCGAATATCAATCGTATGCAACTTGTCAATCCTGTCTCAAAGGAAAGATGACAAAGGCTCCGTTTTCTGGACACGGAGAAAGAGCGAGCGAGCTCTTGGGACTCGTACACAGCGACGTGTGCGGTCCAATGTCTACACATGCGCGAAGCGGTTTTTCTTACTTCATAACTTTTACGGATGATCTCTCAAGATTCGGACATGTCTTCTTAATGAAGCATAAATCCGAAGCTTTTGAAAAGTTCCAGGAATATAAGAGTGAAGTAGAGAAACAAACCGGCAAAAGTATCAAGATCCTAAGATCGGATCGAGGAGGAGAATACTTAAGTGCCGAATTCCTGAATTACTTAAAAGAGAATGGAATTCTCTCTCAGCTTACTCCTCCATACACCCCGCAACATAACGGTGTATCGGAGAGACGGAACCGAACCCTATTGGATATGGTACGGTCCATGATGAGTAATGCTGAGTTACCGCGATCTTTCTGGGGATATGCGCTAGAAACAGCTGCATACCTTTTGAACCGTGTTCCCACTAAGACTGTGCCTACCACACCATATGAGTTATGGAGTGAGAAGAAACCCTATCTTCAATACTTGAAGATTTGGGGATGTCCAGCTTATGTCAAAAAGCAGCATGTGGACAAACTCGAGGCACGCTCAGTACTGTGCAAGTTTGTGGGATACCCAAAGAACTCCAGGGGGTATCTTTTCTATTACGCAGAGGAACAAAAAGTCCTTGTTTCTCGCAATGCCCACTTTCTGGAACATCAGTTCATAGAAAAAGAAATAAGTGGGAGCGCAATAGAACTGGAAGAAATTCCAGAACCACAAACTATTACTGAAAGTTTAGTGGAACCAGAAAGTTCAAAAGAACAGGACATTCCTATGCCGCTCCGCAGGAGTAGTAGGCAGTCTCATCCGCCCGAGAGATACTACGGTTTTCTCATTGACGGGGATAGAGAAGACTGCATCCTGGATTGTGATGAACCTACTAGCTTCCAGCAAGCCATTCAGAGCATCGACTCGGTAAAATGGCTGGATGCAATGCGAACCGAGATGGAGTCCATGTACACCAACAAAGTATGGACGTTGGACATTGCTCCAGATGGGGTAAAACCCGTAGGATGCAAGTGGATCTTCAAAAGGAAGATTGGTGTAGATGGACAGGTTGAGACCTATAAAGCTAGACTGGTGGCAAAGGGTTTTCGTCAGCGACCTGGTTTGGACTATGACGAAACCTTTTCTCCAGTAGCTATGCTGAAATCCATTCGGATCCTTCTTGCCATTGCTGCTTTCCACGATTATGAGATTTGGCAGATGGACGTAAAGACAGCTTTTCTAAATGGTCATTTAGAAGAGTGTGTCTATATGGATCAGCCAGAGGGTTTCATTCAGGGTGGGAGCAGCGGAAAGGTGTGCAAGTTGCTCAAGTCCATTTATGGACTCAAGCAGGCATCGCGGAGTTGGAACATCTGTTTTGATGAGACGGTCAAAGAATTTGGCTTTATCAAAAATCCAGATGAACCATGCATCTATTGTAGATTTGTAGCGAGAACTGTAGTATTCCTCGTTTTATACGTGGATGACATTCTCTTAATAGGAAATGACATTCCTATGCTACAATCTGTCAAGGGGTTCTTGTCACACAGGTTCTCCATGAAAGACCTGGGTGATGCCTCCTACATTCTGGGTATCCGGATCTACCGTGACAGATCCAAGAGGATATTAGGACTCTCGCAGTCCAGGTACATCGACACCATACTGAAGAGATTCAGTATGGAAGATTCCAAGCGCGGTAATCTACCGGCTTGTCACGGGATCACCCTCTCCAAAGAGATGTCTCCCAAGACTGATTTGGAGAGGGATCGCATGTCTATTATACCCTACGCTTCTGCGGTAGGCTCTATAATGTATGCGATGTTGTGTACCAGACCGGATGTGGCTTATGCACTGAGTGTGGTAAGCAGGTATCAGTCAAACCCTGGGGAGAAACATTGGATAGCAGTAAAGAACATTCTCAAGTACCTGAGAAGGACTAAGGAGATGTTCTTGGTGTATGGCGGAAAAGACCTGCAGATTGAGGCCTTTGCTGAATCCAGCTTCCAGAGTGACAAGGATGATTCCAAGTCCATGTCGGGTTTTGTCTTTACCCTCAATGGAGGGGCGGTGTGTTGGAAGAGCTCCAAACAGGAAACCGTTGCTGACTCGACTATGGAAGCGGAATACATCGCTGCATCTGATGCCGCAAAAGAAGCTGTCTGGATGAGGAAGTTCTTGAAAGAACTTCAGGTGGTTCCGTCCATTGTTGACCCAATACCTCTGTATTGCGACAACAACGGGGCTATAGCTTTAGCGAAGGAACCCAGGTCCCATCAGAAATCCAGACACATCTTAAGGCGGTATCACCTGATCAGGGAGATCGTAGATCGCCAGGAGATCGAGGTCCGGAGAGTTGCATCAGAGGATAACACAGCAGATCCATTCACCAAGGCCTTGCCCCAGACTCAGTTCGAGCGGCTGATCGAGATGATAGGTCTTCGATACGCCAGTACATGGCCTTAGTGCAAGTGGGAGATTGTTAGTGTATATGCCCTAGAGGCCATTACTGTATCATACTAGCTTGTATATTACTTAATGGAAGCTTGGGATATTCACAGTTGTATATACAATCTTGCTCGAAATGGTAGTATGCTACTTGGTTTGTCTCTGCTTTAATATGTGCATGTGTTTCTTTTAGCATATTGCGGGTATACATATTAGTAGAGCCCTTAGGATCTTTGCTTGATTACCAGCGTTGTGATGGCGCTCGCACTCGTGGGAGCTGGGTAATCTATAAGCACATCCTTATACAGGTCCCTGGTCGTTGGACTATCGAGACAGGGCATCGATACTCCGGAGTAGACTAGCGTATGCGCTTCTCATCCCAGTGTGGGAGACGGTCTGTCCCACAGCCGTTAGTACGTCGTACTTGGGATAGTATGCGGGTGCTCGTTAGGTTACGAGTACACTGGACAGGACTCGTCGGGAACTGTTGGTTGGTAATATACCTATCGTCAGTTATCAGTTCCCAGGTGACATGAGTACAGCTTAGTCCGCTGACTTGACACTGTCACTTCGCCTCGAGTGTGTTCCCACTGCACTTTGATTACTACCCTACCACGGCTCAGAGGAGTCGTGCAAACAGGTAGTTTTTGGGTGCAGTCCCGAAGCACTTGGAGGCAGTGACGGTTAGACAGGATTCGTCTCTCCCGGTATTGGGGGTTGACATCGCGCTGTGTCCAGGAGAGCCATTACACGAGTAGTCCCTGGCCAGGGCAAGCGAGATATACTGGTAGGCTTCCAGTGTTATCTCAGGGTGTTCTGGGCTTCACTCCGACACGACTTGTACCGCTATTAGGGGACTGACGTTCACCGCCCCCCTAGGCCCGCCATGCGATGTATCAGACGAACAGACCGGACTGTACGGAGACTGTCACATACAGGCTCAGTAGGAGTGCAGATGGGGTTCACCTCGTCAGTCTTCTTATCGACATCTACCTGGGGACCGTTACGTACAGCTAGTGCCGCTTGCGGTCTGTGGTTAAACCCACTGCCAGCGTAGTGTCGAGTCTTTAGAGTCCCACACAGAGAGCTATTCGCCTTTAGGCAAAATGAGTAGAGGTCGCATGGTTTTGCGACAGGGTTCGTTCGCATCCGCGCACTTGTGCACGTTTGCTGTCCGGACAGTCTATACTAGCGGGCTTTGGTTTAAGCCGGATCCTAGTATATGATTTGAGATTGGTTTTTCTCATTGTGTTCGTGTTCCTCGGATCACGAATGCGGGTGCGTATGCACAGTTGCTTGAGATTAGGGGAGAGGACCTTGTTTAGGGTTAATGGCCTTTGTCATTTTATTAACCCTATTGATTTTGTGTGGATTATTGTTAATTGATAATTAGCTTAATTATTGTGCATGGTTGTTGTTGACAATTTGACTTCATTGACTTGTTGACCATGTTGACAACTTGACCATAATCATTTCATTTGGAAGATGCTCTTTGATCTTTGCAAAAATGAAATGATAATGGTCAATTCATGATTTATCATGACAATTTTCAAGCTAATTATCTAATTAAACTTATCCTCACATATTAGTGAGAATGGCTCACTATTTTTTCTCATTCTATCATATCTTTTCTCTCTCTTGCTCATCCTCTCCCTCAAGCTCTCTCCCTCTCATGTGTTGAGAAACAAAAAGCTTGAGAAAAACCCTCTCTTGATCTTCTCTACTCACTTCTAGGGTTCAAGTCTTAGCATTTCTTGCACTCTAGTTACTCCTAGCTTGGAGTTGAAGCTAAAGGTGGTGGCTTTCGGGTGGATCCTTCTTTGACGGGAGAAGACAAGCAAGGTGATCCTTTTCTACCATACCTAGGAGCAAGGAGAGAAGGACTAAAGACCAAAGGTATAACCTTTCTTCACTTAGCTACTTTGTAGTTAGGGTTAGCTAGTTTATGTTTAGCAAAGATCCTCACAAGCATAGTCCATGTTGCCTAAGTCATTAAAAATCCGATTTTTATTATGTTTTCCGCCTCCCCGTAAGCACCGGGGTGGGCAACACGGACTAACACAAACCCTAAAAGGAAAGACTAGCCGGGATTAATTACACACTACAAGTTCGCCAATCTTTCAGCCAGGCCAGTGTCGGTACTTTGAGGGAGGTCCACCGTGCTTTCGCACGAACCTAATTAATGTAAACCTCGTTTTCCCAGAGGCGTAACCCCGTTGACACCTTTCTAGACACCTACTTGATCGGCTAATTGTAATGTATAAAACTCTCCCAGGAGTAACTCTTACTCGCAGCGGGTATCGGGATCCAACTATCTCATAGAAGGTATGCAATCTCATTGCAAATTTCAACACTTGAAATTCCCGATAATATTTTGCCCTTAGCTCGCTATGACCTTGACGCATGCCAAACAACCCATTGTCTGCTAGTCAAGTTCAATCCGTATATTTCTTGATTGAATTAAACCCACCCGCACGACCCTTGACGCATGCCAAACAACGCCGTACGAATACCCTAATCCAATCGCATCATATGCTGGCAGATAAGCACTAGTTAGCTACCGTACACTACGCCTTGACGCATGCCAAACAACCGCAGCACGAATACTAACTAATACTTATCTGAAATGACGGAGGGCTACGACAGGTTTTTCTGAAAACCTATTGCGTAATGAACTTGATATCGTTGTAGGATCGAATGAATTTTGAAATGGAGTGTTTTTTAGGCTTTTCTAGTTTTGCTAAAGGAGTCACTCCCGGTGAAGGGATCGTCGGTCCTTTCCTCGTCGAATGAGGTGCGGGATATATCATATATATCACTGTGCAAAGCAAAACACTTAAAAGCAATCAAAAGACAAACCGAGTGTGTAGCATCTGCCAGTTATTGCTAAAGGAGTCACTCCCGGTGAAGGGATCTCGGTCCTTTCCTTATCGAATAAGGTGCAGGATATATCACATATACCGCTATGCAAAGCAAGAACTGTAGCTACCTGTTTTATTTTGAAATTCGATTCTATAACATCTTAGGTTTCTTTTATTTCATTAATCACATTAATGAAGTCCCATTAATTAAGTACCTAAACATCACAGATAAATACGACGTACACTTATGCCATCCGCATTCGCCTCGATGTCCCCTCGTGCACCGTTAGGTTAGGTAACTAACGGCAGAGCGGGGCAGGGCTAGCGCGGGTGTAAAACATAAGTAACGTCTATATAGTATATCATATATACTATATACCGTATCTATCACGGAACATCATATGATCACATCACAGATATCGCAGCAGAAGAAACATATGAAACATTGGATATACTAGGACGTCCGTGTTTTCAATACGAGCCAGTATAAAACACGGATTCCACGGTCGCGATGAATAGCCAAACCCACACCCCTAGACCCCTACGAGAGCGGCAAGCAACCCTACCAATTCTGGAGTTAGGAGACTCGGACTCGACTCCTCGAGTTGGTCTCCCACTGGACTCCAGAACCCGGTTACTTGTGCCCTCTTCCTTGGGTCTATCCTAGTGCGGAAAAGTAAATAATATACAAACGGTGACATCTTCCGCTACCTGGAAGTGCCCCAATAAAAGAATATTACATACAAGTTTTTACATGAATGAAAATGAAAAACACTCATCTCACATAAAAAACCCCGGCTATTCAAACACGACGATCCAATATAACATATCCAGCAACACATAACATCACATGTCATCAACGTAAGTAAATATGCGCATCCCAATTGTCGTTGACATATAGCAACGAAACCGGCGATATCACATATTACACTTACGGTCACAGAAAAGAAAGTGTAAAACTACAACAGTTGGAATCCGCAATCACCTCAGACATCGCATGCCTGACCAAATGAATTACTTAGACATCACATGCCTAACAATTATAAACCCCGCATTTCAGTCTCATTATCGAAAACACTTTTCAATATCGAGTCGGGCAATTCTACAAGATTCCCGACAGTCTGATCGAATACCCGTCGCAAACTTTAGTAGGCGGCCGCACCCCCGATACCGTCGACGAAGTGCACCAAGGCGGAACACCGCTGCCGCGAGCACCCGAACGGATGCTTTCGGCGACGGGGTTCTCCTACAGTCACTTGATCGGGGCTATGGAGTAAGGCTGTCTATTAAGTTTACCCGGCGAGTATCCGCGTACGCTACGTGATTGCGACGGACTTTTGATCACATCAAAATTCCGTGGCAACTGATCAAGTGAGACTAAAGTGCTATGTTTATAACATTCATTCAGTTATCTCATAACTTATTGTGAATTCCAAATATTGTATCACATTCCAGACAATTAGAAAATGATAAACTTTCCGATTGAACATTCGAACACCCAAGTTTTCCCGATACAGCTCAACACATGAAATAAGTCTAACAACATTCCGTTCGTGCCTCAGTACCAACGGTCCAGCCGTAGAAGGGTCAAGCCAACGCCTCACATGTGGCACGCCGTACTGCCCCAAACCCGAAGGTTCAAAGGGCAGTTCAAGACGGTCACATAATCGAGTTAAGGTTTGTTGTCTTCTAGAGGGACCATCGCGTTACTTGCACTACTTAGAACGTCGTTAAACTACGGAAAAATCCAACACTTGGAAATTTCCCGACAGGGGAAAAATTGGGTATTTATATCCGGTCGAACTTTTTAACATATTCTAAAAATTTATCCGGAAAGCCAAATAGACAAAATTTGATACCCCGATCGAAACACCGAATCCCCAAAACAACAGGAGAAAATTCAACTCTTGAAAAATTATTAAAAATACCCAGGAAAACCAGCACTGAAAATTAAGAATTACTGTGCAAATTTCGAAGCACAAAACGACAACAGGGCCGCGGATCCGCCGCATTAGCCTACTGTAAGGCCGCGGATCCGCGCCCTCTTTAAGGAATCACTTGCTCGAATTTTGAAGTAAACCTTATATCTTCCTGCTTATTTTTCTGAATATTTTTAATCTGCAAAAATCCACGTTTTTGAAAAAAGGACAGAGAGCATGGAAATTTTGCGGTTTCGGTTCGTTCGGACTTCAAATCGCGTCTAAACTCCGCCTAAGGCTCTAGCTAGGCTCTGATACCACTGTAGGGTTCCTAGGCACCCTAATGAGGTCTCGCAAGGCATCGAACATGCCAATTTCAAAAATTCTAGGTGCCGAGAAACCCGACTACGGACCGTTTGCTAGAAAACTAGGCGAAAAAGCTAACTAGTTAACACTTAACTATAAGAATCGGAAATACAACCTTTGTAGATCCGGTCCTCCACCTCCACGGCTCCGAGATGAGGTCCTCTCCGCTGTCCAAATCAAATCCGGGCTCTTGCGTCGACTTCATCGGAGAATAAGCGAGCTAGGTCGTCGATGTCCATGCCGAAGATGATCTACGTCGAGGCATCGCTAAATCAAGCTCCGACTTCACCAAGTCAAGAAACTTGTGAAGAAAACACACTCTACTACTTGGCAAGAGGTAGAGGATGAAGAAATAGGAAGTGGGTAGACTTTAGAATTGGATTTCTCACTTGTTTCATCAATCCACCATTGATGAAGAAAGCTTTTCTTCTTTGAAGAAGATGAAGAAGAAGAAGCTAAAATATTATGATAAGTTCATTTAAATTAGAAAAGAAAATCCAAACTTATCATAATCCAACCATGGTTATGTGTAGAGAGCAAACTATAGTTAGGTTAATGGTTAGGTTAGGTATAAAACTAAAATGGTGGACTTTATTTAAAGCTTCATGAAGCTTCAACAAAGAACAAAAATAGCCACCATTTTCCTTTTACCAAAATGAAATAAACAAATAAATAAATGAATAAAACAAAACCCGAACCATTATTATGTAACCATGGTTTGATCTTTTCACAAAAACCCTAGCAAACATGTATCATCAAACATGATACAATCAAGTGCACAAAAGTATATCACATATACAATGTGTACATCCGAGTGAGAAAATCCATTTAAAGTGAACCAATACTAGTTAATGCAAAGTAATATATCAAATATATAATTATGCATTAAATCATTAAATCAACACTTGATTTAACGATCCGGTCATGACGCACATAACCGACTGGTATCATTAGTAACATCTTATCGAATCAACACTTGATCCGATAACCCGGCTATATCGCATATAACCGATCAATGTCACATCGCGAGAATCGAATACAGTATCACATACTCGTATTATTCTCGGTCCCGCACATATCTCATATGCGCTCCTATTTCGTTTTGCTTGAGCCAGGAAACCTCTGTGTAGGACTCTAAAGACTCGTCAATACGCCGGCAGCAGGTGATGATCATATCAAACACCCACAAGCCGCAAGCGGTCTGCTAAACGTAACGGCCACCCGGGTATTGAGCGATCTGAAGATCGACGAGCAAGCCCGCTCACACTCCAGTGAATCCAACCAGTAACACTACCGTACAGTCCGGTCTGATCGTCTGATATGTCGCATATCTCACCTAGGGGTGGTAAACGTCAGACCCCAATAGCTCGATAAGTCGTGTCGATATGAGGTCTATAACTATTCGAGAAACTACTAGTAACACTTACCAGTAAATCTCAACAACCCTGGCTAGGGATTTCCTGTTATAGCCAATCGAACACAGCGCAACATCAACCCCCTATACCGGGAGAGACGAATCCCCTCCTATCGCTCATTGCCTCCATGTGACTCGGGACTGTACCCAAAAACCACCGTTTTGCACGCCCTCTTGGACGTGGTAAGATGGAAATCAAAGCACAGTGGGAACCACACAAGACTCTATGACGATCTCGGGTCAACAGACTACTCTGTACCAGTGTCACCAGAGAACTGCCATCTGACGTGAGGTATAATACCATCTGGGAGTTCTCGGCGAGTCCGTCCAGTGTACCCAGTCTGTACTGAGCACCCGTATATCATCTCTGATGTCAAACACCAATGAATATGGGATCATCCATCGCCCATCTGTATGGGTCGAGAAGGTATACGCTAGTCTACTCTGGTATATCGATGCCCCGTCTCGATACACCCACGACTAGGGACTTTGAAGGATGTACTTATAGACTATCTGTCCCCACTAGTATGATCTGCATCATAGTCTAGGTAGTCAAGTACACATCCTAAGGGCTTTACCAACATGTAACAGAGAGACAATCAGTGTACACGTTAAGGTAAAGAGCAACCAGATAGCATACTATCATGTCGAGCAAGAAAGTCCTCTCTATATATGTCCCAGCATCCACTACAATATACATCCAATGTACAGTAATGGCCTCTAGGGCATACATATAACTAACAATATCGACACGACTTATCGAGTTATTGGGGTCTGACGTTTACCACCCATAGACAAGATATGCGACATATCAGACGAATAGACCGGACTGTACGGTAAGTGTTATTGGTTGGATTCACAGGAGTGTGAGCGGGCTTGCTCGTTGATCTTCTGATCGCTCAATACCCGGGTGGCCGTTACGTTTAGCAGACCGCTTGCGGCTTGTGAGTGTTTGATATGATCATCACCTACTGCCGGCGTATTGACGAGTCTTTAGAGTCCTACACAGAGGTTTCCTGGCTCAAGCGAAACGAAATAGGAGCGCATATGAGATATGTGCGGGACCGAGAATAATACCAGTATGTGATGCTATATTCTATTCTCGCGATTTGTATCATCAGTCGGTTATATGTGATATAGCCGGATTACCGAATCAAGTGTTGATTCGATATATTGATGCACTTGATATTAGTCGGTTATATGCAGTATGACCGGATTATTAAATCAAGTGTTGATTTAATGATTTAATGTATAATTATATATTTGATATATTACTTTACATTAACTAGTATTTGTTCACTTAAGATTGATTTTCTCACTTGAAGTGCACAAGTTGTATATGTGATATATTTTTGTGCACTAGTTTGTATCATATTTGATGATACATGCAAACTTGGGTGTGTGTATGGATTATACCATGTTTAGGTTAAAGGTTTAGTTTTTTATTTAATTTATTTGATTTATGTAAAATAAAATGGTGGCTTACTTTGTCTTTGCTAAAAGCATCTTTGACAAAGTCCACCATTTTGTTTTACATAAGATTTTCCTTAACCTAACCTTTAACTTAAACTTGAGTTTAGTCTCTACAAGGGTTAATCTCACCCATGGTTGCAAGATGATAACTTCACTTGATTATTCTTTTCATATAATTCCTTTTCCTTTCTTTTCATCTTCTTCTTCATGAAGAAAAGAAAACCTTGCTAGAAAATTCCAAGTGTTGAAATCAAGTGAGAAATCCAAATCCAAAGTGAACCCACTTCCTATTTCTTCATCCTCTACCACTTGCCATGTAGTAGAGTATGTTATCTTCACAAGTTTCATGACCAAGTGAAGATGGAGCTTGAGTTAGAGTTGCCTCGACGTAGATCATCTTCGGCATCGATGTCAACGACCTAGCCCGCTCATTTCTCCGACGAAACCAACGCTAGAGTCCGGGATCCGGTTGATTGCAGCGGAGGGACGTCATCATGGAGCTAAAGAAGTGGAGGACCGGATCTACAGAGGTTGTAGTCACTTTCACTTGTAGTTAAGTTGTTAACTTGCATGTTCTTTCGCCTTACCTCTAGTAAATGATCTAGTTTAGGGTTTCTCGGCACCGGAAAATTTGAATTTGGCATGGTTGATGCCTTGTGGAACCTCTTGAGTGTGCCTAGGAACCCTACAGTGGTATCAGAGCCTAGCTAGAGCTTTTGGCGAAGTGTAGACGATGTTAGAAATCCGATCGAACCCCGGAACCCTAACTTTTAACCCTCTCTGTACATTTTCTGAAACAGTGGATATTTTTGAATTAAAAATATGCAGAAAAATGAGCAGGGTTTTATAAGAATTTCTTTGGAGCACGTGACCCTAAGTCGACTAAAGCGCCGCGGAACCGCGGTCCCACCCTGGCTTGCGCGGTTGTTCTGCGACCATACTAAAGCTTCTTTAGTCACGGTTTGCACAGTAATACCCGTATGTAATGCTTGTGTTTTCTGGGTGTTTTTAATTTATACTCAACAGTTGAGTTTTTTGGGTTGTTTTGGGGACTCGGTGATTCGATCGGATTGTTTAACTTTGTCTATGTGTTTAGCCGGGTAATTTTAGAACATTTTAAAAAGTTCGACCGGATGTAAATACCCACTTTTTTCCCTGCCGGGAAATTTCCAAGTGTTGGATTTTTCCGTGGTTTAAGAACGTTCTAAGTAGTGCAAGTAACGCGATGGACCCTCTAGAAGACAACAAACCTTAACTCGATTATGTGACCGTCTTGAACTGCCCTTTGAATCTTAGGGTTTGGGGCAGTACGGCGTGCCACATGTGATGCGTTGGCTTGACCCTTCTACGGCTGGACTGTTGGTAATGTGGCATGAAGAGAATGTTTTTAAACTTATTTCATGTGTTGAGCTGTTTAGGGAAAACTTGTGTGTTTGATTGTTCGATCGGAAAGTTTAACATTTTCTATTTATCTGGAATGTGATACAATATTTGGAATCCACAAGTAGTTATAAGATAACTGATTTGGATGTTATAAACATAGCACTTTAGTCTCACTTGATCGGTTGCCACGGAATTTTGATGTGATCAAAAGTCCTTCGCAATCACGAAGCGTACGCGGATACTCGCCGGTAAACTTAATAGACAGCTACACCCCATAGCCCCGACCAAGTGACTGTAGGAGAACCCCGTCGCCAAAAAGCATCCGTTTTGGTGCTTGCGGCAGCGGTGTTCCGCTTTAGTGCACTTCGTCGACAGTATCGGGGGTGCGGCCGTCTACTAAAGTTTGCGACGAGCATTCGTTCAAGATGTCGGGAATCTTGATGAATTGCCTGACTAGATATTGAAAAGTGTTTTCGATAATGGGACTAAAATGCGGGGTTTATAATTGTTAGGCATGCGATGTCTACGGAATTCATTTGATTAGGCATGCGATGTTTAAGGAGGTTGCAGATTCCAACTGTTGTAGTTTTACACTTTCTTTTCTGCGACCGTAAGTGTAATATGTGATATCGCCGGTTTCGTTGCTGTTGGAGATAGTGCCCTCAGAGTCAATTATTAGGTCACAGGTACGTGATTGCAATGATTGATGGAGGACATATCCCGGTAGGACAGTCTTACTCGAGATGATAGTATGCTATCTGGTTTACCTTTATCATCGTGTACTGTTTTAGGTGACCTGACACGTCGCTATTACACGTTGATAGAGCCCCTAGGATTCTTGCTTGACCACCAGCAGTATGAGGGCGATCATATAAGTGGGAGCTGGGGGTCTATAAGCTTATCCTTAAAAGGTCCCTAGTCGTGGGAGTTTCGAGACTGGGCATCGATACTCTATTAGTAGACTAGTGTATACAGTCGAGATCCCGACGAGGGGCGGTGGCCGGTCTCACAAGCCACTGGTGTCAGTTGGATCACCTAAGATGTATACAGGTGCTCATTGGGTTATGAGTACACCGGGCAGGACTCGCCGGGAACAGGCTAGTTGGTCATATACCAGACGTCAGATGGCAGTTCCCTGGTGACATGTGTGCAGGTTAGTTCATCGACCTGGGGATCGTCATTTGTCTCGTATGAGTTCCCACTGTACTTTGATTACTACCCTACCACGGCTCAAAGGAGTCGTGCAAACAGGTTTTAGTTGGGTACAGTCCCGAGCCACATGGAGGCAGTGAGCGTATCTTCAGGGGTTCGTCTCTCCCGGTATTGGGGGTGAGGTCGTGCTGTGTCTAGGAGAGCCATTACACAAAGTCCTTGGCCAAGGCAAGGAGATTTACTGGTAGGTATTCCAGTAGTATCTCAGGGTGTTCTGGGCTACACTCCGACACGACTTGTACCGCTTTTGGGGGTTTGACTTTTACCAACCCCCTAGGCCCGCCATGCGATACTCATAGACGAACGGACCGGACTGCACGGATATTGTCACTGACAGGCTCAGTAGGGTTGTCAGGCTGAGTTCACTCACAGACGTCCCTTTTAGTCAATACTTGGTAGCCCGTTACGTATTGGCTTATACCTCTGACGTGCTAGTGGTTAAATCCACAACCGAGGTGTTGACGAGTCTTTAGAGTCCCCCACATTCAGTTACTCAGCTTTTGGGCGAAAGGTTGTAGAGGCCGTATGGAGATATGGCAAGGTCCGATCAGATACGTGCGGTATTGCACGGATCAGGATCGGACAGTTTGTACTATAAGCCGTATGGTTATATGGCAGGGTTCGATCAGATACGTGCGGTATTGCACGGATCAGGATCGAACAGATATTACTAGCCGGTTTTGGTATAAGCCGGATTCTAGTATAGTACAGTGGAGATTTTGTCTCATTGCATTTGTATTTCGGTCGAAATACAGATGCGGGTGTGTATGCACAGTATCGGGGTTTTCCTGTAATTTATTACGGGACCAGTTTTCTGGAGTTGCCAGTTTGCTTTCCGTTTCGGCCAATTTCCATTGTTCCGTTCATTGGCCGAAGATTGGTGGAGGAGGGCTTATTTGCATTGTTGCAAATAGGCATTTGTGGAGGGGGTCTTTGCATTTTTGTTGTATCATGATAGCACCATCCTTTGACTTGATTTCTTCATGATGGCTTGACTTCATAACCTCATCATGGCTTGACTTATGTATGATGATGGAGGGACATGATGGTTGATGATGATGAGGGGTGAGGTTGGTGGAGTGTTAGTTTACACTTGTGATCATTTCCTTTTTGGATGATAACCTTTCCTCTCTCTCTCTTGTATGGGTATTATTATTGGCCTCTCTCATATTCTTTTGATACAACCTCCTCATTCTCACTCTCCCTCATATGCATGGTCGGCCACTTCCCAAAGGGGGCTGTCCAAATTTGTTCATGTGGGATTTTTGCTCTTTTGCTTTAGGAAAAATCCCACAAGTTCCACCTCTATGAGTTTGTATCATCCCTCCACCAAATGGCAAAGCTCCAAAACCCCAAATGAGACTTGACGACTACATATTCTACAGCGAACCTTGGGCACGTCGAGTAGCCGGCTTCGTGCCCGAGTTGCCTCGGCATTGAGGTGGGAGCCCGTAAAAGAAGAAGGCGATGTGGTGCACTTCCGGCGACGAGGAGGAGACGGGACATTCCGCAGGAGATCGGGACGATGACGAGAAGACCGGAGGACTTGGATCGTCGGTATATCTCTAACCTTTCTTGTAGATAGCTAGGACTAGCTAATGGTTCGATCCGGGTATTAGTGCGCGGCGGTTTGCCAGTTCAAGAAAATTTAAGTTATTCACCGCTTCCGCATTTGGCCGTCGGATTGACGGCCGGGGCGCCGCCGTGCACTTACAGTGGTATCAGAGCCTCGCCATTAACTTAGTCTAGCTTGGTGTTGTGTGTTTTTCTGTTTCGATCGATCGAATGTTCCAAAACTACATTTTTGTTAGCATCAGTTTTCTGTTGGAAATTTTTGGTGTCGAAAATTTTTTCAGGTTGTAAAATATTGATGTACTGGAAAATCTAAGAGCTCTGTAAAAATTCGACGAAGTAACTCCACAGTGGGAGCGCGGAACCGCCGCGAAAACCCCCTTCCCGCCGCCCTTCCGCCGCACACTGTGGAGATCACTTCACCAATTTTTTACAGAGGCCTTATGGGCTTAAAATATGGGTTTTGGAATATTAAAATTAGGCCCAGGATTTCTGTGAGTGCTACAGTTTTGATTGGGGGCCCACTTGTTAATTTTTGATCGATCGGATATTTTAAACACATTTTTCACAGTATTTACATTATATCTGCGACCGTGAATGTCACTTGATCGGTAAATCCGGTCTAACTGCTATAGCCCGGTTAGACGGATTTGCGAACGTGACTTTCACGTTGATGTTTTGTTTTTGCTGTGATGTTGCGGATCGGTCGTGGGGGATAGCCTGGATGCAATGCTAGTACAGTTTTGTTCTATTGTGTACATTTGATATTGCGGGGCGAGCGTCCGACATGTGGACTGCCGTCACTGCCTGTTTGTATTATTTTTTTGGGGCACGACCGGGTTGCGGTCGATGTACCCGTTGTATGTATATTTTACTTTCTGTACTAGGATTGCCCCGCGGAGGGGTGCACGGATAGCCGGGTTCTGGAGGGCAACAAGCCCGCATCTCATGGCATTGGGACGGAGGGGGCTTCACTCTAGGATTGGGGGGCTATTCGCCGCACCCGTAGGGGGTACAGGTTGACCCAGGAGGGGTGCCCAAGTTACCGGATTCCGTGAAGTGCTGGGTGGTCCATTCACGTTGCTGAAGGGGGCTGCCTCGCTTCAGGTTTTGGCGGGTAACTTGCCGCGCCCGTAGGGGTCTAGGTTTTCATTGCACAGGTTATCCATACGACCAGGGGAACGTCGGGTTTCAGCGGCTCTGTGAAACCCGGGGATCCCAGATATCTGTATTGTTTCTGTGATGCTGTTCATTCTCTGTGATGTTGCATTTCTTTCACGCCTTGAGCGAAATATAATATATTGGTATATATATTAGTAGATGTCGTATATGTTTTGCATCCACGCTAGTCCAGTCCCCGCTCTGTCGTTAGTTAGCTAACCTAACGGGTAATGACGGGACCCAGTGGCGAATGCGGATGGCATATACGTACATCAGTATATTTTCGTTCTTTTTGGTGGGATCAATTGATGGGACTGCATTGATTCGGATCAATGCAAGTTAAAAACAAACCTAATCTGATGTTGTTGGAACACTTTTCAAAAAGCTGTTATTGCAAGGACGTTCACTTTTGTTTTGCATCGTGGTATTCAGTTGGAATATCCTGCTCCTCAGTCGACGAGGCAAGGGCCGAGATCCCTTCACCGGGAGTGACCCCTTAGACAAAAGTTTGCGTCAGGGCAATGACTTCACTATAGCCGATTACTTTTGCTTTGCACCGTGGTATTCAGTTAGAATATCCTGCACCCCATTCTACGGGGAAAGAGCCGAGATCCCTTCACCGGGAGTGACCTCTTTAGCGGAAGTTGTCGTCACTATATTTCTAAAAAGCTATCCGTTCCTTCGACGATATCAAGTTCATTACGTTAAAGTTTTCGCCAGAAACCATTCGTAGCCCTCCGTCGTTTCATATGGGTAGTCAATAGTATTCAAGCTGTGTATGTTGGCCAAAGTCAAGGCACAGTGATTGGTAGCTATTGGATATTCATATGCAGCATAGATAGATGCGTTGGTTTGGGACAGTCGTACTGCCATTTTGGCCAAAGTCAAGGGTATGTACGGGTGGATTCAAATTAACCTGGAGAATGACGGGTAGAACTTGACATGTGACTTATGATATGTTGGCCAAAGTCAAGGTCATAAGAGCATGGGGCAAAAATCACATCGGGAGTTTCAAAAGAACTGAAACTTGCCAGATATGCGCATACCTTCTGGAGTGTGATAGCGTGAGCGGATTCCGTCACGTTATCATGCAATGATAGTTGGATCCCGATTCCCACTGATGAGTTAGTTTACTCCTCGGGTAACCCCGACTAATTCTTCTTTCAGGTTTGGAGGAGAATTTGAGGTACAGTGGGAGGTTTCCAGATTAGATAAATTGGTAACCATTCTGATCTAGGTTAGAGTGCACGCTGAGTGTTTCTTTTCTCTCTCTCTCTTTGGCAGCGACCATTGACCCGACCCTAAGACTTTGACTCAGTGACCAAGTTGACCGAACCTTCTTAAACACCGGCTTTTGGATTGTCAGAGTTGCAAACCTCATTGCTACTCCTACTTTTACCCTTTTCTCCAGGACACCCCGTATTACTACGAACGTCCACTTCCATTGGACAAAACCATCGTATGGTTAGATACGAACTCGAAAGAATTTATTCGAGGATGGTTTCCGGTTCTGGAGAAAACGGATGGGATTATTCAGTTGTATTTTCCTTTTACCCTCTCTCAGGTTACGAGTACTCCTTAGTTTAGGGGTAGTACACCTATTACGCAAATTGGATTGTCTTCTTCCAAACCTTAGGCTGGTGCCGACCGGTAGGGAATGAAGAAAACCAATTAGCCTAACGATGGTGTGCAGAAGGTATTAAGTTAAGACAAAGCAAGGGATTAGTAAGAGGGCAAAGTAAATTGCAACAGATATTCACGACCAAACCAGGTATTTCTTCGCCAATCCTAAAATCACCTTTGTATTTCTCCAGGACACTCCGTATCACTACGAAGATCCACAGTTTATTGGATACTCCATCGTATGGTTATATACGAACTCGAAAGGAACTTGTTCCAGTTCGGGGATGGATTCTGGTTCAGGAGAAATAGGAATAAGATTTATTCAGGTGTCTTTTATCTTCACCTTCTCTCGCATTGCGAGTGTTCCTAGGATTGGGACATTACACCCATTATGCTTATTGGATAGTCTTCTTCCAAACCATAGGCTGGTGCCGAACGGTAGGGAATGAAGAAAACCATTTGGCCTAAAGGGGTGTACAGAAGGTAAAGACTAAAGACATATGAAGGGATTTGGAGAGGTGGCAAAGAACTATACGGTTACAGTCGTGAATCTGGAAGAGGCATTACTAGGAATACCAGGATACCCCAACGAAACATTTCAATGTTTCAGTTTCACTGTGTACTATTAAAAGAAAACTGATTTCCCGATTAGACACTTACTCCAGGGTATGTATTTACCAGGTACGATTCTCATATCTGTATGGTTTTACAGATGATGAGTGGGAGTAGGTTATTGGGAATTGGGTGATCATCCTCATTGTATCGGGATTCGTTGTAATCGGTGATATTTGAGGAAATCACCTGGGCTGTTTGCCGGTCGGCAAATATTTGGTTTTGAATATCCGCTGTTATGCACCAATTTCAAAATGATATATCTGTACGTCTATTTTCATAGAGTGAGATATACCTTTCTGAAATTATGTCTACGACATTTACCTATATCAGTGGATGGTTAGGTAAGGAGCATTAAACAGCGGTGTAATTCTTCTTAACCATAAGTACAGTTTTCAACCTACGACACACAGTGAAAGAGTTATCAGACTCAAGGGACTTATACAGAGTATTGTATGTTGTCCAGTGTCCATTAGGACAGAGGGGTTGGTCCTCATACTATATTCTGTTTACTTTTAACTTCTCTAGTTCTTAGACATGTGTTTCGTAGAAACACAGGGTCTAAGTTTTGAGGAGTTACAGGTATTTGAATAGAGTGGAGAACCAGGTGTAGCAAGTATCGGGATTCTTCAAAGTGATCGAAGATGTAGATACTTGTGTATGGTATTCAGTTGATAGTAATGATAAAGAGATCTTGCTTCTCTTTCAGGTTACTCATAATTGGAAGTATTCCTAAGTTGAGTAACGCTGATCGGCCTCCTTCCATTTAGTTGACATGCGCTGGGGACAGCTGCATGATTTGAATCTGGTTCAATTAAATCAGTGCCTCTGTTTCTATATTGGATATAGAACAGTTCATATCTTAACGATGTTAAGGTACGGGGAGTTGTCCGGTTTATGATTAAAACCAGACACTGGACAACTCAAGGCACGTTTTTGTAATGGCTGTTTGTGGGTTGACCCAGGCTATGACGAGGGTTGATTTTCTACCATCTGGATGAACAATAGCGATATTGTTCTAGACTCGCCACAGTTTTATTAAAAATGGATTTTTTCAGAAAAACAGTAGTGGGAGTATGGTAGAACTGGAAGTGATTCCAGAACCACAAACGATTACTGAAGATTTGATAAGGAACCTAAAGATTCAATCTGAATTGACATTCCATTGGCCACTCCGCAGATAAGGTGGGTAACTTCAGGCACCCGAGAGGTACTCCGGTAGCCTCAAGGACGGTGACAGGGAAGTTCTTGTTTACCCACAATTGCCATTGCTGTTGTTCCAGGTTACGAGACCCGGCGGGAGGATGAGTATAGCGTCGTTCTAAACCAGTTTTAGAAGTGTACGTCTATATGACTCTGCCAGAGGGTTGTCGTAGTCAGTGGGAGCAGCGGAAGCATTGGTGGACAGGTTGCTTATGTCTATTTATAGACTAGAGCAGATGTAGCGGAGAAAGATCATCTATTTCTGACGTGACAGTCATGGGTTTGACTTCATCAGAATAGGGGATGGATCTGTTGAGAAGGTAGTAGGGTGTGATATCCTGGTATTTGGATGATATACACAAAGTAGGAAAAGAAACTCCTACACTACGATCGGTTATACTTTGGTCGTCACACAGTTGTTTCTCCACAAAGGAAATGGATTTTATATCAGACATACTGGTTACTAGATCTATGGTCTTAGATCTAGATTTGGGTGGTTTCCCAATTAGGGTACTTGACAGCATTCTAAGAGTATTTAGGATGGATGACTCCTGGCACGGTAGTGTACCTGCAGGTAATGGAGTCACCCTCTCCAAAGGTGTCTTACAGACTAAAGGGGAGAGGGACGGGCATGATTGGCAGATCACTTGCTCAGGCAATTGAGTCAATCGTGAGATGTCAAGTACCACACCAGATGTTGTTCTTCCACTAGATGCAATAAGTTGACATTAATCCAATCCTGGAGAAACAATCGGAAGCAGTTTTAGAACATAAGTGGATGTTCTAGGGAGATGATAACGACAGCCTCATTCAGGAGACAGTTATCATTCCAGGCTTCCAAGGTGACATGGACGACAAGGAGGTTGTCAGAGTTATAGTTTTCCTTCTGATGAGGGGCAGTATTTTGGACAGGTGGTCCAAGGCAATACTGAGGGAGGCATGGCGCGCAGGATACTGATTAAGTTCAGTTGACGATACAGTCTAAGAAGTTTGGATTTGGAGTTCATTTATGAGCTAGGTCCCATCAGACATCCAGACATATTCTGAGACAGGTATTGCTCTTTTCGGGAGATGGCTTTCTCCGCGAACTTGAGATATAGAGAGACATAGAAAGAAACAACAAAGCGGATCCACTCACTAAGGCTATTCCTCAAACGCAATAGTTTCGCAAACGAGCTTTGTGAGACTGACTAGTAGAGGAGTTGGGTGTTCGGTATCACACGGGCTGTGAGTATGCGACATCGCAATAATTAGCCTTGAGTGCAAGTGGGAGATTGTTGGAGATAGTGCCCTCAGAGTCAATTATTAGGTCACAGGTACGTGATTGCAATGATTGATGGAGGACATATCCCGGTAGGACAGTCTTACTCAAGATGATAGTATGCTATCTGGTTTACCTTTATCATCGTGTACTGTTTTAGGTGACCTGACACGTCGCTATTACACGTTGATAGAGCCCCTAGGATTTTTGCTTGACCACCAGCAGTATGAGGGCGATCATATAAGTGGGAGCTGGGGGTCTATAAGCTTATCCTTAAAAGGTCCCTAGTCGTGGGAGTTTCGAGACTGGGCATCGATACTCCATTAGTAGACTAGTGTATACAGTCGAGACCCCGACGAGGGGCGGTGGCCGGTCTCACAAGCCACTGGTGTCAGTTGGATCACCTAAGATGTATATAGGTGCTCATTGGGTTATGAGTACACCGGGCAGGACTCGCCGGGAACATGCTAGTTGGTCATATACCAGACGTCAGATGGCAGTTCCCTGGTGACATGTGTGCAGGTTAGTTCATCGACCTGGGGATCGTCATTTGTCTCGTGTGAGTTCCCACTGTACTTTGATTACTATCCTACCACGGCTCAAAGGAGTCGTGCAAACAGGTTTTAGTTGGGTACAGTCCCGAGCCACATGGAGGCAGTGAGCGTATCTTCAGGGGTTCGTCTCTCCCGGTATTGGGGGTGAGGTCGTGCTGTGTCTAGGAGAGCCATTACACAAAGTCCTTGGCCAAGGCAAGGAGATTTACTGGTAGGTATTCCAGTAGTATCTCAGGGTGTTCTGGGCTACACTCCGACACGACTTGTACCGCTTTTGGGGGTCTGACTTTTACCAACCCCCTAGGCCCGCCATGCGATACTCATAGACGAACGGACCGGACTGCACGGATATTGTCACTGACAGGCTCAGTAGGGTTGTCAGGCTGAGTTCACTCACAGACGTCCCTTTTATTCAATACTTGGTAGCCCGTTACGTATTGGCTTATACCTCTGACGTGCTAGTGGTTAAATCCACAACCGAGGTGTTGACGAGTCTTTAGAGTCCCCCACATTCAGTTACTCAGCTTTCGGGCGAAAGGTTGTAGAGGCCGTATGGAGATATGGCAAGGTCCGATCAGATACGTGCGGTATTGCACGGATCAGGATCGGACAGTTTGTACTATAGGCCGTATGGTTATATGGCAGGGTTCGATCAGATACGTGCGGTATTGCACGGATCATGATGGAACAGATATTACTAGCCGGTTTTGGTATAAGCCGGATTCTAGTATAGTACAGTGGAGATTTTGTCTCATTGCATTTGTATTTCGGTCGAAATACAGATGCGGGTGTGTATGCACAGTATCGGGGTTTTCCTGTAATTTATTACGGGACCAGTTTTCTAGAGTTGCCAGTTTGCTTTCCGTTTCGGCCAATTTCCATTGTTCCGTTCATTGGCCGAAGATTGGTGGAGGAGGGCTTATTTGCATTGTTGCAAATAGGCATTTGTGGAGGGGGTCTTTGCATTTTTGTTGTATCATGATAGCACCATCCTTTGACTTGATTTCTTCATGATGGCTTGACTTCATAACCTCATCATGGCTTGACTTATGTATGATGATGGAGGGACATGATGGTTGATGATGATGAGGGGTGAGGTTGGTGGAGTGTTAGTTTACACTTGTGATCATTTCCTTTTTGGATGATAACCTTTCCTCTCTCTCTCTTGTATGGGTATTATTATTGGCCTCTCTCATATTCTTTTGATACAACCTCCTCATTCTCACTCTCCCTCATATGCATGGTCGGCCACTTCCCAAAGGGGGCTGTCCAAATTTGTTCATGTGGGATTTTTGCTCTTTTGCTTTAGGAAAAATCCCACAAGTTCCACCTCTATGAGTTTGTATCATCCCTCCACCAAATGGCAAAGCTCTAAAACCCCAAATGAGACTTGACGACTACATATTCTACAGCGAACCTTGGGCACGTCGAGTAGCCGGCTTCGTGCCCGAGTTGCCTCGGCATTGAGGTGGGAGCCCGTAAAAGAAGAAGGCGATGTGGTGCACTTCCGGCGACGAGGAGGAGACGGGACATTCCGCAGGAGATCGGGACGATGACGAGAAGACCGGAGGACTTGGATCGTCGGTATATCTCTAACCTTTCTTGTAGATAGCTAGGACTAGCTAATGGTTCGATCCGGGTATTAGTGCGCGGCGGTTTGCCAATTCAAGAAAATTAAAGTTAGTCACCGCTTCCGCATTTGGCCGTCGGATTGACGGCTGGGGCGCCGCCGTGCACTTACAGTTGCTATATGTCAACGACAATTGGGATGCGCATATTTACTTACGTTGATGACATGTGATGTTCTGTGTTGCTGGATATGTTATATTGGATCGTCGCGTAATGAATAGCCGGGATTTTTTATGTGAGATGAGAGTTTTTATTTTCATTCATGTAAAATTTATTTTATGTAATATTCTTTTATCGGGACACTTCCGGGTTGAGGTTGATGTCACCATTTGTATATTATTTACTTTTCCGCACTAGGATAGACCCAAGGAGGAGAGCACAAGTAACCGGGTTCTAGAGTCCAGTGGGAGACCAACTCGAGGAGTCGAGTCCGGGTCTCCTAACTCTAGAATTGGTAGGGTTGCTTGCCGCTCTCGTAGGGGTCTAGGGGTGTGGGTTTGGCTATTCATCGCGACCGTGGAATCCGTGTTTTATACTGGCTCGTATTGAAAACACGGACGTCCTAGTATATCCAATATTTCATACGTTTCTTCTGCTGCGATATCTATGGTGTGATCATTTGATATGTTGTGATGGATAATATATATAGTATATATGATATATTATATAGACGTTACTTATGTTTTACACCCGCGCTAGCCCTGCCCTGCTCTGCCGTTAGTTACCTAACCTAACGGTGCACGAGGGGACATCGAGGCTAATGCGGGTGGCATAAGTGTACGTCGTATTTATCTGTAATGTTTAGGTGACTTAAATGATGGGACTTCATTAATATGATTAATGAAAGAAAAGAAACCTAAAAGATATTGTGGAATCGAATTTTCAAAAACATGTAGCTACAGTTCTTGCTTTGCATCGCGGTGTTCCTTGTAGAACATCCTGCACCTTATTCGATAAGGAAAGGGCCGAGATCCCTTCACCGGGAGTGACCCCTTTAGCAATGACTGGCAGATGCTACACCCCTCGGTTTGTCTTTTGATTGCTCCTATAGTTCTTGCTTTGCACAGCGGTATATATGATATATCCTGCACCTTATTCGATGAGGAAAGGGCCGACGATGCCTTCACCGGGAGTGACCCCTTTAGCAAAACTAGAAAAGCCTATAAAACACCCCATTTTAAAATTATTTGATTCTACAACGATATCAAGTTCATTACGCAATAGGTTTTCAGAAAAACCTGTCGTAGCCCTCCGTCATTTCAGATAAGTAGTAGTTAGTATTCGTGCTGCGTTTGTTGGCCTTTGTCAAGGCGTAGTGTGCGGTAGCTGACTGGTGCTTATCTGCTTATGCATATGATGCAGATTGGGTTAGGGTAGTCGTGCGACCTTGTTGGCCTTTGTCAAGGGTCATGCGGGTGGGTTTAATTCAATCAGGAAATGACGGGTTGAACTTGACTAGCATCCTATGGTTTGTTGGCCTTTGTCAAGGTCATAGGAGGTTAGGGGCAAAATTATCGGGAATTTCAAGTGTTGAAATTTGCAATGAGATTGCATACCTTCCATGAGATAGTTGGATCCCGATATCCAATCCCAGTAATTGTTACTCCTGGGAGAGTTTTACACATTACAATTAGCCGATCAAGTAGGTGTCTAGAAAGGTGTCAACGGGGTTACGCGTCTGGGAAAACGAGGTTTACTTTAATTAGGTCTGTGCGAAAGCACGGGGAACCTCCCTCAAAGTACCGACACTGGCCTGGCTGAAAGATTGGCGAACTTGTAGCGTGTAATTAATCCCGGCTAGTCTTTCCTTTTAGGGTTTGAAGAAAGATTTGATAAAAACAGTGGGAGCCATCCTGATTAGATAAAATAATAACCAATCTGATCTTGCAAGAGCGCACGCAGAGTATTTTCTTCTCTCTCTCCCCAGGTAGCGACCATGTCACGCCTTAATCAAGACAATAAAATGGATATATTGACCGAACCCGCTTGTTATGCTGAGCTGGGGAACGTTGGTCCCGCTCCAACTTATAATTGTTATAAGACAGAGCAGAAAATTGGGGATTACCAGAATTCCCGTGCCACCCAAACAGAGAAAGTGCAAACCGATGCATCATCTTTGGGTGTGTTCATTACAGTGAACTATTTCTCAAATGTCCTTTACGTCCTGGGTATATGATACCGGATCAGGATCCCACATATGTAATATATTACATGGGCTACAGAAAGGTAAAGAACTGAGAACGGGTAATAAGTTTCATGAGGAAGAAAACGGTGCAAGTGTCGCAGCCAAGTCTGCTGGTCACTGTCACCCTGTATTACCAGAATACATTGATTCTGAACAAATGTTATTAGATACCGAACCTGATATACAAAATCATATCAGTCTCTTTATTAGTAAAGAAAGGATATAATTTTGTATTGTTGGATAATGTTTTGAACATTTCCTATATCAAGAGCTGATCAGTTCAGGCACGTTATCTAAAAGCATTAATGTTCTAAATCAAACTACAGTTCTTAGTATACAGAACACATACAAGAGGAAGAGTTCAGAAATGAACGAATCCTTCTTGAGACATTGTAGACTAGGTCATATCAATGCGACCCGACTAGCTGAAGTTATATTAAGATGCATATTTAAATTAGTTTGAATTTACATCTTATGAAACTTGCCAGTCATGTCACAGAGATAAGATGACCATAGCTCTGTTTATTGGAAGCAGAGAAAGAGTTAGTAGACTTTTGGGATGATACATATTGATGTATGAAGGTCCCCTGTCTACACATGCCAAGACCGGTTCTTTATACTTCATTACCTTCTCTGATGATCTCTCAAGATTCAGACATATGTTCCTGTTGAAACACAAGTCCGAACCTTTTGAGATAGTCACAGAATATAAGTTTGAAGTAGAGAACCAAAACGGGTATAAGTATTATTTCCTTTGATGTGATCAAGGATGAGAATACTTGAGCACGGGATTCCTGGACTATTCTAAGAATGAGATTCTCTCTCAGCATTACTCCTCCGTATACACCACAGCTCCTCGGTGTATCGAGGCGGAGCAATCACACCCTATTAGATATGGTGTGCTCTATGATCAGTACTACTGAGTTTCTTATTTCCATTTAGGGAGTTATGCACTTATGAAGTTGCATACCTATTGAATAGGGTTCCGATCAAATCAGTTTCCTACCACTTTATATATGATATGGAAAGGGAAGAGCCCATCTCTTAAGTCAGTTAAGATTTGGGATTGTCCGGCCTATGTCTAAAAGGCAAAATCCGGACAAGCTCGAGGCAAAGTCGGTACTGTAGAAGTTTGTTGGATATCCCAAGCATACGCAAGGGAATATCTTCAACCTAACCGAGAAACAAAAGATGTTTTGTTACTCAGCATGCTACCTTTGTGAAAGGGATTTTCATTATAAAGAAATTTGTGGACATGAGGTAGAACTGGAAAGAGTTCCAGCTATACAAACTGCAGCTGATAATTTGGTAGAACCAAAGGATTCAATAGCAACCAACGAACCTCAGCCTCTCCGCCGATCTAGTAGGGTTCCTCACCCACCTGAGAGATACTTCGGTTTCTCTATGACAGTGGGAGCCAGGATTGCATCATGAGATGATGACCCAACTAGTTTCGGGCTGGCCATCAGGAGTAGGACTCTGTAAGAATGGCTGGATGCTTATCGATCTGAGATGGAATCCTTATACACCAACAAAGTATGGACTTTGGTTTCTTTATCTGAAGGGTTAAATCCCCATCAGGAGCAAGTATATCTTGAGAAGATTACTTGGTGTACATGGAAAAGTTGAGACTTTCAAAGCTAGACTTGTTAAAGGTTTGCATCATTGACCAGGTATGGATTATAATGAAACCTTTTCTAAGTAACTATGCTTAAGTCCATCCAGATCCTACTTGCCACGGCTACATACCATGACTACGATATCTGGCGGTTGGGTGTCATGAATGCTTTTCTAAATGATGTTTTAGAAGAGAGAGTCTGTAAGTACACAATCAGAGGGCTTCGTAGACAGTGGGAGCAGCGGAAACGTGTGCAAGATGTTTTATGTGATAAAGCAGGCATCGCGGAGTTGGAACATCTGTTTTAATGAGTTAGTCAAAGAGTTTGACATCATCAAAATGGTAGATGAAACTTGTATATACAAAAAGGTAGTAAGGAGTATGCTGGTGATCCTCGTAGAATACAAAGATGACATACTCTTGATAGGGAAGGAGTTTCCTATGCTATGCTCGGTCAATCTCCGCTTATCACAAGGATTCTCCATATAGGATCAAAATGATACCTACTAAATCCTCGGTTTTGGATCTATGAGATAGATCTAATTGAATTTTTGGATACTCACTAGTTGTAGTGAGATGGTATCAATTGATCCTGGGGAGAATCACTGGAAAGGTTCCAGAGTGATAAGGACGACTGAATGTCAGTCGCATGCATTGTCTTTACCCTCAGTAAAGGGACGGTATGTTGAAAGAGTTCCAAGCTAGATACCGTGGCATACTAGACGATAAAGGCTGGATACATCGCTACTAATGAGGCTACCAAAGAGGAAGTCTGGGTGTATAACAGTTCATGTGATGAACTTCGTTCCTCCCATTGTGTAACAATGGAGTTGTGGCTTATGCCTAGGAACGCCCGTCCCATCAGTAATCCAGATATATTCTTAGGCAGTATCACCTAATCGTGGAGATGGTTGATCTCCAGGGGATCGGGGTTAGGAGAGAATACTCAGAGGAAAACACGGCGGATCCACTCACAAAGGCCTTTTCCCAGAGAGAGACTTTTATGGGATGGTTGAGTATGAGATACTACAACCACTGCTATCCGATGGCCCGAGTGCAAGTGGGAGATTGTTAATTATATGTATGCCCTAGAGGCCATTACTATACATAGGATGTATATTGTAGTGGATGCTTGGACATATATAAGGATGACTTTCTTGCTCGATATGATAGTATGCTATCTGGTTACTCTTTACCTTAATGTGTACACTGATTGTCTCTCTATTACATGTTGGTAAAGCCCTTAGGATGTGTACTTGACTACCTGGATTATGATGCGGATCATACTAGTAGGGACGTGGTAGTCCATAAGTACATCCTTCAAATTCCCTAGTCGTGGGTGTATTGAGACGGGGCATCGATATACTAGAGTAGACTAGCGTGTAGCTTCTCGACCCATATAGATGGGCGATGGATGATCCCATATCCATTGGTGTTTGACATCAGAGATGGTATACGGGTGCTCAGTGGAGACTGGGTACACTGGACGGACTCGCCAAGAACTCCTAGATGGTATTATACCTTACGTCAGATGGCAGTTCTCTGGTGACACTGGTACAGGTTAGTCTGTATACCCGAGATCGTCATAGAGTCTTGTGTGATTCCCACAGTGCTTTGATTTCCACCTTACCACGTCCAAGAGGGCGTGCAAAACGGTGGATTTTGGGTACAGTCCCGAGTCACATGGAGGCAATGAGTGATAGGAGGGGTTTCGTCTCTCCCGGTATAGGGAGTTGATGTTGCACTGTGCTTGATTGGCTATAACAGGAAGTCCTTGGCCAAGGCTGCTTTAGGGATTTACTGGTAAGTGTTACCAGTAGTTTCTCGACCCGTTATGAGCCTCATATCGACACGACTTATCGAGTTATTGGGGTCTGACGTTTACCACCCCTAGACGAGATATGCGACATATCAGACGAACAGACCGGACTGTACGGTAAGTGTTACTGGTTGGATTCACAGGAGTGTGAGCGGGCTTGCTCGTTGATCTTCTGATCGCTCAATACCCGGGTGGCCGTTACGTTTAGCAGACCGCTTGCGGCTTGTGGGTGTTTGATATGATCATCACCTACTGCCGGCGTATTGACGAGTCTTTAGAGTCCTACACAGAGGTTTCCTGGCTCAAGCGAAACGAAATAGGAGCGCATATAAGATATGTGCGGGACCGAGAATAATACCAGTATGTGATACTGTATTCTATTCTCGCGATTTGTATCATCAGTCGGTTATATGTGATATAGCCGGATTACCGAATCAAGTGTTGATTCGATATATTGATGCACTTGATATTAGTCGGTTATATGCAGTATGATCGGATCATTAAATCAAGTGTTGATTTAATGATTTATTGTATAATTATATATTTGATATACTACTTTACATTAACTAGTATTTGTTCACTTAAGATTGATTTTCTCACTTGAAGTGCACAAGTTGTATATGTGATATATTTTTGTGCACTAGTTTGTATCATGTTTGATGATACATGCAAACTTGGGTGTGTGTATGGATTATACCATGTTTAGGTTAAAGGTTTAGTTTTTTATTTAATTTATTTGATTTATGTAAAATAAAATGGTGGCTTACTTTGTCTTTGCTTGAAGCTTCATGAAGCTTTCAATTATCTTTGACAAAGTCCACAATTTTGTTTTACATAAGATTTTCCTTAACCTAACCTTTAACTTAAACTTGAGTTTAGTCTCTACAAGGGTTAATCTCACCCATGGTTGCAAGATGATAACTTCACTTGATTATTCTTTTCATATAATTCCTTTTCCTTTCTTTTCTTCTTCTTCTTCATGAAGAAAAGAAAACCTTGCTAGAAAATTCCAAGTGTTGAAATCAAGTGAGAAATCCAAATCCAAAGTGAACCCACTTCCTATTTCTTCATCCTCTACCACTTGCCATGTAGTAGAGTATGTTATCTTCACAAGTTTCATGACCAAGTGAAGATGGAGCTTGAGTTAGAGTTGCCTCGACGTAGATCATCTTCGGCATCGAACTCAACGAGCTAGCCCGCTCATTTCTCCGAAGAAACCAACGCTAGAGTCTGGGATCCGGTTGATCGCAGCGGAGGGACGTCATCACGGAGCTAAAGAAGTGGAGGACCAGATCTACAAAGGTTGTAGTCACTTTCACTTGTAGTTAAGTTGTTAACTTGCATGTTCTTTCGCCTTACCTCTAGTAAACGATCTAGTTTAGGGTTTCTCGGCACCGGAAAATTTAAATTTGGCATGGTTGATGCCTTGTGGAACCTCTTGAGTGTGCCTAGGAACCCTACACAGTTTTTAGAAAAGGAAACAAGTGGGAGAGAAATAGAATTAGAAGAAATTCAAGAACCACAAACTTCTACTGAAAGTTTGGTAGAACCAGTAGATCAAGAAGAACAGGAAATTCCCGCACCCCTCCGCAGGAGTAGTAGGCCGTCTCATCCGCCTGAGAGATACTACGGTTTTCTCATAGATGGGGATAGAGAGGATTGCATCATTGATGATGATGAACCTACTGGCTTCCAGCAGGCCATCCGGAGCGGCAACTCGGTACGATGGCTGGATGCAATGCGGACCGAAATGGAATCCATGTACACCAACGAAGTATGGACCTTGGACTTTGCTCCAGATGGGTTAAAACCCATAGGATGCAAATGGATCTTCAAGAAAAAGATTGGTGTAGATGGACAGGTGAAAACCTATAAGGCTAGACTTGTTGTAAAGGGTTTTCGTCAAAGACCTGATTTGGACTATGACGAAACTTTTTCTCCAGTGGCTATGCTCAAATTCATTCGGATCCTTCTTGCCATTGCTTCCTTCCATGATTATGAAATCTGGCAGATGGACGTAAAGACGGCTTTTCTAAATGGTAATTTAGAAGAGTGCGTCTATATGGATCAGCCAGAAGGTTTCAATCAGAGTGGGAGCAGCGGGAAAGTGTGCAAGTTGCTTAAGTCCATTTATGGACTTAAGCAGGCATCGCGAAGTTGGAACATCTGTTTTGATGAAATGGTCAAAGAATATGACTTTATCAAAAATCCAGATGAACCATGTATATATAGTAAAATTGTAGCACGAACTGTCGTATTCCTCGTCTTCTACGTAGATGACATTCTATTGATAGGAAATGACATTCCTATGCTACAATCTGTCAAAGGATTCTTGTCACACAGGTTCTCCATGAAAGACCTGGGTGATACCTCTTATATTCTGTGGATCCGGATCTATCGTGATAGATCCAAGAGGATGTTGGGACTTTCGCAGTCTAGGTATATCAACACTGTACTGAAATGATTCGGTATGGAAGATTCTAAGCATGGTAATTTACCGGCTTGTCACGGAATCACCCTATCCAAAAAGATGTCTCCTAAGACTGATTTAGAAAGGGGTCGCATGTCAATTATAACCTACGCTTCTGCGGTAGGCTGTATAATGTATGTGATGTTGTGCACCAGACCGGATGTAGCTTACGCACTGAATGTGGTAAGCAGGTATCAGTCAGACCCAGGGGTGAAGCACTGGATAGTAGTAAAGAACATTCTCAAGTACCTGAGAAGGACTAAGGAGATGTTCTTCGTTTACGGCGGAAAAGACCTCAAGATCGAGGCCTTTGCTGATTCCAGCTTCCAGAGTGATAAGGATGGCTCCAAGTCCATGTCAGGTTATATCTTTACCCTCAATGAAGGGGCGGTGTGCTGGAAGAGTTCCAAGGAGGACACCGTTGCTGACTCGACGATGGAAGCGGAGTATATTGCTACTTGCAATGTCGCAAAAGAAGCGGTCTGGATGAAGAAGTTCCTCACCGAACTTCAGGTGGTTCCTACCATTGTTGATCCAATACCGCTGTATTGCGACAACAACGGAGCTATAGCTTTAACGAAGGAACCCAGGTCCCATCAGAAATCCAGACACATCTTAAGGCGGTATCACCTGATCAGGGAGATCATAGATCGCCAGGAGATCGAGGTCCGGAGAGTTAATACAAAGGAGAACACTCCTGATCCATTCACAAAGGCCTTACCTCAGATTCAGTTTGAGAGGCTACTCGAGATGATCGGTATTCGATACACCAGTACATGGCCTTAGTGCAAGTGGGAGATTGTTAGTGTATATGCCTTAGGGGCTATTATTGTATCATACTAGCTTGTATATTACTTAATGGAAACTTGGGATATTCACAGTTATATTAACAGTCTTGCTAAACTTGGTAGTATGCTACTGGGTTTATATCTATCTTAATATGTGTGTACGTATTGATAGAGCCCTTAGGATCTTGCTTGACTAACAGCGTTGTGATGGCAGTCACACTAGTGGGGGCTGGGTAGTCTACAAGCACATCCTTTTTCAGGTCCCTAGTCGTAGGATTATCGAGACAGGGCATCAATACTCCGGAGTAGACTAGTGTGTACACTTCTAATCCCAGTTGGGGAGATGGTCTGTTCCACAGCCATAAGTACGTCGTACTGGAGATAGTATACAGGTGCTCGTTGGGTTACGGGTACACCGGACAGGACTCGCAGGGAACTGTTGGTTAGTATTATACCCATCGTCAGTTAACAGTTCCCAGATGACATGAGTACAGCATAGTCCGCAGACTTGACACTACTGCTTCTCCTCGAGTGTGTTCCCACTGTTCTTAGATTGCTACCCTACCACGGCTCAAAGGAGTCGTGCAAACAGGTAGAAGTTGGGTGCAGTCCCGAAGCACTTGGAGGCAGTGGCGGTTAGACAGGATTCGTCTCTCCCGGTATTGGGAGTTGATATCGCGCTGTGTCTGGAGAGCCATTACGCAAAGTCCCTGGCCAGGGCAAGCGAGATTTGCTGGTTGGTTTTCCAGTAGTTTCTCAAGGTGTAATGGGCTTCGCTCCGACACGACTTATACCGCTTTTAGGGGACTGACGCTTTCCGCCCCCTAGGCCCGATATGCGATAGTCCTTGACGAACAGACTGGACTGTACGGAGATTGTCACATCAGGCTCAGTAGGAGTTCGGATGGGTTTCCTCATCGGCCTTCTTATCGACATCTACCTGGTGACCGTTACGTACAACTAGTTCCGCTTGCGGTCTGTGGTTAAACCCACTGCCAGCGTAGTAGTCGAGTCTTTAGAGTCCCGCACAGAGAGTTTCCCTGCTTCGGGCAAAACGATATAGAGGTCGTATGGTTTTACGACAGGGTTCGGACGCGTACGTGTTTTTACGCACGTACGATGTTCGGGTAGTTTTTACTAGCGGGCTTTAGTTTAAGCCAGATTCTAGTATTTGATTATTGGATTTATACAGTCTCAGTATTTCCGTGTTTTCACGGATAGGTGGGGCGTTCTCGTAAATTGTCGAGAAGCTTCTAGAAGGTTGAAGAGGTGGAGGGCTTATGTGGCATATGCATTAAATGGTTTTGTGACTCATGGAGATGATTCATCAAGAGAGTTAATGAAGCATTAATGCTTTTAATGACTCACTTGATGATTCATTATGTATTAAATGAAGCTTGAAGATATTTGTGCAAAGAGATATTTTTGCAAAATATCTTATGCTTCATTATATACACAAATGAGTTAATTCCATTTCATTATTATTCTCACCTTCTCTCTCCTCAAGCTCTCTCTCTTCAAACCCTAACCCTAACCTCTCATGTGTTGATATCAAGGGTTAGCAAGACTATTTGATCCCTAATCCTATTCTATATCCCCTAGGTTGCTTTGATTTGCACTTTTAGTAACCTAGTTACCTCAAGTTAGAGGTCAAGCTTGGAGTAGTAGCTCTCGGGTGGATCTTCTATCACAAAGAGGAGGCCGACGAGGAGGTGGTCATCGAGAACAAGAAGGACTTGGTTCATTAAGTATAATCTTCTTTCATAGTAGCTAATCCCTCCTATGATGTTGTTAGTTAGGGTTTGGCAAAGATCCGTAAGTTAGTCGATGTTTTTTTTAAACAAAATGATTGTTTTACTTATTCCGCCTCCCCGCAACTCGTGGGGTGTCTAACGTTGACTTACATCACCTGATATTGTTGTCAAGCACACCCGTTGCCCTTGACAGGTGTTTCATGCACACCCGTTACACTTAGATTTTGGTTTCTGTGCACATGTATGGTACATTCATTGATTTCGATTTCTATGCGCACCAGACGCACGTGGCATTATTACAGATACTATTGAGTGTGAGCAGTACATTTTTATGATATTTACTATTTGGTTTAGTAACCGAGCCGGACTGTTCTGACAACAGTACCTAGGTGTTTTATCATGCATCGATAGTTACCGAAGGGATTTCCAAAAAGGAGCTATAGTCTCAATATTTTTCCTATGCGTCCGAGATGACACGAAACATTTTACAAAAGGAAACCTTTCTAAATTATTTTCAAAACGGCGGGACGTGTATGTTAAACAAAGGATATAAACAGAAATATATAGTTATTTTTCTTACAATAAACGTCCGCTACTTGTGTCGTGATACGCGCATCACACAGCGACTTGAAAAAGGTTTAGCATGCATTTCTTTTTAGATGTTTTGACAAGTTTACAACGATGCGTACTATGTATATGTTATAGTTTTGAGTATATCATGTTGGCTTTCGTATTGGATTTTGACATTGGTGTCTTCACCATAACTCCGATGATTGCGTGATGCTTGACGAAGTTTTGGTTTGGACTTATATACTCGTTTTTCATACGCATGCATTGCGTTAAGATGTGTCTTAAGTATTTAAGATTTCGGAGCGCCGCCGATTTGATTGCTTTATTGAAATGTTTTAGTATTTGAGGGAATTAAATTTAAATTCGGGGACCGAATTTATTTAAGTGGGGAAGATTGTAACATTTCAGGAAAATAAAATATTATTTTATAATTTAAATAACTAAAATAATAAGTTTCAGGAATATTATTAAATACAAGGATTTGTTTTGATGAAAGGGTATAACTATATACCGATAATTTGGAAAATATTCTGAAAACTAATAAGAATTACTGATTTGAAGGTGTTTATGTGATTTAGAAATTCTATGAATTATTATACAATTATTTGTAAGTGGGTTATTTATTAAACTCGGTTAGTGTTTACTAATTATGCATTTATCTTGCTTATGCATATGACATGCACCATGTCATGTTACACACTTGTTACATTTTATTCTGCCATGACTTCTTTCTTTTTTATAAAGAATGGCTTTTGTTTTTAAAATGGAAATGTGAAGAAAGAAAAAGAAAAGAAAAGAAATTGGAGATATTTTGAGAGCGGGGACAAGGAAGCATGGGCGAGAGAGAGAGAGAGGGGGTGAGGGGTCTTTGGGACCATGGCTCATTATTTCTTCATTTCCTCTTCATAATTTTTCTTCCCCTTCTCCTCTCATGGCTTCCCTCTCCCTCCACCTCCTATACCTCCTCACAACACCCCTAAATCCATATCAAAATCTTGTATTCCCTTCATTAAAATTATGGACAAGCTCACTACAAGCATGGTGGACTAAGAAAGTTGAGATTTTAAGCACTTGGGGCAACTCAAGAATTTTCTTGAGTTTCCAAATGAGTTATTTCTTTAACCATTAGTATAGTAATTGAGTTCCTTTAGCATCTAATTTAGTTTAGAATTGATTAAGTGAGATTTAGTGATGTTTGAAAATTACAAGATGAAGTTTAGGGGATTCTTGAGTTGTGGGACTGCAAGTTAGTGTAATTAGCTGACTACAGCCCCTTTAGTGTTAAGATCCTGGACCAAATCAATTTGAGAACCCAAGACTTGGACTTTAGAAACATTCCGTGTCAGTTTTGTAGCTTGTGATGCCTACAAGAAATCTGGAATGAGCTGAGACCTTTACAAGAAAAATTAGCAACTCTGTTGACCTAGATTGAGTACTAGAAGACCACCCTGAGAATACGAACCCAATCCAAGACATAAAAACCGACCAGGCTGGATTTTGGGGTTATCTCGACGGGTCATCTGTGGGTATTGGTGTTAGGATTGGTTCTGTACCTCACAAACCCCATATACTAACCCCACTGTACTACTTGTTTATCCCCAATTCACCTGACCAAAATCTGGAGCTAGATTTCTGAGTAGCTGTTCTTGAGTTTCATGGTTTTCAATAACTTGGTTTTGGTATTTGATTTGTGGATTCGATCGTTGGACGTTTGTACGTCAACGACCAGGGTTTTATGATTGTTCTTGTACGCGTAGACCATAGGTTTTAACCTATGTAGGTTTCGTGTGCCGTTTTAGTTTCCGTATGCGATTCTTATTTACGATGCTATATGTTTATATGTAGGCACCTTCACATGGACTTCGGATAACAAGAAAGAGCATGACAACATCGACTTTGGCAAGCAAGGATCAAGGTGAGTAGATGTATATCTATAGGGAAAGTCGGGTGGATGGAGTATAGCACCCCCGCAATTTCGTAAGGTATGATGCGTTTATGATATATATACATATGTATTATTGTGAGATGTGAATACTTAGCAAGAAAGGCTTTAGGAGACTATGGGTTGGATTAGTGTAATTAGAGGAATGTGTTTTTAATTTAGTTTTTCTGTCGCGAAACCCTAGAGTAAAGGTTGACACACACACATGCACACACGTGATATAATATTGGGTGTATATGTTTATATGTATATATATATATATGTGTGTGTGGATGCGTTGGTGTGTGTACACACACACACACACACACATACACATACATATAAATATACGTATACACAGATGATGAGCCCAGTATATGATACTTGGAGATGTGCCGATATGATCGGGCATGATACCGTGAGATTGTGATATGTGATTGGGTCGTGATATGAAATACGACATGATATTATTGTGGATCGATGGGCGATGTGTTTTCATACACACGAGGATATATGTTTGATGATATTGGAATGTACTAGACTTTAGAACGGTACCCCTAATTCAGGATATTATGATAATGATACCATATGAATAATGAGGTATATGCGATATTTCACCCGTACCCCGATTTTGGGATGCCGTACGATGTAGTTTACCGTACGAGGTATAGATATGACGATTGATCCGCACTCTTGACTCGAGGATGTTGTACTATGTATTTTACCGTACGTGACGCTATTGAGGCGGGATCGCCGACTACTAGATATATCGACTCGGACTTTAGGTGTATTTCCTTACCCTTTCGACTGTGCTCGAGTCTACTTATTTTCAAAACCAACGATCGTGAGTATTTTTAAAGACAGACCAAGGGATACAACGGATTTTTCCAAAAGACGTACCTTTTCTCAAAGACCCCGTAGCCCCCCTTTTACTAAAACCACGATCCGTGCTATTTCAAACTCCAAAAACTGTATGACTCATATATAGAAATTTATATTCTTATATGTTGCGGTTACTACATCTTTTTCCGTATATTCATGTTGTTCTCATCCCATTGCATACTTATAAATTTGTTTTCTTTACTTATTATGAACACCTGTTGTCAGGACACCAGCACCATTACCGATGATGCGTATGCTACACGTACACTTGCTCGCCGGCTCACTTACATCATCATCGGTAATTTCCATGTCACATACACATTAGATAGCATTACTTCATTGGTATAATTGCTATCGGGCAGCTTTAATGTAGTACTAGTACGCTTGCTTTCATATGTTGGTTTAGATATTGCATTTCTCATATAGATACTTTCTGCATTTATACATTCATTCTGTTATGCAATATCGTGGGGCTTTATGCTGGTATTCACTATATATTGACTCTTGATTTTGGGATTTCAGATTTTTCCATGAGGTTTATGGATTTGGGGGAAAACAGCAGGGATTTTATAAACTCATTATCATTTTAAAATGCAAGTTGCGGTTTTCTCATGATATGATATATGTGTCGTCCACCATGGGTTTTCTCGGTTCTTGAGCAGTATCATACACCTGATTCGAGGAGTAGGAGGAACCTTCTGCGGGTGCATGGTAGACCCGGTACGGTACCCTGGGGCGAGAGTGGTTTTATGGGGATGATGATGAGCCTGGCAGGGGCAGACTACCTACCGGTGTGTCGGGCACGGCGGATATCCGGAGGATACTGACGTAGTCGAGAGATTTGATGTGATGGGCCGATCCGGACAGACGGAGCCCATGGGCCGATCCGGACTGATGAAGCCCGAGATTTGAGTATTATGTGTCGCTGTCGGACATGGACTACAAGATGTTTTGAATGCTGATGCTGGGTACTCGGGTTTTATCATGATTTGTATGTCATTGCTGGACACCCGTTGGACGGTGCATTAGTACACGTCATGCATCGATATATTATTACTCATGGCACGGACACGAGTACTCTGATATCACACTTATGATATGTTGTCACCCTTGTTATAGTATTGTGTATTTTATGTATGACCTAGGAGAGCGTCATACATACGATTTCTTCTCGGTGATGTTTTCTACTCCCGAGTTGGCAACTCACCCCGTTTGTGGCGCAGTTTCTTACAGGTTTGGCCGTACAGGTTTCGTTGCAGCTTGCTGGCACATTGCTTCTTTCCAGGTGATTGCTTCGGTAGGTGGGTTCACTTGCTTCATGACCACCGTTGTACTTTTATTTATTTCAGTTGTATCTAGTAAAGTCCATCAACCAGACTTGTATTATTTGATAGACTTAGAAAATCAGTTGTTTATTCTTTAGACCTTAGAGTCGCGCGCTTGTATTATTATGGTTCTTCTCTGGTTTTCTTAGAGATGTTGGTTTTATTTCTGAATTTTGATCCTCGCCCTTCGGCGTTGTATATTATATTGCTTGCATGGTTGTTTCCACCAATTGGCGTAGAGCTAGCTCCCGCTTGGGGATGTCTTTATTCATTACTTATGTATATGCATGTTTGTACCTGTTTGGGGCCAGTATTTATATAGGAAACTCTGCCAAAATTTTTGGGAAAAACTTGATGTTTTTAAAAATGCTTACTATGACTTTTCAAAGTGATTTTATATGTTAACTTTTAAATAAGTATTGCTTCACTTCTTATTTTAAATGGTTTATATTTCTGGGCTTTGTCTTACTTAGATTACGTTACGCCTCTAGACGTTTCGTAATGTAAGTGCCAGTCACGTTCCATAGCTTCAGGTCGTGACATGCACTAAGGCCATGTATTGGCATATCACAGACCTATCATCTTGAATAGCCTCTTGAATTGTGTCTGAGGGATGGCCTTTGTGAGTGGATTTGCAGTGTTATTCGCCGAATCTACTCTCCGCACCTCGATCTCCCGATGATCAATGATCTCCCTGATCAGGTGGTACCGCCTCAACATATGTCTGGACTTCTGATGGGACCTGGGTTCCTTCACTAAAGATTGTTAGTTATATATATGCCTTAGAGGCCATTGTTGTACATATGATGTATATTATAATGGATGCTTGGATATATATAGAGAGGACTTTCTTGCTCGATATGATAGTATGCTAACTGGTTTTGCTTTGTCTAAACATGTTGATTTGTATTGGTTTACTGTCTTGCTCTCACATGTTGATAAATCCCTTAGGATATGTACTTGACTACTAGGACTATGATGAGATCATACTAGTGGGGCCAGGGTAGTCAACGAGTACATCCTATAACTGTTCTTAGTCGAGGGTGTATCGAGACAGGGCATCGATACACCAGAGTAGACTAGCGTATACGCATCTTGGACCATATGATGGGCGATGGATGATCCTATATCCATTGGTGTTTTACATCAAAGATGTTGTACGGGGGCTCAGTGGAGACTGGGTACACTGAACGGACTCTCCGAGAACTCCTAGGTGGTTTTATACCTATCGTCAGATAGCAGTTCTCTGGTGACACTGGTACAGGTTAGTCTGTAGACCCGAGATCGTCATAGAATGTTGTGTGATTCCCACTGTGCTCTGATTTCCACCTTACCACGTCCAATAGGGCATGCAAAACGGTGTCTTTTGGGTAAAGTCCCGAATCACATGGAGGCAATGAGCGATAGGAGGGGTTTCGTCTCTCCCAGTATAGGGAGTTGATGTTGTGTTGCATTCGATTCTCTATAACTGGAAGTCCCTAGCCATGGCTGATATGGAGTACTACTGGTAAGTGTTATCAGTAGTTTCTCGACTTGTTATGAGCCTTACATCGACATGAATTATCGGTTACTGGGGTCTGACGTTTACCACCCCTAGACTAGATATGCAATATATCAGACAAAGAGATCGGACTGTATGGGAATGTTACTGATTGGATTCACAGGAGAATATACATGCTTGCTTGTTGATCTTCTGATCACTCAATACATGGGTGGCTGTTACGTTTAGCTGACTTCTTGCAGCTTGTGGGTGTTTGATATGATCATCACCTACTGCCGACGTATTGACGATTCTTTAGAGTCCTACACAGAGGTTTCCTCGCTCAGGAAAAATGGAGTAGGAGCACATATGTGATATGTGCAGGACCGAGACTAATACGATATGAGATACCGTATTCGATTCCTGCAATCTGTGATATCGGCCGGGTATATGTGATATAGCCGGGTCATCGGATCAAGTGATGATTCGATGAAATAGTACTTGTTAAATTAGCCGGTTGTATGTAATATAGCCGGATTATCGGATCAAGTGTTGATTCGATAATTTAATGTTTAATTATATATCAGATATATTACGTTACATTAACTAATATAAGCTCGCTTTATTGATTCTTTTTCTCACTTGGGTAATACATTGATGTATATGCGATATATGTTAATTGTATTATTTCCTTTTGTTTCAAAATATATTGTATATGTGATATAGAATATTGTAACAAGTTTGGGTTACAAATGCAACATGGTTTTAGAGTTTAAACCTAGTTAGGGTTTGGATTAGGGTTAAGCTTTGGATGAGCTTTCATGAAGCTTCATGAAGGTTTGACTTTTGTCTCATCCTTTGATATTTTGTGAAGATATTTGTTAACCCTACCCAAACCCTTAACCTATGGTTTATTCTCTACAAGGGTTAAGCCTTTCATTCTTAACCCATGGTTGCAATTGTAACCACAACAATAATTCATTATTCATCACAAAAGCTTTTGTTTCTTCTTCTTCTTCTTGCTTCTAAAAGAAAAGCTTCACTTGCTTTTTCATTTGTGATGATAATTGGTGAGAAATTGAAAACAAAAAAGAGCAAAATTCCTACTTCATCATCCTCATCTATTTTAGCCACTTAGATTAGGGTGTTCACTTCTCTAATTACTTCATTAGTGAAGTGTAAGCTTGGATTAGAGATTCTTCAAGGTAGATCATCTTAGATCAAGAAGATTTCAAGCAAGATGCATCATTCACCTCTTGGAGCCTCACGAGAGTCAGAGTTCTTGATGATCGCAGTGAAGGGACCTCAACATGGAGCTTATGAAGCGAAGGAACGGACTACAAAGGTTGTAATCCCAAACTCTTAGAAGTAAAGTTGTTTGCTTCGTTGTTTTGTTTAATTCTCAAGTTAAAGATCTTGTGTTTGGGTTATCTAGAATGGCAAAAAATTTAAACTTGGCATGTGTGATGCCTCCTGAAACCTTGCTGCCATTGTAGGTATCCCAACAGTGGTATCAGAGCCTAGCTAGAGAATTAAACGGATAAGTCTAGGATTACGAAACCGAAACAACTCCAAAACACTCGACGAAAAACCCTAGTTTCTGTCAAAAATTTTCAGGTGTCAAAAAATTATTTTAACAGTTACAGAATGATGTATGAGATACATGTTGAACGCTGTGCAAAACCCACACCCCGTGCTCGGACCCAGGCCGGCGACCAGAGCATTAAATCCGGCGTTGCCGGATTTTCCATGGGATTTAGGGTTTGGGTTTTGGTTGGTGTTCTACTCTCTGGGGTTTGGAAATTGTGGTGTTGTTTATTTTTTTCTGAAATTACATGTGATGTTAATTTATTGCTTTAACAAATTCGGAGTGTTTCGTATTCGAAATTCTAGCTTTTGTTATGGTTATTTTAGACGGTATTGAAAAGTTCGATCGGATATCAAATACCAACCTTTTCCCTTGCTGAAATTTTTCAAGATTTGGATCATTTCATAGTTATAGAACATTCAAACATCGTGCAAGTGATGCAGTGAACCCTCTAGAAGAACGAAACCTTAACTCGATTTTGTGACCGTCAAAACCGTCCCTAAACCTTAGGGTTTGTGATGGTTTAGCGGTGCCACAAGTGAGTCGTTGGTTGACCCTTTTACGGCTGGTTCACTACTATTGTGGCATGTGATGGATACTTCTAAAGTATGCTTAAGTGTTGAGCATTTAGGAAACATTTGGTGTTTATTGATTCAATCGGAATGTTTAACATCGTCTAGCTTTTCCTGTAATGTGATGCAATATGTGGAATTCATACAGTTAGGCATGAAATGCGAAGTATGTGATATTTCGGATTTATGATGTCTAAGGAGATTGCGGATTCCAAATGTTGTAGTTTTACAATTTCTTTTCTGCGATCGTATGTGTAATATGTGGTGTATCGTCGTTTTCGTTGCTATACATCTACGACAATTGGGATACGCATATTTACTTACGTTGATGACATGCGATGTTATGTGTTGCTGTGATATGTTATATTGGATCGTCTTGTTCTGAATAGCCGGGGTTTTTATGTGAGATGAGAGTTTTTATTTTCATTCATGTAAAATTCATTTGTATGTAATATTCTTTTATTGGGGCACTTCCGGGTTGAGGATGATGTCACCATTGTATATTATTTACTTTTCCGCATTAGGATAGACCCAAGGCAGAGAGCACAAGCAGCCGGGTTCTAGGGTCTAGTGGGAGGCCATCTCGAGGAGTCGAGACCGTGTCTCCTAACCCTAAAATTGGTAGGGTTGCTTGCCACTCTCGTAGGGGTCTAAGGATGTGGGTTTGGCTATTCATCGCGACTGTAGAATCCGTGTTTTATACAGGCTCAAAATAAAACACTGACCTCCTAGTATATCCAATATTTCATATGTTTCTTCTGCTACAATGTTCTGTAATGAGATCATATTACTGCCTGAGATGAATGCTTATACTATATATATATATATATATATATATATGATGATATATAAATATTACTGTTTTCGTTTCTTCTGTGATGCTTAGGAAGCATAAATGATGGGATTTATTAATGAGATTAATGAAAAGAAAAGAAACCTAAAAGATGTTGAAGAATCAAATTTTCAAAAAGGGTAGCTACAGTTTTTGCTTTGCATAGTGGTATATGTGATATACCCTGCACCTTATTCGATGAGGAAAGAGCCGAGATCCCTTCACCGGGATTGACCTCTTTAGCAAAACTGGAAGATGCTACAAACTAACGGTTTAATTTTTGATTGCTTCTATAGTTCTTGCTTTATACCGCGGTATTTGTGAAATATCCTGCACCTTATTCGATAAGGAAAGAGCCGAGATCCCTTCATAGGGAGTAACCTCTTTAGCGAAACTAGAATAGCCTCAAAAACACTCCTTTTCAAAATCACTTGTTTCTACGACGATATCAAGTTAATTACACAATAGATATTCTGAAAAACCTGCGTAGCCCTCCGACATTTAAGATAAGTAATATTTAGTATTCGTGCTACGTTTGTTGGTTTTCGTCAAGACGTAGTGTGATGTAGCTATTTACTGGTTATCTGCAGCATATGATGCGATTGGATTAGGATAGTCGTACGTCTTTGTTGGCTTTCGTCAAGGGTCGTGCGGGTTGTTAGTATATATGCCCTAGAGGCCATTACTGTATCATACTAGTTTGTAGATTACTTAATGGAAGCTTGGGATATTCACAGTAGTATAGACAATCTTGCTAAAAAATGGTAGTATGCTACTTGGTTTGTTTCTAGTTTAATATGTGCATGTGTTTCTTTTAGCATATCGCCTATACACTTTAGTGGAGCCCTTAGGATCTTTGCTTGATTACCAGCGTTGTGATAGCAGTCACACTAGTGGGGGCTGGGTAATCTACAAGCACATCCTTATACAGGTCCCTAGTCATTGGATTATCGAGACGGGGCATCGATACTCCGGATTAGACTAGCGTATGCGCTTCTCATCCCAACAGGGGAGATGGTCCGTCCCACAAGCCATTAGTACGTTGTACTTGAGATAGTATGCGGGTGCTCGTTAGGTTATGAGTACACTGGATAGGACTCGTCGGGAACTGTTGGTTGGTACTATACCTATCGTCAGTTATCAGTTCCCAGGTGACATAAGTACAGCTTAGTCCGCTGAGTTGACACTGTCACTTCGCCTCGAGTGTGTACCCACTGTTCTTAGATTGCTACCCTACCAGGCTCAAATGAGTCATGCAAACAGGTAGCAGTTGGGTGCAGTCCCAAAGCACTTAGAGGCAGTGACGGTTAGACAGGATTCGTCTCTCCCGGTATTGGGGATTGATATCGCGCTGTGTCTAGGAGAGCCATTACACAAAGTCCCTGGCCAGGGCAAGCGAGATATACTGGTAGCGTTTCCAGTGTTATCTCAGGTTGTTCTGGGCTACACTTCGACACAACTTGTACCGCTATTAGGGGACTGACATTTACCTCCCCATAGGCCCGCCATGCGATACTCTTAGACGAACAGACCGGACTGTACGGAGATTGTCACATTCAGGCTCAGTAGGAGTTCGGATGGGTTCACCTCATCAGTCTTCTTATCGGCATCTACCTGGGGACTGTTACGTATAGCTAGTACCGCTTACGGCCTATGGTTAAACCCACTGCCAGCGTAGTGTTGAGTCTTTAGAATCCCACACAGAGGGCTATTCGCCTTTGGGCAAAACAGAGTAGAGGTCGCATGGTTTTGCGACGGGGTTCGTTCACATCCACGGACTGTAAGTCCACGTTGCCCATCCCGGTGCTTGCGGGGAGGCGGAAAACGGAATAAAAATCGTATTTTTATCGAACTAGGAAACATGGACTAGCTTAAGGAGGATCTTTGCTAAACAAAAACTAACTAAAAGCTAACTAGAATTAGCTACATGGAAGAAAGGTTATACCTTGGGCTTTATGTCCTTCTCTCCTTGCTCCTTGGAGTGGAAGAAAGAGATCACCTTGTCACCTTCTCTAGTCGAAGAAGGATCCACCCGAGAGCCTCAACCTTTGGCTTCAACTTCAAGCTAGAAGTAACTAAGGTGCTAGAAGTGCTAATCCTAGAACCTTAGATGAGAGTAGAGATTACTTTGGAGTGGTTTATCTCAAGCTCAAGTGTTTCTCATGAAAGGTTTGCCTAGCACCCTATGTAGAGTTTGGAAGCATCACATGTCACAAAGTTTAAATTTTTATGGTGCTAAGCAAGCATACAAAGGGATCGATCCTAGAAAATTAGGGTTTATGATTTTACAAGCGACAAAGGCTAGGGTTTTTAGAGTGCAACCTTTGTAGCTCCCTTCGCTAGACACTTTGGCCTTTTGAGTGTTGGAAGAAGGTCCACTTGAAGTCTTCGGGCGTCCACGACGATCCACCCGAAGCTCCTAGTCCAAGTTTGCGACTTCACTTTCCAAGATGAGAAATGAAGAGAACACTCTAAACAAGTTGGCTAAACTGGTGTAGAATGATGTTGTGGTTATGATTCTCACTTCAAAAACCTTTCTTTATGTGTGTTTTACTCACTAGAAGAAACTAGAGAGCAAATGCTGAAGGAGGAAGAAGATGGTGGCTTTCTTTTAACAAGAGTAAAAATGATAACTCATATGAAGTAAAAAGAAAATATATGTATATATATTTTCTAATTCTCATCTCAAACCATGGTTGGATGATGGAGACATTATTTAACTTGAGTTTAAAACACAAAGAGAAGGATAACTCATGGTTAGAAGTAGGTGAGCATGGTTAGGTTTAAAGAAGAGCGTAGGAGGTAAGCAAGAATTATCCTTTCCTTTTCTATTTTGTTTTAAACATAAATCAAATAATAATCCATTCATTTAACCATGGTGTGAGTCTTATATTGCCACCATTTTCCATGTATAAGCAACCATGAAGGATGATGCATGTATGTATGTGTGTATGCCCATCCATATGTGCATGAAACTAAAAGAAAGATAGCATACATGCATCCATACATCCATCATGAACAAGAAAAGGTTTCAAGTGAGAAAACTAATGGTTAAATGATAAATCAACACTTGATTTATCAATTCGGCCATATCACATGACCCCACCAAAATCAAGCCGCCCGATCAATATACGGTATCCTATACGCGCATTTTAATTGGGTCCATGCGCATATCGCATACGCGCACCACAACGTTTCGCCTGGACTAGGTAACTACTTTGTGGGACTCTAAGACTCGTCAATACGCCGGCAGTGGGTGATGATTATATCAAGCACCCCCAAGCCGCAAGCGGTCAGCTAAACGTAATGGCCACCCGGGTATTGAGCGATCAGAAGAAAACAAGCGAACCTGCTACAACTCCCGTCGAACCAACTGGCAACACTACCGTACAGTCCGGTCTTTTCGTCAGATATGCTACATATCGAGCCTAGGGATGGTCACGTCGACCCTAAAAACTCAATAAGTCGTGTCGTTGAATGGTCTATAACAGATCGAGAAACTACCGATAACACTTATCAGCAAATCTCAGCAGCCCTGGCCAGGGACTTACTGATATAACCAGTCGGGCATAACACGGCATCAACTCCCAATACCGGGAGAGACGAAACCCCTGTTATCGCTCATTGCCTTCGTGTGTCTCGGGACTGTACCCAACGGCCACCGGTTTGCACGACTCAATAGAGCCGTGATAGGGTGGCAATCAAAGTACTGTGGGAGAACACACAAGACTCTATGACGATCTCGGGTCTACAGACTAACCTGTACCGGTGTCACCTGAGAACTGCTATCTGACGATAGATATCATTCCTTATAGGAGTTCTCGGCGAGTCCGTCCAGTGTACCCAGTCACCACTGAGCACCCGTATATGATCTTGATGTCAAACATCGATGAATATGGGAACATTCATCGCCCATCGTATGGGTCTAGTATCATATACGCTAGTCTACTCTGGTATATCAATGCCCCGTCTCGATATACCTACGACAAGGGACATTTCAGGATATGCTTATGGACTACAGATGTCCCACTAGTATGATCTCCATCATAATCACAGTAGTCAAGCCGATATCCTCAGGGCTTTATCAGCATGTATGAATGAATAAAAGCATTATCAAATCAACATGTTAGATAAAGAAGAACCAGATAGCATACTATCATGTTGAGCAAAAATGTATACTGAATATATATATATATATACATGTACAAATACATCCACTATCATATAATGGCCTCTAGGGCATACATATATCCAACAATCTCCCACTTGCACTAAGGCCAGTTATTGGCGTATCTCATACCCAACATCTCAAAAAGTCGCTCATGCTGCGGCTGAGAGAGGGCCTTGGTGAATGGATCCGCGGCGTTATTCTTTATATCTACTCTCCTAATCTCGATCTCGCGGCGATCTACAATCTCCCGGATCAAATGAAAACGCCTCAGGATGTGTCTGGACCGCTGATGGGATCTGGGCTCCTTGGCTAACGCCATAGCCCCATTATTATCACAATACAAAGGTATTGGATCAATAATGGTTGGAACTACTCCTAGCTCTGAGACGAACTTCTTCATCCAGACGGCTTCCTTGGCGGCATCATTCGCAGCAATTTACTCAGCTTCCATCGTAGAGTCTGCAACAGTATCCTGTTTGGAACTCTTCCAACTTACCGCCCCTCCGTTGAGGGTAAATACAAACTCAGAGATAGATTTGTTGTCGTCCTTATCGCTCTGGAAGCTCGAATCGGTAAAGGCCTCCATTTGGAGATCTGCATTACCATACACCTAGAACAATTCTTTAGTCCTTCGCAAGTACTTAAGAATGTTCTTCACAGTTGTCCAGTGGCTCTCCCCTGGGTTGGATTGATACCTGCTTACAACACTAAGTGAATAAGCTACATCTGGGTGTGTACATAACATCGCATACATTATAGATCCTACTGCTGAAGCATAGGGTATAACGCTCATGCGAGCTCTCTCTTCATCGGTCTTTGGACAAGAATCCCTGGAGAGAGTGACCCCATGGCAAGCGGGTAAGGCACCCCGCTTGGAGTCTTCCATACTAAACCTTTTTAGGATGGTGTTGATGTACCTGGTTTGGGACAATCCCAATAACTTTTTGGATCTATCCTTATAGATCCTTATGCCCAGGATGTATGTGGCATCACCCAGGTCCTTCATGGAGAACCTTAGTGATAAGAAATATTTGACCGACTGTAGCATAGGAATATCATTTCCTATCAGAAGAATGTCATCCACGTACAATACGAGGAATGTGACAGCTCTTCCTACAGCCTTCTTATAAACACAAGGTTCATCTGGATTTTTGATGAAATCAAACTCTTTGATAACAACATCGAAACAGATGTTCCAACTCCGAGATGCCAGCTTTAACCCATATATGGATTTAAGCAATCTACATGCTTTCTCGCTGCTCCCACTGTCAATGAAGCCCTCTGGCTGATCCATATAAACGCATTCTTCTAAATCTCCATTTAGAAATGCTGTTTTAACGTCCATCTGCCAGATTTCATAGTCGTAGTGAGCAGCAATAGCAAGTAGGATCCGAATGGATTTAAGCATGGCTACGAACGAAAAAGTTTCATCATAGTCCAAACCTGGTCTTTGACGAAAGCCTTTCGCCACAAGTCCTGCCTTATAGGTCTCTACCTGCCCATCTATACCAATCTTTCTTTTAAAGATCCATTTGCATCCCATAGGTTTTACCCCAGGGGGTACAATGTCCAAAGTCCATACTTTGTTAGTGTACATAAACTCCATTTCGGATCTCATGGCATCCAGCCACTTCACAGAGTCTCCACTAGTGATAGCTTGCTGAAAACCGGTAGGATCATCATCATCCATGATGCAGTCTTCTCTGTCACCATCAATGAGGAAACCGTAGTACCTCTCCGGTGGGCGAGAAGTCCTACCAGACCTTCGGAGTGGCTGAGGTTCATCAGTTTCTATTGTAACAGCCGGTTCAACCAAATCGTCATTTGTAGTCTGTGTCTCTAGAACCTCTTCTAGATCCACCACTTTGCCATCATCTTTATCTCTGAAAAACTCTTTTTCCAAGAATGTGGCATACTGAGAAACAAACACCTTTTGTTCCTCTCTGTGGTAGAATAGATATCCATAAAAATTCTTTAGATACCCCACAAAATTACACATTACTGACCGTGTCTCGAGTTTGTCTGGATTCTGCTTTTTAACATAGGCCGGGCAACCCCAAATCTTAATTCTCTTAAGAGATAGTCTTTTCCCATGCCATATCTTATATGGCGTGGTAGACACGGCTTTGGTTGGAACTCTGTTCAGTAGAAACGCTGCAGTCTCCAATGCATGCCCCCAAAATGAGACGGGTAACTCAGCATCACTCATCATGGATCAGACCATATCTAATAGGGTCCTATTCCGTCGTTCAGACACACCGTTGTGCTGTGGTGTGTAAGGAGGAGTGAGCTGAGAGACAATCCCATTCTCTTTTAAGAAGTTTGCAAATTCTGTACTGAGATACTTACCACCTCGATCTGATCGAAGCATCTTGATACTCAAGCCGGTTTGTTTTTCTACTTCTTGTTTATATTCAATGAATTAATCGAAAGCTTCGGACTTGTGCTTTAATAAAAATACATGACCGAATCTTGAGAAATTGTCAGTGAATGTAATGAAGTATGAAAAAACGCCTTTAGCCTGTGTAGACATTAGCCCGCATACATCACTATGTATGAGGCCTAGGAGCTCAGTAGCTCTTTCTCCGTGTCCGGTAAATGGAGTTTTGGTCATTTTACCCTTGATACAAGACTGGCAAGTCGCATAAGATTTATATTCAAAGGAGTTTAATTATCCATCTTTGTGTACCTTGTTTAGTCTTGTTTCGTTAATATGACCAAGTCTACAGTGCCAAAGAAAAGCTTCATTTAATTCTGAAAGTTTTCTTTTATTAGTGTGTTGTATACCGAAAACTGCGTGTTGATTTAGGACATATATTCCGTTATTAAGTGTACCATACCCAACCAACATTTGATTCAGGTGAATGTTCATAACATTGTTCTGCAATATAAAGTTATATCCTTCATTGTCTAACAAAGAAACTGATATTATATTACATAGCATACTTGGTACAAAATAACATGGATTCAAAACCAAAATACATCCAGATGGAAAGCCCAAGTGATACTCTCCCACTGCGACTGTATGTACATTGGAACCATTTCCAACGCGGAGAGTATGGTCACCTATCTTCAAAACTTTGCTATTTCTCAGCCCCTGCATAGAATTGCAAATGTGAGAACCTGATCCGGTATCCAATACCCAGGAAGCAGAGTTTATTGAAAAACAGTTTTCTGTTACAAACGCACCTGAAGCAGAAGCATCACCATGCTTCTTCTTGAGACTTAAGTACTCCGTGCAGTTGTGCTTCCAATGTCCTGTCTTGTGGCAATGAATACATTCGCCTTTCCCCGAGTCTCCAGCTTTGGACTTTTCCTTTCCCTTCACCTTCTTAACTCCACCCTTAGGATTGGTGGGCTTATTCTTTTTCTTTCCCTTGGCCTTAGCTTTTGGGCGAGAAGAGGAAGACTGTCCAACAGTCATAACGGGAGTTTTTGCTGACTTCATAGTGCTCTCTGCACTCCTTAACATATTAAGGAGTTCTGGTAGCTCCTTCTCCATGCCATGCATGTTGAAGTTAACTATGAATTGAGCAAAGGTGGAGGGGAGGGACTGCAGAATAATATCTATATATTGTTCATTGTCCATAGTCCACCCAAGGTCCTCAAGCTCTTCTATAAGAGCTATCATCTTCAGAACATGGTCTCATACTGGTGTGCCGGGAGCCATTCGCATCTGAAACAATTTCTTTGATGCTTCGTATCGCAATACGCGGGATTGCTCTCCATACAACTCCTTTGTATGGAGCAATATGGTTTGAATGTCCATATTCTCGTGCTGCTTTTGATGTGTATTGTCCATCGATGCAAGCGCGAGGCATTTGGCCGTGGCACAATCAGCGTCCCATGTCTTGCGGACTTCTTTGTCCGCAACTGAGGATTTTAGACCTGGGATGGGCGGAGCTGAAGCCGTGAGGACATATGATACTTTATCATAAGTCAAGGCTATTTTCATATTTCTCAGCCAGTCTTTATAATTGGTCCCATTCAGTTTGTTTTTATCTAGTAGAAGCTTGAGTCCAGTCATTGGTATCTTCCATTAAGAGAGAGAAAAGAATACACTCAGCGAAAACTCTTGCATAGATCAGATTGGTTATTATCCTGTCTAATCGATGTCTCCCACTACTTTAATCAAGTTTTTCTTTCAAACCTTAAAAAGAAAACTAGCCAGGATTAATTACAGTCTACAACTTCGCTAACCGTTCAGCCAGGCCAGTGTCGGTACTTGAGGGAGGTTCCCCATGCTTTCGTACGGACCTAATTAAAGTAAACCTCGTTTTCCCAGAGGCGGAGCCCCGTTAACACCTTTCTAGACACCTAATGAGTTAGCTAATTGTAAACTGTAAAACTCTCCTAGGAGCAACTATTGCCCACAGTGGGATCGGGATCCAACCATCATATGGAAGGTATGCAATCTCATTGCAAATCTCAACATTTGAAATTCCCGATATGATTTTTACCCCTAGTACTTATGACCTTAACTATGGTCAAAAAATCATAAGTACCAGTGAAGTTCTACCCGTCATTTCTTGATCAATTAGACCCACCCATATGACCCTTAACTATAGTCAACAAAGTCGTATGAATGTCCTAATTAATCTGCATCATATGCAATGTAGGAAGACATCACTTAGCTACCGTACACTACACCTTAACTAAAGTCAACAAACGTAGCACGAATACTAAGTACTCTACTTCCTAAAATGACGGAGGGTTGCGGATGATTTTTAAGAAAATCTTTAACGCTTTGAACTTGATATCGTCGTAGAATCAAAATGGTTTTCAAAAAGGAGTGGCTTAAGCTCCGCAATTTTGAAATGTAGCTTTTTCATAAATAGCCGAGTGGTTTTTAAATCCGTTTCTATAACATTTTTTTAGGTTTATTTTCTTTACATTAATCATATTAATGTAATCCCATCATTTAAGTCCTTAAGCCAATCACAGAAAAGAAACGAAAATAACACGTACGCTTATGCCATCCGCATTCGCCGCAATGTTCCGTTATGCACCGTTAGGTTACTTAACTAACGGCATACCGGGACGGGACTAGTGCGGGTGTAAAACATAAGCAACGTCTACTATATATCATATATATAATTTGTCATTCGTCTCAGATAACACAGAACACAGGCAGCAGAAACATAGATATAATGTGGGATATACTAGGACGTCTGTATTTAGTATTTAGCCAGAATAGAAAATACGGATTCCACAGTCGTGATGAATAGCCAATCCCACACCCTAGACCCCTACGAGAGTGGCAAGCGACCCTACCAATTCTGGAGTTTAGGAGATCCGGTCTCGACTCCTCGAGATGGTCTCCCACTGAACCCCAGAACCCGGTCACCTGTGCTCCCCTCCTTGGGTCCATCCTAATGCGGAAAAGTAAATAATATACAACACTGGTGACACAACCTCAATCCGGAAGTGCCCCAAATAAAAGAATATTACATTACATTTGAATTTACATGAATGAAAAAATAAAACTCTCATCTCACATAAAAAAAAACCCCGGCTATTCGATCGCGACAATCCTGCACATCATATCTCAGCAACACATAATATCATATATCATCAACGTAAGTAAGTATGCGTACCCCAATTGTCGTTGATGTATAGCAACGAAACCGGCGATATCGAACATACTACACTTACGGTCACAGAAAAGAAAGTGTAAAACTACAATATTTGGAATCCACATTCTCTTTAGACATCATAAATACGAAATATCACATACTTCGTATTTCATGCCTAAACTATATGAATTCCACATATTGTATCACATTCCAGATAGTTAGACAGTATTAAAGTTTTCGAACGAACGATCAAGTACCCAAGATTCACTAAAGCTCAACACTTGAGCAGAGTTCAAAACCCCGGAGTGTGACACAGTAGTAGCGGTCTAGCCGTAGAAGGGTCAAGCCAACGCCTCACATGTGGCACGCCGTACTGCCCCAAACCTAAGGTTCAAAGGGCAGTTCAAGACGGTCACATAATCGATTTAAGGTTTGTTGTCTTCTAGAGGGTCCACCACAAAAAGACTTGCACGTACCTCCAAAATATTTAAACCCCGTGAATAGTGAGCAAATGATACTCGTTCAAACACTTCAATACTTTCTAATTTACCGGGAAAAGCAACGAAATGAAAATTCCGATCGAATCGATGAGTCCAAAACCATCTCCAAAATTTACAGTACTAAATTCAGATTAAACATACCCAAAACAATATACAAGCAGTTTTATGAATTACTATGCAAAAATGAAGCATTGAACTCTCTGTACGGCCGCGGAATCGCGGCCGTAGCAAGTAATTGCCGCGGTTCCGCGGCCATTTGTACGGATCATTGGTTCATTTTTCACAGTATTTCATATATTTTCCTGCTCTATTTTTTAAGAATTTTTAATTCTGAAAAACGTCAGATTTTAAAAAATGTCCAGAGAAGGCTTCGAAAAGTCGTATTTTGATCCGATCGGGATTTTTACTCCGTAAAAGTGTCGCCTAATGTTCTAGGTCGGCTCTGATACCATTGAATGGTTTGCCTAGCACCCTATGTAGAGTTTGGAAGCATCACATGTCACAAAGTTTAAATTTTTATGGTGCTAAGCAAGCATACAAAGGGATCGATCCTAGAAAATTAGGGTTTATGATTTTACAAGCGACAAAGGCTAGGGTTTTGAGAGTACAACCTTCGTAGCTCCCTTCGCTAGACACTTTGGCCTTTTGAGTGTTGGAAGAAGGTCCACTTGAAGTTTTCTCGCATTCACGACGATCCACCCGAAGCTCCTAGTCCAAGCTTGCGACTTCACTTTTCAAGATGAGAAATGAAGAGAACACTCTAAACAAGTTGGCTAAACTTGTGTAGAATGATGTTGTGGTTATGATTCTCACTTCAAAAACCTTTCTTTATGTGTGTTTTACTCACTAGAAGAAACTAGAGAGCAAATGGTGAAGGAGGAAGAAGATGGTGGCTTTCTTTTAACAAGAGTAAAAATGATAACTCATATGAAGTTAAAAGAAAATATATGTATATATATTTTCTAATCCTCATCTCAAACCATGGTTGGATGATGGAGACATTATTTAACATGAGTTTAAAACACAAAGAGAAGGATAACTCATGGTTAGAAGTAGGTGAGCATGGTTAGGTTTAAAGAAGAGTGTAGAAGCTAAGCAAGAATTATCCTTTCCTTTTCTATTTTGTTTTAAACATAAATCAAATAATAATCCATTCATTTAACCATGGTGTGAGTCTTATATTGCCACCATTTTCCATGTATAAGCAACCATGAAGGATGATGCATGTATGTATGTGTGTATGCACATCCATATGTGCGTGAAACTAAAAGAAAGATAGCATACATGCATCCATACATCCATCATGAACAAGAAAAGGCTTCAAGTGAGAAAACTAATGGTTAAATGATAAATCAACACTTGATTTATCAATTCGGCCATATCACTTATCACCCCACCAAAAGCAAGCCGCCCGATCAATATACGGTATCCTATATGCGCATTTTAATCGGGTCCATGCGCATATCGCATACGCGCACCACAACGTTTCGCCTGGACTAGGTAACTCCTTTTTGGGACTCTAAGACTCGTCAATACGCCGGCAGTGGGTGATGATCATATCAAGCACCCCCAAGCCGCAAGCGGTCAGCTAAACGTAACGGCCACCCGGGTATTGAGCGATCAGACGAAAACAAGCGAACCTGCTACAACTCCCGTCGAGCCAACCGGCAACACTACCGTACAGTCCGGTCTCTTCGTCAGATATGCTGCATCTCGAGCCTAGGGATGGTCATGCCGACCCCAATAACTCAATAAGTCGTGCCGGTGAATGTTCTATAACAGATCGAGAAACTATCGATAACACTTATCAGCAAATCTCAGCAGCCCTGGCCAGGGACTTACTGATATAACCAGTCGGGCACAGCACTGCATCAACTCCCAATACCGGGAGAGACGAAACCCCTGCTATCGCTCATTGCCTTCGTGTGTCTCGGGACTGTACCCAACGACCACCTGTTTGCACGACTCAGTAGAGCCGTGGTAGGGTGGCAATCAAAGTACAGTGGGAGAACACACAAGACTCTATGACGATCTCGAGTCTACAGACTAACCTGTACCGGTGTCACCTGAGAACTGCTATCCGAAGATAGATATAATTCCATATAGGAGTTCTCGGCGAGTCCGTCCAGTGTACCCAGTAACCACTGAGCACCTGTATATGATCTTGATGTCAAACATCGATGAATGTGGGAACATTCATCGCCCATCGTATGGGTCTAGTATCATATACGCTAGTCTACTATGGTATATCAATGCCCCCTATCGATATACCTACGACTAGGGACATTCCAGGATATGCTTATGGACTACAGATGTCCCACTAGTATGATCTCCATCATAATCACAGCAGTCAAGCCGATATCCTCATGGCTTTATCAGCATATATGAGTGAATAAAAGCATGATCAAATCAACATGTCAGATAAAGAAGAACCAGATAGCATACTATCATGTGAAGCAAGAATGTATACCGAATATATATATATACATGTATAAATACATCCACTATCATATAATGGCCTCTAGGGCATACATATATCCAACATCTCAACACATGAGAGGGGAGAGCTTGAGAGAGAGGAAGAGGAGGAGAGAGAATCAATATGATAGAATGAGAGAATAATAGAACCATTCTCTCATATATGTGTGATTAAGTAAATTGATAATTAGCAAGATAATTTTCATGGCTTAATCAAGACATGACCATTATCATTTCATATTTAATGCAAATTGCAAGGATCAAAGAGCATCTTTTATATGGAATGATGATGGTCAAAGTGTCAACCTAGGTCAACAAGTTAAGATAGTCAAATGGTCAACAACCCTAACCATGCACAATTATAATTAACTAATATCAACTAATCATAATACACACATAAGCATTAGGGTTAATAAAATGACAATGGTCATTAACCCTAATCAAAGTCCTCTCCTCTGTCTCAATCAACTGTGCACACGCACCCGTATTCGTGATCCGAGGAACACGAATACAAAGAGATTAAACCAATCCCAAATCATATACTAGGATCTAGGTTAAACCAAAGCCCGCTAGTATAAGCTGTCCGGACAGCAAACGTGCATAAGTGCGCGGATGTGAACGAACCCTGTCGCAAAACCATGCGACCTCTACTCATTTTGCCTAAAGGCGAATAACTCTCTGTGCGGGACTCTAAAGACTCGACACTACGCTGGCAATGGGTTTAACCACAGACCACAAGCGGCACTAGCTGTACGTAACGGTCCCCAGCTAGATGTCGATAAGAAGACTTACGAGGTGAACCCATCTGAACTCCTACTAAGCCTGTATGTGACAGTCTCCGTACAGTCCGGTCTGTTCGTCTGATACATCGCATGGCGGGCCTAAGGGGGCGGTGAACGTCAGTCCCCTAATAGCGGTACAAGTCGTGTCGGAGTGTAGCCCAGAACACCCTGAGATAACAATGGAAACCTACCAGTATATCTCGCTTGCCCTGGTCAAGGACTACTTGTGTAATGGCTCTCCTGGACACTGCGCGATGTTGTTAGTGTATATGCCCTAGAGGCCATTACTGTATCATACTAGTTTGTATATTACTTAATGGAAGCTTGGGATATTCACCTTGTATATACAATCTTGCTCAAAATAGTAGTATGCTACTTGGTTTGTTTCTACTTCAATGTGTACATGTGTTTATTTTAGTATATCACCTATACACAATAGTGGAGCCCTTAGGATCTTTGCTTGATTACCAGCGTTGTGATGGCAGTCACACTAGTAGGGCTGGGTAATCTATAAGCACATCCTTATGCAGGTCCCTGATCGCAGGACTTTCGAGACAGGGCATCGATACTCCGGAGTAGACTAGCGCATGCGCTTCTCATCCCAGTGTGGGAGACGGTCTGTCCCACAGCCGTCGGTATGTCGTACTTGAGATAGTATGCGGGTGCTCGTTGGGTTACGAGTACACTGGACAGGACTCGTCGGGAACTGGCTAGTTGGTATTATGCCTATCGTCAGTTATCAGTTCCCAGGTGACATGAGTACAGCTTAGTCCGCTGACTTGACACTGTCACTTCGCCTCGAGTGTGTTCCCACTGTACTTTTAGTACTACCCTACCACGGCTCAAAGGAGTCATGCAAACAGGTGGTAGTTGGGTGCAGTCCCGAAACACTTGGAGGCAGTGACGGTTAGACAGGATTCGTCTCTCCCAGTATTGGGGGTTGACATCGCGCTGTGTCTAGAAGAGCCATTACATGAGTAGTCCCTGGCCAGGGCAAACGAGATATACTGGTAGGCTTCCAGTGTTATCTCAGAGTGTTTTGGGCTTCACTCCGACACGACTTGTACCGCTATTGGGGGACTGACGTTTACCGCCCCCTAGGCCCGCCATGCGATGTATCAGACGAACAGACCGGAGTGTACGGAGAATGTCACATTCAGGCTCAGTAGGAGTTCAGATGGGTTTCGCCTCGTCAGTCTTCTTGTCGGTATCTACCTGGGGACCGTTACGCACAGCTAGTGCCGCTTGCGGTCTGTGGTTAAACCCACTGCCAGCGTAGTGTCGAGTTTTTAGAGTCCCACACAGAAAGCTATTCTCCTTTAGGCAAAAGAGTAAAGGTCGCATGGTTTTGCGACGGGTCGCATGGTTTTGCGACAGGGTTCGGTCACATCCGTGCACTTGTGCACGTACAGTGTCCGGACAGTTCACACTAGCGGGCTTTGGTTTAAGCCAGATCCTAGTGTACCTTTTGGGATTTGTTTTATCCAGTATGCATTCGTGTTCCTCGGAACGCGGATGCGGGTGTGTATGCACAGTTGACGGAGAGACAGAGGCAGAGGATTCTCATTAGGGTTGTTGACCGTTGACAGTTGACTATTGACTTTTTGCTCAACCCTAATGAGAATATGATATGTGATTAACAATTATATTAATTAAGTATTATGGTGACATGGTTGTTGAGGGATTGACTTTGTTGACTTGTTGACTTTTGTTGACTTGTTGACTTTGTTGACCGGTTGACTAGGCTTGACTAGTTGACCATCATGATAACTATAGCTATCATTTCATGGCAAAGACTTTTGCTTGCTTGCTCTTTTGTGCAAAATGAGTGCATGAAATGATATGGCTATGGTTGCTTAAACCATCACATAATACTTAATTGATATGAGGTGTTATGATTGTTTTGGATTATGAGAGCCAAATGAGAAAAGACTTCTCTCATTCTTTCATGCTCATTCTCTCTCTTGTTCTTGAGCTCTCATCTCCTCTTCTTGCTCTCCCTCTCTTGACTCTATGGTTCACTTGTCTCATGAGTTGAGAACCAAGAACCATAGATAAAATCCCATACAATCTCTTCTCTACTCACTCTAGTTCACGAGGTTTAGCAAACCGAGTGAACTAGTTTCTTCAAAGTTCGAAGAATGAGCCAAAGGTTGAAGCTTTCAGGTGGATCTATCTTCGGCGCAAGGAGACGACGGGGAGAAGCCGATTCGGACGACCATCGAAGCTTGAAGACGAAGGAGTTCGAGAAAAAGAAAGGTATAACCCCCTAACCGAATAGTTAGCAACTCGTAGTTAGGTTGTTAGTTAGATGTTTAACAAAGATCCGGCTTTGAGTCCATATTACCACCTCTAAGAAAATTGTTTTTCACCAAATTCCGCATGCCCGAAAGTACCGGGAGAGGTAGCATGGACTTACAGTGGTATCAGAGCCAGGTTAAACTCTATCTAACATGTTAGCAAAGTAGCTAGAAGATCGATCAAAGAAAAGTCACGAAACGAACCGGAGATTTTCAAGTTTCTGCCGATTTTTATTCTGTTCAAAAGTTGATAAATTTCATCTTAAAAATCGGCTCAGGCTTTTGTTAGAATAACCACAAAATTTGGTCCCACGAACCGTTCAAAGCGCCGCGGAAACGCGGCGGGAGCACGCTCCCACCGCGGTTCCGCGGCCGAGTTGACTCGGCCGAGGTCCAAATTTGGTGCAGTGTATTTCTGGGGTTGTTTTGGGATTTTTGGAATATGTATTTTCTGCCCAGATTTTCCAGAACGAAAATTTTCTATTTGGGGCCTGTAAATCCGTATTTTTGATCGAACTTCTAAAAGACTTAAGCTGACGGGTTTTTCTGTGATGTGATATTTGTATTGAATGTCTACTAATCGCTATATGTCGATTAGTGGGGGTTATACAAATCTGTGATCTGTAATGTTATTGGAATGTGTATATGAATTCATTGGATTGTCGCGGGTGAATAGCCGGGGGTTGTGAGACGAGAGTTTTCTTTTCTTTCAATTCATGTAAATTTGTAAATTGATGTAATAATTATTTGTATGGCCGCACAACCGGGTCGGGGTTGTAGCCATCATTGTATAATTTCTTTTTACTGTTTTTGCTCCTAGGATAGACCCATGGAGGGGGTGCACAAACTACCGGGTATGCCGAAGTGCCGAGTGGCCTACTCATGGGGTTGAGGGAGGTTGCTTCGCTTTGGGTACTTGGCGGGTAGTTTGCCGCACCCGTAGGGGTCTTGGGTGGGGTATTGGCTATTCACCGCGACCGTGTAATCTGCTTTTCGTTACAGGCTCGTACGAATTGCAGCTTCCTAGTATATCCAATGTGTTCATCTGTGATCTGAAATGGCTATCATTGCAGTATATCTATATATGATATTATTTAGGCGTTGCTTATGTTTTACAGCCGCGCTAGCCCAGCCCCCGCTCTGTCGTTAGTTAAGTAACCTAACGGGTAATGACGGGGCCCCGTGGAGAATGCGAATGGCATAAGCGTACGTCATATTTTGGTTGTTTTCTGCAATGGTAGGATTAAATGATGGGACGCATTAAAAGAACTAATGCAAGAATATCACGCATTAAAAGAACTAATGCAAGAAAATAAACCAAGTTAAAATCGTTGGAACACTTTCGGAAAACCACTCGGTTCTTTTCAAAACTAACTTTTAAATGCGGAGCTTGAGCCACTCCTTTTTAAAAGCTATCTCGTTCCATCGATTATATCAAGTTCACTACGTTCACGGTTTTGCCAAAACCATTTGTAGCCCTCCGTCGTTTCACATGAATAGTCAATAGTATTCAAGCTGTGTATGTTGGCCAAAGTCAAGGCATAGTGATTGGTAGCTATTGGGTATTCATGTGTAGCATAGATAGATGCGTTGGTTTGGGACAGTCGTACTGCCATTTTGGCCAAAGTCAAGGGTAGGTATGGATGGATCCAAATTAACCTAGAGAATGACGGGTAGAACTTGACATGTGACTTATGATATATTGGCCAAAGTCAAGGTCATAAGAGCATGGGGCAAAAATCCACATCGGGAGTTTCAAAAGAACTGAAACTTGCTAGTGTTGCATACCATTTGGAGTGTGATGATTCTGGTAGGTTTCCTTCAGTTTCGTCACGCGATGATATTTGGATCCCGATCCTACTATGAGTATATGCTACTCCTCGGGAAATTTCTCACTAAACGATCAATGCTATAAACCTAGTAGGTGTCTAGAAAGGTGTTAGCGGGGCTACGCCCCCAGGGAAAAGAGGTTATTTAATTAAGGAACTTCGCGAAAGCGTTGGAAAACCTCCCTCGAAGTACCGACACTGGCCTGGCTGAACGGTTAAGCAAGTATTAAGCGGTGGGATTGATCCCGACTAATTCTTCCTTTTTGGTTTGAGGAGGGATTCGAGAAACAGTGGGAGCCATCCTGTTTAGACAAACTAAAAACCACTCTAAACTTGCAAGAGCATCATGCTGAGTGTTTCTTCTCTCTCTCCTCATTGCAGCGACCATTCAACATGACTGGACTTAAGTTACTTCTAGATAAAAACATACTGACAGGGCCAAACTATAAAGATTGGCTCAGGAATGTCAAGATGGCAATCACTTACGACAAGCTGGGGTATCTTCTTACCACCAAAGCTCCCCCTGTCCCTGGTCCCACTTCCAGCGTCGTGGATAAGGAAATCCGTAAGACTTGGGAGATTGATAGCGCGAAGGCCAAGTGCCTCGTACTTGCCTCTATGGACAATGAACATTAGAGGAGGCACGAGAATATGGACTTGGAATCCATATTTCTTCATACAAAAGAACTGTATGGAGAGCAATCTCGTATCGCAAGATACGAAGCGTCGAAAAGGTTATTTTCGGCAAGGATGGCCGTCGGATCATCAGTAGCAGAACACGTGCTTAAGATGATCAGCTACATTGAGGAGCTCGCGGACCTAGGGACCACATTGGAGAGTGAGCTCTATACAGACTTAGTTCTCCAGTCCCTTCCTTCCACTTACGCCCAGTTTATACTGAACTTCAACTTATAAGAAAAAGAAGTTGAACTTTCAGAGCTCCTCAACATGCTGAGGAGCGCAGATGGCACCCTACAGAAAGGTAGGGAAACATTCACTTTGTTTGTAGGAGGATCATCTTCTTCTAGGTCCAAGGCGAAAGCCAAGGGAAAGAAGAAGAAAGCCCCCGCCAAACCAAGAGGCGGTGTTAGTAAAGTGGATACGAAAGGAAAAGCTAAAGCAACAAAGAAAGCGGGGAAGCTTGTGGATAAGGAAGAATGCTTCTATTGTCATAAGAAAGGACACTGGAAGAATGATTGCAGGGCCTGGAAGGCCAGAACACAGGAATTGAAGCAGGTTGCAGCTTCAGCTTCAGGTGTGCATGTTATTGAAAACTGTCTTTCAATAAACTCTACTTCCTGGGTATTGGATACCGGATCAGGATCTCATATCTGTAATTCTTTGCAGGTGTTGAGAAACCGTAGTGTTTTGAAAGCAGGTGACATGACCCTCAGAGTTGCGAACGGAGCTAGCATGGATGCTAAAGCCGTGGGGGACTATCACCTGGGAATGTCAGATGGACATGTTTTGGTTTTGCGTAATTTCTTTTTTATACCCAACGCAACTTGTAATATCATTTCTGTATCTTTGGTTTCTAAAGAAGGTTATGAATTTGCGTTTGTAAGCAATGTTGTAAACATTCACCTTAATCAAGTTCTGATTGGGTCAGGTACATTGAGCAATGGTATATACGTATTAAACCAACCACAGATTTTCAATGTCCAGAATACACACAAAAGAAAGTCTCCAGAAATAAATCAGACTTTCTTATGGCATTGTAGACTGGGTCACATCAATGAGAGAAGGTTGACGAAGTTACATACAGAAGGATATTTGAATGCGTTCGAATATCAATCGTATGCCATTTGTCAATCCTGTCTCAAAGGAAAGATGACAAAGACTCCGTTCACTGGACACGGAGTAAGAGCGAGCGAGCTCTTGGGACTCGTACACAGCGACGTGTGCGGTCCAATGTCTACACATGCGCGAAGCGGTTTTTCTTACTTCATTACTTTTACGGATGACTTTTCAAGGTACGGTTATGTCTTCTTAATGAAACATAAATCCGAAGCCTTTGGAAAGTTCCAGGAATATAAGAATGAAGTAGAAAAACAAACCGGCAAAAGTATCAAGATTCTAAGATCGGATCGAGGTGGTGAATACTTGAGTGCCGAGTTCCTGGACTATTTAAAAGAGAATGGAATTCTCTCTCAGCTTACTCCTCCATACACTCCGCAACATAACGGTGTATCGGAGAGACGGAACCGGACCCTATTGGATATGGTACGGTCCATGATGAGTAACGCTGAGTTACCGCGATCATTCTGGGGGTATGCGCTAGAATCAGCTGCGTACCTTTTGAACCGAGTTCCCACTAAGACTGTTCCTACCACACCATATGAGATGTGGTGTGGGAAGAGGCCCCATCTTAATCACATTAAGACATGGGGAAGTCCAGCTTTTGTCAAAAAGCAGCATGCGGACAAGCTCGAGGCACGCTCAGTACAGTGCAAGTTTGTGGGATATCCAAAGAACTCCAAGGGATATTTCTTCTACTGTGAAGAGGAACAAAAAGTTATTGTTTCTCGTCATGCCCACTTTCTAGAACACCAGTTCTTAGAAAAGGAAATTAGTGGGAGCGCGGTAGAACTGGAAGAAATTCCAGAACCACGAGCTATTACAGAAAGCTTAGTGGAACCAGAGGGTTGAAAAGAACAGGACATTCCTACGCCGCTCCGCAGGAGTAGTAGGCAGTCTCATCCGCCCGAGAGATACTACGGTTTTCTCATAGACGGGGATAGAGAGGATTGCATCATAGATTATGATGAGCCTACTAGCTTCCAGCGGCCGTTCAGAGCGTTGACTCAGTAAAATGGCTGGATGCAATGCGGACCGAAATGGAGTCCATGTACACCAACAAAGTATGGACGTTGGACATTGCTCCAGACGGGGAAAAACCCGTAGGATGCAAGTGGATCTTCAAAAGGAAGATTGGTGTAGATGGACAGGTTGAGACCTATAAAGCTAGACTTGTTGCAAAGGGTTTCCGTCAAAGACCTGGCTTGGACTATGACGAAACCTTTTCTCCAGTGGCTATGCTGAAATCCATTCGGATCCTTCTTGCCATTGCTGCCTTCCACGATTATGAAATCTGGCAAATGGACGTAAAGACCGCTTTTTTAAATGGAAATTTAGAGGAGTGTGTTTATATGGACCAACCAGAGGGTTTCATTCATAGTGGGAGCAGCGGAAAGGTGTGCAAGTTGCTTAAGTCCATCTATGGACTAAAGCAGGCATCGCGGAGTTGGAACATCTGTTTTGATGAGACGGTCAAGAAATTTGGCTTTATCAAAAATCCAGATGAACCATGCATCTATTGTAGATTTGTAGCGAGAACTGTAGTATTCCTCGTTTTGTACGTGGATGACATTCTCTTAATAGGAAATGACATTCCTATGCTACAATCTGTCAAGGGGTTCTTGTCACACAGGTTCTCCATGAAAGACCTGGGTGATGCCTCATACATCCTGGGGATCCGGATCCATCGTGATAGATCAAAGAGGATATTGGGACTTTCACAGTCCAGGTACATCGACACCATACTGAAAAGATTCAGTATGGAAGATTCCAAGCGCGGTAACCTACCGGCTTGTCACGGGATCACCCTCTCTAAAGAGATGTCTCCCAAGACTGATTTGGAGAGGGATCGCATGTCTATTATACCCTACGCTTCTGCGGTGGGCTCTATAATGTATGAGATGTTGTGTACCAGACCGGATGTAGCTTATGCATTGAGTGTGGTAAGCCGGTATCAGTCAAACCCTGGGGAGAAACACTGATAGCGGTAAAGAACATTCTCAAGTACCTGAGAAGGACTAAGGAGATGTTCTTGGTGTATGGCGGAAAAGGCCTCCAGATCGAGGCCTTTGCTGACTCCAGCTTCCAGAGTGACAAGGATGATTCCAAGTCCATGTCGGGTTTTGTCTTTACCCTCAATGGAGGGGCGGTGTGTTGGAAGAGTTCCAAACAGGAAACCGTTGCAGACTCGACGATGGAAGCGGAATACATCGCTGCATCTGATGCCGCAAAAGAAGCTGTCTGGATGAGGAAGTTCTTGAAAGAGCTTCAGGTGGTTTCGTCCATTGTTGATCCAATACCTCTGTATTGCGACAACAACGGGGCTATAGCTTTAGCGAAGGAACCCAGGTCCCATCAGAGATCCAGACACATCTTGAGGCGGTATCACCTGATCAGGGAGATCGTGGATCGCCAGGAGATCGAGGTTCGGAGAGTCTCTTCAGAAGATAACACTGCAGATTCATTCACCAAGGCCTTGCCCCAGACTCAGTTCGAGCGGCTGATCGAGATGATAGGTCTTCGATACGCCAGTACATGGCCTTAGTGCAAGTGGGAGATTGTTAGTGTATATGCCCTAGAGGCCATTACTGTATCATACTAGTTTGTATATTACTTAATGGAAGCTTGGGATATTCACCTTGTATATACAATCTTGCTCAAAATAGTAGTATGCTACTTGCTTTGTTTCTACTTCAATGTGTACATGTGTTTATTTTAGTATATCGCCTATACACATTAGTGGAGCCCTTAGGATCTTTGCTTGATTACCAGCGTTGTGATGGCAGTCACACTAGTGGGGCTGGATAATCTATAAGCACATCCTTATGCAGGTCCCTGGTCGCAGGACTATCGAGAAAGGGCATCGATACTCCGGAGTAGACTAGCGCATGCGCTTCTCATTCCAGTGTGGGAGACGGTCTGTCCCACAGCCGTCGGTACGTCGTACTTGAGATAGTATGCGGGTGCTCGTTGGGTTACGAGTACACTGGACAGGACTCGTCGGGAACTGGCTAGTTGGTATTATGCCTATCGTCAGTTATCAGTTCCCAGGTGACATGAGTACAGCTTAGTCCGCTGACTTGACACTGTCACTTCGCCTCGAGTGTGTTCCCACTGTACTTTGATTACTACCCTACCACGGCTCAAAGGAGTCGTGCAAACAGGTGGTAATTGGGTGCAGTCCCGAAACACTTGGAGGCAGTGACGGTTAGACAGGATTCGTCTCTCCCGGTATTGGGGGTTGACATCGCGCTGTGTCTAGGAGAGCCATTACACGAGTAGTCCCTGGCCAGGGCAAACGAGATATACTGGTAGGCTTCCAGTGTTATCTCAGGGTGTTTTGGGCTTCACTCCGACACGACTTGTACCGCTATTGGGGGACTGACGTTTACCGCCCCCTAAGCCCGCCATGCGATGTATCAGACAACAGACCGGACTGTACGGAGAATGTCATATTCAGGCTCAGTAGGAGTTCAGATGGGTTTCGCCTCGTCAGTCTTCTTGTCGGCATCTACCTGGGGACCGTTACGCACAGCTAGTGCCGCTTGCGGTCTGTGGTTAAACCCACTGCCTGCGTAGTGTCGAGTCTTTAGAGTCCCACACAGAAAGCTATTCGCCTTTAGGCAAAAGAGTAGAGGTCGCATGGTTTTGCGACGGGTCGCATGGTTTTGCGACAGGGTTCGGTCACATCCGTGCACTTGTGCACGTACAGTGTCCGGACAGTTCACACTAGCGGGCTTTGGTTTAAGCCAGATCCTAGTGTACCTTTTGGGATTGGTTTTATCCAGTATGCATTCGTGTTCCTCGGAACGCGGATGCGGGTGTGTATGCACAGTTGACGGAGAGACAGAGGCAGAGGATTCTCATTAGGGTTGTTGACCATTGACAGTTGACTATTGACTTTTTGCTCAACCCTAATGAGAATATGATATGTGATTAACAATTATATTAATTAAGTATTATGGTGACATGGTTGTTGAGGGATTGACTTTGTTGACTTGTTGACTTTTGTTGACTTGTTGACTTTGTTGACCGGTTGACTAGGCTTGACTAGTTGACCATCATGATAACTATAGCTATCATTTCATGGCAAAGACTTTTGCTTGCTTGCTCTTTTGTGCAAAATGAGTGCATGAAATGATATGGCTATGGTTGCTTAAACCATCACATAATACTTGATTGATATGAGGTGTTATGATTGTTTTGGATTATGAGAGCCAAATGAGAAAAGTCTTCTCTCATTCTTTCATGCTCATTCTCTCTCTTGTTCTTGAGCTCTCATCTCCTCCTCTTGCTCTCCCTCTCTTGACTCTATGGTTCACTTGTCTCATGAGTTGAGAACCAAGAACCATAGATAAAATCCCATACAAACTCTTCTCTACTCACTCTAGTTCACAAGGTTTAGCAAACCGAGTGAACTAGTTTCTTCAAAGTTCGAAGAAGGAGCCAATGGTTGAAGCTTTCAGGTGGATCTATCTTCGGCGCAAGGAGACGACGGGGAGAAGCCGATTCGGACGACCATCGAAGCTTGAAGACGAAGGAGTTCGAGAAAATGAAAGGTATAACCCCCTAACCGAGTAGTTAGCAACTCGTAGTTAGGTTGTTAGTTAGATGTTTAACAAAGATCCGGCTTTGAGTCCATGTTACCACCTCTAAGAAAATTGTTTTTCACCAAATTCCGCATGCCCGAAAGTACCGGGAGAGGTAGCATGGACTTACAGATGTCAACCACCAATACCGGGAGAGACGAATCTTGTCTAACCGTCACTGCCTCCAAGTGCTTCGGGACTGCGCCCAAAAACTACCTGTTTGCACGACTCCTTTGTGCCATGGTAGGGTAGTAATCAAAGTGCAGTGGGAATACACTCGAGGCGAAGTGACAGTGTCAAGTCAGCGGACTAAGCTGTACTCATGTCACCTGGGAACTGATAACTGACGATAGGTATAATACCAACCAACACTTCCCGACGGGTCTTGTCCAGTGTACTCATAACCTAACGAGCACCCGCATACTATCTCAAGTACGACGTACTGACGGCTGTGGGATAGACCGTCTCCCACGCAGGGATGAGAAGCGCATACGCTAGTCTACTCCGGAGTATCGATGCCCTGTCTCGATAGTCCAACGACTAGGGACCTGTATAAGGATGTGCTTATGGATTACCCAGCCCACACGAGTGTGAGCGCCATCACAACGCTGGTAATCAAGCAATGATCCTAAGGGCTCCACTAATGCGTATAGGTGATATAATAAAAGAAACACATGTACACATTAATGCAGAGACAAACCAAGTAGCATACTACCATTTTGAGCAAGATTGTATATACAACTGTGAATATCCCAAGCTTACATCAAGTAATATACATACTAGTATGATACAGTAATGGCCTCTAGGGCATATACACTAACACGGACTTGTGCACGTTTGGTGTCCGGGCAGTTATTAACAGCGGGCTTTGGTTTAAGCCAGATCCTAGTATTTGTTTTGGGATTGGTTTTATCTCATTGTATTCGTGTTCTTCGGAACACGGATGCGGGTGTGTATGCACAGTTGATAGAGGCAGAGGATTCTCATTAGGGTTGTTGACCGTTGAGTTTTTCCAAACCCTAATGAGAATGAGAGATATGATTAATGATATTAATTAAATATAATTGTGCCATGGTTAGGTTGACCATTTGACTTATGTTGATATTTTGACTTTGGTTGACCGGTTGACTTATGTTGACAATTTGACCATCATCTTTTCACATGAAAGATGCTTCATGATTCTTGCAAAATTCATTTAATGTGAAATGATAATGGTCATTCCAAATGAACCATCACAATTTCTTTAATCATTATTATTATTTCATAATTCACTAATATGAGAGTATGGTTGCAAAATATCCTCATTCTCTCTTGCTCTTTCTCTCTCATATGTTTTGAACTCATCCTCTTCCTCTCTCAAAAGCTCTCATCTCTCATGTGCTGAGAACCATGAGCTCTTGAGATAAAACCATCAAGATTTCACTCTACTCATTCTAGAGTTCTAGGTTTAGCATGCCAAGCACTTTAGTTACCTCTAGGTTGAGGTAGGAGCTCAAGGTAGAGGCCTTCGGGTGGATCTTTCTTCGGCAAAGAGAAGACGACGAGGAGGAGCCATTCAAACCACTCCAAGGAGCAAGAAGAGAAGGAGTTCAAGACCTAGGTATAACCTTCTAACCGAGTAGCTAAACTTGTAGTTAGTTTGCTAGGTTTTTGTTTAGCAAAGATCCTCTAGTTATAGTCCATGTTACCTTGTGTCAAAAATCGTTTTTTACCTATTCCGCCTCCCCGAAAGCACCGGGTGAAGGGTTACCCTAGTGCCCCGGCCAACTTCCGTGGCCAAATGCGGAAAAAAAATTTCGAAACGAGTGAAAACTCGGCACTAGAATAAAACTGGATCGGATCTTTAACCATAAACCTAGCTAGCTAAAAGTGAGTTTTATCTACTATGAAAGAAGATATACCAAGAGGCTCAAGTCCTTCGGTCTTCTCTCCTCGTCTTTTGCTCCAAGTGGCCTCCTTGAACTTGTTCGATCATCATCTCCGGCTCCATCGGTCCTCCGGGATCGAGCTTGTTCTCCGGCTTCCTTTTGTCGTAGATGATCCACCCGGGGAGTATGATCTATGGCTCTAGCTCCTAACTATATAACAAAAGGAGCAACTAGAGAACTTGGTTTGCTAAACCAAGTAATCTAGGTTGTAGTTTAGGGTGTCTTAGTGTTTAGCTATCTCTTTCTTGCCTCTTCACTTGATTCTCAACACATGAGAAGGTAGTGAAGAGGAAGAAGATGAAAGTGGAGGAAGCTAGAGAGGAGGGAGGAGCTTGGAGAGAAAATGGAGCTTAAGAAAAATAATGGGCAAGCATGAGAGAGAAAATAACACACAATGGTTTTGTATGCAATTATCTTTCATTAAACAATAGCAACCATGATTCAATAGTAAACCCAAAATGAATTATAAATTCATTTGTAAACTATTGAAGCATGGTCAACTCCATACCTCCCTCACCTCTCACTTTCCACCTCATTTCCATTTATCAAATAAATGGAAAATCCAAAATTAAGTGGCCACCTTCTAGAAGGAAATCTGTAGTAAATACGGATTTCAGTCTACAGTACAAATATACCGGCAATCAGATAAAAATCCGAACGCCCATAAGAGATAGAATAACACGAAGAACGTAATACTAGAATATATATATAGAAACACATATATGTAAATTATTAAATCAATACCTGATTTAACAATCCGGCTCAAACCCGAGCCAGCTAGTATTACAAACTGTCCGATCGAAAATCCGAGTACCAAGTACATCAATCGATCGAACCCTGCACGTATCCAATACGGCTACAACATCGTTTTGCCTGGATCAGGGAAACCCTCTGTGTGGGAGTCTAAAGACTCGACAGTACTCTGGCAGTGGGTTTAACCACAAGCACGTCAGCGGCACTAGCTGTACGTAACGGCTGCCTTGGTACCTGTCGAAAAGGAAGGCCGACGAGAAAACTCATCCGGATCTCCTACTGAGCCTATCCGTGAAAATATCCGTACAGTCTGGTCTCTTCGTCAAAGAGTATCGCATACCGGGTCTAGGGGATGGTGAACGTTAGACCCTAACAACCTGATAAGTCGTGCCGATGTGGCTCAGGACCAATCCAGGAAACTACTGATCAACCTATCAGTAAATCCCAAGTGCCTTGGCCAAAGTCTTATGGTCCTGACCAATCGAATCACAGTGCGATATCGACTCCCTATACTGGGAGAGACGAATCCCCGACAATCGCTCGCTGCCTTCATGTGACTCGGGACTGAACCCAACCAAAACCTGTTTGCACGACTCAGTAGAGTTGTGGTAGGGTAGTGATCAAAGCTCAGTAGGAACTCACACGAGACAAATGCCGATCTCGGGTCCAAAGACTAATCTGTACACATGTCACCTGAGAACTTCCATCTAACGATAGGTATATTAACACATGGAAGTTCTCGGCGAGTCCGTCCAGTGTACTCACACCCAGTGAGCACCTGTATACGATCTTAGGTGCATCAGACCAATGGCTGCGGGACCAACCATCCCCGACAGGGGTAGAAATGTATACACCAGTCTACTCTAGAGTATCAATGCCCAGTCTCGATACTCACGCGACTAGAGACCATTTAAGGATGTGCTTATGGACTACCCTGCTCCCACAAGTACGATCGCCATCACAACGCAGGTAGTCAAGCAAGATCCTAGGGGCTTTATCAACATGTAACTGCAATATGTAATAACGAGTATGACATATGCCATGTTAAGATAAAGACAAACCACCTTAGTATACTACCGTATCTAGTCTTTATCAATATGTACAAAACCAGACATAACAACAATACAAATAAATACACATATCCCGATAAAGACAAGTCAAATAATATACTATAAAACTGAGGAAGATTGTTCTGTACATACATATCCCTAGTGTCCATATGCATACATATACAATACTGGCCTCTAGGGCATATACATCCAACAATCTCCCACTTGCACTAAAGGCAAGTGATTGGCGTACCGAATACCCAACGTCTGCTCTAAGGCCAGCCGCTGGCGTACCGCATACCCCATCCTAAAAAGTCGCTCGAACTGTGCTTGAGGGAGTGCTTTTGTAAATGGATCCGCCGTGTTGTCTTTCGTGTCCACTCTCCGGACCTCGATCTCCTGGCAATCTACGATCTCCCAGATCAGGTGATACCGCCTTAAGATGTGCCTGGATTTCTTATGGGACCGTGGTTCCTTCGCTAAAGCTATAGCCCCATTGTTATCACAATACACTGGTATCGGATCAACAATGGACGGAACCACCTAAAGTTCAGCTATGAACTTCTTTATCCAGACCGCCTCTTTTGCGGCATCGCTTGCAGCAATGTATTCAGCCTCCATCGTCGAGTCTGCGACGGTATCCTGTTTGGAACTCTTCCAACATACCGCCCCTCCGTTGAGGGTAAACACAAAAACCGAGACAGAATTGTTGTCATCCTTGTCACTCTGGAAGCTTGAGTCGGTAAAGTACTCGACCCCGAGGTCTCCATTACCGTAAATCAGGAACATCTCCTTAGTCCTTTTCAGGTACTTAAGAATGTTCTTTACTGCTGTCCAGTAGTCCTCACCTGGGTGTGACTGATACCGGATCACCACGCTTAGCGCGTAAGCTACATCTGGTCTTGTACATAGCATAGTATACTTTATAGATCCTACCGCCGAAGCGTAGGGTATAGTGCTCATGCGAACCCTCTCCTCGTCAGTCTTGGGAGACATCTCCTTGGAGAGGGTGATTCCGTGCAATGCGGGTATGTTACCATGCTTGAAATCTTCCATACTAAATCTCTTTAGTACGGTCTCTATGTACCTGGACTGTGAAAGTCCTAGTAGTCTCTTGGATCTATCTCTGAAGATCTTGATCCCCAGAATGTACGAGGCATCACCTAGGTCTTTCACAGTGAACCTTTGTGATAAGAATAGCTTGACCGATTGTAGCATAAGAATGTCATTTCCTATCAAAAGAATGTCATCCATGTACAAGGCTAGGAACACAACAGTTCGTCCTATAATCTTTTTATAAATACATGGCACATCTTCGTTCTTGATGAAGTCAAAGTCCTTGACTGTCTCATCAAAACAGATGTTCCAGCTCCGCGATGCTTGCTTCAATCCATAAATGGATTTGAGCAGCTTGCACACCTTCCCGCTGCTCCCACTGTCTAAAAAACCTTCTGGCTGATCCATATAAACGCACTCTTCTAAACTTCCATTTAGAAAGGTCGTTTTCACGTCCATCTGCCAGATTTCATAGTCATGGAAGGCAGCAATGGCAAGCAGGATCCTAATAGATTTGAGCATAGCCACTAGAGAAAAGGTTTCGTCATAGTTTACTCTTGGTCTTTGACGAAAACCTTTTGCAATGAGTCTAGCCTTATAGGCTTCCACCTTCCCATCCACACCAAGTTTCTTCTTATAGATCCATTTGCATCCAACGGGTTTTACCCCAGGTGGAGCAACTTCCAGGGACAACACATTATTGGTGTACATGGACTCCATTTCAGATTGCATAGCATCTTGCCACTTATCAGAGTCCCTGCCGATAATGGCCTGTCTGAAACTAGTAGGATCATCTTCTTCCAAGATGCAATCCTCTCGATCCCCATCTATGATAAAACCGTAGTATCTCTCGGGCGGATGAGAAATCCTACTAGATCTGCGGAGTGGCTGAGGTTCATCCGGGATTATTAAATCCTGAGGTTCGACTAAATCTTCAGTTATAGTTTGTTCCTGTGGAATTTCTTCCAGTTCTACCGCGCTCCCACTTGTTTCTTTTGCAAGAAATTGCCATTCTAAAAAGGTGGCGTGGCGAGTGACTAACACCTTCTGTTCCTCGGTGTGGTAGAATAGATATCCCATTGAATGTTTTGGATATCCTATAAACTTACATAAAACTGATCGTGCCTCTAGTTTGTCCGGTTTCTGTGTTTTCACATAGGCCGGACAACCCCATATCTAAATGAATTTAAGACAAGGTTTCATTCCACTCCATACTTCATATGGAGTCTTAGGCACAGATTTAGACGGAACCTGATTCAAGAAGTAAGCTGCTGTTTCAAGCGCAAATCCACAAAATGAAAGAGGTAACTCGGCACAACTCATCATGGAGCGAACCATATCCAATAGGGTACGATTCCTCCGCTCCAATACACCGTTGTGCTGTGGTGTATAAGGAGGAGTAAGCTGAGAGAGAATTCCATTCTCTTTTAAGTAGTCTAGGAATTCCGTGCTTAAGTACTCTCCTCCTCTATCAGATCGGAGGATCTTGATACTTTTTCCAGTCCGGTTTTCTACTTCATTTCTGAATTCTTTGAATTTCTCAAAAGCTTCAGATTTGTGTTTCAGGAGATACACATAACCGAATCTAGAGAGATCGTCAGTGAATGTGATGAAGTACGAGAACCCACCCCTTGCATGTATAGATATCGGACATCATACATCACTGTGTATGAGTCCCAAGAGCTCTGCTGCTCTTTCTCCATGTCCGGTGAACGGAGATTTGGTCATCTTTCCTTTGAGACAAGATTGACAAGTTTTATAAGATGAAAATTCGAACGTATTCAAGAGTCCATATTTATGCAACATACTTAGTCTTTTCTCTCCGATATGACCAAGTCTACAATGCCACAAGTAGGATTCGTTCGTATCTGAACTCTTCCTCTTGCGTGTGTTTTGTACATTGAGAACTGTGTTCTGATTTAGAACATAGATACCATTACACAGTGTACCTTCTGCAACCAGTACCTTATCAAGGTAAATGTTCATGATATTTCTATCAAGAACAAAATTATATCCATCTTTATCAAGTAAAGAAACTGATATGATGTTGCAAAGCATGGAAGGCACATAGTAGCAATTGTTCAAAATCATAGTATTGCCATTTGGCAATGCTAGTTGATATTCACCGACGGCAGCAGCATTAACTTGTGCTCCGTTCCCCACCCTGAGGGACATATCACCAGGTACAACTATCCTACTTTTTCTCAGTTCCTGCAATAAATTACAGATATGAGATCCTGATCCGGTATCGAGTACCCAGGAGGTAGGACTGACCGAAAAACAGTTTTCAATAACAAGAACAACTGAAGAAGACGCAACAGTATGTTTCTTCTTCAATGGATTTATCAAGGAATTCAAACATTCCTCTTTCCCATGCCCATACTCATGACTGTTGTCGTAAGTTAGAGCTGAACCGACAGTCCCCAGCCCCGAATAAGAATTCGGATCGGTCAAGCGATACATTTTATTATCTTGATTAGGGCGTGAAATGGTTGCTACCTGGAAAGAGAGGGAAAACACTCAGCGTGCGCTCTTGCAAGATTAGATTGGTTATTTAATTTATCTAACCAGGATGGCTCCCACTGTTTTCTCAAATTCTTCTTCAAACCCTAAAAGAAGAACTAGTCAGGATTAATCGCACGTCACAATACTTGCTTAACCTTTCAGCCAGGCCGGTGTTGGTACTTCGAGGGAGGTTTTCCAACGCTTTCGCAAAGTTCATTAATTATATAACCTCTTTTCCCTGGAGGCGTAGCCCCGCTAACACCTTTCTAGACAGCTACTTGGTTTATAGCATTGATTGTTAAGTGTGATAATCTCCCGAGAGTAAGCCTACTCATCAGTGGGATTAGGATCCAACTATCATTGTGTGATGCACTAGATGGAATCCACTCTAGTCACCATACTCCAGAAGGTATGCTAAATCTGCAAGTTTCCTGTATATTTGAAACTCCCGATGTGGTTTCTTCCCCTAGGACCCAAGTGACCTTGACTAAAGATCAAAATGTCAAAGAGTCCTAGTCAAGTTCTACTCGTCATTATCTGGATTGCATTAGACCCACCCGTGCGAGCCTTGACTAAAGATCAAAATGATCGCACGACTGTCCTAACCAATCGCATAAGCAATGGAAAAGCATTACATAGCTACCGAACCCTATGCCTCGACTAAAGATCGAAATGCGTAGCACGAATACTAAGCAATACCAATCCGAAATGACGGAGGGCTACGGCTGGGTTTTTGGCGAAAAACTCGTTAACGTAATGAAATTGATATCTTTGAAAGAACCTGAGTGGTTTTGTAAATATATAGTGGCGAAAACTTCTGCTAAAGAGGTCACTCCCTGTGAAGGGATCTCGCCTTTTTCCTCGTCGAATGAGGTGCAGGATATTCCAAACTGAATACCATGATACAAAGCAAAAATAGTCGACTATATTAAAGTTAGTACCCTGACGCAAACTTTTACTCAAGGGGTCACTCCCGGTGAAGGGATCTCGGCCCTTGCCTCGTCGAGTGAGGTGCTGGATATTCCAAAATGAATACCACTGTGCAAAGCAAAAAAGAACGTCTGTAATGTCAGTTTTTAAAATCAGGTTCCAACAACAGCTTTTAGGTTTTTTTATCTTGCATTAATTAAAATTAATAGGTCTCATTAATTTGTAACCTATCACACCAGAAAAGAACGAAAATAAAATGTACGTATATACCATCCGCATTCGCCACGGGGCCCCGTCATCACCCGTTAGGTTACTTAACTAATGACAGAGCGGGGGCTGGACTAGCGCGGGTGCAAAACATATACAACATCTACTAGTATATATATAACATTCGTCCGAGGCATGATAATAAACAACATCACAGATAACATTACAGAATGGTGGAAAATCTTGGAGCCCCGGGTTTCATTTGAACCGCAAATAAAATCCGACGTTCCGGTCATATGGATAGCATGTGCAATGAAAACCTGTACCCCCTACGAGTGCGGCGAATAGCCCGCCAGTTCTAGAATGAAGCCCCTTCCGTCTCAGCGCCATGAGAATGAAGCCTCCTCCGTCTCGATTCCATGAGATGCGGGCTTGTTGCCTTCTAGAACCCGGCTATCCGTACACTCCGCCGTGGGGTAAGCCTAGTACAGAATATTAAAAAAATATTTACAACTGGTGACATCGACCTCAGCCCGATCGTGTCCCAAAATAATATACAAACGGCAAAGACGGCAGTCCATATGTCGGACGCTCGCCCTGCAATTGTAGGGTTCCTAAGCACACTAATGAAGTCTCACATATGATCAAGCATGCCCAATTCAAAAATTTCATGTGCCTACAAACCCTAATACGGATCGTTAACTAGATAATGAGGCGATGCAAGCAAGTAAATAACTTTATTGCTAAAGGAAAGTAACTACAACCTTTGTAGATCCGGTCCTCCACTTCCTTAGCTCCGCATAGACGTCCCTCCGCTGTACAAATCAAAATCCTAGACTCTAGCATCGGCTTCATCGGAGAAATGGGCGGGCTAGGTCGTCGACTTCGATGCCGAAGATGATCTACGTCGAGGCAACTCAAGATCAAACTCCAACTTCACCAAGTCATGAAACTTGTGAAGAAAACATCCTATACTACTTGGCAAGTGGTAGAGGATGAAGAAATAGGAAGTGGGTTCACTTTAGAATTGGATTTCTCACTATTTTTCTCAAGTTGCCATTGATGGTTGCAAGATTTCTTCATTGTTGAAGATGAAGAAGATGAAGAAAGAATATGATAAGTATTTTTCAAATAGAAAATAAAATGAATACTTATCATATACCAACCATGGTTAAGTGTAGAGACTAAACTAGGGTTAGGTGAATGGTTAGGTTAAGGGAAGCAAACAAAATGGTCAAGCTTTCAACACTTCATGAAGCTTCATGAAAGAAACAAAGAAAGCCACCCTTTCTATTTATCTTTTCCAAAATAAATAAACAAAATAAATAAATAAATAAGTAAACAAAACCCTAACCATTCATATAACCATGGTTTAATCATACACACAAACTCAAGTTAGCATGTATCATCAAACATGATACAAACAAGTGCACAAAAGTATATCACATATACAACTTGTGTACTTCAAGTGAGAAACTCCATTTAAAGTGAACAAATACTAGTTAATGCAAATTATTATATCAAATATATAATTGTGAATTAAATCATTAAATCAACACTTGATTCAATGATCCGTTCATGTCGCATGTAACCGACTAGTATCCAATGTATCGACTTATCGAATCAATCCTTGATTCGATAACAAGGTTATATCGCATACAACCATTCGATACATTCATCACGAGAATAGAATACGGTATCACATACACGCATTATTCTTGGTCCCGCACATATCTCATATGCGCTCCTATTTCGTTTCGCTTGAGCCTGGAAACCTCTGTGTAGGACTCTAAAGACTCGTCAATACGCCGGCAGCAGGTGATGATCATATCAAACACCCACAAGCCGCAAGCGGTCTGCTAAACATAACGGCCACCCGGGTATTGAGCGATCAGAAGATCGACGAGCAACCCCGCTCACACTCCTGTGAATCCAACCAGTAACACTTACCGTACAGTCCGGTCTGTTCGTCTGATATGTCGCATATCTCGCCTAGGGGTGATAAATGTCAGACCCCGGTAGCTCGATAAGTCATGCCGACGTGAGGTCCATAACAATCGTGAAACTACTGATAACTCTTACCAGTATATCACTGCAACCCTGGCCAGGGATTTCCTGTTATGGCCAGTCGAGCATAGCGCAACATCAACCCCCAATACCGGGAAAGACGAATCCCCTCCTATCGCTCATTGCCTCCATGTGAATCGGGACTATACCCAAAAACCACCTGTTTGCACGACTCAGTAGAGCCGTGGTAGGGTGGAAATCAAAGCACAGTAGGAGACACACAAGACTCTATGACGATCTCGGGTCAACAGACTAAGTTGTACCAGTGTCACCAGAGAACTGCCATCTGACGTGAGGTATAATACCATCTGGGAGTTCTCGGCGAGTCCGTTTAGTGTACCCAGTCTCCACTGAGCACCCGCATACCTTCTCTGATGTCAAACACCAATGGATATGGGATCATCCATCGCCCATCACAAGGGTCGAGAAGATATACGCTAGTCTACTCTGGAATATCGATGCCCCGTCTCGATTTTCCCACGACTAGGAACATTGAAGGATGTACTCATGGACTATCCAGGCCCCACTAGTATGATCTGCATCATAGTCCTGGAAGTCGAGTACACATCCTAAAGGCTTTATCAACATGTAATCAGAGAGACAGAAAGTATACGTGTTAAGATAAAGAGCAACCGGATAGCGTACTATCATGTGAAGCAAGAAAGTCCTACCTATATATGTCCCAGCATCCATTACAATATACATCCAATGTACAGTAATGGCCTCTAGGGCATACATATAACTAACAATCTCCCACTTGCACTAGGGCCATCTGTAGCAGTAGTTGTAGTATCTAATACTCAACCATCCCCTAAAAGTCTCTCTTTGGGAAAAGGCTTTCGTGAGTGGATCCGCCGTGTTATACTCTAAGTCTACTCTCCTAACCTCGATGACCCTGAAGATCAACTATCTCCATGATCAGGTGATACTGCCTCAGAATATGTCTGGGTCACTGATGGGATCGGGGTTCCTTGGCCAAAGCCACACTTCCATTGTCATACAATGGTAGGAACCTAGTTCATCTTATGAACCAATATACACCCAAACTGCCTCTTTGGTAGTATCTTTAATAGCGATGTTACCAGCCTTTATCGTCTAGTTTGCCACGGTATGTAGCTTGAAACTCTTCCAACATACCGTCCCTTTACTGAGGGTAAAGACAATGCCTGTGACTGACACACAGTCGTCATTATCACCCTGGAACGTTTCCAGTGATTCTCCCCAGGATCAACTGATACTATCTCCCTACAGTTAGTGAGAATCCTAACATCCAATTAGATCTATCTCATAGATCCAAAACCCAGGATTTAGGAGGTATCACTTTGATCCTATTGGAGAATCCTTGTGATAAGGGGAGATTGACCGAGCGTAGTATAGGAAACTCTTTTCTTATCAAGAGTATGTTGTCCACGTACAATACGAGGATGACCACCTTACTCTCTACTACCTTTTTGTATATACAAGGTTCATCTATTATTTTGATGAAGTCAAACACTTTGACTACCACATCAAAACAGACGTTCCAACTCCGCGATGCCTGTTTTATTCTGTAAAGCAACTTGCACACGTTTCCGCTGCTCCCACTGTTTACGAAGCTCCCTGGCTGTGTTCTTATAGACGTTCTCTTCTAAATCACTATTTAGAAAAGTAGTCATGGCACCCAACCACCAGATATCGTAGTCATGGTATGTAGCAATGGTAAGTAACATCTGGATGGACTTAAGCATAGTCCCTAGAAAAGGTTTCATCATTATCCACACCTGGTTGATGACTAAAACCTTTAACAAGTCTAGCTTTGAAAATCTCAACTTTTCCATCTACACGAAGTAATCTTCTTAAGATATACTTGCTCCTGATGGGGATTTAACCCTTCAGATATAGCAGCTAAAGTCCATACTTTGCTGGTGTACCTGGATTCCATCTCAGATCGCTAAGCATCCAGCCATTCTTACAGAATCCCTACTCTCGATGGCCTGCTCGAAACTAGTTGGGTCATCATCTCATGATGCAATCCTCGCTCCCACTGTCATCGAGAAACCGAGGTATCTCTCAGGCGGATGAGGAACCCTACCAGATCGGCGGAGAGGCTGAGGTTCGTCGGGAACTATTGAATCCTTTGGTTCTGTCAAATCATCAGCTGCAGTTTTGTATAGCTGGAACCTTTCCAGTTCTACAGAACTGACATTGCCTCGATCTTGTCCAGATTTTGCTTTAGACATAGGCCGGACAATCCCAAATCTTAACTAACTTAAGAGATAGGCTCTTCCCATACTATATCTCATATGGAGTGGTAGGCACTGATTTGATTCGAACCTAATTCAATAGGTATGCAGCTTCTCAAGTGCACAACCCCAAAAGGAAATAGGTAACTCAGTAATACTCATCATAGAGCACACCATATCTAATATTGTGCGATTGCTCCGCCCCGATACACTGTTGTGCTATGGCGCATTCAGAGGAGTAATACTGAGAGAGAATCTCATTTTCTTTTAGAATAGTCCAGGAATGCCATGCATAAGTATTCTCCTCCCTGATCTTATCACAGGACATAATACTTATACCCGTATTAGTTCTCTACTTCTAGCTTATATTCTGTGAATATCTCAAAAGGTTCGGACTTGTGTTTCAACAGGAACACATGATTGAATCTTGAGAGATCATCAGAGAACGTAATGAAGTATAAAGAACCGGGCCTGGCATGTGTAGATAGGAGACCTTACATACATCATCATGTATCAGTCCCAAGAGTTTACTAACTCTTTCTCTGTTTCCAATAAACAGAGCTATGGTAATCTAATCTTTGTGACATGACTGGCAAGTTTCACAAGATATAAATTCAAACTGATTTAAATATGCATCTAAAATGTAACTTCAGCCAGTCGGGTCGCATTGATGTGACCTAGTCTACAATGCCTCAAGAAGAATCCGTTCATTTCTGAACTCTTCCTCTTATATGTGTTCTGTATACTAGGAACTGTAGTTTGATTTAGAACATCAATGCTTTTAGATAACGCGCCTGAACCGATCAACTTTTGATATAGGAAATGTTCAAAACATTATCCATCAATACAAAATTTTATCATTTCTTTAATAAATAAAGAGATTGATATGATTTTGTATATCAGGCTCGGTATCTAATAGCATTTGTTCAGAATCAATGTATTGGTAATACAGGATGACAGTGACCAACAGACTTGGCTGCAACACTTGCCCCATTTTCTGTCTCATGAAACTTATCACCCGTTATCAGTTTTCTACCTTTTTGTAGCCCTATGTAACAGATTACATATCTGGTATCCTGATCCGGTATCAAATACCCAGGATGCAGAGGATACTGAGAAATAGTTCTTTGTAATGAACACACCCGAAGGAGATGCATCTCATGCACTTTCTTCGTTTGGGCGGCATGGGAATTCTGGTATTCCCCTATTTCCTGCTCTGTCTTATAACAATTATAAGTTGGAGCGGGACCAACGCTCCCCGGCTCAGTATAACAAGCGGGTTCGGTCAATACATCCATATTATTATCTTGATTAAGGCGTGATATGGTCGCTACCTGGAGAGAGAGAGAAGAAAACACTCAGCGTGCACTCTTGCAAGATCAGATTGGTTATATATTTTATTTAATCAGGATGGCTCCCACTGTTTTTATCAAATCTTCCTTCAAACCTTAAAAGGAAAGACTAGCCGGGATTAATTACACTCTATAAGTTCGCCAATCTTTCAGCCATGCCAGTGTCGGTACTTTGAGGTAGGTTCCCCGTGCTTTCACACGGACCTAATTACAGTTAACCTCATTTTCCCAGAGGCGTAACCCCGTTGACACCTTTCTAGACACCTACTTGATCGTTCAATTGTAAAGTGCAAAACTCTCCCAGGAGTAACAATTACTCGCAGTGGGTATCGGGATCCAACTATCACATAGAAGGTTTGCAATCTCATTGCAAATTTCAACACTTGAAACTCCCGATAAAGATTTTTACCCCTAGCACTTATGACCTTAACTATGGTCAACAAATCATAAGCACTAGTCAAGTTCTACCCGTCATTTCGTGATTAATTAGACCTACCCACATGACCCTTAACTAAGGTCAACAAAGTCACGCGACTGTCCTAACTAATCGCATCATATGCGGTGTAAGAAGACATCACTTAGCTACCGTACACTGTGCCTTAACTAAAGTCAACAAACACAACATGAATACTAAGTACTCTACTTCCTAAAATGACGGAGGGTTGCGAATGGTTTTTATGAAAACCTTTAACGCTTTGAACTTGATCTCGTTGCGGAATCAAATGGTTTTTAAATGGAATGTTTTTGAGGCTTTTCTAGTTTTGCTAAAGGGGTCACTCCCGGCGAAGGGATCGTCGGCCCTTTCCTCGTCGAATGAGGTGCGGGATATATCATATATATCACCGTGCAAAGCAGAAACTATAGAAGCAATCAAATGAGAAACCGAGGGTTGTAGCATCTGCCAGTTATTGCTAAAGGAATCACACCCGGTGAAGGGATCTCGGTCTTTTCCTCATCGAATAAGGTGCAGGATGTTCTACAATGAACACCGCGATGCAAAGCAAGAACTGTAGCTACCTGTTTATTTTGAAATTCGATTCCACAACATCAATTAGGTTTATTTTCTTTCATTAATCTCATTAATAAATATCCCATCATTTAAGTCCACCTAAACATCACAGATAAATATAACGTACGCTTATGCCATCCGCATTCGCCTCAATGTCCTGTCTGCACCGTTAGGTTAGGTAACTAATGCCAGAACGAGGCAGGGCTAGCGCGGGTGTAAAACATAAGCAACGTCTATATAATATATCATATATACTATATACCATATCTATCTGAACAAATCACATGATCACATCACAGATAACGCAGCAGAAAATATCATATGAAATATTGGATATACTAGGACGTCCGTGTTTTTAATACGAGCCAGTATAAAACACGGATTCCACGATTGTGATGAATAGCCAATCCCACACCCCTAGACCCCTACGAGAGCGGCAAGCAACCCTACCAATTCGAGGGTTAGGAGACCCGGACTCGACTCCTCGAGATGGTCTCCCACTGGACCCTAGAACCCGGTAACTTATGCTCCCCTCCTTGGGTCTATCCTAATGCGGAAAAGTAAATAATAAACAAATGGTGACAACATCCGCAACATGGAAGTGCCCCAAAAAAAGAATATTACATACAAGTTTTTACATGAATGAAAATGAAAAAACACTCATCTCACATTAAAAAAACCCGGCTATTCGAACACGACGATCCAATATAACATATCCAGCAACAGATAACATCACATATCATCAACATAAGTAAATATGCGCATCCCAATTGTCGTTAACATATAGCAACGAAACCGGCGATATCACATATTACACTTACGGTCACAGAAAAGAAAGTGTAAAACTACAACAGTTGGAATCCACAATCTCTTTAGACAACGCATGCCTAATCAAATGAATTCCTTAGACATCGCATGCCTAATGTTAGTGTATATGCCCTAGAGGCCATTACTGTATCATACTAGTTTGTATATTACTTGATGGAAGCTTGGGATATTCACAGTTGTATATACAATCTTGCTCGAAATGGTAGTATGCTACTTGGTTTGTCACTGCTTTAATATGTGCATGTGTTTCTTTTAGCATATCGTTGATATACATATTAGTAGAGCCCTTAGGATCTTTTCTTGATTACCAGCGTTGTGATGGCGCTCACACTCGTGGGAGCTGGGTGATCTATAAGCACATCCTTATACAGGTCCATAGTCGTTGGACTATCGAGACATGGCATCGATACTCCGGAGTAGACTAGCGTATGCGCTTCTCATCCCAGCGTGGGAGACGGTCTGTCCCACAGCCGTCAGTACGTCGTACTTGAGATAGTATGCGGGTGCTCGTTAGGTTACGAGTACACTGGACAGGACTCGTCGGGAACTGTTGGTTGGTATTATACCTATCGTCAGTTATCAGTTCACAGGTGACATGAGTACAGCTTAATCCGCTGACTTGACACTGTCACTTCGCCTCGAGTGTGTTCCCACTGCACTTTGATTACTACCCTACCACGGCTCAAAGGAGTCGTGCAAACAGGTAGTTTTTGGGTGCAGTCCCGAAGCACTTGGAGGCAGTGACGGTTAGACAGGATTCGTCTCTCCCGGTATTGGGGGTTGACATCGCGCTGTGTCCAGGTGAGCCATTATACGAGTAGTCCCTGGCCAGGGCAAGCGAGATATACTGGTAGGTTTCCAGTGTTATCTCAGGGTGTTCTGGGCTACACTCCGACACGACTTGTACCTCTATTAGCGGACTGACGATCACCGCCCCCTAGGCCCGCCATGCGATGTATCAGACGAACAGACCGGACTGTACGAAGATTGTCACATACAGGCTCAGTAGGAGTTCAGATGGGGTTCACCTCGTCAGTCTTCTTGTCGACATCTACCTGGGGACCGTTACGTACAGCTAGTGCCGCTTGCGGTCTGTGATTAAACCCACTGCCAGCGTAGTGTCGAGTCTTTAGAGTCCCACACACAGAGCTATTCGCCTTTAGGCAAAATGAGTAGAGGTCGCATGGTTTTGCGACAGGGTTCGTTCACATCCGCGCACTTGTGCACGTTTGCTGTCCGGACAGCTTATACTAGCGGGCTTTGGTTTAAGCCGGATCCTACTATATGATTTGGGATTGGTTTTTCTCATTGTATTCATGTTCCTCGGATCACGAATACGGGTGCGTATGCACAGTTGCTTGAGACAGAGGGAGAGGACTTTGATTAGGGTTAATGACTATTGTCATTTGTATTAACCCTAATGATTATGTGTGTATTATGGTTAATTGATATTAGTTTAATAATTGTGCATGGTTATGGTTGTTGACCATTTGACCGACCTTGACTTGTTGACCTTGTTGACACTTTGACCATCATCATTTCATTTGGAAGATGCTCTTTGATCCTTGCAATTTGCATTAAAAATGAAATGATAATGGTCATGTCTTGATTAACCATGACAATTATCTAGCAAATTATCTAATTACAATAATTCACACATATATGTGAGAATGGTTTATTTTATTCTCATTCTATCATTTACTTTCTCTCTCTTGTTCTTCCTCTCCCTCAAGCTCTCCCCTCTCATGTGTTGAGAAACACTTGAGCTTGAGAAAAACACTTTCTTGATAATCTCTACTCTCATCTAGGGTTCAAGTATTAGCACTTCTTACACCCTAGTTACTTTTAGCTTGGAGTTGAAGCCAAAGGTCGAGGCTTTCGGGTGGATCTTTCTTCGACGTGAGAAGACGACTAAGGTGACCTCCTTCCACTACTCCAAGGAGCAAGGAGAGAAGGACATAAAGCCCAAGGTATAACCTTTCTAGCACTTAGCTAGTTTCTAGTTAGCTTTAGCTTGTTTTTGTTTAGCAAAGATCCTTCTTTGTCTAGTCCATGTTGCCTAAGCTCATAAAAATTCGATTTTTATTCCGTTTTCCGCCTCCCCGCAAGTACCGGGGTAGGTAACGTGGATTTACAGTGGTATCAGAGCCTAACTAAACATAAACTAGCTAGGTAGTAGAGTGTATCGAAGTTCGAATCGGAAAAATCGAAAAACCGAGTTTTCAAAACCCTAAGTTTCTGTTAATTTTTTTTCTGTTCAAAATAAAATTTGTTATACTCCAAAAATCATCTCAGGGTTTTTTAAAGAAAGCCACCAAAAACGATCCAGTGATTCGACCAAAGAGCCGCGGTTTCGCGGCAATAGCAAGCTATTGCCACGCAACCGCGGCCGTCTTGGCTCTTCACTGGGTCGAGTTTGGTGCAGTGTATTTCTGGCTTGGTTTTAGGATTTTTAAGATGGTTTATACGTGCCCAGATTTTCCAGAATAGAAATTTGTTTTTGGGGGCCTATAAATCCGTATTTTTTTCCGAACTTCAATACACTTTGACTAAAAGGTTATATCTGTGATGTTTATATGTATTGAACGTCGGATAATCGCTATATGTCGATTAGTCGGGGTTATACATATCTGTGATCTATGATTGATGATGGTATGTGTATATGAATGGGTTGGATTATCGCGGATGAATAGCTGGGGTGGATGTGAGATGAGTGTTGCTTTTTCTTTCATTCATTGTAACATGTAAATTGATGTAATATTATTATTTGTTTGGCCGCACAACCGGGTCGGGGTTGTAGCCGTCATTGTATAATTCTTTTTACTGTTTTTGCTCCTAGGATAGACCCATGGAGGGGGTGCACAAACTACCGGGTATCTTGAAGTGCCGAGTGGCCTACTCATGGTGGTGAGGGAGGTTGCTTCGCTTCGGGTACTTGGCGGGTAGTTTGCCGCACCCGTAGGGGTCTTGGGTGGGGTATTGGCTATTCACCGCGACCGTGTAATCCGCTTTTCGTTGCAGGCTCGAACGGATTGCGGATTCCTAGTATATCCAATGTATTCATCTGTGATCTGCAATTTCTATCATTGCTATATATTTATATATAATAACTATTTAGGCGTTGCTTATGTTTTGCAGCCGCGCTAGCCCAGCCCCCGCTCTGTCGTTAGTTAAGTAACCTAACGGGTGATGACGGGGCCCCGTGGCGAATGCGAATGTGTTAGTTGTATGTATGCCCTAGAGGCCAGTATTGTACAGATGATGTATATTATATTGGATGCTTGGACATATATAGAGATGACTTTCTTGCTCGAAATGATAGTATGCTATCTGGTTGCTCTTTATCTTAACATGTTTACTAGTTTCTTTAAACTGTCTTATAGTTACATGTTGATAAAGCCCTTAGGATGTGTACTTGACTACCTGGACTACGATGCAGATCATACTAGTGGGGACATTGTAGTCCATAAGTACATCCTTCAAGGTCCCTAGTCGTGGGTGTATCGAGACAGGGCATCGATATACCAGTGTAGACTAGCGTATACGCTTCTCGACCCATGAGATGGGCGATGGATGATCCCATATCCATTGGTGTTTGACATCAGAGATGGTGTACGGGTGCTCAGTGGAGACTGGGTACACTGGACGGACTCGCCGAGAACTCCGAGATGGTATTATACCTTACGTCAGATGGCAGTTCTCAGGTGACACTTGTACAGGTTAGTCTGTAGACCCGAGATCGTCATAGAGTCTTGTGTGATTCCCACTGTGCTTTGATCTCCACCTTACCACGTCCATGAGGGCATGCAAAATGGTGGTCTTTGGGTACAGCCCCGAGTCACATGGAGACAATGAGCGATAGGAGGGGTTTCGTCTCTCCCGGTATTGGGGGTTGATGTTGCGCTGTGCTCGATTGGCCGTAACAGGGAAGTCCCTGGACAGGGCTGATCAGAGATTTGCTGGTAAGTGTTACCAGTAGTTTCTCGACCCGTTATGAGCCTCACATCGGCACGACTTATCGGTTACTGGGGTCTGACGTTTACCACCCCTAGACTTGATATGCGACATATCAGACGAACAGACCGGACTGTACGGTAAGTGTAACTGATTGGATTCACAGGAGTGTGAGCGGGCTAGCTCGTCGATCTTCTGATCGCTTAATACCCGGGTGGCCGTTACGTTTAGCAGACCGCTTGCGGCTTGTGGGTGCTTGATATGATCATCATCTGCTACCGGCGTATTGACGAGTCTTTAGAGTCCTACATAGAGGTTTCCTGGCTCAAGCGAAACGAAATAGGAGCGCATATGAGATATGTGCGGGACCGAGAATAATGCGTGTATGTGATACCGCATTTCATTCTCGCGATGAATGTCTCGATTGGTTGTATGCGATATGACCTAGTTATCGAATATTGATTCGATAAATCGATACATTGGATACTAGTCGGTTATGTGCGACATGACCGGATCATTGAATCAAATGTTGATTTAATGATCTAGTGTATAATTATATATTTGATATATTACTTTGCATTAACTAGTATTGGTTCACTTTAAATGGATTTTCTCACTTGAAGTTCACACATTGTATATGTGATATATTTTGTGTGCACTTGATTGTATCATGTTTGATGATACTTGCTCATTTGGTTAAGTGTAAAGAATTAAACCTTGGTTAAGTAAATGATTAGGGTTTTTATTTATTCACTCATTTATTTATCCATTCTTTATTTATTTAAATAGATAAAAGAAAACAAAATGGTTTCTTTTTATCATGAAGCTGGTTGAAGCTTCATGAAGCTTTGACTAAAGAGACCATTTTGTCTTCATGCTTAACCCTAACCATTCCCACTTACCATGGTCTATTCTCTACACTTGATCTTAGTTAGGATATGATAAGTATTGATTTCTTTTCTATTATGAATAGACTTTTATCATATTCTATCTTTATCTTCTCCTTCTTCTTCAAGAAAGAAAACTAGACTCCATCAATGGCATCTTGAGTTCTAAAATGAGAAATCCAATTCTAAAGTGAACCCACCTCCTATTTCTTCATCCTCTACCTCTTGCCAAGTGGTTTTGGGTGTTTTCTTCACAAGTTTCACAACTAGGTGAAGTCGGAGCTTGATCCAGTGTAGCCTCGACGTAGATCATCTTCGGCATCGAAGCCGACGACTAGTCCGCTCATTTCTCCGATGAAGCCGATGAGAGAGTTCGGGATTCGAGATGGACAGTGAAGGAACAACTACATGGAGCTAAGGAAGTGGATAACCGGATCTACAAAGGTTGTAGCTTTCTTCTTTTAGTTAAGATGTTAACTAGTTTATTGTTTCGCCTAAAATTCTAGTCGACGATCCGTATTAGGGTTTCTCGGCACTCATAAAATTTAAAATTGGCATGGTTGATGCCTTGTGAGACCTCTTGAGAGTGCCTAGGATCCCTACAATGGTATCAGAGCCTAGCTAGAGCCTTAGGCGAAGTGTAGACGACGTTTGAAATCCGAACGAATCGAAACCCTAATCCCAAACTTGCTCTCTGGACTTTTTTCAAAAACTGGGTTTTTTCCATATTAAAAATATGCAGAAAAATCAGCAGGTGATTGTAAGAGTTACTGTGAAATTCGATAGCCTAATGCCATAGAAGCGCAGCGGAACCGCGGCATTAGCATGACTAATGCGGTGGTTCCGCGGCCATCTAGTCTCCTCTGTTGTTCAATTTTGCACAGTAATTCCTATGTTGCAGTGTTGGTTTTCCTGGGAATTTTTAATCTGAACTCAAGAGTTGAGTTTTCTGGGTTGTATTGGGGATTCGATGATTCGATCGGATTATCAGATTTTGTCTATATGGATTCCAGATTTTTTTTTGAATATGTTAAAAAGTTCGACCAGATATAAATACCCAACTTTTCCCCTACCGGAAAATTTCCAAGTGTTGGATTTTTCTCAGGTTTAAAGACGTTCCAAGTAGTGCAAGTAACGCGATGGTCCCTCTAGAAGACAACAAACCTTAACTCGATTATGTGACCGTCTTGAACTGCCCTTTGAACCTTCGGGTTTGGGGCAGTACGGTGTGCCACATGTGAGGCGTTGGCTTGACCCTTCTACGGCTGGACCGTTGGTACTGAGGCATGAAGTGAATGTCTTTGAACCTATTTCATGTGTTGAACGGTTTCGGGAAAACTTGGGTGTTCGAATGTTCAATCGGAAAGTTTAATATTTTCTATTTATCCGGAATGGGATACAATAATTGGAATTCACAGACAGTTATGAGATAACTGGATGAATGTTATAAATCTAGCGGTTTAGTCTCACTTGATATTGAAAAGAGTTTTCAATAATGGGACTAAAATGCGGGGTTTATAATTGTTAGGCATGTGATGTCTAAGTATTTCATTTGATTAGGCATGCGATGTCTAATGAGGTTGTGGATTCCAACTGTTGTAGTTTTACACTTTCTTTTCTGTGACCGTAATGATAATATGTGATATCGCCGGTTTCGTTGCTATATGTCAACGACAATTGGGATGCGCATATTTACTTACGTTGATGACATGTGATGTTATGTGTTGCTGGATATGTTATATTGGATTGTCGTGTTTGAATAGCCGGGGTTTTTTATGTGAGATGAGTGTTTTTCATTTTCATTCATGTAAAAACTTGTATGTAATATTCTTTTATTGGGGCACTTCCAGGTAGCGGAAGTTGTCACCTTTTGTAAATATTATTTACTTTTCCGCATTAGGATAGACCCAAGGAGGGGAGCACAAGTAACCAGGTTCTAGGGTCCAGTGGGAGACCATCTCGAGGAGTCGAGTCCGGGTCTCCTAACCCTAGAATTGGTAGGGTTACTTGCCGCTCTCGTAGGGGTCTAGGGGTATGGGATTGGCTATTCATCACGACCGTGGAATCCGTGTTTTATACTGGCTCGTATTAAAAACACGGACGTCCTAGAATATCCAATGTTTCATATGTTTCTTCTGCTGCGATATCTGTGATGTGATCATGTGATGTTCTGTGATAGATACAGTATATAGTATATATGATATATTATATAGACATTACTTATGTTTTGCACCCGCACTAACCCTGCCCTGCTCTGTCGTTAGTTACCTAACCTAACGGTGCACGAGAGGACATCCAAGCGAATGCGGATGGCATAAGTGTACGTCGTATTTATCTGTGATGTTTAGGTGCTTTAAATGATGGGACTTCATTAATGTGATTAATGAAAGAAAAGAAACCTATGATGTTGTAGAATCAAATTTTAAACAAAACAGGTAGCTACAGTTCTTGCTTTGCATAGCGGTATATATGATATACCCTGCACCTTATTTGATGAGGAAAGGACCGAGATCCCTTCACCGGGAGTGACTCCTTTAGCAATAACTGGCAGATGCTACACACTCGGTTTGACTTTTGATTGCTTCTATAGTTTCTGCTTTGCACAGTGATATATATGATATATCCCGCACCTCATTCGACGAGGAAAGGGCCGACGATCCCTTCACCAGGAGTGACCCCTTTAGCAAAACTAGAAAAGTCTCAAAATCACTCCATTTCAAAACATCATTTTGATTCTACAACGATATCAAGTTCATTACGCTCATGGTTTTCAGAAAAACCTGCGTAGCCCTCCGCCATTTCAGATAAGTACTACTTAGTATTCGTGCTACGGTAGTTTGGCATTCGTCAAGGCGTAGTGTACGGTAGCTAACTAGTATTTATCTGCTTATGCATATGATGCAGATTGGATTAGGGTATTCGTACGGCGTTGTTTGGCATTCGTCAAGGGTCGTGCGGGTGGGTTTAATTCAATCAAGAAATGTACGGGTTGAACTTGACTAGTGGACTATGGGTTGTTTGGCATTCGTCAAGGTCATAGAACACTAGGGGTAAAATATTATTGGGAATTTCAAGTGTTGAAATTTGCACTGAGATTGCATACCTTCTATGAGATAGTTGGATCCCGATACCCACTGCGAGTAAGAGTTACTCCTGGGAGAGTTTTACACATTGCAATTAGCTAATCAAGTAGGTGTCTAGAAAGGTGTCAACGGGGTTACGCCTCTGGGAAAACGAGGTTTACATTAATTAGGTTCGTGCGAAAGCACGGGGGGCCTCCCTCAAAGTACCGACACTGGCCTGGCTGAAAGATTGGCAAACTTGTAGTATGTAATTAATCCCGGCTAGTCTTTCCTTTTAGGGTTTGAAGGAAGATTTGATAAAAACCAGTGGGAGCCATCCTGATTAGATAAGATAATAACCAATCTGATCTTGCAAGAGCATACGCTAAAGTGTTTTCTTCTCTCTCTCTCCAGGTAGCGACCATGTCATGCCCTAATAAAGATAATAATATGGATGTATTGACCGAACCCGCATGTTATACTGTGCAGGGGAACGTTGGAACCGTTCTTTCTTATAAGAGTTATAAGACTGAACAGGGAATAGGAGAATTTATAGATTCTCAAGCCGCCCAAAAGAACATGCATGTTGATGCATCTTCTTCGGGTGTGTTAGTTATTGAGAACTGTTTTTCAGTTCACCCTACGTCCTGGGTATTAGATACCGGATCAGGATCCCACATATGTAAGCAGTTACATGGGCTACGGAAAGGTAGAGAACTGGGTAAAGGTGATCATTCCGTTCAAGTAGGGAACGGTGCAAATGTTGCAGCCAAAGCAGTTGGCGAATATCACCTAGTATTACCAAGTGGTGATACAATGATTCTGAATGAGTGCTATTATATACCGAACATGATGTGCAACATTATATCAGTTTCTTTATTGAGTAAAGAAGGATATAATTTTGTAGTACAGGATAATGTTATGAACATATTCCTAAATCAAAAGTTGATTGCATCAGGCTCGTTACATAATGGCATATTCATTCTAAATCAAAATACAGTCCTCAATATACAAAACACACACAAGAGGAAAAGTTCAGAAATGAACGAATCCTACTTGTGGCATTGTAGACTTGGTCATATCAATGCGACCCGACTGGCTAAGTTACATAAGGATGGTTATTTGAATCCGTTCGAATTATCATCTTATGATACTTGCCATTCATGTCTCAAAGGAAAAATGACCAAAGCTCCGTTTAGTGGACACGGAGAAAGAGTTACTGAACTCTTAGGACTGGTACATAGTGATGTATGCGGTCCCATGTCTACCCAAGCCAGGAACGGTTCTTCCTACTTCATTACATTCACTGACGATCTCTCTAGATACGGGCATGTGTTCCTATTGAAACACAAGTCTGAAGCTTTTGAGAAATTCAGAGAATATAAGCAAGAAGTAGAGAACCAAACGGGAAAAAGTATTAAGATCCTTCGATCTGATCGAGGAGGAGAATACTTGAGCAATGAGTTCCAAGATTATCTAAAAGAGAATGGGATTCTCTCTCAGCTTACTCCACCTTATACACCACAGCACAACGGTGTATCGGAACGAAAGAATCGCACCCTATTAGATATGGTGCGTTCAATGATGAGTACAGCTGAGTTACCTATTTCCTTCTGGGGGTATGCGCTTGAGACAGCTATACACCTATTGAATATGGTTCCTACCAAATCAGTGCCTACCACTCCATATGAGATATGGAAAGGGAAGAGACCATCTCTTAAGTATGTTAAGATATGGGGTTGTCCAGCCTATGTCAAAAGACAAAATCCGGACAAACTCGAGGCAAAATCAGTCTTATGTAAGTTTGTAGGATATCCCAAAAATTCACAAGGGTATATCTTCTACCACCCCGAGGAACAAAAGGTGTTTGTTTCTCGACATGCCACTTTCTTAGAAAAAGGTTTTCTTATGAAACAGATTAGTGGCATTGAGGTAGAACTGGAAGAGGTTCCAGCAACACAAACTATAACTGAAGATTTAGTAGAACCAGAGGATTCAGTAGTACCCGACGAACCCCAGCCTCTCCGCCGATCTAGCAGGGTTTCTCGTCCACCTGAGAGATACTATGGTTTTCTCATTAACGGTGGAAGCGAAGATTGCATCATGGAAGATGATGACCCAACTAGTTTCGAGCTGGCCATCACGAGTAGGGACTCAGTGAAATGGCTGGATGCTATACGGTCCGAGATGGAATCCATGTACACCAACAAAGTATGGACTTTGGATGTTGCTCCTGAAGGGGTAAAACCCATCGGGAGCAAGTGGATCTTCAAGAAAAAAACTTGGTGTAGATGGGAAAGTGGAGACTTTCAAAGCTAGACTTGTAGCAAAGGGTTTTCGTCAAAGACCAGGTGTGGACTATGACGAAACCTTTTCTCCAGTGGCTATGCTTAAATCCATCCGGATCATGCTTGCCATCGCTGCATATCATGACTACGAAATCTGGCAAATGGATGTTAAGACCGCCTTTCTAAATGGTGATTTAGAAGAGTGCGTGTACATGACTCAGCCAGAGGGCTTCGTAGACAGTGGGAGCAGTGGGAAGGTGTACAAGCTGCTTAAATCCATTTATGGATTAAAGCAAGCATCGCGGAGTTGGAACATCTGCTTTGACGTCGTTATCAAAGAGTTTGATTTCGTCAAAAACCCAGATGAACCTTGTATCTACAAGAAGGTAGCAGAGAGTAAGGTGGTCTTCCTCGTATTGTACGTGGACGACATACTCTTGATAGGAAATGATATTCCTATGCTGCAATCGGTCAAGCTCTTCTTATCACAGAGATTCTCAATGAAAGATCTTGGTGATGCCTCCTGCATATTGGGAATCAGGATCTATAGAGATAGATCCAAACGGATATTGGGATTGTCCGAATCTAGGTACATTGACACCATACTAAAGAGGTTTAGTATGGAAGAATCCAAGCGTGGGAACTTGCCCACGATCTCTGGAATCACTCTCTCCAAAGAGATGTCTCCTGAGACTGATTTGGAGAGAGCTCGCATGCAAGGGATACCCTATGCTTCGGCTGTAGGCTCTATCATGTATGCGATGCTATATACCAGACCCGATGTAGCATACTCACTAAGTATAGTGAGCAGGTATCAAGCTGATCCTGGAGAGAGTAACTGGACAGCTGTGAAGAGCATTCTCAAGTACTTGCGAAGGACTAAAGAGATGCTCTTGGTGTATGGTAACGGAGAACTCCAAGTGGAGTCCTTTACCGATTCGAGCTTCCAGAGTGATAAGGACGACTCTAAGTCGCAGTCGGGATTTGTCTTTACCTTTTACAGAGGGGCGGTTAGCTGGAAGAGTTCCAAGCAGGAAACCGTGGCAGACTCGACGATGGAGGCTGAATACATCGCTGCCAACGATGCTGCTAAAGAGGCTGTCTGGATCAAGAAGTTCATTACTGAACTTGGAGTGGTTCCATCCAATGAGCATCCAATACATTTGTATTGCGATAACAATGGAGTGGTGGCTTTGGCCAACGAACATAGTTCCCATCAGCGATCCAGGTATATTCTAAGGCGGTATCACCTGATCCGGGAGATAGTTGATCGCCGGGAGATCGAGGTCAGGAGGGTTGACACGAAGAACAACACGGCGGATCCACTCACGAAGGCCATTCCCCAGATACAGTTTGAGAGACTCTTCGGGATGCTCGGTATGTGATACTACAGCAGCTGGCCCTAGTGCAAGTGGGAGATTGTTAGTTGTATGTATGCCCTAGAGGCCAGTATTGTATAGATGATGTATATTATATTGGATGCTTGGACATATATAGAGATGACTTTCTTGCTCGATATGATAGTATGCTATCTGGTTGCTCTTTATCTTAACATGTTTACTAGTCTCTTTAAACTGTCTTATAGTTACATGTTGATAAAGCCCTTAGGATGTGTAATTGACTACCTGGACTATGATGCAGATCATACTAGTGGGGACATGGTAGTCCATAAGTACATCCTTCAAGGTCCCTAGTCATGGGTGTATCGAGACAGGGCATCGATATACCAGTGTAGACTAGCGTATACGCTTCTCGACCCATGAGATGGGCGATGGATGATCCCATATCCTTTGGTGTTTGACATCAGAGATGGTGTACGGGTGCTCAGTGGAGACTGGGTACACTGGACGGACTCGCCGAGAACTCCGAGATGGTATTATACCTCACGTCAGATGGCAGTTCTCAGGTGACACTTGTACAGGTTAGTCTGTAGACCCGAGATCGTCATAGAGTCTTGTGTGATTCCCACTGTGCTTTGATCTCCACCTTACCACGTCCATGAGGGCGTGCAAAACGGTGGTCTTTGGGTACATTCCCGAGTCACATGGAGACAATGAGCGATAGGAGGGGTTTCGTCTCTCCCGGTATTGGGGGTTGATGTTGCGCTGTGCTCGATTGGCCGTAACAGGGAAGTCCCTGGCCAGGGCTGATCAGAGATTTGCTGGTAAGTGTTACCGGTAGTTTCTCGACCCGTTATGAGCCTCACATCGACACGACTTATCGGTTACTGGGGTCTGACGTTTACCACCCCTAGACTTGATATGCGACATATCAGACGAACAGACCGGACTGTACGGTAAGTGTAACTGATTGGATTCACAGGAGTGTGAGCGGGCTAGCTCGTCGATCTTCTGATCGCTTAATACCCGGGTGGCCGTTACGTTTAGCAGACCGCTTGCGGCTTGTGGGTGCTTGATATGATCATCATCTGCTACCGGCGTATTGACGAGTCTTTAGAGTCCTACATAGAGGTTTCCTGGCTCAAGCGAAACGAAATAGGAGCGCATATGAGATATGTGCGGGACCGAGAATAATGCGTGTATGTGATACCGCATTTCATTCTTGCGATGAATGTCTCGATTGGTTGTATGCGATATGACCTAGTTATCGAATATTGATTCGATAAATCGATACATTGGATACTAGTCGGTTATGTGCGACATGACCGGATCATTGAATCAAATGTTGATTTAATGATCAAGTGTATAATTATATATTTGATATATTACTTTGCATTAACTAGTATTGGTTCACTTTAAATGGATTTTCTCATTTGAAGTTCACACATTGTATATGTGATATATTTTGTGTGCACTTGATTGTATCATGTTTGATGATACTTGCTCTTTTGGTTAAGTGTAAAGAATTAAACCTTGGTTAAGTAAATGATTAGGGTTTTTATTTATTCACTCATTTATTTATCCATTCTTTATTTATTTAAATAGATAAAAGAAAACAAAATGGTTTCTTTTTATCACGAAGCTTGTTGAAGCTTCATGAAGCTTTGACTAAAGAGACCATTTTGTCTTCATGCTTAACCCTAACCATTCCTACTTACCATGGTCTATTCTCTACACTTGACCTTAGTTAGGATATGATAAGTATTGATTTCTTTTCTATTATGAATAGACTTTTATCATATTCTATCTTCATCTTCTCCTTCTTCTTCAAGAAAGAAAACTAGACTCCATCAATGGCATCTTGAGTTCTAAAGTGAGAAATCCAATTCTAAAGTGAACCCATCTCCAATTTCTTCATCCTCTACCTCTTGCCAAGTGGTTTTGGGTGTTTTCTTCACAAGTTTCACAACTAGGTGAAGTCGGAGCTTGATCCAGTGTAGCCTCGACGTAGATCATCTTCGGCATCGAAGCCGACGACTAGTCCGCTCATTTCTCCGATGAAGCCGATGAGAGAGTTCGGGATTCGAGATGGACAGTGAGGGAACAACTACATGGAGCTAAGGAAGTGGATAACCGGATCTACAAAGGTTGTAGCTTTCTTCTTTTAGTTAAGATGTTAACTAGTTTATTGTTTCGCCTAAAATTCTAGTCGACGATCCGTATTAGGGTTTCTCGGCACTCATAAAATTTAAAATTGGCATGGTTGATGCCTTGTGAGACCTCTTGAGAGTGCCTAGGATCCCTACAGAATGGCATAAGCGTACGTCATATTTTGGTTGTTTTCTGCAATGGTAGGATTAAATGATGGGACGCATTAAAAGAACTAATGCGAGAAAATAAACCAAGTAAAAGTCGATTGGAACACTTTGAAAACCACTCGGTTCTTTTCAAAACTAAACTTTTAAACGCGGAGCTTGAACCACTCCTTTTAAAAGCTATCTCGTTCCATCGATTATATCAAGTTCACTACATTCACGGTTTCGCCAAAACCATTCGTAGCCCTCCGTCATTCCACATGAATGGTCAAAAAGTATTCAAGCTATGTATTTTGGCCAAAGTCAAGGCATAGTGATTGGTAGCTATTTGGTATTCATGTGCACCATAGATAGATGCGTTGGTTTGGGACAGTCGTGCTGCCATTTTGGCCAAAGTCAAGGGTAGGTACGGGTGGGTCCAAATTAACCAGGAGAATGACGGGTAGAACTTGACATGTGTCTTATGATATTTTGGCCAAAGTCAAGGTCATAAGAGCATGGGGCAGAAATCCACATCGGGAGTTTCATAAGTACTGAAACTTGCTAGCGCTGCATACCATTTGGAGTGTGATAATTCTGGTAGGATTCCATCGGTTTTATCACGCGATGATATTTGGATCCCGATCCTACTGTGAGTATATGCTACTCCTCGGGAAAACTCTCACTTAACGATCAATGCTATAAACATAGTAGGTGTCTAGAAAGGTGTTAGCGGGGCTACGCCCACAGGGAAAAGAGGTTACTTAATTAAGGAACTTCTCGAAAGCGTTGGAAAACCTCCCTCGAAGTACCGACACTGGCCTGCTGAACGGTTAAGCAAGTATTGTACGGTGAGATTGATCCTGACTAATCCTTTCTTTACGGTTTGAGAAGGGATTCGAGAGACGGTGGGAGCCATCCAGTTTAGAAAAATTAAAAACCACTCTAAACTTGCAAGAGCATCATGCTAAAGTGTTTCTTTCCTCTCTCCTAATTGCAGTGACCATTCAACATGACCGGACTTAAGTTATTACTAGATAAAAACATATTGACAGGGCCAAACTACAAAGATTGGCTCAGGAATGTCAAGATGGCTATCACTTACGACAAGTTGGGGTATGTCCTGTAAGTGCACGGCGGCGCCCCGGCCGTCAATCCGACGCCGGAATGCGGAAGCGGTGAATAACTAAAATTTTGCGGACTTTGCAAACCGGCACCACCGCGCACTAAACTCCGGATCGTTACCATTAACTAGTCTAAGCTAACTACAAGAAGGGGAATAGAGATATACCGACGATCCAAGTCCTCCGGTCTTCATCTCCACTCCGATCTCCTCGCGGGATCTCCGTCCGTCTCCTCCTCGTCGCCGGAAGTGCACCACATCGCCTACTATGTATACGGGCTCCCACCTCAATGCCGAGGCAACTCGGGCACGATGCTGGCTAGTCAACGTGCCCAAGATTCGTTGTAGAATATGTAGTAGAACTTGTGTCTCCTTATAGGGTAGTGGAGATGCCATTTGGTGGAGGAAAAGAGAGCTTGGAGAGAGGTGGGGAAAATGTAGCATACCAAAATGAGAGTAACATTTTCCACCACCAAAATGAGAAATGAATCCCATCCCCATATAGGAATGGCCGGCCCCCCTCCTTCATATGTGATTGGAGAGAGAGAGAGAACAACAAGGGGGTGGGTGGAAAAAGAGAGAGAGAGAGAGAATGGTTATCATTCAAAAGAAATCATCACAAAGAAAAGTCCTCACTCAACAACCATACCCCTCAACATCATCAACAATCATGACCTTAAAAGTCAAGCCATGATGGAGTCAAAACAAGTCAATGATGGTGCTCATCATGAAAACCATCATGATGCAACAAGATGCAAAGAACCCCCTCCACTAATGCCTATTTGCAACAATGCAAATAAACCCTCCTCCACCAAACTTCGGCCAATGAACGGAACAAAGGAAATCGGCCGAAACGAAAAGCAAACTGGCAACTCCAGAAAACTGGTCCCGTAATAAATTACAGGAAAACCCCGATACTGTGCATACACACCCGCATTTGTATTCCGACCGAAATACAAATGCAATGAGACAAACTCTACACTGTACAATACTAGGATCCGGCTTATACCAAAGCCGGCCAGTAATATCCGTTCGATCCTGATCCGTGCAATACCGCACGTATCTGATCGAACCCTGCCATATAACCATACGGCCTATAGTACAGACTGTCCGATCCTGATCCGTGCAATACCGCACGTATCTGATCCGACCTTGCCATATCTCCATACGGCCTCTACAACCTTTCGCCCGAAAGCTGAGTAACTGAAATGTGGGGGACTCTAAAGACTCGTCAACACCTTGGTTGTGGATTTAACCACTAGCACGTCAGAGGTATAAGCCAATACGTAACGGGCTACCAGGTACTGACCAAAAGGGATGTCTGTGAGCGAACTCAGCCTGACAACCCTACTGAGCCTGTCAGTGACAATATCCGTGCAGTCCGGTCCGTTCGTCTAAGAGTATCGCATGGCGGGCCTAGGGGGTTGGTAAAAGTCAGACCCCCAAAAGCGGTACAAGTCGTGTCGGAGTGTAGCCCAGAACACCCTGAGATACTACTGGAATACCTACCAGTAAATCTCCTTGCCTTGGCCAAGGACTTTGTGTAATGGCTCTCCTAGACACAGCACGACCTCACCCCCAATACCGGGAGAGACGAACCCCTGAAGATACGCTCACTGCCTCCATGTGGCTCGGGACTGTACCCAACTAAAACCTGTTTGCACGACTCCTTTGAGCCGTGGTAGGGTAGTAATCAAAGTACAGTGGGAACTCACACGAGACAAATGACGATCCCCAGGTCGATGAACTAACCTGCACACATGTCACCAGGGAACTGCCATCTGACGTCTGGTATATGACCAACTAGCATGTTCCCGGCGAGTCCTGTCCGGTGTACTCATAACCCAATGAGCACCTGTATACATCTTAGGTGATCCAACTGACACCAGTGGCTTGTGAGACCGGCCACCGCCCCTCGTCGGGGTCTCGACTGTATACACTAGTCTACTAATGGAGTATCGATGCCCAGTCTCGAAACTCCCACGACTAGGGACCTTTTAAGGATAAGCTTATAGACCCCCCAGCTCCCACTTATATGATCGCCCTCATACTGCTGGTGGTCAAGCAAGAATCCTAGGGGCTCTATCAACGTGTAATAGCGACGTGTCAGGTCACCTAAAACAGTACACGATGATAAAGGTAAACCAGATAGCATACTATCATCTCGAGTAAGACTGTCCTACCGGGATAGGTCCTCCCTCAATCATTGCAATCACGTACCTGTGATCCAATAATTGACTCTGAGGGCACTATCTCCAACAATCTCCCACTTGCACTCAAGGCTAATTATTGCGATGTCGCATACTCACAGCCCGTGTGATACCGAACACCCAACTCCTCTACTAGTCAGTTTCACAAAGCTCGTTTGCGAAACTATTGCGTTCGAGGAATAGCCTCAGTGAGTGGATCCGCCTTGTTGTCTCTTCCCATGTCTCTCTAAATCTCAAGTTCGCGGAGAAACCCATCTCCCGAAATGAGCAATACCTGTCTTAGAGTGTCTGGATGTCTGATGGGACATAGCTCATAAATGAACTCCAAATCCAAACTTCTTAGACTGTATCGACAACTGAACTTAATCAGTGTCCTGCGCGCCATGCCTCCCTCAGTATTGCCTTGGACCACCTGTCCAAAATACTGCCCCTCGTCAGAGGGAAAACTATAACTCTGACAACCTCCTTGTCGTCCTTGTCACCTTGGAAGCCTGGAATGATAACTGTCTCCTCAACGAGGCTGTCGTTATCATATCCCTAGAACATTCTGTTATGTTCTAAAACTGCTTCCGACTGTTTCTCCAGGATTGGATTAATGTCAACTTATTGCATCTAGTGCAAGAACAACATCTGGTGTGGTACTTGACATCTCACGATTGACTCAATTGCCTGAGCAAGTGATCTGCCAATCATGCCCGTCCCTCTCCCCTTTAGTCTGTAAGACACCTTTGGAGAGGGTGACTCCATTACCTGCAGGTACACTACCGTGCCAGGAGTCGTCCATCCTAAATACTCTTAGAATGCTGTCAAGTACCCTGATTGGGAAACCACCCAAATCTAGATCTAATACCATAGATCCAGTAACCAGTTTGTCTGATATAATGTCCAAGTCCCATATGGAGAAACTACTGTGTGACGACCAAAGTATAACCGATTGTAGTATAGGAGTTTCCTTTCCTACTCTGTGTATGTCATCCAAATACCAGGATATCACACCCTACTACCTTCTCAACAGATCCATCCCCTATTCTGATGAAGTCAAACCTATGACTGTCACGTCAGAAATAGATGATCTATCTCCGCTACTTGTGCTTCAGTCTATAAATAGACATAAGCTACCTGTCCACCAATGCTTCCGCTGCTCCCACTGACTACGACAACCCTCTGGCAGAGTCATATACACGTACACTTCTAAAACTAGTTTAGAACGACGCTATACTCATCCTCCCGCCGGGTCTCGCAGCCTGGAACAACAGCAATGGTAATTGTGGGTAAACAAGAACTTCCCTGTCACCGTCCTTGAGGCTACCGTAGTACCTCTCGGGTGCCTGAAGTTACCCACCTTATCTGCGGAGTGGCCAATGGAATGTCAATCCAGATTGAATCTTTAGGTTCCTTATCAAATCTTCAGTAATCGTTTGTGGTTCTGGAATCACTTCCAGTTCTACCATACTCCCACTACTGTTTTCTGAAAAAATCCATTTTTATTAAAACTGTGGCGAGTCTAGAACAATATCGCTATTGTTCATCCAGATGGTAGAAAGTCAACCCTCGTCATAGCCTGGGTCAACCCACAAACAGCCATTACAGAAACGTGCCTTGAGTTGTCCCGTGTCTGGTTTTAATCATAAACCGGACAACTCCCCGTACCTTAACATCGTTATGAACTGTTCTATATCCAATATAGAAACAGAGGCACTGATTTAATTGAACCAGATTCAAATCATGCAGCTGTCCCCAGCGCATGTCAACTAAATGGAAGGAGGCCGATCAGCGTTACACAACTTAGGAATACTTCCAATTATGAGTAACCTGAAAGAGAAGCAAGATCTCTTTATCATTACTATCAACTGAATACCATACACAAGTATCTATATCTTCGATCTCTTTGAAGAATCCCGATACTTGCTATACCTGGTTCTCTACTCTATTCAAATTCCTATAACTTCTCAAAATTTGGACCCTGTGTTTCCGCGAAAACACCTGTCTAAAAACTAGAGAAGTCATAAGTAAACCGAATACAGTACGAGGACCAACCCCTCTGTCCTGATGGACCCTGGACAACATACAATCCTTTGTATAAGTCCCTTGAGTCTGATAACTCATTCACTGTGTGTCGTAGGTTGAAAACTGTACTTATGGTTAAGAAGAATTACACCGCTGTTTAATGCTCCTTACCTAACCATCCACTGATATAGGTAAATGTCGTAGACATAATTTCAGAAAGGTATATCTCACTCTATGAAAATAGACGTACAGATATATCAATTTGAAATTGGTGCACAACAGCGGATATTCAAAACCAAATATTTGCCGACCGGCAAACAACCCAGGTGATTTCCTCAAATATCACCGATTACAACGAATCCCGATATAATGAGGATGATCACCCAATTCCCAATAACTTACTCCCACTCATCATCTGTAAAACCATACAGATGTGAGAATCATACATGGTAAATACATACCCTAGAGTAAGTATCTAATCGGGAAATCAGTTTTCCTTTAACAGTACACAGTGAGACTGAAACATCGAAACGTTTCGATAGGGTATCCTGGTATTCCTAGTAATGCCTCTTCCAGATTCACAACTGTAACCGTATAGTTCTTTACCACCTCTCCAAATCCCTTCATATGTCTTTAGTCATTACCTTCTGCACACCCCTTTAGGCCAAATGGTTTTCTTCCTTCCCTACCGTTCGGCACCAGCCTATGGTTTGGAAGAAGACTATCCAATAAGCATAATGGGTGTACTGTCCCAATCCTAGGAACACTCGCAATGAGAGAGGGTGAAGATAAAAGACAACCGAATAAACCTTATTCCTATTTCTCCTGAACCAGAATCCATCCCCGAACTGGAACAAGTTCCATTCGAGTTCGTATATAACCATACGATGGAGTATCCAAATAAACTGTGGATCTTCGTAGTGATACGGAGTGTCCTGGAGAAATACAAAGGTGATGTGGGAGTGGTAACGAAATATTTGGTTTGGTCGTGAATATCTGTTGCAATTTACTTTGCCCTCCTACTAATCCCTTGCTTTGTCTGAACTTAATACCTTCTGCACACCATCGTTATGCTAATTGGTTTTCTTCATTCCCTACCGGTCGGCACCAGCCTAAGGTTTGGAAGAAGGCAATCCAATTTGCGTAATAGGTGTACTACCCCTAAACCAAGGAGTACTCATAACCTGAGAGAGGGTAAAAGGAAAAGACAACTGAATAATCCTATCCGTTTTCTCCAGAACCGGAAACCATCCTCGAATAAATTCTTTCGAGTTCGTATCTAACCATACGATGGTTTTGTCCAATGGAAGTGGACGTTCGTAGTAAAACGGGGTGTCCTGGAGAAAAGGGTAAAAATAGGAGTGGCAATGAGGTTTGCAACTCTGACAATCCAAAAGCCGGTGTTTAAGAAGGTTCGGTCAACTTGGTCACTGAGTCAAAGTCTTAGGGTCGGGTCAATGGTCGCTGCCAAAGAGAGAGAGAAAAGAAACACTCAGCGTGCACTCTAACCTTGATCAGAATGGTTACCAATTTATCTAATCTGGAAACCTCCCACTGTACCTCAAATTCTCCTCCAAACCTGAAAGAAGAATTAGTCGGGGTTACCCGAGGAGTAAACTAACTCATCAGTGGGAATCGGGATCCAACTATCATCGCATGATAACGTGACGGAATCCGCTCACGGTATCACACTCCAGAAGGTATGCGCATAACTGGCAAGTTTCAGTTCTTTTGAAACTCCCGATGTGATTTCTGCCCCATGCTCTTATGACCTTGACTTTGGCCAACAAATCATAAGTCACATGTCAAGTTCTACCCGTCATTCTCCAGGTTGATTCGAATCCACCCGCACAAGCCCTTGACTTTGGCCAACAAGGCTGTACGACTGTCCCAAACCAACGCATCTATCTATGCTGCATATGAATAACCAACAGCTACCAAACACCGTGCCTTGACTTTGGCCAACAAACACAGCTTGAATACTATTGACTACCCATATGAAACGACGGAGGGCTACGAATGGTTTCTGGCGAAAACCTTTAACGTAAAGAACTTGATATCGTCGAAGGAACGGACAGCTTTTAAAAATATAGTGACGAAAACCGTTGCTAAAGAGGTCACTCCCGGTGAAGGGATCTCGGCTCTTTCCCCGTAGAATGGGGTGCAGGATATTCCAACTGAATACCACGATGCAAAGCAAAAGCAATCGGCTATAGTGAAGTCAATGCCCTGACGCAAACTTCTGTCCAAGGGGTCACTCCCGGTGAAGGGATCTCGGCCCTTGCCTCGTCGACTGAGGAGCAGGATATTCCAATGAATACCACGATGCAAAACAAAAGTAAACGTCCTTGCAATAACAGCTTTTTGAAAAGTGTTCCAACAACATCAGATTAGGTTTGTTTTAACTTGCATTGATCCGAATCAATGCAGTCCCATCAATTGATCACACCAAAAAGAACGAAAATATACCGATGTACGTATATGCCATCCGCATTCGCCACTGGGTCCCGTCATTACCCGTTAGGTTAGCTAACTAACGACAGAGCGGGGACTGGACTAGCGCGGATGCAAAACATATACAACATCTACTAATATATATACCAATATATTATATTCGCTCAAGGCGTGAATAAAATGCAACATCACAGAAATGTACAGCATCACAGAAACAATACAGATATCTGGGATCCCCGGGTTTCACAGAGCCGCTGAAACCCGACGTTCCCCTGGTCGTGTGGATAGCCTGTGCAATGAAAACCTAGACCCCTACGGGCGCGGCAAGTCACCCGCCAAAACCTGAAGCGAGGCAGCCCCCTTCAGCGCCGTGAATGGACCACCCAGCACTTCACGGAATCCGGCAACTTGGGCACCCCTCCTGGGTCAAGCCGTACCCCCTACGAGTGCGGCGAATAGCCCGCCAATCCTAGAGTGAAGCCCCCTCCGTCTCAATGCCATGAGATGCGGGCTTGTTGCCCTCCAGAACCCGGCTATCCGTGCACCCCTCCGCGGGGCAATCCTAGTACAGAAAGTAAAATATACATACACCGGGTACATCGACCGCAACCAGGTCGTGCCCCAAAAGAATAATACAAACAGGCAGTGACGGCAGTCCACATGTCGGACGCTCGCACCCGCAATATCAAATGTACATAATACGACAGCACAGTACTAGCATTGCATCCAGGCTATCCCCCACGACCGATCCGCAACAACACAGCAAATACATAGAACATCAACGTGAAAGTCACGTTCGCAAATCCGTCTAACCGGGCTATAGCAGTTAGACAGGATTTACCGATCGAGTGACATTCACGGTCGCAGATATAATGTAAATACTGTGAAAAATGTGTTTAAGATTTTCCGATTGACCAAAAATTAACAAGTGGGCCCCAAACTAATACTGTAGCACTCACAGAAATAATTGGCCCAATTTTAATATTCCAAAACCCCTAATACAAGCCCAGAAGCCCACTGGGAAATTTTGGCCCATTGATCTCTCTAAGTTGCGGCGGATCCGCGGCCCAATAGAAGGGTGAGGCCGCGGTTCCGCGCTTGGAAGAGGGATCAGTGCGTCGAATTTTCCCAGAGTTCTTAGAATCTCCTGCACATCATTCTGAGATCACCTGAAAAATTTTTGGACACCAAAAAAACTTAACAGAAAACTGATGTGGGTGTATTGGGGTTTTCGGACATTTCGATCGATCGGAACAGAAAAACACATTACACAAAGCTAGACTAAGTTAATGGCGAGGCTCTGATACCACTGTAAGTGCACGGCGGCGCCACGGCCGTCAATCCGACGCCGGAATGCGGAAGCGGTGAATAACTAAAATTTTGCGGACCTTTGCAAACCGGCACCACCGCGCACTAAACTCCGGATCGTTACCATTAACTAGTCTAAGCTAACTACAAGAAGGGGAATAGAGATATACCGACGATCCAAGTCCTCCGGTCTTCATCTCCACTCCGATCTCCTCGCGGGATCTCCGTCCGTCTCCTCCTCGTCGCCGGAAGTGCACCACATCGCCTACTATGTATACGGGCTCCCACCTCAATGCCGAGGCAACTCGGGCACGATGCTGGCTAGTCAACGTGCCCAAGATTCGTTGTAGAATATGTAGTAGAACTTGTGTCTCCTTATGGGGTAGTGGAGATGCCATTTGGTGGAGGAAAAGAGAGCTTGGAGAGAGGTGGGGGAAAATGTAGCATACCAAAATGAGAGTAACATTTTCCACCACCAAATGAGAAATGAATCCCATCCCCATATAGGAATGGCCGGCCCCCCTCCTTCATATGTGATTGGAGAGAGAGAGAGAACAACAAGGGGGTGGGTGGAAAAAGAGAGAGAGAGAGAGAATGGTTATCATTCAAAAGAAATCATCACAAAGAAAAGTCCTCACTCAACAACCATACCCCTCAACATCATCAACAATCATGACCTTAAAAGTCAAGCCATGATGGAGTCAAAACAAGTCAATGATGGTGCTCATCATGAAAACCATCATGATGCAACAAGATGCAAAGAACCCCCTCCACTAATGCCTATTTGCAACAATGCAAATAAACCCTCCTCCACCAAACTTCGGCCAATGAACGGAACAAAGGAAATCGGCCGAAACGAAAAGAAAACTGGCAACTCCAGAAAACTGGTCCCGTAATAAATTACAGGAAAACCCCGATACTGTGCATACACACCCGCATTTGTATTCCGACCGAAATACAAATGCAATGAGACAAACTCTACACTGTACAATACTAGGATCCGGCTTATACCAAAGCCGGGCAGTAATATCCGTTCGATCCTGATCCGTGCAATACCGCACGTATCTGATCGAACCCTGCCATATAACCATACGGCCTATAGTACAGACTGTCCGATCCTGATCCGTGCAATACCGCACGTATCTGATCCGACCTTGCCATATCTCCATACGGCCTCTACAACCTTTCGCCCGAAAGCTGAGTAACTGAAATGTGGGGGACTCTAAAGACTCGTCAACACCTTGGTTGTGGATTTAACCACTAGCACGTCAGAGGTATAAGCCAATACGTAACGGGCTACCAGGTACTGACCAAAAGGGATGTCTGTGAGCGAACTCAGCCTGACAACCCTACTGAGCCTGTCAGTGACAATATCCGTGCAGTCCGGTCCGTTCGTCTAAGAGTATCGCATGGCGGGCCTAGGGGGTTGGTAAAAGTCAGACCCCCAAAAGCGGTACAAGTCGTGTCGGAGTGTAGCCCAGAACACCCTGAGATACTACTGGAATACCTACCAGTAAATCTCCTTGCCTTGGCCAAGGACTTTGTGTAATGGCTCTCCTAGACACAGCACGACCTCACCCCCAATACCGGGAGAGACGAACCCCTGAAGATACGCTCACTGCCTCTATGTGGCTCGGGACTGTACCCAACTAAAACCTGTTTGCACGACTCCTTTGAGCCGTGGTAGGGTAGTAATCAAAGTACAGTGGGAACTCACACGAGACAAATGACGATCCCCAGGTCGATGAACTAACCTGCACACATGTCACCAGGGAACTGCCATCTGACGTCTGGTATATGACCAACTAGCATGTTCCCGGCGAGTCCTGTCCGGTGTACTCATAACCCAATGAGCACCTGTATACATCTTAGGTGATCCAACTGACACCAGTGGCTTGTGAGACCGGCCACCGCCCCTCGTCGGGGTCTCGACTGTATACACTAGTCTACTAATGGAGTATCGATGCCCAGTCTCGAAACTCCCACGACTAGGGACCTTTTAAGGATAAGCTTATAGACCCCCCAGCTCCCACTTATATGATCGCCCTCATACTGCTTGGTGGTCAAGCAAGAATCCTAGGGGCTCTATCAACGTGTAATAGCGACGTGTCAGGTCACCTAAAACAGTACACGATGATAAAGGTAAACCAGATAGCATACTATCATCTCGAGTAAGACTGTCCTACCGGGATAGGTCCTCCCTCAATCATTGCAATCACGTACCTGTGATCCAATAATTGACTCTGAGGGCACTATCTCCAACAAGTCCTTACCACCAAAGCTCCCCCTGTCCTAGGTCCCAAAACCAGTGTCACGGATATGGAAATCCGTAAGACATGGGAAATAGATTGCGCGAAGGCCAAATGCCTCGTACTTGCCTCGATGGACAACGAACATCAGAGGAGGCACGAGAATATGGACCTAGAGTCCATATTTCTTCATACAAAAGAACTGTATGGAGAGCAGTCTCGTATCACAAGATACGAAGTGTCGAAGAAGTTATTTTCGGCAAGGTTGGCCGTCGGATCATCGGTAGCAGAACACGTGCTTAAGATGATTGGCTACATAGAGGAGCTCGCGGACCTTGGGACCAACGTTGGAGAATGAACTCTATACTGATTTGATTCTCCAGTCCCTTCCTTCCACTTATGCCCAGTTTATTCTTAACTTCAACATGGAAGGAAAGGAGGTTGAACTTTCCGAACTTGTGAACATGTTGAGGAGAGCTGAGGGCACCCTACAGAAGGGTAGGGAGACATCCACTTTGTTTGTAGGACGATCTTCCTCTTCTCGGTCCAGGGAGAAAGCCAAGGGCAAGAAGAAGAAAGCCCCCGCCAAACCAAGAGGCGGTGTCGGTAAAGTGGATACGAAGGGAAAAGGAAAAGCAACAAAGATAGCGGGAAATCTGGTGGGGAAGGAAGAATGCTTCTATTGTCACAAAAGTGGTCACTGGAAACAGGATTGCAAGGCTTGGAAGGCCAGAACACAGGATTTGAAGCGAGTTGCAGCTTCAGCTTCAGGTGTGTATGTTATTGAAAACTGTCTATCAATAAACTCTACATCCTGGGTATTGGATACCGGATCAGGATCTCATATCTGTAATTCTTTGCAGGCGTTGAAGAAGCATATAGTTTTGAAGGCAGGTGACATGACCCTCAGAGTTGCAAACGGTGCTAGCATGGATGCTGAGGCCGTGGGGGACTATCACCTGGGATTGTCGGATGGACACTTTTTGGTTTTGCGTAGTTGTTATTATGTACCAAATGCAACCTGTAATATCATTTCTATATCTTTATTATCTAAAGAAGGTTATGAATTTGCATTTGTAAGTAATGTAGTGAACATTCACTTTAATCAAGTTTTGATTGGGTCAGGTACATTGAACAACGGTATATACGTATTAAACCAACCACAGATTTTCAATGTCCAGAATACACACAAAAGAAAGTCTCCAGAAATCAATAAAACTTTCTTATGGCATTGTAGACTGGGTCACATCAGTGAGAGAAGGTTGACTAAGTTACATACAGAAGGATATTTGGATCCGTTCGAATATCAATCGTATGCAACTTGTCAATCCTGTCTCAAAGGAAAGATGACAAAGACTCCGTTCACTGGACACGGAGTAAGAGCGAGCGAGCTCTTGGGACTCGTACACAGCGATGTGTGCGGTCCAATGTCTACACATGCGCGAAGCGGTTATTCTTACTTCATTACTTTTACGGATGACTTTTCAAGGTACGGTTATGTTTTCTTAATGAAACATAAATCCGAGGCTTTTGAAAAATTCCAGGAATATAAGAATGAAGTAGAAAAACAAACAAGCGAAAGTATCAAGGCACTGAGATCTGATCGAGGTGGTGAATACTTGAGTGCCGAGTTCCTGGGTTACTTAAAAGAGAATGGAATTCTCTCTCAGCTTAATCCTCCATACACTCTGCAACATAACGGTGTATCGGAGAGACGGAACCGAACCCTATTGGATATGGTACGGTCCTTGATGAGTAACGCCGAGTTGCCGCGATCGTTCTGAGGATATGCACTAGAATCAGCTGCATACCTTTTGAACCGAGTTCCAACTAAGACTGTGTCTACTACACCATATCAGATGTGGTGTGGGAAGAGACCCTATCTTAATCACATTAAGACATGGGGATGTCCAGCTTTTGTAAAAAAGCAGCATACGGACAAGCTCGAGGCACGCTCAGTACAGTGCAAGTTTGTGGGATATCCAAAGAACTCCAGGGGATATTTCTTCTATTGCGAAGAGGAACAAAAGGTGTTTGTTTCTCGCCATGCCCACTTTCTAGAACACCAGTTTGTTGGAGATAGTGCCCTCAGAGTCAATTATTGGATCACAGGCACGTGATTGCAATGATTGAGGGGAGGACCTATCCCGGTAAGACAGTCTTACTCGAGATGATAGTATGCTATCTGGTTTATCTTTATCATCGTGTACTGCTTTAGGTGACCTGACAAGTCGCTATTACACGTTGATAAAGCCCCTTGGATTCTTGCTTGACCACCAGCAGTATGAGGGCGATCATATAAGTGGGAGCTGGGGGTCTACAAGCACATCCTTAAAAGGTCCCTAGTCGTGGGAGATTCGAGACAGGGCATCGTTTCTCCTGAGTAGACTAGTGTATACAGTCGAGACCCCGACGAGGGGCGGTGGCCGGTCTCACAAGCCACTGGTGTCAGTTGGTTCACCTAAGATGTATACAGGTGCTCATTGGGTTATGAGTACACCGGACAGGACTCGCCGGGAACCTGCTAGTTGGGAATATACCAGACGTCAGATAGCAGTTCCCTGGTGACATGTGTACAGGTTAGTTCATCGACCTGAGACCGTCATTTGTCTCGTGTGAGTTCCCACTGTGCTTTGATTACTACCCTACCACGGCTCAAAAGAGTCGTGCAAACAGGTTTTAGTTGGGTACAGTCCCGAGCCACATGGAGGCAGTGAGCGGATCTGCAGGGGTTCGTCTCTCCGGTATTGGGGGTGAGGTCGTGCTGTGTCTAGGAGAGCCAGAACATGAAAAGTCCTTGGCCAAGGCAGGAGTTTTGCTGGTAGGTATTCCAGTAGTATCTCAGGGTGTTCTGGGCTACACTCCGACACGACTTGTACCGCTTTTGGGGGTCTGACTTTTACCAACTCCCTAGGCCCGCCATGCGATGCTCATAGACGAACGGACCGGACTGTACGGATATTGTCACTGACAGGCTCAGTAGGGTGTCAGGATGAGTTCGCTCATCGACGTCCCTTTTAGTCAGTAGCTGGTGGCCCGTCACGTATTGGCTAATACCTCTGACGTGCTAGTGGTTAAATCCACAGCCAAAGTATTGACGAGTCTTTAGAGTCCACCACACACAGTTACTCAAGTTTCGGGCGAAACGCTGTAGAGGCCGTATGGAGATATGACAGGGTTTCGATCAGATACGTGCGGTATTGCACGGATCGTGATCGGACAGTTTTTACTAGCCGATTTTGGTTTAAGCCGGATCTTAGTATTTGATAGTGTAGTTTTGTCTCTTTGCATTTGTGTTCAGTGGGAATACAAATGCGGGCATGTATTTTCAGTAGCGGGGTTTTCCTGTAATTTATTACGGGATCGGTTTTCTGGGGTTGCCAGTTTGCATTCCGTTCCGGCCGGTTTTCTCTTTTTCCTTCCCGGTCGGACTTTTCGTTGGAGGGTGTTAATTGCAAGTTTGCAATTAACATTTTGTGAGGGGTTTCTTTGCATGAGTGTGGCTTCATAATCATGATATTCTTTTCTTGTCTATTCATTGCATTTATTGTGATGGTTTAGTGAGAGATTGATTTGTGAGATGAGGGTGACCTTTTTATAATTGTTTATTCAATTTTTTTTCCACTTGAAATTTTTCCATGATTCATTCTTGGGGCCGGCCACTGTTTATGTGGAGTGAGGTTTTAATTTTGATAGTAGATTATTTTTCCTTAGTAAGGAATGAGTTAAATTGTGAGTGTGCTGTGAGAAAATTTTTTTTTCTTCTCATTTGGTATTAATTTGTACTACCTTCACACATTCAAAAAGAAAGAGAGAGTGCTTGCTTCATTCTTTTTACAGTGAGCACATTACCATGGCTGGCCGAGCTCTTTTGAGGAGAGGCTCATTCTTTTTGAAAGCATGCTCCATTATTCCCTTAAGCATCCTTGAATATCTTTGTGCAAGATCCCTCCAACCATGGCAACCTCATAACCCCAAAAGAGACAAACTTCTACACTATTCTACAGCATCCCTTGGACGCGTCGGCTAGCCAACTTCGCGCCCGAGTTGCCTCGGTCAAGAGGTGGGAGCCCGTTAAAGATTCCGGCTACGTGGTGCCCTTTCCTACGAGGAGGTGATGGACGGACTTTCCGCAGGAGATCGGAGCGGAGATGAAGACCGAAGGACACGGATCGCTTGGTATAACTTCTCTACTCTTTTCTTATTTGCTAGTTAGCTAGATTAATGGCCCGATCCGGGTGAAAAGTGCGCGGTGGTGCCGGTTGCAAAGTTCGCAAAGTTTTTGTTTTCCGCGTTTCCGGCGTCGGATCGACGGCCGGGGCGCCCCCGCGGGCTTACATTGGTATCAGAGCCACGCCGTTAACCTAGCCTAGCTTGCTCTAGCGCGTTTAGAACCCGATCGAACAAAATCCCCAAAAACCGTATTTTTGTCCACATGTGTTCTCTGTTGAATTTTTTTGAGCTCCTAAAATTTTTCAGGTTGTTGCAGAGGCATGTACAAGAAATTCTAAGAATTCTGGGAAAATACGGTTAAGTGATTCCCTACTTCGACCGCGGAAACGCGGCCAAACCCCTGGTTTGGCGTGGTTCCGCGGTGGTTAAAAGGAATCGTTGAACCAAAATTTCCCAGTAGGCTTTTGATCAGGAAATAGGGTTTTTGGGATATTAATTTTGGGCCCAGATTTTCTGTAAGTGCTACAGTAATGCTTTGGGGCCCACTTGGTAAATTTGTTCGATCGGATATTTTAAACATGCCAGTTCACAGTTTTTTCATTATATCTGCGACCTTGAATGTCACTTGATCGGTAAATCCCGTCTAACTGCTATAGCCCGGTTAGACGGATTTGCGAACGTGACTTTCACGTTGATGTTCTGTGATTGTACTGTGTTGTTGCGGATCGGTCGTGGGGGATAGCCTGGTTGCAGTGGTAGTACAGTTCTGTTTTATATGTACATTTGATATTGCGGGGCGAGCGTCCGACATGTGGACTGCCGTCACTGCCTGTTTGTATTATTCTTTTGGGGCACGACCAGGTTGCGGTCGATGTACCCGTTGTATGTATATTTTACTTTCTGTACTAGGATTACCCCGCGGAGGGGTGCACGGGTAGCCGGGTTCTAGAGGGCAACAAGCCCGCATCTCATGGCATTGAGACGGAGGGGGCTTCACTCTAGAATTGGCGGGCTATTCGCCGCACTCGTAGGGGGTACAGGTTGACCCAGGAGGGGTGCCCAAGTTACCGGATTCTGTGAAGTGCTGGGTGGTCCATTCACGTTGCTGAAGGGGGCTGCCTCGCTTCAGGTTTTGGCGGGTGACTTGCCGCGCCCGTAGGGGTCTAGGATTTTCATTGCACAGGCTATCCACACGACCAGGGGAACGTCGGGTTTCAGTAGCGGTTCTGTGAAACCCGGGGATCCCAGATATCTGTATTGATCTGTGTTGCTATACATTTCTGTGTTGCTGCATTTTTATCACGCCTTGAGCGAAAATTATATATTATATATATATTAGTAGATGTTGTATATGTTTTTCATCCGCGCTAGTCCAGTCCCCGCTCTGTCGTTAGTTAGCTAACCTAACGGGTGATGACGGGACCCAGTGGCGAATGCGGATGGCATATACGTACGTCAGTATATTTTCGTTCTTTGTGGTGTGATCAATTGATGGGACTGCGTTGATTCGGATCAATGCAAGATAAACAAACCTATTCTGATGTTGTTGGAACACTTTTTCAAAAAGCTGTTATTGCAAGGGCGTTCTCTTTTGTTTTGCATCGTGGTATTCAGTTGGAATATCCTGCTCCTCAGTCGACGAGGCAAGGGCCGAGATCCCTTCACCGGGAGTGACCCCTTGGACTAAAGTTTGCGTCAGGGCAGTAACTTCACTATAGCCGATTGCTTTTGCTTTGCACCGTGGTATTCAGTTGGAATATCCTGCACCTCATTCTACGGGGAAAGAGCCGAGATCCCTTCACCGGGAGTGACCTCTTTAGCAAAGGTTGTCGTCACTATATTTTTATAAAGCTATCAGTTCCTTCAACGATATCAAGTTCATTACGTTAAAGGTTTTCGCCAGAAACCATTCGTAGCCCTCCGTCGTTTCATATGGATGGTCAATAGTATTCAAGCTGTGTATTTTGGCCAAAGTCAAGGCACAGTGTTTGGTAGCTGTTGGGTATTCATATGCAGCATAGATAGATGCGTTGGTTTGGGACAGTCGTACTGCCATTTTGGCCAAAGTCAAGGGTAGGTACGGGTGGGTTCAAATTAACCAGGAGAATGACGGGTAGAACTTGACATGTGACTTATGATATGTTGGCCAAAGTCAAGGTCATAAGAGCATGGGGTAGAAATCCACATCGGGAGTTTCAAAAGAACTGAAACTTGCCAGATATGCGCATACCTTCTAGAGTGTGATAACGTGAGCGGATTCCGTCACGTTATCATGCGATGATAGTTGGATCCCGATTCCCACTGATGAGTTGGTTTACTCCTCGGGTTGTCCCGGCTAATTCTTCTTTCAGGTTTGGGGAAGAATTTGACGTTACAGTGGGAGGTTTCCAGATTAGATAAATTGGTAACCATTCTGATCTAGTTTAGAGTGCACGCTGAGTGTTTCTTTTCTCTCTCTCTCTGGCAGCGACCATTGACCCGACCCTAGACTATGACTCAGTGACCAAGTTGACCGAACCTTCTTAACACTGGCTTTTGGATTGTCAGAGTTGCAGACCTCTTTGCCACTCCTACTTTTACTCTTTTCTCCGGGACACCCCATATTACTACGAACGTCCACTTCCACTGGACAAAACCATCGTATGGTTATATACGAACTCGAAGGACTTCGAGGATGGTTTCCGGTTCTGGAGAAAACGATAGGACTATTCAGTTGTCTTTACCTTTTACCTTCTCTCAGGTTGCGAGCACTCCTTGGTTTAGGAGATAGTACACCTATTACGCAAATTGGATAGTCTTCTTCCAAACTTTAGGCTGGTGCCGAATGGTGGGGAATGAAGAAATCCAATTAGCCTAAACGGTGTACAGAAGGTATTAAGTTCAGACAAAGCAAGGGATTAGTAAGAGGGCAAAGTAAATTGCGACTGCTATTCACGACCAATCCACATACTTCTTTGTCAATCCTAAATCACCTATGAATTAAGTTCATTCGGTTGTCTTTTATCCTCACCTTCTTTCGCATTGCGAGTGCTACTAGGACTAGGACAGTACACCCATTATGCTTATTGAATAGTCTTCTTCCAAACCATAGGCTGGTGCCGAACGGTAGGGAAGGAAGAAAACCATTTGGCCTAAAGGGGTGTACAGAAGGTAATGACTAAAGACATATAAAGGGATTTGGAGAGGTGGCAAAGAATTATACAGTTATAGTTGTGAATCGGATAATGGAAGAGGCATTACTAAGAATACCAGGATACCCCATCGAAACATTTCAATGTTTCAGTTTCACTGTGTACAGTTAAAAGAAAACTGATTTCCCGATTAGATACTTACTCCAGGGTATGTATTTACCAGGTATGAGTCTCACATCTGTATGGTTTTATAGATGATGAGTGAGAGTAAGTTATTGGGAATTAGGTGACCATCCTCATTATATCGGGATTCGTTGGAATTGGTGATATTTGAGGAAGTCACCTGGGTTGTTTGCCGGTCGGCAAATATTTGGTTTTGAATATTCGTTGTTATGCACCAATTTCAAATTGATATATCTGTACGTCTATTTTTATAGAGTGAGATATACCTTTTTGAAATTATGTCTATGACATTTACCTATATCAGTGGATGGTTAGGTAAGGAGCATTGAACAACGGTGTAACTCTTCTTAACCAAAAATACAGTTTTCAACCTATGACACACAGTGAATGAGTCACTAGACTCAGGGGACTTATACAGAGTATTGTATATTGTCCAGTGTCCATTAGGACAGAGGGGTAGGTCCTCGTACTATATTCTGTTTACTTTTAACTTCTCTAGTTCTTAGACATGTGTTTCGTAGAAACACATGGTCTAAGTTTTGAGGAGTTATAGGTATATGAATAAAGTAGAGAACCAGGTGTTGCAAGTATCGGGATTCTTCAAGGCGATCGACGAGTAGATACTTGTGAATGGTATTCAATTGATAGTAATGATTAAGAGTACTAGCTTCTCTTTCAGGTTACTCATAATTGGAAGTACTCCTAAGTTGAGTAACACTGATCGGCCTCTCTCCATTTACTTGACATGCACTGGAGACAGCTGTATGATTTGAATCTGATTCAATTAAATCAGTGCCTCTGTTTCTTGGATATAGAACAGTTCATATCTTGACATTGTTAAGATACGGGGAGTTGTCGGGCTTATGCTTAAAACCAGACTCTGGACAACTCAAGGCACGTTTCAGTAATGGCTGTTTGTGGGTTGACCCGGGCTATGACGAGGGTTGACTTTCTACCATCTGGAAGATCAATAGTGATATTGTTCTTGACTCGCCACAGTTTTAACAAAAATGGACTTTTTCAGAAAACAGTAGTGGGAGTATGGTAGAACTGGAAGTGATTCCAGAACCGCAAACGATTACTGAAGATTTGATAAGAACCTAAAGATTCGATCTGGTTTGACATTCCATTGGCCACTCCGCAGATTTGATAGGTAACCTCAGGCACTCGAGAGGTACTTCGGTATGCTCAAGGACGGTGGCAGGGAGGTTCTTGTTTACCCAGACTTGCCATTACTGTTGTTCCACACTGTGAGACCCGGCAGGAGGATGAGTGTAGCGTCGTTCTAAACTAGCTTTAGAAGTGTACGTCTATATGACTCTGCCAGAGGGTTGTCGTAGTCAGTGGGAGCAGCGGAAGCATTGGTGGATATCAGGCTTATGTCTATTTATAGACTAGAGCAGATATAGCGGAGATAGATCATCTATTTCTGATGTGACAGTCATAGGTTTGACTTCATCAGAATAGGGGATGGATCTGTTGAGAAGGTAGTAGGGTGTGATGTCCTGGTATTTGATGACATACACAAAGTAGGAAGTGATATTCCTATACTACGATCGGTTATACTTTGGTCGTCACACAGTAGTTTCTCCACATAGGATTTGGATATTATATCAGACATTCTGGTTACTAGGTCTATAGTTTTCGATCTAGATTTGGGTGGTTTCCCAATCTGGGTACTTGGACAGCATTCTATGAGTATTTAGAATGAGCGACTCCTAGCATGGTGGTATACCTGCAGGTGATGGAGTCACCCTCTCTAAAGGTGTCTTACAGACTAAAGGGGAGAGGGATACGCATGATTGACAGATCACTTACTTAGGCAATTGATTCAATCATGAGATGTCAAGTACCACACCAGATGTTGTTCTTGCAGTAGGTGCAATAAGTTGATATTGATCCAATCCTGGAGAAACAGTCGGAAGCAGTTTTAGAACATAAGTTGATGTTCTAGGGATATGATAACGGCAGCCTCCTTTACGAGACGGTTATCATTCCAGGCTTCCAAGGTGACCTGGATGGCAGAGTGGCTGTCAGAGTTATAGTTTTCCCTTTGACGAGGGGCAGTATGTTGGACAGATGGTCCAAGTGGAAACTGAGGGAAGGCATGGCGCAGGATACTGAATAAGTTCAGTTGACGATACAGTCTAAGAAGTTTGGATTTGGAGTTCACTTATGAGCTAGGTCCCATCAGACATCCAGACATTCTAGGACAGGTATTGCTCATTTCGGGAGATAGTTTTCTCTGCGAACATGAGATATAGAGAGACATAGAAAGAAACATCAAAGCGGATCCACTCACTGAGGCTATTCCTCGAACGCAATAGTTTCGCAAACGAGCTTTGTGAGACTGACTAGTAGAGGAGTTGGGTGTTCGGTATCACACGGGCTGTGAGTATGCGACATCGCAATAATTAGCCTTGAGTGCAAGTGGGAGATTGTTGGAGATAGTGCCCTCAGAGTCAATTATTGGATCACAGGCACGTGATTGCAATGATTGAGGGGAGGACCTATCCCGGTAAGACAGTCTTACTCGAGATGATAGTATGCTATCTGGTTTATCTTTATCATCGTGTACTGCTTTAGGTGACCTGACAAGTCGCTATTACACGTTGATAAAGCCCCTTGGATTCTTGCTTGACCACCAGCAGTATGAGGGCGATCATATAAGTGGGAGCTGGGGGTCTACAAGCACATCCTTAAAAGGTCCCTAGTCGTGGGAGATTCGAGACAGGGCATCGTTTCTCCAGAGTAGACTAGTGTATACAGTCGAGACCCCGACGAGGGGCGGTGGCCGGTCTCACAAGCCACTGGTGTCAGTTGGTTCACCTAAGATGTATACAGGTGCTCATTGGGTTATGAGTACACCGGACAGGACTCGCCGGGAACCTGTTAGTTGGGAATATACCAGACGTCAGATAGCAGTTCCCTGGTGACATGTGTACAGGTTAGTTCATCGACCTGAGACCGTCATTTGTCTCGTGTGAGTTCCCACTGTGCTTTGATTACTACCCTACCACGGCTCAAAAGAGTCGTGCAAACAGGTTTTAGTTGGGTACAGTCCCGAGCCACATGGAGGCAGTGAGCGGATCTGCAGGGGTTCGTCTCTCCCTGTATTGGGGGTGAGGTCGTGCTGTGTCTACGAGAGCCAGAACATGAAAAGTCCTTGGCCAAGGCAGGAGTTTTGCTGGTAGGTATTCCAGTAGTATCTCAGGGTGTTCTGGGCTACACTCCGACACGACTTGTACCGCTTTTGGGGGTCTGACTTTTACCAACTCCCTAGGCCCGCCATGCGATGCTCATAGACGAACGGACCGGACTGTACGGATATTGTCACTGACAGGCTCAGTAGGGTGTCAGGATGAGTTTGCTCATCGACGTCCCTTTTAGTCAGTAGCTGGTGGCCCGTCACGTATTGGCTTATACCTCTGACGTGCTAGTGGTTAAATCCACAGCCAAAGTATTGACGAGTCTTTAGAGTCCACCACACACAGTTACTCAAGTTTCGGGCGAAACGCTGTAGAGGCCGTATGGAGATATGACAGGGTTCGATCAGATACGTGCGGTATTGCACTGATCGTGATCGGACAGTTTTTACTAGCCGGTTTTGGTTTAAGCCGGATCTTAGTATTTGATAGTGTAGTTTTGTCTCTTTGCATTTGTGTTCAGTGGGAATACAAATGCGGGCATGTATTTGCAGTAGCGGGGTTTTCCTGTAATTTATTACGGGATCGGTTTTCTGGGGTTGCCAGTTTGCATTCCGTTCCGGCCGGTTTTCTCTTTTTCCTTCCCGGTCGGACTTTTCGTTGGAGGGTGTTAATTGCAAGTTTGCAATTAACATTTTGTGAGGGGTTTCTTTGCATGAGTGTGGCTTCATAATCATGATATTCTTTTCTTGTCTATTCATTGCATTTATTGTGATGGTTTAGTGAGAGATTGATTTGTGAGATGAGGGTGACCTTTTTATAATTGTTTATTCAATTTTTTTTCCACTTGAAATTTTTCCATGATTCATTCTTGGGGCCGGCCACTGTTTATGTGGAGTGAGGTTTTAATTTTGATAGTGGATTATTTTTCCTTAGTAAGGAATGAGTTAAATTGTGAGTGTGCTGTGAGAAATTTTTTTTTTCTTCTCATTTGGTATTAATTTGTGCTACCTTCACACATTCAAAAAGAAAGAGAGAGTGCTTGCTTCATTCTTTTTACAGTGAGCACATTACCATGGCTGGCCGAGCTCTTTTGAGGAGAGGCTCATTCTTTTTGAAAGCATGCTCCATTATTCCCTTAAGCATCCTTGAATATCTTTGTGCAAGATCCCTCCAACCATGGCAACCTCATAACCCCAAAAGAGACAAACTTCTACACTATTCTACAGCATCCCTTGGACGCGTCGGCTAGCCAACTTCGCGCCCGAGTTGCCTCGGTCAAGAGGTGGGAGCCCGTTAAAGATTCCGGCTACGTGGTGCCCTTTCCTACGAGGAGGTGATGGACGGACTTTCCGCAGGAGATCGGAGCGGAGATGAAGACCGAAGGACACGGATCGCTTGGTATAACTTCTCTACTCTTTTCTTATTTGCTAGTTAGCTAGATTAATGGCCCGATCCGGGTGAAAAGTGCGCGGTGGTGCCGGTTGCAAAGTTCGCAAAGTTTTTGTTTTCTGCGTTTCCGGCGTCGGATCGACGGCCGGGGCGCCCCTGCGGGCTTACACAGTTCATAAAAAAAGAATTAAGTGGGAGCGCAATAGAACTGGAAGAAATTCCAGAACCACGAGCTATTTCTGAAAGCTTAGAAGAACCAGAGGGTTCGAAAGATCAGGACATTCCCACGCCACTCCGCAGGAGTAGTAGACAGTCTCATTCGCCCGAGAGATACTACGGTTTTCTCATTGACGGGGATAGAGAGGATTGCATCATAGACCTTGATGAGCCTACTAGCTTCCAGCTAGCCATTCAGAGTGTCGACTCAGTAAAATGGCTGGATGCAATGCGGACCGAAATGGAGTCCATGTACACCAACAAAGTATGGACGTTGGACATTGCTCCAGATGGGGTAAAACCCGTAGGATGCAAGTGGATCTTCAAAAGGAAGATTGGTATAGATGGACAGGTTGAGACCTATAAAGCTAGACTGGTTGCAAAGGGTTTTCGTCAAAGACCTGGTTTGGACTATGACGAAACCTTTTCTCCAGTAGCTATGCTGAAATCCATTCGGATCCTTCTTGCCATTGCTGCCTTCTACGATTATGAGATTTGGCAAATGGACGTAAAGACAGCTTTTCTAAATGGACATTTAGAGGAGTGTGTCTATATGGACCAGCCAAAGGGTTTCATTCAGAGTGGGAGCAGCGGAAAGGTGTGCAAGTTGCTTAAGTCCATTTATGGACTAAAGCAGGCATCGCGGAGTTGGAACATCTGTTTTGATGAGACGGTCAAGGAATTTGGCTTTATCAAAAATCCAGATGAACCATGCATCTACTGTAGATTTGTAGCGAGAACTGTAGTATTCCTCGTTTTATACGTGGATGGCATTCTCTTAATAGGAAATGACATTCCTATGCTACAATCTGTCAAGGGGTTCTTGTCACACAGGTTCTCTATGAAAGACTTGGGTGATGCCTCATACATTCTGGGTATCCGGATCTACCGTGACAGATCCAAGTGGATATTAGGACTTTCACAGTCCAGGTATATCGACACCATACTGAAGAGATTCAGTATGGAAGATTCCAAGCGCGGTAATCTACCGGCTTGTCACGGGATCACCCTCTCCAAAGAGATGTCTCCCAAGACTGATTTGGAGAGGGATCGCATGTCTATTATACCCTACGCTTCTGCGGTAGGCTCTATAATGTATGCGATGTTGTGTACCAGACCGGATGTGGCTTATGCACTGAGTGTGGTAAGCAGGTATCAGTCAAACCCTGGGGAGAAACATTGGATAGCAGTAAAGAACATTCTCAAGTACCTGAGAAGGACTAAGGAGATGTTCTTTGTGTATGGCGGAAAAGACCTCCAGATTGAGGCCTTTGCTGACTCCAGCTTCCAGAGTGACAAGGATGATTTCAAGTCCATGTCGGGTTTTGTCTTCACCCTCAATGGAGGGGCGGTGTGTTGGAAGAGCTCCAAACAGGAAACCGTTGCTAACTCGACTATGGAAGCGGAATACATCGCTGCATCTGATGCCGCAAAAGAAGCTTTCTGGATGAGGAAGTTCTTGAGATAACTTCAGGTGGTTCCGTCCATTGTTGACCCAATACCTCTGTATTGCGACAACAACGGGGCTATAGCTTTAGCGAAGGAACCCAGGTCCCATCAGAAATCCAGACACATCTTAAGGCGGTATCACCTGATCAGGGAGATCGTGGATCGCCAGGAGATCGAGGTTCGGAGGGTTGCTTCAGAAGATAACACAGCAGATCCATTCACCAAGGCCTTGCCCCAGACTCAGTTCGAGCGGCTGATCGAGATGATAGGTCTTCGATACGCCAGTACATGGCCTTAGTGCAAGTGGGAGATTGTTAGTGTATATGCCCTAGAGGCCATTACTGTATCATACTAGTTTGTATATTACTTGATGGAAGCTTGGGATATTCACAGTTGTATATACAATCTTTCTCGAAATGGTAGTATGCTACTTTGTTTGTCTCTGCTTTAATATGTGCATGTGTTTCTTTTAGCATATCGCTGATATACATATTAGTAGAGCCCTTAGGATCTTTGCTTGATTACCAGCGTTGTGATGGCGCTCACACTCGTGGGAGCTGGGTGATCTATAAGCACATCCTTATACAGTCCCTAGTCGTTGGACTATCGAGACAGGGCATCGATACTCCGGAGTAGACTAGCGTATGCGCTTCTCATCCCAGCGTGGGAGACGGTCTGTCCCACAGCCGTCAGTACGTCGTACTTGAGATAGTATGCGGGTGCTCGTTAGGTTACGAGTACACTGGACAGGACTCATCGGGAACTGTTGGTTGGTATTATACCTATCGTCAGTTATCAGTTCCCAGGTGACATGAGTACAGCTTAGTCCGCTGACTTGACACTGTCACTTCGCCTCGAGTGTGTTCCCACTGCACTTTGATTACTACCCTACCACGGCTCAAAGGAGTCGTACAAACAGGTAGTTTTTGGGTGCAGTCCCGAAGCACTTGGAGGCAGTGACGGTTAGACAGGATTCGTCTCTCCCGGTATTGGGGGTTGACATCGCGCTGTGTCCAGGAGAGCCATTACACGAGTAGTCCCTGGCCAGGGCAAGCGAGATATACTGGTAGGTTTCCAGTGTTATCTCAGGGTGTTCTGGGCTACACTCCGACAAGACTTGTACCGCTATTAGGGGACTGACGTTCACCGCCCCCTAGGCCCGCCATGAGATGTATCAGACGAACAGACCGGACTGTACGGAGATTGTCATATACAGGCTCAGTAGGAGTTCAGATGGGGTTCACCTCGTCAGTCTTCTTGTCGACATCTACCTGGGGACCGTTACATATAGCTAGTGCCGCTTGCGGTCTGTGATTAAACCCACTGCCAGCGTAGTGTCGAGTCTTTAGAGTCCCACACACAGAGCTATTCGCCTTTAGGCAAAATGAGTAGAGGTCGCATGGTTTTGCGACAGGGTTCGTTCACATCCGCGCACTAGTGCACGTTTGCTGTCCGGACAGCTTATACTAGCGGGCTTTGGTTTAAGCCGGATCCTAGTATATGATTTGGGATTGGTTTTTCTCATTGTATTCGTGTTCCTCGGATCACGAATACGGGTGCGTATGCACAGTTGCTTGAGACAGAAGGAGAGGACTTTGATTAGGGTTAATGACTATTGTCATTTGTATTAACCCTAATGATTATGTGTGTATTATGGTTAATTGATATTAGTTTAATAATTGTGCATGGTTATGGATGTTGACCATTTGACCCACCTTGACTTGTTGACCTTGTTGACACTTTGACCATCATCATTTCATTTGGAAGATGCTCTTTGATCCTTGCAATTTGCATTAAAAATGAAATGATAATGGTCATGTATTGATTAACCATGACAATTATCTAGCTAATTATCTAATTACAATAATTCTCACATATATGTGAGAATGGTTTATTTTTTTCTCATTCTATCATTTACTTTCTCTCTCTTGTTCTTCCTCTCCCTCAAGCTCTCCCCTCTCATGTGTTGAGAAACACTTAAGCTTGAGAAAAACCTTTTCTTGATAATCTCTACTCTCATCTAGGGTTCAAGTATTAGCACTTCTTGCACCCTAGTTTCTTCTAGCTTGGAGTTGGAGCCAAAGATCGAGGCTTTCGGGTGGATCTTTCTTCGACGTGAGAAGACGACTAAGGTGACCTCCTTCCACCACTCCAAGGAGAAAGGAGAGAAGGACATAAAGCCCAAGGTATAACCTTTCTAGCACATAGCTAGTTTCTAGTTAGCTTTAGCTTGTTTTTGTTTAGCAAAGATTCTTCTTTGTCTAGTCCATGTTGCCTAAGCTCATAAAAATTCGATTTTTATTCCATTTTTCGCCTCGCCGAAAGTACCGGGGTGGGCAACGTGGACTTACACCTAACAATTATAAACCCTGCATTTTAGTCTCATTATCGAAAACACTTTTCAATATCAAGTCGGGCAATTCAACAGGATTCCCGACATTCTGATCGAATGCTCGTCGCAAACTTTAGTAGGCGTCCGCACCCCTGATACCGTCGACGAAGTGCACCAAGGCGGAACACCGCTGCCGCGAGCACCCAAACGGATGCTTTCGGCGACGGGGTTCTCCTACAGTCACTTGGTCGGGGCTATAGAGTGAGGCTGTCTATTAAGTTTACCCGGCGAGTATCCGCGTACACTACGTGATTGCGACGTACTTTTGATCGCATCAAAATTCTGTGGCAACCGATCAAGTGAGACTAAAATGCTATGCTTATAACATTCATACAGTTATCTCATAACTACTTGTGAATTCCAAATGTTGTATCACATTCCGGATAAGTAGAAAAATGTTAAACTTTCCGATCGAACAATCGAACACCCAAGTTTTCCCGATACAGCTCAATACATGAAATAAGTCTAAAAACATTCAGTTCGTGCCTCAGTACCAACGGTCCAGCCGTAGAAGGGTCAAGCCAACGCCTCACATGTGGCACGCCGTACTGCCCCAAACCCTAAGGTTCAAAGGGCAGTTCAAGACGGTCACATAATCGAGTTAAGGTTTGTTGTCTTCTAGAGGGTCCATCGCGTTACTTGCACTACTTAGAACGTTATTAAACCACGGAAAGATCCAACAATTGGAAATTTCCCGGCAGGGGAAAAAGTGGGTATTTATATCCGGTCGAACTTTTTAACATATTCTAAAATTACCCGGGAAAAACACACAGACAAAATTAGATAATCCGATCGAAACACCGAGACCCCAATACAACCCAGAAAACTCAACTCTTGAGTTCAGATTAAAAATTCCCAGGAAAACCAGCACTGCAAAATAAGAATTACTGTGCAAAATTCAATGCAAGAGGAGACTAAACGGCCGCGGAACCGCCGCATTAGCCATGCTAATGCCGCGGTTCCGCCGCGCTTTGATGGACTCAGGAGTACGGGCTTCTCAGTTATTCTTAGAATCTCCTGCTTGTTTTTCTGAATATTTTTAATTCTCAAAAATCCCCGATTTCAAAAAATGTACAGAGAGCGTTTTTGAGTTAGGGTTTCGGTTCGATCGGACTTCTAACTCCGTCTACGCATCGCCTAAGGCTCTAGCTAGGCTCTAATACCACTGTAGGGTTCCTAGGCACACTAATAAAGTCTCACATGTGATCAAGCATGCCCAATTCAAAAATTTCATGTGCCTACAAAACCTAATACAGATCGTTAACTAGATAATGAGGCGATGCAAGCAAGTAAATAACTTTATTGCTAAAGGAAAGTAACTACAACCTTTGTAGATCCGGTCCTCCACTTCCTTAGCTCCGCATAGACGTCCCTCCGTTGTACAAATCGAAATCCTAGACTCTAGCATCGGCTTCATCAGAGAAATGGGTGGGCTAGGTCGTCGACTTCGATGCCGAAGATGATCTACGTCGAGGCAACTCAAGATCAAACTCCAACTTCACCAAGTCATGAAACTTGTGAAGAAAACACCCTATACTACTTGGAAAGTGGTAGAGGATGAAGAAATAGGAAGTGGGTTCACTTTAGAATTTGATTTCTCACTATTTTTCTCAAGTTGCCATTGATGGTTGCAAGGTTTCTTCATTGTTGAAGATGAAGAAGATGAAGAAAGAATATGATAAGTATTTTTCAAATAGAAAATAAAATGAATACTTATCATATACCAACCATGGTTAAGTGTAGAGACTAAACTAGGGTTAGGTGAATGGTTAGGTTAAGGGAAGCAAACAAAATGGTCAAGCTTTCAACACTTCATGAATCTTCATGAAAGAAACAAAGAAAGCCACCATTTCTATTTATCTTTTCCAAAATAAATAAACAAACTAAATAAATGAATAAGTAAACAAAACCCTAACCATTCATATAACCATGGTTTAATCATACACACAAACTCAAGTTAGCATGTATCATCAAACTTGATACAAACAAGTGCACAAAAGTAAATCACATATACAACTTGTGTACTTCAAGTGAGAAAATCCATTTAAAGTGAATAAATACTAGTTAATGCAAATTATTATATCAAATATATAATTGTGCATTAAATCATTAAATCAACACTTGATTCAATGATCCGGTCATGTCGCATGTAACCGACTAGTATCCAATGTATCGACTTATCGAATCAATCCTTGATTCGATAACTAGGTTATATAGCATACAACCATTCGATACATTCATCGCGAGAATAGAATACGGTATCACATATACGCATTATTCTCGGTCCCGCACATATCTCATATGCGCTCCTATTTCGTTTCGCTTGAGCCACGAAACCTCTGTGTAGGACTCTAAAGACTCGTCAATACGCCGGCAGCAGGTGATGATCATATCAAACACCCACAAGCCGCAAGCGGTCTGCTAAACGTAACGGCCACCCGGGTATTGAGCGATCAGAAGATCGACGAGCAACCCCGCTCACACTCCTGTGAATCCAACCAGTAACACTTACCGTACAGTCCGGTCTGTTCGTCTGATATGTCGCATATCTCACCTAGGGGTGGTAAACGTCAGACCCTAATAGCTCGATAAGTCATGCCGACGTGAGGTCCATAACAATCGTGAAACTATTGATAACTCTTACCAGTATATCACTGCAACCCTGGCCAAGGATTTCCTGTTATGGCCAGTCGAGCATAGCGCAACATCAACCCCCAATACGGGGAGAGATGAATCCCCTCCTATCGCTCATTGCCTCCATGTGAATCGGGACTGTACCCAAAAACCACCTGTTTGCACGACTCAGTAGAGCCATGGTAGGGTGGAAATCAAAGCACAGTGGGAGACACACAAGACTCTATGATGATCTCGGGTTAACAGACTAAGCTGTACCAGTGTCACCAGAGAACTGCCATCTGACGTGAGGTATAATACCATCTGGGAGTTCTCGGCGAGTCCGTTCAGTGTACCCAGTCTCCACTGAGCACCCGCATACCATCTTTGATGTCAAACACCAATGGATATGGGATCATCCACCGCCCATCACATGGGTCGAGAAGATATATGCTAGTCTACTCTGGAATATCGATGCCCCGTCTCGATATTCCCACGACTAGGAACATTGAAGGATGTACTCATGGACTATCCAGGCCCCACTAGTATGATCTGCATCATAGTCCTGGAAGTCGAGTACACATCCTAAGGGCTTTATCAACATGTAATCAGAGAGATAGAAAGAATACATTTTAAGATAAAGAGCAACCAGATAGCGTACTATCATGTCGAGCAAGAAAGTCCTACCTATATATGTCCCAGCATCCATTACAATATACATCCAATGTACAGTAATGGCCTCTAGGGCATACATATAACTAACAGCAATAACAAATGAACAGATGAATTATAAACTGTATGCTAACATTGCACCACATGCTATCCACCATGACAATCCAACCACAAGCACAGCACAAGCACACAACATCAACGCGAATGTCACGTTGCAAAACCCGTCAAAAAGAACATATAGCAATCAGACGAGTTTTACCGATCGAGTGACATTCCCGGTTGCAGATAAAAGTGAACGTACTGATAACAAAATACGTGTTTTAAAATTACGATCGACTAAACTTTCCAAGTGGGCCCCAAGTATTAAACCAACACTGTAACAAAACTGGGACCAAAAAGAAAATATTATAGAAACCACAATTCTAAAAATAAGAGGCCCAGAAAAGATTTGATCACGTGGGCCCCTAAAATTGTCGCGGATCCGCCGCCAATAGGGGGTTTGAGCGGCGGATCCGCGGCGGTTTAGAGGGCTCACATGCAAAATTTTCCTCTGTCGTCTTATAAAAGCCTGCATGATTTTCTTAGAGCAAACAATTGATTTTTCGAGCACTTTAAAAATCGACAGAAACATCATTTGAGGAAATGCAGTTTTTGAGAATTCCAGTCGATCGTTATTCTAAACACGATTTAACAAGCTAGTATAGGTTTTATGGGTGGCTCTGAAACCATGAAGGGTTGCCCTAGTGCCCCGGCCAACTTCCGTGGCCAAATGCGGAACAAAAATTTTGAAACAAGCGAAAACTCGGCACTAGAATAAAACTTGATCGGATCTTTAACCATAAACCTAGCTAGCTAAAAGTGAGTTCTATCTACTATGAAAGAAGATATACCAAGAGGCTCAAGTCCTTCGGTCTTCTCTCCTCGTCATGTGCTCCAAGTGGCCTCCTTGAACTTGTTCGATCATCATCTCCGGCTCCATCGGTCCTCCGGGATCGAGCTTGTTCTCCGGCTTCCTTTTGTCATAGATGATCCACCCGGGGAGTATGATCCATGGCTCTAGCTCCTAACTATATAAAAAAAGGAGCAACTAGAGAACATGGTTTGCTAAACCAAGTAATCTAGGGTGTATTTTAGGGTGTCTTAGTGTTTAGCTATCTCTTTCTTGCCTCTTCACTTGATTCTCAACACATGAGAAGGTAGTGAAGAGGAAGAAGATGAAGGTGGAGGAAGCTAGAGAGGAGGGAGGAGCTTGGAGAGAAAATGGAGCTCAAGAAAAATAATGAGCAAGCATGAGAGAGAAAATAACACACAATGGTTTTGTATGCAATTATCTTTCATTAAACAATAGCAACCATGCTTCAATAGTAAACCCAAAATGAATTATAAATTCATTTGTAAACTATTGAAGCAAGGTCAACTCCATACCTCCCTCACCTCTCACTTTCTACCTCATTTCCATTTATCAAATAAATGGAAAATCCAAAATGAGGTGGCCACCTTCTAGAAGGAAATCTGTAGTAAATACGGATTTCAGTCTACAGTACAAATATACCGGCAATCAGATAAAAATCCGAACGCCCAAAAGAGATAGAATAACACGAAGAACGTAATACTAGAATATATATATCGAAAGACATATATATAAATTATTAAATCAATACCTGATTTAATAATCCGGCTCAAACCTGAGCCGGCTAGTATTACAAACTGTCCGATCGAAAATCCGAGTACCAAGTACATCAATCGATCGAACCTTTCATGTATCCAATACGGCTACTACATCATTTTTCCTGGATCAGAGAAACCCTCTGTGTGGGACTCTAAAGACTCGATAGTACTCTGGCAGTGGGTTTAACCACAAGCACGTCAGCGGCACTAGCTGTACGTAACGGCTGTCCAGGTACCTGTTGAAAAGGAAGGCCGACGAGCAAACTCATCCGGATCTCCTACTGAGCCTATCCGTGACAATATCCGCACAGTCTGGTCTCTTCGTCAAAGAGTATCGCATACCGGGTCTATGGGATGGTGAACGTCAGACCCTAACAACCTGATAAGTCGTTCCTATGTGGCTCAGGACCAATCCGGGAAACTACTGATCAACCTATCAGTAAATCCCAAGTGCCTTGGCAAAGGTCTTACGGTCCAGACCAATCGAATCACAGTGCGATATCGACTACCTATACCGGGAGAGACGAATCCCCGACAATCGCTCACTGCCTCCATGTGGCTAGGGTCTGAACCCAACCAAAACCTGTTTGCACGACTCAGTAGAGCCGTAGTAGGGTAGTGATCAAAGCTCAGTAGGAACTCATACGAGACAAATGCCGATCTCGGGTCCAAAGACTAAACTGTACACATGTCACCTGAGAACATCCATCTGATGATAGGTATAGTATCATATGGAAGTTCTTGGCGAGTCCGTCCAGTGTACTCACACCCAATGAGCACCTGTATACGATCTTAGGTGCATTAAACCAATGGTTGCAGGACTAACCATCCCCGACGGGGGTAGAAACATATACACCAGTCTACTCTGGAGTATCAATGCCCAGTCTCGATACTCACGTGACTAGGGACCATTTAAGGATGTGCTTATGGACTATCCTGCTCCCACAAGTACGATCGCCATCACAACGCAAGTAGTCAAGCAAGATCCTAGGGGCTTTATCAACATGTAACCGCAATATGTAATAACGAGTATGACATATGCCATGTTAAGATAAAGACAAACCACCATAGTATACTACCGTATCTTGTCTTTATCAATATTTGCAAAACCAGACATAACAACAATAAAAATAAATACACATATCCCGATAAAGACAAGTCAAATAATATACTATAAAACTGAGCAAGATTGTTCTGTACATACATATCCCTAGTGTCCATATGTATACATATACAATACTGGTCTCTAGGACATATACATCCAACACCGGGGTGGGTAACGCGGACTTACAGTGGTATCAGAGCCTAACTAAACAACAACTAGCATGTTAGCAAAGTGATTAGAACTTCGATCCGAAAAAAATCGCGAAACATGTCAAAAACATATACTTTCTGCCGATTTTTAAAACTGCCCTAAAAATATTTCCACATACCTTAAAAATCAGTGCAGGGTTTTCTAGAAACAGCCAGGAAAAATGAGCCCACGACTCGGTCAACCCACCGCGGAACCGCGGCGAAACCACGTGTTTCGCCGCGGATCCGCGGCCGAGTTGACTCGGCCGCGACTCGGGTTTCCTGCAGTTTGCTCAGTTTGGTATTCTGTGATTTTTTTTGATATTTTGTTTCTGCCCAGATTATCCAGAGAACAATGTTGTGTTTGGGGTAGTTACAAATTGGTAATTTGATCAAAATTCTACAAACTTTTGCTAAATGGTTATATCTGAAATGTGATATATGCACTGAACGTCGACTAATCGCTATACGTCGATTAGTGGGGGTTATGCATATCTGTGATCTGTAATGTTGTTGGATTGTGTATATGAACTTGTTGGATTGTTGCAAATGAATAGCCGGGGTTTTATGAGATGAGAGTTTTCTTTATCTTTCATTTGATGTAATATGTAAATTGATGTAATATTATTTTATGGCCGCACATCTGGGATGAGGTTGTAGCCGCCATTGTATATTATTTCTTTTACTGTTTTTGCTCCTAGGATAGACCCAAGGTGGGGTGCACAAACTACCGGGTACTTTGAAGTGCCGAGTGGCCTACTCACGTTGTTGAGGGAGTTGCTTCACTTCGGGAACTTGGCGGGTAGTTTGCCTCACCCGTAGGGGTCTAGGGTGGGGTTTGGCTAGTCATCGCGACTGTGTAATCCGTCTTTCGTTGCAGGCTCGAACGAAACACGGATTCCTAGCATATCCAATGTATTCATCTATGATCTGGAATGGCTATCATTGCATCTAACGAATGTTTATATCTATATATGATATCTAGTAGGCGTTGCTTATGTTTTGCATCCGCGCTAGTCCAGCCCCCGCTCTGTCCTTAGTTAAGTAACCTAACGGGTGATGACGGGGCCCCGTGGCGAATGCGGATGGCATAAGCGTACGTCATATTTTCGTTGTTTTCTGCAATGGTAGGATTAATTGATGGGACGCATTAAATTAATGCAAGAAAATAAACCAAAGTTAAGTCGTTGAAACAATTTCAAAACCACTCGGTTTCTTTTCAAAACAGAAAACTTTTAAAACGCGGAGCTTTAACCACTCCTTTTAAAAGCTATCACGTTCCTTCAATTATATCAAGTTCACTACATTCACGGTTTTGCCAAAACCATTCGTAGCCCTCTGTCATTTCAGTTAAATATTCAGTAGTATTCAAGCTATGTATTTTGACCTTAGCCAAGGCATAGTAATTAGTAGCTGCTGAATATTTATTTGTAGTATAGATAGATGCGTTGGTTTGGGACAGTCGTACTACTATTTTGGCCTTCGTCAAGGGTATGTACGGGTGGGTTCAAATTAACCTGGATAATGATGGGTAGAACTTGACATGTGACTTATGATATGTTGGCCTTCGTCAAGGTCATAAGTGCATGGGGCAGAAATCTACATCGGGAGTTTCTAAAGAAACTGAAACTTGCTAGTGCTGCATACCATTTGGGGTTTGATAATGTTGGTAGGATTCCTTCAGCATTATCTCACAATGATATTTGGATCCCGATCCTACTGTGATTATCCGCTACTCCTCGGGAAACTTTTCACTTAACGATCAATGCTATAAACCAAGTAGGTGTCTAGAAAGGTGTTTGCGGGGCTACGCCCGCCCACAGGAAAAAGAGGTTATTTAATTAAGGAACTTCGCGAAAGCGTCGTAAAACCTCCTTCGAAGTACCGACACTGGTCTGGCTGAACGGTTAAGCAAGTATTGTACGGTGAGATTGATCCCGACTAATTCTTCTTTTATGGTTTGAGGAAAGATTCGAGAAACAGTGGGAGCCATCCTGTTTAGATAAACTAAAAACCAATCTAAACTTGCAAGAGTATCATGCTAAGTGTTTTCTTCTCTCTCTCTCTTAATTGCAGCGACCCTGTGACCAGACATTGGTTACATCTAGATAATAAAATGACTGAATCTGACTGTTATGACTGGCAAAGGTCTGTCCAGATGACCATTAGCCATAACAAGCTGGGACACCTCCTGACTAATCAAACCCCTGCCGTCTCAGGACCAGTTTCCCCTATCACGGATATTGATATCCGTAAGACATCGGAAAAAGACTGTGCGAATGCCAAGTGCCTCGTGTTGGCCTCAGTTGATGGTGCATACCAGAGGCAGCACGAGAAGATGGACTTAGCTTCTATCTTCCTCCATAACAAAGATTTATATGGAGAGCAATCTCGTATCGCAAGATATGAGACCTCGAACGAATTGCTTCAAGCGAGATTGGCTTTCGGGTCATCTGTAGGGGACAACGTCCTTACAGAGATTAGCTATTTTGATGAGCTCACGGACCTGAAGACCACGTTGAAGAACGAGTCATGTACTGACTTGATTCTACAGTCTCTGCCCTCTACTTGTACCCTGAAGGAAACCAGGGAAGAAAGGGGAAAGGGAAGGGCAAAAGTTTCGGGACTAGATGTAGTAAGAGAAGGACATTCCTATTGTTACGGGTAAGGACATTGGCAGAAAGATTGCAGGGCTAGCAAAGCCAGTAGCCAGGATTCGAAGCATGTTGTGGTTCGGCTTCGGGTGTGTTCGTAATAGAGAACTGTATGTCAATTAACCCTACTTCTTGGGTATTGGATACCGGATCAGGATCTCACATCTGTAATTCATTACAGGCTCTGAGAAACCATAGAGTTATCAGGATAGGTGATATGACTCTCAGGGTTGCCAACGGAATGAGCGTGGATGCTAAATCCGTTGGGGAATATCACTTTGGATTGACAAGTGGGCAGATATTGATTCTGTGTAACTGTTTGTATGTACCTAGTATGGCTTGTAATATCATATCTGTATCCATACTTTCTAAGGAAGGATATGATTTTACTTTTGTAAGCGATGTGGTCCACATCCAGCTAAATCGAGTTCTGATTGGGTTAGGTACATTAGAAAATGGAATATACGTATTGAATCAAGCTCAGGTTTTCAATGTCCAGAACACACTTAAAAGAAAGTCTCCGGAATTAAATCAGGCTTTCTTATGGCATTGTAGACTGGGTCACATCAATGAGACACGGTTAACAAAGTTATAAAAAGAGGGATACTTGAATCCGTTCGAGTATCAGTCTTATGATACTTGTGAATCTTGTCTCATGGGAAAGATGACAAAGACTCCGTTCACTGAATACGGAGTAAGAGCGAGCGAGCTCTTGGGACTCATACATAGTGACGTGTGTGGTCCAATGTTTACACATGCGCGAAGTGGTTATTCATACTTCATTACTTTTACGGATGATTTCTCTAGGTATGGCCATGTCTTCCTAATGAAGCATAAATCCGAGGCCTTTGAGAAATTTCGGGAATACAAGAATGAAGTTGAAAAATAAACAGGCAAAAGTATCAAGACACTGAGATCTGATCGAGGTGGTGAATACTTAAGTGCCGAGTATCTGGACTACTTAAAAGAGAATGGAATTCTCTCTCAGCTTACTCCTCCATACACACCACAACACAACGGTGTATCTGAAAGGCGGAATCGAACCCTATTGGATATGGTTCGTTCCATGATGAGTAAGGCCGAGTTACCGCGATCTTTCTGGGGTTATGCACTAGAATCTGCTGCATATCTTTTGAACAAGGTTCCCTCCAAGACTGTGCCTACCACACTATATCAGATGTGGTATGGGAAGAAACCCCATCTGCAATATCTGAAGGTATGGGGATGTCCAGCTTTTGTTAAAAAGCAGCATGCGGACAAAATCGAGGCACACTCAGTACTGTGTAAGTTTGTGGGATACCCAAAGAACTCCAGGGGGTATCTTTTCTATTACGCAGAGGAACAAAAGGTTTTTGTTTCTCGTCTTGCCCACTTTCTAGAACATCAGTTTTTAGAAAAAGAAACAAATGGGAGCGTAGTAGAACTGGAAGAAATTCCAGAACCACAAGCTATTACTGAAAGCTTGGTAGAACCAGATGTTTTAGGAGAACCGGACATCCCAGCACCACTTCGCAGGAGTAGTAGGCAGTCTCATCCGCCCGAGAGATATTACGGTTTTCTCCTAGACGGGGATCTAGAAGATTGCGTCATTGAAAATGATGAGCCTACTAGCTTCCAGCAAGCCATTCAGAGCGGTGACTCAGTAAAATTGCTGGATGCAATGCAGACTGAGATGGAGTCCATATACACCAACAAAGTTTGGACTTTGGACGTTGCTCCAGAAGGGGTAAAACCCGTAGGCTGCAAATGGATATTCAGAAAGAAGATTGGTGTAGATGAGCTGGTTGAAACCTATAAAGCTGGACTTGTTGCAAAGGGTTTTCGCCAAAGACCTGGTTTGGACTATGACGAAACCTTTTCTCCAGTGGCTATGCTCAAATCCATTCGGATCCTTCTTGGCATTGCCGCCTTCCACGATTATGAGATCTGGCAGATGGACGTAAAGACGGCTTTTCTAAATGGAAATTTGGAAGAGTGCATCTATATGGATCAGCCGGAGGGTATCATTCAGAGTGGGAGCAGCGGTAAAGTGTGCAAGTTGCTTAAGTCCATTTATGGACTGAAGCAGGCATCACGGAGCTGGAACATCTGCTTTGATGATACTGTCAAAGAATTCAACCTTATCAAAAATCCAGATGAACCATACATTTACAGTAAGATTGTAGGGAGAACTGTGGTATTCCTCGTCTTGTACGTGGATGACATTCACCTAATAGGAAATGACATTCCTATGATACAGTCAGTCAAAGGATTCTTGTCACAGAGGTTCTCCATGAAGGACCTGGGCGATGCCAACTACATTCTGGGGATCCAGATCTATCGTGATAGATCTAAAAGTATGTTGGGACCTTCGCAGTTCAGGTACATCGACACCATACTGAAACGATTTAGTATGGAAGATTCAAAGCACGGTAATCCACCGGCTTGTCACGGAATCACCCTCTCCAAAGAGATGTCTCCTAAGACCGATTTGGAAAGGGCTCGCATGTCATCTATACCCTACGCATCTGCGGTAGGCTCTATAATGTATGCGATGTTGTGTACCAGACCAGATATAGCATATGCATTAAGCGTTGTAAGCCGGTATCAGTCGGACCCAGGGGAGAAACACTGGATAGCAGTAAAGAACATTCTCAAGTACCTGAGAAGGACTAAGGAGATGTTCTTGGTGTATGGCGGAAAAGACCTCCAGATCGAAGTCTTTGCTGACTCCAGCTTCGAGAGTGACAAGGATGACTCCAAGTCTATGTCTGGTTATGTCTTTACCGTCAATAGAGGGGCGGTTTGTGGAAGAGCACCAAGTAGGAAACCGTTGCTGACTCAACTGTTAGTTGTATGTATTCCCTAGAGGCCAGTATTGTACAGATGATGTATATTATATTGGATGCTTGGACATATATAGAGATGACTTTCTTGCTCGATATGATAGTATGCTATCTGGTTACTCTTTATCTTAACATGTACACTAGTCTCTTTATACTGTCTTATAGTTACATGTTGGTAAAGCCCTTAGGATATGTAATTGACTACCTGGATTGTGATGCAGATCATACTAGTGGGGACATGGTAGTCCATAAGTACATCCTTCAAGGTCCCTAGTCATGGGTGTATCGAGACGGGGCATCGATATACCAGTGTAGACTAGCGTATACGCTTCTCGACCCATGAGATGGGCGATGGATGATCCCATATCCATTGGTGTTTGACATCAGAGATGGTGTACGGGTGCTCAGTGGAGACTGGGTATGCTGGACGGACTCGCCGAGAACTCCCAGATGGTATTATACCTCACGTCAGATGGCAGTTCTCAGGTGACACTTGTACAGGTTAGTCTGTAGACCCGAGATCGTCATAGAGTGTTGTGTGATTCCCACTGTGCTTTGATCTCCACCTTACCACATCCATGAGGGCATGCAAAACGGTGGTCTTTGGGTACAGTCCCGAGTCACATGGAGGCAATGAGCGATAGGAGGGGTTTCGTCTCTCCCGGTATTGGGGGTTGATGTTGCGCTGTGCTCGATTGGCCGTAACAGGGAAGTCCCTGGCCAGGGCTGATCAGAGATTTGCTGGTAAGTGTTACCAGTAGTTTCTCGACCCGTTATGAGCCTCACATCGGCACGACTTATCGGCTATTGGGGTCTGACGTATACCACCCCTAGACTAGATATGCGACATATCAGACGAACAGACCGGACTGTACGGTAAGTGTTACTGGTTGGATTCACAGGAGTGTGAGCGGGCTAGCTCGTCGATCTTCTGATCGCTCAATACCCGGATGGCCGTTACGTTTAGCAGACCGCTTGCGGCTTGTGGGTGCTTGATATGATCATCATCTGCTACCGGCGTATTGACGAGTCTTTAGAGTCCTACACAGAGGTTTCCTGGTTCAAGCGAAACGAAATAGGAGCGCATATGAGATATGTGCAGGACCGAGAATAATGCGTGTATGTGATACCGCATTTCATTCTCGCAATATATGTTTCGATTAGTTATATTCGATATGACCTAGTTATCGAATCATTGATTCGATAAATCAATACATTGGATTCTAGTCGGTTATGTGCGACATGACCGGATCATTGAATCAAATGTTGATTTAATGATTTAATGCATAATTATATATTTGATATATGGCATTGCATTAACTAGTATTGGTTCACTTTATATGGATTTTCTCACTTGATGTACATGTTGTATATGTGATATACTTTTGTGCACATCTTTGTATCATGTTTGATGATGCTTGCTCATTAGGTTAAGTGTGAAGTATTAAACCATGGTTAAGAGATGATTAGGGTTTTGTCATTTTATTTATTTATTTGTTTATTTATTTGAAAAGGAATATGATAAGAATGGTGGCTTCTTTTGTTTTAAGTTGAAGCTTCATGAAGCTTTGACTTTTGTAACCATCCTTATCTTCATGCTTAACCCTAACCCTCTCAAGTGACCATGGTTTATTCTCTACACTTAACCTAGGTTAGAACATGATAAGTATTTGATTTTATTATTCTTTTTCACAATACTTATCATATTCTTTCTTCTTCATCTCCTTCTTCTTCAAGAGAGAAAACAAGATGCCATCAATGGCAACTTGACCATAAGTGAGAGAAATCCAATTTTAAAGTGAACCCACCTCCTATTTCTTCACCCTCTACCTCTTGCAAAGTTGTTTTGGGTGTTTTCTTCACAAGTTTCACAAGTTTGTGAAGTCGGAGCTTGAACTTGCGATGCCTCGAGGTAGATCGTCTTTGACACAAAGCCGACGACCTAGCTTGCCCGTTTCTCCGATGAAGCCAACGTTCGAGTTTGGGAATCGAGATGGACAGCGAGAGGATGCCTTCGTGGAGCCAAGGAAGAGGGTAACCGGATCTACAAAGGTTGTAGCATCTAACCTTTAGTTAATATGTTAACTAGTTTAGTTTTTCGCCTAGAATTCTAGTCTAAGATCCATGTTAGGGTTTCTCGGCACCATAATTTATGAAAAATGGCATGTTCGATGCCTTGTGAGACCTCTATAGGGTGCCTAGGAACCTTTCATCAACTATGGAAGCGGAGTACATAGCTGCTTGCGATGCCACAAAGGAAGCTGTCTGGATGAAGAAGTTCCTCACGGAGCTTCAGGTGGTTCTAACCATTGTTGATCCAAAACCACTGTATTGCTATAACAACGACGCTATAGCTTTAGCAAAGGAACCCAGGTCCCATCATTGTAGGGTTCCTAGGCACTCTCAAGAGGTTCCACAAGGCATCAACCAAGCCAAATTCAAAAATTTAGGTGCCGAGAAACCCTAATATAGATCGTTAACTAGAGGATAGGCGAAACTTTAAGCTAGCAAACAACTTTACTAACAAGTGAAAGAGATTACAACCTTTGTAGATCTGGTCCTCAACTTCTTTAGCTCCGTGTTGACGTCCCTCCGCTGCGATCATCGGAATCCTGGACTCTAGTGATGGTTTCGTCGGAGAAATAATTGGGCTAGGTCGTTGACTTCGAGGCCGAAGAAGATCTATGTCGGGGAGATTCAAACTCAAGCTATTCCTTCACTTGGTCAAAAACTTTGTGAAAAGAACACCCTATACTACATGGCAAGTAGTAGAGGATGAAGAAATAGGAAGTGGGTTCACTTTAGAATTGGATTTCTCACTCTTTTTCTCAGGGCACCATTGCAGCTAGCAAGCTTTTGTGGAGCTTGATGATGAAGAAGAAGAAGAAGAAAAAGAATCATATGAATCATGAAAAATCCAAATGAAACTTATCCTTTCAATTATGGCACCATGGTTGAGTTAAGCCCTCATGCTTAACTCATGTAGAGAATTAACCAAAGCATTAGGTTATAGGTTGGGTTAACTAATATCTTTAAACAAATGACAAAAGAGCTGACTTTGTCAATGTTTATCAAGCTTCATGAAGCTTGATAACTTTGACCAAAGTCTCACTCTTTTGTTATTTGTTTGGAAAATAGTAAACCCTAATTTAACCTTGATTTGGTTCAAGTCTCATACACACAACTTGTTTGTATCATCAAGCATGATACAAACATGTACACTTGCATATATCACATGTAAACAATGTGCACATTCAAGTGAGAAAATCAATCTTAAGTGAACAAATACTAGTTAATGTAAAGTAATATATCAAATATATAATTATACATTAAATCAGTAAATCAACAATTGATTTAACGATCCGGTCATATTGCATATAACCGACTAATATCAATAGTAACAACTTATCGAATCAACATTTGTTTCGATAACCCGGCTATATCGCATACAACCGATCAATGTCACAAATCGCGAGAATAGAATTCAGTATCACATAATGGTATTATTCTCGGTCCCGCACATATCTCATATGCGCTCCTATTTCGTTTTGCTTGCGCCAGGAAACCGCTGTGTAGGACTCTAAAGACTCGTCAATACGCCGGCAGTGGGTGATGATCATATCAAACACCCACAAGCCGCAAGCGGTCTGCAAAACGTAACGGCCACCCGGGTATTGAGCGATCAGAAGATCAACGAGCAAGCCCGCTCACACTCCTGTGAATCCAACCAGTAACACTACCGTACAGTCCGGTCTGTTCGTCTGATATGTCGCATATCTTGTCTAGGGGTGGTAAACGTCAGACACCAATAACTCGATAAGTCGTGTCGATATGAGGCTCATAACGGGTCGAGAAACTACTGGTAACACTTACCAGTAAATCCCTAAAGCAGCCTTGGCCAAGGACTTCCTGTTATAGCCAATCGAGCACTGCGCAACATCAACTCCCTATACCGGGAGAGACGAAACCCCTCCTATCGCTCATTGCCTCCATGTGATTCGGGACTGTACCCAAAAACCACCATTTTGCACGCCCTCTTGGACGTGGTAAGGTGGAAATCAAAGCACAGTGGGAATCACACAAGACTCTATGAAGATCTCGGGTATACAGACTAACCTGTACAAGTGTCACCTGAGAACTGCCATCTGACGTAAGGTATAATACCATCTGGGAGTTCTCGGCTGGTCCGTCCAGTGTACCCAGTCTCCACTGAGCACCCGTATATCATATCTGATGTCAAACACCAATAGATATGGGATCATCCATCGCCCATCTGTATGGGTCGAGAAGGTATACGCTAGTCTACTCTGGTATATCGATGCCCCGTCTCGATACACCCACGACTAGGGACTTTGAAGGATGTACTTATGGACTACCATGTCCCCACTAGTATGATCTGCATCATAGTCCAGGTAGTCAAGTACACATCCTAAGGGCTTTACCAACATGTGACATAGAGACAATCAGTGTACACGTTAAAGTAATGAGTAACCAGATAGCATACTATCATATCGAGCAAGAAAGTCATCCCTATATATGTCCAAGAATCCACTACAATATACATCATATGTATAGTAATGGCCTTTAGGGCATACATATAACTAACAATCCCCCACTTGCACCAGGGCCATCTGATAGCAGTGGTTGTAGTATCTCATACTCAACCATCCCATAAAAGTCTATCCCTGGGAAAAGGCTTTTGTGAGTGGATCCGCCGTGTTTTCCTCTGTGTCTTCTCTCCTAACCTCGATCCCCTGGAGATCAACCATCTCCATGATCAGGTGATACTGCCTAAGAATATGTCTGGATCGCTGATGGGACGGGCATTCCTAGGCATAAGCCACAACTCCATTGTCACACAATGGGAGGAATGAAGTTCATCTCATGAACTAATATACACCCAGACTGCCTCTTTGGTAGCAATGTATCCAGTCTTTATCGTCTAGTATGCCACGGTATCTAGCTTGGAACTCTTCCAACATACCGTCCCTTTACTGAGGGTAAAGACAATGCCTGTGACTGACATTCAGTCATCCATATCACTCTGGAACCTTTCCTGTGATTCTCCCTATGATCTATTGATACTATCTCACTACAACTAGTGAGTGTCCTAACATCCAATTAGATCTATCTCATAGATCCAAAACCCAGGATTTAGTAGGTATCACTTTGATCCTATATGGAGAATCCTTGTGATAAGCGGAGATTGACCGAGCGTAGCATAGGAAACTCCTTCCCTATCAAGAGTATGTCATCCACGTACTCTACGAGGATCACCAGTATACTCCCTACTACCTTTTTGTATATACAAGGTTCATCTACCATTTTGATGATGTCAAACACTTTGACTAACACATCAAAAAAGATGTTCCAACTCCGCGATGCCTGCTTTATTACATAAAACATCTTGCACACGTTTCCGCTGCTCCCACTGTCTACGAAGCCCTCTGACTGTGTACTTACAGACTCTCTCTTCTAAAACATCATTTAGAAAAGCAGTCATGACACCCAACCGCCAGATATCGTAGTCATGGTATGTAGTTGTGGCAAGTAGGATCTGGATGGACTTAAGCATAGTTACTTAGAAAAAGTTTCATTATAATCCATACCTGGTCAATGATGCAAACCTTTAACAAGTCTAGCTTTGAAAGTCTTAACTTTTCCATGTAGACCAAGTAATCTTCTCAAGATATACTTGCTCCTGATGGGGATTTAACCCTTCAGATAAAGCAACCAAAGTCCATACTTTGTTGGTGTGTAAGGATTCCATTTCAGATCGATAAGCATCCAGCCATTCTTACAGAGTCCTACTCCTGATGGCCAGCCCGAAACTAGTTGGGTCATCATCTCATGATGCAATCCTCGCTTCCACTGTCATAGAGAAACCCAAGTATCTCTCAGGTGGGTGAGGAACCCTGCTAGACCGGCGGAGAGGCTGAGGTTCGTTGGTTGCTATTGAATCCTTTGGTTCTACCAAATCATCAGCTGCAGTTTGTATAGCTGGAACTCTTTCCAGTTCTACCTCATGTCCACAAATTTCTTCATAAGAAATTCCCTTTCACAAAGGTGGCATGCTGAGTAACAAAACATCTTTTGTTCCTCGGTTAGGTAGAAGATATTCTCTTGCATATGCTTGGGATATCCAACAAACTTCTACAGTACTGACTTTGCCTTGAGCTTGTCCGGATTTTGCCTTTTAGACATAGGCCAGACAATCCCAAATCTTAACTGACTTAAGAGATGGGCTCTTCCCTTTCCCTATCTCATATGAAATAGTAGGCATCTGATTTGATCGGAACCCTATTTAATAGGTATGCAACTTCATAAGTGCATAACTCCCTAAAAGGAAATAGGAAACTCAGTAGTACTCATCATAGAGCACACCATATCACATAGGGTGCTATTGCTCCGTCCCGATACACCGAGGTGCTGAAGTGTATACGGAGGAGTAATGCTGAGAGAGAATCTCATTCTCCTTTAGAAAAGTCCAAGAATTCCGTGCTCAAATATTCTCCTCCTTGATCACATCAAAGGACATAATACTTATACCCGTTGTTGGTTCTCTACTTCTAACTTATATTCTGTGAATATCTCAAAAGCTTCGGACTTGTGTTTCAACAGGAACATATGTCTGAATCTTAAGAGATCATCAGAGAAGGTTATGAAGTACAAAGAACCGGTCTTGGCATGTGTAGACAGGGGACCTTCATACATCAATATGTATCATCCCAAGAGTTCACTAACTCTTTCTCTGCTTCCAATAAACGGAGCTATGGTCATCTTATCTCTGTGATATGACTGGCAAGTTTCATAAGATGTAAATTCAAACTAATTTAAATATGCATCTATATGTAACTTCAGCTAGTCGGGTCGCATTAATATGACCTAGTCTACAATACCTCAAGAAGGATTCGTTCATTTCTGAACTCTTCCTCTTGTGTGTGTTCTGTATACTGAGAACTGTGGTTTGATTTAGAACGTCAATGCATTTAGATAACGTGCCTGAACCGATCAACTCTTGATATAGGAAATGTTCAAAACATTATCCAATTAATACAAAATTATATCCTCTTTATATAAATAAAGAGACTGATATGATTTTGTATATCAGGTTCGGTATCTAATAACATTTGTTCAGAATCAATGTATTCTGGTAATACAGGATGACAGTGACCAACAGACTTGGCTGCAACACTTGCACCGTTTTCTGCCTCATGAAACTTATCACCCAATCTCAGTTCTTTACCTTTCTGTAGCCCATGTAATATATTACATATGTAGGATCCTGATCCGGTATCATATACCCAGGACGTAAAGGACATTTGAGAAATAGTTCTCTGTAATGAACACACCCAAAGATGATGCAACGGTATGCACTTTCTTTGATTGGGTGGCACGGGAATTCTGGTAATCCCCAATTTCCTGCTCTGTCTTATAACAATTGTAAGTTGGAGCGGGACCAACGTTCCCCAGCTCAGTATAACAAGCGGGTTCGGTCAATATATCCATTTTATTATCTTGATTAAGGCGTGACATGGTCGCTACCTGGAGAGAGAGAGAAGAAAACACTCTGCGTGCGCTCTAGCAAGATCAGATTGGTTATTATTTTATCTAATTAGGATGGCTCCCACTGTTTTTATCAAATCTTCCTTCAAACCCTAAAAGGAAAGACTAGCCGGGATTAATTACACGCTACAAGTTCGCCAATCTTTCAGCCAGGCCAGTGTCGGTACTTTGAGGGAGGTTCCCCGTACTTTCGCACGGACCTAATTAAAGTAAACCTCATTTTCCCACGGGCGTAACCCCATTGACACCTTTCTAGACACCTACTTGATCGGCTAATTGTAATGTGTAAAACTCTCCCAGGAGTAACAATTACTCGCAGTGGGTATCAGGATCCAACTATCTCATAGAAGGTATGCAATCTCATTGCAAATTTCAACACTTGAAATTCCCGATAATATTTTGCCCCTAGCGTTCTATGACCTTGTTGAATGCCAAACAACCCATAGTCCACTAGTCAAGTTCAACCCGTACATTTCTTGATTGAATTAAACCCACCCGCACGACCCTTGACGAATGCCAAACAATGCCGTACGAATACCCTAATCCAATCTGCATTATATGCATAAGCAGATAAGTACTAGTTAGCTACCGCACACTACGCCTTGACGAATGCCAAACTACCGCAGCACGAATACTAAGTAGTACTTATCTGAAATGACGGAGGGCTACGACAGGTTTTTCTGAAAACCTATTGCGTAATGAACTTGATATCGTTGTCGAATCAAATGATTTTAAAATGGAGTGTTTTTGAGGCTTTTCTAGTTTTGCTAAAGGGGTCACTCCCGGTGAAGGGATCGTCGGCCCTTTCCTCATCGAATAAGGTGCAGGATATATCATATATACCGCTGTGGAAAGCAAGAACTATAGGAGCAATCAAAAGACAAACCGAGGGTTGTAGCATCTGTTAGTTATCGCTAAAGGGGTCACTCCCGGTGAAGGGATCTCGGTCCTTTCCTTATCGAATAAGGTGCAGGATGTTCTACAAGGAACACCGCGTTGCAAAGCAAGAACTGTAGCTACCTGTTTTTGAAAATTCGATTCCACAACATCTTAGGTTTCTTTTATTTCATTAATCATATTAATGAAGTCCCATTATTTAAATCACCTAAACATCACAGATAAATACGACGTACACTTATGCCATCCGCATTCGCCTCGATGTCCCCTCGTGCACCGTTAGGTTAGGTAACTAACGACAGAGCGGGGCAGGGCTAGCGCGGGTGTAAAACATAAGTAACGTCTATATAATATATTATATATACTATATACAGTATCTATCATAACATATCAAATGATCACATCACAGATATCGCAGCAGAAGATACATATAAAATATTGGATATACTAGGACGTCCGTGTTTTCAATACGAGCCTGTATAAAACGTGGATTCCACGGTCGTGATGAATAGCCAAACCCACACCCCTAGACCCCTACGAGAGCGGCAAGCAACCCTACCAATTCTAGAGTTAGGAGACCAGGACTCGACTCCTCGAGTTGGTCTCCCACTGGACTCCAGAACCCGGTTACTTGTGCTCTCCTCCTTGGGTCTATCCTAGTGCGAAAAAGTAAATAATATACAAAAGGTGACATCTTCCGCTACCTGGAAGTGCCCCAATAAAAGAATATTACATACAATAAAATTTTACATGAATGAAAATGAAAAACTCTCATCTCACATAAAACCCCCGGCTATTCAAAACGCGACGATCCAATATAACATATCCAGCAACACAGAACATCACATGTCATCAACGTAAGTAAATATGCGCATCCTAATTGTCGTTGATATATGGCAACGAAACCGGCGATATCACATATTACACTTACGGTCGCAGATAAGAAAGTGTAAAACTACAACAGTTGGAATCCGCAACCCCTTTAGACATCGCATGCCTTACCAAATGAATTCTTAGACATCGCATGCCTAATAATTATAAACCCCGCATTTTAGTCTCATTATCGAAAAAACTTTTCAATATCAAGTCGGGCAATTCAACAGGATTCCCGACATTCTGATCGAATGCTCGTCGCAAACTTTAGTAGGCGGCCGCACCCCCGATGCCGTCGACGAAGTGCACCAAGGCGGAACACCGCTGCCGCGAGCACCCGAACGGATGCTTTCGGCGACGGGGTTCTCCTACAGTCATTTGGTTGGGGCTATGGGGTGTGGCTGTCTATTAAGTTTACCCGGCGAGTATCTGCATACTCTACGTGATTGCGACGGACTTTTGATCACATCAAAATTCCGTGGCAACCGATCAAGTCCGCGTACGCTACGTGATTGCGACGGACTTTTGATCACATCAAAAGTCCGTGGCAACCGATCAAGTGAGACTAAACTGCTATGTTTATAACATCCAAATCAGTTATCTCATAACTACTTGTGGATTCCAAATATTGTATCACATTCCAGATAAATAGAAAATGTTAAACTTTCCGATCGAACATTCAAACACCCAAGTTTTCCCGAAACAGCTCAACTCTTGAAATAAGTTCAAAAACATCCATTTCATGCAACAGTACCAACGGTCCAGCCGTAGAAGGGTCAAGCCAACGCCTCACATGTGGCACGCGGTACTGCCCCAAACCCTAAGGTTCAAAGGACAGTTCAAGACGGTCACATAATCGAGTTAAGGTTTGTTGTCTTCTAGAGGGTCCATCGCGTTACTTGCACTACTTAGAACGTTATTAAACTACGGAAAAATCCAACATTTGGAAATTTCCCGGTAGGGGAAAAATTGGGTATTTATATCCGGTCGAACTTTTTAACATATTCTAAATTATCCGGAAAAACACATAGACAAAGTTAAACAATCCGATCGAATCATCGAGTCCCCAAAACAACCCAGAAAAACTCAACTGTTGAGTATCAATTAAAAATTCCCATAAAATACATCATGTATAGACGGAAATTACAGTTGAAAGCACATGACAGAATTCACCACTATGGCCGCGGAACCGCCGCTAAAGCCTAGGTGGGGCTGCGGTTCCGCGGCGTAATAGTGGATTTAGGATCACGTGCTTCACAGTAACTCTTACAAAACCCTGCTGAATTTTTTGACAATTTTTAATTATGAAAATTCCACTGTTTCAGAAAATGTACAGAGAGGGTTAAAAGTTAGGGTTTCGGGGTTCGATCGGATTTCTAACATAATCTACACTTCGCCTAAAGCTCTAGCTAGGCTCTGATACCACTGTAGGATTCCTAGGCAGTCTCAAGGGGTTCCATAAGGCATCAACCATGCCAAATTCAAAAATTTTGGTGCCGAGAAACCCTAATATTGATCGTTAACTAGAGGATAGGCGAAACTTTAAGCTAGCAAACAACTTTACTAACAAGTGAAAGAGATTACAACCTTTGTAGATCCGGTCCTCCACTTCTTCAGCTCCGTGTTGACATCCCTCCGCTGCGATCATCGGAATCCTGGACTCTAGTGATGGTTTCGTCGGAGAAATAATTGGGCTAGGTCGTTGACTTCGAGGCCGAAGATGATCCACGTCGGGGAGACTCAAACTCAAGCTATTCCTTCACTTGGTCAAAAACATTGTGAAGAGAACACCCTATACTACATGGCAAGTAGTAGAGGATGAAGAAATAGGAAGTGGGTTCACTTTAGAATTTGATTTCTCACTCTTTTTCTCATAGCACCATTGGAGCTAGCAAGCTTTTGTGGAGCTTGATGATGAAGAAGAAGAAGAAAAAGAATCAAATGAATCATGAAAAATCCAAATGAAACTTATCCTTTCAATTATGGCACCATGGTTGAGTTAAGCCCTCATGCTTAACTCATGTAGAGAATTAACCAAAGCATTAGGTTAAAGGTTGGGTTAACTAATATCTTTAAACAAATGACAAAAGAGTTGACTTTGTCAATGTTTATCAAGCTTCATGAAGCTTGATAACTTTGACCAAAGCATCACTCTTTTGTTATTTGTTAGGAAAATAGTAAACCCTAATTTAACCTTGATTTTGTTCAAGTCTCATACACACAACTTGTTTGTATCATCAAGCATGATACAAACATGTACACTTGTATATATCACATATAAACAATGTGCACATTCAAGTGAGAAAATCAATCTTAAGTGAACCAATACTAGTTAATGTAAAGTAATATATCAAATATATAATTATACATTAAATCATTAAATCAACACTTGATTTAACGATCCGGTCATATTGCATATAACCGACTAATATCAATAGTAACAACTTATCGAATCAACACTTGTTCCGATAACCCGGCTATATCGCATACAACCGATCAATGTCACAAATCGCGAGAATAGAATTCAGTATCACATACTGGTATTATTCTCGGTCCCGCACATATCTCATATGCGCTCCTATTTCGTTTCGCTTGAGCCAGGAAACCCCTGTGTAGGACTCTAAAGACTCGTCAATACGCCGGCAGTGGGTGATGATCATATCAAACACCCACAAGCCGCAAGCGGTCTGATAAACATCACGGCCACCGGGGTATTGAACGATGAGAAGATCAACGAGCAAGCCCGCTCACACTCCTGTGAATCCAACCAGTAACACTACCGTATAGTCCGGTCTGTTCGTCTGATATGTCGCATATCTTGTCTAGGGGTGGTAAACGTCAGACCCCAATAACTCGATAAGTCGTGTCAATATGAGGCTCATAACAGGTCGAGAAACTACTGGTAACACTTACCAGTAAATCCATGAAGCAGCCTTGGCCAAAGACTTCCTGTTATAGCCAATCGAGCACTGCGCAACATCAACTCCCTATACCGGGAGAGACGAAACCCCTCCTATCGCTCATTGCCTCCATGTGATTCGGGACTGTACCTAAAAACCACCGTTTTGCACGCCCTCTTGGACGTGGTAAGGTGGAAATCAAAGCACAGTGGGAATCACACAAGACTCTATGACGATCTCGGGTATACAGACTAACATGTACCAGTGTCACCTGAGAACTGCCATCTGACGTAAGGTATAATACCATCTGGGAGTTCTCGGCGAGTCCGTCCAGTGTACCCAGTCTCCACTGAGCACCCGTATATCATCTCTGATGTCAAACACCAATGGATATGAGTTCATCCATCGCCCATCTGTATGGGTCGAGAAGGTATACGCTAGTCTACTCTGGTATATCGATGCCCCGTCTCGATACACCCACGACTAGGGACTTTGAAGGATGTACTTATGGACTACCATGTCCCCACTAGTATGATCCGCATCATAGTCCAGGTAGTCAAGTACACATCCTAAGGGCTTTACCAACATGTGACAGAGAGACAATCAGTTTACACGTTAAAGTAAAGAGTAACCAGATAGCATACTATCATATCGAGCAAGAAAGTCATCCCTATATATGTCCAAGTATCCACTACAATATACATCCTATGTATAGTAATGGCCTCCAGGGCATACGTATAACTAACAATCAGAAGTCCAGGCACATTTTGTGGTGGTATCACCGGATCAGGGAGATCGTTGATCGCCGGGAGATCGAGGTGAAGAGAGTAGATTCGGAGAATAACACTGCAGATCCATTCACGAAGGCCATACCCCAGACTCAGTTCGAGCGGCTGATCGAGATGATAGGTCTTCGATACGCTAGTAATGGCCCTAGTGCAAGTGGAAGATTGTTAGCGTATATGCCCTAGAGGCCATTACTGTATCATACTAGTTTGTATATTATTTAATGGAAGCTTGGGATATTCACAGTTGTATAGACAATCTTGCTCAAAATGGTAGTATGCTACTTGGTTTGTTTCTACTTTAATGTGCGCATGTGTTTCTTTTAGCATATCGCCTATACACATTAGTGGAGCCCTTACGATCTTTGCTTGATTACAAGCGTTGTGATGGCAGTCACACTAGTGGGGGCTGGGTAATCTACAAGCACATCCTTATACAGGTCCCTAGTCATTGGATTATCGAGACTGGGCATCGATACTCCGGATCAGACTAGCGTATACGCTTTTCATCCCAGCAGGGGAGATGGTCTGTCCCACAGCCATTAGTACATCGTACTTGAGATAGTATGTGGGTGCTCGTTAGGTTACGAGTACACTGGACCGGACTCGTCGGGAACTGTTGGTTGGTACTATACATATCGTCAGTTATCAGTTCCCAGGTGACATGAGTACAGCTTAGTCCGCTGACTTGACACTGTCACTTCGCCTCGAGTGTGTTCCCACTGTTCTTAGATTGCTACCCTACCACGGCTCAAATGAGTCGTGTAAACAGGTAGCAGTTGGGTGCTGTCCCGATGCACTTGGAGGCAGTGACGGTTAGACAGGATTCGTCTCTCCCGGTATTGGGGGTTGATATCGCGCTGTTTCTAGGAGAGCCATTACACAAAGTCCCTGGCCAGGGCAAGCGACATATACTGGTAGCGTTTCCAGTGTTATCTCAGGGTGTTCTGGGCTACACTCCGACACGAGTTGTACCGCTATTAGAGGACTGGCATTTACCGCCCCTAAGCCCGCCATGCCATACTCTTAGACGAACAGACCGGACTGTACGGAGATTGTCACATTCAGGCTCAGTAGGAGTTCGAATGGGTTCACCTCATCAGTCTTCTTATCGGCATCTACCTGGGGACCGTTACGTACAGCTAGTACCGCTTGCGGCCTGTGGTTAAACCCACTGCCAGCGTAGTGTCGAGTCTTTAGAGTCCCACACAGAGGGCTATTCGTCTTTGGGCAAAACAGAGTAGAGGTCGCATGGTTTTGCGACGGGGTTCGTTCACATCCGCGCACTTATGCACGTTTGGTGTTTGGGCAGTTATTATTAGCGGGCTTTGATTTAAGCCAGATCCTAGTATTTGTTTTGGGATTGGTTTTTTCTCATTGTATTCGTGTTCCTCGGAACACGGATGCCGGTGTGTATGCACAGTTGACAGAGGCAGAGGATTCTCATTCGGGTTGTTGACCGTTGACTTTTTCCAAACCCTAATAAGAATGAAAGATATGATTAATGATATTAATTAAAGATAATTGTGCCATGGTTAGGTTGACCATTTGACTTATGTTGACTTTTTGACTTTAGTTGACAATTTGACCATCATCATTTCACATGAAAGATGCTTCTTGATTCTTGCAAAATTCATTTAATGTGAAATGATAATGGTCATTCCAAATGAACCATCACAATTTCTTTAATCATTATTATTATTTCATAATTCACTAATATGAGAGTATGGTTGCAAAATATCCTTATTCTCTCTTGCTCTTTCTCTCTCATATGTTTTGAGCTCATCCTCTTCCTTTCTCAAAAGCTCTCATCTCTCATGTGTTGAGAACCATGAGCTCTTGAGAGAAAACCATCAAGACTTCACTCTACTCATTCTAGAGTTCTAGGTTTAGCAAGCCAAGCACTTTAGTTACCTCTAGGTTGAGGTAGGAGCTCAAGGTAGAGGCTTTCGGGTGGATCTTTCTTCGGCAAAGAGAAGACGAGGAGGAGGAGCCGTTCAAACCACTCCAAGGAGCAAGAATAGAAGGAGTTCAAGACCTAGGTATAACCTTCTAACCGAGTAGCTAAACTTGTAGTTAATTTTCTAGGTTTTTGTTTAGCAAAGATCCTCTAGTTATAGTCCATGTTACCTTGTGTCAAAAATCATTTTTTACCTATTCCGCCTCCCCGTAAGCACCGTGGTGGGTAACGTGGAATTACACGGGTGGGTTTAATTCAATCAAGAAATGTACGGGATGAACTTGACTAGTGGACTATGGTTTGTTGGCATTCGTCAAGGTCATAAGACGTTAGGGGTAAAAGCATTATCGGGAATTTCAAGTGTTGAAATTTGCAATGAGATTGCATACCTTCTATAAGATAGTTGGATCCTGATACCCACTGGGAGTAAGAGTTACTCCTGGGAGACTTTTACACATGACAATTAGCCGATCACGTAGGTTTCAAGAAAGGTGTTAACGGTGTTATGCCTCTGGGAAAACGAGATTTATTTTAATTAGGTCCGTGCGAAAGCACGAGGAACCTCCCTCAAAGTACCAACACTGACCTGGCTGAAAAGATTGGCGAACTTGTAAGGTGTAATTAATCCCGGCTAATCTTACCTTTTAGTGTTTGAAGGAAGATTTGATGAAACAGTGGGAGCCATCCTGATTAGATAAGATAATAACCAATCTAATCTTGCAAGAGCATACGCTTAAGTGTTTTCTTCTCTCTCTCTCTCTCCAGGTAGCGACCTTGTCAGGCTTTAATCAAGATAATAATTTGGATGTATTGACTGAACCCGCTTATTATACTGAGAAGGGGAACGTTGGCCCCGGTCCCACTTATAATTGTTATAAGTCCGAGCAGGGAATAGGAGAATATGCGGATTCTCACGCCGCCCAAACGAAGATTAAGCATGTTGATGCGTTTTCTTTTGGTGTGTTAGTTATCGAGAACTGTTTCTCAGTTCACTCTACGTCCTGGTATTAGATACCGGATCAGGATCCCACATAGGTAGTATGTTACATGGGCTACGTAAAGGTAAGGAACTGGGAGAGGGTGATCATTCCGTAAGAGTAGGGAATGGTGCAGATGTTGCAGCCAAAGCAGTTGGCGAGGATCACCTTGTATTACCAAAAGGTAATACATTGATTCTGAACGAATGCTATTACATTCCGACCCTGTTATGCAATCTTATATCAGTTTCTTTATTAAGTAAAGAGGGATATAGTTTTGTAGTACAGGATTATGTTATGAACATCTTCCTAGATCAAAAGTTGATTGGATCAGGCTCGTTAAATAATGGCATATACGTTCTAAATCAAACTACAGTTCTTAATGTACAGAACACACACAAGAGGAAGAGTTCAGAAATGAACGAATCCTTCTTGTGGCATTGTAGACTAGGTCATATCAATGCGACACGACTAGCTAAGTTGCATAAGGATGGATATTTGAATCCGTTTGAATTTTCATCTTATGACACTTGCCAGTCATGTCTCAAAGGCAAGATGACCAAAACTCCGTTTAGTGGACACGGAGAAAGAGTTACGGAACTTTTGGGACTGATACATAGTGATGTATGTGGTCCCATGTCTATAAATGCCAGGAAAGGTGCCTTGTACTTCATTACATTCACTGACGATCTCTCAAGATACGGACATGTGTTCCTGTTGAAACACAAGTCAGAAGCTTTTGAGAAATTCATAGAATATAAGCACGAAGTCGAGTACCAAACAGGTAAAAGTATTAAGATCCTTCGATCTGATCGAGGAGGAGAATACTTGAGCAATGAGTTTCTGGAGTATCTAAAAGAGAATGGGATTCTCTCTCAAGATATGGTGTATCGGAATGGAGGAATCGCATCCTATTAGATATGGTGCGCTCTATGATGAGCACTGCTGAGTTGCCTGTTTCCTTTTGGGGGTATGCACTTGAAACAGCCATACACCTATTGAATATGGTTCCTACCAAATCAGTACCTACCACTCCATATGAGATATGGAAGAGGAAGAGACCATTTCTTAAGTATGTTAAGATATGGGGTTGTCCGACCCTTGTCAAAAGGCACAATCCGGACAAACTCGAGGCTAGGTATGTCCTGTGCAAGTTTGTAGGATATCCCAAGAACTCACAAGGGTATATCTTCTACCACACTGAGGAACAAAAAGTGTTTGTTTCTCGACATGCCACCTTTTTAGAAAAGGAATTTCTTGCAAAGGAAATTAATGGCGAGGAGGTAAAATTGGAAGAAGTTCCAGCACCACAAACTATAAGAGAAGATTTGGTGGAACCAGAGGATTCAGTAGTTCCCGACGAACCCCAGCTTCTCCGCCAATCTTGTAGGGTTCTTCACCCACCTGAGAGATACTACGGTTTTCTCATAGATGGTGGGAGCGAGGATTGCATCATGGAAGATGATGACCCGACTAGCTTCGAACAGGCCATCACGAGTGGGGACTCTATGAAATGGCTGGATGCAATGCGATCTGAGATGGAATCCATGTACACCAACAAAGTATGTATGTTGGAAGTTGCTCATGAAGGGGTAAAACCCTTTGGGAGCAAATGGATCTTTAAGAAGAAACTTGGTGTAGATGGAAAAGTTAAGACTTTCAAAGCTAGACTTATTGCAAAGGGTTTCTGTCAACGACCAGGTGTGGATTATGACGAAACCTTTTCTCCAATGGCTATGCTTAAGTCCATCCGGATCCTACTTGCCATTCTGCATACCATGACTACAAAATCTGGCAGATGGATGTTAAGAACGCCTTTCTAAATGGTGATTTAGAGGAGTGCGTGTACATGACTCAGCCAGAGGGCTTCGTAGATAGTGGGAGCAGCGGAAAGGTGTGCAAGCTGCTTATATCCAACTACGTGTTAAAGCAGGCATCGCGGAGTTGGAACATCTGTTTTGATGTTGTAGTCAAAGAGTTTAACTTCATCAAAAACGTAGATGAACCTTGTATCTATAAGAAAGTTGCAGAGAGTAAGGTTGTCTTCCTCGTATTGTACGTTGATGACATACTCTTGATAGAAAATGATGTTCCTATGCTGCACTCAGTCAATCTCTTCTTATCACATAGATTCTCAATGAAAGATCTACGAGATGCCTCCTGCATTTTGGAAATTAAGATCTATAGAGATAGATCTAAACGGATACTTGGATTGTCCCAATCCAGGTACATTGACACCATACTAAAGAGGTTTAGTATGGAAGAATCTAAGCGTGGGTATTTACTCACGATCTCTGGACTCACTCTCTCCAAAGAGATGTCTCCCAAGACTGATTTGGAGAGAGCTCGCATGCAAGGGATACCCTATGCTTCGGCAGTAGGCTCTATCATGTATGCGATGCTATGTACCAGACCTGATGTAGCATACTCACTAAGTGTAGTGAGTCGGTATTAAGAAGATCCTGGAGAGAATCACTGGACAGCTGTGAAGAACATTCTCAAGTACTTGAGAAGGACTAAGGAGATGTTCTTGGTATATGGTAACGGAGAACTCTAGGTGGAGTCCTTTACCGATTCGAGCTTCCAAAGTGAAAAGGATGACTCTAAGTCGCAATCGGGATTTGTCTTTACCCTCAATGGAGGGACGGTGTGTTGGAAGAGTTCCAAACTGGAAACCGTTGCAGACTCGACGATGGAAGCTGAATACATCGTTACCAACGATGCTGCCAACGACGTTTACCACCCCTAGACTAGATATGCAACATATCAGACGAAGAGATCGGACTGTACGAGAGTGTTACTGATTGGATTCTGAAGGGTTCCTATCGACGGCAGCAAGCTTTCGGGAGGCATCGTCCTTGCCATTTTCAAAAATTTGCTGTTTCAAGGAACTCTAAACTAGAATCGATGACTAGAATATAATAGGGAAACTTTAGAAAACCATTTACAACTAAGTGAACTAGAAATACAACATTTGTAGATCGGTCCTTCACTTCATAAGCTCCTTGTAGTAGTCCCTTCACTGCATTGATAGAACTCCCAGACCCTTGCATGGATTCACAGGGCGAATGTAACGTTCTTGCTTGAAGTCTTCGCGGCCGAAGATGATCTACATCGAGGGAATACTAGCTCAAGCTTCTACTTCACTAACTAAAGGATTAGTGAAGCAAACACCCTATACTAATGTGCTAATCTTGTAGAGGATGAGGAAATACGAAGTGGGCTCACTTTAGAATTATTTTTCTCTCAATACTTTCTAACTTTTTCAAACCCTAGAAAGCTTTTTGAGCTTGAGGAAGAAGATGAACAAATGAGAAGAGAATGAAAATGATCAAGTTAGAGAGTGAACTATGGTGAGTGAGTATCATATACTAACTCATGTACAGACATAACAATGGCTAATTGTGATGGTTAGGTTACTAAATATTTTAAGTAAAACAAAACTAATGGACTTAGTCAAAGCATCCACAAGCTTCCACTAGCTTCATGCGATAATCTAATATTCCACTAATTTTTTTTTCACTTTAAATATTGAAACCCAATATCACAAATAGCATGGTGTAAGTCTCATACACCCATGTATGTTGTATCAATAACCATGATACAAAAAGAAAAACACAATTTAATATATATCATATATATAAATTAAGTGTGTACATGTGAGAAAAAATGCTTAAGTGAGCAAATGTTAGTTAATGTAAATTAGTATATCAAATATACAATTATACACTAAATTATTAAATCAACACTTGATTTAATAATCCGTCTATATCACATATAACCGACTAACATCCAATGTATCGACTTATCGAATCAACACTTGATTCGAAAACCCGGCTATATCACATATAACCGACCGATACAAAAGTCACGGGAATAGAATACGGTATCACATACACGCATTATTCTCGGTCTCGCACATATCACATATGTGATCCTATTTCGTTTTTCCTGAGCTAGTAAAACCTCTATGTAAGACTCTAAAGACTCGTCAATATGCCGGCAGTAGGTGATGATCACATCAAGCACCCACAAGCCGTTAACGGTACTAGCTGGACGTAACGGTTTCCCGGGTATTGAGTGATTAGAAGATCAGCAAGCAAACCTGCTCCAACTCCTGCAAAAGCCTGACGGTAACACTTGCTGTACAGTCCGGTCTCCTCGTCTGATATGTCGCATATCAATTCTAGCGGTGGTAAACGTCAGACCCCAATAACAGATAAGTCATGCCGATGTGAGGCTCATAACGGGTCGAGAAACTACTGGTAACACTTTCCAGTAAATCTCTAAAACAGCCCTGTCCAGGGACTTCCCTGTTATGGCCAATCGTGCACAGCGCAACATCAACCCTCAATACTGGGAGAGATGAAACCCCTACTATCGCTCATTGCCTCCATATGACTCGGGACTGTACCTAAAAACCACCGTTTTGCACGCCCTCTTGGACGTGGTAAGGTGGAAATCAAAGTACAGTGGGAATCACACAAGACTCTATGAAGATCTCGGGTCTACAGACTAACCTGTATAAGTGTCACCAGAGAACTGCCATCTGACGTGAGGTATAATACCATCTGGGAGTTCTCGGCGAGTCCGTACAGTGTACCCAGTCTCCACTGAGCACCCGTATACCATCTCTGATGTCAAACACCAATGGATATGGGATCATCCATCGCCCATCTCATGGGTCGAGAAGCGTATACGCTAGTCTACTCTGGTATATCGATGCCCTGTCTCGATACACCCTTGACTAGGAACATTAAAGGATGAACTTATGGACTACCATGGCCCCACTAGTATGATCTGCATCATAGTCCTGGTAGTCAAGCACACATCCTAAGGGCTTTACCAACATGTAACCATAAGACAGTATCAAGAGACAAGTATACATGTTAAGATAAAGAGCAACCAGATAGCATACTATCATATCGAGAAAGAAAGTCCTCTCTCTATATGTCCAAGAATCCATATAATATACATCATATGTACAATACTGGCCTCTAGGGCATACATACAACTAACAATCTCCCACTTGCACTAGGGCCAGCTGCTGTAGTATCGCATACCGAGCATCCTAAAGAGTCTCTCGAACTGTATCTGCGGAATGGCCTTCATGAGTGGATCCGCTGTGTTGTTCTTCGTGTCAACCCTCCTGACCTCGATCTCCCGGCGATCAGCTATCTTCCGTATCAGGTGATACCGCCTCAGAATATGCCTGGATCGCTGATGGGACCTGGGTTCCTTGGCCAAAGCCCCGCTCCATTGTTATCACAATAAAAAGGTATTGGATCCTTAATGGATGGAACCACTCCAAGTTCAGTTATGAACTTTTTGATCCAGACAACCTCTTTGGCAGCATCGTTGGCAGCGATGTATTCAGCCTCCATCGTCGAGTCTGCCACGGTTTCCTGCTTGGAACTCTTCCAGCATACCGCCCCTCCGTAAAGGGTAAATACAAATCCCTAGTGCGAATTAGAGTCTTCCTTATCACTCTGGAAGCTCGAATCGGTAAAGGACTCCACTTGGACTTCTCCGTTACCATACACCAAGAGCATCTCTTTAGTCCTTCACAAGTACTTGAGAATGCTCTTCATAGTTGTCCAGTGACTCTCTCAAGGATCTGCTTGATACCTACTCACTACACTTAGTGAGTGTGCTACATCGGGTCTGGTACATAGCATCGTGTACATGATAGAGCCTACTGCCGAAGCATAGGGTATCCCTTGCATGTGAGCTCTCTCCAAATCAGTCTTGGGAGACATCTCTTTGGAGAGAGTGAGTTCAGAGATCGTGGGTAAAAACCCACGCTTGGATTCTTCCATACTAAACTGCTTTAGTGTGGTGTCAATGTACCTGGATTGGGACAATCCCAGTATCCATTTGGATCTATCTCTATAGATCTTAATCCCCAAGATGTAGGAGGCATCCCCAAGATTTTTCATTGAGAATCTTTGTGATAAGAAGAGCTTGATCGATTGCAGCATAGGAATATCATTTCCTATCAAGAGTATGTCATCCACGTACAATACGAGAAAGACAACCTTACTCTCTGCCACCTTCTTCTATATACAAGGTTCATCTGCGTTTTTGACGAAATCAAACTATTTGATAACGACATCAAAGCAGATGTTCCAACTCCGCGATGCTTGCTTTAATCCATAAATGGATTTAAGCAGCTTGCACACCTTCCCGCTGCTCCCACTAGCTACGAAGCCCTCTGGCCGAGTCATGTACACGCTCTCTTCTAAATCACCATTTAGAAAGGCGGTCTTAACATCCATTTGCCAGATTTCGTAGTCATGATATGCAGCGATGGCAAGCATGATCAGGATGGATTTAAGCATAGCCACTGGAGAAAAGGTTTCGTCATAATCCACACCTGGTCGTTGACGAAAACCCTTTGCAACAAGTCTAGCTTTGAAAGTCTCCACTTTCCCATCTATACCAAGTTTTTTCTTGAAGATCCACTGGCTTCCAATGGGTTTTACCCATTCAGGAGCATCTTCCAAAGTCCATACTTTGTTGGTGTATATGGATTCTGTCTTGGACCGCATTGCATCCAGCCATTTCACTGAGTCACCACTCGTGATGGCCTACTCGAAGTTAGTTGGGTCATCATCCTCCATTATGCAATCCTCGCTTCCACCTTCTATGAGAAAACAGTAGTATCTCTCAGGTGGGTGAGGAACCCTAGTAGATCGGCGGAGTGGTTGGGGTTCATCTGGAACTACCGAAACCTCCGGTTCCACCAAATCTTCTATTGTAGTCTGTATTGCTGGAACCTCTTCCAGTTCTACCTCCTTGCCACTAATCTCTTTTTCAAGAAATTCCTTTTCTAAAAAGGTGGCATGTCGATAAACAAACACTATTTGTTCCTCGGTGTGGTAGAAGATATACCCGCGAGAATGTTTGGGATATCCAATAAACTTACACAGAATGGACCTTGCCCCGAGCTTGTCCGGATTTTGTGTTTTCACATATGCCGGGCAACCCCATATCTTAAAATAATTAAGATACAGTCTCTTTCCTTTCCATATCTCATATGGAGTAGTTGGTACAGATTTGGTGAGAACCATATTCAATAGGTCTGCAGCTGTTTCCAGTGCATACCCCAAGAAGGAAATAGGTAAGTCAGCTGTGCTCATCATAGAGCGCACCATATCTAATTGGGCGCGGTTCCTCCGTTCCGATAAACCGTTGTGCTGTGGTGTATATGGAGGAGTTAGCAGAGAGAGAATCCCATTCTCTTTTAGGAAGTCCAGGAATTCATTGCTCAAGTATTCACCTCCTTCATCAGATAGAAGTATTTTAATACTTTTCCTATTTTGGCTCTCGACATCTTGTTTATATTCTCTAAATTTCTCAAAAGCTTCTGATTTGTGTTTCATCAGGAACACATATCCGAATCTAGAGAGATCGTCAGTGAATATAATGAAGTACACAGAACCATTCCTGGCATGTGTAGACAAGGGACAGCATACATCATTATGTACCAGTCCCAAGAGTTCCGTAACTCTTTCTCCGTGTCCTGTAAACAGAGTTTTGGTCATCTTGCCTTTGAGACATGACTGGCAAGTGTCATAAGATGAAAATTCGAAAGGATTCAAATATCTATCCTTATGCAACTTAGCTAGCCGTGTCGCATTGATATGACCAAGTCTACAATGCCACAAGAAGGATTCGTTCATTTCTGAACTCTTCCTTTTGTGTGTGTTTGTTATGCTCAGAACTGTTGATTGATTTAGAACATAAATGCCATTGCACAACGTGCCTGATCCAACTAACTTTTGGTTCAGGAAAATGTTCATAACATTATCTTGTAATACAAAATTATATCCCTCTTTACTTAATAAAGGAACCGATATAATGTTGCATATCAGGTTCGGCATGCAATAGCATTCGTTCAGAATCAATGTATTACCAGTTGGTAATACAAGGTGATATTCCCCGACGGTTTTAGCTGCAACAATTGCATCATTTCCAACCCTTACGTCTTTATTACCTTCTCCAAGTTCTCTATCTTTTCTCAGCCTATGTAACTGATTACATATATGGGATCCTGACCCGGTATCTAATACCCAGGATGTAGAGCAAATGGAGAAACAGTTCTCTGTAACGAACACACCTGAAGAAAATGCATCAACATGTACTTTCTTCATTCAGGTGGCATGGGAATCTTGGTATTCCCCTATATCATGTTCAGTCTTATAACTTTTATAAGAAAGAAGGGAACCAACGTTCCCCGGCATAGTATAACTTGCGGGTTCGGTCAATACATCCATATTATTATCTTGATTAAAGCATGATATGGTCACTACCTTGAGAGAGAGAGAAAAAAACACTTTAGCGTATGCTCTTGCAAGATCAGATTGGTTATTATTTTATCTAATCAGGATGGCTCTCACTGTTTTTATCAAATCTTCCTTCAAACCCTAAAACGAAAGACTAGCCGGGATTAATTGCATTGTACAATTTCGCCAATCTTTCAGCCAGGGCAGTGTCGATACTTTGAGGGAGGTTTCCCGTGCTTTCACACGGACCTAATTAAAATAAACCTCGTTTTCCTAGAGGCATAACCCTCGTTGACACCTTTCTAGATACCTACTTGATCGGCTAATTGTCCTGTAGAAAACTCTCCCAGGAGTAACAATTACTCGCAGTGGGAATCAGGATCCAACTATCTCATAGAAGGTATGCAATCTCATTGCAAATTTCAACACTTGAAATTCCCGACAATATTTTGCCCCTAGCGACCCATGACCTTGACGCAGGCCAACTTCCCGTTGTTCCCACTATCTACGAAACCTTCCGGCTGATCCATATAAACGCACCCTTCTAAATATCCGTTCAGAACAGCCATTTTTACGTCCATCTTCCAGATCTCATAGTCATGGAAGGCAGCAATGGAAAGTACGATCCGAATGAATTTGAGCATAGCCACTGGAGAAAAGGTTTCGTTATAGTCCACACCTGGTGTTTGACGAAAACCTTTTGCAACGGGTCTAGTCTTATAGGTTTCCACCTGCCCATCTACACAAGTTTCCTTTTATAGATCCTTTTGCATCCAACGTGTTTTACGCCAGGCGGAGCAATATCCAAGGTCTACACTTTATTGGTGTACATGGAATCCATTTCGGATCACATAGCATTGATTGAAAGAGATTTTACGATCACCAAAAATATTTTACCGCAATCAGAAACGACGTCGCTTTGTAGCTAGCCGGTGAATACGGGTCGGTCCACAGGGATGTGTAATTTTCCTAAGTGTTCTTACGAGCTGATTCCAATGGTGTAACGTTTTAGATATCGTTTTTTGTTTGTTTCTGTTTTTGGGTGAAATTTGTCGGTATTTTTTGTTTTATACCGATTGTGATCAAATGCCCATATCGACTTGCCAGCATCTAGTTTTGATAAAATAAAGCTAGTGCGCAAACTTTGGTAGTATATGGGACGTTTTTGTCCAATTTGAATTTTTCCCAATTTTAATGTTATTTTAGTCCGGTTTGCACATTTTGGGAAATCTTCTCTTTATGACTTTTCTTTAAATTTTCTTTTGTTGACCTAAACCACATAGCCTTTTGAATGTGTGGACATGGATTTAAGTGATTAAGAAAAGAAAAGAAAAGAAAAGAATAGAAGAGAAGGTGCATGCATGTGTGGACTTTGTGTGTGAATGCATATATTGTTTGGATATTGCTTGGAAATTTCCCTCTCTCTCTCCCTCCACTCACTTGGCCGAGCCCTCTTTTCTCTCTACTGCACTTAGCCAATTCTCTCTCTCATTTCTTCACAATTCAATCACAAATCCTCAAGTCTTCATCAAAAGTTCACAAATTTCATCAAAATCTTCACTTTTTCCTTGTGCTTGCCTTGAAGTGCACATGAGCTTGGATCTTGCTGTTCTTTGGTGTAGGTAAATTCTTTTACTGCTCTTTGATGTGTTTTTAGTGTAGTTTAGCTATTTAATTGCAGTTTAGAATGTTTAAATTAGGTTTTGTTGCGAAATATCGTATTTTTGTATCGGTTTGTGACTTCTAGGACCTGCTGTGATCCGGAAAGTTTACTGAGAAATTAAACAAAGTTGTAGTGTTGTACTAGGGAACCTGGAGCACCACCTAGGAGACGGACCCCAGGCCACCGGCCAGGGCCGGCGACGGCTAGAGGAGGGGCCGGTGACGCCGGCCATGGTGAAGAGTTAGGGTTTGGGTTTTTGTCTGTAGGTGTCTGCTATGGTTTTGTTTCTTCTGGTCTTGTTTGGTTGTTTAGTTTTCACAGTAGGCAAAATTTGGGATCAATTAGGTAGTTTCTAGTGTTTTGTGTCCGCGCGACACGTGTTACGACACGGGTCGTGCAGTTTTCGTGGTTTTGCTCTTAAGTTGTATTCGTCGTGTCGCTACTCTCGTTAGCCACGATACGAACACTTAAGAGGTGGTTGTGTGTTGTTGTGTCGGTTAGGTGTAGCTTGTTCGTGTTTTGTAACTGTTATTAATATATATTTGCTTGTTGTTTATATGTTGCAGGTTCGCAGGCGGAGACTACGGACACTGCCACAGGGGGATACAGGTGGTAGACTTCATCTAGCTTGGAGTGTGGGTGGGTAGATTTAACATCTACAGGGGAATCGCCCGCATGGCGTTATGCGTCTGGGCTAGAAATATTTACATTTGTCGCATATTCTATGTCATGTTTAGAATTGCGCATATACCTTTCTGCTTAGTGATAGTTGTGTTTGGACTAGTATCCTTAGGACACTGCTGTAAGTCCATGCTACCTCTCCCGGTACTTTCGGGCATGCGGAATTTGGTGAAAAACAATTTTCTTAGAGGTGGTAATATGGACTCAAAGCCGGATCTTTGTTAAACATCTAACTAACAACCTAACTACGAGTTGCTAACTACTCGGTTAGGGGGTTATACCATTCTTTTTCTCGAACTCCTTCGTCTTCAAGCTTCGATGGTCGTCCGAATCGGCTTCTCCCCGTCGTCTCCTTGCGCCGAAGATAGATCCACCTGAAAGCTTCAACCTTTGGCTCCTTCTTCGAACTTTGAAGAAACTAGTTCACTCGGTTTGCTAAACCTTGTGAACTAGAGTGAGTAGAGAAGAGTTTGTATGGGATTTTATCTATGGTTCTTGGTTCTCAACTCATGAGACAAGTGAACCATAGAGTCAAGAGAGAGAGAGCAAGAGGAGGAGATGAGAGCTAAAGAACAAGAGAGAGAATGAGCATGAAAGAATGAGAGAAGACTTTTCTCATTTGGCTCTCATAATCCAAAACAATCATAACACCTCATATCAATCAAGTATTATGTGATGGTTTAAGCAACCATAGCCATATCATTTCATGCACTCATTTTGCACAAAAGAGCAAGCAAGCAAAAGTATTTGCCATGAAATGATAGCTATAGTTATCATGATGGTCAATTAGTCAAGCCTAGTCAACCGGTCAACAAAGTCAACAAGTCAACAAAGTCAATCCCTCAACAACCATGTCACCATAATACTTAATTAATATAATTGTTAATCACATATCATATTCTCATTAGGGTTGAGCAAAAAGTCAATAGTCAACTGTCAACGGTCAACAACCCTAATGAGAATCCTCTGCCTCTGTCTCTCCGTCAACTATGCATACACACCCGCATCCGCGTTCCGAGGAACACGAATGCATACTGGATAAAACCAATCCCAAAAGGTACACTAGGATCTGGCTTAAACCAAAGCCCGCTAGTGTGAACTGTCCGGACACTGTACGTGCACAACTGCACGGATGTGACCGAACCCTATCGCAAAACCATGCGACCCGTCGCAAAACCATGCGACCCGTCGCAAAACCACGCGACCTCTACTCTTTTGCCTAAAGGCGAATAGCTTTCTGTGTGGGACTCTAAAGACTCGACACTACGCTGGCAGTGGGTTTAACCACAGACCGCAAGCGGCACTAGCTGTGCGTAACGGTCCCCAGGTAGATGCCGACAAGAAGACTGACGAGGCGAAACCCATCTGAACTCCTACTGAGCCTGAATGTGACATTCTCCGTACAGTCCGGTCTGTTCGTCTGATATATCGCATGGCGGGCCTAGGGGGCGGTAAACGTCAGTCCCCCAATAGCGGTACAAGTCGTGTCGGAGTGAAGCCCAAAACACCCTGAGATAACACTGGAAGCCTACCAGTATATCTTGTTTGCCCTGGCCAGGGACTACTCGTGTAATGGCTCTCCTAGACACTGCGCGATGTCAACCCCCAATACCGGGAGAGACGAATCCTGTCTAACCGTCACTGCCTCCAAGTGTTTCGGGACTGCACCCAACTACCACCTGTTTGCACGACTCCTTTGAGCCGTGGTAGGGTAGTAATCAAAGTACAGTAGGAACACACTCGAGGCGAAGTGACAGTGTCAAGTCAGCGGACTAAGCTGTACTCATGTCACCTGGGAACTGATAACTGACGATAGGCATAATACCAACTAGCCAGTTCCCGACGAGTCCTGTCCAGTGTACTCGTAACCTAACGAGCACCCGCATACTATCTCAAGTACGACGTGCCGAAGGCTGTAGGACAGACCGTCTCCCACACTGGGATGAGAAGCGCATGCGCTAGTCTACTCCGGAGTATCGATGCCCTGTCTCGATAGTCCTGCGACCAGGGACCTGCATAAGGATGTGCTTATAGATTACCCAGCCCCACTAGTGTGACTGCCATCACAACGCTGGTAATCAAGCAAAGATCCTAAGGGCTCCACTAATGTGTATAGGCGATATACTAAAATAAACACATGTACACATTGAAGTAGAAACAAACCAAGTAACATACTACTATTTTGAGCAAGATTGTATATATAAGGTGAATATCCCAAGCTTCCATTAAGTAATATACAAACTAGTATGATACAGTAATGGCCTCTAGGGCATATACACTAACAATCTCCCACTTGCACTAAGGCCATGTACTGGCGTATCGAAGACCTATCATCTCGATCAGCCGCTCGAACTGAGTCTGGGGCAAGGCCTTGGTGAATAGATCTGTAGTGTTATCTTCTGAAGCGACTCTCCGAACCTCGATCTCCTGGCGATCCACGATCTCCCTGATCAGGTGATGCCGCCTCAAGATGTGTCTGGATCTCTGATGGGACCTGGGTTCCTTCGCTAAAGCTATAGCCCCGTTGTTGTCGCAATACAGAGGTATTGGATCAACAATGGACGGAACTACCTGAAGCTCTTTCAAGAACTTCCTCATCCAGACAGCTTCTTTTGCGGCATCAGATGCAGCGATGTATTCCGCTTCCATCGTCGAGTCTGCAACGGTTTCCTGTTTGGAACTCTTCTAACACACCGCCCCTCCATTGAGGGTAAAGACAAAACACGACATGGACTTGGAATCATCCTTGTCACTCTGGAAGCTGGAGTCAGCAAAGGCCTCGATCTGGAGGTCTTTTCCTCCATACACCAAGAACATCTCCTTAGTCCTTCTCAGGTACTTGAGAATGTTCTTTACCGCTATCCAGTGTTTCTCCCCAGGGTTTGACTGATACCGGCTTACCACACTCAGTGCATAAGCTACATCCGGTCTGGTACACAACATCGCATACATTATAGAGCCCACCGCAGAAGCGTAGGATATAATAGACATGCGATCCCTCTCCAAATCAGTCTTGGGAGACATCTCTTTACAGAGGGTGAACCCGTGACAAGCCGGTAGGTTACCGCGCTTGGAATCTTCCATACTGAATCTTTTCAGTATGGTGTCGATGTACCTGGACTGTGAAAATCCCAATATCCTCTTGGATCTATCACGATGGATCCGGATCCCCAGGATGTATGTGGCATCACCCAGGTCTTTCTTGGAGAACCTGTGTGACAAGAACCCCTTGACAGATTGTAGCATAGGAATGTCATTTCCTATTAAGAGAATGTCATCCACGTACAAAACGAGGAATACTACAGTTCTCGCTACAAATCTACAATAGATGCATGGTTCATCTGGATTTTTGATAAAGCCAAATTCCTTGACCGTCTCATCAAAACAGATGTTCCAACTCCGCGTTGCCTGCTTTAGTCCATAGATGGACTTAAGCAACTTGCACACCTTTCCGCTGCTCCCACTCTGAATGAAACCCTCTGGTTGGTCCATATAGACACACTCCTCTAAATTTCCATTTAGAAAAGCGGTCTTTACGTCCATTTGCCAGATTTCATAATCGTGGAAGGTAGCAATGGCAAGAAGGATCCGAATGGATTTCAGCATAGCCACTGGAGAAAAGGTTTCGTCATAGTCCAAGCCAGGTCTTTGACGGAAACCCTTTGCAACAAGTCTAGCTTTATAGGTCTCAACCTGTCCATCTACACCAATCTTCCTTTTGAAGATCCAGTTGCATCCTATGGGTTTTACCGCGTCTGGAGCAATGTCCAACGTCCATACTTTGTTGGTGTACATGGACTCCATTTCGGTCCGCATTGCATCCAGCCATTTTACTGAGTCAACGCTCTGAACGGCCTGCTGGAAGCTAGTAGGCTCATCATAATCTATGATGCAATCCTCTCTATCCCCGTCTACGAGAAAACCGTAGTATCTCTCGGGCGGATGAGACTGCCTACTACTCCTGCGGAGCGGCGTAGGAATGTCCTGTTCTTTTGAACCCTCTGGTTCCACTAAGCTTTCAGTAATAGCTCGTGGTTCTGGAATTTCTTCCAGTTCTACTGCGCTCCCACTAATTTCCTTTTCTAAGAACTGGTGTTCTAGAAAGTGGGCATGACGGGAAATAATAACTTTTTGTTCCTCTTCGCAGTAGAAGAAATATCCCTTGGAGTTCTTTGGATATCCCACAAACTTGCACTGTACTGAGCATGCCTCGAGCTTGTCCGCATGCTGTTTTTTGACAAAAGCTGGACTTCCCCATGTCTTAATGTGATTAAGATGGGGCCTCTTCCCACACCACATCTCATATGGTGTGGTAGGCACAGTCTTAGTGGAAACTCGGTTCAAAAGGTACGCAGCTGATTCTAGCGCATACCCCCAGAATGATCACGGTAACTCAGCGTTACTCATCATAGACCGTACCATATCCAATAGGGTGCGGTTCCGTCTCTCCGATACACCGTTATGTTGCGGAGTGTATGGAGGAGTAAGCTGAGAGAGAATTCCATTCTTTTTTAAATAGTCCAGGAACTCGGCACTCAAGTATTCACCACTTCGATCCGATCTTAGAATCTTGATACTTTTGCCGGTTTGTTTTTCTACTTCATTCTTATATTCCTGGAACTTTCTAAAAGCTTCGAATTTATGTTTCATTAAGAAGACATAACCGTACCTTGAAAAGTCATCCGTAAAAGTAATGAAGTAAGAAAAACCGCTTCACGCATGTGTAGACATTGGACCGCACACGTCGCTGTGTACGTGTCCCAAGAGCTCGCTCGCTCTTACTCCGTGTCCAGTGAACGGAGTCTTTGTCATCTTTCCTTTGAGACAGGATTGACAAGTGGCATACGATTGATATTCGAACGCATTCAAATATCCTTTTGTATGTAACTTCGTCAACCTTCTCTCATTGATGTGACCCAGTCTACAATGCCATAAGAAAGTCTGATTTATTTCCGGAGACTTTCTTTTGTGTGTATTCTGGACATTGAAAATCTGTGGTTGGTTTAATACGTATATACCATTGCTCAATGTACCTGACCCAATCAGAACTTGATTAAGGTGAATGTTTACAACATTGCTTACAAACGCAAATTCATAACCTTCTTTAGAAACCAAAGATACAGAAATGATATTACAAGTTGCGTTGGGTACAAAAAAGGAATTACGCAAAACCAAAACATGTCCATCTGACATTCCCAGGTGATAGTCCCCCACGGCTTTAGCATCCATGCTAGCTCCGTTCGCAACTCTGAGGGTCATGTCACCTGCTTTCAAAACACTACGGTTTCTCAACGCCTGCAAAGAATTACAGATATGAGATCCTGATCCGGTATCCAATACCCAAGAAGTAGAGTTTATTGAAAGACAGTTTTCAATAACATACACACCTGAAGCTAAAGCTGCAACCTTCTTCAATTCCTGTGTTCTGGCCTTCCAGGCCCTGCAATCATTCTTCCAGTGTCCTTTCTTATGACAATAGAAGCATTCTTCCTTATCCACAACCTTCCCCGCTTTCTTTGTTGCTTTAGATTTTCCCTTCGTATCCACTTTACTAACACCGCCTCTTGGTTTGGCGGGGGCTTTCTTCTTCTTTCCCTTGGCTTTCGCCTTGGACCTAGAAGAAGATGATCCTCCTACAAACAAAGTGGATGTTTCCCTACCTTTCTGTAGGGTGCCCTCTGCGCTCCTCAGCATGTTGAGGTGCTCTGAAAGTTCAACTTCTTTTTCTTGTAAGTTGAAGTTCAGTATAAACTGGGCGTAAGTGGACGGAAGGGACTGGAGAACTAAGTCCGTATAGAGCTCACTCTCTAATGTGGTCCCTAGGTCCGTGAGCTCCTCAATGTAGCCGATCATCTTTAGCACGTGTTCTGCTACTGATGATCCGACGGCCATCCTTGCCGAAAATAACCTTTTCGACGCTTCGTATCTTACGATACGAGATTGCTCTCCATACAGTTCTTTTGTATGAAGAAATATGGATTCTAAGTTCATATTCTCGTGCCTCCTCTGATGTTCATTGTCCATAGAGGCAAGTACGAGGCACTTGGCCTTCGCGCTATCAATCTCCCAAGTCTTACGGATTTCCTTATCCGCGACGCTGGAAGTGGGACCAGGGACAGGGGGAGCTTTGGTGGTATGAAGATACCCCAGCTTGTCGTAAGTGATTGCCATCTTGACATTCCTGAGCCAATCTTTGTAGTTTGGCCCTGTCAGTATGTTTTTATCTAGAAGTAACTTAAGTCCAGTCATGTTGAATGGTCGCTGCAATTAGGAGAGAGAGAAGAAACACTCAGCATGATGCTCTTGCAAGTTTAGAGTGGTTTTTAGTTTGTCTAAACAGGATGGCTCCCACTGTTTCTCGAATCCCTCCTCAAACCAAAAAGGAAGAATTAGTCGGGATCAATCCCACCGCACAATACTTGCTTAACCGTTCAGCCAGGCCAGTGTCGGTACTTCGAGGGAGGTTTTCCAACGCTTTCGCGAAGTTCCTTAATTAAATAACCTCTTTTCCCTGGGGGCGTAGCCCCGCTAACACCTTTCTAGACACCTACTAGGTTTATAGCATTGATCGTTTAGTGAGAAATTTCCCGAGGAGTAGCATATACTCACAGTAGGATCGGGATCCAAATATCATCGCGTGACGAAACTGAAGGAATCCTACCAGAATCATCACACTCCAAATGGTATGCAACACTAGCAAGTTTCAGTTCTTTTGAAACTCCCGATGTGGATTTTTGCCCCATGCTCTTATGACCTTGACTTTGGCTAAAATATCATAAGTCACATGTCAAGTTCTACTCGACATTCTCCAGGTTAATTTGGATCCATCCATACCTACCCTTGACTTTGGCCAAAATGGCAGTACGACTGTCCCAAACCAACGCATTTATCTATGCTACACATGAATACCCAATAGCTACCAATCACTCTGTCTTGACTTTGGCCAACATACACAGCTTGAATACTATTGACTATTCATGTGAAACGACGGAGGGCTACGAATGGTTTTGGCAAAACCGTGAACGTAGTGAACTTGATATAATCGATGGAATGAGATAGCTTTTAAAAAGGAGTGGCTCAAGCTCCGCATTTAAAAGTTAGTTTTGAAAAGAACCGAGTGGTTTTCCGAAAGTGTTCCAACGATTTTAACTTGGTTTATTTTCTTGCATTAGTTCTTTTAATGCGTGATATTCTTGCATTAGTTCTTTTAATGCGTCCCATCATTTAATCCTACCATTGCAGAAAACAACCAAAATATGACGTACGCTTATGCCATTCGCATTCGCCACGGGGCCCCGTCATTACCCGTTAGGTTACTTAACTAACGACAGAGCGGGGGCTGGGCTAGCGCGGCTGTAAAACATAAGCAATGCCTAAATAATATCATATATAGATATACAACAATGATAGCCATTTCAGATCACAGATGAACACATTGGATATACTAGGAAGCTGCAATTCGTACGAGCCTGTAACGAAAAGCAGATTACACGGTCGCGGTGAATAGCCAATACCCCACCTAAGACCCCTACGGGTGCGGCAAACTACCCGCCAAGTACCTGAAGCGAAGCAACCTCCCTCAACCCCGTGAGTAGGCCACTCGGCACTTCGGCATACCCGGTAGTTTATGCACCCCCTCCATGGGTCTATCCTAGGAGCAAAAACAGTAAAAAGAAATTATACAATGACGGCTACAACCCCGACCCGGTTGTGCGGCCATACAAATAATTATTACATCAATTTACAAATTTACATGAATTGAAAGAAAAGAAAGCTCTCGTCTCACAACCCCCGGCTATTCACCCGCGACAATCCAATGAATTCATATACACATTCCAATAATATTACAGATCACAGATTTGTATAACCCCTACTAATCGACATATAGCGATTAGTAGACGTTCAATACAAATATCACATCACAGAAAAGCCCGTTAGCTTAAGTCTTTTAGAAGTTCGATCAAAAATACGGATTTACAGGCCCCAAATACAAAATTTTCGTTCTGGAAAATCTGGGCAGAAAATACATATTCCAAAAATCCTAAAACAACCCCAGAAATACACTGCACCAAATTTGGACCTCGGCCGAGTCAACTCGGCCGCGGAACCGCGGCGGGAGCGTGCTCCCGCCGCGTTTCCGCGGCGCTTTGAACGGTTCGTGGGACCAAATTTTGTGGTTATTCTAACAAAAGCCTGAGCCAATTTTTAAGATGAAATTTATCAACTTTTGAACAGAATAAAAATCGGCAGAAACTTGAAAATCTCGGGTTCGTTTCGTGACTTTTCTTTGATCGATCTTCTAGCTACTTTGCTAACATGTTAGATAGAGTTTAACTAGGCTCTGATACCACTGTAAGTCCATGCTACCTCTCCCGGTACTTTCGGGCATGCGGAATTTGGTGAAAAACAATTTTCTTAGAGGTGGTAACATGGACTCAAAGCCGGATCTTTGTTAAACATCTAACTAACAACCTAACTACGAGTTGCTAACTACTCAGTTAGGGGGTTATACCTTTCTTTTTCTCGAACTCCTTCGTCTTCAAGCTTCAATGGTCGTCCGAATCTGTAAGCCCGCGGGGGCGCCCCGGCCGTCGATCCGACGCCGGAAACGCGGAAAACAAAAACTTTGCGAACTTTGCAAAACGGCACCACCGCGGACTTTTTACCCGGATCGGGCCATTAACCTAGCTAGCTAGCAAAAAGGAAAAGGGTAGAGATGCAATACCAAGCGATCCGTGTCCTTCGGTCTTTGTCTCCACTCCGATCTCCTGCGGAATCTTCGTCACCTCCTCGCTCGTCGGAAAGGGCACCACGTAGCCGGAATCTTTTACGGGCTCCCGCCTCTTGACCGAGGCAACTCGGGCGCGAAGTTGGCTAGCCGACGTGTCCAAGACTTGCTATAGAATAGTGTAGAAGCTTGTCTCTTTAGGGGTGTATGAGGTTGCCATGGTTGGAGGAATTTTGCACAATGATTTTTATGGATCAAAGCTTGCTAAAGAATGGATCATCCAATCAAAGAAAAATGAGCACCTCTTTTAAAAGAGCTCGGCCAAAGAAAATCACTCACTGGAAAAATGTGTGAAGTGTATGTTTATAAATAAAAACCATGCTAAAAAAGAATTAACACTTCACAGCCAATCATGAAGAAGGGGGTCCACCAAAAATGACAACAAGGAATTAATTTGCACACACAAATGAAAACCATCTAATTTTCCCTGGGCAGAATAGTGGCCGGCCCACAAGGAAATATTAATGGAATAAAATCCATACAAGAGGAAAAACAATATGCTAAAACCAAAAAGGTCACACTCATTTCTTTTCAACATCCATCAAGTGAAAAGCCATCAAATGGACAAGAATGGAATATCATGATTAAGCAAGTCTCATCATAATCCACAAATGCAAGAAAACCCTCCACTAAATGTTAATTGCAAACTTGCAATTAACACCCTCCAACAAGAAAGTCCGACCGAGAAGGAATGAAGAAAAACCGGCCGGAACGGAATGCAAACTGGCAACTTCAGAAAACTGATCCCGTAATAAATTACAGGAAAACCCTGCTACTGCAAATACATGCCCGCATTTGTATTCCCACTGAATACAAATGCAGAGAGACAAAACTACACTATCTAAAACTAGAATCCGGCTTAAGCCAAAGCCGGCTAGTAAAATCTGTCCGATCACGATCCGTGCAATACCGCACGTATCTGATCGAACCCTGCCATATCTCCATACGGCCTCTACAGCGTTTCGTCCGAAACTTGAGTAACTGTCTGTGTGGTGGACTCTAAAGACTCGTCAATACTATGGCTGTAGATTTAACCACTAGCACGTCAGAGGTATTAGCCATACGTGACGGGCCACCAGCTATCGACCAAAAGGGACGTCGATGAGCGAACTCATCCTGACACCCTACTGAGCCTGTCAGTGACAATATCCGTACAGTCCGGTCCGTTCGTCTATGAGCATCGCATGGCGGGCCTAGGGGGTTGGTAAAAGTCAGACCCCCAAAAGCGGTACAAGTCGTGTCGGAGTGTAGCCCAGAACACCCTGAGATACTACTGGAATACCTACCAGCAAATCTCCTGCCTTGGCCAAGGACTTTTCATGTTCTGGCTCTCCTCGACACAGCGCGACCTCACCCCCAATACCGGGAGAGACGAACCCCTGCAGATCCGCTCACTGCCTCCATGTGGCTCGGGACTGTACCCAACTAAAACCTGTTTGCACGACTCCTTTGAGCCGTGGTAGGGTAGTAATCAAAGTGCAGTGGGAACTCACACGAGACAAATGACGATCCCAGGTCGATGAACTAACCTGTACACATGTCACCTTGGAACTGCTATCTGACGTCTGGTATATCCCAACTAGCAGGTTCCCGGCGAGTCCTGTCCGGTGTACTCATAACCCAATGAGCACCTGTATACATCTTAGGTGAACCAACTGACACCAGTGGCTTGTGAGACCGGCCACCGCCCCTCGTCGAGGTCTCGACTGTATACACTAGTCTACTCTGGAGAAACGATGCCCTGTCTCGAATCTCCCACGACTAGGGACCTTTTAAGGATGTGCTTGTAGACCCCAGCTCCCACTTATATGATCGCCCTCATACTGCTGGTGGTCAAGCAAGAATCCTAGGGGCTCTATCAACGTGTAATAGCGACTTGTCAGGTCACCTAAAGCAGTACACGATGATAAAGATAAACCAGATAGCATACTATCATCTCGAGTAAGACTGTCCTACTGGGACAGGTCCTCCCCTCAATCATTGCAATCACGTGCCTGTGATCCAATAATTGACTCTGAGGGTACTATCTCCAACAATCTCCCACTTGCACTCAAGGCTAATTATTGCGATGTCGCATACTCACAGCCCGTGTGATACCGAACACCCAACTCCTCTACTAGTCAGTCTCACAAAGCTCGTTTGCGAAACTATTGCGTTCGAGGGATAGCCTCAGTGAGTGGATCCGCTTTGATGTTTCTTTCTATGTCTCTCTATATCTCAAGTTCGCGGAGAAAGCTATCTCCCGAAATGAGCAATACCTGTCTTAGAATGTCTGGATGTCTGATGGGACCCAGCTCATAAATGAACTCCAAATCCAAACTTCTTAGACTGTATCGTCAACTGAACTTAATCAGTATCCTGCGCCATGCCTTCCCTCAGTATCCACCTGGACCACCAGTCCAAAATACTGCCCCTCGTCAGAGGGAAAAACTATAACTCTGACAGCCACTCTGCCATCCATGTCACCTTGGAAGCCTGGAATGATAACCGTCTCCTAAAGGAGGCTGCCGTTATCAATTCCTTAGAACATCAACTTGTGTTCTAAAACTGCTTCCGATTGTTTCTCCAGGATTGGATCAATATCAACTTATTGCACCTACTGCAAGAACAACATCTGGTGTGGTACTTGACATCTTATGATTGACTCAATTGCCTAAGCAAGTGATCTGTCAATCATGCATATCCCTCTCCCCTTTAGTCTATAAGACACCTTTAGAGAGGGTGACTCCATCACCTGCAGGTACACTACCGTGCCAGGAGTCGTCCATTCTAAATACTCATAGAATGCGGTCAAAGTACCCAGATTGGGAAACCAACCAAATCTAGATCCAAAACCATAGATCTAGTAACCAGAATGTCTGATATTATATCCAAGTCCTATGTGGAGAAACCACTGTGTGACGACCAAAGTATAACCGATCGTAGTATAGGAATATCACTTCCTACTCTGTGTATGTCATCAAACACCAGGACATCACACCCTACTACCTTCTTAACAGATCCATCCCTTATTCTGATGAAGTCAAACCTCTGACTGTCACATCAGAAATAGATGATCTATCTCCGCTATATCTGCTTTAGTCTATAAATAGACATAAGCCTGATGTCCACCAATGCTTCCGCTGCTCCCACTGACTACGACAACCCTCTGGCAGAGTCATATAGACGTGCACTTCTAAAACCAGTTTAGAACGACGCTATACTCATCCTCCCGCCGGGTCTCGCAGCCTGGAACAACAGCAATGGCAAGTCTGGGTAAACAAGAACCTCCCTGTTACCGTCCTTGAGCATACCGAAGTACCTCTCGGGTGCTTGAGGTTACCCACCTTATCTGCGGAGTGGCCAATGGAATGTCAAACCAGATTGAATCTTTAGGTTCTTATCAAATCTTCAGTAATCGTTTGCGGTTCTGGAATCACTTCCAGTTCTACCATACTCCCACTACTGTTTTTCTGGAAAAAAATCCATTTTTGATAAAACTGTGGCGAGTCAAGAACAATATCTCTATTGATCTTCCAGATGGTAGAAAGTCAACCCTCGTCATAGCCCAGGTCAACCCACAAACAGCCATTACTGAAACGTGCCTTGAGTTGTCCAGAGTCTGGTTTTAAGCATAAGCCGGACAACTCCCCGTATCTTAATAATGTCAAGATATGAACTGTTCTATATCCAAGAAACAGAGGCATTGATTTAATTGAACCAGATTCAAATCATGCAGCTGTCTCCAGTGCATGTCAAGTAAATGGAAAAGAGGCCGATCAGCGTTACTCAATTTAGGAGTACTTCCAATTATGAGTAACCTGAAAGAGAAGTTAGTTCTCTTAATCATTACTATCAACTGAATACTATTCACAAATATCTACTCTTCGATCACCTTGAAGAATCCCGATACTTGCAATGCTTGGTTCTCTACTTTACTCTTATACCTATAACTCCTCAAAACTTAGACCCTGTGTTTCTACGAAACACATGTCTAAGAACTTAGAGAAGTTAAAAGTAAACAGAATATAGTACGAGGACCTACCCCTCTGTCCTAATGGACACTGGACAATATACAATACTCTGTATAAGTCCCCTGAGTCTGGTGACTCATTCACTGTGTGTCGTAGGTTGAAAACTGTACTTTTGGTTAAGAAGAATTACACCGTTGTTCGATGCTCCTTACCTAACCATCCACTGATATAGGTAAATGTCATAGACATAATTTCAAAAAGTATATCTCACTCTATAAAAATAGACGTACAGATATATCAATTTGAAATTGGTGCACAACAACGGATATTCAAAACCAAATATTTGCCGACCGGCAAACAACCCAGGTGGCTTCCTCAAATATCATGAATCCCGATATAATGAGGATGGTCACCTAATTCCCAATAACTTACTCCCACTCATCATCTGTAAAACCATACAGATGTGAGAATCATACCTGGCAAATACATACCCTGGAGCAAGTGTCTAATTGAGAAATCAGTTTTCTTTTAACAGTACACAGTGAAACTGAAACATTGAAATGTTTCGATGGGGTTTCCTGGTATTCCTAGTAATGCCTCTTCCATTGTCCAGATTCACAACTGTAACCGTATAATTCTTTGCCACCTCTCTAAATCCCTTTATATGTCTTTAGTCATTACCTTCTGTACACCCCTTTAGGCCAAATGGTTTTCTTCGTTCCCTACCGTTCGGCACCAGCCTATGGTTTGGAAGAAGACTATCCAATAAGCATAATGGGTGTACTGTCCTAGTCCTAGGAGCACTCGCAATGCGAGAGAAGGTGAGGATAAAAGACAACCGAATGAACTTAATTCATAGGTGATTTAGGATTGACAAAGAAGTACATGGTTTGGTCGTGAATAGCAGCCGCAATTTACTTTGCCCTCTTACTAATCCCTTGCTTTGTCTGAACTTAATACCTTCTGTACACCGTTTAGGCTAATTGGTTTTCTTCATTCCCTACCGGTCGGCACCAGCCTAAGGTTTCGAAGAAGACTATCCAATTTGCGTAATAGGTGTACTACTCCTAAACCAAGGAGTACTCGCAACCTGAGAGAAGGTAAAAGGTAAAGACAACTGAATAGTCCTATTCGTTTTCTCCCGAACCGGAAACCATCCTCGAAGTCCTTCGAGTTCGTATATAACCATACGATGGTTTTGTCTAATGGAAGTGGACGTTCGTAGTAATACGGGGTGTCCCGGAGAAAAGGGTAAAACTAGGAGTGGCAAAGAGGTCTGCAACTCTGACAATCCAAAAGCCAGTGTTAAGAAGGTTCGGTCAACTTGGTCACTGAGTCATAGTCTAGGGTCGGGTCAATGGTCGCTGCCAGAGAGAGAGAGAAAAGAAACACTCAGCGTGCACTCTAACCTAGATCAGAATGTTTACCAATTTATCTAATCTGGAAACCTCCCACTGTAACGTCAAATTCTTCCCCAAACCTGAAAGAAGAATTAGCCGGGATAACCCGAGGAGTAAACCAACTCATCAGTGGGAATCGGGATCCAACTCTCATCGCATGATAACGTGACGGAATCCGCTCACGTTATCACACTCCAGAAGGTATGCGCATATCTGGCAAGTTTCAGTTCTTTTGAAACTCCCGATGTGGATTTTTGCCCCATGCTCTTATGACCTTGACTTTGGCCAACATATCATAAGTCACATGTCAGGTTCTACCGGTCATTTTCCTGGTTAATTTGAACCCACCCGTACCTACCCTTGACTTTGGCCAAAATGGCAGTACGACTGTCCCAAACCAACGCATCTATCTATGCTGCATATGAATACCCAACAGCTACCAAACACTGTGCCTTGACTTTGGCCAACATACACAGCTTGAATACTATTGACCATCCATATGAAACGACGGAGGGCTATGAATGGTTTCTGGCGAAAACCTTTAACGTAATGAACTTGATATCGTTGAAGGAACTGATAGCTTTATAAAAATATAGTGACGACAACCTTTGCTAAAGAGGTCACTCCCGGTGAAGGGATCTCGGCTCTTTCCCCGTAGAATGAGGTGCAGGATATTCCAACTGAATACCACGGTGCAAAGCAAAAGTAATTGGCTATAGTGAAGTTACTGCCCTGACGCAAACTTTTGTCCAAGGGGTCACTCCCGGTGAAGGGATCTCGGCCCTTGCCTCGTCGACTGAGGAGCAGGATATTCCAAATGAATACCACTGTGCAAAACAAAAGAGAACGCCCTTGCAATAACAGCTTTTTTAAAAGTGTTCCAACAATATCAGATTAGGTTTGTTTAACTTGCATTGATCCGAATCAATGCAGTCCCATCAATTGATCACACCACAAAGAACGAAAATATACCGACGTACGTATATGCCATCCGCATTCGCCACTGGGTCCCGTCATCACCCGTTAGGTTAGCTAACTAACGACAGAGCGGGGAATGGACTAGCGCGGATGCAAAACATATACAACATCTACTAATATATATATAATATATAATTTTCGCTCAAGGCGTGATAAAAATGCAGCAACACAGAAATGTATAGCAACACAGATCAATACAGATATCTGGGATCCCCGGGTTTCACAGAGCCGCTACTGAAACCCGACGTTCCCCTGGTCGTGTGGATAGCCTGTGCAATGAAATCCTAGACCCCTACGGGTGCGGCAAGTTACCCGCCAAAACCTGAAGCGAGGCAGCCCCCTTCAGCACCGTGAATGGACCACCCAGCACTTCACGGAATCCGGTAACTTGGGCACCCCTCCTGGGTCAACCCTATACCCCCTACGAGTGCGGCGAATAGCCCGCCAATTCTAGAGTGAAGCCCCCTCCGTCTCAATGCCATGAGATGCGGGCTTGTTGCCCTCTAGAATCCGGCTATCCGTGCACCCCTCCGCGGGGTAATCCTAGTACAGAAAGTAAAATATACATACAACGGGTACATCGACCGCAACCAGGTCGTGCCCCAAAATAATAATACAAACAGGCAGTGACGGCAGTCCACATGTCGGACGCTCGCCCCGCAATATCAAATGTACATATAAAACAGAACTGTACTACCACTGCAACCAGGCTATCCCCCACGACCGATCCGCAAAAACACAGTACAATCACAGAACATCAACGTGAAAGTCAAGTTCGCAAATCCGTCTAACCGGGCTATAGCAGTTAGACGGGATTTACCGATCGAATGACATTCACGGTCGCAGATATAAAGTAAATACTGTGAACTAGCATGTTTAAAATATCCGATCGAACAAATTTATCAAAGTGGGCCCCAAGCAGTACTGTAGCACTTACAGAAAATTTGGGCTCAAAGAAAATATCCCAAAAGCCCTATTTCCAACTCATAAGCTTACTGGGAAAATATGGTGCCACGATTCCTATTATCCGCCGCGCAAGCGCGGCCAAACCAGGGGTTTGGCCGCGCTTCCGCGGTCGAAGTGAGGAATCAGTGGATCGTATTTTCCCAGAATTCTTATAATTTGTTGTACATGTCTCTGCAATCACCAGAAAAATTTTAGGAGCTCAAAAAATTTTAACAGAGAACACATGTGCACAAAAAATACGGTTTTCGGGTTTTTGTTCGATCGAGTTCTAAACGCGCTAGAGCAAGCTAGGGAAGGTTAATGGCCTGGCTCTGATACCATTGTAAGCCCGCGGGGGCGCCCCGGCCGTCGATCCGACGCCGGAAACGCGAAAAACAAAAACTTTGCGAACTTTGCAAAACGGCACCACCGCGGACTTTTTACCCGGATCGGGCCATTAACCTAGCTAGCTAGCAAAAAGGAAAAGGGTAGAGATGCAATACCAAGCGATCCGTGTCCTTCGGTCTTTGTCTCCACTCCGATCTCCTGCGGAATCTTCGTCACCTCCTCGCTCGTCGGAAAGGGCACCACGTAGCCGGAATCTTTTACGGGCTCCCGCCTCTTGACCGAGGCAACTCGGGCGCGAAGTTGGCTAGCCGACGTGTCCAAGACTTGCTATAGAATAGTATAGAAGCTTGTCTCTTTAGGGGTGTATGAGGTTGCCATGGTTGGAGGAATTTTGCACAATGATTTTTATGGATCAAAGCTTGCTAAAGAATGGATCATCCAATCAAAGAAAAATGAGCACCTCTTTTAAAAGAGCTCGGCCAAAGAAAATCACTCACTGGAAAAATGTGTGAAGTGTATGTTTATAAATAAAAACCATGCTAAAAAAGAATTAACACTTCACAGCCAATCATGAAGAAGGGGGTCCACCAAAAATGACAACAAGGAATTAATTTGCACACACAAATGAAAACCATCTAATTTTCCCTGGGCAGAATAGTGGCCGGCCCACAAGGAAATATTAATGGAATAAAATCCATACAAGAGGAAAAACAATATGCTAAAACCAAAAAGGTCACACTCATTTCTTTTCAACATCCATCAAGTGAAAAGCCATCAAATGGACAAGAATGGAATATCATGATTAAGCAAGTCTCATCATAATCCACAAATGCAAGAAAACCCTCCACTAAATGTTAATTGCAAACTTGCAATTAACACCCTCCAACAAGAAAGTCCGACCGAGAAGGAATGAAGAAAAACCGGCCGGAACGGAATGCAAACTGGCAACTTCAGAAAACTGATCCCGTAATAAATTACAGGAAAACCCCGCTACTGCAAATACATGCCCGCATTTGTATTCCCACTGAATACAAATGCAGAGAGACAAAACTACACTATCTAAAACTAGAATCCGGCTTAAGCCAAAGCCGGCTAGTAAAATCTGTCCGATCACGATCCGTGCAATACCGCACGTATTTGATCGAACCCTGCCATATCTCCATACGGCCTCTACAGCGTTTCGCCCGAAACTTGAGTAACTGTCTGTGTGGTGGACTCTAAAGACTCGTCAATACTATGGCTGTAGATTTAACCACTAGCACGTCAGAGGTATTAGCCATACGTGACGGGCCACCAGCTATCGACCAAAAGGGACGTCGATGAGCGAACTCATCCTGACACCCTACTGAGCCTGTCAGTGACAATATCCGTAAAGTCCGGTCCGTTCGTCTATGAGCATCGCATGGCGGGCCTAGGGGGTTGGTAAAAGTCAGACCCCCAAAAGCGGTACAAGTCGTGTCGGAGTGTAGCCCAGAACACCCTGAGATACTACTGGAATACCTACCAGCAAATCTCCTGCCTTGGCCAAGGACTTTTCATGTTCTGGCTCTCCTCGACACAGCGCGACCTCACCCCCAATACCGGGAGAGACGAACCCCTGCAGATCCGCTCACTGCCTCCATGTGGCTCGGGACTGTACCCAACTAAAACCTGTTTGCACGAATCCTTTGAGCCGTGGTAGGGTAGTAATCAAAGTGCAGTGGGAACTCACACGAGACAAATGACGATCCCAGGTCGATGAACTAACCTGTACACATGTCACCTGGGAACTGCTATCTGACGTCTGGTATATCCCAACTAGCAGGTTCCCGGCGAGTCCTGTCCGGTGTACTCATAACCCAATGAGCACCTGTATACATCTTAGGTGAACCAACTGACACCAGTGGCTTGTGAGACCGGCCACCGCCCCTCGTCGGGGTCTCGACTGTATACACTAGTCTACTCTGGAGAAACGATGCCCTGTCTCAAATCTCCCACGACTAGGGACCTTTTAAGGATGTGCTTGTAGACCTCAGCTCCCACTTATATGATCGCCCTCATACTGCTGGTGGTCAAGCAAGAATCCTAGGGGCTCTATCAACGTGTAATAGCGACTTGTCAGGTCACCTAAAGCAGTACACGATGATAAAGATAAACCAGATAGCATACTATCATCTCGAGTAAGACTGTCCTACTGGGACAGGTCCTCCCCTCAATCATTGCAATCACGTGCCTGTGATCCAATAATTGACTCTGAGGGTACTATCTCCAACAGAATCGGCTTCTCCCTGTCGTCTCCTTGCGCCGAAGATAGATCCACCTGAAAGCTTCAACCTTTGGCTCCTTCTTCGAACTTTGAAGAAACTAGTTCACTCGGTTTGCTAAACCTTGTGAACTAGAGTGAGTAGAGAAGAGTTTGTATGGGATTTTATCTATGGTTCTTGGTTCTCAACTCATGAGACAAGTGAACCATAGAGTCAAGAGAGGGAGAGCAAGAGGAGGAGATGAGAGCTCAAGAACAAGAGAGAGAATGAGCATGAAAGAATGAGAGACGACTTTTCTCATTTGGCTCTCATAATCCAAAACAATCATAACACCTCATTGTTGGAGATAGTGCCCTCAGAGTCAATTATTAGGTCACAGGTACGTGATTGCAATGATTGATGGAGGACCTATCCCGGTAGGACAGTCTTACTCGAGATGATAGTATGCTATCTGGTTTACCTTTATCATCGTGTACTGCTTTAGGTGGCCTGACAAGTCGCTATTACACGTTGATAGAGCCCCTAGGATTCTTGCTTGACCACCAGCAGTATGAGGGCGATCATATACGTGAGAGCTGGCAGTCTATAAGCATATCCTTAAATGGTCCCTAGTCGTGAGAGTTTCGAGACAGGGCATCGATACTCCAGAGTAGACTAGTGTATACAGTCGAGACCCCGACGAGGGGCAGTGGCCGCTCTCACAAGCCACTGGTGTCAGTTGGATCACCTAAGATGTATACAGGTGCTCATTGGGTTATGAGTACACCGGACAAGACTCGCCGGGAACATGCTAGTTGGTCATATACCAGACGTCAGATGGCAGTTCCCTGGTGACATGTGTACAGGTTAGTTCATCGACCTGGGGATCGTCATTTGTCTCGTGTGAGTTCCCACTGTACTTTGATTACTACCCTACCACGGCTGAAAGGAGTCGTGCAAACAGGTTTTAGTTGGGTACAGTCCCGAGCCACATGGAGGCAGTGAGCGTATCTTCAGGGGTTCGTCTCTCCCGGTATTGGGGGTGAGGTCGCGCTGTGTCTAGGAGAGCCATTACACGAAGCCCTCGGCCGAGGCAAGGAGATTTACTGGTAGGTATTCCAGTAGTATCTCAGGGTGTTCTGGGCTACACTCCGACACGACTTGTACCGCTTTTGGGGGTCTGACTTTTACCAACCCCCTAGGCCCGCCATGCGATGCTCATAGACGAACGGACCGGACTGTACGGATATTGTCACTGACAGGCTCAGTAGGGAGTGAGGCTGATTTCGCTCACAGACGTCCCTTTTAGTCAATACCTGGTAGCCCGTTACGTATTGGCTTATACCTCTGACGTGCTAGTGGTTAAATCCACAACCAAGGTGTTAACGAGTCTTTAGAGTCCCCCATATTCAGTTACTCAGCTTTCTGGCGAAAGGTTGTAGAGGCCGTATGGAGATATGGCAAGGTCCGATCAGATACGTGCGGTATTGCACGGATCAGGATCGGACAGTTTGTACTATAGGCCGTATGGATATATGGCAGGGTTCGATCAGATACGTGCGGTATTGCACTGATCAGGATCGAACGGATATTACTAGCCGGTTTTGGTTTAGGCCGGATCCTAGTATAGTACAGTGTAGATTTTGTCTCATTGCATTTGTATTTCGGTCGGAATACAAATGCGGGTGTGTATGCACAGTATCGGGGTTTTCCTGTAATTTATTACGGGACCAGTTTTCTGGAGTTGCCAGTTTGCTTTTCGTTTCGGCCGATTTCCTTTGTATCGTTTATTGGCCGAAGTTTGGTGGAGAAGGGCTTATTTGCATTGTTTCAAATAAGTATTTGTGGAGGGGGTCTTTGCTTATTGTTGTATCATGATAGTCTCTCATTGACCTTGACTTCTAGCTTCATGATGGCTTGACTTTGTAAGCATCATGGTTGTTGATGATTAGTTGGTAGTGTATTGGTTTTGGGAGTGATCATTGCCTCTCATCATCACTTGCTTTTTCCATGACACTCCACCTTGCATTATTGATTTTGATTCCACCCTCTTGAGTTTTCTCTCCCTCTCATTCTCATATGTTTTTTTTGGCCGGCCATGTAGTGGGCTGTCCAAACATTTTTGGTGTGGGATTTTGCTTCATTTCATGTTGCAAAAATCCCACAAGATCAATCCCAAAAGCCCCAAGTTCAATCCCTCCACCAAAGGCAATTCCTACAACCCCAAATGAGACTTCCTCACTACACATTCTACAGCGAATCTTTGGCACGTCGACTAGCCAGCTTCGGGCCCGAGTTGCCTCGGCATTGAGGTGGGAGCCCGTAAAAGAAGTAGGCGATGTGGTGCACTTTCGGCGACGGAGGAGGAGACAGGACATTCCGCGGGAGATCGGGACGACGACGAGAAGACCGGAGAACTCGGATCAGTCGGTATACTTCTCTTTCCCATCTTACAGATAGCTAGGACTAATTAATGGTTCGATCCGGGTATTAGTGCGCGGCGGTTTGCCAGTTCAAGTAAAATTAAAGTTTATCACCGCTTCCGCATTTGGCCGTCGGATTGACGGCCGGGGCGCCGCCGTGCACTTACAGTGGTATCAGAGCCTCGCCATTAACTTAGTCTAGCTTTGTTTAATGTGTTTTGCATTTCCGATCGACCAAAATTCCAAAATCAACATTTTTGTTAACGACAGTTTTCTGTTGAAATTTTTTGGTCTCCAAAAATTTTTCAGGTTGTAAAATAATGTTGTACTGGAGATTATAAGCCCACTGTAGAAATTCGACGCAGTAAGTCGACCACCAGAGCGCGGAACCGCGGCAAAACGCCCCCTTGGGCCGCGGTTCCGCCGCACAATGGTGTCCTTACTGCATCAAACTTCTTCAGTTGCTTTCTGGGATGAAAATTGGGATTTTGGAATAATAACATTGGACCCAGAATTTCTTGATCTGCTACAGTAATGCTTGGGGGCCCACTTGTTAAAATTTGATCGATCGGATATTTTAAACACATTATTTCACAGTATTTACATTATATCTGCGACCGTGAATGTCACTTGATCGGTAAATCCGGTCTAACTGCTATAGCCCGGTTAGACGGCTTTGCGAACGTGACTTTCACGTTGATGTTCTGTTTTTGCTGTGATGTTGCGGATCGGTCATGGGGGATAGCCTGGATGCAATGCTAGTACAGTTGTGGTTGTATTATGTACATTTGATATTGCGGGGCGAGCGTCCGACATGTGGACTGCCGTCACTGCCTGTTTGTATTATTATTTTGGGGCACGACCAGGTTGCGGTCGATGTACCCGTTGTATGTATATTTTACTTTCTGTACTTGGATTGCCCCGCGGAGGGGTGCACGGATAGCCGGGTTCTAGAGGGCAACGAGCCCGCATCTCATGGCATTGAGACGGAGGGGGCATCACTCTAGGATTGGCGGGCTATTCGCCGCACTCGTAGGGGGTACAGGTTGACCCAGGAGGGGTGCCCAAGTTACCGGATTCCGTAAAGTGCTGGGTGGTCCATTCACGGAGCTGAAGGGGGCTGCCTCGCTTCAGGTTTTGGCGGGTGACTTGCCGCGCCCGTAGGGGTCTAGGTTCTCATTGCACAGGCTATCCACACGACCAGGGGAACGTCGGGTTTCAGCAGTGGCTCTGTGAAACCCGGGGATCCCAGATATCTGTATTGTTTCTGTGATGCTGTTCATTCTCTGTGATGTTGCATTTTATCATGCCTTGAGAGAATATAATATATTGGTATATATATTAGTAGATGTTGTATATATTTTACATCCGCGCTAGTCCAGTCCCCGCTCTGTCGTTAGTTAGCTAACCTAACGGGTAATGACGGGACCCAGTGGCGAATGCGGATGGCATATACATACATCAGTATATTTTCGTTCTTTTTGGTGTGATCAATTGATGGGACTGCGTTGATTCGGATCAATGCAAGTTTAAAAACAAACCTAATCTGATGTTGTTGGAACACTTTTCAAAAAGCTGTTATTGCAAGGACGTTCACTTTTGTTTTGCATCGCGGTATTCATTTAGAATATCCTGCTCCTCAGTCGACGAGGCAAGGCCCGAGATCCCTTCACCGGGAGTGACCCCTTGGACAAAAAGTTTGCGTCAGGGCAATGACTTCACTATAGCCGATTACTTTTGCTTTGCATCGCGGTATTCAGTTGGAATATCCTGCACCTCATTCTACGGGGAAAGAGCCGAGATCCCTTCACCGGGAGTGACCTCTTTAGCAACGGTTTTCGTCACTATATTTTCAAAAAGCTATCAGTTCCTTCAACGATATCAAGTTCTTTACGTTAAAGGTTTTCGCCAGAAACCATTCGTAGCCCTCCGTCGTTTCAGACGGGTAGCACGTAGTATTCATGCTGTGTTTGTTGACCTTCGTCAAGGCATAGTGTATGGTAGCTGCTTGTTACCTTTCTGCTGCATAGATAGATGCGTTGGTTTGGGACAGTCGTATAGCCTTGTTGGCCTTCGTCAAGGGCTTGTACGGGTGGATTCAAATTAACCTGGATAATGACGGGTAGAACTTGACATGTGACTTATGATTTGTTGACCTTCGCCAAGGTCATAAGAGCATGGGGCAGAAATCACATCGGGAGTTTCAAAAGAACTGAAACTTGCCAGATATGCGCATACCTTCTGGAGTGTGATGACGTGAGTGGATTCCGTCACGTTATCATGCGATGAGAGTTGGATCCCGATTCCCACTGATGAGTTAGTTTACTCCTCGGGTGACCCCGACTAATTCTTCTTTCAGGTTTGGAGGAGAATTTGAGGTACAGTGGGAGGTTTCCAGATTAGATAAATTGGTAACCATTCTGATCTAGGTTAGAGTGCACGCTGAGTGTTTATTTTCTCTCTCTCTTTGGCAGCGACCATTGACCCGACCCTAAGACTATGAATCAGTGACCAAGTTGACCGAACCTTCTTAACACTGGCTTTTGGATTGTCAGAGTTGCAAACCTCATTGCCACTCCTACTTTTACCCTTTTCTCCAGGACACCCCGTATTACTACGAACGTCCACTTCCATTGGACAAAACCGTCGTATGGTTAGATACGAACTCGAAGGAATTTATTCGAGGATGGTTTCAGGTTCTGGAGGAAACGGATAGGACTATTCAGTTGTCTTTTCCTTTTACCCTCTCTCAGGTTATGAGTACTCCTTGGTTTAGGGGTAGTACACCTATTATGCAAATTGGATAGTCTTCTTCCAAACCATAGGCAGGTGCCGACCGGTAGGGAATGAAGAAAACCAATTAGCCTAACGATGGTGTACAGAAGGTATTAAGTTCAGACAAAGCAAGGGATTAGTAAGAGGGCAAAGTAAATTGCAACAGATATTCACGACCAAACCAAATATTTCGTTACCACTCCCACATCACCTTTGTATTTCTCCAGGACACTCCGTATCACTACAAAGATCCACAGTTTATTTGGATACTCCATCATATGGTTATATACGAACTCGAATGGAACTTGTTCCAGTTCGGGGATGGATTCTGGTCCAGGAGAAATAGGAATAAGGTTTATTCGGTTGTATTTTATCTTCACCCTCTCTCATTGCGAGTGTTCCTAGGATTGGGACAGTACACCCATTATGCTTATTGGATAGTCTTCTTCCAAACCATAGGCTGGTGCCGAACGGTAGGGAAGGAAGAAAACCATTTGGCCTAAAGGGGTGTACAGAAGGTAAAGACTAAAGACATATGAAGGGATTTGGAAAAGTGGCAAAGAACTATACGGTTACAGTCGTGAATCTGGAAGAGGCATTACTAGGAATACCAGAATACCCCATCGGAACATTTCAATGTTTCAGTTTCACTGTGTAATGTTAAAGGAAAACTGATTTCCCGATTAGATACTTACTCCAGGGTATGTATTTACCAGGTACGATTCTCACATCTGTATGGTTTTACAGATGATGAGTGGGAGTAAGTTATTGGGAATTGGGTGATTATCCTCATTATATCGGGATTCGTTGTAATCGGTGATATTTGAGGAAATCACCTGGGCTGTTTGCCGGTCGGCAAATATTTGGTTTTGAATATCCGCTGTCATGCACCAATTTCAAATTGATATATCTGTACGTCTATTTTCATAGAGTGAGATATACCTTTTTGGAATTATGTCTACGACATTTACCTATATCAGTGGATGGTTAGGTAAGGAGCATTAAACAGCGGTGTAATTCTTCTTAACCATAAGTACAGTTTTCAACCTACGACACACAGTGAATGAGTTTTCAGACTCAAGGGACTTATACAGAGTATTGTATGTTGTCCAGGGTCCATCAGGACAGAGGGGTTGGTCCTCGTACTATATTCGGTTTACTTATGACTTCTCTAGTTTTTAGACAGGTGTTTCGCGGAAACACAGGGTCTGAATGTTGAGAAGTTATAGGTATTTGAATAAAGTAGAGAACCAGGTATTGCAAGTATCGGGATTCTTCAAAGTGATCGAAGATGTAGGTACTTGTGTATGGTATTCAGTTGACAGTAATGATTAAGAGATCTTGCTTTTCTTTCAGGTTACTCATAATTGGAAGTATTCCTAAGTTGAGTAACGCTGATCGGCCTCCTTCCATTTAGTTGACATGCACTGGAGACAGTTGCATGATTTGGATCTGGTTCAATTAAATCAGTGCCTCTGGTCCTATATTGGACATAGAACAGTTCGTATCTTAACGATGTTAAGGTACGGGGAGTTGTCCGGTTTATGATTAAAACCAGACACTGGACAACTCAAGGCACGTTTCTGTAATGGCTGTTTGTGGGTTGACCCAGGCTATGACGAGGGTTGACTTTCTACCATCTGGATGAACAATAGCAATATTGTTCTAGACTCGCCACAGTTTTATTAAAAATGGATTTTTTCAGAAAACAGTAGTGGGAGTATGGTAGAACTGGAGGTGATTCCAGAACCACGAACGATTACTGAAGATTTCACAAGGAACCTAAAGATTCAATCTGGATTTACATTCCATTGGCCACTCCGCAGATACGGTGGGTAACTTCAGGCACCCGAGAGGTACTACGGTAGCCTCAAGGACGGTGACAGGGAAGTTCTTGTTTACCCACAATTACCATTGCTGTTGTTCCAGGCTGCGAGACCCGGCAGGAGGATGAGTATAGCGTCGTTCTAAACTAGTTTTAGAAGTGTACGTGTATATGACTCTGCCAGAGGGTTGTCGTGGTCAGTGGGAGCAGCGGAAGCATTGGTGGACAGGTAGCTTATGTCTATTTACAGACTGAAGCACCAGTAGCGGAGATAGATCATCTATTTCTGACATGACAGTCATGGGTTTGACTTCATCAGAATAGGGGATGGATCTGTTGAGAAGGTAGTAGGGTGTGATATCCTGGTATTTGGATGACATACACAGAGTAGGAAAAGAAACTCCTATACTACGATCGGTTATACTTTGGTCGTCACACAGTGGTTTCTCCAGATGGGACTTGGACATTATATCAGACATTCTGGTTACTAGATCTATGGCTTTAGATCTAGATTTGGGTAGTTTCCTAATTAGGGTACTTAGACACCATTCTAAGAGTATTTAGAATGGACGACTCCTGGCACGGTAGTATACCTGCAGAAGATGGAGTCACCCTCTCCAAAGGTGTCTTATAGACTAAAGGGGAGAGGGACGTGCAAGATTGGCAGATCACTTGCTCAGGCAATTGAGTCAATCATGAGATGTCAAGTACCACACCAGACATTGTTCTTGCACTAGATGCAATAAGCTGACATTAATCCAATCCTGGAGAAACGGTCGGAAGCAGTTTTAGAACATAAGTGAATGTTCTAGGGATATGATAACGACAGCCATATTCAGGAGACAGTTATCAATCCAGGCTTCCAAGGTGACATGGACGACAAGGAGGTTGTCAGAGTTATAGTTTTTCCTTCTGATGAGGGGAAGTATTTTGGACAGGTGGTCCAAGGCAATACTGAGGGTGGCATGGCGCAGGATACTGATTAAGTTCAGTTGACGATACAGTCTAAGATGTTTGGATTTGGAGTTCATTTATGAGCTATGTCCCATCAGACATCCAGACACATTCTAAGACAGGTATTGCTCATTTCGGGAGATGGGTTTCTCCGCGAACTTGAGATATAGAGAGACATTGAAAGAGACAACAAAGCGGATCCACTCACTGAGGCTATTCCTCGAACGCAATAGTTTCGCAAACGAGCTTTGTGAGATTGACTAGTAGAGGAGTTGGGTGTTCGGTATCACACGGGCTGTGAGTATGCGACATCGCAATAATTAGCCTTGAGTGCAAGTGGGAGATTGTTGGAGATAGTGCCCTCAGAGTCAATTATTAGGTCACAGGTACGTGATTGCAATGATTGATGGAGGACCTATCCCGGTAGGACAGTCTTACTCGAGATGATAGTATGCTATCTGGTTTACCTTTATCATCGTGTACTGCTTTAGGTGACCTGACAAGTCGCTATTACACGTTGATAGAGCCCCTAGGATTCTTGCTTGACCACCAGCAGTATGAGGGCGATCATATACGTGAGAGCTGGCAGTCTATAAGCATATCCTTAAATGGTCCGCAGTCGTGAGAGTTTCGAGACAGGGCATCGATACTCCAGAGTAGACTAGTGTATACAGTCGAGACCCCGACGAGGGGCAGTGGCCGGTCTCACAAGCCACTGGTGTCAGTTGAATCACCTAAGATGTATACAGGTGCTCATTGGGTTATGAGTACACCGGACAGGACTCGCCGGGAAGATGCTAGTTGGTCATATACCATACGTCAGATGGCAGTTCCCTGGTGACATGTGTACAGGTTAGTTCATCGACCTGGGGATCGTCATTTATCTCGTGTGAGTTCCCACTGTACTTTGATTACTACCCTACCACGGCTCAAAGGAGTCGTGCAAACAGGTTTTAGTTGGGTACAGTCCCAAGCCACATGGGGGCAGTGAGCGTATCTTCAGGGGTTCGTCTCTCCTGGTATTGGGGGTGAGGTCGCGCTGTGTCTAAGAGAGCCATTACACGAAGCCCTCGGCCGAGGCAAGGAGATTTACTGGTAGGTATTCCAGTAGTATCTCAGGGTGTTCTGGGCTACACTCCGACACGACTTGTACCGCTTTTGGGGGTCTGACTTTTACCAACCCCCTAGGCCCGCCATGCGATGCTCATAGACGAACGGACCGGACTGTACGGATATTATCACTGACAGGCTCAGTAGGGAGTCAGGCTGATTTTGCTCACAGACGTCCCTTTTAGTCAATACCTGGTAGCCCGTTACGTATTGGCTTATACCTCTGACGTGCTAATGGTTAAATCCACAACCAAGGTGTTAACGAGTTTTTAGAGTCCCCCACATTCAGTTACTCAGCTTTCGGGCAAAAGGTTGTAGAGGCCGTATGGAGATATGGCAAGGTCCGATCAGATACGTGCGGTATTGCACGGATCAGGATCGGACAGTTTGTACTATAGGCCGTATGGATATATGGCAGGGTTCGATCAGATACGTGCGGTATTGCACTGATCAGGATCGAACGGATATTACTAGCCGGTTTTGGTTTAGGCCGGATCCTAGTATAGTACAGTGTAGATTTTGTCTCATTGCATTTGTATTTCGGTCGGAATACAAATGCGGGTGTGTATGCACAGTATCGGGGTTTTCCTGTAATTTATTACGGGACCAGTTTTCTGGAGTTGCCAGTTTGCTTTTCGTTTCGGCCGATTTCCTTTGTATCGTTCATTGGCCGAAGTTTGGTGGAGGAGGGCTTATTTGCATTGTTGCAAATAAGTATTTGTGGAGGGGGTCTTTGCTTATTGTTGTATCATGATAGTCTCTCATTGACCTTGACTTCTAGCTTCATGATGGCTTGACTTTGTAAGCATCATGGTTGTTGATGATTAGTTGGTAGTGTATTGGTTTTGGGAGTGATCATTGCCTCTCATCATCACTTGCTTTTTCCATGACACTCCACCTTGCATTATTGATTTTGATTCCACCCTCTTGAGTTTTCTCTCCCTCTCATTCTCATATGTTTTTTTTGGCCGGCCATGTAGTGGGCTGTCCAAACATTTTTGGTATGGGATTTTGCTTCATTTCATGTTGCAAAAATCCCACAAGATCAATCCCAAAAGCCCCAAGTTCAATCCCTCCACCAAAGGCAATTCCTACAACCCCAAATGAGACTTCCTCACTACACATTCTACAGCGAATCTTGGGCACGTCGACTAGCCAGCTTCGTGCTCGAGTTGCCTCGGCATTGAGGTGGGAGCCCGTAAAAGAAGTAGGCGATGTGGTGCACTTCCGGCGACGGAGGAGGAGACAGGACATTCCGCGGGAGATCGGGACGACGACGAGAAGACCGGAGAACTCGGATCAGTCGGTATACTTCTCTTTCCCATCTTACAGATAGCTAGGACTAATTAATGGTTCGATATGGGTATTAGTGAGCGGCGGTTTGCCAGTTCAAGTAAAATTAAAGTTTATCACCGCTTCCGCATTTGGCCGTCGGATTGACGGCCGGGGCGCCGCCGTGCACTTACACTCATATCAATCAAGTATTATGTGATGGTTTAAGCAACCATAGCCATATCATTTCATGCACTCATTTTGCACAAAAGAGCAAGCAAGCAAAAGTATTTGCCATGAAATGATAGCTATAGTTATCATGATGGTCAACTAGTCAAGCCTAGTCAACCGGTCAACAAAGTCAACAAGTCAACAAAAGTCAACAAGTCAACAAAGTCAATCCCTCAACAACCATGTCACCATAATACTTAATTAATATAATTGTTAATCACATATCATATTCTCATTAGGGTTGAGCAAAAAGTCAATAGTCAACTGTCAACGGTCAACAACCCTGATGAGAATCCTCTGCCTCTGTCTCTCCGTCAACTGTGCATACACACCCGCATCCGCGTTCCGAGGAACACGAATGCATACTGGATAAAACCAATCCCAAAAGGTACACTAGGATCTGGCTTAAACCAAAGCCCGCTAGTATGAACTGTCCGGACACTGTACATGCACAAGTGTACGGATGTGACCGAACCCTGTCGCAAAACCATACGACCCGTCGCAAAACCATGCGACCTCTACTCTTTTGCCTAAAGGCGAATAGCTTTCTTTGTGGGACTCTAAAGACTCGACACTACGCTGGCAGTGGGTTTAACCACAGACCGCAAGCGGCACTAGCTGTGCGTAACGGTCCCCAGGTAGATGCCGACAAGAAGACTGACGAGGCGAAACCCATCTGAACTCCTACTGAGCCTGAATGTGACATTCTCCATACAGTCAGGTCTGTTCGTCTGATACATCGCATGGCGGGCCTAGAGGGCGGTAAACGTCAGTCCCCTAATAGTGGTACAAGTCGTGTCGAAGTGAAACCCAAAACACCTTGAGATAACACTGGAAGCCTACCAGTATATCTCGTTTGCCCTAGCCAGGGACTACTCGTGTAATGGCTCTCCTAGACACAGCACGATGTCAACCCCCAATACCGAGAGAGACGAATCCTGTCTAACCGTCACTGCCTCCAAGTGTTTCGGAACTGCACCCAACTACCACCTGTTTGCACGACTCCTTTGAGCCGTGGTAGGGTAGTAATCAAAGTACAGTGGGAACACACTCGAGGCGAAGTGACAGTGTCAAGTCAGCGGACTAAGCTGTACTCATGTCACCTGGGAACTGATAACTGACGATAGGCATAATACCAACTAGCCAGTTCCCGACGAGTCCTGTCCAGTGTACTCGTAACCCAACGAGCACCCGCATACTATCTCAAGTACGACGTACCGACGGCTGTGGGACAGACCGTCTCCCACACTGGGATGAGAAGCGCATGCGCTAGTCTACTCCAGAGTATCGATGCCCTGTCTCGATAGTCCTGCGACCAGGGACCTGCATAAGGATGTGCTTATAGATTATCCAGCCCCACTAGTGTGACTACCATCAAAACGCTGGTAATCAAGCAAAGATCCTAAGGGCTCTACTAATGTGTATAAGCGATATGCTAAAATAAAAACATGTACACATTGAAGTAGAAACAAACCAAGTAGCATACTACTATTTTGAGCAAGATTGTATATACAAGGTGAATATCCCAAGCTTCCATTAAGTAATATACAAACTAGTATGATACAGTAATGGCCTCTAGGGCATATACACTAACAACTGCACTATTATTGACGGCTCAAATTGCGAGAGCATTGATTGTATGCCACACACACCGTCAATAATTGCCATGTCATACACAACCCATATTTAGAAATGATATTGTCGGGTTAGGGACATTGTGACATTGATACATATTTCTTATCGTTTATAACTTAGACTTTGATATGCTAGTTCCTGTTTACCTATAGGGTTTTGTACCATTAGTGTTAGGTACATACACACCTAGGGACATAGCTACAGGTGTACTTGCATTTCATACTTTACTTATACCTGATAGGTATATCACATCATCTTATAGATAGATACCTATATTTCTGCTATACCATTCATGTGTTCATTTATATCTGGTGAATGCTATGCTTTTCTTTTATACGCTTTCATTGCAGTTTTTATGTTGCGTATACTTTATTCATGGATTATCGCATTGTTATATGGATTTTTCATGATGTTTTCTGGATTTGGAGACCATAGGAGTTCATGAAATTATGCATACATTGAAAAACCCGATTTCCTTGATATGATATTATAGCATCCACCATGAGATTTATCGGTTCTGATATATGCCCGATTCAAGGAGTGAGGAGGCACCGTCTGCGGGTACATGGTGGGGCCCGGAGGTACCCCGAAGCAAGAACGTTGTCGCTATGTGAGTCGACATCGCGGTGCTAGGCGATGAGGCTTAGGGGAACCATACTTTCCGGTGACAGGACCAATGACTCATCGGCTATCGAGTTGATACCGACGGGAGTCATGTGCGTATGGATACGTCGAGAGGCGAGGGTCAGAGCTAGGCCCTCGAGCTCTCGGGATAGCGTATGATACGAACTTATCAGGGGGCCAGTCATGGAGACAGCACCTGATGGATCAGTATTTCTGTGTCGATGCTTGGCACATTGGTTTCATGATATTTCTAAATACTCATTTGTATATATAACAAGGGATTGAGCCGCTGTTATATATGCCCTTACACCAATATTAGTGGAATGGGACGCTAATATATGTGTATTGCCCTCATCATAATTATTTATGTCATTGTATTTAGGATGTTAGAACTGTGCTGGAGATTTTGATTTGGGAGATAAGAGATTTATTGGGATTGGATGCTGATATTGTACATACTAGATATGTGAGATCCACTTGATGTTGTACATTTGATATATGTGAGATGTACCTGATATTGTACATACTAGATATGTGAGATCCACTTGATGTTGTACATTTGATATATGTGAGATGTACCTGATATTGTACATACTAGATATGTGAGATCCACTTGATGTTGTACATTTGATATATATGAGATATACCGGATATTGTACATACGAGATATGTGAGATCCGCTTGATGTTGTACATTTGATATATGTGAGATATACCTGATGTTGTACATACGAGATATGTGAGATCCGCTTGCTGTTGTACATTTGATATATGTGAGATATACCTGATATTGTACATGCGAGATATGTGAGATCCGCTTGATGTTGTACATTTGATATATGTGAGATATACCTGATATTGTACATACTAGATATGTGAGATCCACTTGATATTGTACATTTGATATATGTGAGATATATACCTGATATTGTGCATACTAGATATGTGAGATCCACTTGCTGTTGTACATTTGATATATGTGAGATATACCTGATATTGTACATACGAGATATGTGAGATCCACTTGATGGTGTACATTTGATATATGTGAGATATACCTAATATTGTACATACTAGATATATGAGATCTACTTGATGATGTACATTCGATATATGTGAGATATACTTGGTGTTGTACATTCGATATATATACGAGATACACTAGATATTGTGCAGTTGAGAAGATGTGACACTTAGATGATATGAGAGCCAATTTGGGGGCTGATTGAGGAATTGGGATTTTTGATTTGTCTTGCTGGATTGTGATCCTACCACGATGTCAGGATTCCGTGAAAATGACATATTTCACTCCATGCCTCATCTTTATATACTTGTGCATTGTTCCATGTATTAGGAGTACCTGTGAGTGTACCTTCATGAGTGTTGCACATTTACTTTCTCATATCCCCAGTGCATGATTATTGCATACTGTTGTCATATCATTATTGCTTTATATATTGGTGGTACTTATTAGTGTACTTTCCATTATTTCGTACTCATATGACCTGTTATTACTGCAAATGTCATATATTAGATTCATGCTGTATGTACATTCTTGCTATTACCTGCATATGTTATTTACTATTCACGAGTTGGCAACTCACCCCCGTTGTGCCACAGGTATTGCAGGTGTTTCCCCAGAGTAGTCGAGGCAAGCTATTCACTTATCTATCATCTTTTGGCTGCGGATACCACTTCGCCTGATAGTGTGCAGTTTTGCCCAGGTGGGTTTTGTGGTTATCTGAGATTGTATTGTATATTCGTTGTATCTTGTACTCTCCATCTACTACCAGTTTGTTGTGACTTAGAGACTTGGTGAGGACGATATTGTATATTATTGTGGATTTGTTGTCTTTTATACAGTTTCCTTTCTTTTGTCTCTTATTTCTTCGCTACGGCGTCGTATATCTGTTGTGGTGTTGTTTTCCGCCGTTGAGCGTGGATTTTGCTCCCGTTTGGGATGCTTTACTTTATATTTATGTTGTACCCTTTTGGGGGCTTGTTTTACAAAGGGGGTGCTGCCAAAATTTTAAAGAAAAAGTGGACTCTTGTAAAGAATCTGGGTTGTGATTTCAAATGTTTCAAAACTTTTATTATCTTTTCCGTATTTTTATGGTTTAGATTTCTGGGTTTTGGCTTTCTTTTACTGCGTTACGTCTGGAGGCGTTGCGTAGTATTAGGGTCATCACGTGCCAATTTCGGGTCATGACAAAGTTGGTATCAGAGCGTGGTTTTACCTTTCGGAGTGTAGGATGACCTTGGTATGATGGAGTAGGTAACCTAAGCGGATTAATGTAGTGTGTGTATGTCTGCAGCATACTCACGATGCAGTATTTCGCCTACAGTTCCTAAGTACAAATTGTTTGAAATTCCTTCCTTGGTGATTCATATCCTTGTGATTCGATTTCCTTGTTCTTATCGAATCCTATCTCTATTTATAGCCTTGCCACCGATGACTATGGGGACTCAGAGTGATGCAGCGAGGGCCGAGGTCAGAGTTAGCTCGGGTGAGACGAGCACTGACTAGGATGGCACTCTTGTTGCACAGGTGCAGACGGATCAGCCTTCGACAGATCAGCTCGCTAGGCTTATGACAGAGATGCAGGATTTGCGCCAGACGATGAGATCTTTAGTTGATGCCATTCGAGCGCAGCGACAGGAGGTTGTCACCCCAGTTACTCAGTTGTTCCTTAGGATCAGCATGCAGCAGTCTGTCACTTACGTAGCACCAGTGGATGTAGCCCCAGTCGACGAGACACGTATTCCAGAGACTTTGCGAGTTCCAGGACAGTGGAGGACCCGTACAGGTGTGGCAGTCCAGGGACAGAGGTTCGGTCGTCGTGACAGGTTTCGTGCACGGCATGGGAGTACAAGAGGCTTGAGGCGAGGACAGTCGTCTTGCTCTTATCCCCAGGAAGGTCAGCAACGTTATATTGGATGCTATCGATGTGGGAGCCTTCACCACTTCATCAGGGGTTGTTCCTTAGCGCCGCGTCAGGGTAGAGTTTAGAGAGGCCGTGGACGTGGAAGGTTTGCTCAGAGGGGTCAGTCTGGCAGAGGAAGAGTTCTGACAGTTCCGGGTAGAAGGCAGACACGAGAGTTTGTTTCTACTCATCCGGACGCACGGGCGTCCAGTGCAGATTTGTCAGGTATCCTTGTTCATGTTCTCTGGTTGTATTTGTTGGTTTTCGCACTTTGTGCCGTGGTTGGGACGAGGATCGTGTTAGTTAGATCAGCAGTTTTATTGTGTTAACTTCTGTCAGCGATTCTTTTGTTGCGCGACACGTATTTCAGTCGTATGCCAATCGGTGAGGAGATTTTGCCGTCATTGTGATCCTTCTAGAGATGTTGGATTTGACGTTCTCCTGGGCATGGATTGGTTAGCTACGTGTTAGGTGTCTGTGGACTACCGTGTGGAAACAGTCAGGAATTGTTTTCCCGGCGAGTCAGTTCTTGTTGTGCAGGTGGATAGTTGTGCCGCCTCCCACAGCTTGAATTTAGCCTTTTCCGCTAGTCAGCTTTGGAGGAGATGTCGTGGATTCTTGGCGTTCATTCGTGATACCAGAGCCACAGTGGATTTGTTGGATCGGTTTTCTATCGTGCAAGAGTTTTCCGACGATGTTCCAGAGGAGCTAGCGAAATTCAGGGAGCTTATGGATCTGCTGCAGAGTTGTTTGTTGGGAGGTTTGTGTGTCCGAGTGTTTCGCTTTTGGGAGCTCCTATTGCTGCTCATCAAGGAGGAAGACGACAGATTGCGGTTGTGGATTGATAGATCGTCAATTGAACCGGCTTACGGTGCGGTTAGGTATCATTTACCTCGCTTTGACGATTTCTTCGATCAGCTCCAGAGTGCGAGACTTTTTCTAAGTTTGTTTGGGATCAGGTCATCATTGTTGCGGGTTCGGAGTGGTAGCATTCCGAATACTGTTTTTGTGCGTGCTACGGGCAGTTTGTGTATTGGTGGTGTCTTTGGAATCGCCAATGCTCTAGCAGCAATTGTAGATATGATGCACCAGATTTCTTCAGGCCGTTCCTCGACCAATGCTGTTGTGTTTTGACGACATTCTGGTCTACTTTGTGTCTTGAGGAACAGGAGCAGCACTTGAGAATTTGTTTTGCAGACATTGGGAGAGCCCCAGCTGTTTGCTAGATTCTCGGAGTGTTCCTTCAGGCTTGTTTGTGTTGACTCCTAGGTCTTGTAGTTACGGGAGACGGTTTCGTATGGTTCCGAGGGAGATCGAGACCGTACAGCTTAGGCCCAGACTTGTGTGCAGGACGGAGATCCACAGATTTCGAGCTTAGCAGGTTTTTACCGCCGTTTCGTGCAGGATTACTAGCGTATTGTTGCACCGTTGACTATACAGACCTGAAAGGAGGTTCTTTTCTTTGGACTGAGGCATGTATGCAGAGTTTTCGGCAGTTGGAGATTCAGTTAGCAACTGCATCAGTTCTTGCTTTTGATTCGGAGTCTGTGATTGTGACTAGGTTGTGCTAAGTTAGGAATGCGTTTGTGTAGCCGATGTTATCGGGTAGAGACGTGAAATCCTAGAGCAAGCACATTAGTCAACTCTCTATGTTCATTCAAGTTCCGCCAACATTGACGTGACTTGTGAGATAGTTAAGGGTGGACAGGAGTGTAAAGAGAAATTTCAGGTTTCGTTTCAGGGTGTTTGTCTTGTTGTGCGTTTGTGTTAATTGTTTGCGACAGTTGGGATCGTCACTCGCCATTGTTAGGATACTTCTTTGATAGCTGTTATCAGGAGATATTCCAATTGGCAACCTTTAGGTTTAGTCAGGTAGTGTCGATCACCAGTCTATTTTTCTGAATCTGTGTGGTAGGATTGTAGGACCTCAGCTAGTCTAAAGACTTCGGAGATGATCCAGTTGGTTCAGGTCAGGATGAGTAGCCAGTGCAGACAGAGGTCTTATGCCGATCGTGTTGGTCGCAGACTTGAGTTCGCAGTGGGAGATCATGTATTCCTACGGACTTTTCCGATGAATGATATGTTGAGTTTTGGAAAGCTTATCCCAGGATTTTAGGTCCTTTGGAGATCCTTTAAGCGAGTTAGTTCTCGTTGCCTTTAATTTGGCACTTCCGCCCAGATTATCGATTTTTCACCCTGTTTTCATGGTGTTGATTTTTGCAAATACCTTCATGACTTTTTCACATGATTCAGCACAGACCATTGGTGTGGACTCGATCTTTTCGTTCACCGGCAGCCATTGGTGTAAATGGTTCGGCAGGTGGAGAAACTTCGGTCAAGGGTCTTGCCATATGTGGAGAGTTTTCTTGGACGTAGCTGTATAGTGAGGTGATCACTTGGAAAGCTGCGAGCGAGATTTGGGAGTTTTGTACTCTTCTCTTTGAAGGTATGCTTGGTGAAAATTTTAAATTCGAGGAAGAATTTTTATAAGGGGGGGAGATTGTAACGTTTTAGATATCGTTTTGTGTTTGTTTCTGTTTTTGGGTGAAATTTGTCGGTATTTTTTGTTTTATACCGATTTTGATCAAACGGCCATATCGACTTGCCAGCACCTAGTTTTGATAAAATAAAGCTAGTGCGCAAACTTTGGGAGTATATGGGACGTTTTGGTCCAATTTGAATTTTTCCTAATTTTAATGTTATTTTAGTCCGGTTTGCACATTTTGGGAAATCTTCTCTTTGTGACTTTTCTTTAAATTTTCTTTTGTTGACCTAAACCACATAGCCTTTTGAATGTGTGGACATGGATTTAAGTGATTAAGAAAAGAAAAGAAAAGAAAAGAATAGAAGAGAAGGTGCATGCATGTGTGGACTTTGTGTGTGAATGCATATATTGTTTGGATATTGCTTGGAAATTTCCCTCTCTCTCTCCCTCCACTCACTTGGCCGAGCCCTCTTTTCTCTCTACTGCACTTCGCCAATTCTCTCTCTCATTTCTTCACAATTCAATCACAAATCCTCAAGTCTTCATCAAAAGTTCACAAATTTCATCAAAATCTTCACTTTTTCCTTGTGCTTGCCTTGAAGTGCAGATGAGCTTGGATCTTGCTGTTCTTTGGTGTAGGTAAATTCTTTTACTGCTCTTTGATGTGTTTTTAGTGTAGTTTAGCTATTTAATTGCAGTTTAGAATGTTTAAATTAGGTTTTCTTGCGAAATATCGTATTTTTGTATCGGTTTGTGACTTCTAGGACCTGCTGTGATCCGGAAAGTTTACTGAGAAATTAAACAAAGTTGTAGTGTTGTACTAGGGAACCTGGAGCACCACCTAGGAGATGGACCCCAGGCCACCGGCCAGGGCCTGCGACGGCTAGAGGAGGGGCCGGCGACGCCGGCCATGGTGAAGAGTTAGGGTTTGGGTTTTTGTCTGTAGGTGTCTGCTATGGTTTTGGTTCTTCTGGTCTTGTTTGGTTGTTTAGTTTTCACAGTAGGCAAAATCTGGGATCATTTAGGTAGTTTCTAGTGTTTTGTGTCCGCGCGATACGTGTTACGACACGGGTCGTGCAGTTTTCGTGGTTTTGCTCTTAAGTTGTATTCGTCGTGTCGCTACTCTCGTTAGACACGATACGAACACTTAAGAGGTGGTTGTGTGGTGTTGTGTCGGTTAGGTGTAGCTTGTTCGTGTTTTGTAACTGTTATTAATATATATTTGCTTGTTGTTTATATGTTGCAGGTTCACAGGCGGAGACTACGGACACTGCCACAGGGGGATACAGGTGGTAGACTTCATCTAGCTTGGAGTGTGGGTGAGTAGATTTAATATCTACAGGGGAATCGCCCGCATGGCGTTATGCGTCTGGGCTAGAAATATTTACATTTGTCGCATATTCTATGTCATGTTTAGAATTGCGCATATACCTTTCTGCTTAGTGATAGTTGTGTTTGGACTAGTATCCTTAGGACACTGCACTATTATTGACGGCTCAGATTGCGAGAGCACTGATTGTATGCCACACACACCGTCAATAATTGCCATGTCATACACAACCCATATTTAGAATGATATTGTCGGGTTAGGGACATTGTGACATTGATACATATTTCTTATCGTTTATAACTTAGACTTTGATATGCTAGTTCCTGTTTACCTATAGGGTTTTGTACCATTAGTGTTAGGTACATACACACCTAGGGACATAGCTACAGGTGTACTTGCATTTCATACTTTACTTATACCTGATAGGTATATCACATCATCTTATAGATAGATACCAATATTTCTACTATACCATTCATGTGTTCATTTATATCTGGTGAATGCTATGCTTTTCTTTTATACGTTTTCATTGCAGTTTTTATGTTGCGTATACTTTATTCATGGATTATTGCATTGTTATATGGATTTTTCATAATGTTTTCTGGATTTGGGGACCGTGGTAGTTCATGAAATTATGCATACATTGAAAAACCCGGTTTCCTTGATATGATATTATAGCATCCACCATGAGATTTATCGGTTCTGATATATGCCCGATTCGAGGAGTGAGGAGGCACCGTCTGCGGGTACATGGTGGGGCCCGGAGGTACCCCGAAGCATGAACGTTGTCGCTATGTGAGTCGACATCGCGGTGCTAGGCGATGAGGCTTAGGGGAACCATACTTTCCGGTGACAGGACCAATGACTCATCGGCTATCGAGTGGATACCGACGGGAGTCATGTGCGTATGGATACGTCGAGAGGCCAGGGTCAGAGCTAGGACCTCGAGCTCTCGGGATAGCGTATGATACGTACTTATCAGGGGGCCAGTCATGGAGACAGCACTTGATGGATCAGTATTTCTGTGTCGATGCTCGGCACATTGGTTTCATGATATTTCTAAATACTCATTTTTATATATAACACAGGATTGAGCCGCTGTTATATATGCCCTTACACCAATATTAGTGGAATGGGACGCTAATATATGTGTATTTCCCTCATCATAATTATTTATGTCATTGTATTTAGGATGTTAGAACTGTGCTGGAGATTTTGATTTGGGAGATAATAGATTTATTGGGATTGGATGCTGATATTGTACATACTAGATATGTGAGATCCACTTGATGTTGTACAATTGATATATGTGAGATATACCAGATATTGTACATACTAGATATGTGAGATCCACTTGATGTTGTACATTTGATATATGTGAGATATACCTGATATTGTACATACTAGATATGTGAGATCCACTTGATGTTGTACATTTGATATATGTGAGATATACCTGATATTGTACATACTAGATATGTGAGATCCACTTGCTGTTGTACATTTGATATATGTGAGATATACCGGATATTGTACATACGATATATGTGAGATCCACTTGATGTTGTACATTTGATATATGTGAGATATACCTGATATTGTACATACGAGATATGTGAGATCCACTTGCTGTTGTACATTTGATATATGTGAGATATACCTGATATTGTACATACGAGATATGTGAGATCCACTTGATGTTCTACATTTGATATATGTGAGATATACCTGATATTGTACATACTAGATATGTGAGATCCACTTGATGTTGTACATTTGATATATGTGAGATATACCTGATATTATACATACTAGATATGTGAGATCCACTTGCTGTTGTACATTTGATATATGTGAGATATACCTGATATTGTACATACGAGATATGTGAGATCCACTTGATGGTGTACATTTGATATATGTGAGATATACCTGATATTGTACATACTAGATATGTGAGATCTACTTGATGATGTACATTCGATATATGTGAGATATACTTGGTGTTGTACATTCGATATATATACGAGATACACTAGATATTGTGCAGTTGAGGAGATGTGACACTTAGATGTTATGAGAGACAATTTGGTGGTTGATTGAGGAATTAGGATTTTTGATTTGTCTTGCTGGATTGTGATCCTACCACGATGTCAGGATTCCGTGGAAATGACATATTTCACTCCATGCCTCATCTTTATATACTTGTGCATTGTTCCATGTATTAGGAGTACCTGTGAGTGTACCTTCATGAGTGTTGCACATTTACTTTCTCATATCCCTAGTGCATGATTATTGCATACTGTTGTCATATCATTATTGCTTTATATATTGGTGGTACTTGTTAGTGTACTTTCCATTATTTCGTACTCATATGACCTGTTATTACTGCAAATGTCATATATTAGATTCATGCTGTACGTACATTCTTGCTATTACCTGCATATGTTATTTACTATTCACGAGTTGGCAATTCTCCCCCGTTGTGCCACAGGTATTGCAGGTGTTTCCCCAGAGTAGTCGAGGCAAGCTATCCACTTATCTATCATCTTTTGGCTGCGGATACCACTTCGCCTCATAGTGTGCAGTTTTGCCCAGGTGGGTTTTGTGGTTATCTGAGATTGTATTGTATATTCGTTGTATCTTGTACTCTCCATCTACTACCAGTTTGTTGTGACTTAGAGACTTGGTGAGGACGATATTGTATATTATTATGGATTTGTTGTCTTTTATACAGTTTCCTTTCTTTTGTCTCTTTTTTCTTCGCTACGGCGTCGTATATCTGTTGTGGTGTTGTTTTCCGCCGTTGGGCGTGGATTTTGCTCCCGTTTGGGATGCTTTACTTTATATTTATGTTGTACCCTTTTGGGGGCTTGTTTTACAAAGGGGGTGCTGCCAAAATTTTAAAGAAAAAGTGGACTCTTTTAAAGAATCTGGGTTGTGATTTCAAATGTTTCAAAAACATTTATTATCTTTTCCGTATTTTTATGGTTTAGATTTCCGGGTTTTGACTTTCTTTTACTGCGTTACGTCTGGAGGCGTTGCGTAGTATTAGGGCCGTCACGTGCCAATTTCGGGTCATGACAAATGGTTGTTTGGTCTTTTAATTGAATCTAAAAACTAAGTTGTACGATGATCAAGAAACTTGCTAGGATTAGGTCTAAGGTGAGTTTGATAAGATTAATATTCACACCTCCGTCAATGCCCTCAATTTAATCTTTTTAGAAGTTATAACAATTATTAGTAAAGGGGATTAGGATGATTGGGAAGAAACGAAGTTTCTTCCTCTAGATCCTTGTCCGTCATTTCCTACTAATTGCTCTAACCTTCATGGAAGTCATGCATGTCCGGTCCTTTATACTACGGTTTCACCATTACCTCGTGGGTAGGGTGCCGTAGAGAGCGGATCATGCATGCGTGCATGAAGTTCTAGTTATTACAAATTATTGGGCTTGAAAGAGATCAAAGATATTCATCTCTCAATCCCTCCCTTATTCCTAACCCTAACAAGCGAGGAAATTACTCGCTCATTAAGGGATCATATTAAAAACACCATTTTAAGATTAATTACCTACTGCAGTTAAAAAGATTTTACACTAGATTAGTAGGGCAAATGAATGATTTATCTAAAGCAAGAATTAAATTAGAAAGCTAGGGTAAAGAATGAATTAATCTAGGGCAAGAAATTAATTTTAAACTAACGCAGAAAATAAAATGAACTTACAAGAAATGATGCTCTTAATCTTCCAAAGAATCTGAATTTTATTTATTGAAAAGAGGCATCCTTATTACAATATTTCGATTACAATTTTATAGCGAAACAGGGAAATTTAGGGTTACGGGATTCGCACATGTACGATTACAAAAATACCCCCAAAAAATCCTAACAAAGTCACCGACGCACCGCCACCAAAAATCTGCACCGACATGTGCATCAGGAGGCCGCGGAACCGCGGCATAAGTGGGGGTAGGGCCACGGTTCCGCGGCCCTTTGGTGAGAACACTGTGTCAATTTTTGTGGGCTGCTTCTCTGATGTTTGGGCTTTTCATTTTTGTAGTTATTTTCTCCATTTGGCTTCTGGGTCTTCTCCAGATCTTCAGTGAAAACTTGTAATGGTCTTTTAACCGTTCACTTTGACATTTTGGACCATGCGTTGCCTTGTACCTTTGTGAGTTGTTCTACGTCTAGGCTTGACTAGGATCCTTCTACGTATTGGTCAAAAGTCCTGCTTTTGTATCATCTTTTGTCTTTTTCACTGTTTTTGCTCCAAAAACCTGTATCCTGTAATATGTAGCAGACATGCGTCGAAAGCACCTGTTTATTTATAAAACGCATAAGAATGGGGAATATAAATTGCAATATTATGATATGAACAAATACCCCCAAACTTATCTTTTGCTCGTCCTCGAGCAAACTTATTATTTTATTCTCGATAAAACCTAACCGCACTTTCGCAGGGAATCGCGATTGCACTGAGCTCGTGCAACAAGCCGTTAAACCTCTAGGTGTCCCTAGTAGGAGGAGTGTTGTCTCCTGAGGGTTTTCAGCGGATTACACCCACAAAATCCTATCAATTTGGCTTTTCGACTTCAATTCTCCAATTAGGTTTTCTAACAAGGAATTCTATTATCATTGACTCATAGATTATCCACCCATATTTTTCACACTTCCTCATTATTTAACTTAAGAATATATATTTCCTATAGACTTACTTAGCTTTCAGCATTTCCCAAGTTTTCCTTCTAAGGTTCCATCTCCATTTAGGAGTTTTTCTATCAACTCTACTAAAGATACAAGTTCTACTCTTTATTCCTTTCTTATTTCCCAACTCTAATCATATATCCCCACGTGTGTGTATAAATCACCCCTACACTTGGAAATTCAAATCAAGCAATCATACTCTTGTCCGTTGTCCAAAGTATTAACTGGTGAATTCTTAATGAATTTTTGCTTACACATCCTTCATGCGACTGTTAATACTTCTTGAGGTACAAACAACCGATTACAAGATATATTTGCACTTTAAAGCGTACTTCCTAGTCTTGTAACACTTAAGGCTTTTTAGCAGTGACTCCCAAACCAGTCAGTCTAAGGCACTAGGTGATGAAGCACCCTCGCTAAATTTTTTTTCTATTTTTGCAGCCTTAAGTAATCACAAAGACCAGTGTTCATTTTTTTTCTTTATTCACACTTTTTTTTTCTTTCTTCGTACTAAGGACTTTAGACAAGAGTATTTCAAGGTCTCTTCTACTATTCCAAGTTTCAAGGTGCGTGATTGTGCAATTTGTAGGGTATACATTTTCAGAATCTAGACTTAAGCTAGGAATTATTTTTCAAACTTATACTCTAATAAGAATATCAATATTTTTCCTTTATTTCAACTTAGCCCAAAAAGTGAACTCAAAATTTGGCTATTTCTAAATAATCTACAAAGACATATACTTTCTACCGTTAATCTTTAAAGAAGGTTAATTTTAAGGTTTTTAATTTACAAAGTCTAAGATCTAGTTGTTCCTTGCCAGTTAACCTATTTGTCAAACCAAAGTCAAATATGGCCAAAATTGAATACAATAATTTTTCAAATTTTTAAATTTTTTTTGGGTTTTAAAAATAAGTATGCAAATGCAAAATGTACATATGAATGCGAAGGAAGAAGATGTACCGAGCATACCCCCAAACTTAAACTGGACAGTGTCCTCACTGTCATGTTGCACCAAGAGGGTCGATAATGTCGGCAATGTCCTGTTTATTTATTTACAAATTGTTTTTATAATTTTTATTTATTTATTATTGGTAAAAGAGAAAAAAAATATATATATACAGAAAGGCCCCCCCCCCCAAACTTCATTGAAACAATGTTAAACGTCGTTGCCAGACTTTGCAAAGACCAAATGTGTACACCAACCAGGCGAAAAATTTGTCTGTAAGGAGTATCGGTTGGTGGAAGAATATGTTGTACCGATCCAAAAAGAATTGGGGAAGATAGAAGTGGTGGTATGGAAAGTGTGGAAGTGAATATATAGGAAGTGGTGATAAATCAAAACGAGAATGGGAAAGATCAGCAATCAGTGGAATATTGGCATTCTCGTAGCTTATTAAAAGAAATGGGGGTGGTTCAACTTCTAAGGAAGGAGGTTGACTCACCACAATATCCCCAAAATATTTCTGTGGATCTTTTATTGACTTGGCATCATCCATCATTTGCATATGATATCCAATTATGAGGGAACTAATCTCCTCGATGTCCGCCATAGTCCAATCGAAAACTTGCCGTCTATCTTGTAAGACCTTTAAAATAGCGTTCTCTTGCTCGAAGGCTAGAGAGGCTGATATTATAGTGGGAAAGGTCTCATTCTCACCTATGTAAGCATATTTAAGGTGAGACGGCAAGGACATATGTTCGAGTTTCGGAGGCGAAAGAATCATTGCGGAATCTACCTCGAACTCAAAGGACTCCAACACAGGTTCGAAATCACTGCAAACAACCGATTCGGATGGTTCAACTAACTCATCCAAAAATTCAAAAGACTCATATTCGGGCTGTGAGTCGTCATCATCCGAAAAAGTGAAACTTTCATAATCAATATCGGTTGTGTCAACTGTGGTAGGCTCAAGGAGGGACGCACTAGTGGCGTCAAAGCTGTTCTCATCAAACAAAAATCTTTCAAACTCGCAGTCCTCCTGCGTGATTTCGTGAATAGAGCAAATTTCTCGTGTACTAGTTTTAGGCACGGGGGGCAGACTTCCTAACTTGTAAATATTGAACTCACTAGACGTCTTCCCGAAGGATAGAGTCATGAAGCCATTGCGACAGTTTATTACAGCATTGGAAGTGGCCAAAAATGGTCGACCGAGGATCACCGGAATTTGGTTCCGTGAGTTGGCAACAAGTTGTGTGTCCATAACATTAAAATCAACGGGGAATATGAACTCTCCAACTTTGATCAACACATCCTCTAGCTCACCCCTTGGATGGGCGATTGATCGATCAGCCATTTGGAGAGTACAGTGAGTGGGCTTAAGCTCTCCAATGCCTAATTGCTCGTACACAGAATAAGGTAGCAAATTGACACAAGCACCAAGATCTAGTGGTGCTCTATTGATGTTCTTGTCCCCAATTGTTATCGAAATAGTAGGACAACCGGGGTCCTTGTGCTTTTAGGGTAAGGATTTGACAAGAGCATCGCTAACAGCACTAGCCACGAAAACTTTCTTAAGTACTTGTGACTTCCTCTTTTTGGTGCATAAGTCCTTTAAGATTTTTGCATATGAAGGAACTTGTTGGATTACATCCAAAAGAGGGATATTTATGCTCACCTGTTTGAACAACTCGACAATCTTCTCCATTTGTGGAGTTGGTTTATTAGATCTCAACCGGTTTGGAAAAGGAGCATTTTGAAATGTTGTTGAGTCCAATTTTTGCGGATCAGATTGTTGAGTTGGAACAGAACCCCGTGTAGATGTGTTCGTGTTGTGAGAAGTGGGTCCGTTCGAGCTAGAAGGAGTAAAGCCTTGTGAATGATGGAGAACAGGCTCTAACGAAGAAGAAGAAGGTGAAGAAAAACCACCGGCAGGGGTGTCATCGTGAATACCCACATTGTTTTGCAACATTTTTCCCGATCTCAACGTGGTCACAGCGTTTATGTTATGAGTTTGCTGTTGATATGCAGCATGTGCGTGACCAGGATTGGGCAGTGGTTGAGATGGGAGCTTTCCTTTTTCTCGCTCGCTCAATGCTGCATTGAGTTGTGCAATTTGTGCCTCAATAGATTTGATGCTTTGATCGTGTGAGGCACTGTTTTGCACCAAAGATTGAATAGATGTCTCTAATCTTGCTGTAGATTTTGTAGATTGCTTTAGCAACGCATCTAGACTTCTTTCGAGCGAGCTAACCTTGTCATTGTTAGGTTGAACAAAATTGTTTGGCGCGTAAGAATTGTTAGGCACAAAATTGTTCACTTGATTAGGGTAAGGTTGCTGTTGGAAAGATTGTTGAAATTGAGTTTGTGGTGGTGCTTGTTGTTGTTGTGGAGGAGGCCCTTGAAAATTGTTATTTCCTTGGAATTGTTGATTTTGGTTCCAAGCGAAATTTGGGTGACTCCTCCAACCCGGATTATATGTAGAAGAGTATGGATCGTTTCTTTGTCGTTGCTGAAAGGCAGCATTGACTTGATCATGTCCTTGAGTAAATGCATTGTAAGGACACTCTTCGGTTAAGTGTGATGGAGACGAACAAAAAGCACACACAGTTCGTGTAGGCATAACAGGGGCAGGAGAAGGCGACGAGATTTTGGTCTCAATCGCTTCAAGCTTTTTCGTAAGAGCGGCCATCTCGGCCTTCATAGCAATTGACATCTCTACTTGATGTATGCCTGCCCTAGATTGACCACTAAAAGAAGATGATGTGGTCTTGGAGCTCTCCCACTGAATTGTTTGTTCACTAAGATTCTCAAGAAACTGCCACGCTTCCTCACTAGATTTGGAGAGAAAGTGACCTTGACAGATGGTTTCTAGCAACTGCTTCGTTGCCGAGTTCAATCCTTCGTATAATGTTTGGCAAAGTTGCCAACTTTCGATCCCATGATGAGGGCATTGAAAGGTCTTTAAATCTCTCAAAACACTTCCAAAATGGTTCGGAAGGAAGCTGTGAAAATTGTATAATCTCATTACGAATTCTAGCAGTTTTGTGGTGAGGATAGAACTTTTTAAGAAAATCTTTCACAAACTCGTCCCAATTTCTATTGGAATGTGATGCTGTGCTGTATAGCCACTTCTCGGCTAAGTCACATAAGGTGAAAGGAATGACCCTTAGCCTTATAGCGTCATCACTTAATTGGGTTGTTTTCATCATAGCGCAAACGTTTTGGAATTTATTGATAAAAATATACGCATCTTCTGATTCCAAACCGTGAAATTTTGGCAGCATATTGATGAAATGTGGTTTTATTTCAAAATTGTCCCCATTTGCTGGTGGGGGTGAAAGACAGGTAGGTAAAGAAGTGCGGACAGGATAAAAGAGATCCTGGAGCGCGTCTCGTGCGGGCGCTTCAACAGGCGGTTGATTCGGGTTATTCGCACCTAACGGAGGTGGAATCATTCCCGTCGGTAAGGTATTGTTGGGGTTGAATCCCGACATGCCTTCGGAGGAAGAATTTGAAGGTGGAGGTAAGAAAGTGGACGGAATGTCGACTTCGGTGTCGAAGGGTTCGTCGGTCAGTACCAAAGAAAGACGGACTAATCGGGCGTTAGTGTCCCTAGTCCGAAGTGATATACACTAAAGGGGTAGTGTAGACAGAAAAAAAATGAAAGACAGAATGTGGAGGTAAGAAAACGTCAATGAAATGAAGTGGTGTAAGTGAGTTGCAAAATTTCTTTAGCGACAAGTTGCAAGTTTTGAAAAGATTTTTTCTTTTTTTTTTATGTGAAATTTTTGCAAAAAGATTTTTGAAAAGGGACTTGTAACACAAATGCTATCAACCACATATGCACAATCAGGCCTAGATCTAGGGTCATCTAGGTCAGCTAGACAGCTCCTAACTAGGATTAGAAATAGGACCTCAAACCGCCTCTTCACCGCCAATTGCAGCCAGGTAAGTGCCAGGTAAGTTGGAGGCTCCCCTCTACAAGTAGCGGTCCTAATTAAGTAACCACTTTCCTTGACACACTTGCCTAGACACCGCAAAGTCAGTTAGGATAAACGGTCGATGCCTATGTCTAGTCCTTTGTCCTATTGAGCTCGAAGTCCTTAGGGCTGAGTCTAGTATTTTTTAATTAAGAGTGGTCGATGCAAATGATTTAAGTGCTTTCTGGGGTCCTGGGAAGGGTGATGAATTCCCCACCCAATCTGAGTTTGGTCAATAGCCCCTTAAAATCCGATTAAATTATGCAAAACATTGAATTCACTTGCAATTAATTTTTTTAAGCGCGGCGCAAAGAAACCTGCAGAAAATTTGTTATTTAGAAGGGAGAAGAAGAATTTTTAGCGTAAAGAAATCTTGCAGAAAATTTCACAAAAGATATATTGAGGTTGGCAGAGGGGAGAATGAGGAACAAACCGACAAAATTTGAGGAGCTGACGTGGCTGGAGTGCGGCGGAACCGCGGTCTGGGGCGCAGAAATGCCGCGGAACCGCGGTCTGGTAGAAGGATCACTTCCCGAGAAAAAATCTGCATCTCCTCTGTTCTAATACTCCTCTGTTCTGATGTACCAATTTCTGTTTTGCCCTCTGTAAATTTCCAGATACGAGATTCTTCGTTGTTCCTGCAAGATTCAAACAAAAAAACCCTTCAAACAGATAAAAATTGATAAAAAATTTCTTTTTTGTACTTTTTCTATTTTCGGATTTTTATGTTTTTTTTAAAAGTTATATCAACCCGAAATTACACAAAAGAAATTTTACGCCATCCCCGGCAACGGCGCCATTTGATTGTAAGAGATTTTACGATCACCAAAAATATTTTATCGCAATCAGAAACGGCGTCGCTTTGCAGCTAGCCGGTGAATACGGGTCGGTCTATAGGGATGTGTAATTTTCCTAAGTGTTCTTACGAGCTGATTCCAATGGTTGTTTGGTCTTTTAATTGAATCTAAAAACTAAGTTGTACGATGATCACGAAACTTGCTAGGATTAGGTCTAAGGTGAGTTTGATAAGATTAATATTCACACCTCCTTCAATGCCCTCAATTAAATCTTTTTAGAAGTTATAACAATTATTAGTAAAGGGGATTAGGATGATTGGGAAGAAACGAAGTTTCTTCCTCTAGATCCTTGTCCGTCCTTTCCTACTAATTACTCTAACCTTCATGGAAGTCATGCATGTCCGGTCCTTTATACTACGGTTTCACCGTTACCTCGTGGGTAGGGTGCCGTAGGGAGCGAATCATGCATGCGTGCATGAAGTTCTAGTTATTACAAATTATTGTTCTTGAAAGAGATGAGAGATATTCATCTCTCAATCCCTCCCTTATTCCTAACCCTAACAAGCGAGGAAATTACTCGCTCATTAGGGGATCATATTAAAAACACCATTTTTAGATTAATTACCTACTACAGTTAAAAAGATTTTACACTAGATTACTAGGGCAAATGAATGATTTATCTAAAACAAGAATTAAATTAGAAAGTTAGGGCAAAGAATCAATTAATCTAGGGCAAGAAATTAATTTTAAACTAAGGCAGAAAATAAAATGAACTTACAAGAAATGATGCTCTTAATCATCAAAAGAATCTGAATTTTATTTATTGAAAAGAGGCATCCTTATTACAATATTTTGATTACAATTTTATAGGGAAACAGGAAAATTTAGGGTTACGGGATTCGCACATGTGCGATTACAAAAATACCCCCGAAAAATCCTAACAAAGTCACCGACGCACCGCCACCAAAAATCTGCACCGACACGTGCATCAGGAGGCCGCGGAACGGCGGCATAAGTGGGGGCAGAGCCACGGTTCCACGGCCCTTTGGTGAGAACACTGTGTCAATTTTTGTGGGCTGCTTCTCTGATGTTTGGGCTTTTTATTTTTGTAGTTATTTTCTCCATTTGGCTTCTGGGTCTTCTCCAGATCTTCAGTGAAAACTTGTAATGGTCTTTTAACCGTTCACTTTGACATTTTGGACCATGCGTTGCCTTGTACCTTTGTGAGTTGTTCTACGTCCAGGCTTGACTAGGATCCTTCTACTTATTGGTCAAAAGTCCCGCTTTTGTATCATCTTTTGTCTTTTCACTGTTTTCGCTCCAAAAACCTGTATCCTGTAATATGTAGCAGACATGCGTCAAAAGCACCTGTTTATTTATAAAACGCATAAGAATGGGGAATATAAAATGCAATATTATGATATGAACAAGCATCCAGCCACTGATCAAAGTCCCTACTGATAATGTCCTGTCTGAAACTGGTAGGGTCATCTTCTTCCAAGATGCAATCCTCTCGATCCCCGTCTATGAAAAAACCATAGTATCTCTCGGGCGAATGAGCAATCCTACCAGATCTGTGGAGTGGATGACGCTCGTCCGGGGTTATTGAATCTTGAGGTTCCACCAAATATTCGGTTACAGTTTGTCCCTCTGGAATTTCTTCCAGTTCTACCGCGCTCCCACTAATTTCTTTTGCAAGAAATTTCCACTCTAAAAAAGTGGCATGCTTTGCAACAAACAACTTCTGTTCCTCGGTGTGGTAGAACAGATATCCATTTGAATGCCTAGGATATCCTACAAACTTACATAGAACTGACTGTGCCTGAAGTTTGTCAGGATTCTGGTTTGTCACATAGACCAGACAACCCCATATCTTAACCCTTTTAAGACATGGTTTCTTTCTACTCCATATTTCATATGGAGTCTTAGGCACAGATTTGGATGGGACCTGATTCAATAGATACGCTGATGTTTCAAGCGCAAGTCCCCAGAATGAAAGTGGTAACTCGGCACTACTCATCATGGAGCGAACAATATCCAATAGGGTACAACTCCTCCGCTCCAATACACCGTTGTGCTGTGGAGTATACGGAGGAGTATGCTGAGAGAAAATACCATTCTCGTTTAGAATGTCCCTGAATTCTGTACTTAAGTACTCCCCACTTATCAGATCGGAGGATCTTAATATTTTTACCAGTCTGGTTCTCTACTTCGTTTCTGAATTCTTTGAATTTCTCAAAATTTTCAGATTTGTGTTTCATAAGATACACATATCCGAACCTAGAGAGATTGTCAGTGAATGTGATGAAGTACGAAAACCCACCCCTTGCATGTATAGACATTGGACCCGATACATCACTGTGTATAAGTCCCAAGAGCTCTGTTGCTCTTTTTCCGTGTCCGGTGAACGGAGATTTGGTCATCTTTCCTTTGAGACAAGTTTGATAGGTTTCATAAGATGAAAATCGAACGTATCCAAAAGTCCATCTTTATACAACTTACACAGTCTTTTCTCTCCGATATGACCAAGTCTACAATGCCACAAGTAGGATTCGTTCACATCTGAACTCTTCCTCTTGCGTGTTTTTTGTATACTGAGAACTGTGTTTTGGTTAAGAACATAGATACCATTACACATTGTACCTCTGCAACCAATACCTGATTAAGGTAAATGTTCATGATATTTCTATCAAGAACAAACTTATATCCATATTTATCAAGTAAAGAAACTGATATGAAGTTGCAAACCATGGAAGGTACATAGTAGCAGTTGTTCAAAATCATAGTATTGCCATTTGGCAATGCTAGGTGATATTCATCGACGGCAGAAGCATCAACCTGTGCTCCGTTCCCTACTTTGATGGACATATCGCCAGGTCCAACCATCCTACTTTTTCTCAATCCCTGCAATAAATTACAGATGTGAGATCCTGATCCGGTTTCGAGTACCCAGGAGGTAGGACTGACCGAAAAACAGTTCTCAATAACAAGAACACCTGAAGAAAACACAATAGTATGTTTCTTCTTCGATGGGGTCATTAAGGAATTGAAACAATCCTCTTTCCTATGCTCACACTTATGACTGTTGTCATAAGTTAGAGCAAAATCGACGTTCCCCAGCCCCGAATAAGAATTTGGATCGGTAAAGCGATACATTTTATTATCTCGATTAGGGCGTGAAATGGTTGCTACCTGGGAGAGAGAAAAGAAACACTCAGCGTGCGCTCTTGCAAGATTAGATTGATTATTAATTTATCTAACCAGGATGGCTCCCACTGTTTCCTCAAATTCTTCTTCAAACCATGAAAGAAGAACTAGTCAGGATTTAATCGCACGTCACAATACTTGCTTAACCTTTCAGCCAGGCTAGTGTTAGTACTTCGAGGGAGGTTTTCCAACGCTTTCGCGATGTTCCTTAATTATATAACCACTTTTTCCTGGAGGCGTAGCCCCGCTAACACCGTTCTAGACACCTACTTCGTTTATAGTATTGATTGTTAAGTGAAATCATCTCCCAAGAGTATCAGTGGGATTGGGATCCAACTATCGTTGTGTGATGCACTAGATGGAATCCACTTTAGTCACCACACTCCAGAAAGTATGCTGAATCTGTAAGTTTTCTGTATGTTTGAAACTCTCGATATGGTTTTTGCCCCAAGCGGATTCATGACCTTGACAGAGGTCAACATGTCATAAGTCGCAAGTCAAGTTCAACCCGTCATTGTTCTGGATTAATTTATACTCACCCGCACAAGCTCTTGACAGAGGTCAAAATGACCGTACGACTGTCCTAAATAATCGCATATCTATGCAACAAACAGGCATTACTTAGCTACCATTCAGTATGCCCTGACAGAGGACAACATACACAGCATGAATACTAAGTAATACTTGTATGAAATGACGGAGGGCTATGGCTGGGTTTTTGGCGAAAAACCCGTTAACGTAATGAACTTGATATCGTTGAAGGAACCTGAGCAGTTTTCAAAAGGAGTGGTTTAAGCTCCGCTTTTGAAAACTAGTGGTTTTGAAGAAAACCGAGTAATCTACAGTATAGACTTTTGCTCAAGAGGTCACTCCCCATGAAGGGATCTCGGCTCTTCCCTTGTGGAATGAGGTGCTGGATATTCATGACCGAATACCACTATGCAAAGCGAAAGATTATAACTGTAGTTTTTCGAAATTTGTTTCAACAACATCTTTTAGGTTTATTTTCTTGCATTAATAAAAATTAATGCGGTCCCATCAGTTAACCCTATCACACTAGAAAAGAACGAAAATACAATGTACGTATATGCCATCTGCATTCGCCACTAGGCCCCGTCATCACCCGTTAGGTTACTTAACTAACGACAAAGCGGAGGATGGACTAGCGCGGGTGTATAACATATACAACATCTACTAATATATATTTAAATATATATAACATTCATCCCAGGCATGATAATAATCAACATCACAGAATCTCAGCCAACAATATTGAATAGTGGATTAACTTGGAGCCCCGGGTTTCATTTGAGCCGCAAATAAAACCCGACGTTCCCGGTCGTGTGGATAGCCTGTGCAATTAGAACCTGGACCCCTACGAGCATGGCAAGTTACCCGCCAATCCCGAAAGCGAGGGAACCCCTTCAGCAAAGTGAATGGGCTACCCGACACTTCACGGAATACGGTAACTTTGGAGCCCCTCCGTGAGTCATACTATACCCCCTACGAGTGCGGCGAATAGCCTGCCAATTCTAGAATGAAGCCCCCTCCTCCCAATGCCATGAGATGCAGGCTTGTTTCCTTCTAGAACCCTGCTATCTGTGCACTCCACCGTGAGGTAATCCTAGTACAGAAAAAGAAAATAATACGTACAAATGGTGACATCAACCACAACTCGGTCGTGCCCCAATCAAATAATATACAACCCGGCAGAGACGACAGTCCACATGTCGGACGCTAGCCCCGCAATAATAAATATACAAAGGAATATAAACGATACTGCTAACATTGCACCACATGCTATCTACTATGAAAATCTAACCACAATATCAGCACAATCACAGAAACAACAACGTGAATGTCACGTTCTGTCATGACCCGAAAGGTACGGAACGTGACTGGCACTTAAATTACGAACGTCTCAAGGCGGACGTAATCTAAGTAAGCCAAAGCCCAGAAATCAAAACTAAAAAAAGTAAATTGAAGGAAAACCAATTAATTGAAAGCGATTTTTACCAAATAAGTCACATCAAGCTTTTTAAAAGCAACATCCATTTTCTTCAGAAAATTTCGGCAGAGTCTCCTTTGTAAATACTGGCCCCAAAACGGGTACAAAACAGGAATATATCAATAACATGAAATAAGGAATCCCCATGCGGGAGCTAGCTCTTCGCCCCAAGGCGGACACAAATCCCACACAATATAAATCAGCAATGTGCAAAATAAGCATAACAGGCATTAGTAATAAGCAACACGTCGACTCAAGTGAGCACGACCCAAAGAAACAATATACATGCCCACAAATCTAACTGTCTCGCCTCTAAGTAAATATACATCAGTACTGGTAGATGATACAGTAGATGGAGTACACTAGATACAATGAATATACAATGTGGAAACAAAATAATCATATAACCCACCTACGAGCAAAAGCCTCAAATCTAGCAAAATGAGGAAGCGCGTCCGCCGCTACCGGGCTGACGGATCGGACCTGCAAAAGGCGGTGGCACAACGGGGTTGAGTTTCCAACTCATGAGTAATATGTAACATCTATAAAGACTATCGTAAGTATGTACGCAGTTCTACAATATTGATATGGTATGAAATACTAGCATGTATGCGACATGAATGCAATTTAACACGTGATCTGAATATGCTGATATGAGGAAATCATTAATTTCATCTTAGAAAACTCTTTTTGAAATATCTATAGTAATATTAATTAAATCAATAGAAATCCGTGTCAAGCATTGACACCTCAAATGAATATCTCAGTGTCCCAAAGTATAGGTATCTCAAAAAGTCTCGGGCTCCGGCAATCCGGATTGGCCCATCTCAAGTATCAATATCTCAATATCTCATGACCATGATCGGTATTCTGCAGATATCCGCCACGCCAACAATCACCGGTAGGTAGTCTGCCCCTGCCAGGCTCATCGTCTACTACTCGAACTTCTTGCACCGGGGTACCTTACTGGGCCCACCATGTACCTGAGACGGTTCATCCTACTCCTCGAAACGGGTCTCGAAAACTAACAGAAAACTCATGGTGGACGACACAAGTATCATATCACGAGAAAACCGCAACTTGCAATATTTAAAATGATATCAGTTTTATTAAATCCTTGTGGTTACTCCAAAATCTCATAAATCTCAAATGCTGAAATCCTCAAGAAAGAAGGTACCATAAGTACACATGTCAATGTTGATGAATGCCTATGGTATCAACAATGCGAACTGCGATATATGACTAAAAGACTATATATGATCGAATGACGTAATGAGGTACATGCATATGACTAGCAATTCAACATGTTCATCTTGCGGAATTTACTATATTAGTACTGGATTATATGTCTTATATGCTGAAATTATTCTAAATTCTGGTTTAAACAAGTTATCTAGTGTTTGTGGCATCGCAATTACCAAGGCCTGTGTGTTCGCATGAATAGTGCTCGTGCAGCATAAAACCCTAGTAATGGTGCAAGTGTCCTATGAGATGAAGTTGCACAATTATATATAATGAATTAAGAAAGCCAATTATTTCCTGTGTCGCATATCTCATTTAATGGTTTCAATGGTTTCTATATGATGAATTTAACACAAATATGAATATACGGGTCATGCAGTGCAGTAAAATAGGTAACTAGGAACTACATGCAACAAACTTGTATTACTAGAAATTCTAAATTATCAGGCGCCTCGCGCAATCCAAACGATTCTCCCCGTAGATGTATACATCTACTAGCCGGATATCCCAAGCTAGCTTGATCTAATCACTGCTTTCCCTTTTCGTGCCGCGTCCGAAGTCTACGCGACCTATCCTGGAATTTGCACAACACAAAATATAAGATTACATATCCTGAAATGACTCCAAGTCACAAAATGAAAGGGTCAACGTCAATGAGTTAGGCAGATTGTGCACAAGGTGTACGGAACACACACGAAAAGCACAACAACCTTAACTAGAATCGTCGTTTTGGAACAACCGCCGAAACTAAACCCGATCAAACCAAGTTTCGCATTCACACACCCTAATTATCATAGGAGATGCTAATAATATCGTCAAGATATCACAATTAATTCACCACATAATTATATTAAAAAACCTAGTAAGCATTAGCATTCTAAATTCGGTGCAAAGATCGTAGATTTGCGACAAAAAGACTACTTTCAAGCATAATCATCCAACCACACAACTAGTTAACCACAATCACTTAAATTCAACCCATTAGCAATGCTTCAAATCCTATTTCCAACATCAAACCCTTTCTAGAATTTCATTACTAGCAATTCCAATCAATTCCACACTTGAAAAACCCTAAATTAACACAATTTGAAGCCCACTTAAGCAAATTAACCTCTTAGATTAGTTTAGTAAAACAACTAGATAGCAAAATAAATTTAAATAACCTAGTAATGGTGTTCTAAAACCCTTGTTCAAACTTAAACCACTCTCTTTAAAAAAACTAGATTAGAAATTAGCAATAAAATTAACATTTCAAAGTTCTAATTTAACACACTTAAACTACAAATTAACCATTGATTGAAATTATACCTCACAAGTTTAAGCCCTAGCTTGCTCTAGCCTCCCAAGAAACCTTCTTTCTCCAAGTTTTGAACTAAATTGGGTTTGAGAAGAGATGGAATAAGGGTTTGCTTCGAATTTGTGAATGAATTTGTTGATTTTTGATGGAATTAGAAGCAAAAGAAATGGGGGAAAATAAGCGGGACAGCAGGAAGAGGTTTCGGCCAGATGAGGGAATGGGGGAGAATTGTGTGGTGTTGTGGAAATTTTTCCAAAGTCAAACCCTCATATATCAAAGTACAACCCACCTCCAAATTAATATATTTTAAACCATCACATCGTTTTCTTTCAAATGAGTGAAGACAATTGGAGGGGAGGAGTGGGCTGCTGCCAAGGTGGGCTCGGCCAAGTGGGAGAGGTGAGAATTTGTGAATGTTTGCAAAGGAAATTCCATGCTAAAACATCCCCACAAGTTACAAAATTGCAAGATTTAGTTTAATTTATTTAAATTTTAATTTTCCCTTAATTATAACCAATTAGAACTTGTAATAAAATGCTAAAAATTTATATTACTCACTAGATTTTAGTTGTCTTGGTTCTAAAGTTTGTAATTAGCCCTTTCAAATTTGTATTTATCGGTAATTTAATATATTTTTAACAGTTTAAAATAATATTAAAAATAATAAATTAGGGAAAATTTTTTAAACTACTAGAATTTTATAAGTGACTCATTAGCTACTAAATAATAGCAATTACCTATCCAAATTAGGTATAATTAGGCCTATAATACAACATAGCAATAATGAAGATTTACGGAAAAATACCAAATATTTACCGATTTTCGGGAAAACACCAAAACGACTTTTCAAGACGTTACAATCTTCCCCCCTTAAAGAAATTCGGTCCCCGAATTTAAAAATCTAGCTACGCGTATCTTCAAAGAGATGGGGATATTTCTTCCTCATCTCGTCTTCGGTCTCCCAGGTGACCTCCTCGCTGCTCGGGCCACGCCAAAGGACCTTGACGGTCGGTATAACTTTCGATCTCAATTTCTTCACCTGCCGATCCAGGATGACCACCGGCTGCTCTACAAAAGAAAGGTCGCGCTCTAGCTGGACCGTCGGGTGCTGAATCGCATAAGAAGGGTCATGAAGGTACTCGCGGAGTATCGAAACCTGGAAGACGGGGTGAACATCAGGAAAACTGGGTGGAAGAGCCAAACGATACGCAATTGCGCGACACGCTCGAGGATCTCGAAGGGACCCACAAATCTGGGACTAAGCTTTCCTTTTTGCCCAAACCTCATCACGCCCTTCATCAGAGAGACCCTCAGAAAAACATGATCGCCAACTATGAACTCTAGTGTGCGAGGGCGTCGGTCCGCATACGATTTCTACCTACTCTTGGCCGCTCTCATCCGATCTCGAATCAACTGTATCTTCGCGGTCGTCTCCTCAACAATCTGCGGCCCCAAAATACTGCTTTCGCTGAGCTTTGTCCAACAGACGGGCAATCTGTATCTCCTCCCATACAATGCCTCAAAAGGTGCCATCTGAATATTCCTGGAAGCTGTTGTTGTAGGAGAACTCCACTAAGGGTAAATGATGATACCAGCTCCCTCCGAAGTCTAAAACACACGCTCGGAGCATGTTCTCTAGAGTCTGAATAGTCCGCTTTGACTGGCCGTCGGTCGGGGGATGAAAAGCTGTGCTGAAACTCTAACGGGTGCCTAACGCCTCCTGAAGTCTCTGCCATAGTCGGCTGGTAAACTAGGTGCCTCGGTCTGATACGATACAAGTCGGGACGCCATGCAACCGTATGATCTCGTCGATGTAAATCTGTGCATACTGAGTAAAACCGAAAGTGGTCTTCACTGGCAGGAAGTAAGCCGCTTTTGTCAAACGATCCACGATCACCCAGATGGAGTCATACCTTCTACTGGTCCTGGGTAGACCCACAACGAAGTCCATAGAAATGAGCTCCCATTTCCACTCCGGAATGGGCAAAGGCTGCAACTCTCCAGCGGGCCTCTGGTGCTCGGCATTAACTTACTGACAAGTCAGGCATCTCGACACGAAGTCAGTGACGTCCCTCTTCATTCTATCCCACAAGCAAACATCTCGCAAGTTGTGGTACATCTTGGTGGAACCGGGATGAACGCTATACATCGATCTTTGTGCCTCCTCGAGAATCTCACGCCGCAGTCCCTCAGAATCTGGTACGCACAATCATGTCCCAAATCGCAGTACCCCCTGATCATCGATCACGAACTCGGAAACTCTGCCCTGCCGAACCTGCTCTATGATCTCGGAAAGACGGTCATCACTGGGCTGTGCCTCTCGAATACGGTCAAGCAACTGTGGAAGTGCACGAACATGCGCAAGCTGTCCCTTTGTCGGAGTGAACTCGAACTCAACTCGGCTGTCGCATAAAATCTGCCAATCTGCTGACGACTGCCTCTGTACGGCGCTCAAACAAGGTAAACTACCTCCGTGCCACCTACTCAAAGCATCAGCCACTACGTTCGCCTTGCCCGGATGGTAAAGGATCTCGCAATCATTGTCTTTCGCTAGCTCCATCCAACGGCGCTGTCTCAGATTCAGGTCTCGCTGCTGAAATATGTACTTCAAACTCTTGTGGTCCGTAAATATCTGGCATGACTTGCCGTATAGGTAATGTCTCCAGATCTTGAGTGCAAACACTACTGCAGCTATCTCTAAATCGTGCGTAGGATAGTTCTGTTCATGTGTCTTTAGCTGCCGAGAAGCATACGCAATAACCCTGTCATGCTGCATCAACACGCAACCTAGTCCCACTCGAGAAGCGCCTCAATAAACCATGAATCTGCCCAATCCCGAAGGCAATGACAACACTGGTGCAGTAGTCAGACGAGTCTTCGACTGCTGGAAGCTATGCTCGCACGCCTCGGTCCAATCAAAAGGAACTCCTTTCCGGGTCAACCCGGTCAACGGTGTAGCAATACGGGAGAAGTCTTGAAAAAATCGCCGGTAGTAGCCAGCCAGGCCTAGGAAACTGCGGATCTCCGTAACTGATGTCGGTCTAGGCCAATGCTGAACGGCCTCGATCTTCTTCGGTTCCACACATATTCCATCTCTCGTAATCACGTGACCTAAGAAATCAAAGCTGTCTAGCCAAAACGCGCACTTGGAAAAATTTCGCGAACAGCTGGTGCTCCCTCAAAGTCTGTAATGTGATCCGCAAGTGCTGCTCGTGCTCCTCTCGGCTCCGGGAATACACCAAAATGTCATCAATAAACACGATGATGAACAGATCTAGATACGGCCTGAAAATACGGTTCATCAAGTCCATAAACGCGACTAGTCCATTGGTGAATCCGAACGACATCACCAAAAACTCATAGTGCCCGTAACGTGTACGAAAAGCCATCCTCGGAATATCCTCCTGCCGCACCCGCAACTGATGGTAACCCGATGCAAGTCAATCCTCGAAAAGTATCCCGCACCCTGAAGCTGGTCAAACAAATCATTGATACGTGGTAAGGGATATCTGTTCCGTACGGTAACCCTGTTCAGCTGGCGGTAATCAATGCACAAGCACAAACTCCCATCTTTCTTCTTGACGAACAGGACAGGAGCACCCCACGGAGACACACTAGGTCAAATAAGCCCTTTATATAACAAATCCTGCAACTGATCCTTCAGCTCTCTAAGCTCCGCCGGGGCCATCCGGTAAGGCGGTATGGAAATAGGCCCTGAGCCGGGAATTAAGTCAATGCAGAAAGCAATATCGCGCTCAGGCGGTAACCCAGGCAGCTCATCAGGGAAAACATCAGGGAACTCACTAACAATCGGGACTTGGTCCAAAGGAACCTCTGCAGCTCGAGTATCACAAACATATTCTAAGAATCTCTGACATCCCTTCCGCAAGAGCTGACCAGCGCGAAGAGATGAAATCAAGCTGGGAAGGGTGACACTGCGGTCTCCCTGAATAACAAGGACTGGCTCTCCTAAAAATCTAAATCTGACTGCCTTCTCACGGCAGTCCACAGATGCATAACAAGTGGCCAGCTAGTCCATGCCCAAAAGCACATCAAAGTCCAACATATCGAGGAGAATCAAATCAACTGACGAATCCCTCTCCGCGATACGAACGGAACACAATCGAAACACAAAATGAGCGACAAACGACTCGCCTACCGGAGTAATAAAAATAAGCGCCTGATCTAACGACGATGACTCACGGCCCAACATCGGTGCAAAGTGTGTAGATACATACGAATGTGTGGAACCTGGGTCGAATAATACTAGCACATCGAAAGAACATACTGGCAAGGTACCTGTCGCAACGGCATTGGATGCCTGCGCATCCTGCGGAGTCAAAGCGAACACTCGGGCCTGTCCCCCACCAATAGCTGGCTGTCCTCGGCCTCGGCTTCCTCATCCTCTCTGAATAGGACTGCCACGTCCACGGCCTATGGGGGCGCCTAACTGACGTAGAGCACCACCGGGGGTAGGAAGTAGAGTTCTCTGAGGAGGTCGTGAAGGTGGTAAAGTCACGTATGGAACTGTCACCGCTCCCTGTCGTCTCACCCTACAGTCTCTGATACAATGGTATGGACACCCGCACCAAAAACATCCTGGCGACGCCTGCTGTCCCTGCGGATTGTAAGTCTACGGTAGCGCCCCGGCCAACTGTCCGAGGCCAAAATGCGGAAACGAAACTTTTACAAAACAAGAAAACCGGTGCTACCGCGGGCTTAAAACCCGGATCGGACCATTAACCTAGTACTAGCTAACAAGAGAAGGGATAGAATGCTATACCGAGCGATCCGTGTCCTTCGGTCTTCGGCCACCATCCCGATCTCCCCGCGGCATCTCCGGTCTCGATCTCCTCGTCGGAAAGGGCACCACATCACCGAGTCTTTTTACGGGCTCCCACCTCTGAACCGAGGCAACTTGGACATGAAGTTGGGTAGCCGACGTGTCCAAGGTTGCTGTAGACTAAGTGTAGAACTCTTTGTCTCAAGGGGTTATAAGAAGTTGCCATTTGGATGTGGAGAAGTGAACAATGGAGATGAGCTAGAATGAATTTTGTTGCAAGCCAAAAGAGATCAAATATTTTCCCACCACAAAAATGAATTCCTCTCTCTATCAAAATGTGGCCGACCATAATTAGAGAGGGAGAGAGTGATGGGAGGTGAGTGTAGGAAAAAGTAAGTGGTGATCATAAGCAAAGAAATGGGTGATAAAAAGGAAAATGTGTCACACCCTAATCCATATCAACTCCCATCTCATTAATGCAAAGAAATGAGCACAAAACACTTCTAGAAATCTCATGAACCCTCCATCACATAAAACCCCTTGCATTTTGCTAAATGCCACTTTGCAAGAAAACCCTTCTCCACAAAAATAATTCAGCCTTGAAGGAACAAAGGAAAAATGGCGAAACGGAATGCAAACTGGAAACTTCAAAAAAACGATCCCATAAAAAATTACAGGAAAACCCCGCGACTGTATATACATACCCGCATTTGTATTCCGACCGAATACAAATACAATGAGTGAAAATCTACATTGTACAATACTAGGATCCGGCTTAAACCAAAGCCCGCTAGTATTATCCGTCCGATCATGATCCGTGCAATACCGCACGTATAAGATCGAACCCTGCCATAAATCCATATGGCCTCTACAGCGTTTCGTCCGAAACTTGAGAAACTGTCTGTGGGGGACTCTAAAGACTCGTCAATATATTAGCTGTGGATTTAACCACTAGCACGTCAGATGTATTAGACGTACATAACGAGCTACCAGGTATTGACCAAAAGGGTGGTCGATGAGCGAACTCATCCTGACACCCTACTCAGCCTGTCAGTGACAATATCCATACAGTCCGATCCGTTCGTCTATGAGCATCGCATGGCGGGCCTAGGGGTTAGTAAAAGTCAGACCCCCAAAAGCAGTACAAGTCGTGTCGGAGTGTAGCCCAGAACACCCTGAGATACTACTGGAATACCTACCAGTAAATCTCCTGCCATGGCCAAGGACTTCATGTAATGGCTTTCCTAGACACAGCGCGACCTCACCCCCAATACCGGGAGAGACGAACCCCTGCAGATCCGCTCACTGCCTCCTTGTGGCTCGGGACTGTACCCAACTAAAACCTGTTTGCACGACTCCTTTGAGCCGCGGCAGGGTAGTAATCAAAGTACAGTGGGAACTCACACGGGACAAATGACGATCTCAGGTCGATGAACTAACCCGTACACATGTCACCAGGGAACTGCTATCTGACGTCAGGTATAATACCAACTAGTATGTTCCCGGCGAGTCCTGTCCGGTGTACTCATAACCCAATGAGCACCTGTATACATCTTAGGTGAACCAACTGACACCAGTGGCTCATGAAACCGGCCACCGCCCCTCGTCGGGGTCTCGACTGTATACACTAGTCTACTCTGGAGAATCGATGCCCTGTCTCGAAAACTCCCACGACTAGGGACCTTTTAAGGATGTGCTTATAGACCCCAGCTCCGACGTATATGATCGCCATCATACTGCTGGCCGTCAAGAAAGAATCCTAAGGGCTCTATCAACGTGCAATAGTGACCTGTAAGGTCACCTGAAGCAATACACGATGATAAAGACAAACCAGATAGCATACTATCATCTCGAGTAAGACTGTCCTACCGGTATAGGTCCTCACTCAATCATTGCAATCACGTACCTGTGATCCAATAATTGACTCTGAGGGCACTATATCCAATAATCTCCCACTTGCACTCAAGGCTAATTATTGCGATGTCGCATACTCACAGCCCGTGTGATACCGAACACCCAACTCCTCTACTAATCAGTCTCACAAAGCCCGTTTGCAAAACTGTTGCATTCGAGGAATAGGCTCAGTGAGTGGATCCGCTCTGATATTTCTTTCTATGTCTCTCTTTTTCTCAAGTTCGCAGAGAAAGCCATCTCCCGAAATGAGCAATACCTGTCTTAGAATATATCTGGATATCTGATGGGACCTAGTTCATAAATGAACTCCAAATCCAAACTTCTTAAACTGTATCGTCGACTGAACTTAATCAGTATCCTGCGCCATGCATCTCTCAGTATCCGCTTGGACCACCTGTCCAAAATTCTGCCCCTCGTCAGAGGGAAAACTATAACTCTGACAGTCACTCTGTCATCCAGGTCACCATGGAATCCTGGAATGATAAACGTCCCCCGAAAGAGGCTGCCGTTATCATTTCCCTAGAACATCAACTTATGTTCTAAAACTGCTTCCGAATGTTTCTCCAGGATTTGATTAATATCAACTTATTGCATCTCGGGCGAAAACAACATCTGGTGTGGTACATGACATCTCATGATTGACTCAATAGCCTAAGCAAGTGATCTGCAAATCATGCACATCCCTCTCCCCTTTAGTCTGTAAGACACCTTTAGAGAGGGCGACTCCATTACCTGCAGGTATACTACCGTGCCAAGGGTCATCCATTCTAAAACACCTTTAGAATACTGTTTAAGTACCCAAATTGGGAAACTAACCAAATCTAGATCTAAAACCATAGATCTAGGAACCAGAATGTACCACTGTGTGACAACCAAAGTATAACCGATCGTAGTATAGGAACTTCACTTCCTATTCTGTGTATGTCATCCAAATACTAGGACATCACACCCTACTACCTTCTTAACAGATCCATCTCCTATTCTGATGAAGTCAAACCTATGACTGTCACATCAGAAATAGATGATCTATCTCCGCTATAACTGCTTTAGTCCATAAATAGACATAAGCTACTTGTCTACTATGCTTCCGCTGCTCCCACTGACTACGACAACCCTCTGGCAGAGTCATATACACGTACACTTCTAAAGCTAGTTCAGAACGATGCTATATTCATCTTCCTGCCGGGTCTCACAGTCTGGAACAACAGCAATGGCAAGTCTGGGTAAACAAGAACCTCCCTGTCACCGTCCTTGAGGCTAACGGAGTACCTCTCGGGTGCCTGAGGTTACCCACCATATCTGCGGAGTGGCCAATGGAATATCAATCCAGATTGAATCTTCAGGTTCTTATCAAATTTTTAGTAATCGTTTGCGGTTCTGGAATCACTTCCATTTCTACCATACTCCCACTACTGTTTTCTGAAAAAATCCATTTTACTAAAACTGTGGCGAGTCAAGAACAATATCACTATTGATCTTCCAGATAGTAGAAAGTCAACCCTCGTTATAGCCCGGGTCAACCCACAAACAGTCAATACAGAAACGTGCCGTGAGTTATCCAGAGTCTGGTTTTAAGCATAAGCCGGACAACTCCCCGTACTTTAACAATGTTAAGATATGAACTATTCTATATCCAATATAGAAACAGAGGCACTGATTTAATTGGAACCAGATTCAAATCATGCAGCTATCTCCAGTGAATGTCAACTAAATGGAGAGAGGCCAATCAGTATTACTCAACTTAGGAGTGCATCGAATTATGAGTAACCTGAAAGAGAAGCAAGTTCTCATAATCATTACTATCAACTGAATACCATACACAAGTATCTACATCTTCGATCACCTTGAAGAATCCTGATACTTGCACCACCTGGTTCTCTACTTTACTCTTATACCTATAACTTCTCAAAACTTGGACCTTGTATTTCTACGAAACACATGTCTAAGAACTAGAGAAGTCACAAATAAACAAAATATCGTACGAGGACCATCCCCTCTGTCCTAATGGACAATGGACAATATACAATACTCTGTATAAGTCCCTTGAGTCTTATAACTCATTCCCTGTGTGTCGTAGGTTGAAAACTGTACTTATGATTAAGAAGAATTACACCGCTGTTTAATGCTCCTTACCTAACCATCCACTGATATAGGTAAATATCATAGACACAATTTCAAAAGGTTATATCTCACTTTATAAAAGTAAACGTACAGATATATCAATTTGAAATTGGTGCATTATAACGGATATTCAAAACCAAATATTTGCCGTCCGGCAAACAACCCAGGCGATTTCCTCAAATATCACCAATTACAACGAATCCCGATATAATGAGGATGATCACCTAATTCCCAATAATTTACTCCCACTCATCATCTCTAAAACCATACAGATGTGAGAATCAAACCTGGTAAATACATACCCTGGAGCAAGAGGTAATTGGGAAATCAGTTTTCTTTTAACAGTACGCAGTGAAACTGAAACATTGAAATGTTTCGTAGGGGTATCCGGGTATTCCTAGTAATGCCTCTTCCATTATCCCGATTCACAACTGTAACCGTATATTTCTTTGCCATCTCTCCAAATCCCTTCATATGTCTTTAGTCATTACCTTCTGTACACCCTCTCAGGTTAAATGGTTTTCTTCCTTCCCTACCTTTCAGCACCAGCCTTTGGTTTGGAAGAAGACTATCCAATAAGCATAATGGGTGTACTGTCCTAATCCTAGGAGCACTCGCAACCCGAGAGAAGGTAAAGATAAAAGACAACTGAATAAACCTTATTCCTATTTCTCCTGAACCAGAATCCTTCCCCGAACTAGAACAAGTCCTTTCGAGTTCGTATATAGCCATACGATGGAGCATCCAAATAACTGTGGATCGTCGTAGTGATACGGAGTGTTCTGGAGAAATACAAAGGTGATGTAAGATTGGTGAAGAAATACTTGGTTTGGTCGTGAATAGCAGTCGCAATTTACTTTGCCCTCTTACTAATCTCTTTATTTGTCTTAACTTATTACCTTCTGTACACCATCGTTAGGCTAATTGGTTTTCTTCATTCCCCACCGTTCGGCACCTGCCTATGGTTTGGAAAAAGACTATACAATTAGCGTAATAGGTGTACTATCTCCTAATCCAAGGAGCACTCGCAACCTGAGAGAAGGTAAAAGGAAAAGACAACCGAATAGTCCTATTCGTTTTCTCCAGAACCGGAAACCATCCTCGAATATGGAACAAGTTCCTTCGAGTTCGTATGTAACCATACGATGGTTTTGTCCAATGAAAGTGGACGTTCTTAGTAATACGGGGTGTCCTAGAGAAAAGGGTAAAAGTAGGAGTGGCAATGAGGTATGCAACTCTGACAATCCAAAATCCAATGTTTAAGAAGGTTCAGTCAATTTGGTCACTGAGTCATAGTATAAGGTCGGGCCATGGTTGCTGCCAAAGAGAGAGAGAAAAGAAACCCTCAGCGTGTACTCTAACCTAAATCAGAATGGTTATCACTTTATCCAATCAGGAAACCTTCCACTGTAACCTCAAATTCTTCTCCAAACCTGAAAGAAGAATTAGTCGGGATCACCCAAGGAGTAAACCAACTCATCAGTGGAAATCGGGATCCAACTATCATCGCATGATAATGTGATGGAATCCACTCACATTATCACACTCCAGAAGGTATGCGTATATCTAGCAAGTTTCAGTTTCTTTAGAAACTCCCGATGTGGTATTTTTACCCCATGCTCTTATGACCTTGACTAAGGCCAACAAATCATAAGTCACATGTCAAGTTCTACCCGTCATTGTCCAGGTTAATTTGAACCCACCCGTACAAGCCCTTGACTAGGGCAAACAAGGCTGTACGACTGTCCCAAACCAACGCATCTATCTATGCAGCAGAAAAGTAACAAATAGCTACCATGTTGGAGATAGTGCCCTCAGAGTCAATTATTAGGTCACAGGTACGTGATTGTAATGATTGATGGAGGACCTATCCCGGTAGGACAATCTTACTCGAGATGATAGTTTGCTATCTGGTTTACCTTTGTCATCGTGTACTGTTTTAGGTGACCTGACACGTCGCTATTACACGTTGATAGAGCCCCTAGGATTCTTGCTTGACCACCAGCAGTATGAGGGCGATCATATAAGTGGGAGCTGGGGGTCTATAAGCTTATCCTTAAAAGGTCCCTAGTCGTGGGAGTTTCGAGACTGGGCATCGATACTCCATTAGTATACTAGTGTATACAGTCGAGACCCCGACGAGGGGCGGTGGCCGGTCTCACAAGCCACTGGTGTCAGTTGGATCACCTAAGATGTATACAGGTGCTCATTGGGTTATGAGTACACCAGACAGGACTCGCCGGGAACATGCTAGTTGGTCATATACCAGACGTCAGATGGCAGTTCCCTGGTGACATGTGTGCAGGTTAGTTCATCGACCTGGGGATCGTCATTTGTCTCGTGTGAGTTCCCACTGTACTTTGATTACTACCCTACCACGGCTCAAAGGAGTCGTGCAAACAGGTTTTAGTTGGGTACAGTCCCGAGCCACATGGAAGCAGTGAGCGTATCTTCAGGGGTTCGTCTCTCCCGGTATTGCGGGTGAGGTCGTGCTGTGTCTAGGAGAGCCATTACACAAAGTCCTTGGCCAAGGCAAGGAGATTTACTGGTAGGTATTCCAGTAGTATCTCAGGGTGTTCTGGGCTACACTCCGACACGACTTGTACCGCTTTTGGTGGTCTGACTTTTACCAACCCCCTAGGCCCGCCATGCGATACTCATAGACGAACGGACCGGACTGCACGGATATTGTCACTGACAGGCTCAGTAGGGTTGTCAGGCTGAGTTCGCTCACAGACGTCCCTTTTAGTCAGTACCTGGTGGCCCGTTACGTATTGGCTTATACCTCTGACGTGCTAGTGGTTAAATCCACAACCAAGGTGTTGACGAGTCTTTAGAGTCCCCCACATTCAGTTACTCAGCTTTCGGGCGAAAAGTTGTAGAGGCCGTATGGAGATATGGCAGGGTCCGATCAGATACGTGCGGTATTGCACGGATCAGGATCGGACAGTCTGTACTATAGGCCGTATGGTTATATGGCAGGGTTCGATCAGATACGTGCGGTATTGCACGGATCATGATCGAACAGATATTACTAGCCGGCTTTGGTTTAAGCCGGATCCTAGTATAGTACAGCGTAGATTTTGTCTCATTGCATTTGTATTTCGGTCGAAATACAGATGCGGGTGTGTATGCACAGTATTGGGGTTTTCCTGTAATTTATTACGGGACCAGTTTTCCGGAGTTGCCAGTTTGCTTTCCGTTTCGGCCAATTTCTTTTGTATCGTTCATTGGCCGATGTTTGGTGGAGGAGGGCTTATTTGCATTGTTGCAAATAAGTTTTTGGAAGGGGGTCTTTTGCATATTATTTGTATCATGATGGTTTTCATGATATGCACCATTCCTTGACCTTGACCTCTTCATGATGGCTTGACTTTTTGAAGTCATCATGCTTGATGATTGTTGATGATGGGAGATGGTATGGTTGTTGAGTGAGGACTTTTCTTGGTGATCATTATTTTCCTTACGATAGCTTTCTCTCTCTCCATTGCATTATTGGATGGCTCTCTCATTTTCTATCAGACTCTCCCTCATTCTCACTTACTCCCCCTTGTAGTGGCCGGCCATTCCTCTTGAGGGGCTGTCCCATTTTTTACATGAGGGGATTACACTCATTTGGCTTTGGAAAATTCATACAAGTTCCATCTCCAAACTCCATTGTTCATCCTTCCACCAAAAGGCAATTCCTACAACCCCAAAAGTGAGACTTGAGGACTACATATTCTACAGCGAACCTTGGGCACGTTGAGTAGCCGGCTTCGTGCCCGAGTTGCCTCGGCATTGAGGTGGGAGCCCGTAAAAGAAGAAGGCGATGTGGTGCACTTCCGGCGACGAGGAGGAGACGGGACATTCCGCAGAAGATCGGGACGATGACGAGAAGATCGGAGGACTTGGATCGTCGGTATATCTCTAACCCATCTTCTAGTTAGCTTAGACTTGTTAATGGTTACGATCCGGGTGTTTAGTGCGCGGTGGTGCCGGTTTGCTAAGTCCGCAAAATTTAAGTTTATCACCGCTTCCGCATTCCGGCGTCGGATTGACGGCCGGGGCGCCGCCGTGCACTTACAGTGGTATCAGAGACTCGCCATTAACTTAGTCTAGCTTTGTGTAATGTGTTTGCAATTCGGATCGATCAAAAATCCCAAAACCCGCATTTCCTTCAGCATCAGTTTCTGTTGAAATTTTTCAGTCTCGAAAAAATTTTCAGGTTGTAAAATATTTATGTACTAAAAATTATAAGAACACTGTTCAAATTCGAGGCACTGATCCTCTCACCAGAGCGCGGAAGGGCGGCCAAAACCCACTTGTGGCCGCGCTTCTGCCGCAGCATGGAGGAATCAGTGGGTTGGGTTTTTACAGTGGGCTTCTGGGGAGTTTTTATGGGTTTTGGTATATTAACATTGGGCCCAGTATTTCTTTAACTGCTGCAGTATTGTTTTGGGGCCCACTTGTTAATTTTTGATCAATCGGAAAATTTTAAACACATTTTTCACAGTATTTACATTATATCTGCGACCGTGAATGTCACTCGATCGGTAAATCCGGTCTAACTGCTATAGCCCGGTTAGACGGATTTGCGAACGTGACTTTCACGTTGATGTTCTGTTTTTGCTGTGATGTTGCGGATCGGTCGTGGGGGATAGCCTGGATGCAATGCTAGTACAGTTTTGTTGTATTATGTACATTTGATTTTGCGGGGCGAGCGTCCGACATGTGGACTGCCGTCACTGCCTGATTGTATTATTTTTTTTGGGGCACGACCTGGTTGCGGTCGATGTACCCGGTGTATGTATATTTTACTTTCTGTACTAGGATTACCCCGCGGAGGGGTGCACGGGTAGCCGGGTTCTAGAGGGCAACAAGCCCGCATCTCATGGCATTGAGACGGAGGGGGCTTCACTCTAGGATTGGCGGGCTATTCGCCGCACTCGTAGGGGGTACAGGTTGACCCAGGAGGGGTGCCCAAGTTACCGGATTCCGTGAGGTGCTGGGTGGTCCATTCACGGTGCTGAAGGGGGCTGCCTCGCTTCAGGTTTTGGCGGGTGACTTGCCGCGCCCGTAGGGGTCTAGGATTTCATTGCGTAGGCTATCCACACGACCAGGGGAACGTCGGGTTTCAGCGGCTCTGTGAAACCCGGGGATCCCAGATATCTGTATTGTTTCTGTGATGCTGTACATTTTCTGTGATGTTGCATTTCTTTCACGCCTTGAGCGAATATAATATATTGGTATATATATTAGTAGATGTAGTATATGTTTTGCATCCGCGCTAGTCCAGTCCCCGCTCTGCCGTTAGTAAGCTAACCTAACGGGTAATGACGGGACCCAGTGGCGAATGCGGATGGCATATACGTACATCAGTATATTTTCGTTCTTTTTGGTGTGATCAATTGATGGGACTGCATTGATTCGGATCAATGCAAGTTAAAAACAAACCTAATCTGATGTTGTTGGAACACTTTTCAAAAAGCTGTTATTGCAAGGACGTTCACTTTTGTTTTGCATCGTGGTATTCAGTTGGAATATCCTGCTCCTCAGTCGACGAGGCAAGGGCCGAGATCCCTTCACCGGGAGTGACCCCTTGGACAAAAGTTTGCGTCAGGGCATTAACTTCACTATAGCCGATTACTTTTGCTTTGCATCGTGGTATTCATTTGGAATATCCTGCACCCCATTCTACGGGGAAAGAGCCGAGATCCCTTCACCGGGAGTGACCTCTTTAGCAACGGTTTTCGTCACTATATTTTCAAAAAGCTATCAGTTCCTTCAACGATATCAAGTTCATTACGTTAAAGGTTTTCGCCAGAAACCATTCGTAGCCCTCCGTCGTTTCAGATGGGTAGCACGTAGTATTCATGCTATGTTTGTTGGCCTTCGTCAAGGCATAGTGTATGGTAGCTGCTTGTTGCCTTTCTGCAGCATAGATAGATGCGTTGGTTTGGGACAGTCGTATAGCCTTGTTGGCCTTCGTCAAGGGCTTGTGCGGGTGGGTTCAAATCAACCTGGAGAATGACGGGTAGAACTTGACATGTGACTTATGATTTGTTGGCCTTCGTCAAGGTCATAAGAGCATGGGGCAAAAATCACATCGGGAGTTTCAAAAGAACTGAAACTTGCCAGATATGCGCATACCTTCTGGAGTGTGATAGCGTGAGCGGATTCCGTCACGTTATCATGCAATGATAGTTGGATCCCGATTCCCACTGATGAGTTAGTTTACTCCTCGGGTGACCCCGACTAATTCTTCTTTCAGGTTTGGAGGAGAATTTGAGGTACAGTGGGAGGTTTCCAGATTAGATAAATTGGTAACCATTCTGATCTAGGTTAGAGTGCACGCTGAGTGTTTCTTTTCTCTCTCTCTCTGGCAGCGACCATTGACCCGACCCTAAGACTTTGACTCAGTGACCAAGTTGACCGAACCTTCTTAAACACCGGCTTTTGGATTGTCAGAGTTGCAAACCTCATTGCCACTCCTACTTTTACCCTTTTCTCCAGGACACCCCGTATTACTACGAACGTCCACTTCCATTGGACAAAACCATCGTATGGTTAGATACGAACTCGAAGGAATTCGAGGATGGTTTCCGGTTCTGGAGAAAACGGATAGGACTATTCAGTTGTCTTTTCTTTTCACCTTCTCTCAGGTTACGAGTACTCCTTGGTTTAGGGGTAGTACACCTATTACGCAAATTGGATTGTCTTCTTCCAAACCTTAGGCTGGTGCCGACCGGTAGGGAATGAAGAAAACCAATTAGCATAACGATGGTGTGCAGAAGGTATTAAGTTCAGACAAAGCAAGGGATTAGTAAGAGGGCAAAGTAAATTGCAACAGATATTCACGACCAAACCAAGTATTCCTTCGCCAATCCTAAAATCACCTTTGTATTTCTCCAGGACACTCCGTATCACTACGAAGATCCACAGTTTATTGGATACTCCATCGTATGGTTATATACGAACTCGAAAGGAACTTGTTCCAGTTCGGGGATGGATTCTGGTTCAGGAGAAATAGGAATAAGGTTTATTCGGTTGTCTTTTATCTTCACCCTCTCTCATTGCGAGTGTTCCTAGGATTGGGACAGTACACCCATTATGCTTATTGGATAGTCTTCTTCCAAACCATAGGCTGGTGCCGAACGGTAGGGAAGGAAGAAAACCATTTGGCCTAAAAGGGTGTGCAGAAGGTAAAGACTAAAGGCATATGAAGGGATTTGGAGAGGTGGCAAAGAACTATACGGTTACAGTCGTGAATCTGGAAGAGGCATTACTAGGAATACCAGAATACCCCATCGGAACATTTCAATGTTTCAGTTTCACTGTGTAATGTTAAAGGAAAACTGTTTTCCCGATTAGATACTTACTCCAGGGTATGTATTTACCAGGTACGATTCTCACATCTGTATGGTTTTACAGATGATGAGTGGGAGTAAGTTATTGGGAATTAGGTGATTATCCTCATTATATCGGGATTCGTTGTAATCAGTGATATTTGAGGAAATCACCTGGGCTGTTTGCCGGTCGGCAAATATTTGGTTTTGAATATCCGCTGTTGTGCACCAATTTCAAATTGATATATCTGTACGTCTATTTTCATAGAGTGAGATATACCTTTTGATATTATGTCGATGACATTTACCTATATCAGTGGATGGTTAGGTAAGGAGCATTAAACAGCGGTGTAATTCTTCTTAACCATAAGTACAGTTTTCAACCTACGACACACAGTAAAAGAGTTGTTAGACTCAGCGGACTTATACTAAGTATTGTATGTTGTCCAGTGTCCATTAGGACAGAGGGGTTGGTCCTCATACTATATTCGGTTTACTTATGACTTCTCTAGTTTTTAGACAGGTGTTTCGCGGAAACACAGGGTCCAAATTTTGAGAAGTTATAGGTATTTGAATAGAGTAGAGAACCAGGTATAGCAAGTATCGGGATTCTTCAAAGAGATCGAAGATGTAGATACTTGTGTATGGTATTCAGTTGATAGTAATGATAAAGAGATCTTGCTTCTCTTTCAGGTTACTCATAATTGGAAGTATTCCTAAGTTGAGTAACGCTGATCGGCCTCCTTCCATTTAGTTGACATGCGCTGGGGACAGCTGCATGATTTGAATCGGGTTCAATTAAATCAGTGCCTCTGTTTCTATGTTGGATATAGAACAGTTCATATCTTAACGATGTTAAGGTACGGGGAGTTGTCCGGTTTATGATTAAAACCAGACACTGGACAACTCAAGGCACGTTTCTGTAATGGCTGTTTGTGGGTTGACCCAGGCTATGACGAGGGTTGACTTTCTACCATCTGGATGAACAATAGCGATATTGTTCTAGACTCGCCACAGTTTTATTAAAAATGGATTTTTTCAGAAAACAGTAGTGGGAGTATGGTAGAACTGGAAGTGATTCCAGAACCACAAACGATTACTGAAGATTTGATAAGGAACCTAAAGATTCAATCTGGATTGACATTCCATTGGCCACTCCGCAGATAAGGTGGGTAACTTCAGGCACCCGAGAGGCACTACGGTAGCCTCAAGGACGGTGACAGGGAAGTTCTTGTTTACCCACAATTGCCATTGCTGTTGTTCCAGACTGTGATATCCGGCAGGAGGATGAATATAGCGTCGTTCTAAACTAGCTTTAGAAGTGTACGTCTATATGACTCTGCCAGAGGGTTGTCGTAGTCAGTGGGAGCAGCGGAAGCATTGGTGGAAAGGTAGCTTATGTCTATTTATAGACTAAAGCAGATGTAGCGGAGATAGATCATCTATTTCTGACATGACAGTCATGGGTTTGACTTCATCAGAATAGGGGATGGATCTGTTGAGAAGGTAGTAGGGTGTGATGTCATGGTATTTGGATGACATACACAAAGTAGGAAAAGAAACTCCTATACTACGATCGGTTATACTTTGGTCGTCACACAGTGGTTTCTCCACAAAGGACTTGGATTTTACATCAGACATACTGGTTACTAGATCTATGGTTTTAGATCTAGATTTGGGTGGTTTCCCAATCTGGGTACTTAGACAGCATTCTATGAGTATTTAGGATGAACGACTCCTGGCATGGTAGTATACCTGCAGGCGATGGAGTCACCCTCTCTAAAGGTGTCTTACAGACTAAAGGGGAGAGGGACGTGCATGATTGGCAGATCACTTGCTCAGGCAATTGAGTCAATCATGAGATGTCAAGTACCACACCAGATGTTGTTCTTGCAGTAGATGCAATAAGTTGATATTGATCCAATCCTGGAGAAACAGTCGGAAGCAGTTTTAGAACATAAGTGAATGTTCTACGGATATGATAACGACAGCCTCATTCAGGAGACAGTTATCATTCCAGGCTTCCAAGGTGACATGGACGACAAGGAGGTTGTCAGAGTTATAGTTTTCCTTCTGATGAGGGGCAGTATTTTGGACAGGTGGTCCAAGGCAATACTGAGGGAGGCATGGCGCGCAGGATACTGATTAAGTTCAGTTGATGATACAGTCTAAGAAGTTTGGATTTGGAGTTCATTTATGAGCTATGTCCCATCAGACATCCAGACATATTCTGAGACAGGTATTGCTCTTTTCGGGAGATGGCTTTCTCCGCGAACTTGAGATATAGAGAGACATAGAAAGAAACAACTAAGCGAATCCACTCACTGAGGCTATTCCTCGAACGCAATAGTTCCGCAAACGAGCTTTGTGAGACTGACTAGTAGAGGAGTTGGGTGTTCGGTATCACACGGGCTGTGAGTATGCGACATCGCAATAATTAGCCTTGAGTGCAAGTGGGAGATTGTTGGAGATAGTGCCCTCAGAGTCAATTATTAGGTCACAGGTACGTGATTGTAATGATTGATGGAGGACCTATCCCGGTAGGACAATCTTACTCGAGATGATAGTTTGCTATCTGGTTTACCTTTATCATCGTGTACAGTTTTAGGTGACCTGACACGTCGCTATTACACGTTGATAGAGCCCCTAGGATTCTTGCTTGACCACCAGCAGTATGAGGGCGATCATATAAGTGGGAGCTGGGGGTCTATAAGCTTATCCTTAAAAGGTCCCTAGTCGTGGGAGTTTCGAGACTGGGCATCGATACTCCATTAGTAGACTAGTGTATACAGTCGAGACCCCGACGAGGGGCGGTGGCCGGTCTCACAAGCCACTGGTGTCAGTTGGATCACCTAAGATGTATACAGGTGATCATTGGGTTATGAGTACACCAGACAGGACTCGCCGGGAACATGCTAGTTGGTCATATACCAGACGTCAGATGGCAGTTCCCTGGTGACATGTGTGCAGGTTAGTTCATCGACCTGGGGATCGTCATTTGTCTCGTGTGAGTTCCCACTGTACTTTGATTACTACCCTACCACGGCTCAAAGGAGTCGTGCAAACAGGTTTTAGTTGGGTACAGTCCCGAGCCACATGGAGGCAGTGAGCGTATCTTCAGGGGTTCGTCTCTCCCGGTATTGCGGGTGAGGTCGTGCTGTGTCTAGGAGAGCCATTACACAAAGTCCTTGGCCAAGGCAAGGAGATTTACTGGTATGTATTCCAGTAGTATCTCAGGGTGTTCTGGGCTACACTCCGACACGACTTGTACCGCTTTTGGGGGTCTGACTTTTACCAACCCCCTAGGCCCGCCATGCGATACTCATAGACGAACGGACCGGACTGCACGGATATTGTCACTGACAGGCTCAGTAGGGTTGTCAGGCTGAGTTCGCTCACAGACGTCCCTTTTAGTCAGTACCTGGTGGCCCGTTACGTATTGGCTTATACCTCTGACATGCTAGTAGTTAAATCCACAACCAAGGTGTTGACGAGTCTTTAGAGTCCCCCACATTCAGTTACTCAGCTTTCGGGCGAAAAGTTGTAGAGGCCGTATGGAGATATGGCAGGGTCCGATCAGATACGTGCGGTATTGCACGGATCAGGATCGGACAGTCTGTACTATAGGCCGTATGGTTATATGGCAGGGTTCGATCAGATACGTGCGGTATTGCACGGATCAGGATCGAACAGATATTACTAGCCGGCTTTGGTTTAAGCCGGATCCTAGTATAGTACAGTGTAGATTTTGTCTCATTGCATTTGTATTTCGGTCGAAATACAGATGCGGGTGTGTATGCACAGTATTGGGGTTTTCCTGTAATTTATTACGGGACCAGTTTTCCGGAGTTGCCAGTTTGCTTTCCGTTTCGGCCAATTTCTTTTGTATCGTTCATTGGCCGATGTTTGGTGGAGGAGGGCTTATTTGCATTGTTGCAAATAAGTTTTTGGAAGGGGGTCTTTTGCATATTATTTGTATCATGATGGTTTTCATGATATGCACCATTCCTTGACCTTGACCTCTTCATGATGGCTTGACTTTTTGAAGTCATCATGCTTGATGATTGTTGATGATGGGAGATGGTATGGTTGTTGAGTGAGGACTTTTCTTGGTGATCATTATTTTCCTTATGATAGCTTTCTCTCTCTCCATTGCATTATTGGATGGCTCTCTCATTTTCTATCAGACTCTCCCTCATTCTCACTTACTCCCCCTTGTAGTGGCCGGCCATTCCTCTTGAGGGGCTGTCCCATTTTTTACATGAGGGGATTACACTCATTTGGCTTTGGAAAATTCATACAAGTTCCATCTCCAAACTCCATTGTTCATCCCTCCACCAAAAGGCAATTCCTACAACCCCAAAAGTGAGACTTGAGGACTACATATTCTACAGCGAACCTTGGGCACGTCGAGTAGCCGGCTTCGTGCCCGAGTTGCCTCGGCATTGAGGTGGGAGCCCGTAAAAGAAGAAGGCGATGTGGTGCACTTCCGGCGACGAGGAGGAGACGGGACATTCCGCAGAAGATCGGGACGATGACGAGAAGACCGGAGGACTTGGATCGTCGGTATATCTCTAACCCATCTTCTAGTTAGCTTAGACTTGTTAATGGTTACGATCCGGGTGTTTAGTGCGCGGTGGTGCCGGTTTGCTAAGTCCGCAAAATTTAAGTTTATCACCGCTTCCGCATTCCGGCGTCGGATTGACGGCCGGGGCGCCGCCGTGCACTTACATACCATACACTATGCCTTGACTAAGGCCAACAAACATAACATGAATACTAAGTGCTACCTTTCTGAAATGACGGAGAGCTACGAATGGTTTTTTCCGAAAAACCTTTAACATAATGAACTTGATATCGTTGAAGGAACCGGATAGCTTTTTATAAAAATATAGTGGCGAAAACCTTTGCTAAAGAGGTCACTCCCGGTGAAGGGATCTCTGCTCTTTCCCCGTAGAATAAGGTGCATGATATTCCAACTAAATACCACGATGCAAAGAAAAAATAATCGACTATAGTGAAGTTATTGCCCTGACGAAAACTTCTGTCCAAGGGGTCACTCCCGGTGAAGGGATCTCGGCCCTTGGCTCGTCGACTGAGGTGCTGGATATTCATAACCGAATACCACTGTGCAAAACAAAAGAGAACGTCCTTGCAATAACAGCTTTTTTTTAAAAATGTTCCAACAACATCATAAAAGGTTTGTTTAGCTTACATTGATCAGAATCAATGCAGTACCATCAATTGATCACACCAATAAAGAACGAAAATAATGATGTACGTATATGCCATCCGCATTCGCCACTGGGTCCCGTCATAACCCGTTAGGTTACTTAACTAACGACAGAGCGGGGACTGGACTAGCGCGGATGCAAAACATATACAACATCTACTAGTATATATATCAATATATAATAATCGCTCAAGGCGTGATAAAATGCAACATCACAGAAATGTAATAAGCATCACAGAATAATACAGATATCTGGGATCCCCGGGTTTCATAGAGCCGCTACTGAAACCCGACGTTCCCCTGGTCATATGGATAGCCTGTGCAATGAAATCCTAGACCACTATGGGCGCGGCAAGTTACCCGCCAAAACCTGAAGCGAGGCAGCCCCCTTCAACAACGTGAATGGACCACCCAGCACTTCACGGAATCCGGTAACTTGGGCACTCCTCCTTGGGTCAAACTATACCCCCTATGAGTGTGGCAAATAGCCCGCCAATTCTAGAGTAAAGGCCCCTCCGTCTCAACGCCATGAGATGTGGGCCCGTTGCCCTCTAGAACCCGGCTATCCGTGCACCCCTCCACAGGGTAATCCTAGTACAGAAAGTAAAATATACATCGGGTACATCGACCTCAGCCCGGTCGTGCCCCAAAAAAAATAATATACAAACAGGCAGTGATGGCAGTCCACATGTCGGACGCTCGCCCCGCAATATCAAATGTACATATACAACCAAACTGTACTACCATTGCATCAAGGCTATCCACCATGACAAATCCGCAACATCACAGCACAACACAGAACATCAACGTGAATGTCACGTTCGCAAATCTGTCTAAAAGGGCTATAGCAGTTAGACAGGATTTACCGATCAAATGACATTCACGGTCGCAGATATAATGTAAATACTGTGAACTAACATGTTTAAAATTTTCGATCGACAAAAATTCCCGAAGTGGGCCCCCAAGTACAACTGCAGCGCTCAAAAAAATCTGGGCCCAAAAAGAATATACCATAAACCTTAATTCCAAGTTAGAAACCTACTGAAGAAATTTGGTGCACTGTGGCTACAGTACGGCCGCGGATCCGCCACCAAAACGTGGTTTTGGCAGCGGATCCACCGCCAAAACATGGTTTTGGCCGCGGATCCACCGCGCTAAAGTAAAATCATCCCACCAAATTTTCTCTGTTTTCATAAAAAACCATGCCTGTATTTCTGCAATGCACCAAATTATTTTTTAACCACAGAAAAATTTCGACAGAAACTGAACTTTGAGAATCCGGTTTTTGGAATTTTTGTTCGATCGAAATTCTAAACACGTTAGAGCAAGCTTGTAAAGGTTAATGGCGTGGCTCTGATACCAATGTAAGTCTACGGGAGCGCCCCGGCCGTCTGTCCGAGGCCAAAATGCGGAAACGAAACGTTTTCAAAACAAGAAAACCGGCGCTACCGCGGGCTTAAAACCCGGATCGGACCATTAACCTACTACTAGCTAACAAGAAAGGGATAGAATGCTATACCGAGCGATCCGTGTCCTTCGGTCTTCGTCCACCATCCCGATCTTCCCGCGGCATCTCCGGTCTCGATCTCCTCATCGGAAAGGGCACCACATCACCGAGTCTTTTTACGGGCTCCCATCTCTGAACCGAGGCAACTCGGACACGAAGTTGGCTAGCCGATGTGTCCAAGGTTGCTGTAGACTAAGGGTAGAACTCTTTGTCTCAAGGGGTTATAAGAAGTTGCCATTTGGATGTGGAGAAGTGAACTATGGAGATGAGCTAGAATGAATTTTGTTGCAAGCCAAAAGAGATCAAATATTTTCCCACTACAAAAATGAATTCCTCTCTCTATCAAAATGTGGTCGGCCATAATTAGAGAGGGAGAGAGTGAAGGGAGGTGAGTGTAGGAAAAAGTAAGTGGTGATCATAAGCAAAGAAATGGGTGATAAAGAGGAAAATGTGTCACACCCTAATCCATATCAACTCCCATCTCATTAATGCAAATAAATGAGCAAAAAACACTTCTAGAAATCTCATGAACCCTCCATCACATAAAACCCCATGCATTTTGCTAAATGCCACTTTGCAAGAAAACCCCTCTCCACACAAAAAATTCAGCCATGAAGGAACAAAGGAAAAATGGCCGAAACGGAATGCAAACTGGCAACTTCAAAAAAATGATCCCGTAATAAATTAAAAGAAAACCCCGCGACTGTATATACATACCCGCATTTGTATTCTGACCGAATACAAATGCAATGAGACAAAATCTACACTGTACAATACTAGGATCCGGCTTAAACCAAAGCCCGCAAGTATTATCCGTCCGATCATGATCCGTGCAATACCGCACGTATAAGATCTAACCCTGCCATAAATCCATACGGCCTCTACAGCGTTTCACCCGAAACTTGAGAAACTGTCTGTGGGGGGCTCTAAAGACTCGTCAATACATTGGCTGTGGATTTAACCACTAGCATGTCAGAGGTATTAGACGTACGTAATGAGCTACCAGGTATTGACCAAAAGGGAGGTTGATGGGCGAACTCATCCTGACACCCTACTGAGCCTGTCAGTGATAATATCCGTACAGTCCGATCCGTTCGTCTATGAGCATCGTTTGGCGGGCCTAGGGGGTTGGTAAAAATCAGACCCCCAAAAGTGGTACAAGTCGTGTCGGAGTGTAGCCCAGAACAACCTGAGATACTACTGGAATACCTACCAGTAAATCTCCTGCCTTGGTCAAGGACTTCAAGTAATGGCTCCTCTAGACACAGCGTGACCTCACACCTAATACCGGGAGAGACGAGCCCCTGCAGATCCGCTCACTGCCTCCATGTGGCTCGGAACTGTACCCAACTAAAACCTGTTTGCACGACTCCTTTGAGCCGCGGTAGGGTAGTAATCAAAGTACAGTGGGAACTCACACGGGACAAATGACGATCTCAGGTCGATGAACTAACCCGTACACATGTCACCAGGGAACTGCTATCTGACGTCAGGTATAATACCAACTAGCATGTTCCCGACGAGTCCTGTCCGGTGTAGTCATAACCCAATGAGCACCTGTATACATCTTAGGTGAACCAACTGACACCAGTGGCTTATGAGACCGGCCACTGCCCCTCGTCGGGGTCTCGACTGTATACACTAGTCTACTCTAAAGTATCGATGCCATGTCTCGAAAACTCCCATGACTAGGGACCTTTTAAGGATGTGCTTATAGACCCCAGCTCCCACATATATGATCTGTAGAGTTCCTAGGCACACTCTAGAGGCTCCACAAGGCATCGACCGTGCCAAAATCAAATTTTTCTTGTGCCGAGAAACCCTAAGGCGAGATCGTTAACTTGAGATTAGGCGAAACAAGCAAGTAAACAACTTTATTGCAATGTGAATGGAAATACAACCTTTGTAGATCCGGTCCTCCACTTCCTAAGCTCCATGTTGACGTCCCTTCGCTGCGATCACCACGATCCCGGACCCTAGCGATGGTTTCGTCGAAGAAATGATCGGGCTAGGTCGTTGACTTCGATGCCGAAGATGATCTAGGTCGAGACAACTCAAACTCAAGCTCCACCTTCACTAAGTCATGAAACTTTTGAAGAAAACACCCAATACAACATGGCAAGTGGTAGAGGATGAAGAAATAGGAAGTGGGTTCACTTTGGATTTGGATTTCTCACTTGATTTCATCACTTAAGAATTTTCAAGAATGGTTTTCTTTTTCTCCATGAAGAAGAAGAAGAAGAGAATGAAAAATCAATATTTTCCAAATAATAATTCAAGTGAATACTTATCATAATTCAACCATGGGTGAAGTTTACTCATGTAGAGAATAAACTAGGGTTTAGTTAAAGGGTTAGGGTTAAGGACAAAACAAAAATGGTAGACTTTTCAAGAATGCTAGAAAAGCTTCATGAAGCTTCAAGCATTACAACAAAGAAAGCCACCATTTCTATTTTTGCCAAAAATAAATGAATAAATAAATAAGTCAAAAGAAACACTAACCATTTACTAAACATGGTTTATGTCAAACATACACCCAAGTTTGCATGTATCATCAAACATGATACAATCAAGTGCATAAAAATATATTACATATACAATGTGCACATCAAGTGAGAAAATCATCTTAAGTGAACCAATACTAGTTAATGTAAAGTAATATATCAAATATATAATTATACATTAAATCATTAAATCATCACTTTATTTAACGATCCGGTCATATCACATATGACCGACTAATATCCAATGTATCGACTTATCGAATCAATCCTCGATTCGATAACTAGGTTATATCGCTTACAACCATCGTGAGAATAGAATACGGTATCACATACACGCATTATTCTCGGTCCTGCACATATCTCATATGCGCACCTATTTCGTTTCACTTGAGCCAGGAAACCTCTGTGTAGGACTCTAAAGACTCGTCAATACGCCGGCAGTAGGTGATGATCATATCAAACACCCACAAGCAGCAAGCGGTCTGCTAAACGTAACGGCCATCCGGGTATTGAGCGATTAGAATATCAACGAGCAAGCCCGCTCACACTCCTGTGAATCCAACCAGTAACACTTACCGTACAGTCCGGTCTCGTCGTCTGATATGTCGCATATCTCGCCTAGGGGTGGTAAATGTCAGACCCCAATAGCTCGATAAGTCGTGTCGATATGAGGTCTATAACAGTTCGAGAAACTACTGGTAACACTTACCAGTAAATCTTAGCAACCCTGGCCAGGGATTTCCGATTATAGCCAATCGAATACAGCGCAACATCAACTCCCTATACCGGGAGAGACGAATCCCCTCCTATCGCTCATTGCCTCCATGTGATTCGGGACTGTACCCAAAAACCACCGTTTTGCACGCCCTCTTGGACGTGGTAAGGTGGAAATCAAAGCACAGTGGGAATCACACAAGACTCTATGACGATCTCGGGTCAACAGATTACTCTGTACCTGTGTCACCAGAGAACTGCCATCTGACGTAAGGTATAATACCATCTGGGAGTTCTCGGCGAGTCCGTCCAGTGTACCCAGTCTCCACTGAGCACCCGTATATCATCTCTGATGTCAAACACCAATGGATATGGGATCATCCATCGCCCATCTGTATGGGTCGAGAAGGTATACGCTAGTCTACACTGGTATATCGATGCCCCGTCTCGATACACCCACGACTAGGGACCTTGAAGGATGTACTTATGGACTACCATGTCCCCACTAGTATAATCTGCATCATAGTTCAGGTAGTCAAGTACACATCCTAAGGGCTTTACCAACATGTAACAGAGAGACAATCAGTGTACACGTTAAGGTAAAGAGCAACCAGATAGCATACTATCATGTCGAGCAAGAAAGTCCTCCCTATATATGTCCAAGCATCCACTACAATATACATCCTATGTATAGTAATGGCCTCTATGGCATACATATAACTAATAATCTCCCACTTGCACTAGGGCCATCTTTAGCAGTGGTTGCAGTATCTCATACTCAACCATCCCATAAAAGTCTCTCTCTGGGAAAAGGCCTTTGTGAGTGGATCCGCCGTGTTGTCCTCTGAGTCTACTCTCCTAACCTTGATCACCCTGGAGATCAACTATCTCCATGATCAGGTGTTGCTGCCTCAGAATATGTCTGGGTCACTGATGGGACCGGGGTTCCCGAGCCAAAGCCACACTTCCATTGTCACACAATGGTAGGAACCTAGTTCATCTCATGAACCAATATACACCCAAACAGCCTCTAGGTAGTATCTTTAATAGCGATGTTACCTGCCTTTATCATCTAGTTTGCCATGGTATCTAGCTTGGAACTCTTTCAACATACCGTCCCTCCATAGAGGGTAAAGACAATACCTGTGACTGACATTTAGTCGTCCTTATCACCTTGGAACACTTTCAGTGATTCACCCTAGGATCAACTGATACCATCTCACTACAACTAGTGAGTATCCTAACATCCAATTAGATCTATCTCATAGATCCAAAACCCTGGATTTATAAGGTATCACCTTGATCCTATATGGAGAATCATTGTGATAAGCGGAGATTGACTGATCGTAGCATAAGAAACTCCTACCTATCAAGAGTATGTCATCGACGTACTCTACGAGGATCACCACCATACTCCCTACTACCTTTTTGTATGTACAAGGTTCATCTACCATTTTGATGAAGTCAAACTCTTTGACTACCACATCAAAACAGACGTTCCAACTCCGCGATGCCTGCTTTATGCTATAAAGCAACTTGTGCACATTTCCGCTGCTCCCACTGTCTACGAAGCCCTCTGGCTGTGTACTTATATATGCCCTCTTCTAAAACATTATTTAGAAAAGCTATCATGGCACCGAACCACCAGATATCGTAGTCATGGTATGTAGCCGTGGCAAGTAGGATCTGGATGGACTTAAGCATAGGCCCCAGAAAAGGTTTCATTATTAGCCATAACTGGTCTACGATGCAAACCTTTAACAAGTCTAGCTTTGAATGTCTTAACTTTTCCATGTACACCAAGTAATCTTCTCAAGATATACTTGCTTCTGATGGGGATTTAACCCTTCAGAAAAAGCAACCAAAGTCCATACTTTGCTGGTGTATAAGGATTCCATCTCAGATCGCTAAGCATCCAGCCATTCAAATAGAGTCCCACTCCTAATGGCCAGCTCGAAACTAGTTGGGTCATCATCTCATGATGCATTCCTCGCTCCCACTGTCATAGAGAAACTGAAGTATCTCTCAGGTGGGTGAGGAACTCTACTAGATCGGCGGAGAGAGGCTGAGGTTCGTTGGTAACTATTGAATCCTTTGGTTTTATCAAATCATCTGCTGTAGTTTGCATAGTGTTGGGGTAAAAATTTACACCCCTGTTGACCGAGTCAAAGTCAAGGTCAACCCCAAGCCAGGTGGGCCCAAGCCCAAGCAAGTGGGCCAATGCCCAGGTCGAGCCCGAACACGAAGCGTCTGGCCTTCCGCCATGCCAACAAAAAAAATCATGTAATAAATAATTTTTATGTAATTTTTTATACATGAATGTATGTAAAATGGGCATAAAGCCAATATTTTGTAAGCCCATGGCTTATGTGCAAAAATGTAATGGCACATGAACCATCGAATAGGCAAAATGCCATTTTGTAAAGCCCAAGGGGCTATATGCAAATATGTAAGCCTATAAAAGGCAAAATGATGATGAATAAAAATATACCTTTCATTCTCTCCAGAAAAAATTAGATCTGAGATCTTTTCTCCTTCCTCAAGGTTCCAAAACCTTCTTCTTTCTCTTGAATTAAATCAAGAGTTTTACTCTTCCTTTTCAAAAACAAAATAGTTTTCCACCACAAAACCCACAAAGGGGAACTTGGATCTGCCATCAGATCTTAAAAAGGAGAGATTTTGAGATTTTACATCTCTTGATCTTCAAGATCCAGCAAGCAACAGGAGGAAGAAGAAGAACCCTTCCATTAATCCAACAAAAAAAAAAAACAACACTCAGGAGTCTAACTCCTCTTTGATTTCTCTTCAGAGAAATCTTTTTAGGCTAAAAGCCTGTTGTGTGCGCAAGTCGCCCGCGTGCCGACACGTGGCGCGCGTGCTTGCGCAAGTGCGTAAGTCGCCCGCGTGCCGACACGTGGCGCGCGCGCTTGCGCAACTGCGCAAGGCGCCCGCGTGTCGACACGTGGCGCGCGCACTTGCACACCTGCGCAGTTGCGCAAGTCGCCCGCGTGCCGACACGTGGCGCGCGCTTGCGCACCTGCGCAGTTGCGCAAGTCGCCCGCGTGCCGACACGTGGCGCGCGCGCTTGCGCAACTGCGCAAGTGCGCAAGTCGCCCGCATGCCGACACGTGGCGCGCGCGCTTGCGCACCTGCGCATCCCTTGGATGTCTTTTCCCCCTCTTTTGTGTACATATATACACATATACATATGTATACAAATTTATACATACACGTACTCCACGACACTGTCCCTGTTAGAAAAAAATTTCTAACGGGACGCTGCCCGCCCGCACCCCGCAAGGGGGCTGCTAGCCCCCTTGACCCCCAGCCCGCTATCCGGGTAGCGGGACCCCCGTAAAAACTCTGCGTGGCTCCCGATATATCCAAACCCCCCCTTTCAGAATTGAACACATGTATACTGCACATTGAGTTCGCATGACCAGTTTAACCCGTTAATCGGAGGTTCCCTCGCCCCAAAGGCGATGGGTAATTAACGGCAGCTTAGTCCGCGGCTGCCGGAGATTCGGATCCCCACCATCATTAAACCCCGGCCTACCCTAGGCCGGGGGAATCTGTAGTACGCCTGACAAGCGCGCGCGTATTCCCATCTCAATGGGGTGACGAAAAACACCCTACACATAGCTGGAACCTTTCCAGTTCTACATAACTGACCTTGCCTCGAGCTTGTCCGGATTTTGCTTTTAGACATAGACCGGACAACCCTAAATCTTAACAAACTTAAGATATGGACTCTTCCCACATATGAAGTGGTAGGCAACATATTTGATTTGAACCCTATTCAATAGGTATGCAGCTTCTCAAGTGCATAACTCCCAAAAAGGAAATAGGTAACTCAGTAGTACTCATCATAGAGCACACCTTATCATATAGGGTGTGATTGCTCCGCCCCGATACACCGACGTGCTGTGGTGTATACGGAGGAGTAGTGCTGAGAGAGAATCTCATTCTCCTTTAGAATAGTCCAGGATTTCCGTGCTTAAGTATTCTTCTCCCTGATCTTATCATAGGACATAATACTTCTACCCGGTTTTTGGTTCTCTACTTCTAACTTATATTCTGTGAATATCTCAAAAGGTTCGGACTTGTGTTTCAACAGGAACATGGGACTGAATCTAAAGAGATCATCAGAGAATGTAATGAAGTACAAAGAACCTGCCTTGGCATGTGTAGACAGGGGACCTTCATACATCATCATGTATCAGTCCCAAGAGTACACTAACTCTTTCCCTGCTTCCAATAAACAGAGTTGTGGTCATTTTATCTTTGTGACATGACCGGCAAGTTTTCACAAGATGTAAATTCAAACAGATTTAAATATGCATCTTAATGTAACTTCAGCCAGTCGGGTCGCATTGATATGACCTAGTCTATAATGCCTCAAGAAGGATTCGTTCATTTCTGAACTCTTCCTCTTGTGTGTGTTCCGTATACTAAGAACTGTATTTTGATTTAGAACATCAATGCTTTTAGATAACGTGCCTGAACCGATCAACTTTTGATATAGGAAATGTTCAAAACATTATCCAATAATACAAAATTTTATCATTTCTTTACTAATAAAGAGATTGATATGATTTTGTATATCACGTTCGGTATCTAATAACATTTGTTCAGAATCAATGTATTCTGGTAATACAGGGTGACAATGACCAACAGACTTGGTTGCAACACTTGCACCGTTTTCTGTCTTATGAAACTTATCACCCGTCCTCAGTTCTTTACCTATCTGTAGCCCATGTAACAGATTACATATGCGGGATCCTGATCCGATATCATATACCCAGGACGTAAAGGATACTGAGAAACAGTTCTTTGTAATGAACGCACCCGAATGAGATGCATCTTATGCACTTTCTTCGTTTGGGCGGCACGGGAAATCTGGTATTCCCCTATTTCCTGCTCTGTCTTATAACAATTATAAGTTGGAGCGGGACCAACGTTCCCCAGCTCAGTATAACAAGCGGGTTCGGTCAATAATCCGTATTATTATCTTGATTAAGGCGTGATATGGTCGCTACCTGGAGAGAGAGAGAAGAAAAACACTCAGCGTGCGCTCTTGCAAGATCAGATTGGTTATTATTTTTTCTAATCAGGATGACTCCCACTGTTTTTTATCAAATCTTCCTTCAAACCCTAAAAGGAAAGACTAGCCGAGATTAATTACACACTACAAGTTCGCCAATCTTTCAGCCAGGTCAGTGTCGGTACTTTGAGGGAGGGCCCCCGTGCTTTCGCACGAACCTAATTAATGTAAAGCTCATTTTCCCAGAGGCGTAACCCCGTTGACACCTTTCTAGACACCTACTTGATCGGCTAATTGTAATATGTAAAACTCTCCGAGGAGTAACTCTTACTCGCAGTGGGTATCGGGATCCAACTATCTCATAGAAGGTATGCAATCTCATTGCAAATTTCACCACTTGAAATTCCCGATAATTTTTCCCCTAGCACCCTATGACCTTGACGGAGGTCAACAAACCATAGGCTACTAGTCAAGTTCAACCCGTCATTTCTTGATTGAATCAAACCCACCCGCACGACCCTTGACAGAGGTCAACAAGGTCACACGACTACCCTAATCCAATCTGCATCATATGCATAAGCAGATAAATACTAGTTAGCTACCGCACACTACGCCTTGACGGAGGTCAACAAACGTAGCATGAATACTAAGTAGGACTTATCTGAAATGACGGAGGGCTACGACAGGTTTTTCTGAAAACCTATTGCGTAATGAACTTGATATCGTTCGAGAATCAAATGATTTTGAAATGGAGTGTTTTCGAGGCTTTTCTAGTTTTGCTAAAGGGGTCACTCCCGGTGAAGGGATCGTCGACCCTTTCCTCGTCGAATGAGGTGCGAGATATATCATATATATCACTGTGCAAAGCAGAAACTATAGAAGCTATCAAAAGACAAACCGAGGGTTGTAGTATCTGCCAGTTATTGCTAAAGGGGTCACTCCCGGTGAAGGGATCGTCGGCCCTTTCCTCATCGAATAAGGTGCAGGATATATCATATATACCGCTGTGCAAAGCAAGAACTGTAGCTACCTGTTTTTATTTTTTTATGAAATTCGATTCTACAACATCTTTAGGTTTCATTTTCTTTCATTAATCACATTAATGAAGTCCCATCATTTAAGTTACCTAAACATCACAGATAAATACGACGTACACTTATGCCATCCGCATTCGCCTCGATGTCCTCTCGTGCACTGTTAGGTTAGGTAACTAACGGCAGGGCAGGGCAGGGCTAGCGCGGGTGTAAAACATAAGTAACGTCTATATAATATATCATATATACTATATACTGTATCTATCACAGAACATAACATGATCACATCACAGATAACACAGCAGAAAATATCAAATGAAATATTGGATATACTAGGACGTCCGTGTTTTCAATACGAGCCAGTATAAAACACGGATTCCACGGTCGCGATGAATAGCCAAACCCACACCCCTAGACCCCTACGAGAGAGGCAAGCAACCCTACCAATTCTAGAGTTAGGAGACCCGGACTCGACTCCTCGAGTTGGTCTCCCACTGGACTCTAGAACCCGGTTACTTGTGCTCCCCTCCTTGGGTCTATCCTAGTACGGAAAAGTAAATAATATACAATGGGTGACATCTTCCGCAACCTGGAAGTGGCCCCCTAATAAAAGAATATTACATACAAGTTTTTACATGAATGAAAAGGAAAAACACTCATCTCACATAAAAAAAAACCCGGCTATTCAAACACGACGATCCAATATAACATATCCAGCAACACATAACATCACATGTCATCAACGTAAGTAAACATACGTATCCCAATTGTCGTTGATATATAGCAATGAAACCAGCGAAATCACATATTACACTTACGGTCGCAGAAAAGAAAGTGTAAAACTACAACAGTTGGAATCCGCAACCTCTTTAGACATCGCATGCCTAATCAAATGAATTCCTTAGACATCACATGCCTAACAATTATAAACCCCGCATTCTAGTCTCATTATCGAAAACACTTTTCAATATCAAGTCGGGCAATTCAACAGGATTCCCGACATTCTGATCGAATGCTCGTCGCAAACTTTAGTAGACGGCCGCACCCCTGATACCGTCGATGAAGTGCACCAAGGCGGAACACCGCTACCGCGAGCACCCGAACGGATGCTTTCGGCGACAGGGTTCTCCTACAGTCACTTGGTCGGGGCTAAGGGGTGTAGCTGTCTATTAAGTTTATCCGGCGATTAACCGCGTACGCTACATGATTGCGACGGACTTTTGATCGCATCAAAATTCCGTGGCAACCGATCAAGTGAGACTAAAGTGCTATGTTCATAACATTCATATTAGTTATCTCATAACTACTTGTGAATTCCAAATATTGTATCACAATCCAGATAAATAGAAAATGTTAAACTTTCCGATCGAACAATCAAACACCCAAGTTTTTCCTAAACAGCTCAACACATGAAATAAGTTTAAAAACATTCACTTCATGCCTCAGTACCAACGGTCCAGCCGTAGAAGGGTCAAGCCAACGCCTCACATGTGGCACGCCGTACCGCCCCAAACCCTAAGGTTCAAAGGGCAGTTCAAGACGGTCACATAATCGAGTTAAGGTTTGTTGTCTTCTAGAGGGTCCATCGCGTTACTTGCACTACTTAGAACGTCTTTAAACCACGAAAAAATCCAACGCTTGGAAATTTCCCGGCAGGGGAAAAAGTGGGTATTCATATCCGGTCGAACTTTTTAACATATTCTAAAATTACCTGGAAAAACACAGACGAAGTTAAACTTCCCGATCGAAACACCGAGTCCCCAATACAACCCAGAAAACTCAACTCTTGAGTAGAAGTTAAAAATTCCCAGAAAATACAGCACTAAAAGATAGGAATTACTGTGCAAACAGAAGTGAACAAGCCCACAGTATTGTCGCGGAACCGCCGCCTAACCTGGGGTAAGGCCGCGGTTCCGCGGCGGTTTAATCGAATTAGGTCCATGAATTTCACAGTAATTCCTATAAAACCCTGCTGAATTTATTGGCTATTTTTAATTCACAAAAAACCAAAAATCCAGAAAATGTCCAGAGAGTGGTCTGAGTTAGGGTTTCGGGGTTCGTTCGGATTTCTAACATCGTCTTCTATTCGCCTAAGGTTCTAGCTAGGCTCTGATACCACTGTAGGGTTCCTAGACACACTCAAGAGGCTCCACAAGGCATCGACCATGCCAAAATCAAATTTTTCTTGTGCCGAGAAACCCTAAGGCGAGATCGTTAACTTGAGATTAGGCGAAACAAGCAAGTAAACAACTTTATTGCTAAGTGAATGGAAATACAACCTTTGTAGATCCGGTCCTCCACTTCCTAAGCTCCGTGTTGACATCCCTTCGCTGTGATCACCACGATCCCGGACCCTAGCGATGGTTTCGTCGAAGAAATGATCGGGCTAGGTCGTTGACTTCGATGCCGAAAATGATCTACGTCGAGGCAACTCAAACTCAACCTCCACCTTCACGAAGTCATGAAACTTGTGAAGAAAACACCCAATACAACATGGCAAGTGGTAGAGGATGAAGAAATAGGAAGTGGGTTCACTTTGGATTTGGATTTCTCACTTGATTTCATCACTTAAGAATTTTCAAGAATGGTTTTCTTTTTCTCCATGAAGAAGAAGAAGAAAAGAATGAAAAATCAATTATTTTCCAAATAATAATTCAAGTGAATACTTATCATAATGCAACCATGGGTAAAGTTTACTCATGTAGAGAATAAACTAGGGTTTAGTTAAAGGGTTAGGGTTAAGGACAAAACAAAAATGGTAGACTTTTCAAGGATGGTAGAAAAGCTTCATGAAGCTTCAAGCATTACAACAAAGAAAGACACCATTTCTATTTTTGCCAAAAATAAATGAATAAATAAATAAGTCAAAAGAAACCCTAACCATTTACTAAACATGGTTTAAGTCAAACATACACCCAAGTTTGCATGTATCATCAAACATGATACAATCAAGTGCACAAAAATATATCACATATACAATGTGCACATCAAGTGAGAAAATCATCTTAAGTGAACCAATACTAGTTAATGTAAAGTAATATATCAAATATATAATTATACATTAAATCATTAAATCAACACTTGATTTAAAGATCCGGTCATATCGCATATGACCGACTAATATCCAATGTATCGACTTATCGAATCAATCCTCGATTCGATAACTAGGTTATATCGCATACAACCATCGCGAGAATAGAATACGGTATCACATACATGCATTATTCTCGGTCTCGCACATATCTCATATGCGCTCCTATTTCGTTTCGCTTGAGCCAGGAAACCTCTGTGTAGGACTCTAAAGACTCGTCAATATGCCGGCAGTAGGTGATGATCATATCAAACACCCACAAGCCGCAAGCGGTCTGCTAAACGTAACGGCCACCCAGGTATTGAGCAATCAGAAGATCAACGAGCAAGCCCGCTCACACTCCTGTGAATCCAACCAGTAACACTTACCGTACAGTCCGGTCTCATCGTCTGATATGTCGCATATCTCGCCTAGGGGTGGTAAACGTCAGACCCCAATAGCTCGATAAGTCGTGTCGATATGAGGTCTATAACAGTTCGAGAAACTACTGGTAACACTTACCCGTAAATCTCAGCAACCCTGGCCAGGGATTTCCGGTTATAGTCAATCGAACACAGCGCAACATCAACTCCCTATATCGGGAGAGACGAATTCCCCTCCTATCGCTCATTGCCTCCATGTGATTTGGGACTGTACCCAAAAACCACCGTTTTGCACGCCCTCTTGGACGTGGTAAGGTAGAAATCAAAGTACAGTGGGAATCACACAAGACTCTATGACGATCTTGGGTCAACTGATTACTCTGTACCAGTGTCCCTAGAGAACTGCCATCTGACGTAAGGTATAATACCATCTGGGAGTTCTCGGCGAGTCCGTCCAGTGTACCCAGTCTCCACTGAGCACCCGTATATCATCTCTGATGTCAAACACCAATGGATATGGGATCATCCATCACCCATCTGTATGGGTCGAGAAGGTATACGCTAGTCTACTCTGGTATATCGATGCCCCGTCTCGATACACCCACGACTAGAGACCTTGAAGGATGTACTTATGGACTACCATGTCCCCACTAGTATGATCCACATCATAGTCTAGGTAGTCAAGTACACATCCTAAGGGCTTTACCAACATGTAACAGAGAGACAATCAGTGTACACGTTGAGGTAAAGAGCAACCAGATAGTATACTATCATGTCGAGCAAGAAAGTCCTCCCTATATATGTCCAAGCATCCACTACAATATACATCCTATGTATAGTAATGGCCTCTAGGGCATACATATAACTAACATGATCGCCATCATACTACTGGCCGTCAAGAAAGAATCCTAAGGGCTCTATCAACGTGCAATAGTGACCTGTAAGGTCACCTGAAGCAATACACGATGATAAAGACAAACCAGATTGCATACTATCATCTATAGTAAGACTGTCCTACCGGTATAGGTCCTCCCTCAATCATTGCAATCACGTGCCTGTGATCCAATAATTGACTCTGAGGGCACTATATCCAACAATAAGAACCAAATAGCTGATCCCATCCAACTCCTCTGCCGCCACCATCTGTCGGAAAGAATCTGGCACGATGCCTCTGAGCTGGCATATCGGTACGAATTCTCTTCGGCCCAGAAAGGCCGTGTCCATAACAGCTGCATAAGTATCAAAGTGCTGGGCACCGATGGTAAGAAATAACTGTGTGTCGAGACCCTGCACAAACCTCTTTACCCTCTTCTCTTCAGTATCAACCAAGTACGGAGCATATCGGGACAACTGAGTAAACTGGATATCATACTCAGACACTGTCATCCCTGGAGTCTTGATCAAAGCCTCAAAACTATGAGCTCGAGCATCACGAATGCTCTCTGGAAGGAAATGGGCTAGAAATACCGCTGTGAACTCGGCCCAAGTCATAGGAGGTAGACCTGCAGCTCGACCTCTCTCGACTGACTCCCACCATGTCTGCGCAAGGCCCGCTAGACGGAAACTCGTAAGCTCTACCCATCTATCGTCGGAACATCTGAGCAAACGGCAAATCCTATCTAAATTGTCATGGAATGTTTACGGATCCTTCGCTGCATCGGTGCCGGTGAAGACTGGGGGCCTCAGTCTCATGAAATCCTGTAGTGATACTGGAATAGCCACTGTAGTAGTAGGAGCAACTGTCTGGATAGCAGGTACTATCGTAGTCTGTGTTGTGGTATGTACGTCCTCCGATCTCGATGCACGAATGGCCTCTACTAAGGATCCCACCATCTGTCGTAACTCCTGCATACCTCCCATCATCTGTCGTAACTCCTCCATACCAGACTCTAGCCTATCCATGCGGCCTGAGGAAGGCGGATCAGTCTTGTAAGTGCACGGCGGCGCCCCGGCCGTCAATCCGACGGCCAAACGCGGAAACGGTGCTAAACTTAAATTTTTGCGGACTTGGCAAAACGGCACCACCGCGCACTAAACCCCGGATCGTTACCATTAACTAGTCTAAGCTACTTAACAAGATGGGAAAGAGATATACCGATGATCCAAGTCCTCCGGTCTTCATCTCCAATCCGATCTCCTCGCGGGATCTCCGTCCGTCTCATCCTCGTCGCCGGAAGTGCACCACATCGCCTTCTTCGTTTACGGGCTCCCACCTCAATGCCGAGGCAACTCGGGCACGAAGCCGGCTACTCGACGTGCCCAAGGTTCGCTGTAGAATACGTAGTCCTCAAGTCTCACTTTGGGGTTCATGGAGATGCCATTTTAGGTGGAGGGATGATACAAGAACAATGTGGAGGAACTTGGGGATTTTTCTAACATCAAGAGAGCAAAAAATCCCCACTACAAAAATGGGCAACCCACCCTCATGGTGGCCGGCCATGACAAGAGGAGAAGGAGAGTGAAAATGGAGAGAGAGAGCTCAAAAATAATGGGAGCCATTCTCATATCAAAACAAAAGAGAGAGAGGAATGGTTATCATATGAACCAAATGATAACAAAGCAAAACCAACACTCAACTAACAACCATCTCTCATCATCAAAAACCATCATCAAAACCATGATGATAAAGAAAGTCAAGCTATCATGAAGATATGAAGTCAAATGATGGGACAAGTATCATGACATGATAATATACAAAGACCCCCTCCACAAATGCTTATTTGCAACAATGCAAATAAACCCTCCTCCACCAATCTTCGGCCAATGAACGGAACAATGGAAATTGGCCGAAACGGAAAGCAAACTGGCAACTCCAGAAAACTGGTCCCGTAATAAATTACAGGATAACCCCGATACTGTGCATACACACCCGCATCTGTATTTCGACCGAAATACAAATGCAATGAGACAAAGTCTACACTGTACTATACTAGGATCCGGCTTATACCAAAGCCGGCTAGTAATATCTGTTCGATCCTGATCCATGCAATACCGCACGTATCTGATCGAACCCTGCCATATAACCATACGGCCTATAGTACAAACTGTCCGATCCTGATCCGTGCAATACCGCACGTATCTGATCGGACCTTGCCATATCTCCATACGGCCTCTACAACCTTTCGCCCGAAAGCTGAGTAACTGTAAATGTGGTGGACTCTAAAGACTCGTCAACACCTTGGTTGTGGATTTAACCACTAGCACGTCAGAGGTATAAGCCAATACGTGACGGGCTACCAGGTACTGACCAAATGGGACGTCGATGAGGAAGCTCACCCCGACACCCAACTGAGCCTGTCAGTGACAATATCCGTGCAGTCCGGTCCGTTCGTCTATGAGTATCGCATGGCGGGCCTAGGGGGTTGGTAAAAGTCAGACCCCCAAAAGCGGTACAAGTCGTGTCGGAGTGTAGCCCAGAACACCCTGAGATACTACTGGAATACCTACCAGTAAATCTCCTTGCCTTGGCCAAGGACTTTGTGTAATGGCTCTCCTAGACACAGCACGACCTCACCCCCAATACCGGGAGAGACGAACCCCTGAAGATACGCTCACTGCCTCCATGTGGCTCGGGACTGTACCCAACTAAAACCTGTTTGCACGACTCCTTTGAGCCGTGGTAGGGTAGTAATCAAAGTACAGTGGGAACTCACACGAGACAAATGACGATCCCCAGGTCGATGAACTAACCTGCACACATGTCACCAGGGAACTGCCATCTGACGTCTGGTATATGACCAACTAGCATGTTCCCGGCGAGTCCTGTCCGGTGTACTCATAACCCAATGAGCACCTGTATACATCTTAGGTGATCCAACTGACACCAGTGGCTTGTGAGACCGGCCACCGCCCCTCGTCGGGGTCTCGACTGTATACACTAGTCTACTAATGGAGTATCGATGCCCGGTCTCGAAACTCCCACGACTAGGGACCTTTTAAGGATATGCTTGTAGACCCACAGCTCCCACTTATATGATCGCCCTCATACTGCTGGTGGTCAAGCAAGAATCCTAGGGGCTCTATCAACGTGTAATAGCGACGTGTCATGTCACCTAAAGCAGTACACGATGATAAAGGTAAACCAGATAGCATACTATCATCTCGAGTAAGACTGTCCTACCGGGATAGGTCCTCCCTCAATCATTACAATCACGTACCTGTGACCTAATAATTGACTCTGAGGGCACTATCTCCAACAATCTCCCACTTGCACTCAAGGCTAATTATTGCGATGTCGCATACTCACAGCCCGTGTGATACCGAACATCCAACTCCTCTACTAGTCAGTCTCACAAAGCTCGTTTGCGGAACTATTGCGTTCGAGGAATAGCCTCAGTGAGTGGATCCGCTTAGTTGTCTCTTTCCATGTCTCTCTAAATCTCAAGTTCGCGGAGAAAACCCATCTCCCGAAATGAGCAATATCAGTCTTAGAATATGTCTGGATGTCTGATGGGACGTAGCTCATCAATGAACTCCAAATCCAAACTTCTTAGACTGTATTGACAACTGAACTTAATCAGTGTCCTGCGCGCCATGCCTCCCTCAGTATTGCCTTGGACCACCTGTCCAAAATACTGCCCCTCATCAGAAGGAAAACTATAACTCTGACAACCTCCTTGTCGTCTATGTCACCTTAGAAGCCTGGAATGATAACTGTCTCCCGAATGAGGCTGTCGTTATCATATCCCTAGAACATCCACTTATGTTCTAAAACTGCTACCGACTGTTTCTCCAGGATTGGATTAATGTCAACTTATTGCATCTAGTGCAAGAACAACATCTGGTGTGGTACTTGACATCTCACGATTGACTCAATTGCCTGAGCAAGTGATCTGCCAATCATGCCCGTCCCTCTCCCCTTTAGTCTGTAAGACACCTTTGGAGAGGGTGACTCCATTACCTGCAGGTACACTACCGTGCCAGGAGTCTTCCATCCTAAATACTCTTAGAATGCTGTCAAGTACCCTGATTGGGAAACCACCCAAATCTAGATCTAAGACCATAGATCTAGTAACCAGTATGTCAGATATAATGTCCAAGTCCATGTGGAGAAACCACTGTGTGACGACCAAAGTATAACCGATCGTTGTATAGGAGTTTCCTTTCCTACTTTGTGTATGTCATCCAAATACCAGGATATCACACCCTACTACCTTCTCAACAGATCCATCCCCTATTCTGATGAAGTCAAACCCATGACTGTCACGTCAGAAATAGATGATCTATCTCCGCTACTGGTGCTTCAGTCTGTAAATAGACATAAGCTACCTGTCCACCAATGCTTCCGCTGCTCCCACTGACTACGACAACCCTCTGGCAGAGTCATATAGACGTACACTTCTAAAACTGGTTTAGAACGACGCTATACTCATCCTCCCGCCGGGTCTCGTAACCTGGAACAACAGCAATGGCAATTGTGGGTAAACTAGAACTTCCCTGTCACCGTCCTTGAGGCTACCGTAGTGCCTCTCGGGTGCCTGAAGTTACCCACCTTATCTGCGGAGTGGCCAATGGAATGTCAATTCAGATTGAATCTTAAGGTTCCTTATCAAATCTTCAGTAATCGTTTGTGGTTCTGGAATCACTTCCAGTTCTACCATACTCCCACTACTGTTTTCTGAAAAAAAATCCATTTTTATTAAAACTGTGGCGAGTCTAGAACAATATCGCTATTGTTCATCCAGATGGTAGAAAGTCAACCCTCGTCATAGCCTGGGTCAACCCACAAACAGCCATTACAGAAACGTGCCTTGAGATGTCCAGTGTCTGGTTTTAATCATAAACCGGACAACTCCCCGTACCTTAACATCGTTAAGATATGAACTGTTCTATATCCCATATAGGACCAGAGGCACTGATTTAATTGAACCAGATCCAAATCATGCAACTGTCTCCAGTGCATGTCAACTAAATGGAAGGAGGCCAGATCAGCGTTACTCAACTTAGGAATACTTCCAATTATGAGTAACCTGAAAGAGAAGCAATTTCTCTTAATCATTACTATCAACTGAACACCATACACAAGTATCTACATCTTCGATCTCTTTGAAGAATCCCGATACTTGCTATACCTGGTTCTCTACTCTATTCAAATACATATAACTTCTCCAAATTCAGACCCTGTGTTTCCACGAAACACCTGTCTAAAAATTAGAGGAGTCATGAGTAAACTGAATATAGTACGAGGACCATCCCCTCTGTCCTGATGGACTCTGGACAACATACAATACTCTGTAAAAGTCCCTTGAGTCTGATTACTCATTCACTGTGTGTCGTAGGTTGAAAACTGTACTTATGGTTAAGAAGAATTACACCGTTGTTTAATGCTCCTTACCTAACCATCCACTGATATAGGTAAATGTCGTAGACATAATTTCAGAAAGGTATATCTCACTCTATGAAAATAGACGTACAGATATATCAATTTGAAATTGGTGCATAACAGCGGATATTCAAAACCAAATATTTGCCGACCGGCAAACAACCCAGGTGATTTCCTCTAATATCACCGATTACAACGAATCCCGATATAATGAGGATAATCACCCAATTCCCAATAACTTACTCCCACTCATCATCTGTAAAACCATACAGATGTGAGAATCGTATCTGGTAAATACATACCCTGGAGTAAGTATCTAATCGGGAAATCAGTTTTCTATTAACAGTACACAGTGAAACTGAAACATTGAAATGTTTCGATGGGGTATCCTGGTATTCCTAGTAATGCCTCTTCCAGATTCACGACTGTAACCGTATAGTTCTTTGCCACCTTTCCAAATCCCTTCATATGTCTTTAGTCTTTACCTTCTGCACACCCCTTTAGGCCAAATGGTTTTCTTCCTTCCCTACCGTTCGGCACCATCCTATGGTTTGGAAGAAGACTATCCAATAAGCATAATGGGTGTACTGTCCCAATCCTAGGAACACTCGCAACACGAGAGAAGGTGAAGATAAAAGACACCTGAATGTACTTTATTCCTATTTCTCCTGAACCAGAATCCATCCCCGAACTGGAACAAGTTCCATTCGAGTTCGTATATAACCATACGATGGAGTATCCAAATAAACTGTGGATCTTCGTAGTGATACGGAGTGTCCTGGAGAAATACAAAGGTGATGTGGGAGTGGTAACGAAATATTCGGTTTGGTCGTGAATATCTGTTGCAATTTACTTTGCCCTCTTACTAATCCCTTGCTTTGTCTGAACTTAATACCTTCTGCACACCATCGTTATGCTAATTGGTTTTCTTCATTCCCTACCGGTCGGCACCAGCCTAAGGTTTGGAAGAAGACAATCCAATTTGCGTAATAGGTGTACTACCCCTAAACCAAGGAGTACTCGTAACCTGAGAGAGGGTAAAAGGAAAAGACAACTGAATAATCCTATCCGTTTTCTCCAGAACCGGAAACCATCCTCGAATAAATTCTTTCGAGTTCGTATCTAACCATACGATGGTTTTGTCCAATGGAAGTGGACGTTCGTAGTAATACGGGGTGTCCTGGAGAAAAGGGTAAAAGTAGGAGTGGCAATGAGGTCTGCAACTCTGACAATCCAAAAGCCAGTGTAAAGAAGGTTCGGTCAACTTGGTCACTGAGTCATAGTCTTAGGGTCGGGTCAAAGGTCGCTGCCAGAGAGAGAGAGAAAAGAAACACTCAGCGTGCACTCTAACCTAGATCAGAATGGTTACCTATTTATCTAATCTGGAATCCTCCCACTGTACCTCAAATTCTCCTCCAAACCTGAAAGAAGAATTAGTCGGGGTTACCCGAGGAGTATACCAACTCATCAGTGGGAATCGGGATCCAACTATCATTGCATGATAACGTGACGGAATCCGCTCACGCTATCACACTCCAGAAGGTATGCGCATATCTGGCAAGTTTCAGTACTTTTGAAACTCCCGATGTGATTTCTGCCCCATGCTCTTATGACCTTGACTTTGGCCAACATATCATAAGTCACATGTCAAGTTCTACCCGTCATTCTCCAGGTTAATTTGAATCCACCCGTACATACCCTTGACTTTGGCCAAAATGGCAGCACGACTGTCCCAAACCAACGCATCTATCTATGCTGCATATGAATACCCCAATAGCTACCAATCACTGTGCCTTGACTTTGGCCAACATACACAGCTTGAATACTATTGACCACCCATATGAAACGACGGAGGGCTACGAATGGTTTCTGGCGAAAACCTTTAACGTAATGAACTTGATATCGTCGAAGGAACGGATAGCTTTTAAAAATATAGTGACGAAAACCGTTGCTAAAGAGGTCACTCCCGGTGAAGGGATCTCGGCTCTTTCCCCGTAGAATGGGGTGCAGGATATTCCAAATGAATACCGCGATGCAAAGCAAAAGTGATCGGCTATAGTGAAGTTATTGCTCTGACGCAAACTTTTGTCCAAGGGGTCACTCCCGGTGAAGGGATCTCGGCCCTTGCCTCGTCGACTGAGGAGCAGGATATTCCAACTGAATATCACGATGCAAAACAAAAGTGAACGTCCTTGCAATAACAGCTTTTTGAAAAGTGTTCCAACAACATCAGATTAGGTTTGTTTTTAACTTGCATTGATCCGAATCAACGCAGTCCCATCAATTGATCACACCAAAAAGAACGAAAATATACTGATGTACGTATATGCCATCCGCATTCGCCACTGGGTCCCGTCATTACCCGTTAGGTTAGCTTACTAACGACAGAGCGGGGACTGGACTAGCGCGGATGCAAAACATATACAACATCTACTAATATATATACCAATATATTATATTTCGCTCAAGGCGTGAATAAAATGCAACATCACAGAGAATGAACAGCATCACAGAAACAATACAGATATCTGGGATCCCCGGGTTTCACAGAGCCACTACTGAAACCCGACGTTCCCCTGGTCGTGTGGATAGCCTGTGCAATGAAATCCTAGACCCTTACGGGTGCGGCAAGTTACCCGCCAAAACCTGAAGCGAGGCAGCCCCCTTCAGCGCCGTGAATGGACCACCCAGCACTTCACGGAATCCGGTAACTTGGGCACCCCTCCTGGGTCAACCTGTACCCCCTACGAGTGCGGCGAATAGCCCGCCAATCCTAGAGTGAAGCCCCCTCCGTCTCAATGCCATGAGATGCGGGCTTGTTGCCCTCCAGAACCCGGCTATCCGTGCACCCCTCCGCGGGGCAATCCTAGTACAGAAAGTAAAATATACATACACCGGGTACATCGACCGCAACCAGGTCGTGCCCCAAAATAATAATACAATCAGGCAGTGACGGCAGTCCACATGTCGGACGCTCGCCCCGCAATATCAAATGTACATAATACAACAGCACAGTACTAGCATTGCATCCAGGCTATCCCCCACGACCGATCCGCAACATCACAGCAAATACATAGAACATCAACGTGAAAGTCACGTTCGCAAATCCGTCTAACCGGGCTATAGCAGTTAGACAGGATTTACCGATCGAGTGACATTCACGGTCGCAGATATAATGTAAATACTGTGAAAAATGTGTTTAAAATTTTCCGATTGATCAAACAATTAACAAGTGGGCCCCAAACAAAACTGTAGCACTCACAGAAAACCTGGGCCCAATTTTAATATCCCAAAACACATATTTTAATCCCAGAAAGCTACTGAAGAAATTTGATGCAGGGATCAGAACAGTCGGCGGCGGAAGGGCGGCGCTTATGGAAGGTGAGGCCGCGCTTCCGCGCTTCCACTGTTGACTTACACTCTCGAATTTTCTCAGTAGCATTGCAATATCCAGTACATCAATATTTTACAACCTGAAAAATTTTTCGACACCAAAAATTTCCAACAGAAAACTGATGCGACAAAATACGGGTTTTTGGACTTTTTGATCGATCGGAAATGCAAACACATTACACAAACCTAGACTAAGTTAATGGCGAGGCTCTGATACCACTGTAAGTGCACGGCGGCGCCCCGGCCGTCAATCCGACGGCCAAACGCGGAAACGGTGCTAAACTTAAATTTTTGCGGACTTGGCAAAACGGCACCACCGCGCACTAAACCCCGGATCGTTACCATTAACTAGTCTAAGCTACTTAACAAGATGGGAAAGAGATATACCGATGATCCAAGTCCTCCGGTCTTCATCTCCAATCCGATCTCCTCGCGGGATCTCCGTCCGTCTCATCCTCGTCGCCGGAAGTGCACCACATCGCCTTCTTCGTTTACGGGCTCCCACCTCAATGCCGAGGCAACTCGGGCACGAAGCCGGCTACTCGACGTGCCCAAGGTTCGCTGTAGAATACGTAGTCCTCAAGTCTCACTTTGGGGTTCATGGAGATGCCATTTTAGGTGGAGGGATGATACAAGAACAATGTGGAGGAACTTGGGGATTTTTCTAACATCAAGAGAGCAAAAAATCCCCACTACAAAAATGGGCAACCCACCCTCATGGTGGCCGGCCATGACAAGAGGAGAAGGAGAGTGAAAATGGAGAGAGAGAGCTCAAAAATAATGGGAGCCATTCTCATATCAAAACAAAAGAGAGAGAGGAATGGTTATCATATGAACAAAATGATAACAAAGCAAAACCAACACTCAACTAACAACCATCTCTCATCATCAAAAACCATCATCAAAACCATGATGATAAAGAAAGTCAAGCTATCATGAAGATATGAAGTCAAATGATGGGACAAGTATCATGACATGATAATATACAAAGACCCCCTCCACAAATGCTTATTTGCAACAATGCAAATAAACCCTCCTCCACCAATCTTCGGCCAATGAACGGAACAATGGAAATTGGCCGAAACGGAAAGCAAACTGGCAACTCCAGAAAACTGGTCCCGTAATAAATTACAGGATAACCCCGATACTGTGCATACACACCCGCATCTGTATTTCGACCGAAATACAAATGCAATGAGACAAAGTCTACACTGTACTATACTAGGATCCGGCTTATACCAAAGCCGGCTAGTAATATCTGTTCGATCCTGATCCGTGCAATACCGCACGTATCTGATCGAACCCTGCCATATAACCATACGGCCTATAGTACAAACTGTCCGATCCTGATCCGTGCAATACCGCACGTATCTGATCGGACCTTGCCATATCTCCATACGGCCTCTACAACCTTTCGCCCGAAAGCTGAGTAACTGTAAATGTGGTGGACTCTAAAGACTCGTCAACACCTTGGTTGTGGATTTAACCACTAGCACGTCAGAGGTATAAGCCAATACGTGACGGGCTACCAGGTACTGACCAAATGGGACGTCGATGAGGAAGCTCACCCCGACACCCAACTGAGCCTGTCAGTGACAATATCCGTGCAGTCCGGTCCGTTCGTCTATGAGTATCGCATGGCGGGCCTAGGGGGTTGGTAAAAGTCAGACCCCCAAAAGCGGTACAAGTCGTGTCGGAGTGTAGCCCAGAACACCCTGAGATACTACTGGAATACCTACCAGTAAATCTCCTTGCCTTGGCCAAGGACTTTGTGTAATGGCTCTCCTAGACACAGCACGACCTCACCCCCAATACCGGGAGAGACGAACCCCTGAAGATACGCTCACTGCCTCCATGTGGCTCGGGACTGTACCCAACTAAAACCTGTTTGCACGACTCCTTTGAGCCGTGGTAGGGTAGTAATCAAAGTACAGTGGGAACTCACACGAGACAAATGACGATCCCCAGGTCGATGAACTAACCTGCACACATGTCACCAGGGAACTGCCATCTGACGTCTGGTATATGACCAACTAGCATGTTCCCGGCGAGTCCTGTCCGGTGTACTCATAACCCAATGAGCACCTGTATACATCTTAGGTGATCCAACTGACACCAGTGGCTTGTGAGACCGGCCACCGCCCCTCGTCGGGGTCTCGACTGTATACACTAGTCTACTAATGGAGTATCGATGCCCGGTCTCGAAACTCCCACGACTAGGGACCTTTTAAGGATATGCTTGTAGACCCACAGCTCCCACTTATATGATCGCCCTCATACTGCTGGTGGTCAAGCAAGAATCCTAGGGGCTCTATCAACGTGTAATAGCGACGTGTCATGTCACCTAAAGAAGTACACGATGATAAAGGTAAACCAGATAGCATACTATCATCTCGAGTAAGACTGTCCTACCGGGATAGGTCCTCCCTCAATCATTACAATCACGTACCTGTGACCTAATAATTGACTCTGAGGGCACTATCTCCAACAAGTCTGTCCCTGAGGCGTAGGTACGCCACCTTGCTCGGTCCTCATCTCGGACAAGCCTGCTCGGATCTCATCTCGGGCGGCAGCCCTCTGCTCTCTCGTAGCCTTCGGTGGCATAGTGGTTGGTACTGGAAACAAGATAATAAGAACAGTGCAATAGAATCATAGGATACACGGAATTGGAGAAGGAATTTTCAAGCAAGTATATCCTAAAGTCACCTAGACGGAGTACCGTATCGCAAGTATGCCGCGGACATACACACGCTACGTTACCCTGCTTAAGTCACTTACTCCATCTACCAAGGGTCATCCTACACTCAGAAAAATAAAACCTATCGCTTTGATACCAACTTTGTCACGACCCGAAAGGTACGGAACGTGACTGGCACTTAAATTACGAACGTCTCAAGGCGGACGTAATCTAAGTAAGCCAAAGCCCAGAAATCAAAACCAAATAAGTAGAGCGAAGGAAAACAAATTAATTGAAAGAGATTTTAACCAAATAAGTCACATCAAGATTTTTAAAAGCAACATCCATTTTTTTCGAAAATTTCGGCAGAGTCTCCTTTGTAAATACTGGCCCCCAAACGGGTACAAAACAGGAATATATCAATAACATGAAATAAGGCATCCCCAAGCGGGAGCTAGCTCTTCGCCACAAGGCGGACACAAATCCCACGCAATATAAATCAACAATGTGCAAAATAAGCATAACAGGCATTAATAATAAGCAACACGTCGACTCAAGTGAGCACGACCCAAAGAAACAACATACATGCCCATAAATCTCACTGTCTCGCCTCTAAGTAAATATACATCAGTACTGGTAGATGATACAGTACATGGAGTACACTAGATACAATGAATATACAAGGTGGAAACAAAATAATCATATAACCCACCTACGAGCAAAAGCCTCAAATCTAGCAAAATAAGGAAGTGCGTCCGCCGCTACCGGGCTGATGGATCGGACCTGCAAAAAGTTGTTGCACAATGAGGGTGAGTTGCTAACTCGTGAGTAATATGTAACATCTATAAAGACTATCGTAAGGATGTACGCAGTTCTATAATACTGATTTGGTATGAAGTACTAAAATGTATGGGACATGAATGCAATTTAACACGTGATCTGAATATGCTGATATGAGGAAATCATTATTTTCATCTTAGAAAACTCTTTTTGAGATATCTGTAGTAATATCAATTAAATCAATAGAAATCTGTGTCAAGCATCAACACCTCAAATGAATATCTCAGTGTCCCAAAGTATAGATATCTCAAAAAGTCTCGGGCTCCGGCAATCCGGACTGGCCCATCTCAAGTATTAAAATCTCAATATCTCACGACCATGGTCGGTATCCTCCGGATATCCGCCGTGCCAACAATCACCGGTAGGTAGTCTGCCTCTGCCAGGCTCATCACTACTCGAACTTCTTGCCCTGGGGTATCTTACCGGGCCCACCATGTACCCGAGACGTTTCATCCTACTCCTCGAAACGGGTCTCGAAAACTAACAGAAAACTCATGGTGGACGACACAAGTATCATATCACGAGAAAACCGCAACTTGCAATATTTAAAATGATATCAGTTTTATTAAATCCTTGCGGTTTCTCCAAAATCTCATAAATCTCAAATGCTGAAATCCTCAAGAAAGAAAGTACCATAAGTACACATGTCAATGATGATGAATGCCTATGGTATCAACAATGCGAACTGCGATATATGACTAAAAGACTATGCATGATCGAATGATGTAATGAGGTACATGCATATGACTAGCAATTCTACATGTTCATCTTCCGGAATTTACTATATTAGTACTGGTTTATATGTCTTATATGGTGAAATTATTCTAAATTCCAGTTTAAACAAGTTATCTAGTGTTTGTGGCATAGCAATTACCAAGGCGTGTGTGTTCGCATGAATAGTGCTCGTGCAGCATAAAACCCTGGTAATGGTGCAAGTGTCCTATGAGATGAAGTTGCAAAATTATATATAATGAATTAAGCAAGCCAATTATTTCCTGTATCGCATATCTCATTTAATGGTTTCAATGGTTTCTATACGATGAATTTAACACAAATATGGATATACAGGTCATGCAGTGCCGTAAAATAGGTAACTAGGAACTACATGCAACAAGATGGTATTACTAGAAATTCTAAATTATCGGGCGCCTTGTGCCATCCAAACGATTCTCCCCGTAGAAGTATACATCTACTCACCGGAAATCTCTAGCTAGCTTGATCCAATCACCGCTTTCCCTTTTCGTGCCGCGTCCGAATTCTCCGCGACCGATCCTGAAATTTGCACAACACAAAACATAAGATTACATATCCTGAAATAATACCAAGTTACAAAATGAAAGGGTCAACATCAACGAGTTAGGCACATTGTGCACAAGGTGCACGGAACACACACGAAAAGCACAACAACCTTAACTAGAATCGTCGTTTCGGAACAACCGCCAAAACTAAACCCGATCAAACCAAGTTTCGCATTAACACACCCTAATTATCGTAGGAGATGCTAATAATATCGTCAAGATATCATAATTAATTCACCACATAATTATATAAAAAAAACCTAGTAATTATTAGCATTCCAAATTCGGTGCAAAGATCGTAGATTTGTGACAAAAAGACTACTATCAAGCATAATCATCCAACCACACAACTAGTTAACCACAATCACTTAAATTCAACCCATTAGCAATGTTTCAAATCCTATTTCCAATTTCAAACCCTTTCTAGAATTTCATAACTAGCAATTCCAATCAATTCCACACTTGAAAAACCCTAAATTAATACAATTTGAAGCCCACTTAAGCAAATTAACCTCTTAGATTAGGTTAGTAAAACAACTGGATAGCAAAATAAATTTAAATAACCTAGTAATGGTGTTCTAAAACCCTTGTTCAAACTTAAACCACTCTCTTTAAAAAAACTAGATTAGAAATTAGCAATAAAATTAACATTTCAAAGTTCTAATTTAGCACACTTAAACTACAAATTAACCATTGATTGAAATTATACCTCACAAGTTCAAACCCTAGCTTGCTCTAGCCTCCCAAGACACCTCCTTTCTCCACGTTTTGAACTAAATTGGATTTGAGAAGAGATGGAATAAGGGTTTGCTTTGAATTTGTGAAGGAATTTGTTGATTTTTGATGGATTTGTGATGGAATTAGAAGCAAAAGAAATGGGGGAAAATGAGGGGACAGCAGGAACAGGTTTCAGCCAGATAAGGGAATCGGGGAGAATGGTGTGGTGTTGTGGAAATATTTCCAAAGTCAAACCCTCATATATCAAAGTACAACCCACCTCTAAATTAATATATTTTATACCATCACATTATTTTCTTTCAAATGAGTGAAGACAATTGGAAGGGGGAGTGGGCCGCTGCCATGGTAGGCTCGGCCATGTGGGAGAGGTGAGAATTTGTGAATGTTTGCAAAGGAAATTCCATGCTAAAACACCCCCACAAGTTACAAAATTAAAAGATTTAGTTTGATTTATTTAAATTTTAATTTTCCCTTAATTATAACCAATTAGAACTTGTAATAAAATGTTAAAAATTTATATTACTCACTAGATTTTAGTTGTCTTGGTTCTAAAGTATGTAATTAGCCCTTTCAAATTTGTATTTATCGCTAATTTAATGTATTTTTAACAGCTTAAAATAATATTATAAATAATAAATTAGGGGGGAAATTTTAAACGACTAGAATTTTATAAGTAACTAATTGTCTACTAAATACTAGCAATTACCTATCCAAATTAGGTATAATTAAGCCTATAAAGCAAAATAACAATAATGACGATTTACGAAAAAATACCAAATATTTACCGATTTTCGGGAAAACACCAAAACGACTTTTCAAGGCGTTACACGTTCGCAAATCCGTCTAAAAGAACATATAGCAGATATACGGGTTTACCGATCAAATGACATTCACGGTCGCAGATGCTAATCTAAGTACTGATTACAATTAAACAGTGTCAGATATAACAACTTCGAAACACTCTGAATTGCCCCAAACGACTAGATAAAACAATATTAAAACTGGGCTAAAATAGCAATACCACTGAACCAATTTTCCAGAGACAAGACCACACACGAAACACGAAGTCCAAAATCCTTACCAAGGCCAGCCAGCTCGGAAAAATTAAGCATGTGCTTGGGTGAAAACGGGTGGAATGGGTTCGTATTTGGTGTGTGCTCTTGTGGTCACATAAGTAGCCTTCTGCATTTAAGACTCTAAAAATTCGACAGAAACTGGAATATTGGTTTCAATCTTTTGGAGCTGTTTCGGTTTCGTTGTTTTAACATTGTTTAAACTTTTTAGCGTAGGGTTTATGGGCTGGCTCTGATACCATGAAGGGATACGCTAACGCCCCGGCCATCTCCCGTGGCCAAATGTGGAACAAAATTTTTTCTACGATTAGAAACTTGGCGCTAGAATAACACTGAAACCCAGATCTTAACCATAAACCTAATCTAGCAAGTAAGGGTTCTATCTACTATGATAGAAAGTATACCTAAAGAAACCAAGTCCTTCGGGTCTTAGATCCTCTCCTTAAGCTCCTTGATGGAAGTTTGGATCGTGCTTGAACTTCGGCCTCCTCACGTCAATGATGATCGACCCGAGAGTGCCAACTAAGATCTCCTACCTCCTAATTGAGGTAACTAGAATACTTAGCTTGCTAATCTAAGTATACTAGAGTGTGTAGAGAGTGATTAGGGATTAGTTAGTCTCTTAAACCCTTGGATTCTCAACTCATAAGACACTTTAGGGTAAGAGGAAGAAGATAAGAGCTTGGAGGAGAGAGAGTGTGTGAGATCATAATGAAATGAAAAATGGCAACCCTAGATAATTAAGAAGCATAGAATAATATAAAATCAAGCATGCTTCAATAGTTATCATATGAGTCACTAAGTGAGTCATCTAGTGGCCATGCTTCATTTAATGTAAATGAACAACTCATCCACCACCTCATTTCATCATTTAATAAATAAGAAATGAGGTGTCATCTTCTAGAAGCATTCTTGCCAAAATTACAAGAATACCCCTCGTCCGTATATACATACCCGTATCCGTATTCCGAAAAATACGAATACCCAGAGACTAAATAATCTGATAATCTAATACTAGGATCTGGTTTAAACCAAAGCCCGCTAGTATTATCCGCCCGAACATCATACGTGCACAAGTGTACATATGTGATCTAACCCTGCCGTAAAACCATACGGCCTCTATATCATTTCGCCCGAAGCAGGGAAACCCTCTGTGTGGGACTCTAAAGACTCAACAGTATGCTGGCAGTGGGTTTAACCATAAGTACGTCAGCGGCACTAGATGTACGTAACGGCCAGCTAGGTACCTGTCGAAAAGGAAGGACGACGAGCAAACTCATCGAACTCCTACTGAGCCAATCCGTGACAGTATCCGTACAGTCCAGTCTCTTCGTCAAAGAGTATCGCATACCAGGTCTAGAGGGTGGTAAACGTCAGACCCTAATAACCCAATAAGTCGTGATGATGTGGCTCAGGACTAATCCGGGAAACTGCTGATCAACTTATCAGTAAATCCCAACAGCTTTGGGCAAGGTCTTATGGTGTTGACCAATCGATCACTGTGCGATATCAACTCCCAATACTGGGTGAGACGAATCCCCAACAATCGCTCACTGCCTCCATGAGGCTCGGGACTGTACCCAACCAAAACCTGTTTGCACGACTCAGTGGAGCCGTGGTAGTGTAGTGATCAAAGCTCAGTGGGAACTCACACGAGACAAATGCCGATCTCAGGTCCAAAGACTAACATGTACACATGTCACCTGAGAACTTCCATCTAACGATAGGTATAGTACCATCAGGAAGTTCTCGGCGAGTCCGTCTAGCGTACTCACACCCAGTGAGCACCTGTATATGATCTTAGGTCCATCAGACCAATGGCTGCCGGACCAACCATCCCCTGACGGGGCTAGAAACGTATACACTAGTCTACTCTAGAGTATCAATGCCCAGTCTTGATACTCACGCGGCTAGGGACCATTTAAGGATGTGCTTATGGACTACCCTGCTCCCACAAGTATGATCGCCATCACAACGCAGGTAGCCAAGCAAGATCATAAGGGCTTTATCAACATGTAACCGCAATATGTAATAACGAGTATGACATATGTCATGTTAAGATAAATATAAACCATAATAGTATACTATCGTATCGAGTCTTTATCAATATGTGCAAGCTAGATATAACAACAATAGAAATAAATACACATATCCTGACAAAAACAAGTCAAATAATATACTATAAAACTGAGCAAGATTGTCCTGTATATACATATCCCTAGCATCCATATGTATACATATATAATACTGGCCTCTAGGGCATATATATCCAACATAAGAAGGCTGATGAGCAAACTCATCCGAACTCCTACTGAGCCTATCTGGGACAATCTCCATACAGTCCAGTTGTAGGGTTCTGCGGCACCACCACTGGGTTTCGAGAGGCATCATCTATGTCGTTTTCAAAATTTTGGCACGCTAAAGAACCCTAACCTAGAATCTTAACTAGAGAATTAGACGAAACATGCATGTAAACAACTTTACATCTAAGTGAACAAGGAATACAACCTTTGTAGACCGGTCCTTCACTTCAAAAGCTCCATGCAGTAGTCCCTTCGCTCCAAGTAGTGAACTCCCGGGCTCTAGAAAGGCTCCAGAAGATGAAAGGAACAAGCTTTCTTGATGTCTTTGAGGCCGAAGATGATCTACGTCGAGGAGACACTAACCCAAGCTACCTTTTTATTAAGTGATGAACTAGTGAAGAAACAACCCAATCTAAAAGGCTAGTCAAGTAGAGATTGATGAAGTAGGAATTTTCCTCACTTTAGAAACTATTTTCTCACTCATTTTCTTCACCTCCCAAAAAGCTAAAGAGCTTGTGGAAGGAGATGAAGAAAAGCAACCATGGAGAGAAGCAAGTGAAGAATGAATCAAGTGGTGAGAATAGCAACCATGTCTGAGATAATATCTCATACTAACTCATGTAGAGACTTAACCATGGCTTGGGATAATGGTTGGGTTAACAAATATCTCAAGTAAAACAAAATTAATGGACTAAGTCAATGGTCACTACAAGCTTCTCCAAGCTTCTAACTATGTGATTAATTTCCAACTAATTTTGATTTACTTTAAATAAATAAAACCCATCATTATGATAAGCATGGTGTGAGTCACATACACCCATGTCTCATTTAATCATCTAGCATGACACAAAAGAATGTACATTAATATATATCACAGATATACTAAGTGTACGCAACTGAGAAAAAGAAATGCTTAAGTGAGGTAATATTAGTTAATGTAAGTTAATATATCAAATATATAATTATACATTAAATTATTAAATCAACACTTGATTTAATAATCCGGCTATATCACATATAACCGACTAATATCATATGTATCAACTTATCGAATCAACACTTGATTCGACAGCCCGACTATATCACATATAACCGACTGATATCACATATCGCGAGAATAGAATACGGTATCATATACACGTATTACTCTCAGTCCCGCGCATATCACATATGTGCTCCTACTTCATTTCGCTTGAGCCAGGAAACCTCTGTGTAGGACTCTCAAGACTCGTTAATACGCCAACAGTAAGTGATGATCATATCAGTCACCCACAAGCCGTCAGCAATCTGCTAAATGTAACGGCCATCCGGGTATTGAGCGATCAGAAGATCAACATGCAAGCCTGCTCATACTCCTGTGAATCCAAACAGTAACACTATAGTACAGTCCGGTCTCTTCGCCAGATATGTCGCATATCTCAGCCTGGGGTGGTAAACGTCAGACCCCAATAGCCTGATAAGTCATGCCGATGTGAGGCCCATAATGGTTTAAGAAACTACTGATAACACTTACCAGTAGATCTCTGCAACCCTGGCCAGGGATTTCCTATTATGGCCAATCAAGCATTGCGCAACATCAACCCCCAATACCGGGAGAGATGAAATCCCCTCCTATCGCTCATTGCCTCCATATGACTTGGGACTGTACCCAAAAAGCACCGTTTTGCACGATCTCTTGAACGTGGTAAGGTGGAAATCAAAGCACAGTGGGAATCACACAAGACTCTATGACGATCTTGGGTCGACAGACTAACCTGTTCCAGTGTCACCAGAGAACTGCTATCTGACATGAGGTATAATACCATCTAGGAGTTATCAGCGAGTTCGTTCAGTGTATCCAGTCTCCACTGAGCACCCATATACGTTCTCTGATGTCAAATACTAATGTATGTGGGATCATCCATCTTCCATCACATGGATCGAGAAGCGTATATGCTAGTCTACTCTGGAATATCGATGCCCCGTCTCGATACTCCCACGACTAGGAACAATTGAAGGATGTACTTACCGTCTACCCTTGCCCCACTAGTATGATCTGCATCATAATCCTGGTAGTCAAGTACTCATCCTAAGGGCTTTATCAACATGTAATAGAGAGACAATAAGTGTACATGTTAAGATAAAGAGAAACAAGATAGCATACTATTATGCCGAGCAAGAAAGTCCTCCCTTTATATGTCCAAGCATCCACTATAATTTACATCATATGTATAATAATGGCCTCTAGGGCATACATATACTAACAATCTCCCACTTGCACTAAGGCCTTTTGTTGTAGTATCTAATACTCAACGCCCTATAAAAGTCTCTCTAGGGAAATGCCTTTGTGAGTGAACCCGCCGTGTTATCCTTTGAGTCAACTCTCCTTACCTTGATCCCTTGGAGATCAACCATCTCCCTGATCAGGTGATACTGTCCTCAGAATATGTCTGGATCGCTGATGGGATCGGTGTTCCTAGGCCAAATCCATAACTCCATTGTTGTCACAATAACAGTTATTGGACTCTCAATGGTAGGAACCATGTTCATCTTATGAACAAGAATTATCCAGACATCCACTTTGGTAGCATCGTTGGTAGCGATGTATTCAGCCTTTATTTTCTAGTTTCCCACGGTATCTAGCTTGGAACTCTTCAAACATACCGTCCCTCTACTGAGGGTAAAGACAAAGCCTGTAACTGATTTTCAGTCGACCTTATCACTCCGGAAGCTCGAATTGGTAAAGGACTCCTACTGGAGTTCACTGTTACCAAACACCAAGAACATTTCTTTAGTGCTTCTCAAGTATTTAAGAATGTCCTTCACAGCTTTCCAGTGATTTTCCCAAGATCCGATTGATTCTTGATCACTGCACCTAGTGAGTTAGGTATATCTGGTCTGGTACACAACATCGCATACATGATAGAGCATAGTACCGAAGCATAGGGTATCCCTTGCACGTGAGCTCTCTCCAAATCAGTCTCGGGAGGCAACCTTTTGGAGAGAGTGATACATGAGTAAGTGGACGAACCACCACACTTAGAATCTTCCATACTAAACCCCTTTAGTATGGTGTTAATGTACCTGGATTTGGGGCGCTCCCAACATCCACTTAGATCCATCACCAAAGATCATAATCCATAAGATGCAGTAGGTATCATCCAGATCTTTCGTGGAGAATCCTCGTGAGAAGAGAAGCTTGACCGAGTGTAGCATAGGAAACCATTTCCTATCAAGAGTCTATCATCTACATACAATACGTGGAAGACAACTTTACTCTCTACAACCTTCTTGTATATACAAGGTTCATCTACCTTTTTGATGAAGTCAAACTCTTTGACTGCCATATCAAAACAGATGTTCCTACTCCATGATGCCTACTTTAATCCTGATGGACTTAAGCATAGCTTTGAAAGTCTCAACTTTTCCATTTATACCAAGAATTTTCTCAAGATTCATTTGATCCCTATCGGTCTTACCCTTTTAGGTGCAACGCACAAAGTCATACTTTGTTGGTGTACATGGATTCCATCTCTGATTGCATACTATCCAGCCATTTCACAGAGTCCCCACTCGTGATGGCCTGCCTGAACCTAGTTAGGTCATCATCTACCATGATGCAATCCTCGCATCCATCGTCACCGAGGAAACCGTAGTATCTATCAGGTGGATGAGGAACCCTACCAGATTCGCGGAGAGGCTGAGGCTCGTTGGAGACTATTGAATCCATTGGTTCCACTAAATCATTAGCTGTTAGTTTGTCTAGCTGGAACTCCTTCCAATTCTACCTCATGACCATAAATTTCTTCATAAGAAATTCCTTTTCTAAAATTGTGGCATGCTGAAAAACAAAACACCTTTTGCTCCTCGGTGTGGTAGAAGATATTCCCTTGCAAATATTTGGGATATCCTAACAAACTTATACAGAACTGACCTTGCCTCGAGCTTGTCCGGATTTTGCTTTTCAACATATCCCGGACAACCCCATATCTTAACTCGTTTAAGAGATGATCTCTTCCCATACCATATCTCATATGGTGTGGTAGGCACCGATTTGGTTGGAACCCCATTCAATAGGAATGCAGTTTCTCAAGTGCATAACACCAAAAGGAAACAGGTAACTCGGCAGTACTCATCATAGAGCGCACCATATCTCATAGAGCGCGATACCTCCGGCCCGATACACCGTTGTTCTGTAGTGTACACGAAGGAGTAAGCTGAGAGAGAATCACGTTCTCTTTTTAGAAACACCAGGAACTCCCTGCGCAAGTATTCTCCTCCCCGATCTCATCGAAGGACTTTAATACTTCTACCCGACTGGTTCTCAACTTCAAGCTTATATTCCTTGAATTTCTCAAAAGTTTCAGACTCGTGTTTCAACAGGAACACATGTACGAATCTTGAGAGACCGTCGATAAATGTAATGAAGTACAAAGAACTAAGCTTGGCATTTGTAGACATAGGACCGTATACATCATCATGTATATGTCCTATAAGTTAAGCAACTCTTTATCTGTTTCCAGTAAACGGAGTATTGGTCATTTTACTTTTAAGACAAGACTGGTAAGTATCATAAGATGAAAATTCGAACAGATTCAAATATTCATCCTTATGTAACTTAGCTAGTGATGTCGCATTGATATGACCCAGTCTACAATGCCACAAGAATGATTCGTCCATTTCTGAACTACCCCTCTTGTGTGTGTTCTACATACCATGAACTATGGTTTGATTTAGAACGTATATGCCATTACATAACGTGCCTGATGCAACCAACTCTTGATTAAGGAAAATGTTCACAACATTATCCTGCAATACAAAATTATAGCCTTCTTTAACTCAATAAAGAAACTGGTGCAATGTTGTAAATCAGGTTCGGTATATGATAACATTTGTTCAGAATCAATGTATTAACCACTTGGTAATACAAGGTGATATCTGCCAACTGATTTGGCTGCAACAATTGCACCATTCTCTAATACTTAGAGATATATCACCATTTCCTAGTTCTCTACCTTTCTGTAGCCCACATAACAGATTACATATGTGGGATCCTAATCCGGTATCTCATACCTAGGATGTAGAGAATACTGAGAAACAGTTCTCGGTAACGAACACACCCGAAGAATATGCATCAACGTGCTTTTCCCTCAATTAGGTCGCGTAGGAATCCGGATATCCTCTATTTCCTGCTCAGACTTATAACAATTATAAGATAGAGTGGAACCAACGTTCCCCAACACAATATAATAAGAAGGTTCGGTCAATACATCCATATCACTATCTTGATTAAGGCATGACATGGTCGCTGCCGGGAGAGAGAGAGAGAGAGAGAAGAAAACACTCAGCATATACTCTTGCAAGATCAGATTGGTTATTATTTTATCTAATCAGGATGGCTCCCACTATTTTTATCAAATCTTCTTTCAAAACCTAAAAGGTAAGACTAGCCGGGATTAATTACACCCTACAAATTCGTCAATCTTTCTATCAGGCCAGTGTCGGTACTTTGAGAGAGGTTCCCCATGCTTTTACACGGACCAAATTAAAATAAACCTTGTTTTTCCAGGGGCATAACCCCGTTAACACCTTTCTAGACACCTACTTGATCGGCTAATTGTAATGTGCAAAACTCTCCGTGGAGTAACTCTTACTTGCAGTGGGTATCGGGATCCAACAATCTCATAGAAGGTATGCAATCTAATTGCAAATTTCAACACTTGAAATTCCCGATAATATTTTGCCCCTATAAACTTATGACCTTGGCTACGGTCAACAAATCATAAGTGCTAGCCAAGTTCAACCCGTCATTTCCTGATTGAATTAAACCCACCCACATGACCTTTAACATAGTCAACAAAGTCGTGCGACTACCCTAATCCAATCGCATCATATGCTTAAGCAGATAAGCACTAAACAGCTACCGCACACTATGCCTTGGCTAAGGTCAATAAACGCAGCACGAATACTGTTCATCACAGAATACTGCATTTTATACCGCCCATTCTTACGCTCGGTTGTTTATAGGTAGGTACTTTTAATCCGTGTTTGTTACATATTTGCAGGATACAGGTTCTCGGTTCTAAAACGGTGAAATTCATGGAAAACACGACAAAATCCGGGTTCCTGCCAACCACTGAGAAAACACGGTCTCCGCTCGTCATCCGTATGTTGCCAGATATCAGTTTAGGAAGACAAAATGTCAAATCAATGTCACCTTCATGCACAAGGCTCAATGGCAACAACTAGTTCCAAGAAATCTACGCGGAGCTCGAGGCAATCATGACAAAAGCATCCACAAAAGTCCACCTTTCCTCAACAGAAATTCTGGAAGAAATGTGAAAGTATTTTCAGAAAATAGGTGTACCAGACAACAGGGGACTACATATCAGGGCCGTACAAGTAACACCATGCCCCAAATCCATCATAGGGCCGCGGATCCGCGGCCAAAGGGGGGTCTTGGCCGCGGATCCGCGACCATGTGGGGTCCTCACTTTGTCGTCTTTTGTGGGTATTTTGGGGACTTCATATAGTATCAGAATTTGCCTCTAGGGTTTCATTTCCCTGCCTATAAATACAGCAGACATGAGCAAAGCCAAGGGTCATTCTTTGTTCTCCATTCTTTTGTAGTTTTAGTTCTTTTTCTTCTTCTTCTTCATTCTTTTTCCATGAAAATTGTAGTGAGAGCTTTTTGAGTAGGAGATTAATGAAGATGAGGTTTTTGTATCATTCTCTTGTGTTTCTTCTTCCCCTTGAGATTCTTGCTTTCTCTTGATCATTCAACCTCTTCATTGAGCTTGAATGGTTAAGGGTTAGTTATTAATCTCAAGGGTCGTATTTTCTCACGGGACTAGTTCTTCATTTCACATGCGTTCTCTACCCTTCCCTTGATCTTGCAACCTCTTCATTGAGCTTGCAAGTTTAAGGGTTGGCTATTGATCACATGCTTGTCTTGAGTCCTAGTGTCGTGTTCTTTTTATCGCTTTTTATTACTTGCAATTTATTTCCATGCACTTTAATTACTTGCAATTTATATTCATGCACTTAATTACTTGTATTCTTTTCTTTGTTCTTTTCTTTTTGTTCTCTTTGTTCATTTTGTGAATGTTGTAATTATTGTTGTTGTTAAGAATCCATATGATATTGTAAGTTAACATTTCTTTGCTCTTTTCCTTTTCCCGTTATTTTCCATTGAACTCCGCCCAAACCATACGCAAGCGCTCCGTTAGGCACCGTACCCTGACAAGGTAACGGTGGTTCCTAACCGCGACCGGTTGCGTTCGGTTTGGCCGGAGGCGAAAGCAAGAGACAAGAACGGAAGGACAAGGGTAAATAAGCCGGATTCCACGAATACCGTGCTTAAATCCCCTAATCCACGTTGTTGCCGATTGCTCGAGCTTCAATTGGTCAAGACTCAGCTCAAAGGTTTTGAGTACGGATTTCTTTAGCTTACAATCTCGTATTTTCTTCTTAACAACTTTTTACTTGCAAATAAACACATAGGTTAGATCAAACAAACATACAGATTCTTTATTAACTCGTCTAAGACAAGAAGGTAAGATAACACCATCTCCCTGTGGACCGACCCGTGCTCGACCGGCTAGCTGCAAAGCGACACCGTCCTGATCGCGGTTACACTTTAATTCTTTGAACATCCGACACGCCAAAAGCGTGCGATCAAATGGCGCCGCTACCGTCTCCCCGGCAACGGCGCCATTTGATCGCATGCTTTTGGCGTGTCGGATGTTCAAAGAATTAAAGTGTAACTGCGATCAAATGGCGCCGTTGCCGGGGAGACGGTAGCGTATTTTCTTTCTTGTTATTCGGGTTAATATTCTTTTTGTATATATATCTATAAAAAAAATATTCTTTTTGTTTTTTTTTTGATCATTTTTGTGGGCAAGAGTGCGGATTTTTGCAGATTTGCAAACTGCGATTGTGGGGAGCAAAGTGTACGTTCAAAGTTAAGGTGATTACGAAGTACAGTGCCAAAGATCCGGGTAGTTTGACCCGCGCAAGCGAACTTTTCAAGCTTACCGGATTTAATTCAACGGGGGTTTCCTAACCCAAAACTTAACGGTACGTACTTTACTAACACCTTCTTCTCAAATCCGACGCATCCATTATACTATTCTTTGCAGGATTCTTTGCAAGTTCGCTAGCAAACGCTAAAAATTGACTAACCCGTATTTGTTGCAGCGCCGCGCTTAAACTAAAAAACGATTGTTTGATTCTTTATAGAATTTTTTGAATTGTGCATTGCATACATTAATACGGACTTAAGGGCAAGCGAACCCCACAATATACGGTAAAGGATTTCATCATCTTTTCCGTGGCCCACAAATCACGAACTTGAGCATAACGTTTACCCGCACAAAATTTAAAAGAAACTAGACTTTAAGCCTTAAGGACTTCGCGCTCACTAGGAGAAGTTAACTGTATTTAGAACCTTGCTTAACGGTATATTGTTTACGGGGTGTCTAGGAAAGTGTTAACGGCGAAACCGCCAAAAGAGAAAGGGTTATTTAATTAAGGAACTTCGCGAAAGCGTTGGAAAACCTCCCCTTATCTCTGCACTTACCTGACCTCGTGATCAGTGTATCTTGAGCCTGTTTCTCAACACAGTTTTACTTCGACAATCAAGTTCTGGAGCAGGTCCAGTTGACCTAGGTGAACCCTAGAACGATTAGGTGAGTGGTATTTTTGTGTCGTGATTGTTTTTGTCAATATTCTTTTTTGTGTATATTTCATTCTTTTGTTAACATTCAAAAAAAAAAATATCACATTCTTTTTCCCCTCCTTTTCTCTACCTTTCTTTCTCTCTCTTCATATCATGGGTACCCCACCTCGAAAAACTCTTGCCGAAACTTTGGTACCCACAACCAGACATTACTTCTTACGGTTCTTGCTTTGGCCGAACATCGAACGACCCCTCCATGCCCAAAGTTTCACTGAAAGATCGCATAGCAGCGTCTAGGACAAACACTTGCACTCCTTATTCCACTTCGTATCAACCTTTTCAACCTCCCGCACCCGCTTATGTTGATACCCCTTTTGCAAGTCATCCTTTGTCCATCGCTGAACGTATTGAACAATCCCGTAGCCGATCTTTCACTCCTTTCACCACTTCAAATTCTTGGGATCAACAATTCCATTCACCTTCCTATCCAAATGTTGATCCTGCTCCTGGCCAACCATTCAATTCCTACCAATCCTACCCTACTTTTGCACCTTCCCTAGACATTGCATCAGAACCGCCAGTTGGGAGTTTTCAGTATCCAAACAACTTTGACTCTTTTACTGAACCCCCTTCACAACCCTTGTCTAGTCTGGAACAGTCGTTGGAAGACTTTAGGGTAGCGTCAAGCCAACAGATGATGTAGTTGAATGCGTCCATGGCCGCTCTCATACAACCTAGTGACCCGGTAGCTAGTTTTCAACTAGCTCCAAATTTTCCAATGTATGAAGAAGCGGTAGGACAGGCTGTGAATTTGAGTGGAGAGAGTGAGCTGTACCCCCTTCCAAATCAAACCTACCCATCCCAAATTGAATCCCACAACTCCTGTTTTGAAAGTCTATCAAGTATCCCACATGATTTATCAATTGAAGATAGAATGATTAATGAGTTGTGCGACTTTGTAGTGTTTGATTTACCCAATTGTGAAGGGTCCCCTTTGAGTGAAACCATACCCAATCCTTTTGACCTCTACACCTCCACTCTAGAACCTGAATTGATTAAAATCCATGCTTTTGATGAGGTGTCAGAGAATTTTGATTTTCACTTAATTGAGGATATTGACGCTGGGAATATTTTGGATGATGAACCTGTAGATTTGACTGAGTTTCTCTCTCCAATTCATCATCCCGAGTCATTAAATGTTTTGCCCGAACCCCATATGCGTCTGGACTTTGATGAAATATGCATGGATGAGCTTAACTTTGAGGAAAATTTTGAGGATATTTTTGAGGATGAAACAGTTTTAATTGATGAGTCGGATTTTCCCATTCATCCTGTCCCTGTCATTGACTGTGTACACCCTCCTGAACCTTTAACCGATACCCTTCCTCGATCACTTCCCTCCATTCTTTCCATCGTTCCGACCTTGCAAGAACCCGTCTCACTTTCATTTCGTATGTCTGGTTTACCAAGTTCGGCGTACCCATGGTTTCTCACGAACCTTGAGGGATTTGACCCCATTTCTCGACGGGTAAATATATTAGCACAATCGCTTTTCACACATCGGTCATCACAAATTGTGCTAATCTATTTACTCCATTTGCACCCTCAAGTTCGTATTCCACTTCTTTTTCCCTTCCGCCATTCTTCTTCCTCTCATATACCGAGACCGTATCTCGCTTCTCTTCGCATACGGTCTCGCGTATTGTCCTTCTCTTTTCTCTACGCCTTCTTCCACCAACCTGTACATTATAGCGATAAAATCTTTGAATGGTTGGTGCTCACTTTTGGCCTGTGTAAGGCCTTGTATAGCTTGATACTGTTCTTTCCCCCATAAATCCTGAATTTCAACGCTTAACAGTGGAAACACTGTTTTACTTAAGTTTGGGGGGGACACTTTTTTGTATATATTTTTGTTTTCCTTTTTGTTTTGTATATAATTTGTTTCTAGGAAGCGCCGGCAATTTTAACCCTCTTGGTATAGCCTGACAGTGAGGGCACTGTCAAGTTTAAGTTTGGGGATGTGCTCGGTAAGCTTTCTTCCTTCGCATTCATATGTATATTTTGCATCTGCATATTAAATCCATAAAATCCATAAAAATCTGAAAATTTTCTAAAAATATAAAAACTTTTTTGTCAAGTTAGATTGTGGAAGAACTCTGATTCAACATTCGACGGTTTTTGTTTGAAAAAATAGGAATAACTAAATCTTATGTTTAGATTTTGAAAACCTGAAAGATAACTCTCCTTTGAAGTTAACTATAGCTGATATACGTCTTTACATCACACTACACGTGTCGTGAATTTTGGGAATTAGATGACAAGTCTTTCATGTTTAAACTTTTAAACAGATAAATGATTTTCTGAGGATCAAATAGGTTTGTTCGGAAATAAGTAATGTCAAGAATAGTTTATGAAGTAAAGCGAATATGAAGGAATGTTATTGATGCCGTAATTGGAGCTAAGTCTGAAAAATAACCCATCGGAAACTTGATTAGAATGATTACACACCAAACCCACTAAACACGTCTTTTATCCAAAAAAAAATAATTGAACTGCCGGTTATATCTCCGTTCGTATTAAATCATCTGATTTTCACGTCAAACTGTCTTTTGTTTTTGGACCTAGGTAACTTGAGTAATTAAGTCCGCTGGGGTGTTTCTACACCTAATGCCCTAAAACCAACTGGTTTGGGTGCATTGGCCCAAAGCTCGCTAAGAAGCCTAGAAAGTCCAGTTTTAAAACAAAGTCAAGCAAGTGTTCTCTCCGAGTTAAAATTCCTAACGGTTCTTTGTGTGAGAATAATCTTGATAAAAGACAGACTTTTATAAAAAAAAATTTTAGCAGAGATATGAAGGTTTTATTCTATGATAAAGACTATTGCACGTTCACAGAGGTGTGTATGAAATGAAAACAAGAAAAAGGTGGAGTGAAAAATACGACTTAGTTTCCTGTTATGGAAGATAGAAATTCTGAAGTTGAAACCTTACTGGAAAACGAAACTTGAAAAATGCTTAACTCTTTATAAAACTTATGTGATCCTTTTAAAATTGTTATCTGGGCTTTATTGTGCGACATGATGACTTTAATCGATCCTTCTGGAACTTAACGACACTAATTGCACTGCACGTAAAGACATATAAAATCTGTAGTTAAATAAGAAGCGAGGTGTGAAAAATAAAGGTTCGATGGTCTAGACTTAGGATTATAGAATTGTTATTTTCTAAAAACAAAACTTTAGGGTTTGAATCTTAGTTATTTTACGAAACCAACTTGACCGGATTTTGTGGGTAGTATCCGCTGAAAACCCTCAGGATACAACACTCCTCCTACTAGGGACACCTAGAGGTTTAACGGCTTGTTGCACGCGCTCAGTGCAATCGCGTTCCCTGCGAAAGTGCGGTTAGGATTTTATTTTTTGTGAATAATTGGTTTTGCTCGGAACGAGCAAAAGTTAAGTTTGGGGGTATTTGTTCATCACAGAATACTGCATTTTATACCGCCCATTCTTACGCTCGGTTGTTTATAGGTAGGTACTTTTAATCCGTGTTTGTTACATATTTGCAGGATACAGGTTCTCGGTTCTAAAACGGTGAAATTCATGGAAAACACGACAAAATCCGGGTTCCTGCCAACCACTGAGAAAACACGGTCTCCGCTCGTCATCCGTATGTTGCCAGATACCAGTTTAGGAAGACAAAATGTCAAATCAATGTCACCTTCATGCACAAGGCTCAATGGCAACAACTAGTTCCAAGAAATCTACGCGGAGCTCGAGGCAATCATGACAAAAGCATCCACAAAATTCCACCTTTCCTCAACAGAAATTCTGGAAGAAATGTGAAAGTATTTTCAGAAAATAGGTGTACCAGACAACAGGGGACTGCATATCAGGGCCGTACAAGAAACACCATGCCCCAAATCCATCATAGGGCCGCGGATCCGCGGCCAAAAGGGGGTCTTGGCCGCGGATCCGCGGCCATGTGGGGTCCTCACTTTGTCGTCTTTTGTGGGTATTTTGGGGACTTCATATAGTATCAGAATTTGCCTCTAGGGTTTCATTTCCCTGCCTATAAATACAGCAGACATGAGCAAAGCCAAGGGTCATTCTTTGTTCTCCATTCTTTTGTAGTTTTAGTTCTTTTTCTTCTTCTTCTTCTTCATTCTTTTTCCATGAAAATTGTAGTGAGAGCTTTTTGAGTGGGAGATTAATGAAGATGAGGTTTTTGTATCATTCTCTTGTGTTTCTTCTTCCCCTGCTTTCTCTTGATCATTCAACCTCTTCATTGAGCTTGAATGGTTAAGGGTTAGTTATTAATCTCAAGGGTCGTATTTTCTCACAGGACTAGTTCTTCATTTCACATGCGTTCTCTACCCTTCCCTTGATCTTGCAACCTCTTCATTGAGCTTGCAAGTTTAAGGGTTGGCTATTGATCACATGCTTGTCTTGAGTCCTAGTGTCGTGTTCTTTTTATCGCTTTTTATTACTTGCAATTTATTTCCATGCACTTTAATTACTTGCAATTTATATTCATGCACTTAATTACTTGTATTCTTTTCTTTGTTCTTTTCTTTTTGTTCTCTTTGTTTATTTTGTGAATGTTGTAATTATTGTTGTTGTTAAGAATCCATATGATATTATAAGTTAACATTTCTTTGCTCTTTTCCTTTTCCCGTTATTTTCCATTGAACTCCGCCCAAACCATACGCAAGCGCTCCGTTAGGCACCGTACCCTGACAAGGTAACGGTGGTTCCTAACCGCGACCGGTTGCGTTCGGTTTGGCCGGAGGCGAAAGCAAGAGACAAGAATGGAAGGACAAGGGTAAATAAGCCGGATTCCACGAATACCGCGCTTAAATCCCCTAATCCACGTTGTTGCCGATTGCTCGAGCTTCAATTGGTCAAGACTCGGCTCAAAGGTTTTGAGTACGGATTTCTTTAGCTTACAATCTCGTATTTTCTTCTTAACAACTTTTTACTTGCAAATAAACACATAGGTTAGATCAAACAAACATACAGATTCTTTATTAACTCGTCTAAGACAAGAAGGTAAGATAACACCATCTCCCTGTGGACCGACCCGTGCTCGACCGGCTAGCTGCAAAGCGACACCGTCCTGATCGCGGTTACACTTTAATTCTTTGAACATCCGACACGCCAAAAGCGTGCGATCAAATGGCGCCGCTACCGTCTCCCCGGCAACGGCGCCATTTGATCGCACGCTTTTGGCGTGTCGGATGTTCAAAGAATTAAAGTGTAACTGCGATCAAATGGCGCCGTTGCCGGGGAGACGGTAGCGTATTTTCTTTCTTGTTATTCGGGTTAATATTCTTTTTGTATATATATCTATAAAAAAAATCTTTTTGTTTTTTTTTGATCATTTTTGTGGGCAAGAGTGCAGATTTTTGCAGATTTGCAAACTGTGATTGTGGGGAGCAAAGTGTACGTTCAAAGTTAAGGTGATTACAAAATACAGTGCCAAAGATCCGGGTAGTTTGACCCGCGCAAGCGAACTTTTCAAGCTTACCGGATTTAATTCAACGGGGGTTTCCTAACCCAAAACTTAACGGTACGTACTTTACTAACACCTTCTTCTCAAATCCGACGCATCCAATATACTATTCTTTGCAGGATTCTTTGCAAGTTCGCTAGCAAACGCTAAAAATTGACTAACCCGTATTTGTTGCAGCGCCACGCTTAAACTAAAAAACGATTGTTTGATTCTTTATAGAATTTTTTGAATTGCGCATTGCATACATTAATACGGACTTAAGGGCAAGCGAACCCCACAATATACGGTAAAGGATTTCATCATCTTTTCCGTGGCCCACAAATCACGAACTTGAGCATAACGTTTACCCGCACAAAATTTAAAAGAAACTAGACTTTAAGCCTTAAGGACTTCGCGCTCACTAGGAGAAGTTAACTGTATTTAGAACCTTGCTTAACGGTATATTGTTTACGGGGTGTCTAGGAAAGTGTTAACGGCGAAACCGCCAAAAGAGAAAGGGTTATTTAATTAAGGAACTTCGCGAAAGCGTTGGAAAACCTCCCCTTATCTCTGCACTTACCTGGCCTCGTGATCAGTGTATCTTGAGCCTGTTTCTCGACACAGTTTTACTTCGACAATCAAGTTCTGGAGCAGGTCCAGTTGACCTAGGTGAACCCTAGAACGATTAGGTGAGTGGTATTTTTGTGTCGTGATTGTTTTTGTGTATATTTCATTCTTTTGTTAACATTCAAAAAAAAAAAATCACATTCTTTTTCCCCTCCTTTTCTCTACCTTTCTTTCTCTCTCTTCATATCATGGGTACCCCACCTCGAAAAACTCTTGCCGAACTTTGGTACCCACAACCAGACATTACTTCTTACGGTTCTTGCTTTGGCCGAACATCGAACGACCCCTCCATGCCCAAAGTTTCACTGAAAGATCGCATAGCAGCTTCTAGGACAAACACTTGCACTCCTCATTCCACTTCGTATCAACCTTTTCAACCTCCCGCACCCGCTTATGTTGATACCCCTTTTGCAAGTCGTCCTTTGTCCATCGCTGAACGTATTGAACAATCCCGTAGCCGATCTTTCACTCCTTTCACCACTTCAAATTCTTGGGATCAACAATTCCATTCACCTTCCTATCCAAATGTTGATCCTGCTCCTGGCCAACCATTCAATTCCTACCAATCCTACCCTACTTTTGCTCCTTCCCTAGACATTGCATTAGAACCGCCAGTTGGGAGTTTTCAGTATCCAAACAATTTTGACTCTTTTACTGAACCCCCTTCACAACCCTTGTCTAGTCTGGAACAGTCGTTGGAAGACTTTAGGGTAGCGTCAAGCCAACAGATGATGGAGTTGAATGCGTCCATGGCCGCTCTCATACAACCTAGTGACCCGATAGCTAGTTTTCAACTAGCTCCAAATTTTCCAATGTATGAAGAAGCGGTAGGACAGGCTGTGAATTTGAGTGGAGAGAGTGAGCTGTACCCCCTTCCAAATCAAACCTACCCATCCCAAATTGAATCCCACAACTCCTGTTTTGAAAGTCTATCAAGTATCCCACATGATTTATCAATTGAAGATAGAATGATTAATGAGTTGTGCGACTTTGTAGTGTTTGATTTACCCAATTGTGAAGGGTCCCCTTTGAGTGAAACCATACCCAATCCTTTTGACCTCTACACCTCCACTCTAGAACCTGAATTGATTAAAATCCATGCTTTTGATGAGGTGTCAGAGAATTTTGATTTTCACTTAATTGAGGATATTGATGCTGGGAATATTTTGGATGATGAACCTGTAGATTTGACTGAGTTTCTCTCTCCAATTCATCATCCCGAGTCATTAAATGTTTTTCCCGAACCCCATATGCGTCTGGACTTTGATGAAATATGCATGGATGAGCTTAACTTTGAGGAAAATTTTGAGGATATTTTTGAGGATGAAACAGTTTTAATTGATGAGTCGGATTTTCCCATTCATCCTGTCCCTGTCATTGACTGTGTACACCCTCCTGAACCTTTAACCGATACCCTTCCTCGATCACTTCCCTCCATTCTTTCCATCGTTCCGACCTTGCAAGAACCCGTCTCACTTTCATTTCGTATGTCTGGTTTACCAAGTTCGGCGTACCTATGGTTTCTCACGAACCTTGAGGGATTTGACCCCATTTCTCGACGGGTAAATATATTAGCACAATCGCTTTTCACACATCGGTCATCACAAATTGTGCTAATCTATTTACTCCATTTACACCCTCAAGTTCGTATTCCACTTCTTTTTCCCTTCCGCCATTCTTCTTCCTCTCATATACCGAGACCGTATCTCGCTTCTCTTCGCATACGGTCTCGCGTATTGTCCTTCTCTTTTCTCTACGCCTTCTTCCACCAACCTGTACATTATAGCGATAAAATCTTTGAATGGTTGGTGCTCACTTTTGGCCTGTGTAAGGCCTTGTATAGCTTGATACTGTTCTTTCCCCCCTAAATCCTGAATTTCAACGCTTAACAGTGGAAACACTGTTTTACTTAAGTTTGGGGGGGACACTTTTTTGTATATATTTTTGTTTTCCTTTTTGTTTTGTATATAATTTGTTTCTAGGAAGCGCCGGCAATTTTAACCCTCTTGGTATAGCCTGACAGTGAGGGCACTGTCAAGTTTAAGTTTGGGGATGTGCTCGGTAAGCTTTCTTCCTTCGCATTCATATGTATATTTTGCATCTGCATATTAAATCCATAAAATCCATAAAAATCTGAAAATTTTCAAAAAATATAAAAACTTTTTTGTCAAGTTAGATTGTGGAAGAACTCTGATTCAACATTCGACGGTTTTTGTTTGGAAAAATAGGAATAACTAAATCTTATGTTTAGATTTTGAAAACCTGAAAGATAACTCTCCTTTGAAGTTAACTATAGCTGATATACGTCTTTACATCACACTACACGTGTCGTGAATTTTGGGAATTAGATGACAAGTCTTTCATGTTTAAACTTTTAAACAGATAAATGATTTTCTGAGGATCAAATAGGTTTGTTCGGAAATAAGTAATGTCAAGAATAGTTTATGAAGTAAAGCGAATATGAAGGAATGTTATTGATGCCGTAATTGGAGCTAAGTCTGAAAAATAACCCATCGGAAACTTGATTGGAATGATTACACACCAAACCCACTAAACACGTCTTTTATCCAAAAAAAAATAATTGAACTGCCGGTTATATCTCCGTTCGTATTAAATCATCTGATTTTCATGTCAAACTGTCTTTTGTTTTTGGACCTAGGTAACTTGAGTAATTAAGTCCGCTGGGGTGTTTCTACACCTAATGCCCTAAAACCAACTGGTTTGGGTGCATTGGCCCAAAGCTCGCTAAGAAGCCTAGAAAGTCCAGTTTTAAAACAAAGTCAAGCAAGTGTTCTCTCCGAGTTAAAATTCCTAACGGTTCTTTGTGTGAGAATAATCTTGATAAAAGACAGACTTTTATAAAAAAAATTTTAGCGGAGATATGAAGGTTTTATTCTATGATAAAGACTATTGCACGTTCACAGAGGTGTGTATGAAATGAAAACAAGAAAAAGGTGGAGTGAAAAATACGACTTAGTTTCCTGTTATGGAAGATAGAAATTCTGAAGTTGAAACCATACTGGAAAACGAAACTTGAAAAATGCTTAACTCTTTATAAAACTTATGTGATCCTTTTAAAATTGTTATCTGGGCTTTATTGTGCGACATGATGACTTTAATCGATCCTTCTGGAACTTAACGACACTAATTGCACTGCACGTAAAGGCATATAAAATCTATAGTTAAATAAGAAGCGAGGTGTGAAAAATAAAGGTTCGATGGTCTAGACTTAGGATTATAGAATTGTTATTTTCTAAAAACAAAACTTTAGGGTTTGAATCTTAGTTATTTTACGAAACCAACTTGACCGGATTTTGTGGGTAGTATCCGCTGAAAACCCTCAGGAGACAACACTCCTCCTACTAGGGACACCTAGAGGTTTAACGGCTTGTTGCACGCGCTCAGTGCAATCGCGTTCCCTGCGAAAGTGCGGTTAGGATTTTATTTTTTGTGAATAATTGGTTTTGCTCGGGACGAGCAAAAGTTAAGTTTGGGGGTATTTGTTCATCACAGAATACTGCATTTTATACCGCCCATTCTTACGCTCGGTTGTTTATAGGTAGGTACTTTTAATCCCTGTTTGTTACATATTTGCAGGATACAGGTTCTCGGTTCTAAAACGGTGAAATTCATGGAAAACACGACAAAATCCGGGTTCCTGCCAACCACTGAGAAAACACGGTCTCCGCTCGTCATCCGTATGTTGCCAGATACCAGTTTAGGAAGACAAAATGTCAAATCAATGTCACCTTCATGCACAAGGCTCAATGGCAACAACTAGTTCCAAGAAATCTACGCGGAGCTCGAGGCAATCATGACAAAAGCATCCACAAAATTCCACCTTTCCTCAACAGAAATTCTGGAAGAAATGTGAAAGTATTTTCAGAAAATAGGTGTACCAGACAACAGGGGACTGCATATCAGGGCCGTACAAGAAACACCATGCCCCAAATCCATCATAGGGCCGCGGATCCGCGGCCAAAGGGGGGTCTTGGCCGCGGATCCACGGCCATGTGGGGTCCTCACTTTGTCGTCTTTTGTGGGTATTTTGGGGACTTCATATAGTATCAGAATTTGCCTCTAGGGTTTCATTTCCCTGCCTATAAATACAGCAGACATGAGCAAAGCCAAGGGTCATTCTTTGTTCTCCATTCTTTTGTAGTTTTAGTTCTTTTTCTTCTTCTTCTTCATTCTTTTTCCATGAAAATTGTAGTGAGAGCTTTTTGAGTGGGAGATTAATGAAGATGAGGTTTTTGTATCATTCTCTTGTGTTTCTTCTTCCCCTTGAGATTCTTGCTTTCTCTTGATCATTCAACCTCTTCATTGAGCTTGAATGGTTAAGGGTTAGTTATTAATCTCAAGGGTCGTATTTTCTCACGGGACTAGTTCTTCATTTCACATGCGTTCTCTACCCTTCCCTTGATCTTGCAACCTCTTCATTGAGCTTGCAAGTTTAAGGGTTGGCTATTGATCACATGCTTGTCTTGACTCCTAGTGTCGTGTTCTTTTTATCGCTTTTTATTACTTGCAATTTATTTCCATGCACTTTAATTACTTGCAATTTATATTCATGCACTTAATTACTTGTATTCTTTTCTTTGTTCTTTTCTTTTTGTTCTCTTTGTTCATTTTGTGAATGTTGTAATTATTGTAGTTGTTAAGAATCCATATGATATTGTAAGTTAACATTTCTTTGCTCTTTTCCTTTTCCCGTTATTTTCCATTGAACTCCGCCCAAACCATACGCAAGCGCTCCGTTAGGCACCGTACCCTGACAAGGTAACGGTGGTTCCTAACCGCGACCGGTTGCGTTCGGTTTGGCCGGAGGCGAAAGCAAGAGACAAGAACGGAAGGACAAGGGTAAATAAGCCGGATTCCACGAATACCGCGCTTAAATCCCCTAATCCACGTTGTTGCCGATTGCTCGAGCTTCAATTGGTCAAGACTCGGCTCAAAGGTTTTGAGTACGGATTTCTTTAGCTTACAATCTCGTATTTTCTTCTTAACAACTTTTTACTTGCAAATAAACACATAGGTTAGATCAAACAAACATACAGATTCTTTATTAACTCGTCTAAGACAAGAAGGTAAGATAACACCATCTCCCTGTGGACCGACCCGTGCTCGACCGGCTAGCTGCAAAGCGACACCGTCCTGATCGCGGTTACACTTTAATTCTTTGAACATCCGACACGCCAAAAGCGTGCGATCAAATACTAAAAAGTACTTATCTGAAATGACGGAGGGCTACGACAGGTTTTTAAGAAAACCTTTTGCGTAATGAACTTGATATCATTGTAGAATCGAGTGATTTTGAAAAGGAGTGTTTTTTAGGCTTTTAGTAGTTTTGCTAAAGTGGTCACTCCGGGAGAAGGGATCTCGCCTCTTTCCTCATCGAATGAGGTGCTGGATATTTCATAAATACTACTATGCAAAGCATAAACTAAAAAAGCAATCAAAAACAAAACTGAGTGGGTTGTAGCATCTGCTAGTTTTGCTAAAGAGGTCACTCCCGGTGAAGGGATCTCGGCTCTTTCCTCATTGAATAAGGTGCTGGATATTCTACAAGGAATACCACCATGCAAAGCAAGAATGTCACGACCCGAAAGTACGGAACGTGACCGGCACTTAGATTACGAAGCGTCTAGAGGTGCAACAAAATCTAAGTAAGCCGAAGCCCAGAAATCTAAACCATAAAAGAAGAAGAAGTGAAGGAAAACATGTAGAAAACAAGTTTAAAAGTATCATCCAATTTTCCCAAAAATTTCGGCAGAGTCTCTTTTGTAAAAACTGGCCCCAAACGGGTACAAACAAGAATAATATATATACAACAATAAAAAGTATCCCCAAACGGGAGCTAGCTCAACGCCAACAGGCGAAGACAACCATGACAAGCACAAGAATATACAACGCCAAAGGGCGAGGCTCAAAAGTCAAAAGAAAACAAATCCACCAAACCAGAATAATACATGCGTGACTCTAAGGTCGAAATAAACAACTGGTCCAATAAAGTTAACAAGTAATACAAGTTTGGTCGATGGAGCTTTCTAGATACAAATGAAATAATAAAAGTACAATGGCGGTCCAGATACAAGTGAACCAACCTACCGTGTAAATCACCCTGAGTGAAAAGATGTGCCAGCAAGCTGCCAGGAACACCTGTACATCGAACCTGTAATAAAATTTGGCACAACGGGGGTGAGTTGCCAACTCGTGAGTAGAAGATATCTGCGAAAAGAAATCGAATGCACGATACTGTCCTAGTTCATAATAATTTACTAATATACTACTAGTCATCAAGTAAAGACAGGATAATAAGCTACGTGTAAGTGCAAATGCTCCGTGCTCGTATCAGTGCCTCATATAGAACTATGTCATGTGAATGAGTACCATGAATGTGAAATAACCAATCCTGAAATCTAGATATATCTGTATAAGAAATCTTTAACTTTTATCATGGTAAAATGTGTATAGAAATCTGAAATATTAACGATGAAATCCATGGAAATCCGTGTCAAGTATCGACACAAAACATGTAAATCTCAAGTCTCAATACCTCATAATCTCAATGTCTCATAGTCTCAATATCTCGGGCTCCGTCAGTCCGAATCGGCCCATATCATCGACTCTCACGACAACGGTCGGTATCCTCCGGATATCCGCCGCGCCAGACATCACCGGTAGGTAGTCCTCCCCTGCCAGGCTCATCGTCTACAACTCGATCTTCTTGCTCCGGGGTACCATACCGGGCCCACCATGTACCCGAGAAGGTTCATCCATTCCTCGAATCGGGTCTCGAAATTCAACAGAAAACATGAAATCTCATAGTGGACGACACATACATCACGAGAAAACCGCATCTTATGTTTTAAAAAGAGAGAAGGAGAGAGAGAGAATTTTTTTTTATATATTCTTGCGGTTTTCCCCAAAAATCCAGAAATCTAATAGAAATCCAAAATCCCAAAATCATGAGTAAGTATATGATAAGTGTCGGCATATGCCCCATAATACTGCATGATAACATGAAAATGCGAATGCATGAAATGTCTAAGTAATAAATACCATGTCTATATTAACACCAGAGAGTAATTACAATGTTATTTCGATCTAGCTGTTAACTGATTGAATCAATAAAAGATAATATGATCTAAAGTGTACGTGACATAGCAATTACCGATGATGATGTGTGTGAGCCGGCAAATAAGTGTGCGTGGAATATGCGCATCATCGGTAATGGTGCTGGTGTCCTAACAGGCAAAGTTTTATTCTGATTATAGAAACATATGAATGAACATGCACCATTATGATTATGGTATGAATGTAAATACGGATGTGTAATAACCACACATCTGTGATATACAAGTACAACTACCACTATATGAGTCGAACCTAATCTAGTGTCCATCTAACCTCCTAAGGAACTAAACCTAAAGTCTGAGTCCATATCTCTAATAGTCGGCGATCCAGCCTCAATAGCGTCACGTACGTAGTACGACTTTCTCGAAACAAGAGTGCGGATCAATCATCATATCTATACCTCGTACGGTAAAATCCATCGTACGGCATCCCAATGTCAGGGTATGGGTCAAGTATCACCTACGTGTCTCATCATTCGTATAATATCATCATCAACTCATGTCAAGATCAAGGTGCTATACTGTAATCACATACATCAATCATATATCCTTACCAGCATAAATATACATCATTAATTTATCCTCATAAATATCATGTATATGCATCATATTATGATTAAGTCACACTTAAATCATATCGTAATCATGTCACCCCTATATGATATCGTAATCAAGTTACACATATATCATATCGAAATCAAGTCACACCCATATGATGTCGTAATCAAGTCACACATATATCATATCAGAATTTCAGGCATAGGTTACGATCCGGGTTCTATTTTAGAGTCCCATGTACTTCAATATCATCATCACCCTTTATTATTGTTCATGTATACAAATCCATTATCTCATTTTCTAATGATCCGCTAACATCAAAACACGACTGTATAGCCAAGAATCACGGCATCAGCCCAGTTATATTGTTTCATCCCCGTGTATCATGTCACATCCTTGTATCACATGTACGTATTGTGTATGTATATATATACCTACACCTAGTCCTATATATATATATATATACATACACGTATACACCACGTCGAGTCTCAGTGTGTGCGTGTGTGTATCTACCTGAAACCTACGAATCTCCTCCAAGATATTCATCCTCGGGTAAGGTCTTTATAAATCAATCTAGTCCATCCTAAGGTCACTACTAGGGTCCTACTCACCGAAATTGTAAGGTCATGCCTGGCTTCCTAATGACAATAAGTACTATCACTATTCTACGTTTGCGGGGGTGCTAAACGCCATCCACCCGACTTCCCCCCGTAGATATACATCTACTCACCTGGTCCTTGTCTGCCGAAGACGGTGTCGCCATCCTCTTATTCATCGCCCGCAGTCCACATGAGGGGTACCTATAGGCAAACACATATAATATCGTAAACTGAATCACGGACAACATCAAAATGACGCACGAAACGCGCATAGGTTAAAACCTATGTCCCGCTCAAGCAAAAGAACCAAATATCGCTCGATATCGGCATACAAACGCCGATTGATCGAGATAAGCATCAAAAAACAACTCATAGTTATAAAACTCATTACTTATAACATAAAATATGATTTAATTCATAGAAACCCTAAAACTCGATCAAATCGTCCGATTCCGTAAAACCTGAAAACACCAATTTACCGTTTTACTTCAAAACTTGATGTTTAAAAGAAACTAATAGTCATAGTATTCATTAATTAGCATAACTAGACTATATAAACAATCACTATATTTTTAACACCCTAATTTATATTAGTTTGAAAATTCTAATTTACAAACTTGCCCGATTTCGATACTTTTAAGGAAAATTTCACAATATCACATCTAAACTGGATTTTGCATGAATTAATGCATTAAACTACAATTCATGATGATGATAATATAATGAAATCATAATTTAGATTTTAAAACTAATTTATTTAAGAATTTCCAAAATCTAGTTAGCAAAAATAGAATTTTTATTAGTATTTTTCAATTATCAATAGAAAGTAGTAACCAATTTAAGTTTTTCATTCCACTAACAAGTTAATATTCTCATTAAAACCATAATCTAGTGTTACAAACATTAATTGGAATTTTATCTCACCAATATATACAATATATAGAAATCTAGTTTGCAAAATCGATTAATTTAAACAATTTTGGATAAACAATTTACAATATATCATCCATACAAGATTTTCCACTTCTAAAAATGTTAAACTAGTTATTATAACCCTACTTAATTAATAAAAACCATAACTTAATTTTATAAACCCTAACTTGAATTTTAAAACTTGTAGATAGAAATTATTTATTAAATCTAATTATGCTTAAATGAAACATCTAATAACAATAAATCAAAAGAAGAAGATTTATACCTCCACAACATGAAATCCAAACATGAAAATAAGCCTCCAAAATGAATGTTTTCCATCTCCAAAATTCATGTAAAGATGAGCAAAGAATAGAGGGTAGGAATTAATTAGGATTTTGTGGGTTTTTTATTGAATTTTTGATGAATTTTGATGATTTTTAATAAAAAATGATGGGGGAAAATTTTTGGGGCTGCCCATGGTGGTGAGGCCGGCCATGAGGTGAGGAAAAGAGAGGAGAGTGTGAAAAGGTGAAGAAAAGTGTAGAAGGTTTCACAAAAATATCACACAATTAAGTCTTTTCATGAATTTATTTAAAAATTCTTTATTTTCTTCACTCCATTTGACCTAGAATAGTGTAGAACCATTGTAAAATTTTGAAAATAAATTTTGCATGAAACACACTTGATTCTAATATGTAATGGTTCACTTTTTCTAATTAAACCCATTCAAATTTGTAATTTACACTAATTTAGTGTAAAAATAAAGCTTATGTTAATATTTAAAATAATTAATTTAAGAAAAATATTTAATTAAACTAAAAATTTATAAGTGGCTAAATAAACACCATTTAATAGTAATAACATAATTAAAATATGTATTTTTAACTTTATAGTGAAAAATAATTACGGTTTAGTTTTATGAAAACTACGTTTTACTTTACCGAAAATTATAAAATTCACTTAAACGATTTTATTTATTTAATTAATTATTTAATTATTTTTAAAATGTTACAATCTTTCCCCCTTTAAGAAATTCGGTCTCCGAATTTAAATTAAACCCCCCCAATTACTAAAACATTCAGCCAAAACACTCAAATCGTCGAGGCTCCGAAATCATCAATACATAACTAAAATCAACTCCGTCAAGTATAATACAATCATCGGAGTTATGGCGAAAATAAAATACCAAAACCCAATAAGAAAACCAATATAATATACCTCAAAACTACGACTTATATATTGTGCGCATCATAGTAAAATCGTCCAAACATCTAGATAAAGAAGCATGCAAGAACCCCTTTTGAAAATCGCCGTGTGATGCACGTGCCACGGCATAAGAAGCAGACGTTTATTTTAAAAAAATAGCTATATATATATATATATTTATATATATATATATTTATATATATATCTTTTATTTAACATACACGTCCCGCCTGGTTACCAAATCAATAGTAATGATTATAAAAACATACTGATCAAACTGAAATCAATCTCAATCACATCATAAAAATATCATGTGCGTCCGGTGCGTACTGAAATCGAAACCAAATACAGATGCCACGAATTCACATAAAAACAAAACTGAGTGCAACAGGTGTGCACCAAAAACTTCTGTCAAGTGCAACGAGCGTGCACGACTCTAATATCAGGTGCATCTAATCTGCACAAAACCACGATTTAATGCATCTGGTGTGCATAAATCGTATCAGGTGCACCGAATGTGCGCAAGAATCTCAATCAGGTGCACATGGTGCACGAAAACATACATCGAATATCAAAATCGAAATCACAGTACGAAAATGCATGAAAACTAGGTCGAAGCATATGTCAAAATCATGTGTAACCATATGCACGAAATCAAATCAAAATCTCAAAATGTATAAAAACCAAATCAAGTGCACTGGGTATGTACTAAACAACATCAATACCACTGATATATGAAACACAAATAGAATGTAATGAAGGTACACATAAGAAATACCAATCGTAGAACAAAGACCTCAAAATACCAAAATCCAATCAACGAAAATATGAAATTCAAATCACCAAATCACAATCGTAAACACTATCGTCAATGTACGCCTCTTTCCCCCTTTCCTCTGGTGTCGACTGCTTCGAACTTGTCTCTTCATAGGTGTGCTGACTGCGCTACCAACGGCAATACTCATATCTAAAGTCTCCTACATAGTCGATCCCTTCACCTGATATCCGGACTACATTAAACTTTTCGATCGATCCATCAAAATCCCATAATTCCCCGAGAGCTCAACACTCAAGTACAGTTTAAAAATATCCGGTACATACCCCAGCATCGATGGTCCAGCCGTAGAAGGGCAAACCCAAGCCTCACTAATCGCACCGCGGAACTGCCGTAAACCCTAAGGTTCAAGGGCGTTCTCGTGGTCATTATGTCGAGTTAGGGTTTCATTCTTCTAGAGGGTCCATCGAAATACCTGCATGTTCTTCCGAATACTTTAAACTTGGGAAAATGGGTTCTGACAATCGTTCGAATCCTTTAACTTCGTCTGGACGGCATGTGAATACCCTTCTCCCGCATGCTAAACAATGCTTCAATCCTCATGAATAACCGATACCCTAATGGTTATCGTATTCGAGCCGCAGCTCTTTCTGCCCATGCGCCCGTGGTAACAGAAACCACCCTCCGATATCGACGAAGATAGATCAAAGGAACGAATGAAATGCGGTGCAAACAAATGTACATCCTAAGGCTACTTAAGAAGAGTAGCGTATCGTAAGTATGCCGCGGATCATACCCACGGTACGTCACTCTACCTAAGTCGCCCACTCCATCAACCAAGGGTCACCCTAGACATATACAAGGTTAAACCTAGCGCTCTGATACCAACTTTGTCACGACCCGAAAGTACGGAACGTGACCATCACTTAGATTACGAAGCGTCTAGAGACGCAACAAAACCTAAGTAAGCCGAAGCCCAGAAATCTAAACCATAAAAGAAGAAGAAGTAAAGGAAAACATGTAGAAAACAAGTTTAAAAGCATCATCCAATTTTCTCAAAAATTTCGGCAGAGTCTCCTTTGTAAAAACTAGCCCCAAAAGGGTACAAACAAGAATAATATATATACAACAATAAAAAGCATCCCCAAACGGGAGCTAGCTCAACGCCAACAGGCGGAGACAACCACAACAAGCACAAGAATATACAACGCTAAAGGGCGAGGCTCAAAACTCAAAATAAAACAAATCCACCAAACCAGAATAATACATGCGCGACTCTAAGGTCGAAATAAACAACTGGTCCAATAAAGTTAACAAGTAATACAAGTTTGGTTGATGGAGCTTTCTAGATACAAATGAAATAATAAAAGTACAATGGCGGTCCAGATACAAGTGAACCAACCTACCGTGCAAATCACCCTGAGTGAAAACATGTGCCAGCAAGCTGCCAGGAACACCTGTACATCGAACCTGTAATAAAATTTGGCACAACAGGGGTGAGTTGCCAACTCGTGAGTAGAAGATATCTGCGAAATGAAATCGAATGCACGACGCTGTTCTAGTTCATAATAATGTACTAATATACAACTAGTCATCAAGTAAAGAAAGGATAATAAGCTATGTGTAAGTGCAAATGCTCCGTGCTCGTATCAGTGCCTCATATAGAACTATGTCATGTGAATGAGTATGCATGCACCATGAATATGAAATAACTAATCCTGAAAATCCTAGTGGGGTTGTATCAATAATACAAGGAAAAAGAATGATAGATCACCAAGTCAAAGAGCAAACCGCACTCCCTCATCATGACCAACCATCATCATCAAGCATGATAATGAACAAAGACCAACACTCCACCACAACCATCATGAAAACAAAAGTCAAGCCATCATGGTCAAAAGAAGTCAAATGATGGTGCAATTATCATGATACAATAAAATGCAAAGAACACCCTCCACAAACGCTTATTTGCACAAATGCAAATAAGCCCTCCTCCACCAAACTTCGGTCGATGAAAGATACAAAGAAATATGGCCGAAACGGAAAGCAAACTGGCAACTCTAGAAAACTGGTCCCGTAATAAATTACAGGAAAACCCCGATACTGTGTATACACACCCGCATCTGTATTCCGACCGAATACAAATGCAATAAGACAAAATCTACACTGTACTATACTAGGATCCGGCTTAAACCAAAGCCGGCTAGTATTATCCGTTCGATTCTGATCCGTGCAATACCGCACGTATCTGATCGAACCCTGCCATATCTCCATACGGCCTCTACAACGTTTCGCCCGAAACTTGAGCAACTGAATATGGGGGACTCTAAAGACTCGTCAACACCTTGGTTGTGGATTCAACCACTAGCACGTCAGAGGTATAAGCCAATACAAAACGTGCTACCAGGTATTGACTAAAAGGGACGTCGATGAGCGAACTCATCCTGACACCCTACTGAGCCAGTCAGTGACAATATCCATACAGTCCGGTCCGTTCGTCTATGAGCATCGCATAGCGAGCCTAGGGGGTTGGTAAAGTCAGACCCCCAAAAGTGGTACAAGTCATGTCGGAGTGTAGCCCAGAACATCCTGAGATACTACTGGAATACCTACCAGTAAATCTCCGGCCTCGGCCGAGGGCTTCGTGTAATGGCTCTCCTAGACACAGCGCGACCTCACCCCCAATACCGGGAGAGACGAACCCCTGAAGATCCGCTCACTGCCTCCATGTGGCTCGGGACTGTACCCAACTAAAACCTGTTTGCACGTCTCCTTTGAGCGTGATAGGGTAGTAATCAAAGTACACTGGGAACTCACACGAGACAAATGACGATCCTCAGGTCGATGAACTAACCTGTACACATGTCACCAGGGAACTGCTATCTGACGTCTGGTATAATCCCAACTAGCAGGTTCCCGGCGAGTCCTGTCCGGTGTACTCATAACCCAATGAGCACCTGTATACATCTTAGGTGAACCAACTGACACCAGTGGCTTGTGAGACCGGCCACCGCCCCACGTCGGGGTTTCGACTGTATACACTAGTCTACTCTGGAGTATCGATGCCCTATCTCGAAACTCCCACGACTAGGGACCTTTTAAAGATGTGCTTATAGACTACCAGCTCCCACGTATATGATCGCCCTCATACTGCTGGCAGTCAAGCATGAATCCTAGGGGCTCTATCAACGTGTAATAGCGACCTGTCTAGTCACCTATAGCAGTACACAATGATAAAGATAAACCAGATAGCATACTATCATCTCGAGTAAGACTGTCCTACTGGGACAGGTCCTCCCTCAATCATTGCAATCACGTGCCTGTGATCCAATAATTGACTCTGAGGGCACTATCTCCAACAATCTCCCACTTGCACTCAAGGCTAATTATTGCGATGTCGCATACTCACAGCCCGTGTGATACCGAACACCCAACTCCTCTACTAGTCAGTCTCACAAAGCTCGTTTGCGAAATTATTGCGTTCGAGGAATAGCCTCAGTGAGTGGATCCGCTTTGATGTTTCTTTCTATGTCTCTCTATATCTCAAGTTCGCGGAGAAAGCCATCTCCCGAAATGAGCAATACCTGTCTTAGAATGTGTCTGCTTGTCTGATGGGACCTAGCTCATAAATGAACTCCAAATCCAAACCTCTTAGACTGTATCGTCAACTGAACTTAATCAGTATCCTACGCCATGCCTCCCTCAGTATTGCCTTGGACCACATGTCCAAAATACTGCCCCTCGTCAGAAGGAAAAACTATAACTCCGACAACCTCCTTGTCGTCCAGGTCACCTTGGAAGCCTGGAATGATAACTGTCTCCTGAATGAGGCTGTCGTTATCATATCCCTAGAACATCCACTTATGTTCTAAAACTGCTTCCGACTGTTTCTCCAGGATAGGATCAATGTCAACTTATTGCATCTAGTGCAAGAACAACATCTGGTGTGGTACTTGACATCTCATGATTGACTCAATTGCCTGAGCAAGTGATCTGCCAATCATGCACATCCCTCTCTACTTTAGTCTGTAAGACACCTTTAGAGAGGGTGACTCCATTATCTGCAGGTACACTACCGTGCCAGGAGTCGTCCATTCTAAATACTCTTACAATGCTGTCTAAGTACCCTGATTGGGAAACCACCCAAATCTAGATTTAAAACCATAGATCTAGTAACCAGTATGTCTGATATAATGTCCAAGTCCCATGTGGAGAAACTACTGTGTGACGACCAAAGTATAACCGATCGTAGTATAGGAGTTTCTTTTCCTATTCTGTGTATGTCATCCAAATACCAGGACATCACACCCTACTACCTTCTCAACAGATTCATCCCCTATTCTGATGAAGTCAAACCTATGACTGTCACATCAGAAATTGATGATCTATCTCCGCTATATCAGCTTTAGTCTATAAATAGACATAAGCCACCTGTCCACCAATGCTTCCGCTGCTCCCACTGACTACGACAACCCTCTGGCAGAGTCATATAAACGTACACTTCTAAAGAAAGTTCAGAACGACGCTATACTCATCCTCCTGCCGGGTCACACAGTCTGGAACAACAGCAATGGCTAGTGTGGGTAAACAAGAACCTCCCTGTCACCGTCCTTGAGGCTACCGGAGTACCTCTCGGGTGCCTAAGGTTACCCACCAAATCTGCGGAGTGGCCAATGGAATGTCAAACCAGATTGAATCTTTAGGTTCCTATGAAATCTTCAGTAATCGTTTGTGGTTCTGGAATCACTTCCAGTTCTACCATACTCCCACTACTGTTTTCTAAAAAAAAAATCCATTTTTATTAAAACTGTGGCGAGTCTAGAACAATATCACTATTGATCTTACAGATGGTAGAAAATCAACCCTCGTCATAGCCTGGGTCAACCCACAAACAGTCATTACAGAAACGTGCCTTGAGTTGTCCAGTGTCTGGTTTTAATCATAAACCGGAAAACTCCCCGTACCTTAACATCGTTAAGATATGAACTGTTCTATATTCAATATAGAACCAGAGGCACTGATTTAATTGAACCAGATTCAAATCATGCAACTTTCTGCAGTGCATGTCAACTAAATGGAAGGAGGCCGATCAGCGTTACTCAACTTAGGAATGCTTCCAATTATGAGTAACCTGAAAGAGAAGTAAGTTCTCTTTATCATTACTATCAACTGAATACCATACACAAGTATCTACATCTTCGATCACCTTGAAGAATCCCGATAATTGCAATATCTAGTTCTCTACTTTATTCAAATACCTATAACTTCTCAAAATTTGGACCCTGTGTTTCCACGAAACACCTATCTAAAAACTAGAGAAGTCATAAGTAAACCGAATATAGTACGAGGACCAACCCCTCTGTCCTGATGGACCCTGGACAACATACAATACTCTGTATAAGTCCATTGAGTCTGATTACTTATTCACTGTGTGTCGTAGGTTGAAAACTGTACTTATGGTTAAGAAGAATTACACCGCTGTTTAATGCTCCTTACCTAACCATCCACTGATATAGGTAAATGTCACAGACATAATTTCAAAAAGATATATCTCACTCTATGAAAAATAGACGTACAGATATATCAATTTGAAATTGGTGCATAACAGTGGATATTCAAAACCAAATATTTGCCGACCGGCAAACATCCCAGGTGATCTCCTCAAATATCACCGATTACAACGAATCCCGATATAATGAGGATGATCCCCTAATTCCCAATAACCTACTCCCACTCATCATCTGTAAAACCATACAGATGTGAGAATCATACCTGGTAAATACATACCCTGGAGTGAGGACTAATTGGGAAATCAGTTTTCTTTTAACAATACACAGTGAAACTGAAACATTGAAATGTTTCGATGGGGTATCCCGGTATTCCTAGTAATGCCTCTTCCAGATTCACGACTGTAACCGTATAGTTCTTTGCCACCTCTCCAAATCCCTTTATATGTCTTTAGTCATTACCTTCTGCACACCCCTTTAGGCCAAATGGTTTTCTTCCTTCCCTACCGTTCGGCACCAGCCTATGGTTTGGAAGAAGACTATCCAATAAGCATAATGGGTGTACTGTCCTAATCCTAGGAGCACTCGCAATGCGAGAGAAGGTGAAGATAAAAGACAACCGAATAAACCTTATTCCTATTTCTCCTGAACCAGAATCCATCCCCGAACTGGAACAAGTTCCTTTTGAGTTCGTATATAACCATACGATGGAGTATCCAATAAACTGTGGATCTTCGTAGTGATACGGAGTGTCCTGGAGAAATACAAAGTTGATTTAGGATTGGCGAAGGAATATTTGGTTTGGTCGTGAATATCAGTTGCAATTTACTTTGCCCTCTTACTAATCCCTTGCTTTGTCTTAACTTAATACCTTCTGTACACCATCGTTAGGCTAATTGGTATTCTTCATTCCCTACCGGTCGGCACCTGCCTATGGTTTGGAAGAAGACTATCCAATTTGCAAAATAGGTGTACTACCCCTAAACCAAGGAGTACTCGCAACCTGAGAGAAGGTAAAAGGAAAAGGCAACTGAATAGTCCAATCCGTTTCCTCCAGAACCTGAAACCATCCTCGAATAAATTCTTTCGAGTTCGTATCTAACCATACGATGGTTTTGTCCAATGGAAGTGGACGTTCGTAGTAATACGGGGTGTCCTGGAGAAAAGGGTAAAAGTAGGAGTGGTAATGAGGTCTGCAACTCTGACAATCCAAAAGCCAGTGTTTAAGAAGGTTCGGTCAACTTGGTCTCTGAGTCATAGTCTTAGGGTCGGGTCAATGGTCGCTGCCAAAGAGAGAGAGAAAAGAAACACTCAGCGTGCACTCTAACCTAGATCAGAATGGTTACCAATTTATCTAATCTGGAAACCTCCCACTGTACCTCAAATTCTCCTCCAAACCTGAAAGAAGAATTAGTCGGGATCACCCGAGGAGTAAACCAACTCATCAGTGGGAATCGGGATCCAACTATCACCGCATGATAACGTGACAGAATCCGCTCACGCTATCATATTCCAGATGGTATGCGCATATCTGGCAAGTTTCAGTTCTTTTGAAATTCCCGATGTGATTTTTGCCCCATGCTCTTATGACCTTGACGAAGGTCAACAAATCATAAGTCACATGTCATGTTCGACCCGTCATTGTCCAGGTTAATTTGAACCCACCCGTACAAGCCCTTGACGAAGGTCAACAAGGCTATACGACTGTCCCAAACCAACGCATCTATCTATGCAACAGAAAGGTAACAAGCAGCTACCATACACTATGCCTTGACGAAGGTCAACAAACATAGCATGAATACTACGTGCTACCCGTCTGAAACGACGGAGGGCTACGAATGGTTTCTGGCGAAAACCTTTAACGTAATGAACTTGATATCGTTGAAGGAACTGGATAGTTTTTATGAAAATATAGTAACGAAAACCTTTGCTAAAGAGGTCACTCCCGGTGAAGGGATCTCGGCTCTTTCCCCGTAGAATGAGGTGCAGGATATTCCAACTGAATACCACGATGCAAAGCAAAAGTAATCGGCTATAGTGAAGTTATTGCCCTGATGCAAACTTTTGTCCAAAGGGTCACTCCCGGTGAAGGGATCTCGGCCCTTACCTCGTCGACTGAGGAGCAGGATATTCCATCTGAATACCACTGTGCAAAACAAAAGTGAACGTCCTTGCAATAACAGCTTTTTTGAAAAGTGTTCCAACAACATCAGATTAGGTTTGTTTTTAACTTGCATTGATCCGAATCAATGCAGTCCCATCAATTGATCACACCACAAAGAACGAAAATATACTGATGTACGTATATGCCATTCGCATTCGCCACTGGGTCCCGTCATTACCCGTTAGGTTAGCTAACTAACGACAAAGCGGGGACTGGGCTAGCACGGATGCAAAACATATACAACATCTACTAATATATATACCAATATATAATATTTCGCTCAAGGTGTGATAAAATGCAACATCACAGAAATGTACAGCATCACAGAACAATACAGAAATCTGGGATCCCCGGGTTTCACAGAGCCACTACTGAAACCCGACGTTCCCATGGTCATATGGATAGCCCGTGCAATGAAAACCCTAGACCCCTACGGGCACGGCAAGTTATCCGCCAAAACCTGAAGCGAGGCAGCCCCCTTCAGCAACGTGAATGGACCACCCAGCACTTCACGGAATCCGGCAACTTGGGCACCCCTCCTGGGTCAACCTGTACCCCTTACGAGTGCGGCGAATAGCCTGCCAATTCTAGAGTGAATCCCCCTCCGTCTCAATGCCATGAGATGCGGGCCCGTTGCCCTCTAGAACCCGGCTATCCGTGCACCCCTCCGCGGGGTAATCCTAGTACAGAAAGTAAAATATACATACAACGGGTACATCGACCGCAACCTGGTCGTACCCCAAAATAATAATACAAATAGGCAGTGACGGCAGTCCACATGTCGGACGCTCGCCCCGCAATATCAAATGTACATAATACAACAAAAACTGTACTAGCATTGCATCCAGGCTATCCCCCACGACCAATCCGCAACATCACAGCATAACACAGAACATCAACGTGAAAGTCACGTTCGCAAATCCGTCTAACCGGGCTATAGCAGTTAGACATGATTTACCGATCAAGTGACATTCACGGTCGCAGATATAATGTAAATACTGTGAACTAATGTGTTTAAAATATCCGATCGATCAAATTTTATCAAGTGGGCCCCCAAGAACTACTGTAGCACATCAAGAAATTCTGGGCCAAAAAGTAACATTCCAGAAACCACATTTTCAACGCAGGAACATTCTGCAAAAGTTTAAGGGACTGAACAGTTAAAGTCGCGGCGGAACCGTGGCCCAAGCATGGGTTTGGCCGCGGTTCCGCGGTCTTTTAGACTGTTCACGAAACCAAATTTTCCCAGACATCTTATAATTTTCTACACATCATTCTGAAACAACCTGAAAAATTTTTGGACTTCAAAAAATTTCGACAGAAACTGATGTGAAGAAAAATACGGTTTTTGGAAAATTGTTCGATCGGAAATGTAAAACACATTAAATAAAGCTAGACTAAGTTAATGGCGAGGCTCTGATACCACTGTAAGTGCTCGGCGGCGCCCCGGCCTCCATCCCGAGGCCAAATGCCGAAGCGATGGTTAACTTTAATTTTTCTTGAACCGGCACCGCCGCGCACTAAAACCCGGATCGTACCATTAACTAGTCCTAGCTAACTACTAGATGGGGAAGAGAGATATACGGACTGATCCGTGTCCTCCGATCTTCTCGTCGTCGTCCCGATCTCCCGCGGAAGCTCCGGTCTCCACCTCGTCGCCGGCTTCTTTTACGGGCTCCTACCTCTAGTCCGAGGCAACTCCGGCACGAAGCTGGCGAGTCGACGTGCCCAAGGTTTGCTGCAGAATGGTGTAGAACTATGTCTCATTTGGGGTTCATGGAGGTTGCCATTTTGTGGAGGAGAATGAACTATACTTTGGAGGTGGAACTATTGGATTTTTGTGAAGCCAAATGAGTGTAAAATACCTTGCACAAAAATTGGGACAGCCCCCAATGAGGAGTGGCCGGCCATATGAAGTGAAGAGAGAGGGGGAGAAAATCCTAGTGGGGTTGTATCAATAATACAAGGAAAAAGAATGATAGATCACCAAGTCAAAGAGCAAACCGCACTCCCTCATCATGACCAACCATCATCATCAAGCATGATAATGAACAAAGACCAACACTCCACCACAACCATCATGAAAACAAAAGTCAAGCCATCATGGTCAAAAGAAGTCAAATGATGGTGCAAGTATCTGTAAGTCCATGTTGCCCACCCCGGTACTTGCGGGGGGCGGAAAACGGAATAAAAATCGAAGTTTTATGAGCTTAGGCAACATGGACTAACCTATGAAGGATCTTTGCTAAACAAAAACAAGCTAAAGCTAACTAGAAACTAGCTAAGTGCTAGAAAGGTTATACCTTGGGCTTTATGTCCTTCTCTCCTTGCTCCTTGGAGTGGTGGAAGGAGGTCACCTTAGTCGTCTTCTCACGTCGAAGAAAGATCTACCCGAAAGCCTCGACCTTTGGCTTCAACTCCAAGCTAGAAGTAACTAGGGTGCAAGAAGTGCTAATACTTAAACCCTAGATGAGAGTAGAGATTATCAAGAAAAGGGTTTTTCTCAAGCTCAAGTGTTTCTCAACACATGAGAAGGGAGAGCTTGAGGGAGAGGAAGAACAAGAGAGAGAAAGTAAATGATAGAATGAGAATAAAATAAACCATTCTCACATATATGTGTGAATTATTATAATTAGATAATTAGCTAGATAATTGTCATGGTTAATCAAGACATGACCATTATCATTTCATTTTTAATGCAAATTGCAAGGATCAAAGAGCATCTTCCAAATGAAATGATGATGGTCAAAGTGTCAACAAGGTCAACAAGTCAAGGTGGGTCAAATGGTCAACAACCATAACCATGCACAATTATTAAACTAATACCAATTAACCATAATACATACATAATCATTAGGGTTAATACAAATGACAATAGTCATTAATCCTAATCAAAGTCCTCTCCCTCTGTCTCAAGCAACTGTGCATACGCACCCGTATTCGTGATCCGAGGAACACGAATACAATGAGAAAAACCAATCCCAAATCATATAGTAGGATCCGGCTTAAACCAAAGCCCGCTAGTATAAGCTGTCCGGACAGCAAACGTGCACAAGTGCGCAGATGTGAACGAACCCTGTCGCAAAACCATGCGACCTCTACTCATTTTGCCTAAAGGCGAATAGCTCTCTGTGTGGGACTCTAAAGACTCGACACTACGCTGGCAGTGGCTTTAACCACAGACCGCAAGCAGCACTAGCTGTACGTAACGGTCCCCAGGTAGATGTCGACAAGAAGACTGACGAGGTGAACCCCATCTGAACTCCTACTGAGCCTGTATGTGACAATCTCCGTACAGTCCGGTCTGTTCGTCTGATACATCACATGGCGGGCCTAGGGGGGCGGTGAACGTCAGTCCCCTAATAGCGGTACAAGTCGTGTCGGAGTGTAGCCCAGAACACCCTGAGATAACACTGGAAACCTACCAGTATATCTCGCTTGCCCTGGCCAGGGACTACTCATGTAATGGCTCTCTTGGACACAGCGCGATGTCAACCCCCAATACCGGGAGATACGAATCCTGTCTAACCGTCACTGCCTCCAAGTGCTTCGGGACTGCACCCAAAAACTACCTGTTTGCACGACTCCTTTGAGCCGTGGTAGGGTAGTAATCAAAGTGCAGTGGGAACACACTCGAGGCGAAGTGACAGTGTCAAGTCAACGGACTAATCTGTACTCATGTCACCTGGGAACTGATAACTGACGATAGGTATAATACCAACCAACAGTTCCCGACGAGTCCTGTCCAGTGTACTCGTAACCTAACGAGCACCCGCATACTATCTCAAGTACGATGTACTGACGGCTGTGGGACAGACCGTCTCCCACACTGGGATGAGAAGCGCATACGATAGTCTACTCCGGAGTATCGATGCCCTGTCTCGATAGTCCAACGACTAGGGACCTGTATAAGGATGTGCTTATAGATCACCCAGCTCCCATGAGTGCGAGCGCCATCACAACACTGGTAATCAAGCAAAAGATCCTAAGGGCTCTACTAATATGTATATCAGCAATATGTTAAAAGAAACACATGCACATATTAAAGCAGAGACAAACCAAGTAGCATACTACCATTTCGAGCAAGATTGTATATACAACTGTGAATATCCCAAGCTTCCATCAAGTAATATACAAACTAGTATGATACAGTAATGGCCTCTAGGGCATATACACTAACAATCTCCCACTTGCACTAAGGCCATGTACTGGCGTATCGAAGACCTATCATCTCGATCAGCCGCTCGAACTGAGTCTGGGGTAGGGCCTTCGTGAGTGGATCTGCAGTGTTATTCTCCATATTTACTCTCTTCACCTCGATCTCCTGGCGATCTATGATCTCCCTGATCAGGTGGTACCGCCTCAAAATATGCCTGGACTTCTGATGGGACCTGGGTTCCTTCGCTAAAGCTATAGCTCCGTTGTTGTCGCAATACAGCGGTATTGGATCGACAATGGTAGGAACCACCTGAAGCTCCGTGAGGAACTTCTTCATCCATACAGCTTCCTTTGCGGCATCGCAAGCAGCTATGTACTCCGCTTCCATAGTTGAGTCAGCAACGGTCTCCTGCTTGGAACTCTTCCAGCAAACCGCCCCTCCATTGAGGGTAAAGACATAACCCAACATGGACTTGGAGTCATCCTTGTCACTCTGGAAGCTGGAGTCAGCAAAGGCCTCGAGCTGGAGGTCTTTTCTGCCATACACCAAGAACATCTTCTTAGTCCTTCTCAGGTACTTGAGAATGTTCTTTACCGCTATCCAGTGTTTCTCCCCTGGGTTTGACTGATACCGGCTTACAACGCTCAATGCGTATGCTACATCTGGTCTGGTACACAACATCGCATACATTATAGAGCCTACCGCAGAAGCGTAGGGTATAATAGATATGTGATCCCTTTCCAAATCAGTCTTGGGAGACATCTCTTTGGAGAGGGTGATCCCGTGACAAGCCGGTAGATTACCGCGCTTGGAATCTTCCATACTGAATCTTTTCAGTATGGTGTCGATGTATCTTGACTGTGAAAGTCCCAACATCTTCTTAGATCTATCACGATAGATCTGGATCCCCAGAATGTAGTTGGCATCGCCCAGGTTCTTCATGGAGAACCTCTGCGACAAGAATCCTTTGACTGACTGTAGCATAGGAATATCATTTCCTATTAGGAGAATGTCATCCATGTACAAGACGAGAAAAACTACAGTTCTCCCTACAATCTTACTGTAAATGCATGGTTCATCTGGGTTTTTGATAAAGTCGAATTCTTTGACAGTATCATCAAAACAAATGTTCCAACTCCGCGATGCCTACTTAAGTCCATAGATGGACTTTAGCAACTTGCACACTCTACCGCTGCTCCCACTCTGATTGAATCCCTCCGGCTGATCCATATAGACGCACTCTTCCAAATTTCCATTTAGGAAAGCCGTCTTTACGAACATCTGCCAGATTTCATAATCGTGAAAGGCAGCAATGGCAAGAAGGATCCGAATGGATTTCAGCATAGCCACTGGATAAAAGGTCTCGTCATAGTCCAAGCCAGGTCTTTGACGAAAACCCTTTGCAACAAGTCTAGCTTTATAGGTCTCAACCTGTCCATCTACACCAATCTTCTTTCTGAAGATCCATTTGCAGCCTACGGGTTTTACCCCTTCTGGAGCAAAGTCCAAAGTCCAAACTTTGTTGGTGTACATGGACTCCATCTCGGCCCGCATTGCATCCAGCCATTTTACCGAGTCGCCGCTCTGGATGGCTTGCTGGAAGCTAGTAGGCTCACCATAATCCATGGTGCAATCCTCTCTATCCCCGTCTATGAGAAAACCGTAGTATCTCTCGGGCGGATGAGACTGCCTACTACTCCTGCGGAGTGGCGCTGGGATGTTCGGTTCTCTTGAGACTTCTGGTTCTTCCAAGCTTTCAGTAATAGCTTGTGGTTCTGGAATTTCTTCCAGTTCTATAGCGCTCCCACTTATCTGATTTTCTAAAAATTCAGTTTCCAAGAAGTGGGCATGCTGAGAAACAAAAACCTTTTGTTCCTCTGCGGAATAGAAAAGATACCCCCTGGAGTTCTTTGGGTATCCCACAAACTTACACAGTACTGAACGTGCCTCGAGCTTGTCCGCATGCTTCTTTTTTATAAAAGCTGGACATCCCCATGTCTTAAGGTACTTGAGACAGGGTTTCTTCCCACTCCACATCTGATATGGGATGGTAGGCACAGTCTTGGTTGGAGCCTTGTTCAAGAGATATGCAGCTGTTTCTAGCGCATAACCCCAGAAGGATCGCGGCAACTCAGCCTTACTCATCATGGAACGAACCATATCCAATAGGGTTCGATTCCGCCTTTCCGATATACCGTTGTGTTGTGGTGTGTATGGAGGAGTAAGCTGAGAGAGAATTCCATTCTCTTTTAAGTAGCCCAGAAACTCGGCACTCAAGTATTCACCACCTCGATCAGATCTTAGTGTCTTGATACTTTTTCCTGTTTGTTTTTCAACTACATTCTTGTATTCTTGAAATTTCTCAAAGGCCTCGGATTTGTGCTTCATCAAGAAGACATGCCCATAACTAGAGAAATCATCTGTGAAAGTAATGAAGTATGAATAACCACTTCGTGCATGTGTAGACATTGGACCACACACATCACTGTGTATGATTCCCAAGAGCTCGCTCGCTCTTTCTCCGTGTCCAGTGAACGGAGTCTTTGTCATCTTTCCCATGAGACAAGATTCACAAGTGGCATAAGACTGATACTCAAATGGATTCAAGTATCCCTCTTTATGTAACTTTGTTAACCGTATCTCATTAATGTGACCCAGTCTACAATGCCATAAGAAAGCCTGATTTGTTTCCGGAGACTTTCTTTTAAGTGTGTTCTGGACACTGAAGATCTGAGCTTGATTCAATACATATATCCCATTTTGTAATGTACCTGACCCAATCAGAACTTGATTTAGGTGGATGTTAACTACATCGCTTACAAAAGTAAAATCATATCCTTCCTTAGAAATTAAGGATACAGATATGATATTACAAGTCGCACCTGGTACATAAAAACAGTTACGCAGAATCAATATCTGCCCAGTTGTCAGTCCTAGATGATATTCCCCTACGGATTCAGCATACATGCTCATTCCGTTAGCAACCCTGAGAGTCATATCACCTTTCCTGATAACCCTAAGGTTTCTCAGAGCCTGTAACGAATTACAGATACGAGATCCTGATCCGGTATCCAATACCCAGGAAGTAGGGTTAACTGACATATAGTTCTCTATTACAAACACACCCGAAGCCGAAGCCACAACATGCTTCGAATTCTGGCTACTGGCTTTGCAAGCCCTGCAATCCTTCTGTCCATGTTCATTCCCGTAACAATAGCAACATCCCTCTTTTACTGCATCCATTCCCGAAACTTCTGCCTTTCTCTTTCTTTCTACTTCCCTGGTTTCTTTTAGGGTAGTAGGTAGAGACTGTTGAACTAAGTCAGCATCTGACCCGCTCTTCAACGTGGTCTTCAGGTCTGAGAGCTCAAAAGAGCTGGTCTCTGTAAGGACGTTGTCCCCTACAGATGACCCGATAGCCAACCTCGCTGGAAGCAATTCTTTCGAGGTCTCATATCTTGCGATACGAGATTGCTCTCCATATAAAACTTTGTTATGGAGGAAGATAGAAGCTGAGTCCATCTTCTCGTGCTGCCTCTGGTATATACCATCAACTGAGGCTAACACGAGGCACTTGGCTTTCGCACAGTCTTCTTCCGATGTCCTATGGATATCAATATCCATGACAGGGGAAACTGGACCTGAGACGGCAGGGGTTGGATCAGTCAAGAGGTGTCCCAGCTTGTCCTGGGCAATGAACATCTGGACAGACCCTTGCCTGTCAAAACAGTCAGATTCAGTCATTTTATCATCTAGATGTAACCTAGGTGCGGTCATGGGGTCGCTGAAATTAAGAGAGAGAGAAGAAAACACTTAGCATGATGCTCTTGCAAGTTTAGATTGGTTTTTAATTTATCTAAACAGGATGGCTCCCACTGTCTCTCGAATCCCTTCTCAAACCGTAAAGAAAGGATTAGTCAGGATCAATCTCACCGTACAATACTTGCTTAACCGTTCAACCAGGCCAGTGTCGGTACTTCGAGGGAGGTTTTCCAACGCTTTCGCGAAGTTCCTTAATTAAGTAACCTCTTTTCCCTGTGGGCGTAGCCCCGCTAACACCTTTCTAGACACCTACTAGGTTTATAGCATTGATCGTTAAGTGAGAGTTTTCCCGAGGAGTAGCATATACTCACAGTAGGATCGGGATCCAAATATCATTGCGTGATAAAACCGAAGGAATCCTACCAGAATCATCACACTCCAAATGGTATGCAGCGCTAGCAAGTTTCAGTACTTATGAAACTCCCGATGTGGATTTTTGCCCCATGCTCTTATGACCTTGACGAAGGTCAACAAATCATAAGTCATATGCCAAGTTCTACCCGTCATTATCCAGGTTAATTTGAACCCACCCGTACATACCCTTGACGAAGGTCAACAAGGTAGTACGACTGTCCCAAACCAACGCATCTATCTATGCTACATATGAACACCCAACAGCTACCAATCACTATGCCTTGACGAAGGTCAACAAACATAGCTTGAATACTATTGAATATCCATACGAAACGACGGAGGGCTACGAATGGTTTTGGCGAAACCGTGAACGTAGTGAACTTGATATAATCGATGGAATGAGATAGCTTTTAAAAGGAGTGGTTCAAGCTCCGCGTTTAAAAGTTTAGTTTTGAAAAGAACCGAGTGGTTTTCAAAGTTTTCCAATCGACTTTTACTTGGTTTATTTTCTTGCATTAGTTCTTTTAATGCGTCCCATCATTTAATCCTACCATTGCAGAAAACAACTAAAATATGACGTACGCTTATGCCATTCGCATTCGCCACGGGGCCCCATCATCACCCGTTAGGTTACTTAACTAACGACAGAGCGGGGGCTGGGCTAGCGCGGCTGTAAAACATAAGCAACGCCTAAATAGTTATCATATATAAATATATAGCAATGATAGACATTACAGATCACAGATGAATACATTGGATATACTAGAAATCCGCAATCCGTTCGAGCCTGCAACGAAAAGCGGATTACGCGGTCGCGGTGAATAGCCAATACCCCACCCAAGACCCCTACGGGTGCGGCAAACTACCCGCCAAGTACACGAAGCGAAGCAACCTCCCTCACCACCGCGAGTAGGCCACTCGGCACTTCGAGATACCCGGTAGTTTGTGCACCCCCTCTATGGGTCTATGCTAGGAGCAAAAACAGTAAAAAGAATTATTCAATGACGGCTACAACCCCGACCCGGTTGTGCGGCCAAACAAATAATAATATTACATCAATTTACATGTTTCAATGAATGAAAGAAAAAGCAACACTCATCTCACATCCACCCCGGCTATTCATCCGCGACAATCCAACCCATTCATATACACATACCACCATCAATCACAGATATGTATAACCCCGACTAATCGACATATAGCGATTAGCCGACGTTCAATACATATAAACATCACAGATATAACCTTTTAGTCAAAGTGTATTGAAGTTCGGAAAAAAATACGGATTTATAGGCCCCCAAAAACAAATTTCTATTCTGGAAAATCTGGGCACATATAAACCATCTTAAAAATCCTAAAACCAATCCAGAAATACACTGCACCAAACTCGACCCAGTGAAGAGCCAAGACGGCCGCGGTTGCGCGGCAATAGCTTGCTATTGCCGCGGAACCGCGGCTGCGCGGCAATAGCTTGCTATTGCCGCGGAACCGCGGCTCTTTGGTCGAATCACTGGATCGTTTTTGGTGTCTTTCTTCACAAAACCCTGAGATGATTTTTGGAGTATAATTTATTTTGTTTTGAACAGAAAAAAAATTAACAGAAACTTAGGGTTTTGAAAACTCGGTTTTTCGATTTTTCCGATTCGAACTTCGATACACTTTACTACCTAGCTAGTGTATGTTTAGTTAGGTTCTGATACCACTGTAAGTCCACGTTGCCCATCCCGGTACTTGCAGGGAGGCGGAAAACGGAATAAAAATCGAATTTTTATGAGCTTAGGCAACATGGACTACCCTATGAAGGATCTTTGCTAAACAAAAACAAGCTAAAGCTAACTAGAAACTAGCTAAGTGCTAGAAAGGTTATACCATGGGCTTTATGTCCTTCTCTCCTTGCTCCTTGGAGTGGTGGAAGGAGGTCACCTTAGTCGTCTTCTCACATCGAAGAAAGATCCACCCGAAAGCCTCGACCTTTGGCTTCAACTCCAAGCTAGAAGTAACTAGGGTGCAAGAATTGCTAATACTTGAACCCTAGATGAGAGTAGAGATTATCAAGAAAAGGGTTTTTCTCAAGCTCAAGTGTTTCTCAACACATGAGAAGGGAGAGCTTGAGGGAGAGAAAGAACAAGAGAGAGAAAGTAAATGATAGAATGAGAATAAAATAAACCATTCTCACATATATGTGTGAATTATTGTAATTAGATAATTAGCTAGATAATTGTCATGGTTAATCAAGACATGACCATTATCATTTCATTTTTAATGCAAATTGCAAGGATCAAAGAGCATCTTCCAAATGAAATGATGATGGTCAAAGTGTCAACAAGGTCAACAAGTCAAGGTGGGTCAAATGGTCAACAACCATAACCATGCACAATTATTAAACTAATACCAATTAACCATAATACACACATAATCATTAGGGTTAATACAAATGACAATAGTCATTAACCCTAATCAAAGTCCTCTCCCTCTGTCTCAAGCAACTGTGCATACGCACCCGTATTCGTGATCCGAGGAACACGAATACAATGAGAAAAACCAATCCCAAATCATATACTAGGATCCGGCTTAAACCAAAGCCCGCTAGTATAAGCTGTCCGGACAGCAAACGTGCACAAGTGCGCGGATGTGAACGAACCCTGTCGCAAAACCATGCGACCTCTACTCATTTTGCCTAAAGGCGAATAGCTCTCTGTGTGGGACTCTAAAGACTCGACACTACGCTGGCAGTGGGTTTAACCACAGACCGCAAGCAGCACTAGCTGTACGTAACGGTCCCCAGGTAGATGTCGATAAGAAGACTGACGAGGTGAACCCCATCTGAACTCCTACTGAGCCTGTATGTGACAATCTCCGTACAGTCCGGTCTGTTCGTCTGATACATCGCATGGCGGGCCTAGGGAGGTGGTGAACGTCAGTCCCCTAATAGCGGTACAAGTCGTGTCGGAGTGTAGCCCAGAACACCCTGAGATAACACTGGAAACCTACCAGTATATCTCACTTGCCCTGGCCAGGGACTACTCGTGTAATGGCTCTCCTGGATACAGCGCGATGTCAACCCCCAATACCGGGAGAGACGAATCCTGTCTAACCGTCACTGCCTCCAAGTGCTTCAGGACTGCACCCAAAAACTATCTGTTTGCATGATTCCTTTGAGCCGTGGTAGGGTAGTAATCAAAGTGCGGTGGGAACACACTCGAGGCGAAGTGACAGTGTCAAGTCAACGGACTAAGCTGTACTCATGTCACCTGGGAATTGATAACTGACGATATGTATAATACCAACCAACAGTTCCCGACAAGTCCTGTCCAGTGTACTCGTAACCTAACGAGCACCCGCATACTATCTCAAGTACGACGTACTGACGGCTGTGGGACAGACCGTCTCCCACACTGGGATGAGAAGCGCATACGCTAGTCTACTCCGGAGTATCGATGCCCTGTCTCGATAGTCCAACGACTAGGGACCTGTATAAGGATGTGCTTATAGATCACCCAGCTCCAACGAGTGTGAGCGCCATCACAACGCTGGTAATCAAGCAAAAGATCCTAAGGGCTCTACTAATATGTATATCAGCAATATGCTAAAAGAAACACATGCACATATTAAAGCAGAGACAAACCAAGTAGCATACTACCATTTCGAGCAAGATTGTATATACAACTGTGAATATCCCAAGCTTCCATCAAGTAATATACAAACTAGTATGATACAGTAATGGCCTCTAGGGCATATACACTAACAGTATCATGATACAATAAAATGCAAAGAACACCTTCCACAAACGCTTATTTGCACAAATGCAAATAAGCCCTCCTCCACCAAACTTCGGCCAATGAAAGATACAAAGAAATATGGCCGAAACGGAAAGAAAACTGGCAACTCCAGAAAACCGGTCCCGTAATAAATTACAGGAAAACCCCGATACTGTGTATACACACCCGCATCTGTATTCCGACCGAATACAAATGCAATGAGACAAAATCTACACTGTACTATACTAGGATCCGGCTTAAACCAAAGCCGGCTAGTATTATCCGTTCGATCCTGATCCGTGCAATACCGCACGTATCTGATCGAACCCTGCCATATCTCCATACGGCCTCTACAACGTTTCGCCCGAAACTTGAGCAGCTGAATGTGGGGGACTCTAAAGACTCGTCAACACCTTGGTTGTGGATTCAACCACTAGCACGTCAGAGGTATAAGCCAATACGTAACGGGCTACCAGGTATTGACCAAAAGGGACGTCGATGAGCGAACTCATCCTAACACCCTACTGAGCCTGTCAGTGACAATATCCGTACAGTCCGGTCCGTTCGTCTATGAGCATCGCATGGCGGGCCTAGGGGATTGGTAAAGTCAGACCCCCAAAAGCGGTACAAGTCGTGTCGGTGTGTAGCCCAGAACACCCTGAGATACTACTGGAATACCTACCAGTAAATCTCTTGCCTAGGCCGAGGGCTTCGTGTAATGGCTCTCCTAGACACAGCGCGACCTCACCCCCAATACCGGGAGAGACGAACCCCTGAAGATCCGCTCACTGCCTCCATGTGGCTCGGGACTGTACCCAAATAAAACCTGCTTGCACGTCTCCTTTGAGCGTGGTAGGGTAGTAATCAAAGTACAGTGGGAACTCACACGAGACAAATGACGATCCTCAGGTCGATGAACTAACCTGTACACATATCACCAGAGAACTGCTATCTGACGTCTGGTATAATCCCAACTAGCAGGTTCCCGGCGAGTCCTGTCCGGTGTACTCATAACCCAATGAGCACCTGTATATATCTTAGGTGAACCAACTGACACCAGTGGCTTGTGAGACCGGCCACCGCCCCTCGTCGGGGTCTCAACTGTATACACTAGTCTACTCTGGAGTATCGATGCCCTATCTCGAAACTCCCACGACTAGGAACCTTTTAAGGATGTGCTTATAGACTACCAGCTCCCACGTATATGATCGCCCTCATACTGCTGGCAGTCAAGCATGAATCCTAGGGGCTCTATCAACGTGTAATAGCGACCTGTCTGGTCACCTAAAGCAGTACACAATGATAAAGATAAACCAGATAGCATACTATCATCTCGAGTAAGACTGTCCTACTGGGACAGGTCCTCCCTCAATCATTGCAATCACGTGCCTGTGATCCAATAATTGACTCTGAGGGCACTATCTCCAACAGTATCGACACAAAACATGTAAATCTCAAGTCTCAATACCTCATAATCTCAATGTATTATTGTCTCAATATCTCGGGCTCCGTCAGTACGGATCGACCCATATCATCAAATCTCACGACAACGGTCGGTATCCTCCAGATATCCGCCGCGCCAGACATCACCGGTAGGTAGTCCTCCCCTGCGAGGCCCATCGTCTACAACTCGATCTTCTTGCCCCGGGGTACCATACCGGGCCCACCATGTACCCGAGACGGTTCATCCACTCCTTAAATCGGGTCTCGAAATCCAACAGAAAACACGAAATCTCTTGGTGGACAACACATACAACACGAGAAAACCACATCTTATGTTTTAAAAAGAGAGGAGGAGAGAGGGAGAAGTTTTTTTTATATATTCTTGCGGTTTTCCCCAAAAATCCAGAAATCTCATAGAAATCCAAAATCCCAAAATCATGAGTAAGTATATGATAAGTGTCGGCATATGCCCCATAATACTGCATGATAACATGAAAATGCGAATGCATGAAATGTCTAAGTAATAAATACCATGTCTATATTAACACCATAGAGTAATTACAATGTTATATCGATCTAGCTGTTAGCTGATTGAATCAATAAAAGATAATATGATCTAAAGTGTACGTGACATAGCAATTACCGATGATGTTGTGTGTGAGCCGGTAAATAAGTGTGCGTGGAATATGCGCATCATCGGTAATGGTGCTGGTGTCCTAACAGGCAAAGTTTTATTCTGATTATATAAACATATGAATGAACATGCACCATTATGATTATGGTATGAATGTAAAGACGGATGTGTAATAACCACTCATATGTGATATACAAGTACAACTACCACTATATGAGTCGAATCTTAATTAGTGTCCATCTAACCTCCTAAGGAACTAAACCTAAAGTCTGAGTCCATATCTCTAATAGTCGGCGATCCAGCCTCAATAGCGTCACGTACGTAGTACAACTTTCTCGAAAGAAGAGTGCGGATCAATCATCACATCTATGCCTCGTACGGTAAAATCCATCGTACGGCATCCCAATATCGGGGTACGGGTCAAGTATAACTTACGTGTCTCATCATTCGTATAATATCATCATCAACTCATGTCAAGATCAAGGTGCTATACTGTAATCGCATACATCAATCATATATCCTTGCCAGCATAAATATACATCATTAATTTATCCTCATAAATATCATGTATATGCATCATATCGTAATCTTTAATCACACTTAAATCATATCGTAATCATGTCACCCCTATATGATATTGTAATCAAGTTACACATATATCATATCGAAATCAAGTCACACCCATATGATGTCGTAATCAAGTCACACATATATCATATCAGAATTTCAGGAACAGGTTACGATCCGGTTTCTATTTTAGAGTCCCATGTACTTCAATATCATCATCACCATTTATTATTGTTCATGTATACAAATCCATTATCTCATTTTCTAATGATCCGCTAACATCAAAACACGAAAGTATAGCCAAGAATCAAGGCATCAGCCCAGTTATATTGTTTCATCCCCGTGTATCATGTCACATCCTTGTATCACATGTGCGTATTATGTATGTATATATATACCTACACCTAGTCCTATATATATATATATATACATACACGTATACACCACGTCGAGTCTCAGTGTGTGCGTGTATCTATCTACATGAAACCTACGAATCTCCTCCAAGATATTCATCCTCGGGTAAGGTCTTTCTAAATCAATCTAGTCCAACCTAAGGTCACTACTAGGGTCCTACTCACCGAAATTCTAAGGTCACGTCTGGCTTCCTAATGACAATAAGTACTATCACTATTCTACGTTTGCGGGGGTGCTAAACGCCATCCACCCGACTTCCCTCCGTAGATATACATCTACTCACCTGGTCCTTGTCTGCCGAAGACGGTATCGCTATCCTCTTCTTCATCGCCCGCAGTCCACGTGAGAGGTACCTATACGCAAACACATATAATATCGTAAACTGAATCACGGACAACATCAAAACGACGCACGAAACGCGCATAGGTTAAAACCTATGTCCCGCACATGCAAAAGAACCAAATATCGCTCGATATCGGCGTACAAACGCCGATTGATTGAGATAAGCATCAACAAACAATTCATAGTTATAAAACTCATTACTTATAATATAAAACATGATTTAATTCATCGAAACCCTAAAAATCGATCAAATCGTCCGATTCCGTAAAACCTGAAAACACCAATTTACCGTTTTACTTCAAAACTTGATGTTTAAGAGAAACTAATAGTCATAGTATTCATTAATTATCATAACTAGACTATATAAACCATCACTATATTTTTAACACCCTAATTTATATTAGTTTGAAAATTCTAGTTTACAAACTTGCCCAATTTCGATACTTTTAAGGAAAATTTCACAATATCACATCTAAACTGGATTTTGCATGAATTAATGCAATAAACTACAATTCATGATGATAATAGTATAATGAAATCATAATTTAGATTTTAAACCTCATTTATTTAAGAATTTCCAAAATCTAGTTAGCAAAAATAGCATTTTTATTAGTATTTTTCAATTATCAATAGAAACTTGTAACCAATTTAAGTTTTTCATTCCACTAACAAGTTAATATCCTCATTAAAACCATAATCTAGTGTTACAAACATTAATTGGAATTTTATCTCACCAATATATACAATATATAGAAATCTAGTTTGCAAAATGGATTAATTTAAACAATTTTGGATAAACAATTTACAATATATCATCCATACAAGATTTTCCACTTCTAAAAATGTTAAACTAGTTATTATAACCCTACTTAATTAATAAAAACCATAACTTAATTTTATAAACCCTAACTTGAATTTTAAAACTTGTAGATAGAAATTATTTATTAAATCTAATTATGCTTAAATGAAACATCTAATAACAATAAATCAAAAGAAGAAGATTTATACCTCCACAACATGAAATCCAAACATGAAAATAAGCCTCCAAAATGAATGCTTTCCATCTCCAAAATCCATGTAAAGATGAGCAAAGAATAGAGGGTAGGAATTAATTAGGATTTTGTGGGTTTTTTGTTGAATTTTGATGATTTTTAGTACAAAAATGATGGGGGGAAAATTTTGGGGCTGCCCAGGGTGGTGAGGCCGGCCATGAGGTGAGGAAAAGAGAGGAGAGTGAGAAAAGGTGAAGAAAAGTGTAGAAGGTTTCACAAAAATATCACACAATTAAGTATTTTCATGAATTTATTTAAAAATTCTTTATTTTCTTCACTCCATTTGACCTAGAATGGTAAAGAAGCATTGTAAAATTTTGAAAATAAATTTTGCATGAAACACACTTGATTCTAATATGTAATGGTTCACTTTTGCTAATTAAACCCATTCAAATTTGTAATTTACACTAATTTAGTGTAAAAATAAAGCTTATGTTAATATTTAAAATAATTAATTTAAGAAAAATATTTAATTAAACTAAAAATTTATAAGTGGCAAAATAAACACCATTTACTAGTAATAACATAATTAAAATAGGTATTTTTAAATTTATAGTGAAAAATAATTACGGTTTAGTTTTATGAAAACTAAGTTTTACTTTACCGAAAATTATAAAATTCACTTAAACGATTTTATTTATTTAATTAATTATTTAATTATTTTTAAAAGTTTACAAAGAACTAGAGCTACCCATTTTTAAAACAAGATTCTACAACATCATTAGGTTTCTTTTATTTCATTAATCTCATTAATGAAGTCCCAACAATTTTGCTTCCTAGCATCACAGAAGAAACGAAAGCAACAATATTTATTATATATCATGTATATAATATAAGCATTCGTCTCATCATATAAAGTGATCACATCATAGAATATCAGCAGCAGAAGAACACATATGAAATATTGGATATACTAGAAATTCCGTGTTTTAATTAAGCCAGTACGAATACGCGGATTCCACGGTCACGATGAATAGCCAAACCCACATCCCTAGACCCCTACGAGAGCGGCAAGCAACCCTACCAATTCTAGAGTTTGGAGACCCAGTCTCGACTCCTCGAGATGGTCTCCCACTGGACCCTAGAACCCGGTTGTTTGTGCTCTCCTCCTTGGGTTTATCCTAATACGGAAAGGTAATAATATACATCAATGGTGACATCTTCCTCAACCCGGAAGTGCCCCAATAAAAGAATATTACATACATGTTTTTACATGAATGAAACTGAAAAACTCTCATCTCATATAAAAAACCCCGGCTATCCAAACACGAAGATCCAATATAACATATCACAGCAACACATAACATCATATGTCATCAACGCAAGTAAATATGCATATCCCAAATGTCGTTGACATATAGAAATGAAACCGGTGATACACCACATATTACACTTACGGTCGCAGAAAAGAAAGTGAAAACTACAACAATTGGAATCCGCAACCATTTTAGACATCATAAACCTAATGTATCACATACTTTGGATTTCATGCCTAACCAAATGAATTCTTTAGATATCGAATGCCTAACAATTATAAACCCCGTATTTTTGTCTCGATATTGAAAACACTTTTCAATAGCCAGTCAGGTAATTCAACAAGATTCCCGAAAACCTGATCGAATGCTCGTCGAAAACTTTAGTAGACGGCCGCACCCCCGATGCCGTCGATGAAGTGCACTTAGGTGGAACACCGCGGCCGCGAGCACCCGGAAGGATGCTTTTGGCTACGGGGTTCTCCTATAGTCACTTGGTCGGGGCTATGGGGTGTGGATATCTAGTAATGTTAGACGGTGAGTATCCTCGTACGCTACATGATTGCGACGGACTTTTGATCCACATCAAAATCCCGTGGCAACTAATCACATAAGACTAAATTGCTAGATTTATAAAATTCAAAATAGTTTTCACAAAACTAATTATTGTGGATTCCAAATATTTTATTACATTCACAGATAGCTAGACGATATTAAACATTTCGATCGAATCAACAAACACCCTAAATTTCCCAAAAAGCTCAACACTTGAGCGCAGTTTAAAAATACCCAGAACATGCCACAGCACCTATGTACCAACCATAGAAGGGCCAACCCTTGCCTCACCTATGGCACCGCGGAACTACCATAAACCTTAGGGTTTGGTGGCGGTTCAGGTGTTCACGGTATCGAGTTAGGGTTCCGTTCTTCTAAAGGGTCCATAGAATCACCTGCATGATTTTCTGAAGAATTTAAACTTGGAGAAACCCAACTCTTGGGTGATTTCCAGCGAGGGAGAAAATGGGTATTTGATATTCGTTCAAACTTTTTAATGTCGTCAAGATAACCCGAAACAATGTTAAAATTAAGACTACGAAGCACTCCGAATTGCATTTGCACAAAGATAATATCACATGCAATCTTAGAAAAAACAAGCAACACCTGAAACACCAAAACCCAAAGACTGGAAAACCATAAAAATTTGAAGCCAAAATACATTTAAAAAATATGTGGGGCCGGCTTTTTAATGAATGTAGCTGGCTAAATCCGCCGAGGAGGGCTCAAATTTCTGTGGTGTTCATGTTACATCTCATGCAGCATTCTGCAGTTGCTTAAAAAATTTTAGACACCTTAAAAATTTCGATAGAAACTTGGTTTTTGTTTCGAGTGTTTCGGAGTTGTTTCGGTTTTGTAATTCTACAAACATCGTCTAATTCTCTAGTTTGGCTCTGATACCACTGTAGGGTTCCGCAACACCGCCACTGGGTTTCGAGAGGCATCATCCAAGTCGTTTTCAAAAATTTGGCGCGCTAAAGAACCCTAACCTAGAATCTTAACTAGAGAATTAGACGAAACATACATGTAAACAACTTTACATCTAAGTGAACAAAGAATACAACCTTTGTAGACCGGTCCTTCACATCAAAATCTCCGTGTAGTTATCCCTTCGCTCCAAATAGTTAACTCCCAGACTCTAGAAAGGCTCCACAAGATGAAAGGAACAAGCTTGCTTAAAGTCTTCGAGGCCGAAGATGATCTACGTCGAGGAGACACTTCTAGGGTTCCTAGGCACACTCAAAAGGTTCCACAACTGATCAACCATGGCAAAATCAAATTTTTCCGGTGCCGAGAAACCCTAATGCTAGATCGATAACTAGAGTTTAGGCGAAAACAAATGCAAGTAAACAACTTTACTCTAAAGTGAACGGAAATACAACCTTTGTAGATCCGGTCCTCCACCACCATAGCTCCGTGACAATGTCCCTTCGCTGCGATCATCAGATCCTAGACTCTCGCGGTGGTTTCATCGGAGAAAAGATCGGGCTAGGTCGTCGACTTCGATGCCGAAGATGATCTACGTCGAGGCAACTCAAGATCAAGCTCCAACTTCACCAAGTCATAAAACTTGTGAAGAAAACACCCAATACTACATGGCAAGTGGTAGACGATGAAGAAATAGGAAGTGGGTTCACTTTGGATTTTGATTTCTCACTCTTTTTCTATTGGCACCATTGAATGAGGGAAGGTTTCTTCTTCTTCAAGAAGAAGAATAAGAAGAAAAAGAATATGATAAGAATTCTCTATAATAGAAAATAAAGTGATTCATATCATAATGCAACCTTGGGTTAGTTTAACAAGTGGAGAGAAAAAACTAGGGTTAGGTGAATGGTTAGGTTTAGGAAAGAAACAAAGTGGTCAAAGCTTCATGAAGCTTCAAGGTTAAAACAAAAGATGCCACCATTTTGTTTCTTGCCTTAAAAATAAATAAATAAAATAAATAATTAAGAAAAGATAACAAAACCCTAACCATTCACCTAAACATGGTTTAAAGTAAACATACACCCAAGCTTGCATGTATCATCAAACATGATACAATCTAGTGCCCAAAAATATATCACATATACAATGTGCACAATCAAGTAAGAAAAATATCTTAAGTGAACCAATATTAGTTAATGTAAAGTAATATATCAAATATATAATTATACATTAAATCATTAAATCAACACTTGACTTAATGATCCGGTCATATTGCATATAACCGACTAATATCAATAGTAACAACTTATCGAATCAACACTTCATCCGATAACCCGGCTATATCGCATATAACCAATCAATGTCACATATCGCAAGAATAGAATACAGTATCACATACTGGTATTATTCTCGGTCCCGCACATATCTCATATGCGCTCCTATTTCGTTTCGCTTGAGCCAGGAAACCTCTGTGTAGGACTCTAAAGACTCGTCAATACGCCGGCAGCAGGTGATGATCATATCAAACACCCACAAGCCGCAAGCGGTCTGCTAAACGTAACGGCCACCCGGGTATTGAGCGATCAGAAGATCAACGAGCAAGCCCGCTCAGACTCCTGTGAATCCAACCAGCAACACTTACCGTACAGTCCGGTCTCGTCGTTTGATATGTCGCATATCTCGCCTAGGGGTGGTAAACGTCAAACCCCAATAGCTTGATAAGTCGTGTCGATATGAGGTCTATAACAGTTCGAGAAACTACTGGTAACACTTACCAGTAAATCTCAGCAACCCTGACCAGGGATTTCCTGTTAAAGCCAATCGAACACAGCGCAACATCAACTCCCTATACCGGGAGAGACGAATCCCCTCCTATCGCTCATTGCCTCCATGTTATTCGAGACTGTACCCAAAAACCACCATTTTGCACGCCCTCTTGGACGTGGTAAGGTGGAAATCAAAGCACGGTGGGAATCACACAAGACTCTATGACGATCTCGGGTCTACAGACTAACCTGTACCAATGTCACCAGAGAACTGCCATCTGACGTAAGGTATAATACCATCTGGGACTTCTCGGCGAGTCCGTCCAGTGTACCCAATCTCTACTGAGCAACCGTATATCATCTCTGATGTCATACACCAATGGATATGGGATCATCCATCGCCCATCTGTATGGGTCGAGAAGGTATACGCTAGTCTACACTGGTATATCGATGCCCTGTCTCGATACACCCACGACTAGGGACCTTGAAGGATGTACTTATAGACTACCATGTCCCCACTAGTATGATCCGCATCATAGTCCAGGTAGTCAAGTAAACATCCGAAGGGCTTTACCAACATGTAACCGAGAGACAGTCAGTGTACATGTTAAGGTAAAGAGCAACCAGATAGCATACTATCATGTCGAGCAAGAAAGTCCTCCCTATATATGTCCAAGCATCCACTACAATATACATCCTATGTATAGCAATGGCCTCTAGGGCATACATATAACTAACAATCTCCCACTTGCACTAGGGCCATCTGATAGCAGTTGTTGTAGTATCTCATACTCAACCATCCCATAAAAGTCTCTCTTTGGGAAAAGGCCTTTGTGAGTGAATCCGCCGTGTTGTCCTCTGAGTCTACTCTCCTTACCTCGATCGCCCTGGAGATCAACCATCTCCATGATCAGGTGACACTGCCTTAGAATATGTCTGGATCACTGATGGGAAGGACGTTCCTTGGCATAAGCCACAACTCTATTGTCACACAATGGGAGGAACTAAGTTCATCTCATGAACAAATATACACCCAGACAGCTTCTTTGGTTGTATCTTAAGTAGCGATGTATCCAGCCTTTATCGTCTAGTAAGCCACGGTATCTAGCTTGGAACTCTTCCAACATACCGTCCCTTCATAGAGGGTAAAGACAATGCCTGTGACTGACATTCAGTCGTCCTTATCACCCTGGAACACTTCCAGTGATTCTCCCAAGGATCGATTGATACCATCTCACTACATCTAGTGAGTATCCTAACATCCATTTAGATCTATCTCATAGATCCAAAACATAAGATTTAGGAGGTATCACTTTGATCCTATATGGAGAATCATTGTGATAAGCGGAGATTGACCGAGCGTAGTATAGGAAACTCCTTTCTTATCAAGAGTATGTCATCCACGTACTCTACGAGGATCACCACCATACTCCCTACTACCCTTTTGTTTATACAAGGTTCATCTACCATTTTGATGATGTCAAAATCTTTGACTAACACATCAAAACAGACATTCCAACTCCGCGATGCCTGCTTTATCACATAAAACATCTTGCACACGTTTCCGCTGCTCCCACTGTCTACGAAGACCTCTGGCTGTGTACTTATAGACGCTCTCTTCCAAAACATCATTTAGAAAAGCAGTCATGAAACCCAACCACCATATATCATAGTCATGGTATGTAGCCGTGGCAAGTAGGATCTGGTTGGACTTAAACATAGATCCTTAGAAAATGTTTCAACATAATCCATACCTGGTCAATGATGCAAACCTTTAACAAGTCTAGCTTTGAAAGTCTCAACTTTTCCATGTACACCAAGTAATCTTCTCAAGATATACTTGTTCCTGATGTGGATTTAACCCTTCAGATATAGCAACCAAAGTCCATACTTTGTTGGTGTATAAGGATTCCATCTCAGATCGCTAAGCATCCAGCCATTCTTACAGAGTCCCACTCCTGATGGCCAACTCGAAACTAGTTGGGTCATCATCTCATGATGCAATCCTCGCTCCCACTGTCATAGAGAAACCGAAGTATCTCTCAGGTGGGTGAGGAACCCTACTAGATCGGCGGAGAGGCTGAGGTTCGTCGGTGTCTATTGAATCCTTTGGTTCTACCAAATTATCTGCTGTAGTTTGTATATCTGGAACCTTTCCAGTTCTACATAACAGACCTTACCTCGAGCTTGTCCGGATTTTGCTTTTAGACATAGTCCGGACAACCCCAAATCTTAACTAGCTTAAGACATGGGCTCTTCCCATACCATATCACATATGGAGTGGTAGGCAACTGATTTGATTTGAACCCTATTCAATAGGTATGCAGCTTCTCAAATGCATAACTCCCAAAAGGAAATAGGTAATTCAGTAGTACTCATCATAGAGCACACCTTATCATATAGGGTGTGATTGCTCCGCCCCGATATACCATCGTGCTATGGTTTATACGGAGGAGTAATGCTGAGAGAGAATCTCATTCTCCTTTAGAAAAGTCCAAGAATTCCGTGCTCAAGTATTCTCCTCCCTGAACTCATCATAGGACATAATACTTCTACCCGGTTTTTTGTTCTCTACTTCTAACTTATATTCATATGAATATCTCAAAAGTTTCGGACTTGTGTTTCAACAGGAACATATGTCTGAATCTTGAGAGATTATCAGAAAATGTAATGATGTACAAAGAACCGGTCCTGGCATGTATAGACAGGAGACCTTACTTACATCATCATGTATCAGTCCCAAGAGTTACTAACTCTTTCTTTGTTTCCAATAAACAGAGCTGAGGTCATTATATCTTTGTGACATGACTCGCAAGTTTCATAAGATGTAAATTCAAACTGATTTAAATATGCATCTACTATGTAACTTAAGCTAGTCGGGTCACATTGATATGACCTAGTCTACAAAACCTCAAGAAGGATCCGTTCATTTCTGAACTCTTCCTCTTTTGTGTATTCCGTATACTAAGAACTGTAGTTTTATTTAGAACATTAATGCTTTTAGATAACGTGCCTGAACCGATCAACTCTTGATATAGGAAATGTTCAAAACATTATCCAACAATACAAAATTATATCCTTTCTTTACTAATAAAGAGACTGATATGATTTTGTATATCAGGTTCGGTATCTAATAACATTCGTTCAGAATCAATGTATTGGTAATACAGGGTGACAGTGACCAACAGACTTGGCTGCAACACTTGCCCCGTTTTTCTGTCTCATGAAACTTATCACCCGTTCTCAGTTCTTTACCTATCTTTAGCCCATGTAACAAATTACATATGCGGGATCCTGATCCGATATCTCATATCCAGGACGTAAAGAATACTGAGAAACAATTCTGTATAATGAACACACCCGAAGATGATGCATCAGTATGCACTTTCTTCGTTTGGGCGGCACGGGAATTCTGGTAATCCCTAATTTCCTGCTCTGTTTTATAACAATTAGAAGTTGGAGCGGGACCAACGTTCCCCAGCTCAGTATAACAAGCGGGTTCGGTTAATATTCCATATTATTATCTTGATTAAGGCGTGATATGGTCGCTACCTGGAGAGAGAGAGAAGAAAACACTTAGCGTGCGCTCTTGCAAGAATAGATTGGTTATTATTTTATCTAATCAGGATGGCTCCCACTGTTTTTATCAAATCTTCCTTCAAACCCTAAAAGGAAAGACTAGCCGGGATTAATTACACGCTACAAGTTCGCCAATCTTTCAGCCAGGCCAGTGTCGGTACTTTGAGGGAGGTCCCCCGTGCTTTCGCACGAACCTAATTATAGTAAACCTCATTTTCCCAGAGGCGTAACCTCATTAACACCTTTCTAGACACCTACTTGATCGGCTAATTGTAATGTGTAAAACACTCCCAAGAGTAACAATTACTCACAGCAGGTATCGGGATCCAACTATCTCATAGAAGGTATGCAATCTCATTGCAAATTTCAACACCTGAAATTCCCGATAATATTTTGCCCCAAACGATCTATGACCTTGACAAGGTCAACAAACCATAGACCGTAAGTCAAGTTCAACCCATCATTTCTTGATTGAATCAAACCCACCCGCACGACCCTTGACAAAGGTCAACAAGGCCGTACGACTACCCTAACCCAATCTGCATCATATGCATAAGCAGATAAATACTGGTTAGCTACCGCACACTGCTCCTTGACAAGGTCAACAAACACAGCACAAATACTAAGCAGGACTTATCTGAAATGACGGAGGGCTACGACAGGTTTTTCTAAAAACCTATTGCGTAATGAACTTGATATCGTTGTAGGATCGAATGAATTTTGAAATGGTGTGTTTTTTAGGCTTTTCTAGTTTTGCTAAAGGGGTCACTCTCGGTGAAGGGATCGTCGGCCCTTTCCTCGTCGAATGAGGTGTGGGATATATCATATATATCGCTGTGTAAAGTAAAAACTATAGAAGCTATCAAAAGACAAACCGTGTGTGTAGCATCTGCCAGTTATTGCTAAAGGGGTCACTCTCGGTGAAGGGATCGTCGGCCCTTTCCTCATCGAATAAGGTGCAGGATATATCATATATACTGCTGTGCAAAGGAAGAACTGTAGCTACCAGTTTTAATTTTTGAAATTCGATTCCACAATATCTTTAGGTTTCTTTTATTTCATTAATCTCATTAATGAAGTCCCATCATTTAAGCACCTAAACATCACAGATAAATACGACGTACACTTATGTCATCCACATTCGCCTCGATGTCCCCTCGTGCACCGTTAGGTTAGGTAACTAACGACAGAGCGGGGCAGGGCTAGCGCGGGTGTAAAACATAAGTAACGTCTATATAATATATCATATATACTATATACAGTATCCATCACAGCATATCAAATGATCACATCACAGATATCACAGCAGAATAATCATATGAAACATTGGATATACTAGGACGTCCGTGTTTTTAATACGAGCCAGTATAAAACACGGATTCCACGGTCGCGATGAATAGCTAAACCCACACCCCTAGACCCCTACGAGAGCGGCAAGCAACCCTACCAATTCTAGAGTTAGGAGACCCGGACTCGACTCCTCGAGTTGGTCTCCCACTGGACTCCAGAACCCGGTTACTTGTGCCCTCCTCCTTGGGTCTATCCTAGTGCGGAAAAGTAAATAATATACAAAAGGTGACATCTTCCATAACCTGGAAGTGCCCCAATAAAAGAATATTACATACAAGTTTTTACATGAATGAAAATGAAAAACACTCATCTCATATAAAAAAAAACCGGCTATTCAAACACGACGATCCAATATAACATATCCAGCAACACATAACATCACATGTCATCAACGTAAGTAAACATGCGTATCCTAATTGTCGTTGACATATAGCAAAGAAACCGGCGATATCACATATTACACTTACGGTCACAGAAAAGAAAGTGTAAAACTACAACAGTTGGAATCCGCAAACTCTTTAGACACCGCATGCCTAACCAAATGAATTCCTTAGACATCGCATGCCTAACAATTATAAACCCCGCATTTTAGTCTCATTATCGAAAACTCTTTTCAATATGAAGTCGGGCAATTCAACAAGATTCCCGACATTCTGATCGAATGCTCGTCGCAAACTTTAGTAGACGACCGCACCTCCGATACCTTCGACGAAGTGCACCAAGGCTGAACACCGCTGCCGCGAGCACCAGAACGGATGCTTTCGGTGACGGGGTTCTCCTATAGTCACTTGGTCGGGGCTATGGGGTGTAGCTGTCTATTAAGTTTACCAGGCGAGTATCCGTGTACGCTATGTGATTGCGACGGATTTTTGATCGCATCAAAATTCCATGGCAACCGATCAAGTGAGACTAAAGTGCTATGTTTATAACATTCATATTAGTTATCTCATAACTACTTGTGGATTCCAAATATTGTATCACATTCCAGATAAATAGAAAATGTTAAACTTTCCGATCGAACAATCAAACACCCAAGTTTTCCCGAAACAGCTCAACACATGAAATAAGTTTAAAAACATTCACTTCATGCCTCAGTACCAACGGTCCAGCCGTAGAAGGGTCAAGCCAACGCCTCACATGTGGCACGCCGTACTGCCCCAAAACCTAAGGTTCAAAGGGCAGTTCAAGACGGTCACATAATCGAGTTAAGGTTTGTTGTCTTCTAGAGGGACCATCACGTTACTTGCACTACTTAGAACGTCATTAAACAACGGAAAAATCCAACACTTGGAAATTTTCTGGCAGGGGAAAAATTGGGTATTTATATCCGGTCGAACTTTTTAACATATTCTTAAATTACCCAGAAAAACACATAGACGAAATTAGACTTCCTGATCGAAACACGGAGTCCCCAATACAACCCAGAAAACTCAACTCTTGAGTAAATATTAAAAATTCCCATAAAATACAGCACCTCCAAACACAAATTACTGTGCAAACCACGTGGCCTAACTCACCAGAATGGCCGCGGAACCGCCGCAAAAGCAGGGGTGGGGCCGCGGTTCCGCGGCGCTTTGGTCGAGTTAGGGTCACGTGCTGCACAGTAACTCATACAATTTCCTGCTGAATTTTTTGGATATTTTTAATTTGGAAAAATACACTTTTTCAGAAAAAGTCCAGAGAGGGTTAAAAGTTAGGGTTTCGGGGTTCGATCGGATTTCTAATATCGTCTACACATCGCCTAAGGCTCTAGCTAGGCTCTTATACCACTATAGGGTTCCTAGGCACACTGAAGAGGTTTCACAACTGATCAACCATGGCAAAATCAAATTTTTCCGGTGCCGAGAAACCCTAATGCTAGATCGATAACTAGAGTTTAGGCGAAAACAAATGCAAGTAAACAACTTTACTCTAAAGTGAACGGAAATACAACCTTTGTAGATCCGGTCCTCCACCTCCATAGCTCTATGACGATGTCCCTTCGCTGCGATCATCGGATCCTAGACTCTCGCGGTGGTTTCATCGGAGAAAAGAACGGGCTAGGTCGTCGACTTCGATGCCGAAGATGATCTACGTCGAGGCAACTCAAGATCAAGCTCCAACTTCACCAAGTCATGAAACTTATGAAGAAAACACCCTATACTACATGGCAAGTGGTAGAGGATGAAGAAATAGGAAGTGGGTTCACTTTGGATTTTGATTTCTCACTCTTTTTCTATTGGCACCATTGAAGGAGGTAAGGTTTCTTTTTCTTCAAGAAGAAGAAGAAGAAGAAAAAGAATATGATAAGAATTCTCTATAATAGAAAATAAAGTGATTCATATCATAATGCAACCTTGGGTTCGTTTAACAAGTGTAGAGAATAAACTAGGGTTAGGTGAATGGTTAGGTTTAGGAAAGAAACAAAGTGGTCAAAGCTTCTTGAAGCTTCAAGGTTAAAACAAAAGATGCCACCATTTTGTTTCTTGCCCTAAAAATAAATAAATAAAATAAATAATTAAGAAAAGATAACAAAACCCTAACCATTCACTTAAACATGGTTTAAAGTAAACATACACCCAAGCTTGCATGTATCATCAAACATGATACAATCTAGTGCACAAAAATATATCACATATACAATGTGCACAATCAAGTGAGATAAACATCTTATATGAACCAATATTAGTTAATGTAAAGTAATATATCAAATATATAATTATACATTAAATTATTAAATCAACACTTGACTTAATGATCCGGTCATATTGCATATAACCGACTAATATCAATAGTAACAACTTATCGAATCAACACTTCATCCGATAACCCGGCTATATCACATATAACCGATCAATGTCACATATCGCGAGAATAGAATACAGTATCACATACTGGTATTATTCTCGGTCCCGCACATATCTCATATGCGCTCCTATTTCATTTCACTTGAGCCAGGAAACCTCTGTGTAGGACTCTAAAGACTCGTCAATACGCCAGCAGCAGGTGATGATCATATCAAACACCCACAAGCCGCAAGCGGTCTGCTAAACGTAACGGCCACCCGGGTATTGAGCGATCAGAAGATCAACGAGCAAGCCCGCTCAGACTCCTGTGAATCCAACCATCAACACTTACCGTACAGTCCGGTCTCGTCGTCTGATATGTCGCATATCTCGCCTAGGGGTGGTAAACGTCAGACCCCAATAGCTCGATAAGTCGTGTCGATATGAGGTCTATAACAGTTCGAGAAACTACTGGTAACACTTACCAGTAAATCTCAGCAACCCTGGCCAGGGATTTCCGATTATAGCCAATCGAACACATCGCAACATCAACTCCCTATACCGGGAGAGACGAATCCCCTCCTATCGCTCATTCCCTCCATGTGATTCGGGACTGTACCTAAAAACCACCGTTTTGCATGCCTTCTTGGACGAGGTAAGGTGGAAATCATAGCACAGTGGGAATCACACAAGACTCTATGACGATCTCGGGTCTACAGACCAACCTGTACCAGTGTCACCAGAGAACTGCCATCTGACGTAAGGTATAATACCATCTGGGAGTTCTCGGTGAGTCCGTCCAGTGTACCTAGTCTCCACTGAGCACCCGTATATCATCTCTGATGTCAAACACCAATGGATATGGGATCATTCATCGCCCATCTGTATGGGTCGAGAAGGTATACGCTAGTCTACACTGGCATATCGATGCCCTGTCTCGATACACCCACGACTAGGGACCTTGAAGGATGTACTTATGGACTACCACGTCCCCACTAGTATGATCCGCATCATAGTCCAGGTAGTCAAGTAAACATCCTAAGGGCTTTACCAACATGTAACAGAGAGACAGTCAGTGTACACGTTAAGGTAAAGAGCAACCAGATAGCATACTATCATGTCGAGCAAGAAAGTCCTCCCTATATATGTCCAAGCATCCACTACAATATACATCCTATGTATAGCAATGGCCTCTAGGACATACATATAACTAACAACACTAACCCAAGCTACCTCTTCACTAAGTGATGAACTAGTGTAGAAACAACCCAATCTAAATGGCTAGTCCAGAAGAGGTTGATGAAGTAGGAATTTTTCTCACTTTATAAATTATTTTCTCACTCATTTTCTTCACCTCCCGAAAAGCTAGAGAGCTTGCGGTAGGAGATGAAGAAAAGCAACCATGGAGAGAAGCAAGTGAAGAATGAATCAAGCGGTGATAATAACAACCATGGGTGAGATAATGTCTCATAATAACTCATGTAGAGACTTAACCATGGTTAGGGATAATAGATGGGTTAACAAATATCTCAAATGAAACAAAATTAGTGGACTAAGTCAATGGTCACTACAAGCTTCTCCAAGATTCAAACCATGTGACCAATTTCCAACTAATTTTGATTTACATTAAATAAATAAAACCCATCATTATGATAAGCATGGTGTGAGTCTCATACACCCATGTCTCATGTATCATCTAGCATGACATAAAAGAATGTACATTAGTATATATCACATATATACTAAGTGTACACAAGTGAGAAAAAGAAATTCTTAAGTGAGTTAATATTAGTTAATGTAAGTTAATATATCAAATATATAATTATACATTAATATATTAAATCAACACTTGATTTAATAATCCAGCAATATCATATATAACCGACTAATATCATATGTATCAACTTATCGAATCAACACATGATTCGACAGCCTGGCTATATCACATATAACCGATCGATATCACATATCGCGAGAATAGAATACGATATCACATACACGTATTAATCTCGGTCCCACACATATAACATATGTGCTCATACTTCGTTTCGCTTGATGTCACGACCCGAAATAGCCCGTGACTGGCCCTTGAATCATATGAAGTCTATAGGACCCCATCTAATTCAAGAAAGCCAAAAGTCCAGAAATCAAAAACCATTTTAAAGAGTAAATAAAGAAAACTAGTTTTTAAGAGGTATAGAAAACATGTTTTAAAAACAAGGTTTTTAAATAAGTAAGACGAATATGCAATTTTAAAATCTCTAGTCTTTTCTGAAAATTTCGGCAGAGTTTCCTTTGTAAATACTGGCCCCAAACGGGGTATAACATGAATAGTATATATACAATGATAAAAGGCATCCCCAAGCGGGGGTTAGCTCTTCGTCAATCGACGGTCACAACCACGCAAGTAATATAATATACAACGCCGAATGGCGAGGATCAAAACTCAAAAAAGAAACTCAAAATCAGCATGAAAACTATAATACTACAACGCACGACTCTAAGTTCGAAATAATACATAACTAGTTTTCTAAGTCTGAAACAATATACAAGTTTGGTTGATGGAATTACTAGATACAACTGAATATAATAATTACAAGGGTGGTAACGATGCGAGTGAACCCACCTACCAATGCAATCACCCAGAAAGGAAGCAGTGTACCAGAAAAGCCGCAATGAAACCTGTGCGGCAAAACCTGCAAGAACTGTGCCACAACGGGGGTGAGTTTCCAACTCGTGAATAGAAAACATCACAGAGCAGAAATCGTATGTATGACACAATCCTAGGTCAATACGATCAGATATATATATATATAAACCTCAAATGAATAAGTCTGAAGCATGAAAAGGTGGCCAGGGTAAACATATATACATAAGTGTAATCCCATGTGCTCGTGTAAGTGCCTCAGGTAACAATATATCATAAATATGAGGTATGATCAATGTAGTCAGTGTCAACTATATCATGAAGTTTATAAGTATGTGGATATCATCCAACTAAGTGATCAATGTCATCAATATCAACTATATGTATATATGTGTGTGTGTGGATCTCATCCACGTGTCACCAATGATAATAAGCATCATGCATGTAAATATCATAAAGCATATGCATGGAAGTATGAGGATGTAAATCAACATGTGTCGCTCGAGACATATCAAAATCATGGAACCTGAGAGTCTAGCATCAACACTCGAAAACATCATAAAACCTGTGCCTAGCATCGACACGTAAATCCTCATATATATAGGGCTCCGTCAGTCCGGATCAGCCCACGGGCTCCGTCTATCCGGATCGGCCCATATCATCTCTCAACTCCGGTCGGTATCCCCCAGATATCCACCGAGCTCAAATACAATCATCGGTAGGTAGTACTTCCCTTCCAGGCTCACCGTCTAACATATACGAGTGTTCTTGCCCCGGGGTAGCTCACCGGGTCCACCATGTACCCGCAGACGGTGCCTACCTCTCCTCGAATCGGGTTTCACATGTCGCTCTCAGAACTGAGAAAACACATGGTGGACGCACTGAAATATCATATCAAGGGTAACCGGTTTTTTTTTAAACAATACAAACTTTCTTTTGAAATACCCACGGTTCCCAAATCCAGAAATATCATGGAAACAACATATCTCAATGTGTATAATCATAAGGCAAGATGTATGCGACATATAAAAGAATGTAAGCATATCAATACATCATGTAACATGGAATAGTAATATGCACATATTGAGGGAAACCGCTCTTTTAAAATGAATACAGTTTTAAAATATATCTTGCGGTTCCCAAAGCTCAAAATCAAAGCAGAATCATCTATGTATGTACAAATACGTATGTTTACAAGTATGAATGTACAACAGGTAGGTGCATAAGTATGTGTGTACAACAGGTAGGTGCATAAGTATGAGTGTACAATATGTAAGTACACAAGTATGAGTGTAGAATAGGCATGTGCACAAGTATAAGTGTACGGTATATAAGTACACAAGTACGAGTGTACAATATGTAGGCGCACAAGTATGAGTGTACAATATGTACGTACACAAGTATGAGTGTACAATATGTACGTACACAAGTATGAGTGTACAATAGGTGTGTGCACCAGTATGAGTGTACAGTATATAAGTACACAAGTATGAGTGTACAATATGTAGGTGCACAAGTATGAGTGTACAATATGTAGGTACACAAGTATGAGTGTACAATAGGTATTTGCACAAGTATGAGTGTACAGTATATAAGTACACAAGAATGAGTGTACAATATGTAGGTGCATAAGTATGAGTGTACAATATGTAGGTGCACAAGTATGTGTGTACAATATGTAAGTACACAAGTATGAGTGTACAATAGGTATGTGCACAAGTATGAGTGTACAATATGTAAGTACACAAGTATGAGTGTACAATATGTAAGTACATAAGTATGCCATGCAAGGGATCATATCCTGAATGCAACAGTCCTACCGTGTAGTGACATGGCAATTATCGATGATGAAGTGTGTGAGTCGGCAATCAGGTGTACGTGGAACATATGCATCATCGATAATGGTGCTGGTGTCCTAACAGCATGGTTTGATATAACAATAAACATATTTAACATGCAATGTGATGCAAACAGTAAGAATATGCGGCAAATGAATAATAAACACAACAGTATAGAATATACATCAATGTATCCGTGTTATACTGTTTTTCCATTTGAAAGAAGTCGAATCGGGGTTTTTAGGAAAATAATGGCTACGGTGTTTTTAAGAAAAGATGCGTCTTTTGAAAATATCCGTAGAATCCCTCGCCTGTTTTTAACTACTCCCGACTCGTTAGTTTTTGAAATAGGTATGACATCGGCCTAGCCTAACATCTACTAGCAGAACTACAGCTCTAACTAACAAGTCAATCAGGAGGGGTATGGAAACCACCTAAATCTGAGTCGATATATATATATATATAATAGTCGGTGATCCCGCCTCAAAGGTGCCACTTACGATACAATATCGTATGACATCCTCGAGTCATGAGTGCGGATCTATCATCTATATAAAGCTCATATGGTAAATCATCATACGGCATCCCAAAAGATGGGTACAGGTCAATATCACATTCATCTCATCAGTTATCTGGTATCCTTATCATAATATCTCATGATCTGAGGTACTATTCTAAGTCCAGTACAAATCGATACCATTTATATAAATACAAATGCGTGTGTGAAACACACGTCCAAAGGCCCACTAAAATCTCATGTCGTATCCCAAATACGAATCACATCATATCACCGATCTCATGGCGCTATGCCCAATCTCATCGACTCATCTCCAAATATCATACACTATCCTCATCATCCAGGTATAAGTAAAACAAACAAGCATATGTGTGTGTGTAGGTGTAAACCTATTCTAGGGTTCGCAACTAGGAAACTATACTAGTTTGCTTCTAAACCCTAATCTATCCATAGTACACCTAAACACATCTAGAATATCCATATCACACTTAACGCTATCATACTTATATATATAGTGTTAGTTATATGTATGCCCTAGAGGCCATTACTGTACATAGGATGTATATTGTAGTGGATGCTGGGACATATATAGGGAGGACTTTCTTGCTCGACATGATAGTATGCTATCTGGTTACACTTTACCTTAACGTGTATACTGGGTGTCTCTCTGTTACATGTTGGTAAAGCCTTTAGGATGTGTACTTGACTACCTGGACTATGATGCGGATCATACCAGTGGGGACATGGTAGTCCATAAGTACATCCTTCAAAGTCCCTAGTCGTGGGTGTATCGAGACGGGCGTCGATATACCAGAGTAGACTAGCGTATACCTTCTCGACCCATACAGATGGGCGATGGATGATCCCATATCCATTGGTGTTTGACATCAGAGATGATATACGGGTGCTCAGTGGAGACTGGGTACACTGGACGGACTCGCCGAGAACTCCCAGATGGTATTATACCTTACGTCAGATGGCAGTTCTCTGGTGACACTGGTACAGAGTAGTCTGTTGACCCGAGATCATCATAGAGTCTTGTGTGGTTCCCACTGTGCTTTGATTTCCATCTTACCACGTCCAAGAGGGCGTGCAAAACGGTGGTTTTTGGGTACAGTCCCGAGTCACATAGAGGCAATGAGCGATAGGAGGGGATTCGTCTCTCCCGGTATAGGGGGTTGATGTTGCGCTGTGTTCGATTGGCTATAACAGGAAATCCCTGGCCAGGGTTGCTGAGATTTACTGGTAAGTGTTACCAGTAGTTTCTCGAATTGTTATAGACCTCATATCGACACGACTTATCGAGCTATTGGGGTCTGACGTTTACCACCCCTAGGCAAGATATGCGACATATCAGACGACGAGACAGGACTGTACGGTAGTGTTACTGGTTGGATTCACTGGAGTGTGAGCGGGCTTGCTCGTCGATCTTCTGATCGCTCAATACCCGAGTGGCCGTTACGTTTAGCAGACCGCTTGCGGCTTGTGGATGTTTGATATGATCATCATCTGATGCCGGCGTATTGACGAGTCTTTAGAGTCCTACACAGAGGTTTCCTGGCTCAAGCGAAATGAAATAGGAGCGCATATGAGATATGTGCGGGACCGAGAATAATACCAGTATGTGATACTGTGTTCGATTCTCGTGATGTGACATTGATCGGTTATATGCGATATAGCCGGGTTATCGGATCAAGTGTTGATGCGATAAGTTGTAACTAATGATACCAGTCGGTTGTGTGCGTCATGACCGGATCGTTAAATCAAGTGTTGATTTAATGATTTAATGCATAATTATATATTTGATATATTACTTTGCATTAACTAGTATTGGTTCACTTAAGATGGATTTTCTCACTCGGATGTGCGCATTACATATGCGATATGATTTTGTGCACTTGTTTGTATCATGTTTAATGATACATGCTCATTAGGGTTTGTGTAAAGAATTAAACCTTGGTTAAAGAAATGGTTAGGGTTTTTATTTGCTTATTCATTTATTCATTTGTTTATTTTTTTGGAAAAATATTAACATAAGATGAAATGGTGGCCTTCTTTGTTTTATTCATGAAGGTTCATGAAGTATTGACCTTGTGACCATTTTGTCTCATGGTTAACCCTAACCATTCCTTTCAACCATGATTAATACTCTACACTAAACCATGGTTTCATGATGATAAGTATTCTTTTAATTTGCTTTTTGAAAAAGAACTTATCATAATAATTATCATCTTCTTCTTCTTCTCCTTCAAGAAGAAAACCAAGCTTCATCAATGGTGATTGATGAATATGAGTGAGAAATCTATTTCTAAAGTGAACCCACTTCCTATTTCTTCATCCTACACCTCTTGCCAAGTAGTATAGGGTGTTTTCTTCACAAGTTTCATGACTTGGTGAAGTGGGAGCTTGATCTTGCGATGCCTCGACGTAGATCATCTTCGGCATGGACATCGACGACCTAGCTCGCCTATTCTCCGATGAAGCCGACGCTAAAGCCCGGGATTTGTTTTGGACAGTGAGAGGACTTCGTTGCGGAGCGATGGAGGTGGAGCACCGGATCTACAAAGGTTGTATTTCCGTTTCCTTTTAGTTAAGTTGTTAACTAGATTCTTCTTTCGCCTAGAATTCTAGCCAACGATCCGTATTAGGGTTTCTCGGCACCCATAAAATTTGAAATTGGCATGGTTAATGCCTTGTGAGACCTCTTGGGAGTGCCAAGGAACCCTACATTGGTATCAGAGCCTAGCTAGAGCCTTAGGCGAAGTCTAGACGACGTTTGAAATCCGAACGAACCCGAAACCCATTTTCCAAAATGCTCTCTGTCCAATTCTTAAAAATCTGGATTTTTCAATATTAAAAATATGCAGAAAATTAAGCAGGTTTTTTTATGAATTGCTGTGAAAAACGGAGACCTAACTCCGTCATAACGCCGCGGAACCGCGGCCTGGGCCCACGTGGCGCGGCGGTTCCGCGGCCATATTGTTGACTCATTGACTCCTTTTTGCACAGTAATGTTTATAATTAATTCCTGTGTTTTCTGGGTAATTTTAATATATACTATGCAGTTGACTTTTCTAGGGTTGTTTTGGGGATTCGAATGTTCGATCGGATTATCAAATTTTGTCTGTGTGGCTTTCCGGATAAATTTTAGAATATGTTAAAAAGTTCGACCGGATATAAATACCCAATTTTTCCCCTGTCTGGAAATTTCCAAGTGTTGGATTTTTCCGTAGTTTGACGACGTTCTAAGTAGTGCAAGTAACGCGATGGACCCTCTAGAAGACAACAAACCTTAACTCGATTATGTGACCGTCTTGAACTGCCCTTTGAACCTTAGGGTTTGGGGCAGTACGGCGTGCCACATGTGAGGCGTTGGCTTGACCCTTCTACGGCTGGACCGTTGGTACTGAGGCACGAACTGAATGTTGTTAGACTTATTTCATGTGTTGAGCTGTATCGGGAAAACTTGGGTGTTTGACTGTTCGATCAAAAAGTTTAACATTTTCTGTTTATCTGGAATGGGATACAATAATTGGAATTCACAAACAGTTATGAGATAACTGAATGAATGTTATAAATCTAGCCGTTTAGTCTCACTTGATGTTGAAAAGAGTTGTCGATAATGAGACTAAAATGCGGGGTTTATAACTGTTAGGCATGTGATGTCTAAGCATTTCATTTGATTAGGCATGCGATGTCTAAAGAAGTTGCGGATTCCAACTGTTGTAGTTTTACACTTTCTTTTCTGTGACCGTAAGTGTAGTATGTTCATATCGCCGGTTTCGTTGCTATACGTCAACGACAATTGGGGTATGCATACTTACTTACGTTGATGACATGTGATGTTATGTGTTGCTTGATATGTTATATTGGATCGTCGTGTTTGAATAGCCGGGGGTTTTTATGTGAGATGAGTGTTTTTCATTTTCATTCATGTAAAAACTTGTATGTAATATTCTTTTTATTTGGGGAACTTTTAGGTAGCGGAAGAAGTCACCTTTTGTATATTATTTACTTTTCCGCACTAGGATAGACCCAAGGAGGAGAGCACAAGTAACCGGGTTCTGGAGTCCAGTGGGAGACCAGCTCGAGGAGTCGAGTCCGGGTCTCCTAACTCTAGAATTGGTAGGGTTGCTTGCCGCTCTCGTAGGGGTCTAGGGGTGTGGGTTTGGCTATTCATCACGACCGTGGAATCCGTGTTTTATACTGGCTCGTATTGAAAACACGGACGTCCTAGTATGTCCAATATTTCATATGTTTCTTCTGCTGCGATATCTGTGATGTGATCATGTGATGTTCTGTGATAGATACAGTATATAGTATATATGATATATTATATAGGCGTTACTTATGTTTTACACACGCGCTAGCCCTGCCCTGCTCTGCCGTTAGTTACCTAACCTAACGGTGCACGAGGGGACATCGAGGCGAATGCGGATGGCATAAGTGTACGTCGTATTTATCTGTGATGTTTAGGTAACTTAAATAATGGGACTTCATTAATGTGATTAATGAAAGAAAAGAAACCTAAAGATGTTGTAGAATTGAATTTCAAAATAAAACAGGTAGCTACAGTTCTTGCTTTGCACAGCGGTATATATGATATATCCTGCACCTTATTCGATAAGGAAAGGACCGAGATCCCTTCACCGGGAGTGACTCCTTTAGCAATAACTGGCAGATGCTACACACTCGGTTTGTCTTTTGATTGCTTTTAAAGAGTTTTTGCTTTGCACAGCGGTATATATGATATATCCTGCACCTCATTCGACGAGGAAAGGACCGACGATCCCTTCACCGGGAGTGACTCCTTTAGCAAAACTAGAAAAGCCTCAAAAGCACTCCATTTTAAAAATTCATTCGATCCTACAACGATATCAAGTTCATTACGCAATAGGTTTTCAAAAAAACCTGTCGTAGCCCTCCGTCATTTCAGATAAGTAGTAGTTAGTATTCGTGCTGCGTTTGTTGGCCTTTGTCAAGGCGTAGTGTGCGGTAGCTAACTGGTGCTTATCTGCTTATGCATATGATGCAGATTGGGTTAGGGTAGTCGTGCGACCTTGTTGGCCTTTGTCAAGGGCCGTGCGGGTGGGTTTAATTCAATCAGGAAATGACGGGTTGAACTTGACTAGCATCCTATGGTTTGTTGGCCTTTGTCAAGGTCATAAGAGGTTAGGGGCAAAATACTATCGGGAATTTCAAGTATTGAAATTTGCAATGAGATTGCATACCTTCTATGAGATAGTTGGATCCCGATACCCGCTGCGAGTAAGAGTTACTCCTGGGAGAGTTTTACATATTACAATTAGCCGATCAAGTAGGTGTCTAGAAAGGTGTTAACGAGGTTACGCCTCTGGGAAAATGAGGTTTACATTAATTAGGTTCGTACGAAAGCACGGGGGACCTCCCTCAAAGTACCGACACTGGCCTGGCTGAAAGATTGGAGAACTTGTAGTGTGTAATTAATCCCGGCTAGTCTTTCCTTTTAGGGTTTGAAGGAAGATTTGATAAAAAGCAGTGGGAGCCATCCTGATTAGATAAAATAATAACCAATCTATTCTTGCAAGAGCGCACGCTGAGTGTTTTCTTCTCTCTCTCTCCAGGTAGCGACCATATCATGCCTTAATCAAGATAATAATACGGATTATTGACCGAACCCGCTTGTTATACTGTGCTGGGGAACGTTGGTCCCACTCCAACTTATAATTGTTATAAGACAGAGCAGGAAATTGGGGATTACCAGAACTCCCGTGCCGCCCAAACGAAGAGAGTGCATGCTGATGCATCATCTTCGGGTGTGTTCATTATACAGAACTGTTTCTCAGTATCCTCCACATCCTTGGTATATGATACCGGATCAGGATCCCAGATATGTAATCTGTTACATAGGGCTACAAAAGGGTAGAAAAACTGAGAACGGATGATAAGTTTCATGAGACAGAAAAACGGGGCAAGTGTTGCAGCCAAGTCTGTTGGTCACTGTCACCCTGTATTATCAATACATTGATTCTGAACGAATGTTATTAGATAGCGAACCTGATATACAAAATCATATCTGTCTCTTTATTAGTAAAGAAACGATAAAATTTTGTATTGTTGGATAATGTTTTGAACATTTCCTATATCAAAAGTTGATCGGTTCAGGCACGTTATCTAAAAGCATTGATGTTCTAAATCAAACTACAGTTCTTAGTATATAGAACACACACAAGAGGAAGAATTCAGAAATCAACGAATCCTTCTTGAGGTATTGTAGACTAGGTCATATCAATGCGACCAGACTGGCTGAAGTTACATGAAGATGCATATTTAAATCCTGTTTGAATTTACATCTTGTGAAACTTGCCAGTCATGTCACAAAGATAAGATGACCATAGCTCCGTTTACTGGAAACAGAGAAAGAGTTAGTGAACTCTTGGGATGATACATGTTGATGTATGTAGGTCCCCTGTCTACATATTCCAGGATTGGTTCTTTGTACTTCGTTACATTCTCTGATAATCTCTCAAGATTCAGACATATGTTCCTGTTGAAACACAAGTCCGAACCTTTTGAGATATTTACAGAATATAAGTTAGAAGTAGAGAACCGATAAGGGTATAAGTATTATGTCCTATGATGCGATCAAGGAGGAGAATACTTGAGCACGGAATTCCTGCATTATTCTAAAGGAGAATGAGATTCTCTCTCAGCATTACTCCTCCGTATACACCATAGCACGATGGTATATCGGGACGGAGCAGATACACCCTATTTGATATGGTGTGCTCTGTGATGAGTACTGCTGAGTTACCTTTTTCCTTTTGGGAGTTATGCACTTATGAAGTTGCATACCTATTGAATAGGGTTCCAATCAAATCAGTTGCCTACCATTTCATATGTGATATGGAAAGGGAAGAGCCCATGTCTTAAGCTAGTTAAGATTTGGGGTTGTCCGGCCTATATCTAAAAGAAAAATCCGGACAAACTCGAGGCAAGGTAAGTTATGTAGAACTGGAAAGGTTCCAGCTATACAAACTACAGCAGAAGATTTGACAAAACCAAAGGATTCAATAGTTACCAACGAACCTCAGCCTCTCCACCGATCTAGTAGGGTTCCTCACCCACCTGAGAGATATTTCGGTTTCTCTATGACAGTGGGAGCGAGGATTGCATCATGAGATGATGACCCAACTAGTTTCGAGCTGGCCATCAGGAGTGAGACTTTGTAAGAATGGCTGGATGCTTAGTGATCTGAGATGGAATCCTTATACACCAACAAAGTATGGACTTTTGTTGCTATATCTGAAGGGTTAAATCCCCATCAGGAGCAAGTATATCTTGAGAAGATTACTTGGTGTACATGGAAAAGTTGAGACTTTCAAAGCTAGACTTATTAAAGGGTTTGCATTATTCACCAGGTATGGATTATGTTGAAACCTTTTCTAAGGATCTATGCTTAAGTCCATCCAGATCCTACTTGCCACGGCTACATACCATGACTACGATATCTGGTGGTTGGGTGTCATGACTGCTTTTCTAAATGATGTTTTAGAAGAGAACGTCTATAAGTACACAGCCAGAGGGCTTCGTAGACAGTGGGAGCAGCGGAAACGTGTGCAAGATGCTTTATAGGATAAAGCAGGCATCGCGGAGTTGGAACATCTATTTTGATGAAGTAGTCAAAGAGTTTGACATCATCAAAATGATAGATGAACCTTGTATATACAAAAAGGTAGTAGGGAGTATGGTGGTGATCCTCGCAGAGTACGTGGATGACATACTCTTGATAGGGAAGGAGTTTCCTATGCTATGCTCGGTCAATCTCCGCTTATCATAATGATTCTCCATATAGGATCAAAGTGATACCTCCTAAATCCTGGATTTTGGATCTATGAGATAGATCTAATTGGATGTCAGGAATCTCACTAGTAGTAGTAAGATGGTATCAATCGATCCTGAGGAGAATCACTGGAAGGGTTCCAGGATGATAAAGACGACTGAATGTCAGTCACAGGCATTGTCTTTACCCTCAGTGGAGGGACGGTATGTTGGAAGAGTTCCAAGCTAGATACCGTGGCATACTAGACGATAAAGGAAGGATACATCGCTACTAAAGATGCTACCAAAGAGGCTGTTTGGGTGTATATTGGTTCATGAGATGAACTACGTTCCTACCATTGTGAGTCAATGGAGTTGTGGCTTATGCCGAGGAACGCCGGTCCCATCAGTGATCCAGACATATTCTAAGGCAGTGTCACCTGATCATGGAGATGGTTGATCTCCAGGGTGATGAGGTAAGGAGACGAGACTCAGAGGACAACACGGCGGATCCACTCACGAAGGCCTTTTCCCAGAGAGAGACTTTTATGGGATGGTTGAGTATGAGATACTACAACCACTACTACAGATGGCCCTAGTGCAAGTGGGAGATTGTTAGTTATATGTATGCCCTAGAGGCCATTACTGTACATAGGATGTATATTGTAGTGGATGCTGGGACATATATAGGGAGGACTTTCTTGCTCGACATGATAGTATGCTATCTGGTTACACTTTACCTTAACGTGTATACTGGGTGTCTCTCTGTTACATGTTGGTAAAGCCCTTAGGATGTGTACTTGACTACCTGGACTATGATGCGGATCATAATAGTGGGGACATGGTAGTCCATAAGTACATCCTTCAAAGTCCCTAGTCGTGGGTGTATCGAGACGGGGCATCGATATACCAGAGTAGACTAGCGTATACCTTCTCGACCCATACAGATGGGCGATGGATGATCCCATATCCATTGGTGTTTGACATCAGAGATGATATACGGGTGCTCAGTGGAGACTGGGTACACTGGACGGACTCGCCGAGAACTCCCAGATGGTATTATACCTTACGTCAGATGGCAGTTCTCTGGTGACACTGGTACAGAGTAGTCTGTTGACCCGAGATCGTCATAGAGTCTTGTGTGGTTCCCACTGTGCTTTGATTTCCATCTTACCACGTCAAAGAGGGCATGCAAAACGGTGGTTTTTGGGTACAGTCCCGAGTCACATGGAGGCAATGAGCGATAGGAGGGGATTCGTCCCTCCCGGTATAGGGGGTTGATGTTGCGCTGTGTTCGATTGGCTATAACAGGAAATCCCTGGCCAGGGTTGCTGAGATTTACTGGTAAGTGTTACCAGTAGTTTCTCGAATTGTTATAGACCTCATATCGACACGACTTATCGAGCTATTGGGGTCTGACGTTTACCACCCCTAGGCAAGATATGCGACATATCAGACGACGAGACCGGACTGTACGGTAGTGTTACTGGTTGGATTCACTGGAGTGTGAGCGGGCTTGCTCGTCGATCTTCTGATCGCTCAATACCCGGGTGGCCGTTACGTTTAGCAGACCGCTTGCGGCTTGTGGATGTTTGATATGATCATCATCTGCTGCCGGCGTATTGACGAGTCTTTAGGGTCCTACACAGAGGTTTCCTGGCTCAAGCGAAATGAAATAGGAGCGCATATGAGATATGTGCGGGACCGAGAATAATACCAGTATGTGATACTGTGTTCGATTCTCGCGATGTGACATTGATCGGTTATATGCGATATAGCCGGGTTATCGGATCAAGTGTTGATTCGATAAGTTGTTACTAATGATACTAGTCGGTTGTGTGCGTCATGACCGGATCGTTAAATCAAGTGTTGATTTAATGATTTAATGCATAATTATATATTTGATATATTACTTTGCATTAACTAGTATTGGTTGACTTAAGATGGATTTTCTCACTCGGATGTGCGCATTACATATGCGATATGATTTTGTGCACTTGTTTGTATCATGTTTAATGATACATGCTCATTAGGGTTTGTGTAAAGAATTAAACCTTGGTTAAAGAAATGGTTAGGGTTTTTATTTGCTTATTCATTTATTCATTTGTTTATTTTTTTGGAAAAATATTAACATAAGATGAAATGGTGGCCTTCTTTGTTTTATTCATGAAGTTTCATGAAGTATTGACCTTGTGACCATTTTGTCTCATGCTTAACCCTAACCATTCCTTTCAACCATGATTAATACTCTACACTAAACCATGGTTTCATGATGATAAGTATTCTTTTAATTTGCTTTTTGAAAAAGAACTTATCATAATAATTATCATCTTCTTCTTCTTCTCCTTCAAGAAGAAAACCAAGCTTCATCAATGGTGATTGATGAATATGAGTGAGAAATCTATTTCTAAAGTGAATCCACTTCCTATTTCTTCATCCTACACCTCTTGCCAAGTAGTATAGGGTGTTTTCTTCACAAGTTTCATGACTTGGTGAAGTGGGAGCTTGATCTTACGATGCCTCGACGTAGATCATCTTCGGCATGGACATCGACGACCTAGCTCGCCTATTCTCCGATGAAGCCGACGCTAGAGCCCGGGATTTGTTTTGGACAGCGAGAGGACTTCTTTGCGGAGCGATGGAGGTGGAGCACCGGATCTACAAAGGTTGTATTTCCGTTTCCTTTTAGTTAAGTTGTTAACTAGATTCTTCTTTCGCCTAGAATTCTAGCCAACGATCCGTATTAGGGTTTCTCGGCACCCATAAAATTTGAAATTGGCATGGTTGATGCCTTGTGAGACCTCTTGGGAGTGCCAAGGAACCCTACATATAGTCTATATATATAGTATACTAAACATCGAACTGCGGGGGTGCTATACGCCATCCACCCGACTTCCCCCGTAGATATAACCTACTCACCTTGCATCCTGCGTATCGGTGTCGATGTCTCCTTCATCTTCTTCCTCGTATGAAGCCCTCGAGAAGGTACCTATAAGATAACACAATCGCAAATGCACATTAAAATCACATTGAGAAAACCAAACGATGCGCTAAGGCCTATAGGTTAGAACCTATGGACTACGCTTTCAAAACCATCAAACAATCCTCGATATCGTCGTACAAACGTCAAGTGATCGAGGTAAAACAAAATACTAGAATTCCAGAATTCAAAATACGCAAAACGAAACCCGAATCAAAACAGTAACTCCGGAAAAAGGTCACAGATTTCACACAGATTTCACCCTAGGTCAAATTGGTCAATTTTGCATATGCTAAGGGTCTATTTTACAGATGAGGGGACCACAGAACCAACACGAACCAAATCTACCCTGATCTGGTTGCAATTTGCGGCCAGAAAGATTAAATTTGCGGCCTAGAAAAGGAGTCAGGGGCTGGGGTTTTGGGGTTAGCTTCCTGGGTGCCTGCACATCTCTCTGTGTTTGCAAAATAGTTTTCAGAGTCTCCGAGTGATAGCAGATTTCAATTAACCCTCAAAGGATCCACAATTTTCCGATATCGGCTTTTCTAAATCCGTATCCTGGGGTTCTAGTCTGTGGGTTAGGTCTGAATTCTACCACTAGGGGGTTTGTGTAGCCTCTACTAAGCTCAATTGCACATCGCTACCCAAAATTTCCGTAAACCCTAACTAGAGTTTTCAAAGTTCACCCAAACCACACGATATCGATTCTAATCTCACTTGGGGGTAAAAGCAAAGGAAATTCTAAGCTTAAGATTCAGAAAATACCTCATTTGGCAACTCAAGAAAATTCTTGAGTTGCCCAAAGTCCTCAAAATTTGAATTTTCTTGGTCCAATGTGCTTCACTTGAGCTTGTGTATCTTTTTAAAGAAAAGGGACTTGGGTTTTGAGGTGATTAGCATGGAGTTATGGGGGATTTTTTGGAGGAGGAGAGGAGGGGCAGCAGCAGCAGAAAGAAGAGGAGAGGGGAGAGGAAAATGAGTGCAATAATGATGGGGGATGGCTCAAGACCAAGTCAAAATAAACCCTCACCTTTCTCTCTCTCACCCATACCTATTTCTTTATTCTTTTCTTTTCTATTTTCCCTCTCTTAACTTAAAACAACCATGGCAAAAAGAACATGAAGTCAAGCAATGGAAATAAATGTAACAAGTGTAAAATGATATGGTGCATGTTTGCACAAAATATGTTTAAAATCCGATTAGCAATTTTTAATCGCGATTAGCACTAAATTAGCATATAATTAATCATAAAAACTTAAAATTTGCATAATTCACATAAAACACCCTCTTTTAGTAATTTCTAAAATTTTTCAAATTTTTCCCCATTTATCGGTATTTAATTATACCGCCTTATTTAAATTATTAAATATTTTATTATTAAATTAAAAAAATTCCCCAAAAATAACATTTTATTTTTTTGAAATGTTACAATCTTCCACCCTTAAAGAAATTCGGTCCCCGAATTTAAATTTAAACCCCTCAAATACTATAACATTTCAGTAAAGTCCAAGTCGTCGGGGTTCCGAAATCATCAATAGATAAAATGCATCATAGCGCAATGCAGGCGCATGAACAATGAGCAGATAACTCAAAATCAAAACTCCGTTAAGCATCCCGCAATCATCGGAGTCATGGTAAAGACACAAAGGTCAAATCCAAAACAAAGCCGATATGATATACATCAAAATTGTACATGTAGACATCAATCTATGCATGTAAATAACTGAAAGAAATGCATGCCAAACCTTTTCATGTTGCTGTGCTATGCGCGTAACGCGGCATAGTGGCGGACATTTATTGTAAGAAAATAACCATATATGTATATATCCATTTTTTAATATGTACGTTCCGCCGTTTTGAAAACAATTTAGAAGGGTTTCCTTGCTTTAAACGTTTCGTGCCATATCAGACACGTAGGTAAATACTGAGACTATAGCTCGCTTTTTGGAAATCCCTTCGATAACTATCAATGCATGCAAAATATATCCAGGTACTGTCCTCTGACTAGTCCTGCTCAGTACGAAAACATATAGCAAATATCATAAAAACGTACTATTCCATAAGAAATCAATCCCAAAATGTATATAAGAATATCATGTGCGTCTGGTGCGCACGGAAATCAAATCCATATAGGTGCCCTACATGTGCACAGAAGCAACATCTAGGTGCAATGGGTGTGCACGAAAAATCTGTCATAGGCAACCTGTGTGCCTAAAAGCAAAATCAGGTGCATCAGACATGCACGAAAATCTTGATTTAGTGCATCTGGTATGCGCCAAAATCGCATCTCAAAACATGCGCTCAACACGCGCGAAAATCCAAATCAGGTGCATCCATCATTCACGAATAAAATCTAAATCATGCGCAGTCAACATGCACGAAATCCAATATCAAGCGTCGAACATGCGCAAAATCCAAATCAAATGCACGGAGTGCAAGAAATCAACATCAATATCAGAATCAAAATTGACGGTATACAATACGGCTCAATCCAAATCCGGTATACTGCGCTATATAATGTCACAACCATGTGCATCATCATGCACAAATCAAATCTAATCACAAAGGTGCATGAAAACTATGCTGAAAGCATAAGTCAAATCGCATGCATAACATAGGCATGAAATCAAAATCAACATATCGAATGACATCAAATTGAAGTCAGGTGCAACAAACGCATGAAATATAAATCTGGTGCGACAAACGCACGAAATATAAAACTGGTGCATCCTGTGCACGAAATACAAATACAGTGCATCATGTGCACAAAACCCAAACAATAACTCAAATGCGTAAATAGCAACACCGAGTGTACCAAGGTGTAAAGAAAATCATAAACGTGTGCAACTGCGTGCACAAAACACATATCAATGCACTACAAGCACATATAAGCTATACCGAGTGCAAAAAGCCAAATAGTGTGCATACCACGTGCACAAAATCAACCCAACGGTAAGAAATCCATGAAGTCATAAGCATGTGCAGTCAAGGCACAAAAACGATATCAGGTGCAATAATTTTACACAAATATGAATATCCAGTAGGTGCAACCATAGTGCTCGAAAACAGAAATCGTGGAACTCAGCCATCAAGACTAAATCTTGCGAATAGATCGCCCAAAAACACCGAAATCCAAGGTGACGGATACGTGATAATCGAATCACCAAATCACAAATCATAAATACCATCGTCGATATATCCTCCTTCAAAGTCGAGAAGGTGTCGGTGCATCCAATGCTAGCAGCGCAAGATATCTACTTGCCTCTTGCTCACGGTCTGGCATCCTCTGTCTCTGGGCCCATATCTTCTCTGTGGATTGCCAATCTCGCGATCCATAAGCTCATCGGCCTGGTCAGGTGTGCTAACGGGGACGATTCCGTCCTGGCACTTCTCTGGTCATCTCTCGGTCAATCCTCACGGCCACTCGTAAAGCAGCACGTTGCTGGCACCGACCTCTGGTCCTCTGAATACACATCACACATCTGATCCTGGGTGCAAATCTTATTACAGCTGTGTCCTGGAAGGAATCCTGCTCAAGGTCTTTTCCGATCTCGCCTATGCCGAACTGTACAGAGGCTGGTACTCTTGCACAATCTTTTCTCGCTCTCTGGACATCTGCGTCCTCAGCATAGCATTTCTTCGGAAACTGGTCATATCCTAATGCCTCTGTAGACATATCTGACCTTTAATCTTAACGGGGAGTGACAACAGCTCGTCAGCATCTCGCACGAACTTCTTATCCCACTTGTCTGTGTTGGAGATAGTGCCCTCATAGTCAATTATTGGATCGCAGGTACGTGATTGCAATGATTGCGGAGGACCTATCCCGGTAGGACAGTCTTACTTGAGATGATAGTATGCTATCTGGTTTGCCTTTATCAGTCGTGTACATGTTCAGGTGACTGATTGCATGTTACACTTTGATAGAGCCCTTAGGATCTGGCTTTACTACCAACTGTATGATGGCGATCATATACGTGAGAGTTGGGTAGTTTATATGCATATCCTTAATTGTGGTCCCTAGTCGTGGGAGTTTCGAGACAGGGCATCGATACTCCGGAGTAGACTAGTGTATACAGTCGAGACCCCGACGAGGGGCGGTGGCCGGTCTCACAAGCCACTGGTGTCAGTTGGATCACCTAAGATGTATACAGGTGCTCATTGGGTTATGAGTACACCGGACAGGACTCGCCGGGAATCTGCTAGTTAGTATTATATCTACCGTCAGATAGCAGTTCCCTGGTGACATGTGTACAGGTTAGTTCATCGACCTGAGGTCGTCATTTGTCTCGTGTGAGTTCCCACTGTGCTTTGATTACTACCCTACCACGGCTCAAAGGAGTCGTGCAAACAGGTAGCTTTTGGGTACAGTCCCGAGCCATATGGAGGCACGTGAGCGGATCGGCAGGGGATTCGTCTCTCCCGGTATTGGGGGCGAGATCGTGCTGTGTCTAGGAGAGCCATTACACTAAATCCATGGCCATGGTAGGAGATTTACTGGTAGGTACTCCAGTAGTATCTCAGGGTGTTATTGGGCTACACTCCGACACGACTTATACTGCTTCTGGGGGTCTGACGTTACTAGCCCCCTAGGCGGATATGCGATACTCATTGACGAACGGACCGGACTGTATATACATTGTCACTGTTAGGCTCAGTAGGGTTTCTGGATGTGTTAGCTCATCGGCCACCCTTGAGTGCGCTCATCAGTCTCCCTTAAGTTCAGTCCGTGGGCAACCGTCACGCATAGCTAGTGCAGCTGACGGTTTGTGGTTAAACCCACTGCCAGGGTACTGAAGAGTCATTAGAGTTCCCCACAGACAGTTTCCCAAGTTTCGGGCGAAACGTTGTAGAGGCCGTATGGTTTTATGGCAGGGTTCGGAAAATGCACGTGCGTTTACGCACGTGTTATTTTTCGGGCAGATAATACTGGTCGGCTTTGGTTTAAGCCGGATCCGAGTATTATATTGAGTAGGTATAATATCTTTGTCTCAGTTGCATTTGTATTCGGTCGTAATACAAATGCGGGTATATTTATACAGTTTCGGGGTTATCCTGAAAGTCGTTTCAGGATCACTTTTGGAAGTTGCCAGTTTCCAGTTTTCTATCAGCCGTCTTTTAACATTTGGTTAAAGGCGGATTTATCTTTTCTTGGATGAGAGTGAGTCGTGTTCTAGTAGGTTCTAGATGGTTCTAGAATTTGTGACAAGGCTTAGTGACTCATGCTTTGATTTCATTACATTCTTGTTTAGATTTAGATCTTTATGCTTTGTTATTAAAGCTTCTTGTCTTCCTTAGGATATTTAGTGAGAAGCTTTTTGCTTAAGGTCACCACTTGCTCCTACGGTCACCTCCCTCCATCATATAAAATGGCCGGCCCTCTCTCTCCTCCTAACTTCACTTGATGTTTCATTTTAGAGAGAAAAGATTATGATAGGTTTTATCGGTGTATGGAATTTCACAGTCCATTTCATTCCATCACCCGATCCCTTCGGCAACTTCATTAACCGATCGTCCACGGATTTGGACGAAGTGAGACAAAGTCATCTACTCATTCTCTACATCATTCTTGGTCGTCTCTTTTAGCAAACTTGACGATCGAGTTGCCTCGAGTCAGAGGCGGGAGCCCGTTTAAAGAATCGTCGATGTGGTGCCACCTCGACGAGGAGATCGGAGATCGAAGAGATCGGAGCAGCCGCAACGGAGCGTGGGATGATGGTTAAAGAACGAAGGACTCGGATCGTTCGGTATAACCTTTCTACACTCTTTACAGTTTGTTAGTTTAGCAATAATGGCAGATCCGGGTTAAAGTATACGATAGCGCCAGTTCAAAAGTTTTATTCCGCATTTGGCGTCTGTAGACGGCCGGGGCGCTAGCGTAGACTTACAGTGGTATCAGAGCCTAACCATTTTGCTATACTAACTTATGCTAACGCGTTTAAAATATCGATCCGACCGAAAATCGAAAACCGCAAAATTCCTACCTGACAGTTTCTGTTAATTTTAAACGGTGTCAAAATTGATTTCTGGATGTCTTAAAAATCTGTGCAGGGAATTCTAAGATCCACGACAAAATTTGGGCTCGTAACTCCTCCAAGTTGCCGCGGAAGGGCGGCCAAACCCATGGTTTGGCCGCGCTTCCGCGGCCATGTGGGGAGTACGTGATGCCAAATTTGGTCAGTGGGTTCTGTGTTGGGTTTTGGGGTTTTTGGTATGTTTAGTTTTGGCCCAGATTTTGTTACTGTTCACCAGTAAGCTGTGGGGCCCACTTTTTGATATTTGGTCTTTGGTCGATCGAAATTTAAACACGTTAGTTTACAGTGCTTACATTATATCTCCGACCGGGAATGTCATTTGATCGGTAAACCGCGTTTGATTGCTATAGTTCTTTTAGACGGGTTTGCGAACATGACATTCGCGTTGATGTTCTGTGTTGTGCTGTATTGTTGCGGATTTGTCGTGGTGGATAGCAGTGTGCAATGGTAGTACAGTTTGAGTTTATTTGTACATTTGATATTGCGGGGCGAGCGTCCAACTTGTGGACTGCCGTCACTGCCTGTTGTATAATATTCTTTTGGGGCACGACCAGGTTGCGGTCGATGTACCTATTGTACTATTTTTCATTACTGTACTAGGTTTTACCCCGCGATGGAGTGCACGGATAGCCGGGTTCGGGAAAGCAAAGGGTCCGCATCTCATGGCTTTGAGAGGCAGAGGGGCCCTACTTCAGAATTGGCAGACTATTCGCCGCACTCGTAGGGGGTACAGGTTGACCCAAGGAGGGGTGCCCAAGATTACCGGATTCCGTGGAGTGCTGGGTGGTCCATTCACTATGCTGTAGGGGGCTGCCTCGCTTCAGGTTTTGGCGGGTAACTTGCCGCACCCGTAGGGGTCTAGGTTTCATTGCACAGGCTATCCACACGACAGGGGAACGTCGAGTTTCAGCAGCGGCTCTGTGAAACTCGGGGATCCCAGATATCTGTATTGTTCTGTGATGCTTATTACTTTTCTGTAATGTTGCATATTATCACGCCTGGAGCGATTATGTATATTGGTTTATATACTATTAGATGTTGTATATGTTTTACACCCGCGCTAGTCCAGTCCCCGCTCTGTCGTTAGTTAAGTAACCTAACGGGTGATGACGGGACCCAGTGACGAATGCGGATGACATATACGTACATTTTATTTTCGTTCTTTTCTGGTGTGATTGATTGATGGGACTGCGTTGATTCTGATCAATGCAAAGCAATACAAACCAGTTTGAGTTGTTGGAACAATTTTAAAAAGTGTTATTGCAAAGACATTTTCTTTTGTTATGCATAGCGGTATTCAGTGGAATATCCAGCACCTCATTCGACGAGGCAAGGGCTGATATCCCTTCACCGGGAAAGACCCCTTGGACAGAAGTTTGCGTCAGGGTAATAACTTTACTATAGTCGATTACAAGTTGCTTTGCATAGCGGTATTCAGTGGAATATCCTGCACCTCATTCCACGAGGAAAGAGCCGAGATCCCTTTACCGGGAGTGACCTCTTTAGCAAAAGGTTTTCGCCACTATATTTTAAAAAGCTATCAGGTTCCTTCAGCGATATCAAGTTCACTACGCTAAAGGTTTTTCGCCAAAAACCAGCCGTAGCCCTCCGTCACTTCTTTTGGGTATTCAGTAGTATTCAAGCTATGTATTTTGACCTAACGCCAAGGCATAGTGTTTGGTAGCTGCTGGGTATTCAATTGTTGCATAGATAGATGAGTTGGTTTGGGACAGCCGTTCTGCCATTTTGACCTAACGCCAAGGGCATGTGCGGGTGGGTTCAAATTAACAAGATAGTGATGGGTAGAACTTGGCATGTGACTTATGACATTTTGACCTAACGCCAAGGTTATAAGAGCATGGGGCAAAAATTGATATCGGGAGTTTCTAAAGAAACTGAAACTTGCCAAGTGTGCGCATACCTTCTGGAGTATGAGTAACGTGGATGCATTCCATCACGTTATCATGCGATGAGAGTTGGATCCCGATTCCCACTGATGAGTTGGTTTACTCTTCGGGTGATCCCGATTGATTCTTCTTTAGGTTTGGAGGAGAATTTGACAGGACAGTGGGAGGTTTCCGGATTAGATAAAGTTATAACCATTCTGATATAGGTTAGAGTGCACGCAGAGTGTTTCTTTTCTCTCTCTCTCTTTGGCAGCGACCTTTGACCAACCCTAGACTATGACTCAGTGACCAAGTTGACCGAACCTTCTTAAAATACTGGCTTTTGGATTGTCTGAGTTGCATAAGTCATTGCCACTCCTTCTTCTACCCTTTGCATTTCTCAGAACACCCGTATTACTACGGATATCCACTTCCATTGGATAGATCCATCGTATGGTTATATACGAACTCGAAGGGACTTCTTCGAGGATGGATCCAGGTTCAGGAGAAATAGAATTGGTTTATTCAGTTGTCTTTTATTATCACCTTCTCTCAGGTTGCGAGAGCTCCTTGGTTTAGGAGAGCACACCTATTACGCTTATTGGATAGTCTTATTCCAAACCATAGGCTGGTGCCGAAAGGTAGGGAATGAAGAAAACCAATTAGCCTAAGTAGGGTGTGCAGAAGGTAATATGTAAAGACAAAATAAAGGGATTAGAAAGAGGGCAAAGTAAATTGCGACTGATATCATTCACGACCAAAACCGCGTATTTCATCGCCACTCCTATTTCACCTTTAAAAAGAATAAGGTATTATTCAGCTGTCTTTTATCATCACCTTCTCTCGAGATGCGAGTACTCCTTGGTTTAGGAGGGTACACCTATTATGCTTACTGGATAGTCTTCTTCCAGACCATAGGCTGGTGCCGAACGGTAGGGAAGGAAGAAAACCATTTAGCCTAACGATGGTGTACAGAAGGTAACGACTAAAGACAAATAAAGGGATTTGGAGAGATGGCAATAAAATATACGGTTGAAGTCATGAATTGGATTATGGAAGAGGCATTGCTATGAATACCAGGATACCCCTACGAAACATTTTCATGTTTCAGTGCATTGTTAAAGAAAACTGTTTTCCCGATTAGACACTTATTCCAAGGGTATGTATTTACCAGGTTTCATTCTCATATCTGTATGGTTTTACAGATGATGAGTGGGAGTAAGATATTGGGAATTAGGTGATCATCCTCAATATATCGGAATTCGTTGTAATTGGTGATATTTGAGGAAATCGCCAGGGTACAGTTTTCAACCTACGACGCACAGGTTTTGAGTTGTTTAACTCAGCGGACTTATACAGAGTATTGTATGTTGTCCAGTGTCCTTCGGGACAAAGGGGTAGGTCCTCGTACTATGTTCTGTTTACTTATAACTTCTCTAGTATTTAGGCAAGTGTTTCGTAGAAATACAAGGTCTAAGTTTTAAGAAGTTGTGGGTATAAGAATAAAGTAGAGAACCAGGCATCACAAGTATCGGGATTCTTCAAAGATATCGAAGATGTAGATTCTTGTGATTGGTATTCAGATGATAGTGATGGTTTTGAGAAACGAGTTTTCTTTTTCAGGTTACTCATAATTGGATGGATTCCTAAGTTGAGTAATGCTGATTAGCCTTTTTCCATTAAGTTGATATGCACTGGAGACAGTGCATGATATGAATATGGTTCCAATTAAATAAGTGCCAAAGTTTCTGTATTGGATATAGAATGGATCGTACCTTAAAAGAAATTAAGGTATGGGGAGTTGTCCAGCTTATGCTTAAAACCAGACTCTGGATAACTCAGGGCACGGTTCTGTAATGGCTGTTTGTGGGTTGACCCTGGCTATGACGAGGGTTGATATTCTACCATTTGGAAGATCAATAGTGATATTGTTCTTGACTTGCCACAGTTTTAGTAAAAATAGATCTTTTTCAGAAAACAGTAGTGGGAGTATGGTAGAACTGGAAGTGATTCCAGAACCGCGAACGATTACGGAAAATTTAATAGGACCCATACATTCAATCAGGTTTGACATTCCAATAGCCACTCCGCAGATTTGGTGGGTAACCTCGGACACCCGAGAGGTACTTCGGTAGCCTCAAGGACGGTGACAGGGAGGTTCTTATCTACCCAGACTTGACACTACTGTTGTTCCAGACTATGAGACCCGGTAAGAGGGTTGTCGTATTCAGTGGGAGCAGCAGAAACATAGTGGGCAAGATGCTTATATCTATTTATAGACTTGAGCAGTTATAGCGGAGATAGATCATCTGATTTTGATGTGACAGTCATGGGTTTGACTTCAATCAGAATAGGGGATGGATCAGTTAAGAAGGTAGTAGGGTGTGATGTCATGGTATATGGATGACATACACAGAGTAGGAAGTAAAATTCCTATACTACGATCGGTTGAACTGTGGTCGTCACACAGTTGTTTCTCCAGACAGGATATGGATAATATTTGACATTCTGGTTTCTAGATCTATGGTTTTAGATCTGGATTTGGGTAGTTTCCCTATGTGGGTACTTTGACAGATATTCTAATGGTTTTTAGAATAGTTGACTCCTAGCATGGTAGTATGCCTGCAGGTGATGGAGTCACCCTCTCTAATGGTGTTGTATAGACTAAAGGGGAGAGGGACGTGCATGATTGGCAGATCACTTGCTTAGGCAATTGAGTCAATCATGAGATGTCAAGTACCACACCAAATGTTGTTTTTGCACTAGATGCAATAAGTTTGTATTAATCCAATCCTGGAGAAACATAAGGAAGCAGTTTTAGAACATTAGTACATGTTCTACGGATTTGATAACGGCAGCCTCTTTCGGGAGACGTTATCATTCCAGGCTTCAAAGGTGACATGAATGACAGAGTGATTGTCAGAGTTTTAGTTTTCCTCTGACGAGGGACAGTATTTTGGACAGGTGGTTCCAGAGGATACTGTGGATGGCATGGTGCCGGATACTGATTAGGTTCAGTGATCCATACAGTCTAAGAAGTTTGAATATGGAGTTCATTTATGAACTAAGGTCCCATCAGATATCCAGACATATTCTAAGACAGGTACTACTCAATTCGGGAGATGGCTTTCTCCGCGAACTTGAGATTAAGAGAGATAAAGAAAGATACTTCTAGGCGGATCCACTCACTGAGGCTATTTCTCGAACACAATAGTTTTACAAACGGGCTTTGTGAAACTGATTAGTAGAGGAGTTGGATGTTCGGTTTCACACGGGCTGTGAGTAGTCGACATCGCAATAATTAGCCTTGAGTGCAAGTGGGAGATTGTTGGAGATAGTGCCCTCATAGTCAATTATTGGATCGCAGGTACGTGATTGCAATGATTGCGGAGGACCTATCCCGGTAGGACAGTCTTACTTGAGATGATAGTATGCTATCTGGTTTGCCTTTATCAGTCGTGTACATGTTCAGGTGACTGATTGCATGTTACACTTTGATAGAGCCCTTAGGATCTGGCTTTACTACCAACTGTATGATGGCGATCATATACGTGAGAGTTGGGTAGTTTATATGCATATCCTTAATTGTGGTCCCTAGTCGTGGGAGTTTCGAGACAGGGCATCGATACTCCGGAGTAGACTAGTGTATACAGTCGAGACCCCGACGAGGGGCGGTGGCCGGTCTCACAAGCCACTGGTGTCAGTTGGATCACCTAAGATGTATACAGGTGCTCATTGGGTTATGAGTACACCGGACAGGACTCGCCGGAAATCTGCTAGTTAGTATTATATCTACCGTCAGATAGCAGTTCCCTGGTGACATGTGTACAGGTTAGTTCATCGACCTGAGGTCGTCATTTGTCTCGTGTGAGTTCCCACTGTGCTTTGATTACTACCCTACCACGGCTCAAAGGAGTCGTGCAAACAGGTAGCTTTTGGGTACAGTCCCGAGCCATATGGAGGCACGTGAGCGGATCGGCAGGGGATTCGTCTCTCCCGGTATTGGGGGCGAGATCGTGCTGTGTCTAGGAGAGCCATTACACTAAATCCATGGCCATGGTAGGAGATTTACTGGTAGGTACTCCAGTAGTATCTCAGGGTGTTATTGGGCTACACTCCGACACGACTTATACTGCTTCTGGGGGTCTGACGTTACTAGCCCCCTAGGCGGATATGCGATACTCATTGACGAACGGACCGGACTGTATATACATTGTCACTGTTAGGCTCAGTAGGGTTTCTGGATGTGTTAGCTCATCGGCCACCCTTGAGTGCGCTCATCAGTCTCCCTTAAGTTCAGTCCGTGGGCAACCGTCACGCATAGCTAGTGCAGCTGACGGTTTGTGGTTAAACCCACTGCCAGGGTACTGAAGAGTCATTAGAGTTCCCCACAGACAGTTTCCCAAGTTTCGGGCGAAACGTTGTAGAGGCCGTATGGTTTTATGGCAGGGTTCGGAAAATGCACGTGCGTTTACGCACGTGTTATTTTTCGGGCAGATAATACTGGTCGGCTTTGGTTTAAGCCGGATCCGAGTATTATATTGAGTAGGTATAATATCTTTGTTTCAGTTGCATTTGTATTCGGTCGTAATACAAATGCGGGTATATTTATACAGTTTCGGGGTTATCCTGAAAGTCGTTTCAGGATCACTTTTGGAAGTTGCCAGTTTCCAGTTTTCTATCAGCCGTCTTTTAACATTTGGTTAAAGGCGGATTTATCTTTTCTTGGATGAGAGTGAGTCGTGTTCTAGTAGGTTCTAGATGGTTCTAGAATTTGTGACAAGGCTTAGTGACTCATGCTTTGATTTCATTACATTCTTGTTTAGATTTAGATCTTTATGCTTTGTTATTAAAGCTTCTTGTCTTCCTTAGGATATTTAGTGAGAAGCTTTTTGCTTAAGGTCACCACTTGCTCCTACGGTCACCTCCCTCCATCATATAAAATGGCCGGCCCTCTCTCTCCTCCTAACTTCACTTGATGTTTCATTTTAGAGAGAAAAGATTATGATAGGTTTTATCGGTGTATGGAATTTCACAGTCCATTTCATTCCATCACCCGATCCCTTCGGCAACTTCATTAACCGATCGTCCACGGATTTGGACGAAGTGAGACAAAGTCATCTACTCATTCTCTACATCATTCTTGGTCGTCTCTTTTAGCAAACTTGACGATCGAGTTGCCTCGAGTCAGAGGCGGGAGCCCGTTTAAAGAATCGTCGATGTGGTGCCACCTCGACGAGGAGATCGGAGATCGAAGAGATCGGAGCAGCCGCAACGGAGCGTGGGATGATGGTTAAAGAACGAAGGACTCGGATCGTTCGGTATAACCTTTCTACACTCTTTACAGTTTGTTAGTTTAGCAATAATGGCAGATCCGGGTTAAAGTATACGATAGCGCCAGTTCAAAAGTTTTATTCCGCATTTGGCGTCTGTAGACGGCCGGGGCGCTAGCGTAGACTTACAGTCTGTATCATTGTTCACTTCGACGTCACATCTCTATCTACGCACTGCAATGTTCTCCACTACGGTCAACCAAAGTCTCTCACACGGACTCGCAATCACGAACTCGGTATCTTCATCACTCTGTGGAAGATATCTAGACGAACACGTCCTCAGGAACTCGTCCCAACCTACGGAGGTATACTCCATACGCGTCCATTCTTGCTCAACTTACAACGCACCTGGTTGAGATCCTTTATCCGAACCTGGTCAACTATCTTGTCGACAATACCGAACTCTGGCCTGCTGGGTGTGCGCAATATGACCACTCCTGGGTCCAAGTCTTCTCGTATAGTATTCCAGAAAGGTCCTGTCGAGGTCCCCCTCAAATCTCGTTTCTGCCGAATTGCCCGGAAGTTACCATCCTTCACTAGATATGTTTCTTGTTCCGGAACGGCTGCATACTCATCGCGCCTCCTTCTGGAAGATATATCAATAATCAATGCCTCTGCATGCGTATCGCATCTCTGATGTCAGCGGAGTGGAACGTTATCTCGTCGAATTCTCGTGCGAACTCTTTACTCCACTCTGTTCCAATGTCAACTGATTCGGACTCGTCTTCTCGTGGCTGCATGGATTGCGCTCCAAAGGCTATACTCGTATCTGGAGTCTCCCAAGTAATGTATCCCATCTCATGATATCCGAATGATGTCGAATCATCTGATCGATTTGTCAAAACCTCATAATCCCCAAGAGATCAACATCTTGAGTACAGTTTAATAGTATTCCAGTACATACCACAGCACCTGTGGACCAACCGTAGAAGGGCAAACCCAAGCCTCACAAATGGCGCCGCTAAACTGCCGCAAACCCTAAGGTTCGAAGGCATTCCATGGTCATTACGTCGAGTTAGGGTTTCATTCTTCTAGAGGGTCCATAGCATTACTTGCATTGTCTCCCGAATAATTTAAACTTGGAAATGGGTTCCTGACATTCGATCTTCTCTATCGATTCTCAACGAATCTGCGTGAAGTCGACTCTAGCTGGAATCAATCTATCTGATGAACTCGCATCGGGGTAAGCGAACGAACCACATGTCCTAGTCGTTCCTCCTTGGGTGACTAGCGACCTTCCATCATATCTCTAAGTATATACTCATGCTGCAGTAGCTCCAACATCTGGGCGATATCTCGTCATTTGCAGCAACAACTGGCTCATTCGTCTACACGTTGAACAGTGCTTCAATCATCATGAACAAGCGATATATCAATGGTCATCACATTTTGGCTGGCTTCTAGCAGTAGCCTGATCCTCTGGTGCTGATCTGCACGTCCGAGAAATCTCGTAGAAGCAATCTGTCAGACGCTCATGGCGCGAAAACACAATAAAACGAAGCCTCTATGCAATCGTACGTATCTGGAATCACGCCCTGGTTAGTCCTCGTCCGTGACGAGCTCATGCTGACGCAACTCTAGCCGTACCTCTCGCTGCCCGTGCAATCGTGGCAGCAAAATCATAACCAATACCGATGAGGATAGGTCATAGGAATGAATATAATACTGTGCAAGGAAATGTACATCCTAAGATTTTTTAAGCAGAGTGGCGTATTGTAAGTATGCCGCGGAACATACAAATGGTACGTCACTCTACTGAAGTCACATATTCCGTTAACCAAGGGTCATCCTACGCGACGAAAGTTCGGGTATAATACCTCCTCGATTAAGTCTATGTTCCGTAAGGTCAAGCCTAAGTTCCGTATATATATAAACGCTCTAGACTCCGCATAGTCAAATTTAGACTCGAACTAAGGTTAACCTAGCGCTCTGATAAAAACTTTATCACGATGCGAAGTAGCCCGTGACTGGCCTTTGAATCATATAAAGTCTATAGGACCCCATCTAATTCAAGTAAGCCAAAAGCCCAGAAATCTAAAACCATTTTAAGGAGTAAATAAAGAAAACTAGTTTTTAAGAGGTACGGAAAACATGTTTTGAAAACAAGGTTTTGAAATAAGTAATCCGAATATGCATTTTTAAAATTTCTAGTCTTTTCTGAAAATTTCGGCAGAGTTTCCTTTGTAAATACTGGCCCCAAATGGGGTACAACATGAATAGTATATATACAATGATAAAAGGCACCCCCAAGCGGGGGCTAGCTCTTCGTCAATCGACGGTCACAACCACGCAAGCAGTATAATATACAACGCCGAATGGCGAGGATCAAAACTCAAAAAGGAAACTCAAAATCAGCATGAAAACCATAATACTACAACGCGCGACTCGAAGGTCGAAATAATACATAACTGGTTTTCTAAGTCTGAAACAATATACAAGTTTGGTTGATGGAATTACTAGATACAGCTGAATATAATAAATACAAGGGTGATCACGATGCGAGTGAACCCACCTACCAATGCAATCACCCAGAAAGGAAGCAGTGTGCCAGAAAAGCCGCAATGAAACCTGTACGGCAAAACCTGCAAGAACTGTGGCACAACGGGGGTGAGTTGCTAAATTGTGAATAGAAAACATCACAGAGCAGAAATCATATGTATGACACAATCCTAGGTCAATACGATCAGATATATATATAAAGCTCAAATGAATAAGTCTGAAGCATGAAAAGGTGGCCAGGGTAAATATCTATACATAAGTGTAATCCCATGTGCTCGTGTCAGTGCCTCAAGTAACAACATATCATAAATATGAGGTATGATCAATGTAGTCAGAGTCAACTATATCATAAAGTTTATGAGTATGTGGATATCATCCAACTAAGTGATCAATGTCATCAATATAAACAATATGTATATATGTATGTGTATGGATCTCGTCCACATGTTACCCAATGACAATAAGCATCATGCATGTAAATATCATAAAGCATATGCATGGAGGTATGAGAATGTAAATCAACATGTGTCGCTCTCGACATATCAAAATTATGGAACCTGAGTGTCTAGCATCGACACTCGAAAACATCATGAAACCTGTGCCTAGCATCGGCACGTAAATCCTCATATATATAGGGCTCCATCAGTCCGGATCGGCCCACGGCTCAGTCAGTCCGGATCGGCCCATATCATCTCTCAACTCCGGTCGGTATACCCCAGATATCCGCCGAGCTCAAATACAATCACCGGTAGGTAGTACTCCCCTGCCAGGCTCACCGTCTAACATATACGAGTCTTCTTGCCCCGGGGTACCTCACCAGGTCCACCATGTTCCCGCAGACGGTGCCTACCTCTCCTCGAATCGGGTTTCACATGTCGCTCTCAGAACCGAGAAAACACATGGTGGACGCACTGAAATATCATATTAAGGGTAAACGGGAATTTTTTAAACAATACAAACTTTCTTTTGAAATACCCAAGGTTCCCAAATTCAGAAATATCATGGAAACAACATATCTCAATGCGCATAATCATAAGGCATGATGTATGCGACATATAAAAGAATGTAAGCATATCAATACATCATGTAAAATGGAATAGTAATATGCATATATTGAGGGAAACCTCTCTTTTAAAATGAATACAGTTTTAAAATATATCTTGCGGTTCCTAAATCTCCAAATAAAACCAGAATCATCTACATATGTGCAAATACGTTTGTATACAAGTATGAGTGTATAACATGTAGGTGCATAAGTATGAGTGTATAATATGTAAGTACACAAGTATGAGTATACAATATGTAAGTGCACAAGTATGAGTGTACAATATGTAAGTCCACAAGTATGAGTGTACAATAGGTATGTGCACAAGTATGAGTGTACAGTATATAAATATACAAGTATGAGTGTACAGTATATAGATGCACAAGTATGAGTGTACAATATGTAAGTACACAAGTATGAATGTACAATAGGTATGTGCACAAGTATGAGTGTACAATATGTAAGTACACAAGTATGAGTGTACATTATGTAAGTACACAAGTATGAGTGTACAATAGGTAGGTGCACCAGTATGAGTGTACAGTATACAAGTACACAATTATGAGTGTACAATATGTAGGTGCACAAGTATGAGTGTACCATATGTAAGTACACAAGTATGAGTGTACAATATGTACGTACACATGTATGAGTGTACAATATGTAAGTACACAAGTATGAGTGTACAATAAGTATGTGCAAAAGTATGAGTGTACAGTATATAAGTACACAAGTATGGGTGTACAGTGTGTAGGTGCACAAGTATGAGTGTACAATATGTAAGTACACAAGTATGAGTGAACAATATGTAAATACAAAAGTATGAGTGCACAAAATGTAAGTACACAAGTATGAGTGTACAATATGTATGTACACAAGTATGCCATGCAAGGGATCATATCCTGAATGCAACCGTCCTACAGTGTAGTGACATGGCAATTATCGATGATGAAGTCTGTGAGCCGGCAAGCAGGTGTACGTGAAACATATGCATCATCGATAATGGTGCTGGTGTCTTAACATCATGGTTTGATATAACAATAAAAATATTTAACATGCAATGCGATGCAAACAGTAAGAATATGCGGCAAATGAATAATAAACACAACAGTGTAGAATCTACATCAATGTATCCGTGTCATACTGTTTTGCCATTTGAAAGAAGACGAATCGGGGTTTTTAGGAAAATAAGGGCTACGGTGTTTTTAAGAAAAGATGCGTCTTTTGAAAATATCCGTAGAATCTCTTGCCTGTCTTTAACTACTCCCGATTCATTAGTTTTTGAAATAGATATGACATCGGCCTAGCCTAACATCTACTAGCAAAACTACAGCTCTAACTAACATGTCAATCAAGAGGGGTATGGAAACCACCTAAATCTGAGTCGATATATATATATATATATATAAGTCGATGATCCCGCCTCAAAGGTACCACGTACGATACAATATTGTATGACATCCTCGAGTCATGAGTGCGGATCTATCATCAATATAAAGCTCGTACGGTAAATCATCGTACGGCATCCCAAAAGCTGGGTACGGGTCAATATTACATTCATCTCATCAGTTATCTGGTATCATTATCATAATATCTCATGATCTGAGGTACTGATCTAAGTCTAGTACAAATCGATACCATCTATATAAATACAAATGCGTGTGTGAAACACATGTCCAAAGGCCCGCTAAAATCTCATGTCGTATCCCAAATACGAATCGTATCATATCACCGATCTCATGGCGCTATGCCCAATCTCATTGACTCATCTCTAAATATCATACATTATCCTCATCATCCAGGTATAAGTATAACAAGAAAGCATATGTGTGTGGGTGGGTGTAAACCTATTCTAGGGTTCGCAACTAGGGAACTATACTAGTTTACTTCTAAGCCCTAATCTATCCATAGTACATCTAAACACATCTAGAATATCCATATCACACTTAACGCTATCATATATATATATATATATATATATATATAGTATATATATACAGTATACTAAATATCGAACTGCGGGGGTGCTATAAGCTATCCACCCGACTTCCCCCATAGATATAATTTACTCACCTTGCATCCTGCGCGTCGGTGTCGATGTCGACTTCATCTTCTTCCTCGTTTGAAGCCCTCGAGAAGGTACCTACAAGAATACACAATCGCAAATGCACTTTAAAATCACATCGAGAAAACCAAATGACACGCTAAGGCCTATAGGTTAGAACCTATGGACTACGCTTTCAAAACCATCAAACAATTCTCGATATCGTCGTACAAACATCAAGTGATCGAGCTAAAACAAAATACTAGAATTTCAGAATTCAAAATATGCAAAACAAAACCCGAATCAAAACAGTAACTCGGTAAAAAGGTCCCAGATTTCACCCTCGGTCAAATTGGTCAATTTTGCATATGCCAAGGGTCTATTTTACAGATGAGGGGACCACAGAACCAACACGAACTAAATCTACCCTGATCTGGCCGCAATTTGCGGCCAGAAAGATTCAATTTGCGGCCTAGAAAAGGAGTCAGTGGCTGGGGTTTTGGGGTTAGCTTCCTGGGTTCCTGCACATCTCTCTGTGTTTGCAAAATAGTTTTCAGAGTCTCCGAGTGATAGCAGATTTCAATTAACCCTCACAGAATCCATAATTTTCGATATCAGCTTTTCTAAATCCGTATCCCGGGGTTCTAGTCTCTGGGTTAGGTCTGAATTCTAGCACTAGGGGGTTTGTGTGGCCATTACTGAGCTCAATTGCACATCACTACCCAAAATTTCCCTAAACCCTAACTAGAGTTTTCAAAGTTCACCCAAACCACACGATATCGATTCTAATCTCACATGGGGGTAAAAGTAAAGGAAATTCTATGCTAATGGTTCAAAAAATACCTCATTTGGCAACTCAAGAAAATTCTTGAGTTGCCCAAAGTCCTCAAAATTTGATTTTTCTTGGTCCAATGTGCTTCCCTTGAGCTTGTGCATCTTTTTAAAGAAAAGGGACTTGGGTTTTGAGGTGATTAGCATGGAGTTTTGGGGGATTTTGTGGAGGAGGAAAGGAGGGACAGCAGCAGCAGAGAGAAGAGGAGAGGGGTGAGGAAAATGAGTGTAATAATGATAGGGGATGGCTCAAGACCAAGTCAACATAAACCCTCACCTTTCTCTCTCTCACCCATACCTATTTCTTTATTCTTTTCTTTTCTATTTTCCCTCTCTTAACATTAAACAACAACCATGGTAAAAAGAACATGAAGTCAAGCCATGGAAATAAATGTAACAAGTGTAAAATGATATGGTGCATGTTTGCACAAAATATGCTTAAAATCCGATTAGCGATTTTTAATCGCGATTAGTACTAAATTAGCACATAATTAATCATAAATACTTAAAATTTGCATAATTCACATAAAACACCCTCTTTTAGTAATTTCTATAATTTTTCAAATTTTTCCCCATTTATCGGTATTTAATTATACCGCCTTATTTAAAATATTCAATATTTTATTATTAAATTATAAAAATTCGCCAAAAATAACATTTTATTTTTTTGAAATGTAACACTTGAGCCAGGAAAACTCTGTGTAGGACCCTAAAGACTCGTCCATACGCCGGCAGTAGGTGATGATCATATCAGTCACCCACAAGTCGTCAGCGGTCTGCTAAACGTAACGGCCACCCGGGTATTGAGCGATCAGAAGATAAACAAGCAAGCCTGCTCATACTCCTGCGAATCCAAACAGTAACACTACCATACAGTCTGGTCTCTTCGTCAGATATGTCGCATATTTCAGCCTGGGGGTGGTAAACGTCGGACCCCAATAGCCTGATAAATCATGCCGATGTGAGGCCCATAGCGGTCGAGAAACTACTGAGAACACTTACCAGTAGATCTCAACAACCTTAGCCAGGGATTTCCTGTTATGGCCAATCAAGCATTGTGCAACATCAACCTCTAATACCGAGAGAGATGAAATCCCCTCCTATCACTCATTGCCCCCATGTGACTCGGGACTGTACCCAAAAACCACCATTTTGCACAATCTCTTGAACGTGGTAAGGTGGAAATCAAAGCACAGTGGGAATCACACAAGACTCTATGACGATCTCGAGTCGACAGACCAACTTGTACCAGTGTCACCAGAGAACTGCTATTTGACGTGAGATATAATACCATCTAGGAGTTCTCAGCGAGTCCGTTCAGTGTACTCAGTCTTCACTGAGCACCCATATACCTTCTCTGATGTCAAACACCAATGGATGTAGGATCATCCATCGCCCATCATATAGGTCGAGAAGCGTATACGCTAGTTTAATCTGGAATATCGATGCCCCGTCTCGATACTCCAACGACTAGGAACAATTGAAGGATGTACTTACCGACTACCCTTGCCCCACTAGTATGATCTGTATCATAATACTGGTAGTCAAGTACTCATCCTAAGGGTTTTATATGTTTGTTATATGTATGCCCTAGAGGCTATTACTGTACATGCGATGTATATTGTAGTGGATGCTTAGACATAGTCTCATTGATTGGTTACCACGGAATTTTGATGTCGATCAAAAATCCGTCGCAATTACGTAGCGTACGCGGATACTCGCCGGGTAACCTTACTAGATAGCCATGCCCCATAGCCCCGACCAAGTGGCTGTAGGAGAACCCCATCGTCAAAAGCATCCGTTCGGGTGCTCACGGCCACGGGGTTCCGCCTAAGTGCACTTCGTCGACGGCATCGGGGGTGCGGCCGTCTACTAAAATTTCTGACGAGCATTCGATCAGGCTATCGGGAATCTTATTGAATTACCCGACAGGTTATTGAAAAGTGCTTTCAATATCCATACTAAACTGCGGGGTTTATAATTGTTAGGCATGTGATGTCTAAGGAATTTATTTTGTTAGGCATGAAATCCAAAGTATGATATACATTAGGTTTATGATGTCTAAGCTGGTTGCGGATTCCAATTGTTGTAGTTTTTCACTTTCTTTTCTGCGACCGTAAATGTAATATGTGGTGTATCGCCGGTTTCGGTGCTATATGTTAACGACAATTGGGATACGCATATTTACTTACGTTGATGACATATGATGTTATGTGTTACTGTGATATGTTATATTGGATCGTCGTGTTTTAAATAGCCGGGGGGTTTTATGTGAGATGAGAGTTTTCCATTTTCATTCATGTAAAAGCTTTTATGTAATATTCTTTTCTTAGGGCACTTCCGGGTTGAGGATGATGTCACCATTGATGTATATTATTTACTTTTCCGCATTAGGATAGACCCAAGGCGGGGAGCACAAGTAACCGGGTTCTAGGGTCCAGTGGGAGACCATCTGAAGGAGTTGAGACCGGGTCTCCTAACTCTAGAATTGGAAGGGTTGCTTGCCGCTCTCGTAGGGGTCTATGGATGTGGGTTTGGCTATTCATCACGACCATGGAATCCGCATTTTTTATTGGCTTAATTAAAACACGGAATTCCTACTATATCCAATATTTCATATGTGATTCTTCTGCTGCTGATATTCTGTGATGTGATCACTTGATATGTTGAGACGATTGCTTATATTATATATATGAGATATAATAAATATTGATGATTTCGTTTCTTATGTGATGCTTATGAAGCATATTTGATGGGACTTCATTAATGAGATTAATGAAAGAAAAAGAAACCTAAAGATGTTATAGAAACTTGTTTAAAAACTGGTAGCTCTAGTTCTTTCTTTGCATAGAGGTATTCCTTATAGAATATCCAACACCTTATTCGATAAGGAAAGAGCCGAGATCCCTTCACCGGCAGTGACCTCTTTAGCGAAACTGGCAGATGATACAACCCACTTGGTTTGTCTTTTGATTGCTTCTATAGTTTTTGCTTTGCATAGCGGTATTCCTTGTAGAATATCCAGCACCTTATTCGATAAGGAAAGAGCCAAGATCCCTTCACCGGGAGTGACATCTTTAGCAAAACTGGTAAAAGCCTCAAAAACACTTCTTTTCAAAATCACTCGATTCTACGACGATATCAAGTTCATTACGCGAAAGGTTTTCTTAAAAACCTGTCATAGCCCTCCTTCATTTCAGATAAGTACTACTTAATATTCATGCTACGTTTGTTGACTATGTTAAGGCATAGTGTGCGGTAGCTGATTAGTGCTTATCTTCTTAAGCATATGATGTGATTGGATTAGATTATACACACGACTTTGTTGACTATGTTAAGGGTCGTGCGGGTGGGTTTAATTCAATCAGGAAATGACGGGTTGAACTTGGCTAGCGCTTATAATTTGTTGATCTTGCTAAGGTCATAAGTAGCTAGGGGAAAAATATTATCGGGAATTTCAAGTGTTAAAATTTGCAATGAGATTGCATACCTTCTATGAAATAGTTGGATCCCGATACCCACTGCGAGTAAGAGTTACTCCTTGGAGAGTTTTACACATTACAGTTAGCCGATCAAGTAGGTGCCTAGAAAGGTGTTAACGGGGTTACGCCCCTGAGAAAATGAGGTTTATTTTAATTAGGTCCGTGCGAAAGCACGGGGAACCTCCCACAAAGTATCGACACTGGCCTGGTCGAAAAATTGGCGAACTTGTAGGGTGTAATTAATCCCGGCCAATCTTACCTTTTAGGGTTTGAAGGATGATTTGATAAAAATAGTGGGAGCCATCCTGACTAAATAAAATAATATCCAATCTGATCTTGCAAGAGCATACGCTGTGTGCTTTCTTCTATCTTTCTCCTGGTAGCGACCATGTCACGCATTAATCAAGATAATAATATGGATGCATTGACCGAACCTGCTTATTTTACTGAGCTATGAAATGTTGGTTCCGCTCCAACTTATAATTGTTATAATTCCAAGCAGGAAATAGGGGAATATCCGGATTTCCACGCGACCCAATCGAGGGATAAGCATGTTGATGCATATTCTTCGGGTGTGTTCATTACCAAGAACTGTTTCTTAGTATCCTCTACGTCCTAGGTATGAGATACCGGATTAGGATCCCACATATGTAATTTGTTACATGGGCTAATGAAAGGTAGAGAACTGAGATTGGGTGATATGTCTCTAAGTGTTAGAGAATGGTGCAATTGTTGTAGCCAAATCAATTGGCAGATATCATCTTGTATTACCAAATACATTTATTCTGAACGAATGTTATTACGTACCGACCCTGATATACAAAATTACATCAGATTCTTTATTAAGTTAAAGAAGGATATAATTATGTATTGGTGGATAATGTTGTGAACATTTTCCTTAATCAAAAGTTGATTGGATCAGGCACGTTATGTAATGGCACATACGTTCTAAATCAAACCACAGTTCAAAGTATGTAGAACACATACAAGAGGAGTAGTTCAGAAATGAACGAATCCTTCTTGTGGTATTGTAGACTAGGTTATATAATTACGACACAACTAGCTAAGTAACTTAAGGATGAATGTTTGAATCCGTTCGAATTTTCATCTTATGATATTTGCCAGTTTTGTCTCAAAGGTAAAATGACCGATACTCCGTTTACTGGAAACAAAGAAAGAGTTAATGAACTCTTGGGACGAATACATGATGATGTATACGGTTCTATGTCTACAAATGCCAAGGTAGGTTCTTTGTACTTCATTACATTCATCGACGGTCTCTTAAGATTCGGACATGTGTTCATGTTGAAACACAAGTATGAAGTTTCTGAGAAATTCAAGGAATATAAGCTTGAAGATTAAGAACCAGACGGGTAGAATTATTAAATCCCTTCGATGTGATCGAGGAGGAGACTACTTAAGCATGTCACGACCCGAAGGTAGGAAACGTGACCGACACTTAAATTATGAAACGTCTAGAGGCGAAAAAAAATCTAAGTAAGCCAAAGCCCAGAAATCTAAACCATTTAAAAGAAGAAGTGTAGGAAAACAAGTTTTAAAAGCAACATCAAATTTTCTCAAAAATTTCGGCAGAGTCTCTTTTGTAAAAACTGGCCCCAAACGGGTACAAACAAGAATAATATATACAAACAATAAAAAGGCATCCCCAAACGGGAGCTAGATCTACGCCAAAAGGCGGAAACAACCACACAATGCACTAAAATATACAACGCCGAAGGGCGAGGCTCAAAACTCAAAAGAAAACCAAATCCACCAAAAACCATAATAATACAAGCGCGACTCTAAGGTCGAAATAAAAACAACTGGTCTTCTAAATCTATTAAGTAATACAAGTCTGGTTGATGGAGCTTACTAGATACAAATGAAATAATAAAAGTACAATAACGGTCCTGATACAAGTGAACCAACCTACCAAGTAAATCATCCTGAATGAAATGATGTGCCAGCAAGCTGCCAAGGAAACCTGTACATCAAAACCTGTAAGAAAATTTTGGCACAACGGGGTGAGTTTCCAACTCGTGAGTAGAAGACATCTGCGAGTAGAAATCGCATGCACGACGATCTCCTAGGTCATAATAATATACTTAATATAACCCTAATCATCTAGTAGTGGCATGGTTATAATCTATGCGTAAGTGCAATACTCAGTGCTCGTGTCAGTGCCTCAAGTAATAACATGTCATGTGTATGAGTATGCATGCACCATGAATCTAAAACAATCAACCATGAAATCTGGATATATCTGTATAAGAAATCTTTAACTTTTATCATAATAAAATTTGTATGGTAATCTGAAACATCATCTATGAAATCCATGGAAATCCGTGTCAAGTATCGAAACAAAACATGTAAATCTCAAAGTCTCAATACCTCATAGTCTCAATATCTCATAGTCTCAATATCTCGGGCTCTGTCAATCCGGATCGGCCCATATCATCAAATCACTTGACAACGATCGGTATCCTCTGGATATCCGCTGCGCCAGACATCACCGGTAGGTAGTTTTCCCCTGCCAGGCTCATCGTCATCCCCACAAAAACACTCTCGCCCCGGGGTACCGTACCGGGTCCACCATGTACCCGAGACGGTTCCTCCACTCCTCGAATCGGGTCTCAAAATCCAACAGAAAACATAAAAACACATGGTGGACGACCCATACATCATGAGAAAACCGCAACTTGTATTTTAAAATGAGAGGGGAGAGAGAGAGAGAGAGAGAGAAGGTTTTATATATATTCTTGCGGTTTTCCCCAAAATCCAGAAATCTCATAGAAATCCAAAATCCCAAAGTCATGAGTAAGTAAATAATGAGTATAGGCATAAGCCCCACAATTCTGCATGATAATAGGAAAATGTGAATGCATGAAGTGTCTAAGTAATAAATGAAATGTCTAAACTAGCACATGAGAGTAACCACACAATATTATATTGGACTAGCATTTAGCTGATTATATCAATAAAAAGATAATATGTTCTAAAGTGTACGTGACATGGTAATTACCGATGATGATGTGTGTGAGCCGGCAAATAAGTGTACGTGGAACAGGCGCATCATCGGTTATGGTGCCGGTGTCCTAACAGACAGAGTTTCATATTAGCTAAAGAAACATATGTATGAATATACAATGCGATGAATACAAAATGAATATAACGGTGAATGTGTAATAATCGCACAACTAGAGAATACATACTAATTACGAGTCATACAATTTGTTGTTTGAAAAAGCACGAATCCTGATTTTTAGAAAATTAGGGGCTACGGGGTTTTTAAGAAAAGATATGTCCTTTGAAAAATCCATAGTACCCCTCAGGCTGTCTTTAAAAATGCGCACGATTCGTTAGTTTGGAAAATAAATATGACTCGAGCCTAAACTAAGATCTACCTAACCAACTAAGGAACTAACTAACGACACTAGTCGAATGGTAAGAAGAATCATCCTAAAGTCTGAGTCGATATCTCTAGTAGTCGGCGATCCAGCCTCAATAGCGTCACGTACATAGTATGACTTCCTCAAGTCAAGAGTGCGGATCAATCATTATATATATACATCATCGTTCGTATAGTATCATCATCAACTAATATCATGATCAAGAGTACTGTACTATAATCGCATACATCCCAATATCATCAAACATATATCATCGTCTATGTAAATATCCATCGTCAAATGATCCACTAAAATATCATGTCATATATCATATCGTGATTAAGTCACATATTACAATCCGGGTTCTATTCTAGAGTCTCGTACATTTCAATGTCATCATCACCTATTATCGTTTATGTATAAATATACATTTTCTCATTTCCCAACGATCCGCTAATATCATAATACATCTCGTATCATAACTCGATTGTATATCCAATATCTTACGGCATCATGCCTAGTCATATCGACTCCTATCCATGTATTATATAACCTCCTCATATCACATGTGTGTGTGTGTATATATATATATATACACACACACCTACACACATTGCTATATATATACACACACACACATATACACTAAGTCAAGTTTAGGTGTGTGCGTGCGTGTGTGTGTCTACATGAAACTTACGAAATCCCTCCAAGGCAGTCATCCTCTGGTTAAATCTTTCTAAATCAGTCTAGTCCAACCTAAAGTCTTCAATAGGACCCTACTCGCCAAGAATCTGAAGTCACATCCAACTTCCTAATAACAGTACGCAATATCCTTATCCTACGTTTGCGGGGGTGCTATAGGCCATCCACCCGACTTCCCCCATAGATATACATCTACTCACCTGGTCCTTATCTGCCGAAGTCAATGCCGCCATCCTCTTCTTCATCGTCCGAATTCCACGTGAGGGGTACCTATACGCAAACATATATATATATATATATATATATATATATCGTAAACCGAATCGCAGATAAAACCAAAACGGCGCACGAAACGCGCATAGGTTAAAACCTATGACCCGTTCATGCAAAAGAACCGAATAACCCTCGATATCGGCGTACAAACGCCAATTGATCGAAAAAACCCAAAACACACCATTCGTGGTTTCACAAATCACTAATTATAATATGAAATATATTGCAACTGTAACAACTCCAATTTTTGTATACATAAATTTGATTTAAATTTGAAGTATACTTGGAGTATTTAATGTTGCTGATATCATTTTAAGTATCTATTCTCCTACAATAATTACAAGAAGAAGCTTGTAGCTCATTGGTAATACCTTGCACTGCTGAACCAAGCAACCAGAGTTCGAATCCCATGCCCCACATTATTTTTAGTTTATTTTTCTTTTAAAATTCTTGGAAGCCCAACAGTCCACGGGCCATAACTCCGAAATGTTGAACTGAACCCCCAAAAATGGAGTATGCCAAAGTCTTAGTCAGAGAACCCCGCACCCAACCGTCGCCAAACCGGGCCATCCGACCAACTCGTCCGGCCGGCCGGCTGAATCGGCCGGTGCCGCCGGCCGGAGTTGGTCGGATGGCCGGGGTCCCAACAGCAAAAGTGTGCCTCTTCGTATTGTTAAACCCCCTGTTTACTCCATTTTATTATATCAGTTTCTGAGTGATAAATATAACCAATTTATTGCAAATTTTAATGCTTTTTATTTAAATTTTTATAATTTTTTTTAAATAAAGAAAACCCTTCACCTACCCTACCCTAGCTACCCTATAAATAGACCCCTACCCCCTACCTTCTCATTCCAAAACCATAGAATTACTCTCTTGAAAAATCCACAAGAAAGTGTGCTTTGAAATCGAGTTCACGGCGAAGTGCTGAAGGATTCAGCGATGTTCTTTGAAGCAACCGGCGACGAAACCACACCTCGGCCTTTTCCCTAGTTCCTCTTTATTCTTTAGAAGAGTTTGAAACCCGTAAGTCCCATTATTTCCTTCTTTCTACTTCTCAAAAATACGAAATTATGAAACCCGACGGAAATCGGAACAAACCGATTTCCTATTCGGTTTTCTATAAAATATCACTTATCACCAATTCCATAATGTCTAAACATATTCATGATGACTATTAATCTCATAAAAATCAATTTGGACAAAGTTTCTCACATGAAATGATAACTTTCTTATAATATCGTATTCTTTTCACAATAATACCATAAAGTTTATTTTTCTTCTTCTAATCAACTCCCTCATTCCTAAACATGTTCATCTTGACCACTAAACTTGTAAAAATCAATTTGAATGAGTTTTCACACATGAATGATAACTTTTACAAATACCGTATTCTTACACTTAAATACCCTCATGTTTAAATTATCATATTTAACCTCTAAACTTCACTAAACCTTAAAATAAGTCACGAGGTAATGACCTACCTCTACACACACACTAATATAACCCTAATTGATAACGTCAAAACATAGAATACGAATATATAAGACTTTTCACTAAAATACCATTTTCTTTATAAACCTTTTTTGAAAGCTTTAAGTTGTATACAATTCTAAATAAAATCTTTTAAAATGAAAGTACGATTTGTCATGGACATCGATCGTTTATCTAAACTGACTTTGTGGTGTCTAGGCTAGGCAAGTGAGCTTGGGTAACTTTAAAAGGCCCGCCTCACGATTCGTGAGCGGATCCCTCCCTCCTCACTTGTACTTACCTGGGCACAATTGGCGGTGAAGAGGCGATTTGAGGCTTCTAATGACTTGTCGTTTAGACCTTAGAAATAGGCTAGCTGGCGTAGGAAACCCTAAAAACTAAAATACGGAAATTTACATCCTTTTACAAATAAATACCTTATCTTTATAAAACCATTTTCTAAAGGAATAGTATTTATTAAATCTTTGCAAAGCGCCACTACAACCCACCTTTGGGGAACTCGTTAGGGATAGTACGGTTCATCGTACACCCGCGGGCTAATAGTGCGAGATTCAGACCTCCGCAAGGAGCATTCGGTCTCGAAATGTTTAGAATATGACATTTAAGAAAAATGAGATTTTTGCAAAATAAAATATTTATATAAAATTATTCTTGTATAAACATATGTATTTTTATCATTTAAACACCTATTTTATTATAAGATAAGTTTCCACCTTTTTCTAAAAAAATTACAAGATTAAAAGTTACGTTAAAATACCATGAATTTCAAATAATACAATTAATACTTTTATTAGGAAATATTCACTAGAATAACACAAATAAAATTCACACTCTTTGTAACCATAAAGACGAATAATAAATACTTGAGGTGTATCTTGAAAACTATACAATAGTACTTTTTACATAAAACCCCCTCAAATTTTATAATTTACAATAAGGACCCTAACAATTAAAGAACTTCAAATGACCTTTCTTTTAGTCTGACTCGGGTTAGAGTCTGACTATTTCTGACTTGAATATGATTCAAGTCAATCTATATTCTTTTATAATCCAATTCAATATGAATACATGAATCCCTGAATCCAGTTAACATTTTACATAATTTGACTGAATCAAACCATGGATATACTTCCATTATCCTGTTATTCCATTTACCTGATTATGCAGTTACAACATGTTTATTGATATCATGGTTTTGGTCAGTCACCCAACTTACATAATACATCACAACAATACTGTCAACACACTACGGGGTTTAAGGGGTAGATTGGTACGGAAGGTGTTAAAGGTGGCACGAGGTGGTCAGATTAAGACACCTAACCTGAATCCCATTGCTGTTGTACCGTGGCATAACGGTTCCTTGTACTTTTCTTTTGCCCTGGTCTCTAGCATATAGAGACCCCCCTCGTATACACTGGCATCCTTCTGTACCAAGCTACAAACAACAGCGTTAACATAACATTACAACAATAGTTTACAATTTAAAAATATATCTTCTTATTCTGTCTTCTCTACTTCCCTCTTACCTTTGGGACTTACCGAGCGATCTGTTCGCTGACGACATTCTGTTTCTCTCTTCTTTGAATGTCGTCAGGTGACCTGGACCCGACAGAAGTTGAGCCAACAGAAGAAGACTTGGAGCAATTTGCCGAAGACCCTGCAGTATAATTTCATTGTACACTTTTCTTTTCAGTACTTTCCATTTCCTGTTATGCCACTGTTTAGGAATCTTTATTTCAGTTGTATTTTCCTTTCCATGTATTGTACAAAGAATCTTAATAAATAAAAGTTGCTGTTCTTTTTATACTCTTGTCTCTTGTGTATTTATTTTATATTGTTTAGCTACGCTTAGCGTATGTACTTCTGAGTACATATGTAGCGGACCTCGTCGCGTCCCCTTCGCCGTACACTGGGAAGCGGGGCGTGACAGGTTTTGTTGGTGGCCCATGCAGGTCTGAGCTGTATGAATCCCTGTCATGCAGTTCTGGTCTGCGTGAACAACCTAAGCAATATAACACAAGAACCAGCAACTAAAACATTCTTTACAATTCATATTTCTTGAATCTTGCAAATTTCTATTCCTTGAATCTTATCATTTCATGTATTTGAATCTGTCCTAACCCAAATTTTTCTTCAGGGTTATGGATTCCCCGAACAACACCAGCACCAACGTCAACAACACTCCTTCAGCACACCTCTCACACCAGCTGTTTCTGAACCACCCACTGAGCAAACGATGCTATTTGAGGCGATCCGTAGTCTTCTCGAGGGACAGCAACAACTTCTGAATCGTCCTGAGACCGATGCACCGGGAGTAAAGCAATTCAGAGCTTTGCACCCAAAGCAGTTCTCTGGTAAAGGAAGCCCTCTTGAAGCGGAAGAATGGGCACAAAGCATCGAAGACGATCTGGCAGCAGCTCAAGTGCTAGACAACGTTTGGGTCCGTATAGCAAAACTACAGCTCACGGATAATGCTCGCAATTGGTGGAAGGCGGAAGAAAGCCGTCTGGTACAGCCGATTGAATGGAAAACATTTCGCGAGAAGTTCGACGCGAAATATTTCCCTGTGACTGCCAGGTTCGCCATGGAGCAGAAGTTTATTCATCTACAGCAAGGATCAATGTGGGACAAATCGGTAGATGAATACGACGCTGAATTCACCATGTTGAGCCGGTAAGATATGTCGCAATAGTTCAATTTTAAATTAACATATATTACACAGCTAACACAATCTTTAAACAGATTCGCGGCACACCTGATACCGACGGACGAGATCAGAGCCCGTCGCTTTCAACAAGGTTTGGACACAGAGATTAAGGCTGCTATAGCCACAGGAAAGTTTTTGACTCATGAGGAAGCTCTAGAAGCTGCCCGCAGTTATGAGGCAGTGATAAAAGAGAGGGGCAGACCTCAGTCTGCAGGAGTCAAACGCCCTGCCAACCAGATGGCAGGTGGAGCCTCGTCCAGACCACCTTTCGTGCCAAGGAGACCCGGAGTACCAACCCATCGTCCAAGCCCAGTCTTTTGCACCTACTGCAAGAGAACTGGACATATGATGAAGGACTGCCGTCGAGCCAACCGCCTTTGCTTAGTCTGCGGTTCAGCTACTCACGATATTGGGTTTTGTCCCCAAAGACAGAACCCAGTTGCTGCACCCAGGCCAGCAAATACCTATCCACAGCAACCAGCTCTTCAGGCACCTGCTCCCAGACTTGCACTGCCTGCACCAACCAGGGGACCACAAGATGCATCACCTCCTCGTCAGTTCCATCAAGCTCAAAGGAACGTTCCGAGGAATGCTCCTCAGGCCAGGAGGAATGTGCCAAAGCGCCAGGCTTTCATGATGTCTGTGGAAGAAGCTGAGGCCACTGGCCAAGTCATTACTGGTAAACTTCCTTCTCAAACTTATTCTTAGTCTTGTTTACCTACACACTTTCCCTATACCTAAAACCTATCCCATATACCTTAGGTACAATCCTAGTAGCTTCACTACCTGCACTTGCACTGTTTGATACTGGAGCATCCCACTCCTTTATGTCGCAATGGTTTGTCCGAACCCATGCGATTCCAGTCTCACCGCTTGTATCCAGCTGGAACGTCAGTTCCGGAAATGGTGTTCTAAAGGCAACTATGGGATACAGCATGTGTCCAGTCGTCGTCTGCAGTCGAGAGTTTTATGCTGACTTCAAGGTACTGGACATACCAAACTTCGATGTGGTTCTAGGAATGGACTGGCTTGGAATCTTTTATGCTACCATCAACTGTCGTCAAAGGAGGGTAGTATTCGAGATTCCAGACCATCCGGTCTTCTATTTCAAGAGTGGAGACCGTACACTAGAGCCAAGTACCTATAAAGCGAAGCCAAGAGAAGCAGTAGTTGCAGCAGCTCAAGCAGAGGAAGAATCAAGACCAGAAGTAGTTCGAGAGTTCGACGATGTATTCCCTGACGATATATCAGGTTTGCCTCCCGATCGAGCTCTTGAATTCAGTATTGACTTAGTACCAGGAGCACAACCGGTGATCAAAGCACCTTATAGACTAAGTCCGGAAGGTTTGAAGGAAGTTCGAACACAGTTGGACGAATTACTGGCGAAAGGATGGATTCGTCCCAGCACATCAAGTTGGGGAGCACCTATATTACTGGTAAAGAAGAAGGAAGGTTCATACAGAATGTGCATCGATTATAGGGCCTTGAACGAAGTCACTATAAAGAACAAGTATCCACTCCCACGCATCGACGATTTATTCGATCAGCTAAGTGGATCTTGTGTTTTCTCTAAATTGGATCTTCGTTCAGGTTATCATCAAGTGAAGGTCAAGGAAGCTGATATTCACAAAACAGCTTTCAGAACCCGCTATGGACATTACGAATTTCTAGTAATGCCATTTGGAGTGACCAATGCACCCGCAATCTTCATGAACCTAATGAACTAAGTTTCCCGGGAGTATTTAGACAGGTTCGTTGTCATCTTCATCGACGACATCCTGGTATATTCTAAGCATCGGAATGAGCATGCAGAGCAACTACAAATTGTCCTGGAAACTCTTCGACAACATAAGCTTTATGCCAAGTACATCAAGTGTGAGTTTTGGCCAAATCAAGTTGGCTTTCTTGGACATATCGTATCAGGAGAAGGAATTTCTGTGGATCCAGCAAAAGTTTCGGCAGTTAGCGAATGGCCTACACCAAAGTCAGTTTAGGATATTCGAAGTTTCTTGGGTTTAGCTGGATATTACAGAAGGTTTATTGAAGGCTTTTCGAAGATAGCAACACCCTCGACCAAGCTCACACGAAAAGATGAAGAATTTGTGTGGTTAGAAGCATGCGAGCAAGCTTTCGTAGAATTCAAGTCAAGACTGACATCTGCACCTATTCTCGTAATACCGGATCAATCTGGAGGATTCGAAGTGCAATGTGATGCATCCGGTAAGGGATTAGGATGTGTTCTACATCAGCACGGTAAGGGTGTGGCTTATGCTTCAAGACAACTAAAGACTCATGAGCGCAATTATCCGACGCATGATTTGGAGTTGGCAGCCGTCATCTTTGCTCTCAAAATTTGGCGCCACTACTTACTTGGTGAACGAGTGAACATCTACATAGATCATAAAAGTCTGAAGTATTTGTTTACTCAGAAGTAGTTGAATATGCGGCAGAGAAGATGGTTAGAACTCATGGCGGACTTTGACATCAACTTGCAATATCACCCAGGAAAGGTGAACGTAGTACCTGATGCTCTTAGTCGCCAACCATTATCAATGAAACTCACCGCCCAGTGGAAGCTTCAGCAAGACCCACATCAGATAGAGATTGAACTAGTCATGCCAGGTGATGCTTCAAGTTTGATGAATCTACAAGTTCAATCAACCATTGTCAATCAGATTAAAGCAGCTCAAGCCAGCGATGCTAAGTTGCAAAAGATCAGAGAACAAGTGGAGAATGGACTCAGAACAGATTTCATCATCCATGAAGACGGATCTTTGAGATACGGCAGCAGATTGTGTGTACCAAAAGGTCCTGTTCGGGAAGAGTTAATGAAAGAAGCTCACAGCTCTCCCTATTCAGTACATCCTGGAGGTACCAAAATGTACAAAGATCTACGTCAGAATTATTGGTGGCATGGAAGGAGGCGTGAAGTAGCCAGAAGCGTCGCAAAATGCTTGGTGTGTCAGCTTGTAAAGGCTGAACATCACAGGATTGCTGGATTACTTCAACCGTTACCAATCCCAGAATGGAAGTGGCACCACATCACGATGGACTTTGTAACTGCTCTTCCTCGCAGCACAAAGGGTAACGATGCGATATGGGTCATTGTAGATCGACTCACAAAGTCGGCTCATTTCATTCCATTTCGAGTTGGCCAATCAACTGAGACACTAGCGAAGAAGTACATGGAGGTAATAATCTAATTTAGATTTAAAAACTCTTCATAATGTACTATCTCTAATACCCATGAACTCATACAGGAAATTGTGAGACTTCATGGAGTACCGGTCTGCATTGTCTCCGATCGTGACACCGGGTTCCCATAGCAATTTTGGCGGAGTCTGCAAGCTAGCTTGGGAACAAGTCTGAACTTCAGCACGGCTTATCATCCACAAACAGATGGTCAGTCGGAACGAACTATTCAGATCTTGGAGGATATGCTCAGAGCATGTATGCTCGACTTCAAAGGATTGTGGGAAGATCACTTGCATCTTGTGGAGTTTGCATACAACAACAGCTACCAAGCAAGTATAGGAATGTCACATTTTGCAGCATTATATGGAAGGAAGTGTCGATCGCCATTAAGTTGGGACGACATCGGAGATAGGGAACTTCTTGGACCAGAGATGATAGTAGCGACCGTTGATGTGGTTCGTACTATCAGGGAATGAATACGTATAGCCCAAGATAGACAGAAACACTGGGCTGATGCAAAGAGACGACACTTGGAGTTCCAGCCAGGAGACCATGTATTCTTGAAGATATCTCCGAACCGCGGAGTGATCCGATTTGGAAGACGGGGTAAGTTGAGTCCGAGATACATTGGACCGTTCGACATACTCGAACGAGTTGGTGAAGTGGCATACCGTTTAGCGCTTCCACCCTCATTGGAAGGAGTGCATAATGTGTTCCACATATCCCAACTCAGAAAGTATGTGAGTGACCCCAACCATGTTCTCGATCATTCCGAGCTCACTATACAGCCCGATTTGTCTTGTGAGCAATAGCCTGTGGAGATCCTGGACAGGAAAGTGAAGACACTTCGGAACAAGGAAGTTAACTTGGTTCGAGTGATGTGGAGGAAAGACACTCCAGGAGAATCCACGTGGGAAAGGGAAGATGAAATGCGTGCAAGATATCCACACCTTTTTGTAAACTAGTCCTCAAATAAAAGTTGTAAATTTCGAGGACTATATTTTTGTAAGGAGGGTAGATTGTAACAACTCCAATTTTTGTATACATAAATTTGATTTAAATTTGAAGTATACTTGGAGTATTTAATGTTGCTGATATTATTTTAAGTATCTATTCTCCTACAATAATTTCAAGAAGGAGCTTGTAGCTCATTGATAATACCTTGCACTACTGAACCAAGCTACCAGAGTTCGAATCTCATGCCCCACTTTATTTTTAGTTTATTTTTCTTTTAAAATTCTTGGAAGCCCAACAGTGCAAGGCCATAACTCCCAAATGTTGAACTGAACCCCAAAAAACGGAGTATGCCAAAGTCTTAGTCAGAGAACCCCGCACCCAACAATCGCCGAACCCGGCCGGGATCGGCCAACTCGGCCGGCCGGCCGGCCGAATTGGCCGGCGCCGCCGGCCGGAGTTGGTCGGATGGCCGGGGTCCCAACAGCAAAAGTGTGCCTCTTCGTATTCTTAAACCCCCTGTTTACTCCATTTTATTATATCAGTTTCTGAGTGATAAATATAACCAATTTATTACAAATTTTAATGCTTTTTATTTAAATTTTTATAATTTTTTTTAAATAAAGAAAACCCTTCACCTACCCTACCCTAGCTACCCTATAAATAGACCCCTACCCCCTACCTTCTCATTCTAAAACCATAGAATTACTCTCTTGAAAATTCCATAAGAAAGTGTGCTTTGAAACCGAGTTCACGGCGAAGCGCTGACGGATTCCGGCGACGTTCTTTGAAGCAACCGGTGACGAAACCACACCTCGGCCTTTTCCTTAGTTCCTCTTTACTCTTTAGAAGAGTTTGAAACCCGTAAGTTCCCTTCTTTCCTTCTTTCTACTTCTCAAAAATACGAAATTACGAAACCCGACGGAAATCGGAACAAACCGATTTCTGATTCGGTTTTCTATAAAATATCACTTATCACCAATTCCATAATGTCTAAACATATTCATGATGACTATTAATCTCATAAAAATCAATTTGGACAAAGTTTCTCACATGAAATGATAACTTTCTTGTAATATCGTATTCTTTTCACAATAATACCATAAACTTTATTTTTCTTCTTCTAATCAACTCCCTCATTCCTAAACATGTTCATCTTGACCACTAAACTTGTAAAAATCAATTTGAATGAGTTTTCACATATGAAAGGATAACTTTTACAAATACCGTATTCTTACACTTAAATACCCTCATGTTTAAATTATCATATTTAACCTCTAAACTTCACTAAACCTTAAAATAAGTCACGAGGTAATGACCTACCTCTACACACACACTAATATAACCCTAATTGATAACATCAAAACATAGAATACAAAAATACAAGACTTTTCACTAAAATACAATTTTCTTTATAAACCTTTCTTGAAAGCTTTAAGTTGTATACAATTCTAAATAAAATCTTTTAAAATGAAAGTACGATTTGTTATGGACATCGATCGTTTATCTAAACTGACTTTGTGGTGTCTAGGCTAGGCAAGTGAGCTTGGGTAACTTTAAAAGGCCTGCCTCACGATTCATGAGCGGATCCCTCCCTCCTCACTTGTACTTACCTGGCCACAATTGGCGTTGAAGAGACGATTTGAGGCTTCTAATGACTTGTCGTTTAGACCTTAGAAATAGGCTAGCTGGCGTAAGAAACCCTAGAAACTAAAATACGGAAATTTACATCCTTTTACAAATAAATACCTTATCTTTATAAAACCATTTTCTAAAGGAATAGTATTTATTAAATCATTGCAAAGAGCCACTACAACCCACCTTTGGGGAACCCGTTAGGGATAGTACGGTTCATCGTGCACCCGAAGGCTAGTAGTGCGAGATTCAGACCTCCGCAAGGAGCATTCGGTCTCGAAAGGTTTAGAATACGACATTTAAGAAAAATGAGATTTTTGGAAAATAAAATATTTATATAAAATTATTCTTGTATAAACATATGTATATTTATCATTTAAACACCTATTTTATTATAAGATATGTTTTCACCTTTTTCTAAAAAAATTACAAGATTAAAAGTTACGTTAAAATACCATGAATTTCAAATAATACAATTAATACATTTATTAGGATATATTCACTAGAATAACACAAATAAAATTCACTCTTTATAACCATAAAGACGAATAATAAATACTTGAGGTGTATCTTGAAAACTATACAATAGTACTTCTTACATAAAACCCCCTCAAGTTTTATAATTTACAATAAGGACCCTAACAATTAAAGAACTTCAAATGACCTTTCTTTTAGTCTGACTCGGGTTAGAGTCTGACTATTTCTGACTTGAATATGATTCAAACCAATCTATATTCTTTTATAATCCAACTCAATATGCATACATGAATCCCTGAATCCAGTTAACATTTTACATAATTTGACTGAATCAAACCATGGATATACTTCCATTATCCTGTTATTCCATTTACCTGATTATGCAGTTACAACATGTTTACTGATATCATGGTTTTGGTCAGTCACCCAACTTACATAATACAATACAACAATACTGTTAAAACACTACGGGGTTTAAGGGGTAGATTGGTACGGAAGGTGTTAAAGGTGGCACGAGGTGGTCAGATTAAGACACCTAACCTGAATCCCATTGCTGTTGTACCGTGGCATAACGGTTCCTTGTACTTTCTTTTTGCCCTGGTCTCTAGCATATAGAGACCCCCCTCGTATACACTGGCATCCTTCTGTACCAAGCTACAAACAACAGCGTTAACATAACATTACAGCAATAGTTTACAATTTAAAAATGTATCTTCTTATTCTGTCTTCTCTACTTCCCTCTTACCTTTGGGACTTACCGAGCGATCTGTTCGCTGACGACATTCTGTTTCTCTCTTCTTTGAATGTCGTCAGGTGACCTGGACCCGGCAGAAGTTGAGCCAACAGAAGAAGACTTGGAGCAATTTGCCGAAGACCCTGCAGTATAATTTCATTATACACTTTTCTTTTCAGTACTTTCCATTTCCTGTTATGCCACTGTTTAGGCATCTTTATTTCAGTTGTATTTTACTTTCCATGTATTGTACAAAGAATGTTAATAAATAAAAGTTGCTGTTCTTTTTATACTCTTGTCTCTTGTATATTTATTTTATATTGCTTACCTACGTTTAGCGTATGTACTTCTGAGTACATACGTAGCGAACCTCGTCGCGTCCTGTTCGCCGTACACTGGGAAGCGGGGCGTGACAGCAACTCATCAAAAACTCAAAATAAATCAAATCGATTTATTTCTGAAAACCTATAAAACACTTAATTATCGTTCTAATTCGAAACTTGATGTTTTAACAAAACTAATGGCCATAATATTCACTAAATATCATAACTAAGTCATACAAACCATCACCATAATTTAATCTCATCAATTTGTATTAAATCCAAAATTCTAGTTTGCAAAAATATCAAATTTTAACACTTTTTAAAGAAAAATTCACAATTCAACAACTAAACATGGTTTTGCATGAACTAAAGTATTAAACTATAATTTAAAATGTTAATAATGTCATAAAAACCCTAATTGGATTTTAATCTCAATTATTTAATCAATTTCCAAAAACCTAGTTTGCAAAATTAGCATAATTAGCATAATTTCCAACTAACAATTTGGAACTAGTAACTAGATTAGCTTTTGCATTCAATTAACATGTTAATCTACCCATTAAAACCATGAATAATTGATAAAAATTCTCACTAGAATTTTATCTCACCTATATACATATTCTACAAAAACCTAGTTTGCAAAAATTTTGCAATTCGGACAATTTAATTGTAACAATTTACAATTTAGCTTCTAAATTAGTTTTAACATTACCTAACATATTAAACTACACATTAAGATCAATATCCAATGATGAAAACCCTAATTTGATTTAATAACCCATTCTTGAATTTTGAATCACAAAAATTAAAACCATAATTACACTTCTAATAAGCTTAATTTGAAGTATTATAGCAACAATTAAACACTTCGGTTAGGATTATACCTCCACAACAAGAAACCCAACATGCAACCTAGTCTCCAAAGTTCTAACTTTGCTCCAAGATCCAAGCTTAATAGGTCAATGGAAAATGGGTAGAGATTGGATTAGCAATTTGTGAGGTTTTTGTTTTGATTTTTGATGAATTTTTGAAGAATTTTGGAGAGGAATTGAAGTAGGGTAAATGGAGAATAGCACCCCCTAGGTTTCGGCCAGAACTTGGTGAGAGGGGAGAGAGAAAAAGAAATGTGTGGGGGTGTGTAGAAACTTCATAAATAAATGCATCTTTTTAGTCTCTTTTTAAATTATTTTATTTTATTTCATTTTCCAACCTAGAAAACTCTTGAATTTTGGAAACAAATTAAGAAGAAAGAAGCATGCTACACACTAAATTCTAAGATGTCATGGTTCACTTTGTCAAATTAACCCATTTCTAATTTGTAATTTGCACTAATTTAATGTATGATTAAAAGCTTATGTTAATATTTGAATTTAATTAATTACGGAAAATATTTTAGTAAAGTAATAATTTATAAGTCACTAAATAAACACCATTTACTAGTAATTATATAGTTAAAATAGGAGTATTTAAATTTATATTGAAAAATAACCGTAGTTGAGTTTTACGGAAAATACGGTTTATTTTACCGATTATCAGAAAATTCACCTAAAAGATTTTATTTATTTAATTATTTATTTATTTATTTATTTTTAAAACGTTACAATCTTCCCCCTTAAAGAAATTCGGTCCCCGATTTTAAATTGAAACTCCCCCAAATACTAAAACATTTAGCAAAACACTCAAATCGTCGGGCCTCCGAAATCATCAATACATAAAACACATCTTAGCGCAATGCATGCGCATGATAAACAAGTACATAAATCAAAATCAAAACTCCATCAAGCATAACATAATCATCGGAGTTATGGTGAAAATACAATGTCAAAGTCCAATACGAAAACCAACATGATATACATTAAAACTATAACTTGTACATATAGTACGCATCGTAGTACAATCGTCCAAACATCTGAATAAAGAAGCATGCAAAAAAACCCTTTTTAAAATCACCGTGCGATACACGTGTCACGGCATAAGTAGCGGATGTTCAATTAGAAAAATAGCTATACATATATATCTTTTATTTAACATACATGTCCTGCCTGGTTACTAAACCAAATAGTAATTATTATAAAAACATACTGCTCAAAATGAAATCAATCCCAATTACAGCATAAAAAAAATATCTTGTGCGTCCGGTGCGCACTGAAATCGAAACCAAATACAGAAGCCACGAATATGCACGGAAACAAAATTCAGTGCAACGGGTGTGCACCAAAAACATCTGTCAAGTGCAACGGGCGTGCACGACAACAATATCAGGTGCATCTAATCTGCACAAAATCCCGATTTAGTGCATCTGGTGTGCACAAAATTGCATCAAGTGCGTCGAGTGTGCGCAAGAATCTCAATCAAGTACACATGGTGCATGAAAACATATACCGAATATCAAAATCGAAATTACAGTACGAAAAGTGCATGAAAACTATGTCGAAGCATACGTCAAAATCATGTGCAACCCATATGCACGAAATCAAATCAATATCTCAAAATGTATAAAACCAAATTGACTCCACTAGGTATGCACAAAACAACATCAATACAACTGATATATGAAACACGAATAGAGTTTAATGAATGTACACATAGGAAATACCAATCATAGAACAAAATCCTCAAAATACCAAAATCCAAACATCGAAAATATGAAATTCAAATCAACAAATCGCAATCATAAACACTATCATCAATGTGCGCCTTTTCTAATGTCGACTGATTCGGACTCGTCTCCTCATAGCTGTGCTGACTGCGCTATAAACGGCTATGCTCATATCTAGAGTCTCCCATGTAATCTATCCCTTCACCTGATATCTGGACTACGTTAAACTTTTCGATCGATTCATCAAAAGCTCATAATTTCCCAAGAGCTCAACACTCAAGTACAGTTTAAAAATATCCAGTACATGCCTCAGCATCTGCGGACCAGCCGTAGAAGGGCAAACCTAAGCCTCACTAATGGCACCGCGGAACTGCCGTAAACCCTAAGGTTCAAAGGCGTTCTCATGGTCTTTATGTCGAGTTAGGGTTTCATTCTTCTAGAGGGTCCATAGAAATACCTGCAAGTTCTTCCGAATACCTTAAACATGGGAAAATAGGTTTCTGACATTCGTTCGAACTTTTTAACTTTGTCTGGACGACATGTGAATACCCTTTGTCCGCACACTAAACAATGCTTCAATCCTCAACAATATATGATACCCTAACGGTCATCGCATTCGAGCCGCAGCTCCCTCTGCCCGTACGACCGTGGTAACAGAAACCACCATCCGACATTGACGAAGATAGATCATAGGAACTAATAGAAGACGATGCAAAGAAATGTACATCCTAAGTTTTCCTAAGCAGAGTAGCGTATCGTAAGTTTGCCGCGGACATACCCACGGTACGTCACTCTACCTAAGTCACCTGCTCCATCAACCAAGGTCAATCTAGACTCGGACAAAGGTTAAACCTAGCGCTCTGATACCAACTTTGTCACGACCCGAAGGTACGGAATGTGACCGGCACTTAAATTATGAAACGTCTAGAGGCGTAACGAAATCTAAGTAAGCCGAAGCCCAAAAATCTAAACCCTTTAAGCGAAGAACTGTAGGAAAACAAGTTTTAAAAGCAACATCAAATTTTCTCAAAAATTTCGGCAGAGTCTCCTTTGTAAAAACTGGCCCCAAATGAGTACAAACAAGAATAATATATACAAACAATAAAAAGGCATCCTCAAGCTGGAGCTAGCTCTACGCCAAAAGGCGGAAACAACCACACAATGCACTAAAATATACAATGTCGAAGAGCGAGGCTCAAAACTCAAAAGAAAACCAAATCCACCAAAAACCATAATAAAACAAGCGCGCGACTCTAAGGTCAAAATAAAAACAAATGGTCTTCTAAATCTATCAAGTAATACAAGTCAGGTTGATGGAGCTTACTAAATACAAATGAAATAATAAAAGTACAATAGCGGTCCTGATACAAGTGAACCAACCTACCAAGCTAATCACTCTGAATTAAATGATGTGCCAGCAAGCTGCCAAGGAAATCTGTACATCGAAACATGTAAGAAAAATTTGGCACAACGGGGGTGAGTTGCCAACTCGTAAGTAGAAGACATCTGCGAGTAGAAATCGCATGCACGACGATCTTCTAGGTCATAATAATATACTTAATATAACCCTAGTCATCTAGTAATGGCAGGGTAATAATCTATGCGTAAGTGCAATACTCAGTGCTCATGTCATTCCCTCAAGTAATAACATGTCATGTGTATGAGTATGCATGCACCATGAATGTAAAACAATCAACCATGAAATCTGGATATATCTATATAAGAAATCTTTAACTTTTATCATAGTAAAATTTGTATGGTAATCTGAAACATCATCAATGAAATCCATGGAAATCCGTGTCAAGCATCAAAACAAAACATGTAAATCTGAAAGTCTCAATACCTCATGGTCTCAATATCTCATAGTCTCAATATCTAGGGCTCCGTAAGTCCAGATCGGCCCATATCATCAAATCACACGACAACGGTCGGTATCCTTTAGATATCCGCCGTGCCAAACATCATCAGTAGGTAGTCTTCCCCTGCCAGGCTCATCGTCATCCCCACAAAAACACTCTCGCCCCGGGATACCGTACCGGGTCCACCATGTACCCGAGACGGTTCCTCCACTCCTCGAATTGGGTCTCGAAATCCAACAAAAAACATGAAAACTCAAGGTGGACGACCCATACATCACGAGAAAACCGCAACTTGTGTTTTAAAATGATAGGGGGAGAGAGAGAAGTTTTTATATATATTCTTGCGGTTTTCCCCAAAATCCAGAAATCTCATAGAAATCCAAAATCCCAAAATCATGAGTAAGTAAATAATGAGTATCGGCCTAAGCCCCACAATACTGCATGATAATAGGAAAATGTGAATCCATGAAGTGTCTAACTAATAAATGCAATGTCTAAACTAGCATATGAGAGTAATCACACAATATTATATTGGACTAGCATTTAGCTGATTATATCAATAAAAAGATAATATGTTCTAAAGAGTACGTAACATGGCAATTATCGATGATGATGTGTGTGAGCCAACAAATAAGTGTACGTGGAACATGCGCATCATCGGTAATGGTGCTGGTGTCCTAACATGCAGAGTTTCATATTAGCTAAAGAAACATATGTATGAATATGCAATGCGATAAATATAACGGTGAATGTGTAGTAATCGCACAACTTGAGAATACATACTAATTACGAGTCATACAGTTTGTTGTTTGAAAAAGCACGAATCCTGGTTTTTAGAAAATTAGGGGCTACGGGGTTTTTAAAAAAAGATATGTCCTTTGAAAAATCCATCGTACCCCTCAGGCTGTCTTTAAAAATGCGCACGATTCGTTAATTTGGAAAATAAGTATGACTCGAGCATAAACTAAGATCTACCTAACCAACTAAGGAATTAACAAACGACACTAGTCGAAAGGTAAGAAGAATCCTCTTTACGTCTGAGTCGATATCTTTAGTAGTCGGAGATCCAGCCTCAATAGAGTACATAGTATGACTTCCTCAAGTCAAGAGTGCAGATCAATCATCACATATATACATCATCGTTCGTATAGTATCATCATTAACCAATATCATGATCAAGGGTTCTGTACTATAATCGCATACATCCCAATATCATCAAACATATATCTTCATCTGTGTAAATATCCATCGTCAAATGATCCACAAAAATATCATGTCATATATCATATCGTGATTAAGTCACATATTACAATCGGACTTCTATTCTAGAGTCTCGTATATTTCAATGTCATCATCACCTATTATCGTTTATGTATAAATATACATTTTCTCATTTCCCAACGATCCGCTAATATCATAATACATCTCATATCATAACTCGATCGTATATCCAATATCTCACGGCATCATGCCCACTCATATCGACTCCTCCCCATGTATCATATAACCTCCTCATATCACATGTATATGTTGTGTGTATACACACACACACACACACACACACACCCCTACACACATTGCTATACACACACACACACACACATAAACCAAGTCAAGTTTAGGTGTGTGTGCGCGCGCGTGTGTGTCTACATGAAAACTACGAATTTCCTCTAAGGCAGTCATCCTCTGGTTAAGTCTTTCTAAATCAGTCTAGTCCAAGCTAAAGTCTTCAATAGGACCCTACTCGCCAAGAATCTAAGGTCACGTCTAACTTCCTAATAACAGTATATAATATCCTTATTCTACGTTTGCGGGGGTGCTATACGCCATCCACCCGACTTTCCCCGTAGATATACATCTACTCACCTGGTCCTTGTCTGCCGAAGTCGATGCCGCCATCCTCTTCATCATTGTCCGAAGTCCACTCGAGGGGTACCTATACACAAACATATATATATATATATATATATATATATATATATCGTAAACCGAATCGCGGATAAAACCAAAAAGGCGCACGAAACACGCATAGGTTAAAACCTTTGACCCGTTCATGCAAAAGAACCGAATAACCCTCGACATCGGCATACAAACACCAATTGATCGAAACAAAACCCAAAACACACCAATCGTGGTTTCAAAAATCACTAATTATAATATGAAAAAGATTGCAACTCATCAAAAACTCAAAATAAATCAAATCGATTTATTTCCGAAAACCTAGAAAGCACTTAATTATCGTTTTATTTCGAAACATGATGTTTTAACAAAACTAATGGCCATAATATTCACTAAATACCATAACTAAGTCATACAAACCATCACCATAATTTAATCTCATCAATTTGTATTAAATCCAAAATTCTAGTTTGCAAAAATATCAAATTTTAACACTTTTTAAAGCAAAATTCACAATTCAACAACTGAGCTTAGTTTTGCATGAACTAAAGTATTAAACTACAATTTAAAATGTTAATAATGTCATAAAAATCCTAATTGGATTTTAATCTCAATTATTTAATCAATTTCCAAAAACCTAGTTTGCAAAATTAGCATAATTAGCATAATTTCCAACTAACAATTTGAAACTAGTAACTAGATTAGCTTTTGGATTCAATTAACAAGTTAATCTACCCATTAAAACCATGAATAATTGATAAAAATCCTCACTAGAATTTTATCTCACCTATATACATATTCTACAAAAACCTAGTCTGCAACAATTTTGCAATTCGGACAATTTAATTGTAACAATTTACAATTTAGCTTCTACATTAGGTTTAACATTACCTAACATGTTAACCTACACATTAAGATCAATATCCAATGATGAAAACCCTAATTTCATTTAATAACCCATTCTTGAATTTTGAATCACAAAAATTAAAACCATAATTACACTTCTAATTAGCTTAATTTGAAGTATTATAGCAACAATTAAACACTTGGGTTAGGATTATACCTCCACAATAAAAAAAACCCAACATGCAACCTAGTCTCTAAATTGCTAACTTTGCTCCAAGATCCAATCTTGATAGGTCAATGGAAAATGGGTACAGATTGGATTAGCAATTTGTGAGGTTTTTGTTTTGATTTTTGATGAATTTTTGAAGAATTTTGGAGAGGAAATGAAGTGGGGAAAATGGAGAATGGCACCCCCTAGGTTTCGGCCAGAACTTGGTGAGAGGGGAGAGGAAAAAGAACTGTGTGGGGGTGTGTAGAAACTTCATAAATAAATTCATCTTTTTAGTCTTTTCTTTAATTATTTTATTTTATTTCATTTTCCAACTTAGAAAACTCTAGAATTTTGGAAACAAATTAAGAAAAGAGAAGCATGCTACACACTAAATTCTAAGATATCATGGTTCACTTTGTCAAATTAACCCATTTCTAATTTATAATTTATACTAATTTAATGTATAATTAAAAGCTTATAATAATATTTGAATTTAATTAATTACGGAAAATATTTTAGTAAACTAATAATTTATAAGTCACTAAATAAACACCATTTACTAGTAATTACATAGTTAAAATAGTCGTATTTAAATTTATATTGAAAAATAACTGTAGTTGAGTTTTACGGAAAATACGGTTTATTTTACCGATTATCAGAAAATTCACCTAAATGATTTTATTTATTTTTAAAACGTTACACATGGAGTTCTTGGATTTTCTAAACAGAGAATAGGATTCTCTCTCAGCTTACTCCTTCATGTACACCACAGCATATCGGTGTATCGGGGCGGTGCTATCGCACCATATGAGATATGATGCGCTCTATGATGAGTAATACTGAGTTACCCATTTCCTTCTGGAGTTATGCACTTGAGAAGCTGCATACCTATTGAATGGGGTTCCATCCAAATCAGTGCCTACCACTCCATATGAGATATGGTATGGGAAGAGACAATGTCTTAAACGAGTTAAGATATGGGGTTGTCCGGCTTATGTTGAAAAGCAAAATCCGTACAAGCTTGAGGCAAGGTCTGTTCTGTATAAGTTTGTTGGATATCCCAAACATTTGCAAGGGAATATCTTCTACCACTCTGAGGAGCAAAAGGTGTTTTGTTTCTCAGCATGCCACCTTTTTAGAAAAGGAATTTCTTATGAACAAATTAGTGGTCATCAGGTAGAACTGGAAGGAATTCCAGCTGGAACAAACTAACAGCTAATGATTTGGTGAAACCAAAAGATTCAATAGTTTCCAATGAATCTCAGTCTCTCCGTGAATCTGGTAGGGTTCCTTATCCACTTGAGAGATATTACGGTCTTCTCGGTGATAGTGGGAGCAAGGAATTCATCATGGTAGATGATGGCCCAACTAGGTTCTGGTAGGCCATCACGAGTGGCGACTCTGTGAAAAGGCTGGATGCTATGCGATCAAAGATGTAATCCATGTACACCAACAAAGTATGACTTTGCATGTTCCACCAGAAAAGGTAAAACCCATTGGGAGCAAATGGATCTTGAGAAGATTCTTGGTGTAGATGGAAAAGTTGAGACTTTCAAAGCTATGCTTAATTCCATTAGGATTAAAGCAGGCATCGCGGAGATGGAACATCTGTTTTGATGTGGCAGTCAAAGTGTTTGACTTCATCAAAATAAGTTGATGAACCTTGTATATAGAAGTAGGTTGTAGAGAGTGAGGTTGTCTTACACGTATTGTACGTAGATAACATACTCTTGATAGAAAATGGTTTCCTAGGCTACACTCGGTCAAGCTCCTCTTATCACGAGGATTCTCCAGGGAAGATCTGGATGATAACTACTACATCTTGTGGATTATGATCTATGGTGATAGATCTAAGTGGATGTTGGGAGTGTCCTAAATCCAGGTACATTAACACCAAACTAAAGAGGTTTAGTATGGAAGATTCTAAGCGTGGCGGTTTGCCCACTTACTCAGGAATCACTCTCTCCAAATGATGTCTTCCAAACCTGATTTGGAGAGAGCTCTCGTGCAAGGGACACCCTGTGCTTCGGTAGTAGGCTCTATCATGTATGCGATGTTATGTACAAGACCAGATGTAGCTAACTCACTAGGTGTAGTGATCAGGAATCAAATGGATCTTGGGAGAATCACTTGAAAGATGCGAAGGACATTCTTAAGTACTTGAGAAGCACTGAAGAAATGTTCTTGGGGTTTGGTAACGGTAAACTCCAGTGGGAGTCCTTTACCAATTCGAGCTTCCAGAGTGATAAGGTCGACTGAAAGTCAGTCACAAGCACTATCTTTACCCTCAGTGGAGGGACGGTATGTTGGAAGAGTTCCAAGCTAGATACCGTGGTAGACAAGACAATGAAGGTTGAATACATTGCTACCAACGATGCTGCCAAAGTGGCTGTCTGGACATTTCTTGTTCATAAGATGAACATGGTTCCTACCATTGAGCGTCCAATAACTGTTATTGAGATAACAATGGAGTTGGCTTTTTCTTAGGAACGCCAGTCCCATCAGCGATCCAGACATATTCTTAGGACAGTATCACCTGAGCATGGAGATGGTTGATCTCCAAGGGATTGAGGTAAGGAGAGTTGACGTGAAGGATAACACGACGGATCAACTCACAGAGGATTTTACCTAGAGAGACTTCTATAGGACGTTGAGTATGAGATACTACAACAAATTGCCTTATGTCATAACCCGAAATGGAACGCGACTGGCACATGAATCATGTGAAGTGTATATGACCCCACCTAATTCAAGTAAGCCAAAAGCCCAGAAATCTAAACCATTTGAAAAGAGAGTGAAGGAAAAACTTATTTAAAATTTATCATATAAATTCACTTTGAAAGTCATAGCAAGCATTTTTAAAACGTCACGTCTTTTCCAAAAATTTCGGTAGAGTTTCCTTTGTAAATAATAGCCCCAAACGGGTACAAACATGCATAATATAAGTAATGAATAAAGGCATCCCTAAGCGGGAGCTAGCTCTTCGCTTATTGACGGAAACAACCACGCAAGAAATATAATATACAACGCCGAAGGGCGAGGATCAAAACTCAGAAATCTTCAAGAAAGCCAGAGAATAATCATAATAATACAAGTGCGCGACTCTAAGGTCGAAAGAATATACAACTGGTCTTCTAAGTCTAATAAATAATACAAGTTTGATTGATGGAGTTTACTAGATACAACTGAATATAAATAAAGTACAATGGTGGTCACGATGCAAGTGAAACCCCTAACAAAGCAATCAACCGGAAGGAAGCAGTGTGCCAGCAAGCCGCAATGAAACCTGTACGGCCAAACTCGCAAGAATCTATGGCATAATGGGGGTGAGTTGCCGACTCGTGAGTAGAAAACATCACCGAGAAGAAATCGCATGTATGACTCTTTCCTAGGTCATACAATAAAATCCTCAATATATCACCTAAAACATCTACTAGTGGCAAGGGCAATCATTTAAACATAAGTGTAATACCATGTACTCGTGTCAGTGCCTCAGGTAGCAACATGTCACCTATATGATGTACGAATGCATTGAGAATGAAAGCAGAAAACATCTTGCACAAGAAAACTCTTTTCTTATCTCAGTGAGATTTCTGTATAAAACCCGAAGTATCATTACTGAAATCAACAGAGAATCCGTGTCAAGTATCGATACAAAACATATATCCCAATATCTCAATATCTCGGGCTCCGGCAATCCGGACAAGCCCATATAATCAAATCTCAATATCTCGGGCTCCGGCAATCCGGACTGGCCCATATTATCAAATCTCAAGACTATATCGGTATCCTCCGAATATCTGCCGCGTCATAAATAACTGGTCGGTAGTGCTCCCCTGCCGGGCTCAACGCCATCATCTGCGACCATCTTGCCCCGGGGTACTGCACCGGGTCCACCATGCACCCGCAGACGGTTCATCCTCCTCCTCTAATCGGGTGTATATACCGCTTAAGAACCGAGAAAACTCATGGTGGACACCTCTCACATCATATCACGAGAAAACTGCAAATTTCTATCTTTAGAAAAGAAAATGATATTATAAAATCCTTTCCGTTTCGCTAAATCCCGAAATCTCATGGAAAATCCGACATCCGAATTTCGAGAGTAAATAAACCATGAATTACCGGCATAAAGCCCCATAATATTGCATAACAAATGAATATACACATGCATGGGTATCTAAGTAAAGAATACAATATCTAAACTAGCATAGTAATGATATATTGGAACTATGACCTAGCAAGCTATATCAATGAAGTAATATTTTGTAATGTGTACGTGGCATGGAAATTATCGATGATGATGTGTGTGAGCCGGTAAGCAAGTGTTCGTGGACAAACGCATCATTGGTAATGGTGCTGGTGTCCTGACAAACGAATTCATAATAGTTAAGGAAACACATGTATAAACATGCAATGCAATGAGAAAATGAATATAACGGAAAAAGAATAGTAAACGTAACAATGAAGAATATACGCTTCTATATACGAGTCATACAGTTTTTGGTGTTTGAAATCGCACGAATCGTGGTTTTAGGGGCTACGGGGACTTTGAGAAAAGATACGTCCTTTGAAAAATCTGTATTATCCCTCGGCCTGTCTTTAAATTACTCACCATTCAACAGTTTTGAAAATAAGTATGACTCGAGCCCAGTCTAACATCTACCTAATAAACTACAGTACTAATCTAAGAGACAAATAAAAAAGGTAAGGAAATCCACCTAAAGTTTGAGTCGATATATCAAGTAGTCGGTGATCCCGCCTCAATAGCGTCACGTACGGTAAAATATATAATACGACATCCTCAAATCAAGAGTGCAGATCAATCATCATATTTATATCTCGTACGTTAATATCCATCGTAGGGCATCCCAAATCGGGGTACGGGTAAAATATCACATATACCTCATTATTCATATGGTATCATTATCGTAAAGTTATGAATTAGGTGTAAGTCGATGTACAATACCCTATGAGTTGCTGGGAGGCGGAAATATGAAAAACGATCTTGTTCTTTGAGTTAACATCGACTAACCGAAGAATCTTTGCTAAACGATAACTAACATAAACATAGGAGTTCTTAACTACTATGAAAAGAGATTATACCTAGTGAACCTAGTCCTTCTTCTTTTCGTTATCCACCTCCTCCTCGGCCTCCTCTACGTAATAGACGATCCACCCAAGAGCTTCTATTCCAAGCTTCACCTCTAAACTTGAGGTAACTAGATTTCTTTAGTTGCTAATCAAAGGTACCTAGGTGATATAGAGTGAGGTTATGGATTAATTAGTCTATCTAATCCTTGATCTCAACACATGAGAGGGGAGGATTAGGGTTTGAAGAGAGAGAGCTTGAGGAGAGAGAAGCTGAGCAAGAGAATGAGAATGAGATAATGATCTCTCATGAATATATGAAGCATAATGATTTATCAAAATAAATAAATAAAATGATTAATCATCATGCTTCATTTATTCATATGAGTGATTCATCTACATGAGTCATTAACCATTTAATGATGCATTAATGACATGGATGAATCACACAAATGAGTCACTAATATCATTTAATGCTTATGCCACCTAAACCCCCAAGTCACCATCCTTCTAGAAGCTTCTCGTGAAATTACGAGAACGCCCCTCCTATCCGTGAAAACACGGAAAAACTTTAGACTGTATAAATCCAATAACCCGATACTAGAATCTGGCTTAAACCAAAGCCGGCTAGTAAAAACTGTCCGAATGTCGTACGTGCGTAAACACACGTATGCGTCCGAACCCTTGTCGTAAAACCATACGACCTCTATATCGTTTCGCCTGGAGCAGGGAAACTCTCTGTGTGGGACTCTAAAGACTCGACTACTACACTGGCAGTGGGTTTAACCACAGATCGCAAGCGGCACTAGCTGTACGTAACGGTCCCCAGGTAGATGTCGATAAGAAGGCCGATGAGGAAACCCATCCGAACTCCTACTGAGCCTGATGTGACAATCTCCGTGCAGTCCGGTCTGTTCGTCTAAGACTATCGCATATCGGGCCCAGGGGGGCGGCAAGCGTCAGTCCCCTAATAGCGGTATAAGTCGTGTCGGAGTGAAGCCCATTACACCTTGAGAAACTACTGGAACCTACCAGGAAATCTCGCTTGCCCTGGCCAGGGACTTTGCGTAATGGCTCTCTGACACAGCGCGATATCAACTCCCAATACCGTGAGAGACGAATCATGCCTAACCGCCACTGCCTCCAAGTGCTCGGGACTGCACCCAACTTCTCCCTGTTTGCACGACTCCTTTGAGCCATGGTAGGGTAGCAATCTAAGAACAGCGGGACACACTCGAGGCGAAGTAGCAGTGTCAAGTCTGCGGACTATGCTGTACTCATGTCACCTGGGATCTGTTAACTGACGACGGGTATAATACCAACCAACAGTTCCCCACGAGTCCTGTCCGGTATACCCGTAACCCAACGAGCACCTGTATACTATCTCCAGTACGACGTACTGACGGCTGTGGGACAGACCATCTCCCCAACTGGGATGAGAAGCGTACACACTAGTCTACTCTGGAGTATCGATGCTCTGTCTCGATAATCCTACGACTAGGGACCTGGAAAAAGATGTGCTTGTAGACTACCCAGCCCCCACTACTGTGACTGCCATCACAACGCGGGTAGTCAAGCAAGATCCTAAGAGCTCAATCAATACGTATACTCACATATTAAGATAGATAAAACCAAGTAGCATACTACCATGTTTAGCAAGACTGTTATATAACTGTGAATATCCCAAGCTTTCATTAAGTAATATACAAACTAGTATGATACAATAATGGCCCCTAGGGCATATACACTAACATTAGGGGTATCGTACTAAAGTATAGTACATTCCAATATCGTCAAACATATATATATATATATATATATCCTCGTGTGTATGAAACACATCGCCCATCGATCCACTATAATATCATGTCGTATATCATATCATGACTCAATCACATAACCGATCTCACGGCATCATGCCCGATCATATCGACTCACCTCCAAGTATCATATACTATCCTCATCAATCGTGTATACGTATATGTATATATATATATATATATATATATATATATATATGTACCAACGCATCCACATATATATATACATATAAACATATATACCCATAATCATGTCGCGTGTGTGCGTGCGTGCGTGTGTGTGTGTGTCATCCTTTACTCTAAGGTTTCACGATTAAGAACTAAACTAAAAGCACTCTCTTCCAATACGCTAAAACTAACCAATGGTCTCCTAAGGACTTTCTTGCAAATAAATCATTTCTCACAATACACATATTTATATATATAACATAATCGCAGGCTACACTACGAAACTGCAGGGGTGTTATACGCTATCCACCCGACTTTTCCCATAGATATACATCTACTCACCTTGATCCTTGCTTGCCGAAGTCGATGTCGGCATGCTCCTCCTTGTTATCCAAAGTCCACGCGAGGGTGCCTACACATATAACATATAGTATCGTAAACAGAAATCGCGCACGAAAACCAAAACGACACACGAATCACACATAGGTTAAAACCTATGGTCGACTCATGCAAAAGAGCCAAAGAACCCTCGACATCGATGTACAAATGCCAATCGATCAAGATAAAACACAATATCCAAAATTCAAGTCATTAAAAGTTATAAACCTAAACAGCACATCAAGAAAAAGGTTCCAGATTTTTGGTCAGGTGAAATCAGGCTAAACAAGCAATGCAGTGGGGTACTATATGTGGTATGTGAGCTTCAGAACCAACCTTGACACCATTACCAACAATTTGGCAAGTGACATACACACAAAATCCGGCCTGCTCAGTCAAAGGAAGGAGTTGGGGTCTCGCCTTCTCAGGGTGGTCTCCTAGTGCTCAATCTAGGTTAATAGTGTTGCTAGTTTTTCTAGTAAAGATTCTAGGTCATTCCAGATTCCCTGTAGGCTCAAGATATACACAAAACCGACATTGGATGATCTAACACGAGTCTCAGGGTTTCGTTTCTGTTTGGTCTACAATTCTAGCAATATAAAGATTGTGGTCCCTAACTAAGCCTCAATCTATCCTCATAAGTCAAGAATCCACCTAACCCTCAACTAGGAATTTTCCAAGACCACTAAACCTCACTTAATCACTTCTAAACTAAAATAGAAGCTAAAGGAACTTAATTTCTACACTAATGGTGAAACAATTACCTTATTTGGCAACTCACGAATTTTCTTGAGTTGCCCTAAGTGCTCAAAATCCCAACATTCTTGATCCACCATGCTTGTATTGAGCTTGTGCACATTTTTAATGAAAGGAATATGATGTTTTGATGTGGATTTGGGCTTCTAGTGAGGAGGTAGAAGCGGTGGAGGGAAGAGGGCAGCCATGGAGAGAAGAAGATAAGAAGAATGATGAAGAAAATGACTGAAGAGAAATGAGCCAAGACAAGGAGACTCCTCACGTTCTCTCTCTCCTCTCTCTTGCCCATACCTCCATGTCCCTTGGTCTCAAAATATCTCAAATTTTAAAATACTTTTTCTTTTCTTTTCTTTAACAAATACATGACCATGTACAATTAAGGATTCAAGCCAAGTTTTCAAAAATGTAACAAGTGTTAGCAATATGATATAGTGCATGTCACATGCACAAAACACAATCAATGCATGATTAAGTACTAATCGAGTTTAGTAAATAACCCCTTTAAAATTAATTGTATAATAATTCATAGAATGTCTAAATCACATAAACACCTTCAAATCGGTAATTCTTACTAGTTTTCAGAATATTTTCCAATTTATCGGTATATAGTTATACCCTTTCATCAAAACACATCCTTATGCTTAATAATATTCATGGAACTTATTATTTTAATTATTTAAATTCTAAAATAAAGTTTTATTTTCCTGAAATGTTACAGTCTTCCCCCATTAAATAAATTCGGTCCCCGAATTTAAATTAAAACTCCCCAAATTCTAAAACATTTCAGCAAAACACTCACGTCGTCTTGGCTTCGACATCATAAATAGTTAAAACACATCTTAGCACAATGCATGCGCATGAAAAACGAGTATATAGCTCAAAATCAAAACTCCATCAAGCATCACGCAATCATCGGAGTTATGGTGAAGATACCAATGTCAAAGTCCAATACGAAAACCAACATGATGTACTCAAAACTATAATAGGTACCTAGTACGCATCGTTGTAAATTCGTCAAAACATCTGAAAAGAAATACATGCCAAACAATTTTCAAGTCGCTATGCGATGCGTGTATCACGGCACAAGTAGCGGACGTTTATTGTAAGAAAGATGACTATATATATATATATCATTTGTTTAACATACACGTCTCGCCAATTTGAAAATAATTTAGAAGGGTTTCTCTTGTAAAATGTTTCGGGTCATCTCGGACACATAGAGAAAATATTGAGACTGTATCTCCTTTTTAGAAATCCCTTCGATAACTATCGATGCATGCAAAAACACCTAGGTACTTTTCTCATAACAGTCCTGCTCGGTTACAAAAACAAATAGTAAATATCATGAAAATGTGCAGCTCAATGGAATTCATACTCAATAGTATATGTAATAATGCCACGCGCGACTGGTGCGCACAGAAATGGAAATCAATTGAATGTGCCATACATATGCACAGAAACAAAATCTAAGTGCAATGGGTGTGCACAAAAACACCTGTCAAGAGAAACGAGTGTGCCTGACAACAATATCCGGTGCATTTGATATGCACAAAAAATCCTGATTTAGTGCATCTGGTGTGCACCAAAATCGCATCAAACACGCCAAGTATGCGCAAGAATCCAAATCACGTGCACAAGGTGCACGAAAACAATATCGAATATCACAATCAAAATCGACGGTATACAACACACCTCAATACAAATTAGGTATACCGTGGTATATAATCTCATAACCACGTACATCAACGTGTACAAAATCGGATCAAAGTACTAAAAGTGTATGAAAACTACACTGAAGGTACAAGTCAAATCACATACATACCATAGGCACGAAATCAAAATCCAACATTTCGAATGACATCAAATCGAAGTCAAGTGCAACTGTGGTGCACAAAATCTCAATCATGCAAATAAATCGCCCAAAATACCTAAACCCAAAATGACGGACACGTGATATTCGAATCACCAAATCGCAAATCGTAAACACTGTCGTCGATATGTCCTTCCTTCAACGTCGAGAAGGTGTCCATGCATCCAAAGCTAGCAGAGAAAGATATCTACTTGCTTCCTGTTCATGGTCTGGCGCCTTGTGCCTTTAGGCTCTCGTCTCTCACTGCGAATTGCCAGTTACATAACTCCTCGGCTCAACGGCCCAATATGGAAACGACGACGGAAACAGTTCCGCTCTGGCATATCCTCTAAAGATCTCTGGCTAACTATCATGGTCACTCATAACATGTCTTATCGATGATGCCGAACTCTGGCCTACTGGGTATGCGTAATACGACCGATTCTGGGTCCAAGTATTCTCGTGTAGTACTCCAGAAAGATTCTATCGGGGTCTCTCCCAAATCTCGTTTCTGCCGAACTGCCCAGAAGTTATCACCCTTTACTAAATCTATTTCTTGTTCCGGAACAGCTGCAAGCTCATCACGACTTCTTATAAAAGGTATATCCATATTTAACGCCTCTGCATGCGTATCACATATCTATTGTCAACGGAGTGGATCGCTATCTCGTTAAAATCTCGTACGAACCTCTTACTCCACCTTTCTCTAATGTCGACTGATTCGGACTCGTCTCTTCGTAGCTGTATGGACTGCGCTACAAACGGCTATACTCATCTCTAAAGTCACCCTTCCAAAACTACGAACTTGACAGCTCAATATGTGGTAGGTATCTGGCCAACTACGCCCTTGAAAACTCTTCTAAATCGTCGGAGGAATACTCTTCATTTATCCGGTTTCTATCGACTCTAAACGTGCCTGTATGGAGTCTTCTCTAGCTAAAATTAATCAAACTGATGACCTCGCATCGGGGTATGCAAACGAACAACATATCCTAGCCATTCATCCATGGGTGACTAGCGATCTTCTATCATATCCCTAAGTACAAACTTGTGCTGCAATATCTTCAACATCTGGGGCAATATCTTGTCAGTCGCAGCAGCAACTGGCTCATTCGTCTGCACGCTAAACAATGCCTCAATTCTCAAGAATAGATGATACATTAACGGTCATCACATTCAAGCCAGCTTCTAGCATTGGCCCAATCCTCTGGTGCTAATCTGAACGTTCAAGAAATCTTAGTAAAAACAATCCATCAAAACGCTCAAGTCACGAAAAACACAATAAAACGATATATCTACGCAATTGTGTGTCATCGGAATTTCGCCCTGGTCAGTCCTCGTCCAAGACGAGCTCATGCTGACCGCAACTCTAGCCACAGCTCTCTCTGCCCGTGCAACCGTGGTAACAGAAACCAGAAACCGACATCGATGATGATAGATCAAAGAAACGAAAAGAATACTGTGCAAAGAAATGTACATCCTAAGGCTTCTTAAGCGGAGTAGCGTATCGTAAGTATGCCGCGGAACATACTCACGGTACATCACTCTACTTAAGTCACATACTCCATCAACTAAGGTCAACCTACGCGACGAAAGTTCGGGTCTAATACCCCTTCGATCAAGTCTACGTTCCGTAAGGTCAAGCCTAGGTTCCGAATATATATATACGTCTTAGACTCCGCATAGTCAAACCTAGACTCAAACCAAGGTTAAACTTAGCGCTCTGATACCAACTTTGTTATGACCCGAAATGGCACGCGACTGGCACTTGAATCATGTGAAGTCTATAGGACCCCACCTAATTCAGGTAAGACAAAAGCCCTGAAATCTAAACCATTTGAAAAGGGATTGAAGGAAAAACTTATTTAAAAGTTATCATATAAATTCACTTTGAAAGTCGTAGCAAGCATTTTTAAAACGTCAAGTCATTTCCGAAAATTTCGGCAGAGTTTCCTTTGTAAATACTGGCCCTAAACGGGTACAAACATGCATAATATAAGTAAAGAATAAAGGCATCCCCAAGCGGGAGCTAGCTCTTTTCCAATTGGCGGAAACAACCATGTAAGCAATATAATATACAACGCCGAAGGGCAAGGATAAAAACTCAAAAAGAAACCAACATCCTCAAGAAAACCAGAGAAGAATCATAATAACACAAGCGTGCGACCCTAAGGTCGAAAGAATATACAACTGGTCTTCTAAGTCTATCAAATAATACAAGTCTGGTTGATGGGGTTTACTAGATACAACTGAATATAAATAAAGTACAACGGTGGTCATGATGCAAGCGAACCCACCTACCAAAGCAATCAACCGGAAGGAAGCAGTGTGCCAGCAAGCCGCAATGAAACCTGTACGGAAAAACCTGCAAGAAACTGTGGCACAACGGGGGTGAGTTGCCAACTCGTGAGTAGAAAACATCACCGAGAAGAAATCGCATGTATGACTCTCTCCTAGGTCATACAATAAAATCCAAAATATATCACCTGAAACATCTAATAATGGCAAGGGTAATCATCTAAACATAAGTGTAATTCTACGTGCTCGTGTCAGTTCATCAGGTAGCAACATGTCACATATATGATGTATGAATGCATTAAGAATGAAAGCCGAAAACATCTTGCAAAAGAAAACTCTTTTCTTATATCAGTGAGATTTCTGTATAAAAACCGAAGTATCATTAATGAAATCAACAGAGAATCCGTGTCAAGCATCGACATAAATCATATCTCCCAATTTCTCAATATCTCGGGCTCCGGCAATCCGGAGTGGCCCATATCATCAAATCTCAATATCTCGGGCTCCGGCAATCCGGACTGGCCCATATTTTCAAATTTCAAGACTACGTCGGTATCCTCCGCATCACAAATAACCGGTCAGTAGTGCTCCCCTACCGGGCTCAACGCCATCATCCGCGACCATCTTGCCCCGGGGTACCACACCGGGTCCACCATGCACCCGCAAATGGTTCATCCTTCTTCTCGAATCGGGTGTATGATACCGCTCAAGAACCGAGAAAACTCATGGTGCACACCTCTCATATCATATCACGAGAAAACCGCAAATTTCTATCTTCAGAAATGAAAATGAGATTATAAAATCCTTGCGCTTTCTCCGAATCCCCAAATCTCATGGAAAATCCGACATCCAAAAATCGAGAGTAAATAAACCGTGAATTACCGGCATAATGCCCCATAATATTGCATGACAAATGAATATACACATGCATGGGTATCTACGTAAAGAATGCAATATCTAAACTAGCATAGTAATGATATATTGGAACTATCAGCTAGCAAGCTATATCAATGAAGTAATAATCTCTAAAGTGTACGTGACATGGCAATTACCGATAATGATGTGTGTGAGCAAGCAAGCAAGTGTTCGTGGACATACGCATCATCGGTAATAGTGCTGGCGTCCTGATAAACGAGTTCATAATAGTTAAGAAAACACATGTATAAACATGCAATGCAATGAGAACTTGAATATAATGGAAAAAGAATAGTAAACGTAACAATGAAGAATATACGCTTCTATTTACGAGTCATACAGTTTTTGGTGTTTGAAATCGCACGAATAGTGATTTTAGAAAAATAGGGGCTACGGGGTCTTTGAGAAAAGATACGTCCTTTGAAAAATCCATAGTATCCCTCGGCCTGTCTTTAAAATACTCACGATTCAACAGTTTTGAAAATAAGTATGACTCGAGCCCTGTCTAACATCTACCTAATAAACTATAGGACTAATCTAAGAGACAAATAAAAAAGGTAAGGAAATCCACCTAAAGTCCGTGTCGATATATTTAGTAGTCGGCGTCCCGCCTTAATAGCTTCACGTACAGTAAAATATATAAGATGACATCCTTGAATCAAAAGTTCGGATCAATCATCATATTTATACCTCATACGGTAAAATCCATCGTACAACATCCCAAATTGGGGTATGGGTCAAATATCACATATACCTCATTATTCATATGGTATCATTATCGTAAAGTCAAGAATTAGAGATATCGTACTAAAGTCTAGTACATTCCAATATCATCAAACATATATATATATATATATATCCTCGTGTGTATGAAACACATCGTCCATCGATCCACTATAATATCATGTCGTATATCATATTATGACTCAATCATATAACCGATCTCACGGCATCATGCCCGATCATATCGACTCACCTCCAAGTATCATATACTATCCTCATCACCCGTGTATACGTATGTGTGTGTGTGTGTATAGATATGTACCAACGCATCCACACACACACACACACACACATATATATATATATATATATATAAACATATACATCGATAATCATATCACCTGTGTGCGTGTGTGCGTGTGTCAACCTTTACTCTAGGGTTTCGCGACTAAGAACTAAACTAAAAGCACTCTCTTCTAATACGCTAAAACTAACCCATGGTCTCCTAAGGCTTTTCTTGCAATTAAATCACGTCTCACAATATGCATATTTATATATATAACATAATCACATGCTACACTACGAAACTGCGGGGGTGCTATACGCCATCCACCCGACTTCCCCCGTAGATATACATCTACTCACCTTGATCCTTGCTTGCCGAAGTCGATATCGCCATACTCCTCCTTGTTATCCGAAGTCCACGCGAGGGTGCCTACACATATAACACATAGTATCGTAAACAGAAATCGTGCACGAAAACCAAAACGGCACACGCATCATACATAGGTTAAAACCTATGGTCTACTCATGCAAAAGAGACAAATAACCCTCGATATCGACATACAAACGCTAATCGATCGAGATAAAACACAATATCAAAAATTCAAGCCATTAAAAGTCATAAACCCAAACAGCACATCAAGAAAAAGGTTCCAGATTTTTGGTCAGGTGAAATTAGGCTAAACAAGCAATGCTGTGGGGTACTATATGGGGTATATAAGCTACAGAACCAACCTTTACACCATTAACCACAATTTGTCCGGCAACATACACACAAAATCAGGCCTGCTCGGCCAAAGGAAGGAGTTAGGGTCTCGTCTTCTTAGGGGGGTCTCCAAATGCTCAATCTAGGTTAATAGTGTTGCTAGTTTTTCTAGTAAAGATTCCAGGTCATTCCAGGTTCCCAGTAGGCTCAAGATATACACAAAACCGACATTGGATGATCTAACACAACTCTTATGGTTTTGTTTCTGTTTGGTCTACAATTCTAGCAATATAAAGGTTGTGGTCCCTAACCAAGCCTCAATCTATCCTCACAAGTCAAGAATCCACCTAACCCTCAACTAAGAATTTTCCATGATCACTAAACATCACTTAATCACTTCTAAACTAAAATAGAAGATAAAGAAACTTAATTACTACACTAACGGTGAAACAATTATCTCATTTGGCAACTCAAGAATTTTCTTGATTTGCCCGAAGTGCTCAAAATCCCAACTTTCATGATCCACCATGTTTGTAGTGAGTTTGTTCACATTTTTAATGAAGGGAATATGATGTTTTGATGTGGATTTGGGGTTCTAGTGAGGAGGTAGTGGTTGTGGAGGGAAGAGGGCAGCCATGGAGAGAAGAAGAGAAGAAGAATGATGAAGAAAATTAGTGAAAAGAAATGAGCCAAGACAAGGAGACACCTTACCCTCTCTCTCTCTCTCCTCTCTCTTGCCCATACCTCCATGTCTCTTGGTCTGAAAAAATATCAAATTTTAAAATACTTTTTCTTTTTCTTTTCTTTTCTTTTCTTTAACAAATACATGACTATGCACAATTAAGGATTCAAGCCAAGTTTTCAAAAATGTAACAAGTGTTAGCAATATGACCTGGTGCATGTCACATGCACCAAACACAATCAATGCATGATTAAGTACTAATCGTGTTTAGTAAATAACCCCTTTAAAATTAATTGTATAATAATTCATAGAATGTCTAAATCACATAAACACCTTCAAATCAGTAATTCTTATTAGCTTTCAGAATATTTTCCAATTTATCGGTATATAGTTATACCCATTCATCAAAACACATCCTTGTACTTAATAATATTCCTGGAACTTATTATTTTAATTATTTAAATTCTAAAACAATGTTTTATTTTCCTAAAATATTACACCTTAGTGCAAGTGGGAGATTGTTAGTTATATGTATGCCCTAGAGGCCATTACTGTACATGCAATGTATATCGTAGTAGATGCTTGGACATATATACGGAGGACTTTTTTGCTCGACGTGATAGTATGCTATCTGCGTTCTCTTTATCTTAATATGTACACTTATTGTCTTTCTATTACATGTTGATAAAGCCTGCTTGACCACCAAGATTATGATGCGGATCATAGTAGTGAGGCAGAGGTAGTCTGTAAGTGTATCCTTAGATTGTTCCTACTTGTGGGAGTATCGAGACATGGCATCGATACTCCTGAGTAGACTAGCATATATGCTTCTCGACCCATATGATGGACGATGAATGATCCCATATCCATTGTTGTTTGACATTAGAGATGGTATACGGGTGCTCAGTGGAGACTTGGTACACTGAACGGACTCGCTGAGAACTCCTAGATGGTATTATACCTATCATCAGATAGCAGTTCTCTGGTGACACTGGTACAGATTAGTCTGTCGACCCGAGATCATCATAGAGTCTTGTGTGATTTCCACTGTGCTTTGATTTCCGCCGTACCACGTTCAAGAGATCGTGCAAAAAAGTTGTTTTTGGGTACAGTCCCGAGTCACATGGAGGCAATGAGCGATAGGAGAGGATTCATCTCTCCCGGTATTCGGAGTTGATGTTGCGCTATGCTCGATTAGCTATAACAGTAAATCCTTGGCCATGGTTGCTGAGATCTACTGGTAAGTGTTATCAGTAGTTTCTCAAACCGTTATGGACCTTGCATCGGCATGACTTATCAGGATATTGGGGTCTGACGTTTACCACCCCCAGGCTGCGATATGCGACATATCTGACGAAGAGACCGGACTGTACAGTAGTGTTACTGATTGGATTCGTAGGACTATGAGTAAGCTTGCTTGTTGATCTTCTGATCGCTCAATACCCGGGTGGCCGTTACGTTTAGCAGACCGCTAACGGCTTGCGGGTGTTTGATATGATCATCACCTACTGCCGGCGTATTGACGAGTCTTTAGAGTCCTACACAGAGATTTCTTGGTTCTTGCAAAACAAAGTAGGAGCACATATATGATATGTGAGGGACCGAGATTAATGCACGTATGAGATACCGCATTCTATTCTCGCGATATGTGATATCGGTCGGTTATATGTGATATAGCCAGGTTATCGGATCAAGTGTTGATTCGATAGATTGTTACATTTGATATTAGCCGGTTGTATGTGATATAGCTGGATTATTAAATCAAGTGTTGATTTAATAATTTAATGTATAATTATATATTTGATATATTGAATTACATTAACTAATATTAGCCCACTTAAACATTTCTTTTTCTCATTTGTGTGCATATAGCATATATGTGATATATATTAATGTACATTTTATTTGTGTCGTTCTTGATGCCACATGCTTCATGGGTGAATGAGACTCACACCATGGTTGATATAATGAATGGTTTTATTTATTTAAAGTTAATCAAAATTAATGGTAATTAGTCATAAGGTTCAAGTTTGTAGAAGCTTGTGGAACCATTGACCAAGTCCACTAATTTTGTTTTACTTGTAAATATTTATTAACCTAACCATTATTGTTAGCCATGGTTTATTCTCTACTTGAGTTAGTGTATGACACTAACTCACTCATGGTTGCTATTCTCACCTCATGAGTTTCATTTCTCATCCTCACCTCATCTTCTTCTTCCTCATGAAAAAAGCTCACTACCTTTTCAAATGGTGAAGAAATAATGTGAGAAAAATAAATCTAAAATGAGCCAATTTCCTACTTCATCATTCTCTACTATATTAGCCATTTAGTTTAGGGTGTTTGCTTCACTAATCTACCATTAGTGAAGAGGTAGCATGAGCGGGAGTCTCCTCGACGTAAATCATCTTCGGCTTCGAAGATTTCGAGCAAGCTTGTTCAGTTCTTCATGTGAACCCTTACTAGAATTCGGGTGTTCACTACTTGGAGAAAAGGTACTACTACACGGAACTTTAGAAGTGAAGGACCGGTCTACAAAAGTTGTATTACTCATTCACTTAGATGTAAAGTTGTTCGCATTGCTTGTTCGTCTAAATCTCTACTTAGGATTCTAGGGTTAGGGTTCTTTAGTACGGCAAAAATTTGAAAACGGCATAGATGATGCCTCCTGAAACCTTGTTGTCGCCGTACGGAACCCTACATTATTAACATGTAATAGAGAGACAATAAGTGTACATCTTAAGATAAAGAGCAACCAGATAGCATACTATCATGTCGAGCAAGAAAGTTCTCGCTATATATGTCCAAGCATCCACTATAATATACACCATATGTATAATAATAGCCTCTAGGGCATACATATAACTAACATCGGTCTGTTCGTCTAAGATACTCACATATCAGGCCTAGGGGATGGTTACCGTCAGACCCCTAATAGTGCAATAAGTCGTCCCGGGGTAGAGCCCAATACACCCTGAGAAACTACTGGAGTATCTACCAGTAAATCTCGCTTACCCTGGCCAGGGACTTTGTGTAATGGTTTTCTGAACACAGCGTGATAACAACCCCCAATACCGGGAGAGAAAAATCTTATCTAACCACTACTGCCTTCAAGTGCTTCAGGACTGCACCCAACTACTACTTGTTTTCATGACTCCTTTAAGGCATGGTAGGGTAGTAATCTAAGTACAGTAGGAACACACTCGAGATGAATAGTGAAGTTAAGTCAACGGACTAACTTGTACTCATGCCACCCGGGAACTGCTACCTGACGATAGGTATAATACCAACCAGCAGTTCCCAACGAGTCCGTCTAGTGTAACTCATAACCCAATGAGCACCTGTATACTATCTCCGGTACGACGTACCAATGGTTGTGGGACAGACCATCTCCCCTGTAGGGATGAGAAGCGTATACACTAGTCTACTCTGGAGTATCGATGCCCCATCTCGATAATCTTACAACTTGGGACCTGTATAAGGATGTGCTTATAGACTACCCAGCCCCCACTAGTGTGACTGCCATCACAATGTTGGAATTCAAGTAAAGATCCTAAGGGCTCTACCTGTTAGTGATATATGCCCTGGAGGCCATTATTGTATCATACTGGTTTGTATATTATATATTGGAAGCTTGGGATATACACGGATATAGTAACAGTCTTGCTCGAAATGGTAGTATGCTACATGGTTTGTTTCAACCTCAATATGTGCATGTATTTTTTTAGCATATCGTTTATACATATTGGTAGAGCCCTTAGGATCTTTGCTTAGTTACCAGCATTGTGACGGTAGTCACATTAGTGGGGGCTGGGTAGTCTATAAGCACATCCTCATACATGTCCCTAGTCGTAAGATTATCGAGACGGGGCCTCGATACTCCAGAGTAGACTAGTGTATACGCTTCTCATCCAAGCAGGAGAGATGGTCTGTCCCACAGCCATTAGTACATCGTACTGGAGATAGTATGTAGATGCTCATAGGGTTATGAGTACACTGGATAGGACTCATAGGGAGCTGCTGTTGGGTATTATACCTATCGTCGGGTAGCAGTTCCCAGGTGACATGAGTACAGCTTAGTCCGTCGACTTGACACTGCTACTTTGCCTCAACTGTATTCCCACCGTTCTTAGATTAGTACCCTACCATAGCTCAAAGGAGTCATGCAAATAGGTAGTAGTTGGGTGCAGTCCCAAAGCACTTGGAGGCAGTGGCAGTTAGATAGGAATCGTCTCTCCTGGTATTGGCGGTTGAAATCGCGCTGTGTTCGGAAAAACATTACACAAAGTCCCTGGCCATGGTAATCGAGATTTACTGGTAGGTACTCCAGTAGTTTCTCAGGGTGTTTTGGGCTACATTCCGACACGACTTATTGCGCTATTAGAGGTCTGACGGTTATCGTCCCCTAGGCCCGATATGCGATACTCTTAGACGAACAGACCGGAATGTACGGAGATTGTCACAGATAGGATCAGTAAGAGTTCGGATGAGTTTGCTCATCGACCTTCTTATCGACAGATACCTGGGTAGCCGTTACGTGTGTTAGTAATATGTATGCCCTAGAGGCCATTACTGATGATATAGTGAATGCTTGGACATATATATAGAGGACTTTCTTGCTCGATACGATAGTATGCTATCAGGTTACCTTTATCTTAATATGTAGACTGGTGTTTATACTGTCTGTCTCTTACATGTTGATAAAGCCCTTAGGGTATGTACTTGACTACCAGAATTATGATGAGATCATATTAGTGGGGCCAGTATGGTCCACAATTACATCCTTTAATCAGTACCTAGTCGTGGGAATATCGAGACCAGGTCATCGATATTCCAGCGTAGACTAGTGTGTACGTTTCTTGTCCTTTAGAGGGCGATGGTTGATCCCACAACCATTCGTGTGTGACATCATAGATTGTACACAGGTGCTCATTAGAGAATGGGTACATCGAACACGACTCGCCATAGACTCCTATGTGGTAGTATACCTATCGTCAGATAGCAGTCCTCTGGTGACACTGGTACAGGTTAGTCTGTAGACCCAAGATCATCATAGTGTCTTGTGTGGCTCCTACCGCGCTTTAATTTCCTCCCTACCACGTCTAAAAGGAGTCATGCAAACAGGTGGATTTTGGGTACAGTCCCGAGTCACATAGAGAGAATGAGTGATAGGAGGGGTTTCGTCTCTCCCGGTATTGGGGGTTGATGTTGCGCTATGCTCGATTGGCTATAACTGGAAGTCCCTGGCTAGGGCTACTGCTGAGATTTACTGATAAGAGTTATCAGTAGTTTCTCAAAACATTATAAGCTAGACATCGGCATGACTTATCACGTTACTGGGGGTTGACGTTTACCACCCCTAGACATGATATGCGACATATCAGACGAAGAGACCGGACTGTACGGTAGTGTTACTGATATGATTCTTAGAGAGTATGGATGAGCTTGCTTGTTGATCTTCATATTGCTCAATACCAGAGTAGCCGTTACGTCCAGCTTGTACCGCTGATGGCTTGTAGGTGATTGATGTGATCATCACCTACTGCTGGCGTATTGACGAGTCTTTAGAGTCCCACACAGAAGTTTCCTGGTTCGAGCGAAACGAAGTAGGGGACATATGTTGATATGTGCGTGGGCCTGATTAAATATGAGTATATGATACCGTATTATAATATGATAGTTATCTGTTATCGGTTCGGTTATATGTGATATAACAAGATTGTCGAATCAAGTGTTGATTTGATAATGTGATATACAGATATATGATATTAGTCGGTCATTTGTGATATAACCGGATAATTAAATCAAGTGTTGATTTAATAATGTGATATACATTATATGTGATATAATTATATCTTAACTAATATCATTTGCTCACTAATTATTCTTCATTATATATATATATTAATATATACGATATATATATATATATAATAATAATGAAGCATGGCTTGATTTTCTATTTTTGAGAAAAATAGAAATGAGGTGGAAAATGAGAGCATGGTTGCAAGCATGGGATTTATTTTTGTTTATTCATCTTGACTCACAATTCAAGCATGGTTGCATTTTTATATTGAAAAATTCCATACTTGAATGAGTGGGGGTCAAGAGCTGCCATTGATTCTAAGCTCATTCTCAACAATTAGCCATTTTTGCTTGCTTTGCTCCCATGGTTGCTCTCTAGCTTCTTCTTTTACAATCCCAAGGTTCAAGCTTCAACCCTCACATGTGATATGAACCATGAAGCTTAAACACAAACTAGTGAGCAAATTAAACCCCTACATCACCATCACACATTAGATTAGAATTTCTAAGAATTTTGTTAATTCTAAGTATTTATTAAGCTTCAACCCTCACATTTGATATGGAGTGTTGCCTTCACTAATGAGATTAGTGAAGGGTTTGCTTGAGCTTCTGCACTTCGGGTGGATCGTCTTTGGCATGAAGATCACGAAGGAGGTTCGTTCAACTCAAAAAAGAGCCTAGTAGAGTCGCCTGGATTTCAACCCGGAGCTATTGAAGAGAAGAACTTGAACTACAAAGGTTGTATGCTCTTTTCTTCTCTTTAGTTAATCACATCACAAAGGCAAACCCAAAATATTCTAGTAAAGATCTTGTTAGTCTAACTTAGGACCTAATAAAAATTTCTTGATACCTCTAGAACCTCATGATGGTGCTAAGATCGACTTTCAACGTGCAGCTAGTACCGCTGACGGCTTGTGGTTAAACCCACTACCAGCATAGTGTCAAGTCTTTAGAGTCTCACACAGAGGGTTTCCCTGCATCGGGCAAAAAATGTAGAGGTCGTATGGTTTTATGGCAGGGCATCGATCACATATTTGTACTTGTGCACGTATGATGTTCGGGCGGATCATACTAGTGGGCTTTTGTTTAAGCCTGATCCTAGTATTATATTGATGGATTATTATCGTCTCTTTGTATTCGTATTTTTCGGAATACGGATACGGGTATGTATATACGGATGAGGGGAATTCTTGTAATTTACTCAAGATTGCTTCTAGAAGAAGACACCTCATTTGGGTTTTAATCTTTTGATTAAAAGATTAATGAGGTTGAGGAAATGAAGTGGAGGTTTACATTAAATGAGGCATGGCTACTTGGTGACTCATGGGGCGACTCACTAGGCGACTCATGAAGCATGCTTGATATTTTGTTGAGATATTTATCTTATGCATTGTTGATATGCTTCATTATTCATAAAAAACTAGCCATTTTCATTCTAATGTTCTTACTTCACTCTCTTTTCCTCAAGCTCCCCTTCTTCTTCCTTATACCCTTCATGTCTCATGTGTTGAGAAACCTAGGGTATTTAGAGACAAAGTAATGTTAGTTATATGTATGCCCTAGAGGCCATTACTGTACATAGGATGTATATTGTAGTGGATGCTGGGACGTATATAGGGAGGACTTTCTTGCTCGACATGATAGTATGCTATCTGGTTGAACTTTACCTTAACGTGTATACTGATTGTCTCTCTGTTACATATTGGTAAAGCCCTTAGGATGTGTGCTTGACTACCTGGACTATGATGCGGATCATACTAGTGGGGACATGGTAGTCCATAAGTACATCCTTCACAGTCCCTAGTCGTGGGTGTATCGAGACGGGGCATCGATATACCAGAGTAGACTAGCGTGTACCTTCTCGACCCATACAGATGGGCGATGGATGATCCCATATCCATCGGTGTTTGACATCGGAGATGATATACGGGTGCTCAGTAGAGACTGGGTACACTGGACGGACTCGCCGAGAACTCCCAGATGGTATTATACCTCACGTTAGATGGCAGTTCTCTGGTGACACTGGTACAGAGTAGTCTGTTGACCCGAGATCGTCATAGAGTCTTGTGTGGTTCCCACTGTGCTTTGATTTCCATCTTACCACGTCCAAGAGGGCGTGCAAAACGGTGGTTTTTGGGTACAGTCCCGAGTCACATGGAGGCAATGAGCGATAGGAGGGGATTCGTCTCTCCCGGTATAGGGGGTTGATGTTGCGCTGTGTTCGATTGGCTATAACAGGAAGTCCCTGGCCAGGGCTGCTCAGAGAATTGCTGGTAAGTGTTACCAGTAGTTTCTCGACCCGTTATGAGCCTCATATCGACACGACTTATCGAGCTATTGGGGTCTGACGTTTACCACCCCTAGGCGAGATATGCGACATATCAGACGGTCAGACCGGACTGTACGGTAGTGTTACTGGTCGGATTCACTGGAGTGTGAGCGGGCTTGCTCGTCGATCTTCAGATCTCTCAATACCCGGGTGGCCGTTACGTTTGGCAGACCGCTTGCGGCTTGTGGGTGTTTGATATGATCATCACCTGCTGCCGGCGTATTGACGAGTCTTTAGAGTCCTACACAGAGGTTTCCTGGCTCAAGCGAAACGAAATAGGAGCGCATATGAGATATGTGCGGGACCGAGAATAATACGTGTATGTGATACCGTATAACATTCTCGCGATGAATGTATCGGAAAGGTTGTATGCGATATAACCTAGTTATCGATTCAAGCGTTGATTCGATAAGCCGATACATTGAATACTAGTCGGTTGTGTGCGACATGACCGGATCATTGAATCAAGTGTTGATTTAATGATTTAATGCATAATTATATATTTGATATGTTACTTTGCACTAACTAGTATTGGTTCACTTTAAACGGATTTTCTCACTTGGATTGTGCACATTGTATATGTGATATATTTTTGTGCACTTGTATGTATCATGTTTGATGATGCATGCTAACTTGTGTTTTGTGTAAAGTTTAAACCATGGTTATGTAATGGTTAGGGTTTACATTTTCATATCTTTTTATTTATTCATATCATAACATTTCTTCTTCTTCCTCCTTAAACTCAAGAAGAAAAAGCTTTCTTCATCAATGGTGAATTGAGCAAACAAGTGAGAAATCCAATTCTAAAGTCTACCCACTTCCTATTTCTTCATCCTCTACCTCTTGCCAAGTAGTAGAGTGTGTTTCCTTCACAAGTTTTAGGGCTTGGTGAAGGTGGAGCTTGATTTAGCGATGCCTCGACGTAGATCATCTTCGGCATGGACATCGACGACCTAGCTCCCTTTTTCTCCGACGAAGCCGACTCTAGAGCCCGGATTTGATTTGGACAGCGGAGAGGACCTCGTTGCGGAGCTATGGAGGTGGAGCACCGGATCTACAAAGGTTGTATTTCCGATAAACTTTTAGTTAAGTGTTAACTAGTTAGTTTTTCGCCTAGACATCTAGCCGACGATCCGTAGTTTAGGGTTTGTAGGCACCGTAGAATTTGAAATTGGCATGTTCGATGCCTTGTGAGACCTCTTGGGAGTGCCTAGGAACCCTACAGTGGTATCAGAGACTAGCTAGAGCCTTTGGCGATACGTAGACGGAGTTAGAAGTCCGATCGACCCGAAACCCCGACTTTAAAATGCTCTCTGGACATTTTTGTAAAATGTGGATTTTTGAAAATTAAAAATATGCAGAAAAACAAGCAGGTAAATCTAAGAATTACGATGCAAAAATTACCTAATGATCTTTCTAAAGTGCGGCGGAACCGCGGCATTAGGGTGATAATGCGGCCCTTCCGCCGCACTTTTGTCTTATCTGCCATTGAATTTTGCACAGTAACTCCTATTTTTCAGTGCTGGTTTTCTTGGGAATTTTTAATCTGAAATCAAGAGTTGAGTATTTTGGGTTGTATTGGGAGTTCATACATTCGATCGGATTGTCAAACTTTGTCTATGTGTCGTTCCGGATAATTTTTGAATATGTTAAAAAGTTCGACCGGATATAAATACCCAATTTTTCCCCTGTCGGGAAATTTCCAAGTGTTGGATATTTCCGTAGTTTAACGACGTTCTAAGTAGTGCAAGTAACGCGATGGTCCCTCTAGAAGACAACAAACCTTAACTCGATTATGTGACCGTCTTGAACTGCCCTTTGAACCTTCGGGTTTGGGGCAGTACGGCGTGCCACATGTGAGGCGTTGGCTTGACCCTTCTACGGCTGGACCGTTGGTACTGAGGTACGAACTGAATGTTGTTAGACTAGTTTCATGTGTTGATCTGTATCGGGAAAACTTGGGTGTTAGAATGTTCGATCGGAAAGTTTAACATTTTCTATTTATCTAGAATGGGATACAATAATTGGAATTCACAAATAGTTATGAGATAACTAAATGAATGTTATAAACATAGCAGTTTAGTCTCACTTGATCGGTTGCCACGGAATTTTGATGTGATCAAAAGTCCGTCGCAATCACGTAGCGTACGCGGATACTCGCCGGGTAAACTTAATAGACAGCCTCACTCCATAGCCCCGACCAAGTGACTGTAGGAGAACCCCGTCGCCGAAAGCATCCCTCCGGGTGCTCGCGGTAGCGGTGTTCCGCCTTGGTGCACTTCGTCGACGGTATCGGGGGTGCAGCCGTCTACTGAAGTTTGCGACGAGCATTCGATCAAAATGTCGGGAATCCTGTTGAATTGCCCGACTTGGTATTGAAAAGTGTTTTCGATAAAGAGACTAAAATGCGGGGTTTATAATTGTTAGGCATGCGATGTCTAAGAAATTCATTTGGTCAGGCATGCGATGTCTGAGGTGGTTGCGGATTCCAACTGTTGTAGTTTTACACTTTCTTTTCTGTGACCGTAAGTGTAATATGTGATATCGCCGGTTTCGTTGCTATATGTCAACGACAATTGGGATGCGCATATTTACTTACGTTGATGACATGTGATGTTATGTGTTGCTGGTTATGTTATATTGGATCGTCGTGTTTGAATCGCCGGGGGTTTTTATGTGAGATGAGTGTTTTTCATTTTCATTCATGTAAAAACTTGTATGTAATATTCTTTTATTGGGGCACTTCCAGGTTGCGGAAGTAGTCACCGTTTGTATATTATTTACTTTTCCGCACTAGGATAGACCCAAGGAGGAGAGCACAAGTAACCGGGTTCTGGAGTCCAGTGGGAGACCAACTCGAGGAGTCGGGTCCGGGTCTCCTAACTCTAGAATTGGTAGGGTTACTTGCCGCTCTCGTAGGGGTCTAGGGGTGTGGGTTTGGCTATTCATCACAACCGTGGAATTCGTGTTTTATACTGGCTCGTATTGAAAACACGGACGTCCTAGTGTATCCAATATTTCATATGTTTCTTCTGCTGCGATATCTGTGATGTGATCATGTGATGTTCTGTGATAGATATAGTATATAGTATATATGATATATTATATAGATGTTACTTATGTTTTACACCCGCGCTAGCCCTGCCCTGCTCTGCCGTTAGTTACCTAACCTAACGGTGCACGAGGGGACATCGAGGCGAATGCGGATGGCATAAGTGTACGTCATATCTATCTGTGATGTTTTGGTACTTAAATGATGGGACTTCATTAATGTGATTAATGAAATAAAAGAAACCTAAGATGTTGTAGAATCGAATTTCAAAATAAAACAGGTAGCTACAGTTCTTGCTTTGCACAGCGGTATATGTGATATATCCTGTACCTTATTCGATGAGGAAAGGACCGAGATCCCTTCACCGGGAGTGACTCTTTTAGCAATAACTGGCAGATGCTACACACTCGGTTTGTCTTTTGATTGCTTTTAAGTGTTTTGCTTTGCACAGTGATATATGTGATATATCCCGCACCTCATTCGACGAGGAAAGGACCGACGATCCCTTCACCGGGAGTGACTCCTTTAGCAAAACTAGAAAAGCCTCAAAAACACTCCATTTTAAAAATCATTTGATTCTACAACGATATCAAGTTCATTACGCAATAGGTTTTCAGAAAAACCTGTCGTAGCCCTCCGTCATTTCAGATAAGTTGTATATAGTATTCGTGCTGCATTTGTTGGTTTTCGTCAAGGTGCAGTGTGCGGTAGCTATATGCTGCTTATCTGCTAGCATACGATGCGATTGGATTAGGGTAGTCGTGCGGCTTTGTTGGCTTTCGTCAAGGGTCGTGCGGGTGGGTTTAATTCGATCAAGAAATGTACGAGTTGAACTTGACTAGCGGGCTATGGTTTGTTGGCTTTCGTCAAGGTCATAGCACGTTAGGGGCAAAATATTATCGGGAATTTCAAGTGTTGAAATTTGCAATGAGATTGCATACCTTCTATGAGATAGTTGGATCCCGATACCCGCTGCGAGTAAGTGTTACTCCTGGGAGAGTTTTATACATTACAATTAGCCGATCAAGTAGGTGTCTAGAAAGGTGTCAACGGGGTTACGCCTCTGGGAAAACGAGGTTTACATTAATTAGGTTCGTGCGAAAGCACGGGGGACCTCCCTCAAAGTACCGACACTGGCCTGGCTGAAAGATTGGCGAACTTGTAGTGTGTAATTAATCCCGGCTAGTCTTTCCTTTTAAGGTTTGAAGGAAGATTTGATAAAAAGCAGTGGGAGCCATCCTGATTAGATAAAATAATAACCAATCTATTCTTGAAAGAGCGCACGCTGAGTGTTTTCTTCTCTCTCTCTCCAGGTAGCGACCATATCACGCCTTAATCAAGATATTAATACGGATTGTTGACCGAATCAGCTTGTGATACTGAGCTGGGGAACGTTGGTCCCGCTCCAACTTATAATTGTTATAAGACAGAGCTGGAAATTGGGGAATACCAGATTTCCCGTGCCGCCCAAACGAAGAGAGTGCATGCTGATGCATCATCTTCGGGTGTGTTCGTTACAAAGAACTGTTTCTCAGTATCCTCTACGTCCTGGGTATGTGATACCAGATCAGGATCCCAGATATGTAATCTGTTACATAGGGCTACAGAAAGGTAGAGAACTGAGAACGGGTGATAAGTTTCATGAGGCAGAAAACGGGGCAAGAGTTGCAGCCAAGTCTGTTGGTCACTGTCACCCTGTATTACCAATACATTGATTCTGAACGAATGTTATTAGATACCGAACCTGATATACAAAATCATATCAGTCTCTTTATTTGTAAAGAAACGATAAAATTTTGTATTGTTGGACAATGTTTTGAACATTTCCTATATCAAAAGTTGATCGGTTCAGGCACGTTATCTAAAATCATTGATGTTCTAAATCAAACTACAGTTCTTTAGTATACCGAACACACACAAGAGGAAGAGTTCAGAAATGAACGATTCCTTCTTGAGGTATTGTAGACTAGGTCATATCAATGCGACCCGACTAGCTGAAGTTACATTTAGATGTATATTTAAATCAGTTTGAATTTACATCTTGTGAAACTTGCCAGTCATGTCACAAAGATAATATGACCATAGCTTTGTTTATTGGAAACAGAGAAAGAGTTAGTGAACTTTTGGGATGATACATGTTGATGTATGTAGGTCCCCTGTCTACACATGCCAAGACCGGTTCTTTTACTTCATTACATTCTCTGATAATCTCTCAAGACTCAGACATACGTTCCTGTTGAAACATAAGTCCGAACCTTTTGAGATATTCACAGTATATAAGTTAGAAGTAGAGAACCAAAATACGGGTATAAGTATTATGTCTTTTGATGTGATCAAGGAGGAGAATACTTGAGCACGGAATTACAGGACTATTCTAAAGGAGAATGAGATTCTCTCTCAGCATTACTCCTCTGTATACACCATAGCACGATGGTATATCAGGGCGGATCAATCACACCCTATATGATAAGGTGTGCTCTATGATGAGTACTACTGAGTTACCTTTTTCCTTTTTGGAAGTTATGCACTTGAGAAGTTGCATACCTATTGAATAGGGTTCCAATCAAATCAATTGCCTACCATTTCATATGTGATATGGAAAGGGAAGAGCCCATATCTTAAGATAGTTAAGATTTGGGGTTGTTCGGCCTATGTCTAAAAGCAAAATCCGGACAAGCTCGAGGCAAGATCTGTTATGTACAACTGGAAAAGTTCCAACTATACAAACAACAGAAGATGATTTGGTAGAACCAAAGGATTCAGTAGATACCAACGAACCTCAGCCTCTCCGCCGATCTAGTAGGGTTCCTCACCCACCTGAGAGATACTTCGGTTTCTCTATGACAGTGGGAGCGAGGATTGCATCATGAGATGATGACCCAACTAGTTTCGAGCTGGCCATCAGGAGTAAGACTCTATAAGAATGGCTGGATGCTTAGTGATCTGAGATGGAATCCTTATACACCAACAAAGTATGGACTTTGGTTGCTGTATCTGAAGGGTTAAATCCCCATCAGGAGCAAGTATATCTTGAGAAGATTACTTGGTGTAAGTGGAAAAGTTGAGACTTCAAAGCTAGACTTGATAAAGGTTTTAATCATTGACCAGGCGTGGATAATGATAAAACCTTTTCCAGTACCTATGCTTAAGTCCATCCAGATCCTACTTGCCACGGCTACATACCTTGACTACGATATCTGGCGGTTGGGTGTCATGACAGCTTTTCTTAATGATGTTTTAGAAGAGGGAGTCTATAAGTACACAGCCAGAGGGCTTCGTAAACAGTGGGAGCAGCGGAAACGTGTGCAGGATGTTTTATATGATAAAGCAGGCATCGCGGAGTTGGAACGTCTATTTTGATGAAGTAGTCAAAGAGTTTGACATCATCAAAATGGTAGATGAACCTTGTATAAACAAAAGGGTAGTAGGAGTATGGTGACGATCCTCGTAGAGTACGTGGATGACATACTCTTGATAGGGAAGTAGTTTCCTATGCTACGCTCGATCAATCTCCGATTATCACAATGATTCTCCATATAGGATCAAATTGATACCTCCTAAATCCTGGGTTTTCGGATCTATGAGATAGATCTAATTGGATGTTAGGACTCTCACTAGTTGTAGTGAGACGGTATCAACCGATCCTGGGGAGAATCACTGGAAGGGTTCCAGGGTGATAAAGACGACTGAATGTCAGTCACAGGCATTGTCTTTACCCTCATTGGAGGGACGGTATGTTGGAAAAGTTCCAAGCTAGATACCGTGGCATACTAGAAGATAAAGGCAGGATACATCGCTACTTAAGATGCTACCAAAGAGGCTGTTTGGGTGTATATTGGTTCATGAGATGAACTATGTTCCTCCCATTGTGTGACAATGGAGTTGTGGCTTATGCCAAGGAACGCCGGTCCCATCAGTGATCCAGACATATTCTAAGGCAGTATCACTTGATCATGGAGATGGTTGATCTCCAGGGAGATCGAGGATAGGAGAGTAGACTCAGAGGACAACACAGCGGATCCACTCACAAAGGCCCGTTCCCAGAGAGAGACTTTTATGGGATGGTTGAGTATGAGATACTACAACCACTGCTACAGATGGCCCTAGTGCAAGTGGGAGATTGTTAGTTATATGTATGCTCTAGAGGCCATTACTGTACATAGGATGTATATTGTAGTGGATGCTGGGACGTATATAGGGAGGACTTTCTTGCTCGACATGATAGTATGCTATCTGGTTGAACTTTACCTTAACGTGTATACTGATTGTCTCTCTGTTACATGTTGGTAAAGCCCTTAGGATGTGTGCTTGACTACCTGGACTATGATGCGGATCATACTAGTGGGGACATGGTAGTCCATAAGTACATCCTTCACAGTCCCTAGTCGTGGGTGTATCGAGACGGGGCATCGATATACCAGAGTAGACTAGCGTGTACCTTCTCGACCCATATAGATGGGCGATGGATGATCCCATATCCATCGGTGTTTGACATCGGAGATGATATACGGGTGCTCAGTAGAGACTGGGTACACTGGACGGACTCGCCGAGAACTCCCAGATGGTATTATACCTCACGTCAGATGGCAGTTCTCTGGTGACACTGGTACAGAGTAGTCTGTTGACCCGAGATCGTCATAGAGTCTTGTGTGGTTCCCACTGTGCTTTGATTTCCATCTTACCACGTCCAAGAGGGCGTGCAAAACGGTGGTTTTTGGGTACAGTCCCGAGTCACATGGAGGCAATGAGCGATAGGAGGGGATTCGTCTCTCCCGGTATAGGGGGTTGATGTTGCGCTGTGTTCGATTGGCTATAACAGGAAGTCCCTGGCCAGGGCTGCTCAGAGAATTGCTGGTAAGTGTTACCAGTAGTTTCTCGACCCGTTATGAGCCTCATATCGACACGACTTATCGAGCTATTGGGGTCTGACGTTTACCACCCCTAGGCGAGATATGCGACATATCAGACGATCAGACCGAACTGTACGGTAGTGTTACTGGTCGGATTCACTGGAGTGTGAGCGGGCTTGCTCGTCGATCTTCAGATCTCTCAATACCCGGGTGGCCGTTACGTTTGGCAGACCGCTTGCGGCTTGTGGGTGTTTGATATGATCATCACCTGCTGCCGGCGTATTGACGAGTCTTTAGAGTCCTACACAGAGGTTTCCTGGCTCAAGCGAAACGAAATAGGAGCGCATATGAGATATGTGCGGGACCGAGAATAATACGTGTATGTGATACCGTATAACATTCTCGCGATGAATGTATCGGAAAGTTTGTATGCGATATAACCTAGTTATCGATTCAAGCGTTGATTCGATAAGCCGATACATTGAATACTAGTCGGTTGTGTGCGACATGACCGGATCATTGAATCAAGTGTTGATTTAATGATTTAATGCATAATTATATATTTGATATGTTACTTTGCACTAACTAGTATTGGTTCACTTTAAACGGATTTTCTCACTTGGATTGTGCACATTGTATATGTGATATATTTTTGTGCACTTGTATGTATCATGTTTGATGATGCATGCTAACTTGTGTTTTGTGTAAAGTTTAAACCATGGTTATGTAATGGTTAGGGTTTACATTTTCATATCTATTTATTTATTCATATCATAACATTTCTTTTTCTTCCTCCTTAAACTCAAGAAGAAAAAGCTTTCTTCATCAATGGTGAATTGAGCAAACAAGTGAGAAATCCAATTCTAAAGTCTACCCACTTCCTATTTCTTCATCCTCTACCTCTTGCCAAGTAGTAGAGTGTGTTTCCTTCACAAGTTTTAGGGCTTGGTGAAGGTGGAGCTTGATTTAGCGATGCCTCGACGTAGATCATTTTCGGCATGGACATCGACGACCTAGCTCGCTTTTTCTCCGACGAAGCCGACTCTAGAGCCCGGATTTGATTTGGACAGCGGAGAGGACCTCGTTGCGGAGCTATGGAGGTGGAGCACTGGATCTACAAAGGTTGTATTTCCGATAAACTTTTAGTTAAGTGTTAACTAGTTAGTTTTTCGCCTAGACATCTAGCCGACGATCCGTAGTTTAGGGTTTGTAGGCACCGTAGAATTTGAAATTGGCATGTTCGATGCCTTGTGAGACCTCTTGGGAGTGCCTAGGAACCCTACAAGTAATCCATCTATACTCTTTACATCATCTACGAAATCTAGTTTAGCGAACTAGGTGCCTAGTTACCTCGGATTTGAGGTTGGAGCTTGGACTATAGAATCTCGGGTGGATCGTCTTTGACTTGAGAGGACCGACGAGGAGGCCCAATCCATGTACAATCCGATGAGCTTATGACGACGAGGAGGACAGCAAGAAGACCCAAAGTACATGGTTCTGTGAGGTATAACTTTCTATCTGAGTAGTTAACCTCATACAGTTTTGCTAGTTAGGGTTTAGTATCGATCCAGGAGTTCATGTCGGTGTTGCGAAGCCTGTAAAAATTGTTTATTGCGTATTCCGCCTCCCCGTAAACCCGCGGGGTGTGCAACATCGACTTACACTACCAATATGTATAAGCGATATGCTAAAAGAAACACATGCATATATTGAGGTAGAATCAAACCAAGTAGCATACTACCATTTTGAACAAGACTGTTATTATAACTGTGTATATCTCAAGCTTCCAAAATGTAATATACAATCTAGTACGATACAATAATGGCCTCTAGGGCATATATTACTAACAGAAACCTTACTAGATCTGCGGAGTGGCTGAGGTTCGTTTGGGACTATTAAATCCTCCGGTTCTACCAAATCTTCAGTTGTACTTTGTGTATCTGGAACTTCTTCTAGCTCTATCTCATTACCACTAATTTCTTTTACAAGAAATTCCTTTTTCTAAAAAGATGGCATGTTGAGCAACAAACACTTTTTGTTCCTCGGTGTGGTGGTAGATATACCCCCATGAATGCTTGGGATATCCAACAAACTTATATAGAACAGACCTGTTGTCACGACCCGAAATGGTACGTGACTGGTACTTGAATCATATGAAGTCTATAGGACCCTATTTAATTCAAGTAAGCCAAAAATCCCAGAAATCTAAACCATTTTAAGAAAGAAGTGAAGAAAACTAGTTTTAAAACAAGTGGTTTTAAAAACATAAGCCGAAGTATACATTTTTAAAATCCCAAGTCTTTTCTGAAAATTTCGGCAGAGTTTCCTTTGTAAATACTGGCCCCAAATGTGTACAACATGCATAATATGAATAAAGGCATCCCCAAGCGGGAGCTAGCTTTTCTGTCACGACCCGAAATAGCACGTGACTAGCACTTGAATCATATGAAGTCTATAGGACCCCATCTAATCCAAGTAAGCCAAAAGCCTAGAAATCTAAAACCATTTTAAGGAGTAAATAAGGAAAACTATTTTTTAAAAGTAAGAAAACATGTTTTAAAAAACAAGGTTTTTAAATAAATAGCCCGAATATGCATTTGTAAAATCCTCAATGTCTTTTCTGAAAATTTCGGCAGAGTTTCCTATGTAAATACTGGCCCCGAACGGGGTACAACATGAATAATATATATATACACAATGAAAAGGCATCCCCAAGCGGGAGCTAGCTCTTCGTCAATCGACGGTCATAACCACGCAAGCAATATAATATACAACGCCAAAGGGCGAGGATCAAAACCCAAAAAAAGAAACTCAAAATCAGTATGAAAACCAAAATACTACAACGCGCGACTCTAAGGTCGAAATAATACATAACTGGTTTTCTAAGCTGTAACAATATACAAGTTTGGTTGATGGAATTACTAGATACAACTGAATAAAATAATACAAGGGTGGTCACGATGCGAGTGAACCCACCTACCAATACAATCATCCCGAAAGGAAGCAGTGTGTCAGAAAAGCCGCAATGAAACCTGTACGGCAAAACCTGCAAGAAACTGTGGCACAACGGGGGTGAGTTGCCAACTCGTGAATAGAAAACATCGCAGAGTAGAAATCGTATGCATGACATAATCCTAGGTCAATACGATCAGTAATAATATATCCTCAATATGAATAAGTCTGAAGCCTGATAAGGTGGCTAGGGTAAACATCAATACATAAGTGTAGTACCAAAAGCTCGTGTCAGTGCCCCAGGTAGCAATATATCATAAATATGAGGTATGATCAATGTAATCAATGTCAACTATATCAGGAAGTCTATGAGTATGTGGATATCATCCAATTATGTGATCAATGTCTGTATGTATGTGGATCTCGTCCACGTGTCACCCAATGACAATAAGCATCATGCATGTAAATAACATAAAGCATATGCATGGAAGTATGAGAATATAAATCAACATGTGTCCCTCGAGACATATCAAAATCATGGAACCTGAGTATCTAGCATCGACACTCGAAAACATCATGAAAATTGTGCCTAGCATCGGCACGTAAATCCTCATATATGTGAAGCTCGTCTGTCCGTATCGGCCCACATCATCTCTCAATTCCGGTTGGTATCCTCCGGATATCCGCCGAGCTCAAATACAATCACCGGTAGGTACTAGCCAACCTTCCAGGCTCATCGTCTACTCCACGAAAAACATTTCTAGCCCTGGGGAACCATACCGGGTCCACCATGTACCCGCAATCGGCCTCATCCGCCTCCCCGAATCGGGTTTCACATGTCGCTCTCAGAACCGAGAAAACACATGGTGGACGCACTGAAATATCATATCAAGGGTAACCGGTTTTTTTAAAACAATTACATACTCTCTTTTGAAAAACTCACAGTTCCCAAATCCAGAAATATCATGGAAACAACATATCTCAATGCGTATAATCATAAAGCATGATGTATGCGACATATAAAAGAAATGTAAGCATATCGGTATAACATGCAACATGGAATAGTAATATGTACATATTGAGGGGAACCGCTGTTTTAAAAATGAATACAGTTTAAGATATATCTTGCGGTTCCTGATTGAATTGAATTCTTTGTGTGTCGTATTTAGAAAATGTATAGAAATCACAATCAAAGAAATTTATAACGCAATCAATTAACGGTATCGATGTAGCACGTTAATGAATACGGATCGTCCACTAAGACAATGTGATTTGTTCGTATTTGATTTAGATGAATTGAAAATTAAAGAAAAGAGAAAAAAAAGACAATTCAATTCAAGATTTATAAAAGTGAATTTCAAGAATTATTAAAATCTAGATCTAATATCAAGAAAATTCAAAAATTAAGAATCAAGAATCGATGATATCCAATTCAAATTAGTAATCAAGATTTGATGTGAGGCTCATAGGAATCGATTGAATCGATAGTAGTGATCAAAACTTGTGATTACGTTTTCTTATCCATTGATGATTTGATGCTAGATCGATGATGATCAATGAGAATTAGGGATTTCTTCAGAAACTAGGGTTTCATCATCTATCCCTTGTCCTTTCGTTGATTTCATTCACATTCTAGCCTCTAGAAAATTCAAGCATCGATCGTGGATCACTAATTAAGAGCGAAAACATTAAAGAAAGCATCGCTCGAAACTAGGTTGTCGATGATTCAATTTACTAGAGTTTACAAAATTCATAGGACTTAAGAATCGTTTCAAGATCTACTCATCATCATCTATCCATTCTCTCGACTCCTCCACGAGAGGAGTTTCTACTCAAGAATCATAACCATGAAATCAATCAAGAATTGAAAACTAATCATAACGCTCAAATATAGAGATAAGCAAGATAAAGAAATTTCACCTTTTATTAATTCAACAATTCCGTTACAATTCTCTCGAGATCTACAAGATTTGAGGAAAGAACTCGATCGTCGATTTCGCTCCACACCGTCTCCGTGAGTCGCGGATCGTCTTGGATCACTTGCTAGGTTGAAGATCGGCGTCGCTTCTAAAAGGTTGAAGGCTTCTTGCTTGATTTGTACTCGGAGATCTTGATTTGGATCAAATTGTATCACTCAATTTGATTTGAATTTTATTTTGGATCTACAATTTTCCCTCCACTTTCAACAACCTCAAACCCTAGATCTAGATCTCATTTTTTAGCCTCAGCCCTTTTTAATTCAAATTCAAATTTCCCTCCAAAATGAACTACTTTTCCCTCTAAAATGAACCACCTCATTTGAATTTTCCCTCACAAATGAACTACCTCATTTGAATTTTTCCTCCAAAATGAGGTTGTCAGAAAGAATCTTCTAGAAGAAATTGTTTGGAGGGAATATTCTAGAATGGGGTTGTTACAAAGAGGCTTCTAGAAGAAGGTTGTTATAAGGAGGCTTCTAGAAGAAGGTTGTTGGAGAGAGCCTTCTAGAAGAAGGTTGTTGCAAGGAATATTCTAGAGTGAGATTATTAAGCAGAGCCTTCTGAAAGAAGCCACGTGGTCTTTTAGAGTCCTCTGGAAGCTTGGTCGTTACAAGGTGACAGGTGGAAAAAATTTGAAGCTGTGACGTGTCCCTTGCGCCGCGGATCCGCCGCGGGAAGGGCCTATTGGCCGCGGATCCGCGGCCTATTGATGGTATATGTGCATGAAATTTCTGGGCTGCTCTGTTTTGACTTTTTGGCACTTTCTGGGATGCTTGGAATCTTCTTATTCATTCTAGATTTCTGCCAGATCTCAAGTCTTGGACTTGGCGTATTTTTATCAGCACTTTATCAGTTTTGGCTCTTTTCCTGGAATTTCCTGCACAGATTCTCGAGACAAGTGTTGCTCTATACAAGGATGATGCATGCAATGACAAATACTCAATTTCCCTCAAAATGTCTGTTTTAAAGTATAACACAAGTTATTTGGTATTTTACGGATGTTGTGCTAATATGTGCTATATTTATTCCGAACACCTCTAGATGAGTGCAAATGGTAGGGAAATTGACGTGTTAAAAATGCAATATTTTCCACTGATCAAATTCCCCCAAACTTATTTTTGGTCATCTCGAGCAAACTGTTTTATTAGAAAGAGAAGGAGAAAATAAAGAAAAAGAAAAACCAACTAGTACACTTTCATAGGCAACACGATTGCACTGAGCACGTGCAACAAGCCTTTGAACCTCAGGTGTCCCTAGTAGGAGGAGTGTTGTCTCCTGAGGGTTTTCAGCGGATTGCACCCACAAAATCCAATAATAAAAGGAAGACCGTGAAAATTACATATGAAGATAAGAACTATAAAAGAAAGACTTTGAAAATTAGAGTTTCCAACTATACTAGCTTTTCGGTTGTCATGAGCCCTATCTTAGTAGTCATGAAAATATGTTAGAAATCACATCATCCCTCAATAAAACATCGTCTTTATTCTTCATTCTTATCTTTCTTCCAAACACCGATCATATAACCCTACGTGTGTGTAAAGAACATCCCTACACCCGGAGAATTCAATTCAAGCTATCATACTCTTGTCCATCTGCCTCAGTACTTTTTAATTTGATGAATATTTAGATGAAGTTGCTCACACATTTTTCATGCGACCGTTAATACTTCTTGAGGTACTAACCGAACGATTACTCATGTGCTTGCTTATTAGGTGTATTTTCCTCATCTTGCACCACCTAAGGCTTAGCAGTGACTCCCAAACCAGTTGGTCTAAGGCACTAGGTGATGAAGCACCCTCGCTATATTTTTTTATTGCTGCCTTGGCGATAACAAAACCAGTGTTCATTTTTTTTCACCATTTTATATTTTCTTCATTTTTTATTTCCTTCATACTTTGGCTTTTAGACAAGAACGTTTCATGGTATCCTCTACTATCCTGAGTTTCAAGACGTGTGTAAGTGCGTATAGTAGGGTATCAACGTTCAAATGTTTGGCTTCCAGAATAGGAACTATTTTTCAGACTTATTTTTATCCTCAGATCAGTGACTTTCTTCATCTTACTAACCGTTGGGACAACGGCTCATAACTACTTATTACTAGTTCGTTTAAGAAAACTTCTAATTTTCTAGGTTTTCTTAAATTTTTCCAATCTTTTGTATGTAATTTTTCACTATCTAATCTTTTATTATCTTATTTATGTACAAATTTTTTTTTTATATGTTTTGTGCTTATGCAAATTATGATGCAAAGTGATGCGTAAATAAGCATAAACCTCCCTCAAACTTGTCTAGAACAGTGTCCTCACTGTTGCCATCCGCAAGATCACAAAAACCAGTAAGACTGGGAGGAAATTTATTAATGGGGGCAACAAATATGATCGTGAAAATGCTCCCCCAAACTTATTTTTGGCTCCACATTTTGTGTAAAAATTTTCTTTTCAACAGCCAGAAAACGCCCTCAAACTTAAGTTAAAAAATGTTAAGCTTTGAAAATCACAAGAGGGGGTCAAAATTATTGGTCGATGCCAAGCTTTGTAAAGACCGAAGGTCAACACCAACCATTCGAAGATTTTATCAATGTAGTGCACCGGTTGGTGGAAGAACAAGTTGAATAGAGCCAAGAAGGAGTGGGGAAAAGATAAGTGGTGTAAAAGAAAGCGTTTGCGTCTCGTTTTGGAGAGACGACACAGTGATTGTGATAGATTACTCGCATTCTCATGACTGTCAAGAAGAAGGGGTGGAGGTTCAATTTCTTTGTTTTGGAGATGATTCAACTCAACACCCGTATTTTCTAAGAGTGTGAGTCTATCAGCGAAGCTTTCATCTATATCCCGAAGAATGATGTCATCACAAAGTGCGGGGTGATCTTCAGACTCCAAAAACGGTTCATAATAAGTGTTAGTTGTTGACCCGGACAACTTGGTGGAAGAGTCCGTATGTGTATGATACATAGTTGGGTCAAACAACAACATATGAAAAGAGTCAAGATCAGTATCATGACGATCGTCAAATTCACTGCTGTCGACATCCATTAATTCGACAGAACAGACCTGAGCAGTAGGTTCGGAGGGTACACTTCCGAACTTGTAAATGTTCAGCTCAATTGACCTATTCCCGAAGGATAGGGTCATAGAACCATTACGACAGTTGATGATAGTATTTGAAGTGGCCAAAAAGGGGCGACCATGATTCACTGGAATTTGATTCCATGGTTTTGCTACAGGATGTGTATCAAGTATAATAAAGTCCACAGGGAATACAAATTCCTCGATTTTTATCAACACATCTTCCAGTTCACCCCTAGGTTTGGTGATTGAACGGTCAGCCATCTGAAGAGTTATGTTCGAGGGCTTTAACACTCCGATACCTAGCTGCTCATAGACTGAATATGGAAGTAAGTTAACACTAGCGCCATGGTCAAGTAAAGTACGGTTAATGTGTTTATCCCCAATAGAAATAGAAATAGTAGGACAGCCAGGGTCCTTACGTTTCCTTGGTAATTGTTGGGGAAAAGCCGTGTCTACAGTACTCGGCATGAACACTTTTTTCGGCACTTGAGTTTTCATTTTCCTAGTGCACAAGTTCTTAAGAGTTTTCGCAAAGGACGGAACTTGTTGGATAGCATCTAGGAGAGGGATGTTGATGTTAACTTGCTTAAACATGTCCACAAGCTTCTCCATTTGGGCATTAGGTTTGTTGGGCCTCAACCTATTTGGAAATGGAGCTCTATCAATAAGTGTTGCGTCCAACATTTGTGGAGAAGTTTGTAGGGGTGGGAAGGATTAAGTGGGTGGAGGGTTCGAGCCTTTGGGAAAACGGAGAATAGGCTCGGAAGAAGACGGTAGACTAGACGAAACAGGGTAAGAAGTAGAAATGGGAGTGGAAGTAGAACAGGAAGCCAGGGTGTTAATGATCAATTCATCATTATCAATTTGTTCACCAATATGATTGTCTTGCACTCTTCCAGATCTCAACGTGGTATGTGCATCCACATTAGTGTAATGTGAAGGTCCAGGATTAGGTAAAGGTTGAGCTGGAAGTTTCCCTTTTTCTCTAGCACTCAATTCGGCTTTTAATCTTGCAATTTCTGCTTTCATCGATTTAATACTCTCAGCTTGAGAGGTGGAGTTTTTCTTTATATCATAGATGGAAGTCTTTATTTCAGTCGAAACTTGCATGAGATTTGTCAGAAGCAAGTTCATGAGTGAAGAGGATTCATCAGTACCGGTCAACTGCAAATGATTATTTAGTGCAGGTGTGTTGACCGGGTTTTGAAAGTTTTGTGATTGGTAGGGGTGTTGACTCAATTGAAGTGGTTGCTGTTGTGGTGGAGGAACCCATTGAAAGTTATTCTGGTTTAGACCAGTGTATTGAGTTTGGTGTTGGATCCAAGAAACATCAGGGTGATTCCTCCAATTGTGATTATATGAGGAGGAAGAAGGATCGTTTCCAGGTCTTTGCTGAAATGCTGCATTAGTGTGACCTTGAAACGGTACATTCAAAGGACATTTTTCCGTCAAATGTGAAGGGTTTGAACAGTAGCCACACACGGTTTTGGAAAGTGTGTATTGGTTTAGAGAGGATGAAGCGATTTTGTTTTCTAAAGCGTCGAGCTTCCTTTGTATTGCGGCCATTTCGGCTCTCATTATGACAGATCGAGCTGATTGACATCTTCCCTAGGCGGTGGTGGTCTAACACTTTCCCATTGTATTGTGTTTTGAGCTAAATCTTCTAGGTATTTCCAAGCTTCACCATCATCTTTAGATAAGAATTGGCAATGATACATGGTTTCAAGCATCTGACTAGTAGTGAGATCAATACCTTCATAGAGAATTTGACATAAATCCCATCTGGAGATTCCTTGATGAGGGCATTAGATAAGAAGATCCTTGAACCGTTCAAAGCATTTCCAAAATGGTTCATTGGGAAGTTGGGTGAATTTGAAGATTTCGCTCCGAACACGGCTGGTCTTGTGATTGGGATAAAATTTCTTAAGGAATGCTGTAACAAATTCATCCCATTTTAAAATAGAATGTGCGGTTGTATTATAAAGCCACTTCTCGGCTAAATCGCACAAAGTGAATGGGAGAAAACGTAAACGCGGAGTATCCAAAGACAGTTGTGACATTCCAATCATTGCGCATACGTTTTCAAATTTGGAGATAAAAACTTATGCGTCTTCAGAATCAAGACCGTGAAATTTGGGTAACAGTTTGATGAATTGGAGGTTGATTTCAAAATTGTCCCCATTGGCTGGTGGTATAGAAAGACAGGTTGGAAGGGGAACACGTGAAGGATAGCATCTCTCTTAGAGAGAAATGCGTGGAGGATTCTGCACACCTACGGGCGGTGGCAGAGTGGTGTTAAAGTTTGATGGAAATCCGTCCATCGCGGTGGTGGTGGGAAAAAGAAAATATAGAAATACCGACTTTGGGGTCGATGGGGGAAAACGCGGACAAGACGGGCACTAGAATCCCGTGTCCAACCAAGCATGCACTAAAGGGTTTTAGCACAAGTGGCAGCGTTATGATAATTAAGGAAAAGATAAGTGGGTGTTTGTTTTGAAAAAGATACGGATTTTTGAAAAAATGCAAATCACAAACAATGCACACACAACCCTAAGTCTAATGGTCACCTAGGTCAAGTCTCTAGACCGCTCCTAACTGCCAGAAGACAAATCGCAGGATTAATCCTCTACTACCTCTTTGTCCTTCCTGTGGCCAGGTAAGTGGGAGGTTCTCCACTACGTAAGTAGTGGGCCTAATTAAGTAACCACTTGCCTTAGACACCCTTGCCTTAGACACCACAATAGAAATGCGGATAAGCAATAGATTACCCACGACCTCCTCCTGTCCTAAGTAAGCGCGACGATCCTTAGAGTCTTGTCTAGATTTCTTTTAATTAATGAAGTGTAATGCGGATGCAGGTTTGTGATTTTTGGGGCTTAGGAAAGGTAATGAACTCCCCACCTAAACTGAATTTGGTCTTTGCCCCTTAATTTCCGTATTAAAAATGCAAACAACCACGATCAAACACGCACAATTTTTGCTTTTTGCGGCACTGCGAATTTTTGCAAAGAAACCTGCAGAAATTGGTTAAAGGAGCAGATCGAGGAGGAGATAAGAAAGTCAGAGAGGACCTGAGAAAATTTGGTGCAGTGATGCTACAGTATCACCGCGGTTCCGCCGCAATGATCGCCTATTGCCGCGCTTCCGCAGCAGGAAGAAAAGATCCCTGAACAAAATTTTTACAGAATGCTTTTGTTGCCTCACTGAGCTCTCTGGACAATTCAGAAAATTTTTCCTCAATCTCCACGGATTCCAGATTCCCTCGCAACAAATCACAACAAATAGTTTAGTGTTTGCGCGAATTTTGATCTAAAAATTCTGATAGAATAAAATTTTCAACTCAAATTTCAAAAACGAACAAATTAGCACACTATCCCCGACAACGGCGCCATTTGATTGAATTGAATTCTTTGTGTGTCGTGTTTAGAAAATGTATAGAAATCACAATCAAAGAAATTTATACTGCAATCAATTAACGGTATCGATGTAGCGCGTTAATGAATACGGATCGTCCACTTAGACAATATGATTTGTTCGTATTTGATTTAGATGAATTGAAAATTAAAGAGAAGAGAAAAAAAGACAATTCAATTCAAGATTTATAAAAGTGAATTTCAAGAATTATTAAAATCTAGATCTAATATCAAGAAAAACTCAAAAATCAAGAATCAAGAATCGATGATATCCAATTCAAATTAGTAATCAAGATTTGAAGTGAGACTCGTAGGAATCGATTGAATCGATAGTAGTGATGAAAACTTGTGATTAAGTTTTCTTATGGATAATGATTTGATGCTAGATCGATGATGGTCAACGGGAATTAGGAATTTCTTGCGGAAACTAGGGTTTCATCATCTATCCCTTGTCCTTTCGTTGATTTCATTCACATTCTAGCCTCTAGGAAATTCAAGCATCGATCGTGGATCACTAATTAAGAGTGAAAATATTAAAGAAAGCATCGCTCGAAACTAGGTTGTCGATGATTCAATTTACTAGAGTTTACAAAACTCATAGGACTTAAGAATCGTTTCAAGATCTACTCATCATCATCTATCTATTCTCTCGACTCCTCCATGAGAGGAGTTTCTACTCAAACATCATAACCATGAAATCAATCAAGAATTGAAAACTAATCATAATGCTCAAATATAGAGATAAGAAAGATAAAGAAATTTCACCTTTTATTAATTCAACAATTCCGTTGCAATTCTCTCGAGATCAACAAGATTTGAGGAAAGAACTCGATCGTCGATTTCGCTCCGCACCGTCTCCGTGTGTCGCGGATCGTCTTGGATCACTTACTCGGTTGAAGATCGGCGTCGCTTCTAAAAGGTTGAAGGCTTCTTGCTTGATTTGTACTTGGAGATCTTGATTTGGATCAAATTGTGTCACTCAATTTGATTTGAATTTTATTTTGGATCTACAATTTTCCCTCCACTTTCAACAACCTCAAACCCTAGATCTAGATCTCATTTTATAGCCTCAACCCTTTTCAATTCAAATTCATATTTCCCTCCAAAATGAACAACTTTTCCCTCCAAAATGAACCAGCTCATTTGAATTTTCCCTCCAAAATGAACTACCTCATTTGAATTTTCCCTCCAAAATGAGGTTCTAAGAAAGAATCTTCTAGAAGAAGTTTGTTGGAGGGAATATTCTAGAATGGGGTTGTTACAAAGAGGCTTCTAGAAGAAGGTTGCTATAAGGAGGCTTCTAGAAGAAGGTTGTTGGAGAGAGCCTTCTAGAAGAAGGTTGTTGCAAAGAATATTCTAGAGTGAGTTTGTTATGCAGAGCCTTCTGGAAGAAGCCACGTAGTCTTTTAGAGTCCTCTGGAAGCTTGGCCGTTACAAGGAGATAGGTGGAGAAAAATTGAAGCTGTGACGTGTCCCTTGCACCGCGGATCCGCCGCGGGAAGGGCCTATTGTCCGCGGATCCACGGCCCATTGAAGGTATCTGTGCATGAAATTTCTGGGCTGCTCTGTTTTGGCTTTTTGGCACTTTCTGGGATGCTTGGAATCTTATTCATTCTAGATTTCTGCCAGATCACAAGTTTTCGACTTGGCGTATTTTTATATGCACTTTTATCAGTTTTGGCTCTTTTCTTGGAATTTCCTGCACAGATTCTCGAGACAAGTGTTGCGCTATACAAGGATGATGCATGCAATGATAAATACTCAATTTCCCTCAAAATGTCGGTTTTAAAATATAACACAAGTTATTTGGTATTTTACGGCTGTTTTGCTAATATGTGCTATATTTATTCCGAACACCTCTAGATGAGTGCAAATGGTAGGGAAATTGACGTGTTAAAAATGCAATATTTTCCACTGATCAAATTCCCCCAAACTTATTTTTGGTCGTTTCGAGCAAACTGTTTTATTAGAAAGAGAATGAGAAAATAAAGAAAAAGAAAAACTTACTAGCACACTTTCGTAGGCAACACGATTGCACTGAGCACGTGCAACAAGCCTTAAAACCTCTAGGTGTCCCTAGTAGGAGGAGTGTTGTCTCCTGAGGGTTTTCAGCGGATTGCACCCACAAAATCCAATAATAAAAAGAAGACCGTGAAAGTTACATATAAAGATAAGAATTATAAAAGAAAGACTTTGAAAATTAGAGTTTCCAACTATACTAGCTTTTCAGTTGTCATGAGCCCTATCTTAATAGTCATGAAAAGATATTAGAAATCACATCATCTCTCAATAAAACATCGTCTTTATTCTTCATTCCTATCTTTCTTCTAAACACCGATCATATAACCCTACGTGTATGTACAGAACATCCCTACACCCGGAGAATTCAATTCAAGCTATCATACTCTTGTCCATCTGCCTCAGTACTTTTTAATTTGATGAATATTTAGATGAAGTTGCTCACACATTTTTCATGCGACCGTTAATACTTCTTACGGTACTAACCGACCGATTACTCATGTGCTTGCTTATTAGGTGTATTTTCCTCATCTTGCACTACCTAAGGCTTAGCAGTGACTCCCAGACCAGTTGGTCTAAGGCACTAGGTGATGAAGCACCCTCGCTATATTTTTTTATTGCTGCATTGGCGATAACAAAACCAGTGTTCATTTTTTTCACCATTTTATATTTTCTTCATTTTTTATTTCCTTCATACTTTGGCTTTTAGACAAGATCATTTCAAGCTATCCTCTACTGTCCCGAGTTTCAAGACGTGTGTAAGTGCATATAGTAGGGTATCAACGTTCAAATGTTTCGCTTCCAGAATAAGAACTATTTTTCAGACTTATTTTTATCCTCAGATTAGTGACTTACTTCATCTTACTAACCCTTGTGACAACGGCTCATAACTACTTATTACTAGTTCGTTTAAGAAAACTTCTAATTTTCTAGGTTTTCTTAAATTTTTCCAATCTTTTGGATGTAATTTTTCACAATCTAATCTTTTATTATCTTATTTATGTACAAATTTTTTTTATATGTTTTGTGCTTATGCAAAGTATGATGCAAAGTGATGCGTAAATAAGCACAAACCTCCCCAAAACTTGTCTAGAACAGTGTCCTCACTGTTGCCACCCGCTAGGTCACAAAAACCAGTAAGCCTGGGAGGAAATTTATTAATGGGGGCAACAAATATGATCGTGAAAATGCTCCCCCAAACTTATTTTTGGCTCCACATTTTGTGTAAAAATTTTCTTTTCAAGAGCCAGAAAACCCTCCCACACTTGAGTTAAACAATGTTTAGCTTTGAAAATCACAATAGGGGGTCAAAATTATTGGTCGATGCCAAGCTTTGCAAAGACCGAAGGTCAACACTAACCATTCGAAGATTTTATCAATGTAGTGCACCGGTTGGTGGAAGAATAAGTTGAATAGAGCCAAGAAGGAGTGGGGCAAAGATAAGTGGCGTAAAAGAAAGCGTTTGCGTCTCGTTTTGGAGAGACGACACAGTGATTGTGATGGATTACTCGTATTCTCATGACTGTCAAGAAGAAGGGGTGGAGGTTCAATTTCTTTGTTTTGGAAATGATTCATCTCAACACCCGTATTTGCTAAGAGTGCGAGTCTATCAGCGAAGCTTTCATCGATATCCCGAAGAATGATATCATCACAAAGTGCGAGGTGATATTCAGACTCCAAAAACTGTTCATAATCAGTATTAGTTGTTGACCCGGACAACTCGGTGGAAGAGTTTGTATGTGTATGATACATAGTTAGGTCAAACAACAACATATGAAAAGAGTCAAGATCAGTATCATGATGATCGTCATATTCGCTGCTGTCGACATCCATTAATTCGACAGAACAGACCTGAGCAGTAGGTTCGGAGGGTACACTTCCCAACTTTTAAATGTTCAGCTCAATTGACCTATTCCTGAAGGATAGGATCATAGAACCATTACGACAGTTGATGATAGCATTGGAAGTGGCTAAAAAGGGGCAACTAAGAATCACCGGAATTTGATACCGTGGGTTTCCTACAGGCTGTGTATCAAGTATAATAAAGTCCACAGGGAATACAAATTCCCCAATTTTTGTTAACACATTCTCCAGTTCACCTCTAGGTTTGGTGATTGAATGGTCAGCTATCTAAAGAGTTATGTTCGAGGGTTTTAACACTCCGATAACTAGTTGCTTATAGACTGAATATGGAAGCAAGCTAACACTAGCGCCAAGGTCAAGTAAAGCACGGTTAATGTGTTTATCCCCAATAGAAATAGAAATAGTAGGACAGCCAGGGTCCTTACCTTTCCTTGGTAATTGTTGGGGAAAAGCCGTGTCTACAGTACTCGGCATGAACACTTTTTTCGGCACTTGAGTTTTCCTTTTCCTAGTGCACAAGTTCTTAAGAGTTTTCGCATAGGACGGAACTTGTTGGATAGAATCTTGGAGAGGGATGTTGATGTTAACTTGCTTAAACATGTCCACAAGCTTCTCCATTTGGGCATTGGGTTTGTTGGGCCTCAATCTATTTGGAAATGGAGCTCTATCAATATGTGTTGGGTCGAACATTCGTGGAGAAGTTTGTAGGGGTGGGAAGGATGAAGTGGGTGGAGGGTTCGAGCCTTTGGGAAAACAGAGAATAGGCTCGGAAGAAGACGGTAAACCAGACGAAATAGGGTAAGAAGTAGAAATGGGAGTGGAAGTAGAAGTGGAAGCCGGGGTGTTAATGATCAATTCACCATTATCAATTTGTTCACCCGCATGATTGTCTAACACTCTTCCAGATCTCAACGTGGTAAGTGCATCCACATTAGTGTAATGTGAAGGTCCAGGATCAGGTAAAGGTTGAGCTGGAAATTTCCCTTTTTCTCTAGCACTCAATTCGGCTTTTAATCTTGCAATTTCTGCTTCCATCGATTTAATACTCTCAGCTTGAGAGGTGGAGTTTTTCTTTATATCATCGACGGAAGTCTTTATTTCAGCCGAAACTTGCATGAGATTTGTCAGAAGCAAGTTCATGAATGAAGAGGATTCATCAGTACCGGTCAACCGCAAAGGATTATTTGGTGCAGGTGTGTTGACCGGGTTTTGAAAGTTTTGTGATTGGTAGGGGTGCTGACTCAATTGAAGTGGTTGCTGTTGTGGTGGAGGAACCTATTGAAAGTTATTCTGGTTTAGATCCATGTATTGAATTTGGTGTTGGATCCAAGAAAGATCAGGGTGATTCCCCCAATTGTGATTATATGAGGAGGAAGAAGGATCGTTTCCAGGTCTTTGCTGAAATGCTGCATTAGTGTGACCTTGAAACGGTACATTCCAAGGACATTCTTCCATCAAATGTGAAGGGTTTGAACAGCAGCCACACACGGTTTTGGAAAGTGTGTTTTGGTTTAGGAAGGCTGAAGCGATTTTGTTTTCTATAGCGTCGAGCTTCCTTTGTATTGCGGCCATTTCTGCTCTCATTATGACGGAAATATCGAGCTGATTGACATCTTCCCTAGGAGGTGGTGGTATAACACTTTCCCATTGTAATGTGTTTTGAGCTAAATCTTCTAGGTATTTCCAAGCTTCACCATCATCTTTAGATAGGAATTGGCAATGACACATGGTTTCAAGCATCTGTCTAGTAGTGAGATCAATACCCTCACAGAGAATTTGACACAAATCCCATCTGGAGATTCCATGATGAGGGCATTGGATAAGAATATCCTTGAACCGTTCAAAGCATTTCCAGAATGGTTCATTAGGAAGTTGGGTGAATTTGAAGATTTCGCTCCGAACACGGCTGGTCTTGTGATTGGGATAAAATTTCTTAAGGAATGCTGTAACAAATTCATCCCATTTTGAAATAGATTGTGCGGTTGTATTATAAAGCCAGTTCTCGGCTAAATCGTACAAAGTGAATGGGAGAAAACGTAAACGCAGAGCATCCAAAGACAGTTGTGACGTTCCAATCATTGCGCATACGTTTTCAAATTTGGAGATAAAAACGTATGTGTCTTCAGAATCAAGACCGTGAAATTTGGGTAACAGTTTGATGAATTGAGGGTTGATTTCAAAATTGTCCCTATTGGCTGGTGGTATAGAAAGACAGGTGGGAAGGGGAACACGTGAAGGATAGCATCTCTCTTGGAGAGAAATGCGTGGAGGATTCTGCGCACCTGCGGGCGGTGGCAGAGTGGTGTTAAAGTGTGATGGAAATCCGTCCATCGCGGTGGTGGTAGGAAAAAGAAAATGTTGAAATACCGACTTTGGGGTCGATGGGGGAAAACGCGGACAAGACGGGCACTAGAATCCCGTGTCCAGCCGAGTATGCACTTAAGGGTTTAGCACAAGTGGCATCGTTATGAGAATTAAGGAAAAGATAAGTGGGTGTTTGTTTTGAAAAAGATACAGATTTTTGAAAAAATGCAAATCACAAACAATGCACACACAACCCTAAGTCTAATGGTCGCCTAGGTCAAGTCTCTAGACCGCTCCTAACTGCCAGAAGACAAATCGCAGGATCAATCCTCTACTACCTCTTTGTCCCTCCTGTGGCCAGGTAAGTGTCAGGTAAGTGGGAGGTTCTCCACTACGTAAGTAGTGGGCCTAATTAAGTAATCACTTGCCTTAGACACACCTGCCTTAGACACCACAAATGAAATGCGGATAAGCAATAGATTACCCACGACCTCTTCCTGTCCTAAGTGAGCACGACGGTCCCTAGAGTCTTGTCTAGATTTCTTTTAATTAATGAAGGGTAATGTGGATGCAGGTTTGTGATTTTTAGGGCTTAGGAAGGGTAATGAACTCCCCACTTAATCTGAATTTGGTCTTTGCCCCTTTATTTCCGTATTAAAAATGCAAACAACCAAGATCAAATACGCACAATTTTTTCTTTTTGCGGCGCTGCGAATTTTTGCAAAGAAACCTGCAAAAATTGGTTAAAGGAGCAGGTCGAGGAGGAGATAAGAAAGTCGGAGAGGACCTAAGAAAATTTGGTGCAGTGATGCTACAGTATCACCGCGGTTCCGCCGCAATGATCGCCTAATGCAGCGCTTCCGCCGCAGGAAGAAAATATCCCTGCGCAAAATTTTTACAGAATGCTTCTGTTGCCTCACTGAGCTCTCTGAACTATTCAGAAAAATTTTCCTAAATCTCCACGGATTCCTGATTTCCTCGCAACAAATCACAACAAATCGTTTAGTGTTTGCATGAATTTTGATCTAAAAATTCTGATAGAATAAAATTTTCAACTCAAATTTCAAAAACGAACAAATTAACACACTATTCCTGGCAACGACGCCATTTGATTGAATTGAATTCTTTGTGTGTCGTGTTTAGAAAATGTTTAGAAATCACAATCAAAGAAATTTATACCGCTATCAATTAACAGTATCGATGTAGCGCGTTAATGAATACGTATCGTCCACTGAGATAATGTGATTTGTTCGAATTTGATTTAAATGAATTGAAAATTAAAGAAAAGAGAAAAAAAAGACAATTCAATTCAAGATTTATAAAAGTGAATTTCAAGAATTATTAAAATCTAGATCTAATATCAAGAAAACTCAAAAATCAAGAATCAAGAATCGATGATATCCAATTCAAATTAGTAATCAAGATTTGAAGTGAGCCTCGTAGGAATCGATTGAATCAATAGTAGTGATGAAAACTTGTGATTACGTTTTCTTATCTATTGATGATTTGATACTAGATCGATGATGATCAACGAGAATTAGGGATTTCTTGCGGAAACTAGAGTTTCATCATCTATCCCTTATCCTTTCGTTGATTTCATTCACATTCTAGCCTCTAGGAAATTCAAGCATCGATCGTGGATCACTAATTAAGAGCGAAAACATTCAAGAAAGTATCGCTCGAAACTAGGTTGTCGATGATTCAATTTACTAGAGTTTACAAAACTCATAGGACTTAAGAATCGTTTCAAGATCTACTCGTCATCATCTATCTATTCTCTCGACTCCTCCATGAGCGGAGTTTCTACTCAAGCATAATAACCATGAAATCAATCAAGAATTTAAAACTAATCATAATGCTCAAATATAGAGATAAGTATGATAAAGAAATTTCACCTTTTATTAATTCAACGATTCCGTTACAATTCTCTCGAGATCTACAAGATTTGTGGAAAGAACTCGATCGTCGATTTCGCTCCGCACCGTCTCCGTGAGTCGCGGATCGTCTTGGATCACTTGCTCGGTTGAAAATCGGTGTCGCTTTAAAAAGGTTGAAGGCTTCTTGCTTGATTTGTACTCGGAGATCTTGATTTGGATGAAATTGTATCACTCAATTTGATTTGAATTTTATTTTGGATCTACAATTTTCCCTTCACTTTCAACAACCTCAAACACAATAACTAGATCTCATTTTATAGCCTCAACCCTTTTCAATTCAAATTCAAATTTCCCTCCTAAATGAACTACTTTTCCCTCCAAAATGAACCACCTCATTTGAATTTTCCCTCCAAAATGAGGTTGTTAGAAAGAATCTTCTATAAGAAGTTTGTTGGATGGAATATTCTAGAATGGGGTTGTTATAAAGAGGCTTCTAGAAGAAGGTTGTTATAAGGAGGCTTCTAGAAGAAGGTTGTTGGAGAGAGCCTTCTAGAAGAAGGTTGTTGCAAGGACTATTCTAGAGTGAGTTTGTTATGCAGAGCCTTCTGGAAGAAGCCACGTGGTCTTTTAGAGTCCTCTGGAAGCTTGGCAATTACAAGGAGACAGGTGGAGAAAATTTGAAGCTGTGACGTGCCCCTTGCGCCGCGGATCCACCGCGGGAAGGGCCTACTGGCCGCGGATCCGCGGCCCATTGAAGGTATCTGTGCATGAAAGTTCTGGGCTGCTCTGTTTTGGATTTTTGGCACTTTCTGGGATGCTTCGAATCTTCTTATTCATTCTAGATTTCTGTCAGATCTCAAGTCTTGGACTTGGCATATTTTTATCAGCACTTTTATTAGTTTTGGCTCTTTTCCTGGAATTTCCTGCACTGATTCTCGAGACAAGTGTTGCGCTATACAAGGATAATGCATGCAATGATAAATACTCAATTTCCCTCAAAATGTCGGTTTTAAAGAATAACACAAGTTATTTGGTATTTTACGGATGTTTTGCTAATATGTGCAATATTTATTCCGAACACCTCTAGATGAGTGCAAATGGTAGGGAAATTGACGTGTTAAAAATGCAATATTTTCCACTGATCAGTTACCAAATCTCCAAATCAAGACAGAAACATCTATGTATGTAAGTATGTCATGCAAGGGGTCATATCATGAATGTAACAGTCCTACAGTGTAGTGACATGGTAATTATCGATGATGAAGTGTGTGAGCCAGCAAGTAAGTGTACGTGGAACATATGCATCATCGATAATAGTGCCGGTGTCCTAACATCTTGATTTTTTATATAACAATAACCATTTGCACATGCAATGCGATACGAATAACAAGAGTTTGCGGAAATCGACTAATAAATGCAACAGTGAAGAATCTACATCAATATGCGAATGCCATACATTTTTGCCATTTGAAATAAGATGAATCGGGTTTTTTAGAAAAATAAGGACTACAGTGTTTTTAAGAAAAGATGCTTATTTTGAAAATATCCGTAGAATCCCTTTGCCTGTCTTTAAAATACTCCCAATTCGTTAGTTTTGAAATAGGTGTGTCTTGGGTCTAGTCTAACGTCTACTAAGTAATCTACAGACCTAACTAACAAGCTAATCGAAGGGTATGGAAACCACGTAAATCTGAGTCGATATATATATATATATATATATATATATATATATGTAAATATAATAGTCGGTGATCCTGCCTCAAAGATACCGCGTACGATACAATATCATATGATACTCTCGAGTCATGAGTGCGGATCTATCATCAATATGAAGCTCGTACGGTAAATCATTGCACGGCATCCCAAAAGCTGGGTACGGGTCAATATCACATTCCTCTCATCAATTATCAGGTATCCTTATCATCATATCTCAGGATCTGGGGTACTGATCTAAGTCTAGTACAAATCGACACCATCTATATAAATATAAATGCGTGTGTGAAACACACGTCTAAAGGCCCGGTAAAATCACATGTCGTATCCCAAATACGAATCACCCTATATCACCGATCTCATGGCAATATGCCCAATATCATCGACTCATCTCCAAATATCATCCACTATCCTCATCATCTAGGTATATGTATAACGAATATGCATGTGTATGCATGTGGGTGTAAACCTATTCTAGGGTTCGCAACTAGGAACTATACTATTTTACTTCTAAACCCTAATCTAACCATAGTACACCTAATTACATCTAGAATATCTATATCACGCATAAATCTATCATATGGATATATATATATAGTATATACAAAGTATACTAATATCGAACTGCGGGGGTACTATACGCCCAATATCATCGACTCATCTCCAAATATCATCCACTATCCTCGTCATCTAGGTATATGTATAACGAATATGCATGTGTATGCATGTGGGTGTAAACCTATTCTAGGGTTCGCAACTAGGAACTATACTATTTTACTTCTAAACCCTAATCTAACCATAGTACACCTAATTACATCTAGAATATCTATATCACGCATAAATCTATCATATGGATATATATATATAGTATATACAAAGTATACTAATATCGAACTGCGGGGGTACTATACGCCATCCACCCGACTTCCCCCATAGATATAATCTACTCACCTTGCGTCTTGCTTGTCGATGTTGATGTCGCCATCATCTCGAATCGTCGTGGGGGTGCCTACATGTCGCACATAGCGCATCGCATTAAAACCAAATCAAAACCAAAACGACACACGAAAACCTAAACGACACGCTTAAAGGCCTATAGGTTAGAACCTATGGGCTACGCTTTCAAAACCATCAAACAATCCTCGATATCATCGTATAAACGCCAAGTAATCGAGGTAAATGCAATTATACAAATCCAGAATTTAAAATACGCAAAGCGAAAACACGAATTAAAGCAGCAACTTAGGAAAAAGGCTCCAGATTCTACCCTAGGTCAAATTGGACAATTTTACACATGCCAGGGGTCTAATTTACTGGAGATGGGGCTACAGAACCAATACGAGGCATATTGGCCCAGGTCTGGCCGCAAATTGGGGCTAGAGGGAATAAATTTGCAGCCGTAGTTGGGAGTTAGGGGCTAGGGTTTTGGTGGTAGCTTCCTAGGTGCCTGCATGTATCACTGTCCATGCAAAAAAAAATTCAGAGTCTCGGGGTGATAGCAGATTCCATTTAACCTTCACAGAATCATAGTTTTTCCGACAACGGCTTTTCTAAATCCGTATTCCGGGTTTCTAGTCTCTGGTTTAGGTCTTAATTCCAGCACAAGGGGGTTTGTATGGCCTCTACTGAGCTTAATTGCTCACCACAACTCTTAATTTCCAATAACCCTAACTAGAATTTTCATACCCACACTAAACATCACTATATCGGTTTAAAGATAAAATGGATGTGAAAGCAATAGGAAGACTAAGCTAGTGGTTCAGAAAATACCTCATTTGGCAACTCAAGAAAATTCTTGAGTTGCCCCAAGTGTCCAAAACCTTTCCTTTCTTGGTCTAATGTGTTTCCCTTGAGTTTGTGCACAACTTTTGTGAAATGGGGGTGAGGTTTTGAGTTGATTTCCATGGTGTTTTGGGGGATTTTGTGAAGAGGGAGAGAGGGGCAGCAGCAGCAGCAATGTGAGGGAGAGGGAGAGAAATGAGTGAAGAATGAAGAGGAATGGCCAAGTCAAAGCACCCTTACCTTTCTCTCTCTCACCCATACCCATTATTATATCCTTTTCCTTTTTCCTTTTCTATTCTTTTCCCCTCTCAAATAAATCATCAACCATGAAGTAAAATATGTATGAAAGCCATAAGAATATGTAACAAGTGAAAAAAAGATATGGTGCATGTTTTGCACAAATATGCTAAAAATCCGATTAGCGATTTTTAATCGCGATTAGCACTAAATTAGCATTTAATTAATCAGAAAAACTTAAAAATTGCATAATTTACATAAAACACTATCTTTTAATAATTTCTATAATTTTCCAAAATTTTCCCCATTTATCGGTATTTAATTATACCGAAATATTAAAATATTCATTAAAAACAATATTAAATTATAAAAATTCCCAAAAATAATATTTTATTTTTTTGAAATGTTACAATCTTCCCCACTTAAAGAAATTCGGTCCCCGAATTTAAATTTTAAACCGCTAAATTCTAAAACATTTCAATAAAAATTCCAAGTCGTCGGGGCTCCGAAATCATCAATACATAAGACACATCATAGCGCAATGCACGCGCATGAGTAATGAGTGGATAACTCAAAATCAACACTCCGTCAAGCATCCCATAATTATCATAGTTATGGTGAAGACACAAATGTCAAATCCGAAATAAAACCAATATGATATAAATTAGAACTATACATGTAGACATCAAATCTATACATGTAAATAGCTGAAGTAAATGCATGCCATATCTTTTTAAATCGTTGTGCGATGCGCATAACACTGCACAGTGGCAGACGTCTATTATAATAAAATAATCATATACGTATATATCCTTTGTTTAATATGTACGTTCCGGCGTTTTGAAAACAATTTAGAAGGGTTTCCTTATTTTAAACGTTTCGTGTCATATCGGACACGTAGGTAAATACTAAGACTATAGCTCCCTTTTTGGAAATCCCTTCGATAACTATCAATGCATGCAAAATATATCCAGGTACTGTCCTCTGACTAGTCCAGCTCAGTACGAAAACAAATAGTAATATCTTAAAAACGTACTGGTCCATAAGAAATAAATCCCAAAAATGTATATAAGAATACCTTGTGCGTCTGGTGCACACAGAAATCAAAATCCAGATATGTGCCATACATGTGTACAGAAACATCATCTAGGTGCAACGGGTGTGCACGAAACATCTGCCAAGGGCAACGGGCGTGCCTGACAGCAAAATTGTAAGTCCACGTTACCTCTCCCGGTTCTTTCGGGCTTGCGGAAACGGTAAAAACGATTTTTAGGGTTATGGTAACATGGACTATAAAACCCGGATCTTTGCTAAACTACACACTAGCAACAAACAAGAGCTTTACCTACTCGGTTAGGGGGTTATACCTTAACTTGAACTCCTTATCTTCGACTCCTTGTGGTGGTCGGATGGTTCTCTCCTCGTCGCATTCTCTTGCCGAAGATGGATCCACCTGAGGGTCTCTATCTTGAGCTCCTTCCTCGAACTTGACGTAACTAAAGTGTTAGGCTTGCCAGACTTTCAACCTTAGGAGGAGTAGAGAGTAGCTTTGGTGTTTTTATCTCAAAGGAAATGGTTCTCAACTCATGAGAAGGATTTTCGTTGAGCTAGAGGAAGAGGAAGAGCAAAGATGAGAGAGAGTGAGAATGAGAGAATGGGATGAGTTTTGCAACCATAACAAATATATGTGAATTAATCAATTAACAAAATTAATCAAAAAGGAAAAAGGTGATGGTATGATGAAATGACCATTATCATTTCACATTAAATGAGTTTTACAAAGATCAAAGAGCATCTTTGCTTGAAATGATGATGGTCAACTTTTTAACCTTGGTCAACAAGTCAACCTTGGTCAACAAGTCAACAACCCTAACCATAACCCAATTTCCTTTAATTAATATTATTAATTGATATTTCACATATGCATTAGGGTTTGGTAAACGACAACCGTCAACTGTGCATACATACCCGTACCAAATACCCTAATGAGAATCCTCTTCCTCTGCCTCAGTCAACTGTGCATACACACCCGCATTTGTATTCCGAGGAACACGAATACAATGAGATAAAACTAACCCCAAAACATATACTAGGATCTGGCTCAAATCAGAGCCCGCTAGTAATGACTGTCCGGACACCAAACGTGCACAAGTGCGCGGATGTGAACGAACCCTGTCGCAAAACCATGCGACCTCTACTCTGTTTTGCCCAAAGACGAATAACCCTCTGTGTGGGACTCTAAAGACTATACACTACGCTGGAAGTGGGTTTAACCACAGACCGCAAGCGGCACTAGCTGTACGTAACGGTCCCCAGGTAGATGCCGATAAGAAGACTGATGAGGTGAACCCATCCGAACTCCTACTGAGCCTGTATGTGACAATCTCCGTACAGTACGGTCTGTTCGTCTGAGAATATCGCATGGCGGGCCTAGGGGTGGTAAACGTCAGTCCCCTAATAGCGTTACAAGTCGTGTCGGAGTGTAGCCCAGAACACCGTGAGATATCACTGGAAACCTACCAGTATATCTCGCTAGCCCTGGCCAGGGACTTTGTGTAATGGCTCTCCTAGACACTGCGTGATATCAACCCCCAATACTGGGAGAGACGAATCCTATCTAACCGTCACTGCCTCCAAGTGCTTCGGGACTGCACCCAACTACTACCTGTTTGCACGACTCCTTTGAGCCGTGGTAGGGTAGTAATCAAAGTACAGTGGGAACACACTCGAGGCGAAGTGACAGTGTCAAGTCAGCGGACTAATCTGTACTCATGTCACCTAGGAACTGACAACTGACGATAGGTATAGTACCAACCAACAGTTCCCAACGAGTCCTGTCCAGTGTACTCGTAACCTAACAAGCACCCGCATACTATCTCAAGTACGACGTACTGATGGCTGTGGGACAGACCGTCTCCCCTGCTGGGATGAGAAGCGTATACGCTAGTCTACTCCGGAGTATCGATGCCCCATCTCGATAATCCCACGACCAGGGACGTATATATAAGGATGTGCTTGTAGATTACCCAGCCCCCACGAGTGTGACTGCCATCACAACGCTGGTAATTAAGCAAAGATCCTAAGGGCTCTACTAATGCGTATAGGTAATATACTAAAAGAAACACATGTACACATTAAAGCCGAGACAAACCAAGTAGCATACTACCATTTCGAACAAGATTGTCTATACAAATGTGAATATCCCAAGCTTCCATCAAGTAATATACATACTAGTATGATACAGTAATGGCCTCTAGGGCATATACACTAACATTCTCCCACTTGCACTAAGGCCATGTACTGGTATATCGAAGACCTATCATCTCGATCAGCCGCTCGAACAGAGTCTGGGTAAGTCCTTCGTGAGTGGATCTGCAGTGTTATCTTCTGAAGCAACCCTCCGAACCTCGATCTCCTGGCGATCCACGATCTCCTTGATCTGGTGATACCGCCTCAAGATGTGTCTGGATTTCTGATGGGACCTGGGTTCCTTCGCTAAAGCTATAGCCCCGTTGTCGTCGCAATACAGAGATATTGGATCAACAATGGACGGAACCACCTGAAGTTCTTTCAAGAACTTCCTCATCCAGACGGCTTCTTTTGCGGCATCAGATGCAGCGATATATTCCGCTTCCATTGTCGAGTCAGCAACGGTTTCCTGTTTGGAACTCTTCCAACATACCGCCCCTCCATTGAGGGTAAAGACAAAACCCGACACGGACTTGGAATAATCCTTGTCACTCTAGAAGCTTGAGTCAGCAAAGGCCTCGATCTGAAGGTCTTTTCCGCCATACACTAAGAACATCTCCTTAGTCCTACTCAGGTACTTGAGAATGTTCTTTACCGCTATCCAGTGCTTCTCCCCAGGGTTTGACTGATACCGGCTTACCACACTCAGTGCATAAGCTACATCTGGTCTGGTACACAACATCGCATACATTATAGAGCCTACCGTAGAAGCGTAGGGTATAATAGACATGCGATCCCTTTCCAAATCAGTCTTGTGAGACATCTCTTTGGAGAGGGTGATCCCGTGACAAGCCGGTAGATTACCGCGCTTGGAATCTTCCATACTGAATCTTTTCAGTATGGTGTCGATGTACCTGGACTGTGAAAGTCCTAATATCCTCTTGGATCTATCACGATGGATCCGGATTCCCAGAATGTAAGAGGCATCACCCAGGTCTTTCATGGAGAACCTGTGTGACAAGAACCCTTTGACACATTGTAGTATAGGAATGTCATTTCCTATCAAGAGAATGCCATCCACGTATAAAACGAGGAATACGACAGTTCGTGCTACAAATCTACTATAGATGCATGGTTCATCTGGATTTTTGATAAAGCCAAATTCTTTGACCGTCTCATCAAAACAAATGTTCCAACACCGCGATGCCTGCTTTAGTCCATAAATGGACTTAAGCAACTTGCACACCTTTCCGCTGCTCCCACTCTGAATGAAATCCTCTGGCTGGTCCATATAGACACACTCTTCTAAATTTCCATTTAGAAAAGCGGTCTTTACGTCCATCTGCCAAATCTCATAATCGTGGAAGGCAGCAATGGCAAGAAGGATCTGAATGGATTTCAGCATAGCTACTGGAGAAAAGGTTTCGTCATAGTCCAAACCAGGTCTTTGACGAAAACCCTTTGCAACAAGTCTAGCCTTATAGGTCTCAACCTGGCCATCTACACCAATCTTCCGCTTGAAGATCCATTTGCATCCCACGGGTTTTACCCCTTCTGGAGCAACATCCAAAGTCCATACTTTGTTGGTGTACATGGACTCCATTTCGGTCCGCATTGCATCCGGCCATTTTACCGAGTCAATGCTCTGAATGGCCTGCTGGAAGCTAGTCGGCTCATCATTATCAATGTTGCAATCCTCTCTATCCCCGTCTATGAGAAAACCATAGTATCTCTCGGGCGGATGAGACTGCCTACTACTCCTGCGGAGAGGCGTGAGAATGTCCTGTTCTTTTGACCCCTCTGGTTCTACTAAGCTTTCAGTAATAGTCTGTGGTTCTGGAATTTCTTCCAGTTCTATTGCGCTCCCACTAATTTCCTTTTCTAAGAACTGGTGTTCTAGAAAGTGGGCATTACGAGAAATAAAGACCTTTTGTTCTTTTACGTAATAGAAAAGATACCCCCTGGAGTTCTTTGGGTATCCCACAAACTTACACAGTACTGAGCGTGCCTCGAGTTTGTCCGCATGTTGCTTTTTGACAAAAGCTGGTGATCAGTCGAAAATAATGTATTTTTAACACAGCAATTTCCCTATCAATTGCACTCATTTAGAAGTGTTCGGTATTCATATTTCACATATTAGAAAATCAGTCGTTAAATATCAGATTTCATGTGTTAGACTTTAAAACCGGCACTTTAAGGGAAATTGACCGCATTTCATGGCATCGCATCATCTCTGTATTTGCGCAACACTTGTCTCGAGATTTTTGCAGGAAATTGCAGGAGCAAAGTCAAAAGAAGCTGATAAAAAATACACCAACACCATGTTTTCAGATCTGGTACCAATATAGAGGGAAAAATACAATTCAACATATCAAAAAAAGGCCCACAACTCAAGAACCAGAAGAACCAAGCCCTGAAGCTTCAAAAGAGCCGCGGAACCGCGGCGGGAGCCGGCTTGCGCCGCGGTTCCGCGGCAGTTTAGTCAGATCATCATGCCAATTTTAGTGAGTTATTCTTATCTCAGTGGCCACAGCTCAGAATGATATGTCAAATTCCAGAATTCTCTCGAAACTTCTGCCAGATCAGCAAAGATCATTAAGCAAAGCTAATCCTAATTAAGCTCCTAACTAACCTTTTCTAGAAGCTCCCTCCTAACTAATCACATCTAGAAGCTTCTCCTTAACAAACTTTTGGAGGGAAATTCAAATTGCACCTAACAAACTTTTGGAGGGAAACTTAAAATTCAAATCCTAGATCTAGGGTTTTGATGGCTATAAATAGGAACCTAGATCTAAGGGTTGAGGTTGTTCATTAATCATTAGTTAGTCTTCTCTCATCATTCTAATTCTTCATCTTCTTCCACAAGTCTAGTGACAAGGCTTGTGCGAAACCCTAACCCTAATTCCACTCCAAATTCAAGATCTTGAGTACCAATCAAGCAAGAAGCCTTCAACCTTTTAGGAGCCGAGCCGATCATCAATCGGACAAGTGATCCAAGCCGATCCGCGACCCACGGAGACGAGCGAAGCCAAATCGACGATCGAGTTCTTCCTCTTGTAGTTCTTGAGCGAATGTAATGAAATTGTTGATATAAATAAAAGGTGAAATTCTTTAATCTTGTTTTCTTTTAATTCTTGCATCATGATTAGATCTCAATTTGTGATTGTGGTTCTTGTTGTGATGTTTGAGTAAAACTCCGCTCGTTAAGGAGTCGAGACGATCAATAGAATGATGATGTAACAAATCTTTAAACGATTCTTCTGTCCTACGAGTTTTGTAAACCCTAGCAAGTTCAAGAATCGATGACCTAGTTTCGTAGCGATGCTTTCTTGATTGTGATCGCTCGAAATTAGGGATCTACGATCGTTTCTTGAATTTACTAGAGGCTAGAATGTGAATGATATCGACGAAAGAATAAGGGATAAGATGAAACCCTAGTTTCATAAGAAATCCCTAATTCTCGATCGATCATCATCGATCTAGTATCAATTCATCGAAGGATAAGAATACGTCATTGTAAGATTGCATCACATCTATAGATTCGATCGATTCCTACGAGCCTCATTTCGATTCTTGATATTTGGTTTGGAAAAATCATCAAACTATCAATTCTTGATTCTATCTTTTTCTTGTTATTAGATCTATATTTTCTAATTCTTGAACTTCAAATATAAATCATGAATTGTTTTCTTTTCTTTTCTTTAAAGTTTCAATTCATCTAATTCGAAAGACGAACTATTACACTGTCCCTGTGGACGATCCGCACTCACTTGCAATCTACATCCGACACCGTAGTTGATTGCGGTCAAATAATTTTTGGTTGTGATTTCTTTACAATTTTCATACTACACATCAAGAATTCTTTTAAATCAAATGGCGCCGTTGCCGGGGATAGTGCGCTAATTGTTCGTATTTTGAAATTTGAGTTGAAAAATTTATTCCATTATAATTTTTAGATCTAAACTCGCACAAACCCTAATACGTGTGTTGTGATTTGATTGCGAGGAAATCTGGAATCATTGGAGCTGGATAAATTTTTTTCTGAAAATACCAGAGAGCTGATGGAGTCTACAGAAACTGTCTGATAAAATTTTGTGCAGTGTTCCCTTCAAACTGCCGCGTTTCCATGGTGTTGACCTACCATCTGCGGCGGAACCGCGGTCTCCTCAAGGAGTTGCTGCACCTAACTTCTTCAGGTAACTCCTTACCTTTTCCTCTCTCCTCTTTTTAGCTCCAACTAACATTTGCTGCAGGTTTCTTTGCAAATAATCGCTGCGCCGCAAAAGCAAAATAAAATTTGTGCGTGTTTTGATTCTTGGTTTTTTGCATAATTAAATACGGAAAATTAAGGGGCACGACCAAATCCAAATTAGGTGGGGATTTCATTACCCTTCCCAGGCCCCAAAAATCACAAAATCTAATCCGCATTTACCCTCATTAATTAAAAGAAATCTAGAGATGACTCTAAGGACCGTCGCGCTCAATTAGCACAAGAGAAGGCCGTGGGTAATTCATTGCTTATCCGCGTTTTCTTGTGGTGTCTAAGGCGAGTGTGTCTAAGGCTAGTGGTTTTTAATTAGGTCCACTACTTACGTAGTGGAGTACCTTCCCACTTACCTGGCACTTATCCGGCCACAGGGGGACAAAGAGGCAGTGGAGGATTGATCCTGCGACTTGTCTTTTGGCAGTTAGGAGCGGTCTAGAGCCGGACCTAGGTGACTACTAGATTCTAAGGTTTTGTGTGTTGCATTTGTTGTGTTGCATCATATTTTCAAAAATCCGTCCACTTTTCAAAACAAACACCCGCATTCATCATTTCCCCTAATTATAAATTCACGCTGCCACTTGTACTAACCCTTTTTAGTACAAGATAGGCTGGACAATAGGATTCTAGTGCCTGTTAGTCCGCGTTTCCCTCATCGACCCAAAAGTCGGTATTTCTACACTTACCTTTCTTTTACCCACCACCACACCCACTTCGATGGATCCATCTCCATCGAACTTCTTTACCACTACCCTGCCGCCGTCCGTTGGTGCGCAGAATCCACCTCGCATCTCTCTCCAGGAAAGGTGCTATCCTACACGAGCTCCCCTTTCCACCTGTCTTTCCATTCCACCAGCCAACGGGGACAATTTTCAGATTAAACCCCAATACATCAACCTTCTACCAAAATTTCATGGTCTCGAGTCTGAAGACGCATACGTGTTTATCACGAAATTTGAAAATGTATGCGCAATGATGGGTACCTCACAATTGTCTGTGGATGCTTTACGTCTTCGTCTTCTCCCATTTACCTTGTGCGATTTAGCCGAGAAGTGGCTATATAACACTACCGCACATTCCATTTCAAATTGGGACGAATTCGTCAAAGCATTCCTTAAGAAATTCTACCCACATCATAAGACAGCTCGAGTCCGCAGCGAAATCTATCAATTCACCCAGCTTCCAAAGGAAACATTTTCAAAATGTCTTGAACGTTTGAAAGATCTGTTAGTCTAATGTCCACATCACGGCATCCCGAAATGGGAATTATGCCGAATCATTTATGAGGGCATTACTCCTTACACAAGACAGACCCTTGAATCCATGTGTCAAGGCAACTTTATGACCAAAGATGATGGGGAAGCCTGGAATTTTTTAGAAGATTTCGCTGAAAAATCTTTACAGTGGGAGGGTGTAAGTCAATCGTCTAGGGATGGCAATGATATTTCCATAGGAATTAGAGCTGAAATTTCAGCTTTACACAAGAAACTCGAGACTATGGAAAACAAATTTTTAGCCGCCACCCTAAGTCAAATATCACTCTCCAAAACTGTATATGGCTGCTGTTCTGATCCGTCTCACTTGACGGAAGAATGTCCGTTTCAAGGTCATGAGCATACCAATGCCGCATTTCAAAGACCTAGAAACGATCCATCTTCATCCATATATGATCAGGGTTGGAGGAATCACCCTAACTTTGCTTGGAACCAATCACAATCTCAAAACACTGTTCCAACCCAACACAATTTCCAAAGGGTCCCTCCACCACAACAGCAGCCACCACTTCAATTGAGTCAGCACCCCTTTCAAGCATAAAACTTTCAAAATCCGGTCAACACACCTGCACCATCTAGTCCTTTGCAGTTGACCGGGACGGATGAATCTTATTCATTTGCACAATGCATGAATTTGGTCTTAACAAATCTCATGCAAGTATCGGCAGAAATAAAGACTTCTGTCGATTATATAAAGAAAAACTCTGCGTCCCAAAGCGAGAGTATCAAATCGATGGAAGAAGAAATTGCACGATTAAAAGCCGAAATGAGTGCAAGAGAGAAAGGGAAACTTCCAGCTCAACCTTTACCCAATCCTGGCTATTCACATCATGTGGATGCAATCACGTTGAGATCTGGAAGAGTGCTTGACACTCACGTTGGGGAAGAGTTTGATAATACTGATAAATCAATCAATAACACCCCGGCTGAGACCTTTCCTCACACACATCCTTCTAATTCTGACCCCAATTCTTCTACCCCACCACCTTCTCACGAGCCTATTCTTCGTTTCCCAAAAAGCTCGCCACTTCAGCCCACCTCTTTTACCCCTCCACGGACGATCCCCACTTCTATTTTGGGATCGATTCCATAAACACTTCCTTCTCCTATGATGGACCCAGCGCTTATTGCTAAAGCACCTTATCCTAATCGGTTAAGGGCTAACACACCAAGTCCACATATGGAGAAGATCATGAACATGTTTAAGCAAGTTAACATCAACATCCCTCTCCTAGATGCTATTCAACAAGTTCCGTCCTATGCAAAAACCCTTAAGAACTTGTGCACTAGGAAGAGGAAGACTCATGTGCCTAAAAAAATCTTTATGTCAAGTACTGTAGACACGGCTTTTCCCCAACAATTACCACGGAAACGTAAGGACCCTGGTTATCCTACGATTACCATTTCTATCGGGGGAAAACACATTAACCGTGCTCTACTAGACCTTGGTGCTATTGTTAACTTGCTTCCTTTCTCAGTCTATGAGCAGTTAGGGATCGGAGAGTTGAAGCCAACCCATTGCACTCTCCAGATGGCTGACCGATCAATCACCAAACCTAGGGGTGAACTGGAGGATGTGTTAATAAAAATCGGGGAATTTATATTTCCTGTGGACTTTATTGTAATTGATACACAGCCTGTAACGAACCCACGGAATCAAATTCCGGTGATTTTAGGTCGCCCCTTTTTGGCCACTTCCAATGCAATAATCAACTGTCGTAACGGTTCTATGACCCTATCTTTCGGGAATAGGTCAATAGAACTGAACATTTACAAGTTGGGAAGTGTACCCTCCGAACCTACTGCTCAGGTCTGTTCTGTCGACTTAATGGATGTCGACAGCAGCGAATTTGATGATTCTCTTGATACTGATCTTGACTCTTTTCATATGTTATTGTTTGACCCAACTATGTATCATACACATACGGACTCTTCCACCGAGATGTCCGGGTCAACAATTAACACGGATTATGAACTGCTTTTAGAGTCTGAAGATCACCCCGCACTTTGTGATGACATTATTCATCGGGGTATAGATGGAACTTTTAAGGAAATCTTTGCTGATGAACTCGCATTTTTAAATGATACGGGTATTGAGATGAATCATGTCCAAATCATTGAAATTGAACCTCCACCCCTTCATATGGACTGTAAAAAGAATGCGAGTAATCCATCACTTTCACTGCATCGTCTCTCCAAAATGAGACGCACACACACTCTCTTCCACCACTTAACCTTTCCCCACTTCTTCTTCCACCAACCAGAGCACTGCATTGATAAAAATTTTGAATGGTTGGTGTTAACTTTCGGTCTTTGCAAAGCTTGGCATCGACCACTGATTTTTTGACCCCCTCATGTGATTTTCAAAGATTAACATTGCATAACTCAAGTTTGGGGGGGTACATTTTTTTTTCGGGCTCCTGAAAAGAAAATTTTACAAAATTTTGAGCCAAAAATAAGTTTGGGGGAGATTCTTCACTTAAATATTTTACCCCCACTAATAAATTCTCCCAAGCTTACAGGTTTTTTCGAGATTTAGCAGAAGGCAACAGTGAGGACACTGTTGAAAACAAGTTTGGGGGAGGTTTGTGCTTATTTTCGCATCATTTGCATATCATTTGCATAAGCACAAAACATTTTTTCAAAACCTATAAAAATTTAAAAAATTTCAAAACTATAAAAATATTTTTGTACATAAATAAGATAATGAAAGTTTAGATAGTAAAAAATTACATCCATGAGATTAGAAAAATTTAAGAAAACTAAGAAAATTAGAAGTTTTCTTATACGAACTAGTAATAAATAGTTATGAGCCGTTGTCCCAAGGGTTAGTAAGATGAAGGAAGTCACTAATCTGAGGATAAAAATAAGTCTGAAAAATAATTTCTATTCTGGAAGCCAAACATTTTGAACGTTGATACCCTACTATTCGCACTTACACACGTCTTGAAGCCTGGGATAGTAGAGGATACCTTGAAATGCTCTTGTCTTAAAGCCGATGTATGAAGGAAAAAAAAAGTGAATAAAAAATATAAAATGGTGAGAAAAATGGACACTGGTTTTGTTATTGCCGAGGGCAATAAAAAAATATATAGCGAGGGTGCCTCTTCACCTAGTGCCCTAAGGCCAACTGGTCTGGGAGTCACTGCTATGCCTGAGGTGGTGCAAGACGAGGAAAATACACCAAATAAGCAAGCACATGAGTAATCGGTCGGTTAGTACCTCAAGAAGTATTAACGGTCGCATGAAAGTGTGTGAGCAATCTCATCTAAATATTCATTAATTAAAAAGTACTGAGGCTGATGGGCAAGAGTATGATAGCTTGAATTGAATTCTCCGGGTGTAGGGATGTCCTTTACACACACGCAGGGTTATATGATCGATGTTTGGAAGAAAGATAGGAATGAAGAATAAGACGATATTTTATTGAGGGAGGACGTGATTTCTAACATCTTTTCATGACCATTAAGATATGGCTCATGACAACCGAAAAGCTAGCTTAGTTGGAAACCCTAATTTTCAAGGCTTTTCTTTTACAATTCTTGTCTTTAAATGTAATATTCATGATCTTCCTTTTATTATTGGATTTTGTGGGTGCAATCTGCTGAAAACCCTCAGGAGACAACACTCCTCCTACTAGGGACATCTAGAGGTTTAAAGGCTTGTTGCACGTGCTCAGTGCAATCGTGTTGCCTACGAAAGTGTGCTAGTTAGTTTTTCTCTTTCTTTATTTTCTCCTTCTCTTTTTAATAAAACATTCGCTCGAGACGATCGAAATTAAGTTTGGGGGAATTTGATCAGTCGAAAATAATGTATTTTTAACACGGCAATTTCCCTATCAATTGCACTCATTTAGAAGTGTTCGGTATTCATATTTCACATATTAGAAAATCAGTCGTTAAATATCAGATTTCATGTGTTAGACTTTAAAACCGGCACTTTAAGGGAAATTGGCCGCATTTCATGGAATCGCATCATCTCTGTATTTGCGCAACACTTGTCTCGAGATTTTTGCAGGAAATTGGAGGAGCAAAGTCAAAAGTAGCTGATAAAAAATACACCAACTCCATGTTTTCAGATCTGGTAGCAATATAGAGGGAAAAATACAATTCAACATATCAAAGAAAGGACGACAACTCAAGCCTAACAAGAACCAGAAGAACCAAGCCCTGAAGCTTCAAAAGAGCCGCGGAACCGCGGCGGGAGCCGGCTTGCGCCGCGGTTCCGCGGCAGTTTAGTCAGATCATCATGCTAATTTTAGTGCGTTATTCTTATCTCAGTGGCCACAGCTCAGAATGATATGTCAAATTCCAGAATTCTCTCGAAACTTCTGCCAGATCAGCAAAGATCATTAAGCAAAGCTAATCCTAATTAAGCTCCTAACTAACCTCTTCTAGAAGCTCCCTCCTAACTAATCACATCTAGAAGCTTCTCCTTAACAAACTTTTGGAGGGAAATTCAAATTGCACCTAACAAACTTTTGGAGGGAAACTTAAAATTCAAATCCTAGATCTAGGGTTTTGATGGCTATAAATAGGAACCTAGATCTAAGGGTTGAGGTTGTTCATTAATCATTAGTTAGTCTTCTCTCATCATTCTAATTCTTCATCTTCTTCCACAAGTCTAGTGACAAGGCTTGTGCGAAACCCTAACCTTAATTCCACTCCAAATTCAAGATCTTGAGTACCAATCAAGCAAGAAGCCTTCAACCTTTTAGGAGCCGAGCCGATCTTCAATCGGGCAAGTGATCCAAGCTGATCCGCGACCCACGGAGACGAGCGAAGCCAAATCGACGATCGAGTTCTTCCTCTTGTAGTTCTTGAGCGAATGTAATGAAATTGTTGATATAAATAAAAGGTGAAATTCTTTAATGTTGTTTTCTTTTAATTCTTGCATCATGATTAGATCTCAATTTGTGATTGTGGTTCTTGTTGTGATGTTTGAGTAAAACTCCGCTCGTTAAGGAGTCGAGACGATCAATAGAATGATGATGTAACAAATCTTTAAACGATTCTTGAGTCCTACGAGTTTTGTAAACCCTAGCAAGTTCAAGAATCGATGACATAGTTTCGTAGCGATGCTTTCTTGATTGTGATCGCTCGAAATTAGGGATCTACGATCGTTTCTTGAATTTACTAGAGGCTAGAATGTGAATGATATCGACGAAAGAATAAGGGATAAGATGAAACCCTAGTTTCATAAGAAATCCCTAATTCTCGATCGATCATCATCGATCTAGTATCAATTCATCGAAGGATAAGAATACGTCATTGTAAGATTGCATCACATCTATATATTCGATCGATTCCTACGAGCCTCATTTCGATTCTTGATATTTGGTTTGGAAAAATCATCAAACTATCAATTCTTGATTCTATCTTTTTCTTGTTATTAGATCTATATTTTCTAATTCTTGAACTTCAAATATAAATCATGAATTGTTTTCTTTTCTTTTCTTTAAAGTTTCAATTCATCTAATTCGAAAGACGAACTATTACACTGTCCCTGTGGACGATCCGCACTCACTTACAATCTACATCCGACACCGTAGTTGATTGCGGTCAAATAATTTTTGGTTGTGATTTCTTTACAATTTTCATACTACACATCAAGAATTCTTTTAAATCAGCTGGATATCCCCAGATTTTCAGATATTGAAAATAGGGTTTCTTCCCACTCCATATCTCATATGGTGTGGTAGGCACAGTTTTAGTTGGAACTCGGTTCAAAAGGTATGCAGCTGATTCTAGCGCATATCCTCAGAATGATCGCGGCAACTCTGCGTTACTCATCATGGAACGTACCATATCCAATAAGGTTCGGTTCCGTCTCTCCGATACACCGTTATGTTGCGGAGTGTACGGAGGAGTAAGCTGAGAGAGAATTCCATTCTCTTTTAAGTAATCCAGGAACTCGGCACTTAAGTATTCACCACCTTGATCAGATCTTAGTGTCTTGATACTTTTGCCTGTTTGTTTTTCTACTTCATTCTTATATTCCTTGAATTTTTCAAAGGCTTCAGATTCATGGTTCATTAAGAAGACATGTCCGAACATAGAAAAATCATCCGTAAAAGTATTGAAGTAAGAATAACCACTTCGCGCATGTGTAGACATTGGACCGCACACGTCATTGTGTACGAGCCCCAAGAGCTCGCTCGCTCTTACTCCGTGTCCAGTGAACGGAGTCTTTGCCATCTTTCCTTTGAGACAGGATTGACAAGTTGCATATGAATGATATTCGAACGGATCCAAATATCCTTCTGTATGTAACTTCGTCAACCTTCTCTCATTGATGTGACCCAGTCTACAATGCCATAAGAAAGCATGATTGATTTCTGGCGACTTTCTTTTGTGTGTATTCTGGACATTGAAAATCTGTGGTTGGTTTAATACGTATATACCATTGTTTAATGTACCCGACCCAATCAAAACTTGATTAAGGTGAATGTTCACAACATTACTTACAAATGCAAATTCATAACCTTCTTTAGATAATAAAGATACAGATATGATATTACAGGTTGTATTGGGTACAAAATAACAGTCAAGCAAAACCAAAACATGTCCATCTGACATTCCCAGGTGATAGTCCCCCACGGACTCAGCATCCATGCCAGCTCCGTTTGTAACTCTGAGGGTCATATCACCTGCCTTCAAAACCCTACGCCTTCTCAGTGCCTGCAAAGAATTACAGATATGAGATCCTGACCCGGTATCCAATACCCAGGAAGCAGAGTTTATTGAAAGACAGTTTTCAATAACATACACACCTGAAGCCGAAGCCGTAACTTGCTTCGGATCCTGGTTTCTGGCCTTCTAAGCCTTGCAATCCTTTTTCCAGTGTCCACTCTTGTGATAGTAAAAGCACTCTTCCTTTCCCACAAGCTTTCCCGCTACCTTTGTTGCCTTTGCCTTTCCCCTCATATCACTTTACTAACACTGCCCCTTGGTTTGGCGGGGGCTTTCTTCTTCTTTCCCTTGGTTTTCGCCTTGGACTTAGAAGAGGAAGATCCTCCTACAAACAAAGTGGATGTTTCCTTACCTTTCTGTAGGGTGCCCTTAGCACTCCTCAACATGTTCAGAAGTTCGGAAAGTTCAACCTCCTTTCCTTGCATGTTGAAGTTTTGGATAAACTGGGCGTAAGTGGAAGGAAGGGACCGGAGAATCAAGTCCGTATAGAGCTCGTTCTCTAACGTGGTCCCAAGGTCTGCGAGCTCTTCAATGAAGCCAATCATCTTAAGCACGTGTTTCTCTACCGATGATCCGATGGCCAATCTCGCCGAAAACAACTTTTTCGAGACTTCGTATCTGGCGATACGGGATTGCTCTCCATACAGTTCTTTTGTATGAAGAAATATGGATTCTAGGTCCATATTCTCGTGCCTCCTCTGATGTTCATTGTCCATAGAGGTAAGCACGAGGCACTTGGCCTTCGCGCAATCGATCTCCCATGTGTTACGGATTTCTACATCCGCGACGCTGGAGGTGGGACCTAGGAAAGGGGAAGCTTTGGTGGTAAGGAGATACCCCAACTTGTCGTAAGCGATTGCCATTTTGACATTCCTGAGCCAATCTTTCTAGTTTGGCCTTGTCAGTATGTTTTTATCTAGTAATAACTTAAGTCCGGTCATGTCGATTGGTCACTGCAATTAGGAGAGAGAAAAGAAAACACTTTAGCATGATGCTCTTGTAAGTTTAGAGTGGTTTTTAATTTGTCTAAACAGGATGGCTCCCACTGTCTCTCGAATCCCTCCTCAAACCATAAAGGAAGAATTAGTCGGGATCAATCTCACCGTACAATACTTGCTTAACCGTTCAGCCAGGCCAGTGTCGGTACTTCGAGGGAGGTTTTGCAATGCTTTCGCGAAGTTCCTTAATTTAAGAACCTCTTTTCCCTGGGAGCGTAGCACCGCTAACACCTTTCTAGACACCTACTTGGTTTATAGCATTGATCGTTAAGTGAGAAATTTCCTGGGGAGTAGCATATACTCACAGTAGGATCGGGATCCAAATATCATCGCGTGATAAAACTGAAGGAATCCTACCAGAATCATCATGCTCCAAATGGTATGCAGCGCTAGCAAGTTTCAGTATCTTTTGAAACTCCCGATGTGGATTTTTGCCCCATGCTCTTATGACCTTGGCGTAGGTCAAAATGTCATAAGTCACATGTCAAGTTCTACCCATCATTATCCAGGTTAATTTGAACCCACCCGTACCTACCCTTGACGTAGGCCAAAATGGCAGTACGGCTGTCTCAAACCAACACATTCTATCTATGCAACAGATAAATATCCGGTAGCTACCAATCACTATGCCTTGGCGTAGGTCAAAATACATAGCTTGAATACTACCGAATATTTAACTGAAATGATGGAGGGCTACGAATGGTTTTGGCGAAACCGTGAATGTAGTGAACTTGATATAATCGATGGAACGAGATAGCTTTTAAAAAAAGGAGTGGTTCAAGCTTCGCATTTAAAAGTTGGTTTTTGAAAAGAACCGAGTGGTTTTGAAAGTGTTCCAACGACTTTTACTTGGTTTATTTTCTTGCATTAATTTTAATGCGTCCCATCATTTAATCCTACCATTGCAGAAAACAACGAAAATATGACGTACGCTTATGCCATCCGCATTCGCCACGGGGTCCCGTCATCACCCGTTAGGTTACTTAACTAACAACAGAGCGGGGGCTGGACTAGCGCGGATGCAAAACATAAGCAACGCCTAAATAGATATCATATATAGATATATACACATTCGTCAGATGCAATGATATCCATTCCAGATCACAGATGAATACATTGGATATATTAGGAATCCGCATTCCGTTCGAGCCTATAACGAAAAGCGGATTACACGGTCGTGATGAATAGCCAATACCCCACCCTAGACCCCTACGGGTATGGCAAACTACCCGCCAAGTATCCTTAGCGAAGCAACCTCCCTCAACGACATGAGTAGGCTACTCGGCACTTCGAGATACCCGGTAGTTTGTGCACCCCACCTTGGTTCTTTCCTAGGAGCAAAAACAGTAAAAAGAAATTATACAATGGCGGCTACAACCTCATCCCGGATGTGCGGCCATACAAATAATATTACATCAAATTTACATATTACATGAATTGAAACACAAAGAAAAACTCTAATCTCACAACCCCCGGCTATTCATCCGCGACAATCCAACGAATTCATATACACATACCATCAACATTACAGATCACAGATATGTATAACCCTCACTAATCGACGTATAGCGATTAGCAGACGTTCAATACATATATAACATCACAGATACAACCCATTAGCCAAAGTCTATAGAAAATTGACCAAAATACGGATTTGCAACCACCCCAAAAACAAATTTGTTCTCTGGAAATTCTGGGCAGAAACAAACCATACTAAAAATCACAAAACACCAACATAAGAACACTGCAGGAGAAATGACCCACGGCCGAGTCAACTCGGCCGCGGATCCGCGGCAGGAGCAAGCTCGTGCCGCGGATCCGCGGTGAGTTGGTCGAATCACTGGATTGTTTTTCTTGCCTGTTCTGTAAAAACCCTGAGCCGATTTTTAGTACATGAATTATTATTTTTTGAGCAGAAAATAAAATCGGCAGAAAGTTCATTTTTCCGGTGTGTTTTGCGTTTTTTTGTCCGATCGAAATTCTAGATACTTTGCTAACATGCTAGGGTGTGTTTAGCTAGGCTCTGATACCACTGTAAGTCCACGTTACCTCTCCCGGTTCTTTCGGGCTTGGGAAACGGTAAAAAACGATTTTTAGGGTTATGGTAACATGGACTATAAAACCCGGATCTTTGCTAAACTACACACTAGCAACCAACAAGAGCATTACCTACTCGGTTAGGGCGTTATACCTTAAATTGAACTCCTTCTCTTGGACTCCTTGTGGTGGTCGGATGGTTCTCTCCTCGCCACCTTCTCTTGCCGAAGATGGATCCACCTGAGGGTCTCTACCTTGAGCTCCTTCCTCGAACTTGAGGTAACTAAAGTGTTAGGCTTGCCAGACCTTCAACCTTAGGACGAGTAGAGAGTAGATTTGGTGTTTTTATCTCAAAGGAAATGGTTCTCAACTAATGAGAAGGATTTTCCTTGAGCTAGAGGAAGAGGAAGAGCAAAGATGAGAGAGAGTGAGAATGAGAGAATGAGATGAGTTTTGCAACCATAACAAATATATGTGAATTAATCAATTAACAAAATTAATCAAAAAGGAAAAAGGTGATGGTATGTTGAAATGACCATTATCATTTCATATTAAATGAGTTTTGCAAAGATCAAAGAGCATCTTTGCTTGAAATGATGATGGTCAACTTTTCAACCTTGGTCAACAAGTCAACCTTGGTCAACAAGTAAATAACCCTAACCATAACCTAATTTCCTTTAATTAATATTATTAATTGATATTTCACATATTCATTAGGGTTTGGTAAACGACAACCGTCAACTGTGCATACATACCCGTACCAAAAACCCTAATGAGAATCCTCTTCCTCTGCCTCAGTCAACTGTGCATACACACCCGCATTCGTATTCCGAGGAACACGAATACAATGAGATAAAACTAACCCCAAAACATATACTAGGATCTGGCTCAAATCAGAGCCGCTAGTAATGACTGTCCGGACACCAAACGTGCACAAGTGCACAGATGTGAACGAACCCTGTCGCAAAACTATGCGACCTCTACTCTGTTTTGCCTAAAGGCGAATAACCCTCTGTGTGGGACTCTAAAGACTCGACACTATGCTGGCAGTGGATTTAACCACAGACCGCAAGCGGCACTAGCTGTACGTAACGATCCCCAGGTAGATACCGATAAGAAGACTGATGAGGTGAACCCATCCGAACTCCTTTTGAGCCTGTATGTGACAATCTCCGTATAGTCCGGTCTGTTCGTCTGAGAATATTGCATGGCGGGCCTAGGGGTGGTAAACGTCAGTCCCCTAATAGCGGTACAAGTCGTGTCGGAGTGTAGCCCAGAACACCCTGAGATATCACTGGAAACCTACCAGTATATCTCTCTAGCCCTGGCCAGGGACTTTGTGTAATGGCTCTCCTAGACACTGCACGATATCAACCCCCAATACAGGGAGAGACGAATCCTATCTAACCATCACTGCCTCCAAGTGCTTCGGGGCTGCACCCAACTACTACCTGTTTGCACGACTCCTTTGAGCCGTGGTAGGGTAGTAATCAAAGTACAATGGGAACACACTCGAGGCGAAGTGACAGTGTCAAGTCAGCGGACTAAGCTGTACTCATGTCACCTGGGAACTGACAACTGACGATAGGTATAGTACCAACCAACAGTTTCCGACGAGTCCTGTCCAGTGTACTTGTAACCTGACGAGCACCCGCATACTATCTTAAGTACGACATACTGACGGCTGTGGGACAGACCGTCTTCCCTGCTGGGATGAGAAGCGCATACGCTAGTCTACTCCGGAGTATCGATGCCCCGTCTCAATAATCCCACGGCCAGGGACGTATATATAAGGATGTGCTTGTAGATTACCCGGCCCCCACGAGTGTGACTGCCATCACAACGCTGGTAATCAAGCAAAGATCCTAAGGGCTCCACTAATGCGTATAGGTGATATACTAAAAGAAAAACATGTACACATTAAAGCAGAGACAAACCAAGTAGCATACTACCATTTCGAGCAAGATTGTCTATACAACGGTGAATATCCCAAGCTTCCATCAAGTAATATACATACTAGTATGATACAGTAATGGCCTCTAGGGCATATACACAAACAAAAATCAGGTGCATCTGACATTCACAAAGAATCCTGATTTAGTGCATCTGGTGTGCACCAAAATCGTATCTCAAAATATGCGCTCATCACGCGCGAAAATCCAAATCAAAATACTAAAAGTGCATGAAAACTATGGTGGAAGCATTAACCAAATCACCGGCATAAAATAGGCATGGAATCACAATCAATATCTCAAGCGTAATAACTACGCGCAAAATATAAATACCCAGTAGGTGCAACCATGGTGCACGAAAACAGAAATCATGGAACTCAGCCATCAAGACCAAATCATGCGAATAGGTCGCCCAAAATACCGAAATCCAAGGTGACGGATACGTGATAATCGAATCACCAAAAAACAAGTCATAAATACCGTCGTCAGTATATCCTCCTTCAAAGTCGGGAAGTGTCGGTGTATCCAATGCTAGCAACGCAAGATATCCACTTGCCACTTGCTCACGGTCAGGCATCCTCAGTCTCTGGGTCCTCTGAATGCACATCACACTTCTACGCCTGGGTGCAAATCTTATTGCAGCGGTGTCCTAGAAGGAATCCTGCTCAAGGTCTCTTCCGATCTCGTCTATGCCGAACTGTACGGAGGCTGGTACTCTTGCATAATCTTTTATCGCTCTCTGGACATCTGTATTCTCGGTACAGCATTTACTCGGAAGTTGGTCGCATCCCAAGGCCTCTGCATGCGTATCGTATCTCTGATGTCAGCGGAGTGGAACGTCATCCCGTCGAAATCTCGTGCGAACTCTTTACACCACTCTGCTCCAATGTCGACTGATTCGGACTCATATTCTCGGGGCTGCATGGACTGCGCTCCAATGGCTATACTCGTATCTGGAGTCTCTCAAGCAATGTGTCCCGTCACATGATATCCGAATGATGTCGAACAATCCGATCGACTCGTCAGAACCTTATAATCCCCCAAGAGATTAACATCTTAAGTACAGTTTAATAGTATTCCGGTACATACCACAGTACCTGTGGACCAACCGTAGAACGGAAAACCCAAGCCTCACAGATGGCACCACAAAACTGCCGCAAACCCTAAGGTTCGTAGGCGTTCCATGGTCATTACGTCGAGTTAGGGTTTCATTCTTCTAGAGGGTCCATAGCATTACTTGCATTGTCTTCCAAATACTTTGAACTTGGAATCGGGTTCCTGACATTCGATCGTCTCTATCGACTCTCAACGAATCTGCGTGAAGTCGCCTCTAGCTGGAATCAATCTATCTGATGACCTCGTATCGGGGTAAGCGAACAAACCACATGTCCTCGTCATTCATCCTTGGGTGACTAGCGACCTTCCATCATATCTCTAAGTATATACTTATGCTGCAGTAGCTCCAACATCTGGGCGATATCTCGTCATTTACAGCAACAACTAGCTCATTCGTCTGTACGCTGAACAGCGCCTCAATCATCATGAATAAGTGATATATCAATGGTCATCACATTCTAGCTGGCCTCTAGCAGTAGCCTGATCCTCTAGTGCCGATCAGCACTTCCGGGAAATCTCGTAACAGCGATCGGTCAAACGCTCATGGCACGAAAATATAATAAGACGACGCCTCTCTATGCAATCGTATGTCTCTGGAATCACGACCTGATCAGTCCTCGTTCATGGCGGTCTCGTGCTGACTTCAACTTTAGCCGTAGCTCTCTCTGCCCGTGTAATCGTAGCAGCAAAATCATAACCAGTATCGATGAGGATAGATCATAGGAATGAATATAATACTGTGCAAGGAAATGTACATCCTAAAGTCTCTTCAGCGGAGTAGCGTATCGTAAATATGTTGCGGAACATACGTATGGTACGTCACTCTACTCAAGCTACCTACTCTATCAACCAAGGGTTATCCTACGCGATGAAAGTTCGGGTATAATACCCCTTCGACTAAGTCTAAGTTCCGTAAGGTCAAGCCTAAGTTCCGTATATATATATATATATATATATAAATGCTCCAGGCTCCGCATAGTCAAACTTAGACTTGAACCAAGGTTAACCTAGCGCTCTGATACCAACTTTGTCACGACCCGAAATAGCACGTGACTGGCACTTGAATCATATGAAGTCTATAGGACCCCATCTAATCCAAGTAAGCCAAAAGCCCAGAAATCTAAAACCATTTTAAGAAGTAAATAAGGAAAACTAGTTTTTAAAAGTAAGAAAACAAGTTTTAAAAAACAAGGTTTTTAAATAAGTAGCCGGATATGCATTTGTAAAATCCTCAATGTCTTTTCTGAAAATTTTGGCAGAGTTTCCTTTGTAAATATTGGCCCCGAACGGGGTACAACATGAATAATATATATATACACATTGAAATGGTATCCCCAACCGGGAGCTAGCTCTTCGTCAATCGAGGGTCACAACCACGCAAGCAATATAATATTCAACGCCAAAGGGCGAGGATCAAAACTCAAAAAAAAAACTCAAAATCAATATGAAAACCAAAATAGTACAACGCGCGACTCTAAGGTCGAAATAATACATAACTGGTTTTCTAAGTCTGAAACAATATACAAGTTTGGTTGATGGAATTACTAGATACAGTTGAATAAAATAATACAATGGTGGTCCCGATGCGAGTGAACCCATCTACCAATGCAATCACCCCAAAAGAAAGCAGTGTGCCAGAAAAGTCGCAATGAAACTTGTACGGAAAAACCTGCAAGAAACTGTGGCACAACTGTAACGCTTCGAAAATCGTTTAAGCAGTTTTTCGGTAATCAGCTAAATTAGCAGCTTTTTCCGTAAAAAGTCAAAATATGTATTTTTCATTATGGACCTAATTATACAAAATTTAGATAAGATATTACTATAAATTGGTCACTAAAATGACACTTAAAATTTTCTAGTTAATTATAAATTTTTCCTTAATTAATTATTTTTAATATTATTTTAAGCTTTTAAAAATACATTAAATTAGTGATAAATACAAATTCAATTAGGTAAATTACACACTTAGGAAACATTATAAACTAAAATTTAGTGTTAATAAAATTTTATCAAGACTTTTCAAAGTTTTTGTTCTATGGTTTAAAATTTTATTCAAAAATGGCTTAAAATGAGGTTTTTTGTGTAAAATTTGATGTGAGAGCATTAAATGAGCTTGTGAATGACATTTTGTGTAGAATTTTCCACACTTCTCCTCACTCTCCTTCCCTCTTTAGCTCTGGCCGAGCTTTACTCCAGCAGCCTCCCCTTTTCCCCCTCAATTCTTGCTTCAAAAATCATGATAAAATCAACAAAAATCCACAAAATCAACACATTTCTTCACAAATTCAAACCATAATCCTATTCCACCTCTTTCCAACCCTAATTTGCTTTAAAACAAGGTGAAAGGAGGCATCTTTCAAGGTCAAGTGCAAGTTAGGGTTCACTTGTAAGGTATAAATTCTAAACTAGTTGTTAAATTTGTAGTTTAAATAAGCTAAATTAGTATTTTAAAGTGTTAATTTCATTGTAATGGTTGGTTTTTGAAAATTCAAGAGAGGTGTTGATGCTCTAATTAGGGATTGTTGTAGGATAAGTGGGTTTAAGTTAGGGTTTTGGCTATCTAGTTGGTTAGAATGATTGTTTGTGCGATGTTGCGATCGCGATATCGTTAATTCGCGATGTTTGCTTTGAAATCGGCATGCTAATTGCTTACTAGTTTTTTCTAAAATTTTAGGAGGTGATCTAGTTGTGTTATTTTGGCGATATAATTAGCATCTTATACAACTATTAGGGTGTGTGAATGCGGAGTTTTGTCTAGTCGGGTTTTAGTTTTGAAAATTTCCCCGAAACGGCGATTTTAGTTAAGGTTTTAGCGATTTTCGTGTATTTTCAGCATACCGAATGCACGTTGTGATTAATTCGAGAGCGTCGATCTTTTCATAGTGTGAGTTGCATCATTTCAGAAATCTGTAATCTTATATTGTGTGTTATGCAATTCTAGGATCGGTCGCGGAAATATCGGACGCGGCACGCAAAAGCAAGGCGGTGGTTGGATCGGATTAGCGAGACTTTCAGGTGAGTAGATGTATTCATCTATGGGGGAATCGTATGGATGGCGCGAGGCGCCCTCTAGTTAGGGTTACTTTATTTCTTGCAAGATTTGCATTGTTAGTTAGCTAAACCCCCCTCATTCACATTGCATACCTTTATAGACAATCGTCCGCTAGATTGCATGGATATTCATATACACATGTGCGATATCACTTCGTAGGACATGAACACCATTACCATTGGCTCCTGTTGCACGCGCACTATTCATGTGACAAACACGCCTTTGGTAATTGCCATGCCACGAGCACTGTAGGACCTGTTTCGTTTAGTATCACCATTTGCATTATACACGATATATGAAATCGCATAGCATGTATATACCTCGCATCATCTTTATACTTACATAGATTCTAGCCACAAATCACATCGCATACCTTGATATCATAGACATTTATCATATAAAACATGTTGGGTATTATGATTTTCTTGAGGATTTCAGTATTGCAGCGATTTCTGGATTTTGGGGAAAACCGCAAGAATTTAACAAAAGCTCATATTTCTCATTTTTTTAAAACAAAGTTGCGGTTTTATCGTGATGTATGTGTCGTCCACCATGAGTTTTCATGTTTTCTGTTGGATTTCGAGACCCGATTCGAGGAGTAGATGAACCGTCTCGGGTACATGGTGGGCCCGGTATGGTACCCCGGGGCAAGAAGTTCGAGTTGTAGACGATGAGCCTGGCAGGGGAAGACTACCTACCGGTGATGTCTGGCGCGGCGGATATCCAGAGGATACCGACCGTTGTCGTGAGATTTGATGATATGGGCCGATCCGGACTGACGGAGCCCGATGTATTGAGACATTGATACAGTGAGACATTGAGACAGATGTGTTTTTCATATTTGGTGTCGATGCTTGACACGGGTTTCAGATGATTTCTTGATGGTATTTATCTATTATACAGATATTCTTTTTCTAAAGTTAAGAATGCAGAACTCATAGCATTTAAAACACTTAAAGATTTAGTATTGACATTGCATACATGTGCATGCATACTATGTAAGTGCACGGCGGCGTCCCGGCCGTCAATCCGACGGCCAAACGCGGAAACGGTAATAAACTTTAATTTTTGCGGACTTAGCAAACCGGCACCACCGCGCACTAAACCCCGGATCGTGCCATAAAACTAGATCTAGCAAAGTAACAAGATAGGTTAGAGATGTACCGACTGATCCGAGTCCTCCGGTCTTCATCTCCACTCCGATCTCCTCGCGGGAACTCCGGTCGTCGCCTCCTCGCCGGAAGGGCACCACATCGCCTGTAGCTTTTACGGGCTCCCACCTCAATACCGAGGCAACTCGGGCGCGAAGTAGGATACCCGACGCGCCCAAGATATGCTGTAGGAAGTGTAGTGTAGAATCGTAGTCTCTTTTGGGGTTTGTTGCCATTTGTGGATGATGGAGGAAACAAGGTAAGAAAAATGGTGCTTGCATTTTTCTAGCATCAAAATTGAGATCAAGAATGCTACTCTCTCAAAGATGAAGATGAAGCTCTCTTCTTCTCTTTTCTTCTTCTCACTTAGAAAAACCAATTGGTGGAGGAAAAATGGAATCAACCATCATAAAAACCAAGAAGGAGAGTGATGGTAGTAAAAGTAGAAAGGTGACCACATCCTAAAACATAATGATCACTAAATCAACATCAAACCTCAAATCCATTTCAAATCCAATCCAATCTCATAAATACATGAAAAGCAAAGATGCTTATCATATCAACCCTTATGCAAATAAGTCCTCCACAAAGTGTTATTTGCAAACTTGCAAATAACACCCTCCATCGGAAAAGTCCGGCCGGGAAAGAACAAAGGAAAACCGGCCGGAACGGAATGCAAACTGGCAACTCCAGAAAACTGGTCCCGTAATAAATTACAGGAAAACCCCGATACTGTGCATACACACCCGCATCTGTATTCCGTCCGGATACAAATGCAAAGAGACAAAATCTACACTGTACTAAACTAGGATCCGGCTTAAACCAAAGCCGGCTAGTAATGTTCGTCCGATCCTGATCCGTGCAATACCGCACGTATCTGATCGAACCCTACCATATATCCATACGGCCACTAGTACAAACCGTCCGACCCTGACCCGTGCAATACCGTACGTATCTGATCGGACCCTGCCGTATCTCCATACGGCCTCTACAGCGTTTCGCCCGAAAGCCTGAGTAACTGAAAGTGTGGTGGACTCTAAAGACTCGTCAATACTATGGCTGTGGATTTAACCACTAGCACGTCAGAGGTATAAGCCAATACGTAACGGGCCATCAGCTATTGACCAAAAGGGACGTCGATGAGCGAACTCATCCTGACACCCTACTGAGCCTGTCAGTGACAATATCCATACAGTCCGGTCCGTTCGTCTATGAGCATCGCATGTCGGGCCTAGGGGGTGGGTAAAAGTCAGACCCCCAAAAGCGGTACAAGTCGTGTCGGAGTGTAGCCCAGAACACCCTGAGATACTACTGGAATACCTACCAGTAAATCTCCTGCCTTGGCCAAGGACTTCGTGTAATGGCTCTCCTAGACACAGCGCGACCTCACCCCCAATACCGGGAGAGACGAACCCCCGAAGATCCGCTCACTGCCTCCATGTGGCTCGGGACTGTACCCAACTAAAACCTGTTTGCACGACTCCTTTGAGCCGTGGTAGGGTAGTAATCAAAGCACAGTGGGAACTCACACGAGACAAATGACGATCCCCAGGTTGATGAACTAACCTGTACACATGTCACCTGGGAACTGCTATCTGACGTCAGGTATAAGACCAACTAGCATGTTCCCGGCGAGTCCTGTCCGGTGTACTCATAACCCAATGAGCACCTATATACATCTTAGGTGAACCAACTGACACCAGTGGCTTGTGAGACCAGCCACCGCCCCTCGTCGGGGTCTCGACTGTATACACTAGTCTACTCTGGAGAATCGATGCCCTGTCTCGAAACTCCCACGACTAGGGACCTTTTAAGAATATGCTTGTAGACCCCAGCTCTCACATATATGATCGCCCTCATACTGCTGGTCGTCAAGCAAGAATCTTAGGGGCTCTATCAACGTGCAATAGCGACCAGTCAGGTCACCTAAAGCAGTACACGATGATAAAGGTAAACCAGATAGCATACTATCATCTCGAGTAAGACTGTCGTACCGGGATAGGTCCTCCCTCAATCATTGCAATCACGTGCCTGTGATCCAATAATTGACTCTGAGGGCACTATCTCCAACAATCTCCCACTTGCACTCAAGGCTAATTATTGCGATGTCGCATACTCACAGCCCGTGTGATACCGAACACCCAACTCCTCTACTAGTCAGTCTCACAAAGCTCGTTTGCGAGACTATTGCGTTCGAGGAATAGCCTCAGTGAGTGGATCCGCTCTGAAGTTTCTTTCTATGTCTCTCTATATCTCAAGTTCGCGGAGAAAACCATCTCCCGAAATGAGCAATACCTGTCTTAGAGTGTCTGGATATCTGATGGGACCTAGCTCATAAATGAACTCCAAATCCAAACTTCTTAGACTGTATCGTCAACTGAACTTAATCAGTATCCTGCGCCATGCCACCCTCAGTATTGCCTTGGACCACCTGTCCAAAAACACTGCCCCTCGTCAGAAGGAAAACTATAACTCTGACAACCTCCTTGTCGTCCATGTCACCTTGGAAGCCTGGAATGATAACTGTCCCCCGAATGAGGCTGTCGTTATCATATCCCTAGAACATCCACTTATGTTCTAAAACTGCTTCCGATTGTTTCTCCAGGATTGGATCAATATCAACTTATTGCATCTAGTGCAAGAACAACATATGGTGTGGTACTTGACATCTCATGATTGACTCAATTGCCTAAGCAAGTGATCTGCCAATCATGCACATCCCTCTCTACTTTAGTCTTTAGGACACCTTTAGAGAGGGTGACACCATCACCTGCAGGTATACTACCGTGCCAGGAGTCGTCCATTCTAAATACTCTTAGAATGCTGTCTAAGTACCCTGATTGGGAAACCACCCAAATCTAGATCTAAAGCCATGGATCTAGTAACCAGTATGTCAGATATAATGTCCAAGTCCCATGTGGAGAAACCACTGTGTGACGACCAAAGTATAACCGATCGTAGTATAGGAGTTTCTTTTCCTACTCTGTGTATGTCATCCAAATACCAGGATATCACACCCTACTACCTTCTCAACAGATCCATCCCCTATTCTGATGACGTCAAACCTATGACTGTCACATCAGAAATAGATGATCTATCTCCGCTATATCTGCTTTAGTCTATAAATAGACATAAGCCTGATGTCCACCAATGCTTCTGCTGCTCCCACTGACTACGACAACCCTCTGGCAGAGTCATATAGACGTGCATTTCTAAAGCAAGTTTAGAACGACGCTATACTCATCCTCCTGCCGGGTCTCGCAGCCTGGAACAACAACAATGGCAAGTGTGGGTAAACAAGAACTTCCCTGTCACCGTCCTTGAGGCTACCGGAGTACCTCTTGGGTGCCTGAAGTTACCCACCTTATCTGCGGAGTGGCCAATGAAATGTCAAATCATATTGAATCTTTAGGTTCCTTATCAAATCTTCAGTAATCGTTTGCGGTTCTGGAATCACTTCCAGTTCTACCATACTCCCACTTGCTGTTTTTGAAAAAATCCATTTTTAATAAACTGTGGCGAGTCTTGAACAATATTTCTATTGATCTCCCAGATGGTAGAAAATCAACCCTCGTCATAGCCTGGGTCAACCCACAAACAGCCATTACAGAAACGTGCCTTGAGCTGTCCAGTGTCTGGTTTTAATCATAAGCCGGACAACTTCCCGTACCCTAACATCGTTAAGATATGAACTGTTCTATATCCAATATAGAACCAGAGGCACTGATTTAATTGAATCAGATTCAAATCATGCAGCTGTCTCCAGTGCATGTCAACTAAATGGAGAGAGGCCGATCAGCGTTACTCAACTTAGGAATGCTTCCAATTATGAGTAACCTGAAAGAGAAGCAATTTCTCTTTATCATTACTATCAACTGAATACCATACACAAGTATCTACATCTTCGATCACTTTGAAGAATCCCGATACTTGCTACTCCTGATTCTCTACTCTATTCAAATACCTATAACTCCTCTGTCCTAATGGACACTGGACAACATACAATACTCTGTATAAGTCCGCTGAGTCTAACAACTCTTTCACTGTGTGTTGTAGGTTGAAAACTGTACTTATGGTTAAGAAGAATTACACCGCTGTTTAATGCTCCTTACCTAACCATCCACTGATATAGGTAAATGTCATCGACATAATATCAAAAGGTATATCTCACTCTATGAAAATAGACGTACAGATATATCAATTTGAAATTGGTGCACAACAGCGGATATTCAAAACCAAACATTTGCCGACCGGCAAACAGCCCAGGTGATCTCCTCAAATATCACCGATTACAACGAATCCCGATATAATGAGGATGATCACCCAATTCCCAATAACTTACTCCCACTCATCATCTGTAAAACCATACAGATGTGAGAATCAAACCTGGTAAATACATACCCTGGAGCAAGTGTCCAATCGGGAAATCAGTTTTCTTTTAACAGTACACAGTTGAACTGAAACATTGAAATGTTTCGATGGGGTATCCTGGTATTCTTAGTAATGCCTCTACCATTATCCAGATTCACAACTACAACCGTATAATTCTTTACCACCTCTCCAAATCCCTTTATATGTCTTTAGTCATTACCTTCTGCACACCCCTTTAGGCCAATTGGTTTTCTTCCTTCCCTACCGTTCGGCACCAGCCTATGGTTTGGAAGAAGACTATCCAATAAGCATAATGGGTGTACTGTCCTAATCCTAGGAGCACTCGCAATGCGAGAGAAGGTGAAGATAAAAGACAACCGAATAAACCTTATTCCTATTTCTCCTGAACCAGAATCCATCCCCGAACTGGAACAAGTTCCTTTCGAGTTCGTATATAACCATACGATGGAGTATCCAATAAACTGTGGATCTTCGTAGTGATACGGAGTGTCCTGGAGAAATTCAAAGGTGATTTAGGATTGGCGAAGAAATACTTGGTTTGGTCGTGAATATCAGTCGCAATTTACTTTACCCTCTTACTAATCCCTTGCTTTGTCTGAACTTAATACCTTCTGCACACCATCGTTATGCTAATTGGTTTTCTTCATTCCCTACCGGTCGGCTCCAGCCTAAGGTTTGGAAGAAGACTATCCAATTTGCGTAATAGGTGTACTATCCCCTAAACCAAGGAGTACTCACAACCTGAGAGAAGGTAAAAGGAAAAGACAACTGAATAATCCCATCCGTTTTCTCCAGAACCAGAAACCATCCTCGAATAAATTCCTTCGAGTTCGTATCTAACCATACGATGGTTTTTGCCCAATGGAAGTGGACGTTCGTAGTAATACGGGGTGTCCCGGAGAAAAGGGTAAAAGCAGGAGTGGCAATGAGGTCTGCAACTCTGACAATCCAAAAGCCTGTGTTAAGAAGGTTCGGTCAACTTGGTCACTGAGTCAAAGTCTAGGGTCGGGTCAATGGTCGCTGCCAGAGAGAGAGAGAAAAGAAACACTCAGCGTGCACTCTAACCAAGATCAGAATGGTTACCAATTTATCTAATCTGGAAACCTCCCACTGTACCTCAAATTCTCCTCCAAACCTGAAAGAAGAATTAGTCGGGGTCACCCGAGGAGTAAACTAACTCATCAGTGGGAATCGGGATCCAACTATCATCGCATGATAACGTGACGGAATCCGCTCACGGTATTACACTCCAGAAGGTATGCGCATATCTGGCAAGTTTCAGTTCTTTTGAAACTCCCGATGTGATTTCTACCCCATGCTCTTATGACCTTGGCGTGAGGTCAAAATATCATAAGTCACATGTCAAGTTCTACCCATCATTGTCCAGATTGATTTGAACCCACTCGCACATACCCTTGACGTAGGCCAAAATAGTAGTACGACTGTCCCAAACCAACGCATCTATCTATGCAACAGATAAATACCCGGTAACTACCAAACACTATGCCTTGGCGTGAGGTCAAAATACATAGCTTGAATACTACCGAATATTTAACTGAAATGATGGAGGGCTACGAATGGTTTCTGGCGAAAACCTTTAACGTAATGAACTTGATATCGTTGAAGGAACGGATAGCTTTTTAGAAAATATAGTGACGAAAACCTTTACTAAAGAGGTCACTCCCGGTGAAGGGATCTCGGCTCTTTCCCCGTAGAATGGGGTGCTGGATATTCATAACCGAATATCACTGTGCAAAGCAAAAGTAATCGGCTATAGTGAAGTTAATGCCCTGACGCAAACTTCTGTCCAAGAGGTCACTCCCAGTGAAGGGATCTCGGCCCTTGCCTCGTCGACTGAGGAGCAGGATATTCCAAATGAATACCACGATGCAAAACAAAAGTGAACGTCCTTGCAATAACAGCTTTTTTGAAAAGTGTTCCAACAACATCAGATTAGGTTTGTTTAACTTGCATTGATCCGAATCAATGCAGTCCCATCAATTGATCACACCACAAAGAACGAAAATATACTGACGTACGTATATGCCATTCGCATTCGCCACTGGGTCCCGTCATCACCCGTTAGGTTAGCTAACTAACGGCAGAGCGGGGACTGGACTAGCGCGGATGAAAAACATATACAACATCTACTAATATATATACCAATATATAGTATTTCGCTCAAGGCGTGAATAAAATGCAACATCACAGAAATGTACAGCATCACAGAACAAATCAGATATCTGGGATCCCCGGGTTTCACAGAGCCACTACCGAAAACCCGACGTTCCCCTGGTCGTGTGGATAGCCTGTGCAATGAAATCCTAGACCCCTACGGGCGCGGCAAGTCACCTGCCAAAACCTGAAGCGAGGTAGCCCCCTTCAGCGCCGTGAATGGACCACCCAGCACTCCACGGAATCCGGCAACTTGGGCACCCCTCCTGGGTCAACCTGTACCCCCTACGAGTGCGGCGAATAGCCCGCCAATCCTAGAGTGAAGCCCCCTCCGTCCCAATGCCATGAGATGCGGGCTTGTTGCCCTCCAGAACCCAGCTATCCGTGCACCCCTCCGCGGGGTAAACCTAGTACAGAATGTAAAATATACATACACCGGGTACATCGACCGCAACCAGGTCGTGCCTCAAAAGAATAATAGAAACAGGCAGTGACGGCAGTCCACATGTCGGACGCTCGCCCCGCAATATCAAATGTACATAATACAACAGCACAGTACTAGCATTGCATCCAGGCTATCCCCACGACCGATCCGCAACATCACAGCAAATACATAGGACATCAACGTGAAAGTCACGTTCGCAAATCCGTCTAACCGGGCTATAGCAGTTAGACGGGATTTACCGATCGAGTGACATTCACGGTCGCAGATATAATGTAAATACTGTGAAAAATGTGTTTAAAATTTTCCGATTGACCAAAAAATAACAAGTGGGCCCCAAACTAATACTGCAGCACTCACAGAAATAATTGGCCCAATTTTAATATTCCAAAACCCCTAAAATTAACCGAGAGAGAAACTGGAAAAATATGATAACATGATGAAGCTACAGTGCGGCGGAACCGCGGCCAAGTGGGGGTTTGTGCCGCGGTTCCGCGCTCTTGCAGATGAATCACTATATCGTATTTTTGCAGAATTCTTATATCTTTTGGTAGATCACTTTTCTGTCACCTGAAAAAAATTTGGACTTCAAAAAATTTCAACAGAAACTGATGAGAAGGAAAAATACGGTTTTTGGAATTTTGGTCGATCGGAACTGAAAAACACATCAAACGAAGCTAGACGAAGTTAATGGCGAGGCTCTGATACCACTGTAAGTGCACGGCGGCGCCCCAGCCGTCAATCCGACGGCCAAACGCGGAAACGGTGATAAACTTTAATTTTTGCGGACTTAGCAAACCGGCACCACCGCGCACTAAACCCCGGATCGTGCCATAAAACTAGATCTAGCAAAGTAACAAGATAGGTTAGAGATGTACCGACTGATCCGAGTCCTCCGGTCTTCATCTCCACTCCGATCTCCTCGCGGGAACTCCGGTCGTCGCCTCCTCACCGGAAGGGCACCACATCGCCTGTAGCTTTTACGGGCTCCCACCTCAATACCGAGGCAACTCGGGCACGAAGTAGGCTACCCGACGCGCCCAAGATATGCTGTAGGAAGTGTAGTGTAGAATCATAGTCTCTTTTGGGGTTTGTTGCCATTTGTGGATGATGGAGGAAACAAGGTAAGAAAAATGGTGCTTGCATTTTTCTAGCATCAAAATTGAGATCAAGAATGCTACTCTCTCAAAGATGAAGATGAAGCTCTCTTCTTCTCTTTTCTTCTTCTCACTTAGAAAAACCAATTGGTGGAGGAAAAATGGAATCAACCATCATAAAAACCAAGAAGGAGAGTGATGGTAGTAAAAGTAGAAAGGTGACCACATCCTAAAACATAATGATCACTAAATCAACATCAAACCTCAAATCCATTTCAAATCCAATCCAATCTCATAAATACATGAAAAGCAAAGATGCTTATCATATCAACCCTTATGCAAATAAGTCCTCCACAAAGTGTTATTTGCAAACTTGCAAATAACACCCTCCATCGGAAAAGTCCGGCCGGGAAAGAACAAAGGAAAACCGGCCGGAACGGAATGCAAACTGGCAACTCCAGAAAACTGGTCCCGTAATAAATTACAGGAAAACCCCGATACTGTGCATACACACCCGCATCTGTATTCCGTCCGGATACAAATGCAAAGAGACAAAATCTACACTGTACTAAACTAGGATCCGGCTTAAACCAAAGCCGGCTAGTAATGTTCGTCCGATCCTGATCCGTGCAATACCGCACGTATCTGATCGAACCCTGCCATATATCCATACGGCCACTAGTACAAACCGTCCGACCCTAACCCGTGCAATACCGCACGTATCTGATCGGACCCTGCCGTATCTCCATACGGCCTCTACAGCGTTTCGCCCGAAAGCCTGAGTAACTGAAAGTGTGGTGGACTCTAAAGACTCGTCAATACTATGGCTGTGGATTTAACCACTAGCACGTCAGAGGTATAAGCCAATACGTAACGGGCCACCAGCTATTGACCAAAAGGGACGTCGATGAGCGAACTCATCCTGACACCCTACTGAGCCTGTCAGTGACAATATCCGTACAGTCCGGTCCGTTCGTCTATGAGCATCGCATGTCGGGCCTAGGGGGTGGGTAAAAGTCAGACCCCCAAAAGCGGTACAAGTCGTGTCGGAGTGTAGCCCAGAACACCCTGAGATACTACTGGAATACCTACCAGTAAATCTCCTGCCTTGGCCAAGGACTTCGTGTAATGGCTCTCCTAGACACAGCGCGACCTCACCCCCAATACCGGGAGAGACGAACCCCCGATGATCCGCTCACTGCCTCCATGTGGCTCGGGACTGTACCCAACTAAAACCTGTTTGCACGACTCCTTTGAGCCGTGGTAGGGTAGTAATCAAAGCACAGTGGGAACTCACACGAGACAAATGACGATCCCCAGGTCGATGAACTAACCTGTACACATGTCACCTGGGAACTGCTATCTGACGTCAGGTATAAGACCAACTAGCATGTTCCCGGCGAGTCCTGTCTGGTGTACTCATAACCCAATGAGCACCTGTATACATCTTAGGTGAACCAACTGACACCAGTGGCTTGTGAGACCAGCCACCGCCCCTCGTCGGGGTCTCGACTGTATACACTAGTCTACTCTGGAGAATCGATGCCCTGTCTCGAAACTCCCACGACTAGGGACCTTTTAAGGATATGCTTGTAGACCCCAGCTCTCACATATATGATCGCCCTCATACTGCTGGTCGTCAAGCAAGAATCCTAGGGGCTCTATCAACGTACAATAGCGACCTGTCAGGTCACCTAAAGCAGTACACGATGATAAAGGTAAACCAGATAGCATACTATCATCTCGAGTAAGACTGTCGTACCGGGATAGGTCCTCCCTCAATCATTGCAATCACGTGCCTGTGATCCAATAATTGACTCTGAGGGCACTATCTCCAACATACTAGAGGTATTACATCATATCTGGACATACATGCTGTGACGCATTTGCGTGCATTCTTACGATAGCCTTACTAGATGTTATATTCTTCTCACGAGCTGGCAACTCACCCCCGTTGTGCCACAGTGTCTTGCAGGTCGGACTCATCAGCCTAGTAGCGGCGGCTTATCTTGTTAGTGACTTCTTTTGCTTAGACTCGCGACATTGCTCGTAGGTGGGTTGCGAGAGCACTTTTATCTCTTTTGTACTATTTTTGTATCTAGTATTCTCCATCTACCACTTCTTATGTGTATATACGACCTAGTAATGAGACTGAGAGATTTGTGTATATGTGGTTTCTTTTGGTCGAGCTCACTTGAGCCGACGTTGTGTTTTCTTACATTTCGCATTTCTTTATGCTCTTTTTCATGAGATTACATATATATATTGCGTGTGGTTGTGATCCGTCTTGGGCGAAGAGCTAGCTCCCGCTTGGGGATGCCATTTTGTGATTACAGGTTTATATATTTTGTTGTACCCATTTTGGGGGATAGTATTTACAGAGGAGAATCTGCCGAAATTTTCGGAAAGTTTTGATGTTTTTAAAAAGGGGTTCAATGCAACTTAATTGATTTCAAAATCGTTTTCACGTAAGGTTTCCTTCACTCTTTTGATTTTGGTTTAGATTTTTCTGGGCTTTGGCTGACTTAGGTTACGTTACGCCTTTAGACGTCTCGTAATCTAAGTGCCAGTCATGTTCCGTACTTTCGGGTCGTGACAAAGTTGGTATCAGAGCGTAGGTTTACCTTTCTGAGTATAGGACGACCTTGGTAGATGGAGTATGTGACTTAAGCAGAGTGGCGCAGCGTGGGTATGTTCCGCGGCATACTTACGATACGGTACTCCGCCCAAGTGACCTTAGGACATAATTGCTTGTATTTCCCTTCTTGATTCCTTGCATTCCTTGATTCAATTGCAATGTTCTTATCGGTCCTGTTTCTTATTCCAGCTTCGATGCCACCAAAGACTACGAGAGCTCAGCGGGCTGCCGCTAGGGATGAGATTCGAGCGGGCTCGTCTGAGGCGAGGATCGAGCGGGATGATACGCCTACCCCTCAGGGTCATATTGATCCGCCTTATCCAGACCGTATTGCCAGATTAGAGGCCGGCATGCAGGAGTTGCGACAGATGATGGGATCTTTAGTTGAGTCCAGTCGGGCACAGAGGTCCGAGGACGTTCCTTCCACCGCACAGACCACGATAGTACCTGCTGCACAGATGGTCAGTCCTGCTACTACTACGACTATCCATGTTTCACTACAGGAGTTCATGAGATTGAGACCTCCAGCTTTTACCGGTACGGATGCGACAGAGGACCCACAGGCATTTCTTGATAGGATGGCTAGGATTTGCCGTTCGTTGAGGTGTTCTGATGATAGATTGGTGGAGTTCGCGAGTTTTCGTCTGGAGGGTCTTGCCCAGACATGGTACGATTCAGTAGAGAGAGGCCGAGCTGCATGTCTATCTTCTATGACCTGGGATGAGTTTACAGCTGCGTTTCTTGCCCGTTTTCTTCCGGAGAGTGTCCGAGATGCTCGAGCCCGTAGTTTTGAGTCTCTGTGCAAGACTCCTGGGAAGACCGTGTCGGAGTATGATAAATAGTTTACCCAGTTGGCTCGATATGCTCCGTACCTAGTAGACACAGAAGAGAAGAGAATAAAGAGGTATGTGCGAGGGCTTGATACACAGCTATTCTTTGCCATCGGCACCCAGAACTTTGATACATACGCAGCCGCGATGGACGCAGCCTTACTTTTGGAGGAGCGTATTTCTGAGACTCCGGTCGTTTCTGGGCCGAAGAGGATTCGTACTGATACACCAGCTCAGCGGCTGATGGGTAGACACCGCGATAGATTATTTCCGGGAGATGGTGGAGGCAGAGGATTGAGACGAGGTCAGTTATTTGGTTCATATCCACAGACCCAGCAATCGTCGCCAGGATGTTTTCGGTATGGGAGTCAGTACCACCGTGTCAGAGAATGTACCATGGGACGCCAGGGCGCGGCGACAGTCCCGCATGTGACCTTACTACCTTCACCACCTCCTCAGAGAGCTCTACTTCCTACTCCTGATGATGCTCCACGCCAGCCAGATGCTCCTAGAGGTCCTGGGCGTGGCGGTCCGGTTCAGAGAGGAAGAGGAGACAGAGGCAGAGGCCGAGGTAGAGGCAGAGGGCAGCCAGCTATTAGTGGTGGACAGGCCCGAGTGTTCGTGTTGACTCCTAAGGATGCACAGGCATCCAATGCCGTCGTGACAGGTACTCTGCCAGTATGTTCTTTTGATGCACGGGTATTATTTGATCCAGGCTCCACACATTCCTATGTATCCACGTACTTTGCACCGAGGTTGGGCCGAGAGTCTTCTCCGTTAGATCAGCCGCTTGTCGTTATTACACCAGTAGGCGAGTCGTTTGTTGCCCGTTTCGTGTACCGATCATGTTCCGTTCGTATCGGGGAGAGAGATTCTTTAGTTGATTTGATTCTCTTCGATATGCTAGATTTTGACGTTCTTCTTGGTATGGACTGGCTAGCCACCTGTTATGCATCCATGGACTGCCGTGAGAAAGCATTCAGATTCAGTTTTCCTGGTGTGCCAGTTCTTGTTATTCAGGGAGATCGTAGCGCTACCCTTCCAAGCTTGATTTCTTCTCTTCGCGCTGGTCAGCTCTTAAGGAAAGGGTGTCAGGGATTCTTAGCCTATGTTTATGATACTAGCTCCACAGAGGTTCCGTTGGACCAGGTTCCTATTGTGAGAGAGTTCCCTGATGTATTTCCCGACGAGCATCCTGGTCTGCCACCAGAGCGCGAGATTGAGTTCTGCATCGACCTGATCCCCGGCACGGGGCCTATCTCTATACCGCTTTATCGGATGGCCCCGGCGGAGCTGAGAGAGCTGAAGGATCAGTTACAGAATTTGCTGGACAAAGGGCTTATCTGACCGAGTGTGTCACCTTGGGGTGCTCCCGTCCTGTTTGTTAAGAAGAAGGACGGAAGTATGCGCTTATGCATTGATTATCGTTAGCTGAACCGGGTTACTGTGCGGAACAGATATCCCCTACCCCGCATTAATGACTTATTCGATCAGCTCCAGGGTGCAGGGTTTTTCTCGAAGGTTGATTTACGGTCAGGTTATCACCAGTTGCGGGTTCAGAAGGAGGATATTCCGAAGACCGCTTTCCGTACTCGATATGGTCATTATGAGTTCTTGGTGATATCGTTCGGGCTCACCAATGCCCCGGCAGCATTTATGGACTTGATGAACCGTGTATTCAGGTCGTATCTCGATCAGTTCATCATCGTGTTCATTGACGATATCTTGGTTTATTCTCGGAGCCGGGAGGAGCATGAGCAGCACTTGCGTATCACATTGCAGACCTTGAGAGAGCATCAGCTGTTCGCTAAATTTTCCAAGTGCGCATTCTAGTTAGACAGTATCAACTTCTTGGGTCATGTGGTGATGAGAGATGGTATTTGTGTGGACCCGAAGAAGATCGAGGCAGTTCAGCGTTGGCCTAGACCAGTATCAGTTATAGAGGTTCGCAGCTTTCTGGGTCTGGCAGGCTATTATCGACGTTTTGTCCAGGATTTCTCCCGTATTGCTGCACCGCTGACCGGGTTGACCCGGAAGGGGGTTCCTTTTGATTGGACCCAGGCATGTGAGGATAGTTTCCAGCAGCTGAAGACTCGTCTGACTATTGCACCAGTGTTAGCATTGCTTTCAGGATCAGGCGGGTTCGTGGTATATTGTGATGCTTCTCGAGTGGGGCTGGGATGTGTATTGATGCAGCACGACAGAGTTATCGCGTATGCTTCTCGGCAGCTGAGGAAACACGAACAGAACTACCCCACTCATGATTTAGAGATGGCTGCAGTGGTATTTGTACTTAAGATTTGGAGACATTACATATACGGTGAGTCGTGCCAGATATTGACTGACCATAAGAGTTTGAAGTATTTCATTCAGCAACGAGATCTGAATCTGAGACAGCGCCGTTGGATGGAGTTGGTGAAAGATTATGACTGCAAGATTCTATACCATCCGGGCAAGGCGAATATTGTGGCAGATGCTTTGAGTAGGAGGCCCGGAGGTAGCTTATCTTGTTTGAGCGCAGTACAGATGCAGTCGACGGCGGATTGGCAGATTTTATGTGACAGCAGAGTGCACTTCGAGTTTACTCCTACCGGGGGACAGCTGGCCCATTTCAGAGTACGCCCACAGTTACTTGACCGTATCCGCGAGGCACAGTCCGGTGATGTCCGTATTTTAGAGATTATTGAGCAGATTCGACAGGGCAGAGTTTCTGAGTTCGTGATTGATGATCAGGGGATACTTCGATTTAGGACTCGACTGTGCGTACCAGATTCTGAGGGACTGAGGTGATTGGTAGAGATTCTGCGTGTTTAAGTTTAGTTAATTACCGCAATCAAAACGGTTTCGCTTGTAGCTAGCCAGTTGAGTACGGGTCATCCGCAGGGAGATGGGAATCTTTTTCTATGTGCTTTAACGAGTTAAGTCCAATTTTCCAGATTTGTTTGTGATTATCTAAGTGTTAAAATGATATGTAAAGAGAGCTTGTTAGGGTTAGGATTAGGTTAGTTTGAGTTAGGAGTCGCTCACTTCTTTCGTTGCCACTCTTAATATCGGTGTTACGGTAATCGGCAACAACGGGGATTAGCAAGACTAGGAAGGAACTTGCGAGTATAAGCTAGGCTTTCCAACGCTTAAGTTCTTCCTTTTGGTGCTTGTCCGTCCGTTCTTGGCTCTTAACCATAACCTCCGGTTAATTCAACCACAACCGGTCTCACTACGGAATCACCGCTATCATGTAGGATAGGGTGCCGTAGGGAGCGGATTGTGGTTCAAATAACGGGAGTCGTTTTAAGATGTTGGGCAAGGAAAGAGTGAGAGAGATTTCCTTCTCTCAAACTTCCCTTATCCTACCCTAACAAGTATGGAAACTACTCACACATCATAATGAAAAGAAAATAAAACAAAGAGGAAGATAGAAAGAAAGAGATTAGAAGATAACAACTAGCTATTTGCGACCTCACCTTGGCAAGGATCAAGCGTAAGCATCATGGTTGTTTTAAGGATAAAGAAAAAGAGAATGAAAGAAACAACAATAAATAACAACAACTACTTATCAATTAACGATTACAAGCGATTAACATAAAAAGAGCAAGACAAGTATAATAACAAAATGAACTTCTTTATTCATCATTCTTCACTCACAAAAGCTCACTACAAGTTTTTCAATGGAGAAGAGATGAGAAGAGGAAGAAGAACAAGTATTCTAAACCCTAAAAAATACAAGATTATGCACCCTTGGCTTCACAAGGTTCTGGGCTATTTATAGGCTGGAGAATGAAAACCTAAGGCAAAATTCTGCCTCTACATGAAATGTCAAAACTACCCCTGAAGATTGGACAACTGCGACGCCAGTTTGGCCGCGGAACCGCGGCCTAGACCCCCCATTGGCCGCGGTTCCGTGGCCGTATGGAGGAGTTGGGCCCTCGTTTTTCTTATGCTTCCCTGGTTCTGTGTGCCCTTTATTCTGGTATATGTATTTTCTCATATTTTCTTCACGATTTTTCCAGAATTTCTGTTGATCAAAAGGTGATTGGATATGGATCTTTTTGTCATGATTTTCTCGAGCTCCGCGTAGATTTCTTGGATCTTGTGCTGCCATTGAGCCTTGTGCATGAAAATGACATTTGATTTGCCATTTTGTCTCCTAAACTGGTGTGTGGCAACAGACGGATAAAGAGCAGAGATCCGTGTTTTATCTGTGGTTGGCAGGAACCGGGATTTTTTCGTGTTTTTCCATGAATTTCATTGTTAAGAGCCGAGAACCTGCATCCTGCAATTGACTAGCAAACACGGCTCAAGAGTACCTACCGATAAGCAATATGATAAAAATTGGGTGGTATAAAAATGCAATAATCTGATATGAATAAATACCCCCAAACTTATCATTTGCTCGTCCCGACCAAAGCCAATTTATTCACAAAAAATTTTCTAACCTCACTTTCGCAGGGAACGCGATTGCACTGAGCATGTGCAACAAGCCGTTAAACCTCTAGGTGTCCCTAGTAGGAGGAGTGTTGTCTCCTGAGGGTTTTCAGCGGATACTACCCGCAAAATCCGGTCAAGTTAGTTTTGCAAAATAACTAAGATTCAAACCCTAAAGTTTGTTTCAGAAAATAACAATTCTATGATCCCAAGTCTAGACTATCGAACCTTTATTTTTCCCAACTCGCTTCTTATTTAACTACAGATTTTATATGTCTTTACGTGCAGTGCAAATAGTGTCGTTTAAGTTTCCAGAAAGATCGAATAAAGTCATCATGTCACACAATAAAGCCCAGATACGAATTTTGAAAGGATCACATAAGTTTTATAAAGAGTTAAGCCTTTTTCAAGTTTCGTTTTCCAGTAAAGTTTCAACTTTAGAATTTCTATCTTGCTTAACAGGAAAATATGTCTTATTTTTTTCACTCCACCTTTTTCTTGTTTTCATTTCATACACACCTCTGTGAACGTGCAATAGTCTTTATCATAGAATAAAACCTTCATATCTCCGTTAAATTTTTTTTATAAAAGCCTGTCTTTTATCAAGATTACTCTCACACAAAGAACCGTTAGGAATTTTAACTCGGAGAGAACACTTGCTTGACTTTGTTTTAAACTGGACTTTCTAGGCTTCTTAGCGAGCTTTGGGCCAATGCACCCAAACCAGTTGGTTTTAGGGCATTAGGTGTAGAAATACCCCAGCGGACTTAATTACTCAAGTTACCTAGGTCCAAAAACAAAAGACAGTTTGGCGTGAAAATCATGATGATTTAATACGAACGGAGATATAACCGGCAGTTCAATTATTAATTTTTTTTTTGGATAAAAGACGTGTTTAGTGGGTTCGGTGTGTAATCATTCCAATCAAGTTTCAGATGGGTTATTTTTCAGACTTAGTTTCAATTAAGGCATCAATAACATTCCTTCATATTCACTTACTTCATAAACTATTCTTGATATTACTTATTTCAGAACAAACCTATTTGATCCTCAGAAAATCATTGATCCATTTAAAAAGTTTTTTTTTTGACATAAAAGACTTGTCATCTAATTCCCAAAAACTCACGACACGTGTAGTGTGATGTAAAGACGTATATCAGCTATAGTTAACTTCAAAGGAGAGTTATCTTTCAGGTTTTCAAAATCTAAAGATAAGATTTAGTTATTTTTATTTTATCAAACAAAACCGTCGAAATGTTGAATCAGAGTTCTCCCACTAGCTAACTTGACAAAAAGTTTTTATGTTTTTAGGAATTTTTTAGATTTTTATGGATTTTATGGATTTTAATATGCAGATGCAAAATATACATATGAATGCGAAGGTAAGAAATGCGTACCGAGCGTACCCCCAAACTTAAACTGGACAGTGTCCTCACTGTCATTGCATGAAGAGATCATTTGCAGGGTCAAAATTGTCGGTTAGCTATACACACATTTTTTTTGTTTTTGGTTTTTTTTTTAAAAAAAAGGAAAAGAAAAAGAATATCCACAAAAATGTACAAAATGGTATATACATACCCCCAAACTTATTTGGAACAGTGTCCACTGTTCTGGGCTGGATAACCGAAGTTTGGAGGTAGGCAGAGGAAGATTATGCAGGGTAAACCGGCTACTGTAAGACCAGGAGCTCCTCTGTTGGTTCGGCGCTAAGGTACGGTTTAAGTCGGTGTCCGTTCACATTGAAAAATGAACCGTCCTTTGGATTTTCCAAATCCACAGCGCCATGCGGATACACATTCCGCACAAAATACGGCCCTTTCCAGCGAGATCTGAGCTTTCCTGGATGGAAGTGTAGTCGGGTGTCGTAAAGCAATACCTGTTGACCAGGTACGAAAGTTTTGCACAAAAGGTGTTTATCGTAAAACACCTTCGTTCGGTTCTTAACGACAACCGCGTTATCGTAAGCCTCATCCCTAAGCTCGCTCAATTCGTTCAGCTGCAGCTTCCGATGGCTGCCCGCATCTTCGAGAGACAGATTCAGCTCCTTTATTGCCCAAAATGAGCGATGCTCTATTTCGACAGGTAGGTGGCAGGCTTTTCCGTATACAAGCCGGTAGGGAGACATGCCAAGATCGGTCTTATAAGCGGTTCGAAATGCCCAAAGGGCATCAGTGAGTTTCAGCAACCAATCCTTACGGTTCTTGGAAACCGTCTTCTCCAGTATCTGCTTGATTTGCCGATTTGAAACTTCGGCCTGCCCGCAGGTTTGGGGGTGGTAGGGCGTAGAGAGCTTATGATTAATGGAATATTTCCGCGTCAAGGCCTCGAAAGTCTTGTTGCAGAAATGACTTCCATTGTCGCTAATGATCGCTCGGGGGTGCCCAAAACGGGAGAAAATGTTTTCTTTAAGAAACCTAACGACAACCTTGTTGTCGTTAGTCCGGCTGGGCACAGCCTCGACCCATTTAGAGACGTAATCAACAGCGAGAAGGATGTACAAGATCCCGAAAGAGCTGGGAAACGGCCCCATGAAATCTATCCCCCAAACATCGAAAATCTCCACAACCAAGATAGGTTGGAGCGGCATCTCGTTCCTCCGGGATATCCGGCCCAAGTGTTGGCACCGGGAGCAAGTCTTGCAATAGTCATGAGCGTCTTTGAAGAGTTGTGGCCAGTAGAAACCACATTGCAAGATCTTCTCAGCTGTCTTTCTGGGGCGAAAATGCCCGCCACACGCTTGATCGTGGCAAAATAACAGCACACTCTTGAATTCCTCGTCAGGGACACACCGACGAATAATCTGGTTGGGACTGTACTTGAACAAATAGGGTTCGTCCCAGTAAAAGTGTTTTACTTGGGATAAGATGCGAAGTCTGTCCTGACTTGACCATTCAGTCGGTAGTAATCCCGTGGCCAAATAGTTCACAATATCTGCGAACCAAGGTTCACAAGATACTGTCAAGAGCTGCTCATCCGGGAAAACGTCGTTGATCGGAATTGGAAGCGAAGGCGAAGAAGGAAGTCGTGAGAGATGGTCGGCAACTACATTTTCACATCCTCGTTTGTCCTTAATGACAAGGTCAAACTCTTGAAGCAATAGGATCCAACGTATTAGCCGAGATTTTGCATCTTTCTTCGTAAAAAGATGGCGCAGAGCAGAATGGTCTGTGTAGACAATGACTGGAGAGCCGATGAGGTAGTGCCTAAACTTTTCTAAAGCAAATACAACAGCCAAGAATTCCTTCTCAGTTGTTGTATAATTGAGTTGGGCGTCGTTCAGGGTTCGGCTCGCATAATAGATTACGTGCGGCATCTTGTTTATGTGTTGTCCAAGGACAGCACCAATGGCAAAGTCGGATGCATCGCACATAATCTCAAATGGGTGCGTCCAGTCAGGCGAAGAAAGAACGGGAGCAGAAGTGAGTGAGCTTTTCAATGACTCGAATGCAGTCACACAGCTCAAGTTGAAGTCGAATGGCGTATCCTTGGCCAGTAAAAGAGTCAAGGGCCTAGCAATCTTGCTAAAGTCCTTGATGAACCGTTTATAAAAACCGGCATGGCCAAGGAAGGCTCGGATATCTCTGACGCATCGGGGAGGAGGGAGATTGGAAATGACCTCAATCTTCGCTTTGTCAACCTCTATGCCATTTTGCGAGATGATATGTCCTAAGACAATACCTTCGCGCACCATGAAGTGGCACTTCTCCCAATTCAAAGTGAGATTCTTGTCCTTACATCGGGTAAGGACAGCGTCAAGATGCAGCAAACACTCGTTGAAGGAATCGCCGAAAATGGAGAAATCATCCATGAAAATCTCCAGAAATTTTTCCACCATGTCTGAGAAGATTCCCATCATACACCGCTGGAAGGTAGCGGGCGCATTGCATAACCCAAAGGGCATGCGACGATATGCAAACGTGCCGAAAGGACAAGTGAAAGTGGTCTTGTCCTGGTCTTTTTCGGCGATGGGAATTTGATTATAGCCAGAGTAGCCATCAAGAAAGCAGTAGTACTCGTGTCCGGCCAATCGTTCAAGCATTTGGTCAATGAAAGGTAGCGGAAAGTGGTCCTTCCGCGTTGCGGCGTTGAGTTTTCTGTAATCAATGCATACTCGCCACCCAGTTTGGGTGCGAGTAGGGATTAACTCGTTCGCATCGTTGGTTATGATCGTGATGCCTGACTTCTTGGGGACAACGTGAATGGGGCTAACCCACTGGCTATCAGAGATAGGGTAAATGATACCACTATCTAGACATTTTACGATCTCCTTCTTCACAGCCTCTTTCATGACTGGATTGAGCCGTCTTTGTAGATCCCGGGCTGGTTTGGCATCATCCATCAGATGAATGTGATGTTCAACGATCAGGGGACTAATCCCCTTGATGTCCGCCATGGACCAGCCAAAAGCTTGCCTGTTGCTGTGCAAGACCGCGAGAAGGGCTCTCTCTTGCTCCGGAGCTAGAGAAGCCAAGATGATGACAGGGAGGGTCTCGTTCTCACCTAAGTAAGCGTACTTAAGGTGAGACGGCAAAGGCTTGAGTTCGAGCGTTGGAGATGAAACGATGGAAGGCAAGATTGGTGAAACGGTCTCGAACTCAAAAGATTCCAGCAAAGGTTCAAAACGAGTGTAAGCGACCGAGTCGGATGGTTCAGGTAACTCATCCGGAAATTCGAAGGATTCAAACTCGGGTTGCGAGCAGCTAAGATCGTTCGAGAACGTGAAACACTCATAGTCGTTGTCGGGCGTAGAAACAGCAGCAGGTTCGAGGAGGAACGCACTAGTGGCGTCAAGATTATCGTGATCAAACAGAAACTCCTCGAATTCACATTCTTCTGGGGTGATCTCCTGGATCGAGCAGACGTCCAGTATATGAGCATTAGGTTCGGCGGGCTGATTCCCCAACCTAAAAATGTTGAGTTCAATCGTCATGTTTCCAAAAGAGAGGTTCATCGAACCATTGCGACAATTGATCACAGCATTTGAGGTTGCAAGGAATGGGCGACCGAGTATCACCGGAATTTGATTCCGGGGGTTAGCTACAGGCTGTGTGTCTAATACAATGAAGTCAACGGGGAATATGAAGTCCCCGACTTTGATTAACACATCCTCTAGCTCACCCCTAGGATGGGTGATCGATCGGTCGGCCATTTGGAGAGTGCAGTGCGTGGGTTTCAGCTCTCCTACGCCTAATTGCTCGTATACTGAGTACGGAAGCAGGTTAACACTGGCACCAAGATCTAATAGTGCGCGGTTGATGTTCTTATCCCCAATGGTAATAGAAATCGTAGGACAGCCAGGGTCCTTCCGTTTTTGTGGTAAAGATTGGGTAAGGGCATCACTTACAGCACTAGCCAAGAAAACTTTCTTGGGTACCTGAGACTTCCTCTTTTTCGTGCACAAGTCCTTTAAGATTTTCGCGTAGGATGGGACTTGTTGGACGGCATCTAAAAGAGGAATGTTAATGTTAACCTGCTTAAATAACTCCAGAATCTTCTCCATTTGAGGATTTTGTTTATTAGACCTCAACCGGTTTGGAAATGGGACATTTTTAAAATTGGTTGAGTCTAATGCTAGTGGAGGAGATTGTGGAGTCGGAACGGATCCCAGAACAGGTGTTTTCATGGAGTGAGAAGTGGGTCCATTCAAAGCAGATGAAGAGGAAGGAGAGCCTTGTGAAGAATGGAGAATAGGCTCAGAAGACGAAGAAGCAGGAGACGAAGAAGAAGAAGCGGCGGCCGGGGTGTCATCGTTGATCCGTGTGCCAATGTTGTTTTGCAGCATCCTTCCCGCTCTCAATGTGCTCACGGTACTCACATTATGGTTCTGTTGTTCAAGAGCAACATATACATTCTGCGGGTGACCGGGATTTGGGAGTGGCTGGGACGGGAGCTTCCCCTTCTCTCGCTCGCTTAAGGCCGCATTCAGCTGTGCAATCTGGGCCTCGATGGTCTTGATGCTTTGCCCGTGAGCGGCAGTGTGTTGCACTAAGGACCGAATGGAAGACTGGATATTGGCGGTGGATTGAGTCGATTGTTTAACGAACGCCTCCAGACTTCGTTCGAGCGAGGAAACCTTATCGTTGTTTGACGGAACAAAGTTGTTTGGTGGAAACGAATTGTTGGGTGCAAAGTTGTTCGTCTGATTTTGAAAAGGTTTGGGTTGGAAGGGCTGCTGAAATTGATGTTGAGTTTGTTGTTGCGCTTGTTGTTGCGGCGGAGGGGGCCTTTTGAAATTGCTGCCTTGTAATTGATTCTGATTCTGATTCCAGGCGAAATTGGGGTGGTTCCTCCAACCGGGATTGTAGGTGGAAGAGTATGGATCATTCCTCGGTCTTTGCTGGAATGCAGCATTAACCTGATCCTGTCCTTGCGATGGTGGATTGTAAGGACACTCTTCGGTTAAGTGAGAAGGATCGGAACAACAAGCGCAGATGGTACGAAGGGGGAGAACAGGGGTAGGAGCAGGAGAAGAAAATGTGCTCTCTATTGCTTCAAGCTTTCTCGTTATTGCAGCCATTTCAGCTTTCATCGCAATAGAGACATCAAGTTGGTGAATTCCTACCCTAGACTGACCGGTAGAAGTGGAGGTAGAAGAAGAAGAAGTCGGTCTGGTGCTCTCCCATTGTAGCGTTTGCTCCGCAAGGTCGTCAATGAATTGCCATGCTTCCTCGTCAGATTTCGATAGGAAGTGGCCCTGACAGATGGTTTCCAAAAACTGCTTCGTTGCTGGGTTCAGGCCCTCGTATAAGGTTTGGCAAAGTTGCCATTTCTCTATACCGTGGTGAGGACACTGAACAAGAAGGTCTTTGTACCGGTCAAAGCACTTCCAGAAGGGTTCAGAAGGAAGCTGAGAGAATTGGTTGATTTCATTGCGAATCCTTGCGGTTTTATGATTCGGATAGAACTTTTTGAGAAACGCTTTAACAAACTCGTCCCAACTGGTTAAGGAGTGGGAAGCGGTGCTATACAGCCATTTTTCAACAAGATCGCATAAAGTGAACGGAATGACCCGTAGACGTATAGCATCGTCCGACAGCTGGGTGGTTTTCATCATGGCACAAACGTTTTGAAATTTATTGATGAAGATATAGGCATCTTCAGATTCAAGTCCATGAAATCGTGGAAGCATGTTGATGAAGTGGGGCTTAATTTCAAAATTATCCCCATTGGCCGGTGGAAGAGAAAGGCAGGTGGGAAGTGCAGAACGGGTGGGATAGAAACGATCCTGGAGCGCGATTCGCTGCGGCGCTACAACAGGCGGTGGTGGTGGGTTATTGGTCTCCGTAGGAGGTGGAGCCAATCTAGGGGTAGTCAAAGAGATGTTCGGATTAAATCCTGACATCGCGGAAGAAGAGGTTGGTGATGGTGAAGGTGAAGATGTATGAACAGAATTCCGGTCAACGTCGGAGTTGGCCGGCAAAGGTAAAGGTGAAAAAGGAGTGGACGGAGTTTCGACGTCTGAGTCGATCGCGTAGTCGGTAGCGACTACCGTAACGCGGACTAGGCGGGCGCTAGTGTCCCGAGTCCAAGCGGACATACACTAAACGAGTTTAGTATAGTCAAAGCGGAGAAGGTGAGGGTAAGAAAACGTCAATGGAGAAAGGCGATGGGTGGTGGGTGAAAACTGGATTTTTGGCGACAAAGGGCAAGTTTTTATAAAAGTTTTCGATTTTTTTTTCTTTTTTCTTTTTATTTTTAGAAAGAGCTTTACAGAAATATGTACGGATTTACGGCTTTAAGCAATCACAAACAAGATATGCACAATCACACCTAGATCTAGGGTCACCTAGGTCAGCTAGACAGCTCCTAACTGTTCTAAAGAACTAGAAACAGGACCTCAAACCGCCTCTTCTCCGCCAATTGTGGCCAGATAAGTGCCAGGTAAGTGGGAGGTTGTCCAACGCTTTCGCGAAGTTCCTTAATTAAATAACCACTTGCCTTCGTCACACTTGCCTAGACACCGCAAAGTCAGGATAGGATAAACGGCCAATGCCTGTAATTAGTCCTCTGTCCTATTGAGCGCGAAGTCCTTAGGGCTGAATCTAGTATTTTTTAATTTAACAATGGTCAATGCATATGCCTTTGTGATTTCTGGGGTCCTGGGAAGGGTGATGAAATCCCCACCCAATCTGAATTGGTTTCAAGCCCCTTAAGTCCGTTTTAATGAATGCAAAGCGGTAACAAATCAACTGCAAACAATTTTTATTTTTAGCGCGGCGCAAAGAATCCTGCACAAGAACAGTTTATTGGAAGGGGGAAGAGAGTTTGCGCAAAGAATGGTGCAGAAAACACAGTTTATTGGAGTCCAGAGGAGTGGAAGAGAGGAGAGAAACACTTACAGGGATTTTGGCAGCCCGAAGGCACCAAACGGCCGCGGTTCCGCGGTGGTATGATGGGATTGGGCCATCAGTTTTCTGGTGTGGGCTCGTCTTGGTGTCCTCTGCTTGTCTGGATGTTCTGAATTTTGACTTGCTTACTGTATCTGCTCCAGATTTTTACAGTAGACCGTTTGCTTCGTTTTGATCCGTCGCGGTGTAGCCGCGAAATGTGGGTCTATCTTCCCACGTCTTTGGCACTGAACTCGAACTCCGTATTATCCTGCACACTTGCACAAAAAGTAATAAAAAATAACAAGATGATTTTTCTTTACAAAGTATTTTTTTTTGTTTTGGTTATATTTATATTCACAAGTTAACCCGAAATTACACAAGGAAATAAACTACCGTCTCCCCGGCAACGGCGCCATTTGATTGGTAGAGATTCTGCGTGTTTAAGTTTAGTTATTTACCGCAATCAAAACGGTTTCGCTTGTAGCTAGCCGGTTGAGTACGGGTCGTCCGCAGGGAGATGGGAATCTTTTTCTATGTGCTTTAACGAGTTAAGTCCAATTTTCCAGATTTGTTTGTGATTATCTAAGTGTTAAAATGATATGTAAAGAGAGCTTGTTAGGGTTAGGATTAGGTTAGTTTGAGTTAGGAGTCGCTCACTTCTTTCGTTGCCACTCTTAATATCGGTGTTACGGTAATCAGCAACAACGGGGATTAGCACGACAAGGAAGGAACTTGCGAGTATAAGCTAGGCTTTCCAACGCTTAAGTTCTTCCTTTTGGTGCTTGTCCGTCCATTCTTGGCTCTTAGCAATAACCTCCAGTTAATTCAACCACAACCGGTCTCACTACGGAATCACCGCTATCATGTAGGATAGGGTGCCGTAGGGAGCGGATTGTGGTTCAATTAATGGGAGTCGATTTAAGATGTTGGACAAAAAAGAGTGAGAGAGATTTCCTTCTCTCAAACTTCCCTTATCCTACCCTAACAAGTATGGAAACTACTCACACATCATAATGAAAAGAAAATAAAACAAAGAGGAAGATAGAAGAAATAGATTAGAAGATAACAACTAGCTATTTGCGAACTCACCTTGGCAAGGATCAAGCGTAAGCATCATGGTTGTTTTAAGGATAAAGAAAAAGAGAATGAAAGAAACAACAATAAATAACAACAACTACTTATCAATTAACGATTACAAGCGATTAACATAAAAAGAGCAAGACAAGTATAATAACAAAATGAACTTCTTTATTCATCATTCTTCACTCACAAAAGTTCACTACAAGTTTTTCAATGGAGAAGAGATGAGAAGAGGAAGAAGAACAAGTATTCTAAACCCTAAAAAATACAAGATTATGCACCCTTGGCTTCACAAGGTTCTGGGCTATTTATAGGCTGGAGAATGAAAACCTAAGGCAAAATTCTGCCTCTACATGAAATGTCAAAACTACCCCTGAAGATTGGACAACTGCGGCGCCGGTATGGCCGCGGAACCGCGGCCTAGACCCCCCATTGGCCGCGGTTCCGCGGCCGTATGGAGGAGTTGGGCCCTCGTTTTTCTTGTGCTTCCCTGATTCTGTGTGCCCTTTATTCTGGTATATGTATTTTCTCATATTTTCTTCACGATTTTTCCAGAATTTCTGTTGATCAAAAGGTGATTGGATATGGATCTTTTTGTCATGATTTTCTCGAGCTCCGCGTAGATTTCTTGGATCTTATGCTGCCATTGAGCCTTGTGCATGAAAATGACATTTGATTTGCCATTTTGTCTCCTAAACTGGTGTGTGGCAACAGACGGATAAAGAGCGGAGATCCGTGTTTTATCTGTGGTTGGCAGGAACCGGGATTTTGTCGTGTTTTTCCATGAATTTCATTGTTAAGAGCCGAGAACCTGCATCCTGCAATTGACTAGCAAACACGGCTCAAGAGTGCCTACCGATAAGCAATATGATAAAAATTGGGTGGTATAAAAATGCAATAATCTGATATGAACATGAGGCGCGATATCCTCAAGGAGGCACACAGATCATTATACAGTGTGCATCCAGGTTCCACCAAGATGTACCGTGATTTGAGAGAGGTTTACTGGCGGGACGGGATGAAGAAGGATGTTACAGACTTTGTGTCGAGATGCCTGACTTGTCAGCAAGTCAAGGCCGAGCACCAGAGGCCAGCCGGCGAGTTACAGCCTTTGCCCATCCCTGAGTGGAAGTGGGAGCAGGTCTCCATGGACTTCATTGTGGGTCTACCCAGGACCAGTCGAAGGTATGACTCTATTTGGGTGATTGTGGATCGACTGACGAAAGCGGCTCATTTCCTGCCAGTGAAGACCACTTTTGGATTTTCTCAGTATGCCCAGGTTTATATTGATGAGATCGTGCGACTGCAAGGCGTTCCGACTTGCATCGTGTCCGACCGGGGCACCCAGTTTACTAGCCGATTTTGGAAGAAACTTCAGGAAGCTTTGGGCACTCGATTGAGTTTTAGCACAGCCTTTCACCCGCAGACTGATGGTCAGTCGGAGCGTACTATTCAGACTCTCAAGGACATGCTCAGAGCTTGTGTTTTAGATTTCGGTGGTAGATGGGATCGTCATTTGCCTTTGATCGAGTTCTCCTACAATAATAGCTTCCAGGAGACGATTCAGATGGCACCTTTCGAGGCTTTATATGGGAGGAGATGTCGATCGCCTGTATGTTGGACAGAGCTCAGGGAGAGTAGTATTTTGGGCCCGCAGATCGTATATGAGACGACCGAGAAGATACAGATGATTCGGGACAGGATGAGAGCGGCACAGAGTAGGCAGAAATCATATGCTGACAGGCGCCGTCGCCGACTCGAGTTCGCTGTTGGCGATCATGTTTTCCTGAGGGTCTCTCCGATGAAGGGTGTGATGAGATTTGGGCGGAAAGGGAAGCTGAGTCCTAGATATGTTGGTCCCTTCGAGATCCTAGAGCGTGTTGGTCCAGTCGCTTATCGGTTAGCTCTTCCGCCCAGCTTCCACGATGTTCACCCCGTGTTCCATGTCTCGATGCTACGCAAGTGCCTTCATGATCCTTCCCATGCGATTCAGCACCAGACGATCCAGCTAGAGCGTGATCTTTCATTCACCGAGCAGCCGGTGGTCATTTTGGATCGGCAGGTGAAGAAATTGAGGTCGAAGGTTATACCGTCCGTCAAGGTCCTTTGGCGTGGCCCGAACAGCGAGGAGGTCACCTGGGAGACCGAGGTCGAGATGAGAAAAAGATATCCCCATCTTTCTGAAGGTACGCGTAGTTAAATTCTAAATTCCGGGACCGAATTTCTTTAAAGGGGGAAGATTGTAACGCTTCGAAAATCGTTTAAGCAGTTTTTCGGTAATCGGCTAAATTAGCAGCTTTTTCCGTAAAAAGTCAAAATAGGTATTTTTCTTTATGGACCTAATTATACAAAATTTAGATAAGATATTACTATAAATTGGTCACTAAAATGTCACTTAAAATTTTCTAATTATTTAAAAAAATTTCCTTAATTAAATTTTTTTAATATTATTTTAAGCTTTTAAAAATACATTAAATTAGTGATAAATACAAATTCAATTAGGTAAATTACACACTTAGGAAACATTATAAACTAAAATTTAGTGTTAATAAAATTTTATCAAGACTTTTCAAAGTTTTTGTTCTATGGTTTAAAATTTTATTCAAAAATGGCTTAAAATGAGGTTTTTTGTGTAAAATTTGATGTGAGGGCATTAAATGAGCTTGTGAATGACATTTTGTGTAGAATTTTCCACACTTCTCCTCACTCTCCTTCCCTCTTTAGCTCTGGCCGAGCTTTACTCCAGCAGCCCCCCTTTTCCCCCTCAATTCTTGCTTCAAAAATCATGATAAAATCAACAAAAATCCACAAAATCAACACATTTCTTCACAAATTCAAACCATAATCCTATTCCACCTCTTTCCAACCCTAATTTGCTTTAAAACAAGGTTAAAGGAGGCATCTTTCAAGGTCAAGTGCAAGTTAGGGTTCACTTGTAAGGTATAAATCCTAAACTAGTTGTTAAATTTGTAGTTTAAATAAGCTAAATTAGTATTTTAAAGTGTTAATTTCATTGTAATGGTTGGTTTTTGAAAATTCAAGAGAGGTGTTGATGCCCTAATTAGGGTTTGTTGTACGATAAGTGGGTTTAAGTTAGGGTTTTGGCTATCTAGTTGGTTAGAATGATTGTTTATGCGATGTTGCGATCGCGATATCGTTAATTCGCGATGTTTGCTTTGAAATCGGCATGCTAATTGCTTACTAGTTTTTTCTAAAATTTTAGGAGGTGATCTAATTGTGTTATTTTGGCGATATAATTAGCATCTTATACAACTATTAGGGTGTGTGAATGCGGAGTTTTGTCTAGTCGGGTTTTAGTTTTGACAATTTCTCCGAAACGGCGATTTTAGTTAAGGTTTTAGCGATTTTCGTGTATTTTCCGCATACCGAGTGCACGTTGTGATTAATTCGAGAGCATCGATCTTTTCATAGTGTGAGTTGCATCATTTCAGAAATCTGTAATCTTATATTGTTTGTTATGCAATTCTAGGATCGGTCGCGGAAATATCGGACGCGGCGCGCAAAGGCAAGACGGTGGTTGGATCGGATTAGCCAGACTTTCAGGTGAGTAGATGTATTCATCTATGGGGGAATAGTCTGGATGGCACGAGGCACCCTCTAGTTAGGGTTACTTTATTTCTTGCAAGATTTGCATTGTTAGTTAGCTAAACCCCCCTCATTCACATTGCATACCTTTATAGCCAATCGTCCGCTAGATCGCATGGATATTCATATACACATGTGCGATATCACTTCGAAGGAAACGAACACCATTACCATTGGCTCCTGTTGCATGCGCACTATTCATGTGACACACACGCCTTTGGTAATTGCCATGCCACGAGCACTGTAGGACCTGTTTCGTTTAGTATCACCATTTGCATTATACACGATATATGAAATCGCATAGCATGTATACACTTCGCATCATCTTTATACTTACATAGATTCTAGCCACAAATCACATCGCACACATTGATATCATAGACATTTATCATATAAAACATGTTGGGTATTATGATTTTCTTGAGGATTTCAGTATTGCTGCGATTTCTGGATTTTGGGGAAAACCGCAAGAATTTAACAAAAGCTCATATTTCTCATTTTTTTTAAAACAAAGTTGCGGTTTTCTCATGATGTATGTGTCGTCCACCATGAGTTTTCATGTTTTCTGTTGGATTTCGAGACCCGATTCGAGGAGTGGATGAACCGTCTCGGGTACATGGTGGGCCCGGTATGGTACCCCGGGGAAAGAAGATCGAGTTGTAGACGATGAGCCTGGCAGGGGAAGACTACCTACCGGTGATGTCTGGCGCGGCGGATATCCGGAGGATACCGACCGTTGTCGTGAGATTTGATGATATGGGCCGATCAGGACTGACGGAGCCCGATGTATTGAGACATTGATACAGTGAGACATTGAGACAGATGTGTTTTTCATATTTGGTGTCGATGCTTGACACGGGTTTCAGATGATTTCTTGATGGTATTTAGCTGTTATACAGATTTTCTTTTTCTAAAGTTAAGAATGCAGAACTCATAGCATTTAAAATACTTAAAGATTTAGTATTGACATTGCATACATGTGCATGCATACTAGAGGTATTACATCACATTCTGGACATACATGCTATGACGCATTTGCGTGCATTCTTACCATAGCCTTACTAGATGTTATATTCTACTCACGAGCTAGCAACTCACCCCCGTTGTGCCACAGTGTCTTGCAGGTCTGACTCATCAGCCTAGTAGCGGCGGCTTATCTTGTTAGTGACTTCTTTTGCTTAGACTCGCGACATTGCTCATAGGTGGGTTGCGAGAGCACTTTTATCTCTTTTGTACTATTTTTGTATCTAGTATTCTCCATCTACCACTTTTTATGTGTATATGCGACCTAGTAATAAGACTGAGAGATTTGTGTATATGTGGTTTCTTTTGGTCGAGCTCACTTAAGCCGACGTTGTGTTTTCTTACATTTCGCATTTCTTTATGCTCTTTTTCTTGAGATTACATATATATATTGCGTGTGGTTGTGATCAGCCTTGGGCGAAGAGCTAGCTTCCGCTTGGGGATGCCATTTTGTGATTATAGGTTTATATATTTTGTTGTACCCGTTTTGGGGGATAGTATTTACAGAGGAGACTCTGCCGAAATTTTCGGAAAGTTTTGATGTTTTTAAAAAGGGGTTCAATGCAACTTAATTGATTTCAAAATCGTTTTCACGTAAGGTTTCCTTCACTCTTTTGATTTTGGTTTAGATTTTTCTGGGCTTTGGCTGAATTAGGTTACGTTACGTCTTTAGACGTCTCGTAATCTAAGTGCCAGTCACGTTCCGTACTTTCAGGTCGTGACAACAACGGGGGTGAGTTGCCAACTCGTGAATAGAAAACACCGCAGAGTAGAAATCGTATGCATGGCATAATCCTAGGTCAATACGATCATTAATAATATATCCTTAATATGAATAAGTCTGAAGCCAGATAAGGTGGCTAGGGTAAACATCTATACATAAGTGTAGTACCAAAAGCTCGTGTCAGTGCCTCAGGTAGCAATATATCATAAATATGAGGTATGATCAATGTAATCAATGTCAACTATATCAGGAAGTCTATGAGTATGTGGATATCATCCAACTATGTGATCAATGTCTGTATGTATGTGGATTTCGTCCACGTGTCACCCAATGACAATAAGCATCATGCATGTAAATATCATAAAGCATATGCATGGAAGTATGAGAATATAAATCAACATGTGTCTCTCGAGACATATCAAAATCATGGAACCTGAGTGTCTAGCATCGACACTCGAAAACATCATGAAAATTGTGCCTAGCATCTGCACGTAAATCCTCATATATGTGGGGCTCGTCAGTCCGGATCGGCCCACATCATCTCTCAACTCCGGTCGGTATCCTCCGGATATCCACCGAGCTCAAATACAATCACCGGTAGGTACTAGCCAACCTGTCAGGCTCATCGTCTACTCCACAAAAAACATTTCTAGCCCCGGGGAACTATACCGGGTCCACCATGTACCCGCAATCGGCCTCATCCGCCTCCTCGAATCGGGTTTCACATATCGCTCTCAGAACCGAGAAAACACATGGTGGACGCACTGAAATATCATATCAAGGGTAACCGGTTTTTTTAAAACAATTACATACTCCTTTTTGAAAAACTCACGGTTCCCAAATCCAGGAATATCATGGAAACAACATATCTCAATGTTGCGCCACGGCAGCGCCCCGGCCGTCTTACCGAGGCCAAAATGCGGAATCAAAAATTTTCCTTACTTGGAAGCTGGCGCTACCGCGGACAATAAAACCCGGATCGTTAACCATTAACCTATACTAGCAAACAAGAGATGGGAAGAGAAGTATACCGAGTGATCCGAGTCCTCCGGTCTTCTCGTCATCGTCCCGATCTCCCGTGGAAAGTCTTGTCTCCATATCGTCGCCTCCTCGCCGGAAGGGCACCACATCGCCTGCGTCTTTTACGGGCTCCCGCCTCAATACCGAGGCAACTCGGGCATGAAGCCGGCAAGTTGACATGCCCAAGATATGCTGTAGAATGTAGTGTAGAAACTTTGTCTCTTGGAGTTTATGTAGTTGCCATTGATGGATGGAGGAAGAGGTAAAGAAAATTGGTGCTTTCAATTTTCTAGCAAGAAGAAGATGAAATGAACTCTCTCATTCTTTTCTCTCAAGTGAACCCTCTCTTCATCTAGTGAGAATGGTGGAGGAATGAAAAAATGCAAACCATAACAAGAAGGAAGGTGAGTGTAGGAGAAAAAGAAAGGTGACCATATCCAAACACCATCATCACAATTTCACATCAAAGCACAAATCAATCCTAATCACCTTTTACAAGAAATGATGATAGAAAAGAAAGGAATAAAAAAGATGCTTTCATAATCAAACCATTTGCATGAAAACCCTCCACAATGTGTTATTTGCAAACTTGCAAATAACACCCTCCATCAAAAGGTTCGGCCGGGAAAGAACAAAGGAAAACCGGCCGGAACGGAATGCAAACTGGCAACTCCAGAAAACTGGTCCCGTAATAAATTACAGGAAAACCCCGATACTGTGCATACACACCCGCATCTGTATTCCTACCGGATACAAATGCAAAGAGACAAAATCTACACTGTACTATACTAAGATCAGGCTTAAACCAAAGCCGGCTAGTAATATCCGTTCGATCCTGATCCGTGCAATACCGCACGTATCTGATCGAACCCTGCAATATCTCCATACGGCCTCTACAGCGTTTCGCCCGAAAGCTTGAGTAACTGAAAGTGTGGTGGAATCTAAAGACTCGTCAATACTATGGTTGTGGATTTAACCACTAGCACGTCAGAGGTATAAGCCAATATGTGACGGGCCACCAGCTATTGACTAAAAGGGACGTCGATGAGAGAACTCATCCTGACACCCTACTGAGCCTGTCAGTGACAATATCCGTACAGTCCGGTCCGTTCGTCTATGAGCATCGCATGGCGAGCCTAGGGGGTTGGTAAAAGTCAGACCCCCAAAAGCGGTACAAGTCGTGTCGGAGTGAAGCCCAGAACACCCTGAGATACTACTGGAATACCTACCAGTAAATCTCCTGCCTCGGCCGAGGGCTTTGTGTAATGGCTCTCCTAGACACAGCGTGACCTCACCCCCAATACCGGGAGAGACGAACCCCTGCAGATCTGCTCACTGCCTCCATGTGGCTCGGGACTGTACCCAACTAAAACCTGTTTGCACGACTCCTTTGAGCCGTGGTAGGGTAGTAATCAAAGCACAGTGGGAACTCACACGAGACAAATGACGATCTCAGGTCGATGAACTAACCTGTACACATGTCACCAGGGAACTGCTATCTGACATCTGGTATAATCCCAACTAGCAGGTTCCCGGCGAGTCCTGTCCGGTGTACTCATAACCCAATGAGCACCTGTATACATCTTAGGTGAACTAACTGACACCAGTGGCTTGTGAGACCGGCCACCGCCCCTCGTCGGGGTCTCGACTGTATACACTAGTCTACTAATGGAGTATCGATGCCCAGTCTCGAAACTCCCATGACTAGGGACCTTTCAAGGATGTGCTTATAGACCCCAGCTCCCACGTATATGATCGCCATCATACTGCTGGTCGTCAAGCAAGAATCCTAGGGGCTTTATCAACGTGTAATAGCGACCTGTCAGGTCACCTAAAGCAGTACACGATGATAAAGATAAACCAGATAGCATACTATCATCTCGAGTAAGACTGCCTACCGGGATAGGTCCTACCTCAATCATTGCAATCACGTGCCTGTGATCCAATAATTGACTCTGAGGGCACTATCTCCAACAATCTCCCACTTGCACTCAAGGCTAATTATTGCGATGTCGCATACTCACAGCCCGTGTGATACCGAACACCCAACTCCTCTACTAGTCAGTCTCACAAAACCCATTTGTGAAACTATTGCGTTCGAGGAATAGCCTCAGTGAGTGGATCCGCCTTGATGTTTCTTTCTATGTCTCTCTCTATCTCAAGTTCGCGGAGAAAGCCATCTCCCGAAATGAGCAATACCTGTCTTAGAGTATGTCTGGATATCTGATGGGACCTAGCTCATAAATGAACTCCAAATCCAAACTTCTTAGACTGTATCATCAACTGAACTTAATCAGTATCCTGCGCCATGCCTCCCTCAGTATTGCCTTGGACCACCTGTCCAAAATACTTCCCCTCGTCAGAAGGAAAAACTATAACTCTGACAGCCACTCTGCTATCCAGGTCACCTTGGAAGCCTGGAATGATAACCGTCTCCTAAAGGAGGCTGCTGCTATCATATCCCTAGAACATCAACTTATGTTCTAAAACTGCTTCCGACTGTTTCTCCAGGATTGGATCAATATCAAATTATTGCAGCTACTGCAAGAACAACATCTGGTGTGGTACTTGACATCTCATGATTGACTCAATTGCCTAAGCAGGTGATCTGTCAATCATGCGTATCCCTCTCCCCTTTAGTCAGTAAGACACCTTTAGAGAGGGTGACTCCATCACCTGCAGGTACACTACCGTGCCAGGAGTCGTCCATTCTAAATACTCTTAGAATGCTGTCAAGGTACCCAGATTGGGAAACTACCCAAATCTAGATCTAAAAACATAGATCTAGTAACCAGAATGTCTGATATAATGTCCAAGTCCTATGTGGAGAAACTACTGTGTGACAACCAAAGTATAACCGATCGTAGTATAGGAATATCACTTCCTACTCTGTGTATGTCATCCAAATACCATGACATCACACCCTACTTCCTTCTCAACAGATCCATCCCCTATTCTGATGAAGTCAAACCTATGACTGTCACATCAGAAATAGATGATCTATCTCCGCTGTATCTGCTTTAGTCTATAAATAGACATAAGCCACCTGTCCACCAATGCTTCCGCTGCTCCCACTGACTACGACAACCCTCTGGCAGAGTTATATAGACGTACACTTCTAAAGCTAGTTTAGAACGACGCTATACTCATCCTCCTGCCGGGTCTCACAGTCTGGAACAACAGCAATGGTAAGTGTGGGTAAACAAGAACCTCCCTGCCACCGTCCTTGAGCATACCGAAGTACCTCTCGAGTGCCTGAGGTTACCCACCATATCTGCGGAGTGGCTAATGGAATGTCAATCCAGATTGAATCTTTAGGTTCTTTATCAAATCTTCAGTAATCGTTTGCGGTTCTGGAATCACTTCCAGTTCTACCATACTCCCACTACTGTTTTTGAAAAATCCATTTTTATTAAAACTGTGGCGAGTATAGAACAATATTACTATTGATCTCCCAGATGGTAGAAAGTCAACCCTCGTCATAGCCTGGGTCAACCTGCAAACAGCCATTACAGAAACGTGCCTTGAGTTGTCCAGTGTCTGGTTTTAATCATAAGCCGGACAATTCCCCGTACCTTAACATCGTTAAGATATGAACTGTTCTATATCCAATATAGAACCAGAGGCACTGATTTAATTGAACCAGATTCAAATCATGCAGCTATCTCCAGTGCATGTCAACTAAATGGAAGGAGGCCGATCAGCGTTATTCAACTTAGGAATGCTTCCAATTATGAGTAACCTGAAAGAGAAGCAATTTCTCTTAATCATTACTATCAACTGAACACCATACACAAGTATCTACATCTTCGATCACTTTGAAGAATCCCGATACTTGCTACACCTGGTTCTCTACTCTATTCAAATACCTATAACTCCTCAAAACTTAGACCCTGTGTTCTTATGAAACACATGTCTAAGAACTAGAGAAGTTAAAAGTAAACAGAATATAGTATGAGGACCAACCCCTCTGTCCTAATGGACACTGGACAACATACAATACTCTGTATAAGTCCGCTGAGTCTAACAACTCCTTCACTGTGTGTCGTAGGTTGAAAACTGTACTTATGGTTAAGAATAATTACACCGCTGTTTAATGCTCCTTACCAAACCATCCACTGATATAGGTAAATGTCATCGACATAATATCAAAAGGTATATCTCACTCTATGAAAATAGACGTACAGATATATCAATTTGAAATTGGTGCACAACAGCGGATATTCAAAACCAAATATTTGCCGACCGGCAAACAGCCCAGATGATCTCCTCAAATATCACCGATTACAACGAATCCCGATATAATGAGGATGATCACCCTATTCCCAATAACTTACTCCCACTCATCATCTGTAAAACCATACAGATGTGAGAATCAAACTTGGTAAATACATACCCTGGAGCAAGTGTCTAATTGGGAAATCAGTTTTCTTTTAACAGTACACAGTGAAACTGAAATATTGAAATGTTTCGATGGGGTATCCTGGTATTCCTAGTAATGCCTCTTCCATTATCCAGATTCACAACTGTAACCGTATATCTCTTTGCCATCTGTCCAAATCCCTTTATATGTCTTTAGTCATTACCGTCTGCACACCCCTTTAGGCCAAATGGTTTTCTTCCTTCCCTACCGTTCGGCACCAGCCTATGGTTTTGAAGAAGACTATCCAATAAGCATAAAAGGTATACTGCCCTAATCCTAGGAGCACTCGCAAAGTGAGAGAAGGTGAAGATAAAAGACAACCGAATAAACCTTATTCTTATTTCTCCTGAACTAGAATCCATCCCCGAACTGGAACAAGTTCCTTTCGAGTTCGTATATAACCATACGATGGAGTATCCAATAAACTGTGGATCTTCGTAGTGATACGGAGTGTCCTGGATAAATACGAAGGTGATTTAGGATTGGCGAAGAAATACTTGGTTTGGTCGTGAATATCAGTCGCATTTTACTTTGTCCTCTTACTAATCCCTTGCTTTGTCTTAATCTTAATACCTTCTGCACACCATCGTTATGCTAATTGGTTTTCTTCATTCCCCACTGTTCGGCACCAGCCTAAGGTTTGGAAGAAGACTATCCAATTTGCGTAATAGGTGTGCTATCTCCTAAACCAAGGAGTACTCACAACTTGAGAGAAGGTAAAAGGGAAAAGACAACTGAATAATCCTATCCGTTTTCTCCAGAACCGGAAACCATCCTCGAATTCCTTCGAGTTCGTATATAACCATACGATGGTTTTGTCCAATGGAAGTGGACGTTCGTAGTAATACGGGGTGTCCTGGAGAAAAGGGTAAAAGTAGGAGTGGCAATGAGGTCTGCAACTCTGACAATCCAAAAGCCAGTGTTAAGAAGGTTCGGTCAACTTGGTCACTGAGTCATAGTCCAGGGTCGGGTCAATGGTCGCTGCCAAAGAGAGAGAGAAAAGAAACACTCAGCGTGCACTCTAACCTAGATCAGAATGGTTATCACTTTATCTAATCAGGAAACCTCCCACTGTAACCTCAAATTCTCCTCCAAACCTGAAAGAAGAATTAGTCGGGATCATCCGAGGAGTAAACCAACTCATCAGTGGGAATCGGGATCCAACTATCATCGCATGATAACTTGACGGAATCCACTCAAGTCACCACACTCCAGAAGGTATGCGCATGCCTGGCAAGTTTCAGTTCTTTTGAAACTCCCGATGTGATTTTTACCCCTAGGACCCAAGTGACCTTGACACAGTCAACAAATCAAAGAGTCCTAGTCAAGTTCAGCCCGTCATTATTCTGGATTGCATTAAACCCACCCGTACGAGCCCTTGACACAGTCAACAAGGCCGCACGACTGTCCTAACCAATCCCATTAATATGCTGCAAACAAACACTACTTAGCTACCGCACACTACGCCTTGACACAGTCAACAAACGTAGCACGAATACTAAGTAATACTTGTAAGAAATGACGGAGGGCTACGACTGGTTTTTGGCGAAAAACCTTTAACGTAATGAACTTGATATCGTTGAAGGAACTGCATAACTTTTTATAAAAATATAGTGACGAAAACCTTTGCTAAAGAGGTCACTCCCGGTGAAGGGATCTCGGCTTTTTCCCCGTAGAATGAGGTGCAGGATATTCCAACTGAATACCACGATGCAAAGCAAAAGTAATCGGCTATAGTGAAGTTAATGCCCTGACACAAACTTCTGTCCAAGGGGTCACTCCCGGTGAAGGGATCTCGGCCCTTGCCTCGTCGACTGAGGAGCAGGATATTCCAAATGAATACCACGATGCAAAACAAAAGTGAACGTCCTTGCAATAACAGCTTTTTGAAAAGTGTTCCAACAACATCAGAATAGGTTTGTTTTTAACTTGCATTGATCCGAATCAACACAGTCCCATCAATTGATCACACCAAAAAGAACGAAAATATACTGATGTACGCATATGCCATCCGCATTCGCCACTGGGTCCCGTCATTACCCGTTAGGTTAGCTAACTAACGACAGAGCGGGGACTGGACTAGCGCGGATGTAAAACATATACAACATCTACTAATATATATACCAATATATTATATTTCGCTCAAGGCATGATAAAATGCAACATCACAGAAATATGCAGCATCACAGAACAATACAGATATCTGGAAGCCCCGGGTTTCACAGAGCCGCTGCTGAAACCCGACGTTCCCCTGGTCGTGTGGATAGCCTGTGCAATGAAAACCTAGACCCCTACGGGCGCGGCAAGCCACCCGCCAAAACCTGAAGCGAGGCAGCCCCCTTCAGCAACGTGAATGGACCACCCAACACTTCACGGAATCCGGTAACTCGGGCACCCCTCCTGGGTCAACCTGTACCCCCTACGAGTGCGGCGAAAAGCCCGCCATTCTTGGAGTGAAGCCCCCTCCGTCCCAATGCCATGAGATGCGGGCTTGTTGCCCTCCAGAACCCGGCTATCCGTGCACCCCACCGCGGGGCAATCCTAGTACAGAAAGTAAAATATACATACACCGGGTACATCGACCGCAACCAGGTCGTGCCCCAAAAGAATAATACAAACAGGCAGTGACGGCAGTCCACATGTCGGACGCTCGCCCCGCAATATCAAATGTACATATAAAACAAAACAGTACTAGCATTGCATCCAAGCTATCCCCACCGACCGATCCGCAACAACACAGCATAAACACAGAACATCAACGTCAAAATCACGTTCGCAAATCCGTCTAACCGGGCTATAGCAGTTAGACAGGATTTACCGATCAAGTGATATTCACGGTCGCAGATATAATGTAAATACTGTGAAATAATGTGTTTAAAATATCCGATCAATCAAAAAATTAACAAGTGGGCCCCCAAGCAATACTGTAGCACTCACAGAAAATCTGGGCCCAATATTAATATTCCAAAACCCCTAAAATAAGCCCACAAGCCCACTGTAAAAATATGGCGAAGTGATCCCAACTTCCTGCGGCGGAACCGCGGCCAAAGAGGGCTTAAGGCAGCGGTTCCGCGGTCGTACGGAAGAATTGGGTTACCAAATTTTTCCTGTGTTCTAAGGTTTCTCAGTACATCATTCTGCAATCACCTGAAAAAATTTTCGAGCCCGGAAAAAAATCGACAGAAAACTGATGCATGCAAAACGCGGTTTTTGGAATTTTGGTCGATCGGATAAGTAAAACACATTAGAACAAGCTAGGCAAGGTTAATGGCGTGTCTCTGATACCATGTTGCGCCACGGCAGCGCCCCGGCCGTCTTACCGAGGCCAAAATGCGGAATCAAAAATTTTCCTTACTTGGAAGCTGGCGCTACCGCGGACAATAAAACCCGGATCGTTAACCATTAACCTATACTAGCAAACAAGAGATGGGAAGAGAAGTATACCGAGTGATCCGAGTCCTCCGGTTTTCTCGTCATCGTCCCGATCTCCCGCGGAAAGTCTTGTCTCCATATCGTCGCCTCCTCGCCGGAAGGGCACCACATCGCCTGCGTCTTTTACGGGCTCCCGCCTCAATACCGAGGCAACTCGGGCATGAAGCCGGCAAGTCGACATGCCCAAGATATGCTGTAGAATGTAGTGTAGAAACTTTGTCTCTTGGAGTTTATGTAGTTGCCATTGATGGATGGAGGAAGAGGTAAAGAAAATTGGTGCTTTCAATTTTCTAGCAAGAAGAAGATGAAATGAACTCTCTCATTCTTTTCTCTCAAGTGAACCCTCTCTTCATCTAGTGAGAATGGTGGAGGAATGAAAAAATGCAAACCATAACAAGAAGGGAGGTGAGTGTAGGAGAAAAAGAAAGGTGACCATATCCAAACACCATCATCACAATTTCACATCAAAGCACAAATCAATCCTAATCACCTTTTACAAGAAATGATGATAGAAAAGAAAGGAATAAAAAAGATGCTTTCATAATCAAACCATTTGCATGAAAACCCTCCACAATGTGTTATTTGCAAACTTGCAAATAACACCCTCCAACAAAAGGTTCGGCCGGGAAAGAACAAAGGAAAACCGGCCGGAACGGAATGCAAACTGGCAACTCCAGAAAACTGGTCCCGTAATAAATTACAGGAAAACCCCGATACTGTGCATACACACCCGCATCTGTATTCCTACCGGATACAAATGCAAAGAGACAAAATCCACACTGTACTATACTAGGATCCGGCTTAAACCAAACCCGGCTAGTAATATCCGTTCGATCCTGATCCGTGCAATACCGCACGTATCTGATCGAACCCTGCCATATCTCCGTACGGCCTCTACAGCGTTTCGTCCGAAAGCTTGAGTAACTGAAAGTGTGGTGGACTCTAAGGACTCGTCAATACTATGGTTGTGGATTTAACCACTAGCACGTCAGAGGTATAAGCCAATACGTGACGGGCCACCAGCTATTGACCAAAAGGGACGTCGATGAGCGAACTCATCCTGACACCCTACTGAGCCTGTCAGTGACAATATCCGTACAGTCCGGTCCGTTCGTCTATGAGCATCGCATGGCGGGCCTAGTGGGTTGGTAAAAGTCAGACCCCCAAAAGCGGTACAAGTCGTGTCGGAGTGAAGCCCAGAACACCCTGAGATACTACTGGAATACCTACCAGTAAATCTCCTGCCTCGGCCGAGGGCTTTGTGTAATGGCTCTCCTAGACACAGCGCGACCTCACCCCCAATACCGGGAGAGACGAACCCCTGCAGATCCGCTCACTGCCTCCATGTGGCTCGGGACTGTACCCAACTAAAACCTGTTTGCACGACTCCTTTGAGCCGTGGTAGGGTAGTAATCAAAGCACAGTGGGAACTCACACGAGACAAATGACGATCTCAGGTCGATGTACTAACCTGTACACATGTCACCAGGGAACTGCTATCTGACATCTGGTATAATCCCAACTAGCAGGTTCCCGGCGAGTCCTGTCAGGTGTACTCATAACCCAATGAGCACCTGTATACATCTTAGGTGAACCAACTGACACCAGTGGCTTGTGAGACCGGCCACCGCCCCTCGTCGGGGTCTCGACTGTATACACTAGTCTACTAATGGAGTATCGATGCCCAGTCTCGAAACTCCCACGACTAGGGACCTTTCAAGGATGTGCTTATAGACCCCAGCTCCCACGTATATGATCGCCATCATACTGCTGGTCGTCAAGCAAGAATCCTAGGGGCTTTATCAACGTGTAATAGCGACCTGTCAGGTCACCTAAAGCAGTACACGATGATAAAGATAAACCAGATAGCATACTATCATCTCGAGTAAGACTGTCCTACCGGGATAGGTCCTCCCCCAATCATTGCAATCACGTGCCTGTGATCCAATAATTGACTCTGAGGGCACTATCTCCAACACTCAATGCGTATAATCATAAAGCATGATGTATGCGACATATAAAAGAAATGTACGCGTATCGGTATAACATGCAACATGGAATAGTAATATGCACATATTGAGGGGAACTGCTCTTTTAAAAATGAATACAGTTTAAGATATATCTTGCGGTTCCCAAATCTCCAAATCAAGCCAGAAACATCTATGTATGTGAGTATGTCATGCAAGAGGTCATATCCTGAATGTATCAGTCTTACAGTGTAGTGACATGGCAATTATCGAAGATGAAGTGTGTGAGCCGGCAAGTAAATACGTGGAACATATGCATCATCGATAATGGTACTGGTGTCCTAACAGCATGATTTTTTATACAATAATAGCCATTTGCACATGCAATGCGATGCGAATAACAAGAGTTTGCAGAAATCGAGTAATAAATGCAACAGTGAAGAATCTACATCAATATGCGAATGTCATACATTTTTGCCATTTGAAATAAGACGAATCGGGTTTTTTAGAAAAATAAGGGCTACGGTGTTTTAAAGAAAAGATGCATCTTTTGAAAATATCTGTAGAATCCCTTTGTCTGTCTTTAAAATACTCCCGATTCGTTAGTTTTGAAATAGGTATGACGCGGGTCTAGTCTAACGTCTACTAAGTAATCTACAGACCTAACTAACAAGCTAATTGAAAGGTATGGAAATTGTAGGGTTACTAGGCACACTAACAAGGCTCTACAACGCATCAAACATGCCCGATTAAAATTTTAGCCGTGCCAAATAACCCTAAACAAGATCGTCGCTAGATTATTAGGGTTTCATATGCAAGTAAACAACTTTACTCTAAAGGGAATACGAAATACAACCTTTGTAGATCGGTCCTTCACTTCTAAGGCTCCTTGTCGTAGTCCCTTCACTGCGATCATGGTTCTCCCAGGTTCTTGCATGGCTTCACGAGGCGAAAGATGCGACCTTGCTTGAAGTCTCCGAGGCCGAAGATGATCTACATCGAGGGAATTCCGACTCAAGCTCCTACTTCACTAACTAGAGAATTAGTGAAGTAAACACCCTAAGCCAAAGTGCTAGTCTAGTAGAGGATGAAGAAATAGAAAGTGGTTTCTCTTTGGAATTTTATTTCTCACAATCTTTCTCACTTTGGATCAAACCCTAGCAAGCTTTTCTTTTGAACAATGAAGAAAATGAACAAAAGAAAAAGATGAGGATAATGATCAAGTGTGTGAGTTAACCATGGTGAGTGAGTATCATATACTAACTCTTGTAAAGACTTAACCCATGGCTAATTGTTATGGTTGGGTTAATAAATATCCATAGTAAAAACAAACTCAAGTAGAATTAGTCAATGCATCCACAAGCTTCCACAAGCTTCATGCATTTTCTAATCCTACACTTCATTTTGTAATTACTTTAAATATTAAAACCCAAACTAAAAATTAGCATAGTGTAAGTCTCATACACCCATGGATGATGTATCATCAACAATGATACAAAAAAATAACACATTTTAATATATATCACATATATATTAAAGTTGTGTACATGTGAGAAAAAACCCTAAGTGAACATGTGTTAGTTAATGTAAACTAGTATATCAAATATACAATTATACAATAAATTATTAAATCAACACTTGACTTAATAATCCGGTCATATCACATATAACCAACCAACATCCAATGTATCGACTTATCGAATCAACACTTGATTCGATAACCTGGCTATATCATATATAACCGACCGATACAAAAAGTCGCGAGAATAGAATACGGTATCACATACACGCATTATTCTCGGTCTCGTACATATCACATATGCACTCCTATTTCGTTTTGCCTGAGCCAGTAAAACCTCTATGTAGGACTCTAAAGACTCGTCAATACGCCGGCAGTGGGTGATGATCACATCAAGCACCCAAAAGCCGTCAGCGGTACTAGCTGGACGTAACGGCTACCCGGGTATTGAGCGATCAGAAGATCAGCAAGCAAGCCCGCTCCAACTCCTGTAAAAAGCCTGCCGGTAACACTTCCCGTACAGTCCGGTCTCCTCGTCTGATATGTCGCATATCAAGTCTAGGGGTGGTAAACGTCAGAACCCAATAACCGATAAGTCATGCCGATGTGAGGCTCATAACGGGTCGAGAAACTACTTGTAACATTTACCAGTAAATCTCAAAATCAGCCCTGGCCAGGGACTTCCCTGTTACAGCCAATCGAGCACAGCGCAATATCAACCCTCAATACCGGGAGAGACGAAACCCCTCCTATCGCTCATTGCCTCCATGTGACTCGGGACTGTACCCAAAAACCATCGTTTTGCACGCCCTCATGGACGTGGTAAGGTGGAAATCAAAGCACAATGGGAATCACACAAGACTCTATGACGATCTCGGGTCTATAGACTAACCTGCACAAGTGTTACCAGAGAACTGCCATCTGACGTGAGGTATAATACCAACTGGGAGTTCTCGGCGAGTCTATCCAGTGTACCCAGTCTCCACTGAGCACCCGTATACCATCTCTGATGTCAAACACCAATGGATATGGGATCATCCATCGCCCATCTCATGGGTCGAGAAGCGTATACGCTAGTCTACACTGGTATATCGATGCCCCGTCTCGATACACCCACGACTAGGGACCTTGAAGGATGTACTTATGGACTACAATGTCCCCACTAGTATGATCCGCATCATAGTCCAGGTAGTCAAGTACACATCCTAAGGGCTTTACCAACATGTAACTATAAGACAGTATCAAGAGACAAGTATACATGTTAAGATAAAGAGCAACCAGATAGCATACTATCATATCGAGTAAGAAAGTCTTCTCTATATATGTCCAAGCATCCAATATAATATACATCATCTGTACAATACTGGCCTCTAAGACATACATACAACTAACAATCTCCCACTTGCACTAGGGCCAGCTGCTGTAGTATCACATACCTAGCATCCCGAAGAGTCTCTCAAACTGTATCTGGGGTATGGCCTTCATGAGTGGATCCGCTGTGTTGTTCTTCGTGTCAACCCTCCTGACCTCAATCTCCCTGCGATCAACTATCTCCCGGATCAGGTGATACCGCCTCAGAATATGCCTGGATCGCTGATGGGACCTGGGTTCCTTGGCCAAAGCCACCGCTCCATTGTTATCGCAATACAAAGGTATTGGATGCTCAATGGATGAAACCACTCCAAGTTCAGTAATGAACTTCTTGATCCAGACAGCCTCTTTGGCAGCATCGTTGGCAGCGATGTATTCAGCCTCCATTGTCGAGTCTGCCGCGGTTTCCTGCTTGGAACTCTTCCAGCTAACCGCCCCTCCGTAAAGGGTAAAGACAAATCCCAACTGCGACTTAGAGTCGTCCTTATCACTTTGGGTGCTCGAATCGGTAAAGGACTCCACATGGAGTTCTCCGTTACCATACACCAAGAGCATCTCTTTAGTCCTTCGTAAGTACTTGAGAATGCTCTTCACAGCTGTCCAGTGACTCTCTCCAGGATCAGCTTGATACCTACTCACTACACTTAGTGAGTATGCTACATCGGGTCTGGTACATAGCATCGCGTACATGATAGAGCCTACAGCCGAAGCATAGGGTATCCATTGCATGCGAGCTCTCTCCAAATCAGTCTTGGGAGACATCTCTTTGGAGAGAGTGAGCCCTGAGATCGTGGGTAAAAACCCACGTTTGGACTCTTCCATACTAAACCTCTTTAGTATGGTGTCAATGTACCTGGATTGGGACAATCCCAATATCCTTTTAGATCTATCTCTATAGATCCTAATTCCCAATATGCAGGAGGCATCACCAAGATCTTTCATTGAGATTCTTTGTAATAAGAAGAGCTTGACCGATTGCAGCATAGGAATGTCATTTCTTATCAAGAGTATGTCGTCCACGTACAATACGAAGAAGACAACCTTACTCTCTACCACCTTCTTGTAGATACAAGGTTCATCTACGTTTTTGACGAAATCAAACTCTTTGATAACGACGTCAAAGCAGATGTTCCAACTCCGAGATGCTTGCTTTAATCCATAAATGGATTTAAGCAGCTTGCACACCTTCCCGCTGCTCCCACTATCTACGAAGCCCTCTGGCTGAGTCATGTACACGCGCTCTTCTAAATCACCGTTCAGAAAGGCGGTCTTAACATCCATTTGCCAGATTTCGTAGTCATGATATGCAGCGATGGCAAGTATGATCCGGATGGATTTAAGCATAGCCACTAGAGAAATGGTTTCGTCATAGTCCACACCTGGTCTTTGACGAAAACCCTTTGCAATAAGTCTAGCTTTGAAAGTCTCCATTTTCCCATCTACACCAAGTTTTTTCTTGAAGATCCACTTGCTCGCAATGGGTTTTACCCCTTCAGGAGCATCTTCCAAAGTCCATACTTTGTTGGTGTACATGGATTCCATCTCGGACCGCATTGCATCCAGCCATTTCACTGAGTCCCCACTCGTGATAGCCTGCTCGAAGCTAGTTGGGTCATCATCAACCATGATGCAATCCTCGCTCCCACCATCCATGAGAAAACCGTTGTATCTCTCAGGTGGGTGAGGAACCCTACTAGATCGGTGGAGTGGCTGGGGTTCATCGGGAACTACCGAATCCTCTGGTTCTACCAAATCTTCTGTTGTGGTTTGTACAGCTGGAACCTCTTCAAGTTCTACCTCTGAGCCACTAATTTCTTTTGCAAGAAATTCCTTTTCTAAAAAGGTGGCATGTTGAGCAACAAACACCCTTTGTTCCTCACTGTGGTAGAAGATATACCCTCGCGAATATTTAGGATATCCAACAAACTTACACAAAACAGACCTTGTCTCGAGTTTGTCCGGTTTTTGTCTTTTGACATAGGCCGGGCAACCCCATATCTTAATAAAATTAAGATATGGTCTCTTCCCCTCCCATATCTCATATGGGATGTGATTGATACGTGAGAGAGTGTGTTTGTAGTTAACCGCAATCAATAACGGTGTCGCGTGTAGCTAGACCGAGATGAGTACGGGTCGTCCTTAGGGAAACGTTGAACTTTTTACTCTTACTTTAGATGTGTTGAAAAAGAGAGGAGGAAATAAGAATTTTGTGAAAATTTTCTAGATCTACGTTAAGCAAGAATGCAAAAATATAGATCTAGATTATTTTAGAGATGTAGATAATATAATAGAAGGGCTTGTAGGGTTCGTTAGGATTTAGTAGTCATGGACGATTAATTAAAAGTTACCCTTTTTATCCTTTAATAGATTTAAAACTAGAACGACGGTGATGCGTGTAGATTAGGGTTTCTAGAGGGAAAAGGAATCCCACTCTTAACCCTTATCTCGACACGGAACTCCGTTCATATCTAGCCTTTACCAAAACAATCATTAATCTAATCTCTAATCGCGGTCGGAACTAACAAAGAATTGTTAGCGCGCCCGATTAGGATGTTAATGATTCTTTTGATAAAGTTCATAAACTTTATAGGACTTAAAAAGGGTTTATGGATGTTCATCATCCATTAGCCTACCCTAATCCTACGAACCCTAACAAGCGGAGAATTACTCGCGCATGTTGGGAGAAGAAGAGATGGAGAGAAATTGCATAATTAAACTACGAAGAAATTGAATAAGAAAAAGAACTACCTTTATTAATCAACAAGATCAAGTACACTTTGATTCCTTAGAAAATGATTGCAAAAACCTAGTTTGCTTCTCGATCTCTTCTAAAGAGGTAGATGAACCGTTGATGATCAACCTGGATGCGTGAGCCGTCTTGGACTTCGTGATCTCGTCGGCTTGATAACTTTTCCAAGAGGCTCTCGGTGCCCTTTTATAGTGCAAAGCCAGAATCTTTACGTTGGAAACTTGGTAAAATTCAGCAGTGATTGATCTCCCAAAATTGTAGCAAAAGATCTCTCTAGATTGCCGCGGATCCGCGGCCAACAGGGGGGTTTGGCCGCGGTTCCGCGGCCAATGGTGAAGATCATTTCATCATTTTTCTGGGGCTCTATCTTTGGGACATGTGGCAATCCTAGGCACCTTCATAATTCAGAAATCTTCTCTCGGTTGCTTCCAGACTTGGTCTCTAAGTTTTGCTTCTTATTTGGCAAGTTTTCTTCAACAACTTGATTTGTTTGATAAATTCCGCATAACAACTTGGAAAATTCTGCACAATAATCTCAAATAATATTTAGGAGGCTTAGTTCTACTAGGATTTGGTCAATAGATATATTTGCATACATTTTCCTACCAAATACTAATTAAAATATATTAACACATGGAAAATAATGTTTTTACACATAAACCCCCATATGTATAATTTATTATAATTAAGTACGTTTTTAATATGAAAATGGTAGGAAAAATGTAATACAAATGTGCAGTTTTATCAACTGAACAAATACCCCCAAACTTATCTTTGATCGTCCCGAGCAAATTAGTTTATTCAAGAGGAGAAAAAGAAAGGATAAAACTAAGCACACTTTCGCAGGCAGACACGATTGCACTGAGCACGTGCAACAAGCCGTTAAACCTCTAGGTGTCCCTAGTAGGAGGAGTGTTGTCTCCTGAGGGTTTTCAGCGGATTACACCCACAAAATCCTATAACAAAAAAGAGATGGTGATATTTACATATAAAGATAAGAACCATAAAAGAAAGATTTTGAAAATAAGAGTCTCCAACTACACTAGTTTTTCAGTTGTCATGAGCCCTATCTTAATAGTCATGAAAAAATGTTAGAAATCACATCATCCCTCAATAAAACATCGTCTTTATTCTTCATTCCTACCTTTCATCCAAACATTGATCATATAACCCCACGTGTGTGTAAAGAACATCTCTACACTCGGAGAATTCAATTCAAGCTATCATACTCTTATCCATCTACCTCAGTACTTTTTAACTTAATGAATATTTAGATTTGCTCACACATTTTCATGCGACCTTAATACTTCTTGAGGTACTAACCAACAGATTACTCATGTGCTTGCTGATTAGGTGATAATATTTTCCTCGTCTGGCACCACCTAAGGCTTAGCAGTGACTCCCAGACCAGTTGGCCTTAGGGCACTAGGTGAAGAGGCACCCTCGCTATATTTTTTTATTGCTGCCTTGGCGATAACAAAACCAGTGTTCATTTTTCTTTTCACCATTTTTATATTTTCTTCATTTTTTTTTTCAATTCCTTCATACTTTGGCTTTTAGACAAGAGCATTTCAAGGTATCCTCTACTATCCCGAGTTTCAAGACGTGTGTAAGTGCATATAGTAGGGTATCAATATTCAAATGTTTGGCTTCCAGAATAGAAACTAATTTTCAGACTTATTTTTATCCTCAGATTAGTGACTTCCTTCATCTTACAAACCCTTGGGACAACAGCTCATAACTACTTATTACTAGTTCATTTAAGAAAATTTCTAATTTTCTTGGTTTTCTTAAACTATTCCTATCTTTTGGATGTAATTTTTCACTTTCTACTCTTTTGTTATAAAAGAAAATCTTTGAAATTTCTGAAAATGTTGTGCTTATGCAAAGTATGATGCAAATTGATGCGTAAATAAGCACAAACCTCCCCCAAACCTGTTTACAGCAGTGTCCTCACTGATGTCATCCGTTAAGCTAAAAAACCTGTAGACTTGGGAGGAAATTATTAATGGGGGCAAGAATATATGAAAGTGAAAATCCTCCCTCAAACTTATTTTAGGCTCACAATTTTGTAAAAATCATTTTCTTTCAAGAGCCAAAACATACCACCCCCCCAAACTTAAACAATTTTAATCTTTTAAAATCACACGAGGGGGTCAAGGTTATTGGTTAATGCCAAGCTTTGCAAAGACCGAAGGTCAACACCAACCATTCAAAAATTTTATCAATGATGCACCAAGGTTGGTGGAAGAACATGTCACCTTTCGACAAGAAGAAGTGGGGAGGTGATAAGAGGTGTAATGGAAAAGGATTGCGTCTCAATTTGGAGAGACGACACAGTGATAGTAATGATGGATTACTCGCATTGTCATGATTGTCCAAAAGAAGGGGTGGAGGTCCAATTTCTTCATCTTGGAGTTGATTCATCTCAACACCCGTGTCTTGTAAAAATGCGAGTTCATCAGTGAAAATTTCCTCAAAGCTTTCATCGATACCCCGAAGAATAATGTCATCAGGAAAAACAGGGTGATCGTCAGACTCTATAGACAGTTCCTCATCAGCGTTAGATGTTGACTCGGACAACTCGGTGGGAGAGTCCGTATCAAGCAACAACATATGAAAAGAGTCAGATTTATGAGGTTGATCAAATTCGCTGCTGTCGACATCCATTAATTCGACAGAACACACATGAGCATAGGGTTCGGAGGGTTCACTTCCCAACTTGTAAATTGTAAGCTCAATTGACTTCTTTCCAAAGGATAGGGTCATAGAGCCGTTTCTACAATTGATTACTCCGTTGGAAGTGGCCAAAAAGGGTCGACCGAGTATCACCGGGATTTGATTGCGTGGGTTTGCCACAGGTTGTGTATCTATAACGATAAAATCTACGGGAAATATGAATTCCCCGACTTTAATTAACACATCCTCTAGCTCACCCCTAGGTTGGGTGATAGATCGATCGGCCATCTGAAGAGAGCAATGCGCAGGTTTTAACTCTCCGATCCCTAATTGCTCATAAACAGAATACGGAAGCAAGTTAACACTAGCACATAGATCGAGTAGAGCACGATTGATATTTTTACCCCCAATAGAAATTGAAATTGTAGGACTTCCGGGGTTCTTTCGTTTCTTGGGTAGTTGTTGTGTAAAAGCTGTGCTCACATTACTCGCAAGGAAAACTTTTTTAGGTACTTGAACTTTTCTCTTCCTAGTGCACAAGTCCTTTAAGATTTTTGCATATGACGGAACTTGTTGAATAGCATCTAGGAGAGGAATGTTTATGTTAACTTGCTTAAAAATTTCCACAATCTTCTCCATTTGTGGACTTGGTCTGTTGCCCCTTAACCTGTTTGGATAAGGTGCTTTATCAATAAGTTTTGGGTCCAACGTTTTTGGAGAAGACTGTGGGGATGGATTCGATCCCAAAATTGGAGTGGGAATCGACTTAGATAGATTTGGCGAAATGGGCGAAGGGTTCGAGCCTTGGGGAAAACGGAGAATAGGCTCGGGTGAAGGTGGGAGACTAGACGAATTAGGGAAAGAAGAAGAAGCTGGGGTATCATGGGTGTCACTATCATCACATTGCTCACCCAATCGGTTATTCAGCTCTCTCCCCGATCTCAACGTAGTAACGGCATTCACATTATGATTTTGTGAATGGCCAGGATTCGGTAGGGGTTGAGATGGGAGTTTCCCTTTCTCTCTCACACTCATTACGGCGTTTAACTGTGCGATTTGGTTTTCTAATGATTTAATACTCTCACCATGGGAGGCGGAGTTTTTCGTTATGGTACCAATAGAAGACCCCATCTCAGCCGAAATTTGCATGGATTGTTTCATGAACATATCCAAAGTTTGTGCAAGTGAGTTTTCAGTACCGGCCACTTGTGGTGTAGAATTGTTGGCCTGATTTTGGAAATTCTGCGACTGAAAGGGGGGCTGATTCTGTGGTTGTGATTGCTGTGGAGGAGGTCTTTGATAATTGCTTTGTTGTTTTTGATTCCAAGCAAAGTTAGGATGATTCCTCCATCCTTGATTGTACGTGGAAGAATAAGGGTCGTTTCTAGGTCGCTGCTGAAAAGCAGCATTAGCTTGAAACGATGCATTCATAGGACATTCTTCCGTTAAGTGTGAAGGATCCGAACAGCAACCACAGATGGTCTTAGGAAGCGTGACCTGATTTAGGAAGAATGATGAGAATTTTTTCTCAATAGCGTCGAGTTTCTTCTGTATCGCTGCCATTTCGGCTTTCACTGCGATAGAAACATCGAGCTGGTGAATACCTCCCTTAGTTGAAGGTGGTCTTACGCTTTTCCACTGCAAAGTGTGTTCAGCGAGGTCTTCCAGATACTTCCAAGCTTCACCGTCATCTTTAGACATGAAATTGCATTGACACATTGTTTCAAGCATCTGCTTCGTCGCTGGATTAATGCCCTCATATATAATCCGACATAAATCCCATCTTTGTATTCCGTGATGGGGGCATTGGACAAGCAGATCTTTGAAACGTTCAAAGCACTTCCAAAATGGTTCATTGGGAAGCTGGGTAAACTGGTTGATCTCGCTCCTAACACGTGCAGTTTTATGGTTTGGGTAAAACTTCTTAAGAAATGCTATGATGAATTCATCCCAATTAGTGATAGAGTGTGCGGCGGTATTGTAAAGCCATTTTTCTGCCGAGTCGCACAGTGTGAATGGGAGAAGACGTATGCGCATAGCATCTAAAGTCAATTGTGAAATACCCATCATTGCGCATACGTTTTCGAATTTGGTGATGAAAACGTATGCGTCTTCTGACTCAAGCCTGTGAAATTTGGACAGCAGATTGATGTAGTGGGGTTTAATTTCGAAATTATCCCCGTTAGGTGGTGGAAGAGATAGACAAGTGGGAAGAGGACCACGGATAGGATAGCATCTCTCTTGGAGAGAAATGCGCGGAGAATTCTGCGCACCTTCGGGCGGTGGCAGAGTGGTGTTATAATTTGATGGAGTGCCGTCCATCTCGGTCGTGGTGTGTGGTGGGGGAAAAGAAGATGAAGAAGTACCGACTTCTGCGTCGATAGCAGGAACGCGGACAAGACGGGCACTAGGATCCCGTGTCCAGCCGAGCATGCACTAAGCGGATTTAGTGCAAGTGGCAGCATGTGTGTGATTTAAAATTGGCTTGTTTTGAAAAGTGGGACTCAAGACAAATCTCCCTAAGATGCACAAGCAACCCTAGAACTAAGGTCACCTAGGTCCAGTCTCTAGACCGCTCCTAGACTTTCAAAGGACAAGCCGCAGGATCAATCCTCTACCGCCTCCGTACTACCCTTGTAGCCAGGTAAGTGTCAGGTAAGTGGGAAGGAACTATAGTAGTGGGCCTAATTAAAAACCACTAGCCTTTGACACACTTGCCTAGGCACTACAAAAGTAATGCGGATAAACGATAGATTACCCACGACCTTCCTCTGTCCTTATTGAGCGCGACAGTCCTTAGAGTCTGGTCTAGATATTTTTTAAATTATTGTAGGGTTGATGCAGATGCTCGGTTTGTGATTTGTGGGGCTTAGGACCTAATCTTGATTTGGTCTTTTCCCCTTAAAGTCCGTATTAAAATATGCAAAACAAAACCAATCACAAAACTTTTGCAAAAAGATTTTTTGAGCGGCGCGATTTTGCAAAGAATCCTGCAGAAGATAGATTTTATTGGATTTGAGAGGAGAGAGAAGGAGTTAAGAAAGATACCAGAGAAGTTCGGAACCCTAGATCTCCTGTTTCCTCAAGTCCGTGACTCCAGATTTCCTCGCAAAATTCACACACAAATCGTTAAATATGCAATTTGCAGTTTTGTTTTAATAATGATATGAATCGTCTAAGAATTCAACACAAATAGTAAGAATAAAAAATTACGCACGTATCCCCGGCAACGGCGCCATTTGATTGATACGTGAGAGAGTGTGTTTGTAGTTAACCGCAATCAATAACGGTGTCGCGTGTAGCTAGACCGAGATGAGTACGGGTCGTCCTCAGGGAAACGTTGAACTTTTTACTCTTACTTTAGATGTGTTGAAAAAGAGAGGAGGAAATAAGAATTTTGTGAAAAGTTTCTAGATCTACGTTAAGCAAGAATGTAAAAATATAGATCTAGATTATTTTAGAGATGTAGATAATATAATAGAAGGGCTTGTAGGGTTCGTTAGGATTTAGTAGTCATGGAAGATTAATTAAAAGTTACCATTTTTATCCTTTAATAGATTTAAAACTAGAACGACGGTGATGCGTGTAGATTAGGGTTTCTAGAGGGAAAAGGAATCCCACTCTTAACCCGTATCTCGACACGTAACTCCGTTCATATCCAGCCTTTACCAAAACAATCATTAATCTAATCTCTAATCGCGGTCAGAACTAACAAAGAATTGTTAGCGCGCCTGATTAGGATGTTAATGATTCTTTTGATAAAGTTCATAAACTTTATAGGACTTAAAAAGGGTTTATGGATGTTCATCATCCATTAGCCTATCCTAATCCTACGAACCCTAACAAGCGGAGAATTACTCGCGCATGTTGGGAGAAGAAGAGATGGAGAGAAATTGCATAATTAAATACGAAGAAATAGAATAAGAAAAAGAACTACCTTTATTAATCAACAAGATCAAGTACACTTTGATTCCTTAGAAAATGATTACAAAAACCTAGTTTGCTTCTCGATCTCTTCTAAAGAGGTAGATGAACCGTTGATGATCAGCCTGGATGCGTGAGCCGTCTTGGACTTCGTGATCTCGTCGGCTTGATAACTTTTACAAGAGGCTCTCGGTGCCCTTTTATAGTGCAAAGCCAGAATCTTTACGTTAGAAACTTGGTAAAATTCAGCAGTGATTGATCTCCCAAAATTGTAGCAAAAGATCTCTCTAGATTGCCGTGGATCCGCGGCCAACAGGGGGGTTTGGCCACGGTTCCGCGGCCAATGGTGAAGATCATTTCATCATTTTTCTGGGGCTCTATCTTTGGGACATGTGGCAATCCTAGGCACCTTCATAATTTAGAAATCGTCTCTCGGTTGCTTCCAGACTTGGTCTCCAAGTTTTGCTTCTTAATTTGGCAAGTTTTCTTCAACAACTTGATTTGTTTGATAAATTCCGCATAACAACTTGGAAAATTCTGCACAATAATCTCAAATAATATTTAGTAGGCTTAGTTCTACTAGGATTTGGTCAATAGATTTATTTGCATACATTTTCCTACCAAATACTAATTAAAATATATTAACACATGGAAAATAATGTTTTTACACATCAACCCCCATATGTATAATATATTATAATAAAGTACTTTTTTAATATGAAAATGGTAGGAAAAATGTAATACAAATGTGCAGTTTTATCAACTGAACAGGATGGTAGGCACAGATTTGGTAGGAACCCTATTCAGTAGGTATGCTGCTGTCTCCAGTGCATATCCCCAGAAGGAAATAGGTAACTCAGCTATACTCAACATAGAGCGCACCATATCTAACAGGGTGCGGTTCCTCCGTTCCGATACACCGTTGTGCTGTGGTGTATATGGAGGAGTTAGTTGAGAGAGAATCCCATTCTCTTTTAGGAAGTCCAGGAATTCATTGCTCAAGTATTCACCTCCTCGATCAGATCGAAGGATTTTAATACTTTTCCCGGTTTGGTTCTCGACTTCTTGTTTATATTTCTAAATTTCTCAAAAGCTTCTGATTTGTGTTTCATCAGGAACACATATCCGAATCTAGAGAGATCGTCAGTGAATGTAATGAAATATGAAGAACCATCCCTGGCATGTGTAGACATGGGACCGCATACATCACTATGTATCAGTCCCAAGAGTTCGGTAACTCTTTCTCCGTGTCCCGTAAACGGAGTTTTGGTCATCTTGCCTTTGAGACATGACTGGCAAGTGTCATAAGATGAAAATTAAAACGGATTCAAATATCCATCCTTATGCAACTTGGTTAGTCGTGTCACATTGATGTGACCCAGTCTACAGTGCCACAAGAAGGATTCGTTCATTTCTGAACTCTTTCTCTTGTGTGTGTTTGTTATGCTCAGAACTGCTGATTGATTTAGAACATAAATGCCATTGCACATCGTGCCTGATCCAACCAACTTTTGGTTAGAAAAATGTTCATAACATTATCCTGGTTCGGCATGTAATAGAATTCACTCAGAACCAATGTATTACCAGTTGGCAATACAAGGTGATATTCCCCGACGGTTTTAGCTGCAACAATTGCACCATTTCCAACCCTTATGTCTTTATCACCTTCTCCAAGTTCTCTTCCTTTCCTAAGCCCATGTAACTGATTACATATATGGGATCCTGACCTGGTATCTAATACCCAGGACGTAGAGGAAATGGAGAAATAGTTCTCTGTAACGAACACACCCGAAGAAAATGCATCAACATGTACTTTCATCACACGGGTGGCATGAGAATCCTGGTATTCCCCTATATCCAGTTCAGTCTTATAACTCTTATAAGAAAGAACGGAACCAACGTTCCCCAGCACAGTATAACATGCGGGTTCGGTCAATACATCCATATTATTATCTTGATTAAGGCATGATATGGTCGCTACCTGGAGAGAGAGAGAAGAAAACACTTTAGCGTATGCTCTTGCAAGATCAGATTGGTTATTATTTTATCTAATCAGGATGGCTCCCACTGTTTTTATCAAATCTTCCTTCAAACCCTAAAAGGAAAGACTAGCCGGGATTAATTACACCCTACAACTTCGCCAATCTTTCAGCCAGGCCAGTGTCGGTACTTTGAGGGAGGTTCCCCGTGCTTTCGCACGGACCTAATTAAAGTAAACCTCGTTTTCCCAGAGGCGTAACCCCGTTGACACCTTTCTAGACACCTACTTTATTGGCTAATTGTCCTGTGTAAAACTCACCCAGGAGTAACAATTACTCGCAGTGGGTATCGGGATCCAACTATCTCATAGAAGGTATGCAATCTCATTGCAAATCTCAACACTTGAAATTCCCGATAATATTTTGCCCCAAGTATCCCATGACCTTGACGGAGGTCAACAAACCACAGGGTGCAAGTCAAGTTCAACCCGTCATTTCTTGATTGAATCAAACCCACTCGCACGACCCTTGACGGAGGTCAACAAGGTCGTACGACTACCCTAATCCAATCTGCATCATATGCATAAGCAAATAAATAATAGTTAGCTACCACACACTACGCCTTGACGGAGGTCAACAAACGTAGCACGAATACTAAGTAGGACTTATCTGAAATGGCGGAGGGCTACGACAGGTTTTTCTGAAAACCTATTGCGTATCGAACTTGATATCGTTGTAGAATCTAGTGAATTTTGAAATGGGGTGATTTTGAGGCTTTCATTAGTTTTGCTAAAGAGGTCACTCCCGGTGAAGGGATCTCGGCTCTTTCTTTATGGAATAAGGTGCGGGATATATCATATATATCACTATGCAAAGCAAAACTCCAAAAGCAATAAAAAACAAACGGAGTGTTGTAGCATCTGCCAGTTTTGCTAAAGAGGTCACTCCCGGTGAAGGGATCTCGGCTCTTTCCTCATTGAATAAGGTGCGGGATATATCATATATATCACTAGGCAAAGCAAAACTCCAAAAGCAATAAAAAACAAACCGAGTGTTGTAGCATCTGCCAGTTTTGCTAAAGAGGTCACTCCCGGTGAAGGGATCTCGGCTCTTTCCTCATCGAATAAGGTGCGGGATATATCATATATATCGCTATGCAAAGCAAAACTGTAGCTGCCTTTTTTGAAAATTTGATTCTACAATATCTTTTAGGTTTCTTTTCTTTCATTAATCACATTAATGAAGTCCCATCATTTAAGTCACCTAAAAATCACAGATAAATATGACGTACACTTATGCCATCCGCATTCGCCTCGATGTCCCCTCATGCACCGTTAGGTTAGGTAACTAACGGCAGAGCGGGGCAGGGCTAGCGCGGGTGTAAAACATAAGTAACGTCTATATAATATATCATATATACTATATACAGTATTTATCACAGAACATCAAATGATCACATCACAGATATCGCAGCAGAAGAAATATATGAAACATTGGATATACTAGGACGTCCGTGTTTTATTTTGAGCCACTACAAAACACGGATTCCATGGTCACGATGAATAGCCAAACCCACACCCCTAGACCCCTACGAGAGCGGCAAGCAACCCTACCAATTCTAGAGTTAGAAGACTGATTGATGTGAAAGAGTGTTTTGTAGAATAACCGCAATCAATAACGGTGTCGCGCGTAGCTAGACCGAGATGAGTACGGGTCGTCCTCAGGGAAACGTTGAACCTTTAACTCTTACTTTAGATGTGTTGAAAAAGAGAGGAGGGATAAAGAATTTTGTGGAAAAGTTTCTAGATCTATGTTAAGCAAGAATGCAAAATATATAGATCTAGATTATTTTAGGGATGTAGTTAATATAATAAGAGGGCTTGTAGGGTTCGTTAGGATTTAGTAGTTATGGATGATTAATTAAAAGTTACCCTTTTTATCCTTCAATAGATTTAAAACTAGAACGACGGTGATGCGTGTAGATTAGGGTTTCTGGAGGGAAAAGGAGTCCCATTCTTAACCCTTATCTCGACACGGAACTCCGTTCATATCTAGCCTTTACCAAAACAATCATTAATCTAATCTCTAATCGCGGTCGGAACTAACAAAGAATTGTTAGCGCGCCCGATTAGGATGTTAATGATTCTTTTGAAAAATTTCATAAACTTTATAGGACTTAAAAAGGGTTTAGGGATGTTCATCATCCATTAGCCTACCCTAATCCTACGAACCCTAACAAGCGGAGAATTACTCGCGCATGTTGGGAGAAAAAGATATGGAAAAAATTTGCATAATTAAACTACGAAGAAATAGAATAAGAAAAAGAAAGCTACCTTTATTAATCAACAATATTCATTACACTTGAATACTTAGAAAATGATTACAATTTCTAGTTGCTTCTCGATCTCTTCTAAGGAGGTAGACGAACAATTGATGATCAGCCTGGATGTGTGAGCCGTCTTGGACTTCGTGATCTCGTCGGCTTGATGAATTTTTCCAAGAGGCTCTCGGTCTTTATTTATAGTCCCAAAGGCCAGAAATTTAGCTTCCAAAATTGGAAGCTAACAGTAGAGATTCACCCCCAAAAAGTGCAAACCCTAACTCCCCTATCATGCCGCTGATCCGTGGCCAAAGGGGGGGTATGGCCGCGGATCCGCGGCCACTTGATCATATCCATTGATAAAAATTCTGGGGCTTCCTCTATGTGACATTTGGTGTTCTCTGGAATCTTTAGAATTTGGAAATCTTCTCTTAGTTGCTGCTAGACTTGATTTCTTCATTTTGATTTCTTAATTAGGCAGGTTTACTTTAACAACTTGATTTTCTTGATTTTAGACCTGCAAATTCTGCACAACAACTTAACAAATAATATTTAGTAGACTTTGTTCTACTAGAATTTGGTCAATGATATTATTTGCATATATTTTCCTACCAAAAGCTAATTATAATATATCAACACATGGAAAATAGTATTTTTACAGATATACCCTCATATGTATGATATATTATAATAAAGACCTTTTTTAATATGAAAATGGTAGGAAAAATGTAATAACAAATGTGCAGTTTTATCAACTGAACAAATACCCCCAAACTTATCTTTGATCGTCCCGAGCAAACTAGTTTATTCAAGAGAAGGAGAAAAAGAAAGGAGAAAACTAAGCACACTTTCGTAGGCAAACACGATTGCACTGAGCACGTGCAACAAGCCGTTAAACCTCTAGGTGTCCCTAGTAGGAGGAGTGTTGTCTCCTGAGGGTTTTCAGCGGATTACACCCACAAAATCCTATAATAAAAGAGAGATGGTGAAATTTACATATAAAGATAAGAACCATAAAAGAAATACTTTGAAAATTTAGAGTTTCCAACTACACCAGATTTTCAGTTGTCATGAGCCCTATCTTAATAGTTATGAAAAGATTTTAGAAATCACATTATCCCTCGATAAAACATCGTCTTTATTCTTCATTCCTACCTTTCATCCAAACATCGATCATATAACCCTACGTGTGTGTAATGGACATCCCTACACTCGGAGAATTCAATTCAAGCTATCATACTCTTGTCCATCTACCTCAGTACTTTTTAACTTGATGAATATTTATGGATTTGCTCACACATTTTCATGCGACCGTTAATGCTTCTTGATGTACTAACCGACCAATTACTTATGTGCTTGCTGATTAGGTGATAATATTTTCCTCGTCTTGCAGCACCTAAAGCTTAGCAGTGACTCCCAGACCAGTTGACCTTAGGGCACTAGGTGAAGAGGCACCCTAGCTATATTTTTTTATTGCTGCCTTGGTGATAACAAAGCCAGTGTTCATTTTTTTTCTTATCACCATTTTTATATTTTATTCATTTTCTTTTATTATTTCCTTCATACTTTGGCTTTTAGACAAGAGCATTTCAAGGTATCCTCTACTATCCCGAGTTTCAAGACGTGTGTAAGTGCATATATTAGGGTATCAACATTCAAATGTTTGGCTTCCAGAATAGAAACTATTTTTCAGACTTAATTTTATTCTCAGATTAGTGACTTCCTTCTTCTTATTAACCCTTGGGACAACAGTTCATAACTACTTATTACTAGTTCGTTTAAGAAAACTTCTAATTTTCTTGGTTTTCTTAAACTATTCCTATCTTTCTTATACAATTTTTCACTTTCTATTCTTTTATTATCAAAAAATTTTGTGCTTATGCAAAGTATGATGCAAATTGATGTGTAAATAAGCACAAACCTCCCCCAAACTTGTTTGCAGCAGTGTCCTCACTGTTGCTATCAGAGAAGACTGAAGCCCTAGATCTCCTAACTGGCCGCACTTCCACCGCCGATGTGCACTTCCGGTCGCGGTTCCGCCGTCGACTTAAGGGATCAGGTGATGTGTTTTGCTATGTGGCCTCCTGTCCTCTTCTGGATCTTGATGAATGTCTCTGTCTCTCTGTATCCTTAAGTATGTGACTCCAGATTCCCTCGCAAAATTCATACAATAATCGTTGAATATACAATTTGCAGTTTTGTTTTATTTATGATATAGATCGTATAAGAATTCAACACAAATAGTAAGAATAAAAAAATTACGCATGTATCCCCGGCAACGACGCCATTTGATTGTTGTGAAAGAGTGTTTTGTAGAATAACCGCAATCAATAACGGTGTCGCGCGCAGCTAAACTGAGATGAGTACGGGTCGTCCTCAGGGAAACGTTGAACCTTTTACTCTTACTTTAGATGTGTTGACAAAGAGAGGAGGGATAAAGAATTTTGTGGAAAGGTTTCTAGATCTATGTTAAGCAAGAATGCAAAATATATAGATCTAGATTATTTTAGGAATGTAGTTAATATAATAAGAGGGCTTGTAGGGTTCGTTAGGATTTAGTAGTTATGGATGATTAATTAAAAGTTACCCTTTTTATCCTTTAATAGATTTAAAACTAGAACGACGGTGATGCGTGTAGATTAGGGTTTCTGGAGGGAAAAGAAGTCCCACTCTTAACCCTTATCTCGACACGGAACTCCGTTCATATCTAGCCTTTACCAAAACAATCATTAATCTAATCTCTAATCGCGGTCGGAACTAACAAAGAATTGTTAGCGCGCCCGATTAGGATGTTAATGATTCTTTTGATAAAATTCATAAACTTTATAGGACTTAAAAAGGGTTTAGGGATGTTCATCATCCATTAGCCTACCCTAATCCTACGAACCCTAACAAGCGGAGAATTACTCGCACATGTTGGGAGAAAAAGAGATGGAAATAAATTGCATAATTAAACTACGAAGAAATAGAATAAGAAAAAGAAAGCTACCTTTATTAATCAACAGTATTCATTACACTTGAATCCTTAGAAAATGATTACAATTTCTAGTTGCTTCTCAATCTCTTCTAAGGAGGTAGACGAACAGTTGATGATCAGCCTGGATGCGTGAGCCATCTTGGACTTCGTGATCACGTCTGATTGATGAATTTTTCCAAGAGGCTCTCGGTCTTTATTTATAGTCCCAAAGGCCAGAAATTTAGCTTCCAAAATTGGAAGCTAACAGTAGAGATTCACCCCTAAAAAGTGCAAACCCTAACTCCTCTATCATGCCGCGGATCCGCGGCCGAAGGGGGGGTATGGCCGCGGATCCACGGCCACTTGATCATATCCATTGATAAAAATTCTGGGGCTTCCTCTATGTGACATGTGGTGTTATCTGGAATCTTTAGAATTTGGAAATCTTCTCGTAGTTGCTGCCAGACTTGATTTCTTCATTTTGATTTCTTAATTAGGCAGGTTTACTTTAACAACTTGATTTTCTTGATTTTAGACCTGCAAATTCTGCACAACAACTTAACAAATATTATTTAGTAGATTTTTTTCTACTAGGATTTGGTCAATGATATTATTTGCATACATTTTCCTACCAAAAGCTAATTATAATATATCAACACATGGAAAATAGTATTTTTACAGATATACCCTCATATGTATGATATATTATAATAAATACCTTTTTTAATATGAAAATGGTATGAAAAATGTAATAACAAATGTGCAGTTTTATCAACTGAACAGAGACCCGGACTCGACTCCTCGAGTTGGTCTCCCACTGGACTCCTGAACCCGGTTACTTATGCTCTCCTCCTTGGGTCTATCCTAGTGCGGAAAAGTAAATAATATACAAAAGGTGACATCAACCTCATCCCGGAAGTGCCCCAATAAAAGAATATTACATACATTTAATTTTACATGAATGAAAATAAAAACCCTAATCTCACATAAAAACCCCTGGCTTTTCAAAACGCGACGATCCAATATAACATATCCATCAACACATAACATCACATGTCATCAACGTAAGTAAATATGCGCATCCCAATTGTCGTTGACATATAGCAACGAAACCGGCGATATCACATATTACACTTATGGTCACAGAAAAGAAAGTGTAAAACTACAACATTTGGAATCTACAATCTTTTTAGACATCGTAAATCCGAAATATCACATACTTCGCATTTCATGTCTAACTGTATGAATTCCACATATTGTATCACATTCCAGATAAATAGACAGTATTAAACTTTCCGATCGAATAATCAAACACCCAAGATTTCCATAATAGCTCAACACTTGAGCGGAGTTCAAAAATTCCAGAATACGTCACAGTAGCAACGGTCCAGCCGTAGAAGGGTCAAGCCAACGCCTCACATGTGGCACGCCGTACTGCCTCAAACCCTAAGGTTCAAAAGGCAGTTCAAGACGGTCACATAATCAAGTTAATGTTTGTTGTCTTCTAGAGGGTCCATCGCGTCACAGGCACGTATTTCCGAAATATTTAAACCCGAGAAAAATTCAATACTTGAATGTTTTTCGTGCTGGGAAAAATTGAGTTAATGATATCCGTTCGAACATTTTAATACTTTCTAAATTATCCGGAATACCAGAACAAAATTAAATTCTCTGATCGAATTGACGATTACAAAATAAACCCTAAAATACTCAACACTTAAGTTAGATTTAAAAATGCCCAGAAAATATCAATAACAGAATCTAACATTACTGTGCAAACAGAGAAGTCTAAGGTCACTGTACGGCCGCGGTTCCGTGGCACAAGCAGGGTATTGCCGTGGAACCGCGGCGGTCCGTACGATTTAGGTCATAAAATTTGCACCGTAATTCTTAGAAAACCCTACTGAATTTTTTAGGTATTTTTAATTCAGAAAAAACCCTGTTTTTAGAAATTGTCCAGAGAGGGGGTTAAATTTGCGTATTCGGGTTCGTTCGGAGTTTTAACTTTGTAAACACATCGCTTAATGCTCTAACTAGGCTCTGATACCACTGTAGGGTTACTAGGCACACTAACAAGGCTCTACAACGCATCAAACATGCCCGATTAAAATTTTAGCCGTGCCAAATAACCCTAAACAAGATCGTCGCTAGATTATTAGGGTTTCATATGCAAGTAAACAACTTTACTCTTAAGGGAATACGAAATACAACCTTTGTAGATCGGTCCTTCACTTCTAAGGCACTTTGTCGTAGTCCCTTCGCTGCGATCATGGTTCTCCCGAGTTCTTGCATGGCTTTACGAGGCGAAAGATGCGACCTTGCTTGAAGTCTCCGAGGCCGGAGATGATCTACGTCGAGGGAATTCCGACTCAAGTTCCTACTTCACTAACTAGAGAATTAGTGAAGTAAACACCCTAAACTAAAGTGCTAGTCTAGTAGAGGATGAAGAAATAGAAAGTGGGTTCTCTTTGGAATTTTATTTCTCACAATCTTTCTCACATTAGATCAAACCCTAGCAAGCTTTTCTTTTGAACAATGAAGAAGATGAACAAAACAAAGAGATGAGGATAATGATCAAGTGTGTGAGCTAACCATGGTAAGTGAGTATCATATACTAACTCTTGTAGAGACTTAACCCATGGCTAATTGTTATGGTTGGGTTAATAAATATCCATAGTAAAAACAAACTCAAGTGGAATTAGTCAATGCATCCACAAGATTCCACAAGCTTCATGCATTTTCTAATCCTCCACTTGATTTTGTAATTACTTTAAATATTAAAACCCAAACTAAAAATTAGCATAGTGTAAGTCTCATACACCCATGGATGATGTATCATCAACCATGATACAAAAAAATAACACATTTTAATATAAATCACATATATATTAAAGTTGTGTACATGTGAGAAAAAACCCTAAGTGAACATGTGTTAGTTAATGTAAACTAGTATATCAAATATACAATTATACAATAAATTATTAAATCAACACTTGACTTAATAATCCGGTCATATCACATATAACCGACTAATATCCAATGTATCGACTTATCGAATCAACACTTGATTCGATAACCCGGCTATATCATATATAACCGACCGATACAAAAAGTCGTAAGAATAGAATACGGTATCACATACACGCATTATTCTCGGTCTCGCACATATCACATATGCGCTCCTATTTCGTTTTGCCTGGGCCAGTAAAATCTCTATGTAGGACTCTAAAGACTCGTCAATACGCCGGCAGTAGGTGATGATCACATCAAGCACCCACAAGCCGTCAGCGGTACTAGCTGGACGTAACGGCTATCCGGGTATTGAGCGATCAGAAGATCGGCAGGCAAGCCCGCTCCAACTCCTGTAAAAAGCCTGCCGGTAACACTTCTCGTACAGTCCGGTCTCCTCGTCTGATATGTCGCATATCAAGTCTACGGGTGGTAAACGTCAGACCCCAATAACCGATAAGTCATGCCGATGTGAAGCTCATAACGGGTCGAGAAACTACTGGTAACACTTACCAGTAAATCTCTAAATCAGCCCTAGCCAGGGACTTCCCTGTTACGGCCAATCGAGCACAGCGCAACATCAACCCCCAATACCGGGAGAGACGAAACCCCTTCTATCGCTCATTGCCTCCATGTGAGTCGGGACTGTACCCAGAAACCACCATTTTGCACGCCCTCATGGACGTGGTAAGGTGGAAATCAAAGCACAGTGGGAATCACACAAGACTCTATGACGATCTCGGGTCTACAGACTAACTTGCACAAGTGTTACCAGAGAACTGCCATCTGACGTGAGGTATAATACCAACTGGGAGTTCTCGGCGAGTCCGTCCAGTGTACCCAGTCTCCACTGAGCACCTGTATACCATCTCTGATGTCAAACACCAATGGATATGGGATCATCCATCACCCATCTCATGGGTCGAGAAGCGTATACGCTAGTCTACACTGGTATATCGATGCCCCGTCTCGATACACCCACGACTAGGGACCTTGAATGATGTACTTATGGACTACCATGTCCCACTAGTATGATCCGCATCAGAGTTCAGGTAGTCAAGTACACATCCTAAGGGCTTTACCAACATGTAACTATAAGACAGTATCAAGAGACAAGTATACATGTTAAGATAAAGAGCAACCAGATAGCGTACTATCATATCGAGCAAGAAAGTCCTCTCTATATATGTCCAAGCATCCAATATAATATACATCATCTGTACAATACTGGCCTCTAGGGCATACATACAACTAACAGAAACCACCTAAATCTGAGTCGATATATATATATATATATAAATATAATTGTTGGTGATCCCGCCTAAAAGGTACCGCGTACGATACAATATCATATAACATTCTCGAGTCATGGGTGCGGATCTATCATCAATATGAAGCCCGTACGGTAAATCATCGTACGGCATCCCAAAAGCTGGGTACGGGTCAATATCATATTCCTCTCATCAATTATCAGTTATCCTTATCATCATATCTTATGATCTAGGGTACTGATCTAAGTCTTGTATAAATCGACACCATCTATATAAATATAAATGCGTGTATGAAACACACGTCTAAAAGCCCGCTAAAATCACATGTCGTATCCCAAATACGAATCATCCTATATCAACGATCTCATGGCACTATACCCAATATCATCGACTCATCTCCAAATATCATCCACTATCCTTGTCATCTAGGTATATGTATAACGAATATGCATGTGTGTACGTGTGGGTGTAAACCTATTCTAGGGTTCACAACTAAGAACTATACTATTTTACTTCTAAACCCTAATCTAACCATAGTACACCTAATTACATCTAGAATATCTATGTCATGCATAAAGCTATCATATGGATATATATATGTAGTATATACATAGTATTCTAATATCAAACTGCGGGGGTGCTATACGCCATCCACCCGACTTCCCCCGTAGATATAATCTACTCACCTTGCGTCTTGCTTATCGATGTTGATGTCTCCATCATCTTCTTCATCGTCTCGAATCGTCGTGGGGGTGCCTACATGTCACACGTAGCGCGCCGCATTAAAACCAAATCGAAACCAAAACGACACACGACAACCTAAACGACACGCTTAAAGGCCTATAGGTTAGAACTTATGGGCTACGCTTTTAAAACCAGCAAACAATCCTTGATATCATCGTATAAACGCGAAGTAATCGAGGTAAAATGCAATTATACAAATCCAGAATTTAAAATACGCAAAACGAAAACACGAATTAAAACAGCAACTCAGGAAAAAGGCTCCAGATTCTACCCTAGGTCAAATTGGACAATTTTGCACATGCTAGGGGTCTAATTTACTGGAGATGGGGTACAGAACCAATACGAGGCAGATAGGCCCAGGTCTGGCCGCAAATTGCGGCCAGAGAGATTAAATTTGCGGCCGTAGTTGGGAGTTAGGGGCTAGGGTTTTGGTGGCAGCTTCCTAGGTGCCTGCATGTATCACTGTCCATGCAAAAAAAAATTCAGAGTCTCGGGGTGATAGCAGATTCTATTTAACCTTCACAGAATCACAGTTTTTCCGACATCGGCTTTTCTAAATCTGTATTCCGGGATTCTGGTCTCTGGTTTAGGTCTTAATTCTAGCATTAAGGGGTTTGTATGGCCTCTACTGAGCTTAATTGCTCACCATAACTCCCAATTTCCAATAACCCTAACTAGAATTTTCATACCCTCACTAAACATCACTATATCGGTTTAAAGCTAACATGGATGTGAAAGCAATAGGAAGACTAAGCTAGTGGTTCAGAAAATATCTCATTTGGCAACTCAAGAAAATTCTTGAGTTGCCCCAAGTGTCCAAAACCTTTCCTTTCTTGGTCCAATGTGTTTCCCTTGAGTTTGTGCACAACTTTTGTGAAATGAGGGTGAGCTTTTGAGTTGATTTCCATGGTGTTTTGGGGGATTTTGTGAAGAGGGAGAGAGGAGCAGCAGCAATGTGAGGGAGAGGGAGAGAAATGAGTGAAGAATGAAGAGGAATGGCCAAGTCAAAGCACCCTTACCTTTCTCTCTCTCATCCATACCCATTATTATATCCTTTTCCTTTTCTTTTTCTATTCTTTTCCCCTCTCAAATAAATCATCAACCATGAAATAAAACATGTATGAAAGCCATAAGAATATGTAACAAGTGAAAACAAGATATGGTGCATGTTTTGCACAAATATGCTAAAAATCCGATTAGCGATTTTTAATCGCGATTAGCACTAAATTAGCATACAATTAATCATAAAAACTTAAAAATTGCATAATTCACATAAAACACCATCTTTTAATAATTTCTATAATTTTCCAAATTTCCCCCCATTTATCGGTATTTAATTATACGGAAATATTAAAATATTCATTACAAATAATATTAAATTATAAAAATTCCCAAAAATAATATTTTAATTTTTTGAAATGTTACATCTTCGTCAATTGACGGTCACAACCACGCAAGCAATATAATATACAACGCCGAAGGGCGAGGATATAAACTCAAAATATCAAGAAAACCATAATAATACAACGCGCGACACTAAGGTCGAAAGATTATACAATTGGTTTTCTAAGTCTGAAACAAATGTACAAGTCTGGTTGATGGAATTTTACTAGATACAACTGAAAATAAATAAACACAATGGTGGTCACGATGCGAGTGAACCCACCTACCAAAGCAATCACCAGGAATGAAGTAATGTGCCAACGCCAAGGAAAAACCTGTACGGCAAAACCTGCAAGAAACTGTGGCACAACGGGGGTAAGTTGCCAACTCATGAGTAGAAAACATCACAGAGCAGAAATCGTATGTATGACTCAATCCTAGGTCAAATACGATCAGTAATATATATATATCCTCAAAATGATAAGGTCTGAAGCATGATAAGGTGGCAAGGGTAAACATCTATACATCAGTGTAATACCAAGCGCTCGTGTCAGTGCGTCAGGTAGCAACATATTATAAATATGAGGTATGATCAATGTAATCAACATGAATCAGTGTCAACTATATCATGAAGTCTATAAGTATATGGATAACATCCAACTATGTAATCAATGTCTGTATGCATGTAGATCTCGTCCACGTGTCAACCGATGACATAACAACATCATGCATGTAAAAGTCATAAAAGCATATGCAAGAAAGTATGAGGATATAAATCAACATGTGTCCCTCGCGACGCATCAAAATCATAGAACCTGAGTGTCTAGCATCGACACTCGAAAACATCATGAAACCTGTGCCCAGCATCGGCACGTAAATCCTCATATATAGGGCTCTGTCAGTCCGGATCGGCCCACGGGCTCTGTCAGTCCGGATCGGCCCATATAATCTCTCGACTCCGGTCGGTATCCTCTGGATATCCGCCGAACACAAATACTATCACCAGTAGGGAGTATTCCCTCTGCCAGGCTCACCGTTTGTATACACAGCATCCCTTTCTTGCCCCGGGGTACCATACCGGGCCCATAATGTACCCGCAAACGGAATCATCCGCCTCCTCGAATCGGTTTTCACATATCACACGTCTCAGAACCGATAAAACGCATGGTGGACGCAATGAAATATCATGTGAAGAGAACCGGGTTTTTAAAACATTACTTACTTTCTTTTGAAATACCCACGGTTCTCAAATCCAGAAATCTCATGAAAATAGCATATCTCAATGCGTATAATCGTAAAGCATGGTGTGTGCGACATATAAAAGAAATGTAAGCATATCAGTATATCATGTAACATGGAATAGTAATATGCACATATCAAAGTAAAACCGCTCTTTCAAATGAATCCAGTTTTAAAATATATCTTGTGGTTCCCAAATCTCCAAAATCAAGCCAGAATCATCTATGTATGAGCAAATACGTATGCATGCAAGTATGAGTGTACAAAATGTCTGCGTACCAATATGGATGTACAAATAGGTATATACGCAAGTATGAGTGTACAATATGCATTTGCGCCAATATGGTGTACAAGTAGGTATATACACAAGTATGAGTGTACAATATGCATGTGTGCCAATATGGATGTAGAAGTAGGTATATACGCATGTATGAGTGTACAATACGCATGTGTGCCAATATGGATGTACAAGTAGGTATATACGCAAGTATGAGTGTACAATGTGCATGTGCGCCAATATGGATGTAAAAGTAGGTATATACACAAGTATGAGTGTACAATATGCCTGTGCGCCAATATGGTTGTACAAGTAGGTATATACGCAAGTATGTCATGCAATGAGTCTTATCCTGATGCAACAGTCCTACTGTGTAGTGACATGGCAATTATCGATGATGAAGTGTGTGAGCCGGCAAGCAGGTGTACGTAGAGCATACGCATCATCGATAATGGTGCTGGTGTCCTGACAGCATGTGTTTAATATAACAATAAACACATTTAAACATGCAATGCGATGCGAATAGCAAGAATATACGGAAAATGAATAATAAACCCAACAGTGAAGAATCTACATCAATATATATATATGTCATACAGTTTTGCCACTTGAAATAACACGAATCGTGGTGTTTAAAAAAATAAGGACTACGGTGTTTTTAGGAAAAGATGCGTATTTTGAAAAATATCCGTAGAATTCCTTGGCCCGTCTTTAAAATACTCACGATTCGTTATTTTTGAAATAGGTATGACTCGAGTCTAGTCTAACATCTACAAGTAAACTACAGGACTAAACGAACAGTCTAACCAAAAGGGTAAGGGAAAACCACCTAAATCTGAGTCGATATATATAAATATAATAGTCGGTGATCCCGCCTCAATAGTATCACGTACGATATAATATACAATATGACATCATCGAGTCAAGAGTGTGGATCTATCATCAATATATTGCTCGTACCTAAATCCGTCGTACGACATCCCAAATCTGGGTACGGGTCAAATATCACATTCATCTCATTATTCATCTAGTATCCTTATCATCACATCATGAATTAGGGGTACTGATCTACAGTCTAGTACAATCTGATACCATCAACATATAATGCGTGTGTATGAAAACACATCGTCTACAGATCCTCTATCATCACATGTCGTATCTCATAATACGATCCAAATCACATTACCGATCTCGTGGTATCATGCCCAATCTCATCAACTTATCTTCAAATATCATCTACTATCCTCATTACCCATGTATAAGTATACGTGTGTGTGTGTGTGTGTGTATAAGTATACGTGTGTGTGTGTGTGTATATATATATATACATCTCCCCATAACCGCACAAGTAAACATTGTAAACATGTGTGTGTGCGCGCGTATGGGTGTAAACCTTATTCTAAGGTCCGCGACTAACTAACTAATTACGCTATCATCCAATTATACTAAAATTATCCATGACTCCCAAAGTCTATCTAGATAATCATAACTTCACCATAACACATAATTATATCCATATAATATATATATACCATACCCTATATTACGAACTGCGGGGGTGCTATACGCCATCCACCCGACTTCCCCCGTAGTTATAATCTACTCACCAGATCTTCGCTTGTCGATACCGACGTCGCCACGTGCCTGCTTGTCGCCTCGAAGTCCTCGTGTGGGTACCTACATATCATAACATATCGTATCGCATTAAAATCCGATTTGAAATCGAAACGTCTTACGAAAGCCAAATCGGCACGTGCATCACACATAGGTCAAAACCTGTAGACTACGCATGCAAGAAACATCAAATAACCCTCGATGTCGATGTACAAACATCAAACCATCGAGTTAAAACCAAAATACTAAAATCCAGAATTCAAAATACGTAAAACATAACCCGACTCAATACAACAACTACAGAAAGTGGTCCCAGATTTTGTCTAAGGTGAAAACAAGGTGCTCAAACAACACTGGGGTAAAGTATATGAAGTATATGTGCTACAGGACCAACTTGGGAACCCAACTCTCCAATTTCGCCAGCCCCTACCCCCCTAATTCCTCCGACCTCGGCCCTGGCACGTTGGGTTGGGTTCGTTCATGCAGGGTGGCTTGCTATGGGTCCTACTAGGCCTCTGGTATTGTTTGCTCATCTAGTAATGGCCCCGGATCGCTCCAGATTTCCCTGCACCCACTAAGTTCTCACAAAACCGACATGAATAGTTTCAGTTTTGGGTTTTCAGGTTTTTATTGTGTGTGGGTTCTGGGTTTCTAACATCTATGGGGGTTTAAGGTCTTCTCTAAAGCCCAATTACACAATCTCTATTCAAATCAAACCCTATTTCCCAACTTGGAATATCAAAGTTCACTAAACTTTGCCAAATCGATTTTAAACTTGAAAAGAGGCTTAAGCAAATGGAATACTACACTATTTGTGAAAGGATTACCTCATTTGGCACTTATGAATCCCCTAGAGCACCAAAATGTAAACTTTCTAGGTCCAAAGTGTTGCTTGTGAGCTTATGGACATTTTTAATGAAGTGGGGATGGAGTTTTGGGGTGTTTTTGATGATGAAGTGAGGGTTTGAAGTTGAGGGGGAGTGAGGTGCTGCCATGAGAGGAAGGAGAAGAAGAAAAGATGAAGATAATGTAGTGAGAGTGATGAGCCATGACTATGGTTGACTCCTCACCCTCTCTCTCATGCCCATATCCTTTTTTTTTTATTGTTTTCCCTTTTCTTTTCTTTTCTTTTGTTTTATTTTCTTTTCTTTTCTCTTTAAATTAGAACAATACATGATAAATGAGAAAAGCCATGATAAAAATGTAACAGGTGTAAAATAACATGGTGCATGTCATAAAGCCTAAACACGCTTAATGCATGATTAGCGATATTTAACCGCAATTAGCATTAAAATAGTGTATAATAAATTATAAAATTTCATAATTTGCGTAAATCACATAAAGCACCCACTTTTTAGTAATTTCTATAATTTTCAATATGTTTCCCAATTTATCGGTATTTAATTATACCGAAATATTAAAATATTCAATATATTTATTATTTAATTATAAAAATTCCCAAAAATAATATTTTATTTATCTGAAATGTTACAGTCTTCCCCTCTTAAAGAAATTCGGTCCCCGAATTTAAATTTAAACCCCTTAAATACTAAAACATGTCAGTAAAAAGTCCAAGTCGTCGAGGCTCCGAAATCATCAATACATAAGACGCATCATAGCGCAATGCATGCGTATGAACAATGAGCAGATAACTCCAAATCAAAACTCCGTCAAGCATCTCATCGGAGTCATGGTGAAGACGCAAATGTCAAATCCGAAAAGAAACCAATATGATATATATCAAAACTATATATGTAAACATCAAATCTATACACGTAAGCATCTGAAGGAAATGCATGCCAAACCTTTCATGTTGCTGTGCGATGCGCATAACACTGCACAGTAGCGGATATCTATTGTAAGAAAATAACCATATATGTATATATCTTTTGTTTAATATGCACATCCCGCCGTTTTTGAAAATAATTTAGAAGGGTTTCCTTTATAAAATGCTTCGTGTCATCTCAGACACGTAGGTAAATACTGAGACTATAGCTCTCTTTTTGAAAATCCCTTCGATAACTATCAATGCATGCAAAATATATCCAGGTACTGTCCTCTAACCAGTCCTGTTCAGTACGAAAACAAATAGTAAATATCATGAAAACATACTGCTCCATAAGAAATCAATCCTTACATGTGCATAAGAATGCCGCATGCGTCTGGTGCGCACGGAAATCAAAATCCATGAATGTACCATACATGTCACAGAACAAATCTAAGTGCAACTGGTGTACACGAAACATCTGTCAAGGGCAACGGGTCTGCCTGACAGTAATATCAGGTACATCTGATATGCACAAAGAATCCGATTTAGTACATCTGGTGTGCACCAAAATCACATCTCATAACATGCGCCCAACATGCGTGAAAATCCAAATCAGGTGCATCCATCATGCACGAATAAAATCTAAATCATGTGCATCCAACATGCACGAAATCACGAAATCCAATATCAAGCGCCGAACATGCGAAAAATCCAATCCAAGCACGTCAAATATGCGCAAGAATCCAATCAGGTGCATAAGGTGCACAAAACAAATATCGAGCATCACAATCGAAATCGACGGTATACAACACATTTCAATCCAAATCCAAATCAGGTATACCATGGTATAAAATCTCACAACCATATGCATCAGCGTGCACAAAAGCAAATCAAAATACTAAGAGTGCATGAAAACTATGCCGAAAGCATAAGTCAAATCACATGCATAACATAGGCATGAAATCAAAATCAACATATCGAATGACATCAAACCGAAGTCAGGTGCAACCGTGGTGCACAAAATACGTATCAATGCACTGCAAGCATATATGAATTATACCGAGTGCAATAACCAAATCGTGTGCGTACCATATGCACAAAATCAACCTAACAGTATGAAATCCATGAAATCATAAATATGTGCAGCCAAGGCACAAAACGATATTAAGTGCAATAACTGTGCACAAATTATAAATCAACGTAACGGTGTATAAAGCATATCTCAAGTGTAATAAATATGCACAAAACATGAATACCCAGTAGGTGCAACCATGGTGCACGAAAACAAATATCATGGAACTCAGTCATCAAGACTAAATCATGCGAATAGATCGCCCAAAATACCGAAATCCAAGGTGACGGATACATGATAATTGAATCACCAAATCACAAATCATAAATACCGTCGTCGATATTTCCTCCTTCAAAGTCGAGAAGGTGTTGGTACATCCAATGCTAGCAGAGCAAGATATCTACTTGCCTACTGTTCGTGGCCTGAAGTCTGGTGCCCTTAGGCTCTCGTCTCTCACTACAGATTGCTAAGTGCATAGCTCCTCGGCTCACGGTTCAATATGGAAACGATAATGGAAGCAGTCCGCTTTAGCACATCCTCCAAAGATCTCTGGCCAACTATCATGGTCACTCATAATATGTCTCGTCGATGATGCCGAACTCTGGCCTGCTGGATGTGCGTAATATGACCGATCCTGGGCCTAAATCTTCTTGTATAGTATTCCAGAAAGGTCCTGTCGAGATCTCTCTCAAATTTCGTTTTTGCCGAACTGCCCGGAAGCCATCGTCTTTTACTAAATCAATTTCTTGTTCCGAAACGGCTGCATACCCATCGCGACTTCTTCTAGAAGGTATATCCATATACAACGCCTCTGCATGCGTATCACATCTCTGATGTCAGCGGAGTGGAACGTCATCTCGTCGAAATCTCGTGCGAACTCTTTACTCCACTTTTTCTCTAATGTCGACTGCTTCGGACTCGTCTCTTCGTGGCTGCATGGACTGTACTTCAACGGCTATACTCGTATCTGGATTCTCCCAAGCAATGCATCCCATCACATGATATCCGAAAAATGTTGAACCATTCGATCGATTCGTCAAAACCTCATAATCCCCCAAAAGCTCAACATCTTGAATACAGTTTAATAATATCGAGTACATGCTACAGCACCTATGGACCAACCGTAGAAGGGAAAACCCAAGCCTCACCAATGGCACCGCTGAACTGCCGCAAACCATAAGGTTTCAAAGTGTTCTCATGGTCATTATGTCGAGTTAGGGTTTCATTCTTCTACAGGGTCCATAGCATTACTTGCATTTGTCCCTAAATACTTTAAACTTGGAAAATGGGCTTCTGACATTCGATTGTCTCTATTGATTCTCAACGTACCTGCGTGAAGTCATCTCTAGCTGGAATCAATCAATCTGATGACCTCGCATCGGGGTAGGCAACGAATAACATGTTCTAGTCCTTTCTCCTTGGGTGACTAGCGATCTTCTGTCGCATCTCTAAGTACAACTCGTGCGGCATAACTCTAACATCTGGGGCGATATCTCGTCATTCGCAGCAATAACTGGCTCATTTGTCCGCACGCTGAACAGTGCCTCAAGCATCAAATAATCGGTGTATCGATGGTCATCAAATTCTGGCTGGCCTCTAGCAATAGCTTGATCCTCTGGTGCTGATCTGCACGTCCGAGAATCTCGTAAAAGTGATCCATCAAACGCTCCTGGCGTGAAAACACAAAAAAAAAACGACGCTTTGTAACATTTCAAAAAAATAAAATATTATTTTTGGGGATTTTTTTATAATTTAATAATAAAATATTGAATATTTTAATAAGGCGGTATAATTAAATAACGATAAAATTGTGAAAAATTTTGAAAATTTTGGAAATTACTAAAAAGATGGTGTTTTATGGAATTATGCAATTTTTAAGTTTTTATTTTTAATTATACGCTAATTTAGTGCTAATCGCGATTAAAAATCGCTAATCGAACTTTAAGCGTATTTTGTGCAAACCATGTACCGTATCATTTTTACACTTGTTACATATGTTTTCCATGGCTTTCCTTCATGTTTTTAAGCATGGTTGTTGATTTATAGGAAAATAGAAGGGGGAAAGAAAAGGAAAGGAAAATATGAATAGAATATTAGGTATGGATGAGAGAGAGAAGGTGAGGGGGTTATCTTTGACTTGCATCTCACCATTTCCATCTTTTACTCACCTCCCTCCTTCCTTGCTGCTGCTGCTGCTGCGTCCTCCTCCACCCTCTTCAACCCTCTCAAATCATCACAATAAACACCTCAAAATCCATTACCCTTTTCATTAAAAAGGTGCACAAGCTCAAGGGAAGCACATTGGACCAAGAAAGAAGAGATTTTGAGGACTTTGGGCAACTCAAGAAAGTTCTTGAGTTGCCAAAGAAGGTAATTTCTGCACCATTAGTGTAGTGTTTTAATTCCTTATGCATCCATACATGTTTCATGTCGATATTGAGTGGTTTTGTGGACTTAGAAAAATTCTAGTTAGGGTTTAAGGAAACTTGGAGCTGTGATGGATAATTGAGCTCAGTAGAACCCACACAAACCCCCTAGTGCTAGAATTCAGACCTAAACCAAAGACTAGAACCCCGGAATACGGATTTAGAAAAGCCGATATCCGAAAATTGTGGATTCTGTGTGGGTTAATTGAAATCTGCTATCACTCGGAGACTCTGAAAATTATTTTGCAAACACAGAGAGAAGTGCAGGCTCCCAGAAAGCGAACCCCAAAACCCCAGCCCCTATATCCTAATTCTGGCAGCAGATTTAATCTGTATGGCCGCAAATTGCGGCCTGGGTCCCACCATTTTGACCCTTGTTGGTTCTGTAGCTTTATTTCATGTAAATTAGAGCCTTGGCATATGCAAAATTCACCAAATTCAACTAGGGTGAAATCTGAGACCATTTTCCTGAGTTGCTGTTTTGATTCGAAGTTCGTTTCTCGTATTTTAAATTTGGGATTTGCGTATTTGTGTTTTACCTCGATCACTTGACGTTTGTACGACGATATCGAGGGTTGTTTGATGGTTTTGAAAACGTAGTCCATAGGTTTTAACCTATAGGGCTTAGCGTGTCGTTTGGTTTTCCGATGTGATTTTAATGTGCGTTTCCGAATGTGTTATCTTTGTAGGTACCTTCGCGAGGGCTTCATATGATGAAGAAGATGAAGGCGACATCGACACCGACACGCAGGATGCAGGTGAGTAGATAATATCTACGGAGGAAGTCGGGTGGATGGCGTACAGCACCCCCGCAGTTCGATATTTAGTATGCTATATATATACTATATATAAGTATGATAGCGTTTTGTGTGATATGGATATTCTAGATGTGATTAGGTGTACTATGGATAGATTAGGGTTTAGAAGTAAACTAGTATAGTTTCCTAGTTGCGACTATAGAATAGGTTTACACCCACACACACACATATGCTTGCTTGTGATACTTATACCTAGATGATGAGGATAGTGTATAATATTTGGAGATGAGTCGATGAGATTGGACATAGCGCCATGAGATCGGTGATATGATGTGATTCGTATTTGGGATACGACATGAGATTTTAGCGGGCCTTTGGACGTGTGTTTCACACACGCATTTGTATTTATATAGATGGTATCGATTTGTACTAGACTTAGATCAGTACCTCTGATCATGAGATATTATGATAAGGATACTAGATAATTGATGAGATGAATGTGATATTGACCCGTACCCAGATTTTGGGATGCCGTACGATGATTTACCACACGAGCTTTATATTGATGATAAGATCTGCACTCATGACTCGAGAATGTCATATGATATTGTATCTACGCGGTACTTTTGAGGCGGGATCAACGACTATTATATTTATATATATATATATATTTATATATATATATCGACTCAGATTTAGGTGGTTTCCATACCCCTCCTGATTGACTTGTTAGTTAGAGATGTAGTTTTCCTAGTAGATGTTAGGCTAGGCCAATGTCATAATTATTTCAAAACTAACGAATCGGGAGTATTTTAAAGGTTGGCAAAGGGATTCTACGGATATTTTTAAAAGACGCATCTTTTCTTAGAAACACCGTAGCCCATATTTTCCTAAAAACCCCGATTCGACTTCTTTCAAATAGCAAAACAGTATGACATAGATACACTGATGTAGATTCTGCATTGTTGTGTTTATTATTCATTTGCCGCATATTCTTGATGTTCGCATTGCATTGCATGCTAAATATGTTTATTGTTATATCAAAACCATGCTGTTAGGACACCAGCACCATTATCGATGATGCATATATTCCATGTACACCTGCTTGCTGGCTCACACACTTCATCATCGATAATTGCCATGTCACTATACTGTAGGACTGTTGGATTCAGGATATGATCCCTTGCATGGAATACTTGTGCACATACCTATTGTACATTCATACTTGTGTACTTACATATTGTACACTCATACTTGTGCACATACCTATTGTACATTCATACTTGTGTACTTACATATTGTACACTCATACTCGTGCACATACCTATTGTACATTCATACTTGTGTACTCATATATTGTATACTCATACTTGTGTACATACATATTGTACACTCATTCTTGCATACATACGCATTTGCACATACATAGATGATTCTGGCTTGATTTGAGATTTGGGAACCACAAGATACTTTTAAAACTGATTCATTTCAAAAGAGCGGTCTTCCCTCGCTATGTGCATATTACTGTTTTATGTCGCATGATATACTGATATGCTTACATTCTTTTATGTATCGCATACATCATGCTTTATGATTATACACATTGAGATATGTTGTTTCCATGATATTTCTGGATTTGGGAATCGTTGGTATTTCAAAAGAGAGTATGTATTGTTTTAAAAACCTGGTTACCCTTGATATGATATTTCAGTGCGTCCACCATGTGTTTTCTCGGTTCTGAGACCGACATGTGAAACCCGATTCGAGGAGAGGTAGGCACCGTCTGTGGGTACATGGTGGACCTAGTGAGGTATCCCGGGGCAAGAAGACTCGTATATGTTAGACGGTGAGCCTGGCAGGGGAGTACTACCTACCGGTGATTGTTTTTGAGCTCGGCGGATATCTGGGAGATACCGACCGGAGTTGAGAGAAGAGATGGGCCGATCCGGACTGACGGAGCCCTATGTATATGAGGATTTACGTGCCGATGCTAGGTACAGGTTTCATGATGTTTTCGAGTGTCGTTGCTTGACACTCAGGTTCCATGATTTGATATGTCGCGAGCGACACATGTTGATTTGCATCATCATACTTCCATGCATATGCTTTATGACATTTACATGCATGATGCTTATTGTCATTGGGTGACACGTGGACGATTTCCACATCCATATAGTTGACATTGATGATATTGATCACATAGTTGGATGATATTCACGTATTCATAGACTTCATGATATAGTCGACATTGATCATACTTCATATTTATGATATGTTATTACCTGAGGCACTGGCACGAGAACTTAGCACTACACTTATGTATAGATGTTACATTGCCACCTTATCATGCTTCAGACATATTCAGTTGAGGTTTATATATATTTCTGATCGTATTGACCTAGGATTGTGTCATACATACGATTTCTGCTCTGTGATGTTTTCTATTCACGAGTTGACAATTCACCCCCGTTATGCCACAGTTCTTGCAGGTTTTGCCGTACAGGTTCCGTTGCGGCTTTTCTGGCACATTGTTTCCCTTATTGGTGATTTGCTTTGGTAGGTGGGTTCTTTTGCATCAGAACTACCATTGTATATGTATTATTCAGTTTTATCTAGTAATTCCATAAACCAAACTTGTATATTGTTTCAGACTTAGAAAACTAGTTATGTATTATTTCGACCTTAGAGTCGCGTGATATAGTATTATGGTTTTCTTGATATTTTGAGTTTGTTTTGAGTTTTTATTCTCGTCCTTCGGCGTTGTATATTATACTGCTTCCATGGTTGTGACCGTCGATTGACGAAGAGCTAGCTCCCGCTTGGGGATGCCTTTTATCATTGCATATATATTATTCTTTATTGTACCCCGTTCAGGGCCAGTATTTACAAAGGAAACTCTGCCGAAATTTTCAGAAAAGACTATAGATTTTAAAAATGCATATTCGGCTTACTTATTTGAAAACCTTGTTTTTAAAACATGTTTTCTTCACTTCTTAAAACTATTTTCCTTCAGTTATTGTTTGAAATGGTTTTAGATTTCTGGGCTTTTGGCTTACTTGAATTAGATGGGGTCCTATAGACTTCATATGATTCAAGGGCCTGTCACGGGCTATTTCGGGTCGTGACAAAATTGGTATCAGAGCGCTAGGTTAACCTTGGTTCGAGTCTGAGTTTGACTATGCGGAGCCTAGAGCGTTTATATATATATACGGAACTTAGGCTTGACCTTACGGAACTTAGACTTGGTCGAGGGGGTATTATACCCAAACTTTCATCGCGTTAGATGACCCTTGGTTGATGGAGTAGGTAGCTTGAGTAGAGTGACGTACCGTACGTATGTTCCGCAGCATAGTTACGATACGCTACTCCGCTTAAGAAACCTTAGGATGTACATTTCCTTGCACAGTATTGTATTCATTCCTATAATCTAGCCTCATCGATACTGGTTATGATTTTGCTGCCACGATTACACGGGCAGAGAGAGCTACGGCTAGAGTTACGTCAGCACGAGCTCGTCACGGACGAGGAAGGACCAGGGCATGATTCCAGAGACGTACAATTGCATAGAGGCTTCGTTTTATTGTGTTTTTGCGCCATGAGCACTTGGCGGATCGCTTCCACGAGATTTCTCGGACGTGCAGATCAGCACCATAGGATCAGGCTACTGCTAGAGGCCAGCCAGAATGTGATGACCATTGATATATCGCTTACTCAGGATGATTGAGACGATGTTCAGCGTACAGACGAATGGGCCAGTTGTTGCTGCGAATGACGAGATATCGCCCAGATGGTGGAGCTACTGCAACATGAGTATATACTTAGAGATGTGATGAAAAGTCGCTAGTCACCCAAGGAGGAACGACTAGGACATGTGGTTCGTTCGCTTACCCCGAAGCGAGGTCATCAGATAGATTGATTCCAGCTAGAGACGACTTCACGCAGATTCGTTGAGAGTCGATAGAGACGATCGAATATCAGGAACCCATTTCCAAGTTTAAAGTATTCGGAAGTCAATGCAAGTAATTCTATGGACCCTCTAGAGGAATGAAACCCTAACTCGACGTAATGACCATGGAACACCTCTGAACCTTAGGGTTTACGGAAGTTTAGCAGTTCCATTTGTGAGGCTTGGGTTTGCCCTTCTACGGTTGGTCCACAGGTGCTGTGGTATGTACTGGAATACTATTAAACTGTACTCAAGATGTTGATCTCTTGGGGGATTATGAGGTTTTGACAAATCGACCAGATGATTCAACATTATTCGGATATCACGTGATGGGACACATTGCTGGGGAGACTCCAGATACGAGTATAGCCGTTAGAGCGTAGTCCATGCAGCCATGAGAAGACGAGTGCGAATCAGTCGACATTGGAACAGAGTGGAGTAAAGAGTTCACACGAGATTTCGACGGGATGACGTGCCACTCCGCTGACACCAGAGATGCGATACGCACGCAGAAGCATTGATTATTGATATGCCTTCCAGAAGGAGTCGCGATGAGTATGCAGCCGTTCCGGAGCAAGAAACAGATATAGTGAAGGATAGCAACTTCCGGGTAATTCGGCAGAAACGAGATTTGAGAGAGACCTCGATAGGACCTTTCTGGAATACTATACGAGAAGACTTGGACCAGGAGTGGTCATATTGCGCACACCTAGCAGGCTAGAGTTTGGCATCATCGACGAGATAGTTGACCAGGTTTGGATAGAGGACCTCAACCAGATGCGTTGTGAATGGATCAAGAACGGTTGGGTATAGAGTATATTTCCACAGGTTGGGATGAGTTCCTTAGGACGTGTGCGGCTAGATATCTTCCACAAAGTGATGAAGATACCGAGTTCGTGATTTCGAGTCCGTGTGAGAGACTTCGGATTGACCGTAGCCAAAAACATTTGCAGTGCGCAGATAGAGACGTGACGTCGCAGTGGACGATGATACAGACAAGTGGGACAAGAGGTTCGTGCGAGACGCTGACGAGCTGTCGTTACTCCCTGTTAAGATTAAAGGTCGGATATGTCTACAGAGGCATTGAGATACGACCAGTTTCATAGAAAATGCTGTGCTAAGGTCGCAGATGCCCATAGAGCGAGAAAAGATTATGCAAGAGTACCAGCCTCCGTACAGTTCGGGATAGGCGAGATCGGAAGAGACCATGAGCAGGATTCCTTCCAGGACACAGCTGCGATAAGATTTGCACTCGGGATCAGATGTGTAATGTATATTCTGAAGACCAGAGGTCGGCGCCAGTGACGTGCTACTTTATGAGTGGCCGTGAGGATTGACCAAAAGATGAGCAGAGAAGTGCCAGAACGGAATCGTCCCCGTTAGCACACCTGACAGGGATGATGAGCCGATGGATCGCGAAATTGGTAATCCACAGGGAAATAAGGGCCCAGAGACAGAAGACGCTAGACAGTGAGCAAGAGGCAAGTAGATATCTTGCGCCGTTAGCATTGGATGCACCGACACCTTCTCGACTTCGAAGGAGGAAATATCGACGGCGGTAATTGTGATTTGTGATTTGGTGATTTGATTATCACGTATTCGTCACCTTGGATTTCGATGTTTTGGGCGATCTATTCGCATGATTTAGTCTTGATGGCTGAGTTCCATGATTTCTGTTTTCGAGCACCATGGTTGCACCTACTGGATATTCATATTTGTGCATAGTTATTGCACCTGATATCGTTCTTGTGCCTTGATTGCACATGCTTATGACTTCATGGATTTCATACCATTGGGTTGATTTTGTGCACGTGGTATGCACACGATTTGTCTTTTTGCACTCGGTATAGCTTATATGTGCTTGTAGTGCATTGATATGTGTTTTGTGCACGCAGTTGCACACGTTTATGATTTTCTTTACACCTAGGTACACTCGGTGTTGCTATTTACGCATTTGAGTTATTGTTTGGGTTTTGTGCACATGATGCACTGTATTTGTATTTCGTGCACAGGATGCACCAGTTTTATATTTGGTGCGTTTGTCGCACCAGATTTATATTTCATGCGTTTCTTGCACCAGATTTATATTTCGTGCGTTTGTTTCACCTGACTTCGATTTGATGTCATTCGATATGTTGATTTTGATTTCATGCCTATGTTATGCATGTGATTTGACTTATGCTTTCTGCATAGTTTTCATGCACCTTTGTGCTTAGATTTGATTTGTGCACGCTGATGCACATGGTTGTGAGATTATATACCGCGGTATACCTGATTTTGGATTGAGCCGTATGTATACCGTCGATTTTGATTTTGATACTGATGTTGATTTCGTGCACTCTGTGCACTTCTTTTGGAATCCTGCGCATGATCGACGCTTGATATTGGATTTCGTGATTTCGTGCATGTTGGATGCACATGATTTATATTTTATTCGTGCATGATGGATGCACCCGATTTGGATTTTCGCGCATGTTGAGCGCACGTTTTGAGATGCGATTTTGGAGCACACCAGATGCACTAAATCGAGATTCTCGTGCATATCAGATGCACCTAATTTTGCTGTCAGGCACACACGTTGCCTATGACAGATGTTTTGTGCACACCCGTTGCACCTAGATGTTGTTTCTGTGCGCATGTATGACACATATATGGATTTTGATTTCCGTGCGCACCAGACGCACAGGGTATTCTTATACACATTTTGGGATTGATTTCTTATGGAACAGTACGTTTTTATGATATTTGCTATTTGTTTTCATACTGAGCAGGACTAGTCAGAGGACAATACCCGGATATGTTTTGCATGCATTGATAGTTATCTAAGGGATTTCCAAAAAAAGCGAGCTATAGTCTCAGTATTTAGTTACATGTCTGATATGGCACAAAACGTTTAAAGCAAGGAAACCCTTCAAAATTGTTTTCAAAACGGCGGAACGTGCGTATTAAACAAAAGATATATACATATATGGTTATTTTCTTACAATAGATGTGCGCCACTGTGCAGTGTTACGCGCATCGCACAACAACATGAAAAGATTTTGGCATGCATTTCCTTCAGATATTTACATGTATAAATTTGATGTTTACATGTGTAGTTCTGATTTATATCATACTGGTTTTATTTTTAGTTTGACAATTGTGACTTTACCATGACTCCGATGATTGCAGGATGCTTGACGGAGTTTTGGTTTTGAGTTATCTGCTCATTGTTCATGCGCATTCATTACGCTATGATGCATCTTATATATTGATGATTTCGGAGCCCCGACGACTTGGACTTTTTATTGAAATGTTTTAGAAATTGGGGGTTTAAATTTAAATTCGGAGACCGAATTACTTTAAGTGGGGAAGATTGTAATATTTCAAAAAAATAAAATATTATTTTTGGGGAATTTTTTTGTAGTTTAATAATAAAATATTGAATATTTTAATAAGGCGGTATAATTAAATACCGATAAAATTTTGAAAATTTTGGAAATTACTAAAAAGATGGTGTTTTATGGAATTATGCAATTTTTAAGTTTTTATGTTTAATTATACGCTAATTTAGTGCTAATCGCAATTAAAAATCGCTAATCGGACTTTAAGCGTATTTTGTGCAAACTATGCACCGTATCATTTTTACACTTGTTACATATGTTTTCCGTGGCTTTCCTTCTTGTTTTTAAGCATGGTTGTTGATTTATAAGAAAATAGAAGGGGAAACAAAAGGAAAGGAAAAGATGAATAGAAATTAGGTATGGGTGAGAGAGAGAAGGTGAGGGGGTTAACTTTGACTTGCATCTCACCATTTCCATCTTTTACTCTCCTCTCTCCTTCCTTGCTGCTGCTGCCGCCGCCTCCTCCTCCACCCTCTTTAACCGTCTCAAATCATCACAATAAACACCTCAAAACCCATTACCCTTTTCATTAAAAAGGCGCACAAGCTCAAGGGAAGCACATTGGACCAAGAAAGAAGAGATTTTGAGGACTTTGGGCAACTCAAGAAAATTCTTGAGTTGCCAAAGGAGGTAATTTTTGCACCATTAGTATAGTGTTTTAATTCCTTATGCATCCATACATGTTTCATGTCCCTATTGAGTGGTTTTGTGGACTTAGAAAAATTCTATTTAGGGTTTAAGGAAACTTGGAGTTGTGATGGGTAATTGAGCTCAGTAGAAGCCACAAAAACCCCCTAGTGCTAGAATTCAGACCTAAACCAAAGGCTAGAACCCCGGAATACGGATTTAGAAAAGCCAATATCGGAGAATTGTGGATTCTGTGTGGGTTAATTGAAATCTGCTATCACTCGGAGACTCTGAAAAATATTTTGCAAACACAGAGAGATGTGCAGGCACCCAGGAAGCTAACCCCAAAACCCCAGCCCCTATATCCTAATTCTGGCGGCAGATTTAATCTGTATGGTCACAAATTGCGGCCTGGGTCTCACCATTTTGACTCGTGTTGGTTCTGTAGCTTTATTTCATGTAAATTAGACCCTTGGCATATGCAAAATTGACCAATTTCAACTTGGGTGAAATCTGAGACCATTTTCCTGAGTTGCTGTTTTGATTCGAAGTTCGTTTCTCGTATTTTAAATTCAGGATTTGCGTATTTGTGTTTTACCTCGATCACTGGACGTTTGTACGACGATATCGAGGGTTGTTTGATGATTTTGAAAGCGTAGTCCATAGGTTTTAACCTATAGGCCTTTGCGTGTCGTTTTGGTTTTCCGATGTGATTTTAATGTGCGTTTGCGATTATGTTATCTTTGTAGGTACCTTCGCGAGGGCTTCATATGACGAAGAAGATGAAGGCGACATCGACACCGACACGCAGGATGCAGGTGAGTAGATAATATCTATGGAGGAAGTCGGGTGGATGGCGTACAGCACCCCCGCAGTTCAATGTTTAGTATACTATTTATATGCTATATATATAAGTATGATAGCATTTTGTGTGATATGGATATTCTAGATGTGATTAGGTATACTATGGATAGATTAGGGTTTAGAAGTAAACTAGTATAGTTTCCTAGTTGCGAACCCTAGAATAGGTTTACACCCACACACACATATATGCTTGCTTGTGATACTTATACCTGGATGATGAGGATAGTGTATAATATTTGGAGATGAGTCGATGAGATTGTGCATAGCGCCATGAGATCGGTGATATGATGTGATTCGTATTTGGGATACGACATGAGATTTTAGCGGGCCTTTGGACCTGTGTTTCACACACGCATTTGTATTTATATAGATGGTATCGATTTGTACTATATTTAGATCAGTACCTCAAATCATGAGATATTATGATAAGGATACCAGATAATTGATGAGATGAATGTGATATTGACCGGTACCAAGCTTTTGGGATGTCGTACGATGATTTACCGTACGAGCTTTATATTGATGATAAGATCCGCACTCATAACTCAAGGATGTCATATGATATTGTATCGTATGTGGTACCTTTGAGACGGGATCACCGACTATTATATATATATATATATATATATATATATAGACTCAGATTTAGGTGGTTTCCATACCCCTCCTGATTGACTTGTTAGTTAGAGCTGTAGTTTTCCTAGTAGATGTTAGGCTAGGCCGATGTCATGCCTATTTCAAAACAAACGAATCGGGAGTATTTTAAAGGTAGGCAAAGGGATTCTACGGATATTTTCAAAAGACGCATATTTTCTTAGAAACACCGTAGCCCTTATTTTCTTAAAACCCCGATTCGTCTTCTTTCAAATGGCAAAACAGTATGACATAGATACACTGATGTTGATTCTGCACTGCTGTGTTTATTATTCATTTGCCGCATATTCTTGATGTTCGCATCGCATTGCATGCTAAATATGTTTATTGTTATATCAAAACCATGCTGTTAGGACACCAGCACCATTATCGATGATGCATATGTTCCACGTACACCTGCTTGCTGGCTCACACACTTCATCATCGATAATTGCCATGTCACTATACTGTAAGACTGTTACATTCAGGATATGATCCCAAGCATGGCATACTTATGCAAATACCTATTATACATTCATACTTGTGTACTTACATATTGTGCACTCATACTTGTGCACATACTTATTGTACATTCATACTTGTGTACATACATATTGTGCACTCATACTTGTGCACATACCTATTGTACATTCATACTTGTGTACTCACATATTGTATACTCATACTTGTGTACATACATATTGTACACCCATTCTTGCATACATACGTATTTGCACATACATAGATGATTCTGGCTTGATTTGAGATTTGGGAACGACAAGATACTTTTAAAACCGATTCATTTCAAAAGAGCGGTCTTCCCTCGCTATGTGCATATTACCGTTTTATGTCGCATGATATACTGATATGCTTACATTCTTTTTTGTGTCGCATACATCATACTTTATGATTATACGCATTGAGATATGTTGTTTCCATGATATTTCTGGATTTGGGAACCGTGGGTATTTCCAAAGAGAGTATGTATTGTTTTAAAAATCCTGTTACCCATGATATGATATTTTAGTGCGTCCACCATGTGTTTTTTCGGTTCTGAGAGCGACATGTGAAACCTGATTCGAGAAGAGGTAGGCACCGTCTGTGGGTACATGATGGACCCAGTGAGGTACCCCGGGGCAAGAAGACTCGTATATGTTAGACGGTGAGCCTGGAAGGGGAGTACTACCTACCGGTGATTGTTTTTGAGCTCGGCGGATATCTGGGGGATACCGACCGGAGTTGGGAGAGGAGACTGGCCGATCCGGACTGATGAAGCCCTATATATATGAGGATTTACGTGCCAATGCTAGGCACAAGTTTCATGATATTTTTGAGTGTCGATGCTTGACACTCAGGTTCCATGATTTGATATGTCGCAAGCGACACATGTTGATTTACATCCTCATACTTCTATGCATATGCTTTATGACATTTACATGCATGATGCTTATTGTCATTGGGTGATACGTGGACGATTTCCACACCCATATAGTTGACATTGATGATATTGATCACATAGTTGGATGATATCCACATATTCATTGATTTCATGATATAGTTGACATTGATCATACCTCATATTTATGATATGTTATTACGTGAGGCACTGGCACGAGCACTTGGCACTACACTCATGTATAGATGTTACATTGCCACCTTATCATGCTTCAGACTTATTCATTTGTGGTTTATATATATATCTGATCGTATTGACCTAGGATTGTGTCATACATACGATTTCTGCTCTGTGATGTTTTCTATTCATGAGTTGGCAATTCACCCCCGTTGTGCCATAGTTCTTGCAGGCTTTGTCGTACAGGTTCTATTGCGGCTTTTCTGGCACACTGCTTCCCTTACGGGTGATTTGCTTTGGTAGGTGGGTTCTTTTGCATCAGAACAACCATTATATATGTATTATTCAGTTGTATTTAGTAATTCCGTCAACCAAACTTGTATATTGTTTCAGACTTAGAAAACCTGTTATGTATTATTTCGACCTTAGAGTCGCGCGATGTAGTATTATGGTTTTCTTGATATTTTGAGTTTGTTTTGCGTTTTGTTTCTCGCCCTTCGGCGTTGTATATTATACTGCTTGCATGGTTGTGACCGTCGATTGACGAAGAGCTAGCTCCTGCTTGGGGATGCCTTTTATCATTGCATATATATTATTCTTGATTGTACCCCGTTCGGGGCCAGTATTTACAAAGGAAACTCTGCCGAAATTTTCAGAAAAGACTATAGATTTGCATATTCGTCTTACTTATTTGAAATCTTTGTTTTTAAAACATGTTTTCTTCACTTCTTAAAACTATTTTCCTTCAGTTATTGTTTAAAATGGTTTTAGATTTCTGGCTTTTGGATTACTTGAATTAGATGGGGTCCTATAGACTTCATAAGATTCAAGGGCCAGTCATGGGCTATTTCGGGTTGTGACACGCCTATATGCAATCGTATATCCCTGAAATCATGCCCCGGTCAGTCCTCGTCCGTGATGAGCTCGTGCTGACGAAACTCTAGCCGTAGCTCTCTCTGCCCGT